>CM065904.1:64691043-67243543 GCA_033439115.1 Firmiana major
GTCGTAATAAATATCTTCAGCATTAGGATACCTTTACTAAGACGATAAGAATATTAAAATTCGACAAATCATAAAGGTTAACATAGTAAAATTTAATAAGAGCCGTTAAGATAAGAAAAGGAAATGACGCAGGTTAGTACCTGAAAACATAAGCGATTTTGTAGGATCTTATACGCTTATGCGTAAATAAGTCAAGGATTGGACCGATTTGTAATCATCATTATCGATGATATGTTGGGTGTAATTAAAGTCCAGGGCAAATTGTAAGCAATAATTGAAAATGGCTTTTACAAATGGGTTGTTGCGAGTTCTCAATATGGTCTACTTGGTTGACACGTTTAACTAAGAAAACGTGGTCTTTAAATGAGATGATAAATAAGATGATAGATGTGATATGAATTTCGGTGTAAGGAAGTATGAACTGATCACCGTGATTAATTTCACCATACCCAATAGCTCAAGAGGTTCTCAGTGAGTATGGATACCTCAAAATTATGAAGGAGCTGTGTATTGATGTATAATGGGAAGATAGTCAATTATGGAGTCAGACAACTCCTTGATCACGAAATAGACTATCTGACTCATGATTTTAAGCTGGCAACGGTAGTGTTTGTACTGAGGATATGGTACTACTAGGTACATGGTGAGAAATTTTGGATATGCACTGGTCATAAAGTCCCGAGTATCTGTTTTCACAGAAAGAGGCGAATATGAGAATACCTAATGGGTTAGAGCTTCTAAGGGATTTTGATTTGTGAAAATTGTACCACCCAGGAAAGGCTAATGTAATGGCTGATGCCTCGAGTAGAAAGAGCCTCGGGATGGTACCTCATATGATGGTCAGGGAGCGTGAGCTGTTAGAGCAGTTGTGAGCCTCAATATTGATGTGACCCCTTCTGATGATGACAGTGATTATGTGACAGCTAGCCTGAGACTAGAACCGGATGAGAGTGCCGGATTTGACAGGCTTAGCGTGATGATCGGCAGGGTGTCGATAGTGTGGGTCAAATTCAGAAGGGTACAGTGATAGAGTTCACAGTGGGTGATGATGAGTTACTGAGGATTCCGAGACAGTATGAGTGCTCCCCAGGACCACAGTTGATGAGATAGTAGTATTGTCAGAAGCTCACTCTTCGAGATATACAATGCATACGGAAGGTAATAAAAATATATTGAAATCTCAAAAAGGGTATTGGTGGTCAGATATGAAAAGAGACATGGTAGAGATTGTGGAAAAGTGCCTAGTATGTCAACAGAATAAGGTAGAGTATTAAAAGTCTGCAGAGTTATTGCAGCCTCTACCTATATTGACACGGCATGGAAATGAGAGCAAGTCTCCATGAATTTCGTGATGGGTTACAGAGGACCCAAGTGAATTACGAGGCTATTTAGATGATAGTCGATAGAGTGACTAAGTCTACCCACCTTCTGGTTATGAAATCCCCAGATACTCAGAGTGTGTATGATGATTTATGTATAAGGAAGATTGTGGAACATTAAGTAGCGTTCCAGTGAGCATGGTATCATATAGGGATTCCCGCTTCACTTCACATTTCGGGGAATATTTTTTTTAGGAAGTTATGGGAACCCGATTGAGTATTAGCACAGCTTTCCGTCCTCAGATAGATTCTCAGTCAGAGAAGACTGTACAAGTTCTAGAGGATCCGATGAAAGCGTGTGCCCTTGATTTTATAAGCTCCTGGGATGATCAGTTATTACAAATCGAATTCGTCAATAGTGACAGTTGCCACTTGAGTATCGGGTTAACAAGATATGAGGCAGTGTATGGCTGTAGGGGTTGTTCCCCAAATTCGGATAAGAAAAAGTGGGTGACAAATAGAATCATTTTCGACTTTGGATAATAAGTCTCTAAGGATGTTTAGTTAAGGATGAGAGATTAAGAACACCTCAGAGCAGATAGACAAGTATTGGAATCCACCCTTGGTGAATTAGTATGGTTGAAAGTTAATTGTCCTAAGAGAATAAGGACATAGTGAGCTTCTGGAAGAAGGTAAGTTGAGTTTCGCTGGATTGAATCTTTTGAGAGATTGGACAAGTGGGAGATAAGACCTGTAAGTTGGTGTTATCACCTGAATTAACAGGCACCCACAATGTGTTTCAGTTTTTGATGCTTCGGCAATACTATCCAGATCCAGCATAGGTGATCGAATATGAATTTCAAAAGTTCAGTTTAATGAAAATATAAGTATATTGAAGAAGTTGATTCGGGCATTAAACAGGAAAGAGAAAGTATTGATATTTAAGAGGATCTCCCTAATTAAAGCCCTTTGGTAGTAATACACTCCAAAGAAGTCACTTGAGGATGACAGTGTATGATACGATCGATGTACCCGGAGTTGTATATGGACTCATATGAATTGGTTCTAATTTGGAGGACCAAATTTCTTAAGTGGGGGAGATTTGTAAGACCCGAAATTAAATCCTAAATTTTATGAGGTAGAAAAATGTTCACAAATTTAAAGGAATGAGATTCGGACTGAAAATAAGGATTCAAATCATAAAATGAATGAGTATTCGTGAAGGGAAGTCGGGTTAAATTAATCCCGAACACGCGCAAGGGCAAAACGATCAAAAGACCGAAAGTCAGGATAAATTCGATAAGAAATTTAATTAAAAATAAGGATTTAGAATATCTTGATCAATAATGAGGAAATTATATAATTTCGAGTCCAATTGATCAAGATCTGGAATTTTTAGAAATATCGAAAAGTCACTTGGGACAATATCCCTAAAATACGGAGAAATTATACCCGAAAAATGGTTAAAAATATAATAAATAAAATAAATTAAATTAAGTTAAATTGTTTGGAATAAAATATTAATTTTGTAAATATTTTCAGATTTTTTTAGACTATTTTAATGAATAAAATAATAATAAACTAAATTATAAATAATAATAAATAAAAATAAAAATAATTGAAAAAAAATCAGAAATCTGTAAAAGTCGGGGAGAGAGAAGAAGTGAGGGAAAACGAAGAGGGAGACGCGCGTGGCTCGTCCGACCGACGGCCACCGGGCACCGACGGCCTCCGACGAAGGGCCGAGTAGCAAGAGGAGAGGCCGGTGAAGCCATTGGCACCGGTGACGCGCGCCGACGATGGCTGTACCCTGTGAACGGAGGAAGAGAAGACCGCGGGGAAAACGGAGTCGGTACCGGCGATCCACGGCAGCTGGGGGCGAACGGCGGGTACCGACGAGTTCAGGAGGAGCCGGTTCTTTTGAGACCGGTATTGGCCGGCGAAACCACCGGAATCCGGCGGATCGAGAGGGAGAGTGCCGCGGAGGGAGAAGACGAATTCGACGGCCACCGGCGTGATTCGGCCAACCCCGACCCCAGCCGAACACTCCCCCAGTGCAGACGAGTCAAATGGTGCGAGAATCGAGCCGAGAACCGATCGGAAACGCCGTGAACGGCGGTGGAATGGTCTGAACTGGTACGAACCGATTCAGCAAAGGGGTGAACCGGGTTGAACCGGCTGAACCGGACCGGGTTGAACCGGGTCTAAACCGGACTGAACCGGTTCAGCCAAAAAGAGAGGAAAAAAGGGAGAAAAAGAGAAAAAGGAAAAAGAGAAAGAATTTTCGGGGATACACCGGATTTCGGGTAAGTCGGTAAGAGGTCAAAAGTGACCAATTTGAATTTCGAAAAATTTATTTAAATAATATTTGATCGAAAATTAACCCGGGATTAAATATAATAATTGTGCAGTTGTACGATAAAGCCCGAACGAGAGCCGATTGAGCTCCAATTTTCGTATCCCACATCGTATCGGGTAAGTACAGTTTAATTCCGGCAATTAGAGTCCTTTAATACAGAGTTTCGATTATTTTACGAAATTTACGAATTAATGTTGTATAAAGAGGGATATTAATCGGATTTACAACGTAATTATCGTAAATGGTTTACGGGCTATACAATGAGTTTGGAACGAAGCCCGATAATTATTGGTAAGCTGTATGAGCCCAGTAAACCCGAGGAAGGTATTTAATAAGTAAAAACAGGCTGAAAATGGGTCGAGGCCCATTAAGGTGCAATCGGGCCCAATAGGGGTAAATGGGCCCAATGATTTAAACTAAGCCAAGAAAATAGAAAATACAATTAAATTGTATAATATCTGACCTGAGGAATAATTATACGCAGTTCCGGACATTTGATTGGGAGCATATCGGACTGCGCGACGAGACAACAGTGGAAAAGAAAAGGTCAGACTCGACAGGAAAATAAGGTAAGGGAATTTTGTAAGTGCATAGAGATGCCTATACATATTTTGAGGGTATTTACAGGGCTTAGAATTTATCTAAGTATCTAGTAAACGAAATAGTAATTTTTACGAAAACCGGGGCTTAGATAAATAAAGGAAAAGATGATTTTGCCCCTAGGAGTAAAATTTACAAAAAGGGTAGTAAGGCAGGTAAATTGCATGATTTCATGTTTTTAATGCTTTATATGAATATATTGCTTTGATTTAAGCAAATATACACATAGGTGGGCTGTTGATTTCGTGAATTTTACGAAAGGGTACCGGTTTGTACCGATTACTATTTTAAAAGATGTTTTATTAAAAGTGAGCCACCTATCGTATTTACATGACTAAAAGAGTGCTAGAGTCTTACTCGCACTCAAGTTTACTGATTTATTCTCATGAAAAGCCGTACTGGAGCATTGCTCGTACGAGAAATTTGTGTGTGCACAAAATCGTGCTGGAGCTTCGCTCGCACGAGATTTTAGATATCATGATATGCATAGCGTGGTGCTGGAGCTTCGCTCGCACTAGACGCGAGTTGACATGCATATAGTCGTGCGGAAGCCTCCTGTAGACTGTGTGTCACAGAGAGTTGAGATGCTCGCACGCATACTTTGAGACATGGGTTGGTTATCGACATAGTATTGGGGTGGATAAGACCTACGGCAGGCACCCCTAGACTATGATATGGGTCCACGGAGTACGATGTACCGTGTATGTCACACGGAGTACGCCGTACCGTGCAGTCATGATGACTCTATGATGTTACTTGATATTCTGGCGGGTAGGACTTGACCCCACCTCCCGTTACAGTTGTGATGCCCCGCACACCGGGATCCGTGTAGCCTGGGATCACAGGGACATAGTATGGCCATAGTCCTCGATTTTTCATACAGTAACCTACATGCCTCACATGATATCATACGGTCTGGATAGACCAGGACAAACCCGATGGAGGGGTAATCCCGATTTGTGTTTTTAAAAGAGATGTGATTTGATGAATCAAGGTATTCCCGAGAGATGGGTTTGACCTTGATGAAGTTGTTTTATAATGAAACAAATGAGTTTTAAATGTGATGAATTTATGATGAAACAAATAAGTTTCAAAGTGATGAGTTTTGTGATTAAACAAATGAGTTTTAAAGTGAAGAGTTTATGATGAAATAAATGAGTTTTAATGTGACGAGCATGAGATGTCATACATGATGATTTTCTATGTGTGCTTGATATGTCGATTTCATGATTTCTTGTATATGATATATACATACATGTGGCATTGTTTTAATCTTACCTCATGCTCCGAAAGTAAACGATTTTTACATCATGACATTATCAGCACGTAGATAGTATAGTTATCTACCTGCTTACATTATTGCCTTACTGAGCACGTTTCGCTCACCCTTTCATTTTCCACCCCACAGGGTATATTCAGTAGAAGAGAGCGACAATAGTCTCGCATCTCGGTTATCCGCTGCTTCTTAGCAAGACCAGGTATACACATTTGTATAATTTCGTATCTGAACATATAGATGCACAGTACTGTATATGGATGTAATATTGGGGATGTATTTAGTTTTAAATAAATTGATATGTAAATGAAATAAGGAAATTGAATGGTAAATAGGGGAGAGGTGACTAACACCGAATCATAGCCCAACTGTTTAGTAGTATATCTGTTCACGACGGGTAAGGAAATGAAAAGCGAAAAATTTGTAGGGATTTTTAGGAAATTTGGGTCGTGACAGTATATGAAATTACATGAAGAAGCTTGGAGTGGTAAAGAGGTAAATCTTTCACATCTGATAATTTTTTATTGTGTTTCATATGTGCACGTTGATTCTGTTGATAGAGATAAACTTGATGTAAAGTTAAGAAAATGTTTTTTAATTAGCTATGGTTCTAATGATTTTGGCTATCATTTTTGGGATGATGAAAATAGAAAAATCATTAGATGTAGGAATGTTGTATTCAATGAAAGTGTTGTCTATAAAAATAGACATGTAAAAATAGACAAGTATTAGAATCTAATAGTGCAAAAAATTTTTTTTTCAAAAAGCGTGAACAAACTGAACTAGAGGAAATCACTGAAAGTGATGTTTCAAACAAGGAGCAAGATAATCCTAAAAACATTCCATCATAATTAGAATCTTCTACACTTGTGTCTCAATTGAGAAGGTTAAGCAGAGTACCTAAGCCTATTCGACAGTGCTATCATTCTCTGCATTATTTGTTGTTGACTGATGAAGGTGAACCTGAATGCTTTGATGAAGCAATGCAGGTTGTGTAAACCCTACAAAATTTCTACGTTTAATTAGATAAAAAAAAGAGATGGAAAATTTTAAATTATTAGTTGAGAATCGATGATGTAAAAAAACTTGTATCGAAAATTCGTGAGGAGTGATGGAATCCCGATAGCATTCCATTTTTGAAATAATAAGAATTTCATGGGAGGCATGGATATTATGTCCTTGGATAATCTTACAAGAAAATGGGTATATATATATATATATAGATATATATACATAGATATATATACATAGGTGTATATGTATATATAAATATACTTGACATTTAAATAGATGCATAATAATATATATATATATATATATATATATATATAACAAATATATATTATGTAATGTATAGTATTTAATATATATGTGTTAATACAATTAAAATTAAAGCATAAGACAATTAAAAATGAAATGGAAAACATACAAAAAAATAACAATACAAAATATATAAACAACTAATACATATATATATATATATATATATATATATATATTATGGCATGTACGGAATTGGCTTAGAAAAGCCAATTTCGTCTGCCACTATTTGCAATTGAAGAGGAAAATCAAAACAGGGGTGTTAGGCGGGAACCGAAGGGGAGAAAAGAGAAGAGGAAGAAGAAGAAAATGGAGGAAGGAAAGGGGAAAGAGGGAGAGAGAGCCGGTCGACTGGGGGGAGAAAGAAGGAAAGAAGGAAGAAGAAAAGGGAAACCGAGGAAGAGAAGAAGAGAGGAAGGGAAGAAAGAGGGGCAACCGAGAGAGAAGATTGGAAAGGAGAAGAAGAAGAGAAGCAGCACCTAGAAAAAAAACAAAAAACAAATCAGGAGCAGGAGAGCTGATCGGGGAAGGGGGAAAGGAAGAAAGAAAAGAGGAAAAGAAAGAAGAGGGAGACCGATTGGAGGAGCAGCAAACCGAAACTTGAATCAGTGAAGCCGTGGAGCAGGAGCGACCTCTGGAACGTGAAACAGAGTTGAAGAAGTGCAGTGAAACCGAGAGCTGAGTAGGAACTGGATTGAGGCAGAAAACGGGGCTGAAAATTAGAGCAAGTTGAAGGGGGAGGCTGGAACCGAGGCTTCATTGAAGCAGGCCAGGAAAATAGGACAGCCGAGACTGAAGGAAGTAGAATCGTGAGCTGAAGGGGAAACAGGGGTTCGGTGGAAGGAAGAGTTGGAACAGTGGGGCAAGGAAGAAGAAGATCGGGGCTGAGGGGAGACCGCAGGAGAACTGAAACAAAACCGAGAGGGGGCAGGAACGGATCCGAATTGGAGCATGGCAGTGAAGGCTAGAGAACCGAGAGTTGAAGAAGGAGAAAACCGTGAGAGAAGAAAAGCAAGCTGAAAAAAAAAGAGAGAAAAAAGGTAAAATACATGTATGTATATATGTATATTGATGTACATGTATATATATGTATTGTATGTATATAGCATGTTAGTTATAGATTAAATTAGACAAAAAATGGAATGATGAGAAGTAGGCAAAAATATATAATTGTGATATTGAATAATGGAGACAAGTGATAATATATATATATATATATATGTGTATTTATGTGAATAAAAATATATAAATTTGGGTATATACATATAGGTGTGTATAGTGAAAGGGTATGTTAGTATATGTACATATATTTGATAATGAATAAGGAAAGCCAATGATAAAATAAATATGAGTATATACTTCGGTGTATATAGGATGAATTTGTACTAGTATATATATATACAAAGAATGTATGTATGAGATAGGAAAAGAGTGAAAACATATATATATATATATATATATATATATATATATATATATATATATATATATATATATATATATACACACACACATATGGGAGTGTATATATATATATGTATTTATGTGTACATACATGTAGAGGTATATAATAAGGTGTATGTCAATAATTGTACATACAAAATAATATGTGGTAAGAGAAAATATATAAACGTGCGTGTTGACTTAGGTACGTACAATAATACGTACACACGCAGTAGTAACGAATAGGTTACGATTTTAACGCAATTCGGACAATTCGCACGAATAGGGTACTAAGTGTACGATTTCGGTGTAGGTGATCGTAGAAGGAATTAAGGGAGGTACTAAGAAGCATCACCACTCGAGCACGGAGATTTCAATAGATCGAGGTAAGGGGATATACTTTAAAACGGTAATAGTTACTTTTTGAACCTTGATAAAGAAAGCTTGTAAAGACATGAAGTATGATTTTTATGCATGTTTCTAAATTATATTTCTGATCAAGACTCATCTTTGTGTTTATGTTTTTGAATAATTGTATATAACTTAATTTGATTTCGGAATAAGAGCATGTCTTCTAAAATGATCTTTCGAATAAGATGATTTTATTTCGATGTTTTCGTATATGAAAACTATAATTGTTTTGAGACTAAGGGCCATTTATGTTGTATGCTTACGCTTGTTAACTCGTCTGTGTGGTGTCTGAACTTGGCTATATGGCGCCTGTATTTCGCTTGTGTGGCGCTTTTATTTCGCCTGTGTGGCGCCTGTATTCCGCCTTCGTGGCGCCTGTATTTCGCCTTCGTGTTGCCTGTAATTCGCCTATGTGGCGCTTGTATTTCGCCTGTGTGGCGCATGTATTTCGCCTTCGTGGCACCTGTATTTTGCCTGTGTGGCGCCTGTATTTCGCCTGTATGGCGCCTGTATTTCACCTTCGAGGCGCCTGTATTTCGCCTTCGTGGCTCCTGTATTTCGCCTTTGTGGCGTCTGAAATTACCTTTGGGTTCTGAATTCCCTCTACGGAGGATGACCAGGTTATTTTGCCGCGTGATTGATTTGTTATTGCTGCGTGATAAATTGGTTATTGCCGCGTGATAAATTCGTTATTGTCACATGATAATTATATGGCCGATGTAGTCTCAATTTGAAAATTTAACTATGTTTTCAGAACCAGACTTGTAGTATGTGATTTGAATGTACGACCAGATTACGTAATATCTGTTAAGTTCACGTACTTAAAGAATTACGTTTTGAATCTCAATGTTTCTGATTTTCCTTAATCTTTGAATATTACTATTATTAGTTTCAGAAAGTATCATTATACGCACTATCATGTTTTATACATTTATGAATTGCTAGAATCGTTTTAAATACATCTTCTTATTGGACTTTTTCCCAAAGCTCACCCATCTATCTCTCAGATTACTTGCAGTGATCCGTAGACGTTACCTGCCGCGTACATGACGTAGGCTGGTGGGGAGAGCTACCCTAGGCTACTTTTTGTACACGCAGAAAGGTATACATTTACATTCCTGTATCAGACATATCTGTACGCACAGACACATATATTGGGAATATTTTTGTTGGGATGTAATTTGTAAGGAAAACGATATAAACAATATTATTTTGGGTTTATATTTTGAGATGGCTAGTATTAAATTGAAATCGATATATTGGGTGGTAACAGTGGATTGGGAAAGTATGCTTGGTAGTTGTAGATACCTAGGATCGTTGGAAAACATGCTTGGTAGTTGTAGATATCTAGGATTGTCGAAAACAATCTGAAATGCAGGTGGGTAGGCTCATATATAAGTCGTTATGCTGTCGAAATTTTTATTGACCATATAAGTTAAAGCATGAAAATTAAATATAATTACGGATAGAGAATTAGGAAAAGTGTTTTGATACTGCACAAGAATACAACCTTAGTGAATAAGGGAATAAGTGGGTAAATTAAATTCAAAAAAAAAATTTCTCGATTTTCATGGGTCAAGGGTCGTTACAGTTTAAGTGGTATCAGAGCAAAGGTTGTCTAGTACTGTCAATGTCGAAAATAAGGATTAAATTACATCCCAATGTCTGTGCTTGTCTGGTTGTAAGTAATGTATACCTAATAACTTTAAGATTCGATCTTTGGAATTACGTGCATGTATTAGATCACCGCACGATGAGTGGGAGACGCAGAGTACTCGGAGGCAGGCTCAGCCACCCGAGCTAGAGAGTCCTCGTACTCGTATGGCTCAGTTTGAGCAGCGATTAGAGCAGCGCCTCGAGCGAGGTTTGGAGTCGATAGCTACCATGGTTGCCCAACACCTAGGGGCAAATGTTTTTGATTCTGCTTGCACGGTACCAGTTCCTACTCCGGTGCAGACTCCTTTGCAAGCTCCGCCACCTCCTCCTCCACCAGTTCCTCCAGTACCTTTGGCGCCTCAGCCTCCTGTTCAGGCCCGGAGGGAGGAGAGAAATATCGGTAGGATGAGAGATTTCCTGAAGATGAGGCCTCGAGCATTTAAGGGAATTAAGAATCCGATAGAGGCCGAAGAGTGGCTGGTGAGCCTTGGGATAATCTTTGACTTTCTGGGGTGTTCTGATGTTAAGAAGATCTCTATGGCCACTTACATGCTGCAGGGCCAAGCAGAGTATTGGTGGGGATCCACAAAGGTCTTTCTGACTGCTCAGCATCCGGTGATTAGTTGGGATGCTTTCTCCACAACCTTTAGGAAGCAGTATGTTCCACTAGCTGCCCAGCGAAAGTTGAGGATGGACTTTCTGAGTTTGGTACAGGGCAGTATGACCGTGGATGAGTACGAAAGTAAATTCACCATGCTGATGAGGTATGATCCGGAGACGTTCCAAAATGAATAACGTCGGACTGAGAGGTTCTTAGCAGGGTTAAGGCCAGCTATCAGAGACCGTCTTTTGGGGCTATGGATTACAAAATTTCAGGATGCTCTGGGTATAGCACAGATGGTCGAGAGGGGCCTCAATGTCACCCAGACGAAGTATGGTTTTAAGGGAAGGACCAGAGATGATAGTATACAGATGGAGTTGGCGAGACGGGATTTGAGGGGGCAGCCTAAGAGGCAGAGGACAGATGAGTCTCGGGCTAGGATTGATAGGCCCATGGCTCCTATAGCTACCCCACAGACTACCAAAGGCTTCTAGCAGTACGAGAGATTGTGCACTAGTTGCGATCATTTCCATAGTGGTGCGTGTCACTGGTTCTCAGGGAGCTGTTTTAGGTGTGGACAGAGGGGACACCGGATTAGAGATTGCCCATTGAATAAGTTCCCACAGCTTCTAGAGCTACCACGACAACTTGAGAGGCAAACTCCCCAGAGACAAGTCCCACAGAGACGGGCTACCGCAGTAGAGAAGGGCAAGAAGCCTGTCACTCATGGTAGGGTCTCAGCTTTGGACACAGAGACTGCTGATGCCTCCTTTGAGACCATTCAGGGTAAGCTTTTAATTTGCAATCATGAGGCACGTGTGTTGTTTGATTCAGGTTCCACACACTCTTTCATATCACCCCACTTCTCACGTAAATCGCATGTTAAGCCTGAATCTCTAGATTTTACGTTACACGTTAGTACAACCATGTATGAATCACATAAAACTGATATGGTGTGTAAGAATTGTGAAATCAAGGTAGGAGATAGGATCATATTAGCAGACCTAATCTGGTTGAGCATGTATGGCTTTGATGAAACTTTGGAATATGGATTTCATTAGGGGTTACCAAGGACCCAAAAGGGGCATGATACAATTTGGGTGATCGTAGACATATGGACCCGAATGAATTTGGAGGACCAATTTCTTTTAAGGTGGGGAGAATGTAAACCCCACAAAATTCTTACGTTTAATTAGATAAAAAAAAAGAGATGGAAAATTTTAAATTATTAGTTGAGAATCGATGATGTAAAAAAACTTGTATCGAGAATTCGTGAGGAGTGATGGAATCCCGATAGCATTCCATTTTTGAAATAATAAAAATTTCATGGGAGGCATGAATATTATGTCCTTGGATAATATTACAAGAAAATGGGTATATATATATATATACATAGGTGTATATGTATATATAAATATACATGACATTTAAATAGATGGATAATATATATATAAAACAAATATATATTATGTAATGTATAGTATTTAATATATATATATATATGTGTTAATACAATTAAAATTAAAGCATAAGACAATTAAAAATGAAATGGAAAACATACAAAACAAATAACAATACAAAATATATAAACAACTAATACATATATACTAATATAATATATATACATATATACTAATATAATATATATATATATATATATTATGGCATGTACGAAATTGGCTTAGAAAAGCCAATTCTGTCTGCCACTATTTGCAATTGAAGAGGAAAATCAAAACAAGGGTGTTAGGCGGGAACCGAATGGGAGAAAAGACAAGAGGAAGAAGAAGAAAAAGGAGGAAGGAAAGGGGAAAGAGAGGGAGAGAGCCGGTCAGCTGGGGGGGAGAAAGAAGGAAAGAAGGAAGAAGAAAAGGGAAACCGAGGAAGAGAAGAAGAGAGGAAGGGAGGAAAGAGGGGCAATCGAGAGAGAAGATTGGAAATGAGAAGAAGAAGAGAAGCAGCACCTGGAAAAAAAAATAGAAAACAAATCAGGAGCAGGAGAGCTGATCGGGGAAAGGGGAAAGGAAGAAAGAAAAGAGGAAAAGAAAGAAGAGCGAGACCGATTGAAGGAGCAGGAAACCAAGGCTTGAATCAGTGAAGCCGTGGAGCAGGAGCGACCTCTGGAACGTGAAACAGAGCTGAAGAAGTGCAGTGAAACCGAGAGCTGAGTAGGAACTGGATTAAGGTAGAAAACGGGGCTGGAAATTGGAGTAAGTTGAAAGGGGAGGCTGGAACCGAGGCTTCATTGAAGTAGGCCAGGAAAACAGGACAGATCGAGACTGAAGGAAGCAGAATCGTGAGCTGAAGGGGAAACAGGGGTTCGGTGAAAGGAAGAGTTGGAACCGTGGGGTAAGGAAGAAGAAGATCGGGGCTGAGGGGAGACCGCAGGAGAACTGAAACGGAACCGAGAGGGGGCAAGAACGGATCTGAACTGGAGCAGGGCAGTGAAGGCTGGAAAACCGAGAGTTGAAGAAGGAGAAAACCGTGAGAGAAGAAAAGCAAGCTGAAAAAAAAAAGAGAGAAAAAAGGTAAAATACATGTATGTATATATGTATATTGATGTACATGTATATATATATATGTATTGTATGTATATAGCATGTTAGTTATAGATTAAATTAGACAAAAAATGGAATGATGAGAAGTAGGCAAAAATATATAATTGTGATATTGAATAAAGGAGACAAGTGATTATATATATATGTATTTATGTGAATAAAAAATATATATATATATATATATATATATATATATTTGGGTATATGCATATAGGTGTGTATAGTGAAAGGGTATGTTAGTATATGTACATATATTTGATAATGAATAAGGAAAGCCAAGGATAAAATAAATATGAGTATATACTTAGGTGTATATACATATAGGAGTATATGAAAAATGTGTATATACTTGGGTGTATATACAAATGAGTGTATAAAATAAATGTGTGTTTTAGTATATGTACAAACAAGGATATATATATATGTGATAAGAAAAAAAAATATAGAAAACAATAATATATATATATATAGGAGTGTATATATATATATATATATATATATATATATATATATATATATATATATATATATATATATATATATATATATATATATATATATATATATATTATGTGAATATACATATGGGTTTATATAGGATGAATTTGTGTTAGTATATATATATACAAAGAATGTATATATGAGATAGGAAAAAAGTGAAAACAAATATATATATATATATATATATATATATATACACATATTCGAGTGTATATATATATATGTATTTATGTGTACATACATGTAGAGGTATATAATAAGGTGTATGTCAATAATTGTACATACAAAATAATATGTGGTAAGAGAAAATATATAAACGTGCGTGTTGACTTAGCTAAGTATAATAATATGTACACACGTAGTAGTAACGAATAGGTTACGATTTTAACGTAATTCGGACAATTCGCACGAATAGGGTACTAAGTGTACGATTTCGGTGTAGGTGATCGTAGAAGCAATTAAGGGAGGTACTAAGAGGCGTCACCACTCGAGCACAGAGATTTCGATAGATCGAGGTAAGGGGATATACTTTAAAACGGTAATAGTTACTTTTCGAACCTTGATAAAGAAAGCTTGCAAAGACATGAAGTATGATTTTTATGCATGTTTCTAAATTATATTTCTGATCAAGACTATGCTCTCTGTGTTTATGTTTTTGAATAATTGTATATAATTGAATTTGATTTCGGAATAAGAGCATGTCTTCTGAAATGATCTTTCGAATAAGATGATTTTATTTCGATGTTTTCGTATATGAAAACTATAGTTGTTTTGAGACTAAGGGCCATTTATGTTGTATGCTTACGCTTGTTAACTCGCCTGTGTGGCATCTAAACTCGCTTGTGTGGCGCCTGTATTTCGCCTGTGTGGCGCCCGTAATTCGCCTTCGTGGCGCCTGTAATTCGCCTTCGTGGCGCCTGTATTTCGCCTTCGTGGCGCCTGTATTTCGCCTTCGTGGCGCCTGTATTTCGCCTTCGTGGCGCCTGTATTTCACCTTCGTGGTGCCTGTATTTCACCTTTGTGGCGTCTGAAATTACCTTTGGGTTCTGAATTCCCCCTTCGGAGGATGACTGGGTTATTTTGCCACGTGATTGATTTATTATTACCGCGTGATAAATTCGTTATTGTCACATGATAATTATATGGCCGATGTAGTCTCAATTTGAAAATTTAACTCTGTTTTCAGAACCGGACTTGTAGTATGTGATTTGAATGTACGACCAGATTACGTAATATCTGTTAAGTTCACGCACTTAAAGAATTACGCTTTGAATCTCGATATTTCTGATTTTCCTTAATCTTTGAATGTTACAATTATTAGTTTCAGAAAGTATCATTAAATGCACTATCATGTTTTATACATATTTGAATTGCTAGAATCGTTTTAAATACATCTTACTGGGCTTTTTCCCAAAAGCTCACCCCTCTACCTCTCAGATTACTTGCAGTGATTCGTAGACGCTACCTGTCGTGTACACGACGTAGGCTGGTGGGGAGAGCTACCCTAGGCTACTTTTTGTACACACAGAAAGGTATACATTTACATTCCTGTACCTGACATATCTATACGCACAGACACGTATATTGGGAATATTTTTGTTGGGACGTAATTTGTAAGGAAAACGATGTAAACAGTATTATTTTGGGTTTATATTTTGAGATGGCTAGTATTAAATTGAAATCGATATATTGGGTTGTAACAGTGGATTGGGAAAGTATGCTTGGTAGTTGTAGATACCTAGGATCGTTAGAAAGCATGTTTGGTAGTTGTGGATATCTAGGATTGTCGAAAACAATCTGAAATGCAGGTGGTTAGGCTCATATATAAGTCGTTATGCTGCCGAAATTTTTATCGACCATATAAGTTAAAGCATGAAAATTAAATATAATTACGGATAGAGAATTAGGAAAAGTGTTTTGGCACTGCACAGGAATACAACCTAAGTGAATAAGGGAATAAGTGGGTAAATTAAATTCAAAAAAAAAATTTCCCCGATTTTCATGGGTCAAGGGTCGTTACAGGTTGATGATTCTTTGAAGTGGGAGTTTACCATGAAAGGTGAAATGGACTCATTGTAGAAAAATCACTAAAATTTTTTCGCAAATTTCTTTCCTTACCCGATCGTGAACTAACTTACCACCACACTGTTGGGCTGTGAGTCAATAATAAACAGCACATCTCATTCATTCTCAGTTAAATAAAGCGATGTCATACATTTGAAAGTTACTCATTAACTTATACAAAACATGTTTAACTGACATCTACATCCTCCATAATTACACTTCAATTGACTACTGTGCTTTTACATTGTTTAGATATAAAAAGAAATCACTGTGTATATACCTCTCGTCGATGGAAGCAGCGGATGTCCAAAAACATAATGCCTCGGTCCTCACTGGGCTACTATACACGCTTTGTAGGAGGGGAAAATAGAGAGGGATGAGCAACCACACGCTCAGTAAGGCAATAATGCAAGCATGATAGATAACTTCTCTATCTACATGCTGATAGTGTTGTGCATAAATCGTTCATAGTAGGAGCATGAGGAAGTAAAACTATGCCATATGAGTATACATATATATCATGTATCAAAATCATGTACATTGGCATATAAAACATGGTAAAAACATCATGTATAAATCATCTCATGCTCAATCTCATTTAAATTCATAAAAAGGGCAATTCATTAAGAAACCTCCTTTTTAAACCCACATCATAAAACTCTTTCTCAAACACATACAATCCCATCAAATCAATTCACATTCACAACCACATTTTCATTTCACAATTCATAATTCACACGTGTATAAAAACCAGGTCACTATATCAAAAGTGCCTATGTGGACCAACTACATCATAAATCATCCCAGACCACACGCATCTAGGTGTGCGTGGTATCGTGCTGGCACAGAGATGGATTATCCCTCGCCAGACTTCCTCATCACATAACCATCACGCGGTACATCGTACTCCATGTGATATACACGGTACAGCGTACTCCGCAGACTCATATCGTAATTGGGGGTGCCTTTCCTAGGTCTTACCTACCCCATACCAAGAGTTTTCCATATCCATGAAGGAGAGCCTCCTTGCCGAACAGAGCCTCCCCGCCCCTCGAGGGCTTAAGGATGTTGGCTTAAGGATCCTTCCGTAAGAAATCCTCCCCACCGAATAGAGCCTCCCCGCCTAACAGAGCCTCCTCGCCTCTTTGGGCTTAAGGATGTAAGGCTTAAGGATCTTACCGTAAGAGAGCCTCCCCACCGAACAGAGCCTCCCCGCCTAACAGAGCCTCCCTGCCTCCTCGGGCTTAAGGATGTTAGCTTAAGGATCTTACCAACTTTCACAACCTTATACGTATCATAATGTGCAAACTTGTGCGAGCAAAGTTCTAGCACGACTCATGCATCCTATCATAAAGAGATCGCGTACGAGCATAGCTCTAGTACGGTTATACTCATAAGATAAACCACTCAAAAGCCACGTACGAGCAGAAGCTCCAATACGGTTTATAAACATCATCATAGTTTCCAAATCAAGGTGCGAGCTAAGCTCCAGCACGTTTCATACAAATGAAAACATCAATACCCGGTGCGAGCTAGGCTCCAACACGGTTTAATTTACATAAACATGATAGGTGGCTCATAAGCTTTCAAAACTAATCTCAAAACATATTTGGCACTTCCCACGTGCTATCACAAACATCAAACCACAATAGCCAACCTATCTATCAATTCGTTTAAAATCAAACACATGTTTTGTGAAAGCATTCAAAACACTTGATTTATGCAATTATTAGCCTTACTATCCCTTTTCTTTACAATACCATTTCAACCACAAAATCTCATACAGTTATTCATAGTCACATCCATACATCGTCAAAATACATTTCTATAAATCCATGCACATTTTCAAAACCCTATATACCCACAAAATACGAGCAGCTACCTCTATATACCTACAGAATTCTCTTACCTGGAATCGCGACGGATGATTCCGTTTCCTTAGCGCTGCTCACTCGTGTGGTCCGATTCGTCTTCACAAACTCTTCGGGACTGCACACAATCATATTTCACATTATATTCGATCCATATAATGTAACCCTTTTGCTTGCTATAGTCAATTCAATCTATAGCCTCTATTAACGCTTATGAGGCCTCGTTTCATTACTTTACCCATAACTCGAGTCTATGGATTTTCTTAGGCCTATTAACTTATTCCAAATCGATATTAAATCGACAGTAAGCTCATAGTGTTCGTATTTCATGAATTCCCTCACTATGGCATTTATCAAGCATATACATACTCATTTTCACAATTCCTCCAAACTCACAATGTAATTCCATAACCATCTAAAATCATAGACATAACCTCAATACAACTTTAGCATGCCCAAAATTCATAAACTCATTCAACCCATATCTTCTCACATTATACCCATTTTAGGTTTTCTAGGTCACACCAATTCCACCACATCTCTAGATAATCTATCCATCAATACACATCCAACTCAACTCCAAAATCACTTAAATAAACAATGTACTTGGATTGGAGTATTAGAATCTTACCAAAATCTGATTTTTCTTCTTGCTCTAAATGTCAATGCCCTTAGCTCCTTCAATACCAATAATGAGATTTTGGGTTCCAACTATGTTGTTCTCTTCCTCAAGATGAACAACTTAGTGTCTAATGGCCTCCCCTCAATTCTTGCTGAAAATGGCTGATTTTAGAGAGAGAAAGTTAGGTTTTTGGGTTAGAAATGTAAGATTGGTGTTTTTCCCGAAATTTTCAGATTTTCAGCCCTTCTTTTATAGAAATAGCTTGAGGAGATCGATTTGGTCCAAGAGGAGATCGATCTGGTCCCCTTAAATCTCTCATTTTCACGGCATTTTAAGCATGAGATCGATCTGTCGAAGCATGAGATCGATATGCTCCCAAACAGAGAGCTAAGGAGATCGATCTGTGCTTGAGGATCGATCTTTTCATTACAGAATGCCTAGGAGATCGATCTGACCCTATTCGAGATCGATCTGCTCTATTTCATTGCCCAAATAAGAGCATTCTGGCTCTCTCAGATCGATCTCTCATCCTATGAGATCGATCTGGCCTTCATACTTTCCAGATTTTCTGCAGTTTTCTTGCTGTAACTCACACCCAATTGTCCTTAATCTACTACCATTGCCATTTTCTCAACCATCCACCTTTATGACTTGAAAATGACATCCATTCATACCTTATGCAGATTGAGACTTGTGTGCATTCATTGTATATCCAAAGGTATCACATTCCAAACTAAATGGAAGCATAACTTCATTCCATTTTACCACACTACTCATTTTGAGTTCTAATCACATTCATCACTTGCAAGAACTCATTTCTTCATATTCATACAAAATGGAACTTGTGTGTACGTTACAAATCATATTACAAATATGTACATTGAATCCATGGACTTACATCAATCATACTTTACATTACAAGTCCATTCACATTCATTACACATTACAACTATACATATACAGGGTCTTACATGAAGGGCTTTCAACAACAACAAGGTACTGATTATATATTGAGATTTTCTTTTCAGTTGTCAAGATAATCACGATAAGGTTAATGTTGAGCTTAGTAGCTTCTAAGGATTTACATATTGAACAGTTAGATGTAACGACAACTTTTCTTCATAGTGATATTGAATAAGACATTTATATGGTTCAACCAAAAGGATTTTTGGTTCATTGAAAGGAAAATCTTGTGTGTAAACTTCATAAAAGTTTGTATGATTTGACCAAAGCCCTAAGACAGTGGTACAAGAAATTTGATTTGTTCATGTGCAAAAATAATTTCAAGAGATGTGACATGGATCATTATTGCTACTTTAAAAGGTTTGATAATTGCTATATTTTCTATTGTTGTACGTGGATGACATTCTTATTACAAGATCTGACAGTCAGGAGATCAATAAGTTGAAACAACAATTTTCAAATGAACTTGCAATGAAAGATCTAGGAGCTGCGAAGGAAATTCTTGGGATGAGGATTATTCGAGATAGAGTGGCTGGTATTTTGACGCTTTCACAAGCTAGTTTCATCGAAAAGGTGTTGAATAGATTTAGTATGCAAGATGTTAAACCTGTTGGTACTCCTTTGGCAAGTCATTTTAGGCTTTCGAAGGAATAATCACTCAAGACAAAGGAAGAGCATGAGTTTATTTCTCGAGTTCCTTATGCTTTAGCTATTGGCAGTCTAATGTATGTTATGGTTTCTACTAGACCTGACATAGCACATGCAATGGCAATTGTAAGTAGCTTCATGGCTAATCCTAGAAAACAACATTTGGAGGTTGTTCAGTGGATTCCTCAATATTTAAGAGGTACCAAATCATTATCACTTCATTTCAAAAGTGGTGATATGACTCTACAAGGTTTTGTTGATGCAGACTTAGGTGGTGGTATTGATAATAGAAGCAATACTACCAGTTATGTTAACATTTTTGGTGCAATTGTTGTGAGTCGGGTATCTCAACTGTAAAAGGTTGTTGCTTTTTCAACCATTGAAGCAGAGTAGATTGCTATAACTGAAGTAAGCAAAGAGATGATCTGGTTGAAAATTTTCCTTGGGGAATTAGGTAAAAATCAAGGAAGTAGTGTTCTTTTATATGATAGTCAAAGTGCAATTCTGTCACGACCCATTTTTCCTAAAAACCCCTACAAATTTTTCACTTTTTCATTTCCTTACCCGTCGTGAACAGTTTCACTACTAACAGTTGGGCTATGAGTCGATGTTAGTCCCTCCTGTCATGTTACTTACCTTAACATCTATTTTCCATATTTTATTTACATATCAATTTATTTTAACAAAATACATCCCCAATATTACATCCGTATACAATACTGTGCCTCTATATGTTCAGATACAAAAATTATACGAATGTGTATACCTGATCTTCATAGGAAGCAGCGGATAACCGAAATGTAAGACTAGTGTCACTCTCTTCTATTGAATGTACCCTGTAGGGTGAAAAATGAAATGGTGAACGCAACTTGCTCAGTAAGGCAATAATGCAAGCAGGTAGATAACTACACTATCTACATGCTGGTAAAGGCATGACATGTAAAACATTTATATCTCGAGCATGAGGAAATTAAAACCATGATGAGTATATCATATATCGTAAAACATGAATCGACATGTAAAACATGAAAAACATCTCATGTAAAACCTCTCATGCTCGGTACAGTAAAACACTTCAAAACAATCCTAGAGGGATTCAACACATCTTTAAAATCATTAATATTCTCATAAAAACCCATCAATTTCTCATTTAATACCACATTTCATGAAAATCGTTACAAATCGGGGCTCGACCCCTTATTTGGGTCTACCCTGGTCTAATAAGACCAATCAAATATATATCATGTGAGACATGCAGGTTACTATATGGAAACAATCGAGAACTATGTCCCTGTGATCCCAGGCTACACGGATCCCGGTGTGTGGCGGTATCACAACTGTAACGGGAGATGGGGTCAAATCCTACCCTCCAGAATATCAAGTAACGTGAATACAATAGTCATGACTACATGGTACAGCATACTCCGTGTGACATACAGGGTACAACGTATTCCATGAACCCAATATCATAGTCTGGGGATGCTTGCCATAGGTCTTATCCCACTCCAAACCTGTCGATAACCAACTCATGTCTCAATCTACACGTGCTAGCGTATCTTCTCACTGTGACACACAGTCTACAGGAGGCTCCAACATGGTCATATGCATGTCATAAAATTCCTGTGCGAGCGAAGCTCCAGCACGGCTCCATGCATATTCATGATATCAGAAAAACCCTCGTGCGAGCGAAGCTCCAGCACGGTTTCATAAAAATCAATGAAATCTACGTACGAACAGCGCTCCAGTACGACTTAAAATGATTATAAATCCAATTTAAATTCACTTACAAGTAATGCTCTAGTACGGATGCATAAAACCAAGTAAAATCCATGTACGATTTAAAACTCATAAAAACATGCTAGGCTGCTCAATTTCACTAAAACAAATTAAAAATCACAACTGGCACCTAATTCGTGCTCTTTCATGTAAGAACATGAAATAAACAGCCAGCCTATCCATAATTTACTTAAATTAAAGCAATATAATCATAGGAATATCAAAAACATGAAAATCATGCAATTTCATAGCCTTACTACCCTTTTTAAAATTTTTCTAACTATAGGTAAAATCGTAATTTTCACATATACCTCGATTTTCGTAAAAATTATTACTCTATTTCTAGATACCTTATGAAATTCTATGTAATGTAAATAACCCCAAAAATACGCGCAAATATCTCTAAGCGCTTACAAAATTCCCTTACCTCATTTTTCTGTATAGTTTGACCTTTTTCATTGATGTCTCGTCATGTAGTCCGATTTGCTCCAAATCCAATCTCCGGAACTGCATATAAATATTTATCGAGTTAAATACAATACACTTATCCATATTTAACCTTTATTGAGTTTAAATTTAAAATGTTGGGCCCATTTACTCTTATTGGGCCCGATTATACCTTAATGGACCTTACTTCGTTTTAGGCCCATTTTCACTTACTATTCACATTATCGAGGCCTATTGGGCTCATTGGGCCCATCAGTATTTATTTAGTCTCGTTCTAAACTCTCGAATAGTTTAATTTAATATTTACGACAATTTATTTTAATTTTCAAAATTTAATTCATTTAATGCGAAAATTAAATCCGTAATTTATGTGATAAATTTCTAACATGCATAACGATGCAAATTGTCGTAAATAAGGGTTACTTACCCAAGATTATACGATGGTGCGCAAATCGAAGTTCGATCGTCTCACGTATCCGATTTATCATCGAACTGCACAATTTTATATTTAATTTCGGGTTAATTTCTGATCAAATATAATTTAAATAAATTTCTCGAAAATCAAACAGTCACTTTTGACCTCGTATCGACTTACCCGAAATCCGATGTATCCATGAAAATTCTTCCCCTTTTTTTTATTTTTCTCTTTTTCTTCCTTTTTCCTCTCTTTCTTGACTGAACTGGTTCGGTCCGGTTCATCCCGGTTCAAACCGGTCGGTTCAACCTGGTTCACTTCTTGCTGAATCGGTCCGTACCGGTTCAGGCTTCCCCGTCGCCATTCACGACGTTTTCAACCGATTCTCGGCTCGATTTCGGTGCTGTTCAGCTCGTCTTTGGCCGGGCAACCTTCGGCTAGCTTCGATCGGGACCAAATTACGCCGGTGGCCGTCAGATTCACCTTCTCTCCCTCGCGGCTTCAACTCACCGATCTGGTGTTCTTCGGTGACGACGGGGCGCATTGCTGGTGGCAGGAGGTCGCGCGGACGTCCTGTCCCTTTTTCTGGTGGCTATTGGCCCTCGCCTGGCGCCGGTGCTCCTCAGTTGCAAATGTCGATCCTCGGGTCGCGCCTTTGCTTCGTTTCTCTTCAGTTTTGTGTTTCTGAACTTTCGTTTCTTTCTTTTTTCTATTTATTTATTTATTTATAATTTATTTTATTATTATTTTATTCATTATTATATTCTAAAAATTCCAAAAATATCCTTAAAAAATTATATTTTGTTCAAATTAATTTATTTAATTTATTTATTCTATTTTTTCACTTTTTCAGTATATTTTTTTCGTATTTTTGGGATATTGTCCCAAGTGAAATTTTTGATTAATTCCAATAAATTCATATCTTGATTAATTTAACCCGAAATTTAATTATTTCTTCGTTATTGATCAAGATTTCTCAATCTCATATTTTTAATTAAATTTTCTTGTCGAATTTATACCGGCTTTCGATCTTTTGACCGTTTTGCCCTTTAACGTGTTCGAAAATTTCATTTCAATCCTTTGCATTTTTTAAATGCATACGAAAATTTTTATTCATTCCCTTTGCTCTTACGATAAAAATCGGGTCTTACAAATTCATCAGACAACGAATCTAGTGTTTCTTACAAAAATGAAGCACATTCAGTTGAAGTATCATTTTATTCGTGGATTGTTAGATGATGGGATATTGACTCTTGAAAAGATACGTGGCATAAAAATCTTGCAAATATGCAGTGAGAACTAAAAAGCTAAGGTTATGCGCAACCTTAGTTGGCTTCTATGGATAATTGCTGAAGATGTGTCGCACAGAAGGGAGTGCTACAAGAGAAGCATTTTGCATTGTTTGGCTAGTGAATTAGTCTCCAAGTGAGAGATTGTTAACAATGGAGTCTAATTTTAATTAGGGGTACTCTTGTAATTTCTCTATTAAAGAGTGTTGCCCTAACTCTTATGTTTAAGTAGGAGGGTTTTCTCTAAACCACACAAATATGTGAGTTTTTCTTTTTCTCTCTTTTATTCTTTGTGTTCATTCAGCGGTTTGTAGAAAGGTTTTGCTTTCCCTAACAAACTCATTATCACAGCCCAAATTTTTACTCCTATTAACAGTGAACATACAACTGTGACCCAAGCTTTCAAGGGTCCTAAATGGCGTCATGCAATGTTTGAAAAATACTATGTTCTTATTTGGAACGGGAAATGAGAATTAGTCCCTTCTGCATCCACTCAAAATATTGTTGGATGCAAATAGATCTTTTGGGCTAAATGACACTCTTATGATTCAATTGAGAAGGGTGACTAGGTGTGTTTTCTCCTTATTGAACTCCATGTTAAACTAACTTAGTCACCCGTAATCTATTGGGACATTGTTAGAGCTACACAATTATTTTCCAATCTCGTCTTTCATTCTCACGTGAAGAATGTTTCATAAATTTCCACTTCATTCATGATCAAGTTCAAACGGCGGCTCTATGTGCTGCCCATGACTCTTTCAAGCCAATCAACTAGTAGATGCTTTCACTGAACCACACGCCAGGAACATGATTTCTTTCTTTTAGGGATAAGATTGGACTCTGTTCTCAGAGTTCCATCTTTATGGGCATGATAGAGACAATTATTAAAATTTTTTTAAAATAAAATTATATATATCTCTTTGTAGGTGTATTTGACTATATGTTTATCATATATACATCAGTATTCAATTTCATCAATGAGAATTGTAGCCATACTTTTCTCATAATTCATTCTCTAATACTTGACAACCAATTGAAATACAACAATCTACTTAACAAATTGCATAATTTTTACTCGAGTTTGAGAGAAATATCTTTAGTTCATATATTTAAAGAAGCCAATTATGTTGTTGATTCTCTTGTCAAATTAGGAGTTTACCAAAGTTATACTAGTATAAAATAATTTATTTTACATCATTTTTATAACTTTGTATAGAATTAATAATTTTACAAACTTATCATTAAATTTAACAACATACATGTATTCATTATGCATGTAAAATTTCAAATTGATTTGAAATCTCTATCATTTTGATTGAGACTAACATATTTTTAAATAAATATTAACAGTTAAAATTTTATTATTATGAAACTAATAGTTAAATATTTTCGATTAATTTAAAACTTTATATACATAATTTACTTAAGTAGAGTATAATACTTATGTGTGAATTAAAAAAAATATAAACCATATAAGAAGATATGAAATGGTATAAGATTAATTAATTTAGTTTATATTGGTGTAAATTTATTTTTCCTCCCTATATATAAAAGCTAAATTCCAAAATTCTTAATGATATGGAGTTTACCAATAAAAAAAATTATTTATAAATATACTTCAAAAATGGAAAAATATTTCTCAAAATAGATATCTTGGCAGAATTGATGTACTTTAACAGAGGCAATAAATTAAAATGTTAAACTATCCTATGAAATTGAGAGATCATGAGGTACCCTAGCATCGAGGTACTGAAGTGCAAAAAGCTCTAGTCCAACCTCTAGACCTGTGAGGACTGAGGAATGAAAGGATGCTTTAGTTTCTTTTGGACAATTGTAATGATGTAGATGAAGAAATTGAGCATACACACGTACATATACATTATATATATATATATATATATATATATATATATATATATATATTTGTTACTATTGGTAAAACATTTTAGAGATATGAAGGAGAACTGAAGTATAATGTATTAATATTTTTCTAGATAAGAATGGCAATATTTAATTGCCAACTGGGTGAGGTTCAGAATCCACTAATCGAATTTAGGACATGTTCAAGAACTCAGCATCCGATCAGTGCAGTGCAATTGATGTAGCACATGGATAAAAGATAAAAAATATAAAATGAGTTAATTAAATTATATTTATTTATAATTTTAATTTTTTGTTATCTTATTAAAAAACATATATTTTTATTGATTATTTATTTTCTTAATTTCACTGTTGTTAAACTCACCATTCATCCAAATTAGTATTTAATTTAATACTTGACCCTTTTAAATAATATATTAATAATAAAAATATAAAAATGCATTTTTTCTTAAAGTTATGTTTATCAAAATATATATATTTTTTAAAATTTATGCGTAACCACTTAATTCTATTCGGATAAATTAAAAAAATAACTTTTATTGTCATAAATTTTACTGATTTTGCATTTCAAAGTGTTTAAATTGATAATCAATGTTCTAGTTTCTCTCACGATTGATATTGAAGGCTTGAGTTCCACTATGGTCTTGAAAAAAGAGACTCATTTTTCAATTCAAATTAAACACGACTCTATTGACATTATTTAATCCAATCAAATAATTACCGAATATTCAATTGAAAATTGGATCCTGAAATCTTATATTATATTCTATTCATAATTGATCCATTTCCTTTGATTCTTGATGTTAATTATGTTCCCAATTTTATCAGAATTGAACCAAGTCTATTTGGGTGTGCGAATCTAAATTTAGTTATTTAATCTAGTTATATATTAATCCACTTAGTTAAATTATTAAGTGAATTACATATGGTTAGTTTTGTTAATTCTAAAAATATATTATTTAATTATAATTGTAACTTTTCAAATAATAAGTTTCAAGGGTCGAATTTTATTTTTCTTTTGTACATTTTATGAAAAAACTTGTCATTTTCCACTTTTGCTCTTTGAATCTATGTGTAAATCAGCCTGAATGAAATTACAAATGTTAGTAACTAACATTAATATACAAAAATTACATTAATTAATAATATTTTGTAAAAAATAAAATTTCAATATTATCCCTAAAATTAAATAAAATAAAAAAATATAAATAACTATAAAAATAGAAAAAAGAACAATAAAAATGAAAACCAATTCAAAATAGAAAAACAAAGCAACATAAAAAATTAAATTAAAAATATAAAAATAAACAAAAAGGAAATAAAACTACATGGTAACAACAACTTGTTTTGTTTTGCTTCGTTGATGAATATAATGACTTTTGACCTTGCATGCATCCACATAGAAAAAGCCCACCGGAACAAGTGACAATAAGCTTTCCATTTATTAGAACTAATATGGGTGCAAAGTGCTAATAAAAAATTGGATGAATAGTAAAATTAATTTCAGTGAATTAAACTAAAAATATCATTAAAAAAATAATTTTAAAAAAAATAATAAAAAATATTTAAAAAAATAAAAAGATAATTTTATCATTTCATCAGTTTTATCTTTCCTCTTAGATTCCACCACATTTTCAATGCGATGGAATCCAAATCCTCTTAAACAATTCATTGATTACATATATGAACCTAAAATAAAAAATGACCAAAATTAAGATTGGATACATTAGTTTTTTGCGGTGAAGCCCAAATCCCCTCAAAACAATTCCTTGATTAGGTACGTATACATACCTAAAAACAAAAATACCAAAATTAAAATTGAGTACCATTAGTTTACATTTATGATTTATACAAGACAAAACTATATATGTAAAGAGTTTTCATTTATAAACAACCGATTGAGAACTTTCTAAGTAAAACGGATTGATCGCTTAAAATCTGTTATTTGCATTAAATTTCATTCAAGTATGGAATTGATTGACGTTAATTACTTCCCTAAATCTCTACTTTAATATTTTTAATTTCAGGGTTAATCGAAGTAAGCACGAGGCTTGATTTTTCTTTCCTATAGCTATTTGTGTTTCTGATTTCGTTTGCACGTTTCAAGTCAAGACCAAACTTGAAGCATGGGGGATAGACTCGAGATTTAAGAGTGTGGGAGACCGATTCTTTTCTATTGATGTCAACTTCGACTATGATATCTTACTGACTCCATCCCCTTTGAATGGAAGAACAATAAGCCAATTTCCCCAAGCTTATCTCCTCTCCTCCAGAGTAATACTGATTTGTTTGTGACATTTTCAATATCTTTGTTGCATTGCCACTACTTTTGACATCCAATTCCAACTCTCTTCTTATCTTCGTGCTTTCTTTTTCTATAAAACCAGAATCACAGAATTTGTGAGCTCTAAACAACAGATTCTCATCTCTTTCTTTTCTCTGAGAAATAAAAGATGGGACCATTTGCTTTTGCAGCATTTTTGTTTGTTTTTGAATTTTGGCAGCAAGTGCATGGAAGCAGATGTGATCTTTACAAAGGAAAATGGGTGCATGATGCTTCTTATCCTCTTTACAATTCAACTTCTTGCCCCTTCATATTGCAAGAATTCAATTGCCAAAGCAATGGTCGACCCGACCACCTCTATACAAACTATAGATGGCAACCAACTTCATGCAACTTGCCAAGGTATAATTGTTTTTACTTTTCTACATTTTCCCCTTTAATATTGACATATTACAACCTATTTTTTGATTTTAATCTATCTCATAACCATTAATATAAGTCGATTTCATGCGTTTTGCAAATTATATAAATTCTTTCTTTTAAAAAAAATTCTTTTACCTATGGGTCTGGTTTTGTATTTTAGTATTCTTATTTCAATTTGAATAAATGAGATTGCGTTTATAAAAAAAAATAGCCTAAGGTAAGTGGTGTAGTAATAGGGTTTGCTCTTAGTGCTCAATCAATGGGCTTATAATGGTGTTCTTATTGACGTATCATTGCCTACCGGCTAGTTGCGTTCAATATTAACTCCTCTATTTAGAAGTTAATGGTATATGCTTTAATTATTTCAATTTCGACTTCAGACTTGGAAGTGACTTTAAATTTGTTTGGTTAGGGAACTATAGCATCTCATCATCAATGAAGAAAGAATGAATATTATAAAGCTTATTAGCCTCTTTTTTTTTTTTTTTTTTAAAGTCACTTGAAATGGTAAAAACATTTACTATTTTTTAAATTACCCTTTTATTCTATTTAATTATGTGTACACTTTCGTTTAATTGAAATAAAAGATTTAAGGTCTTAATTAGTTGTCTTCCATTATTTTTATGTCGATTTTAATTTTAAACGCATTTGTCATCATCACACAGTTTATATGTATAAGAATGAATCATGAATTACGTAACCCTTATATTTATAAATAATAAAAAACATATAAAAAAATATTAGGAAAAAAATTTGTAATTTGTAAAAGTCTAACAGGAAGACTAAAGCCTTTATTGTTATTGTATTTGTATTCTGCTGCCAAATCATGGTAACTCCTAAATTGATTTTGAACTAAGCAGATTCAATGGTAGAGACTTTTTACGAAGATTTAGAGGGAAGCGGATTATGTTTGTAGGTGACTCACTGAGCTTAAACCAATGGCAGTCACTCATATGCTTGCTTCATACAGCTGTACCTGGAGCCAAATACACCTCGCAAAGAATCGGAGGCCTCTCCACAATCAGTTTCCCAGTAATCTTTTCCCATCTTTTTCTTAAACTAAGAGGAGATACTGCTTGATTTCTAGTTATATGTTTGAAAATTATTATTATGTATATGAAATTCTCGGTAGAATTTGCTGAATATGATACTCTTAATTTGCAGGGATATGGAGTTTCAATTATGTTCTCGCGCAATGCATATCTTGTTGATATTGTTAATGGAAAACACGGGCGAGTTCTAAAACTCAACTCAATTGGGAGTGGAAAACTTTGGAAGGGAGTTGACGTATTGATCTTTGACACTTGGCATTGGTGGCTTCACACCGGTCGAAAGCAACCGTGAGCTCTCAACCGAACTGACCCTTACTTTTGACTTCCTTGCTTAGAATTTTTGGCTGAATTTTTGGGCATAATGTTGCTGCAGATGGGATTATGTCCAAGACAGTAAGATAACTCATAAAGACATGGATCGCATGGTTGCTTATGAGAAAGCATTGAGGACATGGGCCAGATGGGTGAACTTCAATGTAGACCCTGCTAAAACCAAGGTGTTCTTCCAAGGCGTCTCCCCCGATCATATGGAGTAAGTAGTTTATACATGTTAATTAATTATTACTGATTTAAGATTAGCTCGATGAAACAGATAAAATATTATTAAATATCTATTTTTTAATAAAATAACAAAAATTTAAAATTTACAATGAAAAGATAATTTTACGTCACTTTTTTTTTTTATGAAAGATTCCATCTCCCTAAAGTGGAATCCAAATAATAATTAAGATTTAAAATTGACCTATTTTGTCTTCTCACGTGCATGTCAAATCGGCTTTTGAGTGCCATTATCACACATATTTAGATGAACAATATCGGATTGACTTGTCTTAATATTGTTGTACTAGCTCGACGGATTGGGCGGATAAGAGAGCGAAGACTTGCAGAGGAGAAACGCGACCATTGCTCAGCACGGTCTATCCAGGAGGTCCACATCCAGCTCAAGTTGTTTTGAAGAAAGTGTTGCGTACTGTGTCAAAGCCAGTTCATTTGCTTGATATAACAGGCTTGTCGCAACTAAGAAAGGACGGACACCCTTCAGCCTTTGGCTACGGAGGCCGTCGTGGCACAGATTGTACGCATTGGTGTCTCCCTGGTGTTCCTGATACATGGAACGAACTGCTTTTCGCTGCTCTCATCCAAAGTTAAAGATGCTCTTTTTACTAATATACAACAACATAAATAAAGTTAATTATTTCAGCATAGGGTATTGCAATTATTCACTAAGTCACTGTGTTTCCTAGATTATGCAGTAAAACGTGTAGTTAGTACAAATAAAATATATTTATATCCATGTATGTTCATGCCTTCTTATTATAATATAAAAGAGCGGGAAATTTGATAAATTTGTTACGTACAATTTATACCTAAAATTCGTACAAATTGGTTCCTTTACATTTTATATGCAACAAGTTACCCGGTAGCTTGGGTACCAAAACGGGTGGCCGTACAGCCTACTTCAATTGGAGGATGTTAAAATTAAGCCAAACCCGATTAAGTTTTTAATACAAAAGTAAACTGTTATAAAAAGTTGATTTGGACGTAAGAGTCCAATTCTGAAATATCAAAATCGAAGCTGCTCCCAATTTGAGGTGTCATACAAATGTTTCGCTACGACTGTTCTCAGATGTGCAAAAGAGAGAGAAACCGCTACTATCTTTCTCTAGTTAATAGGTTAGTTTTACACATAGAGAGCTGTTCAGAAAGTTGGAGGCAAAATGAAAACTCAGTGAGCGAAAAATAAACTGAGATGTTCTGTACTTTTATTGTTTTTAAAGATTATTTTACCAACAAGTATAATTTTTTAGGATTCAATAACTTCTTTTGAGATTATCAGGAAATCGAAACAAGAAGAAAGTAAAAAGGAGGAGTAATTGACCCAATATGGAGAACAATAATAAAGCAATGAAGCATAAAAGATTAGAAGTAAAGAAGAGGTGTGGTTTGAAAACTCTCTGTAGCCTTGCATTTATAAGGAAAAATGAGCATGAAATCAACAAAAAAGCAAGAGGATATTTGATCAAGAAATCTTGATAAAATCAGGAAAATGTTTGACTAGTAAATCAAGAGAAAATCTTATAGTTTCTAAAGATTAAATACCATAAAAATAAAAAGGTAAAAATGGGCTTGAATCGCGTCTATCTCACACGCAGGGGGTAATCACCAGATTTCAACTATGAATGGGCATAGGCTTTCTTTTTTGGCTTGTAAAATCTAAACGTGTTAAAATCTAAACATTTAAGAGACCGTTTATCTAAGAAATGTGAGATAAGAGTCTTTTTAAAACTACCAAACTATCCAATAATCCCTCAAATATTTCAAAAAAACTTATTAAAGAAAGAAAGAAGAAACAAAAAAAATTTGCTGGGTTAATTATGAGTATAATGTGTCTTATTGGGTATCTTTTGGACTATAAACTAGACTTAAAATAATAAAACTTATTTTACAGAGTAATTAGTGAAGCTTTTAGCTTCTTGAACCAATGATTCTTTATTGTAAAATAAATGTCTTATTAATCATACTATACCTTCATAATTCTTTGTTGTTGAACGCCTTTTTACATTAATAGGCTATGCGCACACCTAGTAATTTTATAAGTGCTCTAGAAATTGTGCCACAATTTCAAAGGAGCAGCCCCACTCTACACTCACACGGGTGTTTTCATCATGTGTATACTGCAATGATATACACCACTCATAAATGATATGAAAAACATTAAGAGCTTTAGCTCATCCTCTAAAATTCATGTAATCTAGCACTTACACACATTATAGGAATGAACAAATTTATTAGTGCTAACAGGAATAATAGTGACTTGTTATTACCCATATGAACCTTATTCATAGAATTTCCAATCACAAAGGTTGGGTTACCATCGTCATTAATCTCGAATTGGCTTAAGTCTCATTCCCTTTGATGTTCTAGAGATTAACTTTCTCCGTAAAGGTTTAGTCAGAGGATTGGCCAAATTTACTTTTGACTTCACATAATCAATTAATATAATTCCTCATTCAGCAACTGCTTAGTCAAACCATGTCTCAAATGAATGTGTCTATTTTTACTATTGAAAATTTTGTTCTTTACAATGGTTATTGTCGCCTAAGAATAACAATGCATAGACAGAAGATATTGGTTTAAAACCCAACATAATATTAGCTAAAATGTTTCTCAACCGCTCAGCCTTATTATTAGTCAATTCTAAAGCTACAAATTTTGATTCCATGGTAGATTTAGCTATAATAATTTGTTTGACTGATTTCCATGAAACAATACCCCCACCGAGGGGAAAAATATTACCACTAGTGGATTTTGTCTCATCCGAATCTAAAATCCAGTTAGCATCATTGTATCCTTCCAATATAGTGGGAAACCGACTATATAAAATCTCATAATTCATGGTACCTCTCAAATATTTCATGAGTCTGACTAATGCAGTCCGATGATCATGATTGAGATTATGAGTAAATCTACTCAACCTATACACAACATAAGCTATTTCAGGACATCTAAAATTTATTAAGTGCATCAAACTCTCAATGATTTATGCATACTCAGATTGAGCCACAAGGATCTCCTTGATTTTTCTTTAATTGAATGCTAGAATCATAAATGGGTAATCATTGGTTTATTATCAAAATATCCAAACTTCTTTAAAAGCTTTTATGTTCTTATGATAAAATAATGCTATCACTCATCCTTATGATTTTAACACCTAAATAACATTTGCTTCACCATTATCTTTTATTTCAAATTTTGAAGCAAGAATACTCTTAGCCTTATGCACAATATCAAGAGAAGTACAAAAAATGAGCATATCATCCACATACAAGCATATAATTACACAATCACTATTAACAAGTTCAGTATAAACATATTTATCACCTGCAACAGAAGAAAAACCATCACATAACATAACTTGAAGAAATTTCTCATCCTATTGTTTAGGTACTTGTTTAAGGCCATATAAAGATTTTAATAATTTACAAACTTTATTTTTTTATCCAAAAATCACACAGCCTTCCGGTTGCATCATATAAATCTCTTTATCCAAATCACTATTTAAAAAAGCAGTTTTAACATCTATTTGGTGAATAAAAAGTTTATGAATTAAAGCTAAAGCAATCAAAACTCGAATATAAGCAATTCTTGTTACAGGAGCAAATGTATCAAAATAATCAATATTTTGTTTTTGAGTAAAACCTTTAGCAACCAATCTAGCTTTGTATTTATCAATATAAATATCATGATCGTATTTTCTTTTAAAAATCAACTTGCAAGTAATGGGTATGGCTTTAGGAGATAAATCAACTAAAATCTAAGTATTATTTTGATTAATAGAATCAACTTCAATTTTTGTAATTTCTTTCTAAAATAGTGAATCAAGAAAAGAAATGGCATCAGAAAAAGTAAGAGGATCATTTTCAACAAGATATGTGTAAAAATATTTTTCCAAAATAATTTTTTCGTTACCTTTTACTCCTCAACTCTTCAACATTATTTCCAACTTCTTTTTGAAAGACAGGGACATGAGAATTTTTCTCATATTTTAATGGATAAACATGTTCAAAGAATTCATCATTTTTAGTTTCAACAATAGTATTATAATCAAGCACATCACTTTTCAACATAAGAAATCTATATGTTGCACTATGTTCGGCATAACCAACAAACATGCAATAAGAAGTTTTAACACTTATTTTCTTTTCTTAGGATTGAGAAGCATTACCTTAGCAAGACACCCCCATAATTTCAAATATTTAAGATTATGTGAATAGGCTTTCCATAATTCATAAGGTGTCTTAGCGATTTTCTTATGGGGATTATATTTTTGTAAGTGACATGCAAATAAAATTGCGTCATCCCAGAGATTATCAAGTGCACCACAACTAATAAGTAAAACATTGATCATTTCTTTTAAGGTCTTATTTTTCCTTTCAGCTACTCCATTGGATTCTAGCGAATAAGGAGGAGTTATTTCAAGAATGATTCCTTCTTTCTTGCTAAATTCATTAAACAAAGTATATTCACCACCTCTATCTAATCTAACTCTTTTAATCTTTTTATTTATTTGATTTTCTACTTTAGCTTTATATAATAAGAACATGTCAAAGGTTTTATCTTTATGTCTAAGCAAACAAACTTTAGTATATCTAAAACAATCATCAATAAAAGTTACATAGTACTTTTTACCACCTCTAGTCATGGTTTGTTTCAAATCCCCTAAATCAGTATGAATTAAACTTAATAATTCAGTTTCCCTTTGAACAGATGTGCAAGGTTTCTTTGTTAATTTAATTTCAGCACATATTTCACATTTATTGAATTTCACTTTATTAATACCAGAACTCAATCCAATAAATTGCATTTTATTAAGATGGTTAATGTTAACATGTCCTAATTTATCATGCCATAGATCAACAGAATCAATCAAGTAAGCAGAAGATGATGCATTCTTATGCATAACTTCAGAAACATTGAGTATAAAAAGTCCCTGATTAAATAGCCTTTCGCAATAAGCACATTATTCTTTTTCATAACAATCTAATCATATTCAAATGACACTTTAACCTTAGCATTTCCTAATAGAGCCATAAAAATTAAATTTTCTCTAATGTTAGGCACATGCAATATATCGTTTAAAGCTACAGTCTTGCCTAATGTGAGCTTGAGAAGAACTTTTCTTTTTCCAAGAACATTTGCAACTCTAAAATCACCAAGATAAATGTGTTCTTCTCCATCCCCCACAGAATTGTAAGGGGTAAAGGCATATTTGTTTGCACAAATATGCTTGGTAGCATCGAGTCTGCCATTGATTCTTTCATATTGGCCACAAGATTGGCTTAAGAAACGATTGTAGCAATAATGTCATCTCTTCTACCAAATTAGCTTTTGGCTTAAGAGGATTGTCATTTCTCATTCTCTTCCTACTTTGATGCCATGACCCGTGACATCTATAACTATCCCTAAACGCATATATAGGCGAAAACGTTTTAAAGTGAATTAACCTTAACTAGTGTTTATTATTATTTCTTTAGAATCTTTTTCTTGTGGTTCCGTATCCGATATAGGTTTGAAACATTTGCATTAATATGTGGAGGATTTTATTCAAGTCCTAAAATTTTCTAGAAATTTGGGCAGCATAACGGCTGCAATTTAACTCTACCCAACCTAGAGTGATCAGGGATGTATACAGTTGATGAGTCAGGTACAGACAGGTGCAGATACCGATTTCGTATTGAGTACTGATGGTTTACTAAGGTTCCACGGTAGGATATGTGTTCTCGAGGATCTTGAGATCAGGAGGATGATTTTATCAAAGACTCACTTAGCGAGGTATACAGCACATCCGGGAAGTACGAAGATGTATCAGAATCTTCGGAGAGTTTATTGGTGGTATAGGATGAAAAGAGACATAGCAGAGTATGTCGCGAGATGTCTCATCTATCAGTAGGTAAAGGTAAAGTATCAGAAGCCTGTAGGATTATTGTAGCCTCTACCGATACCGACATGGAAGTGGGAACATGTCACCATGGATTTTGTGACGGGATTATCGAGGACCCGCAGAGGTCACAATGCCATCTGGGTGATTGTGGATAAACTGACAAAGTCTGCCATTTTTTAGCTATCAGAGCTACAAATGCTCTGAGTACGTTGGCGAACTTATATGTTCGAGAAATTGTCAGGCTACATGACGTTCCAGTGAGTATTGTTTCTTATAGGGATGCCCGCTTCACTTCCCATTTTTTAGAACACTTTCAAGAAGCGTTGGGGACCCAGTTGAGATTTAGCATCGCTTTCCATCCTCAGACAGATGGTCAGTAAGAGAGGACTATACAGACTCTGGAGGATATGTTGAGAGCGTGTGTGCTGGATTTTGGAGGCTCCTGGGATAATCATTTGCCATTAGTCGAGTTCGCCTACAAAAACAGTTATCACTCGAGTATCGGGATGGCACCGTATGAGGTACTGTATGGTCGCAGAAGTCGTTCCCCTATTGGATGAGAAGAGATTGGTGACAGACTGTTATTTGCTCCTAACTTGGTGCAGCAGGCCTCTGAGGATGTCAGATTGATATGCGATCGATTGCGGACAGCTCGGAACTGAAAAAAGAGTTATGCTGACAGGAGACGTAGACCACTAGAGTTTGTAGAGGGTGAGTCGGTGTTTTTGAGAGTTTCTCCTTCCAAGGGTATCATGAGGTTCGGTAAGAAAGGTAAACTGAGCCCTCATTTTATTGGACCCTTTGAGATTTTGAAGCGAGTGGGAGATAAGGCCTATAGATTGGCATTGCCACCAGAGTTGACAGATGTACACAGTGTCTTCCACGTTTCTATGCTTCGGAAGTACCATTCGGATCTGTCACATGTGATTCATTACGAGCCGTTAGAGCTCAGTGACAGTATGACATATGTTGAGAGACCGGTTCGGATTTTGGATAGGAAGGAGAAGGTATTGCGATCCAAGACGATCTCCCTGGTGAAGGTTCAGTGGTAGTAACACACTCCGGAGGAAGCTACCTGGGAGCTAGAGAGCATGATACAGGAGAAGTACCCGGAGTTATTTACCGACTGATTTGGTTCTAATTTGGAGGACCAAATTCTTTTAGTGGGTGAGATTGTGAGATCTGCATTTTTGTATGATATACCTTATGATTTCCATATTGTATGACATTATTATATGTTAATGGATTCATAAGATGGTTGATTTGGATCTGATAAATGTGGATGAAACAAAATAACGTACGTAAAATCGAATAAGGAATTTAATCGAGTTGACTGAAAATAGGGAAAAGATTGTGGATTTATGAAAGCAAGTCGATTCAATTTAGTCCCGAACACGTGCAAGGGTAAAATGGTCAAAAGATCAAAACTCGGTATAAATTTGATAAGTAATTTTCATTAAAATATGAAATTTGCGAAATCTGGATCAATACCGAGGAAAATATTTAAATTCAAGTCTGATTGATCTATATATTAATTTTTGAGAATTAATCGGAATTAATTCATAATTAATCGAGATTTTTAATTTAAAAAATTATCCCGAAAATAATCGAAAAATATGTCGAAAAGACGAAAATAGACTGATAAATTCATTTATTGATTAAATGAATTAAACAATAATTTTTAAAATTTTTTAAGGATATTTTGATTATTTTAATATATTTTAATGTATTAAAATAATAATAAATTAATTAATAAATAAAAAAAGGAAATCTGAAAGAAATTGGGGAGAGAGAAAATGAAACCCGAAAACGAAACCCAGCCGAACCCGTGAAGAACCCGAACCCCCCGACGAGTAACCGACGACCGACGAGCCCAACTGACGGTCGAAAAAGGTAGAGCGAAGTTCGACGGTTCCATTGGTACCGGTAACGCGCGCCGACGGCCTCTATTTTCGGCAAATCGACGGACGAAAAACCCGAGGAAGAAACGTGTCTGTCCCGACGAACGGCGGTGTCCCAACGCCGATTCAACCCAGCCAATTGATCACCTGGTCGAGGCGGTTCTTTTGAGCCCAATGGTGGTAGACGAGACGACCGGGATCGCTGACGACGGCAAACGGGCTAAAATGGCACCGTAGCCGAGAAGGAAGAAAGAAAAAAAAAGAATAAGAAAAAGAAAAGGAAAAAGAAAAAGAAAAGAAAGAAAAGAAAAAAAAAGAAAGAAAAGGGAAAAAGGGAAGAAAGTGTACCCGGGGACAACTCGAAATTCGGGTAAGTGACCGAGAGTCGGGATTGACCTGTGGATAAATTTCAAGGAATTCAATTGCATATTATTTTATTGGAAAATGACCCGGATTTAAATAATTGTGCAGTGTTACTACAGAGCCCGAACGAGAGTCGATTTAGCTCCGATTTTCGTACCCCCTATCATATTGGGTAAGTATATTTTAATTACGATAATATGAGTCCTTAAATGCAAAGTTAAGATTATTTTACGGAATTTACGGATTAATTCTGTATAAAAAAGAATTTTATTCGAAATTTTAAAGTAATTATCGTAAATAGTATCCGAGTTATCCAATGAGTTTGGAACGAAGCCCGATGATTATTGATAAGCCAAATGAGTCCAGTAAACCCGAAGAATGGATTTAAAAAGTGAAAACGGACTGAAAAAGGGGTCAAGGCCCATTAAAGTACAATCGGGCCCAATAGAGTAAAACGGGCCCAAAGCTTCAGATTCGATCCGTAAGAGTGAAATACTGATCAGTATATTTGAACTGAACCCATATGTGGTTATATGCAGCTCCGTAGACGAGCGAATTGGACTGAGAGACATGGTACGACCGAGTCGAGATAAACTCGTGCGTAATTCCAAGGGAATTTTATGAGCACTTAGAGGTAGCTGTACGTAGTTTCGCGGGGATTTACATTACGTTAAATTCATTAGGCTACCCGAAAACAGAATAATAATTTTTACGAAAAAATATGGAAATAGTGGCAAATTACTATTTTACCCACAATTCAAGGGTAGTAAGGCTATGAAATTGCATGAAATTCATGATTTTAATGTTTTCATGATGATATTGCTTTAATTCAAGCAATTTATGGATAGGTTGGCTATTATTTTCATGTTTTAACTGAAAAGGCACAAGTTAGGTGCCAATTGATATTTATTTAACATGTTTTGATAAAACTGAGCCACCTATCAGTGTTATATGAGTTGAAATCGTGCTTGAGCACTGCTCGCATTGGATTTTATATTTTAACTCATACACAGAGTGCTAGAGCCTTACTCGCACTATTTTACAGATTTATTTCATATGACTACCGTAATGGAGTTTTTCTCGTCCGAGGTTTTCATTCAGTTTTATACATATCTTGTAAGACCCGATATTTACGAGTGCATTTAAAAATGCAAAAGGACTTAATGGTATTCCCGAATACGTGCAAGGGCAAAATGGTCAAAAGACCAAAATTCGGTATTAATCGGGACAAGAAATTTAATTAAAAATATGAGATTTAGAAATCTTGATCAATAACGAAGAAATAATTAAATTTCGGGTTAAATTGATCAAGATATGAATTTATTGGAATAAACCGGGATTTTCGTATCGAAAAATAATCCCGAAAATAATCGAAAAATATACCGAAAAGGTAAAATCGGACTGAGAAAATTATTTACAGATTAAATGAATAAAATATAAATTTTTTAAAGGATATTTATGCATTTTAATATTATTTTATTGAATAAAATAATATTAAAAGTTAATTATAAATAAATAAAATGAAATTAAAAAAAAAAAAAAAAAAAAAAAAAAAAAAAACGAAAGTCTGAAACAGAAGAGAAAAGAAACAGAGGCGAAACGAAGCAAAAGACGCGAAGGCCGAACCCGAGGGGGAGGTTCGTCACCGGCGAACCACCGGCGACGCTGAGAGGCCAGCGAGGACCGGCGAACGTAGCCCAGCATCGGGCGAACCTCCAGCAGCCCAGACGCGCGGCGAGGTGGTCGGAAAACGTCGGAAACGGAGAAGACCGCGGGGGAGAGAACCCCGATTCGCCGGCGATGGCTGCGATTCGACCCCAGCCGAGGCCCGATTTAGGGAGCCCAGTCCATGGCGCGTTGAACGGCACCGGAATCGGCCAGAGAACCGGCCGGACGGCGCCGGCACGACCAAAGGGAGCCTGGACCGGCCGAACCGGACAGAACCGGCCGAACCGGACCAGACCGAACCGGCGGTCCGAACCGGGTTGAACCGGACCGGACCGGTTCAGCCAAAAAGAGAGGGAAAAAAGGAAGAAAAAGGGAAAAAGAAAAAGAAAAAAAAATTGGGAAAAATTCCTGTGATGCAATCGAGCTTTGGGTAAGTCGGTAAGCGGTCAAATTGACCGATTTAAATTTTAGAATATTTAATTTAATTAATTCCGACTGGAAATTTACCCGGAAAAATATATTTAATTGTGTAGCTCGACGATTGGCATCCACCGAGAGCTCGAGATAGCCTCAATTTTTGTATTATCATGGAATAACGGGTAAGTGACCCTTATTTACGACAATTTTATATCGTTATGCGTGATTGATATTTAACGCATAAATTACAGATTTAATTTTCGCATAAATGAATTAAATTCTGGAAAATTAGATAAATTGTCGTAAATATTAAATTGAGATATCAGAGAATTTAGAACGAGGCTAAATAAATTACTGATGGGCCCAGTGAGCCCAATAGGCCTCGATAAAGTGTGGTAAACGGGCTTAAGGCCGATTAAGGCCCATTATGGTACAATCGGGCCCAATATGGGTAAACGGGCCCAATGATTTAAATTAAGCCCAGAAAATTGTGAAATACAATAAATTGTATTGTATTTGACCTGATGAATGTGTATCCGCAGTGCCAGAGATTTGATTTGGATTTGGAGCAAATCGGACTGCGTGACGAGACATCGATGTAAAGGTCAGACTGTACAGAAAATGAGGTAAGGGAATTGTGTGAGTAGCTAGAGGTAGCTACGCATATTTTAATAGTTTTTCTGTACACTGAGTATGTATGTATACATGGATATTGTATAATGATCCTAAAAATGGTTTGAATGATTTTAAGGATCGAAATAGGTGAAATGTCTATTTTACCCCTATTGAGGGAAGTTCACCTAAGGATGGTGAAAGCATGACATGCATGAAATGCATGATTTAAGGATTTTTTATGATTAAGGAATTTTCTTGATTTTAATCAAAGTAAAGCGATAGATTGGCCAGTAAATGGATGAATTTCACAAAATAACACTACGTAGGTGTTATTAATATTTAAATAGAAATTTCTTTGGAAAACGGCCAACTATCAGTTTATATGGAAACAGATAGTGCCGACTCGTAGTTCGCACTATATCTGCGTTTGTGAATGTGCATAAATGTGCTTGAGCAGTTGCTCGCACCGACTTATGTGACATCATATGCATGAAATGTGCTAGAGCATGGTGCTCGCACTGATTTTTAATATTGTGAAATGAGAGCTGCTGGAGCCTAGCTCGCACTCTGTTTTGACATGTTTTGACATGTTTTGATTTGTTTTGACGTGATATGCATAAAATGGTGCTGGAGCGATTGCTCGCACTAGTTTTAATGATTTGACATGCATGAGAGATGTTGGAGCTTAGCTCGCATCCTGTTTTGATTAAATTATGCATGAAGCCGTGTTGGAGTGTAACTCGCACGAGATTTGATTTAATTATGCATAAAGCCGTGCTGGAGTGAAACTCGCACGAGATTTGATTTAGTTATGCATAAAGCCGTGCTGGAGTATAACTCGCACGAGATTTGATTTACTTGAGCATTCATTTGTGCTGGAGCGTTGCTCGCACAAAGTTTTATATGGTTTTCATAATTCATTTGAATGCCGTACTGGAGTTTTTCTCGTACGAGGTTTTCACTGAATTTATATACATATCCGTACTAGAGCGTTGCTCGTACGTGGAATTTACATGAAATTATAATCAGTTTAAGTCGTACTGGAGCGCTGCTCGTACGCAGATTTCACTGATTTTTATGAAACCGTGCTAGAGCTTCCCTCGCACGAGATTTTCAGATATCATGAATATGCATGGAGCCGTGCTTGAGTTTCGCTCGCACAGGGATTTATATTACATGCATATAGCCGTGTTGGAGCCTCCTGTAGACTGTGTGTCACAGTGAGATGATATGCTCACACGTGCATTCTGAGACAGATGATATGGGTGGATAAGACCTATTACAGGCACCCCTGACTGAGCTTGGGTTCACGGAGTACTTTGTACCGTGTATGTCACGCGGAGTACGCTGTACCGTGGGGATTGTTGGAGTGGAGTGGCATTAGCCACGAGGCAGCAAGCCTTGCCCTCGCAATCCTGGTGTTATGCTGTTCTGGCGGGTAGGACGACCCACCTCCCGTTTCAGGTGTGATACCCCGCACACTAGGTACCGTGTTGCCAGGGATCACTAGGATATGGCCATAGTCCTCGATGTTACTGTTAATTACCTGATTGTCTCACATGATATAACTTGTGGTCTGTTAGACCAGGGTAGACCCGAAGGAGGGGTCAGGCCCCCGATTTGACGATTTGACGATTTTATGATTTTATGAAATGTGACCCTGAAAGAAGGGTGGTTTTATAACCGAGTTTTATAATGAATTTTAATGAATTGTTTTATGAGATGATTGACCCGGAAGGGTTAGTTTTTACTGCAATTTTAATGAAATGATTTAAATGCAGTAGCATGATGTGCTTTTCCATGCTTAAATGATAAATTCATGAAATGATTATATCTCGCGATTTGTTTTATATCGCATGAAGTAATGCATGATTTTGATTTAATTCATGCTGAATATTGATTTAATGATGTCACATAAAATGCTTTGAATGCATGAGTTACATGATTTATATATGCACAAATAGTTTTGGATAAACTATGGCATTGAATATGCATGACTTTGTGCGTGTAATTTTAAATGAAAAGAAATGGATTTAAGGGCATGGCATTATGAGCATGTAGATAGTGGAGCTATCTACTTACTTGCATAATTGCCTTACTGAGCGTGTGGTTTGCTCACCCCCCTTATTTTCCCATCTTTTCAGAGCACTTGTAATAATTATTGAGCGGCTGAGGACTTGCATGCTTAATATCCGCTGCTTGCTGCTACCCATCGAGAGACAGGTATACACATTTGTATGGTTTTGTATCTAAATATGTAATGCACAGTACTGTAAATGGATATGATGTCGGGGATGTAGAGTCATGTAAATACCATTGGGTATGTGTTTATTTAAAGTCAAAAGGATAGTAGACTCTGATATATGATTATGGGAATGAAATGTTAAATAGTGTGAGGTGACTAACACCGAATCATAGCCCAACTGTGTTGTAGGATGGTCACGACGAGAGAAAGTTAAGAATTAAATAATAAATGAAAAAACGAAAAATTTACTCTGATTTTTAGGTAATTCGGGTCGTGACAATTTTTGGTATCAGAGCTGAGTTGGCCTGATATGAGTCGGTGTTAGTGGTTAATGAAGTTTACATCCCCATGTACTGTGCATTATTTAGATACAATTGTGTATATCGAGATGGAAGTGCAGCTAAGAATTTGGTTTTAAATGCAAGTATAGATTCATTAACTGATAGCCGCTATAATTGAGAGGCGAGTACACGAGCTCGAGGCCGTAGAGGTAGGCCCGGGAGTTGTACTGAGTCGCCACATGAGACTTGAGATGAGATTGACGTGGAGGCTGGTTGATCATGCCCCACAGAGTCCGATAGAGAGATCGGATAGAGTCTGACAGAGAGATCAGACAGTATTGAGATACGCTTCGCGAGGTTGGAGCGGAGTGTAGGGAATATTATGAGCTAATTGCTCAGGGTATATATGAGGGCGAGTCGGAACATTGATGAAAGTTCGCTCGACCCATTTGAAGATTTCGACATCCAGATTGGACATGAAAAGTAATTCAATATGTATTCCAGTGACAGAATATCTCGGATATTATTTTAAAGAAAATTACAGATGACATTCTTTACTCTGACCCAGAGGAACATGTTGATTAACGAGTATGATACTCAGTTTATATTCCTGGGCAGATGTGACTCGAACATGATGAATAGTGAGAGTCGAGATTTTTGAAAGTTCATGGAAGGACTCAGATTGTCAATTAGAGTCCGATTTGCCCGACATCACTACCTATGCCGAGGCATATGCCGAGGCAGTGCGCAGACTACAGTTGTGTAAATAAGATTATAAATTGCGCGCCTCTGAGATTGAGAAAGGTAGAAAGGGCCAAAATGGAGACAAAAAGAGAATAAAGAATGACAAAGATGTCAGAACGAGAAAAGGTAGTTTGGTAAAAGCTTAGAGCTGATAAATCACGGGGTAAGTTGATTGATAAACCCCAGTATATCTAATTTCAATACTTACGAGGGATATTGTGATTTAAGGACCCCGACCTGCTACGTAATAGTATAACAGAGTAGCAGTGTGAACAGTGTAGGATATGTGGTAGTTACCACGAAAATAAGATGTTGGACGAGGGCGAGTGTATGCCTTGGACCAGGACACTATTGATGTTTCATAGGATGTGGTGGAAGATACCACACTGGTTAAGAATAATGAAATAATTATTTTAATTGATCCTGGTGCCACGCATTTATTCATACCGCCTTCAGTTGCTTATAAGTTAGTGAAAAATGTGAAGCCTATACCTTTAAGCATGAAGAGGATGATAGTTAGTTGATTTTCACTAACTGAATATGGGTATAGGGATTGTAAGTTGAAAATAGGGGTGAAAATATCACTGAAAAGTGTATTGTAACTTGACAAGTAAGGAAAGAGTATGCCATAAGTGATATATAAAAGGAGATATATTGGAATAAGAGACGTATGCAAGGTAAGGATATCCTTGATATGCAAAGTAAATTGGATTAAGCGGTATGTAGTCAAGTCTGAGGGATAATAAAGGTATTTTAAAATACTTCCCTGCCTGAAGATTTGACAGCGTCTGGAAGCGCACGCATAATCTATAGATTGAAATCGACAGTCATAATATATACATTTAAAATTTGGGTACCTTTATTGGTATGATAAAAAGATATAGAAATTCATTAATCATGAAAGTTTAAAATTTAAAATTTTATAAAAGCCGTCAATATAAGAGGAAAGAAATGACGTGAGCTAGTATCTTGAACGAAAGCTATTTCGAAATGACATTGTTCGTTTATGCGTACATAGGTCAAGTATATGAAAAATTGAAATATTGAGTGGAACTCAACTACGTTAAGGTATTTGAACCTTACCTGGACCGATTGGTTGTCATCTACAGCGATGATATTATGATGTATTCGAAGTCCAGGGATGAGTATGAGTAGCAACAAGAAACTGTCTTACAGATGAGGTGTTGAGAGTTTCTTGAAATGGGCTGCTCAGTTGAGATGTCTCGTTTGGAAAAAGATTTCATACGAGTAGTATGATAAGTATGAAAATGGCTTCAATGAGTTTTGGTATATTGGAGTAATGAACTGACCACCGTAAGTATTCTTACTATAACAAACAGCTCAAGAGGTTTCAGTGTGTATGGATACCTTCAAATAAGGATTGGGCTGTGTATTGATGTAAAATGGGAAGATAGTCGTTTATAGATCCAAATAGTTCAAGGATCATGAGAGAAACTATCTGACCCATTATTTAGAGTTGGCAGCCGTAGCGATTACACTGAAAGTATGGCGCCACCACTTATACTGTAAAAAATTTCGGGTATGCACTGATCGTAAAAGCCCCGAATATCTGTTTTCACAGAAAGAGTAGAATATGAGATAACCAAGAGGGTTAGAGCTTCTAAGGATTATGATTGTGAATATTGTACCACCCAAGAAAGGCTAATGTAAAGGCTGATGCTTTAAACAGAAAGAGCCTCGGGATGGTATTACATATGATGGTCAGGGAGCGTGAGCTGCTAGAGCAGTTTGAGCCTCAGTAGTGATGTGATCCCTTCTGTTGATGACGGTGATTTTGTGACTGCTAGCCTGAGGTTAGAACCGGATTTGTGTGACCGGATTTGCCAGGCTTAGCGTGATGATCGGCTTGGTGTCGATAGTATGGGTCAGATTCAGAAGGGGACAGTGACAGAGGTCACAGTGAGTGATGATAACTTGCAGAGGTTCAGAGACAGTATAAGTGCTCCCCAGGACCACAGTTGATGATATAGTGTTATTGTCAGAAGCTCACTCTTCGAGATATACAGTGTATCCGAGAAATAATAAATATATCGAGATCTCTGAAAATGGTATTGGTGGTCAGGTTTGAAAAGTGATATTGTAGAGATTGTATAGCAAGTGTCTCGTATGTCAGCAGAGTAAGGTAGAGTACTAGAAGTCTGCAGAGTTATTGCAGCCTCTACCTATATTGACACGGAAATGGGAACAAGTTACCATGAATTGCGTGATGGGTTACAGAGGACCCTAATGAATCACGAGGCTATCTGGGTGATAGTCGATGGGTTGATTAAATCTACCCACTTTCTGGTTATGAAAATCCCTAGATACTCTAAGTGTATAGACGGATTTATGTGTGTGGAATATTGTGAAACATTGTGTAGCGTTCCAGTGAGCATGGTATCAGATAGGGATTCCCGCTTCACTTTCCACTTCTGGGAATATGTTTTTGGAAGCTATGGGACCCTGATTGTGTGTTAGCACAGCTTCCACCCTCAGACAGATAGTCAGTCAGAGAGGACTGTACAGGTTCTGGAGGATGTGATGAGAGCGTGTGCAATTGATTTTATGAGCTCCTGGGATGATCAGTTGCTACTAATCAAATTCGCCAGTGATGACAGTTGTTACTTGAGTATCGGGATGAGATTATATGAGGCTTAGTATGGCCGTAGGGAGTTGTTCCCTGACTTTGATAAGAGAAGTGGGTGACAGATAGAAAATTGTTCCCGAATTAGTAAGACAAACCTCTGAGTATGTTCAGTTGATTTGAGAGAGATTAAGAACACCTCAGAGCAGATAGAAAAGACTATGCTGACAAGAGACAGGAAATCATTGGAATTCACCGAGGGTGAATCATTATGTTGGCAGTTACTTGTCTTAAGGACGTAACAAGATTCGGATAGAGATATTGGACAAAGTGGAAGGTAAGACCTGTAGGTTGGTATTACCACTTGAATAAACAGGCATCCACAATGTGTCCTATCTTTTGATGTTTCGAAAATATTATCCGAACCCGATATATGTAATCGGATATGAGCTTCAACGGTTTAGCTCAATGAAAGTATAACATATGATTGGAAATCGATTCGGGTATTAGACGGAAGGAGAAAGTGTTGAGGTTTAAGATAATCTCCCCAGTTAAGTATGATGGTAATATTACACTCCGGAGAAGGTCACTTGAGGATGACAGTATATGATGCGATAGACATACCCGGAGTTGTTATGGACTCATATTACTTGGTTCTAATTTGGAGGACCAAATTTCTTAAGTGGGGGAGATTGTAAGACCCGATATTTACGAGTGCATTTAAAAATGCAAAAGGACTTAATGGTATTCCCGAATACGTGCAAGGGCAAAATGGTCAAAAGACCAAAATTCGGTATTAATCGGGACAAGAAATTTAATTAAAAATATGAGATTTAGAAATCTTGATCAATAACGAAGAAATAATTAAATTTCGGGTTAAATTGATCAAGATATGAATTTATTGGAATAAACCGGGATTTTCGTATCGAAAAATAATCCCGAAAATAATCGAAAAATATACCGAAAAGGTAAAATCGGACTGAGAAAATTATTTACAGATTAAATGAATAAAATATAAATTTTTTAAAGGATATTTATGCATTTTAATATTATTTTATTGAATAAAATAATATTAAAAGTTAATTATAAATAAATAAAATGAAATTAAAAAAAAAAAAAAAAAAAAAAAAAAAAAAACGAAAGTCTGAAACAGAAGAGAAAAGAAACAGAGGCGAAACGAAGCAAAAGACGCGAAGGCCGAACCCGAGGGGGAGGTTCGTCACCGGCGAACCACCGGCGACGCTGAGAGGCCAGCGAGGACCGGCGAACGTAGCCCAGCATCGGGCGAACCTCCAGCAGCCCAGACGCGCGGCGAGGTGGTCGGAAAACGTCGGAAACGGAGAAGACCGCGGGGGAGAGAACCCCGATTCGCCGGCGATGGCTGCGATTCGACCCCAGCCGAGGCCCGATTTAGGGAGCCCAGTCCATGGCGCGTTGAACGGCACCGGAATCGGCCAGAGAACCGGCCGGACGGCGCCGGCACGACCAAAGGGAGCCTGGACCGGCCGAACCGGACAGAACCGGCCGAACCGGACCAGACCGAACCGGCGGTCCGAACCGGGTTGAACCGGACCGGACCGGTTCAGCCAAAAAGAGAGGGAAAAAAGGAAGAAAAAGGGAAAAAGAAAAAGAAAAAAAAATTGGGAAAAATTCCTGTGATGCAATCGAGCTTTGGGTAAGTCGGTAAGCGGTCAAATTGACCGATTTAAATTTTAGAATATTTAATTTAATTAATTCCGACTGGAAATTTACCCGGAAAAATATATTTAATTGTGTAGCTCGACGATTGGCATCCACCGAGAGCTCGAGATAGCCTCAATTTTTGTATTATCATGGAATAACGGGTAAGTGACCCTTATTTACGACAATTTTATATCGTTATGCGTGATTGATATTTAACGCATAAATTACAGATTTAATTTTCGCATAAATGAATTAAATTCTGGAAAATTAGATAAATTGTCGTAAATATTAAATTGAGATATCAGAGAATTTAGAACGAGGCTAAATAAATTACTGATGGGCCCAGTGAGCCCAATAGGCCTCGATAAAGTGTGGTAAACGGGCTTAAGGCCGATTAAGGCCCATTATGGTACAATCGGGCCCAATATGGGTAAACGGGCCCAATGATTTAAATTAAGCCCAGAAAATTGTGAAATACAATAAATTGTATTGTATTTGACCTGATGAATGTGTATCCGCAGTGCCAGAGATTTGATTTGGATTTGGAGCAAATCGGACTGCGTGACGAGACATCGATGTAAAGGTCAGACTGTACAGAAAATGAGGTAAGGGAATTGTGTGAGTAGCTAGAGGTAGCTACGCATATTTTAATAGTTTTTCTGTACACTGAGTATGTATGTATACATGGATATTGTATAATGATCCTAAAAATGGTTTGAATGATTTTAAGGATCGAAATAGGTGAAATGTCTATTTTACCCCTATTGAGGGAAGTTCACCTAAGGATGGTGAAAGCATGACATGCATGAAATGCATGATTTAAGGATTTTTTATGATTAAGGAATTTTCTTGATTTTAATCAAAGTAAAGCGATAGATTGGCCAGTAAATGGATGAATTTCACAAAATAACACTACGTAGGTGTTATTAATATTTAAATAGAAATTTCTTTGGAAAACGGCCAACTATCAGTTTATATGGAAACAGATAGTGCCGACTCGTAGTTCGCACTATATCTGCGTTTGTGAATGTGCATAAATGTGCTTGAGCAGTTGCTCGCACCGACTTATGTGACATCATATGCATGAAATGTGCTAGAGCATGGTGCTCGCACTGATTTTTAATATTGTGAAATGAGAGCTGCTGGAGCCTAGCTCGCACTCTGTTTTGACATGTTTTGACATGTTTTGATTTGTTTTGACGTGATATGCATAAAATGGTGCTGGAGCGATTGCTCGCACTAGTTTTAATGATTTGACATGCATGAGAGATGTTGGAGCTTAGCTCGCATCCTGTTTTGATTAAATTATGCATGAAGCCGTGTTGGAGTGTAACTCGCACGAGATTTGATTTAATTATGCATAAAGCCGTGCTGGAGTGAAACTCGCACGAGATTTGATTTAGTTATGCATAAAGCCGTGCTGGAGTATAACTCGCACGAGATTTGATTTACTTGAGCATTCATTTGTGCTGGAGCGTTGCTCGCACAAAGTTTTATATGGTTTTCATAATTCATTTGAATGCCGTACTGGAGTTTTTCTCGTACGAGGTTTTCACTGAATTTATATACATATCCGTACTAGAGCGTTGCTCGTACGTGGAATTTACATGAAATTATAATCAGTTTAAGTCGTACTGGAGCGCTGCTCGTACGCAGATTTCACTGATTTTTATGAAACCGTGCTAGAGCTTCCCTCGCACGAGATTTTCAGATATCATGAATATGCATGGAGCCGTGCTTGAGTTTCGCTCGCACAGGGATTTATATTACATGCATATAGCCGTGTTGGAGCCTCCTGTAGACTGTGTGTCACAGTGAGATGATATGCTCACACGTGCATTCTGAGACAGATGATATGGGTGGATAAGACCTATTACAGGCACCCCTGACTGAGCTTGGGTTCACGGAGTACTTTGTACCGTGTATGTCACGCGGAGTACGCTGTACCGTGGGGATTGTTGGAGTGGAGTGGCATTAGCCACGAGGCAGCAAGCCTTGCCCTCGCAATCCTGGTGTTATGCTGTTCTGGCGGGTAGGACGACCCACCTCCCGTTTCAGGTGTGATACCCCGCACACTAGGTACCGTGTTGCCAGGGATCACTAGGATATGGCCATAGTCCTCGATGTTACTGTTAATTACCTGATTGTCTCACATGATATAACTTGTGGTCTGTTAGACCAGGGTAGACCCGAAGGAGGGGTCAGGCCCCCGATTTGACGATTTGACGATTTTATGATTTTATGAAATGTGACCCTGAAAGAAGGGTGGTTTTATAACCGAGTTTTATAATGAATTTTAATGAATTGTTTTATGAGATGATTGACCCGGAAGGGTTAGTTTTTACTGCAATTTTAATGAAATGATTTAAATGCAGTAGCATGATGTGCTTTTCCATGCTTAAATGATAAATTCATGAAATGATTATATCTCGCGATTTGTTTTATATCGCATGAAGTAATGCATGATTTTGATTTAATTCATGCTGAATATTGATTTAATGATGTCACATAAAATGCTTTGAATGCATGAGTTACATGATTTATATATGCACAAATAGTTTTGGATAAACTATGGCATTGAATATGCATGACTTTGTGCGTGTAATTTTAAATGAAAAGAAATGGATTTAAGGGCATGGCATTATGAGCATGTAGATAGTGGAGCTATCTACTTACTTGCATAATTGCCTTACTGAGCGTGTGGTTTGCTCACCCCCCTTATTTTCCCATCTTTTCAGAGCACTTGTAATAATTATTGAGCGGCTGAGGACTTGCATGCTTAATATCCGCTGCTTGCTGCTACCCATCGAGAGACAGGTATACACATTTGTATGGTTTTGTATCTAAATATGTAATGCACAGTACTGTAAATGGATATGATGTCGGGGATGTAGAGTCATGTAAATACCATTGGGTATGTGTTTATTTAAAGTCAAAAGGATAGTAGACTCTGATATATGATTATGGGAATGAAATGTTAAATAGTGTGAGGTGACTAACACCGAATCATAGCCCAACTGTGTTGTAGGATGGTCACGACGAGAGAAAGTTAAGAATTAAATAATAAATGAAAAAACGAAAAATTTACTCTGATTTTTAGGTAATTCGGGTCGTGACATATCTGTACTAGAGTAATGCTCGTACATGAAATTGAATTGAATTTATAATCAGTTTAGGTCGTACTGGAGCGCTGCTCGTACGCAGATTTCATTAATTTTTATGAAACCGTGCTAGAGCTTCGCTCACACGAGGTTTTCAGATATCATGAATATGCATGGTGCCGTGCTAGAGCTTCGCTCGCATAGGGATTTATATGACATGCATATAGTCGTGTTGGAGCCTCCTGTAGACTATGTGTCACAGTGAGATGATATGCTCACACGTGCATACTAAGACATACTTGACATGGGTGGATAAGACCTATTACAGCACCCCTGATCGAGCTTGGGTTCACGGAGTACGTTGTACCGTGTATGTCACGCGGAGTACGCTGTACCATAGGGATTGTTGAAGTGGAGTGGCATTAGCCAGAGACAGCAAGTCTTGCCCTTGCAATCCTGATATTATGCTGTTCTGGCGGGTAGGATCGACCCACCTCCCGTTTCAGGTGTGATACCCCGCACACTAGGATCTGTATGCCAGGGATCACGAGGTTATGGCCATAGTCCTGGATATTGCCGATATAGTCAACCTACATGTCTCACATGATATAACTTTTGGTCTTGATTGACCAGGGTAAACCCGAGGGAGGGGTCAGGCCTCGATTTTCTTATGATTTCAATTGAGTTTTGATTGTTCCCATGAAGGGATTTTATGAAACTTTCATTGATTTGTAACCCTGTGAGAATGGTGATTTTATAGCGAAATTTGAAAATAAAGAATTTTGTTAGAATGGATTTTGATTTGTTGAGTGTATCATATTTTGACCCAGATGGGGTGTGTTAAAACGTATCGATCTATTTGAGCATGAGATGTTTTCACATGAGAATTATTCCATGTTTTATATGTCGATTTCTTGTTTTAGAACATATGATATTAAATATATGGCATATCATTGTTTTTACCTCATGCTCACATATATCTTGATTTCTTATCAGCATGTAGATAGTATAGCTATCTACCCGTTTGTATTATTGCCTTACTGAGCATGTGGAGCTCACCCTTTCATTTTTCACCCACTTTCAGAGTTTCCACCATAGAGATAGCGAGTGTAGAGAGTAGACGGCATAGCTGATTATCTGTGATTTCCATCGACTGTCAGGTATACACCATGTATAGAATTTTGTATCAGTATGCTTACAGCACAGTATTGTATATGAAGGAATATTTGGGGATGTAAATATAGAATCATGTGATGTATAAAACATACCGACCACTCTATTATATTATGAATGATATCAATATGTATGTTTACGTGTGATATTTTTTAATGGTTACAAAGGGAATATCGATATTGATTCACAGCCCGACCTGTTTAGAGGGATATGTCACGAGGAGGTAAGAAAGATTTTTCAAAAGCGAAAAATTCGTGCTGATTTTGGTAATATTGGGTCGTGACAATTTTGACTTCGACGAGCTTCTGTTGTTCTTAGAGATAACTCAGCGGCTTTATTATCACAATTAATCTTCAATAGCCTCTCAATACCATCGACAATGCACAGCCTGGTGATAAAATTTCGAAACCATATTGCTTGGTTCGATGCCTCATAACATGCTATAAAATTTGCCTCCATGGTGGAAGAAGCTCTGAGTGATTGTTTTACACTCTTCCATGCGACTGCTCATCCAGCTAACATGAAAATATATGCAGAAGTAGATTTTCTGCTATTAAGGCAACCAACAAAATCGGAGTTTGAATACCCAACGATCTTTAAATGATCTGACCTCCGATATGCGAGCATGTCATCTGTAGTTCTCTATAGATACCGCATAACCCTCTTTACTGCTTTCTAATGATCCTTACCAGGGTTACTTAAATACCTGCCAAGCATTCCAACTGTGCACGCAATATCCGGACGTGTACAGACTTGAGCATACATAAGACTCCCTACTGCTGAGGCATAAGGAATTTTTTGCGTCTCTTTCTTTCTAATCTCATTTCTTGGGCATTGAAACAAACTAAATTTATCACCTTTAGCAATGGGTGTATCTCTTTATGCACAATTCTTCATGTCAAATCTGTTAAGAACCTTATCGATATATGCCTTTTGTGATAAGCCAAGTATTCCACGAGAACGATCTCGATGGATCTGTATGTCCAACACAAAATATGCATCCTCAAGATCTTTTATTTTAAAATTACTTGACAAAAATCTCTTGGTTTCATGCAACAAGCCTATATCACTGCTTGCTAGCAGAATATCGTCAACATAAAGTACCAGAAGAATAAACTTACTCCCACTGATCTTGTGATAAACACATAGATCAACGGTGTTCTCTTTAAAACCAAATGAGGTAATCACTTTATCAAATTTCTGGTACCATTAACGGGATGCTTGCTTTAAAACATAGATGAATTTCTTTAATTTGCATACCAGATGTTTCAAATTATCCGACACGAAATTTTTTGGTTGCACCATATAAATTGTTTCTTTAATGTCTTAATTGAGAAACGCTGTCTTTACATCCATCTGATGTTACTCTAAATTATAATGAGCTACAAGTGTCATAATGATTCTAAAAGAGTCTTTCGACGAAATTGGAGGGAAAGTCACTTTATAATCAATGCTTTCCTTTTGAATGAACCCTTTGGCGACTAGACGTGCTTTATATCTTTCGATATTGCCTTTCGAATCTCATTTGGTTTTGAAAATCCATTTACAACCAATCGGTTTCGCTCCTTTAGGCAATTCGACAAGATCTCAAACGCCATTGTCCTTCATTGATTTCATCTCATCTTTCATGGCCTCTATCCAATGTTGGGAGTGAACACTTTGTTTGGCTTCAGTGAAAGATGTTGGATCATCTTCCATTCCTATATCAAACTCATATTCTTGGAGATAAACGATGTAATCATCTGGAATCGCTGATCTCCTCTCCTTAGAGGATCTCCTTAATGACACTTTCAATTAAGGTTGTTGTTGCTCCTCTAATTGAATAGGAGCTTGTTCTTCAATATAAGTAAGAGGTAACCCAAGAGTATCTTGATAATCTGTATTGTATCTTAAACAACGCCAGACATAATTGCCTGATCATTTTCAATTGCAACTGTAGGAGCAGTGACATGTTCTTCTTCAAAAACAAGATCTCTTGGTTTAACACTCCCACTATATTCAACATCCTCAATGAACTTAGCATTTTTCGTCTCGAAAAAGGATTAACTTGAGAGATCATAAAACTTGAAACCCCTCGATCTTTCTGAGTATCCAATAAAGTAGCAGCTTACTGTTCTTGAGTCCAATTTCCTTTCGTTAGGCCTGTATGGCCTAACTTTAGCTGGACAACCCCAAACATGTAAATGCCTAATACTAGGCTTCTTTCCTGTCCATAACTCATATGGGTTTTAGCTACTGCTTTGCTTGGAACTCGATTAAGGATATACATTACAATCTTTAAAGCTTCTCCCCAAAGTGACTATGGTAAAGAAGAATGATTTATCATACTTCTTACCATATCTTTTAGGGTCTGATTTCGTCTTTCAGCTACACCATTTTGACTTGGAGTCTCCGGCATGGTGTATTGAGGAACGATCCCACATTCTACTAAATACCTTGCAAAGGGTACTGGACGTTGTTCACCTGATCTATCATATCTACCATAGTATTCGCCACCACGGTCAGATTTAACGGCTTTAATTTTTCTACTAAGTTGATTTTCAACTTCAGCTTTATAGTTCTTGAAAACATCCAACGACTGAGACTTCTTATGAATTAAGTATAGGTACCCATAGCGAGAATAATCGTCTATAAAAGTAATAAAATATTGTTGACCATTCTAAGAAGCCGTAGGGAATTGACCACATATATCAGTATGAATTAATTTCAAGACGTTTGAACTCCTTTTGGCACCTATTTTATTGATATTTGTTTGTTTTCCCTCAATAAATTCAATACAGATTTTGAAATTTGAAAAATTAAGGGAATCCAGATTTCCTTCTGACACAAGTCTCCGTATTCTTTGTTCAGAAATATGTCATAAATGCTTGTATCATAACATAGAAGAATTCTCATTAATTAATTTACGCTTTGTACCATAATTATTTATATCCAAGCATTCATTAACATATGAGGCATGTATGTCCAATTTATATAAAATGTCAACTAAAGAACTGGTACCAATAAGATTTGAATATTGAAATAGACTAAATTTTTCATTTCCAAATGAACAAGAATAACCCAATTTGTCCAAATTAGAAACAGAAATCAAATTCTGTCTAAATGACGGTATATAAAAGGTCTCGTCCAAATCTAAATAATAACCAGATACTAACTTTAATCTGAATAGACTAATAGCCTCAACGAGAGCTTTCTCGTCATTTCCCACATAGATGAAACTTTTATAATCAGTTGGCTTTCTGCTCCTTAGACAGCCCTGCATTGTCACACTTATATGAGTAGTTGCACATGTATCTATCCACCAAGTGTGATTGGGTACTAAAGCCAAATTAACTTCAGAACAAACAAAGTTGAGAAGTTTACCCCTTTTGGCAAGCCATTTTTCGTACTTGGAACAATCATTCTTCATATGTCCATCCTTACGGCAAAAGAAATAAGTGATCACCTTATCCTGTTTCTGCTGCCCCTTAGGCTGTGAAGTTCCAATGTTTGCAGTGCCTTTTCCCATATTGTTCATTTTCCTTTTCTTGTTGGCAAACTTACCATTGGAAGAAAATGTTAATTGAGCACTTTCTATTTTATCTTGTTTCAATCTCTTTTCCTCTTGCACATACTGAGCAATGAGCTCGTTAAGAGTCCATTTCTCCTTTTGAGTATTGTAATTTATCTTAAAGGGATGAAATTGTGGAGGAAGAGATATCAAGATCAGATGCACGAGTATGCCTTTAGACAACTCTAACTTTAGTGCCCTTAATCTTGTAACAAGATTAGACATTTCCATAATATATTCTCTTATGTTTCCTTTGCCATTATACCGCATTGAAACAAGTTTAGTCAGAATAGTACTTGTTTCGACCTTTTTATTTGCAGCAAATCTGTCTGCAATCTGCTTAAGGAAACTTTTAGCATTTTCTTCCTCAGGTATTGCGCCCTTGATGGCATCTAGAATTGAGTGCTTCATGATCATTAAACTCATGCGATTTGAACGCTCCCGTTTTTCATAAAGTGCCCTATCCGTAGCTGAACTATTATCAGTAGGGGCGGGAGGTCGTTCTGACCTGATCGCATAATCCAGATTCATACACCTAAGCATAATGGTTACGTGCTCCTTCCATTTCTCAAAGTTAGTGTCATTAAGCACTAAAATGTTACTCAAATTGATAGATATGGAAGAAACATTCACTGTAAGCAAAAAAACAATAATAAGCTCACAACCAAATAATTTTGGGCCATATAAGATACCAAGCACAACATTAACATTTAGTCTTTGGACAGAAATATCAATTTGTAAGCGGTACTCTTAAACTTTATTAGTAAATATTGATAACTAAATCCTACCAATAATATGTCTTTCTTTAGACCGACATATTACATGCATGGAAAAAAATTATCACATATTTACTACCTTATGTGTTAATAATTCGACAAAAAATAATCTTCCTTTAGGCCAATTATTTCCCGCATAAATTAAAAAACACTGTCATATAAATTTCTTAATGACAACCTTATTTTTCAAAATAAATAAATTAATATAAAATAGGTCACTTTGGTGGCATTTTATATCAATTTAATTTATTTTGAAACTTTATTTTTCATAAAATATGCACATATTTGTAGGTGAGAGTACATAAATATATTGACAATTTCAAGGAGAGTACATATTGTCAATCAACTCAGAACATCATAAAACATATCACCATGAAGCAAAACAAGAACAATCATGTGCATAACATACAACTTTAATTCAAATAATGCAAAATATTAAATAATAAATATTTAATGATTCCAAAAAAATTCAAAAAAATCATCAAAAAATTTAAAATTAAATTTCATTCAAGACTGGAGAAAACGGTGGCCGCCAGGCCACCGGATGGTGGCGCGTAACGCGTGGGGGAGATCCTTTTCGGGATCTCCCTGCTTCTTCTTCATCCAGCCGGGTCGAGTTGACCTGGCTGGATCCAGAACAGACCCGTTCGGGTCTGTTCGGTAATTTTCCTTTTTTTTTTACTATTTTTGGATTTATTTTCATCCAATTAACTGTACATAATTGAAATTAAATGTGTATTCTACAATGCCCATGCAAAAATTGGATAAAAAACATCAAAAATTGAGACAAATCAAGCTAATAAGGATCAAATAATCTCCAATTAAAACTTAATCTTTATATTCTTGGTTTTCTTTAAACGAAAACAAAAAAAAATTTAATTCTTAATGATTAAACATGAATTGGCTCTTGATACCACTTGTAGGAAAACTATAATTGCATAATATTTATATTCAGATCTCATGTTCAATCATCAAGAAAATTAGAATACAGAAACGTACTTGGATCCATTGAAATTGATTGATTGAGGTTAGCACTCTTCCACTCTAAATTTTTACTTTTGAGAGAAAACCATAACTCACTCACTGATGGGATAGAGAATGAGAAAAATTAGGTTTAGATTGGGGACTATAACCTATTTATAACTGAAGTATATTTTATCCTATTTTGGCCCATCATTAAAATAAAATAAAATATCAGATATCTACACATTGTAAAACTCATACTAATTGAAATGCACCGAACTCCAATAACTTTATTTAATCACTTTTAAGTAGACTAAAACAAATTAGATAATCTGTAATGTACAATAAATTAATAAATATAGGTTCACACAAATAATTTCCCAACACATTGAATAAACACATTGAACATGACCAAATCATCATACATATTGCATATTTTAAGTTAAAGCTAAGGCGAGTTTCTTACTTTTATTTTCCATACAAATCGATCCTCCCATGCACAGTCCAATTTGCACAGAAGTGAAGGCTCCTTTTCTGCTGCATATACAGCCTTTCTTCAACCCTTAAGACCTTCTTAGCCTTTAACCGAGCTTCATTATCGAAACAGCCTCAGTTTCTTTGTCTCCCTGAATAGCCACCATGAAAGGGCCCTTGTCTTAACCTCAACCACTGCCTCAAAGCAACACCCGAAATTGTCCAGCCCGTGACCTTCCTTCACCTTCTCTCTTTCACTTCTGTCTCTCGTCCAGCCCGTGACCTTCCTTCAACTAGTGAAAACAGAAAATAGAAATGGCTTCACTCTTTCACGCGTCTTCTGCTACAACCGGCCAACAGGTTCACGGGTCTCTCTTCCTCTTTGCGTGGTCTGCTTCAGTTTCTTACCAGGGAGCTTTTTCCAGCGCCTTCACTCTTCCTGTCACTCTCAATTTCCTTCATTGCCCTGAAACCCGCAGGAAACCTCCCGCCAACCCACCCCCCCCCCCCCCCCCCCCACACACACACACACACATTTAGTTCAACTTCTGACCACGTGAGCTTGCTGTTTCAGCCTCTTCCAGTAACGATGGAGCTCAAAATGGAAGCCCCAAGCACGCTAGTTCAGCCCCTGTAAAAGCCCTTGCCGAGAGCCCTCTGCTCTGTCCTGCTTCAGGTCATCTCTGTCTCTGTTTCTCCTCTCCAATTCTTCCACTCTTTTCTTCCTGCTGCCTTACACCTCTTCTTCACCAGCATCCCTGTAATGGCCCTCTCCTGCCTTGCCTTCGCTTCTTCTCTTCGTCGCCTGAGCTTTTTTCTTTCTCCGACCCTCGTCGCCTCTCGCCTTCATTTCCACTCTCGATCACTGCTCCTATCAGTTTTTGTTTACGGAGTACGTAAGTCCTCTGTTTCTCTACAATTCCTGCTCCCACTTTTGAGCAGCTGACAAAAGTGATTGGCTTCATTTTTCTTTTATTTTTAATTTTTTAATTTTTTTTACATCTATAATTATATTTAAATCATAATTGAACATTTAACATATATCTTTTATATATGTCTTTAATCAACATGTATGTCGTAACAAAAAATAAAAATAAAAAATTCAACATGTATAATATACATTTCTTTTCATTCCTCTTTTATTTATTTATTTTTTTCACATGTATATATTTATCTATATTTATATCCCCTCATATTTTAATCTATAAATTTATATATAATATATTCAAAATGTATTTCATATTTTATTACTTGTCTTTATCTATAAACATATATATGTATTATGTATATTATATTTATTTAATATAGCTACGTCTCTTATTTATTTAATATTTGCATTTACATTCTTTTTATTTATCCATATTAATATTTTTATATTAATTTTTTTTATTTATCTAGTCACACACACACATATATATACATGCACATTACCCTTTGGCTAGTGTGTATATATATAAATGTAATTATTTCTTTATTTAATTAAGGTGCAATTATAGATATATATTTTTTTATTTACATAATGTATACATATTCATCCCTTATATATACATTAATCTTAATCATTTATTTTATTATTTCTAATCCACTGCACCAAACTCTATTCTTAATTTCATCACTTCAAATAATAACACTCCAAAATCTATTTCAACATTTACTTCATTTGTACATTTATTACAATTCCGATTTAGGAAATTTGCAGTCTTCACTGATGGGTCTTGGGTAGATGGGCCTTAGGGCAATAGACCTTGGGGAATGGACCCTGGAATGGGCTGTTGGAAAATGTGCCGTGGGTAGATGGGCCTTCTCTCCAATCAGTGCATGGGCTTCTGTTAACGGGAATAAATTTGCTTCAAGGTCAACTGTCAAGGTCTGAGATCGTGGAGCAAGCATGATTAATTTTCTGCAACCTTCTGCTGTAAAAATTATATCCAGCTTGATTAAAGAGTACTACTTAGAACCAAGGCCCATATGGAAAAGGTTTCAATGGACGTGAAATAGCAAATGTGGCTAACATTTCAGATATATTACTTTGAAATCTGCAAATTTAGGATTTTATTTTAATAAATCGAAATTAATTATTAAAATTGTTTGCAGGAAAAGTTCATGGCCTCCTTAACAGACCCCTATTGTGTATCAAATATGGGAGCACAACTTCAAAACACATTTTAAAGACTTGCTGCAGTTGGAGAGAAGAAAAGCTGTGTCATTTCAAAACGGATAAGATTTCCTATTGCAAGGGATATAATTTGTCTAAGTAGATTACAGTCTAAATATGGGATGTGTTAATTGAAAATGAATGGGGAGCTGAACAGTGGGAGGTGAAATCTAGAAAAGGAAAACAAAAGAGGAAGGAAGCTTAACCAAGCATACAAACGGTTCTCTGTCATTTTTTATTAGGATGGTACGTATACAATGTTTTTATATTCCTTTTATAGTTATCTTATTCTTTGACAATATTTTTATTTAATGTAAACGCACAAAATAACGTCAAACATCAACATATAAGGAATTATTTGATCAAATCTACTAATGTTCGAATGGAGATGGTGATTTTGCAGATAACAAATCCAAATTTGTTAATGTGCGTATTTCATTTTGATAACTTATATAATTTTATTGTTTTTTAAAAGTTTATTATTTAATATTCATTTCCTAGTTACATGGTATGAAATATATAACATTTTATCAACTTAAAAATACGATAAATATACGAGCATCCATCCCTAATTTGATCAATTACATGGTTTGAAGTAATTAGAGGAATGGATACCACACACGCATGCACTTACGGATTTGGGATATGACCATAACGCCTTAACTTGTAGTAGGGCACACCACTCGGATACAACTCGCTTCCACTCTATCTCCTTATGAATCTTGTTCTTAAGCTCCTTTTGCTTATCCTACTCCTAAGAGAGATGGTGTGATAACTAACAATTTTTTAATATTAATTAAATTATTTAATATTTGATATAAATTCTGTAATTCGATAATAATAATTTTAAATAATTATGGAAGGGCATATAAGGTACACGAATTCTCTTGACATATTACATTTGTTTCAATATCGATGAATTCTGCCTCACGAGCTTGGGTGAGACAATTTATTAAAATTTGTTAAGTAAATTATGCAGGAAAATTAAAAATTTAAATGAGTAAGGTAATAGAAATAAACATATATATATATATGTATGTATAACATGTAATTAATGTGTATATATAAGTATATGAAAATATATATACATGACAAATAAAATATAATATTAAAATCAAATATGAGTGTATCTAGTTTATAAAAACATATCACATTTTAAATATTATTACAAATTCATTTTTCTAAAATATTTAACTAATCCCTGAAATAATATACTTATAAACTAATTATAATAACATAGATATATAAAATAAAAAAATTAATTAAGTATCACCCGATTGGCTTCTTCAGCAGGTTAAAAAAATTACAGACAAACAAACAAACAAACAAACAGAGGCTTGGCCTCTGTAAATCGAACAGCTTGATCGAGAGAGAAGGAAAAGCTTGAGGGAGGGCCTTTGAAGAGAAATAGAGAGGGAGTCCCTGAGGCGAGAAAGAAAATTGTTGAAAAGAGAAGAGCCGACGCCATTGCTGCTGTTTAGGTTTTGGTGAATGAGAGACAGAAGAGAAACGTGAGAGGGTTGAAGAAGGTTGGTCCTCACAACTTCTGTTATGTTACTGGAAGCTTGCGGGAGGCTTAAGCCTCTAAGAATGATGATGGAAGGTTGAGAAGAAAGAAACTTGACAAGAGAGTGAAGGCCGAACACACACACCCCCACCCCCCCCCCCCCCTCCCCCACCCAAAAAAAAAAAAAAAAAACTATTGCGAAGGGTTGAGAAACAGCGGCTGTGGGCATTGGATTGCTGCTGGTTCAAGTGTAGCAAACAGAGGCTGGAGCCTCCAGGTTTTAAGGATTGATGGTGATGACAATGGAAGAGGGCAGAAAGTTGCAGCCCATTAGGATAGGAAAGGAAAGAAAGAAGGCCAGTGGTGAAGGGCTGACTTCTGGTGTTAAAAGGCGGGTTGTCTTCACTGGGTTAACTCAGCCAACAGGAGGTTCGTTTGCTGTTCCAGAAAATTGTTTAGAGGAGGAGGCATTTCGTTTGAGCTGTGAGGAGTAAATACCGAGAGGCAAGACAGTAAAACAGGGGCCATTTTTCCTGGTCCAGAAATAAGAGAAGAGCTATGGTGAAACTAGGAACTAGGGGCTCGGTTTGGAGCCTTCAAGGTCCTGTTTCGATGGTGATATAGCAAGGGTATAGAAGGCTGGTGAAAAGGAAAATGTGGAGGGTTGTTCGACAGTGAAAGTTGAGGCTCGGTAGGAGAGTTAAGAGAGACAGTGAACGGTTGCTTTGGGCAGCTAGAAGAAGTGTTAGAGGCTGAGTGAAGAAAGCCGAAGCTCTCGGCTTTATCGGGAGCAAGGCGCTGAAGGAGCACAGCCAACTGAGGGCAGGAACCGAGAGGCTGGAAGACCTTTCTCTGTGTGTGTGTGTGTGTGCGCGCGTCTCTCTCTCTTTCTCTCTCTCTCTATACATATATATTATATATACATATTTATTTATTTGTGAAAAGCATATGTAAAGATATTAAATGCTAAAACTAAAATTGGAAATGAAATGGATAGGGCTGTTTTGAGGTGGAAATGACGTCCAAAAGTGGAAAGTATTAGAAAGAAAGAATGGAAAGAATGATGAATGATGGAAGCTCTGTATATTCATCGATCAATAATAATGAGAACACTTCAGTACATGACTGTTTTATACAAACTTTAGTAACTAACTAAGCTAACTGAAAGCTAACTGATACAAACTAACTTAACTACTATCTAACTATCTTCTACTAATATAAACTAATATTAGTAATTCATTCTAATACTCCCCCTCAAGATGGAGAGTATATATTGTGAACTCCCATCTTGTAAAGAAGAAAATAAGACTGAGAAGGAAAAGAGGCTTGATAAGAAGATCTGTAAGCTGGTTATGTGATGTAACATGCAGTGTTTTAAATTGGCCAATTGAAATCTTCTCACGAACCAAATGATAATCGATCTCTATGTGTTTGATATGCCCGTGAAAAACAAGATTGTAGCGATATGGATAGCTATCTGATTGTCACAGAAAAGAAGTGCCGGTTTGGAGTGCGACACATGCAAATCTTGAAGCAAAGACAGTAGCTAAAGGATTTCACATATGGCATTAGCCACTGAACGATATTCTGCTTCAGCTGAAGACCAGGAGATGGTGTTTTGCTTCTTGGATTTTCAAGAAACAGTGGAGTCACCAATGAAGATGCAAAACCCAATGACAGATTTTCTGCTATCGAGACATGAAGCCCAGTAAAAATCAGCAAAAGCCTTGTGTTGCACTGTAGAAGCAGAAGAAAATAAAATGCCTTGGCCTACTATGGTCTTAACATACTCCAAGATCCTGTATGCTGCCCGAGATGTGGAAGCCTTGGCTGTGCAAGAAACTGACTCAATTTATTAACTGAGAAGGATAAGTCAGGACTAGTTATGGTGAGATACAACAACCTGCTAATCAATTTCCTGTATTGAGTTGGATCTTCAAGAAGGTCTCCATCAGCTTAAGAGAGCTTAATGTTAGGATCCATTGGTGTTGTCCTTGTTTTGCAGCTAGTGTAGCCTGTGTCAGATAGAATTTGCAAGGCATATTGTCGTTGGCAAAGATAAATGCCTTTGTTGGATCGTGTAAGCTCTAACCCCAAAAAGTATTTCAGTTCTCTAAGATTCTTGAGTTTAAATTTGTTGTCAAGAAGATGCTTTCAAATCATCAACTTTTTTTTTGTTGTTTGAAGCTATCACAGTGTCATCCAAATATACTAATAAAGCAATTAAGGAATCATTAGTAATGTGTAAAAAAGGAAGCTGTCAGCAAAGGAATGAACAATACCAAGCTATAACATAACAGTAGAGAACTTAGAGAACCATTGGCTTGAAGCTTGTTTCAAACCATATAGGGATTTGTGATTCTTGCAAATAGGATTGGTAGGCAAGGACTCCCTCTCTCGATGAAAACCAAGTGGTAGGCTCACGTATAGTTTTTCCATCAATTCACCATGAAAAATGCGTTATTAACATCCAGTTGAGTAAAGGACCAACCATAAACAGCAGCCAAAGCAAGAAGGACTTTAACCGTAGTTAACTTTGCAACTGGAGAAATGTGTACAAATGGCTCTTGCTGAGTGTATCCTTTGGCTAGTAAACAAGCCTTGTAGCGTTCTAAGGAACCATTAGCCTTGTACTTAACTTTGTACACCCATTTATAGCCAATTGGATGTTTTCCTAGAGGCAAAGAAACAATAGACCAGGTGTCATTGTGTTCAAGAGTTTGCTACTCTTCCAACATAGCACTTTGCCACTATGGTATGCGAGTAGCTTGCTTATATGAAGTAAGTTCAAAATGTGAAGAGAGCGTTAACAAATGAATGATAATTAGGAGAAAGCTTTGCATAGGACATGACATTACAAAGTGCATGTGCAGTAGAACATTTGTCATATGCTATGTTGTAACAATGATAATCTTGAAGATATGAGGGTGTTTTAATGTTCTAATAGGACGAGAAGATGATGAAATAGGATTAGATTGAGGAGAAGTGGAAGGATGATCATTAGGCAAGTTAGACGTATTGGATAAATTATTATACTTGGTTGGAGTATGCGAGAAAACAAAATCTATAGGAGGATGAGTAGGTAGAACTCGATCAGAAAAGATTGAACTAGATTCAATTGAAGAATGAGAGCAAAAAAGAAAAATGTTTTCATGAAATTGAACATCTCTGGAAATGAAAATAACATTGGTTGACAAATCTAGAAGCTTATTACCTTTAGATCTTGGTGGATAGCCAATGAAAACGGCAGGTACTGCGCTAGGAGAAAATTTATTACAATTTCTATCCAAAGTAGCACCATGACACAAACATCCAAAGGCCTTTAAAGGAGAGTAACAAGGTTTCTTGTTCCATAGCAGTCCAAAAGGTGTTTTATCTAACAAAACAGGTGACAGAATTCTATTGATTGAGTAAATTGAAGTTGAGACATTCATTTTGGCATGTTAATGGAATATTAGACTGAAAATGCAAGGATTTAGCAATATTAAGTATATGCTAATGTTTGTGCTCAACAACGAATTTTGTTGAGTTCTGTCAATAAAAGAATGATATGTTTGGTTCTAAAAAAGTCATGAAAAGCCAACTCTAGTGCATTATCAGATATTACAAATTTAATGAATTTTCCATACTGAGTATGAACATAAGCACAGAATTCTAGAAAGATGTAGGAAACTTCAGATTTTGTTTTAAGAAAATATGTCCAAGTAAATCTAGTACAGTCATCAACTATGGTAAGAAAGTACCTATAACCTTGAATTGTCATAACTGAAAAGGGACCCCATATGTCACAATGAACCAAATCAAAGGCAGAAGTAGATAAAGTGTTTGTAGGAATAAAAGCCAGCTGCTTTTGTTTTGTTAAATGATGTTGAACGTGGGACGCCCATTACGGTGTCCCCACATTCCACCAAACTACCGAATTGGGCGGTTTAAAAGCAAAAAAAGAAAAAAAATAAAAAAAGGATCCGAAAGAAAAAAGAAAAACAAAAAGAGAAGAGGAAGAAGAGAAAAAGAAAAAAAGAATAATAGTATTTTTTGTTTTTGTACTCTGTAATTGTTAAGGATTTAGGCTGTGAAACATGTATAATTGCTCTGTGTGATTTTGTGTCTGAGCAGTGAATCAAGCAAACAATTTCATCCGAAACTGTAAGTGTTTAAATTCCCTAAATTATTGTTCGTAAATCGTATATCAATAATATACATAATTGTTTTCGATATTTTAATTGTGAGTATAATATTATACGTAGTATATGATTGATGCATGATATGATATTTTTCCTACATTGGTATCCGAGCCAAGTTGCTTGATTTTTGGTATAAAAAAATGCATGTTGTTGTTATTTCGCGTAGAACAATCGAAAAACGTAATTAATATGCGATGTCATTGGAGATCACACAAATGTGTGTGATTTATTCGAAATTGTTGCAGATGTGTATAGGATGTTTCAAATAAGAAAACATTATTGGTTAGAAAGTTAAGGAATTAAAAATTATGATTTTTATCATAAACATGCGAATGCCCCAGCGTGAGGAGTCCATATAACACAAGGATGATTAAAATTGGTTTTTAATTGCTACAATGCTTGTGTTATATATATGTGTTCATTATTTTTTTTTTTATATTTGTTACAGAGAATCATGCCGATCATGATGAGGACTCCTAGGACTCCTAGGACTATTAGGACAGGGTCTCAGTATCGCAGAGCTATGAAATTGCTAAATGAACTAACCAATTATCGGATGGATCCCAATGATGATATGGAGAGACATATCATTATAGTTAATAAAAAAATACAAGAATCTATATGGAGTGGCAGTTTATATTTGATGAGTGACCATAACAAATACCTCATGTTAAAGACGTTGATCACTCCAAGTCAAAAGGTCTTTTAGATGATCTTTGGAAACCAAATCCAAAACTTAATTATGCAATGTTAGTGACATATATTTTGAAAGAATATATGAAGATAGGGACAAGAAGGACTGCAACCCTCTTAATTAATACTAACCTTTGCAAAGGGAAATACAAAGTTCCCGATACTCCATGACTTTCAGATTTAAAGTTTAAAGTGTCTAAAGAATTTAAAGAATCTATTCCAGTAATTAGAAAAATAATTCGTAGGAACTAGTTTTATTTTATTTTATTGTGTTGTTATTTGACTATATTTGAACAAATATTGTTATTTTGAAAGACTTGTTTATGTAAATAGTAAATATTTTTATTATTTTTATGCAATCAATATATGTTATTGTTTGTATATATATAGTTGATTTGTTTGTAGTGGGAATTCTAAGGTATTTTAATATATAAAAAAATGTAATTACCTTAGAATAATAAATTTTGCACAATAAAATTAATTGGTGATAATTAAACACATCAAATTGGAGGATGATTGTGAAACTTGGTGAACTTTTGATTCCATGACATGTGAATAATTATCATTAATTTAATTTTAAAATTGTGGCAAAAATGGATGTGTGTAATGCTAGGCATTAATTAAGTGCATATATGTCTCTGAGTAGAATATCTTTTAAAATGGTTTCTACTTCTAAAATCATTGTTGCTGAGTTAAACAAAGGTAAGAAACTGAATGGGGATAACTATGAAATCTGGAGTATGAAAATCCAATATGTGTTGGAAGAACAAGAGGTTCTTGAAGTTCTAAATAATGCCATAGAAGAGCTTGAGGAAGGAAATACTGCACAACATAGGAGAGACCGAGAGGCTTATGAAGCCTGAAAAAAGAAAAACTTCATAGATCGCATTACGTTGCTAAGCAATATGGAGAATGACATCATGCGTGAGTTCAGAAAGCATGGTAATGCAAAAGAGATGTGGACAGCCTTAAAGGCAAAGTTTGGTGGCATTTCGGTCACTAAACTAAGATAGCTTACAATCAAATTTGACACGTATAAACAACGTCCAAATCACAGCATGAAACAACACATAAAAGAAATGTCAAATATGATTAGTGAGTTGAAGGAGGCTTGTTACACTCTAACAGATGAACAACAGGTTCAAGTTGTCATACGGTCCTTGCCACACAGTTGGGAGCATATGAAAGTCCACCTTACTCATAATAAAAGTATCAAGACAATTGATGATGCTTCACATCACCTACAATTGGAGGAAGATCACATTGAGGCAACTAGGCCTAATGCTGACGTGTATATGGCTGGTACAAGTTCTAAAGAAACTTCGAGCTTCAAGCGAAAGCCATATGGTGGACATAAAGGTAAAGCTCCTAAAAAGGCAAAAGGCGGTTATCCTGGCAAAGGAAATGGTCCTATGGTTTATCCAAAGAAGAACAAGTCAAAGGTCAAGTGCTTTAACTGTGGTAAGAAGGGTCATTTTGCTCATGAATGTAACGAGCCGAAAAAGGTAGAAACCCTTAAAGTATTTATGAATACTTCAGATATTTTGAAAAGTACTATATGTGTTTCTAGTACTGTATTATTGACTGAATCTCATCCTTTATGGATTGTAGACTCAGGGGCCACAGACCATGTAGCACAAGACAAGAATGTGTTTGTGGATTTTCGTCAGATTCCACGAAGATCAAAATGGATTTTTGTAGGAAACAACACACGGGTTGAAGTAAAGGGTATTGGAACCTGCAGGTTATGTATGCGTGGTGGAAAAACCCTTATCGTACATGATTTCCTATTTGCTCCTGAGATTCGATGGAATTTAGTTTCCGTTACTGTTCTTCTTAATTTTGGTTTTATTTTGAACTTTCATAACACTGGTTTAAATTTATTTTTGGAAACAAATTATTATGGTTCTAGATATTTATTGGATGGTTTTATTGTAATGGATGTTGACTACACTTTAAGTGGTGATATGTGTAGTAATAGTTTTTCCCTTGTTACATCTTCTATTGTTTATGTAAATGTTTGGCATGCTAGACTAGGCCATATTGGGCAACAAAGAATGGATAGATTAGCCAAAGAGGGATTACTAGGCCCTATAGAAAAAATTAATCTATCGACATGTGAAAGTTGTCTAGCGGAAAAAATAGCAAGAAAACCATTTGGCAAAGGTGTAAGACCCGAATTTAATTAAAAACACAAAATGAATGAGTATTCGTGAAGGGAAGTCGGGTTAAATTAATCTCGAACACGTGCTAGGGCAAAACGGTCAAAAGATCGAAAGCCAGAATAAATTCGATAAGAAAATTTAATTAAAAATAATGGATTTGAGAATCTTGATCAATAACGAAGAAATAATTAAATTTCGGGTTAAATTGATCAAGATATGAATTTTTGAGAATTAATCGAAATTAAGCGAGATTTTCACTTCGAAAAATAAACCCGAAAATAATCGAAAAATATACCGAAAAGTCGAAATAATACCGAGAAAATTATTTAATCATTAAATAAATTAAATAATAATTTATCTTAGATATTTTGACAAAATAATAATATAATATTGAATAAAATAATAATAAAATTAAATTAATTCAAAAAAAATCAGAAATGGAAAATCAGGGAGAGAGAAAGAGGAGAGAAACGAAAAACAGAAGAAGGAACCGAGGAGACCACCGACGAGCCGTCCGGCGACCAACGGCCAGGCGAAGGGTCGAAAAAGGAAGAGGAGAGGCCGGCGACCTCCCTGGTACCGGCGGTGCAGCCCACCGACGCCGGAATTCGGTGGATCGAGGGAGAGAAGCCGTGGAGAGGAGAAGCCAAATCGACGGCCACCGGCGTCGATTTGACTCCGACCACCGGCCACCGAAGGAACCCCACGTGATGCCAAGCCGAATGGGGGCGAAAATAGCCAAGGAAACAGTAGCTAGCGCCGGCAACGACGAAAAACGAGGAGGCCATTGACGCCGGAAAGGAGAAGAGGCCGGACCGGCCACTTCCCGGCCACCTCGTGTGAAACCGAGACCAGATCCGAGCTGCGGACGACCTCGCGGAGCTACTGGCGGCGGAAGCCGGCGGAGAACCGATCGGCAAGGCACTGAACCAGTCGAACCGGAGTGAACCGGCGGTCTGAACCCGGTTGAACCGGTTCAGCCAAGAAAGAAGGGAAAAAAAGGAGAAAAAGAGAAAAAGAAAAAAGGGAAAGAATTTTCGGGGATACATCGGACTTCGGGTAAGTCGATAAGTGGTCAAAAGTGACCGATTTGATTTCCAAAAAAAATTATTTAAATTATATTTAATCGGAAAGTAACCCGGGATTAAATATATAATTGTGTAGTTTTACGACAAAGCCCGAACGAGAGCCGATTGAGCTCCAATTTTCGTATCCCGCATCACATTGGGTAAGTATACTTTAATTCTGACAATTAGAGTCCTTTAATACAAAGTTTCGATTATTTTACGGAATTTACGGAATAATTCTGTATAAAAAGGAATATTATTCGAAATTTTACAGTAATTATCGGAAATAGTGTACGGGCTATCCAATGAGTTTGGAATGAAGCCCGATGATTATTGGTAAGCTGAATGAACCCAGCAAACCCGAAGAAGGGATTTAAATAGTATAAACGGGCTGAAAACGGGCTCGAGACCCATTAAAGTGCAATTGGGCTCAATAAAGTAAAACGGGCCCAGTACGTTAGATTCGATCAGTAAATGTGATATACTGATAAAAATAAGTGAATTAACCCAAAATATATGGTTATATGCAGTTTCGTAGACTTGGTTGACGCGCAGTCGGACTGAGAGATCTGATATTATCGAGACGAGATAAGTTTACGCGTAAATCGAGGTATAAGAATTTTGTAGGTGTATAGAGATTTCTATACGTATTTATTGAGGGGATTTACAGGGTTTAGAATTCCTTAAAGTATCTAGTAACGAAATAATAATTTTTGCGAAAATCGGGGCTTAGGTGAATAAAGAAAAAGATAATTTTGCCCCTGAGAGTAAAAATTACAAAAAGGGTAGTAAGGCAGATAAATTGCATGATTTCATGTTTTTAATGTTTTAAATGAATGTATTGCTTTGATTGAAGCAAATATGCACATGGGTTGGCTAGTGATTTAATAAATTATACAAAAAGGTACCGATTTGTACCGGTTACTATTTTAAAAGATGTTTTATCAAGATTGAGCCACCTATCTTATTTACATGAATAAAAAGAGTGCTAGAGTCTTTCTCGCACTCAAGTTTACTGATTTATTTCTCATGAAAAGCCGTACTAGAGCATTGCTCGTATGAGAAATTTGTGTGTGCACAAAATCGTGCTGGAGCTTCGCTCGCACGAGATTTTAGATATCATGATATGCATAGCGTGATACTGGAGTTTTGCTCGCACTAGACGTGAGTTGACATGCATATAGTCGTGCGGAAGCCTCCTGTAGATTGTGTGTCACAAAGAGTTGAGATGCTCGCACGTATACTTTGAGACATGGGTTGGTTATCGACATAGTATTGGGGTGGATAAGACCTACGGCAGGTACCTCCAGACTATGATATGGGTCCACGGAGTACGATGTACCGTGTATGTCACACGGAGTACGATGTACCGTGTATGTCACACGGAGTACGCTGTACCATGCAGTCATGATGACTCGATGATGTTACTTGATATTCTGGCGGGTAGGATTTCACCCCACCTCCCGTTGCAGTTGTGATGCCCCGCACACCAGGATTCGTGTAGCCTGGGATCACAAGGACAAAGTATGGCTATAGTCCTCGATTTCATACAGTAACCTACATGACTCACATGATATCATAAGGTCTAGATAGACCAGGACAAACCCGAGGGAGGGGTAATGTCCCGATTTATGTTTTTAAAAGAGATGTGATTCAATGAATCAAGGTATTCCCGAGAGATGGGTTTAGCCTTGATGTGGTTGTTTTATGATAAAACAAATGAGTTTTAACGTGATGAGTTTATGATGAAACAAATAAGTTTTAAATGTGACGAGCATGAGATGACATACATGATGATTTTTCCATGTTTGTTTTATATGTCGATTTCATGATTTATCTTATATGATATATACATACATGTGGCATCGTTTTAGTCATACCTCATGCTCCAAATGTAAACGATTTTATATCATGACATTATCAGCACGTAGATAGTATAGTTATCTACCTACTTACATTATTGCCTTACTGAGCTGTTTATGCTCACCCTTTCATTTTCCACCCCACATGGTATATTCAGTAGAAGAGAACTACAGTAGTCATATCCGCTGCTTCTTATCAAGATCAGGTATACACATTTGTATAATTTTGTATCTGAACATATAGATGCACAGTACTATATATAGATGTAATATTAGGGATGTATTTAGTTTAAAATAAATTGATATGTAAATGAAATATGAAAATGGAATGGTAAATAGGTGAGAGGTGACTAACACCGAATCGTAGCCCAACTGTTTAGTAGTGTAACTGTTCACAACGGGTAAGGAAATGAAAAAGCGAAAAATTTACTCTGATTTTTAGATAATTTGGGTTGTGACAAAAGGAACTAGAGCTGAAATTCCATTGCAATTGATTTATTCCGATATTTGTGGCTCAATGAATGTAAGGTCACGAAGTCGAGGTGTATATTTTATCACATTCATTGATGATTACACACGTTTCGGATTTGTCTATTTGATCTCTCACAAATCTGAAGCTTTAGAATGCTTTAGAAAATATGTGAATTTTGTGGAGAATCAATTAGATAAAAACGTGAAGGCGTTAAGAACAGACCGTGGACGTGAGTACTTGTCTGAACAATTCTGATTTTTACGTGATGAAAAAAGAATCGATAGGCAATTGACAATTTCAAGAACTCCATAACAAAACGGTGTAGCGGAGAGAATAAATAGAACCCTTCTGGAAATGGTTAGGCCCATGATGGCCCAAGCAAATTTGTCAATCACCTTTTAGGGTGATGCATTATTAACAGCGGCCTACATACTCAATCGAGTACCCTCTAAGTCAATTGCATCCACTCTCTATGAATTATGGACAGGAAGAAAACTTGATCTTAGTAATCTAAGACCTTGGGGTTGTGTTGCCAATGTTCATGAGCCTGCTCATCAACACGGCAAGTTAGGTCCAAGAGGAAAAAAGAGTATATTTGTAAGATACTCTGAACATTCAAAGGGATATGTGTTCATTGGTGAACAAGCAAGTGGGAGTGTAACTGAATTTGAATCTTGGGATGCTACTTTTCTAGAAAATGATTTTGCAAATAGGGGTGAGATAAATCAGGAAAAATCTCTTTATGAGATTCAAGATCCAGATGATTTGATTGTTGCAAATTGTTTAATGCATATACCTGATAATGAACAAACAGTATCTCATCCAAGTGGGAGCATGACAAAAGATTATGAATTTGTTTCACAAGAATCACAAGTCAGGCGTAGTAATCGTGGAAAAGTTTCTCGACGTCGTTTTGACATAGAGGGAGAAGCTTTCATGATTACCCCACAAGATGAACAAGGGCCAAAGAATATTCAAGAGGCTCTTTCTTGTAATGCAAAAGAAAAGTGGATGAAAGCAATGGAAGAAGAAATGAAGTCTATGAGATCAAACAATGTTTGGGAATTGATTGATTTTCCAAAAGGACGCAAAGCAATTGGGAACAAATGGGTTCTCAAAATTAAGCGTAAGTCAGATGGGACAATTGAAAAATATAAGGCTCGTCTAGTAGCTAAGGGGTATACTCAATAAGAGGGAGTTGATTATGAAGAAACATTCTCTCTTGTTGTAAGATTTACCTCAATACGCTTGATTCTAATCATAGTTGCAAGTTTAGATTTGGAGTTACATCAAATGAATGTAAAACTGCTTTTCTAAATGGAGAACTGGAAGAGGAAATCTATATGGAACAACCTATAGGTTTCATTGAAAAAGGTCAAGAACACAAAGTGTGTAGACTATTAAGATCAATTTATGGTCTTAAATAATCTTCCAGGCAGTAGTATATTAGATTTCATCAAGCGATAATTTCTTATGATTTTATCATGATTGATGAAGATCACTATGTATATGTCAAAAGGTCCAAAGACAAGTTTGTAATATTGTCACTTTATGTGGATGACATACTATTGGCTGGAAATGAAAAGGAGTATATTATTACAGTGAAATATTAGTTGTCCTCAAATTTTAAAATGAAGGACATGAGCGAAGCAGCTTACATATTTGGTGTTAAAATTGAAAGGGATCGTTACAAGAAATTGTTAGCTCTTTCACAAGAGCAATATACTAAAAAAATTCTTGAACGATTCCTCATGCAAGACTGCAAGCCAATAGATACTCCTATTGCTAAAGACGGAGGCCTAAGTCAAAGAATGTGTCCTAAGACTTCTTAAGAAAAGGAACAAATGGAAAGAGTTCCTTATTCCAGTGCTGTTGGAAGCCTTATGTATGTTATGATGTGCACAAGGCCAGATATTTGTTATACAGTTGGAATGGTAAGCAGGTACCAATCCAACCCAGGACAACCCTATTGGAAAGCTGTTAAAAGGACATTAAGGTATCTTAAAGGCACTGTAGATTATTCATTGTACTACCATGGAAATGATCTGCATTTGATTGGCTATACAGACGTTGATTGAGAAGGAGATTTAGATGAAAAATCTACCTTGGGTTATGTTTTCTTACTGAATAATGGGGCAATCTCATGGAGTAGTAAGAAACAGACGTGTATAGCTCTTTCCACAATGGAAGCTGAATTTGTAGCATTTTCAGCAACAGTGCAAGAGACTATTTGGCTCAAGAGATTTTTAAATCATTTGGAATTTAATTATGATGAATCAAACTCAGTGTTAGTGAATTGTGATAGTCAAGCAGCAATCACACTCACTAAAGATCCCAAATATCATTCAAAAACCAAACATATAGATACCAAGTATAATTTTGTTAGAGACATGGTTGAACGAAAGGAAGTCAACATGCAGTACATTTCTATGCATAAGATGATTACAGATCCATTTACAAAGCCAATACCTAGAGATGTGTATAATGGACACATTAGAACTCTAGAATTGCGTAGATTTTGATGTACTTGCTAAGATGTTTTTAGTAAACAATTTACAATTATCTTCTCATTAGTATTTGATGTTGACTAATTTTAATTTCAATTAATGCCTATAAAGTTCAGTACTTTGTTTTATGAAGCATACACACATATATATGTTAAGTACATATACAGTATAATATTAAAGGTATGTCAGACAGATGATTGACCTTCTCACACAGGCAATCACCTCAATGGCTCAGTGCCATAGAGATGAGATTAGTTTTAAGCGGTAAGAATTAGAGAGCTCGAGCTTAAAACAGAATCGCCTTGACTGTGAGTCAAGATGAGGTCATATGATAATGAGCTTTATGACCGAAAGTGAATGACCCCACCATTCATTTTATCTATATTTGAATGCTAGGTGGAAGTCCTGTTGTTATTTTTCAAAGTAAGTAGAGTTGTGGACTCAAGTTAGATACTGAGTGTATCTGAACTATCACCTGTACGGTATTGAAATTATGATAAAGACATATGCTCCATGGGAAAAGGAGAGTAATACCGTAGCATGTGTTTCATACCACATGTGCATTATTCGACCAATAAGGGTAACAGAAGAATTGATCTCTACTTCAATGTTGTGTGAGACCCATGAGGTCAAAAGGATCTCAACTTAGTACCCTTATGACTTTTGACTGCTTCTTAAATTTTCAGTTCAATGTTAGCTATCTTGGAATGTTACCAATGATTATGGATAATTCGATCTAATGTAATGTATCCGGATAGCAGTTGAATTGAAATGGAGAGATTCTAGAAGAAGGGAAGACCATTCTGATGTCACATTTAATTGTATTCACTGGTCGACCAATTATGTTTCAATAGTTAGACATAATTGTGAATACAAAAGAATATCATATTGTTTGATAAAAGAGAGATCATGGGAAACTTGAAATGTGACTGAATGGATCTAGGGTACTGCATACTAACTCTACTTGTATTTTGGGTTGCTATATATACCTAACAGTTGTATAGCAACAAGCTCTCGAGACGATAAAGTATGCTGGTCGCACGGCCTATTTTCTTGTATGAACTTTGCAGAGAAAAGAGATATGTCCTCTTGAAATTGATTATGAGAATAGCACACCCATTATGTGCGAGCGGGAGATGTTGAACATGGGACGCCCATAACGGGTGTCCCCACATTCCACAAAACTGCTAAGGCAGTTTTCACAGCAGTTTAAAAGCAAAAAAAAAGAAAAAAAATAAAAAAAGATCCAAAAGAAAAAAAAGAAACAAAAAGAGAAGAGGAAGAAGAGAAAAAGAAGAAAAGAATAAGAGTAATATTTGTTTTTGTGCTCTGCAATTGTTAAGGATTTAGGCTGTGAAACGTGTATAACTTTCGCTATGTGATTTTGTGCCTGACCAGTGAATCAAGCAAACAATTTCATCTGAAACTGTAAGTGTTTAAATTCCGCAAATTATTGTTCGTAAATCGTATTTCAATCATATACATAATTGTTTTAGATATTTTGATTGTGAGTTTAATATTGTACGTAATATATGATTGACGCATGATATGATATTTTTCCTACAAATGACATTTAGAACAATGTGAAGGAGAGTCAAAAGTATTATTAATATGCAATTCAATTTTAAATGTCACTTGGCATAAGATGGATGACCTAAACGATAATGCCAAAGTTCATTGGCAGACAGTGTGGTATTATAAATAATAGAATATGTATATGTTGAAAGAAGCTGTGAAAAATCCAAAATATACAAGTTTCCAAAACGTTTACCCATCCCAATTATCGTTCTTTTTAAATGATCCTGAATGACACAAGAATTGGGAAGAAAATTAATAGAATAGTTATGCTTTTGAGTAAGTGCACTGATAGAAAGAAGATTAAAATGAAAAGATGGAACATATAGGACATTATCAATGATTAAATCATCAAACAATTGAATAGATCCTATCTTGACTATTGGAGCAAGATGGCTATTTGGAAGTGTGACAGGAGTTTAAAGGAGGAGAAGGGCTCGGTGCTAGCAAAGGTATATAAAGGTAAGAAAATCACGATCTTAGTTTAGAGTTAGTGAATGTACTTTATGTGTCTGTATATATATATATATATATATATATATATACACACACAAATATATATAGGTATGTATATATGTGTATAAATATATACATATAAATATATATAATAGCGCTAATTAAATTTACCTTGGTTGCCATATAGAGGAAGTGTGGTATATGGATTTTAATTGTTTAAATAATAATGTTTCGGTGGTGTGTATGAAGTTAGTAAATGATGAGTGTGATTTAATTGTAGACATTTACTAAGGAAGTGAGCAACATAAATTGGCCAAGTGAGAGATGGTGTTAAGTGTCAAACTTTGGTACCTTTTGGTAAGATTCATATGCAAAGATGATGATTTGCTTATATGTGTTGGGAAATTATTTGTGTGGGCCTACATATATCAATTTATTGTACATTACAGGCTATCTAATTTGTTTTAGTCCATTTAAAAGTGATCAAATAAAGTTATTGGACTTTAGTGCATCTCAATTGGTATGGGCTTTACAATGTGTAGAGACCTGATATTTTATTCTATTCTAATGATGGGCCAAAATAGAATAAAATATACTTCAGTTATAAATAGGTTATGGTCCCCAGTCTAAACGTAATTTTTCTCATTCTCATATCTCATCAGTGAATGAGTTAAGGTTTTCTCTTATAAATAAAAAGGTTTAGATTGGAAGACTGTTAACCCCAATCAATCAATTTCAATGGATCCGGTATGCTTCCGTATTCTAATTTTCTTGATGATTGAACATGAGATCTGGATATAATTATTATGTAATTACAGTTTTCCTAACAATATGGCTATCCAATAGTGTAAGATTTTATATAGCGGATTATTATAATGATATTAACTGGTATTAAAAAATTTAAATTATGTCTATATTACTTGTTAGATTGGTGATCATGAGTAACCATGGCATAATGAGGACTTAAAAATATAGAGCATATATTAAACTTAAGTATTTTGATAGCTATAAGCTATTTGTGTATTTTAAATATATTGTGATAGGATTTGTTTGAGAATAAGGTAAGCTATCAGTTTTTACTAGTGTGACAGTGTGTGCATGTTATATGTATAGTTGGATGGTCGCCTCTGTGGCTGAACCTATATATACATGCGTTGCAATTGTGTAAGTCCAAGGTTTGATTCACCTATTTCCCCCTTGCACCTCCCTATGAACCAAAAAAAAAAAATCAATTGGATCAGAATTAGACATCCAATCGGTTCAACCTCATATCCAGTTATTAAAACATTGAACTAGATTAAACATGTGAATTATAAATTTACAATTCATCAACATATAGCATACATCTTAAATCTTTTTGTAGAGCCTTTAAACTCTATCGCTAATGTCTAAATGATAAACCTTGTCACAACTCGAAAGACGTGACTATTCGGTCAATTATTGCAAAATTTTGGAAATCAGGGTTAATTTTTCACTTTTATCTTATATACTCATTTGTCATGTGAGTAATCGTATATAGTACTTTTAAGTTACTATTCACTTAACTCGATTTAAGGTATCGAACCTAAGTTCTCAGTCTAATTTATTCTTAACTTTCACTCATTAATGCGAGATTCAATTATTGATTTCGATAATTATTTCGATAGCATAAAGGTTTATATTATCTTATTACCCAGCTTGCAAAGTTGTGAGATCCAAAATTTTCATTTTATTGGTTTTTTGGAAACTAGAAAGCAATTAAAAAACTCGAAATAATATTATATAGGGCCCGAAATAATCAAAGCACCCGGATTAGTGGCACAAAGCTCGGGGCACGAAACTTGAGGTAAGATTTTGAATTAAAGTATTTCTCAAGAGATTACATTTATAAGTATGCTTTGGTGATTAGTAGGTAAAACTAAAGCATCGGAAGCTAAAAAGCTAGTAAAAACTCTAATTAGAACAAAACCGAGAAATTGAGCCTAGTAATTGAAATAAATTCGGAATAAATTTCATAAATCTGTAAAAATTATTCTGAGGCCATAGAAATTAATATAAGGTATATTTGACTTGAAAAATTAGAATTGAGTGGAAATATTGAGGTTTCGGTGGTTAAGTTAATTTTTAAAGTAAACCGAAAACTTTAAAGAATTTTTATTGGTAATGACTAAATTGAGTAAAATGAGCCCAAACAGAAAATTTTTCTTAAACAAGTGGGCCCAAAATTTTTATGAAACATATTAGGGACTTAGTATAATACATGAGAAGTGAAAATTTGGAAGAAATTGGGCTCGTAATAATTTTTAGAGATTTTATGAAAACAGGGCTGCTGTCAGCCCAGGCCCAGCACACTGCAGGCCCAACAAGAAAGCCCAATTTGAAGGGGTTCCAGAAGGTATTTGAATCTGATTTTTTTTTCGTTGAATTATACTTAAAGTCTTTCTAGAAAGGTAAAATTTAGCCTGAACCGACATAAGATGAAAGAGATATCCTCTTCCCAACCTCTCATAGGCGTCTCAAACAGTTTCTAGTTGTGGAATTTTTTTTTTATCACCTTCCAGCCATTTTTAGAAGTCAGCCAAAAGAATAAAATCTTCCTTCTTAAGTCTTTTAACACATATAAAAAAATTCAGTCGCAAATAAGTTGATTTGGTTGGTGAAAAACTAGAGAGAAAAACAAGGGTCGAATCTGCCCTATTTCAGAGGTAAGACAAACTTTGAGTTTTTGATTTCTTGGTTAGTTTTTAAGCTTGTTTAAGATGATTCTAAGTTGTATACATGTGTATCTACAGTTGAGGAACACTTTTGGAGAAGGAAAGAGTTGTAAAAGTTGGTCAACAAGGTGAGAAAGTTTATGGAAGATGATGATTGTGATATATGTTGTTTTTTAATAGTTTTAGAAGATTTTTACTAAACTAGAAATTGAAAAAATAATTTCTAGGGTATGCATAGAATTCGGCCAACCCTTGGTTGTTATGGAGAAGATGAAATTTGATTGTGTTATGTGTTGTGGAATGTCAGTTTAATATTGAAAAATTCGGTTTATAGCTCGGTTTAGTGGAAAACTGTAAAAGTGTGGAAATTGACAATTTGATAAGTTGTAATGTGTTGACTAGAGACTTGAATAAGTATTTAAGCCATTAAGTTGATAAGTTTGAAATTAAAAGAAAAGAAATTGTTGAAATAGCTTAAACTGACACGTTTATCGAGAAAACTGAGTAAATAACAAAGTTGGAAAAAATGACCGAGTTTAATAAAGTTTATGTAAGTTGGTGTATGTTCAAGTATACTAAGATGAATTTGAACATTTTTTTATGGTTTTGAAATTATCTTGGGCAGTGCGAGGTGTTGGCACACAAATCGAAACAAGCCTGATACTCGACGATTTTGTGCTGCCCTGAGATTCGATAGGTAAGAGATGTAATTTAAAATCGTAATGGTATCCTGTTACCTTGCTTTTAAGAATATAAAAATGCTTGAAGTATTATTGAGATTATGAAAAGTGTTCTATATCTGAAAAATAATATTTACGTATAAAACAAAACCGAGAGAAAAATCAATGTTACCAAAACCTTCGAGCGTACTTTCTTTGCATCTGTAAAATGTTTCGGGAAAGTAAGTTTTGATGTGAAAATGTATTTTATGAATATGCTTCAGAAATATGAAAATTTGACATAAACTCGAATTTATTAGTATGTGGGTTAATAAGCCCAAAAAGAAATTTGTAAGCTTCGATTTGAGACAAAAGACATCTGGTAGTCTATGATATTTGTTATGCATGGCTCGTGTGGAGCTTGGTCTTTCGTGGTGCATGTCTTACGCCACATCGTGCATGTCTGGTCATTTGTGGTGTATGTTTAACCACATTGTGCATGTTATGCCCACTCGATGCCTGATTTTCGCAACTTCGTTCATTGTTTGTTTTGGTCCTTAGTGGCGCAGGGCGCTGTATGACTCTGATCCAATTTACAATCCCCTTACCATGGACATCGATACTCTATTTGTTCGTTTGCTTCCCTCTTCGGAGGTTGAATTCGTATGATCATGACCTATGCTAGCCCTATGGATTTTGCTTAGTCTCTATGATATTCTATATGATTTTCGAAAGTAAAATGATAAGTTTTGTGATATATGATATATGTTTGATCTACCGAAAACTTTGTACAAAAGTATCTGAAAGTGATTTAAAGTAGGAAATGCATTTTAAAAACATGCTGTTTTTCGTATGTTTTAATATCAAGACTGTTTTAAACGCATTTCTTACTAGGTTTTTCAAAAGCTCACCCCTTTCTCTACTCTTATAGATTATTTGCAATGATCTTTCTACGTTTGTCGTGTAATTGACGTAGGCTGGTGGATACGACACTCTCCCCAGGCTACCTTCGGTACACGTTAAGGTATACTCCTGATATTACTACCACACATCTTGTATAGTATAGACACTTTTATGTAAAAGATATTTTGGGATGTAATCTAGATCTGTGTGTACGTAAAGTTGTCTACTTACAATTTATATAAGAAAATGTCTTTTTGAGGTATTAAGGGAATGAAATAAAATTTAATCTTACGAGAATCACAATTGATTATGAAAAGTGATTAAAAGCAACCATTGTGGGATTATAAATTGTATTCTAAATATTACAGGGAGGTAAGTTCATGAATAAGCTGTTATGCCAATAAATTTTAGTTAAAATGAAAGGTTAAGTAATCGGCACTGAACAAGAATACAACTTGAATAAGAAATTAAGTTAAAATTTGCTCAAATTTTCACGTTTCTGAGGCGTCACAAAAGCAAACATAGTTTATATACCCAATAGCAATGCCTTTCGAATACACATCGTACTACTTGGCAGATATATTTTCGCATTACTTATCATACCATTTATAACTCAATTTACATTCTATTATTTTCTCAATTTTACCTTATCTTTAATATTAACTCATTTATATCCTAAAACTTAGTAATTTACTCATGCAAAGACTATATAATATACTTTATTACAACTATCTAAAAATAAACACAATAACACGGTTTAAAGGTATACAAGTATAAATTGCGAGATCTCTAAAGCCTTAATTTCAAAGCCAATACTGATGTCAATGTCACTACACCAATAGTTTAAACCTATGATAGAAAATATAGGAAAGTGAGCTTGGGAAACTTAGTAAGTAAACCATACAAACACAGGGGTAACAACACACAAGATACTGTACTTTAATGCATGACTAACACTTTCTTATTCATATCATCTTTCTTATCTCGTGTCTATATGTCATATTTCGAAAACTTATCAAAAGTCACATCTTTCAGATTTCACCGCTAAAACAGTATCTAGAGGCTGTCAAATCTTTCAGACAATGAAGTATTTTGATATACCTCGACCACAAAACTCTAGTTCGATAAACGTGTCTATGTCATATCACATCTTATCGGTAAACGTATTCTTATCATGTCATATTCATCGTATTCATATCAATTGTGTTCTTATCGTATCATATTCATATCAATCATATTCATATCATTCATATTTGTATCATTCTTATTCGTATCATCTCCATATTCATATCATTTCGTATCAACCATATTCATATCAATCATGTTCATTTCGTATCATATTCATATCGGGTCATATTTGTATCAATCATATTTTATCAATCTTATTTGTATCACTCCATATTCATATCTGATCATGTCAATCATTTCATATCATATCCTATTCATATCAATCATATTTGTATCATATCCTTATCATTCATACCGATCATATTCATATCATATTCATATCATATACGTATTTATCTCGTATTGTATCAATCATAATTGTATTGATCTTATTCATATCTTATTTGTATTCATCTCGTATCACTTTCATATTCATATCAATCACTCATCATATTCGTATCGTTCATATCGTATCATGTTCATTTTCATATCGTATCCACATGTCACGACCCAAATTACCTAAAAATCAGAGTAAATTTTTCGCTTTTTAATTTCTTTACCCGTCGTGAACAATTACACTACTAAACAGTTGGGCTATGATTCGGTGTTAGTCACCTCTCACCTATTTACCATTCCATTTTCATATTTCATTTACATATCAATTTATTTTAAATAAATGCATCCCCAATATTACATCCATGTACAGTACTGTGCCTCTATATGTTCAGATACAAAAATTATACAAATGTGTATACCTAGTCTTGATAAGAAGCAGCGGATATGACTACTGTCGTTCTCTTCTACTGAACATACCTGTGGGGTGGAAAATGAAAGGGTGAGCAAAACTTGCTCAGTAAGGCAATAATGTAAGCAGGTAGATAACTATACTATCTACGTGCTGATAATGTCATGATATAAAATCGTTTACTTTTGGAGCATGAGGTAAGACTAAAACGATGCCACATGTATGTATATATCATATAAGAGAAATCATGAAATTGACATATAAAACAAACATGGAAAAATCATCATGTATGTCATCTCATGCTCGTCACATTTAAAGCTTATTTGTTTCATCATAAACTCATCACGTTAAAATTCATTTGTTTTATCATAAAACAACCACATCAAGGCTAAACCCATCTCTCGGGAATACCTTGATTCATTAAATCACATCTTTTTTAAAAACATAAATCGGGACATTACCCCTCCCTCGGGTTCGTCCTGGTCTATTCAGACCGTATGATATCATATGAGGCATGTAGGTTACTGTATGAAAATCGAGGACTATGGCCATACTTTGTCCCTGTGATCCCAGGCTACACGGATCCCGGTGTGCGGGGCATCACAACTGCAACGGGAGGTGGGGTCAAGTCCTACTCGCCAGAATATCAAGTAACATCATCGAGTCATCATGACTGCACGGTACAGCATACTCCGTGTGACATACACGGTACATCGTACTCCATGGACCAATATCATAGTCTGGGGGTGCCTGTCGTAGGTCTTATCCACCCCAATACTATGTCGATAACCAACCCATGTCTCAAAGTATACGTGCGAGCATCTCAACTCTCTGTGACACACAGTCTACAGGAGGCTTCCGTACCATTATATGCATGTCAACTCACGTTTAGTACGAGCGAAACTCCAGCACCACGCTATGCATATCATGATATCTAAAATCTCGTGCGAGCGAAGCTCCAGCACGGTTTTGTGCACACAAAAATTTTTCGTACGAGCAATGCTCCAATACGGCTTTTCATGAGTAATAAATCAATAAACTTTAGTGCGAGTAAGACTCTAGCACTCTTTTTACTCATGTAAATATGATAGCTAGCTCAATCTTGATAATACATCTTTAAAATCGTAACCGGTACAACCGATTTCCTTTCGTATAATTCTTAAAATCAACAGCCAACCTATGTGCATATTTGCTTAAATCAAAGCAATATATTCATATAAAACATTAAAATATGAAAATCATGCAATTTATCTGCCTTACTACCCTTTTTGTAAATTTTACTCTCAATGGCAAAATTGTCTTTTTCTTTATTCACCTAAGCCCCGATTTTCGTAAAAATTATTATTTCATTTCTAGATACTTTAAGGAATTCTAAGCCCTATAAATCCCCTCAATAAATACGTATAGAAATCTCTATGCACCTACAAAATTCCCTTACCTCGATTCTCGTCGAGCGCGTATCTAAATTCCATTGTCGGAGGCTCGTCCGATCTGATTTGCTGCTAATCCAGTCTCTGGGGCTGCAGATAATTATTTATCATGTCAATTTAACCTAATAAATATAATTCTCCTGTTTACTATAGTCGATTTAACTAATTGGGCCAATTTACTCTTATTGGGCCCAATCGCACCTTAATGGGCCTCGACCCATTTTCAACCCGTTTTTACTTATTAAATCCCTTCTTCGGGTTTACTGGGCTTATTCAGCTTACTAATAATCATCGGGCTTCGTTCCAAACTCATTGGATAGCCCATACACTATTTACGATAATTACTGTAAAATTTCGAATAATATTCTTTTTTATACAGAATTATTCCGTAAATTTCGTAAAATAATCGAAACTCTGTATTAAAGGACTCTAATTGTCGAAATTAAAGTATACTTACCCAATGTGATGCGGGGTACGAAAATCGGAGCTCAATCGGCTCTCGTTCGGGCTTTGTCGTAAAACTGCACAATTATATATTTAATTTCGGGTTACTTTTCGATTAAATATAATTTAAATAAATTTTTCGAAATTCAAATCAGTCACTTTCGACATCTTACCGACTTACCCGAAGTCCGATGTATCCCTGAAAATTCTTTCCATTTTTTTCTCTTTTTCTCCCTTTTTCCCTTCTTTCTTGGCTGAACCGGTTCAGTCCGATTCAACCCGGTTCAGACCGGTCCGATTCAGCCCGGTTCACTCTGGTTCGGCCGGTTCACGGCTCTGCCGGTCGATTCTCCGTCGGTCTCCACAGCCAGTGGCTTCGCTGGGTCGTCCGCATCTCAGATCTGCCCTCGGTTTCGTCCAAGGCCGCCGGAAAGTCGCCGGTCCGGCCTGTTCTCTCCACCGTCAGTACTCATTTTCTCTTTCCGCCGTTTCCGGTGCCGTCGCCGATTTCGCCGGCTGCCACCACCACCAATCTGCTCATCTTGGCCTCGGGGATGTTCGGTGGTAGTCGGGTGGGGCTAGATCGGTGTCGTTCGCCGCCGATCTCCTTTTCTCCCTCGGTTTCTCCGTTTTCTCATTTCCTCATCGCCGGCCGCCGTTTTTCGTTAGCTATCGGTGCCGGTGAGCTCAGCAGCCTCGCCTGGTCGGCTTCCCGGTGACGTCCGGTGGTGAGGCCGACGAGCTGGGCTCTCGGCTTCATCCCGTTTTCTGTTTTCCCTCCTCTTTCTCTCTCCCCGATTTTCCATTTCTGATTCCTTTTTTTTGAATTAATTTAATTTTATTTATTATTTAACTTTATTATTATTTTATTCAATATTATATTATTATTTTGCCAAAATATCTAAGATAAATTATTATTTAATTTATTTAATGAATAAATAATTTTCTCGATATTATTTCGACTTTCGGGTATATTTTTCAATTATTTTTGGATTTATTTTTCGAAGTGAAAATCCCGCTTAATTTCGATTAATTCTCAAAAATTCATATCTTGATCAATTTAACCCAAAATTTAATTATTTCTTCGTTATTGATCAAGATTCTCAAATCCATTATTTTTAATAAAATTTTCTTATCGAATTTATTCCGGCTTTCAGTCTTTTGACCGTTTTGCCCTTCACGTGTTCGAGAATTCTATTTGAATCCTTTTGCATTTTTAAATTTCGCGTTTTAAATCCTTATCTCCAGTCCGAATTTCATTCGTTTAAATTTAGGACCATTTCAATCCTTTCTTTCACGAACATACTCATTTCGTGTTTTAACTAAATTCGGGTCTTATACCACATCATATCAGTTGCACATGTTTTGTGAAACATGCTCATGTTATAAAACATATTGATTCATGTTCATTTCAGAAAACATATTCTTTTCGATAAAACCATGTTTGGTAACATTGTGTTTGGTAAACCACTTTCATATCTGTAAAATGTGTCATATCATTTCATATTAGAAAACGTATTCATATCATGTTTTGTGTTTGAAATGCTTACTATTATAACTCATGATAGGGGCTCATGTTAAAAATCTCATATTTCATGACCATTGCTAACTATATCTGTCGATAGCAAGCAAATATTGCTAACTATAATGCCATTAGTGGGTCATATCATATCTTTGCTATTTGTATCGACCAATAGCTGGACAAATCTGGCTACCTATAATGCCTGTAGTTCGGTCGTCTCATATTACTATCTACATAACCGATACGAGCACATATCTTTGTTATCTATAAAGCTGATAGCAGGCACATATCTTTGCTATCTAAAAAATCAATAGCGGACACATATCATTGATATCTGTAAAGCCAATAACGAGCTATATGATATGATATGATATGATATGCTAACTATTATAACTCGTTAACAAGGGCCTCGTGATTTACTAACTATTTTAATCCCTATTAGTAAAGGCTTTGTGAATGGTCATGGCTAACTATTATAGTTCGTTAGCAGGGAAAAATGAAAAAGTTTTAGAAAACTGTCTGTATGCATGCTTTGAAATCATATCAGTATGGATTAAAGCCAAGTATGCTTAATCCAAAAACAGTAAATGTATGTCTTATATACTTTCAAAATATGTTATAAGTGATATTTTAAAACTTTCTTGTATACAAGTATAAAGCTAATGTAAGATTTTAAATCTTAGAAAATCATATTATGCATAAAGATGCAAGTGTAGTACAAAAACATGGTTCACATAATAACATATCCTTATACACAAATCAATCGATCAATCAATCTTTCAATCAATCTATAAAGTGATCTTTCGATCAATCTATAAATTGATCTTTCGATCATATATCACATATCACATATAGTCCTCAAACATATTCAATTTTTGCTTTAGGACCCAATTTACTTCATACGATTCTACCTCGCATCAAAGGAATTAACTTATATTTTATAATGCTTCCTTACATCCCAAGGATCACTTATTCATCTGATATTCTTATCCACGATCTATCACGTGTACCTCTCACACAACTTATCTCAGTCGATTTCATATACTTATATCACATTTATAATCCTCAAACATCTATTTAGAGTTGTTCGAAGATCCGATTACTCCATACGACACTACCTCGCATCAATGGATTTAGCTTAGATTTTTTCTAAGTCCAGAATTACCACGTATGATGCTATTTGTATCTCATGAAATTTTGCATATAACTTATACGAATACTTTATGCTATAGGATGCCAGTTTGCAGCTAGTAGCGTTAATTTACCCCGAATGCTATACCTACTGTGTCCTGGTATAGTATGCATATTCTTAATTTTCTAATAAGTTTTATATGGTGGTCGATTTTCATTTCTCACACTTAAATTCATGAATTATAAATTTAATCGTAACTTATGCAAATTAATTTCATAAAACGCTATAGCTATTGTAATGAGTAAAATTTACTTGCCTCATATGTTGTACACACTAAAGCAAGTGTGATTCACTTACTCGGTTTACAGATTTCGAGCTTAGCGTGCGTACACCGAGCTTGGCCAACTCACATTTGTTTTATCATCGCGTTACACGTTTACATATTGAAATAAGGTTAATTTCGATCGAATATAAATTTCTAATTAATTTTTCAAAAATTAAAACAACCTATATGACCGTTGTTACGGATTTTTCCTTATATCAAGGCACTGAGATTTTTCTCTTTTTTTCTTTTGTTTTCTTTTCTCTTTTCTTTCTTTTTCTTTTTCTTTCTTAGCCTCTTTTCATTTACTGAACCAGTCAAAACTGGTTCATCCTTGTACCACCACTTCGACCCTCGCCAAACCGTTTCTGTTGTCGTTTCTTCCTCTACACCATTCGGCCTTACCAGGCGAGCCCAGCATTGGCGGTGGCACAACTAGGTCGATATCGGCACCGACGAATCTGCCTCTTCTCTTGTTCGTCGCTCTGCCTCTCTTTTTTTCCTTCCATGTCTACCTTGGCCGACGTCGTCTCCCGCTTTCTCTTCCCTTTCCTTGTCGGAGTCGGCCTCCTCTCCCCTGACCAACGTCGATTTTCTCCTTTTTTCCAACTTTTTTTAACGAAAGGGTTTGTCATGCAATCGTGGAGCCTTTAAACTTTATTAATAAGCATAATATATATATATATATATATATATATATATATATATATATATATATATATATATATATATCTGAACAATCAAAGTAGTGTTGAAATTGTTCTATCTTAATATCATTCCTCCATGTTCTTTCTCGCACAAATGGCCTTTAACTAAAGTAGCACTTTATGATCTCTTCAAAGTTCTTTCTTTGTCATCAAAAACCTTCCCTAGAAAGTTGGGCAACTGAAATATTTTAAAGCAGACACACAATATATTCTTATAAATTGTTTTTCCACAAAGTGAAGAATGATTAAGAATGCATTCAAGGCCAAAGAAATGATTTGCTTTACATAAAATCTTTGCATAACCGCAAAGTCACCTACAATGTCTGGTGGTAGGTAGCAAGATTGAGATAACGGATCATATTACGTTCATGTGAACTGATGATTTGGCTCCAACTTCCAAAATGCTTTAAAAACAAGCTTTCTGATTATATTATTTTAATATGGGATCGAAGTCTCATTTTTCATGAAAGTTGGCAAGAAAGTTAAAGGTGTGAAAAGGGTAACGGAATCACCAATAATGTTATTTTCTCTTTGACTTTACTGTTTTTGAAGAAATAAAGACAAAAGCATTTTGCTTTATTGGGCGCTTTCAATTGGTGAGATGTATGGAATCTCTAATCTTGTTTACGTGGTAACTAAAAGGCAATACGACACACTTTTACAACTTTCCAAAGGCTAAGAATAAAAAAAGATAAATAAATGAACTACAGAGGTGAACTTATCAAATTCCTCAACGGAAAATGCGAAATGGCCTTGCCTTAAATGACCCAGACAGTTTATTTTTTTTAAAAAATAATTATTAACTACTCTTTACACTCATAAAAATTTCGGTGAAATTACTAATTTGATCTTCTATTAAAAATACCTCATTTCACACTCATTTCTCTCATCCTTCTTCGTCCAATTCCTCAAATTCCAAATCTTAACTTCTTATAAAAAAATCTCAAAACCAAATCTTCAAAATTTCTTCCAAAATCACCAAAAATGTTTAAAATGATTCACTTTCTTTTTTTTTTTTGGTCTTATTTTGTTGTGAAATGAATATGGTAGAGGAGAATTATCAATGAGGAACCTTTATCGCGTGTCTCATGCTGGCTACGCAAAAAATGCATTTTCACGCCAGAGAAAAAAATTAAATATATAAATTCAATTCAAATAAAAAAAAATTAAAAAATAATGATACTAGATAAGACAACGATCTCTAAACGGGATCATTTTAGATATTTACAATTGATCATATAGAGAAATAAAAATATTAGTAGTGATATAACCCATAAGATCTAAATTGATTGGAACAGGTGAAGAAACGTTATAAGAGTGTGAATAAAGAAATTCTTATATGATTAAAAGATAAATTTTACAAAATAATAGTAAACCAACATTGCTCTATAATAATGAATATTGGATAATTAAAAGATCGCATACATAAAAAAAGAGTTTAGCAAAAATGTGAATGTTGCACTAGATGTCTGGATATACGAAAAATGATAGAATGTGAAATGAAGACATTCACAATAAGATTATAGTGATAATCATAGAAAACAAGATAAGTGAAAGTTGTTTATATTAATTTGAGAATATACGAAGTAGACCTGCACACACTTCAATTAAGAGACTAGAGGCTATGAATAATAAAAAAAGCCTAAATTAGAGAAAAACTGAAAAAGATTTGAAAAAAAATTATTCGTAAAGATATGATAGTACGAAAGTTGAAAGAATATATTGTCATAAATAAAAATAAATGAATAATAAAAATTCATATTAATAAATTAACTTAAATTTATATATCGATTCATGTAATTTAGATTCATGTAATTTATATATTGCTTCGTATATCCAATTTCAATATCGAGGTAAAAGACCCTGATAACGATAACGATAACGATGATGGCAACAAATGTTAGTGGGTTAAATAATCAATTTAGAATTTAATCTTTAAGGTATTTCACAATTAAAGGTATTATCTTTGATTTTGATCAAATAAAAATTAAATATTATAAAATTTATTCAATGCAGGACTTCTTAATGATTTTACTGTGCACACGCCATTAAAATAGTAACTACGTTAAATTAAATATTTTTTATGGATTAAAATTTTTTACATTAATTAAACTAGAAAACATTTATTAAAAAAAATTAAAAAAAAAAACATAAAAGCTTCTTCTTCCTTCTTATCTTGAAATTTTTTAGTTTAAAAACAAATTTAACCAAAATTAATTAACAAAAATTGAAAAAACAACCTAATATCCATGTCCTCACCCAAAATTAGTTAAATCATTGAACTAAAAAGATAATGAGATAAAAATCATAAAACTTTTACAAATAAATAAAGGAAAATGAGTTTGCATTTAATAGAAACACAGTAAGTACACAATGACCTGGATTAAAAAAAAATCATCCACATTCGCAAACTGAAAACTTTCCCCAAATTTGAGAACTGCCAACCCAGATTCAAGAACACAGTAACAAAATCACCATTAGAAACTTATATGGCAGAAATTGATTCAAACACCAAACAATTCGTAACCCAGTAATTCATAATCCAGACTTCATCAAAATCCAATTCAATCCCTAAAACGAGAAATCACCCAAACCTGATGTCATATAGAAAACCCATAATCCAAAGCACAGTAAGAATTCATACCCGAGATACACATCATACTGATAGCACAATAACCCAAAAAAAAATCATTTCAGGTATGGATTTTCGTAGTGGCAATTGTGGCGTGGGTCCATTTAGGAAAGGAGGCTACGCGATGTTTGAACTTCAGACTTCAGGGGTTGAACAGCGGCAAGGAACGGGCCGAATAAGTGGTAGAGCAATGAACAGTAATGGCGAGGTGATGACAACCGTGGCAATCAGAGTTGAGGGAAGATGCTGCGCCTTCGAGTTTCTTAAAACAAAGAGAGGAACTCAAAACAGTGGCAGTGATCTAAAACTACAGGTTTGGTAGCTAAAGCTGATAATGAAGGCTGGAGTCGATGTCGTCGGCGTTGGGTAGCGAAGTACAGTGATGGTCAAAACCCAAAGGAGTGTGAACTGGAACTAAGAAAGTATTATGAGAAGAGTCTGATTGAAAAGGGAAAACCTAAGCAAAACACTTACCCAGAAAAAAATCAAACGGTTCACCATATTCAGTATTATTTTTTTTATTTTAATCAGAATTAAAATTCTTTTATTTATTATTTTAACATTTTATTTTTGTCATGTTGACTATTCTCTCCGCTTGTATGCCGTGTGCTGCTCAAAACTCTAAAAAGAATCTTACACTGAATAAATTCGATAACGATTAATTTTTATTTGATCAAAATTTAAGATAATGTCTTTAATTAAAAAAATTATAAAAATCTGATCTCAAATTAAACATTTAGTCAATGTAAACATAATACCCTTTAAAGACATTTTCCCATCTACTATATTTTGCCTCACTATTATTATTGCCTTTATATGCATTCCCGTATCTCATCATTGATTTTAATCATACTTATAATAGCTAATCTCATCATTTTTATTATTTTCAATATACCGTATTCAATCTTACCATCTATCCAAATAAACCTTAAGTCAAAATACAAATCATTTTAGATGAAATGTTATAGAGTAATTTCTTAATAACTTAATATTTTATATAATAGTGTTCTTTTTTTTGTTGAAATCGAATCAACACATTTATGACATGAAAAATATTTTTGTTTTATGCAATTTAACATGCTTATTAGTTAACCTCATTACTAAAAAAAGTCATAGACTATGGTTATAAAAAAAGACTAGCGATACTTAAAGTGAGCATAGTCTAATACTTTTAACTATGTTTTTTATAATTGTAAAAAATTTCAGATTTCAGACATTATTGAAACGTATTTGTAAAATGATTTTCTAACTACAATATTTTTGAGAACGTAGTTATTGTACATGTTTCTTCACGGATCTAACTACGTTTATATAAAAAGCGTAGTCTAACATATTCTTAATGAAAATGATATAAACTATTTTTATCCTTTTCTTCAACATTATTGACCCTTTTGTTATCTCTTAATCCTTTAGTTAACATTTAAAGATATGATCCGTGAAAGTACTAAGCATTCTTACTTAAGAAGTAAGCAATTGAACTCTTAAGTTATAAATATAAGGATATTTAAGGGTAGTATGTAAAAATTTATTGTAAAAATTTATTAAAAGATAAGTTCATTGAATAAGACCTGCTATGAGAGCTGTAATTGATAATCTCACTCAAATATCTATAGAATATACTCTCAAATGTTAGTTATGTGACTAATCTTTTTACTTGAGATGTCAAGTTATATTATGTGTATACTATCACACTTTGATTTCACCTTTTTAAGTTAGGAAGCCAAACGCCTAAAATGGAGACTTTGGGTGTGCCATGAAGCGCATGAAGATGGATGATTAGTCAAGAGATGATTCATCACCCAAAGTGACATAAGGGACACGTCTCACATTTCTTAACTCATATTGACAATCCATGGGAAGACATGAAATTTTATGGAGTTAATATTAGTAACTTTAGCATAATATGGAAAGATATAACACTGCATCATGCTTTTTTGCTTTCTGAGATATTTTGATGAAATAATCGAATTAGACTGACATATTGTACACTTAATAGGTTAGTCAAATTATATTAACTTTTCAAACATTTGAATGGTCATATGTATTTCTAGATACCTAGCTTGATCTATGAATTTTAATATAAATTTTAATTCATTGTCAAGATGTTGAGAATCTGATGGGTTATACACATACAAGTAGTTAATAGAATTCAATTGAATTGAATTTCATTTCGGAAAATTTTGAAATTTCCCATAAGGACTTAGTTATGTATCTATAATTATTAACACACGGACTTCCTTAAAGGGTTTACTTACCTTATCTATATAAATAATATTATGGTTAGTCATTCAAGGCATAATTTGACCTAGGGCTTTGTGGTGATGAAAAACCAGTTATGTTTCCCTTTTAGTTTCCCTTGCTTTTAGAGAAAAGTGTTTTCTTCCCTGATTTGCGCTCGAAGAAGTTGAGAAACCTAAGAAGTGAGTTATTAGAAACTCAATCTACTAGCATAAAGATAGTCACGATACAATCCCATCTTCTTGAAGTTTCATAACTACTTGGGCAGATTATTATTAAAGGCCAAACAATTAGATAACTTTGTTTTGCAATAATCTAGCCTTAGTGTGGAACGTACGAGGAGATTCAATGTCTTGAGATTACAAGCTCAAGACATAAGGTATGAAATTTTGAAACTAAATTGTTTGCCCAAATTCTAAGCTTGTTGATTTTTAAAGCATGATTTTACATCGAGTTGATCACGGTTGTTTTGATTTTTCTTTTTCTTTTTTTATTTTTTATTTCCACTACATAATTGATTTGATTGTTAATAGCATGAACCCAAACCAACATATGTTCCTATATAAAAGAAGATTCGCTACCTATGAAACCCTTCCATTTTGTTTCCTCAACCTTGGTGTGCAAAAGTATGAGAAGATTCTAGGTCTTGAGTTTACAAGCTCTCTAGACATAAGATATGAAATTCTGAAACTCCATTTTTTGCCCAAAATCCAAGCTTGTCTGTTTCTAAAGCATGATTTGCTTTAAGTTGATCCTTCTTGTTTCAATATCTTTGTTTATTTATGTTACATTATTGATTTAATTGTCAATAGCGTGAGCCAAAACCAATATCCGTTCCTATATAGAAAAAAAGGTCTGTTGCCTAAAAACCTTCCATTTTTTCCTCTTTGTTGTTCAAAATTACTTTGTATCAAAACCCATTTTTTTCTATTTCTAAGGTTGATTTTCTAGATTTTTTTTAAAATTTATTATTATTTTTTTTAATTATGTTCATTTTATACCTATTGTTTTTAGATTTGAAGGAGATTGTTTGCTATTCCTTCTCAAAACACCTTGGCTTTTTTCGATTTTTGAGGTAAGGTTTTTTCTTTATTTCCTTGGTTTTTTATTGTTTATATTATTTTTTTTTTGATTTTAACAAATTTGACTACACTCTACTCATAATTAACTCAATTATTTGAATATATCAAGTTGTGTCTTCTCTTAATTTAAACTTACTTTAACTGAAATTAAGAGAATGTTAAAGTATGCAAATTGATTTATTGTTTCTTAATTTTTTTTTTTTTTAAAAATTTGTTTATAACTTGTACGTTTTTATCAAAGAGTCACAACTTGGTTGTGATTGCCCAACCTAAGTTGCGGATGACCGAAAAGCTTGTACGTAATTGGTGCTTGTAAAATTTATAAACGAAAATTGTGGCTTTCTCTTATCTATGTTAAGAGAGTTATTAATCATATTTGTGATGCTATCTATCTACAATAATTTGTTTCTTTGGCATATCAATTTTAAAGGTGTTATGAGCAAAATAATAGAAAAAATAGAAAAAATAATAATATGATGTGTCGTTCAGATAAGACGTCACGTGTCATATTAAAATTAAATACAGATAAAAATAGATTTTGTATCGAAATTTGGACACCGAATGATTTTGTCCCTAGATGTCTCCAGTTAATGTCACTGGGCAAATATGTCATTAAAGAGTGAATTATTCCCTATAAATAAGGTCCAGGTATGTTTTATAATTCAATTTGGATTCCACTTTTTGACTAGACTGAAACTCTACCGAAATCTCGTTCTTACTTAAGCATCGGAGTGCTTACGCAAGGAAGGCCCTGCGTTCCTCTGATTGTTCTGGTTTTTGCAGAGTGATGTGGCCAAAGGATCAAAGTATTGACGTCAGCAATTCATCATTGTTGTGCTGTTCAACAACAATTGGTGCCGTCTGTGGGAACCGAAAGAAAAGCTGGTGACTCTACAACAATGGTAAGGAAACGTTCGACAGCGATCAGAAATGAAGAAAGTGAAGATATGGCAAGCTCTCCACTAGACCTTGAAGAAGAAATTCGGGAGGAGAGTCTCATGATGACTATCCCTGTTGCAGAATTTGAGGCCATGAGAAAACAGCGAGAGGAGACTGCCCAAGCCTTACGCGAGATGGTCGACCTGTTCAAAGGCGCTTTCCCGCAGGTGAATCTTCCACCGGCTGTTCAGAACTTGGCGGAGCCAAGAACACAGAGAATGAGTGCTTCAAGGGCTGGTGAGATTGGGCGTGAGACTGCGGAGAGTTTAAGGCGTTCGGGTGCTGGAACCCCTACGCGAATGGCTGAGGAAGATCTGCTGCATGAGGTTGCGGAAGGCCTTATCCACGAGGCCGCAGAGGCCCAGAGGTTCCAGGGTGCGCAAGGTAATTTACACCAGGGTGCGCGAGACTCTGTCTGCGAGGGTGCGCGAGAGTCAATTATGGAGTTAGTGGGCCAGGGTACGCGAGAAGTCTGTCGCCAGGGTGCACGACAATCAATTGAGGAATTAGTGCACCAGGGTACGCCAGAAGTTTGCCTCCAGGGTGCACGAGACTCAGTCCGCGAGGATGCGCGAGATCGCCAAGGTGCGCGAGAGTCAATTGAGGAATTACTATGCCAGGGTGCGCCGAAAGTCTGTCGCCAGGGTGATCGAGACTCAGTCCGCGAGGATGCGCGAGACTCCTATCGCCAGGGTGCGCGAGAGTCTGTTGAGGAAATACTGCGCCAGGGAGCGCGAGATATTGGCCGCCAGGGTGCGCGAGGGTCAAGTGATAATCTGATGTGCCAGGGTGCGCGAGGGTCTGTCCGCGATGGTCCGTAAGACTATTTCAATGAGGGTGCATGAGAAATGGGTGGCTAGGGTGCGCGAGACCTTACGCGCGAACGTTTGGGGGACCGTAACATGGAAAACCCCTCACGTAAAACTGCAGAAGGTATGAGACGTCCAAGTGCAAAAGGCTCTGCATGGGAGATTGTTAAGGGCCTTCGATGCCCGAATGTTAGAGATCCTGAAAGTCCAACGGAGATAGACGCTGGACCTATGAATGGCATAGGAGGTGCTGGGATGACGAGATCTCATATGAAAATGAGAGGCTCAGAGGTAGATTCAACATGGAACCCCCTACTGAAATGGCAAATTTTCTATCCCAAACTGAGAGAAACCAAACTCCTAATCTATACAGCAAAGGGAAAGAGACTGTTGATTGTGATCAAGCTGATTCATGTAATACTGAAAAGATCCAAGATTGGCCTACGCCTGCGACACAAGATGCTATGGACATGAAAAGAATGGTTGAACAAATCTTAAAAGAGAAAAAGTTGGTTCCGACTGAAGAGACCCAAAGACGAAGAATCCCATTCAGTGCAGCGATCATGGGAAAACCACTACCTCGAAAGTTTAAAATGCCGCAAATAACAGCATATGCTGAAAAGGCAGACCCTTTCGATCATGTCGAAAGTTATGAGTAATTAATGCTACTACATGGATGGGAGGACTAGATTATGTGTAGGGCATTCTCTCTAACCTTGACGGACCACGCACTGAAGTGGTTCAACAACTTGCCAGAAGGGTCTATTCCTTCCTTCAATCAGTTGAGAAACGAATTTTTGAAAGTCTTTGGGTTAAATAGCCAGAAAAGCAAGGAAGCTACCTATCTGCTCACCCTAAGGCAAGGAAATAAAAAATCGTTAAAGAGCTATGTTGATCGATTTCGGGATACTACTCTTGAGGTACGTGACCTACAAGTGGGGATAGCGGTGACAACCATGTTGCAGGGGACAAGGTCTGAAACACTCCAAGAATCATTGTCCTTGGATCAACCGACGACAGTCTCAGACTTATTCTCTATAGTAAACAAGTACATCACTCAAGAGGAGGTGATGAAAACGATTCTGACAAGGGACTCTAAAGAAGGAAGGAAACGGGAAAGAGAGCCGGACGAGAAGAATATAGGGAGATCAGATAGATCTGGAAAAGCCCCAAAGTTGAAGTATGCAAACTATGCACGATTTACTGAACCGTGTGTTTCGATCCTAGCAGCGATCAAGAGAACCGGTATGCTTCAATTCCCTAGGAGAGATGAGGGAAACCTGGGACGAGACTTCAGATCCTACTGTAGTTTCCACTCCGCTTTTGGACATTCGACGGAGAAGTGCCGTGATCTGATGAATCAACTTGAGAAATTAGTTAGAGAATAACTGTTAGACCGCTACACACAGAGGAACGAGAGGAATCAGAATCATGTGCATGATCGAGAAGACAATAGACCGCGGGATAGACGCAATGATAACAGAGCAAACAGAAGAAGGAATGAAGAAAGAGGAAATGGGGCAAGGTCGGGGGAATGTAGAAAACAGTAGATTAATAATGAGCCTACAGGAGCCACAATTAATGTCATCTCTGGTGGGGAATACATAGTTGGTACCTCATCCGTCTCACGGAAGGCTTATGCTAGGCAGGCAGACCAGGTTCATTCGGTGATGAAAGTAGCTGAAGATGGAGAGACGATTACTTTCACAACTACTGATCAAGGAGATGTTATCATCCCACACGATGACCCTATGGTTATATCGACGGTTGTAGCTAAGCATCCGATAGGTCGAATTCTAGTAGACAACGGGAGCTCGGTGAACCTCATCTACTGGAATTGTTTTGAAAAAATGAATTTGAGTGAAGACAGGTTGAAGAGTTAGTCGAACTACCTGTTACTCTGGGTGAAGACCCTAAGAGTGTTACAAGACAGGTCCTGTTTATGGTGGTCAGGTCAACCTATCTAGCTTACAATATTATTCTCGAGCATCCATTATTGAGCGATATGAGAGCCATACTTTCCCCGTGTTATCTACTGATGAAGTTCTCAATCCCCAGAGGTGTGGGGCAAGTAAGAGGAGATCAAAGGAGAGCGAGAACATGTTATGTCGCATCAACTACATGTAAGAGGGTTCAGAGGAAAGAAACTCTTACTATCACAAAATCGTCCAAGCCAAAGCCTGTTAAAGAGATGGAAGAAATGAAGTTGGGGATTGATGGTGGAGAGAAGAAGGTGTATATCGGAAGCCGATTGAAGCCCGAAATGAAGGAATAAATAGTAAAGTGCTTGAGAGATAATGCTGATGTTTTTGCATGAACCCCTACTGATATGCCTGGGATTGACCCGAAGGTTATCTGTCATGAACTCAACGTGTTGCCGGGAGTAAAACCTGTTAGACAGAAGAAAAGGAATTTCGTCCCTGAAAGGCAGCAAGTCATTGAAGAAGAGATAGATAAGCTGCTTGAGGCTGAATTCATTCGGGAAGTCTTGTATCCGAAATGGCTAGCAAATGTAGTAATCGTGAAGAAAGCTATCGAAAAGTGGAGAATGTGTGTGGACTTTACCGATTTGAATAAGGCATGTTCGAAATACTCATATCCACTGCCCCGAATAGACAAACTAGTAGATGAAACTTCGGGATACGAGTTTCTTAGCTTCTTGGACGCGTTCTTCGATTACCATCAGATCCTAATGCACCCCGAAGATGAAGAAAAGACGTCTTTCATTACTGATAAAGGTACTTACTGTTACAGAGTGATGCCATTTGGCCTGAAGAACGCAGGTGCCACATATCAGCGTATGGTAAACAGAGTTTTTAAGGACCTACTTGGAGATACAATAGAAGTTTTTGTGGACGACATGATTGTGAAAAGTAGAGAAGGGGAATCTCATGCTTTGTAGCTATCCAAAGTCTTCACAGTCCTAAAAAAGTATCACATGAAACTAAATCCCAACAAGTGTTTGTTCGGAGTCCAATCTAGGAAGTTTCTGGGGTTCATGATAACCAACCATAGGATCGAAGCCAACCCCAAAAAGGTCCAAGCCATTTTATACATGAGGCCTCCAGCTACTTTTAAAGAGGTGTAGAGGCTGACGGGGAGGATAGCCGCATTAAACCGCTTCTTGTCAAAATCCGTCGAAAGGAGCTTACCGTTCTTTAAGACACTCCGAGGCGAAAAAAACTTTCAGTGGACTGAGGAATGTCAAATGGCCTTTGAAGAGTTGAAGGAGTATTTGAAAGAACACTTATTGCTGTCAAGGCCTTTAACCGGAGAGCAACTATTTGTGTACCTTGGGGTAGGCGATAAAACGGTCAGTGCAGTTCTGTTGAGGAGAACCGCAAAAGGAGAAAGACCAGTTTATTATGTAAGCAAAGTGCTCCTGGAGGCGGAGACAAGATATCCGCAAGTTAAGAGAGTAGCCTTAACACTTGTCGTAGCAGCCTGAAAACTACGCTCCTATTTTCAGCACATTCCATAACTGTATTAACAGATCAACCGTTGAGACAAATACTCCAAAAGCCTGAGTATTCTGGAAGATTAGTGAAGTGGGCCGTCGAACTCGGAGAATATGATATTTCTTTTTAGCCTCGACAAGTTATCAAAACACAAGCACAAGCAGATTTCATTGTTGAGTGCACATGTCGAGAAGATACCAAGGAGAAAGAGTTGGAATGGTGGAAGCTATTTGTCGACGGAGCGTCAAGTGTCAGGGGAAGCGGAGCTGACATTGTACTAATATCACCAGAAGGGGAAATGTTAGAATATTCTCTTCATTTTGATTTCCCTAGTTCCAACAATGTGGCTGAATACGAAGCGTTAATTTGTGGCATGAAACTTGCAAGGGAGCTCCAAGTTCGAAATTTGCTAGCCCATAGCGATTCGCAACTTGTCGTCAACCAATTCAAGGGGCAGCATGAAGTGTGGGAATCTACTCTCATTTCGTACTTGGAAAAGGTTCAGTGGTTAGCTCAATTGTTTGACAATTTCCAGATAACTCAAATTGATCGATCTGAGAATGGCCATGCCGACGCCCTATCTAAGTTGGCATCCTCCAAAGAAGCTACTGGAGGGTCTGTGAAAGTAGAAAGATTGGTAAAGCTGAGTATAGAAGAAGAAGAAGAAGGGGTGTTAGAGATTGACGTCGGTTCGATTCTGATTGGAGGACGACCATGAAGCAATATTTAATGGAGGGAACACTTCCTAGTGAAAAAGAAGCAGCACAAAAAATGAGAATCCAAAGTGCAAAATTTACTTTGATCAACGGAGAGCTCTACAAAAGGGGATATACCATGCCACTGTTGAAGTGTTTAGGTCCAGAACAAGCCAACTACACATTAGCTGAAGTTCACGAGGAGATATGTGGAGAGCATTTAGGAGCCCGAGATTTGGCAACAAAAATACTCAGGGCAGGATTCTATTGGCCCACGCTCAAGCAAGATGCACTTGATAAGGTGCGGAGATGTGACAAATGCCAAAGATGCGCCCCCTTAACGACTGCCCCAGTATCAGCCCTTCAAAGTATATTTCAGCTCACACTGTTTGCCCAATGGGGCTTGGATATACTTGGACCATTCTCAGTAGCTACAGGTCAACGAAAGTACTTGTTGGTAGCAACAGATTATTTTACTAAATGGGTAGAAGCAGAGTCACTGGCCATAATTACTGAGAAAAAGGTTGAAGCAATGGTTTGGAAAGAGATAATTTGTCGATTTGGAATTCCAAGGATCTTGAACGTAGATCATGGGAAGCAGTTTGATTGTGATGCATTCTGAAATTTCTACGAATGGCTAAAGATTCAACTCAAGATATCCTCAGTGTCATATCTGGAAGCTAATGGCCAAGCAAAAATCAGTAACAGGACCATACTTCATGGCCTCAAGACTCATCTAGACAAAGTAAAAGGGGCTTGGGTGGATGAGCTGCCTAGTATTCTATTGGCATGCAGACAGGGGAAACACCGTTCAGCCTAGTATATGGAACTGAAGCTTTGATATTTGTAGAAGTTGGAGCTGTCTCGCCAAGGATAATTCCCTATGTGCAAGAAGAGAATTCCTAGGGGTTGCGAGAGAATCTGGATCTGCTTGACGAACAACGGGATCTTACCGTTATATGGCTAGCTGCTTATCAACAAAGGGTTGCTCGTTTTTACAACTCTCGTGTAAAAGACAGACCCCTATGTGAAGAAGATCTTGTACTGCGAAAGTCGGTCATCACCAACGCCTTAAAAGAAGACAGAAAGTTCAGAGCAAATTGGGAAGGGCCTTACAGAATCAGGAGAATGATTGGACCTAGTACATGCATCTTGGAAAGTTTGCAAGGTAAAAAAATAGCAAAGACATGGAATGCTAATCACCTGAAGCCATACTGGTAGTGAAAATTTTATTTTATGTTATGTCATTGTCAAGACTATGAATTGAAATTTCACTTATTAAATGATGATTTATTAAATATTTTTATTTCATATTGAGACTTTCAGCTATATTCAGTGCAAGGGCTTGAAGCGAAAAATGTGCGAGGTAAGCCACGCACTCAAAATAAAGGGCTTGAAGAGAAAAATGCGCGAGGTAAGCCACGAAGAAAATGTGCAAGGGCTTGAAGCGAAAAATGCGCGAGGTAAGCCACGCACTCAAAATAAAGGGCTTGAAGCGAAAAATGCGCGAGGTAAGCCACGAAGAAAATATGCAAGGGCTTGAAGCGAAAAATACGCGAGGTAAGCCATGAACTCAAAATAAAGGGCTTGAAGTGAAAAATGCGCGAGGTAAGCCATCCACTCAAAATAAAAGGCTTGAAAGTGAACAAATGCGCGAGGTAAGCCACCGATATAAAAAGAACATGTAAAAACAAGCTATAAGGGAAACTTAAAACAAGAATAAGTAAAGTAAATTGATTTATTAATATGTATTTCAAGAGAAAAAGTAAAACTTCATATGCATATAGTCTTAAAGTCTTTAGTACAAATAAAAGAATGTTGGCAACAAAGGAAAAGAAGAAAAGAACTAAAACTATTCATTAGCCGATGGAGGAGTGCCTTCACCCGAAGCATCTGATTCATCTAAATCACCGAGTGCATCAATCACTCTTGATTGCAGACGAGGCTCCCAAGGGCCCGATAGATTGGAAAGATCGTCATGGGCCCCCTTCTCAAGATAGGTCTCGAAATCCTCATTACCGGGTTCATAATTTGTCCAACCACGAAACTCACCGGTATAGCCCTCTAACCGTTTCGACCACTGCAGCTCAGAAAAAGTTTATCCCGATCTCTCTTTTTCTAGCCAGGAACGCGCCATATAGAAATCGTATTTCATGAAGCCGGTAGCGAATAACAACTTCCTGTCATGGCAGTCTTGCGATAAATGGTACTCCTTAACAGCTTCGAAACGAAGCTCGTCTTGCACGTCTTGTCTAACTGAGGAAACGAAGGTCCTCTATGTGAGCTAGAGACTTCTTCTCTTAACCGCATATGGTCAGACTTCAGCTCGTCATAATTGGTTTGGAGATCTTGTAACTTTAGCAGAACTGAGTTTATCTCCTCTTTAGTTACAGTCAGGGACTCTTTGTATTCATTTGACCTCTCTTTCTCATTGGCAAAATCCTCTTGAAAGCGAAAATGGCTGAGATTCAAATCCTCTTTCTACTTCTTCAGTCAATCGAGTTGCTCGAGAAGCCTCCTGTATTGGTTCCTCTCAGTGAGCCACTCAGCCTTCAACTGGTGGAGTTCAGCATCAGCCTGAGTACTATATGCCTGATATCGCGCATTACAAGCGATCACTTGCTGGGCTGTCTGAAAATGTAAAAAAGATCAAAAGGTTAGTCGATAAAATAAAGAATAAAAAGAGAGACAGAGAGGAAAGATAGACTAAGGAGATACCATCATGGCCAAATAATCAGCTCAATCCTCGGGCTGAGGAAAATTCTTAAACAACTCCGCCTCATCTCTGGGGAGTATGGTCGACCAACCTAACCGAGACGCCATACCATGGTCATGAATTGAGTCGTTATCATTAACTCTTGGATATACTACGAAATTTTATCCATGGACCGCCACACCTCCGTCAACCACATATCGGGAAGTGTTAAGTTTCGCGACTGGAGGAAATGCTTATGTGTCTCTCATGGCCGACTCGATAAACAAACATCGTCTCCCAATTCATGACGGGCGAGTTGTGTTGCACGCTACTTGATTAGCCTGATGATGCTCTTTCATCTCAAGATCTGGAAGCTGGGGATCCACGGCTAGCTGTTTCCCTTATCTTGGCCACGAGAGCCGAATCCCTCAGGAGGAGAGGGAAGTGGAGCTTGGGGAGACCCCGACCTTTCACCTCGAGAATCTGGGTCAGAAGCATGAGCATGGCTTCGAGACTCTCGAGCATGGTCTCATTGACGTCTGAGCTTAGGAGGACGGACGACTCTAGTAGTATCCTCATCACCTCCTCACCGACCAAAAGCTCTTCTAAGTGGGTCCATTCCTGAAAAAAGAACAGAAAAACAAAAATAAAAACAAACAAGAAGAAAATGGACAATAATTTATGTAATGAAATGCGGTATGAAATCACTCGGATCTAAATAATCATCAAGAGAATGGATGTTAGCTAAGCTTTCATTCGTGGGCAACTCTAGAAAAGGGCTGCCAAAAGCCTCGCCTTAGCCCCAATCTAAATTCTCCTCGAACTCTTCCTCCGAAGGATCAGTGGGATTACCCACACCTTAACTTCCCTCAGGAAAACCAGATGGAGAAGAAGGCTTGTCAACAGAAACTGAGTCAACAGAAACGCATCCCTAACCAGCAGCAATTATGTTCTCCGGAGTTAATACCGACAGCAAAGCATCCTCATCATCTACTTGAAGCTGAGAAATGAAGGGACCATATGCATCTCTTAAATTAGCTATAGAGCTAAGATTAGAAGGTCCACAACAACTCCATCGTGTCGGAATATTTAAAGACGGAGGAACCTCAATAATAAACCAATCTGAAGCATAATTGTGAAGCTTAGAAGGAGGTTTCCCAAAAAGTTTATTACTCTGACCGCTCCCAGAGACTTTTTGAATACAAAAATGTGTCGAATTACGTACACTACGGACTCTGAAAAAGGAGTTAAATAGAGGGATAGTAGGCTTAACATTAAGTTTATGACATATAATCGTAAACCCTACTACTTGAGCCCATCCATTGGGGTGAAGTTGAGTGGGAACTATGCCATAGTGGCGAAGAAAAATAACTCTGAATTCGGGAAGAGGAAAACGAAACCCAAATTCCAGTGAAGCCCAATGTACAGGAACACCACTACTAACGGATTGGGGAGCGCGCTCAGTTGCAGTCGGAAGCCTATAAATATAACCCTCCGGGAGAGGAAAGATGCCTCTAAGTTGTTCGAGATCAGACTCTCTAAACCTAGAATAAGGGTCTAAAACTATTTTTTTCCCACGACCGTGCCCGGCCATTAAATAAGACAGGATCAAAGACAATAAAAGATTCGGGCTACCTTCGATAGCAGCTGCCGCGAGAGCATAGTCCGATGCCGTGAGGGTCTAATGCCGCGAGGGTCACTTGTCGCGAGTCTACCTTGCCGCGAGAGTCCACCCTTTTGCAAAGTACTTGCCGCGAGGGTAACTTGCCGTGAAGGTCGCTTGCCGCGAGAGTCTGCCACGACCGTTATCGCTGACCTTTTTCCAATTCATTCCCAAGATTTGGTTGGGCTATGAGTCGATGTTACTCATTTCTATTCAATCATATGTATCAAATATTAAACATAATTATACATCTATTTATATAATTGTTCTTTTTATACGTTACATCCCCAGTAATTTATACAGTACATGTCTGTGCGATTTAGTGTTCAGATACAAAATATGTGTATATATATACCTTTGTGCAACAAAGAGAGCTGTACAACAAAGAACTAGCAGGGATGACCGCAAGATACTCTAATGAGCCTTATCTGTGGAGTTAATAAAAAAGGGGTGAGCTAATGCGCTCAGTAAGGAAAACATGACAGCAGGTAGATAATTATATTATCTACGTGCTTATAATGCATGCTTAATATCATCACAAGGCAAATGCATTTTTATAAACCATAGCAATCTATTCAAAATCATTAATTCGATAGAAAGCTTTTGTTTTCACTTTAACCACATTTCAAATCATCACATTTCTCTTTGTTTTCATTTTCGAAATCAGTACTCCTCTGGTACTGGTAATAAGTGATTCCATCATAATCACAAATTATAGTTTTTTTTTAAACCAATTGAGATCATTTTGAGATCAATTTGAAATCAATTTAAGATCGATTTGAGACTAGGTAGGGATATGTAATCATCTGTGGACATATGGCCATAGTTAGTGACCCCAAGCAATCGCTAGCTAGGCGTGCAAGGGTGTCAGTCACCTAGGGAGGTGGGTCAATCCAACCCATCAGCTCATCTCTACTCTATCATCTGTCCGAAGACGCCAACATGGTACAAGGTACTCCATGTATTGTCCCACGGTACAACGTACTCTGTGGACAATCACACGGTACAACGTACTCCGTGAACCCTGTCCATACACCCTACACCATGGACTATATCAATATACTGTATGCTCGAGGCTACCTGAGAGTAGGCAGGCTTTTACGACCTCGGCATTAATCATCAACCATAACCTTGTCTCATAAACCAGTGCGAGCAAGTCAGTGTGACACACAGTCGACACGAGGGCTCCAGCACAGTTTTTATCATCAATAACATTTAAAATTTCGTGCAAGCATAATCGTGTAACCCGTTAGTTAACACGCAATTCCAGCACAATTTATTTCATTCACAAATCTGATAGATGGCTCTATTTTCATTGAAAATAACTCAAAATCAGAGTTCAGTATAAATAGTATGCTGTCATGATGCAATTCATGTAAACAATAGCCAATCTATCCATATACTTGCTAAAAATCAGAGTTTTATAGTGAAAAATATTAAAATATGCAATTCATGAAAATTTTCAAATCTTGCATTCCTGATGCTCAACGGTATGCATTTCCTTATAACAAGGGTAATATCGTAATTTAATTATCACTAGGCTCTTTCCTAGATTTTCAGTCTCTATATATTTCATACTATTTATTCTTATACAGGGATTTATTAAAATACGCACAGCTATCTCTATAGCAATCATAAATCCCTTACCTCATTTTTCTGTACAGTCTGACCTTTCCACTGATGACTCGCCACGCAGTCCGATTTGCTCCGAATCCAATCTCCAAAACTGGGGATACACATTCATCAGGTCAAATACAATACAATTTAATGTATTTCATATTTTCTGGGCTTAATTTAAATCATTGGGCCCGTTTATCCATATTGGGCCCGATTGCACCTTAATGGGCCTTAATCGACCTTAAGCCCGTTTACCACACTTTATCGAGGCCTACGGGGCTCATTGGGCCCATCAGTAATTTATTTAGCCTCGTTCTAAATTCTCGAATATCTCAATTTAATATTTACGACAATTTATCAAATTTTTCAGAATTTAATTCATTTATGCGGAAATTAAATTCGTAATTTATGCGTTAAATATCAATCACGCATAACGATATAAAATTGTCGTAAATAAGGGTTACTTACCCGTTATTCCATGATCGTACTCAAATCGAGGCTGTCCCGAACTCTCGGTTGATGTCAATTGTCGAGCTACACAATTAAATATATCTTCGGGTAAACTTTCAGTCGATTATTTATCAGATTAAATATTTCGAAAATTAAATCGGTCAATTCGATCGCTTACCGACTTACCCGAAACTTGATTGCATCACTGAAATTTTCTCCAATTTTTTTCTCTTTTTCTTTTTCCCTTTTTCTTCCTTTTTTCCTTTCTTTTTGGCTGAACCGGTCCGGTCCGGTTCAACCCGGTTCAGACCGCCGGTTCAGCTCTATTCGGTTCGGCCGGTTCAGTCCGGTTCGACCGGTTCAGGCAACATTTGGTCGTGCCGACGCCGTCCGGCCGGTTCCCGGTGCCATTCCGGCACCAATCGGCGCGCCACGGCCTGGGCTTCCATAATCGGGCCTCGGCTGGAGTCGAAACGCAGCCATCGCCGGCGAAACCAGGTTTCTTCCCCCGCGGCTTCTCCTCCGTTTTCGGTGCTTTCCGGGGACTTCCACGGCGCGTCGTGGCCGGTGGTGGTTCGCCCGATGCTGGGCTACGTTCGCCGGCCCCTCAGCCCCGCCGGTGGTGGCTCCTCTTCCTCAGTCGGCCTTCGCTTCTCTCCGTTTCGTTTCCTCTTCATTCTCTCTCCCCGATATTTCTCCAGTTTCTGTTTTCTTCAGATTGCGTTTTTTTTTTCAATTTCTTTTTTTTTTTACATTTACTTATTATTTATTTATTTTTGTTATTTTATTTTTAATAATATTTTAATCAATTAAAATATTATTAAAATCTAAAAATATCTAAAAAATAATATTTTATTCATTTAATCCGTAAATGAATTTCTTAGTCCGATTTTACCTTTTCGGTATATTTTTCGATTACTTTCGGGATTATTTTTCGATATGAAAATTTTGATTTATTCCAATAAATTCATATCTTGATCAATTTAACCCGAAATTTAATTATTTCTTCGTTATTGATCAAGATTTATCAAATCCCTATTTTTAATTAAATTTTCTTGTCCCGATTAATACCGAATTTCGATCTTTTAACCGTTTTACCATTGCGCGTTTTCGGGAATACCATTTCAATCCTTTTGCATTTTTAAATGCACTCGAAAATTTCAGGTCTTACAGAGTCTGCCTTGCCGCGAGAGTCTGCCCTTCCGCAAAATGAATGTCGCGAGGTCCAGATGCCGCGAGGGTCTCGTGCCTCAAGAGTCTACCTTCCCGCGAGAGTATGCCGCGAGCGAGAGTCCGAGTGCTGTGAGACTTAGCTTGCTATAAAGGTCTGATGCTGCGAGACTTTGCCGCAGGACTGTGCCGCGAGACTTTGCCGTAGGACTGTGCAGCGAGACTAGGACGAGAGAATTTGCCGTGAGAGTCTACTGTAGGAATACGAAATCTGCAAAAGAAATGAAGTTTGAACCTTCACTCTCACGCTATTTATTTACAAGGTACTCTTCCGCGTTTTGTGGCTCGCGAAAGAGTGGGCAGCAATTGTTATGAGCAAAATAAAATAAAAAATAGAAAAAATAATAATATGATGTGTCGTTCAGATAAAGCACCACGTGTCACATTAAAATTAAATATAGATAAAAGTAGACTTTGTATCGAAATTTGGACACCGGATGATTTTGTCCCTAGATGTCTCCAGTTAATGTCACTGGGCAAATATGTCATTAAAGAGTGAATTATTCCCTATAAATAAGGTCCAGGTATGTTTTATAATTCAATTTGGATTCCACTTTTTGACTAGACTGAAACTCTGCCGAAATCTCGTTCTGACTTAAGCATCGGAGTGCTTACGCAGGGAAGGCCCTGCGTTCCTCTTATTGTTCTAGTTTTTGCAGAGTGACATGGCCAAAGGATCAAAGTACTGACGTCAGCAATTCATCATTGTTGTGCTGTTCAACAACAAAAGGTTTTTTTCTGGTTGGTTTTTCTAAGAAGGAACTTAGATTTAAGATTGAAATGAAACATAAATCTAAGGCTGACCTTATTTTTAAAAGAGTTCTTGTGTAGAAGACTTGTTAAATGCCTCTAAGAAACTAATGGTGTCCATTTAATGAATAAAGTACAATGAACTTCAATAGATTCATGGCGCGCTTGAGTGTCTTCTACATAAAAACTCTTTGAGATAATGAATGTCAAACTTGGGCTCATGTTTGACTTTAATCTTAAATCCAAGTTTCTTTTTAGGAAAACCAACTAAACAAAATCCTTCAACAATGTTATGCCAAATAAAACGAATTAGATGCATATAGACAAATCAAAAGATATAATATAAATATGTTTAATAACTCGACTAATATAGATAAATAAAATTGCGGTTTTCTTTCATCAAATTTAACACAAATTTTTTCAACTATCCACAATTATCATCCCAAAAAGGTATAGTTTCATTATAATATATATATATATATATATATATATATATATGCTTCTATTTATTATTTATATTATATTATTATTATTATTATTGAATCTCTTATTACTTGTTCCTCTAAAAAGTCTTATACTTTAATTCATTAAGTTTGAATATTTTTAAATATTGTTGTTGAAATAACTTTTCTCTTTTTTATTTACAGTTCAATCATGTTGATGTATGAATTAAAGCCTTTTTTTTTTTAGGTCATGCAGTTTAAGTAAGAATATCAAATTGTACATATCTATTAATTTGGCACATTATATTTTTGTATTCAAAACAGTTGATTGTTTTGAAAATGTGATATTTGATCAATTTTATATATTGTTATAATTAATTTGTGTAATAACATGGTTAATAAAATTTAATTTTTACTGATTATTATAAATATTTTTTATTTTTGAATGTTATGATTTATGTAATGACATTAAACAAATTATAATAGAGTATTATTTTTGTCTAAATAATTTATTAATTATTGATACATAACCAAAAATAAAAGCTAAACAATTAATTTAAAAGCATAGTCTGTACCATAAAATGACCTTAATGGAGAAAGCATAGTCTATTCTATAGAAATAGACTACAATTTTTATATTTAATAGCATATTTGATAATACTTATTCTATTATTCGGAAAAAAAAATAAACGGGTTTTTTTCATAATAAAAAAAAAATAATTATTTAAAAAATCATGGTTATGCATTTGAAGCATTGCCTCTTCTATAAAAAAGACCATATATTTTTTAGATTCATTGTATTTTACTCGAAATGAGATTACAATTTTTTGTAAAACGTAGTTATTGGTCTAAAAAAATTACAGTTTTATCATAAAAGCGTAATCTCATCTGCTGCTGAAGACTTAAAAGTGAAAATGTAGTTTAATTACAGAAGAATGGTTACAGTTTTTCCCTTAACCATATTCTAATTTTTGTAGGTTAGATTATGAATCATAGCCATAATCCATTGATAAAATATTACATTTGAATAGACTAAAAGTATAAAAACGTAATATTTTATCATAAACTTATACACAATTAATCATATAACAAGTTAATGTACATCACTAGATATATAAAGAATTATTTAACCCCTTTAACTTCATTTTTTGATTATTAATATCTAAAATACATAGTATAACTTATTATTCATGTTTAAACGAGTTAATCTCATCTAAGTGAGTTAATTTATTGTTTCCAAATAAGTAAATTGTATTTAAAAGTATTAATTGTGTCATGTTATGTAACGATATAATAAAGTACATGGCTTATAGTAAATGCATCATGTTCCTGCCAAACTTTAACACTATTAATTAATTGTATAGTGTTCTTCTCGATTTATTATATGTTATTCCCTTATCTTTACGCAGCACACTAAACAATTTATTATTATAATTAAAAGTATAATAATTATAAGTAATATACTCTTTTAAAATTCGCTAGCATAACAAAATTTAATATTGTTATAAATTATATAGAACTATTGCTTTCAATATTCGGATTCATCTTTTGCAAAGAAACTTCTTTCTTGGTATTTTTGGAGCAGCAAATTTCTTGTTATCACTCTTAAGAACTTCCAATGGTTTCTTTTCTTTTAAAGAAATGTACACATCATGGTAGAGACCAAGAGAAAATCTTAGCCAAAAAAAAAAGTTATGTTAAATTAAATAATAGATTTAATGATGTAAGATTCTATTGAAATTTTAAAGAGGACTATTTATAGTTGAAAGTTTTATATTCGAATTCTTGTTAAGTATGAGTCAATGCCAAAAACAAAGAGCGAGTGAAAATTAATCTCGTATTTAATATAATATAAAAATACTTCTACATTAAAAAAGGGAGGGTAATATATTATGAAAATACTTCTACATTAAAAAGGGAGGGGGGGGGGGGGGGAATTGAACTCCGGAGTCCTAAAAAAAAATCAACAACAACAAGCGAGTGAAAATTAATTTTGTATTTAATATAATATGAAAATACTTCAACACTAAAAAGAGGGGGGGTGGGGGGGGGGAATGAACTCCGGAGTCCTAAAAAAAATCCATCTCATGAATGATTCCAAAAATTTGGATGTTGCAGTCTGAGAAGTCTCCAGGCAATGTGGGAATAAAGACATGTGTCCAGCTACTGTCACAATTAGACGGAAAGTTGGCTGAAACAGAAGCACCAACATGGGGCGGCGGCAATGGTGTTGCGTAAAAAGACTTTGCTACTTATCCTGCAATATATTTGTCACTCACTTCTGGGGTTGAATTTCACATCAGTGACCCCAACTCAATCTCTTTGTTTGACAATTTTATTCAGTTTTCATCTTCGTTTAGACAAACTGAACTGAACGGCCCTATCTTCAATTTGCTGTTGTGTTCAAACTTCAAACTGCTTAGATCAAGATTTTGTAATAAACTGAAAAAGTGATGTTTTTGTCTTATATGCCCGACATAACTACAGTGTATAATAACTGAAGTTTCAAAACTGCCCACCATAAACGAGAAACGACTAGTAAAGGGTATTTGAGTCATTACATTACTAGCATTAAAATATCAACTAATTAATCATATTAATAAGTAAGTGTGGCAGATTCTTGAGCTTTACTCTTTGCTGTTGCATACTTTTGTCGCTAGGGAGTAGCTCTCAGTTCTCTCTCTTAACTTCCTATTCCCATACCTCTCTATCCCTTTTAGGATCAAACAATCCCCAATGAGCAAATGAAAGATTACTGCAGAAGGAGTTGTCAGGGGAGAAAAATGGCAGCCCCAAGAGCAAGAATCATTGGATCATTGTTATTCGTTTGTGTAATGATGATGATGTTTTCATGGTTAGTTTTAGTGGCAGAATCAGCAATAGGGGTGAACTGGGGGACAGTGTCATTCCACAGGCTGAAGCCATCAACGGTGGTGGATCTGTTGAAGGACAACAACATACAAAAAGTGAAGCTTTTTGAAGCTGACCCTTTGGTGCTAAAAGCTTTGATGGGGAGTGGGATTCAAGTCATGGTTGGGATACCAAATGAGATGTTGGCTACTCTCAGCTCTTCCCCTGCGGCTGCTGATTTGTGGATTCGCCAGAATGTCTCTACTTATGTTGGCAAAGGTGGTGCTGATATCAGGTATTTCTTGCTTTAGTGTGAGATTTGCTTCTGTTTTTTCCTTTTTGCTTGTGGAAGGGAAGATTGCAAAGAGAAATTAAAGCGAGTAACTTTTTCTTTATTTGGTCTTTGAGTTTGTTTTTGTTTCTGTAAGGATTTTATATGGGAATAAGCAGATATTTAATTAGTATATAATCATTTAGAATATTGCTAATAACTCGGGAAGATCTTTGATGGTATGCTTGGTTTTAGTGCTAGAAACCAATTGTGCTAATTCAGCTGATAAACGCTTTTAAAAGTTTCTGGTATAGGCTAATTATTTTTTGAATAAATTGGTATGGTTGAATTGGTCAGACCTAGGAATATTCATTTGTTGATCTTAGAAGAATTTAAATAGATTAGCATTTCTTTAGTAAGTGCATCTTCGAATTTGCGTTTAACTAATCTAATGTTAGCGGCATCCCCAGTATGGGTTTCTTATAGGCTTATGCGGCGGCATACTGCCCTACAACTTCAATTACATTATCCGAGAAAGCTGTGGATTGGTATGCCAGAGTTCATATGCTATTCCACATAGCAAGCTGCTTGAACAACTTCTCATACTCTAATTTACACAACATCATTCCTGTGATGGTATATAAAATGTTATCATCCCATTTTGATATTTGGATTAAAATATCTTCTTTGTAACTGTAATCGTTATCCAAGTGGTAGATTTAGAAGTCAAAACAAACGCTTAGGGAAAACTGGAAAATTTTCCTCTGCTTAGATAGTGAAGACAATAGAAATTAAAATCTCTTATCGGCATAGGCATTTTCGTGGGAAAGGTAAATGGACACAATGAAGGAGGGGAGTCTTGGTTTTCTTTCTTTCTTACCTATATTTTTTTCTTTTTACCGCTGGGTGTGGTGGGCTGGTCTTGGGACTAGTTTAATTGTGTGAATGATCTTTTTGACAATTGAATGCATCCCTATTAACCTAGATGTAGTAATTCCTGCAGCAAGGACCATCAAATAAAAATTAGTACTTACTCTATGGAAAACTCTCAACCAGTATCTCAAGAATAGGAGAGATTAATGAGACAAAATAACCTCGAGTTCGATTTCTATGGCTTCCTCTGTTGGCCCCTATGCAATGTTAAGTTTTCAATCTTGCAATTCAAGAATCTACAACTGCCCTGCAGTAGTAAGATTTTCCAAATTTCCCATTCTGTGGAAACACCTGAGCTGGATTTCAGATGCATCTTTTGCTTTGAAGTTAAACTAATGTTTATCATAGCACTGAACTGTAGGAAAATTGTTGTTTTGTTTTTGCAAAATGCTTATGTGCTAGTTTAATAAACAGTTGCAAATCTTCTAAAGTTATTTCATTCTGGCTGTGATGACAGGTATATTGCTGTAGGAAATGAACCCTTCCTTACAAGTTACTCTGGTCAATTTGTATCCTATGTAGTCCCTGCTTTGCTCAATTTGCAGCAGTCTTTGGCCAGAGCAAATCTTGCAGGATACATAAAGTTAGTGGTCCCTTGTAATGCTGATGCCTATGAAGCCGATGTTCCTTCTCAAGGGGCATTTCGACCAGAACTGACTCAAATTATGACTCAAATTGTTTCTTTCCTAAACTCAAATGGTTCCCCATTTGTTGTTAACATTTATCCATTTCTAAGCCTTTATGGGAACTCAGATTTTCCACAAGACTATGCCTTCTTTGAGGGTACTACACATCCTGTTATAGACGGTGGCAACACTTACTCTAATGCATTTGATGGAAATTTTGACACATTAGTTGCAGCCCTCAGTAAAATTGGATATGGACAGATGCCCATAGTTATTGGCGAGGTGGGCTGGCCTTCAGATGGGGCAGTCGGTGCTAATCTCACAGCTGCTAGGGTTTTCAACCAAGGCCTCATTAATCATGTAATAAGTAACAAAGGAACCCCTCTTAGGCCCGGTGTTCCTCCCATGGATGTCTATTTTTTCAGTCTATTTGATGAAGGGGGAAAGAGCACTCTTCCAGGAAGCTTTGAACGTCATTGGGGGATTTTCTCCTTTGATGGCCAGGCTAAATATGCTCTAAACCTTGGTTTGGGAAAGAGGAAGTTAAAGAATGCCAGGAATGTTCAATATCTCCCCGCAAGATGGTGTGTTGCAGACCCGTCTAGGGATCTCTCTGATGTGGCAAATCACATGAAACTCGCCTGTAACGCTGCTGATTGCACAACACTCGGCTATGGGGGATCATGTAATGACATTGGAGCTAAGGGAAATGTCTCATATGCATTCAACAGTTACTATCAGTTGCAAATGCAAAATGAACAAAGTTGTAACTTTGATGGACTTGGTATGATCACTTTTCTAGACCCTTCCGTTGGTGAATGTAGGTTTCTTGTTGGTGTCACTGGTACCAGTTCGAGTTTTAGACCATATAAAAGGTGGGTAATTAGCTGGCTTTTAATTTTATGGCAAGTTTGGGCCTATAGAATGTGAAAAGAGAAGGCAGTTTCTAGGTGGGTTTTTCAGGGTCCCTCTTATGAAGCCGTTAGTGTCAACATAGGAGCAAGAATACTCGAGTTATTTATATATCCAAATGATTGGAGATTAATGTAGTATACTATTGTATCATGTAAGAAAAAGACATAAGCCAAATTTATCTAGTCATTGTCTTAATTTTTTATGTAGAACTACAGTTCATGATATACCATAGGGATGGCATGCTTATCCACAAATCGATATCTGAACGAGACAAACCCTGTTTTTGATGTTCTCCATGGCCTATGGTGTTGCTAACAAAGTGGGTAGGAATAAGAGAGCTAAAGCAGTCATCATTAACGCCCCCAACACCTTCTTCCCTTTCTTCTGTTCTTTCGCAGAAAATTTAGCCTTGTTTTCATGATTCAGGCTGGGGGAGGAAACAAAATCGAAAAACCGACTTGAATCTGAAGTTTTGGATCAGTTCGAATAGTGACATTATTAAATTGAAATCATTCGGTTTGGATATGAATTGTATCCGAATACTTTGCTATTTAATATTTGTAATTCTTCCTAGTTAAATCAAAAGCTTAATTTTATATTTAATTAAAAAGCCTAAGAAAGAATTGAAATAAACCAAAAGTTGGTTAAATACCTAAATCATGAAATAAGAATTAAAATTAATTAAATCAAAAACTTGAATGACTGATCCAATCCACATGAATTTGGATCAGATTAGGTATTTTTTTTTTTTTTATTTGGATTGGATATGGATCGCAATATGAAAAATTCACTTAGTTCGAATCGGATCGGGTCACTCTTCATGCGGTTGTTTTATGTTCGAGTGTCTAAAGTTAGTCAGCAAAATCACTTAGATAAGAGTTTACTAGAGATGTAAACAAGTTAAATTATTCGTAAGCTACTCGAACTCAACTCGATAATTATTTGAATTTAGCTAGTTTGTTTCCGAGTCGAGCTCGAGTTATTCAAATAACGAATCGAGTAGAGTTCAAACTTCTAAATACCTGACTTGAACTGTTCGCAAGTTTTATTGAATTTTTTAATATATATATATATATATTTATATTATATTTTATTATTAATTTACTATTTTATCCTTATTATATATAGTTAAGATAATAAATCGAGTCTAATAAGTCAAATTCGAGCATATCAAACCAAGCTTGAGTTACTCGATTATTTTGTCGAATCGAGCTAGAACTTTCAATCGAACTCGAGCCAAACTCAAGTTTCGAAAGCTAAGTTTGATCGAACTTGAGCCAAGCTTTGAACTTTGAATCTTCAAGTTAAGTCGAGCTTAAACTTGATACTAAATCATGTCGACTCGACTCGATTACACCCTTAAATGAAATTCACTAGCACTAGTAGTACCATAAATGAAATTCACCTGTGGCCTTTTTTCGCGCTTATACATCTAAAATGTGGGCTATAATCCCTTATAAAACCATCACGAGTATGTATGTACTGAATCATAAAGCATACATCCCAGAACCGCAACTGGAACTCTTAAATGGAGTTCGAGAACATGGGGGAAGGTAATGTCTTGAAGTGCAACTTAGTAGGGATGAGCAAAAGTTGATTTGGATTGATTTAATTGATCGAACCAATCTGATTTGGATTAAGTTGGTTCGGTTAAGTCAGTTTTTTTAAATAGATTTATTCAATTGAACCAATTAATTTTCGATTAAGTTGGTTTAGTTAAATCAATTTATTTAATTAAATCGATAAATTTTTTATTTTTAAAATTAAGACTCGAATTGATAGATTCTTTTAAAATACATTATATTTATATAACATAAATAATTAAAATATATTTATTTAGATAAAAAAAATAAAAGAAAAATACAAGCTGAATGTTAAGTTTTCAATTAAACTGAATCAAAATAAATTCGTTATATTTAAATCGATACGGTTTCATATTTTTTTATCCATGTTGGTTTAGCTGATTTTTTTTTTCAAACTGAAACAATTGAAAAAACTGATTGTTGATCTCTACAACTGTCATTGGAACTGAGAAAATATATTATCTTCAAAGTTAAACGAAGGAGCATTCAAAACTCAATAGCTCTGTTTTGGAAGGAAGGTATGGGTGCATTGAAGTAACACTTAGTTGCCTGATTCATCCAATCTTAAATATGTTTTTCAATTGAATGTATTGTACCCATTGAACCGTAGGACAACTTCTAGTCACCAGGGTATACATGCATATTTCGGAGCAATGATTCTTTATATGGCTTGGCCCCTTCACTATGCTTTATTTCCCTTGTATAGGATCTTAGTAACAAAACTTTACTGTTGAATTACAGATAACAGAAGCTTAGTTAACATAGGTGTATACCATTTATTATTAGTAGTACCATCACTTTTAATAGGAGTACATGCAATTCACCAGCAACAAGTTAAAACCAATAATGGAGAAATTGATGCTTCGATCAGTTCTAAATGCAACAATCATCACTACAACATACTTTCCCACAGCGAAGCATGAATGGTTTCCCAACGAAAAAGCAGCAGCGACAGCCTGAAAATATCAGGAATATGACGACCTTTAAACTAGCATTCACATTGGCATTACAATTAAGCAACCAAAATGACCATACCTTGGGGATAAACAACTTCGTCAAATGTTCCTAGACGAGCACCGGCAGTTGCATTTGCACACAGAGTAATAGATGAAACGACTAAAAGCCACATGAGACAAGTCAGAATGGTTTGCCTTTTAGCCATGAGATATCTTCTTACAGTTCAAACTAGATGTTGAGCACGGCAGACTCTTCTCTTTCACCTATATTTATACTATACCAAAAGTTGCATCACTTTGGAAATAAATGATAGATGGAGACTACTGTCTTAAATTTTTATTAATAAAAAAAAATCCACGCCTCAACGTAAGGATTTTGGTTTTGTATGCAACTTCGGTTGTCATTTTTGACTAAGATTCCGCACATTCTTGAAACCTTTTTTTTGGTTTCAAACGAAGTCGAATCCAATGCAATAAGATAAGATTTTTCATATATATCACATTTATAATTTTATTTTATTTATTATTTTAATATAATATTTTTAATAATTATGTTATCATTTATTTCATTATTATCATTACAATTCAATCAAAAATATATTACTATTTCACATTATTTTTATTATTATTATTTTTAATCTTATTAAAATTAATTATAATCAATTATATCATTAATCCAAACTAACTCTAATGCTATCCCCAAGTTGCCTATACGAACCCTTGCAAGAGGTTATCCTCTTGAGACCATCATTATTGCACCGACAAAAATGGGAAAGGAGCAGCACCTTCCATGACCCGTCCAATAAATACAAGGACCATTACGACTTTGCAGAAGAAGACATTCTTCTTTGTCTTGCACAGTCAAGTCGAACTATATGCTTCGAATAGATAACACTAACCATCAAGTCGCTTCTGCTCCTAATTTTTTTAAAAGCATTATCTTGAATGTCCAACAAGTTCTGTGGGGCGAGATTTCAAAAACTTGGTTCTTATCCATTACTATAAAATCCCCATTATTGCACACTTGTGTTGAATCCTCCAAGCAAAAACTAGGCTTTTAACTCTCATAACAACAATTTTTTTACCGTTTCCGTTTAGTGGCATTTCAAAGACGTCTTGATATATTATAGGGGTAATACCACATTAGCATCAACAAAGCTTTGAAAGAAAGACTTGGGATATTAGTTTCCACTTTTGAGTCCTGGAGCCTTAGAACACAAGTACAAGAGAGTAAGAATTAGATTATCTCAGGCATAAACAGTTACAACTATGGAGTCAAAAATAATAAACTTAAAGAATTTCATACTTAAATGTAACAAATATCTTAAATAGCTAAATTAAAGCCATATTGATTACAGGGCTAAGGAAATACTAAGGAAATAGGATTCAAAAACCAAATGTCTCTTTATGCTAAGGAAATACTGAAGTCACATTGAATATAATTCTTCATATTGAAAGCAAGCAGCTGCTACCTGCAGTGGCAGCAAGCGGCGGCTCTCAGCACTGCCAACGGTGGCTGCGACTAGCTGATGCCTGCACTCGCAGCAATCGGCGATTGCCAGAACTAGCCGCAAGCAGATGCTACATGCATTGGCAGCAAACAGACATACATCATATAAAGCATTACCAGGTAGCAAGTACTAAAATCAGGTGGAACTCTGCATCTTAAAAGGACCCCATTTGGTTCACCACAAAAATTCCACCTTAACCTGAAAACTTTATAACATGAACCGATAATCAAGCATAATTTTTTTTTTTTAAAGAAGAGTGATACTAATCCTTGAAGGATTAAATGGTGTAAATTTTTATGTTAATATTTATTTATTATTAATTTCATTAAAGGCTCAACTAACTTCTGATTCATTGAACAGGCCCAACAATGAATAAACTGGTGGATGGGTTATAAGAAAACCCAAGTAAAGCAACAAAGTAAAAGTTCTAATCAAGGACCACAAAGACCTCAAGTACCACAATACCCTAAAATCCTTATAATTCTCCTGCGATTTTACTGACAAAAAGTAAACTAAACTGAAAAGCTACTAAACAAGTAATCTCTTGAATCACCAAAGGATTTTTATGATCTGGGAATTCCTCAAACTTTATATCAACGCATCAATGGAGTATGGAAAGCTCAACTCCAAGATAACCAATTAGCTTTCCGGAAAAATCTAACCAAGCTTTCTAAAGAATTAGCTAAACAAGCTGATAAATAAATAAAAAATTAAAACTACTTGTTTTAGTCACCATTCTTCTCCAATGTCTAGAAACTGACGTAGTTAACTCAACTATAATCAAACTACAAAGAATCTGCCTTTATAAAAAAGCTAAAAAAGTTTTGGATATAGAAAACTTTCTACGAATTCCTATCATTCCTATCCTACTAATTTTACTGCCTCGAGTAGGGATCCTAACTGTGGTGTTATCGAAACAGTATTCCTTATCGATCTTAGTCAATTTCACATTTGTTAGTTTTTCATATGCTAACCACCGGTGATAAGATAAATTTATGATGTGTGACTCTGATTAAATCTAATAGAAGTTAATATTAGTCACTATCTCTAAAATTTAAGAGTCACTATTCCTAAAATTAAAAAATCACATCCACTCACATGATGTACATAGTTGGGAGTGGTAGTTATTTACTTAAATTAAAATAGGTCATCTCTCTCTTAGAAAGATATACGATAATTCTATCTGCTCCGTATACGTAAGAAAAATCAGAGCAAGAAAGAAACCTATTTTTCAGAAAAAATTTATTTAATTTCACAAGAGTTTCTGCAATGGCTTTTTCATTGACTCTCACCATAGACAGAGGTATGTAAATTATTTTTTAAATTATCTTAAAAACATGAGACATCTAGTTTAAGAAGATATTGTGATGTATGTGTAAGTGATAAATACATATACAATTTTTGTTTACATGTGGTATCTGAGCAAGGTTATTCTAAACTAGATATACTCTGCGAAATATTTATATCAACTTTACGATTTTAAGGAGATATTCTAAAAAATCGAATAGAAAATTAAGAATTAAAAGTGTATAATTCTTTGTCAAATACCCATATAGATTAAATTCTCATGAAAATTATATGTCTTGATTATTGTTAAATAAATATATATATATATATATATCTAAAATTAATATTTTTTTAAGCATTTTTATTGCTTTCATTAATTGCTTCAAACAAGTCGTTGGTCATTTTACATAACGTTTTGATAACTGTAACATGTCGTTTGGTGTTGAATAGTTGTGGCACTGTTTCTGATTATAAATAAGTATAAATGATAGCAATTATGATTATAAAGTTCTGGATGAGTTTAATGTTAAATATAAATAAATTGTGCGTTATAATATTTCTAAAAGAAATTTAACACTAAAGTATAAATAATTTTAACTAAAGTTTGCGTGCTATGTTAACGTGTGTATTGTTTTTATTTCAAATATATATATATATATATATTATATTTGTCTTGATTGTGATTAATCATGTGAAACCCAAATTTTTTCAACTTTATTTTTTATTTGGAAAAGTAAGAAGTAATTGAGAACTCAGAATAATATTATGCAGGCCCGAAACCACCGAAACACTCGGGTAAGTAACGTGGGGCTCTCTGGCACGTAAATGAGGTAAGACTCTAAGCCCGAGAATTTCTTAAGAATTACATGTTTGAGTATGAATTGATGTTTAGAAATGAAAATTAAGGGATTGAAAGTGAAAAAGTTAGTAAGGTTCGGGTTTTGCACTAAATCGAGCAAATGAGCTCAGAAAAGAGAATAAATTCGGAATAAATTTTAAAAATTCTCAAAAATTATTTCGAGATCATAGAAAATTAATATAAGATGAAATTTACATGAGAAATCAAAATCAAGTGGAAATATGGAGGTTTCGAGGATCAAATTAATTGTTAAGGTAAATTGAAAACTTTAAGCCATTTTGCTCGGTATTGACCAAATCGTGCAAAATGGGCTCAATCGGGTAATTTTTCTTAAACAAGTGATCCCCACATTTTTATGAAATATACTAGAGACATATTATAACACTTTACAAGTGTAAATTTGGAGAAAATTAGACTAGAATAATTTTTCTTGAATTCTTCTAGAAGAGGACAGAAATCTGTCCCCTTCAGCCTGTCGACCCAGCCCTCATCTTTGTCAAATTTGAAAACCTTAAGACCATCAATTAGAGCCAAGTTTTTCAAGTCTAAAATTAGACTTATAGAGCTTTCAGGGGGCATAAAAATCAACCCTAAAGGATTTCTAGGCCGAGAGATATCTCCCTCCCTTCATTCCTGCAGGCATCCTCCCTTTCCCCTCAGTGCGTGATTTTTCTTGTCACCTTATGGCTAGATTAAGGTGTCAGTCAAAGATAAAGTATTTATCATCCAGTGCTCTATAACATATAAAAAAATCAGCCACAAATAAGTTCATTTGCTAGGTGAAAAACTCAAAAGAAAAATAGTGGACGGATCTGTCCTGTTTTTGGTAAGTGAAGAACTTGGAATTTGCTATTCTTTGGCTGAGTTTTCTTGTAGTTTTTTTTATGATTCTAAGCTTTATACATGTTAAATAATAGTTGAGGATCAATTTTGAGGAAGAAAAATGTGGTCAACCTTGGTCAAACTCGAGGTAAAGTTGATGGATGATGATGAAGTTCATATATGTTGTTATTTGGTGTTATTGAAAGGTTTTTAGTTAAGTGGACTTGGATGATTTAACTTCTAAGAATGATTTGAGGTCTGGACAGCAAGGTTTTGATGTGTTTATATGAAAATTTTGATGGATCTAAGGTTATTAACGGTTAAATTTATACCAAGAAAGCCCGATTTATAGTTTAACTCAGTGTAAAATCGAAAAACGAAAGAATTGAAAATTTGACAAAGTGACTAGCTTGATATATGAACTTGAATAGTCATAAGGTTAATGAAGTAATGAAATAAGAAATTAGAATAACGAAAATTGCCAAAAACGGCACTAAATCGGTAAAATCGAGAAAATCGAAAAAGTTGACTGAAAAGTCAAAATTGGTCAAATTTCGAGAAGATAAATTAAAATTGAGTATGTTAAGATGAAATTGATCAATATATGATGAATGGATATCGTTTTTGGCAGTGCAGGAATTTGGCATGCAAATCGAGGCAATCCCAAGACCCGACAAGTTTATGTTGCCCTACGATCTACTAGGTAAGAGATATGATTTAAAGTAGTATTGGTATTCAATTATCTTACTTCAGCTTAAAAATGTGTTAAGCATATTAGTTTTTACGAATAATACTTTCGAACCTAGAAAAATTACTATGCACTCAAAAATCGAGAAAACTGAAAGAAAAGCCCTATTTTTCGAGCTCTTCAAAAATGTACTTTTGATATCTGTGACATGTTTTAAATGAAATTTGTTACGTGAAAATGAAAAATATGATTTCTATGAAATTTACGGGTGAACGGATCCGAAATATGATTAAATCATTATTTCTACAAGTTTACGGGTGAAAGGACCCGAATTTTGATTAAAAATATGATTTTTACGAATTTACGGGTGAACGGACCCGACATATGATTAAATCATTATTTCTACGAGTTTACGGGTGAATGGACCTGAGAAATGATTAAAAATATGATTTCTATGAATTTACGGGTGAACGGACCCAAGATATGATTTCTTATGAATTTACGGGTGTACGGACCCGATATATGACTTTCTACGAGTTTACGGGTGAACGGACCCAAGAAATGATTTCAAAGAAATGTTTTGAGACTATGGCTATATGTAAGCTATGAGAGCTATCTTAAATTGCCGTGTGGGGTCTGGAACGTTGTGGAACATGCCTCATACCACTTGGTGTACATTTAGTCCCTTGTGGTGAATGTTGAACTGCGTCGAGTATTTGTACCACTCGGTGCGATGTTTATGCTACTCTCCGTTAAAGAAAATATATGTTAGTGGCAAGGGGCTTTGTAAGACCCTGATCCAGTCTACAGTCCCTTACCATGGCCATCGTACTAAGTATAAGTGAAGCATCTATACAAATTTTCTAAGGGAAATGCATACATGAATACGACTCTTGTCGTAATGAATATACTGCCTAATCTCAATGAAAATAATCAGTATTATTTGAAAGAAAGAGTACTAAATTTTATGATTTAAATATTATGTACTCTGACTTGATTTGCTCTTTAAATGAGCTATGTGATATATGTTATGTGAATAATTTCCTACAGGATATTTGTTACATGATTTACATGCTACGTGATTTATAAGATGCATGATTTATAAATTACATGCTACCATTATGATATCACAAGTACTTTGACTTGTCTTTCGAAACTAAATATGTTTCGGTTAATATTCACGTGCATGATATTTTATAAAGCTTATATCACAATCTTTTGCATTTACATGTTTTAATGCTAAGACTGCCTTAAATACATGTTTTACTGCGTTTGAAGAGCTCACCCCTTTATTTTACCTCACAGATTATCTTAAGTAAATTGTCCACCCTACCTGCCGTACAATAGTCGTAGACAGGCGGATTCAGCCCTTCCAGGCTATCCTCAATACTAGTAAGGTATATTTTACTTTATCTACCAGACTTCCTGTAAAGCATAGATAATGTTGTAATAATGTTTTGGGATGTAAAATAAAAAATATGAATGTAACTAAAGTTGTAGTAATGCAGTTTAAACCTTACTGTATATTCTAGATATGTAAAGTGTGAGAATGAGAATAGACGTACTGATAAGTAGAGGAAAGAAATTGAAATCGACTGGTTGCGATTATAAACTGCGTTTCGGTACATTAACGAAAGATTAAGAAATTGACACTGATAGGAATACAACTTAAGTAAATGATATAAAAAAAAATATAGCCTGTTTTTCGCGTTTTCAGGCGTCACATATCATAATAATGAATTCATGATGATTTTAATGATGATTTAATAATGATGATATTGATTAATGATTAATGATGATTAATGATAATAATAATATTGTTTGTTCAATATCACAATTCTGTATGAAAGTTAATTTTATTGAGTAATCTTATATTTTGTGTGATTACGTGAATGTTGATAGATTGTATGATTATATCATGATTGCTCTGTTGCTATATGTTAAGTTTTTTATAATGTACACAATTTTATATATTTAAGTGTCTACCAAAAAATTAAAGTTTAATGTAATTAATGATATTACGAAAGAATATATTTATCTTCAATTAGATCATAAAATTTTTGATCTATTAAAATAATGATAATAATAATAATAATAATAATAATAATAATAATAATAATAATGAGTTAAAAAATTAAGTTTTCATTAATTGTTAGAACCTAAGAAATTTGACCAAAGGTAAATTTATTATTCAGTAATTAATGATATTAAAGGAGGTAAATTAATATTTTAGTTGAATATGTTAATTATCCAAAGATGAAAGACATGTTCAATTTTAAATATTTAGTTACTCATTAAAGTTACATTTAACTCATTTAAAGGAAAATATATTGTAAAATTTACCCAAAGGTATTTTAGTTTATATTTGTGTTATGTATATTAATGCATGTATATTGTAGTATCTACCCAAAGGAGGGAAAGTCGTGTTCATATCATGTAAAATACGAAAATTTTGTGTTAAAACTCGTGTTGACACGAAAAGTACAAAACCTTATTTTTAGTTTTTACCGTATTCATATACATTTTTTACTTAATTTTAGCATGTGTCACTTTCATTTTTTTTGTTCGTGTCACTTTCGTGTCGTGTTTAGAATTGTCAAGTCTACATACAATTGATTACAAGCTCCATAACTGCATGAATTACGCTCGAAGGCCAAGGATGACAAACAAGTTTCTATAAAAGGGAGCATTACCCGGATGGTGAGATATGAACTTTGACCTGTACTTTCTTACTCTTAGAAACCTATTATCACTTTCAAACCTCTATTAACTTTAAGTATCGAAGCATGTCCCATTGAAAAAACGACCAATAAACCTTATTTTGCAGGTTGATCTAATGAGGAGGAGGCTTGTCCACCATTAATGAAACCCAACATCCTTTTTGGCATCAATAATGCTAATACATGAGACACGAGTGCAAATACAGTTTGAGAAACATAGATCAATTTTTAAAAATAGTCTACATTAGCAAAATCTGTATATTTTTAAGAAATAAACAAAATTTATCAGTGGTTTATATTAATTATTGTTATAATGGTTATTATTGAATGACTTTATAACAAGATTAAAAATTTTAAGTGTCTCACATTTACACCCTAGAATTTGAAATAAACTTTCATTAACTACTTGTGAATATGTTAAAAAAAAAAAAGACGCTAACTTCCTTTTTTCGTTATAACTAAAGATATCTCTAACCTTTTAGACCTGAAACTAATCCCTTTCGGGTCGGGAGCATAAAAAGGTTAGAGCCCTCTCAACAAGTATACTTTCGAGAGATCAAATTTATATTTTCACAATTACCAAGTAAATGTCACTTACCACATCGACCAACACCACTTAAAAAAAAGAAGCTAACTTCACTTACATGTTATTTACTAAATTAATTCTAAATAAAAGGAAAATATATCCTTTATTAAACATTACTAATTTATTTCTCGATTTATTTTTATTATCTCTTTTATTTTTTAGTTTAATCAAGACTTTTTTTAATTATAAAATAATGAAAGTTTCATTAGAATTAAAATTTTCTTTAATTACTTTTAGATTAAATTCTAATGAATCATATGTTAATTCAAGTACATGTTAAATATTTTAAACTTATCTCTAATTCAATTATATAAATTTTGAGATAAATTAATAGATTATATTTATTTAAAATAAACTAATTGCGATTTTTTAAAATTAAGTGATAAAGGGAAACAAACGAAAATAAAGGAGGGAAAGAGAGTAGAAAAAAGAAAAAGAAAATATAATTATTGGGATTTTATTGAAGTTAAACTTATCCATATTAATTTGAGAAACATTTTATCTCTTTTGGAATCGAAACTAATGTAGGATTCCATCAATCAAAATAATATTTGTTCATTTTTTATTTTAAATATTAAAAATTCCCACATTTTTTCTGTTCTTTTTTTATTGATAATAATTTAATATAATTTTAACATTAATTAAATATTGAATATTTTGTAGTTAAAAAATGTTAGGGTAAAGAAAGGTTGACAGGAAAAAATTAAAGTTTACATTTGTCTTTTCATTTTAAATTATCTTATTAAATAACATAAAAATTAATGTATTTTTCAACAAATCTTATGAAAATAAGAGACCGTTTTTCAAATAAAAAAGGGCAAGCTATTTTTTCTTATGTAATTGAGAATTGAAGATAAAATTGTTTGAGTTTGAACTTAAATGTTAAATGCCACAATGATTTTTTAACTATTCGGTCAAGATATATATTACCTTATTAAATTTAAAAAGAAACTATAGAGTTATAAATAAAAGATATTAATATATTCAAATTTTCATAATTTTAATATTAGTAACAACTCGAACTTAATTAAATATTTGTTCAACGCATGATTTTAATGACATAAAAAATTTATTCCTACCTCATTGAAATTTCATTTGAAATCAAATTGATATGATATTTATATTTTGATCTTTAAATACAATTTTAATGTAATGAAAATGAATTTTCACACAATGAAATCACATTATCACCACAGTAGAATTAGTCATCGTAAAACACATAGCATTAGCAATTATAATGATTTTCTAAGAGAATTGAAATTAATGATAAAAATCAATAACATGCATACCTATAATGATTTAAATATATATGATTTATTTTAAATCATATTATAATTTATAAAAAAATATTTTAAGTGGATATAACATATATTATTTTTTAAATATTAATATATTTAAAAGATTTTTTTAACTTTAAATAATTAAAAATTTAAAATAAAAAATAATAATATATTAATTATCCAACCAAACTGCAAAATCATAAACCCAAATACCTAATACACTAAAATAGTATAATAATTATTTTTATAATAAAATCAAATATTATATTTAATAATATATTTTTTGGATGTAATCAAAAGTATCCTCATTCATTTTACGGTCTGAGACTAATCCTATTAGGGTCAAGGTGGATTCAGGTAAAACTCTCTCAATGGTAATGACTTCAAGATTCAAGCCTTGGCCAAATTTCTAGGGAAGAAGTCCAATAATATATTTATAATTTATTATTATAAATACAATAAGTATGATATCAAAAAATTATTGAATTGTTTTAAAATAATTTTATTTAATAATTGAATTTAAATATTCAATACTTATTTTTTTGATAATATATTATTGATTAAAATTTTAAAAATTTTAATTAAAAAGTATATCTTTATTTTTTATTTTATTTCATTTAATAAAACAAATCATAAAATTATAATTTGAGTTTTTTTTTGTTATAAATTTAGTTTTTTACAAGTTTCAAATTAGATCGATCTTGAATTCGGACCATATCGGGCTCGAACTATGTAAAGTTTGGGTTGTGTTGAGTTTAAATTTTTTCTATTTCTATTTTTTTCGAATTCAAATTTTATTAAACTAAATTTTTTCAAATTCAAACATTTAATTTTTTTAATCAATTCAAATTCATCTAAATTCAATTTCGAACTGATTTTTAAGCTCAGCCCGCTTTTACTAGAAGTAGCATTAGCAATTATAATGACTTTCTAAGAGAATTGAAATTCAAGTTAAAAAAATTAATGACAAAAATTATTATTATTATTATTATGTAAAACAACTGAGCGAAAACGGAAAACTGGATCCAAGTCAGGTGACAAACACGTGAGCATTTTGTTGGAGGGAAGGAAGAGGATCGTAGCACTGATTTGTCAAAAAAGAAAAAAAAAAAATTGAGTCGAAACACGGCCGAGAATTAGGGTTTCAAAATTCAATGGATCGAGAAATGGACCCAGAAATCTGCAGCTGGATCATCGAATTCGTTGTACGGAATTCACCAGATGAAATGTTGTTGAAGAAACTCATCCATGTTTTGCCGCCTCCGCCTGTGTTCCGCAAGCCTCGCATGATGAAAACAGTGCTTCTCCATATCATCAAAAGCGAAATCCAAGCAGGCGACGTTTCCGAGAAAATACTTGACCATTTGGAGAAAATTGAGCGCATCGACTGCAGCCAAAGGCTCAGAATACAGGACTCCATGATGGACGCTTACTGTGCTGTCGCACTGGAATGCACGGCCAAGCACTTGTCTGGAAGTTGGAACCGGGATGCCAAGCATTTGGATGCGGTGAATATAATTTGGAGGGGCAGACTGAAAAAATCCAAGTCATCCAAGTTGGTTTCCGAGCTACTGAGACGTCATCGACGTCAACTGGAGGCTGGGGATGAGGAGTTCATCGACAGTTTAATAAGAACCAATACGCTAAATTACGCCATACTCACCCTCAGGCTTTATCTACGCGAAGCGCATGACTTGATGGGGCCGCCTCTCCTTGAAAAAACGGTAGGCCTTGGCTTTTCCTATCTTCTTTCTTTGCCTTATTTCTTCAATCTGGCTGCTGGTATTTAAACCCATGTTATTATCTATGAAGAGGAATGTAAAATACCATATTAAATTTTATCTTTGTTAAAATCTTTGAAGCCGGGGAAAGAAAATTTTGGGTTTTATATCTAGTACAAATTATGCAATAGAGCCAATGAAAGCATACTTTTTCCTTGATTACATTCAAATTCGTGTATTATTAGATTCATAACGAGTAGTGAATATGAAATATTTAGAGGTAAGAGTGAATTAAACCCGTCTCTTCTTACTCCTGCCACTGAATATTTACTAATTCTTGCAAAATATCATATTCATGTTCACAAGCTTAATAGCAAAACGAATTCACAGTAATATATGGATAGAATGAGAGCAGAGTAGGAGTAAAATTTTTACTCTATTATTTGAAAGTTCTTTCTTTTTTTCCTCTTAAGGTGGAGGGTTTTGGAGGTGACAAAACTACTTCAAAATCTCTCAAAAACTACTGAAAATTTGTCAGTCTATTGTTTTATCTGTTCCAAACAAGATGGAGATAATGTTAAGTATCTACTCTACTCTTCGCACCTTTTGACCGGTTCACTCTAGTTTTTTACTGTTGTATCTCCAGACGTGTGGTTAAACATTAGCTTTAAATTGAATGCTTAAAGTATTCAGTTAGCTCTACCACATAAGAGAATACTTTTTAAGAAGTCCAAATCTTGATTTTTAGCAGGTCAAATTTAAACTATAGATGAAACAAGATGCAGCATGTAGAAGAATATGTCCATTTTGTTGTTGGACATGTGGGCTAAACTTAGAAGCTAGTTGAATGCAACCTGAGTAACCTGCCTTGAACATGTCAACCTGGAAACTTGGATGTATTCTCAAAGTCAAGATTTTGTTAATTTTTTGGCATTTTGATGACCACAGAGTTTCTACTTTTGTTCTTTTACATAATAAATTTTTCTTCCTTCAGGCTTGTTGGCCCTGTGTGTCCCCTCAATGTAAACACTGACTTTGCCTGTTAGGGTTATCCTGACTGCATCCAGGACATAGTGCTGATTTTATCTCTATTTTTTTTCTGTTACCCTATATTTGGAAACATAAATTTGGAAGAGTGGATTTGGATCTGATCTGTTATATAAATTGTGAGGATGAAGTTTAACATTATCTAAAAATTATTCAATATATGATGCACCTGTGTTTGAGAATTGAGAGGTATAAATAGATTAATTTTAAATTATTTCAAGTAGACATTGAATTTATTATTTGTTGTCAAATCTTATTACTTGCATGGACCAATCTTTTGGATACTGTAAGCCAAACAAATTTTCATCTTAAACATTTTTTTTAGGTGATCGATTATAGTTCTTTACCCAGTTGACCGGGCATCAGACCCTCTCCCATGCACTACTGTTATCTCTTGTTTCAAGGTGTCCGTAACAACAGGAACCAAAGCTATTTTTAAATTTTAACACAGTTGACTGTCAATTATGTTTTGCTTCAAGCTTGTGCTGTCATTTAGACTACATTGTTTCCTCTAAAAGGCATAGTAAGAACTCTTTTTTCATTTGGTGCATATTAAATGGAAGTCCCATTGTGCCCCTTGAATTAAGTTAGAGACTGATGATGCATCTTTTTTGGGTAATTATGGCTGCACAAGTTGTTATGGTATCCTTCATTCCAGTACATAATGATAATTTTATCTCTGTTGTTTTCTTTTTATTAATGTTTGCTTTGTCTACTAGTAACGTTTAAGAATTCCAATTTCAGAGCACGAAAGCAAGACCATTTGCTTGCTAGAGAGGTTGACATTGATTTCATGAAAGTCCCTTATTTTGTTTTTTATTCCTTTTGCAGGCAGATGGTATGTCAAGCTCAAGCTCAAGCTCAAGCTCAAACTCAAGCTCAGACTCATCGTGATCGAGTTTTTTGCACATATAACTGTTCTTGCATGCATCAAAGTGTTTTGTATTTTAAGATGCTAATCAAATAGCTGACCTTTTGTTGCGGAGAACTGCTACCATTAGACGAGCTTAATGTTATATCATGTATATTCTGCTCTGTTTTCGGATGACTTAAATAATTAGCTAACCATTTGTTGAGGAGAGTTGCTACCATTAGACGAGCTTCGTGATATATAGGCTCTGTTTTCGGATGACTTAAATAATTAGCTAACCATTTGTTGAGGAGAGTTGAGGAGAGTTGCTACCATTAGACGAGCTTCGTGATATATAGGTATATTCTGCTCTGTTTTCGGATGACTTAAAATAATTAGCTAACCATTTGTTGAGGAGAGTTGCTACCATTGGACGAGCTTCGTGATATATAGGTATATTCTGCTCTGTTTTCGGATGACTTAAATAATTAGCTAACCATTTGTTGAGGAGAGTTGCTACCATTAGACAAGCTTCGTGATATATATGTATATTCTGCTCTCTTTTTGGATGACTTGTTATTGTCTAATATTAGTTATGTTCTATCGGATGGTCTCCCTCTCCAACCCATATGGGTCTATGTTGTTTTAAATATTTTTAAGTAACTAGAAAAAAAAGTTTCAAACAAAATTAACATGTTTCACGGAGGGATAGTTTGAATGGGTAGTATGATTTGTTGCGATTAATTTTGGCGAGATTGAAAACGATGGTGGTGAGATTGATGTTAAATAGTGATATATTCAGATCAAATTGCAGCGATGATGATAAGATAAATGATAAAATGATCATTAAAAATATTATATAAAAATTAAAAAATAAATGAAAATAAAATTAGAAATACAGCATGATAAAAAATTTAATTGTACTTCTCTAAGGCTCCAGTAGAAGGAAAAGAAGATAGATTTAAGTTTTAGTTTTGGTTTTGCTTTTTTTTTAAAAAAAAAAAGCAAAAAAAGTTGAAAATGCAGAGAAAGCAAAAAGTAAATAGTAAAAAATCAACCCAATAATAATAATAATAATAATAATAATAAATTATTGTTATTAAGAGAAAGTTGGCTAATCTACTCGTACTCGTATTTGAGTAGCTAAATTTTATAATTGAGCTTGAATTTGAAAAATGAGAGAACTGGAATCGGATTTTGATGCCCAAGTTTGTGCAATATTAAACTTGCCTTGGTTGTTGGCTCCTATATTACCTTAAAATTTGAAAATCAAATCAATATCTACGATCCAATTTGTAATCAGACTCATTAATTTGGGAGCATTTCACCTGCTGTTTTTTTTATTAATTTTAAAATTGTTTAATCACAACAAAAAATTATATAAAGATCACTTATAAATATAACTTTTATACAAAATTTTAAATTATAATTGATTAATTATAATTTAGAACATGCATTTATGCCTTTAATTGGTTGACGTGCGCTTATGTATTTATTTATTTTTTTATGAAATTCAAGCAAAGAGAAATAAGAGAATGGTCCAAGAGAAAATTATTGTGTTGTAATCGAAGGTAAACCTACGGTTGTTAGTAACAAGAGGAACATGAGAAGTGACAAGCCCAAGTTAAAATTCTTACTACCATTCGAAGAAAAATAATAATAGCTTATATATATTATGGAATAAATCTATAATAACAATAACATAAATATTATAACTGAAATAGAATAAGGCAGAAATATAATAATCAAGACTTAGTATAGTAGTTGTTATCCCTCCATAAAAGGATTAGGTCAAGGTTCGAATCTCCCTTTCCCTTTCCCTTATACTTCCTATGAATAAAAAAAAAGAATAAGGCAAAAATTTAAATCAAGTGAACCGAGACTTATCTATCATAGTTTCCTTAAAAGAGAGTCGCCCTCTTAACGTGGGTGCTTGAGTAACTTAAGTATCTATCTCTTAGAATACAACGTTAACTAAGGAGCAGAGGTTCATCACCAATTTACTTCAATCAATCTTTCAAGTGCTCAAACTCTATCACATTGAGAAGTAGAACCATAACACCTAAAAAGTAAGAGCTAAGAATGAACAAACTTCATAGAGAAGCCAAAAAGAAGTTATAGAATTTTGTTTTTGATGTATGAAACAAATGAGAAGAGGTCCCTTTTATAGCGTCCATCCAAGAGCATTTTAGTCCTTTATAAATTTGAAATTAAATCCAAAATTTATTCAATCATTTATTTTAAATGATAGTTACACTTTTAAAATCTAAACTAATGGCTATTTCAAATTTGAAATTTAATTCAGACATAATACAAATCCACGACAATTACAATTGTTGTTGTACTAAACAACAATGATTGAATGATGCTGATGTAGTCTTCTCTACGTGTCTTTAAGAGTCTGAAAAAACAGTGAAAGTCAGAGAGGCGCAGGGATCTGTCCCTGCTCGCGCACTCCGATGCTTAAGTCAGAACAGGTGTTTAAACAGAGTTTTTAGTAAATAAAATAGAGCTTAGGGTTTTTTGATCATACCTGGGGTATTTATAAATATTTTTGGATTTAGGCCGGGTTTTATATTTGTTCAGGGCTTATGAATATCTTGGGCCCAAAACTGTGTGGTTTTGGGCGGTACGGATCTGAAGTCCAGGCGTGCATCTGGGCAGACGACAGAGTTACTAGATACTCTGTCGCGAAACTCAGAATCTGCCGCAGTGCGGATGAATACAAGTCTGCGACAGAGGTTCGAAGATCTCTGCCGCAGACTTGGGCACAGAGTTCTTCCGCGGTTCACTCTACCGCATATCACTCGACCGCTACACTAAGGACGCAAAGTCTGTCGCATATACACTCTACCGCAGAGGTCTACCGCTCTCTGTCGCTAGGCTTAGAGTACTGAGGTCTATCATGTGGCATGCTCTGCTGCAAGACACTCATACTCTGCCGCCAGACACTCTGCCGTAAGCTTACTCTGTCGTGAGATATTTCCTCTGTCGCCAGTCTACGTGTCACGTGGATTATGACTCTTCATTGATTGCCACGTGGCCTGCGACCTGACGCGTGGCTGTCCTTTATTGGTCGATGTTGGCTTATGTGGATTTGTAGAATCTAACCTCTATCAATTGCTCCCCACTCTTTGATAGGAAAGTTTCCTACGAAAGAGTATGACAACTGGGATTCTTTTTTATTATTATTTTTTTTTACGCATTTGAATTACTATTCATGAGAGATGTTTGATCACTTCAGCCACGAATGTGTATATATATGCTTGATTACTGTACACGTGTAACTACAGTCGCGCCTATATATAAGGAGTTAGGAGTCGCCGTATTTACTGAGAAGTTCTCTTGCACTCTGTCGCAACTCTATCGCGTATATCATTACTGTTTCGTATCTCTACCGCAACTCTATCGCGTACGTCGCTAATCTGTCGTATCATTCTCGCATTGTGTACCGCATCTCTATCGCAACTCTATCGTAACTCTATCGCGTGCATTGCTACTCTATCATGTCATTCTCGTACTATTTACCGCAACTCTATTGCAAACACTCTGACGCTATTATTCAGTGTCTGCCTTCATTCCTGGTGCTTTGCAGGTGTACCTTTGGTCGTTTAGGTAAAACTCTGTCACCACTCATTTTTTCTTTCTAGTTTTTCTTAAGTCCAAAATGGCTAGTCACGGTATGGGGAAGCGTATAGAACTAGGAGTTAGATCGACTTTGAAAGAAGCTGACATCCAGGATCTTACATCTAGATTTTCATTGCCCGATGGGTACTCCTATAGATGTCTAAACCCTCAGGAGAATGACATACGTAGTGTGTCCGACGGGGTAGTTATTTTTAAAGCATCCTTAGAACTAGGATTCTGTTTTTTGATTTTCAACTTCGGAGCTTCTTTCCTTAGGGCGCATAGGATTGCTCCCGGACAATTGCATCCTCACGCTTTGATGCAATTAATTGGCTTTACCATGCATTACCGATTAAGGAGTGTTTCCCCGTCTCTTCCCTTACTTTATACTTTTTTTAGGTTTCGAGATAGCTCCGGTTTAGTTCCTTATTCCCTTCAACGAGTGTTTAAGCTTGAATTTGAGAATAGGTTATTAGAAAAACCTGCAAATAAGCTTCATGGATTTGAATCGGAGTGGGTTATCGTGAAGACACCTGGGGGCCTGGATTTCCCTACTCGTTGGGAAACTAGACGTGAAATCCTTAAGGGTCCTTGGATTTCTGTACTCAGGAGACAATTGTCTTCAGATATTGATAAATTATTAGTTGATAACCCTATTAATCTTGATGTTCTTTTATCAAACGAAAATTTGGTGTCTGCCGGTTGGGGTGTGGGTTCCATTCCTATTGTCGGTCCCTCTGTTCCTCCTTCAAATCTTTCGTCATCTATTCCTTCTGAGTTGAACCCTGAACTTTTAAGGTCGCAAGAGGATATAGGGAGCACAAATAGAGAGTCTAGCTCTGAGAGTGAACCCTTAGCCGATCTGAGCGACTGGGAAGGGTTTGGTTCAACTTTTATGGTCCTTCCGGATGATGATATGTTAAACATAGAGTCCCTTCAGGAGCATCTTGATTCTCCTAATGGTAACTTTTCATGCTTTTCAATTTATCATTGTTAGTTCTGACCACGTTTTTGACAATTTATTTGGTTTTTTCTTTTTTTGTAGAAATGAGCCACTTTAGACGTTCTTTAGCACGTCAGGGGGTAGAGGAAGGTTCGTCTAGTGATCCTGCTAAAAAGAGACCTCGCCTGACAGATGTCGTTCCTAGTCAGGCACCAGTCCCACCTCCGTTGCCCTGGGCTCGGACCCCGCCTCCTTCCAGACAAGAGACGCTCCCTCCTACTGAACATAGGGATCCTTCTTGGGATAGAGGGAAGGCTCCTTCCTCTTTAAGGAGAGCTTCTGGTTCCTTAGGAAGGTCTCGGTTTGAAGAGCATGCTGAGTGTAATATAATCTCATCTTAACGAAAGAATCGGAGGCATTTGTACATTGAACCGACAATGGGGAAGAGGCCAATTCTTCCTAGGATAGGTCCTGTCGACGAGAGGTCCTATCCTGTAGACGGCGACTTCATAATGAGGGGGTCAAAATTTCGAGTGTACCCGAGAGTACGTGACAATGATACCTTGGATACTCCCAGGGTCGCTTCTCGGTTGAGTTGGGCCATTATTCTTTCAAGGGACAAACATCGATTATTCTGAAATTTTCCAGAAAAGGAAGACTTGGCTGACGTGGAAGCGTTGATGGTACTCTTCAGATTCTTTTGCATTTTATTTCTTTTTACTTTGAGTTTTGACTTTTTGTGTTTCTTTTCAGCTTGCTCAGAGGACCGTAGCCAATGATGCTCAACACCGAGCCTACCGGGAGTGAACTGATAAAGAACTCCAGGAGTTAAAGGACAGAGTTATAGAGTTGTCGAACACTGTCAACAACATATCTGGGCTACCCGACGTAGTACGAAATTTAGAGGATCCGCTCTCAAAAGCGCTTCAAGATTTGAATCATGTCAAAGGGGATCTTACTGTCGAGACGGCTAGGTCTAACAAACTTAATGAAGACTTTCAACAAGCACAAGCCGAGCTGGACAGTATGCAATCTAAGTATGAATCTTTAATAGATCGCAATCAGGAGCTGGAACAATACATTACAGAACTAGAGAGTCGGGCCACTCATTCTCTTAATCAAGTTGAGATTAATAGTATCAAGGTGGAAGCCGTGAAGGAATATCGTCTTTCTAAAGATTGCTTGAGGCGAAAAGAGGATTTTTCGGTGCCATATGTGAAATATGGTTTTTACCTCGCTAGATCCTGGTTAGAGAAGCATAGGGAAGTGAAGAGTTCCATGAGCTTCAATATACGCATGAAGCAATGTTATTTGAAGCTCCTGATTGGACTAAATATGAACTTGAGGCTGAGCCCCTTGATGAGGTTTTTAAGAAGACTGCGCGAGATGATCTTGCGAACCTGGTCGGTCCTTGGGAGCCTGTGAGCCCGGATAATGCTCCCGAACCCATTGGTGCCCTTGACGACCTGGATGGAGAAGATCTATTGCTTCCTGGTCACCAGCCCCTAGAACGCGAGGGTCCGACGGCGCCTGATCCCCAGCCACCAGATCGTGCAAATTGATTTTCTTTTTGAATATTTTGTCGTTAAATTTATTGATACTCCATATTTCGCTTGTAAAGACTTTCTTGAATTTATAAATAAAGTTAAAGTTTATCTGTTCATGCTTCATATTGCTTTGTTTATTTAACTTTTGCTATTATCACTTATCTGTATATTTGTTTTACTCGTATCTTTATTTATTCGTGTATGCTCCCCAATTCTTGATAGAAAGACATACTTTTAAAAAGAATTACATATGGAAACATACCTCTTTTTTTTGTACGCCTGGCCACAGTGACATTATTGTGCCTCAGGCTCTTACGGCTCGTCTGATTTTGTACGCCTGGCCACAGTGACTCTATTACGCCTCAGGCTCTTACGGCTCGTCTGATTTTTTATGCCTAGCCACAGTGACGCTATTGCTCCTCAAGTTCTTACGGCTCGTCTGATTTTTTACGCCTGACCACAGTGACGTTATTGCATCTCAGGCTCTTATGGCTAGTCTGATTTTTTACGCCTGGCCACAGTGACACTATTGCGCCTCAAGCTCTTACGGCTCGTCTGATTTGTACGCCTAGCCACAGTGACGCTATTATGCCTCAAGCTCTTACAGCTCATCTGATCTTTTACACCTGGCCACAGTGACGTTATTATGCCTCAGGCTCTTACGGCTCGTCTGATTTTGTACGTCTGGCCATAGTGACGCTATTGTGCCTCAAGCTCTTACGGCTTACCTGTTTTCTGTCACAAGATTTATATTCATAAAAGCTGAAGATATAATAAAAAAATAGAGAAATAATTTACGTAATGATCAGATAATAGTATCTTGTGACAGCGCAAAGAAATAATAATTCGAGAATATAAAAATCAAGAAAGAAGAGATAATGGTCAATTCCAATACAATTTCAAATTATTTGAGTTCCACGTCTTTCCGATTTTCTTCCCTTGCAGAGTTTCTAGGATGCAAGTGTTGGGCCCAATCCTTCGTCTGATTCGATATGGACCTTCCCAATTGGTTCTGAACTTTTCGTCTTCCCTCAAGGCATTGGTGATATGTGACTTCCTAAGAATCAAATCTCCCTCGGACATCGGTCTATCTTTTACCCGACTATTGTAGTAGTTGGCCACCCTTTGCTGGTAGGATGCCAGTCGGATAGCTGCAGCCTCTCTATGCTCATCAAGCAAATCCAGGTTTTCTCTTAGCCCTTGTGAATTCTTTTCTTCCACTAAAGGTACTACCCTGGATGATAATGCTCCAATTTCCACGGGGATCAATGCTTCAGTGCCGTATATAATGCTAAACGGCGTTTCTCCAGTTGATACTCGACTAGTAGTACAATATGCCCATAAGACACTAGGCAACTCGTCCACCCATCCTCCCTTAGCTTTATCCAGTCTGGTCTTCAACCCATGAAGGATGGTCCGATTGCTAACTTCGGCCTTCCCGTTAGCTTGAGGATATGATATAGAAGAAATCCTTAGCTAAATGTCAAGGCGCTTACAGAACTCACGAAAGACTTCATAATCGAACTGCTTTTCGTGGTCAGCATTTAAGATACGTGGGATCCCAAACTGGCAGACAATATCTTTCCACACCATTGCTTCAACTTTCTTCTCTGTGATTGTAGCTAAAGGTTCTGCCTCAATCCACTTTGTAAAGTAATCGGTAGCTACCAATAAAAACTTTCTTTGACCCGTAGCTAATGGGAAAGGCCCTAGAATGTCTAACCCCGATTGTGCAAAAGGAGTTGGTTGTATCGTACTCTGGAATAGAGCCACTAGGGCCGTTGTTATTGGTGCAAACCTTTGGCACTTGTCACACCTGCGGGCTTTATCCATTGCATCTTTTTTCAATGTTGGCCAATAGAATCCCGATCGCAATATCTTGGAGGCAAGGGCTCTAACTCCCAAATGCTCACCACAAATGCTTCATGCACTTCAGCTAGAACATAGTCTGCTTGCTCTAGCCCCAGGCACTTTAAAAAAGGCGATGAATACCCTCTTTTGTACAGTTCCCCGTTTATCAGTGTGAACTTTGCCCCTTGTATTTTTAAACGACGAGCCTCATCCTTATCCTACGGGAGCGTACCTTTAATGAGATACTGTTTGAATGGAGTTCTCCAATCGTCCCCCACTTCAATGTCACGTACTTCGACTTCTTCAATGCTAGGCCATTCAAGTCTCTCCACCTTCACCATTCTTCCTTCGGTCTCATTAGAGGAAGCTAATTTAGACAATGAATCTGCATGTATGTTTTCAGATCGATTAATTTGTATCAACAGAAAGTTTTCAAAAGTTTGAGCCAGAGATTGAACTTTCTTTAGATAAGGGACCAGCATTGGCTCTTAGATCTCATATTATCCATTGAACTGGTTTACCACCAATTGAGAATCACTATGCGCCACTAGGTGGTGAACTTGCAACTTCTCCACCAGCTTCATTCCAGCAACCAGAGCCTTATACTCTGATATATTGTTTGAACTAGGGAACCCAAACTGCAAAGAGTATTCTAAGGATCTCCCTTTTGGTGATATCAAGATTATACCGATCCCACTACCATTTACACTTGATGCTCCGTCCACATACAGTAACCACTGTCGAGTTTCTTCTTCAATGTTGCCCCTTGGGCTAGTACATTCTACTATAAAATCTGCTAAAGCTTGGCCTTTGATAGCCTGCCTGGGCTGAAATGTGATATCATACTCTTCAAGTTTCACTGCCCATTTCACCAATCTCCCTGAATATTCAGGCTTCTGAAGGATTTGCCTTAATGGTTGATCTGTCATGACGAAAATGGAGTGTTCCTGAAAATAAGGACATAATTTACGAGAGGCCATCACAAGGGCCAGTGTTAGCTTTTCGGCTAGCGGATAACAGGTCTCTGAGTCTAGCAGTACCTTACTCACATAGTATATGGGACGGTCTACTATTTCATCTTTCTTCAGTAGTACCGCACTGACGGTGAATTCACCGACTCTCAAGTACATATATAACTGTTCCCCTTCAAAAGGCCTTGTTAACAAAGGTAACTGCTTCAAATATTCCTTTAAGTCTTCGAAAGCTCTTTGACAATCATCTGTCCATTCGAAATTCCTTTCGCCCCGTAGAGTTTTGAAGAATGGTGGCTCCTTTCTGCAAACTTTGATAAAAAACGGCTCAGAGCTGCTATTCTGCCTGTCAACCTTTGGACATCTCTCATTGTGGTTGGTGGCTTTATGTCTATAATCGCTTGAATGTTTTTAGGGTTTTCCTCAATCCCCCTGTTGGTGATCATAAATCCCAAGAATTTCCCAGACCTAACTCCAAATGAACATTTTTTGGGATTTAGCTTTATATTGAATTCTCTCAACACGTTAAACACCTTAGCCATCTGATGGGCGTGAGATTCTTCTGCTTTGCTCTTGATGATCATGTCATCCACATAAGCTTCCATAGTGTTTCCCAGGAGATCTTTGAAGACTTTGTTTACCATTCACTGATATGTGGCTCAAGCGTTCTTTAAACCGAATGACATTACCCGGTAACAGTATGTTCCATCATCAGTTATAAAAGAAGTCTTCTCTTCATCTCCTGGATGAAGCATAATTTGATGATACCCAGAAAAAGCATCTCGAAAACTGAGGAGTTCATACTCTGACGTTTCATCCACAAGCTTATCGATTCAGGGCATAGGATACGAATCTTTGGGACAAGCTTTGTTTAAATCTGTGAAATCCACACACATTCGTCATTTCCCATTAGATGTTTTCACCATTACTACATTGGCTAACCACTCAGGGTAGTAGACCTCTCTAATAAACCCAGCTTCTAAAAGTTTATTAACTTCTTCAGTAATCACCTTTTATCTTTCCGGGGTAAAATTTCTTTTCTTTTGTTTAACAGACTTATGTCCGGGTGAAACATTAAGCCTATGGCAAATCACTTCTGGATCAATCTCGGGCATATCAGTCGGGGTCCAAGTAAAAATATCCGAGTTTCTGTCCAAGCATTCTGCTATCTCCCTTCTTGTTTGTTCATCCAGTTGAGTCCCTATGAACGTCTTCTTCTCTTCATCTCCCTTAACTAGCTCAATGGCTTCTGTTTCCTCAACAAACTGAGGCTTAGAAGGGTCATCTATATACAATGTCTCATTTCTCTGTACTCCTTTGCTGGCGGTAGAAACAATATAACACGTGTGAGCCCGCTTTTGATCTCTTCGTACTTGTCCAACTCCGTTGGGAGTAGGGAACTTCATTAATAAGTAGCAACAAGATATCACTGCCCTCATATAATTTAATACAGGCCTCCCAAGGATCATGTTGTAAGCAACTGAGGTTGACCTTACAACCATGAACAATACCTGTCGAGTCGCATCCTTTGGGCTTTCCCCTAGAGTCACAGGCAACTCTATAGACCCAGCTACCTTCACCATCTCACCCGTAAATTCGTACAATGGTGTCATAACATGTCTTAATCTATCTTCGGATACATTCATTTACTCAACGCAATTCCAATAGATTAAGTTCATCGAACTTCCATTGTCTACCAGGATTCTGCTCATAGGATGTTTTGCCACCACTGCTGATATCACCATGGGATCATCATGAGGCACGACAATATTGCCCCTGTCTGCTGGAGTGAACACAATGGGTTCTTCACCTGCCTTTTCCTCCATCACAGCATGAATTTGATATGCTTGTCTCGCGTAACTTTTGCGAGAAGTGGAGGAACTTCCTGCCATCGATTCTTCTCCTGCAATAACATTTATTGTCGGGCCGGTGGGTTCATTATCCAGTCGATTATCTCGGGGGATAGGCCTAGCTACTTCATTTCTTGGCATATTTCTCCCGTTATTATTATTTTGTATATTCCGCGAATGATCATTCCTTCGATCTCGCGGAAGATAACGGGGCCTTTCACTTCTCCACAGAAAACGGTTAATTTTCCCCACTCTAGCCAACCTCTCTAACTGATCCATCAGATCTCTGTATCTTTCAGTAGGGTGACCATTAGCGGCATGAAATTCACAATAAGCATCAAGATTTCGACCCATATCTCCAATCTTCTTTTTAGGGAATTCCAACAGTCTCGTTCCCTCAATAGCAGCAAGTATTAAGGCCCGAGGCTCATTTAATCTGGTATAGTTTTCATACCTGAGTCTAGGAGCCTTGTCTAATCCGACAGGTCTCGAAGAGCTTCTTTCAGGTACGTCTCTCTCTCTTTTTCTTCCTTCCCTTGCCTCTTGGGACTGTACCATCTTTATTACTTCCTCTTGAGCCACGTATTTGTTTGCTCTAGCAAATAAATTAGACAGGGTCGCTGACTAATCAAGGGAGAGGGATTCTTGCAGCTTCTCAGATTTCGTCCCCTGCAACATTGCAGCCATGGCTACTCCCACTAGTAGATCTTTCACCTCTAAAGTTGCATCTCAGAAACGATCTACGTAATTTTTCAATGACTCTTTGTTCCCTTGTTTAAGGGTGAGCAGATAAGTGGCATTCTTTTTTCGTTGGATGTTGATCATGAAGGCTCTAAAAAATTTACTTCGTAACTGGTCGAAGGATGAGATAGAACCCTCATTTAACTCGTTAAACCATTTTAGCGCATGCCCCGATAGTGTGAGCGAGAAGGCTTTGCACATAATTTCATTTTCCTATCCATGTAGCAACATGAGGGACTCATAACTCTGTATATGGTCGTATGAGTCTGCTTTGCTGGCATAGGTAGCCCTAGAAGGCATCTTGAATTTTTTTGACAAAGGTTTGTCCACAATCTCGGGACTAAAAGGAACTCTTCTTCTCTGACTGTCGTCGGGAGACACTAACTTATTCCTTTCTAGGATCTTCTCAACAACTTTCTCAATATTTTTTAACCCTCGGGTCGAGTGTGCTCCCCTCTCTTCGGCACTAGAAGAGTTTGAGTAGTAAGCACTCTTTCTACCTCTGTTTCGAAAAATTTTACACACGATCTGTAAGACCCAAAAATTATATCGTAATTTATTAGAAAGAATTGAAAATAGTCCCAAATTAAATGAAACAGGATTCGGACAGGAAATAACGATTTAAAATGCGAAATGAATGAGTATTCATGAAGGGAAGTCGGGTTAAATTAATCTCGAACACGTGCAAGGGTAAAACGGTCAAAAGATCGAAAGCCGAAATAAATTCGATAAGAAAATTTAATTAAAAATAATGGATTTGAGAATCTTGATCAATAACGAAGAAATAATTAAATTTTGAGTCCAATTGATCAAGATCCGAAATTTTTAGAAATATCGAAAAGTCACTCGGAACAATATCCCAAAAAAACGGAGAAATTATACTCGAAAAATGGTTAAAAATATAATAAATTAATTAAATTAAATTAAATTAATTTATTTAGAATAAAAAATTAATTGTGTAGATATTTTAGAATATTTTTGACTAAAATAATGAATAAAATAATAATAAACTAATTTATAAATAATAATAAATAAAAATAAAATAAATCAAAAAAAAAGAGAGAAATCTGAAAAATGTTATCGGGGAGAGAGAAGAAGAATGGAAAACCGAGGAAGACGACCCGCGCTTGGCCGACCGACCCACGGCCACCGGGCACCGACGGCCCCGACGAAGAGCCGAGAGAAAGAGGGGAGGCCGGCGAAGCTCTAGGCACCAGTGACGCGCACCGACAATGGCTGTGTCCGGCGAACGGAGGAAGAGAAGACCGCGAGGAAAACGCGGTTGATCCCGGCGATCCACGGCAGCTGGGCGCGAACGGTGGGTACGACGAGTTCAGGAAGAGGAGCTGGTTCTTTTGAGACCGGTATCGGCCGGCGAAGCCACCGGAATCCGATGGATCGAGAGGGAGAGTGCCACGGAGGGAGAAGACGAATCCGGCGGCCACCGGGGTGATTCGACCAACCCCGACCCCATCCGAACACTCCCCCAGTGTAGGCGCACCGTTTGGCGCCAGAAACGAGCCGAGAATCTGTCGAAAACGTCGTGAACGGCCACGGGAAGGTCTGAATCGGTACGGACTGATTCAGCAAAGAGGTGAACCGGATTGAACCGGCTGAATCGGACCTATCTGAATCGGGTTGAACCGGACTGAACCGGTTCAGCCAAGAAAGAAGGGAAAAAGGGAGAAAAAGAGAAAAAAGAAAAAAGGGAAAGAATTTTTGGGGATACACCGGACTTCGGGTAAGTCGGTAAGAGGTCAAAAGTGACCAATTTGACTTTTGAGAAATTTATTTAAATTATATTTAATCGAAAAGTAACCCGGGATTAAATATATAATTGTGCAGTTGTACAACAAAGCCCGAACGAGAGCCGATTGAGCTTCGATTTTCGTGTCCCGCATCATATTGGGTAAGTATATTTTAATCCCGACAATTAGAGTCCTTTAATACAGAGTTTTGATTATTTTACAAAATTTACGGAATAATTCTGTATAAAAAGGAATATTATTCAGAATTTTACAGTAATTATCATAAATAGTGTATGGGCTATCCAATGAGTTTGGAACGAAGCCCGATGATTATTGGTAACCTGAATAAGCCCAGTAAACCCGAAGAAGGAATTTAATTAGTAGAAACGGGCTGAAAATAGGTCGAGGCCCATTAAGGTGCGATTGGGCCCAATAAGAGTAAATTGGCCCAATTAGTTAAATCGACTATAGTAAACAAGAGAATTATATTTATTAGGTTAAATTGACGTGATAAATAATTATTTGCAGCCCCAGAGACTGGATTAGCAGCAAATCGGGTCGGATGAGCCTCCGACAGTGGAATTTAGATACGCGCTCGACGAGAATCGAGGTAAGGGAATTTTGTAAGTGCATAGAGATACCTATACGTAATTTTGAGGGGAATTACAGGGTCTAGAATTACTTAAAGTATTTAAAAAATGAAATGATAATTTTACGAAAATCGAGGCTTAGGTGAATAAAGAAAAAGATGATTTTGCCCCTGAGAGTAAAATTTACAAAAAGGGTACTAAGGCAGATAAATTGCATGATTTTCATGTTTTGATGCTTTATATGAATGTATTGCTTTGGTTTAAGCAAATTTACACATAGGTTGGCTGTTGATTTCTTGAATTATACGAAAGGATACCGGTTTGTACCGGTTACTATTTTAAAAGATATTTTATCAAGATTGAGCCACCTATCGTATTTACATGAATAAAAAGAGTGCTAGAGTCTTTCTCGCACTCAAGTTTACTGATTTATTTCTCATGAAAAGCCATACTGGAGCATTGCTCGTACGAGAAATTTGTGTGTGCACAAAACCGTGCTGGAGCTTCGCTCGCACGAGATTTTAGATATCATGATATGCATAGCGTGGTGCTGGAGCTTCGCTCGCACTAGACGTGAGTTGACATGCATATAGTCGTGCGGAAGCCTCTTGTAGACTGTGTGTCACAGAGAGTTGAGATGCCCGCACGTATACTTTGAGACATGGGTTGGTTATCGACATAGTATTGGGGTGGATAAGACCTACGGTAGGCACCCCCAGACTATGATATGAGTCCACGGAGTACGATGTACCGTGTATGTCACACGAAGTACGCTGTACCGTGCAGTCATGATGACTCTATGATGTTACTTGTTATTCTGGCGGGTAGGAATTGACCCCACCTCCCGTTGCAGTTGTGATGCCCCGCACACCGGGATCCGTGTAGCCTGGGATCACAGGGACAAAGTATGGCCATAGTCCTCGATTTTTCATACAGTAACCTACATGCTTCACATGATATCATATGGTCTAGATAGACTAGGACAAACTCGAGAGAGGGGTAATGTCCCGATTTATGTTTTTAAAAGATATGGGATTCAATGAATCAAGGTATTCCCGAGAGATGGGTTTAGCCTTGATGTGATTGTTTTATGATAAAACAAATGAGTTTTAACGTGATGAGTTTATGATGAACACAAATAAGTTTTAATGTGACGAGCATGAGATGTCATACATGATGATTTTTCCATGTTTGAATTATATGTCGATTTCATGATTTCTTGTATATGATATATACATACATGTGACATCGTTTTAATCTTACCTCATGCTCCAAATGTAAACGATTTTATATCATGACATTATCAGCACGTAGATAGTATAGTTATCTACCTGTTTACATTATTGCCTTACTGAGCTGTTTATGCTCACCCTTTCATTTTCCACCCCACAGGGTATATTCAGTAGAAGAGAACGACAGTAGTCATATCCGCTGCTTTTTATCAAGATCAGGTATACACATTTGTATAATTTTTGTATCTGAACATATAGATGCACAGTACTGTATATAGATGTAATATTGGGGATGTATTTATTTAAAATAAATTGATATGTAAATGAAATATGAAATGGAATGGTAAATAGGTGAGAGGTGACTAACACCGAATCATAGCCCAACTGTTTAGTGGTGTAACTGTTCACGACGGGTAAGAAAATGAAAAACAAAAAATTTACTCTGATTTTTAGGTAATTTGGGTCGTGACACGGTCTGCTCCCCAGTTAAAGATCTCTCCTCGTTCACGGTTTCCCTACCTTTAGGGGCCTGCACTGTATCTTTTCTTCCTGCACCTCCCATTCTGTAGTTCGGCCTTGTACCTTTGAAATAGTCTTGGGGGTCATGACTATTATGTCTCTGTCGCTCCTCAGATCTGTGATCTTCAAAGTCATGCTCCAATTCTGTGGCAGAAGTCCCGATCTTCGTGGCAGAGGTCTGTTGCCTGTACTCTGCGGTAGAGTTCTGCCTCCTTAACTACGCACTAAGGTATTGTTCTTGAATATGTATGGTAGGGTTGGACTCTATCGGATTTACGGCAGCATTCATTCGTCTCAGACCTACGGCAGGGTTCACTTCTCGCAGCCCCACGGTAGGGCGCCTCCTCAGAGCCGTGAAAAGGGTGTCCTCCAGACCTGCGACAGGGTTCACTCTCAAACCTGCGGTAGTGTTGTCATCCAGACCTGTGACAGAGTTTATCCTTAGAGCTGCGGCAGGGTTCACCCGTAGACCTACGGTAGGGTTGTATTCCAGACCTGCGGTAGAGTTCATCCTCAGACCTGTGGCAGAGTTTATTCTCAGACCTGCGGCAGGGTTGTCCTCCAAAGCTGCGGCAGGGTTGTCTTCTAAACCTGCGGTAGAGTTCTGCATCAGGCCAGTGGCAGTATTCTATTTCCAATCTCCTTGTACGACATTCATCATTATAGAGGGTTGACCTCTCTCGTAAGTCTGCCTCGAGACGTTCTCTCCTACCATCTGCTGCACTTTTGGAGGCAAGCTAAATTGCGGCAGAGCATCTTTGAAGAAATTCACCATAGCCCTCAACGCTGTAGTGGTCTGCTCATTCTGATGCTTCAAAGCTTCAAATTCGTCAAGGGAAACAGTGGCAACTCTGTCGCCTTCTCCTTTTTGCTCTTGTCCTCTCTCCGGTCTGGTAAGAGGACTCACAGAATTCTCTTCTCCCGAGTTTGCTGCTGTTGTTGAATGTGTTCTCACCATTTTGATAAAGAATTTGATTTTTTGTTCTGATTCTCACAGACGAAGCCAATTGTTGTTGTACTAAACGACAATGATTGAATGATATTGATGTGGTCTTCTCCACGTGTCTTGAAAAGTTTACAGAAACAATAAAAGTCAGAGAGGCGCAGGGATCTGTCCCTGCACGCGTACTTCGATGCTTAAGTCAGAAAAGGTGTTTAAGCAGAGTTATTAGTAAACAAAGTAGAGCTTAGGGTTTTTTGATCATACCTGGGGTATTTATAAATATTTTTGGATTTAGGCCGGGCTTTATATTTTTTCAGGGCTTTTGAATATCCTGGGCCCAAAATTGTGTGGTTTTGGGCGGTACGGATCTGAGGCCCAGGCGCTCATCTGGGTAGGAGACAGAGTTATTAGATACTCTGTCTCGAAACTCAGAGTCTGCCACAGTGCAGATGAATACAAGTCACGACAGAGGTTCGAAGACCTCTGCCGCAGACTTGGGCGCAGAGTTCTTCCGCGGTTCACTCTTTCGCATATCACTCTACCGCTACACTAAGGACGCAGAGTCTGTCGCATATACACTTTACCGCAGAGGTCTACCGCTCTCTGTCGCTAGGCTTAGAGCACTGAGGTCTATCGTGTGGCATACTCTGCCGCAAGACACTCATACTCTGTCGCCAGACACTCTGCAGCAAGCTTACTTTGTCGCGAGATATTTCCTCTGTCGTCAGTCTACGTGCCAAGTGGATTATAGCTCTTCATTGATTGCCACGTGGCCTACGACCTGACGCGTGGCTGTCCTTTATTGGTCGATGTTGGCTTATGTGGATTTGTAGAATCTGACCTCTATCAACAATGAATATCAATTTTTCATTGACCCATTTATCCTTTTGAACGTATAAATCTTCTACTAGCAAAAAGTGACTTCCACTCAAATAATAACTTCTAAATGGCTAATAAATGGCTCATTTAAATGATCATTTTCCAACAATCCCCACATGAATGAAAAATTAAATGAAGACACAATTTAATTAAGTTTATACAATTAGGTTATCTTTTTGAACATAGATCTTAGGATCTCTAGTCAGCTACATTGGGTTTCTTTTGGATCAACTTATTTTATCATGAGCTTAGTTCCATTTCTCTCGATAACTTCTTAACTAACTCTTTATTTAACACTTGGTTAGTGGATCCGCAATGTTATCCTTTGACTTCACATAATAAATAGATAACCCCAATTGAAAGTAGTTGTATAATGGTGTTATTTCTACGACGTATATGTCTAAACTTACCAATACACATATTGCTTTATGCCATTCCAATAGTAGATTGACTGCCACATGTGCACAAACTACTAGCACATGCTTTGACCATATTAGAATATCTCCTAAGAATTGACTTAGTTACTCAGATTCCATATTGGATCTAGCTATTATTGTTTGTTCTGAGAATTTCCATGATACTTATGCACCACTTAGTGTGAAAACGTATCCACTAGTTGATTTTGAATCTTTCATATCAATATCCAATTTGCATCATAATACTATTCCAATACTACTGGATATCTTGTGTTGGCTCACTACAAAACTGAAATGGGGTGAATTGGTTTTAAGTTTTTTTCAAAGCTTATGCTTCCTAGTTCAAATTCTTCTTACACAAACTAATGAATATCTAAACACTTAATAAGTAAAATGATAAAACAGTAAATAATGTAAAAGTGTAGTGAAGAAAGATGGTACACAATCGATTTATAGAGGTCCGAAAACACTTACCTACTTCCTTTACTTTGGAACCCTTCCGAGGATTTCTACCAAATTCACAATTGAAAATTGTCACAATCCGAAGGACGCAAATTTTCAAAAATTTATTGTGGCAATATAAAAATTTGGGCTAAATTTTTCATTTTTCTTTTAACACTTGTTTGTCATGTGGGTACAGTCTTACAATGTTTTTAGGTCTCAAACTACATAGCTTGGTTTAAGGTTATGAACCTAAGGTCCCAGTCTAATTTTTATTAACTTTCATAATCATTTCTTAATTCAATACACATCTCGACACATGCACTGAAAGATAACTGTTTGAAATTAAATACAATTAAACAATATAAATAAATATACCGATATGAGTTGCGAGATCTCGAAGCATTTACTTCGAATCTGATACTGACATCGATGCCAATGCACATCTAGTTTGAACCTATGATGGTAAAGAGAGGGGGTGAGTTTTAAGGAAAGCTCAGTAAGCAAACCACACCAACACAAAGGTAATAATACAATATACTGAATTTCTAATACATGTCTAACGCATTCTCATTCGATCATTCTTTCATATCACATATCTAAATCACAATTTGAAACTTATCGAAAGTCACACATTTCTTGGGTTTATAAACTAGAATATTATCTAGACGTTGTCAAGTTTTTCAGACAGAGATGTATTTTGAAATACCTTAATTAGCCATCAAATCTAACCACCCAAACTGAATATACCCATAGGGGTTCAAAATTTGAAACTTAGTTGAATGCAGAAAACTAAAGTTTAATGCAATCCAAATTCGTCCTTAAGACACAACCATTCTCGAAATCATATCACATAATCTGAATCATATCACTTATCGAAAAATATTCATATATTGAAACCATCTTTTATTCAAAATATAACTTGTATTCGAAACTTATCACACATCGAACACATCTTATTTCGAACATAATCTATATTGGAACATCTTCCTTATCTGGAACATGTCTTATAACTGAAACATATTCACATTTGAAGCATATTCCTTATTTGGAATACATTTCATATTCGAAATATATTTCTTATATGAAATATATCACATCGAAATATATTCATATATTCGAAACATATTTTGTATTCCAAAAAACCCTATTCATAGTTCGAAACGTGGTTCTTATTCCAAAACATACTTCACAATTCGAAATGTATTTCATACTTTCTTTGCTAACTATTCTAACCGTTAGCAGGGACACTACTGACTATTATATCTAGTCAGCTGGGGCTACATCACTAACTATTATCATCTCGTTGGCAGGGACCACAACATATTTATTTCATATCGTTAGAATATGTTTTGTGAACTATGTTCATGTTTGTAAAACATTTTTGAAAATATATTTCATACTTCAAAACGTTTTTCACATTCAGAATACATTTCAATGCATATTCCAAAATCCAAAACACATTACTTATGATCATTATGTTAACCGTGATTGGAAAAATATCAGAATCTCGAAATATATGACTATTACTAACTATTATAATCTCGTTAGCTGGGCCCGAAATTGTCAACTATTATATTTTTCGTCAGCAGGAGCCAAAATATTGCTAACTATTATATATCCCGTTAGCAATGACAGAAATATTATCAACTATTATGTCCCGTTAGCAAGGGTCTAAACATTGTCAACTATTTTGTCCTGCTAGCAAGGGTCAAAACATTGCTATTTATATCGCCAATGGCAAGCAACATCATTAATAACTATTATATACCTCGCTAGCAGGGGCCGAAAATGGTCATGACTAACTATTATCGTCTGTCTGCTAAGGCAAAACATTTAGCTGTAAAAGTTATTGGAATGCATGTTTTGAAATCACTTCTAATCACAATGTGGATAAAAGCGGAGTTACCTTAAATCCAAAGCACAGAGACGTATGTTTCTCATACTTTCAAAACATGTCATAAGTGAGATTTTAAAGCTCATTTAATGCAGGTATAAACCAATGCAAGCTTTCTGAATCTCACAAAATCATAATATGCATCGAGATGCAAATGTAATACAAAACAAGGTTCATATAAGAACATATCCTTTCTAATAATCTTATCACCGATATTTTCACATACTTATAACACTTAAGATCCTTGGACATCATTTGATTTTTGTCCTATGACTCGATTTAATCTGTTTGATGCTATCTCGCATCAAAGAGATTAATTCATATCATGTTCATAGATCAAAAAACAATTTCAAAATCATATTGTTCGATATATTATTCAAAGGTTCGATAATTGGATCATACGAATATAGGCGAAGTCTAAAAGTATATCTCGATAAAGGCTTTCCCATTATGACTATCAGTGAGCCGAAACTACCTCGAAAATTAGGGTGTTACCTATAGTCATAGATCTGAAAGTCTTCCGTCCTAGTAATTAGCCAGAAGCAGAACCTGTCACGATAATGTCGGACAAGCCAAACTGCCCTTATAAGAGTTGTAAACTCAAGACTGCCTCAATATGCTTTATCGGGAATAACATAGCTAGAACGCCCATAAATGATTAAGCATTCAAAATTCACATTTCCAAAAGTCAAATAACAATCGAGACGAAAAGCAGTTTATCCTCAAATCCAAAACACAAAGCATAAGCTAAATAAGCTATATGCTCCAATTAGTCCAAACAAATTCGAAATGAGATTATAAAGTAATACATGCATACAGATAAAAATTCGTGCTAGCTTTTAAATCTCCCACACATGTCATGCAATAATTTTAATGTGTGAAAATCATCGCAAGGTTCGAAACATGTCAAAACGAATCGAAATCACATTTTCGATAACACAAAGGCCTTAGTTCTAAGCATATAGATAGTTTATGAAATTTCTATAATAAGATCGGGTAACAATTGCTCATTACCCAGCCTGCAAAGTAGAAAAAAAAATTATATTCCCAATCCAGTTGATTCAATATGTTCCATATCTCAAATCAATCAAAAGGTTCACATGCTTATTCGAAAATTTCAAACAAAGCATTTTCGATAGTCAAAGGTTTGATTCAAAACATAAAACAATTTGTACGGGGTTAACCCGTAGCTTATGCAATTAAACTTACATCGCATGCCAGTATAAGTTGTAGCAAGTGAGGTTCACTTGCCCGAGATATCGTGATGACACGTAAATCGAGGCTTGATCGAACTCGTGTTCGTCGCCTATTGTCGTACTACACGTTTATATATTTAAACCAAGTCAGTTTCGATCAAATATAAATTAAAATAAGTTTTCAAAAAATTAAAACAATTAAATCTGATCGCTTATCGATTTATCCTTAAACCGAGGCATCATAAAATTTTCTTCATTTTTTTCTTTTTTTTCTTGGCTGAATCGATTTGGGCCGGTTCAGCCTATTTCCTTTCTACTGAACCAGTGTTCGCCGATCGGGCCTCACCGATCAGTTCTCGATCGATTTTCAATTTCAGTAGCACCAGGCCATGTAGAGGGACCTTCGATCGGGGCGATGGAGGTTGATAGGCGACGACAACTTCCTATTTCCCTCTACTCTCTTTCGTCTTTTTCTCTCTTTTTCGTCGACTCTTCCTCATCGATCTCTTCTGGGTTGGCACCAGCAGCAACTCCTTTTCCCTCGGTTGGCCGACGCCGTCTCTGTCACAGCCCCTCGTCTTCGTTCTTCTCTGTTGTCTTTCTCCTTTGTTTTACAAAGGAGAAAAACAGGGAAGGGATCGGGTCTTTCCCGATCATTCCTCTTTTATATATATATTAATATATATATTATATAACTAAATATCTAAATATATAATATATTATTATTTATAAATATCTATATATATTATTTTATATATTTATTTAATATATATAGACATTTTTTTCAGGAAATATTATCCCGTATTTCCAAGATAAAATCTCAAGGTGAAAAATTTCGGGTTATCACAAAAATGGGTTACAACCTTCTCCCTTTTGCAACTTTAAGGAGATAACCTTTCTTTTTCCTAGTGTAACACCCCGGAAGCGTGAAAATAGGGCTAACTATATATATATATATATATATATATATATATATATATATATATATATATATCTACTTAGGTTGTATTCCTATACAGTGTAGGATACTTGTTTCTTTCTTTATTTACATTCTAGTTTTCATACATTCCATCCACCTCATACGTTAAATAGTAAATACCATCAACATATTAATTGTTTCTTGAACGTTTACATACTAATCCATAAGAGTAGAGATTACATCCAGTAATAATTATACAACCACGTATTTGTATATTATATATGTCTGAAAATAAACATCCGTTATTATATATGAAAAGTACTTCGTAGATAGCTGCGTAACACTTACTGCATGAAATCTGAAATGAAAAAAAAATGGTGAGCTTTTGGGGAAAAGCTCCATAAGGAATATGTTTAGAATAATTTAACTATATAAAGCATGTAAAAATCATGCAAAGTATACTTTCATACTTTACTTATGAAAATCAAATCATAAATTTTATTTCGTAAGTAAAACATTCATGCAGGAAAATATCATATATGTATATACTTTCCTTTTTAATACAATGAATGTCTTTTCATCTGAAAACATAAAACATGTTTTCTTTCATGAAAACATCATCATGCATAGTTTCCTTTCGTGAAACATTCATCATACATAATTCATTTCGTAAAATCATCATCATTCATAATTCATCATCATTCATATGTCATCATCATTAAAACGTGGAGACTAGGCTACATCTGAGTCATGCAATATATGTCATCCTCCATAAAGGGTCATAATCATACCAATGGCCATGGTGGGGGTTGTAGATTGGATCAGGGTCATACAACAATCATAATCATAAACATGAGTAATATCGAATCATCATAATTTACACTAGCACATAGCTAGGGCACGGGCACCAATGGGACTCATCGTGGAGGAGACATACATGTGTGCTACGCAAGCACGAAATACTACCAGAAATCATCATCATAGACCACGAGTAGTGAGTCAACCACCACACAGGTGAAGACAAGCGTTATAAGGGTTCTACGTACCGGCATCTTAAGTGGCGAAGTCGGAGCGCCACTAGCAGTAGCCATGCATATAAATAACATTCTAGTCTCAAAATCTCTTTTTCTTTACTTGAATACTTTCAAATTTATCAAAAGTTCCTTTGAAACATGAATATAAAATCATATAGATAACTATAAAATATTCATGTGTTTCATGCTTCATAAAATATAATATACTTCATCAAATCATTTCATGAGCATAATTATGCTTTGTAAATAATTCATAAATATGAATATGTTTTGTAAATCATTTCATGAACATAATTATGCTTTATAAATCATTTCATGTACGTAAATAGGTCAGAACTAAGCTAAATTATACCTCTTAGCTCGTAGACCTTAGGGCGGTGCACAATCGTCGGGTCTCGAGATTACCTCAATTTGCATGCCAAATTCTCGAGCTGCCCAAAACGATATCAATTCATCATATATTGATCAATTTTATCTTAGCATACTCAATTTTGATTTATCTTCTCGAAGTTTGACCAATTTTGACATTTCGATAAACTTTTTTGGTTTTCTCGATTTTACCGATTTAAGTGCTGGTTTAAGCCGTTTTGACAATTTCATTAGTCTAATTTCTCATTTCATTACTTCATTAACCTTATAACTCATTCAAGTTCATAAATCATGCTGGTCATTTTGTCAAATTTTCATTTCTTTCACTTTTTGGTTTTACACCGAGTTAAGTTATAAACCGGGCTTTCTCGATATAAATTTAACCGTTAACAACTTTAGATCCATCCAAATTTTACCACAAACACATCAACACCTTGCTTTCCAGACCTCAAATCATTTATAGAAATTAAATCATCCAATTCCACTTAACCAAAAACCTTCCAAAAACATCAAATAACAACATATATGAACTTCATCATCATCCATCAACTTTACCTCAGGTTTGACCATGGTTGACCACATTTTTCTTCCTCCAAATTGATCCTCAACTGTAATTTAACATGTATAGAGCTTGGAATCATCAAAAACTATAAGAAATTCCAACCAAAGAATAAAAAATTCTAAGATCTTCACTTACTAAGAACAGGGCAAATCTGACCACTGTTTGTCTTTTACGTTTTTCACCTACAAAATGAACTTCTTTGTGGTTGAATTTTTTATATGTTATATAAAATTTGAAGAGGAAGATTTGATCCTTCTTGACCGACACCTGAATATGGCCGGAAGGCCACCAGAAAAATCATACAAGGAAGACTTAGGAGTACCGCCTGCGGCAACTTGGAGGATTGATTGCTCTCGGCCTAGAAATCCCTTGGGGTTGATTTTTGTGCCTCCTGAAATATTTTTATGTTGACTATATATCTGGAAAATTTGGGGTCTAATGGATTCCTCTAAAGTCTCCAAATTTGACAAAATAGGGGAGATGGTTGGAAATCTAAAACAGGATAGATTTCTATCTTGTTTTGGAAAATTCAAAAAAAAATAGTTTTAGTCCAATTTTCTCCCAATTCCCACTTCTCAAGTGTTATATTATGTCTCTAGTATCTTTCATAAAAATTTTGAGGTCACTTGTTTAAGAAAAATTCCCCGATTAAGCCCATTTTACGTGATTTGGTCAATACCGAGCAAAATGGCTTAAAGTTTTCGATTTACCTTAAAAATTAATTTGATCCTCGAAACCTCCATATTTCCACTTGATTTTGATTTCTCAAGTAAATTTCACCTTATATTAATTTTCTATGGTCTCAGAATAATTTTTGAAAATTTTTAGAATTTAATCCGAATTTATTTTCTTTTCCAAGCCCACTTGCTCGGTTTAGTGCAAACCCCGAACCTTACTGACTTTTTCACTTTCAATACCTTATTTTTAATTTCTAAACATCATTTTATGACCATACATGAAATTCTTAAGAAATACTCGGGCTTAAGGTCTTACCTCGATTTTCGTGTCGTTGGGTCCCATGCCACTATCCCCAGTACTTCGATGGTTTCGGGCCTACATAACATTATTCCGAGTACTTAATTATTTCTTAGCTTCCAATTGTGTGAGAAAAATGAAAATTTTGGGTTTCACATTTCTCCCTACCTTTTAGGAATTTGGTCCTCCAAATTCACTTGAGTTCGTCAAATAAGCGAGGGTACTTCTCTTTCATCAGGCTCTCTAGTTCCCAAGTTGCTTCTTCTGTCGAGTGATGCTTCCAGAGAACCTTTACCAAAGGAATTCTCTTCATTCAAAGTACCTTTTTCCTTCCTATTGAGGATCCGGACAGGTTCTTCCACATAACTCATGTCTCCATGAATGTCCAAAGCTTCATATTCGATGACATGGGAGGGATACGGATTATATCTCCATAACATGGAGACGTGGAAGACATTATGTATCCCAGCAAGCTGTGGAGGTAAATCCAGCCGGTAAGTAACATCTCTCACTCTCTCTAGTATCTCAAACGGACCGATAAAGAGATGACTCAACTTGCCTTTCTTTCTGTTGAGTTAATATATTTTGAAATGATAAAACAAGTAAATTCAATAATGGATATAAAATATAGAAATGATTTAAACATGTTTAGAGGTTATCAGTACCAGAAACTAAGTACTTAAGGATTGAAAGATCGATCTGGTAAGATGAGAGATCGATCTCCTGGGTTTTCTAGTATGAGAGATCGATCTCATAAGAATATGAGATCGATCTGCTATAGGATTGAAATCCAAGGAGAATATATAAGATATTGAGAAAGCAGAAGATCGATCTGTAAGGGTTATGAGATCGATCTGTAATTATAGAATGTTTGAGAGATCGATCTGATCTAGGAAGAGATCTATCTCCTCTGAAACAAAGGCTAAAGATAGTAGATCGATTTGTAGATCGATCTATGCTCAAACAGAGAGTTTATAAGATCGATCTCCTATGGATAGAGATCGATCTCTTCAAAGTCAGAGAGCTAAGGAGATCGATCTGGGTTGATTAGAGATCGATCTCTTTTCTACGAGAATACTTGCTAAATCGATCTGGAGATCGATCTTGCCTCAAACAGAGAGATTGGAAGATCGATCTGCTGGTTCGACAGATCGATCTTCACTAACATTTTCAAATTGTAAGATCGATCTCTACAAATATGAGATCGATCTCCATGCTTCAATTTGCCTTGTAATCGCAAGAAATCAAACTAAGAGATCGATCTGGTACTCTACTGGAGGTTTCCAACGGCTCTTTTTGCAAAACCTTCAACGGGAAAAACAGCATTAAATGCTCCAACTACCAATCCTGCTGTATAAAATCAAGCATTGAAGACACTGGAAAAGCAGGACACTATTGCAAAAAACTCTGTATATTCTCAAGAATTCCATTCCAACATTCTCTTTGTCTTCAAACATCATTTATTGATATTGTTGTATAAGTCTTTGTGTAAAAGCTATTTTTTATCCTACCCTCAAAAGAAAGTTTCACTTTGTATTCATCCTTAAATTAAGAAAGAAGAGGAGAGTTCCTCTGTGAGTCAACTTTGTAAAAGGTGAATATTTCTCTGTGTAAAAAGGGTAGAGAGGTTATTCCTTAACCTGTAAAAGGGAGTGTGTAACATTTATTGATAGTGTGAAAGAAAGCTCTTGACAAGGAGGTCAAGAAGAGAGGACGTAGGCAAGAGATTGGCCGAACCTCTATATACTACTGAGTTTGCTAATTCCTTCCCTTATCTTCTTTCAATTTATTTCATTACATTATATTGATTATTCATTATTTGCAATTAGACTTAATTCAGTTTAAATTTGCCATTAACCTTAGAAAACCGATTCACCCCCCTCTCGGTAGAGCCAACACTTTCCAAAACGCATGATGTCCTTACTCGGAGATACATTCAAAAACACAAAGTCCCTAATCTGAAATTCAAGTGGTCGTCTACGCATATCGACGTAACTCTTTTGTCTACTCTGAGCAGCCCAAAGTCTGTTACAAATAATATAAACGTCCTTTGCTGCTTGTTCCACTAAATCGGGAGCCATAATCTTTCGATCACCCACTTCTTCCCAAGCAACTGGGGAGCTACATCACCTGCCATATAGAGCTTCATAAGGTGCCATCTCGATACTAGTATGGTAGCTGTTATTATAAGCAAACTCTGCAAGGGGCAAATGATCGTCCCATGAACCCTTAAAATCTAATACACACACCCTTAACATATCCTCCAAGGTCTGAATAGTCAGTTCGAACTGACCGTCAGTCTGAGGATGGTAGGCGGTGCTGAAGTTCAACTGGGATCCCATGGCTTCCTAAAAATGTGTCCAAAATCTGGAGGTAAACCTGGGATTCTATCTGACATAATGCTTATGAGAGCCCCATGTAAACGAGCTACCTCTTTAACATACAGTTTTGCCAAGGCACTCAAGGAATCTATACTCTTAATGACGAGGAAGTAGGCACTCTTTCTCAATCTGTCTACTATAACCCATATTGCTTCATGGCCTCTTCGGGTCCATGGTAATCCCATAATAAAATCCATCATTATGTGCGCCCATTTCCATGTAGGCACTGACAATGGCTTAAGAAGTCCTGCGGGCTTCTGATGCTCAATCTTAACCTGTTGACATACCAAGCACCTGGCCACAAATTCTGCTACATCCCATTTCATACCAGTCCACCAGTACACCTTCCATAGATCATGGTACATCTTGGTACTGCCTGGGTACGTGGTGTAACGGAAACAATGAGACTTCTTTAAAATTTGCTGCTTTAAGGCATCATCGTTCGGAACACAAATTCAGCCTCTGAACCTCAACAGTCCATCCTCACTAACCGTAAAATCTGACTGCGAAGTTTGTTCTGCCTGACTAACCATGTCTAATAACCTCTGATCAATTCTCTGCCATATTCTGATCTGATCTAAGATACTGAGCTCAATTCGTAGGCTAGCCAGAAATCCAACCTCTACTTCTTCAACATTAATCCTAAGTCTGGTGAACTGTTCCATTAGCTCCCATTCTTTGACCATCATATACGACACCATATTTTTCCTGCTGAGAGCATCTGCCACCACGTTCACCTTCCCCGAATGATACAAAATTTCGCAGTCACAATTCTTAAGGAGCTCTATCCACCGTCGCGGTCTCATATTAAGCTCTTTTTTATCAAATATATACTTTAAGCTTTTGTGGTCAGTGAAGACCTGAAATTTCTCGCCATACAGATAATATCGTCAAATCTTCAAGGCAAATACTACAGCGACTAACTCTAGGTCATGGGTGAGATAATTTCGCTCATGGTCCTTTAATTGTCTGAAACCGTAAGCTATTACTCGACCGTCCTGCATAAGTATACACCCCAGACCCTGGTGACAAGCATCACAATATACCGTAAATCTCCCTCGAAATCGTCAGGACGAGTACGGTAGTTAATCTCTATTTGAGCTCCTGAAAACTCTGCTCACATGCTTCAGACCATAAAAAGGGAATTCCTTTACGTGTGGGCTTAGTCAATAGAGCTTCTATTTTGGACAATCCTTCTAAAAATCTTAGGTAGTACCCCACCAGCCCAAGAAAACTCTGAATCTTGGTCATAGTCTTTGGTCTCTCCCATTTGAGTATTGCTTCAACCTTGGATGAATCAACTCACACTCCATCTTTGGATATAATGTGACTTAGGAAAGCTATCTGCTCCAACCAGAATTCAAATTTACTTAGTTTCCCATATAATTGTTTCTCCCGAAGGGTTTGGAGCACTGTCCTCAAATGCTATTCATGTTCCTCCCGGGACTTAGAGTACACCAAAATGTCATCAATAAAAACAATTACAAATCGATCCAAATAATCTCGAAATACTTCATTCATCAGACTCATGAAAGCAGCAGGGGTATTGGTCATGCCGAAAGGCATCACTAAGAACTCATAGTGGCCATATCTTGTCCTGAATGCTTCTTGGCCACATCATCCTTCCTGATCCTCAACTGGTGACAGCTAGACCTCAGATCAATCTTAAAAAATACTGAAGCCCCTCTCAACTGATCAAATAAGTCATCAATTTTGGGCAGAGGGTACTTGTTCTTTACTGTAGCCTTATTCAACAATCTGTAATCTATACACAACCGAAGGCTACCATCCTTCTTCCTGACAAACAAAATCAGAGCTCCCGAAGGTGGTACGCTGGGTTTGACAAAATCCTTGTCCAGCAATTCTTGCAACTACTTTTTCAACTCCTCTAATTCCACTGGTGCCATTCCATAGGGAGTCTTAGAAATAGCCTGGGTATCCGGTACTAAATCAATAGTAAACTTTAGCTCTCTCTCTGGCGGTAATCCCGATAATTCCTCAAGAAAAATATTCGAAAACTCACATACTACCGGTATATCCCGAATACTTAGGTGTTCTCGACTCACATCAGAAATGGAGGCTATATAACCTTCATAAACAAAATCACAAAATTTACACAAATTTTATTCTTCAAAGTTCATGTTTTTATTTCTTAACTACAAAACATACTTCAAATTTATCAGGTAAAGAGAAGGTTACAGTCTTGGTATAACAGTCTAAACTTACGCGATTGATGGCTAACCAATTCATACCCAAATCACATCAAAGTCGTACATGTTTAATAAAATTAGATATGCTATCATGACCCTATCTCCCACCTTAATTTCATAGTTCCTACACACTCTATCAGTTATTTGTGTCTCATGTAGGGGAATACTAATGTGACATACATAATCTAGAGATTCAGATTGTACATGCAGACATTTTACAAACTGAGGTGATATGAATGAGTGTGTGGATTCGAAATCAAATAACACATTAGCTCTACGATTACAGACAAGAAGATTACCTCTAATAACATCGAATGAGGCATCTGCTGTCTCCTGATCAATCGCGAAGACTCACCCTCGGGTGACAGGCCTCTTACCTTTTTCTTCTATTGTAGCCCGTCTCTGAGGGATCTACTTCTGAACCGTTCGGGTCTATCTCTCAGGCGGTGGGAGAGGCTGATCTTGTGGCTGTGGAGTCTGTTGTTGTGGACAATCTCTCATCAAGTGTCATTTCTCACCGCATCTAAAACATACTCCTGCCCTCTAGAGGTAAGGTCCACAATGTGCTTTGCCACATTCCGGACAATTCTGTCTGGTCATCAATTGGCCTCGGGTGGCTGTAGGAGTAGTAGTAAGGGTCACAAGTTTATCAGCCCTCACTGGAGCCTCACCAAGTCTCAATCTCTTTGGTTGACTCCTTCTTGCTTCAGTTCTAGGAATCTCAACTCTCTTACCCTTACCCTTTAATTTCCCCCCAAAATCCATACTGAGCCTGAGTAATGTCCAAACCTCTCTCTACGTCTTGGGTGCGTCCCATAGCTTCACTGAATTCTGTAATATGGAAACCAAGTAGTTTATCCTGAATAGCAGGTCTCAATCCAAATAGGAACCTCCACGCATGACATTGCTCATCTCTGACCGTCTCTGTGTCATATTGCATAAGGGTAGTAAATCTATTCTCATATTCGTCTACGGTCATATTGCCCTGTGTCAGTTCTAAAAAATTCATCTACGTTTTCTGTTGGGCAGCAAACGGTACATACTGACACCTGAAGGTATCTAGGAAGATCTCCCATGTAATATCCTGATGCCTAGACATCAAATAAGTCCTGGTGGCTCTCTACCATAGACCGACCTGTCTGGTCAACATGTATGTTTCCATTCTGACCCTATCCCCATCCTTACACTCTAAAAACTCAAATATCGGCTCCAAATCAATCAGCCATTCCTTGACCCTTACCGATTCCTTTGCACCCTTAAACTCTGGAGGATACATCTTAAAAAAGTCTTTCATTCTGCTCTTATCCTTGTTACCCGTCTCAATCTGTACTGGAGGCTGAGCTATCAGAGGCACCTGAAGGGCCTGTGGGGGAAGAGGCGGAGGAGGATGTGCAGGCGCACGAGCATCGGTGTTTACAGCATTTGCCCCAACCTATTGGGCAAGCATGGCTGTAATTGTACCAAGCCCTTCTCATATACTTCACACTTCTTGCTCAAGCATTCTCATCCGAGCATTTGGACTATCAGGCTGAGGGGGAGGTGGTGGAGGATGATTTTGCCTCCGTGGGTGGCCTCTTCTACCGCTCATTTAACTAATTCAAATTACCTGCAGCGATACCGATAGTTTTAGTTACAGCTATCACAGGTATATACAATTTATAACCAGACAAGTACAAATACTTGAGATGTAATCACACTTGTCCTAACTGACACTGACAGTATTAGACAACCTTCACTTTGATACCACTTTTACTGTAACGCCCCGAAAGAGTGAAAATAGGGCTAACTTTATATATATATATATATATATATCTACTTAGGTTGTATTCATGTACAGTATAGGATACTTCTTTCTTTCTTTATTTATTTTCTAGTTTTCATACATTCAATCCACCTCATACGTTAAATAGTAAATATCATCAACATATTAATTGTTTCTTGAACGTTTTCATACTAATCCATAAGAGCAGAGATTACATCTCGTAATAATTATACAACCACGTACCTGTACATTATATATGTCTGGAAATAAACATTTGTTATTATACCTAAACAAGTACTTCGTAGATAGCTGCACAACACTTACTGCAAGAAATCTGAAATGGAGAAAAAGGGGGTGAGCTTCTGGGGAAAAGCTCTGTAAGGAATATGTTTAGAATAATTCTAACTATATAAAGCATGTAAAAATCATGCAAAGTATACTTTCATACTTTACTTGTGAAAATCAAATCATAAACTTTATTTCGTACGTAAAGCATTCATGCAGGAAAATATCATATATGTGTATACTTTCCCTTTTAATACAATGAATGTCTTTTCATCTGAAAGCATAAAACATGTTTTTTTCATGAAAACATCATTATGCATAGTTTCCTTTCGTGAAACATTCATTATACATAATTCATTTCGTAAAATCATCATCATTCATAAATCATTTCTTAAAATCATCATCGTTCATAATTCATCGTCATTCGTCATCATCATTCATATGTCATCATCATTAAAACGTGGAGACTAGGCTACATCTAAGTCATGCAATATACGTTATCCTCCGTAGAGGGTCATAATCATATCAATGGCCATGGTGGGGGCTGTAGACTGGATCAGGTTCGTACAACAATCATAATCATAAACATGGGTAATATCAAATCATCATAACTTACACTAGCACATAGCTAGGGCACAAGCACCAATGTGACTCGTCGTGCGGGAGACATACATGCGTGCTGCGCATGCACGAGATACTACCAGAAATCATTATCATAGACCGCGAGTAACGAGTCAACCACCACACAGGTGAAGACAAGCGTATAAGGGTCCTACGTATCGGTATCTCAAGTGACGGAGCCGGAGCGCCACTAGCAGTAACCATGCATATAAATAGCCTTCTAGTCTAAAAATCTCTTTTTCTTTACTTGCATACTTTCAAATTTATCAAAAGTTCCTTTGAAACATGAATATAAAATCATATAGCTAACTATAAAATATTCATGTGTTTCATGCTTCATAACATATAATATACTTCATCAGATCGTTTCATGAGCATAATTATGCTTTGTAAATAATTCATAAATATGAATATGTTTCGTAAATCATTTCATGAACATAATTATGCTTTATAAATCATTTTATGTACATAAATAGGTCAGAACTAAGCTAAATTATACCCCTTACCTCGTAGACCCTAGGGCGGCGTACAATCGTCGGGTCTCGAGATTGTCTCGATTTACGTGCCAAATTCTTGAGCTACCCAAAACGATACCAATGCATCATATTTTGATCAATTTTATCTTAGCATACTCAATTTTGATTTATCTTCTCAAAGTTTGACCAATTTTGACATTTCAGTCAACTTTTTTGGTTTTCTAAATTTTACCGATTTAAATGTCGGTTTAAGCCGTTTTGGCCAATTTCATTTTTCTAATTTCTCATTTCATTACTTCATTAACCTTATAACTCATTCAAGTTCATGCCAATTTCATTTTTCTAATTTCTCATTTCATTACTTCATTAACCTTATAACTCATTCAAGTTCAAAATCATGCTGGTCACTTTGCCAAATTTTCAATTGTTTCACTTTTTGGTTTTACACTGAGTTAAGCTATAAACCGGGCTTTCTCAGTATAAATTTAACCGTTAACGACCTTAGATCCATCTAAATTTCACCACAAACACATCAACACCTTCTGTCCAGACCTCAAATCATTCATATAAATTAAATCATCCAATTCCACTTAACCAAAAACCTTCCAAAAACACCAAAGAACAACATATATGAACTTCATCATCATCCATCAACTTTACCTTGGGTTTGACCAAGGTTGACCATATTTTTCTTCCTCCAAATTGATCCTAAACTGTAATTTAACATGTATAGAGCTGAGAATCATCAAAAACTACAAGAAATTCCAATCAAAGAATAAAAAATTCTAAGTTCTTCACTTACCAAGAACAGGGCACATCTGACCGCTATTTGTTTTTCGAGTTTCTCACCTAGAAAATGAACTTCTTTGTGGTTGAATTTTTTATATGTTATATAGGACTTGAAGAGGAAGATTTAATCCATCTTGACTGACGCCTGAATCTGACTGGAAGGCCAAGGAGTACCGCCTACGGCAATTTGGAGGATTGATTGCTCTCGGCCTAGAAGTCCTTTGGAGTTCATTTTTGTGCCTCCTGAAAGCTTGTTATGTTGAATATATATCTGAAAAATTTTGGGTCTAATGGATTCCCCTAAAGTCTCCAAATTTGACAAAATAGGGGAGTTGGTCGAAAATCTGAAGTAGGACAATTTCTGTCCTGTATTGGAAAATTCCAAAAAATAGTTTTAGTCCAATTTTCTCACAATTTTCCACTTCTCAAGTGTTATATTATGTCTCTAGTATGTTTCATAAAAATTTAGAGATCACTTATTTACGAAAAATTCCCCGATTGAGCCCATTTTGCATAATTTGGTCAATACTGAGCAAAATGGCTTATAGTTTTCGATTTACCTTAAAAATTAATTTGATCCCCGAAACCTCCATATTTCCACTTGATTTTGATTTCTCAAGTAAATTTCACCTTATATTAATTTTCTATAGTCTCGGAATAGTTTTCAAGAATTTATAGAATTTAATCCGAATTTATTTTCTTTTCCGAGCCCATTTGCTCGGTTTAGTGCAAAACCCGAACCTTACTAACTTTTTCACTTCTAATACCCTAGTTTTCATTCTAAATATCATTTCATGACCATACATGAAATTCTTAAGAAATTCTCGGGCTTAAGGTCTTATATCGATTTTCATGCCATTGGGCCCCACGCCACTATCCCAAGTGCTTCGATGGTTCCAGGTCTGCATAATATTATTTCGAGTACTTAATTATTTTTTAGCTTCCAATTGTGTGATAAAAATGAAAATTTCGGGTTTCACACCTAAGCACAAGGAAAACCTTACAAGTTCTCCCTTTTCACAAGCTTAAGGAAAAAACCTACATCTTCTTTTTTCAAGGCTCAAGAAAGAAACCTTTACAAAGACTTCCTTTCTGGCTTAAGGAGTAAACCTTAATTCTACCTGTAGTAACAATTTAAGTCCTAAACCTAATTGCTAGCCATGGTTCTATGGAGTCACCACCAATCATTTTTAACCTTAGGTGTGATTGGTTACCTATTCTCATTTTAGGACAATGATTGATTTACATTTCAGATTTAGAGTTCAGAGGTACAGCTACTCGTAAGGAAGGGTATTGGCACCCTCACGACGCCCATCATAGAATGGTACCTAATTAATGTTGTGGTTTTTTAAAATAGTTTTATTTGAATAATCTGTAATTTGTTACCCCTTTATTTTATTCCAAATACTTAAATATTGAAAAATTCGAAGAAGCTCTCCATCATACTGGTGGAGTTTTTTGAAAATTTATCATCACTTTAAGAATATTCAAGTAGTACCATTCGACTTGCTTGAAGAGACTCTATCGTCGAATTCATTAAATCTCTTATAAAAATTTTCTAATTCATCACCTAGTTTCTATTTCTTATTTTATTTTATTTCATTTTATTTTTCTTTTTTTATTAGTTTTATTTATCTCAAATTTTATCTGTTTTAATTTTTTTGGGAACAAACTTTGATTATTAATTATTGAAAATTTATTTAAATCTTCCATCATTCTGGCGAGACTTAAAGGAAACTTCTCACTTAGAAATTTTCAAATACTAACCATTCGTGACTCTTTGAAATCTCATCCTCGAAATAACCTTCATTTATACTCAATTTATTATTAGTGATTTATTATTTTATTTTTCTCAAAAATAAATTTTGTTTATTAATATTGAAATTTTTTCTTAAATCTATCATCATTCTGGTGAAATTTAAGAAACAAATATTCTCACATAGAGATTTTCAAATCTCAACCATTCATGACTCTTTGGAATCTCGTCCTCGGAATAACCTTCATTATTCTCAATTTATTATTAATGATTTATTATTTTTATTTTTTCTTGAGAATAAATTTTGATTATTAATATTAAAAATTTTTCTTAAATCCCCCATCATTCTGGTTAAATTTAAATATTCTCACATATAAATTTTCAAATGTCAACCATTCGTAACTCTTTGAAATCTCATCCTCGGAATAAGCTTCATTTATTCTCAGTTTATTATTAATGATTTATTATTTTTATTTTTTCTCGAGAATAAATTTTGATTATTAATATTAAAGTTTTTCTTAAATCCTCCATTGTTTTGCGAAATTTAAGAAAAATATTATCACCTATAGATTTCTAAATGTCAATCATTCGTAACTCTTTGAAATCTCATCATCAGAATAATATTTATTTACTTTAAATTTTATATTTTTGTTACTTATTATTTATTATTGTTATTATTATTATTTATTATTCTAATTTATTTTATTATTATCATTATTATTATTTTAATTACTTTGAAAACAAATATCCATTATTAATATTGAAAATTTTACTTAAATATTTCATCATTCTAGTGAGATTTAAGAAAAAATTTCTCACTTAGTAATTTTCAAATGTCAATCATTCGTAACTCTTTAGAGTTCCATCCTCGAAATAATCTTCACTTATTCTCAATTTATTATTAATAATTCATTATTAAAATCTCATCTCATGTAATATTAAAAATATATTTTTACAATAATAAATAAAATGTATTAAAAATAAATAAAAGGACAAACAATGAGTTTAAATAAATAAGAAGAAAAAATAAGGAAAATAAATAAACATAACAAAAAGAATGTAAACCAACAAATAAAATATAAAAATGAAAATATGCAAGACCAAAAGCTCCACTTATTATAAGTTACCAAAGAATGTTCACCACTGATTTTTTTTTTATTTGAAGCGGTGCCATTTATTCCATTGAAAAGTTCTAAATAGTTTGGAAACTTTGCTCTTTTTTTTTTTGTTCACAAACTTGTGGTCAAAGTGGATCGCCTCAATACATTTGGCACCAAGAGAAAATAATAGAGAATGTAATGTCTAACTTTAGAAAATGGAGTTAAACCTCTCTCATGAATTCTTACGTAGCTACATAGGGTTGGAGTCGAGGGTCCACGTTCACGTTCACGTCCACGTCCAAGTCCACGTTCTCCAAAAGAAACAAACTCCCCGATTACAATTCAGCACCCTTCTCCCCCACAATGGCCTCAACATAGCAGCAGCAATGAAACACTCAGCAGTAATGCAGGGCATGGCAACAAGACGCAACGACAAAGAGGACGGAGCAAGAAGGATTTTCTCAAGCGTGACTTTCTTAGTGCAGGGATGATGAAGATTCAGAGAACCAAGAAAGATATAGGGAAGTAGCAATGCTCTCAGACAACCAGCAAAGTTGTATGGATGGACTAAGACAGAGCATGAATGGTGCAGCAGTAAGGATGGAGGCAAAGGTGCAACGTAAAAGGCGAGTAGCCGCAACACTGAGCTAGAAGGCAGCGACGCAGTAAACAGGGCAGTAGTAGGCTTTCACACAGACACGGGGAATGGTTGGGCTTGGTGCAGCAAGGCAAAGCTCCACGCAGTAGCCAGCAATACATGTTATGCAGCAGCGGTGCAACTTGGCGCAATTTGGTGATGACGCGGTGCAGGATGTCGTACAGACGATGCTGACAGGGACGGTTCGGGCTTGAAAATGATGGTGCAGGGAGACAACAACGATGCAAGAAGTTGTGCAGGGTAATGAATGACGGTTCTGAACGGATGAAGCAGGGGATGTGCGATGATGGAGGAATGGAGTGGAGATGGGATGAAAATGGTGTGCGGCAAAAAGACAGAATATAGAAGCAGTATGAAGGCTCGGGTTCTCTTCCTTTTTTTCTCTGTGTCTTGGCTTTTATAGCTGTGCTCCCTGGCTCCATCTTGAGGAAAGATTTTTTTTTCTTTTCTTTTTCCACCCTTTTATGTCTTAATATTGTGGTATGTCACAGGGTCGTTCTCTCCTATATAACTTTTTCCAATGATGGCCTAAGTTCCTCGTAACTTAGTACAGTTAATCTCCATACTAACCCAAATCCGGGTCAATACGCAGCGATATAACACTCGAACAGAAAGATGACTCGACAACCTATATTAATAAAGCAAAGAACACTCAAGCTTTAGAGAAAAAAACATTTCTATTAATCCGCAATAAAAAGATTACAAACTTAGCTAAGAAGACCGCTCTTAGCTATCACTCTCTTTCTCCCTGAATGATTCTCTCATTGAATGATGAATACATTCTACCCCCTCCCTTGAGGTTTATATAGGCAAGTGAGGACATCCCCCTCACGTAGACAACTGAGTTTGATTACAACAGAAACTCTATAGGATTAATTCCTACTAAACTAAGGACTCTCTGGATGATCGCCACCTCAATGCTCTTCAGAGTTTATATCCGTGATAATCTCCAGTGATTCAATCTGCCAAGACTTCTCCGCTTATCTCGACTTATGACCCGCATTCATCCTTATCTCGATTTTCAAGGATTTGCCTTAGCTCTCACGCCCGTCTCCCACGACTGCACGATCTTTACTATGGCCATTGTCAACCACTTGGTTAATGTTTCTAGAGTGTCGACAAGTTAGCTCGCCACCCGCAAACTACGATCATTGTCCATTAGTGTCTCTATTTCATGCTTGGCAATCCGCCCAAGCCAAGTACATGTCTTGCATGTTTTGGTGCGCGCCCCGTTCCGCCTCGTGCAAAGCTTTCCCGCGCTCCGCACTCGTCATAGTGCCCCTAGTTGATCCCTTGTGAGCTGGGCGTCTAATCAAGTAGTTAGGGTCTAACAAACCCTCCCCCCGTCAGAGGAAGCCGATGCCCTCATCGGAATAAGCTCCAAATACGCCTTGATCTCATCCTCTAATTGCCATAAAGAAGTGTCTTTCTCCCAAGTAGCGTCTGCCTTATCTTCACCTTCTCACTGCACCAAGTAGTAGGTTCTTCGATTCTTCCTACTAGTTCCCTCAACCTTGTGGTCAAGTATCTTCGCCACCTTCTTCTCGAAATGGCTTCTTACAGTAGGTGGAGCTTTCCTTACCTGTTGTCTCCCCGGATCAACATCTTCGTGGTAAGGCTTCAAAAAGCTCATGTGAAAAGTAGGATGCAAGTTCATCCTCTCTGGCAGTTTCAGCTGATAATCCACTGCGCCTACCCACTTAATAACTTCAAAAGGGCCATCGTATTTTTGCACTAGACCTTTGTGACACCGCTTGTCTGTGACTTGTCTCTATATCTGAGGCGTCAGTTTGAGCAACACCTTGTCACCTACCTCAAATTCTAGTGCCCGCCTATGCTAATCCGCATATTTCGCCATCCTCTTTTGTGCCTTCTCCAAGCTCTCCCTAGCTTGTTCCATCAACTCCTAACGGTCTCACACAAATCTATATGGCGCTGGGCATTCCCCTTGGGACTTAGTCTTTACTATCTCCAAAGGTGTGGTAGGTTGATGTCCAAATACGAACTCCGCTGGACTCATACTCGTGGAAGATGATCTATGCATATTATAGCAAAACTGTACGGAATCGAGCAAACTTACCCAATTCTTTTGGCTCGAGGTCACATAGTGCTCAAATACTCTTCCAACAATACATTAATCCGCTCCATCTGGCCATCTGTCTACGGATGATTAGCCGTGGAAACTTTAGTTCTGAACCTATCAACTTGAATAAGTACATCCAGAATCTCCTAGTAAACTGAGTATCCCGATCGTTCACTATATCTTTGGGCAATCCAAAGATCTTCACCACATGATTCAAAAACAACTCTGCAGCTTCATGTGCGGCACATGCATGTAGGGCTGCTATGAACACAGCATACTTAAAAAAACGATCTACCACCACCATTATAGATTTCATCTTGTTTATCTCCGAAAATCCTGTAATGAAATCCATAGAAACTGATTCCTATATCCTCTCAGGGATAGGCAGTGGTTGAAGAAAATCAGCTTGCTTCTTCCTTTCGGTCTTATCAATCTAGCATATGTGGCATGTGCAGACATATAGTTCGATGTCTTCCTCCATCTTCGACCAGAAATATGTCCTTGACAACAATGCCAACATGCTTTCCACTCCAGGATGTCCTGCCCACTGTAGGTCATGGGTTTCTTTCAGCAACTCTTTCCTTAGTCCCCCGCCAGATGGAACATAGAGTCGATTGCCTTTGGCATACAGTAAATCCCCCTTAAGCCAATACCTACGAACTTTGCCCATCTTTACGTTCTCCCTAAGCTGTTCATAAGTCTTATCCGCTGATGATTGCTGCCTTATCTTGTCAATCAGGTTAGTCTCAATAGCAGATAATGAAGCAACATAAGACTGGACTATCTTACGACTCAACGCGTCCGCTACCTGGTTCTCCCTTCCCGATCTATGTACCCAGGTGAAATCAAACTCTGTAAGGAATTCTTGCCATCGTGCCTGCTTCGGGCTTATCTTCTTCTGTGTCTTGAAATAAGTATTAGCCATATTGTCTGTCACCACCACAAATTTTGTTCCTAACAGATAGTGCTTCTACACCTCCAAACAATGCACAACCGCCGTCATCTCCTTCTCATGAGCTGAATATCGCATTTTTGCATCCTTCAGCTTGCGGCTTTCATAAGCAATCGGGTGTCCTTCTTGGACCAACACCCCTCCAATGGCTCGGTCTGAGGCATCCGTGTGAACTTCAAATGGTAGCTTGAAATCTGGCAGTCTCAACACTGGCTCGGATGTCACTGCCTCCTTGATTTTTAGAAAAGCTCGCTCACATTCATCAGCCCACAACCACTTCTTATCCTTTTTCAAAAGATCTATCAAATGACTTACCATCTTGCTATATCCCTTGATGAACCGTCTATAATAATTGGCCAGTCCTCAGAATGACCGCAACTCCGAAACCTTCACAGGGGCTTGCCATTCAATAATGGCTTGGATCTTCCTCTCATCTATCCGTATTCTGCCACTGCTAACTTTGTGACCTAGGAACATAATCTCCTACTGGCAAAACTCACACTTCTCCTTCTTCACATAGAGAGAGTGCTTTCTCAAGGTCTCAAACACCACCCTGAGGTGCTCCACATGTTCTGCAAGCGTTTGGCTATACACTACAATATCGTCTAGGTATACCACCACAAAGTGATCTAGGTACTCATAAAGCACATCATTCATCAAGTTACAAAATGTCACAGGTGCATTAGTTAAATCGAAAGGCATAACTAAAAATTCAAATGAGTTGTACCTTGTCACACAAGTCATCTTAGCTTCATCTCCCTTGGCAATCCTTACTTGCCAATGTCCTGATCTCAGGTCTAACTTGGTAAAATATGCTGCCTTCGACAACCGGTCGAACAGATCAGCGACATTTGGAACTAGATACTTATTCTTAACCGTTACCTTGTTCAGGGCTCGATAATCCACACACATTTCTCAGTGTGCCATCCTGCTTCCTCTGGAACAAAACTGGGGCTTCATATAGTGCCTTCGATGGTTAGATATATCCCGTATCCAACAGCTCACCAAGCTGTTTCCTTAACTCGACCAGCTCCAAAGGACTCATCCTGTAAGGTGCTCATGCAGGTGGTCTAGTGCTCGGTTCCAACTCGATCTTATGATCAATGACGCGCTTAGGTGATAGCGCATTGGGTAATTTTAAGGGCATTACATCCTTGTAATCGTTCAGCACCGTCGCTACTTCATCCGATACCTCGACAACCGTGTCTGGTTTCACCTCAACTAGGGCAATAAGTATGGTTGTCTCCCCCTTCTTCAACCCGATGTTTACTTGTGAAGCTGACTGCAGCAACGACTTTTCAGCACCTTGTCCTCTCTCCGCAGGGATAAAGTTTGGACATATCTTGTCAGATATCATCAATCCACCCAAATGTGGAATAGCAAATGCCTTTGCTTGCACAAAGAATTCAATGCCCATGATCACATCAAAATCATCTATAGGCAAAGACAAGAACTTACAATCCTGTTGCCAAGTTCCTATCTTCACTGATGTGGTAGCCGTTCCCTGGATGCCTTGGGCTTTAAAATTGATTGCTTTAACCTGATTGTTACTCCTCGTGACTTTCAGGCCAAGATGCTCAACTGCGTTCAATGAAACGAAGTTATTGGTCACTCCTGTATCAAGCATCGCTCAAATCGGTCTCCCATTCACCTCAACTTTAACATACATTAGTCCCTTATGATGAGCTTGTTGCTCGGTCCAAATAGCGTTGAGCAACTGCATCGGGGTAACTCTTGGACATTCGTCATCCGGATCCTCCTTACTCATGAGGGCCGCCAACTTGGTCTGTCTAGGGTAATCTCAAGCCTTGTGATTCCCATTACACAAGAAACAACTCCAATCCCCTTGCTTTGGGGTGGTTCCGATCCCCTCAGCTTAGAAGACTCCGCCTTCTCCTTATTTCTCTGGTGCTTCTTCCAGTCATTCTTGCATTTCCCCTTATTTCCATCAAGATGGTTCTTCTTCCTTTCCCCAATGTTCAAATAAGAACCCAGTTTGTAATCCGCCAAACTGTCTGCAGTCGTAATTGCCTGTGGCAGGTCCTTCACGTTTTGCCTACATAACTCAGCCTGAGCCCATGGCTAAAGTCCTGAGAAAAAGTTGAACAACTTATCCTCCTCTGACATATTCTTGACATCCAACATCAAAGAGCTAAACTCCTTGACATAATCTCGCACAGAACCCGTGTGCTTCAGTTTCTTGAGTGCTTCTCTCGCGACCCATGTCGCGTTTAAGGTAAGGAATTGATCCTGTAACTCCTTCTTCAGTGCGTCCCATGTTTCAATCCTCGAACGACCAGCACTATCATCATCTGTCAGTCTGCTTCGCCACCATAGCTTAGCATCACCCGAGCGGTACATGCTAGTGATTGTAACCTGGTCTTGCTCTGGTATTCGAGCAGCTTTGAAGTACTACTCCATGTCCCACAGAAAATTCTCAAACTCCTTCACATTGCTAACTCTTGCGAACTCCTTAGGTTCAGGCACCTTGATCTTCTTCTGAAGATCGCTACTATCACATCCTCTGCTACTACGAGACACATCCCCATGGTCTGTAGCAGTCATTGCGCGTTTCATCAGTAAAACGTCAGCCTTCAGGGAATTTAACTGCACCTCAAATTTATCCGATAGATCGTGAACATGCTGCATGATGTTGGTGTAGCGATTAGCATACTCCTTTTGCATGTCAAATGCCAGCTGTGTCAGCTCCTGGACACTGTCTGTCATAGCCTGAATCTGCTCAGCCATTGCACCCACCTCCTCTTGCGGTACGCCCACCATTGCTTCAAGTACAGCAACTCTGTCAGCCAACTCGTGTGCCATGATCCAAATTTCAGCTCTGATACCAAATTGTCACAGGGTCGTTCTCTCCTATAGAACTTTTTCCAGTGATGGCCTAAGTTCCCTGTAACTTAGTACAGCCAATCTCCACACTAACCCAAATCTGGGTCAATACGCAGCGATATAACACTCAAGTAGAAAGATGACTCGACAACCTATACTAATAAAGCAAAGAACACTCAAGCTTTAGAGAAAAAAGCTTTTCTATTAATCCGCAGTAAAAAGATTACAAACTTAGCCAAGAAGACCACTCTTAGCTATCACTCTCTTTCTCCCTGAATGATTCTCTTAATAAATGATGAATACATTCTACCCCCTCCCATGGGGTTTATATAGGTGTTGAGTTAATGTATTTTGAAATGACAAAACAAGTTAATTCAATAGTATTAAGATGATATAAAAACATGTTTAGAGGTTATCAGTACCAGAACTTAGAGTTCTGCTGATGAGAGATCGATCTGGCTTATGAGAGATCGATCTCCTGGGTTTTTACTTGATGAGAGATCGATCTCATGAAGGTATGAGATCGATCTGCCAAGCCTTAAACCTTTACAAAGGGATTTAGGTAGAGTGAGATCGATCTGCAAGGGTTAAGAGATCGATCTGACTAAAGCTAGAGTTGAGAGATCGATCTGGTCTAGGAAGAGATCGATCTCCCTTAAGAGCATAAGACTGTAGATCGATCTGGAAGATCGATCCACACTCAAACAGAGAACTTAAGAGATTGATCTGGTAAGGAAGAGATTGATCTCCTCAAAGTCAGAGAGCTAAGGAGATCGATCTGTGTTGTTGAGAGATCGATCTCCCCACTACGAGACTGCATGGCAGATCGATCTGTAGATCGATCTTGCCTCAAACAGAGAGATTAGGAGATCGATCTGCCTATTCGACAGATCGATCTCCCCCATTATTTTCAAACTAACAGATCGATCTGCTAACCTATGAGATCAATCTCCTTGTGTATTTGTGCTTCAATCTTGCAGGATTTATAACTAAGAGATCGATCTGGCCAAGATGGCAGATCGATCTGGCACTCTACTGGAGGTACCCAACGGCTAGTTTCTGCAAAATCTCAATGGAAAAAACAGCATTTAATGCTCCAACTACCAATCCTTCAGTATTTAACCAAGCATTGAAGACAAAGAGAATAGAGAGACTATTGCTGCACATTCCTAACACTCTCAAGCTTTTAATTCTTTCATTCCTTGTGTCTTCATAGCTCATTTATTGAGATTCATTGTATAAGCTTAAGTGCAGAAACTGTATTTTGTCCTACCCACTTTAAAGCTTCATTCTGTATTCAACCTTACCTTAAAAGAGAAGAGGATTGTTCCTCAGTGAGAGAAAATTGTAAAAAGGGTGAATACATTTCTGTATTGCTAAGGGTAGAGAGGTTATTCCTTAACCTGTAAAAGGAACATTGTAAGCTCTATTGAAAGAGGGAAAGAAAGCACTTGACAAGAAGGTCAATGAGAGAGGACGTAGGCAAGAGTTGGCCGAACCTCTATAAACGATTGTGTTTATTTCTCTCTTCCCTACCTTGCATTAAATTGTTTAATTTTATTATATTGCTTACTTTCATTTGCAAATTAAAATAGGATTAAATTAAAATTTACCATAATTGTTAAAAAATCGATTCACCCCCCTCTCGGTAGAGCCAACAATTGGTATCAGAGCTAGGACTCTTTAAACACATAGGAACAACTTCCTAAGAGTTAGAAACGATCAAATGGCTCATAACAATGTAGCTACTAGTTTGGTAGGAGAGGGGCACTCTACGGTTAGACCTCCAATGTTTAATGGAGAGCATTATGCATATTGGAAAACTAGGATGATGTTATTCATTCAAGCAAATGATTATGAAGTATGGAGGATCATAATAAAAGGACCACAAATCCCTACAAAGAGAATAGAGGGAAGAGATATCCCTAAAGAAGAAGATGAATGGGACTCAAATGATATTAAGTGTGCTCAGCTAAATGCCAAAGCTATGTACACATTATTTTGTGCCTTAGGTCCTAATGAATACAATAGAGTCTCCGGGTGCGATAATGCCAAACAAATTTGGGACAAATTGGTAATAACTCATGAGGGTACAACCCAAGTGAAGAAGACAAAAGTAGGTATGCTCACACATGATTACGAGCTTTTTAGGATGAAGGAAGGAGAATCAATTAGTGATATGTTCACTAGATTCACAGATGTAATTAATGGATTAAAGTCTTTAGGAAAAATATATTCTAATATTGAAATGGTAAAGAAAATTTTAAATAGCTTACCTAAATCATGGGAAGCTAAAGTGACTGCAATTGAGGAATCTAAGGATCCTCATACATTGTCCTTAGATGAATTGATAGGATCTTTGCTCACTTATGAGATGAAACTTAGAAGAAATGAAGAGCCACCCAAGAAAGTGAGAGTTGCTCTAAAATCCACTGCTCAAGAGGAGATTAAAAATGAGAATGGCAGTGAAGAGGATCTTGAGATGGCAATGTTTGCCAAAAGATTTAACAAGTTCATGAGGATGAGAGCTAGTAGTAGTAATAGGAGAAACAATAAGAGAGAACAAGAGGAAGTAGGTAGAAAAGACTCTATTGTGTGTTATGAATGTAAAAAACCAGGACACATAAAATTTAACTGCCCTCTTCTTAAAAGATCCAATGATAGGTTCCATAAAAAGAAGGCAATGGTGGCAACATGGAGCGACAGTGACTGCTCCGATGATGAATCAAATGAGGACATTGCCAACTTGTGCTTCATGGCTATTGAGGATGAAAAGGTAACTTCAAGCCTCAATGAATATTCTTTTGATGAATTGCAAGATGCATTTGATGATCTTGCATTAGAGTATGAATCTATGAGTATGAAATATAAAAAGATAATATCCAAATTGAGAAAAGAAAATGAGATATTGCAATTGGATAAATTAGAATGTGAAAAGAAACTAGAGATTTCAAATCTAGAAATTTGTGACCTTAAAGAGAAAAATACCAATCTACATAATTCATTTAATAGGTTCCACATGGGTCAACAAAAGTTAGATAGCATGCTAGAGACCCAAAGGGCATTCTTTGACAAAAATGGCTTAAGATATAACGCTAAGAGTAGGGAGACTCATCTTAAAAGTTTTATTGCTAGGAAGAGCATGAATAAACCTGTAATTACTTGATCATATTGCAATAGAAAGGGACATGCATCACATAACTGTAATATAAAAATGAGAACTCTAAAAGGAAAAATAGTAAAAAGGATATGGATTGCAAAAGAAGTAATTCACTCAAAGGATGTTAATGCATTAGCAAAATGGATCCCAATGGGATCAAGAATTGAATTCACTAACCTCAAAGGACCCAAGAAAATTTGGGTACCTAAGACTTGAGTTTGATTTTTTTGTAGGTGATTGAGCATAGCCACAAAGCTAAAACAAAAGAAGCATGGTACTTAGATAGTGGATGCTCAAGGCACATGTCGGGTGATAGAAGTCACTTCAATTCTTTCAAATCAAAAGTTGGTGGAGAAGTCACTTTTGGGGACAACTCTAAAGGCCAAGTTGAAAGAAGTGGCTCAATAGGTAATGATCACTTTTCTTTAGAAAAAGTATTACTTGTTGGGGGTCTAAAGCACAACTTACTAAGCATAAGTCAACTTTGTGACAAAGGTTACAAAGTAATTTTTGATTGCATGAAATGTAATGTTATAGATCCTAAGTCAAATAAAGTTCTTTTTCTAGGTCATAGGCAAGGCAATATATATATTGTCTATCTTAATGAACTCAAAAATGAAAATATATGCTTAATGGTAGACAACAAAAAGGAATCTTGGTTATGGCATAGAAGACTAGGTCATGCTAGCATGAGTGTGCTATCTAAGTTAGCTAGAAAGGATCTAGTTATAGGTTTACCCAAGATATCCTTTGATCATGAAGAAGTATGTGAAGCTTGTGTTAAAGGAAAACATAAAAGGACAATATTTAAGCCTAAGAATATTGTATCCACCACTAGGCCTCTCCAATTACTTCACTTAGATTTATTTGGATCAACTAGAACAACTAGCCTAGGTGGGAAACACTATGGATTTGTAATAGTTGATGATTACACTAGGTTCACTTGGGTGTTCTTTTTGAGAGTTAAAAATGAAGCCTTAGAGAAATTCATAGCTTACTCAAAAGTGACTCAAAATGAAAAAGGATATACAATAACAAGTATTAGAAGTGATCATGGCAAAGAATTTGAAAATATAGGATTTGATGAGTATTGCAATGATCAAGGAATTAGCCATAATTTTTCAGCCCCTAGGACACCACAACAAAATGGTGTAGTTGAGAGAAGAAATAGAACATTAGAAGAGATGGCTAGAACCATGTTATGTGAGAATAACTTACCAAAGTATTTTTGGGCTGAAGCTATAAACACATCATGTTATATAATCAATAGAGCCATGATAAGACCCATGCTAAAGAAAACTCCTTATGAGCTCTACAAAGGTAAGAAGCCTAACATTAGTTACTTCCATCCTTTTGGCTACAAATGCTTTGTTCTAAATAATGGGAAAGATAATTTAGGAAAATTTGATGCCAAGAGTGATGAGGGAATATTCCTAGGATACTCATTGAATTCAAAGGCTTATAGAATTTATAACAAAAGAACATTAATGGTTGAAGAGTCTATTCATGTTATATTTGATGAGTCAAATAATATATCTAAAGATTCAACCAATGATGAGAATATTGGAATATTTGATGAAAACTTAGAAGATGACTTTCTAGAAAAGCTTAACTTGAATAAAGAAGATGAAGAAGAGATGGAGATATTAGAAAGAGAACCTAGAGCACTAAGAGAGTTAGGATATGTAAAAGATTGTGAAATAGTAGGAGATCCAACTCTTGGAGTTAGAACTAGATCATCTCTAAGGAATATGTGCCAATATATAGCCTTTGTATCTCAAATAGAGCCTAGGAATGTCAATGAAGCCTTAGATGACAATAATTGGTTCCTAGCAATGCAAGAAGAGTTAAATCAATTTGAGAGAAGCAAAGTATGGAAACTAGTTCCTAGACCTAGTGATCACTCTATAATTGGAACTAAATGGATATTCAAGAACAAGATGGATGAAAATAGTGTGATCATAAGGAGTAAGGCTAGGCTAGTTGCTCAAGGCTATAGACAAGAGGAAGGCATAGACTATGATGAAACATATGCATCGGTAGCTAGATTAGAGGCAATAAGAATGTTACTTGCCTTTGCATGTTATAAAAACTTCAAGTTATATCAAATGGATGTAAAGAGTGCATTCTTAAATGGTTTCATTAATGAAGAAGTCTATGTTGAGCAACCTCCCGGATTTGAAAATCATGAATTTCCTGAACATGTTTTCAAATTATCTAAGGCACTCTATGGATTGAAACAAGCTCCTAGAGCTTGGTATGAAAGGTTTTCAAAATTCTTAATAGAAAAGGGATTTTCAAGAGGAAAAGTGGATACCACCTTGTTCATTAAGAATAAAAATAAGGATTTACTAGTTGTACAAGTGTATGTAGATGATATTATTTTTGGTTCAACTAATGAGTCTTTATGCCAAGAGTTTGCTAAGATCATGCAAGGAGAATTTGAGATGAGCATGATGGGAGAACTCACATTCTTCTTGGGACTTCAAGTGAAGCAAACAAAGGATGGAACCTTCATCAATCAAGCAAAGTATACTAAGGACTTGCTCAAGCGATTTGGAATGGACAACTACAAACCTCAAGCCACTCCAATGGGCACCAACATCAAGCTTGATAAAGATGAAAGTGGTAAGTGTGTAGACACTAAACTCTATAGGTCTATGATAGGTTCATTGCTTTATTTAACTGCAAGTAGACCAAATATTTTGTTTAGTGTATGCCTTTGTGCTAGATTTCAATCCTCTCCTAGGGAATCACATCTGTTAGCAACTAAGAGGATCTTTAGATACCTCAAAGACACTCCCTCACTAGGACTTTGGTACCCCAAAGACTCAACTTTTACCCTTCATGCATTTTCAGATGCAGATTTTGGAGGATGTAAAATAGATAGGAAAAGTACTTCAGGTACTTGCCAATTCTTAGGAAATAGGTTAATTTCGTGGTTCTCTAAGAAACAAAACAGTGTGGCTCAGTCCACAACTGAAGCTGAATATATAGCAACTGGTAGTTGTAGTGCTCAAGTGTTGTGGATTAAACAACAAATGAAAGATTATGGTATTGACATGAAGCAAGTCTCTATTAAATGTGATAATACCAGTGCCATTAATCTATCTAAAAATCCTATCCAACACTCCAGAACCAAGCACATAGAAATTAGACATCACTTCCTTAGAGACCATGTACAAAAAGGGGATATAATTTTAGAGTACATTGACACTTTACACCAAATAGCTGATATATTCACCAAACCTCTTGATAGAGATAGGTTTTGTATCCTTAGAGATGAATTAGGACTCATGACTATCCCTTAAGACTTTATGTTTCAAAAAATCTTGGTTTCAAGTTGATTTTAAAAGAATTTTTGCAAAGATTTTCTGGCAATAAGGATGAGAGATCTATCTCCTTGCAATATAGATCGATCTACATATTTCCAACAAGCCTAAATCATCAAGGTTAAGCTAAGCAGATCGATCTTCTAACCATAAGATCGATCTCCTTACGTCTCTGTTAAAAGGCAGATCGATCTGTCCACACGACAGATCGATCTCTTCAAAGCTTCTGCATTCTGAAGATCGATCCATGCATTTGGCAGATCGATCTCTCTAAGCCTCGGTTAAACTGCAGATCGATCTGTGTATGTAACAGATCGATCTCCTTAAGCCTCTGTTTGCGAAAAGATCGATCTATTCCTGCGACAGATCGATCTCCCTTGGCTTCTGGAAATGACAGATCGATCTGTCGCCTCGACAGATCGATCTCCTGTGCCCTGGACTATAAATTCACACGAAAAATCCCCAAATTTCAAAAACCCCAATCTTCAAATTCTGAAATTCCCTCGCACCACCTCCTTCGATTCCTCCTCAGATCGATCTCGGTACGGCCTTCATTGCATCTCCGTGTCATTTTCGGGTATAGTAACCAACATTTCTTACTATTTTTCTCAAAAATTTCCTTAGATTTGTGTTCAATTTCATTCTAGGGCAAATCTAATTACTGTTCCATTGATTTTTCTTTGTTTGTGAATCTAGTTAGCACATCTCTCGAGTCTAGAATCATGCCTAGGCTTAAGACAATAGGACAAAAACCTCTCCGAACCAATGTAGCAACCGGGTCATCTTCCCAACCCACTCCTTCCGCTTCCATCGCTTCTTTCAATAGGTGTTTTAAAACACCTACAAAAAGGAAGCGATACAAAGAGTACTTCTCAACCATGCCAATTAAGCATTGGCGGACTATAGATTTTTCTTTTCTCAATCGCATCGATTTTCCTTATTTGTCAAAACTTGAGGAATTTGGTTGGATGTCATTTTTGAAAATCAACACTCCCGTCCCTCCAAATCTCGTTCGGGCATTCTTTTCCAATACCGAACTCATCTTTGACCCTGATGACACTTGCAAAATTCACGGGTTCAAAACCTATGTCATGGGTAAGACAATTCCTATAGACACCGATATTTTAGCTCAAGCCTTCCACATGCGAAATGAAGGATTGACCAATGAGGATGAGGAAGTCTCCTTAGAGTTTGATCTCCCTGGGGATAAGGCGAGTGACCTACCGATGCACCCTCGGTTACTCCACCTCATTATCTCGTGGAATCTCTGACCTTTCGGTACCCGCCATTCAACAGTTAGGAGGTTAGATCGTTTCTGGCTCCATCACATTCACACCACAAGCCAAAAACCCAACCTCATTCATTTCATATATGAAGATTGGCTGAAGATCGTGCGTGGGCAAGCTACCACAATCGTTTTTTCGCAACCATTGGCCTATCTTCTCCAACGAGTTGGCGTTGACTGCAGCTGCGAAACAGGAGAACTGCCCTCTCCCAAGAGCGTCCTCAACATCGGGACCCTCCATCATATGGAATATTACAAAGACTTTCGAGGAGATTGGAAGAAAAAGAGGGAACAGCAGCCTATTGAAGCTATGGAGGAAGACCCCTCCAATGAGCCAGTGAACCCACCTGCCGCACCAGCTCCGGAACCATCGTTCTCAACTGCTCCACCCACTGCACCAACATCCTCACCTGCTAGCATGGAGATCATTATGAAGATGATCAGTGAACTCAACAAAAAAATCGATGAAGGCTTTGCATCTCAGCAGCGAATGTTCGAGGAATTAAACCAAAGAGTGGATAAGGTTTAGGAGACTCAAGAGGCGATGTTTGATGAGCTGCAAGTCACACGCACGCACGTTGAGAATCTTTCGGATCGTGTTCCTCCCTCACCATAGGCCTTAGGTGTTTTGATTTAGTGTAGTTATATCATTTTAAGATACTTGATGTTATTTGTGATGAATTTGCTTGAATGAAATGTTGTTTGACTTGTTATTGGTTGTGTTAATGAAAAAGTTCATTTTGAAATGCCATGAGTTTTCTCTTTTCGTGTTATTGATATGACAAAAAGGGGGAGAAGAAAACATGTGTGTGTGGTTGTGGTAAACGTTTAAAAGAATGATTAAATTGAGGGGGAGTTAAGTCAGTAACAAAGTCAAAAGCTCACAAAAAAGGGGAGCTCACAAAAAGGGGGAGTTTTTGCAAATTCACTAAACATGTTTGTTTGAATAAGTTTTGTCATATCAAAAAGGGGGAGATTGTTGAGTTGATGTATTTTGAAATGACAAAACAAGTTAATTCAATAGTATTAAGATGATATAAAAACATGTTTAGAGGTTATCAGTACCAGAACTTAGAGTTCTGCTGATGAGAGATCGATCTGGCTTATGAGAGATCGATCTCCTGGGTTTTTACTTGATGAGAGATCGATCTCATGAAGGTATGAGATCGATCTGCCAAGCCTTAAACCTTTACAAAGGGATTTAGGTAGAGTGAGATCGATCTGCAAGGGTTAAGAGATCGATCTGGCTAAAGATAGAGTTGAGAGATCGATCTGGTCTAGGAAGAGATCGATCTCCCTTAAGAGCATAAGACTGTAGATCGATCTGGAAGATCGATCCACACTCAAACAGAGAACTTAAGAGATCGATCTGGTAAGGAAGAGATCGATCTCCTCAAAGTCAGAGAGCTAAGGAGATCGATATGTGTTGTTGAGAGATCGATCTCCCCACTACGAGACTGCATGGCAGATCGATCTGTAGATCGATCTTGCCTCAAACAGAGAGATTAGAAGATCGATCTGCCTATTCGACAGATCGATCTCCCCCATTATTTTCAAACTAACAGATCGATCTGCTAACCTATGAGATCGATCTCCTTGTGTATTTGTGCTTCAATCTTGCAGGATTTATAACTAAGAGATCGATCTGGCCAAGATGGCAGATCGATCTGGCACTCTACTGGAGGTACCCAACGGCTAGTTTCTGCAAAATCTCAACGGGAAAAACAGCATTTAATGCTCCAACTACCAATCCTTCAGTATTTAACCAAGCATTGAAAACAAAGAGAATAGAGAGACTATTGCTGCACATTCCTAACACTCTCAAGCTTTTAATTCTTTCATTCCTTGTGTCTTCATAGCTCATTTATTGAGATTCATTGTATAAGCTTAAGTGCAAAAACTGTATTTTGTCCTACCCACTTTAAAGCTTCATTCTGTATTCAACCTTACCTTAAAAGAGAAGAGGATTGTTCCTCAGTGAGAGAAAATTGTAAAAAGGGTGAATACATTTCTGTATTGCTAAGGGTAGAGAGGTTATTCCTTAACCTGTAAAAGGAACATTGTAAGCTCTATTGAAAGAGGGAAAGAAAGCACTTGACAAGAAGGTCAAGGAGAGAGGACGTAGGCAAGAGTTGGCCGAACCTCTATAAACGATTGTGTTTGTTTCTCTCTTCCCTACCTTACATTAAATTGTTTAATTTTATTATATTGCTTACTTTCATTTGCAAATTAAAATAGGATTAAATTAAAATTTGCCATAATTGTTAGAAAACCGATTCACCCCCCCTCTCGGTAGAGCCAACAATAGGCAAGTGAGGACATCCCCCTCACGTAAGCAACTGAGTTTGATTACAACAGAAACTCTATAGGATTAATTCCTACTAAACTAAGGACTCTCTGGATGATCGCCACCTCAATGCTCTTCAGAGTTTATATTCGTGATAATCTCCAGTGATTCATTCTGCTAAGACTTCTACGCTTATCCCTGCTTATGACCCGCATTCATGCTTATCCCGATTTTCAAAGATTCGCCTTAGCTCTCGCACTCGTCTCCCATAAATGCACGATCTTTGCTATGGCCATTGTCAACCACTTGGTTCACGTTTCTAGAGTGTCGACAAGTTAGCTCGCCACCCGCAAACTACGATCATCGTCCGTTAGTGTCTCCATTTCATGCTTGACAATCTGCCCAAGCCAAGTACCTGTCTTGCCTGTTTTGGTGCGCGTCCCGTTGCGGCCCATGTAAAGCTTTCCGGCGGTCTGCACTCGTCAGCGCCCCTAGTCGATCCATTGCGAGTTGGGCGCCTGATCAAGTAGTTAAGGTCTAACATGGTAGCATTCATGGGAGTATGACAACCTTGATTTTTACATTCATTTAACTCTATAGTCAACTCTTTATGTTTGGCAGCAAATAACTTATTTCGCATTGCATGATTTGTTTCTTTTCAGTTTCTAAATAATTTCTTTCCGTTTACAGTAAATTCTTGGTCAACTTTTCAACTTGCTTGGAGTTTACATGGATAGAATTTGCATGGGAAGGGTTTGGATTTTAGATCAGCTTCAAAAGGTTGATTTGCTTTAATTTATTTTTTTATTTTTTATTTTTTCATTTTTTTAATTGCTTGGACAAAATTAGATGTCTACACTACTACACTACTACGTAAACCTCACTTACAAGTTGAGCTTTCTATTGGACTCTTCCTTATTATAAAGATGGAGTGGGTTTACATTTAATATTTTAATACCTTAACAAGGTTGACTGAATACAATTTGGCTCACAAAAGGAATTACAAGTGAGACTATGAACACTTTGTTTCCTTTTTTTTCCTCTTAGATGAAGCATGGATATGAGTATAACAATAGATTTGGAACTTTAGCTCTCTCTTATTTAGTTCTTAGCTTCTTCCTTAAATAGCTTCACATAAGTTTCTAGCTACTGATGATGAGATTTCAAGATTCTTCATGTTGGTAGACTTTGAAATTTGACTGTTACGATCTGCTAGACTTGAGGGTATTGATACATTCTTTCTATGTATCGATATTTCACAAGGAAATCATGCACATTTAAATACTCATGTATCAATGCTAAACTACAACTGTATCGGTATCAGAATAGAGCATGAAACTTCTATTTCATGGTTATAATAGGGTAACGATAAATCATCAATCCCGCCAATATTTAAACACAAGTTATTGATACATATTCAAAGTGTATCAAAACTAAAACTAGTAAACACATATTATTAACATTCATTGTAAGATATCATATTAATCTATGTTATCAAACATGCATAGATAAGCTATCACTTTATTTACATGCATATTTAACTATTCATTCATCAAGAATGATTATATAAGTTATGTACTAATAAGACTTTCATGCTTATGATTAAAATTACATTTTGTTTAAGTTCAAATGAAGTCGTATAAAAAACTAAAGTATTTCAAAGCCAACAATCTTCCCATTTGATATAACAAAACTTAAGATGAATTAATTTTAATATTTCCCCTTTAATTTAATATTTAACTTTTTATATTTTTTCAAAATCATTTTCCCCTAAATTTAAGCATTTGTATGAGGGTTACTAATTAGTCCCTCTTAAACAATTAATTCTTTTTCTACTTCTCCCCCATTTTGGTCATATTGAAAAGAGTAACTATTTCAAATTCCTAAACATGATAAAGTTTTATGGAATGTAAATTTAAGGGAATGATCAAACTTTCAAACAAAAAATCTCATATTTTTTCTTTTAGCTCAAGTACTAAGGTGAGATCAAGTAACTAATGTGGACAATAATGAATGTATTATGTATGCAGTATGATATATCATGCACATACAAGGACTGATACCAATGTTCGAACTTATATAGTGTGAATATGCTAATGGACTTGGGATATACAACTTAACTCAAGATCCATAACTGACTAAAATGATGCAAACAGACTCAACTGACACAATGGTGCAAATTGATTTAATGATGCAAACATTTTTAATGATGCAGAACATACTCAAAATGGTACGCATAGAATATTCATTGTTTAAGCTCAAATAAGACAAGCAATTAGCTTTGTATCAATGAGTCTATGGTGATGTTTACCATTCAAACAAACAGGTAACACAATCTATTATAAAAGTACTCAAAGCATTTTGGTATGTTCAAATAAAATGGCAAGCATATAACAAATATGGTAGTGTTTACTTACCATTCAATCAGCAATCAGCCTTTTCAAGCATAATCAAAAGACATTCATAATTAGTTGACCAATTCACAAAGGAGTCAAACACAAAGAAGTCACACAAGATTTTCAAGCAAGTTTAAAGTCCCTTGTGAAAGATTGATTGCTTCTATCACAATATCAGTCAGACATTATAAATCATACAAGAATGTAATCAAACTAATTGATTTCATCCAACACATTCACCAAACATTCAATCAATTATATAGTCTAAAGTCCCTTGAGGAGACTTGATACGCAGAGAGCATCCAAGGATTTTTTCGAATCATTCAAATATTAAAATATTAACAAAAGTTTTTTTAAAGTTTGTTAAATATAAGTTACCGAGATTTCACTTTTCCATGACTAAATGCCTCCCACTACACGAAAAGTTATAACTACTACATTCCAATATCATATATTATTTTTTTTCTTGATTTCTTGCCTGATCATGATCTTCTCGCACCTATCCTTGAGAAAAGTTAAACGTAAAACCATATTCCTTAAAGGTTTCAAGCAGAAGATAAGCATCAAGAGGTGGGTTAACGACAACTTCACATCCAAGATTAATCGTAGATAGTGAAAGAGGTATGTTAATGGAATAGAGAAAACAATGGATAGATTAGTTCATTGAATAACCTCGACCATATCTTAAAAAAGAAAAGGATGAGGTTAGGCTTTTGTCCTTCCTTGATCATATGGATCCACCGGTAATCAATGTTCATAATTTTATCTTTGCCCCCCCCCCCCCCTAAAAAAAAAATCTTAAGGTTTAAGAAAATGCAAGATGATAAGGTGTAAGACCCTATCATAGAAAGAAAGATGCTTAGGATCATCATCTAGAAGCATAATTTCAATTGGTTGACAATCTTCTACGAAAAATGTCTCCTTTGTCAACTATTTCGTATGTTCACGAAAGAGTGCCCCTTATGATGGTCATTTCTCTTCTTGATAGGAAGGATTTAAATTTTATGACTGCTCTTCCATCATTGGGTGAAAAGATATATGATACATTACCAAAAAAAAAATGCACGGAGTAAACTGATTGGGACCTTCTGTTTAAGTTGTAAGAAATACATCCAACCAAAACTTTCAAGAATTCCTATGAAGGAAAGCCAATTTGTGAAAGTGTAACGTAAGATACAATCTTCCGATCTTAACAAGATAGCTTGAAAACCATTTGAAAAACCTTTGTTTACTTTTAGAGTCTGAGAGGTTTGAATTCAAATAGGTTGGTAATTCTTTTGTGTCATTTTGAAAGTAGGAAAATTGTGTATTCAAAAGAAATGCTTCTCTGATAATTTAATAAGAAGTACGATTTCGAAATCAACAAGTTACTTCTTTTCAAGTTTGATCTTTTCTAAAGATAAAATATTTTGAACAGAGAGAAGTCATTAGATGGCTTTTCTTTGTGATAAGATGGAATGTGAAAAAACGTGTCTAATCATACTATTTTTATGGTTCCCCCTAATTTCGTATTGATACCTTTATGAAAGGTATTGGTTCGTATTCATCTAATATCGATACCACATGAAGATGTATCGACACTTTTTGAATTCATATTATTCCTAATTCTAAAGTATCAATACTTTGTTGGATTTGTATGGTAGAAAATACAATTCAACATTAAGCATAGTTTTTCATTTAAAAAAATGTCTTGTTTTACATAACAAATTGAAACATTGTAATTTAAAATAAAATTTTACTGAAATATAAATTTTTAAAGAATCAAGTAATGTTTTTTATTGTTAAAATTTTTAAAGGTTTAAGTAATGTCTTATATATATATATATATATAAACTGTTTTTCATTTAGTTTGTTTTCTGTAAATCTATAATCTTGAAACTTTTGTAATTTAAAAATTGTAGTTAAAGATATTAAATTGTGCTCGCTTTTAATAATCATGGTTAATGTTTTTATCTAACCTTAGTCTCTGCATTTTTTTTAATTAGTGAAGGATGGATAACGGGGAAGAAAATGAATATTTAGTAGTGTTTAATAAGAAAGCAAAATGTAAGGGAAAAAAGGAAATTACTATTTCTTTCCTTATTACAAAACCAAATCATTTCTAATAAGACGGATTAGTAAAGTGAAAATAATATGTGAATCAAATACGTATATTTACAAAATTATTTTTTATTTTTAAAATTTTATTTTATTATCTTAACTAATTAATTGTATAATAATAAAATAATATGATTATATTTTTTTTTCTATTTTTCAACTCCACCGTGCAATAGATGGAAAGAAAATTATATTTTCTTTCATTTTTGTCATATTTCGCAAACACATTAATAAAAAGAAAAAAATATTTTTTTCTTATTATTTTTCTCTCTTTTCAATTTTGATGGTGGTTGTGTCACCAGAATCCACGTGTACAACCATCCGCCAACCATTGACTGCCACGTGTCAGAACAAGAATAAGCCACGTGGCTGATGTTGCGACAGAGTTGCCACGCGACACAGTTGCCTGTTAAACGACAGTGTTCGGGGCGTTAGGCACTCTGTCGCCCGGTATGTGTGCCGCATAGTAGGCGCGACAGACCTCCATCGCCTCTATTGCGACATAGGTCTCCCGCATTGCCCCCGTGGTAGAGGTCTCCCGCACAGCAGCGGTAGAGGTCTCCCGCACAGCCAGCGGCAGAGGTCTTCCGCATAGTCTGCGGCAGAGGTCCATGGGTACTCTGCCACCTGCCACCTGCCGACTCCCCCGCAAGCTGCTTGACCCGAAGCGCGACAGAGTGCTCTATGACTCTGTCGCGGCCCAGACACGCGCCTGGGTCTCAGCTTGAACCGACTTAGAGAAACCTATAAATATCCAGGTGAGCTCTCAGAAAAGGAGGACCAAGAACAAAAAAGGGAAGGAAAAAAACTTAAACTCTCTGAATTAAGTAATACATTCTCTTCTTCATTCCTTCATACTCAACTCCCGATTTCTGACTTAATCATCGGAGTGCGCGTGCAGGGACAAATCCCTGCCCCCTCTGACTCCTGTTGTTTTTGCAGACTATACGAGGAACAAGTTGCATCGACGTCATCTCCTTGTCGTTAGCGCAATCTAAATACGTAGAAGGTATATTCCTGTTGCTGCTTAGCCCGGAAAACATCAATTTTTTTTTTTCAATTTACCTACAAGACATGAAATGGTTTAGTTGTATTATAACAAAAAAAATATGAGTGCATGTAATTTTTCTCTTTCAAGACATAACTTTATATATAAAATATTAAAAAATTGAAGAAATTTGAATGTTCAATGAATATTTATTTTTTTAAATTTGTAATTATTTCTTTTTAGAACATTATAAATAAGCTGTAATTATATTTTAATTATATTTGTATGTAAATTTTAATGACATTTTTTAATATTTTATTTTATTTTATTTTATTTTTTCAAAAAATGACTCGATGGACGAATAAATCCGATCCACGTTAGAACTGAATCAAACTTGTAGTTTTTTGGGTTCTTTTAAAAATGGACCTAAACAAATCAAGTCCATTTAGATCCACGTCCGCACGTACTAAAGTCGATCAGACTCATCCGTTTTCCACCCCTAACGCAGAGGTGAAAAACCGCGTTGAAGCACAAAATGGGAACAGCGATAAATGTTTTATAGGTTACAAACTGTACAAGTCCAAGTCCAAGTCAACTGGACCAGTGGCCATGCACGTTAAACTGTGTGAATTGAGAAGACCAGCTAGCAAAAAATATCGGTAAAAATTCCAAACCATTCAAAAGAATGAATGATTCTGTCGTTTCTGCTTGTTTTTTCTTCTTCCTTGTCTTTCTATCTTTTCAAGAAAAGGAAAATTAAGGGCTCGTTTGGTTTTGTTTTTATTTTTTGTTTTCTGTTTTTGTTTTCAGTTTTTTGAAAAATAAAAATAGAAAATATGTTTGGTATTGATTTCTGTTTTAAAAAAATGAAAATGAAAATGAAAATTTTCAAAATTGTTGGAAACAAGAATTTGATGTTTTCATTATTTTCGGAAACATGTTTTCATTTCTGTTACTGTTCATAAATAAGTGAACAGTATTTATATATTAATATAATATTAATATATTTTCATAATAAATTTATAAAATAAAATTAATTAATTTTTTAAAATAAAAATAACATTAATGTTTAATATAAAATATTATTTAATTAAAAAATAGTTTAATTTTAATATATTTATTTTAAAATAGAAAAATTGAAAAATGTAAAAAATAACAAGAAATAGCATAAATTATAATATCATAAAATTTATAATTTAAACTTGTATAATAATTAATTGAATATATTATAAATTTAAATAATATAATTTATTATAATTTAGATATGTTAATAATTAATATTATTACTAATTGCTATTATATAATATATTTAATAAATATTTTATTAAATGATATTATTATTTAATATTATATATTTTTAATTAAATTTAAAACATATCACTCTTAACATAAAATAATTTAATATTATTAAAAAGTGAATACTTGACATTAAATAAAATTATTTATATTAAATATAATATGTTTTAATAATATATAATTTTTTAAATTACTTAGTTAAATATATTTTTTTAGTAATTTAATATTATTTCAATTAAAATAAATAATATTATTAAATATAGGTAATAATTTATTAATTCATATTATTATTTAATATATAAAATTTAAAAATTTTATTAATCTCCATTATTATCTAATAAAATTAATATTAAAAATTTATTTATTATTATTTTAATTGAATTATCTTTTAAGTAATTATTTTATTTAATATTATATTTAATTATAATAAAATTTAAATAATATTAAATTTTAATATGATTAAAAGTAGATATTTCATATTAGTATTAAATATTATAAATAATATAATTTAATAAAATGTACGTAATATTATATAATAAATATATTATTATTTTTGTTCAATTTTTAAATTTTATTTTGTGATTGAATTATTGTATCTAAATCAGTTTAAAAATTTGTTCTGAATACGTAACAATTTTAACCAAACATGTTTTTTGTTTTTAAAAATCGAAAACAAAACAAACTAAAACAAAAACAAAAATTTTAGAAACAAAAAACATAAAATAAAAAATAAGAAACGATACCAAACGACCCCTAAATGACCATTTTGCTAGTAAGTGCATCCGAGGCAGGGCAGTGTAAAGCTGCCATGCTAAGTCCCCACACGTTTGTGCCCAGCTTTGTCCTTTGTTCTGTTTTTTCCAAGTCTTAATTATTCTTGCCAACGACCGCTTTTGAATGAATGAAATGAAGGACAAGGCGCACTTTCGAAAGGAATAAGTACAACGTAAATAAAGTTTTGGTTTACAGATATTATTTGAAATTAATTAAAATATTAGTATTATTATTTTAAATTACATTTAATATATTATTTTTATTTAAATTAATAAAAAATTATTATTTAATACACTATCAATAAATTTTTCAAATTTTACAAGTAAATTAAACTATTAATACATATTCATTTTATTTTTTTATTTTTTTAAATATTATTATTTAATACATTATTAGTTGAATTTTTAGATTTTATAAGTCATGTTAAAATGACGATATATAAATGTATTATCATCTCATACGTAATCACTTGTAGGTTTTGGTTGAATCTACAATGAAAGGCTATTGATGATTCCAGTTTAATCTATTTTTGTTGAATTTGTAAGAATTTTGAGATTAAATCCCTTGAAATTAAGGAAAAAATCTCTAATTTCGATTTTGATTATGATATCTATATTTTCTAACATATGATCAAATCACATTTTCAGTTTGAATTTGTTATTATCTACTTTTTTTTGGATACATAAACAAATAAAAAGAAAAAGAAAAAATAAAGAAAAAAATAAAATTTAGGCTTAAACTCATTTTTGATCAATCTAAGAGGTCCAATTTGTAACTCCAAAGAACTGAAAAAACCCAATTCATTATTCAAGCATATTAAAGTCCTACTGAAAAAGAGTTCGAAGTGAAGAAATCGAAACACCAAACAAATAAAATGTCTATAGCCACCTCTCTTTGCACATTTGTTGCGAAATAGTAATTGTGTAAAGACAAAAACATTCAATAAGAGGTTCTAAAACTTATACCTTAAAACATTAAAATTCTTACTTGAAAAAACTCATCTAGAAATAAGGTTTTTAAACTTTAAATTCTTCATTTGAAAAAATTCCTCTAAAAAAGAGGTCTTGAAATTTAAAAAACTTTTATTTGAAAAAGCTTTTTTTTCTAAAAGGAGGCTTTTCATTTGAAAAAACTTTTCTCAAAAAGAGGCTTAGAAATTAAAAAAAAAAATATTTATATTAAAAAGTTTTTTTTTCTAAAAGAAGGTCCTGAAACTTTAAACTCTTTGTTTGAAAAAACTCTTCTTAAAAAAAGGCATTGAAACTTTGAATTCTCCATTTGAAAAAAACTCTTTTTGAAATGAGGTCTTAAAACTTTAAAATCATCAATTAAAAAAACTTATGTTAAAAGGAGGTACTAAAACCTTAAAAACTCCTTTTGAAAAGAGGCATTGAAACTTAAAAATTCTCCATTTGAAAAATCTCATTCTAAAAAGAGGCCTTGAAACATTAAACTCTTCATTTCAAAACTCCTTTTTGAAAAAACTCACCATGGAATAAGGCCTTAAAACTTTAAACTCTTCATTTGAGAATGCTACACTTGAAAAGAGGCTTTGAAAATTTAAAATCTCCGATTAAAAAATTTTCTTTCGAAAAGGAGGCTTGAAACTTTAAGAACTACATTTGAATAAATTTCTCTTAAAATGAGACCTTAAAACTTATAAAGTACTCATTTGAAAGAGCTCTTCCCAAAAGGAGGCCTTAAAACTTTAAACTCTTTATTTGAAAATTCTTCTCTTGAAAAAAGGTCTTAAAACTTTAAAATCTCTACTTGAAAAAGTTTTTCTTAAAAGGAGGCCTTGAAACTAGACTTGAGAATTTATGCATATAATTCATATTCGTGTCATGTAAATCCAAATTCATGTCGGATAAAATACAAAAATTTTATATTAAAATTCATATCGACATGTCAAACACAAAACTTTTTTTTAGCTTTTTTTTCATATTCATATACAAATTTTACCAATTTTAACTCATATCACCTTCATATCTTTTATTCATATAATTTTCATTTTGTGTCACTGTGTCGCGTCTAAGATTGCCAAGTCTACTTGAAACTTAAAACTCCACTTGAAAAAAGCTCTCCTTAGAAATAGGTATTGAAACTTTAAAAATTCCACTAGAAAAATCTCATTCTTAAAGAAGCCTTGAAATTTTAAAATCTCCTATTAGAAGCTCCTAATGAAATGAGGTTTTAAAATTTTGAAGTCTTTATTTAGAAAAGCTTCTCTTAAAAAGAGACCTTGAAATTTAAAAATCTCAAAAAAAAAAAAGCTCATCTTGAAAAAAATACATGAAAGTTTAAAAATTGCCACTTAAAAATGTTTCCGCTAAAAAAATGTATCGAAACTTTAAACTTTTCATTTGAAAAAGCTTCTTTTAAAGATTCAAAGATGCCTTGAATCTTTAAAATCATTTCGGAAATCACTCGATTATGTTCAAATGTCTTACAATAGAGCCCAAAAGGATTTGAAAATCTTGTCCGAAGGTCTTGTAGATCATGCGATTATTCCCAGAGGTCTTACAAATCTTGCCTAGAGGACTTAAGATAATGTGATTACGTAGAAGGTTTTACAAGTTGTGCTTGGGGGTCTCAAAAATCTCATCTGAAAATGCTTCTCTTACACAAAAAATCCTTGAAACTTTTTTTTTTTTAAATCTCCAATCTTGAAAAATAATCATATTTTCATGTAATTAATGTCATGAATGCCATGCATGTGATAAATATCCTACCATTTTGGTTGTGGTAATAATGAATCTCATTGTCATCTTTTCTGTCTATCTCATTGCAACTGTTCAATTTGCAACCTTAAGCCATCAACTGGTTTTATGATCCGCACAAAACCTTATTCATTAACATCATGTTGTCATACTTGTAAACTTCTTTCATTATTCTCATTTTTTCCTCTTTGCTTGTATCATTCTCAAGTTTATTTCTCAAGTCATGAAGAGACATTTCATAACTATCACTATTCATTTATTCATCAACTTTTCAATTTCATTACTAATGCAATTCATTATATTTTCTATAAAAGGTACGCAAAGAAATAAGGACAAATTGGTCAAAAAATAACAAGCCAATGGACAATTTCAGAGAATACAGTGAGGATGACAATTTTAAATGATAAATATTCAATCAATCTTGAACAGATTAATCCATGATTTTTCATTTAAAAAATCTATGCAATTAACATTCTCAATCTTTATGAATTCCAACTAAACTTTTTCCCTTGTTTAGTTAAATCTTCAAATGATGGTGAAGTTAAAGTTAGCTTCGAACTTTCTCTATTCATCTTTTTTTTTTTTTTTAAACTCAAATTGCTTTTCGAGTTTTTAATTTTAGCCTTCATTGTATTTTTTCTCATTTTTTTCTTTTTCTGTTTTTATTTTTATTTAATTTATGTTTTGATTCTTTTTTATTATTTCTTCTCTTATTTTCCTTTTTATTTAATTTTCAACTCCGTCCATTCTTTCTTCTTTCTTGAATCATCTTCATTCACTATTAACATTCTCATGAAATTCTCTATAAGTTTAAGAAGTAAGAAAGGATCATAATCTTATTATCCTTTAATGATAAAACAAGCATGCCTTAATTCAATATATGTTCTTTCAATTCAAATACTCATATTTTATTAAAATGGATTTTTTAAATACGTAATGTAAACTGAGGTGAGGGTTATAAAAAGTGGATAAGAAAAGCCCAAAATCAATGTTTTAAAGGTTAAAACACAAAGGATCATTTGTTATAGACGAAACACTTCGGCATTTTGCCCCATTTTTCCTTAATCCCTTTTCACTTTTCATTCCTTCTTCTTTCTTTGTTTTTTTCATTTTTTCTTATTTATTCTTTTTCTTTTTCTTTTTCAAAGGGAAGACAAGTGAAGCAGTAACCAGGAAAGGAATCAGGAAAGAGGGAAGGAAGACACCGAGAAAGCTGGAATGTAACAAAAGCAGAAAACTGAAATAGAAGTAAGGGTCTTCGATGCCAATCGGGTAGCTGTGCGCAAGGGCCAAAATCTGGTGAGTGAAGGAGCTGTGGTGAACTGGAAATAGAGGGCTGAAATAGGAGACCGAGAGAGGCAGAGCGAAAGGAGAGGCTGGTAGACGGAAAGCCGGAAACGGAGTGACCAGAGGGACCACCAGCGCCGGACGAAAACGTCAAGAGAGGAAGAAGATGGCAGCGCCAAGAGGGTGAAGGGACGATGAACAGTGTCATCGGGTGACAGTGAAGAAGAAGAAGAAAGGAAGAAGAAAAAGAAAAGAAAGAGAAGGGCGCGAAAGGAAATTCAAAAAAAAAAAGGAAACAAGAAGAAGAAGAGGAGGATAGGAGTAGAGGTGGCAAACGGGCTCGGGCGGGTTCGGTTTGAATTTTTTTTGGGTTTGAATTTTTTCGGGTTCGAGTTTTTTTGGGTTCTGGTTTTTTCGGTTTCGGGTTTTTTTGGGTTCGGGTTTTTTTGGGTTCGGTCCCGGTTCTAGTCGAGCGGGTTTAGCGACCCGACTTGAAATATTTTGAAATTTTATTAGTTATAATATTTTTTTTTTAAAATTTTGAATGCGATAATTAATTTAATTTTTATATGATTTTATATTTTAATAAATATTTATATAAAAACAAATTTCTATATTTTAATATTTATTATTTGACAAAAATAATTTACTCTTTTTTAATTTCTTACAATATTTATTATAAAATAGTAGATATGATTATATTCATTAAATGCAAAAGAAAATATTACATATAGATATTACAGGAAGAAAAGTAGCAATTAATATTATCATTTACCAAAAAAATACTTAATATGAATAAATGATCAATTAATTAGCTCTATTTTATTTCTAATTTGTTTTTTATTTGTACATAAATCATAATTAATATTATTGCATTAAATATAATCGTTTACATTAATTAATCAAATGTCTCATTAAAAATTTAGAATATTAAATTAAAAAATTATATATTTTTAATATTTGATATAATTATATCATATACAATTATACACTACCATATGATTGATATTTGGTAGTTGATATAATACACTAAAAATATATATTTATACAAAAAAACTTTGTGAGCTTAAAAAAAGCATAATATAAATAATTATGATATTAAAGTAGATAATTATGATTAAAATAATAAATTTTTAAATTTTAAACAGAAGTCACTAAAATTAGATTAATAAAAGTTTCATAATATTTTTTTTTATTTCCTCTGTTAGTTTGTTTTTAGTTTTACAGATTTCCTTCAATTTCTAGATGTTATCTTCTTCACTTCTTTTCTAAATAAATGTTTTGCTTATTTCTTGGCCTTGGCCAAGAAAAATTGAATAGTATAAAAAATTTGACTGGACTACAAATATAATCTATCTATAGAATAATTGAAATTGTTGATAGGCTTTCAAAGAATAAGAAAAGAAAGGATATGATTTCATGATAAATTATTAAATTATTGTATAAAATGGAATAAAATAAATATTACACGTTAATGTATATATATAATTAATTTAATAATTTTCAAACAGAATTATAATATTATATAATAACATGGTTAAAAAATTAATTATTTATTATCAAAATAATTATTAAAATAAATATTTACTAATTAGTTATCATATATAAGTATAACAATTTTTTAATTTTTAATAAATTAGTTACATAATTTAAATAAAAAATTAACTTAAAATAATTATTTTTGTACAATCAAGTAATGATGCATATTTGTCTTGATCGCCACGTTGCATAATGCACAAGAAAAAATATCTACTGATATTATTTTAGTGGACTGGTATAAATATGAACCGATAAGGTAGGCAAATAAATAAATAATCATATATGCTTAACAAAATTATACCTAATTAATTGTTATCAATTCGTTTAAATTATACCTAATTAAAGTTCTATAATTGTAGCTAAATTCTCAATTGATAGATACAATTAGTTTAAGTTTGAGAAAATTATTAAAAATAATATAGAAGTTTAAATAAAATAGGTAAACCCAAAAACTGATATAATTTAATCATAATGATTATAAGACAAAATATAATTAAAAGGATGAAATATGAATTAAAGAGGAAACAAAATTATAAAATTTAGTAATAAAATTTATACAAAAGACAAGACATGACAAAAACTTAAATTTCCTAACTAGAAATAAAATTTGAAAGATATAAATATTTATTGTTAATTTGATAACATATTTATATAAATTTTTTGTTCAAAGTTTAATATAAATTGCTTTAGTAACTTATTGAATTATTATTTTTTATATTAAGTAATTCTTTTTTGAGTTTTAATTTACATTTGTTATTATAATTTCATATATGAACTTATTTTGTTATTGTAGGGATTTAGAAACTTCAATTCTGGATCTCTTTTATATAGATCAGAGTTAAATGTATATTTGAATGAACCAAGAGAAGATTATGAGATTCAAATTGATGTTCTTGATTATTGGAAGAAAAATCAATTTCGATACCTTGTACTTTCACTGATGGCTAAGGATATATTGAGTATTCCAATTACCACAGTTGCATCTGAATCAGCATTTAGTATGGGTGGTAGAGTTATCAACAAATGAAGAAATTGTCTCATAACACATAATGCAGAAATTTTGATTACCACTTGTAATTGGCTGTATGGATATGATATAGATAAAGATGGTAAGATTTTAGTGTCATTATTATTTTATTAATTTTTTATTATTTAAATTCTTATATGATTATTTTTATATATTTTATTAGATGAAGAAGATGAAATAATGAGATTTGGAAGGAAAGTTGGATTAAATTGAACTAGTTGGTTTATAGATGAGGATGAAGAGTTCTAATTGTAACGTATGTTGATATTTTATTTCTTACTATTTATATTGTTAAAAAATTAAATTTTTTTATTAAGAGTAATTATGATTGATCATTGCCTCACTAATCTTATTTGAAGACAGTGTCGCTCTTGGAGAGTTTAGTTACTTCCTGCATTTACAATCTTTTCGAGTATGTTATTCATCAAGCCGCTAGCGTTGAATGGAATGATCGTATTTTCCTGTTTTGTTCATCATGCAATGTATGACTAGGGATTGGTTTCTCCATGACTAGGTGGCTATGTATGAGAATGATTGTATGTTTTCTATTTTGTTGTTCTTGTAATATTACATGTCATAACTTTAAATGTTTGATATTTTCTTTGCTGGTTTGTTTTTTACTATATTGGACTAATTTAGAGCATAACTGTGAGATCTGAGAATTTCAGACATATTTTATTGATGTAATAAGAATTTGAAGTGTAATTTATTGAGCTAAGTAAATTGTGGGAATTATAATTGGAGATTTATATGTTAAGTGTGTAAAATGAGCATGAAGTATGAGGACAGATCGATCTGGGAGAAGGAGAGATCGATCTGGTGAGTTAAAAAATGACAAGGAATGAGGAATTTAAGGAGCAGATCGATCTCCAATGGAAGAGGATCGATCTCCTTATGAATTTGTTTGAGAGAAGATCGATCTCATGAGGAAGAGATCGATCTCCAAATGATTCTGTTTGGGAGAAGATCGATCTCTTTAGGAGCAGATCGATCTCATAAAGCCATAAAGAGATCGATCTCACCCCTCGACAGATCAATCTCCTAGGCATAAAATTGCCCAGATCATCCCCAAAATTCAAACACAGATCGATCTCCTACCTCCAGTCTATATAAGGAACCCGTGTTTTTCTCTTGCAATTTCACTTTCTCTCTCTTCCAACCCCCATTTTATCGAAAACCTAACTTTCTCACTCATCCAAATCACCCATTTCCGGCCGAATCAGCTGTTGTGGTAAGAAGGAAAGTTGTTCCTCATCAAAGGGAGAACAACATACTTGGAAATCGAAGGACGAATCGGATCGAGGCGTGGGTTGTGCGTCTCACAAGCTTTGGGTAATTTCTAAACCTCGATCTTGATATTTCAGCTGATTTTGATGATATTGGTGGTTGTCATTGCGTTGAAATAGTTGAGAAATGATTAGGGATTGATGAAATTGCAATGTAGTTGGAGTAATGTTGATATTTGGAAATTTTGACAATTTTGAGAATTTGTGCTATAAATGGAAATATAGACAATGTGGTGAATTAGCATAGATAATTGGCATGAGAAATGTAGGACGTTGAGATATTGTGAATGAGGTTGTAGTTTAGGGTAGAGTTATGAGAATCGAGAGATTTGAGGTGTTATGAGCAATTAAGCTCGATTTTGAGAATTGAAGTTTATGAGATAATTGAGTATTGATGTTTTATCATCGTTTGGACAGCTCGGGAGTTCCAGAGTGGAATGCGAGACTAGTCCGTGATACGGGGGAAACGATTGCACTATACGAGGTGCAAAGAGGTAAGGGAAATCTAAACCATTTGTATATGTGATTTGTAAACTATTATAGCATGATTTGTGGTTTATAAAACAAGCATGTTGAGTGTTGTGTTGAGATTTAATTGCACACGATTTTTATAGCCGGTTGGAGCCCAATGTTTTTATGAGTTTATAACTGGGCTCTACGTTAAGGCAATATCGAGATTTGAGAAATGTGTGCGTGTGCTTTGCCGGTTGGGACTCGATTTTTATTACGTTTTGTGTTGAGTACAAAACGATTTTCAAATAAGTTTTATGAGAGAAAAACCATTACGAGTTCTACGCGAAGGCAAACCAGTCTTATGTGATAAGACTTGGGAGTGTAGTTGTGAGTACACACCGGGCATTGCTCTGGTAGCATGTAAGCCCGATTTCTTCTCCGTTCTGGTAACGTGAGAATAACACATTCAGTGGTTGTGCCACGTATACTTAGTGGTCGTTGCCACGTTGAGAAACCCCATTGGTGGCTGTGCCACGTTATACCCCATTGGTGGCCGTTGCCACGTTGAGAAACCCCATTGGTGGCTGTGCCACGTTATACCCCATTGGTGGCTGCCACGTTATACCCCATTGGTGGCTGTGCCACGTTATACCCCATTGGTGGCCGTTGCCACGTTGAGAAACCCTATTCTGTGGCTATGCCACGCGAGAAATTAAATCAGTGGCTGTGCCACGCGAGAAATTAAATCAGTGGCTTTGCCACGTGTGTTTTGTGGCTATGCCACGTGAGAATTTAAATCAGTGGCTTTGCCACGTGTGTTTTGTGGCTATGCCATGTGAGAATTTAAATCAGTGGCTTTGCCACGTGTGTTTTGTGGCTATGCCACGTGAGAATTTAAATCAGTGGCTATGCCACGTGTGTTTAGTGGCTGTACCACGTGCATTATTTTTACTGTGATTTTATCACGTTATTTGAGAAAGCGTTTAACGCGTTATTTTCACATGCTTTGTTATTGCTCTAGAGTGAGCCTTTTTACTTCATGTTTTCACATGATTTGAGATATGAGAATATCGTTTTGAGTACTTTCATGCTATGGTTTTCAAATGAGTTTCACATACAAATAAACCTTTTGTGATGTGCATTTTGGTTTATGAAATGAGTTCCTTACCCCCTTTATTGAGCGATTTAGAAGCTCACCCTGTTTTCCTTTCCCCCCAGAGTTCTTCAAGTGAAAAAGGATCTCCCTGCGACGTACGGAGTAGTGGCTAGTGGAGGATTCGAGCTCCAGGCCATATATATTGTATCTTGAGGTATATCTTATCTTTTCATGTACCCAGACTATTATTGTAATTGCAGATACTTGATGTATAACATTATATGGGATGTATTAGGATTGATTAACTTGAGATGGATTAATGTATTTGATATGATATATAAATCCTAGTGATGAGATCCTGAGGAATGATAATTAATGATGTATGACACTGCACAGGAATGCACCTTTAATTGTGGATTAACGAGTAAAAAGTTTTAAATTTGCCCTATTTTTCCCATTTTCGGGGCGTGACAGAGTTTTCTTAGTATCAGAGCTTAGGGTGTCTAGTACTGTCAGTGTCGGTTAAGTGAAATAGAATACATCCCAAGTGTCTGTAATAGTCTGGTCATGAACTGAAATTGAGGATTGAGATTTCAATCAATTTTGATATGTACGCGCAGGAGACGAGTTGAGATAGAGAATGAGTAAACGACGAGGTCGTTCGAAGAGGCAGGCAGAGTCCCCTCCGCCACTTGTCCCACAACCAGAGAGTCCTAACTCTCGATTTAATCAGATTGAGACCGATGTGAGGCAAGGTTTCGAGTAGATGGCAGCGTTATTCGCGCAACACTTTGGAGTTAATGCCTCGGATACTACCCCTACACCACCACAAGGACCTCCCATTCCCCCAGTGCCTCCCGTCACTCAGCCTGAGGACAGAAGTATGGTCCGACTAAGGGATTTTCTGAAGATGAATCCACCTGCATTTAAGGGAAAGAAGGATCCTACAGAGGCTGAGGAGTGGTTGACGGAATTAAGAATTATATTTGATTTTCTGGGGTGCACCGATGCTGAGAGGGTCAGTATGAGTGCCTATATGCTGAAGGGGAGAGCTCGAGATTGGTGGGGTACTACCCAGGGTATTCTGATGTCCCACCATGATGTGATTGGTTGGGAAGAGTTTCAGACAGCCTTTAGGACCCAATATGTACCACGAGCCGCCCAGAGAAAGAAACAAGCCGAGTTTTTGAGTTTGGTACAGGGTGACATGTCTGTGGATGACTATGAGAGCCAATTCACAGCGCTATTGAGATATGACCCAGAGACCTTCAAGAGTGAAGAGCTCCGCACAGAGAAGTTTGTGTATGGGTTGAAGCCCGTCATCAGAGATAGATTGATAGGGCTATGTATTACTGAGTTTGGAGATGCTCTGAGACGAGCACAAGAGATTGAAAGAGGGATTGAGATGGTACAATCCCAGAATGAGCTCAGAGCGGTGAATAAAGATAAGGGCAAGAGGCCAGCACTTTTCCAAACAGAGGCTCGGAGAGTTTCCTTCAGAAGAGGAAGGATTGAGGTGCAGAAGGACAGATTGGAGAGACCCAGAGCCTATCCTATTATCAAGGAGACCCCTCGATATGTCAGGCCGGAGATAAGGGTTTGTAGAGATTGTGGCCGAATGCATGAGGGAAGTTGTACTGGGTCGATCCATGGATGTTTTAGATGTGGTGACATGGGTCACAGAGTGAAGGACTGTCCCCAACCTCAGATACCACATGCTCCGGAGCCCACTAGACAACAGCCTCAGAGAGTGGATCTCCGGAGACGGGCCACTGCGGCAGAGAAAGGGAAGAAACCTGTGGCACAGGGACGTGTGTTTGCCCTGGATAAGGAGACCGCAGACACTTCGACAGAAACTATAAGAGGTACACTCTCTGTCTGTAATCATAAGGCTCATGTGTTGATTGATTCAGGATCCACGCATTCGTTTATTTCTGAGCATTTTGCATGTAGATTAAACTTGAAGTTTGAACTTCTAGAATATATACTACATGTAAATACCCCTATGCATGAATCCCAGAGAACTGAGTTAATCTGTAGAAGATGTGAGATAAAGGTGGGAGATAGAGTGATGTTAGCAGATCTAATCATGTTGAATATACATGGGTTTGATGTAATTCTGGGAATGGATTGGTTGGTGACCAATCGAGTGAGTTTAGACTGCTACACTAAGATTGTAACTTTCTCCCTACCTGAGCCTTACAGTGTACGATTGAGATATTGAGGAAATGATTATGTGGATTTCTAGTAAGTAATTTGAGAATTTTGATATTATTTTGGAGAATATTAAATATGATTATTCATGTGAAGGTTATGAGACACTCATCTCAGACGATGAGAGGGAACATCCGAGGATTGAGGATATACCTGTGGTGTGTGAATTTCTGGATGTTTTCCCAGATGAATTGCCAGGTTTACCACCAGAGAGAGAGCTGGAGTTTACCATTGATTTGGTACCAGATACTCAGCCGATCTCTAAACCTCCCTATAGAATGACATTAGTGGAACTTGAGGAATTGAAGAAACAACTACAAGAGTTATTGGATCAAGGGTTCATTAGGCCCAGTGTTTCACCGTGGGGAGCACCGGTTTTATTTGTCAAGAAGAAGGATGGTAGTCTCAGATTATGCGTAGACTACCGGTTGTTGAATAAAGCCACGGTGAAGAATAAATACCCATTGCCCAGGATTGATGATCTACTTGATCAGCTGAAAGGGGCATCAGTCTTTTCTAAGATTGATTTGAGATCGGGCTATCACCAATTGAGGATCAAGGAAGAAGATATTCCAAAGATGGCCTTCAGGACGAGGTATGGCCATTACGAATTTCTGGTGATGTCCTTTGGATTGACGAATGCCCCTGCAGCATTTATGAGGTTGATGAACGAGGTGTTCAGAGACTATCTAGATAAATTTGTGATAGTCTTTATTGATGATATCCTGGTGTACTCTCGATCGTATGAGGAGCATGCACAGCATTTGTGGTTAGTACTTCAGATACTCCGAGATAAGCAATTATACGGAAAGCTTAGTAAGTGTGAGTTTTGGCTGAACCGGATAGCTTTCCTTGGTCATATAGTCTCAGAGGAAGGAGTATCAGTGGACCCAAGCAAGGTGAAGGCTGTGCTTAGTTGGGAGAGACCGAGGACAGTCACTGAGGTGCGAAGCTTCCTTGGTTTGGCAGGGTATTACACAAGATTTGTGGAAGGATTTTCAAGGATTGCCGCCCCTTTGACTAAGCTCACGCGCAAAGAGACTCCATTTATATGGACTGATCAATGTGAGCTCAGTTTTCAGGAATTAAAAAGGAGATTGACAGCGGCACCTGTGTTAACCATTCCTGAGGGATCAGGAGGATTTTCGGTGCATAGTGATGCATCTCATCAAGGATTGGGGTGTGTGCTTATGCAGCACGGAAGAGTGGTCGCATATGGATCGCGACAGCTGAAAGACCATGAGCGGAATTACCCCACGCATGATTTGGAGTTAGCCGCTGTGGTATTTGCTTTGAAGATCTGGCGACACTACTTATATGGGGAAAGATTCCAGATCTTCACTGATCACAAGAGTTTGAGATATCTCTTTGATCAGAAAGAGTTAAACATGAGACAAAGGAGATGGATGGAACTCCTTAAGGATTATGACTGCGAGATTCTATATCATCCGGGTAAGGCGAATGTGGTTGCTGATGCCCTGAGCAGGAAAAGTATGATATCTGCTATGATGATCAGGGAATGGTATTTGTTAGAGCAGTTCGCCGAACTTCGGATCAGAGTTAAAGAGGTAGAGACTGGATTTTTAGCTAGCTTGCGGATAGAGCCCAGGATCATAGATCAGATTAGAACTGGGCAGCGCAGTGATCAGAGATTGATAGATATGGTTAGCCAAGCTGAGCAGAGTTCGCAGTCGGATCTCACCATCAGTGAGGATGGATTATTGAGGTTCAGAGGACGGATTTGTGTACCGGACGATGATACCCTAAAGAGACAGATACTGAGAGAATCCCACTTCTCGCGATACACCATGCACCCAGGGAGTACTAAGATGTACCGAGACTTGAGAAAGGTGTATTGGTAGAGTGGTATGAAGCGAGACGTGGCAGAGTATGTGGCCAGGTGTTTAGTATGCCAGCAAGTGAAAGCTGAGCATCGGAAGCCCGGAGGACTACTACAGCCCTTACCTGTACCCACATGGAAATGGGAGCATGTCACTATGGACTTTATTATGGGTTTACCGAGGACCCGAAGAGGTCGTGACGCGATATGGGTCATTGTGGATAGATTGACCAAGAGTGCCCACTTCCTTGCCATCAAGAGCACAGATACTGTGGATGCCTTAGCTGAACTGTATGTCAGCGAGATAGCTAGATTACATGGGGCTCCAGTGAGTATTACTTCTGATAGAGATTCCCGATTTACTTCCAGATTTTTGACCCAGTTTCAGGAGTCCATGGGATCTCGATTGAGTTTTAGTACCGCCTATCATCCTCAGACAGATGGTCAGTCAGAGAGGACTATTCAGACCCTGGAGGATATGTTGAGGGCGTGTACGATGGATTTTAAGGGATCATGGGATGATCACCTGCCCCTAGTAGAGTTTGCGTACAATAACAGCTATCATGTGAGTATTGGAATGGCACCTTTTGAGGCTCTATATGGTAGGAGGTGTAGATCCCCTGTAGCTTGGGAAGAAGTCGGTGACAGAAAGATAAATGCTCCCGAGCTTGTTGAGCAAGCCGTACAAAGTGTGAAACTCATATGTGAGAGGTTACGGGCTGCACAAAGTAGACAGAAAAGCTACGCAGATGTGCATAGACGGCCACTCGAGTTTGATGTTGGTGATGCAGTATTTCTGAGAGTATCACCGAGTAAGGGTATCATGCGATTTGGGAAAAAAGGGAAATTGAGTCCTCGATACATAGGACCATTCGAGATTCTTGAGAGAGTGGGAGAGGTAGCTTACAGATTAGCATTACCCCCACAGATGTCCGGAATACACAATGTTTTTCATGTATCTATGTTGAGGAAGTACCACCCGGACCCTTCTCATGTCATAGAGTATGATGAGATGGACATACAGGAGGACATGAGCTACACTGAAGAACCCGTCCGGATTCTCGATAGAAAGGAGAAGGTACTGAGAACCAAGAGCATCCCATTAGTGAAAGTTTTGTGGAAACATCACTCAATGGAAGAGGCAACGTGAGAACTAGAGAGTCTCATGAAGGAGAAATACCCCCATCTATTTAACTAGTTGAGTTGAATTTGGAGGACCAAATTCTTTTAAGGTGGGGAGGATGTGAGATCTGAGAATTTCAGACATATTTTATTGATTTAATAAGAATTTGAAGTGTAATTTATTGAGCTAAGTAAATTGTGGGAATTATAATTGGAGATTTATATGTTAAGTGTGTAAAATGAGCATGAAGTATGAGGACAGATCGATCTGGGAGAAGGAGAGATCGATCTGGTGAGTTAAAAAATGACAAGGAATAAGGAATTTAAGGAGCAGATCGATCTCCAATGGAAGAGGATCGATCTCCTTATGAATCTGTTTGAGAGAAGATCGATCTCATGAGGAAGAGATCGATCTCCAAATGATTCTGTTTGGGAGAAGATCGATCTCCTTAGGAGCAGATCGATCTCATAAAGCCATAAAGAGATCGATCTCACCCCTCGACAGATCGATCTCCTAGGCATAAAATTGCCCAGATCGTCCCCAAAATTCAAACACAGATCGATCTCACCCCTCGACAGATCGATCTCTTACCTCCAGTCTATATAAGGAACCCGTGTTTTTCTCCTGCAATTTCACTTTCTCTCTCTTCCAACCCCCATTTTATCGAAAACCTAACTTTCTCACTCATCCAAATCACCCATTTCTGGCCGAATCAGCTGTTGTGGTAAGAAGGAAAGTTGTTCCTCATCAAAGGGAGAACAACATACTTGGAAATTGAAGGACGAATCGGATCGAGGCGTGGGTTGTGCGTCTCACAAGCTTTGGGTAATTTCTAAACCTCGATCTTGATATTTCAGCTGATTTTGATGATATTGGTGGTTGTCATTGCGTTGAAATAGTTGAGAAATGATTAGGGATTGATGAAATTGCAATGTAGTTGGAGTAATGTTGATATTTGGAAATTTTGGCAATTTTGAGAATTTGTGCTATAAATGGAAATATAGACAATGTGGTGAATTAGCATAGATAATTGGCATGAGAAATGTAGGACGTTGAGATATTGTGAATGAGGTTGTAGTTTAGGGTAGAGTTACGAGAATCGAGAGATTTGAGGTGTTATGAGCAATTAAGCTCGATTTTGAGAATTGAAGTTTATGAGATAATTGAGTATTGATGTTTTATCATCGTTTGGACAGCTCGGGAGTTCCAGAGTGGAATGCGAGACTAGTCCGTGATACGGGGGAAACGATTGCACTATACGAGGTGCAAAGAGGTAAGGGAAATCTAAACCATTTGTGTATGTGATTTGTAAACTATTATAGCATGATTTGTGGTTTATAAAACAAGCATGTTGAGTGTTGTGTTGAGATTTAATTGCACACGGTTTTTATAACCGGTTGGAGCCCAATGTTTTTATGAGTTTATAACTGGGCTCTACGTTAAGGCAATATCGAGATTTGAGAAATGTGTGCGTGTGCTTTGCCGGTTGGGACTCGGTTTTTATTACGTTTTGTGTTGAGTACAAAACGATTTTCAAATGAGTTTTATGAGAGAAAAACCATTACGAGTTCTACGCGAAGGCAAACCAGTCTTATGTGATAAGACTTAGGTGTGTAGTTGTGAGTACACACCGGGTATTGCTCTGGTAGCATGTAAGCCCGATTTCTTCTCCGTTCTGGTAACGTGAGAATAACCCATTCAGTGGCTGTGCCACGTATACTTAGTGGCCGTTGCCACGTTGAGAAACCCCATTGGTGGCTGTGCCACGTTATACCCCATTGGTGGCCGTTGCCACGTTGAGAAACCCCATTGGTGGCTGTGCCACGTTATACCCCATTGGTGGCCGTTGCCACGTTGAGAAACTCTATTCTGTGGCTATGCCACGCGAGAAATTAAATCAGTGGCTGTGCCACGCGAGAAATTAAATCAGTGGTTTTGCCACGTGTGTTTTGTGGCTATGCCACGTGAGAATTTAAATCAGTGGCTTTGCCACGTGTGTTTTGTGGCTATGCCACGTGAGAATTTAAATCAGTGGCTATGCCACGTGTGTTTAGTGGCTGTACCACGTGCATTATTTTTACTGTGATTTTATCACGTTATTTGAGAAAGCGTTTAACGCGTTATTTTCACATGCTTTGTTATTGCTCTAGAGTGAGCCTTTTTACTTCATGTTTTCACATGATTTGAGATATGAGAATATCGTTTTGAGTACTTTCATGCTATGGTTTTCAAATGAGTTTCACATACAAATAAACCTTTTGTGATGTGCATTTTGATTTATGAAATGAGTTCCTTACCCCCTTTACTGAGCGATTTAGAAGCTCACCCTGTTTTCCTTTCCCCCCAGAGTTCTTCAAGTAAAAAAAGATCTCCCTGCGACGTACGGAGTAGTGGCTAGTGGAGGATTCGAGCTCCAGGCCATATATATTGTATCTTGAGGTATATCTTATCTTTTCATGTACCCAGACTATTATTGTAATTGCAGACACTTGATGTATAACATTATATGGGATGTATTAGGATTGATTAACTTGAGATGGATTAATGTATTTGATATGATATATAAATCCTAGTGATGAGATCCTGAGGAATGATAATTAATGATGTATGACACTGCACAGGAATGCACCTTTAATTGTGGATTAACGAGTAAAAAGTTTTAAATTTGCCCTATTTTCCGCATTTTCGGGGCGTGACAATAACAATCATTGACTTGTTAATGACATGAGAATTTGGATGCAAACATGTCATAGTTGAGTTTGAATCTTTTTTTGCAGTGAAAAAGTTATTACAACCTTTAAAAGAGTATGATTCCCTTTTTTAACGTTCAATTCTTATTTTTAGTATAATCACCATTTAAAAAACAAATTACTATTTTTCTATTTACGAGTTATAGGAGTCAGAATTTAAATTCTAATTTTGTTAATAATGTATTCAATGTTTTATATGAAATATCAAATTTAAATAAATGTTACAATTATATAATGATTTTTATATATTTGATTTATTATTTTATTAAAATTAAAATTTTAATATGAAATAAATATAATAAAATAGTATAATAATTATTTTTATAATAAAATCAAATGTTATATTTAATAATATATTTATTATTTATTATTACAAATATAATAAGCATAATATTGAAAATTATTTGATATTGAATATTATATTGTGTTTTAAAATAATTTTATTTAATAATTGAATGTAAATATTTAATATTTATTTTGTTGATAATAAATTATTGATATAATTATGTAATAAATAAATAATGATTGTTTTAAAATTTTATAAATTTTAATTAGAAAAAGTGTATTATTATTTAGTTATTTAATTATTGTTTAATATAATAATTATATAATTATAATTCAGGCTTTCTCAGGTTATAAATTTGGGCTTTCTCGGGTTTCGGATCGGGCCGATTTCGGGTTCGGGTCGTATCGGGCTCAGGCTTTTTCGGATTCGGGGTTTTTCGAGTTCGGGTTTTGTCGGGCTCGGGCTTTTTCGGGCTCGGGCTTTATCGGGTTCGGGCTTTCTCGGGTCGGGCTTTTCTCAGGCTCTGGCCTTTGACTTTTTGGTCAATTTGATCCGGTCTCGGGCAGGCTCGGGCGGGTTTTCGGGCTCGGGCCAACTTTTGCCAGCTCTAGATACGAGCTTTGAAGAAATTAGTGAGAAAAAAATATTTTTCGGTATATTAGATCACGTATTTGGAGCAAACAAATGATCAAAAACGGATTGACCGATTCTCGGTATTGAAGATTACAGGCAGACACCGAGATAAGAAAAATTGTGTGTGCTATTAGAGATAAAGTCACGTATTTTGTTAATGTTGGATTTAATAAAAAATATTAGATAGATTGTATAACTTTGAAAATTATTGATTTTTAGCAGTCTAACCTTATCGTTATAAATTTAATTTACTTACATAGATTCTGATATAGTATGAATTATTATTTTACAATGAAAATCCCTAATTTAATTACCATAAACTGCTTACTAGGATTTTAATCGAAAAATGGGCAAGTCAGCTCCTTTTAAATTGCTTTATGCACAGAACTGAGTTTTAGAACTGTTTTGATGAAAATAATCTGCTTATAATTTAGTACCGATAAAATGTGTTTGAACTCGTAATGACTATGTGTTGCTCGGTCCGACTCGCACTGTTTTTGAGACAAATGCGATGGTTAATCATGCTGCACTATTATTGTTGTTGTAGTTCACGGAGTACGATGTGTCGTGCAACACGCATGTGAGTATGCTGTACCGTGTTATTGGTCTTCAGACATACTGTAATGTTACTGGTCTTTATACATACTGCACTGTGAGCCGTTTGGGTAGCTGACCACTCCCACGACGATTGACATCCCGACACACCTGATTAGTGATACCCGGAGTCACCGACATTGGCCAATTGTCATACTAATTACTGTTATAGCATGTTCTGCCTTGTCTCATCTATTTGATTTACTGAATTGACCCTATGAACTGTATTATCGTATGGAACTATATTATTCTAATGCATAAAGAGATTGTGGGGCCACCTTTTGAATCCTGCGAGAATAAAGTGTCACACAGTCGACACAATAAAACGCTATATAAAATTTGAAATACTATATTTATTACAGTACAATGTTTATACTATTGATATTGTTATTGCTAATGATTTTTTACTCTGATTTCTATTGAACTGTCAACGACTTTGTTATTTTCATTACAAACCTATATAAATAGATACTGTATTTATCTATCTGCCACGTAATTTTTCTTACTGAATAAGTGGAGCTCACCCCTTACTTTCCTCCACAGAACCTCATCAGTAGCTGAGACCGTTTTTGTAAGTAAGGTTCTTTTGCACAGCCATACTTCCGCAAAGTAATCTTTTGCGTTTAAAGGTATACCCAGGACATTATTATTTTGTATCTAAAATTTTTATAAGTACAGTAATGCATAGGAAAAAGTATATAGGGAACGTGAACGAAGATATTTTGTAAAAGAACAATTATTATGATATATCGAAAAATATTTTCTTTGATCTTATTCAAAGATTTACTTTTTTTATCCATCGACTTGTAACCCAACCATATTATGCCGTAAAAAGGATAGTTACATATAGCTTTTAATTGAACAACCTAAATTTTCTACCAGTAGTCGCAGTGGGCATTTGTAACATATCATCAGGGAAATGAGGTTTCATCACTCCATATGAATTGATGCTATTAAGTGAGTTTTCATAAACTTCGAAAAGGGTTGGAAATAAAATCGAATCAAGAGAAACATAGAGTGAATGAGAAAGGAACTAGTTGCTTATAAAACACCTCTTATCAAATCCAAATGGTCTTGTGAAAAAGGAAAGAAGAGGAATGGGCAGAATGAATTAGGATTAAAAAATAATCAAGCTGAACCTAAAGTCTGAAAACAAAGGCATGTTCTTTTGTATACATGTGTCCACACAAGGTTTGCCATGCTCGAGATCATTCATTGTTTCCATGATTACACATTCAAGTACACGCTCATTAGATGACATCAAGTCAAAGAGCATATATTTTTAGTAAGTCGTCGAATGAATCATTGTATACGCCCTTTTTTTTTTGACTTGAAAGCCATTGTTATATCATATTTAATTATATTTAGTTAAAGTCTTTAAATTAATATTTTGTTAAAATATAATAGTCGAATTAACAGTCAATTTATGAAAAGATAATTTTTTTGACGATGATTGAAGTCACATTAAAATAGATTCTCACTAAATAGAATCATTATTGAATTAAATCTCATACATAAATACAAAATTATAAGTACTTTCAAATACCTTTAGATAGATAAGCTATATAAAAAAAGCCAAAATATGCATAGATAAACTCTCTAAGCCAACTAATATTTACATATCGCCATATTCTCTTACTTTTACCCTCATTGAATATTTCTTTACTTGTACGTCGGTGCATGTTTCAAAGTATAGACTTCAATGCCCTCTTCGCAGTTCTCTGTCTTTAACAACTTTTGCTATCCAAATCTGACGACTCCCCTGCTTTGAAATTAATCTATCCCAAATAATTATCAACAAAACACAAAAATTATTATATTACAATTTGAGTAACACACCAAATACAGATCACATTTTCATTTGTTATCAAATTTAGATATAATTTTTACCAAAATATTAACTCATATCATTTTTTATATTTTTACATTATTTTCATATTATTCTCGAATTATATCACTTTATCTTATTTAAAATTAAAATTATCAAAATTAGTTCTTGCAGTTTCTGGTTTCACTCGCAACCAGACGGTGTTGATACGTGACACATGATAGTTCATTTGTTGACGCACTGTCAAATTCAAAATCCCGTCAAATGGTCAACTAGAAGGCTGATGGAGTTCGCTAGCTGGCCAATTCCATAAACAAAATCTTAGCCCACACCCAGCCACAGCGCGTGCCATACATCTATCAATCATGTTCTACCTTCACATGAGATTATTATTCCTCGATCAAATTATTTATCGAGTTTAAATGAAAAAAATATTTGATTTAAATTTAAATTATCATTTAAATTTTTTATTATTTTATTGTAATTAATTAAGTTTTTAAAAATTAATGTTCATCTAATTGTATTTTTTGTTTAGACAAAAATTAGTCAGTGATTACTATGATTGCGATCCGATTAATAGTACAATTTGATAGAAATAAAGTTTTTATTTGGTTTATTGATAATGTATAAAAATTAGACAAACTCAATAATCCAAAGTATAGTCTAATTAACGAATAAAATTAAAAAAATAAACTCTTAAAATAAATATCAAATATAAAAATTTGAAAGCTTGATTGATTATAATAAAATGATAAACTTTTAATAATAATTTAATTTAATTATAAAACCATTTTCCAATTCTATTTATTTAAAGATAGTCTTTGTACTAAAATTAAACCTCTTTATTACTACTACTAGAAAGTTAAAGATTATTATTTCAATTTCTTTTCCATTTCTTTTTAAAAAGAAAAAAACTGGATTAATGCAACTTATGCCAGTTTTCCCAATTTAATATGTTCTTACATTTAAGGATAATGACTATTTGACATGAATTTTAAATTATATAATAATGATTGATTTATCGTCTAACATGAGTTTCGCACATAAAAATTATAAAGAAATTTTAAATGCAATCATTTTTTTTACAATCATTTTACTTATACAATTACATTTTTCTTCTTTAATTGTGATCATATACTTAGAAAAAAATGATTATATTTAGCAACTCTTAAGATATAAATTTATTAAAAAATGAATGAACAAAGGATTGCTTTAATACTATTTTAAATTTTAAAATAATCTTTAACATTAAAATCAAAGGATAATAAGTATAAAAAGTTTGTTTATATTATATATCCAAAAAAATACCTTTAATTTAATAATTTTTTTCTAATCACTTCTTTAATATTTTTAAGCCATGTTTGGTATATAGGATGATGGATAAGATAGGATGATAATCATCCTATCTTATGTTTGATGCACATATTAAGAAGATGATTGAATTGCAAAGAGGATTATCTATCCTCTTAGTATAGGATGATGCAATACTCTCTAAAATGTAGGAATTATTTCTAATTTCATAGGATTAAAAATAAATATTTATATTTTATTTATTTTACCCTTAAAATTTATATTTAAAAATTAATTTAAACATTTAATAAAATAATAAGGATCATTCTTTAATCAATTAATACAAATTATTTTTTTTTTTTTTTCTTTCTTTTCACTGATTACTTTTTATTTCTTTCTTGTCCTTTTTTTCTTGTTTTTGGATAAAAAACTATAATTTTGTAAAATAATATTTTTGAATAATTCATTTTTTCAAGAATTATGTTTTTGGATATAATCAAAATTTTAAATCTTTTTTTAGGGAATAAATTCTTAAACATAAAAATTATTATAAAATATATTTTTTAAACTAGTTTTTTCTTGCGTCTAAGTTTTATTTTTTATTCTCTTTTGTATTTTTTCTTTCTTAATTTTTTTCTTTTGGCCTGTAGGAAAAGAAAAAAAGAGGGAGAAAGTAAAGAAAAATAACTGTTAACTATAAAATTATAGAAATTATATATATTTTTTAGTTTATAAATTTTGCCTTATTAAATTTAACTTGTATTTTTTTTTCTTTTTTTCTTCTAATTGGCAGAAAAAGAAAGAAGAGGAAGAAGCTATAAAAATAAAGATACGCAATTTTTTTCACTTTTTTATTTTTTTTATTTTTATTTATTTATTTTTGCCATAGGAAAAGAGAAGAAGGAGAAAGGAAAGAAGATAACTAAGGAAAGAAAAAGAACTATTAAGAAATTTTTTTAATTTAGAATTTTTGACTTATTAAATTTAACTTGTTTTTTCCTTCTAATTGGTAAAAAAAAAATTAATAATTGTCTTTTTGAAAAATTAACATAAAAAGTAAACTTATTACATAGAAAAAGTCATTTTTTAAATAAATATATAACTTACAATCAAAGAAATTATTTTAAATTTAAATCATATAAAGAAATAAAAACAAAAAAAGAAAGAAAAAATGAAAAAATACAGAGAATTATTTTATAAAAATTAATTTTTAACAAATTACTTTTTTTGAAAAAGTAAATTAAATTTTTTAAAAGAATAAATTTTTTTTATTAAAAATCAACTAAAAATATAACTTGTAATTATAATATTATAAATAATATTTAACTTTTTATAATTTGATTTTTATTTTTAACAAAAAAAACATATAACATTAAGTTATGCTACTTTAAAAAAGTGATATAAAAAACCATTTTATACTACTTTCAATTCACTCATAATAAATATAATAAAAAACATCAAGATCATCTTATTTTATTCTTAATCTTTATATACAATAAATATAAAATAAAATTATATCATTTAATTTTATCTTATCCACAATTTTATATTATCATATCATATCCTCAGTTTATGTACAAAACATGACCTTAATTGATAACCTAAGATAAATATAAATGGTGTTAAACATTCTTTGATAATTCGAGAAGAATGATTTTATCAATGGATGAGTTAAATTAATTACTTACTATATAAAAAATACACTATCTTCCAAAAATGGGTCCACAATTCCGAAGAAAATTCAATTGGTCCACCCTTTTCACACGGTATGATATGATGTTGGGACAATAATGTTAATTTGTGGCTGTACATGTATTCCCGCATCCACTACTGACTGACGACTCTGCTTTCGAGTTCACAATAAAGCTCTCTTCCTGTTTGCGAGTTGTGTCTGCTGATGAGCTTAAACCGGAAGTGAGACTATGAGAGTAAAGAGTTTAAATCAGAATTCAAGAGAAACCCAGATGGGGAAACCTGTTTTGGCAAGCCCCAAGCTTGTTTCATGTTTCATTGCATTGGTTTGTTTTGCAACCTTTGGCTTAGCTGCCGCTACTCCTAGTCTTCATCCTGAAGAAGGTTTATATTTATTTACCCAAAGTTTCAGCTCAGCAAATAAAAAGTTTGAGTTTCTGTCTTCAATATTCCTTTTACAGCATTTAGAAAACAAATAAACTCTGTTAATTTGCTGCTGCTGCTGCAGTGAAGGCTCTGAAAGCAATAGCGAAGAGGGTGGAGAAGAAGGATTGGGATTTTGGGGTAGACCCATGCAGTGGAAAAGGGAATTGGATAGTGCAAGGAGATGAAGATTCTGGCTTTACAAGCAATGTCACCTGCAATTGCTCTTTCAACAACAACACCACCTGTCATGTAGTAAGCATGTAATTCCTTCTTCTTCTTCATTCTCACCAACCTCCACTTTCTTTCTATTGCCTTCTTTTTCTTCATCTCTTGTCTCTTCATCAATCTTCTTCTTTTATTTTTCTCTTTTTCTTTTTTTGGCAATTATATTTGGGAGTATTTATTTTGGGATTGTTACGTTTCATCTTTGAGTCATTCTTTTTCGACATCATGATGGTAAGGAAGGTCAGAGTGTGAAAGCTTGTGATTTTGTGAAGGGGTAATGATTTCCTAGCCCTACTGCCCCCGCGTGAAAGGGGGAATTTTATACTAAGATTGGTTTTGTTTGAAGGTTAATTTATTTTATATTTATTTTAAATTTTTTTATTTATATATATATATATATTTATTTATAATAAAATTAATTTTTTTTATATTTATTTTAATTTATCTATACTTATTATCATATGCTTATATCTTTTTGACATTAAATTTAGATTTTTCATAAATTTATATTTTTTATCATGTAATTACTTTTATTAACATTAATTTTATATTTATTGTCATATTTTTACGATATTTTTAATATAAAATAAGTGTTAAATAAATATAAAATAAGTCAATCATACCATAAAATTTTTAAAAAAAAATTTATAATAAAATCAACCTTATTATAAAATTAAATTATTTTATATCTATTTTTAAGTTAATTTACCCATATGTTTAAAGATTAAGAGACAAACCACCAGTCCTTTACTTATTACACTGTTGTCATATAGATTTTTATGTCACTTTATTGATAAAATTTTTTTATGTCACATTATTGATATATAAATTTTTACTAATGATATATTAACATAAGATTTGACTCGATAAAATTTATTGGTTTTATCGATTTAATTTAATTGTAACGTGTGATTGAATTAAAAAAAATAAAAATTTCAAAAGAAATTAAAATGAAAAATAAAGGATCTATTAACTCAAATAAAAAATAAAATTTTAAATGATATTTTTGGTATAATTCAAGGTCCAAAAATATGCCTTCTTTATATGTCAAAACAATAACTTCATTTAAAAATATTGTCATCTTTAAAAAAATCTCTTTCTTTCTTGATAGTTGATACTAAGTATTATTTTTCATAATTTTTTTTAATAAAGAAAATGTAAATTTTTTAATTGCATAAAAAAATAAAAAACTATCACATGTTTTTTTGTATTATTATTTAATTTTTTATCATTAAAATTTTTAAAATTCACAAACAAAATAAAATAGTGCTACATATTTATTTTATTTTTAAAAAATATTTGTTATTATTTTAATTTTATTTTAAAAATATACAAAAATTCATTCAAAGTGTATTAAATAATAATTTTTAATTAATTTTTTTATTTTTTAATTTTTAAAAAGTATATATGTACAGTGCTACGTGTGTATATATAACATAAACATTTTGGTCGATTTTTATGTCAAAATCAGGCGAGTGTAATTCTTTACTTGCAGTCTAGTGTGGGTTTTGTCGTGTGAGACTATTTTGGTCTGGGAGGATGTACCTTCACAATGACCATTTAAAGCCATGAATGGCAGAGGCGAAAGGACAAGTTTGCCCAAGTCAGGTCCCAGCCCTTCAATGGGCTCAAACTTTTTATCTTAATTTATTAAAATATCATATTATTTATCGTTAATATTTATATTGAATTATTAAGAGTCGATAGGCATCGTTTTTGTTTCTTATTTTTTGTTTTAATTTTTAATTTTTTAGAATAATAATAAAAAATATATTTGATAATATGTTTCTGTTTTAAAAAAATATGTTTGATAATGTATTTTTATTTTTAAAAAGTACGTTTGGAAAACAAAAATTTTCAAAATTGTTGGAATATATGAATTTCATGTTTCCATTATTTTTGTAGATATGTTTTCATTTTTAGTACTGTTCATAAATAAGTGAATAGTATTTATAAATAATATAATATAATACAAAATTAACATATTTTCATAATAGAAAATATAAAATAAAATAAGTTATTTTTAAAAAATAATATTAAAATTTAATATAAAATATTATTTATTAAAAATAGTTTAAAATTTAATATATTTATTTTAATATAGAAAAGTTAAAAATGTAAAAAGCAATTAAATGTAAATTATATTAAACTATAATAGCATAATATTATTTAATTTAAACTTGTATAAGAATTTATTGAATATATTATATATTTTAAATAATATCATTTATTATAATTTTGATATGTTAATAATTAATATTAATTCTAATTACTATTATCTAATATAATTAATTATTATTTTACTAAACATATTATTATTAATAATATATTTTTAATTAAAATTAAAACATATAACTATTATTATTAAATAATTTAAATTATTAAAATGCGAATACTTAACATTAAGTAATATTATTTTATTAAATATAATCCATTTTAGTAATTATATAATTTTTTATAAATTAATTAGTGAAATATTATTTAATAATTTAATATTATTACAATTAAATAAAATAAAATAAATTAAATAATATAATATTGACCAAAATAATCATTATTATAAAAATGCATTTTATATACATATAATTATTATAGAAAAGAGAATGATTGTATAATAAAGATATTTATATTTATATCTAAAAGTGTAGTATCTCTTGCAGGGCATGTATTGATTTTATCTATATATATATATATATATATATATATATATATATATATATATATATATATATATATATATGTAAACATATATATTACTAAATTTATATGTTCTATATATGAATTTCTTTTATTTAGAAAAATAATAATTTTAAATAATTTAAATAATTTAGATAGCTTACTTTTATAGTTTTTAGTTTTTTTAAATAAATCAAAATTATTTATTTTATAATATAAATAGATATAAATTAATATTTTATTTATTTTTTAAATAGATAATATTAAAATCATATATTTTTAAATATTTTTAATTAGATAGTATTTAAATTTATTTTAAGACATCTTTTTTATAAAAATTGGAAAATTTTATGGATTAAAGAAATTTTAAGAAAGTTAAAAAGTGAAAAAATTTAGTATTTAATATTAGTTATGACTTAGGTCTACATGGAGTTGATGGATGCTTGCGTGTCAGTTAAAGAGAATGTCCATGTAAGCATCCATGTAATATAATATATAGGGGCCGTTTGGTTCAGGAAAAAAAAATTCCCTTGGGAAAAAAAAATTACCTCTTATCATTTTACCTGGCAAATTCCAGGGAATATTGAATTCCTGCATTTGGTTGTATTTGGAGAATATTTGATTATTACGTTTGGTTTAAAGGAATTTAAGATTACTAAATGGTGTATTTTATTATATTACCCTTCTTTATTAAATTAAATAAATAATTGATTTAAGATGAAAAATACTTTGATAAAAATTATATTTAACATATTTATTTATATATTTATTTATTATTATTTAAATTTATTCATTTAACAAATGTTGATTAATTTATTTAACACAAGTTAATCAATTTATTTAATATGTAAATTATTTTTATTTATTTAATTAGTTAAGTTATTTAATTGTAAAATGTCAATTAATCTATTTATATGCAACATCTATTATCATAATTTAATCTTGGTATATTTGATACAAAAATTTAATAAAATAAAAACATATAAAAAGAAAGAACAAGTAACACTTGCATTTATTTTGATTTCTCATCTAATTTTTATATCATCTAGGGGATACAATAAAACCATAGATATGTATATGACTTCATTTATTTTAAAAAAACACATACACTATAATAATAGTAATAATACTATTGAAAAACTAAAAAAAGTCATAACTCATCAACAAAATGCAATAGTAATACCTATTTCAAGACACATGAAATACAGCAAAATGATTTTCACAATCCGTGAGTCTTAACATCCACAATAACCATTGCCAAAATAAGAACATTCATCAGCAACATCCATAATAATATCCATCAACATCCATAATAATATTTATCATCATTAATCATTCATAATACTATAACGAAAACCAAAAGCATCCTATCAACTAAGTAGCATACTATCGTCTTAACATAAAGTTATAAACTACATATCTCTATTCGGTGGGAAGTCAAAGGATGGGCGGTAGGAGTGACATTTATGCAGTTGCTTAATCACATAATCCATCATATATTCTCTAGGCATAACAAAAAAGAAATCTACCTTATGACTGTCTTTGGTTATGTATTCTCCATCATTTAACACTTCATCCCTAGAGAATCCTTCAAGTTGCATGATCTCATTAAAAACTGCCATCCTCCTATCACTTCCCTCGGCCTCTTTCTTGAAGAATGAGGCTATACCTTCTACTTCCTGAGTAGCCTCCTGAAATGCACTCCGAAAGTGATTGATTTCTTCGACCAACTCACTTAAACCATCAGAACTCCTTGCTCTCTTTCTGCTGGACTCGAATCTTGTGCTTGTCGGCACATTTATACGATATGTTGAAGCATTAACTTCATCTCTACCAACTTCCATTTCATCTTGAAACTCATCATTGTCCATTTCCCGAGCATGTTGAAGCATATCCTCATCATCATCATTATCATCATCATCGTCTTCAACTGCATCCGCAGCAGTTTCAGCTCTTTGACCGGTAGCTCTGTCTTTTCCAAATATGATGAAAAAGTCATCAAAATAAGGAAATGATTTGTTTCTTAGGCCTTTTGCATGCAGATGAGTCTAACAACAAATGCAACAATTGTTAATAAATGCAAAACATATAAAGAAATGATGAATTCACAAGAACTTGTATAATACTTACCTTAACCCATCCATGAAAGACATCTTTTGGAGCAGTCAAACATTTATCAGTATCATTTCACCCAAATCCACTACCAATGCTAATCATCTCACAAATAGTATTGTACTGTCTCTTAAGTAACTTGACTCTTGATTCAATATGTGGATTGGCCCTTAGATTAGATGTCGGAAGTCTGTCCTCCAACATCTTCTCCAACTGGCTTAAATAGCCTACTCTGAAAGTCCCATTATCTCCCTTCCACTTGGGATCCTCTACCAATACATGTCGGCATTTAACTAGTTCATCATCTTGTTTCTTGGTCCAATGGTGATGGGAAGGAGAAACTTTTTTAGCTATTTGTTTCTTTTTCTGTTTTCTCACATCCACATTCATCGATGACATGTTCAAGTCCTAATAATATAAGCAACTAGAGATAAAAAATGCATAAGAAATCAAAATTAACATTCTATACCATCCAAAAACAATTCCAATACATCAATTATATGAAGAACTCACAATATAAAATTATTCAAATACATCAAACTATAGCAACTACATCAAATTATTCCAATACATTCAATTATTGTCTCATGAAAACATAATAAACCATACGCTACAGAGCAACACATAAAAATTATCCTTACGCTCAACAATTGAAATCATACAGGAAAAAGCGTAACATAACATAACACTTATACTTAAGTACGCGATCCTATCCAACTGTTGAACATCTCCTCTGCCAATTTGTCTCTCCACTTAGTCTAAGCATCACTTGGCTCATAGTGCCTGATCAACCCTTCATTATTCCCTTATTCATCATTCCCTTCAGGTTCGCTACTAATCACATTGTCAACATCACTTTCAATAGGGTCCATAGACATCTCGGACCTAATAAAATTATGGCGAAGACAACAAGCAGATATGATTCTACACTGTGTTTTTACCGGGTAAAATGATTTCTCCCTTAAAATTGCCCATCTAGCTTTCAATATGCCAAAACATCTCTCAATGCAATTTCTTGCTTGAGAGTGTTTCATATTGAATATTCTTGGGGTGTAGTGGGTTGGTGTTCTTGCCTCCAATCATTCAAGTGGTACCTTTGCCCTCTATATGGTGCTAGAAACCCTTCCCCATTTGTGTACCCAGCATCACAAAAATAGTACAAACCTATTTCAATGCACAACTTATTTAATTAATATTATTAACTAAACGAAGACCTATCCAAGATCATTTATGTATATAAGATTACCTTGTGGAATCCTTAAACCATTTCTCCTAGTGATGGCATCCCTCAATACTCTACCATCTGTTGGTGAACCTTCCGATCCTGGCAATACATAAATGAATTGCATGTTCGGTGTACAAACACCAAGAACATTTGTAGCAATTTCATTTTTTCTTGACTTATACTTAGGTCTGTCAATTGAGTCCACGTTCACTTTTATGTATGTTCCATCTAAGGCACCCAAATAACCCTAAACTGAAACATTACAAAAGTAAGTAGGTAAATGCACATTAAAAATATAGATTATTATTTATTCTGTTTGAAAGGATTTTAAGGCAACACCTTAAACCATTTGCATCGTTCATCTGTTGAATTATCCGGTATTGGCTCTGGTTTTTTAAATAGTAGTGAATGCAATCTTAAAACAACTTTTAACATCGCATGAAATTGCCTACTAATTGTCTCACCAGATCTTGCAACTTGACGCTTAAGAACCTTATTTTTTGTATGGTGAGCAATGATGTGAAGAAAGCTTATAACCCTTTCTTCTATAGTTATATTTCTATTTCCCGCCAATCTTTCTTCTATTTTAGCAAGTGACAAAACTTTGCAAAAACTCTCCTATCCATTCTACAATTGTCAACACTCTGTCTATCACTCTCAAAAACCATTTTATGTAAATTTATTATCCTAATATTATGTCTCTCAAATGTTTGGTCAGTATATGATATTCTACACCTCCTTGCAAGTCTCCTAGCAACTAATGTTACAGCTACAAACATAAGCATTTCAAACATAGATTCCAACTGCTTCATTTGCAAAATAAGTACGGTAACTAGTTGCATCTTCTTTCTTATTGACAAACGAGCCATAACTGTTTTAAAACAAGTATTAAGCATGGTTAATAAAAAGTTCATCACAAAAAAATTTCATCATAATATTGAGCGCAATGTACACAACTCATATATTTGTAGGTGTTAAAGTAAGGGCTAAACTTCTCATTGATATCTATTTGTAAACTATTATAATATTTTGATTGAATTCCAAATCAACATATATTCCCATGTCTACCTTTTTTTTTTAAAAAAAAAAATGAGCCAAAATAATTTGTGTTCAACCAAGAAATGAAGAATATATATAGCAGATTTCAACAAATGAACTGATTATTTAAGCAGTTGAATATGTAGTTCTTTTGCATGTATATAGATATTTTTAAGAACTAAAATAAAAACCAGAATGAATTTAACAAAGATTTAATAGGTAGAAACTCATATCAGAAATACACCAAAATTTCAGCATTTCTAAATCCCATTAACAAAATAAGTATAGTTCAATTCTGGATCATTTCATAGCCAGAAATTAAGATAAACCTAAACAGAAAAATCTTGAAAAACAAACTAACTCAGTATAGTTTAATCTGTGTTTTGTAATTTCTGACAAACAAGACCAAATTTGCAAACTAACAAAACCAAATTTGCAAACTAACTCAGTGAACCAACATGAACATTTTACACCATCAAACATAATACACCAACAAATAGAATGCATGTTTAATAATAATAAAAAAAAACAGAAAGAAATCACAAGAAAAAAATCAACAGAACCTCAGCACTTGAGGAGATGGTGTTGCGGTACTATACTAACAGTGAGTGAGATGGTGCACCGTTGGAGAGAAAGCTTCAATCTGCATAAGAACCAAAACCAAGATCAGATATACGGATCCCTAAACCCAAATCGAAACAAAAGAGAAAAACTTACCAGCCGAGAAAGTCTGTGAGAGAGGGAGAGACAGAGAGCGACCGAGAGAATTTGTGAGAGGGAGAGGCACGAGGCGGCTGTGAGAGGGAGAGGCAGAGGGCTTCTGTGAGAGGGAGAGGCAGAGAGCGTTTGTGAGACGGAGAGGTGAGAGATTCTGTGAGGGAGATGCAGAGAGCAACGGTGTGAGAGAGAGAGAGAGGCGAGAGAGTCTTTGATAAGGAGAGGCTCGAGAACAGTTATGAGATGGAGAGGCAGGGAACGTCTATGAATGGCTGTGAGAGGGAGAGGCAGAGAGCGTCTGTGAGCGGCTGTGAGAGGCAGAGGCAGACTGTCTGTGAGAGGGATTGGCGAGTGAGTCAGTGAGAGGGAGAGACAATAGATATTGGTTTAGTTGTAATATTAGATATGTTTAGGGGTAAAGTGGTCAAAATGTCAAATAAATTGAGGGTAAAATAGGAGGAAAAAAATTGACACCGGGATCTGAAAATACCTAAAGATCCAGAGGTAATCCTTTTACCTTGGATTTTCCCAAAATTTGGTACTATAGGTAAAATAAAATGACTGACAGGGGGGGAAATAACCGAACCAAACGACGAAATTAAATGATGAAAAAAATTACGAGGGGAATCTAAAATTCCCCCCAACCAAACAGCCCCATAGGATTAATATCCAATACACTATAAAAGAGTTTTTTGACTTCACAAGTGGGGTAAGAATGATGACACATGTCCTTTAAAAATATTAAGAAAATAAAAAATAAATAAAATGGAACATATGTTATCATGTTAACTCCGTTTGCGGAGTTAAAAAACTCTACTGACAATGTATTGAATAGTTATTCCCATATATATATATATTAGATTAGATAATAAGGATCATTACTTTGTTGATGGATGAAAACCAAAATGGTTAATTCGTGAAAATTAAAGGATATTATTCAAATAAATCTAAAAGTTTTATTCAATATAAAAATGATTTTTTGATTTTTTTGCATGAAATTAATATTAAGAATTTATATTTTGTTTTTTTATTATTCTCATTAAATTTTAAAATGAACAAATAAACTTTAATTATCAATTTTTAAAAAATAATACTCTCTTCAATATTTATCATTCAACTCATTTAAATAAATTTTAACAAGTATTTTTTATGAATTACATCATGCAACTAAAAATATTTTACAAAAAAATAAATATTTTATAATCTTAAAGTTCTAATTACCATAAAATAAAAAATTATAATCTCAATTTCTTGAATATTTATTTTCAATTTTTAGTAAAGGAATTTTTTTAGATATAATCTCACAATTTAGAGGGTGACACAGCTACAACATATTTGTCCAGAAATTGTTGGAAAACTCATCAAGAAAGAAAGAAAAAAATATTTAAGTTTCATTGATACATATAGAAAAATCCCCGGGTTTTTCAAGCTTTTGATACATAAAGAAAGGTATTCTAATTTGGAGCAGAAAGTTTTTGCAGATTTTTAACTGCTTTGAATATATCAGCAACTTTACCACCTGAGTTTTTCAAGCTTCAACACTTGAAACTGCTGTAAGCAAATCCAATTTTACTTTATTTTTTTTCTTCCCATTCTAGATCATCATTCAAATTTATCATTGGTGATTTTATTATTAATAATTTTTCTGCTTGTTTAGGGACCTAAGTCGTAACTGCTTCACAGGTTCTATTCCACAAGAATGGGCCACCATGAAGTTGGAAGTGCTGTAAACATCCTACCACTGCTCTCTGTCTTTGTAATGTTAAGTATAATTTTGTTGTAACTAATCAAATTATATGCTTATGTTGGTTCTGTTTTGCAGCTCTTTTATGGGAAACCGGTTGTCTGGTCCATTCCCAAAAGTTATCACCAACATCACCAGCCTCAAAAACCTGTATGCACAAATCCTTATTGTTTAATCTTCTTTTATGTTAAACGGATTTTCTTAATTTTTTTTTTTAATTTTATTCATTACATATTGGGCACTTTCACTTAGGGTGTAATTGAGTCCGAGTTGAGATGATATAATATCGTACTCGAGCCTGATTCTACTTGAAAATTTGAGGCATGAAACTTGGTTTGAACTCGATCAAACTTGGTTTTTGAAGTTTAACTCGACAGAATATTTCAGCAGTTCAAGCTCGACTCGATAGCCTCGAACTTGACTCGTTAAATTCGATTTATCAATTTTTAACCATATATTATGAGGTTAAAATGTAAATTAATAATAAAATATTAAAAAAGCTCGATTAGGCTCGTAAACCGTTCGAGCTGTGTATTAAAATGCTTGAACTCGGCTCAACTCATTACTCGAGTAGCTCAAGCTCAAACTCGGCTAAAAAATAAACAAGTTAAACTTGAATAATCATCGAGTTGAATTCGAGTAGCTCACTTAAATGGACTTATTTATAACCCTACTTCCACCTATCCTAATGATCTCATGAAGAATAATTTCCACCTTCTTAACTTAATACCATCTCATCCCACCTTCCAGGTCTATTGAAGGAAACAACTTTTCAGGATCCATTCCTCCAGAGATTGGAAAGTTGATCAATTTACAGAAACTGTAATTCATTTCATCATTTCTTGTGAACAAAAGCATTTGATTTTGGGCCATCCCGATGCTTTCTTGATTGCTGTTGTTGACATTGCTATTGTCTTCTCTCTTCAGTATTCTGTCATCAAATGCCTTCAATGGAGAATTGCCGGCAGAACTTGCTGAGTTGTTCAACTTGACTGATATGTAAGCAGACAGTTTCACTTCCAAAATTATTTAATTTATAGATGCTAGGTTTATGAGTTGGTCATTAGCAAGAGCTGTTTACACTAAAGCTGAGTTTAGGTAGTGGTGATCCAGATAAAGTTCCAGTTTGTGGCATTTTATGTATAGAAACTTAATCATCATCGAGATAAGTAACCTGCTTTGTCTTAGCAGCTGATTGTGGTACCAAGGAATTTCACCAATAGCCCTCTTTATTCAACCACAATTCTCTCTGTTCTTTCTCTCTAGGCATTTTGTCATTCATCATAATATGATTTATGGGATAGTTCCAAATCAAGCATACGGCATCTTTCACTTTTATTCATCAAAATCTTGATCTACAGCATGTTTCTAGGACCTCTTACAAGCTCTTCTTTCTTTGAAATGATATAGGAGGATAAATGACAATAACTTTTCTGGAAAGATACCTGATTTCATCAGTAATTGGAAGCAGATTCAAAAACTGTGAGTTTTCAAACTTCGCCTTAGTATTTTGTATAGCATTCTTAATTGTTTTTGCTATAATTTAATATCATTTTTTTCCTTTTCAGGCAGATTCAAGGTTGCTCTCTTGAGGGGCCAATACCTTCCAGCATTTCTGCTCTGACTAGCTTATCTGATCTGTATGCAACCCTGATAGTTCATGTTAATTTTAATTTTTTTTTCATCCTTTGTAAAAATCTTAATCAAATGACTATTTTGACTTTTAATGATTGTTAGGAGGATTAGTGACTTAAAAGGCACTGGACATCCTTTCCCACCACTGCATAACTTCAACTCACTGAAGACATTGTTAGTGGAATCTAATTGATATTATGTATTTTTCTATAAAAACTTTTAAATTCTCGTGTGGTTATCATTTTTAGAATCAAATCAAATTGTCAAATGCAGGATACTAAGGAGCTGCTTAATATATGGAGAAATCCCAGAGTATATTGGGGATATGAAGAAACTGAAAACCCTGTAAGTAGCATCAAACTAGGGCTTTATCGAAAACAACTTACTGCTGCTTCTCTGATTTTTTACATGTATGGTAAATCCAAGGCGTTACTAGAGTTGGAGAGTGGCCTAACATAGGCACTCACACTCATATACATGTACATCTAAGGAAATGATATTAGATTTGCAGTTTGCTTAGCATTGTATCAGAGCCCAAGTTATTTGTCTGCATTGTTTACGGATGCTCTTTGTTTTCCTGTATGTGGTGTCCATGTCTTTGGACCATTTGTTTAAATTGTTAGTATTTTGCCTACATATGAGATGGAGAGTTAAAGTGGTGTTATTCTACACTCATTAGGTGTAGAGTCTGTTGTGGTCTTATATCTTGGTTTGGCCTTTTCTCCTATTGCCAATTTGTTTTAGGTTGATGCATAACAAGACAGACAGAAAAGCTTATTTTCTCCGAAATACTTAAATAATTGTTTGAAGTTTTGTTCCTTTTCTCTATATCATTTTGTGATTGAGTTTTTTTGGCTTGAGTAATTGAAAATTAGCACATGCTTTGCGGTCATAATGCAGGGATCTCAGCTATAATAACTTGACCGGAGAAATTCCTGGATCATTCTACAAACTGACAAAAGCAGATTTCATGTAGGAGGATGTAATTTTTTTTTTTCATAATTCTAATCGACTTAATATGTTGTAATTAATAAGAGATTTTATGGTTTTATATTGTTGTTTCTTGTTGTTTCATGTAGGTATTTTACTGAAAATCATCTTAGTGGGTCTGTGCCTGGATGGATCCTAGAAAGAAATAAAAATGCGTAAGTTTATATGCATGCGTACATACATACGTCCATCCATCCATCCATCCATCCATCCATCCATCCATACATATATATATATACATATATATATATATACATATATATATATATATATATATGTATATATATATATATATAAATATATATCTTTAACTTTCTATAGCAATGATGAAACTAACGTGTCCTAAATTTTTGAGTCAATAGTTTGTTGGTGAATTTTGAACTATTTAATCATTTGTGATCGTAGTCCAACAAATTCTGTATCTTACCTAGCTAATTCAGTCATCCAATGATACCAAAGATATTGTCTCAGGGATTACAAAATGTATGACGGATAATGTATGATATTTTCCTTGATTTTTATTTACAGGGATATATCATACAATAATTTCACCTGGGAAACCTCAAGTCCAATAGAATGCCCTCAAGGGAGTGTGTGAGTTATCTTTTCAGAGATATTTATTTGATCCAAAATCATCAATCGGCATGAATAAATTGAAATAATATATTATTTTGAATATTTTTCCAGGAACTTGGTTGAGAGCTACTGCACATCTGCAAATGAACTGTAAGAATTTTGCACCTTTATTTTCTGATATTCTATTGAGCTGTTGAGGAAGTTTGGCTCTGTAGTCTGACCTTCATGTGTTTTTCTTAAAATTAAAGCTTATTGATTCTTTTTGGGTTGTTCTATCTTTGTGCAGAAATAGAGTTCCTTCATGTCTAACACACAACTTCCCATGTTCTGCTTCACCTAGTCAATGTAAGTCAATTTCGGGGGAAAGAAAGCATCCCCTATCCTTTTTCCCCTTGGAGATGAAATATATGGAATTATACTTCAGCTTTATTAGCGATAATCTGACTTTGGAAATGAGATGGGAAAAATGGCTTCAAGGAAACTAAATATACCGAACCTTGTGGTTCACTTTATGCAAGAAAGAGTCTAAGCAGGGAAATGGTTTATCTTATTTGTACCCTCATGGGAATTAACAAATTTTTGATAAAATTTCTAGCAGTCCTTTCGTTTCTTTGTGAATTGGAGGTTACTGGTTTAAGTGGAAACAACCTCTCTGTTAATGTGGAGGGAAGGCTACGTACAATGACCCTTCTTAGACCACCCTACAAAGTGGGAGCATTGTGCATAGGGTTGCCCTTTTTAGTCCTCTTGTTTCTTATCCAAAAGTAAAAATACATACGTAGAAATTTATTATGTGACTCAATATAGTACACTAATGCTGATTTACCAACCTGGTAAACAATCACTCATCCTTCACCAGTAGGCAAGCTTGTGAAAGAAGTTAGTGCACCATGAATGTTTAGCCGATTTTCTGCTCTCAGTTGATTCAGCTAACCAGGATGTCTACTTTTCTTCTCCATCTGGCTATGAAAATCTTTTAATTTCCATTAAATTGTTGTTTATTCACAGATAAATACTCATTGCACATTAATTGTGGGGGGAAGGAACTAAATATCAGTGGTGATGCCAAATATGAAGCTGATATAGAACCAAGAGGTGCTTCTATGTTTTACTCAGGGCAGAACTGGGCATTAAGCAGCACTGGAAACTTCATGGACAATGATATAGATGCAGATGACTATATCATTACCAATACTTCTGCTTTGTCCAATGTCTCTGCAATCCATTCAGAACTCTACACAACAGCCCGCATTTCTCCCCTCTCTCTCACATATTATGGACTTTGCCTAATGACGGGGAACTACACTGTTAGTCTGCACTTTGCAGAAATTATTTTCAAAAGTGATCTATCATTTTACAGCCTTGGAAAACGGATATTTGATGTCTACATCCAGGTAACTAAACTTTTCAGCATACATTTATGTAAATATAAGATAAAAAAAGAAACAAGCATAGGTTTACATTTGAGAATTGTAACTCTTGATTTTAGAAATTATTTTTTGTCTGAATGTAGGGAGAATTGGTGCTGAAAGATTTTAATATTGAAGAGGAAGCCGGTGGTACTAGTAAGCCCATTGTAAAGAACTTTACGGCTGTTGTGACGGGACATACATTAAAAATCCACTTATACTGGGCTGGAAGGGGGACAACAGGCATACCAGCAAGGGGAATGTATGGCCCTCTTATTTCAGCTATATCAGTGGTTCCAAGTAAGTTGCTGCCAACTCTAGAAAGTTTTTTGTCTTGCATTTCATCATTAATAAACTGAAGTGGTATGAGTATTCAGCCTCAGAGGATTCTGTTTGCATTGTATTCAATCTATGTAGATCAAGTTAGTTGAAGTTGTTCTTGAAGAGTTTATACTTGTGATGAGAGTTATGATCCTAATAAAATTGTGGTTAGTTATGTGATTTCCAGGATTCTATTTTGTTGACTTTCTGATCATATATTGATTGAGAATAATTTTTCTTCTTAACCAGATTTTCAGCCCCCAACTGTTGTTGGCAAAAGGAATTTTCTCATACTGGTGGCTGGGATAGCATCCGCAGCCATAATTATTGCCCTTCTGGTCTTAGTTATCATTTGGAGAAAAGGCTGGCTGGGAGGCAAAATCTCTGCTGAAAAAGGTAATCAACAAGTGAACTCTGTCATTTCCTGCACTTGCTCAACACCTAATTTGTTGACATTTGAAAATCAAATTTGTGAACAACATATATATGAGACCTTCTTGTGATGTACATAACAGAAAGGAAAATATTGAAGTTTAATATGGCACTTGTTAAAGTGTCAGATACCTAAAATCCAATTTCTTGACTTTTAATCACCACATGTTTCTATATCCTATTAGTATAGACATTGGCAGAAGAACAAGACACCAATGTCAGCATAGATAAAAATATCATACATTAATTTTTCAAAGATATAAAATCCAGACTTTGTTGTTCATGTTCCAAAGGATAAAATGTTTGCTTGAAGGGAAATAACATGCGTCATATCCTGTCTTTCAGAATTCTCTAGAGCTCTTAATAGCAGAGTGCTTTATGGTACTGCGTCCAGTTACTGCATTGGACAAAATAAAAAAAATATAGGATTATTGTTCAACTTTTGTCTTATGCATTTATTTCATAACCGCCAAGCTTTGGGTAAAATGCAACATTTGCCATGTAGTCTCAAACCCTGAAACAATCTTAGTTTTCTATCTAGTGTATAATCTTGTATATTTTCAAAACTCTTTCCAACATCTCTAGATCACATAGTGATTACATCTCTATCATTTTCTTATGTTAAGGATTAAGACTCACTCCATATTCATAGAGGCCTAATCTTGAACCTGCATAAAAAAAAAAAAAAAAATCTGAACATTGTAAAAAAAATGATTTTACTGGAATACAAATTGAATCCAATTAGAATTTGAGTCCATATCTAAGCAGGTTTCTTCAATTTCTCCGTTTTGCAGCTATCAGAAACTATGATATGGATTAATTATCATACACAAAGTTGTAAAAAGATTTTATATAAGCTTTTACCTCTATGACATCTATTACTGTATTCTTCACAGAGCTGAGAGGCCTGGATCTGCAAACAGGAATTTTCAGTCTAAGACAGATTAAAGCAGCCACCAAGAACTTTGATGCTGAAAACAAAATTGGCGAGGGTGGCTTTGGTTCTGTGTATAGGGTAAGTGTGCATATCCAAATCATATAGTTTTGACCATCTGTTAAAAATGTTCGTCATTGGGGGACACCTCATCACTTAGAGCTTAAGACGCCATCTTGGAGTATTGAGTTGGTATCCTGAGATGGGCGGGGTGGGATTTATAGGATGGGAGAGGGCTACTCCCATTGTGTAGCAGTTTCATTTGTACCCAAAAAAATATTCATCGTAGTTTTCTACAAGCATGACATAAAAAAATTATATTAAAAATCCAATGAATTAAAAGGTTCTATCGTCTAAGTCAGTTTTCATGTGCAGAGAAAGACACAAGGTTATGATCCAAAGTTGGTCCAATGAATTAGGTCTTAACTAGGAACTTTTGAGTTTTAATTTTGAAGGGTTACTAACATTAACTTGCCACTTCTTATCCTTTGATATCTTTTGGGTGCATATAAGTGGTCATTTTTGGAGAGTCCTCTGGATTTTCCCGATGGGATGCATAGATTGTTGCATAGAGATTTTGAGGGCTATATGTGTTACAGAAAATTTTCTATAAAAAGGGAAGAGTAAAACAATGCAATGGAAACACTCCAGTGCATGAGAACCATGCCTTTGTATGATTAAATTAAATAATTGAGTTATTACTATTTACTCCATATATGCAACTTTCAATGCTAAATGCAGGGTCTATTATCAGATGGAAAGGTTGTTGCAGTGAAACAGCTTTCATCAAAATCTAAGCAGGGAAATCGTGAATTTGTGAATGAAATAGGTATGATATCTGCACTGCAGCATCCGAATCTTGTGAAGCTCTATGGATGTTGTGTTGAAGGAAACCAGTTACTGCTAGTTTATGAGTACATGGAAAATAACTGCCTATCCCGTGCTCTTTTTGGTAAGCTTAGAACTTCGAACTATCTATAATATGTAAACTAGTTGATTGAAATCCGCCCTTTAAAGTCACCTCTCAAATTTTGATTGGATTTTATTCCGCTTAATGACAGGGAAGGATGCTACATTCAAACTGAAACTAGACTGGCCTACCCGGAAAAAAGTTTGCCTCGATATAGCTAGGGGTTTGGCCTATCTCCATGAAGAGTCGAGAATAAAAATAGTGCACAGGGATATCAAAGCAAGTAATGTGTTGCTTGATAAGAATCTCAATGCAAAAATATCAGATTTTGGTCTAGCAAAGCTAAATGAAGATGACAAAACCCACATCAGCACTCGTATTGCTGGGACTATGTAAGATTTCTTATGAGAATTTGTTCTGCTTTTTCACTTTACTTCTAGTCATTAGCACCGTAGTTAGCAACAAAGAAAATTGAAAGATTTGATGCCCTGACCTCATTGTGCACTGGGAATTTGTGAGCAGGTTTTATCTTCCTTGGCATTTGAGTGACTAGAGAAGTTTGTAAGAAACTAGTTAGTAATGATTTTAATGCATGCAATTAACAGTATTGCATTCTAAATTCTGCACCCAAAAATTGCTAATGGTACCCATTATCATAAAGAACATCACCCTCGGTTAAATAAAATGAACCAAAGATATACATTATTTGCTAAATTGCTTTGCCCTGAAATATGTATTATTTATTAATACGAACATCACCCTTGGATTCTTCAGTGGTTATATGGCTCCGGAGTACGCAATGCGTGGTTACCTAACTAACAAAGCCGATGTCTATAGCTTTGGTGTCGTTGCATTGGAAATTGTTAGTGGAAAGAGCAACACAAACTACAGGCCAAATGAGGACTTTGTTTACCTTCTTGACTGGGTAAATTAACTCTCCTAAAGTCTTTAATCCACTTCCTTCATACCAGTGGATTTCCTTTTGGTTTCTTGTTCTTCCTTGGAACACATAACTGTCATTAATCTCAGCTTTCTTGCCATGGTTTCCTCCTGATGAAATTCTGTTCAAATCCAGCTTCATTTTTATTTTATGTTAACCATCTCTAATTCTTATTAATTCTCAGGCATATGTTTTGAGAGAGAGGGGTAGTTTGTTGGAGTTGGTTGATCCAGACTTGGGATCAGAGTACTCCTCAGAGGAAGTAATGGTAATGCTGAATGTGGCTCTCCTATGCACCAACGCATCCCCCACCCTGAGGCCTACCATGTCACAGGTTGTGAGCATGCTCGAAGGTCGAACAGCTGTTCAAGACCTCCCCTCAGACCCTGGGTTTTCATCCGTCAATCCAAAATTTAAGGCCTCAGTTAGTCACTTCTGGCAAAATCCAAGCCAAACAATAAGCTTGTCAACCAATGGACCAAATACTGATTCCTCAAGTTCAAATATAGAAACAGAAGAGAGTGGCCATCTTTTGAGAGTTAGTTCTGTTAAATCTGAGGTTTAAGCTGTATTTTGTTTTTTATGGGTACACATGAAAATGCCCCTAACAACTACTAGACTACTAGGCAAGCCCTTGGTCGTTGTACTTCAAAAGCTTATGGCTTCAAGTGTAAATAGTAATGGGAAAATCCCTTAGTTCTAGTAATGTACTCTCTTAACAATGTACTATTGTAACTTAAAATTTTAATATTTTAGGTGCAAGTTTATTTTTCAATATATAATATTTCTCGACACATCATCATCATGTCCTTTTTTTCAATATTTAAAAACGTACACATATATTGATTAATCAAAATTGAAATTACGATAATCTATAAAAATTCTGTGTCTTCTGTCTCTCTGGCTTCTTTTTACTCTTTCTCCATCTTTTAGCTTCTCTCACTTTGCATCTAATTTTGATAATGGAAGTATAGGGAACTTTAACTTGTAAGTTATTATTTATCTTTCATTTTTTTAGGTTAACTCCCACATGTTTAATACTTATCTAAATTGTGCTAAAATTCTCATGCACTTTTTGTAGATTATATATGGTACCAATTAAATTAATTAAATGGTACACTTCTCTCATAAAATAAAAAGTTTTTTTTTTTTTTTACAATTTGAGATTTGATATTTCGAATATATATATATATATATATATATATATATATATATATATATTATATACATCGAGAGAGTTTTTTCTCATATGAAGGCACTTTAAAATTTTATTTACTAAAGAAGGGTACTTTTAAATTTTTTTCTATAAACTAGGAAAATAAGATCATCTCAATAACACGTGGAAAAAATTCCCAAGCTTCTTCCAACAACTCTTTCCTCTTCTTCTTCCAAATTTACTGCAGAGACCATTCAAAGAAAGACTCATGTTAAGCTCCTAAAAACTAATCTCAGCAATACGTGTTCAGGCCTTGCTGGCGCAACTCTCCATCAGCAATAGATATGGCTACTTCTTATATAATGGAAGAATGAAATGCATATTGACATATAAAGTGTTACAGTAACAAAAAAAGTTTACCCAACTGTTTTTCTTAAGGGATGGGTGTGCCTGAAGTGTGAATAGTAGAATGAAAAGTGTGAAAGTAATTAGCAAGCATTGATGTCAGCCATGGAATTTTAAAAGCTAAAACTAGAAAAGATAGATATGAAGATTCTTTTCCTTTTAAGATTTCTGGATATTTCATTGCAAATAATGGTTGATGGATGGCAGCCATGGATGTGTTAAAAAATGCAATACACATATAGCATGTCTAGGGCATCTTTGATTTTCAATTTTATCAACCGTGGTGAACTTGTGGACCTTCCATTGGGAAATAGAATCTTTACTTAGCCCGGTCCGGTAATAATAGAAGTAGATTATGGAGAACAACTAGGTTAAATCTCAGACTTAATCAAAAACGCCCACCTTGGCTTGAAGCTCAAAATTTTTTATCTCGTTCAAAAGTATTGGAAAATATCATACATCAATTGTGGTAATCATATACCACGTACAATATCATATTTACAATCAAAATATCGAAAACAATATGTATATGATTGAACATACAATTTACGAATAATAATTTGCGGAATTTAAACACTTACAGTTTCAAATGAAATTGTTTGCTTGATTCACTGGTCAGACACAAAATCACATAGCGAAAGTTGTACACATTTCACAGCCTAAATCCTTAACAATTGCAGAGCACAAAAACAAAGAATACTATTATTCTTTTCTTCTTCCTCTTCTCTTTTTGTTTCTTTTTTTTTTTGTTTCTTTCGAATCTATCAACATTTTTTTTTCTTTTTACTTTTAAACTGCCCAAGGCAGTTTTCATGTTGGATGGGATAGCCGTTATGGGCGTCCCACGTCCAACATTTCCCACTCGCACATAATGAGTGTGCCATTCTTATAATCAATTTCAAGAGGACATATCTCTTTTCTCTGCAAAGTTCATACAAGAAAATAGGCCGTGCGACCAGCATACTTTATCGTCTCGAGAACTTGTTGCTATACAACTGTTAGGTATATATAGCAACCCAAAATACAAGTAGAGTTAGTATGCAGTACCCTAGATCCATTCAATCACATTTCAAGTTTCCCATGATCTCTCTTTTATCAAATAGTATAATATTCTTTTGTATTCACAATTACGTCTAACTATTTAAATATAATTGGTCGACCAGTGAATACAATTAAATGTGACATAAAAATGGTCTTCCCTTCTTCTATAATCTCTTCATTTCAATTCAACTGCTATCCGGATACATCCCATTAGATCAAATTATCCATAATCATTGGTAACATTCCAAGATAGCTAACATTGAACTGAAAATTTAAAAAATAGTCAAAAGTCATAAGGGTACTAATTTGAGATCCTTTTGACCTCAAGGGTCTCACACAACATTGAAGTAGAGATCAATTCTTCTATTACCCTTATTGGTCGAATAATGTACATGTGGTATGAAACACATGCTACAATATTACTCTCCTTTTCCCATGGAGCGTATGTCTTTATCATAATTTCAATATCGTACAGGTGATAGTTTAGATATACTCAGTATCTAACTTGAGTCCACAACTCTACTTACTTTGAAAAATAACAACAGGACTTCCACCTGGCATTCAAAGACAGGTAAAATGAATGGTGGGGTCATTCACTTTCGGTCATAAAGCTCATTATCATATGACCTCATCTTGACTCACAGTCAAGGCAATTCCGTTTAAGCTTGAGCTCTCTAGTTCTTACCGCTTAAAACTAATCTCATCTCTATGACACTGAGCCATAAAGGTGATTGCCTGTGTGAGAAGGCCAATCATTTGTCCGACATACCTTTAACATGATACTGTATATGTACTTAACATAAATATGTGTGTATGCTTCATAAAACAAAGTACTGAACTTTATAGGCATTAATTGAAAATAAAATTAATCAACATCAAATACTAATGAGAAGATAATTGTAAATCGTTTACTAAACACATCTTAGCAAGTACATCAAAATCTACGCAATCCTAGAGTTCTAATGTGTCCATTATACACATCTCTAGGTATTGGCTTTGTAAATGGATCTGTAATCATCTTATGCGTAAAAATGTACTGCATGTTGACTTCCTTTCGTGCAACCATGTCTCTAACAAAATTATACTTGATATCTATATGTTTAGTTTTTGAATGATATTTGAGATCTTTAGTGAATGCGATTGCTGCTTGACTATCACAATTCACTAACACCGAGTTTGATTCATCATAATTAAATCCCAAATGATTCAAAAATCTTTTGAGTCAAACAGCCTCTTGCACTGCTGCTGAAAATGCTACAAATTCAGCTTCCATTGTGGAAAAAGCTATACACGTCTGTTTCTTACTACTCCATGAATTACCCCATTATTCAGTAAGAAAACATAACCCAAGGTAGATTTTCTTTCATCTAAATCTCCTCCCCAATCAGCGTCTGTATAGCCAATAAAATGTAGATCATTTCTATGATAGCACAATGAATAATCTGCAGTACCTTTAAGATACCTTAATATCCTTTTAACAGCTTTCCAATGGGGTTGTCCTGGGTTGGATTGGTACCTGCTTACCATTCCAATTGCATAACAAATATTTGGCCTTGTACACATCATAACATACATAAGGCTTCTAACAACACTGGAATAAGGAACTCTTGCCATTTGTTCCTTTTCTTGAGGAGTCTTAGGACACATTCTTTAACTTAGGCCTCCGCCTTTAGCAATAGAAGTATCTATTGGCTTGCAGTCTTACATGTGGAATCATTCAAGAATTTTCTTAATATATTGCTCTTGTGAAAGAGCTAACAATTTCTTGGAACAATCCCTTTCAATTTTAACACCAAGTATATAAGCTGCTTTGCCCATATCCTTCATTTCAAAATTTGAGGACAACCAATTTTTCACTGTAATAATATACTCCTTGTCATTTCCAGCCAATAGTATGTCATCCACATAAAGTGATAATATTACAAACTTGTCTTTGGACCTTTTGATATACATGCAGTGATCTTCATCAATCATGATAAAATCATAAGAAATTATCGCTTGATGAAATCTAATATACCACTGCCTGTAAGATTGTTTATGTAAGACCCGAAAATTTGTAAATGTAACTTTTATGACTTGTGATGTATGAGCAAGTCACAAATAATGAAAATCATGAGGAATGTTTATGTGAAGTTTGTAAATGTGTATGGAATGAATACATTCAAGTTTATAAGTATAGAACAAGTGTAAGAGGGATATTTTCATGAGTGAAATGGGAATATCTTGAGTTTTGAGTGGTTAAGTAAAATGGAATGAGTTTTATACTTCCATTTGGTGATATATTGTATACCTTTGGCTATACAATGAATGTACACAAGTTTTAATGTATATAAAGTAGGAATGAATGTCATTTTCAAGCCTTAAACGTGGTTGGATGAGAAAATGACCATAGCAGCAGAATTAAGAGTGTTTGAGATAAGTTACTATAGAAAACTGCAGTAAAATCTGGAAAATATGAATGAGAGATCGATCTTATGGGATGAGAGATCGATCTTAAAGAGCAAAAAATACTCTTAATTGAGTGATGGAATATGTCAGATCGATCTCCAATGGGGCCAGATCGATCTGCTAAACATTCTGTGTTGAAGGAATTGATCTCTGAAGGGCCAGATCGATTTTCTTAAGCTACTGACTTGCAACAGATCGATCTCATACAAGAGTAGATCGATCTCCTTAAGGTTCTGTGTTACAATAGATCGATCTCATGAAAGAGCAGATCGATCTCATGTGGTCTGGAAGGTCAATTTCAATAGGAAAAATGCATAGCAGATCGATCTCCTAGGGTAGCAGATTGATCTCATCAAGATAATTCTATAAATAATGGACTTCTGCATTTCAGTTTTCACGAGATTTACTATTTCATTCAATAACCAAAGTGTAACCTAGCCAAGAAACACTAGAAAACTTCAGTTTGTGATCATTTTTAAGTTAGATATAAGTGAGCAAAGTTGTTCTTAGCAAATCGGAGAACAACATACTTAGAAACAAGAGATTGAGATCAAAGGTTTCAAGAGCAAGAAGGATTTTATCATTTTGGTGAAAAAAGAAGGAAATCTTAGCTAGGTAAGATTTAATGCACCAAATTGATATATGTTAAACTAGATGTATTGATGAGATTATTGGTGTATATATGATTTGTTGGAAATGAAAGGAGAATGAAAAATCACCATAACCTAGATATTGGTGAGAAAATACGAAAGTGATGAGGAAATGGTATTAACATTGATTTAATGATGAAATATGCATGTATGGAAGATTAAGAGGTAATCTTATGAAGTGCATAAATTGGAAATAAGGAGAAATGAAAGTACCTATGTGAAAATGTGGATTTATACCATATTTGGAGAAAGTGATGAAAACTATGTATTAAATTGAGATTTGGCAAATGAAATGAGTATATAGTGATATACTAATGCCAATAATTATAACAGGTTCAAAAATTACCTTGGAAACTGATTGGACTACAAGAGTGAGCAGAACCGAGGAAGTGAGATCACTTAACGTGATCCGAGGTAATGGAATTTCCTGAGTAGCTAGAGATGGCTACACGTATTTTAAATAGAGTTTTGATATTATACCCTATATGAATTCCTTGAAATAGACATGTGCTAAGGATTAATGAGATAAAGTGTGTTTTATCTAAAAATAGGATAAAAAGCCTTAGAAGCATGTTATGACCCAAAATGCAAGAGTTGCATGATAGAATGACTAATGTTTTCCTAATTATGCGAAAACAACACGTTTAAGTGCTTATTTGATTTGAATTGAGTGAGTTGTGATTTGAATAAGCCATCTATCTGGTTTTGTGTAAAAACCATAAGTGCTAGAGAATACTCGCACTATATTTTGAGATATGCATCATATAGTACTGGAGTGTTTACTTGTACTACATTTTAATGCGATTTTATGCATGTGAGAGTATTGGGAGCATAGCTCGTACTCAGTTTGTGATTGATGCATATAGTGTAAGACCCGAATTTATTTAAAATACGAAATGAATGAGTATTCGTGAAGGGAAGTCGGGTTAAATTAATCCTGAACACGTGTAAGGGCAAAATGATCAAAAGACCGAAAGCCGAAATAAATTCGATAAGAAAATTTAATTAAAAATAATGGATTGAGGAATCTTAGTCAATAAAGGTGAAATAAATTTATTTCGGGTTAAATTGATCAAGATATCAATTTATTGGAATTAATCGGGATTAATCGAAATTTTTAATTAGGAAAAATAATCCCGAAAATAATAAAAAAATATACCGAAAAGTCATTCGGGACAATATCCCAAAAAATACGGAGAAATTATACCTGAAAAAGGGTTAAAATATAATAAATAAATTAAATAAAATTAAATTAGTTAATTTGAAATAAAATAATAATTTTTGGTAGATATTTTGGGTATTTTAATGTATTTTAATGATTAAAATATTAATAAAATAAATAAATAATAAAAGATAAATAATAAATGAATTAAAAAAAAGGAAATCTGAAAACCAAATCGGGGAGAGAGAAAGAGAAGCAGAGACGAAAAATGAAGCAGCCGACCGAGGGAGCCCGAGGACGCACCGACGACCGACAGGCTCCAACGAGGCCACAAGGAGGTAGAGGAGAGACCGACGAGCATGTGGGCACCGGAATCGCACCGTGCAGTGGCCGGAGGAAGCCGATCGGAGGAGGGAAAGCACCGAGGAGAAACGGCCCGATTTCCGGCGATCCACGGCGACTGGGCGTGAACGGAGGCCACCGGCGTGACCGTGAGGAGGAGGCGGTCCTTTTGAGACCTGTAGCAGCCGACGAGACGGTCGGAATCGTCGGCGACGGCCAAGACCGAAAATGGGTTTTCGACGCCGGGGAGAAGAGGCCGAACCGGCGGCGTTCCGACGACCCCGACCGAAACCGAGGGTAGATTCGTGCTGCGGACGACCTTGCGGAGCTGCTGACGGTGGAAGCCGGTGGAGAACTGGCCGGCAAGGCGGTGAACGGGCCGAACCGGAGTGAACCGGGGTGAACCGGTAGGTCTGAACCGGTCCGAACAGGACTGAACCGGTTCAGCTAAAAAGAGGAGGAAAAAAGGAAGAAAAAGGGAAAAAGAAAAAGAGAAAAAGTTGGGGAAAATTTCTGTGATACAATCGAGCTTCGGGTAAGTCAGTAGTGGTCGAAAGTGACCCTATTTAAATTTCGGAGTATTTAATTTAATTAATTTTGGGCTGAAAACTTACCCGAAAAATTGTGAAATTGTGTAGCTCGACAATTGGCATCCAACGAGAGCTCGAGATAGCCTCAATTTACGTAGTAGCATGGAATCTCGGGTAAGTGATCCTTATTTACGACAATTTACATCGTTATGCGTGATATGAATTTAAATTCCGCATAAATTGAATTAAATTATGGAAATTTAGATAAATTGTCGTAAATATTAAATTTAGCTATTCGAGAGTTAGAACGAGACCCAATAAATTGTTGGAGGGCCCAATGAGCCCAATAGGCCTCGATAAAGTGAAAATTAAGTGAAAAACGGGCTTAAGGCCGATTAAGGCCCATTAAGGTGCAATCGGGCCCAATAGGGGTAAACGGGCCCAATGATTTAAATTAAGCCCAGAAAATAGAAAATACAAATAAATTGTATAATATCTGACCTGAGGAATAATTATACGCAGTTTCGGACATTTGATTGGGAGCATATCGGACTGCGCGACGAGACAACAGTGAAAAAGAAAAGGTCAGACTCGACAGGAAAATAAGGTAATGGAATGCTGCGGACTGCTAGAAGTAACTTTATGAAATTTCAAGTTCATATGCAGTCTTTAAAAATTATCTGAAGGGTCTAGAGGTCAAATAAAAATTTTGGTGCCCCGAATGGACAAATTACCAAAATACCCTTGTTAAGGGTAAAATTTACAAATTTAGGAAAAATTGGGAGGAGCAAGAACAAGAGGGTTCTGCTCGTTCTGGAGACATTTTAATGCATGCATGAGTAGGCTGGCTAACCTTGAAAGAAAATGCACAGCATTGCATACTTTCAACGATGAAATTGTTTTGAAAACTGTTTTGAGGAAACAGAGCCGCCTACGTGTTTTTATTGACATGTGACGTGCTAGAGCTCAGCTAGCACGATGTTGTCGATTTGTGTGATGCACGCATTAGTGCTGGAGCGAGAGCTCGCACTAGAGTTTTACATGCATAGGTGCTAGAGAATAACTCGCACCAGATTTCACATGCTTTTTCTAGACAGGGTGCTAGAGTATAACTCGCACCAGATTTTATAAGATTTTCATGTGATTTATATACAGAGTACTGAGCTTAGCTCGCACTAGATTTACTGGATTTGTGGAGTAGCGCTGTCTGCCCTTGGAGTCAGCCAAAAGGCCCAACAGGCTCAAAAGACCTCTTAGGTGGGGTGAGAGTGAGGGATGAGGTTGGCGGCCTTGTGGGGATGTAAAGCGGGCTCTGCCAGTTTTACTTGATTGATGAGAGTGCTGAGCATCGCTCGCACTGATTTTATGAGAACATGCGATGAGCCGTGCTTGGAGCATCAGGTAGACTGTGTGTCACCGATTAAATAGGCCCGCACGTGCGTTTTGAGACATGGCATGAGTATAGAGATATTATATGGGTTCACGGAGTACGATGTACCGTGCAAGTAGCATGGAGTACGATGTACCGTGTGGTATCTTCGGATACGGTATCTCCGGATGCAGCATCTTCGGATGCCTGGGATCGGATAAGAGTGACGGGATGGATTGACCCACCTCCTGGGCGGTTCCCGATCATGGTGAGAACCCGCACACTAGGATCCGTGTAGCTGAGGAACTCCCGAGGACACATATGGCCATAGTCCTGGTTATTGCCGATATACAGACGTTGCCTAGTCTCGCATGTTGATGATCTTGACGATGTTTGAAACTGGGTTTTAAACTAAATTTGCATGATGGTATTTCCATGCTTTTTAAACCCATGTGTGATGTGAACCGATTTTCATGGTTTTGTGTGAGTCAGAATCACCCGAAGGAGGGGTCGAGTCCTGACTTTATTGTGAAATTTTTAAATGAGAAGAAATGATTTGAAATAATTGCATGTTGAATTTTTCGTGCAAACTTGATTTACATAACATCATAACTCATATCATCTGTTTTAAAATGTGTGGAGAAAGGATGGTTTATGCATGGCACTACGTTCATGTAGGTGGTATGGTTACCTACTTGTTCGTAGGGTTGCCTTACTGAGCTTGATGTGCTCACCCCTTTCATTTTCTCCCACAGATAATCTCCAGTTGAAGTTGAGGCGACTCAGTACTGCATTCCAGATATCCGCTGCTACCCATCAACATAAGGTATATACACTTGTACATATTGTATCTACATAAGCATAGCACAGTAACATGTTTGTAAGTAATTTTAGGGGATGTATAAATAATGTAAACAATTATAAATGACTGGAGAAGAAATAAGTTAGATGGTAATTGAATGGTGGGATTGGCATTGACGCACAGCCCAATTATTAGTGGAGTGTGGTCACGATTCGAGGACAGGTAAGAATTTAAGTAAATAAACAAAACGAGAAAAATTAACTCTGATTTTTGGGTAGTTTGGGTCGTGACATATAGAGTATTGGAAGCTTTGCTTATACTCAGTTTTACATGATATAGTACTTGAGTGATAACTCGTACTTGATTTGAAAAGAGAATTATGCATTAACCTAGTGCTAGAGGTTACTCGCACTAGTGTTTGATATTTTGAAATGCATACACAGTGTTTAAGAGGAGAAATGTTGATTGTGAGTCACACTCAAGACGGGAACTGTAGTTTTTACGTGATATATAAGACATGTTAGCAAAACCGTAATGATTTCCTTCGTGTAGACTGAGTGTCACACTGTTGAGATGTTCGCACATGGATTTAGAGACGTGGCATTAGTTCCATAGTATGAGGGCTAAGACTTATGGCAAGCACCCAAACTATGATATATTTCCATGGTGTGAGGACTAAGACCTATAGCAGGCATCCCGACCATGAGGAGAGAGGGTCCACGGGTGTACGTTGTACCGTGCGAGTGGTATGGAGTACACTATACCGTGTGTTGTGTGGAGTTGAGAAATTTATAGCTGGCGGTTGTGATGGACTAACCCCCCTCCCGTTGCAGCAGTGATTACCCGCACACCGAGATCTGTGTTGCCTAGAATTTCACATTATAGGATATGACCATAGTCCAGGAGAGTATTGCATTTAGTCATTGAGTCTCGCATGATATATCACTTGTTTTCATGATACGGTTAGACCTGAGAGAGATAGGTCAAAAATCGATTTGTGTTGTGTTGTGAACTGCCATCTTTACTGTGATTTATGTGTAAATGACAATGATTTCTATAAAGGCATTCCAAAAATTATAAATATGCACTGTTTTGCATGAATGCCTACATTTGATAACTTAGCATGATTTTAAGTACATGAAATTTATTCTGTACTATTATTACATCATTTTGATACGTGCTTTGAGATGAGAGAAGGAAAAGCAAAACTTTATTTTCAGTAGATAGTGTGGACGTCTACTTGCTTGCATGATTTCTTTACTGAGCGCGTTGTTTGCTCATCCCCCTTTATTTTCCACTCTTTACAGATCATCCGCAGTAGATTGAGTCCGGCTGAGGTATAACATTCATTGTATTCGTTGCCTATCCATCTTACGAGAGGTATACACACTCAAACATTTTGTACTGAATAATGCATAACCACAGTTACGTAACTATTGTACGGTCGAGATGTATATGTACAAATACTGTATAACAGTTATGTTATAAAAAAGAATACTAAATTTTATGTATATTGCTAATGAATGTGAGTGGGTGACTAATATCGAATCACAGCCCAACTGTCGAGGAGAGAAAGGTAAGTAAAGTAAAAAATGAAAAATTTGTAGTGGTTTTTGGTAAGTCACGGAATAAGGTCATGACAGTTTAAAACCATAAATTGATCTTAATAGTCTACACACTTTGTGTTCTTGACTTTTTTCAATGAAACCTATAGGTTGTTTCATATAGATTTTCTCTTCCAGTTCTCCATTTAGAAAAGCAGTTTTTACATCCATATGATGTAACTCCAAATCTAAACTTGCAACTATGGCTAGAATCAAGCGTATTGAGGTAAATCTTACAATAGGAGAGAATGTTTCTTCGTAATCAACTCTCTCTTATTGAGTATACCCCTTAGCTACTAGACGAGCCTTATATTTTTCAATTATCCCACCTGACTTACGCTTAATTTTGAGAACTCATTTGTTCCCAATTGCTTTTCGTCCTTTTGGAAGATCAATCAATTCTCAAACATTGTTTGATCTCATAGACTCCATTTCTTCTTCCATTGCTTTCATCCACTTTTCTTTTGCATTATAAGAAAGAACCTCTTGAATATTCTTTGGCTCTTCTTCATCTTGTGGGGTAATCATGAAAGCTTCTCCTTCTATGTCAAAATGACGTCGAGGAACTTTTCCACGATTACTACGCTTGACTTGTGATTCTTGTGAAACAAATTCATCATCTTTTGTCATGCTCACACTTGGATGAGATACTGTTTGTTCATTATTAGGTATATGCATTAAACGATTTGCAATAATCAAGTCATCTGGATCTTGAATCTCATAAAGAGATTTTTCCTGATTTATCTCACCCCTATTTGGAAAATCATTTTCTAGAAAAGTAGCATCCCGAGATTCAAATTCAGTTACACTCTCATTTGCTTGTTCACCAATGAACACATATCCCTTTGAATGTTCAGAGTATCTTACAAATATACTCTTTTTCCCTCTTAGACCTAACTTGCCGTGTTGATGAGCAGACCCATGAACATAGGCAACACAACCCCAAGGTCTTAGATTACTAAGATCAGGTTTTCTTTCTGTCCATAATTCATAGGGAGTGGATGCAACTGACTTGGAGGATATTCGATTAAGTATGTATGCAGCTGTTAATAATGCATCACCCCAAAAGGTGATTGGCAAATTTGCTTAGGCCATCATGGACCTAACCATTTCCAGAAGGGTTCTATTTCTTCTCTCCGCAACACTGTTTTGTTGTAGAGTTCTTGGAATGGTCAACTGCCTATCGATTCCTTTTTCATCACATAAAAATCTGAATTGTTCAGATAAGTACTCACGTCCACGGTCTGTTCTTAACGCCTTAACATTTTTATCTAATTGATTCTCCACAAAATTCACATATTTTCTAAAGCATTCTAAAGCTTCAGATTTGTGAGAGATCAAGTAGACAAATCTAAAACGTGTGTAATCATCAATGAATGTGATGAAATATACACCTCCACTTCGTGACCTTACATTCATTGGGTCACAAATATTGGAATGAATCAATTGCAATGGAATTTCAACTCTAGTTCCTTGCCAAATGATTTTCTTGCCATTTTTCCCGCTAGACAACTTTCACATGTCGATAAATTAACTTTTTCTATAGAGCCTAGTAATCCCTCTTTAGCTAATCTATCCATTCTGTGTTACCCAATATGGCCTAGTTTAGCATGCCAAACATTTACATCAACATTAGAAGATGTAACAAGGGAAAAACTATTACTACACATATCACCACTTAAAGTGTAGTCAACATCCATTACAATAAAACCATCCAACAAATATCCAGAATCATAATTATTCGTTTCCAAAAAAAAATTTAAACCAATGCTATGAAAGTTCAAAATAAAATCCAAATTAAGAAGAACAGTAACGGAAACTAAATTCCGTCGAATCTCAGGAGCAAATAGGACATCATGTAGGATAAGGGTTTTTTCACCACGCATACATAACCTGCAGATTCCAATATCCTTTACTTTAACCCGTGTGTTGTTTCCTACATAAATCCATTTTGATCCTCGTGGAATCCGACGAAAATCCACAAACACATTCATGTCTTGTGCTACATGGTCTGTGGCCCCTGAGTCTACAATCCACAAAGGATGAGATTCAATCAATAATACAGTACTAGAAACACATATAGTACTTTTCAAAATATCTGAAGTATTCACAAATACTTTAAGGGTTTTTACCTTTTTCGGCTCATTTCATTCACGAGCAAAATGACCCTTCTTACCATAGTTAAAGCACTTGACCTTTGACTTGTTCTTCTTCAGATGAGCCATATGACCATTTCCTTTGCCAGGATAACCACCTTTTGCCTTTTTAGGAGCTTTACCTTTATGTCCACCAAATGGCTTTCGCTTGAAGCTCGAAGCTTCTTTAGAACTTGTACCAACCATATACACGTCAGCATTAGGCCTAGTTGCCTCAATGCGATCTTCCTCCAATTGTAGGTGACGTGAAGCATCATCAATGGTCTTGATGCTTTCATTATGAGTAAGGTGGACTTTCATATGCTCTCAACTGTGTGGCAAGGACCAAATCAATGTTGGACGTTTTTTTATACGTGTTAAATTTGATTGTAAGCTATCTTAGTTTAGTCACCGAAATGCCACCAAACTTTACCTTTAAGGCTGTTCACATCTCTTTTGCATTATCATGCTTTCTGAACTCACGCATGATGTCATTCTCCATATTGCTTAGTAACGTAATGTGAGCTATGAAGTTTTTCTTTTTTCAGGCTTCATAAGCCTCTCGGTCCCTCCTATGTTGTGCAGTATTTCCTTCCTCAAGCTCTTTCATGGCATTATTCAGAACTTCAAGAACCTCTTGTTCTTCCAACACATACTGGATTTTCATACTCCAGATTTCATAGTTATCCCCATTCAGTTTCTCACCTTTGTTTAACTCAGCAACAATGGTTTTAGAAGCAGAAGTCATTTCAAAAGATATTCTACACAGAGACATATATGCACTTAATTAATGCCTAGCATTACACACATCCATTTTTGCCACAATTTCAAAATTAAATTAATGATAATTATTCACATGTCATGGAATCAAAAGTTCACAAAGTTTCACAATCATCCTCCAATTCGATATGTTTAATTATCACAAATTAATTTTATTGTGCAAAATTTATTATTCTAAGGTAATTACATTTTTTTTATTATTAAAATACCTTAGAACTCCCACTGTAAATAAATTAATTATATATATACAAACAATAACATATATTGATTGCATAACAATAATAAAAATATTTACATAAACAAGTCTTTTAAAATAACAATATTTGTTCAAACATAGTCAAATAACAACACAATAAAATAAAATAAAATAAAATAAAACTAGTTCCTACGAATTATTTTTCTAATTACTGGAATAAATTCTTTAAATCTTTAGACACTTTAAACTCTAAATCTGAAAGCCATGGAGTACCGGGAACTTTGTATTTCCCTTTGCAAAGGCTAGTATTAATTGAGAGGGTTGCAGTCCTTCTTGCCCCTATCTTCATATATTCTTTCAAAAAATTTGTCACTAACATTGCATAATTAAGTTTTGGATTTGGCTTCCAAAGATCATCTAAAAGACCCTTTTGACTTAGAGTAATCAACGTACTCCTTAACATAAGGCATTTGTTATGTTCACTACTCAAATGTAAACTGCCACTCCAGATAGACTCTTGTATTTTTTTATTAACAATAATGATATGTCTCTCCATATCATCACTGGGATCCATCCGATAGTTGGCTAGTTCGTTTAACAATTTCCTAGCTCTGCGATATTGAGGCCCTGTCCTAATAGTCCCAGGAGTCCTCATCATGATCGACATGATTCTCTGTAACAAATACAAAAAAATAATAAACACATATATATAACACAAACCTCGTAGCGATTAAAAACGAATTTTAATCATCCTTGTGTTATATGGACTCCTCACGCTGGAGAATTCGCATGTTTATGATAGAAATCATAATTTTCAATTCCTCAACTTTCTAACCAATAATATTTTCTTATTTGAAACATCCTATACACATTTGCAACAATTTCGAATAAATCACACACATTTGTGTGATCTCCAATGACATCGCTTATTAATTACGTTTTTCGATTGTTTTACACGAAATAATAACAATTAAATATCATTTTCTTTCATGCATTTATCATACCAGAAATCAAGCAACCTGGCTCGGATACCAATATTGGAAAGTATCATACGTCAATCATATACCACATACAATATCATATTCACAATCAAAATATCGAAAACAATATGCATGTGATTGAACATACAATTTACGAACAATAATTTGCGAAATTTAAACACTTACAGTTTCAAATGAAATTGTTTGCTTGATTCACTGGTCAGACACAAATCATACAGCAGAAGTTGTACACGTTTCACAATCTAAATCCTTAACAATTGCAGAGCACAAAACAAAGAATATTATTAATCTTTTCTTCTTCTTCTCTTCCTCCTCTTCTCTTTTTGTTTCTTTTTTTTTGTTTCTTTCAGATCTATAAACATTTTTTTCTTTTTTCTTTTAAACTGCCTAAGGCAGTTTTCTTTTTGGATGGGACACCCGTTATGGGCGTCCCATGTCCAACAAAAAGAGTTGGAACAACAACGAATTCGGGAATGTTGAAGATATAATTAGAGTGTTGGAAGAGAAATTGGAATTCCTAGATGTAGAAAGCTGTAAGAGAGACCTGATCCTACTTGAGATTGATAAAAAAAAAAAAAGAAAAGAAGTTGACAAGCGATTTATGGTGTTGCCTTCAAAGCCTGGCTGTAATTCGGTATGTTTGATTTTTGTGTTCTTCTTGGCTGATGCTGTGTTTCTCCTATCTTAACAGTTATATGTTCTGCTAGCATCTTTTATTTCATTCTTTACTCTGCAGTGATAGCATCTCTCTAGAAGCTACCTTTTTCTTCCTGCCTTTTCCTATGATGATGAGATTTGTTTTTGTTCTTTGGTGTTTATCCTCTCGTTGCAGTTTCAGTTTCACTTTCTTTGTTTTGGTGATTTTCTGTCATTTTGTCATGTACCTTATCTCAACCCTTTAATAAAATCTCTTGCTTAGAATATATATATATATATATATATATATATATATATATATATATATATATATATATATAGCATTCTCTAATACACATAGATTAAAAAGCAAAGAAGTAAGAGAAAACCCAATAATCGTAAATTTTTATTGTTCTACCCCTCCCATGATTTGGCAAAGAACAAGAAGCCTGTGAACTGAAGTTGTAAGCAAATATATGGGCTATTAAAAAATTTGATTCAATAACTTAATCTTGAACATATTGCTGAGATATATTTTTGGGAGCTTAAGGTTAGCTTTTTCTGTTTTTAAATGGTGTCTGCAGTGAACTTGGAAGAAGAAAAAGGAGAAAAAGAAAGAGGTTTTGGAAGAAGTTTGAGGGTATTCTTTTCACATGTTATTGACTAGGCCTTATGTACCTTATTTATGAAAAAAAGTTTAAAAGTACCTTCTGCTTGGAAAACTCTCTCTCTTTGTTTCTCTCTATCTATAGTTTCCAAGTATGCTATTTCCAAGCATGCTGGCTCACTCTTTTATTGTTTAGTGTTTGATCAAGTAGTAAATAGTTGATTTTGAAAATTAATATTTTATTTTTTAAAATTTCATAATATAGTAAAGGAAAGTCAAAACAAGTAAGGTTACATCATTGAAAAGTTACTTTAGTAAAAAATCTCTTTTCAGAATAACACTTTTATGGAACAATCTCTTTTTGGAACAATTCTTTTACATAACAATCTCTTATCATAACAACTCATTTACAAAACAACCTCTTTCTAGAACAACTTATAGAACAACCTATTCTTGGAACAACTCTTTCACAAAATAACCTCTTTTTAGAACAACTCCTTCATAAAACAACCTTTTCCTGAAACAACTTACAGAACAACTTTTTTCTCAAAACAACTTCTTCACAGAACAACATCTTTTTGGAACAACTCACAGAACGTCTTCTTGGAACAACTTTTTCACTAAACAACACTTTCATGGAACAACGTCAGCATCTTCTCTAAACAACACCTTCACAAAGAGAAGTGGAAATAATATCGGAATAGAGTATGATTCTTGAGTTAACTTTACTATTAGGGTGTTTTGGAGAGCTTGGCTTGGTGGATTAGATATGGAGATAGTTAAGAGTTCTTCTCTTAACCTTTTTATGAAGTCTAAGTGCTCACTACTAAAAAAAACCTCATAGATTACGTTTAAAAACCTAGTCTATTATAAAAAATTATTTTTCCAACCATAGCTTATTTTGCTGTAATATTTTCTCAAGTATCATAGATTAAAGATGATAGAGCTTTTGTTAGAAGTCAGCTTTTGAAATGTGACATGCAAGTGACACTTTTGTTGATGAACATGCATTCTTTTGATAACTTTTCCATCATAGTTATTAGGTTAGTTGAAATGAGCCTATTGTTTGTAATGTTAAACAAGTTAGGCAGACAACTTTTTTGTTTTAGTTATTGAAATTGGTTTTTTTGTTGGTATCATAACATAACTTAAAAATGAAAAAGAAAATACTATTGTTTTGTTACATTCCAATGGTATAAAAAATGTAATTGTGATCTTTGAGTGGCTGTAAAGAAAGAAAACAAGTAAGGATACTCTCATTATAAAACTTTCTAACATTCCCGTCAGTTAAGTCATGGCTTCAAGCAGTTTTTCTCCACTGCCTCCTCCAATTTTTACAAGAGAAAACTATCCAATTTGTATTGTGAAAATGAAGACATACCTCAAGGCACATGATTTGTGGGATGTTATTAAGACATGTATAGAACCCCTTCCACTAAGAGCAAACCCCACTATAGCCCAAATGAAGCAGCATAGTGAGGAGTGAACAAAAAAAAATACAAAGCCATGTCTTGTATTTAAGCAACTATGACTTATACAATCTTCATAAGGATTATGGCTTGTGAGACTACAAACGAAGCTTGGGAAAATCTAAAGGAAGAGTTCCAAGGTCGTGTTAAAACTAGATAGATGCAGGTCATCAATCTCATAAAGAGTTTGAAGTTTTGAAGATAAAGGATGATGAAATTGTCAGACAATACTTTTATAGTTTAATGAAGGTGGTAAATCGGACAAGGCTATTTAAAGAAGAGCTTACAAACAAGAGAATTGTTGTAAAAATGCTAATGAGTTTGCTTGAGAAGTTTAAATATAAAATTTCTTCATTAGAAGGCTCAAGAGACCTCAATTGCATGTCCTTGACAAAGTTTATTAATGTTTTGCAAGCTCTTAAGCAAAGAAGAGCTATTAGGAAAAAATTGAAAGAGCCTTTTTGGCTAAATAAAAAGAGAAATCATCAATAAGTAGGTGAAAGAAGTGAATCAGTAAGAGAAAAGAAAAAATAAAAAAAGGCATCACGGCAATAAAGGTGGAAGAATAAAGAAGTATCCTTTTTGTGTACTCTGTAAAAAGAGAAATCATTGAGAAAAATTTTGATGGTTCAAACCTGGAGTGCAATGTAAAGCATGCAAGTAGTTTAGTCATAAAAAAGCATGTAAAACAAAAGCTACAAACCAAACCAACAAACTTAAGTTGCAAAAAATTAGCAACAACAAAAAGAGCAATTATTTGTTGCTTCATGCTATGCAACAAGTGTTAACTTTGAGTCTTAGTTTATTGACAGTGGCTACACCAATCATATGTGTCTAAATGAATGTTGGTTCAAGAAGTTGGACAAAATTTATAACTCAAGGGTGAATATTGGCAATGAGAAGCTTCTGGAAGTGAAAAGAAGAGGAATATTTGTTGTTGAAACTTCCACAGCTATGAAGTTTATATTAGATGTTCTTTTCGTACATGATATCAACCAAAATTTGCTTTATGTGCTTCAGAAAAGCTATTCCTTATATTTTCAAAATCTATTATGTATCATTATTGATCATGATGATTGCAAATTGATGACTATAAAGATGATACATAAAAGTTTTCCTATTAAATGGAACAAACTAGAAATTCATGCTAATGCAACATTTGTTAATGAATCTATTCTTTTGCATAAAAGGTTTGGTCACTTCAACTATGCACCTTTGAAAAATATGGCTAGTAAGAACTTAACACGAACATTTACTTGTCATAGAAGGTAGAAATGAATTATATAGAGTGTGTTAGCTTAGAAAGAAAAAAATGGCTTCTATTTCATGTAAACAAAGCCTAAATAGTTTCAGGAAAGCTACAAATAATACACACCAATGTGTGCAGACCTTAGCAAATCTAGTCCCTAAACCACAGTGGATATTTCATTTTCTTCATTGATGATTTAACAAGGATAAGTTGGGTATACTTTTTGAAATTCAAGTCAAAAGTTGCCAGTGTTTTTCATAAGTTCAATGCTTTGGTTGAGAAAAAGCTGAGTGTAAAATTAAAATGTTGAGATTAGATAATGGAACTAAGTATACCTCATGTTAGTTTGAAAAGTTTTGTCTTGAACCTAGTATAGAGCATTAATTTATTGTTTCTTACATTTGTCAACAATATGGAGTAAGGGAGAGGCAAAACAAAATTGTGAGAGGTGGTAAGATGTTTGCCACTCGAAAATAAGCTTCCCAAGAGTTTTTGGGTAGAAACAATTAACACTTCTATGTATCTTCTTAACTGGCTATCAACCAAGGGTTTGAAAGATAAAACTTCATTTGAGACTTGGAATTGTCAATTGGATTGTATACCTCTCATTGTGAGAGTTTCTCTCATTATATAGAAGTTTACTCGGGATTTACAAGGCTGAATTTCAGCGATTACATCAATTAGCTTTGGCTAAATAAGGCAGCTACTACTGTACTACTAATTATAATACATTTACACCTATAATTACAATACATTTAGAGCTATAATAGATGATTTATTCATTTATTATAGCTTGATATATGCTATTTGTGCTAACACATATACAACTGACATCCCCCCTCAAATTGATGCTGGTCGATCAAGAAGCATCAATTTGCCTACAAGAAACTGATGACATTGTCGTGTCATGGCTTTTGTAAATATGTTAGCTACCTGAAGGTTGTTGGAAATATAAGGGAGAGAAATAATACGAGTGTCAAATGCTTCTCAAATAGAATGACAGTCCACCTCAATATGTTTTGTGCCCTCATGGTAAACAGGATTAGCAGCAATCTGAATGGCACTAGTGTTGTCAGCATGGAGAGGAGTGGGATCAGATTGAGAGAAAACAAGTTCACATAGAAGTCCACGAACTCAGAGAATCTCATAATAAGCAGCATACATTGCTCGATATTCAAACTCAGTAGAAGATTTAGAAACTCTAGCCTGCTTCTTGCTCTTCCAAGAAATCAAAGAATCACCAAGAAACATGCGCCAACCCGTGACAGACCGTCGAATATCAGGACATCCAGCCCAATCAGCATCATTTTAAGTAAAAAGACGAAGAAGAGAACCAGTTGAGAAGAATAATCCATGGCTAGGTGTCCCACAAAGGTATCGTATGATACAACGAACAACAGCTAAATGTAGATGATGAGGAGTTTGCATAAATTGACTAACTTGCTGAACAGGAAAGGAAATATCAGGTCGAGTAATAGTCAAATAATTCAAGCTACCCACCAACTGCCGAAAGACTGTAGGGTCGGACAAAAGATCACCCTCTTCACTATGATATTTTGTGTTTACTTCCATTGAAGTATCCACAGAAGGAGTATCTTGAAGACCGGCTAAAGCAATCAAATCCTGTGTGTATTTATGTTGATTTATAAAAATACCAGAAGAATCAGTGTGGACTTTCAAACCCAAGAAGTAAGTAAGAGGACCAAGATCGTTCATATGAAATGAAGCCTGAAGATGTTGCTGCAAATAAGTAATCAAGGTGGAATCTATCCCAGTAATAACAATATCATCAACATAAATTAGGAGAAGTACAATACCAATAGATATCTTGCAAAGAAACAAAGATGAGTCATATTGGCTTTGCGTAAAGGAAAAACGAAGCAAAGTTGATCGAAATTTATCAAACCATGCCCGGGGAGCCTGTTTCAACCCGTATAGAAATCTCTTTAACTTACATACATTTGAAGAAAATGAATGCAAACCAGGGGGTAGAACCATATAAATCTCTTATTTGAGATCACCATGGAGAAATGCATTTTTGACATCCATCTAATGAAGTGGCCAACCTTGTGAAGCAGCAATAGAAATAATCATTTGTACAATAGTCATTTTGGCAACCGGAGTAAACGTTTCCTCATAGTCGACCCCATACTCTTATTTGTTACCAAGAACAACCAATCGTGCCTTGTAGTGGTCTAGAGTACCATTAGAACGAAGCTTGATCGAGTAAACCCATTTACAACCAATTACTTTAACATTAACAGGATAAGGAACAACATCCCACGTATGATTGTTCTCAAGAGCCTGAAGTTCTACTGCTATAGCCTCACGCCAACAATCATGTTTAACAGCCTCGGAATAACATGTAGGAATGAAAATAGATGTCAACGTAGTATGAAGAGATGTATGAGGAAATCCATACCAATCAGGAGGACGACTGATTCTGAAAGAGCGTCGAGGAATGGTGCCTGATGTCAGATTATCCGTAGAAGGAACAATAGGAACAGAATCAGATGACGGGTTAGGCTCAGGAAGTGGCAAAGTTGGATGTCGTCGCTCATACACAAACTCAAGTTTGAACCTTCCAGGAGTAGGATTTAGCTTATCAAAATTTGGAAGAACAACTGTCTCTGGTAAAGACTCAACATGAGTAAAAAGAAAGATTGATTTTCAAAGAAAACAACATGACGAGAAATACAAAATTTGTTAGAGCAAGGATAGTAACAAACATAACCTTTATGTGAATTGCTATAGCCCATAAATGCGCATTTAACAGATTGAGCAGAAAGCTTATGGTGTTCATGGAGTGGCAAGTGAACAAAACAAATGTAACCAAGAGTATGGATGTCAAGATAGTTTGGATGCTTATTGTGAAGACGATAATAAGGAGATTCAAAGCTTAAGACACGTGAAGGCAATCGATTAATTAAATAAACTGTCGCACATAAGGCTTCAACCTAGAATTTTGGTGGAACAGAGGATTCAAGCAATAAAGTTCTAACAACATCTAACAGGTGTAGGATTTAGCTCATCAAAATTTGGAAGAACAACTGTCTTTGGTAAAGACTCAACATGAGTAGAAAAGAAAGATTGATTTAAAAAAAAAAACATGACGAGAAATACGAAATTTGTTAGAGCAAGGATAGTAACAAACATAACCTTTATGCGAATTGCTATAACCCATAAATGCGCATTTAACAGATTGAGCAGAATGCTTATGGCGTTCATGGAGTGGCAAGTGAACAAAACAAATGTAACCAAGAGTATGGATGTCAAGATAGTTTGGATGCTTATTGTGAAGACGATAATAAGGAGATTCAAAACTTAAGACACGTGAAGGCAATCGATTAATTAAATAAACTGTCGCACATAAGGCTTCAACCTAGAATTTTGGTGGAACAGAGGATTCAAGCAATAAAGTTCTAACAACATCTAACAAGTGGCAATTCTTACGTTCAGCAACACCATTTTGTTGTGGTGTATAAGGATAAGAGCGTTGGGAAACAATGCCTTTTTGTTGAAGAAAATCATGAAATTCATGAGACATATATTCCCCAACCGAATCAGATCTTAGTACTTTGATACTTGAAGAAAATTGAGTCTCAACATAAGCTACAAATTTTTTAAAGACAGAAAATACCTCAGATTTAGATCGAAGAAAATAAATCTAGGTATATTTACTGTAATCATCAATAAACGTCACAAAATATTTATAATTCGCATGAGATATAACAGGAGTAATGCCCCATACATTGTTATGGATCAAATCAAAATAGTTTTCAGCATGACTACCATGAGAAGGAAAAGACAAAGACTTACTTTTACCTAGTTTGCATGTTGAACAATCAAAAGATAGATGAAAGGAAAATTGATCTTTATTACCTAGAAAATCATAGTTTACTAAATGAGATAAAACAACAGAGTTAGGATGGCCTAAACGTTTGTGCCATACTTCACCCTTTTGGGTTACAGCTGTACATGCTAAAAAACAATATTAGGAATGAAAAAACTCAAAGGAAACAATCGTCCAACTTTAAGCCCCTTTGCGAGTATCTTCCCCGACACTTGATCCTGCACAATGCAACCATTACGAGAAAATCAAACATCATAGTTATTATCAACCAATTGTCCTACTGAAATAAGACTAGTAGAAAGCTCAGGAGATACAAATACATCTTTAATTGAAGAATTAATATCCCAAATAGCATGAATAGGTAATTGACTACCGTTAGTAGTTTGAATGTTGGATGAGCCATGATATGTTCGAACATTGCTAAGAGTGTCGGAGGAACTAGTCATATGATTAGATGCACCAGAATCAACAAGCTAAGATAAAGATGGTAGATTACCCTTACCTTGAAGCCCTAAGGTTGAAAAGGCTGCAATAATCATCTGCTGAACCATTTCAGGAGTAAGGATTGATTTGTCAATAGCTGCTAAATCAATAACTACCTGATTAGCAGGAATAGACTGATGAGATTGACGATTCTGAGGACGAGCAAGACATTCTTTGATAATATGCCCAGGCTTCTTACAATAAGTGCGAAATTTCTTTGCACAGTTAGCTGCAATATGTCTGTATTCCTTACAGCAATAACATTGAACTTGTTGCATGTTTCTACCCTTGCCTCTCCCATGAGCTGCATAAGCAACAACATTGTCATGCAGTCTGTTTTGCTGGAAAATAGATTGCGTTGCAAGACGCTGCTCTTCACGAAGCAGCTCTCTAAAACACACATCCAAAGAAGGAGAAGGTTCACAATTCATCAAATTAGAGTGAGTTGCCTCAAATTCAGGATGCAGTTTCATCAAAAATTGATCTATCTTGCTTTATTGATGAATCTCTTGAACAACAGAAAGAGATTCAGTGGGTACCTTTGCATAAATCATATCAGCAAATTCAGACCATAAGTTCTGAAATCCAGAGAAATAATCTTCAATAGAGAGATCCCCTGAGTGTAACTAGCAATCTCATACTCTAATTAAAAGCGTCTGGCTGTGTTGTCCTGATTATAGACCTTCTTTAAATATTCCCACATATCTTTAGCTGTCTTATACAACCTTAGATTGAGAATAATCAACTGGTCAACGGATCCTAAAATTCTTGTCATAACTCTATCGTCTTTAATATGCCATTGAGTCAATTTAGTGAGCTCAGTAGGGCCTGGATCACTAACATCAATGTGACCCCATAATTCTTTTCCCATAACAAATAATCAAAATTGAAATTCCCAAGTAGAATATTTTTTTTCTTGTGAAATGCACACCAAACACATCTATACTGCTAGCGGACATGATACCCGTAACACAACCAATAAAAAATAACTCACAGAATGCAACAAAAAAAAAAAGCAAACCGAAGAGTTTCAAAACCTATGAAATAACACTAAAAAAAACAAATTCTTGCCCATAAATATAACCTAAAAGTAGACAAACAAATAACCGAAACCAAGATCTAAACCCACAAAACAATAATTTGAAATTCTGAATTAAAGCTCTGAAACCATGTCAATTGGATTGAATACCTCTCATTGTGAGAGTTCCTCTCATTATATAGAAGTTTACTCGGGATTTACAAGGCTGAATTTCAACGATTACATAAATTAGCTTTGGCTAAATAAGGCAGCTACTGTCGTACTACTAATTACAATATATTTACAGCTATAATTACAATATATTTAGAGCTATAATAGAGGATTTATTCATTTATTACAGTTTGATATATGTTGTCTATGCCAACACATATCCAACTGATAGGAATGAGTCAAACCAACAGTGAATTATCTTAGATTTTTTTTTTGGCATATGTTACTTTCATGTTCTTAAAATGAAAAGGGATAAGTTTGATCAGCTGATGTTGGGATCTTGCATGGGTATAGCAGCAATGTCAAAGGCTACAACATTTTTAATCAGAAAACTAGGAAAACTCAAGTAAGCAAAAATGTGAAATTTGATGAAGCAACCAGTTGAAAATGGAACAAGAATGAAGTTGCAGATACTAGCGATCTTCCATTTAAAGTTGAGAACCCCTATAAACAAGGCACTTCCTAATCTAATTTAAATTTTGAAAAATATAGTGAATTTGTAGTTAGAGGCACAACAACATTGTTTGACATTTATGAGAGGCGTAATTTAGCCCTTCGAGCCTACAAATTACACTAAAGCAGTAAAATCAAACTCTTGGAGGAATGCAATGAAGGAGGAGCTGCATATCATTAAGAAAAACAATACTTGGGAGTTGGTGTAAAAGCCTAACAACCAAAAGGTCATTAGAGTGAAATGGGTGCATATAAAAAAGCTCAATCCTGATGGTTCCATTAACAATCACAAGGCCAAAATTGTGGTTAAAGGGTACTTTCAATAGTATGAAACTGATTTTTCAAAAAACATTTTACCAATTACAAGGCACAACATCATAAAGTTGTTGATAGTTTTGCAGCATAGAAAAGTTGGAAACTCTGCCAGCTAAATTTTAAGACAGACTTATTGAATGGTTACTTTAAGAACACGTTTTTATTGAACAATCAAAAGGTTATATTGTTGTTGGTTGTGAAGACATAGTCTATTTGCTAAAAAGGCTCTATATGGATTAAAATAAGCTCTTAGAGCCTAATATAGAAAAAAAAATGATGACTATTTAAAGAAGCGAGGATTCAAAAGAAGCATCAATGAGCCTACTCTTTAAGTAAAGGAAACTCATGATGATCAAATGATCATATCTTTGTACGTGGATGATCTCTTGATAACCAGAAATAATCTTGCTCTTGTGAAAGATTTTAAAGAGTAAATGCAAAAAGAGTTTGAGATGACAAACATGGGTTTCATGTGTTATTTCTTGGTATAGAGGTCCACCAAGATCAGAAAGGAATTTTCATTTGTCAAAGGAAATATGCAAATGAAGTTTTGGTTAAGTTTGGCATGAAAAATTGTAAACTAGTCAGCACTCCATTGAGTCAGAATGAGAAACTCAGTAAAAAAGATTGAGCTGAGAAGATAAGTAGTTTAATTTATAGAATCTTGGTTAGTTGTCTATCGTATTTGTCAATAACAAGTAGAGTTTAAATATTACACCAATGCCTATAAGCTATTTGGGCACGACTCGAAAAAAAACTCGAGCTCTATTCAATTTTTGTCGAGCCAAGTTTAAGCCACTCGAGTTATCGAACGAGTCGAGTTCGAGCTACTCAAACTATCGAGCAAGCCGATTTTGAATATTAAGAAACACGAATCAACTAGCTCACGAGTCTTATCTAACTTTTATTATTTTAATATATATTTTATTATAGTAATGTGAAATGACACATATACCACACTCAATCATCTAGAAACCCTAATAAATTTTCGCTTAGTCTTCAACGTTTTCCCCCAAAACTAAACCTTGCCTCTGCCACTAAGTTTGGTGCCGCCACACCCAGATCTAGCGACCTCTTTAGCTCCAGGACCCCTGCACTAAATCACTCTTTGTGAAAGCCCTATTCCTCACAGCCCCTATTCCTTAGTCCTCATGCACGGTCAAGCAAAGCCCCCTCTGTAAACCATCAACTCTATCTTCCTCATGGCCTCGGGCCTCTTTATTCTCACGCTCACACACAGTCGCACAGTCACGCTACAACCCTTCACGCATTTCTCGCTTTGTGAACGCCTCTCACGCACCTTTCCCTAATAAGAATTTTTTTTTACACTTTATTGAAATTGTTGATTTAATTTGGTTATTAGTAAACCTGATTAGGAACCTCCTCCACTGCTCAGGCAGGGGATTCCACTGTAAAAAAATCCAGTTGATATTTATCGTAATGACTAGAGTGGGACTGAGCAAGGTAGATTTGTGAAAATTTTGGACCCTGTGTTGGGTTTTTCCTACCATTGTTGTGGCTATATCTATATTATAGATTGTGTATCCATTTTTTTTATTTGCCAAAAGTTCGTATTGCATAAATGTGTCTACCTCTATACTAATTTTTGGTCAAATTGTTGATTATTTTACTTAGACGATGTGCTCCTCTTGTAGCCTAGGATATTCTCATTAAACTTCATTTATAATCACTCTCTATGACTCATATGACTTCTTTTGCCTGCAGGCTACAATAAGCAAGAAAATCCATTAAACTGATAAGAAAAATATAAATGGAATGAAAATAATAAATAAATAAATAAATGGCATTATAAGTATCAAGGTACTAAGGTACAGTCTCTATGGTGAAAAAAAGAATTAAACTTGATTATTTAGTTCCCATTGAAATTTGAAACATGGTTCTAGATGGTACTACGGAATATAATTTTGATGCTGTCATGAAATGTTAAAACTAATTATTCATTGTGGCGGTTATTATGATTCTTAGTTTAATACTTTTATGTATGGCTCTGAACAAGATGATTGTACTGCATTTGATTTCAATTTGTGCATCATTCTGGCCAAAAAATTTATTGATGCATAAATATCCAGTTTTTTTCATATGATTGCACATTTCTTCCCATGTTCACCATCCAACCTATCTTGTATAACATTTTTTTTTCTTTTCTTTTGGTGATATCATGGAATTCATTTGCTAGCTTATTAGATTTGATAAAGATTATGTAAATAGGATATTACAATTTTTTCCCTTAAAAAGAACATAATATTTTCTAAGGAAAAAAAAAAAGGTTATTTGATTAAATTATAATGTGCCAGCTAGTCTATGCTGATGTAAGAATATGTACTTCAGGAGGCTGAATATTCTGGCTTTGTGTAGAAATTGGACTTATAATTTCACTTGCTTGCCGAACTCTTATTCTTTCTAAAGCTATGCAATTTGGCAATGTGATCTTAACTAGAATTTCCATATATATAAATTTGAAACAAGTTTAAGTATAGGAATTGAGCTTGAGTTCGAGCAGGAAAATCGAGTTTGGATAAATGAGCCTAATCAAGCAAGATTGATTTTTATCTTGAATCGAACTCGAACTTAAAAATTAAAGTTCAATCGAGCTTGAGTCGAGTACCAAACAACGAGCTTTCGAGTTAAGTTCAAACTCCCGTTATACTGCTCATCTCGACTCGATTACATCTTTGAAAATAAGAACAGAAATCATGTATGCAACCAAGTTACTCTTAAGGTTCATGCAAAATCCTAGAGAGTTGCACTTTAAGGCTACCAAAAGGGTCTTAAGAATACATTAAAGGCTTTATTGGTCATGGTCTTTTGTTTAAGAAATCCGAATTGTTGAAGCTTATTGGTTTTACTAACAGTGACTTGGTAGGCACATGATGATATGAAGAGTACTTAGCTTATGTTCTTACTGTTAGGACAGGTGTCTTGATCAGTTGGAATTCAAAGAAGCAGGAGACCGAGGCACAATCAACAGTTGAGGTAGAATACATTGCAACACTTGCTGTTAATTAAGCCATATGGCTGAGAAAAACTCTGATGGATTCAAATCAGAAACAATATGATGCGACTGAGATCTGCTGTTATAACTTGTTAGCTGCTGCGATGTAAGTATCATTTTGCTAGAGAAGCTGAAGTTGAAGTCAAGATTGTGCATCTCAATTGAAAAGATCAAGTTATAAATATTCTTACCAAAGCACTGCCTAAAGCAAGATTTAAATTACTAAGAAACAGACTTGGTGTTTCCAGCCAAAGTGTTAAAGAGGAGTGTTAGAAGTCTGCTTTGAAATGTGACATGCAGGTGATGCTTTTGCTGCTAACTTTTCTGTCATAGTTGGTAGGTTTAGTTGAAATTAGCCTGTTGTTTGTAATGTTAAACAAGTTATGTAAACAACTTTTTTGTTTTAGCTGCTGAAGTTAGGTTTTTGTATCATGACATAACTTAGAAAAGAAAAATATAGCATACTGTTTTTTGATCTTCCTCTCTAGCTCCTCTATTTTACTGCTTTCAGCTTTTAAAAAAAGAACAGGTGAGGTAGGTATATGTGTGGTGGTTCGTAATGAGAATGGACAATTAATTGGTGGATTGATAAGTTTGTAATGGTAAATTCCAGCTTTGAAGCGGAAGCAATAGTTGTAATGGAAAGGATTCTATTTGCGGAGAGAAATGGATTCCAGATCGTTGTATTAGAAAGTAACAAAGAAAAGGAGAGTAGGGAATTAAAGGATTTTGCCTTTCCTGATTGAAATGAATTGAGTTGCAAAACAATGCACAAAGAGGATGCGTATATCAAGTTGGGTATTAGAGCCCTCATCTGCCTGCTCCACCATGTGCGTAAAGATTTGTATGTCTGTTTTTAGATGCATGAGATTTATTCTTTTGCAAACCCCTGGCAAGAACTAGAAACAGGATTCAAGGTAGTTTGGAGGTTGTTTCATAAGTACAGGTTCTTGTTTTCTTGTCTGCAAGCTTGTCTTGAAAGTCTCTAACATGTCTTTATCCGTATTAATGAAAAACTGTTTGATTTGTTTTTTTTTTTTTTTTAAATTCACATATATAAATATATATTTATGAAAACAAAATAATTAATTATTAAATGACATGGCAAAGAGTTGAAGAAAACAATCATGAATCCCTCTCTTCTGGTAAAACCATAGCAAGTACAAAATCCCAAAATGTTGGAAACACGTTAAAGTTAGACTTGCTGAAGAACACTTAAGAGCTAATGTTGATCATTTACTTTATGTTTGGATATATATTCCCAAAGAAAAAGAAAAATAAATAAAGGAAATAAAGTAAAGAAAAGGGCACATATATATGATGTATTCCTTATTTGGTATATAAGTTGAGGTATTTTATTTTTTTGGAAAAATATTTTATTTTTTTCTTCAACTTGAAAGGAAAGTAAAGTGAAGAAAGTAAAACAAAGGAAATGATACATAAATGATATATCTCTTATTTGGATTGTTAAATTAATACAAAATCCCAAAATGTTGGAAACACGTTCAAAGTTAGAATTGCTGAAGAACACTTAAGAGCTAATATTAATCATTTACTTTATGTTTGGATATATATTTCTAAAGAAAAAAGAATAAAAAAGAAATGAAAGGAAATAAAGTAAAGAAAAGGGCACACATACGCATGCATATATATATATGATGTATTCCTTATTTGGATTGTTATATTAATAAAGAAAAAGAAATTAAAGAAATATTAGTGACTATTATTTGGTTAAAGAACGGAAAGAAATGGTTCATTCTAATTTTTTTTTTTTATATTAACTTGCTTTTATAAAATAACATATAATAATTTATATTAATTATTCATTTGATTAAAAATAAAATTTTGGTATATAAGTTAAGGCATTTTATTTTTTTGAAAAAAATATTTTATTCTTTTCTTCAACTTGAAAGGAAAGTAAAGTGAAGAAAGTAAAAGAAAAGAAATGATACATACATGATGTATCCCTTGTTTAGATTGTTAAATTAATAAATGAAAAAAAGTTAAAAGAAATTTTAGCAACCATTGTTTAGTTCAATAGAGGAAAAGAGAGAAAATTATTCATTATAATATATTTTTCAAATATTTTTTTTTATAAAATAGCATATAACAATTTATATTGATTATTCATTAGATTAAAAATAAAATTTTAATATATATTAAAGTATTTTATTTTTTTGTATTCAGTTTGGTGGGAGTGATGAATGTTACTTTAGATTCAATATAATTACTAAGAATTTAAGTAACAAGGCTAAAAAATAATAAAATAAAATAAAATAAAAATGTATATTTTTGAAATAATAATAAAATGATAAAATTATATTTTTTATTCTAATAAAAATTTTTAAAAAAAATTGATAAATAAGTTATAAGGGATAAATAATTATAATAATTATTTAAAAATTAAAAAACAATAAATTAAGATATAAAAATTATTTTGCAATTAAATTTTTTTAGTCATTCCTTTTCCCTATCAATTCTTTAAATTAAAGGAAAAATGAAACTTTACCCCTCTTTTCTTTATTATTTTTGAAATCCGATAAAAAAAATAAAATAAAAATATAATATAATATTCATGTTCCCTCTTGTTTCCTTTTTCTTTTCTTTCCTTTTTTCTACCCTACCCTATCTCCTGGTTAATTGAAAAATCAACTACAATTTCTCCTATTCGCCTACTTTTACTCTCTAGTCCGCTGAAAGATGCAAATGAACTAGGCTGAAATATTAAAATAAACAGTATAGTGCTCATCCCTTAAGCTAAGTATTGGTTGTAGAAGAAAACTTCTTGTTGCTCCTCTGGCCACGAAGCTGATGGGATGATATTCACTAACGCCCTTGGATAACACAAAGCTGGCTGCCTCTTTAGATTCACGAGATGAGGGGTTGCAGGTAAGCTTCACATTTGGACGTGAACTGCGTTTGGCACCAGTTTTAGTTGCGGAATAATTGAAACCACATTTCACAAAGCAGCCCTTTTTGCTATCTGCTTCCAAGGACCCTGTATTTTTCTTTCCATCCAAGCCTGCCACCAACTGGAAAGTGGAGGACCGATTGGCTGTAGCAGCGCTTATAACCACAAGGTTCTTATTTGCTCCTTGGTGTGCCATGGCCATTCCAGGAAGATCAAATGGTTCTAGTACTACTGCTTTTCCAATAACATCTTTTGTTGAGGAAAATCCTTTGAAACTTGGGTCATTTATAATTAGCCTGAAAGTGGCATTTACTGATGTATTGGTGCCTGGGCGAGGGTAAGGCAGCATTGTGATCGACTTAGCATTCTTTGCTAAGGCAAAAGTGGAGCCTCTGATGGATTGTGAGAGCGAAATTAGGTGGGAATTGTGAGATGAAGGAATTGGAGTTATCCAATCTGAAAGAGAAGTTGCTTTCCCAATTTTGATATCCCAATCACCATGGCTGAGACCAGCAAGAAGATATGGGCCAAAAAGTATTGCTTGAACAGAGGCGTACTCCGGGCGGTCATCTGTGTTTCAGTTATATGTCATATCATGTCAATTGTCAGTAGAGCAGTTAAATTTCCTTACCAAACAATAAAAATATGAGAAGAAAATACCTTGAATATGTTCCAGTCTTAAAGTAATTGGTAGCTCGAGGCTCAACTTATCACCAGAATACCATTTCCTAGTGACCGAAAGAAAAGTACCTGGAATTTGTAAGTATTAGATGGAATTAGATATTAAATAAGATTTTGAATTCAAATCTTGTAAATGATTTTTATGAGGTTTGATAAATATTTGATTTTGAATTAATTGAAATTCAATGTCAGCATTGCTTATCGAGATCTAAACAAAAAAAAAATTAGACTAAGTATGGCAAATGTACCAAAGTTGTAATCTCTTTATTTGCTTAAACAATGTTGGTAAAAACATGTTTCGAGAAATTTGTAAGAAAACTACACGTAAGAATGATAATGTTGAAAAGGTTTCAGCATAGGTAGAAATAATTTTCAGACCTGGAGTTGGAGAAGGCAAATTTACGGCATTTATTGCTGCTTTAACACCATCAGAGCGTGACCAAAATGGCACGCGTATATTCAAGGTGGCATTATTTGCAGTCCCCTGCAGAAAATCAGGACCCCAAAAGCAAATCATTCAAGTAGCACTTGATTACCAGTTGCTGAACCGTTGATTGCATAGAAAGTGGTCATATTGATTGTCTACAAGCTTATGGTACGTACCTCTTTGGGGAATATTATTTCCACTCTCAACTTTGGATCCCACGAAGAAACAGGATGAACTATCTGGTGAAGCTCAGTGTTTCCAGATTTCCATTCAAGAAAGCTTGATATAAACTGAGTGATGTAAAGTGTGGGAGTAGTTGCTTCTTCAAAGTATATGGAATCTCCCAACTTCGCGAAAGTCTCAATGGCTGCACACAGCACAAAATCATTGGTATATCAACGGCTAGCAGATACAAGTTTTGGGAATTGGAATGCAAGAGAAATGGCAGTCGGCAGGCAGTGACCTGTTCCATAGCAGCACCAAAAAGCATCAAAGGGTGTTCCCCATCCCCAGTGGCTTATGGCCTTCGAGGCTCCGCGACCTAACGGGAAAAAATAGATATAAACTCCCGGTTCTCTTCCTCTCTGAATACTTAGAATACCATTTGTCAATGCACGTTCATAATAATCTGCATACGCCATCTTCTTGGTAGATCGAAACTGGTGCCGAGATACCTATCAAATATAAATTTGTCTTACAATTTCATTTTGATATACAATAAATGATGAACAAATTATGCTTCTTCCTTGTGAATCATACCTTGAGCATGTTATAGGTTGTACATGTTTCTTCATTTTCTGACTCTAGGGTTGTCGCCAACCTCTTAGGATCAGTCCTGCTCATCAAATAGAACAACGGAAGATAAACAACACTATTTATATATGGAAGAGAGTTGATATTGTAGAAATTAATTTAATCTAATTAATATGTAATGATGTTAATATTACCAAGATTCTCTGACGGATGTTCCTCCTGTTGCATAGCAGTGAGAAGAATTTACAATGTCCATGAAGTAGCTACCTATGGCCTAGGTAAACCAAACTCAAAACTGTCAACAAATATGTGGTAATTTTTGGTTCATCATGTAAGTAAACAAACAAACTATTGTTTTTTATCTTGAATTTCCAAACAATAATTAGAATTTAGAAGGAAATTAAAAATCATTTTCTTCTCAATTTCGCTTATCCTAATTTCTCCATCCATCCTTTAATTATATATATATATATATATATATATATATATATAGAGAGAGAGAGAGAGAGAGAGAGAGAGAGAATGAATGTAAGTACTATGTATGTTTTATTTATTTTAGTTATATAGTATGACAATAAGTAATTGTAATTGTTTTGAGTTTATTATTTATTATTTATGAATGATAGACGTTTAGTTAAAGTAGATAGAATTAAGTAATACAAATTAATTTATAAATTTATTTCAAGATTAAATTTGTGAGATGAAAAATTCTTAATATAACATAATCAGAATTTGAGTGGACTCAAAATCATCTTTTCTTGTGTCCCATATTTTTGGTACATACATACATACATATAAAAGCATCTTACGAGATAAATTATGAACTTTAATCAATGGAAATATGAAATTAATGTTAAGGAAGTTACACAATAGTTTTGAACAACTTATCAAGATTGAAACGAGCTCATAAAAGACAGCCAATTGCACATAACTACTAATGTGCATTGAGCAAAAAAAAAACTAATGTGCAGGAAAGTTTAGGGCATGCCATAGAAAGTATAAAAACTATTAGTAACAATTAACATTAGGGTAGATGATTGTCCTACTTGAGTATCTAATTGTTCCAGCATAAAATGTAGAAATCGAATACTTTCATCTTTGAATAGTTATATACTTATTTAAAATGTTGTTATTTCACTTTGAAATGGTTAAAAAACATAACCATTGAATTAAAAGTTATGATTATATATTTCAGTACAAAATGCAAACAATAGTATTATAACAGCATGCTTTTATGTCATTTTTGTATTTGTTCGATTCAAAAACAAAGTTGGAACATTGAAAGAAGAACAAGTTCATCTTTATCTACTAAAAAAAGCTCAATCAAAATTTTCTAAACCATAAACAAGTATTATTCTTTATTAATTTTAGTTGCCTTTGTACCTTATAGAGTGGATCGCCAGTAATTTCATATCGCACTTGAGCTCCGATGACAATCGGAATATGTGTATTGGCATGGTAACCGGATAATTCATCCTCCTAAAATACACAAGGAAAAAAAAGTAAGCAATAGTATGCACATGCATAATTAATCCTAGTCTGAGTATCTAATTAACATCAATTACCTGTAACGTTAGGGCTCCTAGAAAGCAGGGTTTGTCGAAAAGGCGACCCAATAGAAAATGCTTTGGATCACCCTACAATTACAATGAAATTTACAATATTTTAATAAAAGGAAAACTGTGAAATCTCATCTTAATATATTATTAAAGAGTTACAAACCGTAATGTTGTATAATCTATAGAGAATATCATTCATGCCTCCATGCTCTTCATTAAGCATTAGATAATGTCTTTGTACACTGTACTTGGATATAACATTCTCAACACGTTTGTAGAAGTAGTCAACCATCCTAGTCAGCATTTTCAATGCCTCAGGATTACCGGCAATCGTATGCTGATCCAAAAGACCTGTCATTATCTGTAGTTGCATTGCCCTTATTAATTCACATTTCACATATTGATATTAATTAAAAAAAGAAAAAAAAATGCAAGAAATTACCTTATGAATGGTATAGTATGGAGCCCAACATTTTTTAAGAGCTTCAACATCATCAAATTGCTTCGAGGGAAATGCAGAGAGATATCCAGTGCCTATTTTCTTCTGACATTCAGACAAGGCACTGACGACTTTAGACATTTTCCGGTGGACGGTTTCGTTCTTAGTGCTTGCCCACATTAGTGCTGTTGCGCTTAAATAATGCCCTAAAATTCCATGATAAGGGAAAGATGTTCATGCTATAACAAGCATGTTAGCTTCGTCCTGAGTATAATTTCTTGTATACACCATGAATTTATCTTGTTATAAAGATTTTTAAACAAATTTTTTTCTGAATATAACATGCAAAATACAATATTTGCAGCTAAGATCATTAAGGTAAAAGAATCTAATTTATAGTCGTATGAAATAATTATTCTACATCAGCATATATCACTTTTAATTATTCTATATCAGCATATATCACTTCTATTAAAATCATATCATGTAATTATATTATTAAAAAATTAATAATTTATTATCATAATTATTAATAAATTTATTAAAATAAATATTTGTTGTTTAATTATCACATGTGAGGGTTAGGTGATGTGATGAAAGTATGTTTTATACGATAAAGTCCTTTTTTTGTGTGACAATCATGGTTAAGAGTAAAATTAACAAAACATAAATGTTGCACTGACCTACAAAATGTCCACGAAGTTTACAGTCTGGTTTCTCCCAGCCACCATAGGGCTTCGCTGGTGTGGGAAGGCCAGCAGTTTTCCTAAAACTCCAAACCAGCCGGTCCACATCCAACATCAATAAATACTCTAAGGTCGTCTGCTGTGCCCGACCATGCAATCCGTTGGGATCTAATCTCACAGTCTGCAATGACATTTCTTTGAGAAAATCCTTGGGCACTTCAAACCTTTGTATCTTTTCCCAATTGAACTCGTCTAAGCTCGAAACATTTGCGGGCCGACCATGATAAGCGGAAGCAGCTTCTTTTCTCACATTTTCTGCAATCTCAGTGTTATGGTTGGTGCAAACTTTGCACATAGCAGCACCACATAGTGAAAAGAGGAACAGGACCAAGACTAAGAATTGGCGAAGCATTTTTTGTCGAAATATGCAAACGACTCGATTTTGATGTTTGCTTTCAATAGGAAGCAACAAGAAAGCAGTTAAACAAATGAGTTATATTTATTTTAGGATAGGATGATATTGAGAGATAGTATAATTGTAATCAACAAGAAAATAGTGGTAAAGCAACTATTATTTATTATTTATGAGTTTTATTTATAATGGGACACAACATCTCATACCAAAAAAAAGTACAAACACTTGCATGCACCAAACCGTAGGTAATAAGAATACCAAAAAGAAAACTTCACAGTTTAGATTCCTCATGAAACCGGAAGATGTAAACAATAATCCATTGTTTTATGATTATCCTCAATTAATTCTTTATATTATTTTTTTGTTACAATTTTTATATTATTTTATAATAGGGTTAAAAAAGAATAAATTGGTGTCATGATATTATTTAATAACAGTTTATAAAATTTATTCACTAATAATTTGTTAAATATAAACTAGTTTCCAAATGTGAGAACCACACTTTTCCTTGTACCTTATATAAGTTATTCGATACTTCATATATATTTAGGAACGAACGATAACAATTTGAATTTTTTGTAAGGTTGTGAGTATGTGGATGTGTAATAATACAGAATTCTTGATAAGTTAAATTCGTTCTGAAATTGTAGAATATTGATATTCAGAACATGATTTATATCGAGTAAGCAATTTTAACTCAAGTACATATGAATTCGACTTATTTACGGATTTATGCTAACAAATTTAAAAATGATAACTTAAGTATATATGAATTCGACATACCTGCGGATATATGCCAACAAATTTGAAAATGATAGTTTTGTCCATGGATTGACAATTCATGTTATCCTAATACACAATGAGATTTGACTTTTGAGTGTTGATGTGGAAACTTGATCCTTGGCCTATAAGTTTTTATGCAAGGGATTTACCTAGTCAGTCATAACTTGTATTAGATATGATGTATTAAAAAAAATATTTATATAATAAAGCTTTGTGAGTCTAAAGAATTAATATTATGAAATTAAATTAATTAATTAATTAATTTTACTTCAGAATTATTATAATAAGCTTTTAAATTTTAAGGATAAGTCACTGGAATCAAATTAATACAGTTTTCATAATTAGTTAAAATGTAATATTTACATATGAGCGTATATGATATTATAGTATATTTATATAATACAAATTGTATTTAAAATTGTAATTTTTAATTTTAATAAAACATTATTGATTAAAAGAAATAATTATAAAATTAAATTAATTAATTATGATTAAGCTACCTTTTCTTCAGGGCTAATGTTCAGTAATGCAAAATGGTCAAATCTATTATTAAACAATTTCGCGCCATTTGGGGACAATCCCTAAACCATATCAAATCTGAATTAGTCCTTAGTCTAAACTGCCCGTCTAACCGGAGAAGATGGCTAAGTGGAATTATGGGTGCTAGAACTACTTCTAGACCTGGAAGTACGTCGGCATTGATTTCAATAAGACTAGCTCCAAAAAGGAATTTTCCCAACAACTCATGGATAAGATTCAAGAACGGCTTGTCGAATGGAAAGCCAGATGCTTTTCACAAGGAGGAAGGCTCACCCTCATTAAATCTACATTGAGTTTTATCCTAATCTACACGCTCTCCAGTTTTAAGGCCCCAAGTTATGTATGTAATAAAATTGATCAAACAATTCGAAATTTTTGGTGGGGACATGAAGCAGGGGAAACATAAACTTCATCTTAAAAACTGGGAGTATCTATGCCAACTTAAATGCAAAAAAAGACTGGGCTTAAGAAGGATGGAGGTCATGAATGGAGCACTCCTTGGAAAACAATCATGGAAGATACTAACAAAACCAAAGGCAATCGTGAGTACCTTCCTCTGTGGAAAAGACTGTAAGAGAAGTAAATTTGAGAATACTAAGGTTTAGCCGAGAGACTCATGGATTTGGAAAAGCATTCTGAAAGGAAGAGATGTCTGCACTACAGGAATGGATGTTCAGGTTTGGGTAGGAAACCAAACATTTTTCCGAAATGACAAGCTCCTAAGAACAAATGGCAGCCTGGAGACCTTTCATGAATAGATACCAATTAAAGCTCTTTTGATCTGTTCTTAACTGCTGGAACCAGACCTCGTGCGAAGAGTATTGAGAGAAGAGTGGGCTGAGGACTTTAGGGGAAAAACCTTTATGATTCAAGGAGGGGAGGACAACATACAAGTTTAATGGTCAATTCACCGTGAGCTCGGCCTACCGGTGTATCACTAAAAAGAAAAAACATCAACCTCAAGAGATGCTAACAATATAAGTTGGATGAAGCTTTGGAAATTAAATCTCCCTAAAAAAATCATCATTTTCTTGTGGAAATTCTGCAATAATTGTCTCTCGGTACGCAATGAACTAACAAAACGTAATTTAGGTATTACAGGCTTATGTGCTGTCTGCAACCAAGAAGAGGAAACTATTGACCATCTTATTGTGCGATGCCCAGTAGCGCGAGCAGTATGGTTTGCCTATGACGTTTCTCTTAGAGTGGACCGCCTGGAACCTGAGAACCTCACTGGCTGGATTGGACAGATCCTACACATTAGAAATATTAACGACAAAGTTACTTTTGACTTCTACAGCAAGTTTTTCTACATTATTTGGTCCTTATGGCTACATCGGAATGATTGCATTCTTAAGGACGCTAAACCTAACCTGATGAAAGGCTTGCATCATGTTTTAGCTCAGTTAAGTTAAGACATATCTGGGAGGCTTTTAAAAGAAATCATCATTCGAGAAAGGAAGCACCTAATCTAGTAAGAGATTCTCCATTCTCGATTAATCATATTCAGGACCACGTTATTTCTCCATGGCTTATCCTTTTAAGAGTGCAGAAAAATCATCGGAACCAATGGTTCGGGACCAGTGCGTTTATTAGATCACGTACTAGACTACCTTTTATCTTTTGCAGAAGTATGGATGTGTCCACCAAGCTGCTGGCGCGCATCCTCTTGGTGAGACTGGTTGTTCTAAAAACTACACAACGCGAGAGCTAGAGAAGTCCTTTGCAGGAATGATAAGAATCAATGGAAGAACATTATTGAGGGGAGTATTCAACCCCACTGGAAGCTTCGGCCTGCACTATTCGCCTTATTACCTCATCCGGTTTCAGCTTTTTCTTCTTCAATGCATGGCATCCGCTAGCAGTGCAAGTCAATAGGATGTCTGAGGCGGCAGCAAATGAGAGGAGATCCTTCATCTTGCCTTAACCTTCTCATCATTTCACTTTTCCTAACTTGTGTTTGCTAATTATATTTCTTGTACCATTACCAAAAAATGAAATTAAAATAATTTCATATTTAATTAAAATGTAATTCTTACATATTGATCATTTACAATATTAATATAGTATATATATATATATGATGTAAATGGTACTTAAAATTGAAATTATCAATTATAATAAACCATTATTAACTCAAAAAATTAATGAAACATACACTACAAAAAAACATACTTTCAACGACGAAATTTAGCGACGGAATTATTCTGTTGCTAAATAAAAACATCAGCGACGGATTTGCGACGAAAATCCGTCACAAATATTTTCAAATATATAATTTTTTTTTCGACGGAATTAGCGACGGATTTCCGTTGCTTATTCCTGCCTAAATTTTTGTAATTTTTAATTTATATTTATTTCGTCGCTGAAATACTTCAGAGACGAAATTTCGTCGCAAAACTCTTCCGTCGCTGAAATTTTCAGTTACGGAATTCTGTCGCTGAAAACTATTGATTTTTTCCTCAATTTTTTTATAATTTATTCCGTAGCTGAAATTATTCAGCGACGAAATTCTGTAGCTGAAGTTTTCCTTTCCATAGCTGAAGTTTTTCGTCGCTTAAAGGCTTCAGCTACGGAATTCCGTTGCTGAAAGCTTTCAGCGACGGAATTCCGTTGCTGAAGCGGCCTTGGGACTTCCGTCGCTGAATAATTTCAGCGACGGAATTCCGTAGCTGATATTTTTCGTCGCTGAAAAGATTCAACTACGGAATTCCGTCGCTGAAGCTTTCGTGAATTTTTTTCAAAATATTCCGTCACTGAAATTTTTCAGCGACGAAATTCCGTAGCTGAAGTCTGACTTGGTGTTCCGTCGCTGAAGCCGTTCAGCGACGGATCTCCGTCATTGAAGCTTTTCGAAAATTATTCCGTCGTTGAAATTATTCAGCGACGAAATTCCGTAGCTGATTTTTTTTTGTCGCTGAAAAGATTCAGCCATGGAATTCCGTCGCTGAAAGGTTTCTAAATTTTCTTACTTTTTACTTTTAATTAATTTCGTCGCTGAAACATTTCAGCGATGAAATTCCGTCTCCGAATATATCAGCGACGAAATTAATAAAAGGGATTCAGCGACGAAATTTCGTCGCTGAATCCGTCGCTAAAGAGTTTTTAACACTTTGAAATTAACGAACCCTTTTCGCAAGTCAGTCTTCCAGATCCAGGTTTCTCTTCCAAACCCAGATTTCTCTTCCAGACCCTTTTTTCGCAAATCCGTCGCATTTCTCTACAATCTCAGTCTTCCAGACCGAGCTTCACCTAGCCCTCACCACCTTCTTCCCCTTCCCCTTCCATTATTTCTCCCTTGCACCGTTACCAGTTATCCCTTTCCCTCAAAACCGCATCTGCATTCTGCACACATTCTGCATCCAGCGACCCCGCATCTAGGCTCCCCTTAGTGGCGCTTGCCCAGACGACGCCCCCATTCCTCCCTTTCTGACGTTGAGCGTCTCCCACGCTAGCTGGTAAGAATTTTCACAGGATAGGTTGTTGTTTTTTTTGTTGAATATAATTGTATCTTGCACTGATGATAATTGCGGAGCCGATCAACATGGGCTACTGAATACCATCTATGTATTGGGTATTTCTGTAGAAATAGAGAGGGACTGCTGATTTGGCCATTTCTCCTTTTTATTTTTATTTTTATTATTATATTTTTTTAAGGTTGGATTTAGGATTATTCGATCTGAATTCATCAAATTATTATAATATTTATAATTTTTTAATTATTTGACTATAAGGATTATGTTTGATTCATGTTTGATATTGGAATCTTTTTTACTAAAGAAACAGAGAGTTGGCATATAGGATATGAGTTTGGTATTTTTTTTAATTTGAGTTGAAATTGGTTTTTGACCCATTTTTTACCACAATCGAGCAGATTGCTTAATTTTTTTTATAACTATTATAAACAACTTTTATAACTTGTGAATTTTTTTTGGGTCAATTATAACTTGTGATCTTTTTTTTTTTTTGGGTCAATCATAAAAGGAGCATTTCAAATTGTCACATTTTCTTGTAATGGTAAAGGACCACACAGAATATTGAAAGCATATTTTGATGGAGTTCACATTTTTTCTCTGATATGTGTTCACATTGCTAGATATGCATTTTTGCAGAAGAAGCTAATTTGACAATTTATTTTTGTGAGAGTCCAAATACTGTAATTTGAAAACATATATATATATATATGTTGTATCATAGACGTAAAGTTTTGACTTTCGTAGTGTTTGATAATATATTGTTTATTAGAATATAGTACAATTTTTAGCAAATGAATCTTGTTTATATATCCACTTTTATTAGCTGAGGGTTCGATTTAAATGTATGTCACTGTTGGTTACTTGATGCTGTTGATGCAAAATTCTAAGACCAAAGTGGTTTTCTTTCTTATAAACTAAGGTTTATGAATTTTTTAAATTTTAAGTTTGTGAATTTTTCATGCCTACACACCATGGAAAACGAAACCCCATTGACCAATAGTGCATGTCGTTCATGGAATCTTCTCCAAGAACTATAATTTCCTTTTGTTGTGGTACGTGTTTTCCTTATTTCTTTTTTCAAATCATGTTCTGTAGAAAATTCACTTGCAAATTTGAGATAATTCATGAATAATTCTTCTTGAATTGATATTCACTATACCTATTCTAAGTTTTTGAATAAATGAAATTTATATTTAAGTTGTTTGTTGGATTTGAAAGTTGAAATCTTGTTATTGTTATTCTTATGTGAATTATAGTTATTTTATTTAATTTTATAAATTTAATTAGTATTATATGCAAATTAAATTTAGTTATAGTTTTTTTGAAGTTGTAGTTTATTTAATTGAATTTGTAGTTTAAATTTAGAATATTTAATTGAATTTGTAGTTTAAATTTGGATTATTTGAAGAATTTGAGTATTTGATCAATAAAATAAAACTCTAAAATCAAACTTAACAAAATGATGTTGTTTCTCTCCTTCATAGAAAGAGAGGTAACGTGCGTGTATGAAAGCAAGCAAAAAACCACAGAATTTGAAGCCATATTGAACTAGAAGCCAAGAGCAAATAAGTTTATTCTAAAGGTAAAATTATTATGATATCTATTTTTTTATTAATTATAACTAATAAATTTGTTATTTAAATGTTATTATTATTATAGTTGTTGGTGATTATTTGGTTTGGCGTAGGCTAAATATGAACACGCTGGTGACATAATTTTTGGGTTCAAATTTCTGTGAAATGATTAAAACAATGTGATAAGAGTCAAATTATTTTCATTTTATTAATTGATTTATAATTATTTTAGCTAAAATTATGAATATAACTTTAATGATTTATTGTTGAAAAAAAATGGTTTTATGATATTGTGGTTGCTGATGTGATTGGAAAGTATGATGGTTAGTTGTGGATAACTAAAGTTGTTGAGATGATTTAATATGCATGAATTGTATTGATGATTTGGACTACTACATAATATTATTTGTAGGTTGGGTAGAGACAAATTACAGTCGTTATGCTGCTGAAATTTCTAAGGAAACTTAGGACTTTAAATAAAATCCTCCACACATTCAGTTCCAATATTTAAACCTAAATATATTAATGTTAGCTAATTTGATTTATTTTGTAATAAGGATGGATTTATCCTTTTGAGTTATTTATTTTGTTATTGTAGATGTTAAATTTTGTTATATGCATGTTACAAATTAAATTGATTTTACTTAATTGAAAAAAATTATTTGGTGATAGAGTGTAATTGTTATTCTATTTTTTTAGATACTGTATTCTGTGTGAAAAATGGATAAGGATAGATATTGGATGTATTGTCGATTAGATGTAGATGGATTCATTAGAGATGAATTTTTGAATGGAGTTGAAGAGTTAATTAGTTTTGCATTTTGTCATCCGAAGGTAGTTAGTGAAAATCGAATTAAATGTCCTTGTAGCAAATGTATGAATAAACAATTCTTGGAAGTCAATAAGGTGCGGAAACACCTTTATTACAAAGGTTTTGTTGTTGGATATACCACTTGGGATAAACACGGAGAAATTGAAGAAGGACAGTCATCGCAAAATATAAATGAAACAGTTGATCCACTATCTGGGGTGAGACCTGAGGGACAAAATCCATATGTTAGAATGATTACGGATGCTTTTCAAATGGATGATGACGTAATTGGTAATGTAAGACCCGAATTTTGTGTTATTCCTTTAAGAATATATCATTTGAATATGTAATTATGATATATCGATCAATAAGGAAGAAATAATACAATTTCGAGTTTATCTGATGTAATTGGAAGTCGGTAAGTTTTAAAATATCGAAATAAGAGCTAGGGTAAATTCGAAATAAACCGAATAAAATTTGATCAAACAGACTGAAAATATGGATTCAAAACGCAAAAATATAGGGAGTCTAAGAAGGGAAGTTAGTTCGAAAATGATAATTCGAAAATTACCCCACAATGGGAATTTATCTCCGAAATAAAGAGAAAAAAATTATATTTTCAGAGAAATAATAAAAATAGAATGTGATGTACATATATATCTATTTTTCGAAGAAAAAATTAAATAAAATATATGTACGCGTGTATGAATATTAATGTATAAAAATACATTATGGTAATATGATATTATTATAATAATACAAAATAATTGTTTATTATTATTATAATAATATTATATTAAAATATATTATTTAATTAGGTATTATAATATAATATAATATAATATAATATAATATATAAAGGGAAAAAAAAGAGAAAGAAGAAATCTGGAAAAAAAAGAAAATCGAAAAAAAAAAAAGAAAACATAAGCAAAAAACGCGAGGGAGAGAGAACCGAAGCTCGATTTCTGCCTTTCCTCACCATCGGCGAGCCACATCCGGCGAAGGAGCGCGAGGAAGACACCGACGAGGGGCAACCGGCACCCAAGAGACGACTGGACCCCGGCACGCGCCGTGGAACGGCCGAAAAAGGCAGATTGGCGAGGAGGAGGCCGCGGGAGAGAAAAAAAGATTTGCCGGCACCGGCGGCGATTTGGGCCGAGCCAAGCCAGGCGAACCTTCCCCAAGCCGAGGCGCACCGAACGGTGGTCGACCCACCCCGGGAACCGGCCGAAAAAGGTCGACAACGGCCAAAATCAACTTGAACCGATTCGGACCGGTTCAGTGTGAAAAGGGTTTGAACCGGTCCAAACCGGTTCAGTAGGAGAGAGAAAAAAGAGAGAAAAAAATTTGAAAAAAATTCAGTGTTATCCCGGAACAGCAGTAGTCTGGTAAGTGGTCGAAAATCGGTCGATTTATTTTTTGGATAATTAATTTGAATTTATATTAGACTGAATTTATCCGGTTTAAATATATATTGTTGTGTAGCGAAAAAACGGTAGCCGACGTGTACGAGTTCGAGTGGATCTCGACTTACGTGCCAACAAGGAAGGATTCGACTTTCGAGAATAGATCCGAAGCCAATTAGACTGCGTAATCCGAGAAAATCGAAGAAATTGAATTCGCACTCGACACATTTCGAGGTAAGGGACTTATGTAAGCTATAGAGATAGCTATACGTATGTTTTTTTATCTGCTGTGTGGAATGTATGTGATAAGTACATAGATATCGATATATGTAAGTAGAAAACTACGTATAAGAATAAGTCAAATGATGAGTTGCATGACTTCTATGATTGTGTGAAAAGAGGTTTTGCAAACGTTTTGAGAAATAATAATAATAGACAGGCTCCCGGTTTAACCAAGTGCATGTAATGTGTTTTAAAGAGTGACTGAAGGAAAAATTGTCTTCTCACTCATGACTATACATGGAGCCTTTCTATTTATTTTCTGTGTGAAAAAGTGCTAGAGCATGAGAGGCAACGGTAGATTGACCAGCCCCGCTCGTACATTATTTTAAAAAGGGATTTAGAGAAAAACAAATGAGTGCTGGATGCCTCGAGTAATACTGTGTGTTCCACTCGAGCTGCTCGCACTAGATTTTGGGAATCATGCTAGAGCCTCGAGTATTGCTGTGTATCTTGATCTGATTATGCTCGCATGTGACTCTCTTGATTTAAAGTGATGAGACAACAGTGCTTGGTGCCTCGGTAATACTGTGTGTTCCATCCGAGAGCTCGCATTCGTGCTCGATGCCTCAAATATACTGTGTTCTACTCTGAGTTGCTCGCACGTAGTCTCTTGAGCTTTTGTGTAATAAGCAAAATCGTGTTTAATACCTCGATCGTACTGTGTGTTCCAGTCGAGAGCTCGCATGAGGGTTTATGATATTGTTGTGTGATGGATAAACCGTGCTAGAGCCGTTGTGGGCTGCTGTATGTCTGACACTGACTTACTCGCACGAGATTTTGAGATAATGAAAATGGGTGATAAGGATACACGGGAGCACGATGTACCATGAGCGTTAGCCATGGGGTACGATGTGTCGTGACTATTTGTGTGATATCTGTGTGATGCTGAAGGGATGGTTGATCCACCTCCCCAAGCGTAGGGTTCCCGCACACCTGATCAATGCAGCCTAGAATCCGACTATGGCCATAAGTCTTGATAAGTCTACTGTATCTGTGTGATACGATATTGTCACTACTGTGTGAGGTGACAGATATCTTCCTTTGCTGTGTGTCTGGGGATATGTTAACCCATGATTTATGTCTCAACATGTAACTGATTTACAAAGTATAAAGCATTTTTTATATGTGATATGTGTAAAGAGATTATGTTCTGTGAAGCTGTGTGCTACTATGTGAAGTTAAATCTGTGTGGTTTTAAATGATAAACTGTGTGGATATGCATATACCCATATAGTGAATTAATGGTTTCGCATTGATGAAAGTTGTTTTTAAAGAACATGCGTATTGTTTTATAAGGAATGAACATATATGTATTTTAGCATGTAGATAGTGTGGTTATCTACCTGCTTGCATATTTTCCTTACTGAACGTGTTATGCTCACCCCCTTATTTCTCCTCCACAGATATTACGCAGTAGTGAGTACTGCAGTCGTCCCTGCTACGGTGTTCTCTAGTCATCCAGCAGTATAGAGAGGTATACACTATTAAGATGCGAAAAAAAAAATTTGTATCCTATAAATTTATGCACAGTCTAGTAATATTTTGTACGAAAGGGATGTATAGTTAATAGAAACTAAGATAAACGCTTCTGCACATATTTATAAAAGTCCAGTTTCTGTTCTCTTTCATTTATTATAATGAATTTATATGAGAGGTCAATTGGATTTGACTCACAGCCCAACTGTAAGTGGTAAGTAATAAGGTAAATTCACGAGAAGAGGGTAGGGGTCGTGACAGGTAATTCTGTGAACAATTCAAGAAGTGAGGAACAACATCCAGATTCATCTGCTACATACTTCTATTCTCTATTGAATGATGCAGAAGAACCACTATGGCCTGGTTGTTCAATGCACATAATATTATCGGTTGTTTCACAACTTTTGAACTGGAAGTCAGAGTTTAATATAAGTGAAGCATGCTTCAATCGTTTGTTGGGGATTATGAAACCTATGTTACCAGAAGATGATAATTTGCCATAAACCAACTATGAAATGAATAAGAAGCTAGAAAAATTGGGTCTTAGTTATGTTAAAATAGATGCATGCAAGAATAATTGTTTATTGTTTGATAAAGAATATGCAGATGAGGAGTATTGTCAAATATGTGGTCATCCTCGATATAAACCTGTCTCAACAGTTGGTCGACGAGGAAAAAGGATACCTTATAAGGTTTTACATTATTTGTCATTAATTTCGAGGTTGCAAAGGCTTTTTATGTTGTCAGTAACTGTTAAGTTTATGACATGGCATGTTGAAAGTCGAAATACTAACCGAGTGCTCAATCATCCTGTTGATGGGGAGGCATGGCAAAAATTCGATAATATTCACCAATCGTTTACTGTTGATCCTCGGAATGTAAGACTTGGTTTGTGTGCTGATGGATTTTGTCCTTATGGCCCGGTATCGAGATCATACTCTTGTTGGCCAGTAATACTTGTTGTTTATAATTTACCTCCATGGATGTGCATGAAGCAACCATATTTGTTTCTCAATATGATAATTTCGGGAAGGAAAAGTCCATCACATAACATTGATGTTTTCTTGAGACCTTTAATTGATGAGTTAAAGGAGTTATGGGAACATGGTGCTGAGACTTATGATTCTCACAGAAAACAACATTTTATGTTAAGGGTCGCATTGTTATGGACGATTAATGACTTCCCTGCTTATGGAATGTTGTCTGGGTGGAGCACCCATGGTCGATTATCTTGTCCTTATTGCATGGAACGTACAAAGGCCTTTAGGTTGTAGTATGGACGAAAGTCTTGCTTTTTCGATTTTCATCGTCAATTTTTACCTCCTAATCATCCTTTCAGGAGGCAACGTGACAAATTTAGTAAAAGGGTAGATCATGATCCTCCAGTGCAGAGATTTTCAGGTGAAGAAGTATTGTAACAATTAGATGTCATCGATGATTTACCATACGGTACAAAATGTGGTCCACAAAAACCTCCAGGGTTTGGGGTATCTCATAATTAGGTGAAGAAGAGTATATTCTGGGAATTGCCTTATTGGCATACCAATCTTATTCGACACAATTTGGATGTAATGCATATTGAGAAAAATGTTTTTCACAATTTGTTTAACACCCTGATGGATGTTAAGGGCAAAACTAAAGATAATATAAATGCAAGAATGGATATGACTTTCATTTGCAAAAGAAAGGAATTAGAATTGGTGAACAGTGATGGAAAAACATTAAAGCCTAAAGCTTCATTCACTCTAAGCAAGGAGGAGCAAAAAAGACTATGTGCATGGGTTAAAGAGTTAAGGCTTCCTGATGGGTTTGCATCAAATATAGCTCGATGTGTTAATGTCGATGAATGCAAGTTCTACGGAATGAAATCTCATGACTGTCATATTTTTATGCAGTGCTTACTTCCCATAGCTATTCGTGATTTTGTCCCAAATCAAATTTGGGATGCAATCATAGAGTTATCTCATTTTTTCAGAGATGTATGCTCACCGAAAATAAGTGTAGATCACATGCAAGTTTTGCAAAGGAACATTGTTGAAACCATTTGCAAATTAGAGAAGATCTTTCCCCCTTCATTTTTTGATTGTATGGAGCATCTTCCAATCCACTTGCCTTATGAGGCTATGGTGGGCGGTCCAGTACAATATCGATGGATGTATCATTTTGAGAGGTAATCACTTATAGTTAATCATTATTCAATGTTATACTAATATTTATCATCCCAAATATTCTATCTGAAAAAGTTAATAAAATTTAATTGCTTACAATATTCACTTCAGGTTTTTGCATCACTTAAAAAAGAAAATGAAAAATCCAGCTCATCCAGAAGGGTCGATATGTATGACAGACATAAGGGAGGAGATTGGGAACTTTTATGCCTTGTATTTTGAATTTGAAGTTCAAACAAGATTGACCCGTCCACCACGTAATGATGATGGAGGAGATGTCGATCCGATGGGATGTTTGTCAATTTTTAGACGTCCAAGTCGACCAATTGGGCCGACAAAAAATAATTCTCAATACTTGGAGGAAGATGACTACAATGCTGCGTGTATATATGTGTTAATGAATTGTGAGGAAATAGTCCTTTATATTGAGTAAGTTATCTAAATCTAACCCATCGTTTAATGTAAAATTATATGGCTGATATAGTTGTTCTCTTATTTAGTTTCAAATGTCATTGTAGGTCATTTGATGATATGATTAAAAGAGATCATCCGAATATCAGCGATGCACAATTAGAGAAGCACGTCATGATCATTTTCCAAAATGGCTTAAACAATTTGTAAGTACTATAAAAATAGAACAATCAGTAGTTTGAACTTAATTTTTAAAATTTTAATGCTAGGTTTTGCGAGGTTTCAGGTATTTGAACATGCCACTCAAACAGATTCACGTATTATTGAGATTTCTCATGGTCCTAGACGTATAATAAGGAGTTATCAAGGTTATTTTGTAAATGGTTTCAAGTTTCATACGTTGAATTATGGTCGATCTCAAAAAACAATGAACAGTGGTGTATGTGTCAAAGGCAGCTGCTACAATGATTTTGATCGTGATTTTTATGGCATACTGACAGATATAATCGAATTAGAGTACTTTGGAATTGGGAATAAAGTTGTGTTATTCAAATGTCATTGGTTTGATACAGAATGAGATCTTCATGTTGATCCCCGTCACGGTCTTGTTGATATCAAGTATAAATCTATACTTGCCAGTAACGAACCTTCTATATTAGCTGAACAGAGCCAACAAGTGTACTTTAGTCCTTATCCTTCTACAAAAAAAGATCGTCGTCATTGGTGGGACGTATTCAAAAAAAAGGTACGAAGTAGATTTAACCTTCGACGAAATGACGGTGGACAAATTCTAGATTTGAACGAAGGAGTTTACCAAGAAGTGGAAGTTTCGAACCCTAAAATAGTTGCATATTCAGACGAACTGGACAACCCTACTGTTCATATTGGTGACGAATATGAAGAAGTCAATCAATTTGCAGAAGAAGAAGAAGAAGAAGAAGAAGAAGAAGAAGAAGAAGAAGAAGAAGAAGAAGAAGAAGAAGAAGAAGAGGAGGATGAACTATGGAATGATAAAGCAGTTGGTAATGATAGAGAAGATAACAGTGATTACAATAATGAATAGTAAGAATTAAACATTTGATTGTAAAATAAATATTATTGGACTTCATTTACTTATTTCTAAGCATATTTTTTTATCTGTATTGCAGATGAGAAGATTGAAAAAGTTAGCACAACGATCATATAGGTCCAAGTCTCCTATACCAGGATTGGAGTTTGACTATAATCTTGACTTTGACAGTCAGGCTCAATCTCAGCCTACTCAGTCTGATGCTCAGGCTCGTGATCGACCTTTAGCTCACCGTTCAAATCAGCCTCGTTCTCGGCCTCTCGCACAACCAAATCCATCTTCAAGTCGACCTGATCCAGCTCCTGATAATGATGATGACGACGATGATGATGCCATTCCAGCTCCTTCATCAGCGGTAGAATAACCATTACTCGGGCGAAGAATATCTACTGAGGAGGCTACACAAATTGAGGGTGGTAGTGGGAGTGGGAGTGGGAGTGGTGGTAGTGGTCGGAAAAGAACAAGAGGCCCAAATCAGAGCCTTGAAACACTGCAAAATCCAGAGCATAGGTTATTTCTGACGCCACTTGGTAACAGGTATATTGCTTATACTTTTGTTTTATTTTCATACAACTATGATATTAAATATGGTATAATATTTGGCGATATCTTCTTTTTTTTTGGCAGTTCTTTTGAAGACTCGAAGGGTGTGAGGACTATATCCAATTTAATTAAACAACATTACTCGGAACCATGGCCAACATGGAAAAGGGTTCCAAATGAAGTGATAGCACAGATGTGGAATAAATTTCAAGTACATTACTTTGAAGTAAATAACTTGATAATTAGTCATAAACGTATCGAAATGATAATTATCATTTGTTTTTCTTTGCAGGAGAAGTTCAGGTGGTCTGCTAACCAAACCAATAATGTCTATACAATTTGGAAGCACTTATGCAAGTCACGTTTTAGAGACCTGTTGCAGTTGGAGAGAAGACAAGCAATGCAATATTTTAATACGGATAAAATATCTTACTGTAAAAGGTACAACAAGTCGAAGTGGATTTCAGTCCAAATATGGGATTAATTAGTTGAGAATGAATGGGGGATTGAAAGGTGGGAGGCGAAGTCAAAAAAAGAAAAACAGAATCGGTTGACGAAAAAAGAAGGAACGATAACAAAGCATACAAGTGGTTCTGTATCTTTTCCAGTACATGAATATAGGATGGTAAGTCCAAATAATAAAATTTATTTTACTGTTGACTTTTATTTTAATGTAAGTTTTATTCCTTACAAGAATTTCATATCTTTCTATGAAAAATTGCATATCTTTTAATGTAGGCGAAACGTCTAGGTCGAGCACCGACATATAAAGAATTGTTTGATCGGACGCATAGACGTTTAGGTGGAGATGGTGATTATGTGGACAATAAGTCCAAATCTGTCAGTGTACGTAATGCATTCTATTGGCTTCTAATATGGTTTTCTCGTTATTAAAGTTTACTGTTTATTATTCTTCTTCTAATTACATTGTAAGAAAAGTACGCTACTTCATTGACTCAGAAATACGACGAGGATATAAGCACCCATCCTCTTTTTGATCGAGCTGCATGGTGTGAGGTAATTGGAGGGATGGAGAGTACGAGTACACATACGTATGGATTTGGGACTAGGCCACATCGCCTTGATTTACAAATGGACACAAACATTTCATCTGCCTCTGGTTCCACCCAATCTTCTTGCGCATCTCATTCATCTTATAGTCCTTTTCCTTATCCTACTCCTGGTGTGATGGGTACTCCTGACACAAATTCAGAGGTGCAGCAAGTGAAAGAGGACGTCAGAGTCATTTCAAACAAGATTGATAATCTGGAAAGAAAGTTGTCTGATTTTATGGATCAGATGATGAACTTGATGGCAAGGAATGCCAATAACACATGAGCACCTGGACCTAGACCGCCTGGATCTGGAGGTCACCCTAATCAGTGAGAGTACACATTTTATTTTATTTTGTTTTCTTATGAATTCTGGATGATATTTGTGATGATGATTTGATCGGACTGTATATGATGATGATTTTCAATTAATAATTGATGATAGTTTTGACATATAGTTGTGATATATATTTTATGTTTGTTTTTATCGATTTCTACAGGTCTGTTTCATTATTTTAGGTACATGAATTTAAGCAAAAAAAATATTAAAAAATATATAGTTAAATTAGCTACGAAAATTCGTCACTGAAGCCTATTAGCGATGAAAAATTTATATCATTTTTAAATATATTATATTAGGTTTCAGCTACAGAATTTCGTCGTTGATTAAATTAATTAACAAAATAAACATATAAATTAGCGACGGACATCCGTCGCTGAAACATTTTAGCGATGAAAATTTAATTAAATCAAATAATAAAATTAGCGACGAAATTTCGTCGCTAAAATGTTTCAGCGACGGATTTTATTAGCGACGAAATTTCTCGCTAAAATGTTTCAGCGACGGATATTATTAGCGACAGAAATCCGTTGCTAATTGATTTTACAGACGAAAATTTAGCCGTCGCTGATTGATTTTACCGACGGAAATTTAGTTATTTCAAATACATATATTCGCAACAGAAATCTGTCGCTGATTCAATTTAGCGACGAAAAAAACAGCGTCGAAATTTCGTCGAAAAAAGTTTTCAATGACGAAAATTATTTACGACGGAATTACCAACGAAAATTTTTCCTCAGCGACGGAAAACTTTCAGCGACTTCAAATTTAGCGACGAAATTGGCGACATAATTTTTCGTCGCTAATTCCGTCGCAAATACTCATTTGCAACGAAAAACAGAAATTAACGACGAAAAATCTGTCGCTAAGTCCGCCGCTGTTGCCCCTTTTTCTTGTAGTGATAATAATAAAATAATTGTGAAATTAAATTAGTTAATTATTTCAAAATAATAAATACTTAAATTTTAAACATAGAGCATTGAAATTAAATTAATAATAGTTTTATAATTAGTTAATATGTAATTCTTAAACATTGACTATTTACATAAATGATATTATAGTATATGTATATGATACAAATTATACTTAAAATTGAGATTATCAATTATAATAAAACATTGTTCACTAAAAAAAATTAATGAAACATAATAATAAAATAATTATGAAAGTAATTAATTAATTATGCTTAAGATAATAAGTATTTAAATTTTTAACCACTGAAATTAAATTACTAATAGTTTTATAAAGTTAAGACTTCAAATAAATGTATGTGATACAAATTGTAATTAAAATTTTAATTTTCAATTTAAGGTCTACATTTATTTAATCATTTAATATTATGATCACTAATCAAATTAATCTAGATTACATAAATACATTATAACTTCAAAATCAAATGTTTGAAACTAAAAATACTATTGTTATTGCCTAACAAAATGATGACGTGTTGCTGACGTTTTCGCTTCGATCTTCGTGCCATGTGTAGTCAGATTCTCTGCAAGAAAATCAATGATCAGAGGGACGTAGGAGTTGTTCCCTACGTAAGCACTCCGATGCTTAAGTCATAAGGGAATTTCGACAGAATTTCTATAGAGTAAATTGAGACTTAAGTTTTTGAGTTATACCTGTTCCCTATTTATAGGGATTTATTATGTCTGTAATTTCGTATACATTCTCGGACTAAATGTCTTTTTTTGTTTTATTTAAAATGTGTATTTAATGAATAAAATATTTGATTTTCCTCATGCCATGTGGTTATTTTTTATTGGCTCAAGTGTACTAAATATTTTTATCCTCAACAATTGCTCCCCACTCTTTCGTAAATTTCAATTTTCGAAAGAGTAGAAATTGTTTTTTGGCACTAGAGTCATCCATCTGCCGAGGTCTACGCAGCTTGCAGCATATATATAAATGTCATGGGCCGTCAGTTGTTGCTTCACTCGTGTATTCTCTCGGGCGACACTCTCATGGTGGATTCTAGCGTCAGACTCTCACGACAGACACTCTCACGGCAGCATACTTTCGCGATAGATACGATCGCAGTAGGAACCTTTGCGGCAAGTACCCTCGCGGCATCCATCTTTGCGGCACAAGCTCTCGCAGCAAGACCTTTACGGCACAAGCTCTCGTGGCATCAACCCTTGCGGCAAGTACCCTCGTGGCATCAACCCTTGTGGCACAAGCTCTCGTGACAAGACCCTTACGGCAAGTACCCTCACGGCATCAACCCTTGCGGCAGAGCCATCCTTTCAGCCTTCATTAATTTGCTCAATTCCCTTACTATGGCTAGACAAGATAGCGAAAAATAAATTCATTTAGAGTCTTATTCTAGGTTGAGAGTCCGATCTTGAATTCATTCGTAATACTTTTTCTCTTCCTGAGGGCTATTATTATAGACTCCCAACTGATGCGAAATACTCACCTCAGGCTATTAGTAGTGGTGTTCTCATTCATCAAGCCTCATTAGAATTTAGATTTCATTTTCCTTTACCTGACATTGGAGTTGCTTTCCTTCGACACTACGGCATGGTCCCTGCTCAACTTCACCCTAATAGGTGGGCGCAAGTAGTTGGGTTTACGATTATATGCCATAGATTTGATGTTACGCCCACCATTCCCCTATTTAACTCCTTTTTCAGAGTTCGTAGTGTTCGAAACTCAATAGGTTTTAGTATTCAGAAGGTTTTTGGGAAGGGATGAAGTAGCAAACTTTTTGGGAAGCCTCCGTCTAAGCTTCATAATTATGCCTCTGATTGGCTTATCATTGAGATTCCTTCGACTCTGTACATCCCCACTGAGTGGTGTCTTCACGGGCCTTCTAACCTCAGCCAGCTTTCTGACTTGAGTGATGTATATGGCCCTTTTATCTCTCAGTTACAAACAAATGATGAGAGTGATTTACTGTCCCTTTTGACACCAGAAAATATAGTCGCCGCCAGTTGGGGGCGTGTTCTTATTGCTCCAGCTCCTACCTCGGAGCCTATTATGCCTTCTCATTCCTTCGAAGAAGGCCAAGGCGTGGGACATTTCGATAATCCTTCTGATGAGAACTTAGATTGGGGTCAGGGTGAAGCTTTTGGGAGCCCCTTTCTAGATTTCCCTTCAGATGAAAGTTTAGCCAATATCCATTCCCTGGATGATTATCTTAGTTCGAGTGATTTCGTATTGCATTTTAGTCTGCGAGTAATTATTTTTCTTGAATGGTTTTTCTAACTCTCTCTTTTTTATTTGTCTTTCTCTCAGGAGCAGGTTCGCTTGAAAGGGCTTTCGATCGTATGGCCGGACCTAGTACCGCTAGGGGTGCTCGCCCTCGCCTACCTAAGCGTAGATGCCCCTCGGGCTCCGGTCAGGATCAAACCAGGTAAGCTTCTTCTCGAGAGCGACTTCAAGGTGAGAGGACGAGGTCACGTCCTGAGGAGTCAGCTTCTCGACATCAAGAGAGAGGAAAATAGCCTGCAGTAGAGGCTCCACTTCCTGACCTTGAGTTAGAGGAGTATCATAGGAGCAATCGAGCAGAGTGTAATATTACTTGCCCTTCTCGTACTGAGAGGCGGACCTTACACATTGAGTCAGCTATGAGGGAGGTGCCAACGCTTCCGTCGATCGTCGAGCTTAATACCTCTAGGTACTCAGTGGATGGTGGCACAACTGTCCGCGGTCAGAGTTTCATTGTTTATCCCGATGTTAATGATAACGACTCGATTCATGATGCTGGAGTGGCCTCTCGCCTGGGATGGTCGACTATTCTTCCTCGGGATGAAGCAGAGCTGTTCAAGGCCTTTCTCGATCCTGAAGATCATTCTGACTGCTTAACAATACAGGTACACTTCTATCTTTTTTTATTTTTCCCTTCTTTGTCGTATTAATTTAATCTAACTTTATTATTCCTTGTTTTATTCTCAGGCAGCTCAGCAGGTGATTGCTTGTAACGTTCGGCATAGAATATACAAAGTGAAGGCTGATGCTGAGCTTGCTCAGCTAAGGGCTGAAAGATCCGAGTGGCATAATGAGAGAACTCAATAGCTGAGGCTCCCTGAGCGAATCGATCAACTCAAAAAGGAGGAGGATCTTCGTTTCGAAAACCTCAGCCTTCAAGAGAACTTTACCAAGGAGCGTGAGGAGCTAAAGTTTGATTTTGAAACCAAGCTCTGAGATCTCTAGACCAGCAATGACTAGTTGAAGTCTGATTGTAATAGGTTGGCAGAAGAGCTCTCTAAGTTACGCGAAAAGCCTCAATCTTCCACCATCAATCCAGACGCGCGAAACCAGATTCGTTCTGAAGCCGTTAGAGAATATCGTTTATCACAAGATTGTTATGATAGGAAGCGTACATTCTCTACCAGCTTTGTTAAATATCGTTTCTACATGGCGCGTTCTTGGTTGGAGAAAGAGAGATCGGGCGTGTAAGACCCGATTTTTATCGTATTTCATTATGATTCACACATTGTATGAATATTGTTATATGTTAATGGAATCATAAGACGGATGATTTTGATCATATAAATAAGAATGAAGTAGTCGAACGTATGTAAAATCCGAAAACAGACAGTTAAGGAATTTCAAATTAAATTTATGAGATTTGAATTGTCCAAACAGAGATACGAATTTTAAATGAGAAATTATAGTAGGTCCAAGAAGGAAAGTTGGTCTAAATTGGTCTCAAACATATAAAAGGGTAAAATGGTCAAAAGACCTAAAATTCGGTATAAATTCGATAAGAAATTATTATTAAAAATATGAATTTAGGAAATCTCGATCAATAACGAAGAAATCATTTAATTTCGAGTCCAATTGATCAAGATATAAATTTAGTACGATTAACCGAAATTTTGTTTCGAGACACTATTTTGGAAACACAGGGAAAATTATATCGAAAAAATAATTAAAGAAGATAAAAATATATTGAATTCATTAAATATATTAAATTAAAGAATAGTGTAGATATTTTGTCAAATTTTTTTTATTCAATAAAATAATAATATAATAAATAAAATAAAAAAATAATAATAAAAAAGAAGAAGAAATTGAAAAAAAATCGGATCGCGTGACACAGTTGCGCGACCCAAATAGAAAACAGAATCGATCTCTTGATTTCTCGACGAACGACGATGACATGGGGGGAAGAGAAGATCGACGAAGCAAGGCCGGCACCGAGGGAGCCTTTACCGGCCAGCATGCGCGCCCCCAGCCACCGAAAAACCTGAAAACGTCGAGAGAGAAAACCGAGGGAGAAAAGAGAAATCGGCGTCCACCGGCGCCGATTTGGCCAACCTCGCCCCAGCCAAACATTCTTGAGGCAAAGACGAGCAAATTGGTGGTGGACATGGCCGGAGAAACCGACGGACGGCGCCAGCAACGGTGAGAAAAGAGAAAGGCACCAACGTCGAAGGAGAGAAGAGGTCGGACCGGTCACTTTTCGGCCACCGTTGGTGAAACCGAGGCCAGATTCATGAATCGGACTACCCCGTGGAGCTGCTGGAGGCAGAAGCAGGCGAAGAATCGACCGGCAGAGCTCTGAACGACGAAGAAGAAAATCAAACCGGCTGAACCGGACCGGTCTAAATCGGGCTGAACTGGACCGAACCTGTTCAGCCCGAAAAGAAGAAAAAGAAAGAGAAAAAGGGAAAAAGAAAAAGAGAAAAATTGGGGAAAAATTTCAGTGATGCGATCGAGCTACGGGTAAGTCGGTAAGCGGTCGATTTAAATTTCGAAATATTTAATTTGCTTAATATTCAACTGAAAAATTCACCCGAAATATATGTAATTGTGTAGCTCAACAATTGATGTCAAACGAGAGCTCGAGTCAGCCTCGATTTGTGTACTATCATGGAATCTTGGGTAAGTAACCCTTATTTACGACAATTTTCATCGATATACGTATAAAATGAATTAAATTCTGGAATTTAAGATAAATTGTCGTAAATAATTAATTGAGCTATTCGAGAGTTTAAAACGAGGTCCAATAAATACTGATGGGTCCAATAAGTCTAATAGGCCTCGATGATGTGAATAGTAAGTGAAAATGAGCGTAAAACCAGAGTAAGGCCCATTAAGGTGTAATCGGGCCCAATGAGAGTAAACGGGCCCAACATTTTAAATTTAAACTCAAAAAAGGTTAAATATGGATAAGTGTATTATATTTAACCCGATAATGGTTATATGCAGCTCCGAAAATTTAATTGGGGGCAAATCGGACTGAGCTAAATTCTCTGCATTGGAAAAGTCAGACTGTACAGAGAATCGAGGTAAGGGAATTTTGTAAGCGCTTAGAGATACCTGCGCGTATTTTTGGGGTTATTTACATTACGTAAAATTTCATAAGGTATCTAGAAATAGAATAATAATTTTTACGAAAATCGGGGTATATGTGAAAATTACAATTTTGCCCCTAGTTAGGAAAATTTCAAAAAAGGTAGTAAGGCTATGAAATTGCATGATTTTCATGTTTTTACATGAAAAAGGCACGAGTTAGGTGCCAGTTGTGATTTTTTATTTGTTTTATTGAAATTGAACAGCCTATCATGTTTTTATGAGTTTTAAATCGTGCTGGAGCACTGCTCGCACTGGATTTTATATTTTAACTCATATACAGAGTACTGGAGCACTACTCGCACTGAGTTTTACAAACTTGCTTTACATGACTACCGTACGGGAGCTGTGCTCGTACATGAATTTTACTTAGTTTTATGCATCCATACTAGAGCATTTCTCATACGTGAATTTAAATTGGATTTATAATTATCTTAAGTCGTACTGGAGCGCTGCTCGTACGCAGATTTCATTGATTTTTATGAAACCGTGCTGGAACTTCGCTCGCACGAGGTTTTTTTTTTTGATATCATGAATATGTATGGAGCCGTGCTAGAGCTTCGCTTGCACAGGAATTTTATGACATGCATATAACCGTGTTGGAGCCTCCTGTAGACTGTATGTCACAATGAGAAGATATGCTTGCACGTGTAGATTGAGACATGGGTTGGTTATCGACATGGTTTGGAGTGGGATAAGACCTATGGCAGGCACCCCCAGACTGTGATATTGGGTTCACGGAGTACGTTGTACCGTGTATGTCACATAGAGTACACTGTACCATGTAGTCATGACTATTGTATTCACGTGATGTGATATTCTGGCGGGTAGGGTGACCCACCTCTCGTTACAGTTGTGATACCCCACATACCGAAATCCATATAGTCTGGGATCACAGGGACATAGTCCTCGATTGTTTCCATACAGTAACCTGCATGTCTCACATGACATATATTTGATTGGTCTTGTTAGACCAGGGTAGACCAGAGGGAGGGGTCAAGCCCCGATTTGTGATGATTTTCATGAAATGTGGGATTAAATGAGAGATTGATGGGTTTTATGAGGATATTAATGATTTTAAAGATGTGTTGAATCCTTCTGGGATTGTTTTGATAAGTTTTACTGTACCGAGCATGATAGATTTTACATGAGATGTTTTCATGTTTTACATGCCGATTCATGTTTTACGATATATGATATACTCATACATGGCATTGTTTTAATTGCCTCATGCTCGAGATATAAATGTTTTACATGTCATGCCTTTATCAGCATGTAGATAGTGTATTTATCTACCTGCTTGCATTATTGCCTTACTGAGCAAGTTGCGCTCACCCTTTCATTTTTCACCCTACAGGGTACATTCAATAAAAGAGAGTGACAGTAGTCTTGCATTTTGGTTATCCGTTGCTTCCTATCAAGACCAGTTATACACATTCATATAATTTTGTATTTGAACATATAGAGGCACGGTATTGTACACGGATGTAATATTGGGGATGTATTTAGTTAAAATAAATTGATATGTAAATGAAATATGGAAAATAGATGTTAAGGTAAGTAACATGACAAGAGCGACTAATATCGACTTATAGCCCAACTGTTAGTAGTTAAACTGTTCACGACGGGTAAGGAAATGAAAAAGCGAAAAATTTGTAGGGGTTTTTAGGAAAAATGGGTCATGACAGGGCGAGACTTTCCCTGAACTACAATGGTCAAGGCAGTTGGAGCAGTATGCTGACGAATTTGGTGATTGGACAGGTTATGAGCCCGATGGCGAGAACTTTACAGATTATACGGAGTGGGCGGCTTATGACGATCTTTCAAATCTGTCAGGTCCTTGGGAGCTTCGTCAACAAGGAATGATTGATGCCTTGGATGACTTAGAAGATGAATCAGATTCTACTGATAGAGGAGCCTCCCCACCTGTTGAGGAGTAGTTTTAATTTTCTTGTTTATTGTTAACACTTTAGGTTTATTTGTGATAGGAAGTTCGATTTATGATTTATAGAGAGTTTTGTTTTTTTCTCAAAAATATTGATGTATTTCTCTCGTATTAATATGACTATCTATTTTGCATATTCTCGTCTTAAGTTTCTTTTATGGCTTGCCTCACACACTTTTCGTTTAAGGCCTTTCATTTTATTTGAGGCTTACACACACTTTTTTACTTCAAGTCGTATTTTAATTGTTTACTTAGGTGCGTGGCTTTCTTCGTGCATTTTTCGCTTCAAATCCTTGTCATTTTCTCTTTATGGCTTACCTCGGTAACTTTTCGCTTCAAGCCCTTTTCTTAGCTTAAGTGCGTGGCTTACCTCGCACATTCTTCGCTTTAAGTCCTTGCACTTTTTTCTTTATGGCTTACCTTGCGCACTTTTCGCTTCAAACCATTTTCTTAGCTTAGGTGCGTGGCTTACCTCGCGCATTTTTTGCTTCAAGCCCTTTTCTTAGTTTAGGTGCGTGACTTATCTCGCGCATTTTTCGCTCCAAGCCCTTGCACTTTTTTCTTTATGGCTTACTTCGCGCACTTTTCGCTTCAAGCCCTTGCACTTTTTCTTTATGGCTTACCTCGCACACTTCTCTCTTTAAGCCTTTTGTGTTTAGGTACTTAGCTTACCTCGCGCATTTTTCGCTTCAAGCTCTTGCATTTTTTCTTTATGGCTTACCTCACACTTTTCGCTTCAAGCCTTTTGTTTTGGGTGCTAAGCTTACCTCGCACATTTTTCGCTTCAAGCTCTTGCACTTTTTTCTTTATGGCTTACTTCACGCACTTTTCGCTTTAAGCCTTTTGTTTTGGGTGCTTAGCTTACCTCGCGCACTTTTCGCTTCAAGCTATTGCACTAAGTATGGTTAAAATTTTCAATAGGCAATGAAATATTAATAAATCATAATTAAATAAAATTTTAATCCATGGTTTGATAATGAAAATAAATAAACAAAAGCTTTATTGCCAATATGGCTTTAGATGATTGGTATTTCATGTCATTGCTATCTTCCTGCCCTGTAAGCTTTCCAAGATGTATGTGCCCGATCTAATCATTCTCCTAATTCTGTAAGGTCCTTCCCAGTTTGCTCTGAACTTCCCTTCTTCTTTCAAGGCGTTGGTGATAGGTTAGGTACCTCGACGATGGTAAGGGTTTCTTTTCTTTGGACTTCTTTACTTGTAGTTGATGCAATATTACATGTTCTCGCTTTCCTTTGATCTCCTCAGACTTGCCCCATACCTTTGGGAGTTAGAAACTCATCAATAGATAACATGGGGAGAGTACAACTCTCATATCACTCAATAATGGTCGTCCGAGAATAACATTGTAAGCTAGAGATGCTGATTTGACCACCATAAATAAAACCTGCCTTGTAACATCTTAGGATCTTTACCCAAAGTAACAGGTAATTCAATCGACCCTGCCACCTTTACTTTCTCTCCTACGAAGCCAAACTGAGGAGTAGTTATATGCTTCAAACTGTCTTCACTTAGATTCATTTTCTTGAAACAATCCCAATAGATAAGGTTCACCGAGCTTCCATTATCTACCAGAATTCGGCTTATCGAATGCTTAGCCACAACGACCGATATGACCATAAGATCATCATGTGGGATAATAACATCTCCCTGATCTGTTGGCGTGAAAGTAATCGCCTCTTCGTTTTCAAGTACTTTCATTACAGAATGGATCTGGTACGCTTGCCTAGCATATGCTTTTCGGGAAGTAGATGAGCCACCAGCTGCGTATTCTCCACCAGAGATAACATGAATGACGACCCTTGTAGGCTCATTATCTATCTGTTGATTCCTACGCTCTCCTTGCCTTACCTCATTTCCTCTATCTTCGTCTCTTCTTCTATTTGCTCTGTTATCATTACGCCTATCTCGTGGTCTGTTGTCTCTTCTACCATGGACAGGATATTGGTTTCTTTCATTCCTCTGTATGTAATGGTCTAACAGCCATTCTCTAACTAATCTCTTAAGCTGATTCATCAAATCAGGACATTTTTCAGTCGAATGACCAAAGGCAGAGTGGAAGCTACAATAGGACCTGAGGTCTCGTCCTAGATTTCCCTATCCTCTCCTAGGGAATTGAAGCATCCCAGTTCTTTCTATCACTGCTAGGATTGAAGCGCGTGGTTCGGTAAACTACGTGTAATTATCATATTTCAATTTTGGGGCTTTATCTGATCTTCCTGCATTTTTATCATTGGGCTCTCTTTTCCGTTTCCTTCCTTCCTTTATGTCCCGTGTTGGTATCATTTTCATCACCTCTTCTTGGGTAATATACTTGTTTGCTCTAGAGAATAAGTCTGAAATTGTCGTTGGTTGGTCTAAAGACAATGATTCTTGGAGCTTTTCAGACCTTGTCCCTTGCAACATGGTTGTCACTGCTGTTCCAACTTATAGATCCTGTACCTCAAGAGTACCATCACGGAATCGATCTACGTAGCTCTTTAGCGATTCTTTATTCCCTTGTCTTAGGGTGAGCAGATAAGTGACATCTTTTCTTTTTTGGCTATTTATCGCAAAGGCCCTAAAAAATTCACTCCTTAGCTGATTGAAAGACGAGATAGACCATTCTGGTAAGTTATTGAACCACTTTAGTGCGTGGCCAGCTAAGGTTAGGGAGAACGCCCTGCACATGATCTCATCCTCTCATCCATGTTGTAGCATTAACGACTCATAATTTTCAACATGATCGTAAGGATCAGTCTTCCCGACATATGCTGTCATTTAAGGCATCTTTAACTTTGGGGGCAGCAATTTTCCCATGATCGCTGTACTGAATGAGATTCTTCTCCTCTGGTTCTCTTCAGTCGGAACCAACTCTTTTTCCTCAAAGATTTGTTCAACAATTTTCTTTATATCCAAAGCATTCTGTGTTGTGGATGTAGGTTTATTTTGGACCTTACATGAATCAGCTTGATCGTAATCAATAGCCTCTCTCTCATTATCATGCATTTGGTTCTGAAGGGCCCTAGGTCAAAAATCGACCATGTCAGCTTCAGGGTTCCATGTCGGATCTGCTTTTGAGTTCCTTCCGGTATGTGTGCCTACTATTTCGATGCTTTTAACCCCACTATTCGGTAGAACATTCATGTTCTGGGACCAATGATCTTCTGTATTTAGATACCCAGAATCTACCATAGCCGGATTCTCAAAGCTCTCAGTATTTAGGCGTCTTCGACCACTGACAATCTCTCAGGTCGCATTCCTTGCCCCCTGATGTCGTGGTTCTCCAAAACCCTGATGCCTCCGATGAATTGGATTCTCACGCTCAGGATCTTCTGTAGTTTGGCGTCTTCAGTCTTCCAAACCCTCATGCTCAGGGCCTCTCATACCATGGGACCTCATATCTCCTGCTATTTCATGTCCAAGGCCTCCTGAAACTTCTCATATGGGATCTTGGGCACCCTTTCGCCTCAATTCCTCTGCAGCCTCACGCATCAGATCAATCGTAACCTCACGTAATAGATCTCCAGTTGCCAGGCCTACAGGATTTTGCTCCATCCAACATTCAAAGTCTCGCGCGGACTGGCTGTAAGAGCCATGAGCGGGCATGTCATGAGGGGCAGGTGCGGGCATGCCGCGAGGGTTAAGAGCAGGCATGTCGTGAGGGTTCTGAGCGGCCATGCCGTGAGGATCAGCAATGGGCATGCTGTGAGGGTGTTATGCGGCCATATCATGAGGGTTATGTGCGGACATGCCGTGAGGATCAGCTGCGGGTATGCCCTGAGGGTACTGTGCAGACATGCCGTGAGGGTCAGCCGCGGGCATGCTGTGAGGGTGTTATGCGGCCATATCGTGAGGGTTCTGTGCGGACATGCCGTAAGGATCAGCTGCTGGTATGCCATGAGGGTGCTGTGCAGACATGCCGTGAGAGTCAGCTGCGGGCATGCCGTGAGGGTCAGCTGCGGGCATGCCGTGAGGGTCAACAGCGGCCATGCCGTGAGGGCGCTGTACGGACATGCCGTGAGGGCCAGCTGCGAGCATACCGTGAGGGTGCTGTGCGATCATGCCGTGAGGGTTAGCTATAGGCAGGCCGTGAGGATGCTTAGTGGCCATGCCGTGAGGGTCAGTTGCGGGCATGCCGTGAGGGTGCTATGCGGCCATGCCGTGAGGGTTAGCAGCGGGCATGCCATGAGGGTGCTGTGCGGCCATGCCGTGAGGGTCAGCAGCGGCCATGCCGTGAGGGTGCTGTGCGGCCATGCCATGAGGGTCAACAGCAGACATGCCGTGAGACTCTTGCTCAACACTTCCTTCTCCTACCAAATTTCATACAGTAGCCGACAGATTCACTTGCGGGAAGGTACCTTTGAACAGGTTCACCATAGTGCGCAAGGCTTGGATGGTTTCCTCTACTTGTTTCTTCATAACCTCAAATTCAGTTACGAGAATTGTCATCATGCTTGACCCTCTTTCCCCTCGATGTCCATCATCCATGTTATCAATTGGAGAACTTACCGAATCTTCATTCTCCTCACTTCTTATTGTTGTTGATAGTGTTCTCACAATTACTGTAGAGTTAATAACTTTTCTTCCGTTTCTCACAGACGACGCTAATTGTTGTTGCCCAACAAAATGATGACGTATTGCTGACGTCTTCACTTCGATCTTCGTGCCACGTGTAGTCGGATTCTCTGTAAGAAAATCAATGATCAGAGGGACGCAGGGGTTGTTACCTGCATAAGCTCTCTGATGCTGAAGTCAGAAAGGAATTTCGACAGAATTTCTGTAGAGTAAATTGAGACTTAGGTTTTTGAATCATACTTGTTTTCTATTTATAGAGATTTATTCTGCCTGTAATTACGTATACATCCTTGGACTAAACGTCCTTTTTTTGTCTTATTTAAAATATGTATTTAATGAATAAAATATTTGATTTTCTTCATGTCACGTGGTTATTTTTTATTGACCCAAATGTACTAAATATTTTTATCCTGAACAACTATACTATTATATTATTCTTACACACTCATACTAAGTTAACTAAACTCCAATTAAAAAATACATGAAAATAATTTATTAAAAAAATAAACTCATAATATTAAAAATATTTTTGTGTATATAGACTAATTTTTTTCATAAAATAATTAAAAGTAAAAAAAAAACAAAACAAAACTCACCGTTTAAACATGCTATGACCAAAAACACCCCAATACATCCCCTCCCCAGCGGCGTCGGTGTCTCTCTCCTCGGGCATGGTCATCTCTCAGGCTCGGCGGCTCTCTTCACTGGCAGCATCTCCCTCCAGAAGCGGCAGCAACAACAACATCTCTTTCTCTCTCCAGGGATGGCATTTCTACAGATCTGGCTGCACATCACCAGCTCTGTAAGTGAACATGCCAAATTTGTCATTTTGTAGTTATGTTGGAGTTTTTAGTCAAGTCAATGAACTGATGCAGGTAATCAAGCTGCTCCAAAACTCGTGTGCGATTTTATGCCATGGAAATATGGATGTCAAGCAAGCACGTCTTTTAGTGCTTGACGGACATCATTGGCTGCAGTTTTGAGAGTCATCCCTTAGCCTTTTTAAGCTGTACTGTACCAATCAATTCTTCTACGCGTAACATTGTGCTATTATCAAAGCCGAGGTGAATCCTTTTTGTTAACAATAGCGTTTTGTAAACCAAACTATTTTCATCATTTTAGGATATGCTTTGCTGATGCGTAACGGTGTGCTTATTATCTCTGTTTTGTAATGCTTAAGATATGCTGCAGTTTACTTGTGAACCTGTTATATTTCTTTTTATTTCATTTGTTTCTTTTTTCAAAATAGTCTATTATTATATTTTATCTCAAAACTAATAATATTTTATTTATGCTATGTGTAGGACTATCTATAGCTATAGATTCAAGTTGTAATTTTAATGATGACGGAGAATGAAAAATTGCAATGATTCCAATGAACTTCTTTACTTAAATTATGTTTATTTATAGTTTTATAAATATATTTTTATGATTAGTTTGTATACTAAAATGTCAAGTTATTTGTTAAACTAGTAAAATTTGTTTTAATTACGATGAAACATGTATATTTTTGTTTAATTTTTTATTTTTAATTTATAAAAAGTTAGATGTTAGAATAATATTTTTCAAGGGCTCGCGTTTCAGGTTTGGTTAATGAACAAATTGTCAAAATATAGGCTGAATAATTAGATAATTAAACGAGTTCAGATAATAAATAAGTATTGCATAATCTATTAGGGTAATTGAGGTAGGAGTCGGATACCCCAAAATTAGTCGATACCAATCTCATTTACATTCCTAATCCTAAACAATGACCTCATACTTAGTTCGGGAGGTTGACTTAGGTGGTGAAGAAATATGGGTTCGTTTAATGTCAGACATATCATACTATGTTTATTAAAAGCTCTCCTAACGGAAAAATGAACATCCTAATAGTCTATTTTGATGACATTATCTTGGTTGGTGATCACATGGAGGAAATAAAACCATTTGAAGAGTTTTTAGCACAAGAATTCATAATTAAAAATATGGGTTAGCTTAGATACTTTCTCAGCATGTAGGTGGCTCAGTTAAAGGAAGGCGTTTTAATTTCCCAATGAATGTATATTCTTGACCTTCTGAAAAAAATCAAGACACTTAATTGATACCCATATGGATTTAACAAGTAAGGTTAAAATGGAGGAAGTGAGTTCTTTGACTGACAATGGTAGATGCCAAAGACTAGCAAGCAAACTTGTATATTTAGCTCACACTAGATCAAATATCCTGTTTGTAGTAGGATTAGTTAATAGATTTATGAATATCCTAACTGACAAGTATATGGATGCTATACAACAGATTTTTCAATAATTATGATAAATATATCTTACATGTAAGTAGGAGAAGGCATTTAACTCTAACAAATTTTAAAACTTTAGTAAATAAAATTTGAAAGTTTGTATTTAACTCTCGATTTCAAAAAACTATATATATATATTTGTTTTTAATTTGGAATATAAAAGAAAGAGAGAAAAAAAGAAAAACCTTTAAAAAAATCGGATAAGGGGCAAGCCTCGCTTCCTAGCGCACGTTAGCGAGGCTAATGTTGGAGATATAAGAATCTGCATAGAACACCATGGCTCGTCATCATCTCGAAGTTGGCGCATGTTAGCATAAGAACTGGAATCTCTTTTTGTTTGGATGTAAAAAAATGTTTACTTCTTCTGAATTGTGATTAGCATCAGAATCCGTTAATCGATCTCGATTCATCGATCCCTTTGTTCCTTCCCAAATCAATCGGTCAGCTCGCTTTACCTTAGTTTTCAATTTTATCTATTGTCGAATTAATGATATGTTTTTTTTTAATTTTAATTTATTTTAATGTTTCCATTATGATGTTTATATAGCTTTTAATCTTTTCAATTTTTTTAGAGTAATTATTTATTATGTTACATAATTTTATTTTTTCATAAAGAAAGAAAGGGTAGAATGTTGGACTCAGTTTAATTTCTTATACAACTAATTTGATCAGAATTTTAACTGATTGCGTTTCATCTGCAAATCCAAGACTAGCCATTTGTAACAACTGCCAAACGGATAGAGCTATGGCGGAACAATAGAAATTGACTTTATTGCATCTTTCTTTTTTCCTAGAGCAATATGTATTTGGAGAAGAGATCAAGAAACATAGTGGATATAAGCAATTTGAGGAAACCTCCTTCACTGGTAGACCTTTGTGTTAGGATGGCAATAGATAACGTACGTAGCTTGGGGATCTTGGTGAGACAGATTCACATCTTCTCGAACGTATTCTGCCGCATTGTTCAATGGATCAATTATTGCACGTCGAGAAGAGTACAAAAGTAAGTTGACTTGCATTGTTTGTGCAACAATAGATGTTTTTCTTTGATTGTGTGTTTGGGATATAGTTAAAAAGGAATCATTTGTTGTAGGGAAGGGATCTTACTTCAGTAACTGATAAACTATGGAAGAATTTCTATGAGTTGCGGTTTGGTCATACGAGTACGAATCTTGTAATTGAGAGGATGAAGCTCAAGAAAGTTTCATTTAGATGGAGACAGTTGTATGAGGTAACCTTTACTAAATAGATGTGCATTGTTTTGGGGACTTCTGTACTAAAGTTGGATGATTTATTCTAGGCAAAATTGAAGGACGTTCAGGAGGCTGAGAACAAGGCAATTGATCGGCTTAAGCAACTATACAAGAAAGAAGATGCTAGTATGCTCCTTGTTCTTTGAACTCTTAATAACAACATAACAATATAAGCCATGATTTTGACAAGTTGCTTGCTTGCTACACGTGTGCTTTTGTCTCTTACACTTATGTATAACTGGTTTGATTTACATTTAGGGGTCCTTACGAGTGCAATAGTGCCCCAAGCTTTCTCTTGCAAGCGCACAAGTCTTGCGAAAGAGGCCACTTGATTCAGAAAGTGCTGAAAATTGGAACTATTTGTTGACTACCATTCCTAGTAACCTGCATCAAGGCCAAATTTGCACTGAGAATTGGCATTTAATTGTGCCTACATGCTTGAAGTAATAGATTGGAGAGAACTAGAGAGTTTGCCTTGTGGTAGTTGCCTACATATTTATATTAAAATATTGAAACTGACTTATCTACCCTTGACCGTAACACTGATTGGAAAGGACTAAAGAGCCTTCCTTGTGGTAGTCTCCTATATATATTTTTGTATTAAAGTAACATATATACCCTTTGTTAATTACTTTACAGAACCGTTCAGATTTTACTACTTTAGCTTGCTATCGGATTTTTATTCACTATGATTTGCACTATTCTAAGTCCATATTTTGGGCTTTCTCCATTGAACGTTTTCAGTTGTACGTGTTAAGGAATCTGATTGACATGAATGAATGAGCCACCAAAACAAGTACTATGTCCTGTTTTGTTGATCTCTGTGAGTCTCCCATCTCCTGCAGGATTGGTATATTTGGTTACACTTTCTAGTTATGCACATTGCTAGGGCATTTAGGACTGTACGATTTCATCGAGATGGTTCATGCTTTAGATTTGCCTGAAGTTTCCATTTTCTGTAAAAAAGAGGATGAAATTTACCGTACTAAGCTAGTAAAACCAATTTCATTTTGATCAATGTATGTACCTTTTCTTATGCTTCAAAACTTTGAAATGATGGCAAGTTCCTTAATGACATATTAGTTGCATTGATCAAATTTCAAGCTACCATTTGAAGTTCACACGGATGCCTCAGACCGAGCCATTGGAAGGGTGTTGGTCCTAGAAGGACACCCCATTGCTTATGAAAGCTGCAAGCTGAAGGATGCGAAAATACGATATTTAGTTCATAAGAAAGAGATGACCGCGGTTGTGCATTTTTTGGAGGTGTGGAAGCATTATCTGTTGGGAACGAAATTTGTGGTAGTGACAGATAATGTGGCTAACACTTATTTCAAGACTCAGAAGAAGCTGAGCCCGAAGCAGGCACGATGGCAAGAATTCATTGCAGAATTCGATTTCACCTGGGTACATAAACCAGGAAGGGAGAACCAAGTGGCAGACGCCCTGAGTCATAAGATAGTTCAATCTTATGTTGCTTCATTATCCGCTATAGAGACTAACCTGATTAATAGGATAAGGCAGCAAGCATCAGCAGATAAAACTTATGAACAACTTAGGGAGAACGTTAAGTTGGACAAAGTTCGTAGGTATTGGCTCGAGGGGGATTTGCTGTATGCCAAAGACAATCGACTCTATGTCCCATCTGGCGGGGGACTAAGGAAAGAGTTGTTGAAAGAAACCCACGACCCTCAGTGGGCAGGACATCCTGGAGTGGAGAGGATACTGGCATTGTTGTCAAGGACATATTTCTGGTCGAAGATGGAGGAAGACATTGAATTATATGTCTGCACATGCCACATATGCCAGATTGATAAGATCGAGAGGAAGAAGCAAACGGGTTTGCTTCAACCACTGCCTATCCCGGAGAGGATATGAGAATCGGTTTCTATATATTTCATTACAGGGTTTCCGGAGATAAACTAGATGAAATCTATAATGGTAGTGGTAGATCGTTTTTATAAGTATGTTGTGTTCATAGCAGCCTCACATGCGTGTACCACACGTGAAGCTGCAGAGTTGTTCTTGAATCATGTGGTGAAGATCTTTGGATTACCCAAAGATATAGTGAGCGATCAGGATGCTCGGTTTATAGGGAGATTCTGGACTTACTTTTTCAAGTTGATGGGTTCAGAACTAAAGTTTTCCACGGCTAATCATCCGTAGACATATGGCCAGACGGAGCAGATTAATGCATTATTGGAAGAATACTTGAGGCACTATGTGACCGCAAGCCAAAAGAATTGGGTGAGTTTGCTCGATTTCGCACAGTTTTGCTATAATATGCATAGATCATCTTCCATGGGTATGAGTCCAGCGGAGTTAGTATTTGGACATCAGCCTACTACACCTTTGGAGATAGCAAAAACTAAGTCCCAAGGGGAATGCCCACGGTATACAGATTTGTGCGAGGCCGTTAGGAGTTGATGGAACAGGCTAGGGAGAGCATGGAAAAGGCACAAGGGAGGATGGTGAAATATGCGGATCAGCATAGGCGGGCACTAGAATTTGAAGTGGGTGACAAGGTGTTGCTCAAACTGACGCCTCAGATATGGAGAAAAGTCACAGACAAGCGGTATCACAAAGGTCTAGTGCAAAAATACGATGGCCCTTTAGAAGTTATAAAGCGGGTAGGCGCGGTGGCTTATCATCTAAAACTGTCGGAGAGGATGAAGTTACATCCTACTTTTCACGTGAGCTTTTTGAAGTTTTACCGCAAAGATGTTGATCAGGGGAGGCAACAGGTAAGGAAAGCTCCATCTACTATGAGAAGCCATTTTGAGAAGAAAGTGGCAAAGATACTCGACCATAAGGTTGAGGGAGCTAGTAGGAAGAATCGAATAACCTACTACTTGGTGCAGTGGGAAGGTGAAGATGAGGCAGATGCTATTTGGGAGAAAGACACTTCTTTGTGACAATTCAAGGATGAGATCAAGGCGTATTTGGAGCTCATTCCGATGAGGGCATCGGCTTCCTCCGATGGGGGAGGGTTTGTTAGACCCTAACTACTTGACCAGGCGCCCAACTCGCAAGGGATCGACTGTGGGCGCTGTGATGAGTGAGGAGCGTGGGAAAGCTGTGAACGGGGCGCGCACCAAAACATGCAAGACAGGCACTTGGCTTGGGCGGATTACCAAGCATGAAACGGAGACGCTAACAGACGATGATCGTAGTTTGCGAGTAGCGAGCTAACCTGCTGACACTCTAGAAACATGAACCAAGTGGTTAGACAACGGCCATAGCGAAGATCGTACAGTCGTGGGAGACGAGCTCGAGAGTTAAGGCAGATTCTTGAAAATCGGGATAAGGATGAATTCGGACCATAAGTCGGGATAAGTGGAGAAGTCTTGGTAGACTGAATCACTGGAGATTATCATGGACCTTGACTCTGAAGAGCATTGAGGTGGCGATCATCCGGAGAGTCCTTAGTTTAGTGGGAATTAATCCTAGAGAGTTCCTGTTGTAATCAAACTCAGTTGCCTACGTGAGGAAATGTCCTCACTTTCCTATATAAACCCCAGGGGAAGGGGTAGAATGTATTCATTCATCAATAAGTGAGAGAATCATTCAGGGAGAAAGAGAGTGATAGCTAAGAGCAGTCTTCTTGGCTAAGATTGTAATTCATTTTTATTGCGGATTAATAGAAAGACTCTTTTCTTTAAAGCTTGAGTGTTCTTTGCTTTATTAGTATACTTTGTCGAGTTATCTTTCTGCTCGAGTGTTATATCGCTACGTATTGATCCGAATTTGGGTTAGTGTGGAGATCGGCTGTACTAAATTACGGGAAACTTAGGTCATCACTGATAAAAGTTCTATAAGAGAGAACGATCTTGTGACATTCTCTATATTAACAATGACTGCAGGGTATATATGGAGTAGATAAGGTCAAAACCACAAGGAATAACACAGCTACCTTTGAGCTTCCAGTAAATGAAACCAGGGGATGACGGTATCTTTTGCAATAGTCTGACCAATTTCATGTGGATAAAAGAATCAAATTTAAGCAATAAGGCATTATGGCTTTGGATAAAAGAAAAAAAATAAAAGGATATTAGCCATATAATGAATAATGGATAAACTAATAAAAAAATGCATACTATTATTTCTTTTAAAAGAAAGAGTATTAAACAAATTTAAGTGAAATTCCTATATATATATATATATATATATATATATATATATATATATATATATATATATATATATATATGCATGTCAAAATAAGTTATGTATTTGAGAAATGAATTTGGATTTGAGTTATTCTACAAATCCATAGTTGGGGGTATATTTGATTGTTGAGTGTAACATAATCACAATAATATTCCTTATTTAAGTAACGAACCACACTCATAAATTTTTTATTTAAAATAAAAGAGTAAGAATCAAAGTACGAATATAATAGATAATAATTTACTGTTTAATATTAAGACATTGCATTTAAGATTCTCCTTTTTCTTTGAAAATACAACCATGGATATTGAAAATAGACATCATATACTTCCTATCCTTCTCATGTTTGATTTCACTATTTATTTTTACATCGAAGAATAGCAGTAATATAGGCTACGATAATGAGGTTTAGCTTAAGGCTTTAATTAGTAGGGTAGGAAGCTTGCATTGCTATGCCACAAAGGCCTTGTTTTGCATCAACATCTCTCTGCATCCTAATGTACCCTTCTTCACCCCAGCTACTGCCCCATGAGTTCTTCACCAACCAATACTTGGTTCCATCATCATCCACTCCATAACCAACAGCAGTAACTCCATGATCCAAATCAGTACCACAATCTCCCGTAAATACACCACCCGAGTAGAACTGGAAGTCAAAGCCTCCGGCATCAATGGCAACAGAAACTGGTTGGTTTGCAACGGCCTTCTGCAATGCATCTTCACTATTGGCGGGCACATCTTCAAATCCATTTATGTTGGCCGCATGGTTGGCTTCCTTGTTGGTATTGCATGTGCCATCAACTCCCTTGTAGGGGTAATTGGATTCAGTTGTCAGGCCTTTGTTTTTTTGGATGAATTGGAAGGCATCGTCCATTAAACCACCCTGACACCCTTGATCCTCACCTTTGATATCACAGTCAACCAATTCTTGCTCGGACAAGGAAATCAGCTTACCTGTTGTTAGTTTAGTAACCCCTTCCATGGCTGCCACAGCCGAAAACGCCCAACAGCATCCTGCATTTCAACATGAGGAGCATAAAACCAAAAACCACTCTAGTAATATATCTTATTTGCTATAAGAAATTGGAACTTACCGCATTGGCCTTGGTCCTTAATAGGTGTTACAGCTCCTTTCTTTCTCCAGTCCACGCTAGAAGGTAATGCAGTAACATTTTCATATTTGAAAGTTGTAGCCTTGTTGGAACACATATGGCCCTTGAACCTATTTCGAGAAGCAACGAACTCTTGGTTGGTAAGATCTGCAAATTGATTCACACCGAGCTTGTAAAGTTTGGCTTTGGCAGCATTGAAAGATTCTATGCGCGCCACATTTTGTTTGAAAATGTTGAAACGTTTCTCCCTCTCATTGTTGTCCTGGTACACCCGTCCATATCGAGCCATCCATTGCCCATGCCTCTCATACATTGTCGCTTCTTGGAGAGAGCGCGATGTGGCTTCGCAACCTAAATTAGCACCGGCTATTAAGATTATTAAGGCCAAATAAGTGAATGGATGGAGCAGCTGGTTTTTGAAAGCCATATTACGTAAGGCAATAAGAGATAGCTAGGAGTTGGAAAAATGATAAGACACACAAACTCTGATGAATTCAGAGACTTTATATACTCCGAATTTCCTCAATTACATGCTTTCTGGATCAGGAAACGTCTTGTTTATCTACGTGCCCTCCAAAATCTTCTGACAAAGACCCATTATTAATTAGAATTGCTTTGATAAATATTAAGTTAATTCGGTTGATTTGTAGACTTGTAGTTTATCATTATTGCAAGCGATAGTTTAGAGGTTTTAAAGAAGTTTGATTTTGTATTCAAATGCCCTCACGTCGAACCAAATCAGAATGCTTTCTCATCCTGTCAAGTAAAAATTAGAGATATGATTGAGTAAATATTGTAAGCAAACCTAGAGTTTAAAATTTTATACTTTAATTTTTAAATCTCGTAATCCAAAAATCTTTCTCCAAGTTGATTCTACGACACGTTCTTGGTTGTAGCCAAACCAAAGCAATTTAAGTATCCGATCTCTAAAAGTGATCCACACAAGTAGCACATGAATCTTTCGTAAAGTAGAATTGTAGCACATGAATCTTCGGTAAAGTAGAATTACGTTATGGATTTAGTTATGCTAATAGCTAGAGTTTTTTGAAATTTACTGCTATGGATAATCAAGAACACTTCTTGATTTTGCACAAGGAGATTTTTCTGTTAATTGTTAGTTATTTTTTGTTATATCGGTTAATAAAGGATTAAAGGTTAAGGTAGGATTTGTCTTCTTTCAATCTCTTTATTAAATTATTTTAAATAAATGTAAAACAATATTTATTTTAAATTTAATTATTAAATTATTTAAAAAGTTTCAAACTATTTTGATAAAAAAATTAAATTGATTTACAACTTCTTTATTTTCTCAAAATTTTATAATTATTTGAAATTATAATATTTTTAATAAAAATATTTTATTATATTTGTAATTAGTAAAAATATTTTAATATTGTATTGTATTGTATTCTTAATGTTCTATTTGTCTACTATAAAATTTTTTTAATTCTGATATTATTATTATTATTATTATTATTATTATTATTATTATTTGAAATCACTTTTTATTGGAATAAATTGTAAGGACTTTCTTACACTTTAGTAATGTTAACTATATCATTCACCAACTTTAGAAAATATTTTGAAATTTATTATTATAAATTCTAAAATAATTTTCATCACTAAAGATTTGTCAAATGATCATTTGACACCAAATTGTTTGGAAATCTTAACAATATTTCAATTTGATGCTTGTTGGATCTCATATTTTTCTTTTGGATTTGTAAGCCATTTTAATAATCAAAATGGGATTTGAAATGACTCAGACCTTTAAATTTTGATTTGAATTTATTAAATTGTGAGCTTCAAAGCTAAGTTACAAAATAATGTGCTTAAGTCTTATTTCTTTTTCATTTTATCTCTTATCTCTTTTTATCATCAAAAAATATATAAAATAATAGAAAAATTAAAAAAATTAAAAATAAGATAACCAGAAAAAGATTTGAATATGGTGAAAACAAGATAGTGACCCGCTCAAATCTAGTTATCAAAATAAAATCAAAGTAAAATTTTTTTTAAATTTGGTGGGACAATCCCAAAACTCTTATAAATTCAACACCCAAAGTAATAAAAATTAAAATTAGGAAAAATACGAAGTATATAAAACTAAAAGAAACAAAAATAAAGTAAAATAAGAAATAAAAATAAAAATTAAATAAAAAATATATTAGAAATATTCTCATAAAAAAACTTAATGAATTCGATGACGGAATCTCTCCAAGAAAATTGAATTATACTACTTGAATACTTCAGGTGGGGATAAATTTTTAAGAAATTCTCATAATGATGGAGAGTTTCTTAAAATGTTTTCAATATTTATAAATTTGTATAAAATAAAAAACATTTAAATTAAAGACCATATTATCATGCCTCGAAAGATGAGACAAAATGGTACAATATGCAAAAGTATGAAAATTTGGGCTAATTTTTTTTAATTTTTGCCTTAACATTGAGTTGTTATGTCAGTAGTCTCATACAGTAATATTAAGCAGTCGACTGCTTGATACTGTTGAAGGCAATTTACTTAAGGTTCCAGTCAGTGGTGTGGCCACCTTACAGTGAGTGGGGTTAATTGACCCCACTCAACTTTTAAAAAAATTGAGTATTATGTATTTAATATAAAAGAAAATTAGTATTTAGTATAAAAAATTGGTGCTTTTTTCTTATATTGACACCTTTGAAATTTGTTAAGCTTAAGTAAGAAAAGGGTCAAAAAATTCAAATTGGTCTTTATTTTTCAATTCATTTTAATGTGAAAGCTATAATAATTTTCTTTCACTATTACAAATTTAAGTAGTGAGATAGTAAACATTTTTAGCATGTAGTTCTATTGATGTTTTTAGTTATCATATTTTCAGTCTTATTTTAATTTTGATTCGTTACTTGTTTCTTATTGAAATTCTCTCATCATTATCTTGTGATCACACTTTTCAACTATAATTTTTCCTTAATTATCTCTAGAATGCATGTTACACATAAATTTGATCTGATTTATAAATAATTGATTTGTTGTACTTGTTGCTGTAATTATTTTATACATAGTTAGTTATTCAATAATATAATATAATATCATAATAAAAGAAAAAAATATAGTTTCATCTAGCTACTTGCATTATTTTATAACAATTTTATTAGCATAAAAAATGAAAAAAAATTATAAAATACCACTAATATTACTATTGAGTTAAATTTTTATTATGAATAGATTAAAAAATATTTATTTATTTGAAAATTGTATTATGAAATATTTTCTATTATATTTAATTTTATCGATATTGTATTTAATAACAATATTGACCCCACCTATACAAATTTCTGGTAACGCCACTAGTCCTAGTTCAATATAACTTATAAAATCACTTAAAATCATTTAATAACACTTTCTGCGTAAAAGAGGTGATTCTCCTATTATGATCGGTTTTAGACAGTTAATCATTTCATTCGGCAAACACCGTCAAATTTACAACTCAACCATCTATCTTTCTAGTACACTCCATAGTCTATCACACATTCGAATTTCATCAAAAAATATGATCATTTGGTCCTCCAAAATATATAGTTTCAAAATATTCAAATATTTTCTCAATTTTTTCACTATTAGCAAACAAAGATTCATTTACATCCCAAACTCAATAATTTTTTTTGGCGACATAAATGTACGTAGACATGTTACACATCCAGGCCCATGTTTTGATGGAAAATTGTCTAAAAATTAAAAAGTTTACACAGTAAAAAGGTATACCATATATATGTTGCGAGCTCTCTGAAACTTGAAACTTCGAGGCTAGATACTAAAATCAGCAAATGTACACTCTAGGCTTAACCTGTGATAAAAATTAGTGTGGGGAGTGAGTTAAAACTCAATAAGTTAACCGTACAAGTGCAAAGTTAGTAACATACAATATACTATTTTATAATGCATGTACACAATTATACTGAATACATATTTCAATATAAATTCGATATGCACTATTCACATAATATTTCTATTTTTTTTATATTCAATCGATATTCAGATACATAAATCACTAAAGCTAGTGACATAGTTGATGTCTTTCATGGTATTAGTCGAAAAAATACTTTGAAGTACCTCATTTACCCATGGACCTGACCACAAGACAAAATAGTCTAGTAGACATAATTTTGAACTCACTATATTCTAACATGATTTATGCAATTCAAGTTATGAATATTAGTTTCTACAAAATAATGCAGTATAAGATAAAAATCGATGCACTTTCTTAAACACTATAATTCATTTTCAATTCAATGCATTTTTTGATAAAATGATAACGATTACGATAAATAGTATTTAGTAAAAAGATGTCATTTATGATAAATACTTTTCAGTAAAACGATATTCGATTCATTAGCATTTTTCAATAAAACAATCACATTTACAATAACATTGTTTGATAAAACAGTAACAATCACAATAACATTATTCGAAAAATGATAACACGTGTAAGTAGGCATAACTCCCTATATATCAATAAAAAATATCCCAATGTAACTATCAATGAGCCAAAGAATACCCTAGAAAGTATGTTTTACCTATAGCTATAAATATGTACTCTCTAATCCTAGTGATCAAGTAAGACCAGAACCTATCGACGATTATCGTCGAACAAGCCGTAGTGCTTATATAGGAGTAATGATACGCGGGATGTTCTTATATTGCTTTATCGGTTTAAGAAATAATGTGGAGTGCCTATAAGCTGTAAAAACAATTTCTTTGCATGTTTTGAAATGTGATAAAACTACGAATATAAAAGTTAAGTGTACTTAATCTGAAAACACTGTACATATGCAATGTAGTGATACGTGTAATGTAGTCATATGTTTCACAGTCTTTCAAAACATGTCATAAATGAGATTTCAATACATTTATTCATGTAAATATAAATCAATGCAAGCTTATAAATCTCACCACTACCATGATATGCATAATGAAGCAATATACAATGAACGCATGGTTCATAAAACATTTAAAACATTATGTAAACATGTGAGATGCTTGACATGTTTCACTATCATTATCATTTACGGTAACAATAAAATCATAGCAATAGGGCCAAGTTACATTGTCTCATTATCTAGCCCTGCATTAACATGTTACAAACAATCTCAATACAATATTCTTATGTAAGACTCGAAATTCAGTGTTATTTCCCTAAGAAGTTGATATTGTAAACATGGATTCATTTAATCTTGATCAATAAAGAAAAAATAATTGCATTTCAAATCCAATTGATCAAGATATGAATTTATTGTGATAACCCAAAATTTTTTCACCTCGAGAATTTATCTCGAGAATATGAAAAATAATTTCGGGAAAATAAAAATAAAAATAAGATAAATATATATAAGTATGTAGATATTTATATATAATATATTATGATATAATATATTTTATATAAAGATATTTTATAATATAATATACTATATTATATTTTAATATAATATAATATATTATATATAATAAAAAAAGAAGAAAAGGAAACTGAAGAAGAAAACACGAAAAGAAAGAAAACGAAACAGACGAACCGAGAGGAAATCAGGGAGGAAGAAAGGAGAAAGGCCGAGAGAGAATGGAGAGATGTTGGCCAGAGGGTAAGAGAAGGGACAATCGGTGCCGACCTAGCCCAAATTTGATGAGAAGGAGACAGAAATCGACGAGACAAAGAAGGTCAACAACACCGAGGGAAGAGATGGCCGAACCGGCCACTTTTCGGCCAGCTCAAGCTTGGTCACCACCAGATCCAACCGTTACGAGGCTTCGAGGACAAGCTGGAGGTAGAAACCGACAAAGAATCGACCGTTGGGAGCCGAAAACTGAGAAATTGATGAACCGGCCCGAATTGGTTCAGCAAAAAAAAAAAAGAAAAAAAAGAAAAAAAGAAGAGAAAAATTCGGTGATGCCTCGGGCTAAGGACAAGCCGGTAAGCAGTCAGAATTGACCGTTTTAATTTTCAAAAAAATTATTTCAATTTATATTTGACAAAAATTAACCCGATTTAAATATATAAATGTGTAACGCAACAATAGGCGACGAATGTGAGTTCGATCGAAACTCGATTTGCCTGCCATCACGAAATCTTAGCTCTGGAGAATATAATTGGAGCTATACGGACTCGGTAATTGATAGCTAAAGTGAGTAAAGCGAAATCGATCTTTAAAGAGGTAAGAGATTTATGTTAGCTATTAGAGATAGCTGTACATAATTTTATAAATCCCAATATGTGATTAGATACTATAAAGAATGTAGACACCGAAAAATCTAGGAAATTGCCTAGTATTTGCAAAAGATTATATTACCCTTACTATATGGTAAATTGCATCGAAATGAATTAGAAAAACATGATTTTACAAATTTCATGTTTTTAGTGTTTTAAGCCTAAAAAACTGTTTCTAGTGATATATGGATAGGTTGGCTAGTGTTTTTACAGTCTGCATCGAATAACACGTTTTACAAAGTTAAGCGTGCTTGGGTGGGAGAAATTCCATGATGGGTGACCTCCCGGGAAGTCTCCACCCACATTTCTATATTGCATTGTTTTGTGTACAAAACTTCGATTTCGGAGCCGTTTTCCACAGAATTGAGCCACCTATACGATTTTCGAGTGAAACCATGCTAGAGCCGTTGTGTAGATTGTGAGTCACACTGACCTGCTCACATAGGATTTGAAGTGATTATTGATGAGTAAATCGTACTGGAGACATCGTGTATACTGTGTGATCTTACACTAATCCTTCGCACGTGATTGATAGACCGTGCTAGAGCCGTCGTGTATGCTGTGTGATACACTGACATGCTCGCACTGGATTTTAATATGATTTATGAAGCAAAACCATTATGAGCTCTATAATGAATGCAAAACTATTTTCTGTAAAATAGTGGTACGTTTTGAGACTGTAGGTTCAATAACATGCGAGTCAGGGAAACTTGAGGGTCGATTAAATGAGACCTAAGGGCATTCTAGTCGATGACCTAAGATCGGGCTAAACCCTGACCATGTTATGCATATTCTATGTGTTTGTCATGATGCTTTCCCTTTTTATATGAGATATCGCTTGTGTGGTGTTGAGATGATGTTGTACGACCCTGATCCAGTTTATAGTCGTACTATGTCCATAGGTACTTGATTCTCTTTTCAAAGGATGCCATCTTTCGAGGATGACTTGATTCCCTCTTTGGAGGATGCCTTCTTTCGAGGATGGAGTGGTGATTCCCTTCATGACAGGAATAGTAAATGCCTAGTCTCTAGTGAAAGTGAATGCTTTATCGAACTGAAAGTGACTTAAACACAGTGGTTTATCGAATGATCGAAAGTGATTGAAAATGTTTATTGCATTGTTTGTATCATTTTCAGTGTATGCATTGTTTTACAATGATGATAAGAATGCATTATGAGTACGTAAATAGTATGGTTATCTATCTACTTTCATACTTTCCTTACTGAGCGTGTTAGCTCACCTCTTTTCTTCTTCTCCTTTACAGAGTATTTCCAGTAGTGTATCCGCTACCATTCTCCTGCATTTGCTGGCACAGTTTTCGATTGGTATAAAGTATACACAATTAGTGAATTTTGTATCTAAATATGTATATGCACAGTAATGTATTTTGTAAACATAGGGGATGTAAATTATTGTAAACTCTGATATATATTTATATATATATATATATATATATATATATATATATATATATATGGTTTAAGAAAAGAAAAAGAAAAAGAATTTATCTGCCTATTTTATTATGGCATGAAATGAATAGAAAGAAAGTGATCGAGTGGCTAACATTGACTTAGGGCCCAACCGTAAATTGTGTGTGAAATAGAAAATGTACCGAATTTACATGGATTTTTAAGTGAAAAAGGGTCGCGACATCTTATCAAATTGATTCTCTTGTACATATATATCAGATGCACCACATGGGCTACTACGCCCTTATTAGGCAATATTGGCATGGTAAATGTGTGTATATATATATATATATCATACGCTATCACATTGCTATCTTATCTTTTTTACTTACTTTGTATGTTGCTAACTTGCATCTTATGTAATTAACTTACCATAGCTACTCCACTTAGTACTTGTTCAAGCTTTAGCCGAATACTCCTTTCACATCACAAATGGTTTTAGTTCCCTACAATAAGAAACCATGCACTTAATTTTCATACTATAACACATTATAGATAAATCAATAGCTCACTACACTTTGCTTTCACTTAACTTATCCTTACGTCACCTTTTGTAAGACCCACAAAATTCTATGTACTCTTATGATTTCCATGATCTACAAACAAGTTACATTACATATGAATTACAAGAAATAGATGTTTTTAAGTTCTAAGTGTGAATGGATTGATAAATGAGTATGAAAGTAATTGAGTATAAGTTTAACTTGAAAAATCTGGGAAAATTTGCAGCTAGAATGCTGCAGGAAGTAGGGCAAATCAATCACATGCAAAGAGAGATCGATCTTACGGCCTGGAAAACATAATGCCAAGCATTCTACAAGAGGGAGATCGATTCCCCACTCAAGCAAATCGATCTCAAGTGGTCTCGGGTTGGACCAGATTGATCTCCTCCCATAGGCAGATCGATCTCCATTGGTATCTAGAAAGGCTAGATCGATCTCCTTTTAAGGCCAGATCGATCTCCAAAGCCTTTTGCCTAAAACAAATAGATCTCTAAAGCCTTTTGCCTAAAACAGATCGATCTCATCACCTTGAGTAGATCGATCTCATACACTTCAACAGATTGATCCCTTGTCTGCAAATTGTCAAAATTATGAAGGATTCAAGAGGGCCAGATCGATCTCCGACCATATGGAGATCGATCTCCTAAGGAATTTCCTATAAGAACTGGGCAGTTGGATCTACATTTCACGGGAACAAATCCATTTCCTCCATTTTTAACATTAACCTAGCTTTCTCAGTTTAAAACCATCACATTTCCATAAAGATTTGAGCAAACACTATTAGAGCAAAGTTGTTCAATGTAAAGAGAAGAACAACATAACATGGAATCAACACTTCATTAGTTGGATTGAAGGAGCAAAAGAGTCTTCAAATTTGAAAAAGAGGACAGTCAAGCTAGGTGAGTTTCCAATACACCAACTCAAAGTATATTTATCTTTTTGTTGTTGTGAGTAGATTGATGTATGTATTGATGATTGAAACTACCTAGAATGTAATGGAACAATCATAACCTATAATGGGTTTAGTGTGAGAAAATGTGATATGGTTGAGTTGATGATAAATGGATTATACTAAGGTATTAGTGAGGTGATATGCATGATTTTGAGATGATTGAATGAAGCTACATTGTGAGATTAGTCAAGTTATGAAGATAAGCATATGAGGTGTTTGATAAATTACCATAGTGAAGGAAATGATGAACTAGAGGCACTATGGACTTAATACCGATTTAATGTGAATCAATAGGCCTAAAGAGTTCAATAAACTCTCGAGAAATAAGTAGAGCAACAATTTATTTCGTGAAATGGCAAGTAAAGCATGGAATTATACTTCATACTGTTTAAATAATACACATTATGTCAAAACATGCCATTTATTTCAAATCAACAATTCATTTCGTGAAATGGCAGATAAAGCATGGAATTATACCCCATGCTGTTTAAATAATGCACATTATATCAAAATATGCTATTTATTTCAATATCCACATCCACCCCAAAATCATTAGGACTTAGTCCCAAAACATATAATTATGAAATCACAAAATCAAGTAATAAATAACATGTGATTTCGAAAAGAAAATAATATGCGATTTCGTAAAGTAAGTGACATGCACTTTCATAAATTAAGTGACATGTGAGACTAAGCAAGAATAAGGGTAATAACTCTAGGACTATGGTCATATCCTGTGATCCCAGGCTACACTGATTAGGTGTGCGGGGTATCACATCACATCTGAGGCTGCCCCAGGAGGTGGGTACCAAATCGTTCCACCAACCAATCAGATCACTAGTTCGAAAACTACACATCACATATATCACGACACAGTACATATATCACGACACAGTACAACGTACTTCATGTTGTAAGCATGGTACAATGTACACCTCATGCCCATGTCATCTCAATATCCAACGCCATGTCTTGAAATGCATGTGCGAGCTTATTTAATCGATGTGGCAGACAACCTACCTGAAGCTCCAAGCACGGCCTTATGCATGTCATATAAAAAATCTAGTGCGAGCAAAGCTCCCAACGCTATGTCATGTATAAAATCATGTAAAATCGAGTGTAAGCTAACCTTCCAGCACTCTGTCACATGCACAAATCATGTCAAATCTCGTGTGAGTAATGCTCTCAGCACGTTTTGTTTCCACATAAATCATGTAGGTGGCTCGGTTTCAAAGAATGGTTTTCAAAACCAAAATCAACACCTGCCACGTGCTATTTTATGTAAATTGATAAAACTTCAGCCAACCTACCCATATCCTTGTTGAAGAGCATTAAAATTCATCAAGAACACTCAGTTCTTGTTTTTCATGACTTTTTCTAAAAGTGAAAATATTTTCCCATCACAGGGGTAAAATCGTCATTTACCTTTCGGGTTGAAATAAATATTATTTAATGTGATAAAAAGTAATATATCATAGTGAAAACACTCAAAACATGCTCTTTATGCATATTCCAATCCAATCCTAATTTTTCCAAAATTTCCCTTAGTAAGGGCAAAAAGGTAATTCTCCTATGTCGATTCTCTACCGATATTTTTCATATTCGAAATTTATATACAATTTAATTATTCAAAAATCTACCTGAAAATATGTGTAGCTACCTCTAGCTACTCACATAATTCCCTTACCTCAATTTCTCTGATCATTCTACCTTTTTCCATCGTTACCGATCACTCGATCCGTTTAACTCCCAGTATGTTCTCTGGAGCTGCAGAAAATAATTTATCGAGTTAAATACAATACATTTTACTCGTATTTCACTTTTATTGAGCTTAATTTACGGCATTGCGCCAGTTTACTCTTATTGGGCCCGATTGCACCTTAATGGGCCTTAATCGGGCTTAATCTCATTTTTCACTTACTATCATCGAGACCTATTGGGCTCATTGGGCCCACCAACAATTTATTGGGCCTCGTTCTAAACTCTTGGATAACTCAAATAATTATTTACGACATTTTATCTCAAATTCCAAAATATAATTCATTTTATGCGGAATTAAATCCGTAATTTATGCGGTAAATTTTTAACACGCATAATGATGCCATTTGTCGTAAATAAAGGTTAATTACTCGAGATTCCATTATAGTACGTAAATCGAGACTAAGTCGAGCCCTCGTTTGTCGTCAATTATCGAGCTACACATTTATATTTTTTCGGGTTAAATTAGATCAGATATATATTTAAATAATCATTTTGAAAATTAAATTGGTCCATTTGATCACTTACCGGCTTACCCGTAGCTCGATTGCATCACCGAAGTTTTTCCCATTTTTTTCCTCTTTTCTCTTTCTTTTTCTCTTTCTTTTTCTTCTTTTCTTGCTGAACCGGTTCGATCTGGTTCAACCCGGTTCAGACCGATTTGGTTCAACCCGGTTTAGTTCGGTCTGATTTTCTTCTTCGTCGGTCGGTTCTCTGCCGGCTTTCTTCTCTCCTCGGCGTCGGTGTCATCTTCTTTCTGCCGCTGTTGACGGTGCTGCCGACCGTTCCACTGTCCGATTCAGCCACCGATTGGTCGGTCTTCGTTTGGGCTCCTTTGACTGGCGGTGGTCGGGGCTAGATCGACGTCAATGCCGACAAATTTCCTTTTCCTTCCTCGGTTTCATGTTTTCTCTTCCTCAACTGCTGATCGTCGCTTCCTTCTCCATCTACTAGGGCCGACGAGGCTCGGCTACCCCTCTCTCATCGGCTTCTGTCCTAGGTCGATCACCGGTAGCCTCCGTTGGTTGAGGCAGAGGAGACGGCTTGCTTCCTTGTTTTTGTCTTCTGTTTTCCCCCTTTGAAGGATCGCGACTTCGTGATTCTTCCTTTTTTTTTACTTTGATTTTTTTGTTATTAGTTTATTATTATTTTAATTGAATAAAATATAATATTTTTACCACATTTCCCAAAAATATTATATTTTATTCATTAAATTAATTAATATATTTATCTGTCTGATTTTATCTTTTCGGTGTATTTTTTCAATATTTTCAGGATAATTTCCCGAGGTGAGAATTTCGGTTTATTTCAATAAATTCATATTTTGATCAATTTAACCTGAATTTTAATTATTTCTCATTTATTGATCAAGATTCCTTGAACCATGTTTATAGTGTAAATTTCTTATCGAATTGACATCGAATTTTGGGTCTTTTGACCGTTTTACCCTTTAACGTGTTCGAGACTAAATCAATACAACTTCCCTTCACAAACCCTTTCTCATTTCGTGTTTTAAATTCTTATCTCCAATCCGAATGGTCCGAATCCCATTCGTTTAATATGTGATCATTTCAATCTCCATTTGATCTTTAAATGTATTTAGGAATTTCATTCATTCCATTTGCATTTTTTTATTCACGTAAAACTCCTCTTATGATTCAATTTACATATAATCATGTTTACATCGCATGAATCATAAGGAAATATGATAAAAATTCAGGTCTTACACCTGGGATGATCACCTACTGTTAGCCGAGTTCGCCTATAATAACAACTATCATGCGAGTATCGGGATGACACCATATGAGGCACAATATGGACACAGATGTCGATCCCCTATTGGATGGGAAAAGGTTGGTGATAGACAGATTTTTACTCCCGATTTAGTGCAGTTGGCCTCTGAGGATGTCCAGTTGATATGTGAGAGATTACGGGCAGCTCAGAGCCGACAAAAGAGTTATGTTGATAGGAGAGAGAGACCACTGGAGTTTGCTGTGGGTGAGTTAGTATTTTTGAGAGTTTCTCCCTCGAAGGGGATTATGAGATTCGATAAGAAGGGAAAGTTAAGCCCTCGGTATATCGGACCCTTCAAGATTCTGGAGAGAGTGGGAGATAAAGCTTATAGGTTGGCGTTACCACCAGACTTAGCAAATGTTCATAACATCTTCCACGTCTCTATGCTTCAGAAGTATCACCCAGATCTGGCACATGTGGTAAGATACGAGCCATTAGAGCTCAATGAGAGTATGACGTATGTTGAGAAGCCTATTTGGATTTTGGAAAGGAAGGAGAAGGTGCTGAGGTCGAAGACTATACCCTTAGTCAAAGTTCTTTGGCAATATCACACTCCGGAGGAAGCTATATGGGAGTTGAAGAGTGTGATACAAGAAAAGTACTCGAAGTTATTCTCAGGATAGATTGGTTCTAATTTGGAGGACCAAATTCCTTGAAGGAGGGGAGGATTGTAAGACCCATAAATTTCTATGTAATGTATATGATTATTTGATGTATAGACAAGTTATAGTACATATGAAATACAAGAAATAAACGTTTTTAAGTTCTAAGTGTGAATGAATTGATAAATGAGTGCTGAAGCGATTTAACATGAGTTTAAATGGGAAAATGTGTAGAAAAATGGTGCAGGATGAAGGCCAGATCGATCCCATGCAAGGAGAGATCAATCTCATGGCCTGAAAAATGCAATATCAAGCATTCTGGAAGAGGGAGATTGATCCCTCACTCACTCAGATCGATCTCTATTAGTCTCGGGCTAGATCAAATCGATCTCCCCTTAAGGCCATATCAATCTCCTCAGCTCTCTGCCTGAGACAAATCGATCCTGTTTCATTGAGCAGATCGATCTCATGCATTCAATAGATCGATCTCGTGCCTGAAAAATGTTGAGAAACTGAGGAATTCAAGCAAGGCTAGATCGATCTCCTAGTGCCATTTCTATAAAAGTGGAGCAGTTGGATCTGTATTTTCACGGGAACAAACCATTTCCTTCCATTTTTAATCTTAAACCTAGCTTTCTTACTCTAAAATCATTCCATTTCTATAAAGATTTAAAAAAAAAAAACCATTAGAGCAAAGTTGTTCATTATAAAGAGAAGAACAACATAGTTTGGAATCAATACTTCATTGGTTGGATTGAAGGAGCAAAGAGTGTTCTTATTTGGAGCAAGAAAGAAATCAAGCTAAGTGAGTTTCTAATACACCAAACTCAAGATATATCTATCTAGTTGTTGTTGTGAGATGATTGGTATGTGTATTGATGATTGAAACTACCTAGATTGTAATGGAACAAGTAAAACCTAGAATGGGTCTAGTGTGAGAAAATGTGATATGGGTGAGTTGATGATTAATTGATTGTGCTAAGGTGTTAGTGGGGCAATATGCATGATTTGAGATGATTGGATGAAGCTACATTATAAAATTTGTCAAGTTATGAGAATAAGTATATAAGGTGTTTGACAAAATGTCATAGTGAAGTAAATGATGAACTAGAGGCACTATATATCGATTTAGTGTGAATCAATAGGCTCTCGAGATATGGGTAGAGCGATCAAATGAAGCCTTATAGGCGTTAATGGAAACTATAGGTCGAGTCGACTATAGTAAACATAAGGATTATGTTATATTGGACTCAATTGATGTGGTATATGATTTTGTGAAGTCTCAGAGATTTCGTTGGAGGTGAATCAAACTGCGCAATCAAACAGCTTTAAGGAAGTGAAATCACTCAACACGATTCCAGGTAAGGGAATTCTACGAGTGTATAGAGATAATTGCTCGTATTTTATGGGTGAATATAGTTCTTGCAAAATGCATGGTTATTTGAGAAAGTGATTGATGGTATGTGTGAATGACTACAAGTATTTTTGTATATGATTTGGTTTTGAAGTGATTCTTATAAAAGGGATAGTAAAGCTAATAACTGCTTAAATCACATGTTTTGATGCTTTTACGAAAACACATTGCTTTGGTTTAAGCAAAATGACGGATAGGCTGGCTAGTGATTTCTTGATTTTGTGAAAAAGCACAAGTGAGGTGCTAACCATGGTTTTGAGAGTGTTTTGTTGAAGTAGAGCTGCCTATCGTATTTACGTGAGTTAAAATTGTACTGGAGCCTCACTCGCATTAGATTTTTGTGTTTTCACATGTATGAAACGTGCTGGAACTTAGCTCGCACCTTGATTTGAATTATGATGATATTTCATAAACCGTACTGGAGCTTCTGCTCGTACGTGAATTTTGATTGACTTTCTTATGCATATAACCGTACTGGAGCTATGCTCGTACTTGATTTCTTCAAGATTTTATACATAAAGCCATACTAGAGCGTTGCTCGTACGAGGAGATTTATTGATGATGCATGAATCGTACGAGAGCTTAGCTCGCACAGGTTTTCACATTGTGGTATGTATGATGCCGTGGAGATGGTAAAATCCTCAAGCCCAACATCTTTAAGCCCGACGGGGTAGGGAGGCTCTGTTCGGTGGGGAGGCTATCTTACATGAAAACGAAACGCTCCCACATGCATTTGAGACTGCGTAGGTTATGCATGGTATAGGGTAGATAAGACCTACGGCTGGCACCCCCAACCATGATATGGGTCTGCGGAGTACGTTGTACCATGTAGATCACATGGAGTACATTGTACCACGTGATTGAGATGTTGATTTGAAAGTCTGACGAAGAACTAACCCACCTTCGTTCCAGCATGATGCCCTGCACACCGAGATCCGTGTGGTCTGGGATGATTATGACATAGTTAGCCAACATAGTCCTTGAGATATAGTAACCACCTGTCTCCCATATACCATATGGTTTTATACATTGAGTGTGATTGTGTTGTCCAAGGTAGACCCGAGGAAGGGGTCGAGCCTTGTGGGATTTTGTTTAAAGAAATGATATTCTAATTGTGACAAGATTTGATGTGTTTTGAGAAAGTGATAAATCTTAAAGGATGTTTCGCATTGGATTTTCTTTTTCATGATGAATTTTAATAACGATGAGCATGAGAGATTTTACATAATGATTTTACCATGTTTTACATGCTTATTTCCATGTTTTCAGTACATGATATATGTATATACATATGGCATAGTTTTAATATTTCCTCATGTTCTGATTATAATGATTTATGCCATGACATTATTAGCATGTAGATAGGATAGCTATCTACCATGCTTGCATTATTGCCTTACTGAGCGTGTGGTTGGTCATCCCTCTATTTTTCCCCTTACAGAGCGCACATAGTAGCCCAGTGAGGACTGAGGCATTATATTTGGACATCCACTGCACTCCATCGTCAAGAGGTATACACACAGAGATTCTTTTTTGTATCTAAACATGTAAAGGTACAATAGTCATTTTGAATTGTAATATGGGGGATGTAAATGTTGGAACACAAGTTGTGTATAAGCATATGACTTAACTGGCAAATGTGTGACATTGTTTTTGATCAAGTGGAAAATATATAGATATGGTGATTACTACTGACTCACAGCCCAACTGTAATTGTGAGGGATGTTCACGACCGGGTAAGGAAATTGAAAATGCGAAAAATTTATAGTGATTTTTAGGTGAAATGGATAAAAAGGGTCGTGACAGAATTGTACATGTGGATGATGTATTTGGGTTATTCTAATGATGAATATGAAAGTAGGGTTATGGAAGTTTTATGGGTAGCTTAAAACGGGTCTTGAATCAACAAAAAAAAAATGAGGAAATGAACAACGTTAGCAAAAGGGGTCGAGAATGGTTGATTTGAAGATGTAAATGCATGTTTGAATGTGTTTAAGTAAGTTTTGCTTATATGTGATGAATTGGTGTCATTTTGGACAGTTTGAGAAATCGACACGATTAACGAGGCGGTACCGGGTCCCAAGAAAATAATGCCACCTAAACCTAGTAAAGGTAAGGGGTATAATTTAATTTAGTTCAGATAATGAACACTCATTGCATTGATAAAAAGATTTTTATGAAGAAATGTTATGTTTTGAAATGATTTATGATGGTTTTCATACTTATGGAACGATTTACGAAACATGATTTCGATTTATGAAATGTTCGCTAAGTACATCTATGTTTATGAAATGAATTTCCTGAAGTATGAAAATGTATGGGAGTTTTATGATGGTTTGTAATCCTATATTTATACTTTGGAAGAAACTTTTGACATTTTCAAAAATATTTAAGAAAAAGGAAAAGAATTTTTTCGAGACTATGGGCTTCATGCATAGCTACTTCTTGTGGTGCACTGGCTCCACCACTTGAGTGCCGGTACGTAAGGCCTTGTAGCACTTGACTCTACCTGTGTGGTAGATGTCTCGCTACTTATGGTTAATGATGATGATGTTTTGGTTGTATCTCGTGCCCGCGCAGCACACATGAATGTTTCTCGCGTGGAGAGTGCCTTTGGTGCTCGTGCCCTAGCTAGGTGCTAGAGAAAGTAAGAAAGATAGATACTACCCATGTTTTATGAAAGTGTTGTATGACCCTGATCCGTCTATAGCCCCCACCATGGCCATAGGTATGATGATGACCCTCTACGGAGGATGACACGGATCGCATGACTTAGTTATAGCCTAGTCTCCACGATTATGTTTATGATTATGATTATGATGATGATGCTGATGAATGACTATGTTTTTATGATATTATGACAAATGTTTACGAACAATTATGATTTATGACAAGAAATTTAAGAATGATTATGTTTTATGAAATGTTTATGAATGACGATGATTTTATGAAATCATCCATGAATGATGAAAATTTTATGAAACAGTTAAGGATGCTATTTGATTTAAAGAAACTCATGCTTCATATTTTCTTATGATGACTATGCATGTAACGAAAGTTTTACACATATTTTAAATGTTTGGTTTCTAAAAGGAACGTATGATCAGTTTTTTTGAAGCAAAGTTTGATTTATGAATGATTTTGCATGCTTTTACATATCAGAACGACTTTAAACATATTTTCTTACTGGGTCTTTTCCCGAAAGCTCACCCCTGCCACGTACAAGACGTAGGCTAGTGGGAAAGAGTTACCCTAAACTACTTTTTGTACACGCAAAAAGGTATACTATTACATTCCTTTACCCTAGGCAAATTTTTTTAAAAATCTATCCCAAGCTCAAGTATTCAAGTACTTTAATTTGACTTTCTTGAAAAGATTCCATCCTTTGATTCATTAAGTTTCTTACAAGAATATTTCTAATTTATTTCTAATTTAATTTTTATTTTTATTTCTTATTTTATTTTTATTTTTATTTATTTTATATACTTTTTTCCTAATTTTAATTTTTATAACTTTGTGCGTTGAATTTATAAGAGTTTTGGGATTGTCCCACAAAATTTTAAAAAAAATTTATTTTAATTTCGATTTTAATATCCAAATTTGCTTGGGTCAGTATCTTGTTTTCACCATATTCAAATCTTTTTTGGGTTATCTTATTTTGTTTTTTTTTGCTATTTTTTATTTTTATATATTTTTTGATAATAAAAAGAGATAAGAAATAAAATGAAAACAAATTAAGTACATTATTTTGTAACTTAGCCTTGAAGCTCATAATTTCATACATTCAAGTCAAATTTTAAAGGTATGAGTCATTTTAAATCCTATTTTTATTATTAAAACGGCTTACCTCTAAAAGAAAAATAAGAGATCAACAAGCATCAAATTGAAATATTGTTAAAATTTCCAAACAATATGGTGTCTAATGATCATTTGAAAAATCTTTAATGATGAAAATTATTTTAGAATTTATAATAATAAATTTCAAAAATATTTTCTTAAGTTGGTGAATCGGATAGTTAACATTACTAAAGTGTAAGAAAGTTCTGACAATTTATTCCAATAAAAAATGATTTCAAATAATAATAATAATAATAATAATTCAATATTATTATCAAAATTAAAAAAATTTATGGCAGACAAATAAAACATTAAGAATACAATACAATACAATATTAAAATATTTTTACTAATTACAAATATAATAAAATATTTTTATCAAAAATATTATAATTTCAAATAATTATAAAATTTTGAGATTTAAAGAAGACAAATCCTACAGTAATCTTTAATTCTTTATTAATCGATATAACAAATAATAACTAACAATTAATCGAAAAATCTCATTGTGCAAAATCAAGAAGTGTCTTGATTATCCATAGTGGTAAGTTTCAAAAAACTCAAGCTATTAGCATAGTTTAGTCCATAACACAATTTTACTTTACTGAAGATTCATGTACTGCTTGTGTGGATCACCTTTAGAGACCGGACACTTTAATTGCTTTGGTTTGACTACAACCAAGAACATGTTGTAGAATCAACTTGGAGTAAGATTTTTGGATTACGAGATTCAAAAATTAAAGTATAAAATTTTAAACTCCAGGTTTGCTTACAATATTGTCGAAATCAGTTTCTATTTGGTTATTAAGTCGATCTAAAATATGTTTCGGTGTTTCTATATTTAATTTTCATTGCATTAAATTCTTTATAATATGATTATGTTAGCATGAGCCGAAGCATGATGAGGTAGCTGACTATAACCTATAAATAATATATATTAAGACCACGTTTTACAACGGTTTATTTTTTTTATATTTTCGTACTATTTAATTATTATAAATAATTTATTACTTTTTATATGCACAATTTTGGTAAGATTCAATTTTAGATGCATAATTTGGCTTAGTTAGAGTCCAATCACAAATTAGTGTTGACGGATTATTTGGTGCAGGTATGCTTTCCTAGCTCTTAAGACACCATTTTTTGCTCGTTTATATAATATTATCTCCAAATAAATGCAATGGCATAACTTGTAAATAAAAATCAAATACATACCTCGTTTCTTTGTGCGCCATAACTGACAAATATATCGTCTACATTTAGTAGCGAGCTTAGATTAAGATGAACATAAAATCAATAATAAAATGCCACATAATAATTTTTTAAGAGTTGGCAATTGATAATTCTATTTTTAATAGAATTATTTGTGCTTAATTTCCTAATTAATTATTTAAATCCCTAATTTATTTTGTTAATTGTCCCCTTTATTTAATTAAAATTCTTTAATGTGCAGGTAAATTAAATCCAGATGAAACTCTGTCGTTTCAGTCAAAAATGGACTGAAAATAGGCTAAAGGAAACTGGACCACTTCCAATTTGCAGATCGAGTTACCAATCGTCTGGACACGTAGGATGCCGGGTGTTAGTATTTTATTCGCTCCGAAACGATAAGAACTACGGATACCGTACTAATCTTCTGGAAGACACCCGTCGGGTCACATCGCACAACTAAGTTTACTAGAAGACGGATGGCGTGGAAATATCTACTCTGTAGCAAATAAAATGAAGACAAGTGGCCAAATAATGCCAACTCATCTAGGATGAAAAATTACCATTGTACCCCTAAGTGTGTGTATAAATAGAACATGATAGCAATTGAAGAAAAAGGAAGTAGCATAGGTAGAATAGTTAGTTTCCTTTGTTTTTTCAACACTTTCCCGTTAGTTATTTTCTTAGCCACCATTGTCTTATTCTTATTTTTTTACTGTTCATAGCAAATATTGTTTTCAATTTATGAAATGTTTTTACTCCTTTCCTAGTTCTGAGTAGTCTACGTTTATGGTAGCCACCATTAATCCTTGCAAGTTTCCATTCTTTTAAGATTTGGCATGATTTAGTATTATGAAGGAAAAAGTATTTTGTTTTTTTTTTTTACTTGCTCATTTATACTTCTCAGTTTCCTTTACATGCCTTACTGTTATATTGAAACATTACATTTCTGTGTTGAGAATTAGTTGTGAGGGGTGAGGTAGAAGTGAAAATTACTCCTGCATAGTTGGCTCGGTGAAGCAATGTTGGCAGAACCGAGAAGGCTACATGACACAGGAAGCTTGATCACACTGCTACTACATTCTCCTGGCTTCTAAATTTGCTTATATTTAGTTATATATTAATCTCTAGTAATGATGACATATTGTATCACTTAGTTTATTCTCCAGTAGATTCACTATTCTGCATTTAAGTTAAGCCATATTTAGTGCCTTTGCTAGTTACGCTTTGTTCATCCAAACCGAGAGAGAAGCAGACAGTGGCACGAGTTGGTGCTGAGAGGTCCAGGATTGGAACCGGCGCTGCCCGATTACTGGTGTTGCTCACGGTTGTGTCCTGTCTTGATGAAAGCTAGTGGGCTGCTGTAAGACCCGAATTTAATTAAAATACGAAATGAATGAGTATTCATGAAGGGAAGTCGGGTTAAATTAATCCCGAACACGTGTAAGGGCAAAATGGTCAAAAGACCGAAAGTGGGTATAATTTCGATAAGGAAATTTAATTAAAAATATGGATTTGAGAAATTTTGGTCAATAAGGATGAAATAAATTTATTTTGGGTTAAATTGATCAAGATATTAATTTATGGGAATTAATCGAAATTAATCGAGATTTTTAGTTCGGAAAAATAATCCCAAAAATAATCGAAAAATATACCGAAAAGTCATTTGGGACAATATCCCGAAAATAGGGAGAAATTATACCCGAAAAATGGTTAAAATATAATAAATAAATTAAATAAAATTAAATAAATGAATTTGGAATAAAATATTAATTTTAAGGGATATTTGGGTATTTTTAAGGTATTTGAATGATTAAAATAATAAAAATAAATTTTTTTAAGAAAAAAGGAAATCTGAAAACGGGTCGGGGAGAGAGAAAGAGAAGCAGAGACGAAAAACGAAAACGGCAACTGAGGAAGCCCGACGAGCCACCGGCGGCCAGGGACCCCAGGCGAGGGCCGACGAAGGAAGCCCGACGCCAGGTGAGTCGTCTGCCACCGGTGACGCGCGCCAAGGACGACCGAGATCGCCGGAAAACGGAGGAGAAGGCCGCGGGAAAGAAATGGTCACCGGCGGCGAACGGCGGTGATTCGGGCGGAACCGAGGCCAGATTCTGAAAGCCTAGGCGACGGCGGTTCTTTCTGCACCAGTAGTAGCCGGTGAAATGGCGGGAATCACCGGCGACGACGAAGAGGAAGAAATGGGTTTCCGACGCCGGGGAGAAGAGGCCGAACCGGCGGCGTTCCGGCGACCTCGACCCAAACCAAGGGTGGATTCGTGATGCGGACAACCTCGCGGAGCGGCTGGTGGCGAGAACCGACGGAGAACCGACCGGCAAGGCCTTGAACCAGTGGTGAACCTTCCAAACCGGAGTGAACCGGTGGTTTGAACCGGTCCGAACCGGACTGAACCGGTTCAGCCAAAAAGAGAGGAAAAAAGGAGAAAAAAGGGAAAAAGAAAAAGAGAAAAAATTGGAGAAAATTCCAGTGATGCAATCGAGTTTCGGGTAAGTCAGTGGTGGTTGAAATTTACCCGATTTAAATTTTGAAATATTTAATTTAATTAATTTTGGACTGAAAACTTACCCGAAAAATTATGAAATTATGTAGCTCGACAATTGGCATCCAACGAAAGCTCGAGATAGCCTCAATTTACGTACTAGCATGGAATCTCGGGTAAGTGACCCTTATTTATGATAATTTACATCGTTATGCGTGATATGAATTTAAATTCCGCATAAATTGAATTAAATTATGGAAATTTAGATAAATTGTCGTAAATAATAAATTTAGCTATTCGAGAGTTAGAACGAGGCCTAATAAATTGTTGGTGGGCCCAATGAGCCCAATAGGCCTCGATAATGTGAAAATTAAGTGGAAAACGGGCTTAAGGCCGATTAAGGCCCATTAAGGTGCAATCGGGCCCAATAGGGGTAAACGGGCCCAATGATTTAAATTAAGCCCAGAAAATAGGAAATACAATTAAATTGTATAATATCTGACTTGAGGAATATTGATACGCAGTTCCAGATATTTGATTGGGAGCAGATCGGACTGCGCGACGAGACAACAGTGGAAAAGAAAAAGGTCAGACTCGACAGGAAAATAAGGTAAGGGAATTCTACGGACTGCTAGAGGTAAACTTTACAAAATTTCAAGTTCATAAGCTGTCTTTAAAAATTATCTGAAGGGTCTAGAGGTCAAATAATATTTTTAGTGCCCGAATGGGCAAATTACCAAAATACCCTCGTCAAGGGTAAAATTCCAAATTTTAGGAAAAAGTGTAAGGAGCAAGAACAAAGGGTTCCTGCTCGTTTTTGAAGTATTTTGGTACATGCATGAGTAGGTCGGCTAACTTTTAAATGAAATTGCACAACATTTCATATTTTCGACAAACGTTGATTTTTGTTGAAATCGATTTGAGAAATGTAGCCGCCTACGTGATCTTTCATAAATGTGACGTGCTAGAGCTCAGCTCGCACGAGTTTTTATTTGTGCAATGATTTCATTAGGCTGGAGCGAGAGCTCGCACTAGAGTTTTACATGATTTTCATGACACGGTGCCGGAGTGTAACTCGCACCATATTTTTATATATACGATTTTTCGTGACAGAGTGCTTGAGCTTAGCTCGCACTAGTTTTACTTGATTTACCGACAGTGTTAGAGCACCGCTCGCACTACTTTTCAGAGATCATACGATAAGCCGTGCTTGGAGCATCGGGTAGACTGGGTGTCACCGATTAAATAGGCCCGCACGTGCGTTTTGAGACATGGCATGTTAAAACAACCTGATGAGCCCGAACGAGGGATAAGGGTTAGAGAAACAACCTGATGAGCCCGAACGAGGGATAAGGGTTGTAGGTCCAGCTGATGAGCCTGAACGAGGGATAAGGCTGGGGGTCCACGGAGTACGATGTACTGTGCAAGTAGCATGGAGTACGATATACCGTGTGGTATCTTTGTGATATGTTGGTATCTTTGTGATACGTTGGCATCTTCGGATACATGGGATCGGATAAGACCGACGAGATGGAGTGACCCACCTCCTGGACAGTTCCCGATCAGGGTGAGACCCCGCACACTAGGATCCGTGTAGCAGAGGGGCTCACGAGGACACATATGGCCATAGTCCTGGTTATTGCCGATATACAGTTATTGCCTAGTCTCGTATATTGTATATATATATGTTTTCGGATATTGATGTTTTCGAGAAACACAATTTTATGGATTTTGTGTGAGTCAGGGCTACCCGAGGGAAGGGTTGAGTCCTGACCTTATATGAAATTTTAACGAGAAATAAACGATTTAAAAGATATGCATGTTAAGTTTTCATGCTTTTTGAGATTTCATATGAGTTATTTTACATGACATCATAACATAACATCTGTTTTGGAAATGTGTGGAGAAGGGGCGGTTTATGCATGGCACTACGTTCATGTAGGTTGTATTGTTATCTACTTGTTCGTAGAATTGCCTTACTGAGCTTGATGTGCTCACCCCTTTCACTTTCTCACACAGATTTCTTCCAGTAGATTGGGAGGCGACTGGGTACTGCATTCCGAATATCCGCTGCTGCCCATCATTTAAGGTATATACACTTGTACATATTGTATCTACATAAGCATAGCACAGTAACATGTTTGTAAGTAACTTTAGGGGATGTATAAATAATGTAAACAATTATAAATGACTGGAGAAGAGTTAAGTTATATGGTAAATGTATGGTGGGACTGGCAGTGACACACAGCCCAATTTGTTAGTGGAGTGTGGTCACGATCAGAAGACATGTAAGAATTTAAGTAAGAAAATAATAAAACGCAAAAAATTAACTTTGATTTTTGGGTAGTTTGGGTCGTGACATGTTTGGTATCAGAGTGCAATTGGTCTGATGTGTGTCAGTGTCAGTAATTAGGAAATTACATCCCTGTGTTACTGTGCTTGGTTAGATACAATAGTGTATATCGAGATGGGTTTTGACTAAGAAATGGTTGAGAATGCAGGAATGCCTAATATGAGTCGCGTTAGATGAGATAGTGCACGAGGCAGAGGTCGTAGAGGTAGTCCTGAGTCTGCTAAGTCGTGCTGAGTTGACCTGTGAGAATCAGGATGAGATTGAAATAGAGGTTAATGTTGAGCATGCCTCTCAGAGTCCGACAGAGTGATCAGATAGTATTAAGACACGCTTCGCAAGATTAGAGCAGAGTGTGGAGATTATTGTGAGGAGCTAATTGCTCAGATTATGTATGAGATATGAGGGCGCAGCGGAGCATTGGTGGAAACCCGCTCGACCCATCTTAAGTGTTAAACATCCAGAGCTGACGTGAGAAATGTTTATGGATGTATTCCGGTGATAGGATATCCCGAACATGATTTAAAGGAAATTATGGATAAAAGTCCTTACTCTGACCCAGAAGATTTGGTTTATTGAAGAGTATAATTTATGAGTATAAAACTCAATTATATTCTTGGACAGATATTACCTCAACACTATGAACAAGTGACAGTCGAGATGTCTAAAAGTTTATGGAAGGGCTCAGATTGTCAATTAGAGTCCAATTGGCCCCGTGAGATATTACCTATACCGAGGCAGTGCGCAGATTTACAGTTGGGTAAATAAGAACATGAATTGCACGCCTCTGAGATTGGAAAAAGTAGTAAGAGCCAAAATAGAGACAGAAAGAGAATCGAGAAATGACAAAGATGTTAAAATGGGAAAATGGTAATTGGTAACGGATTTAATTTGACGAGTCATGGAGTAAGATAATTGGTAAGGCCCCAGTGCATCCAATTTTGGCACTCTTGAGGGGTATTGTGATTGGAGGACCCTGACCTGCTACGAAGCAGAGTAGCAGTGTGATCACTGTAAGTAGTATGGGATGTGTGGTGGATACCATGGAAAGAGGGTCTATACCTACACTGTATTGATGAAAATGGCCGTTAAGTGTGGTAAGACGGACCATTGATTTTGATTGCACAGAGTTGGACGAGATCGCCCCACAGAAAAGTAAAGAGACGGAGAAAAACTTCGTTGGTATAGCTGCAACGAAAAGGGAGGCAATAGCCGAAAAGAAAAGAAAAAGGAAAGTAGGATGTTGGAAGAAGGCGAGGGGATGTCTTGGACTAGGACACTATTGATGTTTCATGGATGTGGTGTAAGATACCACACTTGTTATGAATAATGAAGTACATATGTTCATTGATCCTGGTGCCACACATTTATTCATATCGCCTTCATTCGCGTATAAGTGAGTAAAAAGCATGAATGCTTACATCATCGGGCACAATATTGATAAATGAGTACCCCAATAGAGGAGGATTAATTAACGGAATATGGATATAGAGATTTTAAGTGACAAAAAGGGGTGTAACAGTTGAAATTAAAGGAGTAAAGGATTGTACTCACGGAATGAATAATGAAAGAGTTTTGTCATGAGGGATATACGAAATGAAATAATCTTTAAGATATGATATGCTTGATTATGAATACAAGATGTATTAGAGTAAGAGTGCATATGCGAAGTAATTGGGATTAAGTGATAAGTAGGGAATATAAATTATAACCAAGGATAAAGATGGATATAACCATAACCAGTAATTGTGGTTAAGTCTGAAGGTTAATAAAGGTATTTCAAAATACCTCTCTGCCTGAAGACTTGACAGCGTCTAAAAGTATATATATATAACCTATAACGTGAAATCGATCGTCGTAATAAATACCTTTAGCATTAGGATACCTTTACTAAGACGATAAGAATATTTAAATTCGACAAATCATAAAGGTTAACATAGTAAAATTTAATAAGAGTCGTTAAGATAAGAAATGAAATGACGCAGGTTAGTATCTGAAAACGTTAGCGATTTTGAAGGATCTTATACGCTTATGCGTAAATAAGTCAAGGATATGGAGATTGAAATAAGTAGTGGAGCTCGACTACGATGAAGTATTTAAACTTTACCTGGACCGATTTGTCATCATCCTTATTGATGATATGTTGGGTGTAGTTAAAGTCCAGGGCAAATTGTAAGCAATAATTGAAAATGGCTTTTACAAATGGGTTGTTGCGAGTTCTCAATATGGTCTACTTGGTTGACACGTTTAACTAAGAAAACGTGATCTTTAAATGAGATGATAAATAAGATAATAGATGTGACATGAATTTCGGTGTAATGAAGTATGAACTGACCACCGTGATTAATTTCACCATACCCAACAGCTCAAGAGGTTCTTAGTGAGTATGGATACCTCAAAATTATGAAGGAGCTGTGTATTGATGTATAATGGGAAGATAGTCAATTTTTGGAGTTAGACAACTCAAGGATCATGAAATAAACTATCTGACCCATGATTTAAAGTTGGCAACAGTATTTGTACCGAGGATATGGTACTATTATGTACACGATGAGGAATTTTGGATATGCACTGATCATAAAGTCTCAAGTATATGTTTTCACAGAAAGAGGCGAATATGAAAATACATAGTGGGTTAGAGCTTCTGAGAGGTTTTGATTTGTGAAAATTATGCCACCCAGGAAAGGCTAATGTGATGGCTGATGCCTCGAGTATAAAGAGCCTTGGGATGGTATTACATATGATGGTCAGGGAGCGTGAGCTGCTAGAGCAGTTGTGGACCTCAGTAATGATGTGATCCCTTCTGATGATGACAGTGATTGTGTGACAGCTAGCCTGAGATTAGAACCGGATGAGAGTGCCCGGATTTGACAGGCTTAGCGTGATGATCGGCACGATGTTGATAGTTTGGGTCAGATTCAGAAAGGTACAGTGACAGAGTTCACAGAATGTGTTGATGGTTTACAGAGAGGTTCAGAGACAGTATAAGTGCTCCCCAAGACCACAGTTGATGAGATAGTAATATTGTCAGAAGCTCACTCTTCGGGATATACAGTGCATACGGAAAGTAAAGAATATATCAAAATCTCGAAAAGGGTTTTGGTGGTCAGATATGAAAAGAGATATGGTAGAGATTGTGAAAAAGTGCTTAGTATGTCAGCAGAATAAGGTAGAGTACTAAAAATCTGCAGAGTTATTGCAGCCTCTACCTATATAGACACGGCACGAAAAATGAGAGCAAGTCTCCATGAATGTCGTGATGGGTTACAGAGAACCCAGGTGAATTACGAGGCTATTTAGATGATAGTCGATAGAGTGACTAAGTCTACCCACCTTCTGGCTATGAAATCTCCAAATACTCAGGGTGTATATGAGGATTTATGTATGAGGAAGATTGTGGAACATGATGTAGCGTTCCAGTGAGCATGGTATCATATAGGGATTCCCGCTTCACCTCTTACTTCAGGGAATATTTTTCAGGAAGCTATGGGAACCTGACTGAGTATTAGCACAGCTTTTCATCCTCAGACAGATGGTCAGTCAGAGAAGACTGTACAAGTTCTGGAGGATATGATGAGAGTGTGTGCATTGATTTTATAAGCTCCTGGAATGATCAGTTATTACAAATCGAAGTCACCAATAGTGACAGTTTTCACTTGAGTATCGGGATAACAAGATATGAGGCAGTGTATGGCTGTAAGGGTTGTTCCCCAAATTGGATAAGAAAAAGTGGGTGACAAATAGAATTATTTTCGACTTTGGATAATAAGTCTTTGAGGATGTTTAGTTAAGGATGAGAGATTAAGAACACCTCAGAGCAGATAGACAAGTATTGGAATTCACCCTAGGTGAATTAGTATGGTTGAAATGTTTCTTGTCCTAAGAGAATAAGGACATAGCGAGCTTTTGGAAGAAGGTAAATTGAGTTTCGCTGGATTGAATCTTTTGAGAGATTGGACAAGTGGAAGATAAGACCTGTAGGTTGGCGCGTTATCACTTGAATAAGCAGGCACCCACAATGTGTCCTATCTTTTGATGCTTCGGAAATACTATCCAGATCCAGCGTAGGTGATAGGATATGAGATCCAACAGTTCAGCTTAATGCAAATATAAGTATATTGAAGAGGTTGATTCGGGCATTAAACAGGAAAGAGAAAGTATTGAGGTTTAAGACGATCTCCCTAATTAAAGTTCTTTGGTAGTATTACACTCCGAAAAAAGGTCACATGAGAATTAAAGAAGTATGATACGATTAATGTACCCGGAGTAGTCTATGGACTCATATAAATTTGTTCTAATTTGGAGGACCAAATTCCTTAAGTGGGGGAGAGTTGTAAGACCCGAATTTAATTAAAATACGAAATGAATGAGTATTCGTGAAGGGAAGTCGGGTTAAATTAATCCCGAACACGTGTAAGGGCAAAATGGTCAAAAGACCGAAAGTCGGTATAATTTCGATAAGGAAATTTAATTAAAAATATGGATTTGAGAAATTTTGGTCAATAAGGATGAAATAAATTTATTTTGGGTTAAATTGATCAAGATATTAATTTATGGGAATTAATCGAAATTAATCGAGATTTTTAGTTCGGAAAAATAATCCCAAAAATAATCGAAAAATATACCGAAAAGTCATTCGGGACAATATCCCGAAAATACAGAGAAATTATACCCGAAAAATGGTTAAAATATAATAAATAAATTAAATAAAATTAAATACATGAATTTGGAATAAAATAATAATTTTAAGGGATATTTGGGTATTTTTAAGGTATTTGAATGATTAAAATAATAAAAATAAATTTTTTTTAAAAAAAAGGAAATCTGAAAACGGGTCGGGGAGAAAGAAAGAGAAGCAGAGATGAAAAACGAAAACGGCAACCGAGGAAGCCCGACGAGCCACCGGCGGCCAGGGACCCCAGGCGAGGGCCGGCGAAGGAAGCCCGACGCCAGGTGAGTCGTCTGCCACCAGTGACGCGCGCCAAGGACGACCGAGATCGTCGAAAAATGGAGGAGAAGGCCGCGGGAAAGAAATGGTCACCGGCGGCGAACGGCGGTGATTCGGGCGGAACCGAGGCCAGATTCTGAAAGCCCAGGCGACGGCGGTTCTTTCTGCACCAGTAGCAGCCGGTGAAACGGCGGGAATCACCGGCGACGACGAAAAGGAAGAAATGGGTTTTCGACGCCGGGGAGAAAAGGCCGAACCGGCGGCGTTCCGGCGACCTCGACCCAAACCAAGGGTGGATTCGTGATGCGGACAACCTCGCGGAGCGACTGGTGGCAAGAACCGACGGAGAATCGACCGACAAGGCCTTGAACCGGCAGTGAACCGGCCAAACCAAAGTGAACCGGCGGTCTGAACCGGTCCGAACCGGACTGAACCGGTTCAGCTAAAAAGAGAGGAAAAAAGGAGAAAAAGGGAAAAAGAAAAAGAGAAAAAATTGGAGAAAATTTCAGTGATGCAATCGAGTTTCGGGTAAGTCAGTGGTGGTTGAAATTGACCCGATTTAAATTTTGAAATATTTAATTTAATTAATTTTGGACTGAAAACTTACCCGAAAAATTGTGAAATTGTGTAGCTCGACAATTGGCATCCAACGAAAGCTCGAGATAGCCTCGATTTGCGTACTAGCATGGAATCTCGGGTAAGTGACCCTTATTTACGACAATTTACATCGTTATGCGTGATATGAATTTAAATTCCGCATAAATTGAATTAAATTATGGAAATTTAGATAAATTGTCGTAAATAATAAATTTAGCTATTCGAGAGTTAGAACGAGGCCCAATAAATTGTTGGTGGGCCCAATGAGCCCAATAGGCCTCGATAATGTGAAAATTAAGTGGAAAACGGGCTTAAGGCCGATTAAGGCCCATTAAGGTGCAATCGGGCCCAATAGTGGTAAACGGGCCCAATGATTTAAATTAAGCCCAGAAAATAGGCAATACAATTAAATTGTATAATATCTGACCTGAGGAATATTGATACGCAGTTCCGGACATTTGATTGGGAGCAGATCGGACTGCGCGACGAGACAACAGTGGAAAAGAAAAAGGTCAGACTCGACAGGAAAATAAGGTAAGGGAATTCTACGGACTGCTAGAGGTAAACTTTACAAAATTTCAAGTTCATAAGCAGTCTTTAAAAATTATTTGAAGGGTCTAGAGGTCAAATAATATTTTTAGTGCCCGAATGGGCAAATTACCAAAATACCCTCGTCCAGGGTAAAATTCTAAATTTTAGGAAAAAGTGTAAGGAGCAAGAACAAAGGGTTCCTGCTCGTTTTTGAAGTATTTTGGTACATGCATGAGTAGGTCGGCTAACTTTTAAATGAAATTGCACAACATTTCATATTTTCGACAAACGTTGATTTTCGTTGAAATCGATTTGAGAAATGTAGCCGCCTACGTGATCTTTCATAAATGTGACGTGCTAGAGCTCAGCTCGCACGAGTTTTGATTTGTGCAATGATTTCATTAGTGCTGGAGCGAGAGCTCGCACTAGAGTTTTACATGATTTTCATGACACGGTGCCGGAGTGTAACTCGCACCATATTTTTATATATACGATTTTTCGTGACAGAGTGCTTGAGCTTAGCTCGCACTAGTTTTACTTGATTTACCGACAGTGTTAGAGCACCGCTCGCACTACTTTTCAGAGATTATACGATAAGCCGTGCTTGGAGCATCGGGTAGACTGGGTGTCACCGATTAAATAGGCCCGCACTTGCGTTTTGAGACATGGCATGTTAAAACAACTTGATGAGCCCGAACGAGGGATAAGGGTTAGAGAATCAACCTGATGAGCCCGAACGAGGGATAAGGGTTGGAGATCCACCTGATGAGCCCGAACAAGGGATAAGGGTTGGAGGTCCAACTGATGAGCCCGAACGAGGGATAAGGCTGGGGGTCCACGGAGTACGATATACCGTGCAAGTAGCATGGAGTACGATGTACTGTGTGGTATCTTTGTGATACGTTGGTATCTTTGTGATGCGTTGGCATCTTCGGATGCATGAGATCGGATAAGACCGACGAGATGGAGTGACCCACCTCCCGGACAGTTCCTGATCAGGTTGAGACCCCGCACACTAGGATCCGTGTAGCAGAGGGGCTCACGAGGACACATATGGCCATAGTCCTGGTTATTGCTGATATACAGTTATTGCCTAGTCTCGTATATTGTATATATATATGTTTTCAGATATTGATGTTTTCGAGAAACACAATTTTATGGATTTTGTGTGAGTCAGGGCTACCCGAGGGAAGGGTTGAGCCCTGACCTTATATGAAATTTTAACGAGAAATAAACGATTTAAAAGATATGCATGTTAAGTTTTCATGCTTTTTGAGATTTCATATGAGTTATTTTACATGACATCATAACATAACATCTGTTTTGGAAATGTGTGGAGAAGGGGCGGTTTATGCATGGCACTACGTTCATGTAGGTTGTATTGTTATCTACTTGTTCGTAGAATTGCCTTACTGAGCTTGATGTGCTCACCCCTTTCACTTTCTCACACAGATTTCTTCCAGTAGATTGGGAGGCGATTGGGTACTGCATTCCGGATATCCGCTGCTGCCCATCATTTAAGGTATATACACTTGTACATATTGTATCTACATAAGCATAGCACAGTAACATGTTTGTAAGTAACTTTAGGGGATGTATAAATAATGTAGACAATTATAAATGACTGGAGAAGAGTTAAGTTATATGGTAAATGTATTGTGGGACTGGCAGTGACGCACAGCCCAATTTGTTAGTGGAGTGTGGTCACGATCAGAAGACAGGTAAGAATTTAAGTAAGAAAATAATAAAACGCGAAAAATTAACTCTGATTTTTGGGTAGTTTGGGTCGTGACAGCTGCTTCCATTCGGTGCAGTCGTTTGGACAGAAGTAGCTTGTGGCATTGATGAAGCTGCTGCCGTTTGAGTAGAATCTGGATTGAAGCATGACAGTGGCCACGAGATTTTGCATTTCTTTATTTACTGCTATTTTCATTTTATTTTGGTTTAGAACTCATCTGCTATTTTAAGATTGTTTGTGCATTTACATTTTTGTTTCCTTATATCTTATGGTGCAGAAGCTAAAGGACTGATTTAAGCAGCAGCTAGCGTCGGTGCAGAACCAATTTAGAATAAGCTGTTGCAGTAGATAGGGAGCACATGCATCCCTCTGCTTTGCTCTGTTCTTAGTTCCCAGTACTGTTCATTTTCTTTTTCCTTTCTATATTGCATGTGTGACTCTTGGTGATTATGAGTGGTTGTAGGGTAGAGATAATGGTTGCTGAATATGTCTTCTACCTTAACTTTCACTGATTTCTACGTGGAACCAAAGGAGTCTCGGTTAAAGTTTAGGCACGCGAGGAGGCTGAAGACAATGCTGTAAGTTGGTTCAGTATTTGTGTGTACAGGTGCAAAGTGGTTGCCGGTTGGGTATACACAAGTATCGAGCTGAGGCAATGTTGCTGGAATGTTTGCTGCTTCCTCGCGGGCTGTTGTTGAACTAGAGAAGAGGACGAGTTTGCAACGACTCGAAACTGCTTATTTTAACTAATTTATTGCGGAAGTATGAAAATTTTGGGCTAAATTTTTTCAATTTTTCTTTCCATACATGTTTGTCATGTGAGTATAATCATAACTATTTCTAGGTCTCAAAATTAGCTATTTTAGTTTAAGGTTATGAACCTAAGGTCCAACCTAACTTCTTATTAGCTTTTGTAATCATTTTTTTAATTTAATACACATCCCAACACATTGCACTAAAATGTAACTGTCTGAAAATTAAATCAGTATAAACAAATATACCGCTATAAGCTGCGAGATCTCGAAGCCGATACTGATAATGATGCCAGTGTGCTTCTAGTCTGTACCTGTGATGGAAAGAAGAAAGGGGTGAGCTTTGGGAAGCTCAGTAAGCAAACCACACAAGTACCGAGGAATTAACTTACATGATACTGAATTTTTAATGCATTTCTCATTTATTTCCATTCTATCATTCTTTCTTATCACTTATCCGAACTTGTCACATTCTAAAACATGTCTTATTCCATAACATACTTTACAATTGAAACTTATTGAAATGTCACAATTCTCTTGGGTTTATGGACTAGGGTATGTTCTAGACGTTGTCAAGTTTTTCAGGCGGTGAAGTATTTTGAAATACCTTAATTAGCCATCAAACCTGACCACCCGGACTGAACATAGCCATAGGGATTTAAAATTCTAACATAGTCAAATGTTTCAAACCAAAATTTATTGACATCCTCATTCATCTTTCAAACACAACCGTTCACGAAATGATATCATACATCAAGAATATTCATATACCGAAAATAATCGTACTTTGAAACATCACTTACTCATACATCACTCATATTCGAAGCTTATCATACTTTAAACTTATCTTAATTTGCATCATCATTTGTATCGAAACATTTACCTTGTTTGGGATTGGTCTTACATCCAAAACATATTCCTATTTGAAATGTGATCCTTATATTTGAAACATCCTTCATATTCCAAACTCTCTTCGTTCTTGAAACGTAGTTCTTATTCTGAAACATATATCGAAATTCGAAGCGTATCTCGTACTATCGTTTGCTAACTATTTTAACCTGTTAGCAGTGACACCACTGCTCATTATATTCCCTCAGTTGAGACTCTATTACTAACTATTTCTTCTCCGTTAGCGGAGGCAACAACATATTTATTCCACATCGTCAGGATATGTTCCGTGAACCATGCTTATTTTCATAAAACTATTTTTCGAAAATATACTTCATACTTCAAAACACTCTTCACGTTTTAAAATACTTTTCATAATTCAAAACACCTTTCAAAACATAGTTCGAAATTCGAAATATCTTTCATCAAATTACTTGTTTATCGAAGCAAAACATAAAAACAATATTTACTTATATAATTTGAAATGAAACATTTGTACATACGTACTTACTTAAATCAAACTTACATACTTACTTACTTACTTTGAAATAAAACATGCATACTTTCTTTATCAAAGTATACATACTTACTTACTTACTTACTTACTTACTTACTTTCGTAATTCAAATCATTCGTATACTGAAACGTGGGGACTAAGCTACATTTGAATAGTTATCATGCAAATATACTTCATCCTTAAAAGAAGGCATCCTCCGAAGAGGGAATATCATACCCTTGGCCATGGGGACTGTAGACTGGGCCCGAGTCATACAGTAATTCTAATCTAGTATGTAATCATATAGCTAGCACACCGCCAGGGCACTGGCACCAGTGGCACTCACCATGCGAGTGACGAAATACTACGAAAATAGACACCACGTGTAGTGAAAACAAACACCACTAAGGCAAAAAAGACACTACACAGGTGAATCTAAACTAACATTACAGGTGGTGGAGCCAGACACCACAAGTAGCGAGCATGATTATGCACTCAGTATATACTAATAGTAGCCTGTCGTCTCAAAGTCTTTACTTCCTTATCATACTGAAATCATTATCAAATGTTTTCGTACAAATGCTTACGAAAATAGTGTTTCGAAAAACATACATATACATAAACCTCGTTTCATAAACTTTTATTTTCGCATAGCAAATTACATTTCAAAACACTTTACAAAAACATGAATTCGTAGATAACCAAACATGAGCTACCTTTCATTTTGAAATTCGTGCTAATCATGGTGTAGATAAAAGCTGAGTTAGCTTAAATCCAAAACGCAGAGACGTATGTCTCACATACTCTCAAAACATGTTGTAAGTGAGATTTTAAAGCTTCTTTAGTGCAGATATCAATCAATGCAAACTTTCTGAATCTCACAAAATCATGTTATACATTAAGATGCAAATTGTAATGTAAAACTAGGTTCAAATGAGAACATATCCTTTTCGATAATCTTATCGTCGTTGTTTCCACATACTTGTAACATTTAGGATCCTTGAACATCATTCTATTCTTATTCTAGGACTCGATAATCAGTACGATACTTCCTCGCATCAATTGAAACTAATTTATACCTTAAGAGGCTACCTTGTATCCCAAAGATCACTTATCCACCACCCATACTAAATACACCTAGTTCTTGAAACATTTTTCAATTTATGTTTTATGACTCATTTAATTCCATATGATGCTATCACGTATCTACGAAATTAGCATGTACTTCGTTATTCTACTTCGCACCTAAATGAACACTGATCGACTTTATATTCTCCTTAATATTCCAATCGCGTATTCTTTCACACTTATGATTCTCAACCATTATCTAATTTCAGTTCGAGAATTCAATTTACTTCATAAAATGTTGCCTTGCAGCTATAAATTTAACTTAGAATTTCTTAAGTTCAGGACTATCATATGATGCCTCTTTGCATCTAAAAGGGAAACTATTAACCCAATATCTCGTTCACAGAGTTTGATAATTCGATCTTATGAATATAAGTGACGTTCGCAATTATATTCCGATAGGGACTTTCTCATTGTAGTTATTCGTGGGCTGAAATTACCCCGGCGACTAGGGTATTACCTTTGGTTATGGATTCAGAAATCTCTATATATCCTATCAGAAAGAACTTAATTGGAACATTCGTAACGAGATACGTTCGAAAATGTGTTTCCCGAAATTATATTGTGATTAGGATAGAAAGTAGTTTATGCTTAATTTCGAAGCACTGAGCATAAACTAAATATGCTATCTATTCTAATTAGTCCAACTCAATTGAATGAGCTTATACAGATAAAATCCATACAACTTTTAAATTTCCCACAATTTACCATGCGATGATTTTAAGGAGTAAAAATCATCGTCATGCTCAAAATGTGTCAAAACGAGTTGAAATTTCATTTTCGATGGTATAGGGGTCTTAATTCGAAATACCGATAATTTACAAAAATTTCAAAAATAATATCGGTATTATTTGCCTATTTCTCAAGCCTGCAAAGCAGCAAATATTTTATATTCTCAATCCAATTGATTTATCACATTTTCATCTTTCAAATCGTTTTAACGATTCGTATATGTCTTCATGAAGTTTAAATAATTATTTACGACAACAATTATTTTATTCCAAAGCGTAACGCAATTTATATGGAATTTACCTGAAACTTATACGATTAATTTAATCGGCTTAATAGTACAGGTGGTAGCAAGTGAAGTTCATTTACCTAAGATTCTATGCTGGCATACAAATTGAGGCTGAATCGAACTCTCGTTCGTCACCTATTGTCGCGCTACACATTTATATAATTAAACTGGGTCAAATTTGATCAATTATAAATATAAATAAATTTTTCAAAATTTAAAACGGTCAAATTCGCCTGCTTACTGACTTATCATTGAACTCGAGACATCATCAATTTTTTTTCTCCTTTTTTTCTTTTTTTTCTTTTTTTTTTGGCTGAATCAGTTCGGATCGGTTCAGCACCCTTTTTACTGAACCGATCCGAACCGGTTCAGTGGGCATTTTGTTGGTCGAAAGTGTTTTTGACCGGTTCCCGGCCCCGTTTTCAGCCAGTGACTTCACGCAGTGGAGAGGGGGCTTCGGTTGGCCAGGGCTTGGGCAGATCAGTGACGGATCCCGCCTGTCTTCCTTTTCTCTCCTGCGGCTCTCCCTCTCCGATCCCGATGTTTTTTGACAAACCAAGGCTCGTGGCGGTGCGAGGGCACTCCCTCGATGCCGATCTTCCTTCTGTCGATGCCCTGCCCCTCCGGTTGCCGTCCTTCGCGCCGTTCGTCTTCGTTTTCTTCTCCCTCTTTTTTTTTTCTGCTTCGTTTCATTTCTTTACTTTTTGTTCTCTCCTCTGTTGAAACAGAGGAGAGAAAGAAAGGGGTCAGGCCCCTTTCCCCCTGACTCCTTTCATTCATTCTTTTTTTTTTTTAAATATTGTCCCGTAATTAAGAAATAAATTCCAGAAGTGAAAAAAATTTCAGGTTATCATAGAGTTGCATAACAAAAAAGAGCTGGCAAGGTGTGCGGTGTCACGCCCTGGAAGCGCGGAAAAATAGGGCTAATTTAAACTTTTTATCCATTAATTATGTTGTTTTCCTGTCCATGTCTAGATTTAAAATCTTTTTCATTTTTCAGGATCTCGTTACATTACATACATTCTGTATATATAAAATCATTTACAACTATTACATCCCGACTATTATATACAATAGTGTCTATTATGTATCACATGTCTGGAATATAAGTAAGACTGTACCTCAAGGTTACGAAAGTATCTGATGAAAGGTTGGACTACCTTGTCAACGACACAGTCTCGTATGTGCAATAGACTCGCTATAGATAATCTGGGAGATGGAGAGGAGGGGGTGAGTTTTTCAGACTCAGTAAGAGATACATTTAAAATAGCTTTAAATACTCAAAACATGGTAAAACTCATGGTTTTACAAATCAGCATAAATATGTACTGGAGTAGAGATGCTTACATTTCATAAAAGCAGTAAAAACATGCTTAAATCATAAGTTTACACATCATGCATCTTTTTGGTAAAACTCATATATAGTATGCAGATCACGTCGTGTAAACAAGTAAAAAGCATCTCAAAACTTAATCATGCATATCATAACATGCTTATCACTTTGAAATGGAATTGTATTGTCATATGCATATTTCGTGAAACATACTCATGGCTACCTTTAAAATCTTATCATAAAAAATTTGTGCTCAATAAAATCATAAAACAGGTAGCATGAAATGTGCGAAAACATATATATATATATCATTCTGTCAATTCATCGTGTAGGGTTAGGCAATCATCTCATATACTAGTCCCGAAGGACATCATACATCTGGTCCCGTAGGACATTCATCATAGGTACATAAGGCCATTGTACAGGGGAGCCGTAGGACTGGATCAGGGTAGTACGCTGCCCTATCTCTCGTGCACCACTAAATGGGGACTATACGCACGAACTCACGTGCATCACCAAGTGTGGACTATGCGCGCGTTTCTCATATCAAGTTAGAGCCTGCCCGTTCTCTGGTCGTCGGCTAGGTAGATCCTCGATCGTCTGCATACGAGATCGACCCCAGATCCTCTGACTATCATCATATCATGCCTTTTTACCCCACAAAAATAATTTTGGGCCTCTTACCCAATTTATCAAAATCATTTCGGGCCTCATACCCGTGTATTAAAAATCATTACGGGACTCTAACCCGATTTTCATAGAAAACATGATTTTCATAAATCATTGCGAGACTCTAGCCCGTGTAAATATGGAAAGCATAGTCATAATAGTTATTTCTTGGGACTCATACCCGTACCGTGAAAATATAGCTTAAAAGCTGTTTCGGGACTTTAACCCGTATCATGAAAACATGATTTCATAAAACATATCGGGACTTTAACCCGTAATCTCACATGAAAACACTATGCTTTCATTTCAGAAGTGAAAAATCACTTTTATAAACATGTATGCTGTAAAAATGTATCTCATATATATAAAACATGCTGAAAACTCGAGAAATGGTTTTGGCTTCGGTTTGAATACAGTTGGAAATTCATTTCGTAAAATCTCATCCAATTCTCATACATAAACAGTTGGTAAGGATGAAGGAGTGCTAACGCTACTCTAAATTATATCCCTTACCTTTTAGCGACTGATGTAGAGCACTTTCCTCGATGCTCGAATTTACCTCGTAAAATGTGTCGATAGACCAAGCTGCTGCGAAACAAGTTCAACTTATCACTTATGGCTTAAATTCATTTCAACATATCCAAATATGTGATTATATCGAAGCTTTGACCAAAAGTTGACTTTTATCGATTTTACTCTTTTTGCTCGGTTTTACCGGTATAAACCTCGTTTTAAATCGCAATCAACTCAATAAATAATTTTTCTCATATTCATTACGGTCGATTTAGCTAATTGGACCAATTTCTCTCTTATTGTGCCAAATTGCATCTTAATGGGCCTTAATTCGTTTTAAGCCATTTTCCACTTATTAATTCTTTCATCGAGGCCAATTGGGCTAACTGGGCCCATCAGTACTTATTGGGCCTTTTTCTAGACTCTTTGAATAGCCGTATATCATTTACGACAATTTAATTAAAAATCTTGATTTAATCCACTAAATGCGCAATTTAATCCGTAACTCGTAAATAAACTTTTAATGCGCAATAATTACATAGATTATCGTAAATGAGCTTTACTTACCGAGATTTTACGATAGTACGCAATTCGAAGTTCTATCGGGCTCACGTACGTGATTTATCGTCGAACTGCACAATTTATATATTTAATTTCGGGTGAATTTTCGATCAAATATAATTTAAATAAATTTTCCAAAAATTTAATCGATCACTTTTGACCTCTTACCGACTTACCCGAAGTCTGGTGTATCCCCAAAATTTTTTCCTTTTTCCTTTTTCTCTTTTCCTTCCCTTTTTCTCCTTTTTCCCTCTCTTTCTTGGCTGAACCGATTCGGTCCAGTTCAGACCTGTCCTGTTCAGTCCGGTTCAGTTCGGTTCGATCGGTTCGGTGCTTCGTCGGTCGGTTCCTCATCGGCTTCCATCGCCAGCAGCTCCACGGGACCCGCGAAGCTCGGATCTGGCCTCGGATTCGTGGTGGCTGGCCGAAAAGTGGCCGGTCCGGCCTCTTCTCCCTCGGCGTCGGTGGTGTCTTCCGTTTTCATCATTTTCAGCCGTTTTCGGTGCCGATGGTGGCAGATCGGACCTCCCCCTGGCCGATGGCGAGGTCCTCTCTCTTCCTCCAGCCTCCATCCGCCGTCGTTCTCTCTCTTTCTCTCTCTTTCTCGCTCTTCCTCTCGGTTTCACTCTTTCTCTCGCCGGTCACCGTTTCTCCATCAGTTGTCGGTGCCGGCGAGCTCGGCTCTCTCGCCTGTTTGGTTCTCCAGTGGTGGCTCGCGGTGATCGGGGCAGACGGGGTTGGGTTCGGGTCCCTGGTTTCGTCTTCTGTTTCCTTTAATCTCCAATTCCCGATTTCCTGTTTCAATTTCATTTTTTTTAAACTTTATTATTATTATATTATTATTAATTTATTATATTTTATTATATTTTATTTTAATCAAATAAAATATAATAAACTACCCAAAATATCTCAAAAATCATATTTTATTTTATTAATTAATTAATTTAATTAATTTAATTTAATTTTAACTATTTCGGTGTACTTTTCGCATATTTTCGAGATAATGTCCTGGGCAAAAATTACGAAAATTCGTAATATCTTCGTATCTTGATCAATTGGACTCGAAATTTCATAATTTCTTCTTTATTGATCAAGATTTCCTAAATCCATATTTTTAATGAAATTTTTTCATCGAATTTACACCGAAATTAGGATCTTTTGACCATTTTACCCTTCTACACGTTCGGGATTAATTTAGACCAATTTTCCTTCTCGGACTCACTATCTTTTCTCATTTAAATTTCGTATTTTTCGTCCAACGATTTAAATTCCTTTAATTTAAATTATGGTCCCAAATAATGAACATAGTGGGAAAATCCGGGTTTCACATGCGGGGAGCAGCTCTGGCCAGAAAATGAAGCTTGAAGCAGTTAGTGACGTGCTGTGCTGTGTTGCAGGGAATAGAGCAGAACAAGCTGGTGACAGTATGGGGTGCTGGTTGCAGGGAAGGGAGCTATACACGAAACCGAGAGTAGGAGTCTGTGGAAGTTGCAGAAGACAACACCCAGACCTGGAAATGCAAATTGTTCAGTGCCAGTAATCGGGACCGAGGCAGCTGGGAAACTAAGCAAGGCTACGTTTGGCACTTGAAAATTGAGGCAGATCAATATTATATGCTTTTATATTATTTTGTTAAATGGTGCTTATTACATTTTATTGTTTGTTAGTCTAGGTATATATTAATTTGCGTATTAGTTTAATTTTTTTAGTTTATTTGTTTAAGGTTTAGTTTAATTTTATTAGTAGCTAATTTGTGACTATATTAGGATTAGGAATTAGATGTTGCATTTAGAATTAAATTAGAGTAAAATCATTTTATGCATGTTTTAAGTTTTCATTTTAAATGGAAAAAAAATCCAAAAATATTTCTCATGCATTATTTAGATTTTGTTTTAGTGTTAGTAATTAGTTAGAGTTAGATTTAATTTAGTATTATTTTATAGATAGTTAATTTCTTAGTTAGATTTAAGAATTTCCTTAAGTTAATAGGATTTTATTTCATTAGTGTTTAGGTTTGTTTAATTTAGATTTCTATTAATTAGTTTAATTACATGCATATTTTATTTTTAGGATTGTTGAATTTTAGTTTAATTAATTTTGTTTCTTATTTTCATCTTTGTATTTTTAATTGCGTTAATTAATTGTTTTAATTATCTTTTGTAGGTTGTTGTTTTTAATTACTCAGAGCTCTGTAAGTAATTTTAGCTCGGTTTTATTTTCTTTAGTTTATAATTTTTATTATTTACAGTATTTCTAGCCTTGTAGATCACCCACAAAAATTCATAATTTGCTAAGATATACTTAGGGTAAGATTAACTGGTAGTTAATTAGGCTAATCACTTCTCTGTGGGACGATAATCCGGGACTTAAATCCCATTATTAGTTGTATGACCCATGCACTTGCGGATAGAACGTCTAGGTCACTTAGAGTGGGTATAGTTCGTATCAAGTTTTTGGCGCCATTGCCGGGGAAGATAATTAGCCATTAATTAATATCAGTGAAATTATGCTTAGGTGTAATTCTAGCTTGTAAATATTTAGGTTGTAAATATTTAGAGCCTTAGTTAGGTTAGTTAAATTTTCTCTATCTAAAAAAAATGAAAAATGAAAAATTTTAAAAAAATTTTGAAGACTTTGTGATGTTTGCATGCATAGAGCTAGGAGTTATGATTGCTTTCTTCTAGATCCTAAAATTGAATGAACTCTTAGAAAATTCGAAAGGATTCTAGGAAATTAATAGCTCCGCTGCAAAACTGTCATGACCCATTTTTCCTAAAAACCACTATAAATTTTTCCCTTTTTCATTTCCTTACCCGTCGTGAATAGTTTCACTACTAACAGTTGGGCTATGAGTCGATGTTAGTCCCTCCTATCATGTTACTTACCTTAACGTGTATTTTCCATATTTCATTTACATATCAATTTATTTTAATTAAATACATCCCCAATATTACATCCGTGTACAGTACTGTGCCTCTATATGTTCAGATACAAAAAGTATATGAATGTGTATACCTGGTCTTGATAGGAAGCAGCGGATAACCGAAATGCAAGAATATTGTCGTTCTCTTCTACTAAATGTACCCTGTAGGGTGGAAAATGAAAGGGTGAGCGCAACTTGCTCAGTAAGGCAATAATGCAAGCAGGTAGATAACTACACTATCTACATGCTGGTAAAGGCATAACATGTAAAACATTTATATCTCGAGCATGAGGCAATTAAAACCATGCCATGTATGAGTATATCATATATCGTAAAACATAAATCGGCATGTAAAACATGAAAAACATCTCATGTAAAACCTCTCATGCTCGGTACAGTAAAACTTATCAAAACAATCACAGAGGGATTCAACACATCTTTAAATTCATTAATATCCTCATAAAAATCCATTAATTTCTCCTTTAATACCATATTTCATGAAAATCGTCACAAATCGGGGCTCGACCCCTCCCTCGGGTCTACCTTGGTCTATCGAGACCACAAGTTATATCATGTGAGACATGCAGGTTACTGTATGGAAACAATTGAGGACTATGTCCCTGTGATCCCAGGCTACACGAATCCCAATGTGCAGGGTATCACAACTGCAACGGGAGGTGGGTCAAATCCTACCCGTCAAATATCAAGTAGCGTGAATACGATAGTCATGACTACATGGTACAGCGTACTCCGTGTGACATACACAGTACAACGTACTCCATGAACCCAATATCAGAGTCTGGGGATGCCTGCCATAGGTCTTATCCCACTCCAGACCATGTCGATAACCAACCCATGTCTCAATCTACACGTGCGAGCATATCTTCTCACTGTGACACACAGTCTACAGGAGGCTCCAGCACGGTCATATGCATGTCATAAAATTCCTGTGCGAGCGAAGCTTCAGCACGGCTTCATAAAAATCAATGAAATCTGCGTACGAGCAGCGCTTCAGTACAACTTAAAATAGTTATAAATCCAATTTAAATTCATGTACGAGAAATGCTCTAGTACGGATGCATAAAATCAAGTAAAATCCACGTACGATTTAAAACTCATAAAAACATGATAGGCTGCTCAATTTCACTAAAACAAATCAAAAATCACAACTGGCACCTAATTCGTGCCCTTTCATGTAAAAACATGAAATAAACAGCCAGCCTATCCATAATTTGCTTAAATTAAAGCAATATAATCATAAGAATATCAAAAACATGAAAATCATGCAATTTCATAGCCTTACTACCCTTTTTGAAATTTTCCTAACTATGGACAAAATCGTAATTTTTTTTACATATACCTCGATTTTCGTAAAAATTATTATTCTATTTCTAGATACCGTATGAAATTCTACGTAATTTAAATAACCCTAAAAATATGCTCAGGTATCTCTAAGCACTTACAAAATTCCTTTACCTCAAATCACGTCGGGCATGTATCTAAATTCCACTATCGGAGGCTCGTCCAATCCGATTTGCTACTAATCCAGTCTCTGGGGCTGCAGATAATTATTTATCATGTCAATTTAACCCAATAAATATAATTCTTGCGTTTACTACAGTCAATTTAACTAATTGGACCAATTTACTCTTATTGGGCCCGATCGCATCTTAAGGGGCCTCGACCCATTTTCAGTCTGTTTCCACTTATTACATCCTTTCTTCGGGTCTATTGGGCTCTCAATACCTATTGGGCTTCGTTCCAAACTCTTTGGATAGCCCATATATCATTTACGACAATAAATTTCAAATTCCATACATTACGAAATTATACGAAAATTAAATCGTAACGTACGCGATTAATTCCTAACTCGTATAACTATCCAATTTATAAAAATCGAGCTTCACTTACCCGAGATTATGCGATGGTGTGCAAATCAAAGTTTGATCGTCTCACGTATACGATTTATCATCGAACTGCACAATTTTATATTTAATTTCGGGTTAATTTTTGATCAATTATAATTTAAATAAATTTCCTAAAAATCAAATCGATCACTTTTGACCTCTTACCGACTTATCCGAAGTCCGGTGTATCCCTGAAATTTTTTTCCCTTTTTATTTTTTCTCTTTTTCTCCCTTTTTCCCCTTTTTCTTGGCTGAATCGATTTGGTCCGGTTAACCTGGTTCAGACTGGTCCGATTCAACTCGGTTCAGACTGGTCCGATTCAACCCGGTTCAGTCCGATCCAACTTTCTCCCTCACCGTTCGGGGCTTCGTCTGTCTGTTCTCCATCGGCTTCTGCCTCTAGCTTGTCCGTGTGGTAGTCCGGTGCATGGATCTGGGGTCGATTTCGTCAAAGCTCGCCGGAAAGTGGTCGGTCTGGCCTCTTCTCTCCTCCGGCGTTGGTACCCATCTCTTTCCGCATCGTTCGGTGGCGTTTCAGGCCGATTTACGCCAGGATCGGCGGCGTATGTATCCCCTCTGGCTGGTGGCGAGCGTTCTTACCTTGCTCGACCGTCGTTTCTCTCTTTCTCTCTCCTCCCTTTTCTCTCGTTCTCTCTTAGTCTCTCTCTCCCTCTCATTTTCCCTCGTCGGCCATGGCTCTTCTCCGCCTACCAACGCCGACGAGGCTCGGTTATTTCTTCTCGGTCCGTCTGTCGATTCCGTCGGTGAGCAGATGGGAGGCTGGCTTCCTCGGGTCCTCTGTTTCTTTCATTTCTGTTTCAATGGCTTTTTAAAAAAAAATTAGTTATTTTATTTTTATTTATTATTTATTTTTATTATTTTAATCAATATTATATTATTATTTTGCCAAAATATCTAAAAAATTTATATTTAATTCATTTAACCAATAAATAAATTTATCGGTATTATTTCGGCTTTTCGGTATAATTTTTGATTATTTTCGGGATTATTTCCCGAGGTAAAAATTTTGGTTTAATTCCAATAAATTCATATCTTGGTCAATTTAACCCGAAATTTAATTATTTCTTCGTTATTGATCAAGATTCTCAATCCCATATTTTTAATTAAATTTTCTTGTTGAATTTATACCGACTTTTGATCTTTTGACCGTTTTTCCCTTGCACATGTTCGGGAATACCATTTAAATCCTTCCTTTCACGAACACACTCATTTCGTGTTTTTAACTAAATTCGGGTCTTACATAATCTCCCCCACTTGAGAAATTTGGTCCTCCAAATTAGAACCAAGTTAAATGGATCCATAAACAACTCCGGGTACGTCTATCGTATCATATACTGTCAATCTCAAGTGACTTTTTTCGGAGTGTAATACGACCAACATACTTGACTAGGGAGATCATCTTAAACCTCAAAACTTTCTCCTTCCGTCTAATGCCCGAATCGATTTTCCAATCATACGTTATACTTTCATTGAGCTAAGCTGTTGGAGCTCATATCCGATCACATATGCTGGGTCCGGATAGTATTTTTGAAGCATCAAAAGATGGGACACATTGTGGATGCCTGCTAATTCAGGTGGTAACGCCAACCTATAGGCCTTATCTCCCACTTTGTCCAATCTCAAAGGATTCAATCTAACGAAACTCAATTTACCTTCTTTTCAAATCTCGTTATGTCCTTAGGACAAGTAATTTTCAATAATACCGATTCACCATTGGTGAATTCCAATGGTTTCTGTCTCTTGTCATCATAATTTTTCTATCTGCTCTGAGATGTTCTTAATCTCTCACAAATCAACTGAATATCCTCAGAGGTTTGTCTTACCAATTCGGGAACAATTTTCTATTTGTCACCCACTTCTTCTTATCCAATCGGGAACAACCCCTACAACCATACAATGCCTCATCTGAAGTCATCCTGATACTCAAGTGACAACTGTCATTATTGAAAAATTTGATTAGTAACAATTGATCATCCTAGGAGCTTATAAAATCAATTGCACATGCTCTCATGATATCCTCAAGAACCTGTACAGTCCTCTCTGACCGACCATCTGTATGAGGACGGAAAGCTGTGCTAACACTCAACCGGGTTCCTATAACTTCATGAAAAATGTTCTCAGAAGTGGGAAGTGAAACGGGAATCCCTATCTGATACCATGCTCACTGGAACGCTACATAATGTATCACAATTTTTCTTCACATAAATCTGCCTACACACGCAGAGTATCTGGGGATTTCCTAATCAGAAGGTGGGTAAACTAAATCAATCTATCGACTATCATCCAAGTAGCCTCGTGATTCATCCGGGTCCTCTGTAACTCATTACGAAATTCATGTCAGAATTGGTAGAGGTTGCAATAACCCTGCAGACTTATAGTACTCTACCTTAATCTGCTGACATATGAGACACTTCTCCACAATCTCTCTAATGTCTTTTTTCATATCTGACCACCAATACCCTTTTCTAAAATTTTGATATATTTATTACTTCTCGGATGCACTGTATATCCCGAAGAGTGAGCTTCTGACAATAACTATCTCATCACTGTGGTCCTGGGGAGCACTTATACTGTCTCTGAACCTCAGTAAGCCATTATCACTCTTTGTGAACTCTGTCACTAAAATGGATGTCTTAGTTTGATGATGTGGAATTGGAAAGCATGTTTGGTAGTTGTGGATATCTAGGATTGTTAAAAACATTTGGTTTGCAGGTGGGTCAGCTTATATATAAGCCGTTATGCTGTCGAAACTTCTATCGGCCATATAAATTCAAATGTGAAACTTAAATATAATTACAGATAAAAAAGTAAGAAAATGAATTGACACTGAACAGGAATACAGCCTAAGTGAATAAAGGAATAAGTGGGAAATTGAAGTTTAAAAAAAAAATCTCCCAAATTTTCAAGGGTCAAGGGTCGTTACAGTTGCTCTCCCTTTTCTTTAAACATTTTAGATTAGTTCGTGGGTGATCCGCTCATAGATTGTAGATTCCTCGTGCTAATTGCGCAACTTTTGTGTTAAGGTATATGCAACAAGTGTAAAGTTTTATTTCATACTTGTATGTCTGCACAGGTTTAAGTAACAGCCATTTTGGGATGTATTAGCTATTTCATTATAGGTAGGAATATTAAGCAAGTCAATAATTGTCACGACCTCCTTCCGTGACTTACCAAAAACCACTACAAATTTTTCATTTTTTACTTACCTTTCTCTTTACCAATAGTTGGGCTGTGATTTGGCATTAGTCGTCTCCCTCTCACTCATCTTATCATTCTTATTACATCATACATACATATCATCATAAGTATCTATTGACTGTACGTACATATTTCTCATAAGTAGATTTATTTACATTAACATACTTACATCCCCAAATATTACAAACGTGTACATCACTGTGCTTATACATTGTTCAGATACAAAATAGTATGCGATGTGTATACCTTTAGCTCTATGGGAAATGGCAGCGGACAAAAGGAAAGTTATACTTCAGTCGGACTCAATCTAATGCAGATGATCTGTAGAGATAGGAAAATAAAGGGGGATGAGCAAACAACGCATTCAGTAAGAAAATCAGGCAAACAAGTAGACGTCCACACTATCTACTGAAAATAATGTTTTGCCTTTTCCTTCTCTCATCTCAAAAGCATGAATCAAAACTGATATAATAGTAGTACAGAATAAATCCCATGTACTTAAAATTATGCTGAGTTATCAAATGTAGGCATCCATGCAAAACAGTGCATCTTTATAAATTTTGGAATGCCTTTATAGAAATCATTGCCATTTACACATAAATCACAGTAAATATGGCAGTTCACAACACAACACAGTCATCGGTTTCTGATGTGAGACCCTATATAGGTTAAACCTTGTATATATATGTAAATGAATTCATAAGTATGGTGATAAACTTGTAATGTGAAGTATATGTAATGTAAGTCCATAAGTTTAATGTACACACATGTAATAAGAGTTGTGATTGTACGTATAAGTTGCATTATGTATGAATATGAGGAAATGGACTTGAACATGTGAAGAATGGGAGTAGAATGAAAAATGAGTAGTGTGGTAAAATGGAAGGAGGATTGCTTAAGTTATGCACTTCCATTTGGTCTATATTAAGTACCTTTGGTTATATAAAGATTTCAAACAAGTTTTAATAGGTATAAAGTATGAATGGATGCCATTTTCAAGTCTCAAAGATGATTGGATGAAAACATGACCATGGCAACAAAATGTATGAAGTTTGGTATGAGTTGCTGTAGAAAAACTGTAAAAAATTTAGAAATATGAATGATAGATCGATCTCATAGGATGAAAGATCGATGAGATCGATCTGGAAGAGCTAAAATGCTCTAATCTTGAGCTATGCGACAGGACAGATCGATCTCCAATGGAGCCAAATCGATCTCTTAAACATTCTGTAAAATGCAGATCGATCCTTAATGAAACAAATCGATTTCCTTAGCTCTCGGGTTGAAGCAAGATCGATCTCTTGTGAGACCCTGTATATGTATAATGGTATATATGTACAAAGAAATGTAAATGAAGTTGTATTATGAAGTCATAAGTTTGATGATACAATTGTAATGTGAAGTATATGTGATGTAAGTCCATAAATTAAATGTACACACATGTAATAAGAGTTGTGATTGTACATACAAGTTACATTATGTGTGAATGTAAAGAAATGGACTTAAACATGTGGAGAATGTGAGTAGAATGGATTATGAGTAGTGTGGTAAAATGGAAGTAGAATTGCATAAGTTGTGCACTTCCATTTGGTTTATATCATGTAATTTTGGATATACAAAGATTCTACACAAGTTTTAATAGGTATGAAGTATTATGGGATATCATATCCAAGTCTCCAAGATGATTGGATGAGAAAATGATCATGGCAACAAAATATATGAAGTTTGGTAAGTGTTGTGCAGAAGAATTACAGAAAATCTGGAAATTGTGAAGGGCAGATCGATCTCATAGGATGAGAGATCGATCTAGAAGAGCCAGAATGCTCTTATTTGGGCAATGGAATAGAGCAGATCGATCTCCAATAGAGCCAGATCGATCTCCTAAGCATTTTGTAATGAAAAGATCGATCCTCAAGCACCTAGATCGATCTCCTTAGCTCTCTGTTTGGGAGCAGATCGATCTCATACTTCGACAGATCGATCTCATGCTTAAAATGCCGTGAAAATGAGGGATTTAAGGAGATTAGATCATCTCCTTTTGGTGCAGATCGATCTCCTCAAGCTATTTCTATAAAAGGAGTGCTGAAAATCAAAAAATTTCAAAAAAAAACACTATCCTTCCATTTTCAACCCCAAAACCTAACTTTCTCTCTCTAAAATCAGCCATTTTCAGTAAGATTTGAAGAGAGACCATTAGAGTCAAAGTTGTTCCTATCAAAGAGAAGAACAACATAGTTGGAAGGCATTTTCCCATTATTGGTATTGAAAGAGTTAAGGGCATTATCATTTGAAGCAAGGAGAGAAATCAGATTTGGTAAGATTCTAACACTCCAACTATGGTACATTCTCTATTTAATTGATTTTGGAGTTGTTTGACAAGACTATAGATGGTTAGAAACTATCTAAAATGCATTGAAATGATTATGACCTAGAAATGGTATAGTGTGAGAAAGTGGAATGTATGGAAATTAATGAGAAATGGGATGTCTAGAGGTGACAATAATGTTATGGGTATGATTTTAAGATGTTGTTGGTGGATAAATTGTAATATTTACCTAAAAGGGGTAAAATGTGGATTAAGGCATGGGTAAAATGCATAAGTGAATTTTATTGAATAGTGAGGTCAAATATGGGTTAAAAACATTAACTCAAATGATTTGAATGAATGAATCGCAGCTTCTGAGGATACACCGGAGCGAGTCGAGCTAAGAGCGTGAGAAGCTAAGAGGAAAAGAGTCACACCAAGTAAATCGAGGTAAGGGAATTGTGTGCACTCTTAAAGATATCTGTGCACAATTTGGGCTCATTAAATGCTTTGCTAGAATGCATGAGACATTAGGAAATGATGTTGAGTGATTAGAGGGTAAAAGTTGGGAGTTTGAGAAATGTGCATGAAAACAAAAGCATATTGCTTTGAAAATCATGTTTTATTGCTTTTTAGTAAATGATTTGGTAGGTTGGCTAATATTTGAAATGATTTGCAAAAGAGTTGAGTTGTTTTGGTTTGTTAACCACACTTTGCACAGAAATGAGCCACCTACATTGTTTTCGTGACTATGAAAGCGTGCTAGAGTACGACTCTCGCATGAGATTTGACGTGTTTTATACACATGAGTGCTAGAGGTACTAGTTTTCACATGGATTTCATAATTGTTTTGGCATTGTGCTTGGAGTTTGTCTCGCACTAGATGCCCACCTTGCATGTTATCGTGTTTGGAGCTTCGAGTAGACTGGGTGTCACATCGATTAAATAAGCTCACACGTGCATTGTTTTGACATGATTAATTAGCCGTGTTAGGAGCTTCAGGTAGACAAGAGGTCATACCGATTAAATAGGCTCACACGTGCGTTTGAGATGTGGCGTGATATGATGTGTTGATTGGGTCCACAGAGTACGTTGTACCGTGCATGTAGCATGGAGTACGTTGTACCGTGTTGAGTTGTGATGTGACGTCTTCAGACGAGATCTGCTATGGACCGACGGGTATGATTTAGCCCACCTCCCGTGTGGAAGTAGATAGTGGTGATATCCCGCACACCTAATCCGTGTAGCCGGTATCACAGGTTATGTACATAGGCCTTGAGGTTATTACCTGTTGTTGAACTGCCTATCTCACATGTCTATTGCTTTGAGAATAAATCCATGTTTGAAATGATTTGTGGGTCAGGAAAGTCCGAGGGTGGGCTGAGACCTGACCAGTGTTGGATTGAATTGTTAATAGTTTTTAAAGTGCACGGATGCATAATGTTTAATGCCATGCTTTATTGTGAAAATTCATGATCTTTAATGCCATGCTTTATTGTGAAAATGCATGATGGTTAATGCCATGCTATTTGAGAAAATGCATGATGGGTAATGCCATGCTTTTATTGTGAATTATGTATGATGATTTATACCATACTTTGAGTTGAAATGTGCACTGGATTTTATTAGCATGAATGCTTTACATACCATTAACACAATCATACACTCATGTTTTGAGATAAATGATGAATTAAATGCTTTTGAGCATGGCATCACGATCATGTAGATAGTGCAGTATCTACCTGTTTGCATGATTGCCTTACTGAGCATGTGGTTTTCTCACCCCCCTTATTTTCCCCCTCTCTACAGAGTGTTGAGTATAGATTGAGCGTGACTGGAGGCGTTTCCCTTTTGGTAATCCACTGCATCCCATCGCTAAAGGTATACACACTTGGATTATTTTGTATCTAAACTAGACATAATACGGTAGCATTTTGTATGTAACTATTGGGGATGTAAAACAATGTAAACACATGTAACGACTCTGATATATATACATTTATACAAGTGCTTACTCATAAATAATATGCAAATTGAATTGGTATGGTGGAGTGAGTTAGACGTCGACACACAGCCCAACTATTAAGGAGAGTTGTTGTTCACGATTGAGGTAAGGATGAATAATAAACGATGTACGAAAATGTAAAAAATTTGTACGTATTTTGGTAAGTTGAGGGTCGTGACATCTTCCCTAAGACTAGATCGATCTCCTTAAGCTACTGTCTGAGACAGATCGATCTCAGGTTCGACAGATCGATCTACTGCCTTCAAAATGTCATGGAAAAAAGGGATTTTAAGAGGTCCAAATCGATCTCCACCCAAGGAAAATCGATCTCATTAAGCTAAATATATAAATAGGAGCAATTGGATCTGCAGATTTCGGGAAAACACTTTCATTCTACCATTTTCCATCCAAAACCTAGCTTTCTCACTCCTAAATCCAGCTATTTTCAGTAAGATTTGAGGGAAAGCTATTAGAGACAGAGTTGTTCACATCAAAGATAAGAACAACATAGCTTAGAGGCATTTCCCTATTTGTTGGATTGAAGGACAAAGGTGTATTTCCATTTGGAGCAAAGAGGAAATCAAGCTAGGTGAGATTCTAATGAAACAACTCAAGTACATTGTTTGGATATTGATTTTGAAGTTGTTTAATGTACATATGAATGATAGGAACAACCTAGAAAGTAAAGAATCCACCATAACCTAGAAATGGTCTAGTGTGAGAAAGTGAAATGTAGATGTATTAATGATGAATGAGTTATCTTAAGATGATGATTGTGTTGTGGGTGACTTAGAGGTGTTGATTTTGGGATAAATGGTGAGATTTACCACAAGGGGTAAAATGTGTATTTAAGGCATTGGATAAATGCATAGTTGAATAAGAGTTAAAGGAGTTAACTCCAGTGTTTGATGAATGAATCGCAGCTCCCAAGGATACACCGGAGCAAGGCGAGCCAAGAGCACAAGAAGCTAAGAGGAAGAGAGAGTTGCACTCAAGTAAATTGAGGTAAGTGAATTCTGTGGACTCTTAGAGATATCTGTGCGTAATTTAGGCGCTTAAATGTTTTGCTAAAGTGCATGTGAAACTAAGAAATGATATTAGGTGATTGAAGGGTACAGAGATGGGTTTTTGAGAAATTTGCATGAAAACAAAGGCATAATGCTTTGGAAAATCATGTTTTATTGCTTTTTAGCAAGTGATTGGTAGGTTGGCTAAATTTAAAATGAATTGCAAAATAAATGAGTTGTTTTGGTTTGTTAACCATACTTTGCAAAGAATTGAGTCACCTACATGGTTTTCGTGAGAATGGAAGCGTGCTAGAGTGTGTCTCGCACAAGTTTTGATATGTTTTACACGCATGAGTGCTGGAGCTTAGGTCGCACTAGTTTTCACATGGATTTTATATTAGTTTTGGCATGGTGTTGGAGCTTAGCTCGCATTAGATGCCCACCTTATTTGTTGTCGTGCTTGGAGCTTCGGATAGACTGGATTCGCACCGATCAAATAGGCTCGCACGTGCATTTATGATATTTTGACATGTTGATAGCCGTGTTAGGAGCTTCAAGTAGACAAGAAGTCGTACCGATTAAATAGGCTCACACGTACGTTTTGAGATATGGCGTGATATGATGTGTTGATATGGGTCCATGGAGTACATTGTATCGTGCATGTAGCATGGAGTACATTGTACAGAGTTGAGATTGTGATATGCTGTCTACGGACGAGATTTGCTATGGATCGACGGGTTGGACTTGACCCACCTCCCGTGTGGAAGCAGATATTGGTGATAACCTGCACACCTTATCCGTGTAGCCGGTATCACAAGATATGGCCATAGTCCTAGAGGTTATTTCCCTTATTGAATTGCCTATCTCACATGTCTCTTGCTTTGTGAATAAATTCATGTTTGAAATGATTTGTGGGTCAGGACAGTCCGAGGGAGGGGCTGAGACCTGACAAGTGTTGGATTGTTTTGAGATGACGGTTTGTTAATGGTTTTAAAGTGCACGCACGCGTGATGTGTTTTCCATACCCTATTTGTGAAATATGCAAGATGGATATTCCATGCTTTGAATTGAATTTTGCACTGAATTTTAATAGCATGAATGCTTTACATACCATTAACACAAGTATGAACTCATATTTTGAGAAAATGATGAAATGTATTGTAAGACCTGATATATTCGAGTGCATTTAAAAATGCAAAAGGATTAAAATGGTATCCTCGAACACGTGTAAGGGTAAAATGGTCAAAAGATAGAAATTCGATAGTAATCGGGACAAGAAACTTTAATTAAAAATATGAGAATGAGAAATCTTGATCAATAACGAAGAAATAATTAAATTTCGGGTTAAATTGATCAAGATATGAATTTATTGGAATAAACCGAAATTTTCGTGTCGAAAAATAATCCCGAAAATAATCGAAAAATATATCGAAAAGTCGAAATAATATCGAGAAATTAATTAATTGATTTAATTAATTAAATATAATTTTTTAAGAATATTTTTGGGATATTTTGGATTTTTAATAATATTTAATGAATAAAATATTATTAAAAATAAATTATAAAAAAATGAAAATGAAAAATGACATGAAAAAAAAAGGAAACAGAAACGAAATCTGGAGAAAGAAACAGAGAAGAAACAAAAGCAAAAGGCGAAACGAGAAGCAGGAAACCGAGGGAGTCGGTTTCCCTCCGATCCGACACCACCGGCGAGGCTGAGGCGCCGGCGAGGACTGGCGAAGGTAGCCCCACACCAGGCGAACCACCAGCGGCCAGGACGCGCCCCGATGTCACCGAAAAACGCCGAAAACGGAGGAGGAAGTCGAGGGGAAGAAACCTCGATTCGCCGACGATGGCGCCAATTCGACCCCAGCCGAGGCCCGATTTAGGAAGCCCAGGCCGTGGCGCGCCGATTGGTGGCAGAATCACATCGGGAATCGATCGGATGGCGCCGGCACTACCAAATGTTGCCTGAACCAACCGAACCGAACCAGACCGAACCGGCGGTCCGAATCGGGTTGAATCGGACCGGACCGGTTCAGCCAAAAAGAGAGGAAAAAAGGAAGAAAAAGGGAAAAAGAAAAAGATAAAAAATTGGGGAAAATTTCAGTGATGCAATCGAGCTTCGGGTAAGTTGGTAAGCGGTCAAATTGACTGATTTAATTTTTGAAATATTTAATTTGTTAAATAATCGACTGAAAGTTTACCCGAAAATATATTTAATTGTGTAGCTCGACAATTGGCATCCACCGAGAGCTCGAGACAGCCTCGATTCACATACTATCATGGAATCTCGGGTAAGTAACCCTTATTTACTACAATTTTGCATCGTTATGCGTGATTGATATTTACCGCATAAATTATGGATTTAATTTCCGCATAAATGAATTAAATTCTGGAAAATTGGGATAAATTTTCGTAAATAATTCATAAGCTGTCTGAGAGTTTAGAACGAGGCTAAATAAATATTGATGGGCCTAATGAGCCCAATAGGCCTCGATAAAGTGTGGTAAACGGGCTTAAGGCCGATTAAGGCCCAATATGGGTAAACGGGCCAATGATTTAAATTAAGCCCAGAAAATATGAAATACATTAAATTGTATTGTATTTGACCTGATGAATGTGTATCTGCAGTTTCGGAGATTGGATTCAGAGCAAATCGGACTACGTGACGAGACATCAGTGGAAAAGGTCAGACTGTACAGAAAAATGAGGTAAGGGAATTGTGTGAGTAGCTAGAGGTAGCTACGCATATTTTAATAGATTTTGTATACACTGATTATGTATGTATACGCGATTATTGTATAATGATCCTAAAAGTGGTTTAAATGATTTTTAAGGATCTAAATAGGTGAAATGTCTATTTTACCCCTATTGAGGGAAGTTCACCTAAGGATGGTGAAAGTATGACATGCATGAAATGTATGATTTAAGGATTTTTATGATTAAGGAATTTTCTTGGTTTTAATCAAAGTAAATCGATAGATTGGCCAATAATTGCATAAGTTTCCCAAAATAACACTACGTAGGTGTTATTAATATTTAAATGGAAATTTCTTGGGAAAATAGGCCAACTATCAAGTTTATATGGAAACAGATAGTGCCGACACGTAGTTCGCACTATATCTGCGTTTGTGAATGTGCATAAATGTGCTTGAGCGGTTGCTCGTACTGATTTGTGTGACATCATATGCATGAAATGTGCTAGAGCGGTTGCTCGCACTGATTTTATGATTTGATATGCATGAGAGCTGCTGGAGCTAGCTCGCACTCCGTTTTAACATGTTTTGACATGTTTTGACTGGTTTTGACTTGATATGCATAAAAAGGTGCTGGAGCGATTGCTCGCACTAGTTTTACCGATTTGATATGTATGAGAGGTGCTAGAGCTTAGCTCGCATCCTGTTTTGATTTGATATTGCATAAAGTCGTACTTGAGTGTAATTCGCACGAGATTTGATTTAATTATGCATAAAGCCGTGCTGGAATGTAACTCGCACGAGATTTGATTTACTTAAGCATTCATTTGTGCTGGAGCGTTGCTCGCACAAAGTTTTACATGGTTTTCATAATTCATTTGAATGCTGTACTGGAGTTTTTCTCGTATGAGGTTTTCATTGAGTTTTTATACATATCCGTACTAGAGCATTGCTCGTACTTGGATTTTACTTGAATTTATAATCAGTTTAAGTCGTACTAGAGCGCTGCTCGTACGCAGATTTCATTGATTTCTATGACACCGTGCTAGAGCTTAGCTCGCACGAGGTTTTCTGATATCATGAATATGCATGGAGCCGTGCTTGAGCTTCACTCACACAGGGAATTATATTACATGCATATAGCCGTGTTGGAGCCTCCTATAGACTGTGTCACAGTGAGATGATATGCTCATACGTGCATTCTGAGACAGAGATGATTTGGGTGGATAAGACCTATTACAGGCACCCCTGACTGAGCTTGGGTTCACGGAGTACGTTGTACCGTGTATGTCACGCGGACTACGCTGTACCGTGGGGATTGTTGGAGTGGAGTGGCATTAGCCACGAGGCAGCAAGCCTTGCCCTCGTAATCCTGGTGTTATGCTATTCTGGCGGGTAGGACGACCCACCTCCCGTTTCAGGTGTGATACCCCGCACACTAGGTACCGTGTTGCCAGGGATCACTAGGATATGGCCATAGTCCTCGATGTTACTGATAATTACCTGATTGTCTCACATGATATAACTTGTGGTCTGTTAGACCAGGGTAGACCCGAAGGAGGGGTCAGGCCCCCGATTTGACGATTTTATGATTTTCTACTATGCTCAAATATGTTTTAGATGATTTTATGATCTGTGACCCTGAAAGAAAGGTGGGTTTATAACCGCAGTTTTATAATGAACTTTATTGAATTGTTTTATGAGATGGACCCGAAAGGGTTAGTTTTTACTGCAATTTTAAAGAAATGATTTGAATGCAGTAGCATGATGATGTTTTCCATGATTTTATTTCAAATTCATGATCTATCTTACATGACTTGAACGAATGCATGATCTTGTTTTACTTCATGCTTATTATGATTTAATGATGTCACATAAAATGCTATGAATGCATGAATTACATGATTTATATATGCACAAATAGTTTTGGATAAACTATGGCCTTGAATATGCATGACTTTGTGCGTGAAATTTTAAATGAAAAGAAATGGATTTAAGGGCATGGCATTATGAGCATGTAGATAGTGGAGCTATCTACTTACTTGCATAATTGCCTTACTGAACTTGTGGTTTGCTCACCCCCTTATTTTCTCATCTTTTCAGAGCACTGCAATAGTTATTGAGCGGCTGAGGACTTGCATGCTTGGTATTCGCTGCTTCCCATCGAGAGACAGGTATACACATTTGTATAGTTTTGTATCTAAATATGTGATGCACAGTACTGTAAACGAAAATGATGTCGGGGATGTAGAGTTATAAATACCATTGAGTATGTATTTATTTAAAGTCAAAGAATAGTAAACTCTGATACATGAATGTGATTTTGGGAATGGAATGGTAATAATGAGAGGTGACTAACACCGAATCATAGCCCAACTGTGTTGTAGGATGGTCACGATGAGAGAAAGGTAAGAATTAAATAATAAATGAAAAAGTAAAAAATTTACTCTGATTTTTAGGAAATTTGGGTCGTGACAGGTTTAATGGTATCAGAGCTTGCGTTGGCCTGATATGAGTCGGTGTTAGTGGTTAAGAAAGTTTACATCCCCATGTACTGTGCATTGTTTAGATACAATTGTGTATATCGAGATGGAAGTGCAGCTAAGAATTTGGTTTTAAATGCAAGTATAGACTCATTAACTGATAGCCGCTATGGTTGAGAGGCGAGTACACGAGCTCGAGGCCGTAGAGGTAAGCCTGAGAGTTGTACTGAGTCGCCACATGAGACTCGAGATGAGATTGATGTGGAGGCTGATGTTGAGCATGCCCCACAAAGTCCGATAGAGAGATCAGATAGAGTCTGACAGAGAGATCAGACAGTATTGAGATACGCTTCGCGAGGTTGGAGCGGAGTGTAGAGAATATTTTGCGAGCTAATAGCTCAGAATATGTATGAGATTTGAGGGCGAGTTAGAGCATTAATTGAAGTTCGCTCGACCCATTTGAAGAGTTAGACATCCAGAATGGACATGAAAAATAATTCGAGATGTATTCCGGTGACAGAATATCTCGGACACTGTTGAAAGGAAATAACAGATGATATTCTTTACTCTGACCCAGAGGAATTGGTTAATTAACGAGTATGAAACTCAGTTTATATTCCTGGGCAGATGTGACTCGGACACGATGAACAGTGAGAGTCGAGATGTCTGAAAGTTCATGGAAGGGCTCAGATTGTCAATTTGAGTCCGACTAGCCTGAGATATCACTACCTATGTCGAGGTAGTACGCAGACTACAGTTGTGTGAATAAGATCATGAGTTGCACGCCTCTGAGATTGGGAAAGGTAGTAAGGGCCGAAATAGAGACAAAAGAAATTAAAGAATGACAGAGATGTAGAACGAAAAAAAGGTAGTTTGGTAAAAGCTCAGAGCAGATGAGTCACGGGGTAAGATGATTGGAGGCCCCAGTGTATCTAATTTCAATACTTATGAGGGGTATTATGATAGGAGGACCCCGACATGCTACGGCACAGAGTAGTAAGTGTAACAGTGTAAGATGTGTGGTAGTTACCACGGAAATAAAATGTTGGATAAGGGCGAGTATATGCCTTGGACCAGGACACTTTTGATGTTTCATATGAAGTGTTGGAAGATACCACACTAGTTAAGAATAATGAAATATTTATTTTAAATTAATCCTGGTGCCACGCATTTATTCATACCGCCTTCAGTTGCTTATAAGTTAGTGAAAGAATGTGAAGCCTATACCCTTAGGCATGAGGATGATGGTTAGCTGATTTTCACTAACTGAATATGGGTATAGAGATTGTAAGTTGAAAATATGGGCGAAAACATCACTGAAAAGCGTACTGTAAGTTTGACAAATAATAAAAGAGTTGGTTATAAGTGATATAATGAAAGTTGATAAGCTTTGAGATGTGATAGATCCTGTATATGAGATATATTGGAATAAGACGTATACAAGGTAAGGATATCCTTGATATGCAAAGTAATTTGGATTAAGCGGTATGTAGTCAAGTCTGAGGGTTAATAAAGGTATTTTAAAATACTTTCCTACCTGAAGATTTGACAGCGTCGATAAGCGCACACATAAGCTATAAATTGAAAAATCGACAATCATGAAATATATACATTAAATTTGGGTACCTTTATTGGTACGATAAAAAGATATAGAAATTCATTAATCATGAAAGTTTAAAAATTAAAATTTTATAAAAACTGTCAATATAAGAAAAAAGGAAACGACGCGAATTAGTATCTTGAATGGAAGCGATTTCGAAATGACTTTATACGTTTATGCGTACATAAGTCAAGATATGAATGATTGAAGTATTGAGTGAAACTCAACTATAATAAGGTATTTAAAGCTTACCTGGACCGATTGGTTGTCATCTTTAGTGATGATATTTCGATGTATTCGAAGTCCAGGGAAGAGCATGAGTAGCAACAGGAAACTGTCTTACAGACGTTGTGAAAGAGTTTCTTGAAATTGGCTACTCAGTTGATACGTCTCATTTGGAAAAAAGGATTGAATACGAGTGTTATGATAAGTATGAAAGTAACTTCGGTGAGTTTTGGTATATTAAAGTAATGAACTGACCACCGTAAGTATTCTCACTATAACTAACAGCTCGAGAGGTTTCAGTGTGTATGGATACCTAAATAAGGATTGAGCTGTGTATTGATGTAAAATGGGAAGATAGTCGTATATAGATCCAAATAATTCAAGGACCATGAGGGAAACTATCTGACCCATGATTTAGAGTGGCAGTTGTAGCGTTTACATTAAAAGTATGACGCCACCATTTATATGGTAAGAAATTTTGAATATGCACTGATTATAAAAAGCCCCGAGTATCTGTTTTCACAGAAAGAGTCGAATATGAGATAACCATAAGGGTTAGATCTTCTAAGGATTATGATTGTGAACATTGTACCACCCAGGAAAGGCTAATGTAATGGCTGATGCCTTGAACAGAAAGAGCCTCGGGATAGTATCACATATGATGGTCAAGGAGCGAGAGCTGCTAGAGCAGTTGTGAACCTCAGTAGTGATGTGATTCCTTCTGATGATGACGGTGATTTTGTGACAACTAGCCTGAGGTTAGAACCGAAATTGTGTGATCGGATTTGCCAGGCTTAGCGTGATGATCGGCATGGTGTCGATAGTGTGGGTCAGATTCAGAAGGGTATAGTGACAGAGTTCATAGTGAGTGATGATGACTTGCAGAGGTTCAGAGATAGTATAAGTGCTCCCCAGGACCACAGTTAATGATATAGTGTTATTGTCAGAAGCTCACTCTTCGGGATATATAGTGCATCCGAGAAATAATAAATATATCAGAATCTCTGAAAAGGGTATTGGTGGTCAGGTATGAAAAGTGATATTATAGAGTTATGGAGAAGTGTCTCGTATGTCAGCAGATTAAGGTAGAGCAAAAGAAGTTGCAGGATTATTGCAGCCTCTACCTATATTAACATGGAAATGGGAACAAGTTACCATGAATATTGTGATGGGTTATAGAGGACCCGAATGAATCACGAGGCTATCTGGGTGATAGTCGATAGATTGATTTAGTTACCCACCTTCTGGTTATGAAAATCCCCAGATACTCTGAGTGTGTAGGTGGATTTTTATGTATGGAAAATTGTGGAATAATATGTAGCGTTCCAGGGAGCATGATATCAGATAGGGATTCCCGCTTCACTTCCCACTTTTGGGAATGTTTTTCAGGAAGCTATGGGAACCCGATTGAGTGTTAGCACAGCTTCCACCCTCAGACAGATAGTCAGTCAGAGAGGACTGTACAGGTTCTGGAGGATGTGATGAGAGCGTGTGCCATTGATTTTATGAGCTCCTGGGATGATCAGTTGCTACTAATCAAATTCGCCAATGATGACAGTTGTCAGTTGAGTATCGGGATAACATTTTATATGAGGCAATGTATGGCCGTAGGGAGTTGTTCCCTGACTTTGATAAGAAGAAGTGGGTGACAGATAGAAAATTATTCCCGAATTGGTAAGACAAACCTCTGAGGATGTTCAGTTGATTTATGAGAGATTAAGAACACCTCAGAGCAGATAGAAAAGCTATGCTGACAAGAGACAGAAATCATTGGAAATTCACCGAGGGTGAATCAGTATTATTGATAGTTACTTGTCCTAAGAGCATAAGGACGTAACGAGATTCGAAAAGAGAGATTGGACAAGTGGGAGATAAGGCTTGTAGGTTGACAATACCACTTGAATTAGCAGGCATCCACAATGTGTCCTATCTTATGATGTTTCGGAAATAATATCCGGACCTAGTATATGTGATTGGATATGAGCTCCAACAGTTAGCTCAATGAAAGTATAACGTATGATTGGAGAATTGATTCGGGTATTAGACGGAAGGAGAAAGTGTTGAGGGTTAAGATGATCTCCCTAGTTAAGTATGTTGGTAGTATTACACTGTGGAGAAAGTCACTTGAGAATGACAGTATATGATACGATAGATATACCCGGAGTTATTTATGGACTCATATTACTTGGTTCTAATTTGGAGGATCAAATTTCTTAAGTGGGGGAGATTGTAAGACCTGATATATTCGAGTGCATTTAAAAATGCAAAAGGATTAAAATGGTATCCTCGAACACGTGTAAGGGTAAAATGGTCAAAAGATAGAAATTCGGTAGTAATCGGGACAAGAAAATTTAATTAAAAATATGAGAATGAGAAATCTTGATCAATAACGAAGAAATAATTAAATTTCGGGTTAAATTGATCAAGATATGAATTTATTGGAATAAACCAAAATTTTCGTATCGAAAAATAATCGAAAATTATATCGAAAAGTCGAAATAATACCGAGAAATTAATTAATTGATTTAATGAATTAAATAGAATTTTTTAAGAATATTTTTGGGATATTTTAGATTTTTAATAATATTTTAATGAATAAAATATTATTAAAAATAAATTATAAAAAAAATGAAAATGAAAAATGAAATGAAAAAAAAGGAAACAGAAACGAAATCTGGAGAAAGAAACAGAGAAGAAACGAAAGCAAAAGGCGAAACGAGAATCAAGAAACCGAGGGAGTCGGTTTCCCTCCGATCCGACACCACCGGCGGGGCTGAGGCGCCGGCGAGGACCGGCGAAGGTAGCCCCACACCAGGCGAACCACCAGCGGCCAGGACGCGCCCCGATGTCACCGAAAAACATCCAAAACGAAGGAGGAAGTCGCGGGGAAGAAATCTCTATTCGCCAGCGATGGCGTCGATTCGACCCCAGCCGAGGCCCGATTTAGGAAGCTCAGGCCGTGGCTCGCCGATTGGTGGCGGAATCGCACAGAGAACCGGCCGGACGGCATCGGCACGACCAAATGTTGCCTGAACCGGCCGAACCGAACTGAACTGGCCGAACCGAACCAGACCGAACCGGCGGCCGAACCGGGTTGAACCGGACCGAACCGGTTCAGCCAAAAAGAGAGGAAAAAAGGAAGAAAAGGGGAAAAAGAAAAAGAGAAAAAATTGGGAAAAATTTCAGTGATGCAATCGAGCTTCGGGTAAGTCGGTAAGCGGTCAAATTGATCGATTTAATTTTTAAAATATTTAATTTGTTAAATAATCGACTGAAAGTTTACCCGAAAATATATTTAATTGTGCAGCTCGACAATTGGCATCCACCGAGAGCTCGAGACAGCCTCGATTCACATACTATCATGAAATCTCGGGTAAGTAACCCTTATTTACTACAATTTTGTATCGTTATGCGTGATTGATATTTAACGCATAAATTATGGATTTAATTTCCGCATAAATGAATTAAATTTTGGAAAATTGGGATAAATTATCGTAAATAATTCATAAGCTGTCTGAGATTTTAGAACGAGGCTAAATAAATATTGATGGGCCTAATGAGCCCAATAGGCCTCGATAAAGTGTGGTAAACGGGCTTAAGGCCGATTAAGGCCCATTATGGTGCAATCGGGCCTAATATGGGTAAACGGGCCCAATAATTTAAATTAAGCCCAAAAAATATGAAATACATTAAATTGTATTGTATTTGACCTGATGAATGTGTATCCGCAGTTCCGGAGATTGGATTCAGAGCAAATCAGACAGCGTGACGAGACATCAGTGAAAAAGGTCAGACTGTACAGAAAAATGAGGTAAGGGAATTGTGTGAGTAGCTAGAGGTAGCTACGCATATTTTAATAGATTTTGTATACACTGATTATGTATGTATACGCGATTATTGTATAATGATCCTAAAAGTGGTTTAAATGATTTTTAAGGATCTAAATAGGTAAAATGTCTATTTTACCCCTATTGAGGGAAGTTCACCTAAGGATGGTGAAAGCATGATGTCACGACCCAAATTACCTAAAAATCAGAGTAAATTTTTCGCTTTTTCATTTCCTTACCCGTCGTGAACAGTTACACTACTAAACAGTTGGGCTATGATTCGGTGTTAGTCACCTCTCACCTATTTACCATTCCATTTTCATATTTCATTTACATATCAATTTATTTTAAATAAATACATCCCAATATTACATCCATATACAGTACTGTGCATCTATATGTTCAGATACAAAAATTATACAAATGTGTATACCTGGTCTTGATAAGAAGCAGCGGATATGACTACTGTCGTTCTCTTCTACTGAATATACCTTGTGGGGTGGAAAATGAAAGAGTAAGCATAAACAGCTCAGTAAGGCAATAATGTAAGCAGGTAGATAACTATACTATCTACGTGCTGATAATGTCATGATATAAAATCCTTTATAATTTGAGCAAGAGGAATGACTAAAACAATGCCACATGTATGTATATATCATATAAGAGAAATCATGAAATTGACATATAAAACACACATGGAAAAATCATCATGTATGACATCTCATGCTCGTCACATTAAAACTTATTAGTTTCATCATAAACTCATCACTTTAAAACTCATTTGTTTAATCACAAAACTCATCACTTTAAAACTCATTTGTTTCATTATAAAACAACCACATCAAGGCTAAACCCATCTCTCGGGAATACCTTGATTCATTAAATCGCATCTCATTTAAAAACATAAATCGGGACCTTACCCCTCCATCGGGTTTGTCCTGGTCTATCCAGACCGTATGATATCATGTGAGGCATGTAGCTTACTGTATGAAAAATCGAGGACTATGGCCATATTTTGTCCCTGTGATCCCAGGCTACATGGATCCCGGTGTGCGGGGCATCACAACTGCAACGGGAGGTGGGGTCAAGTCCTACTCGCCAGAATATCAAGTAATATCATAGAGTCATCATGACTGCACGGTACAGCGTACTCTGTGTGACATACACGGTACATCGTACTCTGTGGACCCATATCATAGTCTGGGGGTGCCTGCCGTAGGTCTTATCCACCCCAATACTATGTCGATAACCAACCTATGTCTCAAAGTATATGTGCGAGCATCTCAACTCTCTGTGACACACAGTCTACAAGAGGCTTCTGCACGACTATATGTATGTCAACTCACGTCTAGTGCGAGCGAAGCTCTAGCACCACGCTATGCATATCATGATATCTAAAATCTCGTGCGAGCGAAGCTCCAGCACGATTTTGTGCACACACAAATTTCTCGTACGAGCAATGCTCCAGTACGGCTTTTCATGAGAAATAAATCAATAAACTTGAGTGCGAGAAAGACTCTAGCACTCTTTTTATTCATGTAAATACGATAGGTGGCTCAATCTTGATAAAACATCTTTAAAAATAGTAACCAGTACAAATCGGTACCCTTTCGTATAATTCAAGAAATCAATAGCTAACCTATATGTATAATTGCTTAAATCAAAGCAATACATTCATATAACACGTTAAAAACATGAAATCATGCAATTTACCTGCCTTACTACCCTTTTTGTAAATTTTACTCCTAGGGGCAAAATCGTCTTTTTCCTTTATTCACCTATACCCCCGGTTTTTCGTAAAAATTATTATTTCATCTCTAGATATTTAAAGGAATTCTAGGCCCTGTAAATCCCCTCAAAATTACGTATAGAAATCTCTATGCGCCTACAAAATTCCCTTACCTGGAATCACGCGCAGACTAAACCTGTCTCGATGATACCGAACCTCTCGGCCCAAATGCGCGCCAACCAAAGGTACGTAACTGCATATAACCACATAGTCGAGGTTAATTCAATTATCCTGATCAGCTTATTGCATTTACTAACCAACTTTAAAGTATTGGGCCCTATCTACCTCATTGGGTCTCGGCCCATTTCAGCCCTTTTTTATTTATTAATTCCCTTCTTCGGGTATACCGGGCTTATGCCGCTTACTAATAATTATCGGGCTTCGTTCCAAATTCATTCGATAGCCCGTATACCATTTACGACAATTATATTACAACTCTGAGAAATATTCCTTTCTATGCGAAATTAATCCATAATTCTGTAAAATAATTAAAACTCTATATTTAAAGAACTCATATTGCCGAAATTAAACTGTACTTACCCGATACGATGCAGGGTACGAAAATCAGAGCTCAATAGGCTCTCGTTCAGTCTCTGTCATAAAGCTGCACAATTAGGTAAATCCGGATTATTTTCCATTAAAATAATATTAAATTAAATTTTCGGAATTTACTCGTAGGTCAGTCTCGACCCTCGGTCAACTTACCCGAATCTCGAGTCATCCCCGATAAATTTTCTTTCCTTTTCCCCTTTTTCCTTTCTTTTCTTTCCTTTTCCTTTCTTTTCTCTTCCTCTTTCCTTCCTTTTCCCTCCTTTTTCCTTCCATTTCCTTTCGGCCAAACGGTGCCGTTTCCTGCCACTTGCTGTCGTCGGTGTTTCCGACGGTCTTGTCGGCCAAGACCGATCTCAAAAGAATCGACTCCTCCCCCTGAATGCGTCAGTGGCCTCCATTCCAGCCCAGTCGTGGTGGTTCGTCGAAAATCGGCCCGTTTCTCCCTCGGTCTTCCTTCGCTCCGATCGGCTTCCTCCGGTCACCTGACGGCGCGTTTCCGGTGCCCACGTGATCGTCGGCCTCTCCTCTTCCTCCTCGTGGCTTCGTCGGAGGCTGTCGGTCGCCGGTGTGCTGGGATAGTCGGTGGGGGTCGCGGGTCATTTTTTTCGGTTTCCTGTTTCGGGTTCTCCCGATTTCAGACTTCTCACTTTTTTTTTTACAATTATTATTATTTTTTATTTATTATTATTTATAATTTAGTTTATTATTATTATATTCATTATTTTATTATTATTTTGTCAAAAATATCTACCAAAATTATTATTTTATTCAAATTAATTAATTTAATTTTATTTAATTTATTTATTATATTTTTAACCCTTTTTCAGGTATAATTTCTTCGTATTTTCGGGATATTGTCCCGAGTGACTTTTCGGTATTTCTAAAAATTTTGAATCTTGATCAATTGAACCCGAAATTTAATTATTTATTCGATATTGATCAAGATTCTCAAATCCATTATTTTTAATAAAATTTTCTTATCGAATTTATTCTGAGTTTCGGTCTTTTGACCATTTTACCCTTGCACGTGTTCGGGATTAATTTAGACCAAGTTCCCTTCACGAATACTCATTCATTTCGTATTTTAATTCCTTATTTTTAGTCCGAATCTCATTCGTTTAATTTATGACCATTTCAATCCCTCCTTTCATGAAAATACTCATTTCGTGTTTTAACTAAATTCGGGTCTTACATAATCTCCCCCACTTAAGAAATTTGGTCTTCCAAATTAGAACCAAGTTAGTCTGTAAATCACTCCTGATATTTCACACATATCATACTCTTTAACTCTTATATGACTTTTTCGGAGTGTACTACTACCAAAGGACTTTAATTAGGGAGATCATCTTAAACCTCAACACTTTCTCCTTCCTGTTTAATACCCAAATTGATTTTCCAATCATACGTTAAACTTTCATTGAGCTTCAATAGCTCATATCCGTTCACATATATCGGATCCGAATAATGCTTCCGAATCATCATAAGATAGGACACATTGTGGATGCCTGTTTATTTAGGTAGTAACGCCAACCTACAGGTCTTATCTCCCACTTTGTCCAATCACTCAAAAGATTCAATCTAATGAAACTCAATTTGCCTTCTTTCCGAAGCTCGTTATATTCTTAGGACCAATAACTTCCAACGATACTAATTCACCCTCGGTGAATTCCAATGGTTTCTGTCTCTTGTCAGCATAGCTTGTCTATCTGCTCTGAGGTGTTCTTAATCCTTCACAATTAACTGATCATCCTCAGAGGTTTGTTTTACCAATTTGGGAACAATTTTATATCTGTTACCCACTTCTTATCCAAATCGGGGAACAACCCCTACGACCATACAATGTCTCATCTGAAGTCATCCCGATACTCAAGTGACAACTGTCATTATTGGCAAATTCGATTAGTAATAACTGATCATCCCAGGAGCTTATCATATCAAGCACACATTCTCATTATATCCTCCAGAACCTGTACAGTCCTCTCTGACTGATCTGTCTGAGGATGAAAAGCTGTGCTAACACTCAGTTAGGTTCTCATAGCTTCCTGAACAATATTCCCAGAAGTGGGAAGTGAAGCGAGAATCCCTATATGATACAATGCTCACTGAAAAAATACTTGGTGTTCCACAATTTTTCATACACATAAATTTGCCTACACACTCAGAGTATCTGGGGATTTCCTAATCAGAAGGTGGGTAGACTTAATCAATCCATCGACTATCACCCAGATAGCCTTATGATTTATCTGGGTCCTCTGTAACCCATCACAAAATTCATGGTAACTTGTTCCCATTTTCGTGTCAATATAGGTAGAAATTGCAATAACCCTACAGCTTCTTTTGCTCTACCTTACCTGTTGACATACAAGACACTTTTTCACAATCTCCATAATGTCTCTTTTCACATCTGACCACCAATACTCTTTTCTAAGATTTTGATATATTTATTACTTCTCAGATGCACTGAATATCTCGAAGAGTGAGCTTCTGATAATAACTATCTCATCACTGTGGTCCTGGGGAGCACTTATACTATCTCTGAACCTCAGTAAGTCATTATCACTCTCTGTGAACTCTATCACTGTACCCATCTGAATCTGACCCAAACTATCAACACCATGCCGATCATCACGCTAAGCCTGTCAAATTCGGGCTCTCTCATCCGGTTCTAGTCTCAGGCTAGCTGTCACACAATCACTGTCATCATCAGAAGGGATCACATCACTACTGAGGCTCACAACTGTTCTAGCAGCTCACGCTCCCTGACCATCATATGTAATACCATCCTGAGGCTCTTTCTGCTCAAGGCATTAGCCATTACATTAGCCTTTCCTGGGTGGTACAATTTCCACAATTATAATCCCTCAGAAGCTCTAATACACTTTGTTATCTCATATCCGACTCTTTTTGTTAAAATAGATACTTGGGGCTTTTATGATCAGTGCATACCTGAAATTTCTCACCATGTACATAGTATTGTCATATACTCAATACAACCACTATTGCTGTCAACTTTGAATCATGGACCGGATAATCCTTTCATGATCCTTGAGTTGTCTGGATTCATAATCGACTATCTTCCCCTTTTGCGTCAATACACAGCCCATTTATTATTTTGAGGTATCAATAGACTCATGAAAAACCTCTTAATCTATTGGGTATGGTGAGAATAAATGCGGTGGTCAGTTTATTACTTCAGTATACTAAAACTCTTGTCACGTCTATCATCTCATTCAAATACAACTTTTCCTAAGTTAAACGTGTCAATAAAGTAGTCCATTATGAGAACTCGCAACAAACCATCAATAAAAGCAATTTCCAATTGTTGCTTATAATTTTTCTGAACTTTAAATACACCCCAAAATATCATCAATAAGGATGATAACAAATCGGTCCAGGTAAAGTTTAAATAACTTGTCGTAGTTGACTTCCACTGAATATTTCAATCATCCATATCCTTGACCTATATACGCATAAACGTATAATCTCCTTTCAAAATCGCTTTCGTTAAAGCTACTAACATGCGTCATTTCCTTTTTAACGGCTTTTTATAAAATTTTAAATTTTTAAACTTTTTTGATTAATCGAATTCTATATTCCTTATCATACCCGTAAAGGTACCCTAATTTTAAATGTATATACTACGACTGTCGATTTTAATTTATAGGTTGTGTATACTTTTAGACGCTGTCAAGTCTTCAGGCGGGGAGGTATTTTAAAATACCTTTATTAGCCCTCAAACTTGACCACAATTACTTTACATATCAGTCCATGTGGTCACAATTCATATTCGCTACTAATTGTTTTAATCTAAATTACTTCACGTATCGGAGATATTCATACCTTACATACGCCTCTTATTTCAATATAACTCGTATTCAGGATTTATCACAAAACTTATCTCTTTTTGTATATCAGTTATAACAACTATGTCATTACTCATTCCGTGAGTACAATCATTTACTCCTTTAATTTCAATCGCTACACCCTTTTTATTAGTTGTCAAAACTTATAGTATACTTTCCAGGGTAAAACAGCACTATCTTAGAATAGAACTCTGAACATCATAATTTGCAGCCGACCAATTGAGATTTATTCTCAATATTACTTCAATTTATTCATAGTCCATTGAATAAAATTGGCTGACTTATACTTCTTCCCCCGTTTTCAACTTATAATTTCTTTATAATTATTTCGTTAGTTAACCCTCCTTCATTGGGGTACTAACTATCGGTATTGTGCCCATAGGTCTAGGCATTCACGTCTTTTACTAACTTATATACAAATGAAGGCGGTATGACTAAATACGTGGCATCATGATTAATTAAAATAATTACTTCACTATTCTTAACTAGTGTGGTATCTTTCACCACATCATATGAAACATCTATAGTGTCCTGGTTCAAGGCATACACTCACCCTCGTCCAACAGCCTACTTTCCCTTTTTCTTTGGTTGTGGCCTCCCTTTTCGGTGCAAAGATACCAATAGGGTTTTCTCTATCTCTTTGCTCTTCTGTAGGGCAGTCTCACCCAACTCTGAGCAATTATTAAATAATTGGCCCGTCTTACCACACTTAACATCTATTTTAGTTAATAAGGTGTAGGTGTAGGCCTTTACTTCCATGATATCTACCACACATCCTACACTGCTTACACTGTTACACTGTTACACTGCTACACTGCTTACACTATTCCGTAGCAGGTCGGGGTTCTCTAATCACAATACCCCTCAAAAGTGTTGAAATTGGATACACTGGGGCCTTACCAATCATCTTACCTCGTGACTCATCAACTCTAATCCCTTATCAACTGGTCTCTTTTTCCTGCTCTGACATCTCTGTCATTCTCTATTCTCTTTTGTCTCTATTTTTGCCCCTACTACCTTTCCCAATCTCAGAGACGTGCAACACATGATCTTCTTCATGCAACAGTATTCTATACACTGCCTCGACATAGGTAATGAGCCAATCAGACTCTAATCGATAATTTGAGTCCTTCCATGAACTTTTGGGCTTTTTTGACTCTCACTGTCCACAATATCGGGTTCATACTTACCCAAGGATGTAATCTAAGATTCATACTCATCAGTCAACCAATAACTATGGGCAGTGTAAGAAATTTTTACCTGTAATTTCCCCTTAAGTAGTGTCCAAAATATTTCGTTACCAGAATACATCCAGAAATATTTCTCATGTCGGCTCTGGATGTCTGACTATTCAGATGGATCGAACGGACTTCCACCAATGTTTTGCCTCACCCTCTAACATAAATGTATTTAAAAGTCACTTTCTCGATCGACATACACCGAAAGAATCCATACAACTTCGCTATCTCATACACCCAGTCCTCAGTAACTATTGGTTTCTTTATTTCGCTAAATACCGGAGGGGTGTAAAAATCTCTATAGTCAGAGGCATCTGTTTAGGTTTTACCCTGCCTATCCTTAACTACCTGCATAGATCGAGTAAATAACTCTGAAATATTTTCTACACTCCACTCCATCCTCTCGGAGCATGTCTCAATACTATTTGGTCTCTTTATAGGACCTTGTGGAGTATGCTCAACATCAGCCTCTACCTCACTCTAATCTTGAGTCTCATGTTATGACTCATTCGATTCTCAGACCGATCTCTATGGCCTCGAGTATGTGTACTCACCCCTCTACCATAGCGGCTATCATTTATAAAAACTATATTCTTACATTCGAAACTAAATTCTTAGCTGCTGTTCCATCTTGATATACACAATTGCATCTAAACAATGCACAGTACATTGGGGATGTAAATTTACTTAACCACTAACACCGACTCATATCAGGCCAACTCAGCTCTGATATCATCTTTTCTGTCACGACCCAAATTACCTAAAAATCAGAGTAAATTTTTCGCTTTTTCATTTTCTTACCCGTCGTGAACAGTTACACTACTAAACAGTTGGGCTATGATTCGGTGTTAGTCACCTCTCACCTATTTACCATTCCATTTCCATATTTCATTTACATATCAATTTATTTTAAATAAATACATCCCAATATTACATCCATATACAGTACTGTGCATCTATATGTTCAGATATAAAAATTATACAAATGTGTATACCTGATCTTGATAAGAAGCAGCGGATATGGCTACTGTCTTTCTCTTCTACTGAATATACCCTGTGGGGTGGAAAATGAAAGGGTGAGCATAAACAGCACAGTAAGGCAATAATGTAAGCAGGTAGATAACTATACTATCTACGTGCTGATAATGTCATGATATAAAATCCTTTATAATTTGAGCATGAGGAATGACTAAAACAATGCCACATGTATGTATATATCATATAAGAGAAATCATGAAATTGACATATAAAACACACATGGAAAAATCATCATGTATGACATCTCATGCTCGTCACATTAAAACTTATTAGTTTCATCATAAACTCATCACTTTAAAACTCATTTGTTTCATTATAAAACAACCACATCAAGGCTAAACCCATCTCTCGGGAATACCTTGATTCATTAAATCGCATCTCGTTTAAAAACATAAATCGGGACCTTACCCCTCCATCGGGTTTGTCTTGGTCTATCCAGACCGTATGATATCATGTGAGGCATGTAGGTTACTGTATGAAAAATCGAGGACTATGGCCATACTTTGTCCCTGTGATCCCAGGCTACACGGATCCTGGTGTGCGGGGCATCACAACTGCAACGGGAGGTGGGGTCAAGTCCTACCCGCCAGAATATCAAGTAACATCATAGAGTCATCATGACTGCACGGTACAGCGTACTCCGTGTGACATACACGGTACATCGTACTCCGTGGACCCATATCATAGTCTGGAGGTGCCTGTCGTAGGTCTTATCCACCCCAATACTATGTCGATAACCAACCCATGTCTCAAAGTATATGTGCGAGCATCTCAACTCTCTGTGACACACAGTCTACAGGAGGCTTCCGCATGACTATATGCATGTCAACTCACGTCTAGTGCAAGCGAAGCTCCAGCACCACGCTATGCATATCATGATATCTAAAATCTCGTGCGAGCAAAGCTCCAGCACGGTTTTGTGCACACACAAATTTCTCGTACGAGCAATGCTCCAGTACGCTTTTCATGAGAAATAAATCAGTAAACTTGACTGCGAGAAAGACTCTAGCACTCTTTTTATTCATGTAAATACGATAGGTGGCTCAATCTTGATAAAACATCTTTTAAAATAGTAACCGGTACAAACCGGTACCCTTTCGTATAATTCAAGAAATCAATAGCCAACCTATGTGTATAATTGCTTAAATCAAAGCAATACATTCATATAACATGTTAAAAACATGAAATCATGCAATTTACCTGCCTTACTACCCTTTTTGTAAATTTTACTCCTAGGGGCAAAATTATCTTTTTCCTTTATTCACCTATACCCCCGGTTTTTCGTAAAAATTATTATTTCATCTCTAGATATTTAAAGGAATTCTAGGCCCTGTAAATCCCCTCAAAATTACGTATAGAAATCTCTATGCGCCTACAAAATTCCCTTACCTGGAATCACTCGCAGACTAAACCTGTCTCGATGATACCGAACCTCTCGGCCCAAATGCGCGCCAACCAAAGGTACGTAACTGCATATAACCACATAGTCGAGGTTAATTCAATTATCCTGATCAGCATATTGCATTTACTGACCAACTTTAAAGTATTGGGCCCTATCTACCTCATTGGGTCTCGGCCCATTTCAGCCCTTTTTTATTTATTAATTCCCTTCTTCGGGTATACCGGGCTTATGCCGCTTACTAATAATTATCGGGCTTCGTTCCAAATTCATTGGATAGCCCATATACCATTTACGACAATTATATTATAACTCCGAGAAATATTCCTTTCTATGCGAAATTAATCCATAATTCCTTAAAATAATTAAAACTCTATATTTAAAGAACTCATATTGCCGAAATTAAACTGTACTTACCCGATACGATGCGGGGTACGAAAATCAGAGCTCAATCGGCTCTCGTTCGGTCTCTGTCGTAAAGCTGTACAATTAGGTAAATCCGGATAATTTTCCATTAAAATAATATTAAATTAAATTTTCGAAATTTACCTGTAGGTCAATCTCGACCCTTGGTCAACTTACCCGAATCTCGAGTCGTCCTCGGTAAATTTTCTTTCCTTTTCCCCTTTTTCCTTTCTTTTCTTTCCTTTTCCTTTCTTTTCTTTTCCTCTTTCCTTCCTTTTCCCCCCTTTTCCTTCCCTTTCCCTTCGACCAAACGGTGCCGTTTCCTGCCACTTGCCGTCGTCGACATTTTCGGCGGTCTTGTCGGCCAAGATCGGTCTCAAAAGAACCGGCTCCTCCCCCTGAATGCGTCAGTGGCCTCCGTTCCAGCCAAGTCGCGGTGGTTCGTCGGAAATCGGCCCGTTTCTCCCTCGGTCTTCCTTCGCTCCGATTGGCTTCCTCCGGTCACCTGACGGCGCGTTTTCGGTGCCCACGTGATCGCCGGCCTCTCCTCTTCCTCGTCGTGGCTTCGTCGGAGGCTGTCGGTCGCCGGTGTGCTGGGATCGTTGGTGGGGGTCGCGGGTCGTTTTTTTCAGTTTCCTGTTTCGGGTTCTCCCGATTTCAGACTTCTCACTTTTTTTTTTTACAATTATTATTATTTTTTATTTATTATTATTTATAATTTAGTTTATTATTATTATATTCATTATTTTATTATTATTTTGCCAAAAATATCTACCAAAATTATTATTTTATTCAAATTAATTAATTTAATTTTATTTAATTTATTTATTATATTTTTAACCCTTTTTCGAGTATAATTTCTTCGTATTTTCGGGATATTGTCCCGAGTGACTTTTCGGTATTTCTAAAAATTTCGAATCTTGATCAATTTAACCCGAAATTTAATTATTTCTTCGATATTGATCAAGATTCTCAAATCCATTATTTTTAATAAAATTTTCTTATCAAATTTATTCTGAGTTTCGATCTTTTAACCATTTTACCCTTGCACGTGTTCGGGATTAATTTAGACCAAGTTCCCTTCACGAATACTCATTCATTTCGTATTTTAATTCCTTATTTTTAGTCTGAATCTCATTCGTTTAATTTATGACCATTTCAATCCCTCCTTTCACGAAAATACTCATTTCGTGTTTTAACTAAATTCGGGTCTTACACATGACATGCATGAAATGCATGATTTAAGGATTTTTATGATTAAGGAATTTTCTTGGTTTTAATCAAAGTAAATCGATAGATTGGCCAATAATTGCATAAGTTTCCCAAAATAACACTACATAGGTGTTATTAATATTTAAATGGAAATTTCTTTGGAAAATAGGCCAACTATCAAGTTTATATGGAAACAGATAGTGCCGACACGTAGTTCGCACTATATCTACGTTTGTGAATGTGCATAAATGTGCTTGAGCGGTTGCTTGCACTGATTTGTGTGACATCATATGCATGAAATGTGCTAGAGCAGTTGCTCGCACTGATTTTTTGATTTGATATGCATGAGAGCTGCTGGAGCCTAGCTCGCACTCGGTTTTGACATGTTTTGACATGTTTTGACTGGTTTTGACTTGATATGCATAAAAAGGTGCTAGAGCGATTACTCGCACTAGTTTTACCAATTTGATATATATGAGAGGTGCTAGAGCTTAGCTCGCATCCTGTTTTGATTTGATATTGCATAAAGTCGTGCTGGAGTGTAATTCGCACGAGATTTGATTTAATTATGCATAAAGCCGTGCTGGAGTGTAACTCGCACGAGATTTGATTTACTTAAGCATTCATTTCTGCTGGAGCGTTGCTCGCACAAAGTTTTACATGGTTTTCATAATTCATTTGAATGTCGTACAGGAGTTTTTCTCGTACGAGGTTTTCATTGAGTTTTTATACATATATGTACTAGAGCATTGCTCGTACATGGATTTTACTTGAATTTATAATCAGTTTAAGTCGTACTAGAGCGCTGCTCGTACGTAGATTTCATTGATTTCTATGACACCGTGCTAGAGCTTCGCTCGCACGAGGTTTTCTGATATCATGAATATGCATGGAGCCGTGCTTGAGCTTCGCTCGCACAGGGAATTATATTACATGCATATAGCCGTGTTGGAGCCTCATGTAGACTGTGTCACAGTGAGATGATATGCTCACACGTGCATTCTGAGACAGAGATGATTTGGGTGGATAAGACCTATTACAGGCACCCCTGACTGAGTTTGGGTTCACGGAGTATGTTGTACCGTGTATGTCACGCGGAGTACGCTGTACCGTGGGGATTGTTGGAGTGGAGTGGCATTAGCCACGAGGTAGCAAGCCTTGCCCTCGCAATCCTGGTGTTATACTGTTCTGGCGGGTAGGACGACCCACCTCCCGTTTCAGGTGTGATACCCCGCACACTAGGTACCGTGTTGCCAGGGATCACTAAGATATGGCCATAGTCCTCGATGTTACTGATAATTACCTGATTGTCTCACATGATATAACTTGTGGTCTGTTAGACCAGGGTAGACCCGAAGGAGGGGTCAGGCCCCGATTTGACGATTTTATGATTTTCTACTATGCTCAAATATGTTTTAGATGATTTTATGATCTGTGACCCTGAAAGAAAGGTGGGTTTATAACCGCAGTTTTATAATGAACTTTATTGAATTGTTTTATGAGATGGACCCGGAAGGGTTAGTTTTTACTGCAGTTTTAAAGAAATGATTTGAATGCAGTAACATGATGATGTTTTCCATGCTTTTATTTCAAATTCATGACCTGTCTTACATGACATGAACGAATGCATGATCTTGTTTTACTTCATGCTTATTATGATTTAATGATGTCACATAAAATGCTATGAATGCATGAATTACATGATTTATATATGCACAAATAGTTTTGGATAAACTATGGCATTGAATATGCATGACTTTGTGCGTGAAATTTTAAATGAAAAGAAATGGATTTAAGGGCATGGCATTATGAGCATGTAGATAGTGGAGCTATCTACTTACTTGCATAATTGCCTTACTGTGCGTGTGGTTTGCTCACCCCCCTTATTTTCCCATCTTTTCAGAGCACTCGCAATAGTTATTGAGCGGCTGAGGACTTGCATGCTTGGTATTCGCTGCTTCCTATCGAGAGACAGGTATACACATTTGTATAGTTTTGTATCTAAATATGTGATGCACAGTACTGTAAACGAAAATGATGTCGGGGATGTAGAGTTATAAATACCATTGAGTATGTATTTATTTAAAGTCAAAGAATAGTAAACTCTGATATATGAATGTGATTTTGGGAATGGAATGGTAATAGTGAGAGGTGACTAACACCGAATCATAGCCCAACTGTGTTGTAGGATGGTCACGATGAGAGAAAGGTAAGAATTAAATAATAAATAAAAAAGTAAAAAATTTACTCTGATTTTTAGAAAATTTGGGTCGTGACATGTATGTTTTGAGCATGGCATCATGATCACGTAGATAGTGCAGTATCTACTTGTTCGCATGATTGCCTTACTAAGCGTGTGGTTTGCTCACTCCCCCTTACTTTCCCCTCGTTATAGAGCTTTGAGTATAGATTGAGCGTGATTGGAGGCTTTCCCTTTTGGTATCCACTGCATCCCATCGCGTAAGGTATACACACTTGAATTATTTTGTATCTAGACTAGACATAGCACAGTAGCATTTTGTATGTAAACATTGGGGATGTAAAACAATGTAAACACTTGTAAACAGTAACTCTGATATATTTATAAAAGTGTTTACTTTTGAAATTATGTTGCAAATTAAATTGTTATGGATGGATGAGGTAGACATTGGCACATAGCCCAACTGTTGAGTGTATAGCTGTCCACGATCGAGGTAAGGATGATTAATAAACAACGCATGAAAATGCAAAAAATTTATACGTATTTTGGTAAGTTGAGGGTCGTGACATCCGACCCATCTCTCTCAGGTCTAACCTATCATGAAAACAAGTGACATATCATGCGAGACTCAGTGGCTAAATGCAATACTCTCCTGGACTATGGCCATATCCTATAATGGTGAAATCTCAGGCAACACAGATCTCGGTTTGCATGTTATCACTGCTGTAATAGGAGGGGGTCAGTCCATCACAACCGCTAGCTATATACTCCTCAACTCCACAACTCCCCACAACACATGGTACAGTGTACTCCATGCCACTCGCACAGTACAACGTACACCCATGGACCCTCTCCTGATGGTTGGGATGCCTGCCATAGGTCTTAGTCCTCACACCATGGAAATACATCATAGTCGGGGTGCTTGCCATAAGTCTTAGCTCTCATACTATGGAAAATAAATGTCACGTCTCTAAATCCACATGCGAACATCTCAACAGTGTGACACTCAGTCTACACGGAGGAAATCGTCACGGTTTTTCTATAACATGTCTTATATATCACGTAAAAACTATAGTGCGCGTCTTGAGTGTGACTTATAATCAACAGTCTGCCTCTTAAACACTGTGTATGCATCTCAAAATATTTCAAAATATCAAACACTAGTGCAAGTAACCTCTAGCACAAGGTTAATGCATAATTCTCTTTTCAAATCAAGTACGAGCTATCGCTCCAGTACTATATCATGTATAAATCATGAAAAGTCGAGTATGAGCATTGCTCCCAGTACTCTATCATGTAAAATTGAGAATGAGCAAAGCTCCCAATACTCCATAATACATCAATCACAAACTGAGTACGAGCTATGCTCCCAGTACTCTAACATGCATAAATCGCATTAAAATTCAAGTACGAGTATATACTCAAGTACTTTATGATGCATATCTCAAATATAGTGCGAGTATCCTCTAGCACTTATGGTTTTCACACAAAACCAGATAGATGGCTTATTCAAATCACATTTCACACAAAGAAATCAAATAAGCACTCAAATGTGCTGTTTTTCGCATATACATGAAAACATTAGTCATTCTATCATGCAGCTCATGCATTTTGGGTCACAACATGCTTCTAAGGCTTTTTATCCTATTTTTGGATAATATACACTTATTCTCATTTATCTCTATCACAACAACATGTCTCTTTAAGGGAATTCACATAGAATATAATATCGAAATTATATTCGAAATACGTGTAGCCATCTCTAGCTACTCACGAAATTCCTTTACCTCGGATCACATCAAATGACCTCTCTTCCTTGTTTCTGCTCAGTCTTGTAGTCCGATAAGCTTCCACGATGATTTCTGAAGCTGTTATAATCATTGGCGTTAGTATCTCTCTATATACTCATTTAAATTGCTAAATCTCTATTAGGCATATCATTTCACTATTTTCTCCCAATATGGTATAAAATCCCATTTTCACATAACTATTTTTATTTCTCTTTATTTCCAATTTATATATTTCATAAGATTAACTTATAATCTTCCATACATGCATATTTCATCATCAAACTCATGTTAACACCATTTCCTCATCACTTCCTTATTTTCACACCAATAACTAGGTCATGCTCCTTTTTCATGATTCTTTCATTTTCAACAATTCATATACATACCAATAAACTCATCAACACACCTAGTTTAACATATATCAACTTGGTGCATTAAATCTTACCTAGCTAAGATTTCCTTCCTTTTTTCACCAAATTGGTACAAATCCTCCTTGCTCCTTCAACTCTTGATTTCAATCTCTTGTTTCCAAGTATATTGCTCTCCTCTTTGCCAATAACAACTTTGCTCACTTATACCTCACTCAAAACTGAATACAAACTGAAGTTTCCTAACTTAGAAATGTTAGGTTACACTTTTGCTCTTGAATGGAATAGTTTCTCTCGTACAAACTGAAGTGCAGAAGTCCAATATTTATAGAATTGGTCATATGAGATTGATCTGCTAACCAATGAGATCGATCTACCCTTGCATTTTTTTCTCTCGAAACCAACCTTCCAGGCTTAATGAGATCGATCTGCTCCTAGCATGAGATCGATCTGCACATCACAGAACCTTAAGGAGATCAATCTGCTCTTGCATGAGATCGATCTTCTCCAAGTCAGTAGCTTAAGGAAATCGATCTAGCCCCTCTAGGATCGATTTTTTCTTCACAAAATGCTTGGCAGATCGATCTGGCCCCATTGGAGATTGATCTGCCCTGTTCTGTTGCTCAAACAAGAGCATTTTTAGCTCTTCCAGATCGATCTCTCATCCCATAAGATTGATCTCTCATTCATATTTTCCAGATTTTACTGTAGTTTTCTGCAGTAACTTACACCAAACCTCTTAGATTTTGCTACCATGGTCATTTTCTCATCCAACCACCTTTAAGGCTGGAAAATGATATCCATTCATACTTTATACACATTGAAACTTGTGTGCATTCATTATATAGCCATAGGTATACAATATAAACCCAAATGGAAGTATAAAACTCATGCAACTCATTCCATTTTACTGTACATTGGTTTTCAATTTACTTAACCATCCATTTTTCATTCCATCCACATTTACCACTTCAAAACATTCATTCCTCATAATTTATATAATTTGTGACCTGCTCATATATCACAATCTCATAATACAAGTGTGTACATTGCATTATGGACTTTACATCATTTATGCTTCACATAGCATGTATATATATATATATATACTTATGAATTTGAGGGTTTTACAATAATACTTTTCCCAGATAATGCACCTATTTAATCGGGTTACTATGAATTAGGATGAATCTGAAAGTTAATGAAAGAATGTGAATGGAAAGTATGATTGTTAGTTGTGGATATCTAGGGTTTTTGAGATGATTTGATTTACATGAATGGTATTAAGGATATGGGTTACTATATTGTTTTGTTTACAGGTTGGGTAGAGCCAAATTGCATTCGTTATGCTGCCGAAATTTCTAGAAATATTAGGACGCTAATAAAATCCTTCACTTATTAGTCTAAAAGATTTAAACCTATATCGGATACGGAACTACAATAAAAGATCTGAAAGAAATTAAAAGAAACACTAGTTCAAGATTAGATCACATTAAAACGTTTCCGCTTTAATTTAGGCGCTTAGGGATAGAAGTAGATGTCACGGGTCGTGATATACAGTGGGATAGTCGTTATTGATATATAGGGAGTTATGCCTATTTACACGTGTTATCATTTTTCGAATAATGTTATCGTGATTGTTATCGTTTTATCAAACAATGTTATCGTAAATGTGATTGTTTTATTGAAAAGTGCTAACGAATCGAATATGGTTTTACTGAAAAGTATTTATCATAAATGATATCTTTTTACTGAATATTGTTTATCGTAATCGTTATCGTTTTATCGAAAAATGCATTGAATTGAAAATGATTATAGTGTTTATGAAAGTGCATCAATTTTTATCGTATACTGCATTGTTTTGTAGCAACTAATATTCATAACATGAATTGCATATATCATGTTAGAATATTGTGAGTTTGAAATTATATGTCTACTAGACTATTTTGTCTTGTGGTCAGGTCCATGGGTAAATAAGGTACTTCAAAGTATTCTTTCGACTAATACCATGAAAGACCTCAACTATGTCACTAGCTTTAGTGATTTAAGTATCAGAATATCGATTGAATATAAAAAATAGAAATATTATGTGAATAGTACGTATCGAATTTATATTGTAATATGTAAGACCCGAATTTAATTAAAATACGAAAATTAAATAAGAAAAGATGGGGAAACTATGAAGGAAGTCGGGTTAAATTAATCCCGAACACGTGTAAGGGCAAAATGGTCAAAAGACCAAAGGTCCGTATAATTTCGATAAGAAAAATTTAATTAAAACATGGATGTAAGAAATCTTGGTCAATAAAGGTGAAATAAATTTATTTTGGGTTAAACTAATCAAGATATTAATTTATTGGAATTAATCGGGATTAATTGGAATTTTTAGTACAGAAAATTAATCCCGAAAATAATCGAAAAATATACCGAAAAGTCATTCGGGACAATATCCCGAAAATACGAAGAAATTATACCCGAAAAAAGGGGTTAAAATATAATAAATAAATTAAATTAAATTAAATTAATTAATTTAGAATTAAATAATAATTTTAAGGGATATTTTGGATTTTTATAGAGTATTTTAAGGAATAGTGTAATAATTAAAATAAATAATAATAATAAAAATAATTAATAAAAGAAATGAAAAAAAAGAGAAAATGGGTCGGGGAGAGAGAAAGAAAGAAATAGAAACAAAAACGGAAGAAACGGAACCGAGGAAGAGAGGATGGCCGGCGAGCCGTCCGGCGACCAACGACCCCGACGAGGAGCCGACGAGGAAGAGGGGAGGCTGGTGAGCAAGATGGTACCGGGATCGCACCGTGCAGTGGCCGGAGGAAGCCGATCGGAGGAGAGAAAGGCTGACGGGATTGAGGGGCTCGGTCCCGGCCAACGGCGGCGATCCGGGCGGAACCGAGGCCCGATTTCGAGAGCCCAGGCGACGGCGGTGCTTTTGAGACCGATAGCACCCGACGAGACGGCGGGAATCGCCGGCGATGGCCAAGAGGAGGAAAATGGGTCCGACGGCCGAGGGAGAAGAGCCGGACCGGCGGCGTTCCGGCGAGCTTGACCCAAACCGAGGGCAGATTCGAGCTGCGGACAACCTCACAGAGCTGCTGGCGGTGGAAGCCGGTGGAGAATCGGCCGGCAAGGCAGTGAACCGGCGGTGAACCGGTCGAACCGGGGTGAACCAGCGGTCTGAACCGGTCCGAACCGGACTGAACCGGTTCAGCCAAAAAGAGAGGAAAAAAGGAAGAAAAAAGGAAAAAGAAAAAGAGAAAAAAATTGGGGAAAATTCCTGTGGTGTAATCGAGCTTCGGGTAAGTCAGTGAGCGGTCGAATTGACCCGATTTAAATTTTGGAGTATTTAATTTAATTAATTTTGGGCTGAAAACTTACCCGAAAAAATTGTGGAATTGTGTAGCTCGACGATTGGCATCCACCGAGGGCTCGAGACAGCCTCGAATTTTGTACTAGCATGGAATCTCGGGTAAGTAACCCTTATTTACGACAATTTACATCGTTATGCGTGATATGAATTTAAATTCCGCATAAATTGAATTAAATTATGAAAATTTAGATAAATTGTCGTAAATAATAAATTTAGCTATTCGAGAATTAGAACGAGGCCCAATAAATTATTGGTGGGCCCAATGAGCCCAATAGGCCTCGATAAAGTGAGAATTTAGTGAAAAACGGGCTTAAGGCCGATTAAGGCCCATTAAGGTGCAATCGGGCCCAATAGGGGTAAATGGGCCCAATGTTTAAATTAAGCCCAGAAAAGATTAAATACAATTAAATTGTATGTTATCTGACCTGAGGAATATTGATACGCAGTTTCGGGCATTTGATTGGGAGCATATCGGACTGCGCGACGAGACAACAGAGGAAAAGAAAAGGTCAGACTCGACAGGAAAATAACGTAAGGGAATTCTGCGGACTGCTAGAGGTAACTTTACGCAATTTTAAGTTCATATGCAGTCCTTTAAAATTTATCTGAAGGGTCTAGAGGTCGAATAATAATTTTAGTGCCCCGAATGGGTAAATTACTAAAATACCCTTGTTAAGGGTAGAACTTACAAATTTAGGAAAAATTTAGAGGAGCAAGGACAAAAGGTTCCTGCTCATTCTGGAGGTATTTTAACACATGCATGAGTAGGCTGGCTCACTTGGAAAGAAAATGCACAGCATTGCATACTTTCAACAATATAATTATTTTGAAAACTGTTTTGAGGAAACAGAGCCGCCTACGTGTTTTATTGACATATGACGTGCTAGAGCCCAGCTCGCACGATATTTGATTTGTGTGATGCATGCATTAGTGCTGGAGCGAGAGCTCGCACTAGAGTTTTACATGCATAGGTGCTAGAGTATAACTCGCACCAGATTTCATATGCTTTTTCGTGACAGGGTGCTAGAGTCTAACTCGCACCATATTTTTATAAGATTTTCATGTGATTTATATACAGAGTGCTGAGCGTAGCTCGCACTAGTTTTACCGGATTTGTGGAGTAGCGCTGTCTACCCTTGGAGTCAACCAAAAGGCCCAACAGGCTCAAAAGACCTCTTAGGTGGGGTGAGAGTGAGGGATGAGGTTGGCGGCCTCGTGGGGATGTAAAGCGGGCTCTGCTAGTTTTACTTAATTGATAAGAGTGCTGAGCATCGCTCGCACTGATTTTATGAGAACATGCAATGAGCCGTGCTTGGAGCATCGGGTAGACTGTGTGTCACCGATTAAATAGGCTCGCACGTGCGTTTTGAGACATGGCATGAGTATTGAGAAACAAACCTCTGTGGGAAGCAGGCCAATTGGGCTGGAGTACCTAGAGATATTATATGGGTTCACGGAGTACGATGTACCGTGCAAGTAGCATGGAGTACGATGTACCGTGTGGTATCTTCGGATATGGCATCTCCGGATGCAGCATCTTCGGATGCCTGAGATCGGATAAGACTGACGGGATGGATTGACCCACCTCCTGGGCGGTTCCCGATCATGGTGAGAACCCGCACACTAGGATCCGTGTAGCTGAGGAACTCCCGAGGACAGATATGGCCATAGTCCTAGTTATTGCCGTTATACAGATATTGCCTCGTCTTGCATGTCGACGATTTCGATGATTTAAACTGGGTTTTTAAACTAAATTTGCATGATGGTATTTCCATGCTTTTCAAACCCACGTGTGATGTAAACCGTTTTCATGGTTTTGTGTGAGTCAGGATCACCCGCAGGAGGGGTCGAGTCCTGACTTTATTGTGAAAATTTTAATTGAGAAAGAAATGATTTGTAATAATTGCATGTTGATTTTCCGTGCAAATGTGTTTTACATAACATCATAACGCATATCATTGTTTTAAAATGTGTGGAGAAATGGTGGTTTATGCATGGCACCACGTTCATGTAGGTAGTATGGTTACCTACTTGTTCGTAGGATTGCCTTACTGAGCTTGATGTGCTCACCCCTTTCATTTTCTCCCACAGATAATCTCCAGTTGAAGTTACGACGACTCAGTACTGCATTCCGGATATCTGCTGCTGCCCATCAACATAAGGTATATACACTTGTACATATTGTATCTACATAAGCATAGCACAGTAACATGTTTATAAGCAACTTTAGGGGATGTATAAATATTGTAAACAATTATAAGTGACTGGAAAAGAAATAAGTTAGATGGTAATTGAATGGTGGGACTGGCATTGACGCACAGCCCAATTATTAGTGGAGTGTTGGTCACGATTCGAGGACAGGTAAGAATTTAAGTAAATAATAAAAAGCGAAAAATTAACTCTGATTTTTGGGTAGTTTGGGTCGTGACATAATATGTATTTAGTATAATTGTGTACATGCATTATAAAATAGTATATTGTATGTTACTAACTTCACACTTGTACGGTTAACTTATTGAGTTTTAACTCACTCCCCACACTAATTTTGATCACATGTTAAGCCTAGAGTGTACATTCGCTGATTTTAGTATCTAGCCTCGAAGTTTCAAGTTTCAAAGAGCTCGCAACGTATATATGGTATACCTTTTTATTGTGTAAACTTTTTAATTTTTAGACAATTTTCCATCAGAACATGGGCCTGGATGTGTAACATGTCTACGTACATTTATGTCGCCAAAAAAAATTATTGAGTTTGGGATGTAAATGAATCTTTGTTTGCTGATACTGCAAAAATCGAGAAAATATTTGAATATTTTGAAAGTATATATTTTGGAGGACCAAACGATCATATTTTTCGATTAAATTCGGATGCGTGATAGACTATGGAGTGTACTAGAAAGATAGATGGTTGAGTTGTAAATTTGACGGCATTTGACAGATGAAATGATTAACTGTCTAAAACCGATCATACTAGGAGAATCACCGCTTTTACGTAGAAATTGTTATTAAATGATTTTTAGTGATTTTATAAGTTATATTGAACTAGGACTAGTGGCGTTACCAGAAATTTGTGTAGGTGGGGTCAATATTGTTATTTAATACAATATCGATAAAATTAAATATAATAGAAAATATTTCATAATACAATTTTCAAATAAATAAAATTTTTTTAATCTATTCATAATAAAAATTTAACTCAATAGTAATATTAGTGGTATTTTATAAATGTTTTTCATTTTCTTTGCTAATAAAATTGTTATAAAATAATGCAAGTAGGTAGATGAAACTATATTTTTTCTTTTATTATGATATTATATTATGTTATTGAATAACTAACTATGTATAAAATAATTATAGCAACAAGTACAACAAATCAATTATTTATAAATCAGATCAAATTTATGTGTAACATTCATTCTAGAGGTAATCAAGGAAAAATTATAGTCGAAAAGTGTGATCACAACATAATGATGAGAGAATTTCAATAAGAAACAAGTAACGAATCAAAATTAAAATAAGACTGAAAATATGATAACTAAAAAAATCAATAGAACTACATGCTAAAAATGTTTACTATCTTACTACTTAAATTTGTAATAGTGAAAGAAAATTATTATAGCTTTCACATTAAAATGAATTAAAAAATGAACACCAATTTGAATTTTTTGACCCTTTTCTTACTTAAGTTTAACAAATTTCAAAGGTGTCAATATAAGAAAAAAACAACAATTTTTTATACTAAATACTAATTTTCTTTTATATTAAATACTTAATACTTGATTTTTTTAGAAGTTGAGTGGGGTCAATTAACCCCACTCATTGTAAGGTGGCCACACCACTAACTGGAACCTTAAGTAAATTGCCTTCAACAGTATCAAGCAGTTGACTGCTTAATATTACTGTATCAGACTACTCACATAACAACACAATGTTAAGGCACAAATTAAAAAATTAGCCCAAATTTTCGTACTTTTGCTTATTGTACTATTTTATCTCGTCTTTCGAGGCATGATAATATGGTCTTTAATTTAAATGATATTTATTTTATACAAATTTATAAATATTAAATTTTTTTTAAGAAACTCTCCATCATTCTAAGAATTTCTTAAAAATTTATCTCGAGATAAACTGTTTCATTTATATTTTGCGATGACTATCCTTTTTCAATTTCTCCGTGTTTATCCCAAGTGGTATACCTAACAACAAAACCTTTGTAATAAAGGTGTTTACGCACCTTAGCCACTTCCAAGAATTGTTTATTCATACATTTGCTACAAGGACATTTAATTCGATTTCCACTAACTACCTCCGGATGAGAAAATGCAAAACTAATAAACTCTTCAACTCCATTCAAAAATTCATCTCTAATGAATCCATCTACATCTAATCGACAATACATCCAAGATCTATCCTTATCCATTTTTCACACAGATAATATTATATTTGAAAATATAGAATAACAATTACACTATATCAGCATATAATTTTTGTCAATTAAGTAAATCAGAGGAAAATTTATAATAATTTTGTTTATTCCATACCTGTCGAATGAATAACCTTAAATAACCCTAAAACGTAACTGTTCATTAAAATATACCTATGTATTCTTCGTTCATATTTACTTTAATTATTTATTAATTTCCAAATAATATATAAAACTAAAAAATAAAGAAATAATTTTGTAATACATATTATAAACATGTAATTTAAATTGAACTTACCTTTAATGTATGTCGTATATGACAGTTGAATTTGAAAATATAACCTGGAGTTAAAAAAAAAAATTAAACATTGAATGTATGTAACGTGCATATAAGAAAAGTTAACATCTACAATAATAAAATAAATAAACTAAAAATATCAATTATTACAAAATAAATCAAATTAGCTAACATTAATATATATAGATTTAAATCTTGGAACTGAATATGTGGAGAATTATATTTAAAGTCCTAAATTTCTTTAAAAATTTTGGCAACATTACGACTGCAATTTGTCTCTACCCAACCTACAAATAATACTATATAGTAGTCCAAATCATTAATACAATTTATGCATATTAAATCATCTCAACAACCTTAGTTATCCACAACTAACAATCATGCTTTCCAATCACAACTAACAATCATGCTTTCCAGCAAACATCATTGTCCTAAAAGTCCCATTTAGTCGAACCTACCCCTTCCATACTCATGTAAATTTTTCATGATTAATTGATGCAAACTTATTAACCAACAATTCCTTATAAATTTCCAGCTAAAGGATTTATATTTGATGCAATTTTTTGCATTTCATTTTATTTCATATCAAGCATCAATTGTGTTTTTTTTTTTTGCATACTAACATATGGTCTAACTCTCCTAACCAAAAGCATGCATAAATTAATTTTTTTTTTTACATTACATTTGCTTTCATAAAAAACAAAACGTTTGAAGGCGTCAAAGCTTTTGATAAAAAATTAAATAATCTACTTTATATTGGACCATTCAAATTAATAAATTTGTTCTTAATGGCTTGTCAGCTGTAAAATATTTTAATTTGGTAACTTTTTATATTATTAAAAGATTTTATATGCCTATAAATTTATTTATTAAGTTTTTCACCAAGACGTACACACACATATATATATATATATATATATATATATATATATATATTGAAGTAATCAAATAGATTAAACAGAAAGTGAAAAGGAGAGTTGGAAACCTATGCTGATGATAATTTTAGGTAGATCAATAAGGCAGTTGGCCCTTTTTTTTATAATCGTTTCCTTTTTGCTCGAAGGTAGGGACCTAAGTTTATTGAGTAGAAGAATTTAATGATGAAAAGGCCAGCTTGATTCCTGGTTGGTTTCTTTTACTTTCTTAGTTTCTTTCTTTATTTAATTACTCACTGCCTTCATAAATTTTTTTTGTTTATCATCATGATTAATGGCATTTGAAGGTGTTCATGAATTGGCCCAGCACAACATCACATCATTTCATGATCCAGCAAGTGATCTGTGAGATACATATAATAAAATAATTTCTTTTTCCTTTTTTTTTTTTTTTGCTATAGGATACTCATCATACAACTTAAAGGGTCTGGCTTTTTTACAGTTTGCTGATTAATAATTTCTAATCACTAGTAAATTGCAAAAAATACCTTCAACCCTACTCAACATCAATGTGATTTTTCTATTAAATAATTAATTCATTATTATTTTTTTTAATTTTTAAATTATTGGATTTCGAGTGTTGGTTAACTTCCCATATAATCTCAGTCTCATATATACTAGCATTGCTGTGAGTGCATAATGGTGACCAAGGAAAAGGAGAAAGGAAATCGCAGAGAAAAAAAGCAACCCTACTCTATACGATTGGTAAGAGACCTATGTTGGATTTGGAAGGTTCATCTTAATTTGTGAGAGACAAAAGAAGCAGTAATGGAATGTTGAATTAAAAATTTCAGGACACATTGAATTAAAACTCAATCCCTAGCTAGAAATCCCCAAATTTGACACAATCACATAGCTAATTAAAACATTATAAAGCAAAAATAAAACGAAAAAAAAATTGCTACAGTAGATAATTTATGGTTGCCTGAGATTGTTACCAGCGTTGGAGGGAGAGGCTCACCGTCGGTGATAGGGGAAAGGGAAGAGGGCGGTGACAGGGGAAAGGGAAGCTGTATGCGGGGCAGCTGGAGCAGGGTGTGCGTAGATTGTAGAAGCAATACTGAAGCAACGAAAGGGAAGTCGTATGCGGTGGCCGCGAGGTGAAGCTACTAGGTCAGAGGTCGGTGACAGGGGAAAGGGAAGAGGGCGGTGTGGCTAGAAAGCTGGGTTTGGAAGACTGAAGAAAGCGACGGAAGGTGAAGACTGAGATTGTAGAGAAATCGAGTGGGGTGAAATGAAGAAAGAAGACTGAAGCAACGAAAATAGGGCTCGAAATATTTTATGCGTTCAGGGCTTTTCAGCGACGAAATTTCGTCGCTGATATAGGAATCAGCGACGAAATAAAAATTATAAAAAAATCTGAGATATTTGTAAGGCATCTGCGACAGAACTCCGTCGTCGAAAACTTTCAGCCTCAGAAAACATCTACGACGGAATTCCGTCGCTGAAAGTAATCAGCGACAGAATAAAAACTATAAAAAAATATGAGAAATTTGTAATGCATCAGCGACGAAATTTCGTCGCTGACAGCTTTTCGCAATAGACTACATCTGCGACGAAATTTCGTCGCAGAAAGTAATCAGCGACGGAATTAAAAATATGAGAAATGACCACACATCAGCGATGGAATTCCGTCGCTAACAACGTTCCCCGACAGACCACATCTGCGATGAAATTCCATCGCAGAAAGTAATCAGCGACGGAATTAAAAATATGAGAAATGGTCACACATCAGCGACGGAATTTCGTCGTTGAAAACGTTCCGTGACGGACCACATCTGCGATGAAATTCCGTCGCAGAAAGTAATCAACGACGAAATTAAAAAATATGAGTAATGGCCACGCATCAGCGACGGACCACATCTGTGATGGAATTTCGTCGCTGACTATTTCAGTGACGGAATAAAAAATATTAAAAAATGTAAAATTCACCATGCATCTGCGACGGAATTCCGTCGTTGAATCATTTCCACGACGAATTATTTCAGCGACGGATTTTCGTTAGTGATTTTTTCAGCGACCGAACTAATATATAAAAAAAATAAGGATGAATTTGACAGGATTCCGCGACGAAATTCCGTAGCAAAATCAGTCGAAAATATAATCTATATATTTGAAACCTTTAGCGACGGAATTCCATCGCAAATCCGTCGCAAATGGATTTTTTTAACGACGGAATAATTCCGACGCTAATTTTTCGTTGCTGAAAGGCAGTTTTGTTGTAGTGCTCCACCTTAAGTATTCAAGTAGTATAATTCAACTTTCTTGGAGAGATTTCATAATCGGATTCATTAAGTTTCTTATGAGAATATTTCTAATCTATTTCTTATTTAATTTTAATTTTTATATCTTATTTTACTTTATTTTTGTTTCTTTTAGTTTTATATACTTCTTATTTTTCCTAATTTTAATTTTTATAAGTTTGGGTGTTGAATTTATAAGAGTTTTGGGATTGTCCCACCAAATTTAAAAAATTTTTGATTTTGATTTTATTTTGATAACTAGATTTGATCGGGTCACTATCTTGTTTTCACCATATTCAGAATCTTTTTCTGGTTATCTTATTTCTAATTTTTTTAGTTTTTCTATTATTTTATATATTTTTTTATGATAAAAAGAGATAAGAGATAAAATGAAAAAGAAATGAAACTTAAGCACATTATTTTGTAACTTAGCTTTGAAGCTCACAATTTAATAAATTCAAATAAAAATTTAAAGGTCTGAGTCATTTCAAATCCCATTTTGATTATTAAAATGGCTTACAAATCCAAAAGAAAAATAAGAGATCCAACAAGCATCAAATTGAAATATTGTTAAGATTTCCAAACAATTTGGTGTCAAATGATCATTTGACAAATCTTTAGTGATGAAATTATTTTAGAATTTATAATAATAAATTTCAAAATATTTTCTAAAGTTGGTGAATGATATAGTTAACATTACTACAGTGTAAGAACGTTCTTACAATTTATTCCAATAAAAAGTGATTTCAAATAGTAATAATAATAATAATAATAATAATAATAATAATAATTCAATATTATTATAAGAATTAAAAAAATTTTATAGTAGACAAATAAAACATTAAGAATACAATAAAATACAATATTAACATATTTTTACTAATTACAAATATAATAAAATATTTTTATTAAAAATATTATAATTTCAAATAATTATAAAATTTTGAGAAAATAAAGAAGTAGTAAATCAATTTAATTTTTTTATCAAAATAGTTTGAAACTTTTAAAATAATTTAATAATTAAATTTAAAATAAATATTGTTTTACATTTATTTAAAATAATTTAATAATAAGATTGAAAGAAGACAAATCCTACACTAACCTTTAATCCTTTATTAACCTATATAACAATAACTAACAATTAATCGAAAAATATCCTTGTGCAAAATCAAGAAGTGTTCTTAATTATCCTTAGCGGTAAATTTCAAAAAACTCAAGCTATTAGCATAGCTAAGTCCATAACACAATTCTACTTTACCAAAGATTCATGTGTTACTCCAAGTTTGCTTACAATATTGTCGAAATCAACATCTATTTGGTTATTAAGTCGATCTAAAGTATGTTTCGGTGTTTCTATATTTAATTTTCATTTGCATTAAATGCTTTACAATATGATTATGTTAGCATCAGCCGAAACATGATGAGGTAGTTGACTATAACCTATAAATAATATATATTATGACCACGTTTCAGAACAATTTATTTTTTTTATTTCTTCATTCTATTTAATTGTTATAAATAATTTATTACTTTTTATATGCATAATTCCGATAAGATTCAATTTTAGATGCATAATTCGGGTCAGCTAGAGTCCAATCACAGATTAGTGTTGAAGGATTATTTGGTGCAGGTATGCTTTCCTAGCTCTCAAGACACCATTTTTTGCTCGTTTATATACGGAAATGGCTAGAATTTCTCAATATTGTCTCCAAATAAATGCAATGGCATAACTTGTAAATAAAAATCAAATACATACCTCGTTTCTTTGTGCGCCATATCTGACAAATATATTGTCTACATTTAGTAGCGAGCTTTAGATTAAGATGAACATAAAATCAATAATAAATTAAATGCCACATAATAATCTTTTAAGAGTTGGCAACTAATATTATAATTTTATAATAAGATTGAAAGCAAACTAATGCCATACTAACAATTAATATTTTATGTGCCAATTTAACAAATAATAACAAACAATTAATTGAAAAATCTCAATTAGGGCTTTAATGGAAGAAAAAAAAATGAAGAGGCACTACAAGTTTCTTCACCTTATCTCATTTCTCAACTTTATAGTCAATTTTTAAATCGAAAATTGATTTCAATTAAGATTTTAGATTTTTTGCTTTTGATTGAAAATTTTTATTTACTCAATCATATCTCTAATTTTTACTTGGCAGGATGAGAAAGTATTCTGATTTGGTTCGACGTGAGGGCATTTGAATGCAAAATCAAACTTCTTTAAAACCTCTAAACTATCGCTTGCAATAATGATAAAACTACAAGTCTACAAATCAACCACAACCGAATTAACTTAATTGTACCAATCACCATATTTATCAAAGCAATTCTAATTAATAATGGGTCTTTGTCAGAAGATTTTGGAGGGCACGTAGATAAACAAGACAATTCCTGATCCAGAAAGCATGTAATTGAGGACATTTCGGAGTATATAAAGTCTATGAATTCATCAGAGTTTGTGTGTCTTATCATTTTTCCAATTCCTAGCTATCTCTTATTGCCTTACGTAATATGGCTTTCAAAAACCAGCTGCTGCATCCATTCACTTATTTGGCCTTAATAATCTTAATAGCCGGTGCTAATTTAGGTTGCGAAGCCACATCGCGCTCTCTCCAAGAAGCGTCAATGTATGAGAGGCATGAGCAATGGATGGCTCAATATGGACGGGTGTACCAGGACAACAATGAGAGGGAGAAACGTTTCAACATTTTCAAACAAAATGTGGCACGCATAGAATCTTTCAATGCAGCCAAAGCCAAACCTTACAAGCTCGGTGTGAATCAATTTGCAGATCTTACCAACCAAGAATTCGTTGCTTCTCGAAATAGGTTCAAGGGCCATATGTGTTCCAACAAGGCTACAACTTTCAAATATGAAAATGTTACTGCATTACCTTCTAGCGTGGACTGGAGAAAGAAAGGAGCTGTCACACCTATTAAGGACCAAGGCCAATGTGGTAAGTTCCAATTTCTTATAGTAATTAAGATATATTACTAGAGTGGTTTTTGGTTTTATGCTCCTCATGTTGAAATGCAGGATGCTGTTGGGCGTTTTCGGCTGTGGCTGCCATGGAAGGGATTACTAAACTAACAACAGGTAAGTTGATTTCCTTGTCTGAGCAAGAGTTGGTTGACTGTGATACCAAAGGTGAGGATCAAGGGTGTCAGGGTGGTTTAATGGACGATGCCTTCCAATTCATCCAAAAAAACAAAGGCCTGACAACTGAATCCAATTACCCCTACAAGGGAGTTGATGGCACATGCAATACCAACAAGGAAGCCAACCATGCGGCCAACATAAATGGATTTGAAGATGTGCCCGCCAATAGTGAAGATGCATTGCAGAAGGCCGTTGCAAACCAACCAGTTTCTGTTGCCATTGATGCCGGAGGCTCTGACTTCCAGTTCTACTCGGGTGGTGTATTGACGGGAGATTGTGGTACTGAATTGGATCATGGAGTTACTGCTGTTGGTTATGGAGTGGATGATGATGGAACCAAGTATTGGTTGGTTAAGAACTCATGGGGCAGTAGCTGGGGTGAAGAAGGGTACATTAGGATGCAGAGAGATGTTGATGCAAAACAAGGCCTTTGTGGCATAGCAATGCAAGCTTCCTACCCTACTAATTGAAGCCGTAAACTAAACCTCATTATCGTAGCCTATATTACTGCTATTCTTCGATGTAAAAATAAATAGTGAAATCAAGCATGAGAAGGATAGGAAGTATATGATGTCGATTTTCAATATCCATGGTTGTAAATGCAATGTCTTCGGTAATATTAAGTAGTAAATTATTATCTATTATCTTTGCACTTCACATCTCATTTTTTTGTTTTAAATAAAAAAAAATTATAATTATGGTTCATTACTAAGTAAAGAATATTATGGTGATTATATTAGTCGACAGAAAACTCCATTAATTTACTACTTAAGAAATGTCGTGTTTTGTTTCCGTAAAAATATTTACTACGGTTATTGAAATCACATTAATATCATAATTTTGACTAGGTTTATACTAAAAGTATAGTCTAAAATAAAAAAAGATCACATTTTATATAAACTTAATTACATAAAACTATTATTTTTTACACCCTGTAATTTTTAGAAAGTAAAAGTTTTTTAACTTACACTTTTCATAAAAGTGCCTACTGTAACGCCCCGGAAGCGCGGAAAATAGGGCAAATTTTTTTTCTCTACTTAGGTTGTATTCCTGTACAGTGTAGGATACTTCTTTCTTTCTTTATTTATTTTCTAGTTTTCGTATATTCCAACCACCTCATGCGTTAAATAGTAAGTAGCATCTACATATTAATTGTTTCTTGAACGTTTACATACTAATCCATAAAAACAATGATTACATCCCGTAATAATTATACACCCACATATCTGTACATTATACATGTCTGGAAATAAACATCTGTTATTATACCTGAACAAGTACTTCGTAGATAGCTGCGTAACACTTACTGCAGGATATCTGAGATGGAGAAAAAGGGGGTGAGCTTCTGGGGAAAAGCTCTGTAAGGAATATGTTTAGAATAATTCTGACTATAAAAAGCATGTGAAAATCATGCAAGTATACTTTCATTCTTTACTTCTGAAAATCAAATCATAAACTTACTTGAAAAATAATCATTCAATCGTACGTATAAATTCTATTTCGTACGTAAAACATTCATACAGGAAAATATCATAAATGCATATACTTTCCTTTTTAATACCATGAATGTCTTTTCATCTGAAAACATAAAATATGTTTTCTTTCACTAAATCATCATGTAAATCTTTATCTGAAAGCATAAATCATACTTTCTTTCATGAAAACATCATCATGCATAGTTTTCTTTCATGAAATATTCATCATACATAATTCATTTCGTAAAATCATCATATAGATCTTTTCATCTGAAAACGTAAAACATGTTTTCTTTCATGAAAACATCATCATACTTTCTTTCATAAGAACATCATCATTCTTTCTTTCATAATCATCATCATACTTTCTTTCATAAAGACTCATCATTAAAACATAGACACTAGGCTATATCTGAGTCATGCAATATATTTCATCCTCCGTAGAGGGTCATAATCATACCGATGGCCATGGTGGGGGCTGGAGACTGGATCAGGGTCGTACAGCAATCAAAATCATAAACATGTGTAGTATCTTCTCTTCCTTATCATATATTAGCACATAGCTAGGGCACGGGCACCGATGGTACTCGCCGTGCGGGAAACATTCTGCGTGCTGCGCGGGCACGAGATACTACCAGAAATCATCATCATAGACCACGAGTAGCGAGTCAACCACCACACAGGTGAAGACAAGCGCTATAAGGGTCCTACGTATCGGCATCTCAAGTGACGGAGCCGGAGCGCCACGAGTAGTTGCCATGCATATAAATAGCCTTCTAGTCTCAAAATCTCTTTTTCTTTTCTTAAATACTTTCGGAAAACATCAAAATTTCCGTTGAAACATGAATATAAAGTCATATAGAAAACTATAAAATATTCATGTGTTTCATACTCTATAAATCAGTTCATAAAACGAAACATACTTCATCAAATTGTTTCATGAGCATAAATATGCTTTGTAAATCATTCATAAATCTGAATATGCTTCATAAATCATTTCATAAATATAATTATGCTTTATAAATCATTTCATGAACATAATTATATTTTATAAATCATTTCATGAATGTAAATAGGTCAGAATTAAACTAAATTACACCCCTTACCTCGTAAACCTTAGGGCAGTGCAAAATCGTCGGGTCTCGGGATTACCTCGATTTGCGTGCCAAATTCCCGAGCTACCCAAAACGATACCAATTCATCATATATTGATCAATTTCATCTTAACATACTCAATTTTAATTTATCTTCTTGAAGTTTGACCAATTTTGACTTTTCGGTCAACTTTTCGATTTCTCTGTTTTACCGATTTAAGTCCCGTTTTTGACCAATTTCATTATTTTAATTTCTCATTTCATTACTTCATTAACCTTATGACTCATTCAAGTCCATAAATCATGTTGATCACTTTGCCAAATTTTCAATTCTTTCACTTTTCGGTTTTACACTGAGTTAAGCTATAAATCGGGCTTTCTCGGTATACATTTAACCGTTAACAACCTTAGATCCATCAAATTTCACCACAAACACATCAACACTATTCTGTCCAGATCTCAAATCCTTCATATAAATTAAATCATCTAATTCCACTTAACTAAAAACCTTCCAAAAACATCAAATAACAACATATATGAATTTTATCATCATCCATAAATTTTACCTCGGGTTTGACCAAGGTTGACCATGTTTTTCTTCCACAAAATTGATCCTCAACTGAAATTCAACATGTATATAGCTCAAAACCATGAAAAACTAGCTCAAGAACCGATCAAAGAATGAAAAATCTTAAATTCCTCACTTACCAAAAACAGGACAGATTCGTCGACCGTTTTTCTTTTGAGTTTTTCACCTAGAAAATGAACATATTTGTAGCTGAATTTTTTATATGTTATATATAACTGAATGAGGAATATTTCATCCTTCTTGGCCGACACCTGAATCTGGCCGGAAGGTGGCCGGAAAAATCGCACAAGGAGGGTAAAGGGAGGACGCCTGGAGCAACTTGGAGGATTGATTGCTCTCGGCCTAGAAGTCTGATGGGGTTGATTTTTATGCCCATTTGAAGTTCTATAAGTCTAATTTCAGACTTGAAAAACTTGGCTCAAATTGAATACCGGAAGGTCTTAAAAGTTGACAAAATGTGGGAGTTGGTCAGAAATCTGAAGCAGGACAGATTTTTGTTCTCCTTTGGAAAATTCCAAAAAAAATCATTCTAGTCTTATTTTCTCCAAATTTCCACTTCTCAAGTGCTATAATATGTCCCTAGTATGTTTCATAAACATTTGGGGTTCACTTGTTTAAGAAAAATTTCCCGATTGAGTCCATTTTGCGCGATTTAGTCAATACCAAACAAAATGACTTAAAGTTTTCAATTTACTTTAAAAATTAATTTGATCCCTGAAACCTCCATATTTCCACTTGATTTTGATTTTTCAAGTCAATTTCAACTTATATAAATTTTCTATGGCCTCGGAATAATTTTCGTGAATTTTATGAATTTAATCCGAATTTATTTCTAATTTCGAGCTCATTTGCTCGGTTTAGTACAAAACTCGAACCTTACTAACTTTTTCACTTCCAATACCTTAATTTTTTATTTCTAAACATCATTTCATGATCATACATGAAATTCTTAAGAAATTCTCGGGTTTCACATTTCTCCCCACATTTTAGGAATTTGGTCCTCCAAATTCACTCGAGTCCGTCAAATAAGCGAGGGTGCTTCTCTTTCATCAGGATCTCTAGTTCCCAAGTTGCTTCTTCTGTCGAGTGATGCTTCCAGAGAACCTTTACCAATGGAATTCTCTTCGTTCGAAGTACCTTTTCCTTCCTATCAAGAATTCGGATAGGTTCTTCCACATAACTCATGTCTCCTTGAATCTCCAAAATTTCATATTCAATGACATGGGAGAGATCCGAATTATATCTCCTCAATATAGAAACGTGGAAGACATTATGTATCCCAGCAAACTGTGGAGGTAAAGCTAGCCGGTAAGCAACATCTCCCACTCTTTCTAGTATCTCAAACGGACCGATAAAGCGAGGGCTCAACTTCCTTTTCTTTTCAAATCGCATGATGCCCTTACTCGGAGATACCTTCAAAAATACAGAGTCCCCAATCTGAACAAGTGGCCGTCTACGCACATCAGCGTAACTCTTTTGTCTACTCTGAGCAGCCCGAAGTCTGTCACAAATAATCTGAACGTCTTTAGCTACTTGTTCCACTAAATCAGGAGCCATAATTTTTTCGGTCATCCACTTCTTCCCAAGAATCGGGGATCTACATCTCCTGCCATATAAAGCTTCATAAGGAGCCATACCAATGCTAGCATGATAACTGTTATTATAGGCAAATTCAGCGAGGGGCAAATGATCATCCCATGAGCCCTTAAAATCTAGCACACACGCCCTTAACATATCCTCTAAGGTCTGAATAGTCCGCTCGGACTGACCATCAGTCTGAGGATGATAGGCGGTGCTCAAATTCAGTCGAGATCCCATGGCTTCCTGAAAACGAGTCTAAAACCTCGAAGTGAACCGGGAATCTCTATCAGAAGTAATGCTCACAGGAGCTCCATGTAATCGTGCCACCTCTCGGACATACAGTTCTGCTAGCTTATCTAGAGAATCAGTGCTCTTAATGGCAAGGAAGTGGGCACTTTTTGTCAGTCTATCCACAATCACCCAGACTGTATCATGGCCTCTCTGGGTCCTGGTTAACCCTATAATAAAATCCATTGTTATGTGCTCCCATTTCCATGTAGGTACTGGTAAGGGCTTAAGAAGTCTTGCGGGCTTCTGATACTCAATCTTAACCTGTTGACATACCAAGCACCTGACCACAAATTTTGCTACATCCCGCTTCATACCAGTCCACCAGTACACCTTTTCGCAGATCATGGTACATCTTGGTACTGCCTGGGTGCATGGTGTAACGGGAACAATGAGACTCTTTCAAAATCTGCTGTCTCAGGGCATCATCATTTGGAACACAAATTTGGCATCTGAACCTCAACAGTCCATCCTCACTGACCATAAAATCTGACTGCGAAGTTTGTTCTGCCTGGCTAACCATGTTTAGTAACCTCTGATCAATTCTCTGCCCTGTTCTGATCTAATCTAAGATACTGGGTTCAATCTGTATGCTAGCCACAAATCCAACCTCTGCTTCTTCAACATTAATCTTAAGTCCAGCGAACTGTTCTATTAGCTCCCATTCTCTAACCATCATATACGACACCATACTTTTCTTGTTAAGAGCATCTGCCACCACGTTTGCCTTACCGGGATGATACAAAATCTCGCAATCATAATCCTTAAGGAGCTCTATCCACCGTCTCTGTCTCATATTAAGCTCCTTTTGATCAACTATATACTTTAAGCTTTTGTGGTCGGTGAAAACCTAAAATTTCTCACCATACAGGTAATGCCGCTAAATCTTCAAGGCAAAAACTACAGCAGCTAACTCCAGGTCATGGGTGGGATAATTTCGCTCATGGTCCTTTAATTGTCTAGAACCGTAAGCTATTACTCGACCATTCTGCATAAGTACACATCCCAGACCCTAGTGAGAAGCATCACAATATACCGTAAATCCCCCTGAACTACTCGAAATTGTCAGGACGGGTGCGGTAGTTAATCTCTGTTTGAGCTCTTGAAAACTCTGCTCACATGCCTCAAACCATAAAAAGGGAACTGCCTTACGCGTGAGCTTAGTCAATGGAGCTGTTATTTTGGAAAATCCTTCTACAAATCTTCGATAGTACCCCGTCAGCCCCAAAAAAAAACTCCGAATCTCAGTCACAGTCTTTGGTCTCTCCCATTGGAGTACTGCTTCAACCTTGGACGGATCAACTGAAACTCCGTCTTTGGATATAATGTGACCGAGGAAAGCTATCTGCTCCAGCCAGAATTCACATTTACTTAGTTTCCCATATAATTGTTTCTCCCGAAGGGTCTAGAGCACTATCCTCAAATGTTGTTCATGTTCCTCTCAGGACTTAGAGTACATCGAGATGTCATCAATAAAAATAATTACAAATTGATCTAAATAATCTCAGAATACTTCATTCATCAAACTCATGAAAGCAGCAGGGGCATTGGTCAAACCTAAAGGTATCACCAAGAACTCATAGTGGCCATATCTTGTCCTGAATGCTGTCTTAGCCACATCATCCTTCCTAATCCTCAACTGGTTATAGCCAGACCTCAGATCAATCTTCGAAAATACTGAAGCCCCTCTCAACTGATCAAATAAGTCATCAATTCTGGGCAGATGTTACTTGTTCTTTACTGTAGCCTTATTCAATAATCTATAATCTATACACAACCGAAGGCTACCATCTTTCTTCCTGATAAACAAAATCGGAGCTCCCCAAGGCGACACTGTGGGTCTTACAAAATCTTTGTCCAGCAATTCTTACAACTGCTTTTTCTTTTTTCTTTTTTTTTTCAACTCCTCTAATTTTACTAGTGTCATTCTATAGGGAGTCTTAGAGATTGGCTGGGTATCCGTTAATAAATCAATAGTGAACTCCAGCTCTCTCTCTTGTGGTAATCCTGGTAATTCCTCAGGAAACACATCTGGAAATTCACATACTACTGGTATGTCTTGAATACTTGAGTGTTCCCATTTCGTATTCAAAATAAAGGCTATATAACCTTCACCACAATAGGATAAAAAAGTTCACACAATATCATATTTCAAAGTATCTTATATTTCATTTCATTTTCACTGATATGAATTTCCTGCAACGATACCAATAATTTTAGTTACAGCTATCACAGGTATATATAATTTATAACCAGACAAGTACAGATACTTGAGATGTAATCACACTTGTCCTAACTGACACTGACAGTACTAGACAACCTTCGCTCTGATACCACTAAACTGTAACGCCCCGGAAGCGCGAAAAATAGGGCAAATTTTTTTTTTCTCTACTTAGGTTGTATTCCTGTACAGTGTAGGATACTTCTTTCTTTCTTTATTTATTTTCTAGTTTTCGTATATTCCAACCACCTCATGCGTTAAATAGTAAGTAGCATCTACATATTAATTGTTTCTTGAACGTTTACATACTAATCCATAAAAACAATGATTACATCCCGTAATAATTATACACCCACATATCTGTACATTATACATGTCTGGAAATAAACATCTGTTATTATACCTGAACAAGTACTTCGTAGATAGCTGCGTAACACTTACTGCAGGATATCTGAGATGGAGAAAAAGGGGGTGAGCTTCTGGGGAAAAGCTCTGTAAGGAATATGTTTAGAATAATTCTGACTATAAAAAGCATGTGAAAATCATGCAAGTATACTTTCATTCTTTACTTCTGAAAATCAAATCATAAACTTACTTGAAAAATAATCATTCAATCGTACGTATAAATTCTATTTCGTACGTAAAACATTCATACAGGAAAATATCATAAATGCATATACTTTCCTTTTTAATACCATGAATGTCTTTTCATCTGAAAACATAAAACATGTTTTCTTTCACTAAATCATCATGTAAATCTTTATCTGAAAGCATAAATCATAGTTTCTTTCATGAAAACATCATCATGCATAGTTTCTTTCATGAAATATTCATCATACATAATTCATTTCGTAAAATCATCATATAGATCTTTTCATCTGAAAACGTAAAACATGTTTTCTTTCATGAAAACATCATCATACTTTCTTTCATAAGAACATCATCATTCTTTCTTTCATAATCATCATCATACTTTCTTTCATAAAGACTCATCATTAAAACATGGAGACTAGGCTATATCTGAGTCATGCAATATACGTCATCCTCCGTAGAGGGTCATAATCATACCGATGGCCATGGTGGGGGCTGTAGACTGGATCAGGGTCGTACAACAATCATAATCATAAACATGGGTAGTATCTTCTCTTCCTTATCATATACTAGCACATAGCTAGGGCACGGGCACCGATGGCACTCGCCGTGCGGGAAACATTCTGCGTGCTGCGCGGGCACGAGATACTACCAGAAATCATCATCATAGACCACGAGTAGCGAGTCAACCACCACACAGGTGAAGACAAGCGCTATAAGGGTCCTACGTATCGGCATCTCAAGTGACGGAGTCGGAGCGCCATGAGTAGTTGCCATGCATATAAATAGCCTTCTAGTCTCAAAATCTCTTTTTCTTTTCTTAAATACTTTCGGAAAACATCAAAATTTCCGTTGAAACATGAATATAAAGTCATATAGAAAACTATAAAATATTCATGTGTTTCATACTGTATAAATCATTTCATAAAACGAAACATACTTCATCAAATTGTTTCATGAGCATAAATATGCTTTGTAAATCATTCATAAATCTGAATATGCTTCATAAATCATTTCATAAATATAATTATGTTTTATAAATCATTTCATGAACATAATTATATTTTATAAATCATTTCATGAATGTAAATAGGTCAGAATTAAACTAAATTACACCCTTTACTTCGTAAACCTTAGGGTAGTGCAAAATCGTCGGGTCTCGGGATTACCTCGATTTGCGTGCCAAATTCCCGAGCTGCCCAAAACGATACCAATTCATCATATATTGATCAATTTCATCTTAACATACTCAATTTTAATTTATCTTCTTCAAGTTTGATCAATTTTGACTTTTCGGTCAACTTTTCGATTTCTCTGTTTTACCGATTTAAGTCCCGTTTTTGACCAATTTCATTATTTTAATTTCTCATTTCATTACTTCATTAACCTTATGACTCATTCAAGTCATAAATCATGTTGGTCACTTTGCCAAATTTTCAATTCTTTCACTTTTCGGTTTTACACTGAGTTAAGCTATAAATCGGGCTTTCTCGGTATACATTTAATCATTAACAACCTTAGATCCATCAAATTTCACCACAAACACATCAACACTATTCTGTCCAGATCTCAAATCCTTCATATAAATTAAATCATCTAATTCCACTTAACTAAAAACCTTCCAAAAACATCAAATAACAACATATATGAATTTTATCATCATCCATAAATTTTACCTCGGGTTAGACCAAGGTTGACCACGTTTTTCTTCCACAAAATTGATCCTCAACTGAAATTCAACATGTATATAGCTCAAAACCATGAAAAACTAGCTCAAGAACCGATCAAAGAATGAAAAATCTTAAATTCCTCACTTACCAAAAACAGGACAGATTCGTCGACCATTTTTCTTTTGCGTTTTTTACCTAGAAAATGAATTTATTTGTAGCTGAATTTTTTATATGTTATATATAACTGAATGAGGAATATTTCATCCTTCTTGGCCGACACCTGAATCTGGCCGGAAGGTGGACGGAAAAATTGCACAAGGAGGGTAAAGGGAGGACGCCTGGAGCAACTTGGAGGATTGATTGCTCTCGGCCTAGAAGTCTGATGGGCTTGATTTTTATGCCCATTTGAAGTTCTATAAGTCTAATTTCAGACTTGAAAAACTTGGCTCAAATTGAATGCCGGAAGGTCTTAAAAGTTGACAAAATGTGGGAGTTGGTCAGAAATCTGAAGCAGGACAGATTTTTGTTCTCCTTTGGAAAATTCCAAAAAAAATCATTTTAGTCTTATTTTCTCCAAATTTCAACTTCTCAAGTGCTATAATATGTCCCTAGTATGTTTCATAAACATTTGGGGTTCACTTGTTTAAGAAAAATTTCCCGATTGAGTCCATTTTGCGCGATTTAGTCAATACCAAGCAAAATGACTTAAAGTTTTCAATTTACCTTAAAAATTAATTTGATCCCTGAAACCTCCATATTCCACTTGATTTTGATTTTTCAAGTCAATTTCAACTTATATAAATTTTCTATGGCCTCGGAATAATTTTCGTGAATTTTATGAATTTAATCCGAATTTATTTCTAATTCCGAGCTCATTTGCTCGGTTTAGTACAAAACTCGAACCTTACTAACTTTTTCACTTCCAATACCTTAATTTTTTATTTCTAAACATCATTTCATGATCATACATGAAATTCTTAAGAAATTCTCGGGTTTCACACCTACACTAAATGTCACGACTTTTTTTATCATTTTTAACCAAAAATCACTATAATTTTTTTGCATTTTTTTCTTTCTTTACCCGGTTGTGAGCAAACTCACCACTGCACAGTTGGGCTGTGAGGTAGTAATAATCATTCTTTACCATTCATTTTCCAAATAAATCAAAAGTATTGTTATAAATCCAAATATTAAGTGGTATGTTCATACATGCTAAGTGTTATGACATTTACTCCCCTATATTACAAATTCAAATGATCATTGTGCTTTTACATTATTTAGATACAAAAAGAACCTTTGTGTATATACCTCTGGGTGATGGAGACGCAGCAGATGTCTCAACAAAATGCCTCAGTCCTCACTAAGCCACTATATATGCTCTGTAGAGGAGGAAAGTAGAGAGGGATGAGCAACCACACGCTCAGTAAGACAATAATGCAAGTATGGTAGATAACTACTCTATCTACATGCTGATAATGTTATGCATAAATCATTTATGTAAGACTCGAATTTAGTTAAAACACGAAATGAGTATGTTCATGAAAGGAATGATTGAAATGGTTCTAAATTAAACGAACGGGATTCGGACTGGAGATAAAGATTCAAAACACGAAATTAAAAATGCAAAAGAATTGAAATGAAATTTCTGAACACGTGAAGGTTCAGAACAATTTATTTTTTTTTATTTCTTCATTCTATTTAATTGTTATAAATAATTTATTACTTTTTATATGCATAATTCCGATAAGATTCAATTTTAGATGCATAATTCGGGTCAGCTAGAGTCCAATCACAGATTAGTGTTGAAGGATTATTTGGTGCAGGTATGCTTTCCTAGCTCTCAAGACACCATTTTTTGCTCGTTTATATACGGAAATGGCTAGAATTTCTCAATATTGTCTCCAAATAAATGCAATGGCATAACTTGTAAATAAAAATCAAATACATACCTCGTTTCTTTGTGCGCCATATCTGACAAATATATTGTCTACATTTAGTAGCGAGCTTTAGATTAAGATGAACATAAAATCAATAATAAATTAAATGCCACATAATAATCTTTTAAGAGTTGGCAACTAATATTATAATTTTATAATAAGATTGAAAGCAAACTAATGCCATACTAACAATTAATATTTTATGTGCCAATTTAACAAATAATAACAAACAATTAATTGAAAAATCTCAATTAGGGCTTTAATGGAAGAAAAAAAAATGAAGAGGCACTACAAGTTTCTTCACCTTATCTCATTTCTCAACTTTATAGTCAATTTTTAAATCGAAAATTGATTTCAATTAAGATTTTAGATTTTTTGCTTTTGATTGAAAATTTTTATTTACTTAATCATATCTCTAATTTTTACTTGGCAGGATGAGAAAGTATTCTGATTTGGTTCGACGTGAGGGCATTTGAATGCAAAATCAAACTTCTTTAAAACCTCTAAACTATCGCTTGCAATAATGATAAAACTACAAGTCTACAAATCAACCACAACCGAATTAACTTAATTGTACCAATCACCATATTTATCAAAGCAATTCTAATTAATAATGGGTCTTTGTCAGAAGATTTTGGAGGGCACGTAGATAAACAAGACAATTCCTGATCCAGAAAGCATGTAATTGAGGACATTTCGGAGTATATAAAGTCTATGAATTCATCAGAGTTTGTGTGTCTTATCATTTTTCCAATTCCTAGCTATCTCTTATTGCCTTACGTAATATGGCTTTCAAAAACCAGCTGCTGCATCCATTCACTTATTTGGCCTTAATAATCTTAATAGCCGGTGCTAATTTAGGTTGCGAAGCCACATCGCGCTCTCTCCAAGAAGCGTCAATGTATGAGAGGCATGAGCAATGGATGGCTCAATATGGACGGGTGTACCAGGACAACAATGAGAGGGAGAAACGTTTCAACATTTTCAAACAAAATGTGGCACGCATAGAATCTTTCAATGCAGCCAAAGCCAAACCTTACAAGCTCGGTGTGAATCAATTTGCAGATCTTACCAACCAAGAATTCGTTGCTTCTCGAAATAGGTTCAAGGGCCATATGTGTTCCAACAAGGCTACAACTTTCAAATATGAAAATGTTACTGCATTACCTTCTAGCGTGGACTGGAGAAAGAAAGGAGCTGTCACACCTATTAAGGACCAAGGCCAATGTGGTAAGTTCCAATTTCTTATAGTAATTAAGATATATTACTAGAGTGGTTTTTGGTTTTATGCTCCTCATGTTGAAATGCAGGATGCTGTTGGGCGTTTTCGGCTGTGGCTGCCATGGAAGGGATTACTAAACTAACATCAGGTAAGTTGATTTCCTTGTCTGAGCAAGAGTTGGTTGACTGTGATACCAAAGGTGAGGATCAAGGGTGTCAGGGTGGTTTAATGGACGATGCCTTCCAATTCATCCAAAAAAACAAAGGCCTGACAACTGAATCCAATTACCCCTACAAGGGAGTTGATGGCACATGCAATACCAACAAGGAAGCCAACCATGCGGCCAACATAAATGGATTTGAAGATGTGCCCGCCAATAGTGAAGATGCATTGCAGAAGGCCGTTGCAAACCAACCAGTTTCTGTTGCCATTGATGCCGGAGGCTCTGACTTCCAGTTCTACTCGGGTGGTGTATTTACGGGAGATTGTGGTACTGAATTGGATCATGGAGTTACTGCTGTTGGTTATGGAGTGGATGATGATGGAACCAAGTATTGGTTGGTGAAGAACTCATGGGGCAGTAGCTGGGGTGAAGAAGGGTACATTAGGATGCAGAGAGATGTTGATGCAAAACAAGGCCTTTGTGGCATAGCAATGCAAGCTTCCTACCCTACTAATTGAAGCCGTAAACTAAACCTCATTATCGTAGCCTATATTACTGCTATTCTTCGATGTAAAAATAAATAGTGAAATCAAGCATGAGAAGGATAGGAAGTATATGATGTCGATTTTCAATATCCATGGTTGTAAATGCAATGTCTTCGGTAATATTAACTAGTAAATTATTATCTATTATCTTTGCACTTCACATCTCATTTTTTTTGTTTTAAATAAAAAAAAATTATAATTATGGTTCATTACTAAGTAAAGAATATTATGGTGATTATATTAGTCGACAGAAAACTCCATTAATTTACTACTTAAGAAATGTCGTGTTTTGTTTCCGTAAAAATATTTACTACGGTTATTGAAATCACATTAATATCATAATTTTGACTAGGTTTATACTAAAAGTATAGTCTAAAATAAAAAAAGATCACATTTTATATAAACTTAATTACATAAAAATATTATTTTTTACACCCTGTAATCTTTAGAAAGTAAAAGTTTTTTAACTTACACTTTTCATAAAAGTGCCTACACTAAATGTCACGACTTTTTTTATCATTTTTAACCAAAAATCACTATAATTTTTTTGCATTTTTTTCTTTCTTTACCCGGTTGTGAGCAAACTCACCACTGCACAGTTGGGCTGTGAGGTAGTAATAATCATTCTTTACCATTCATTTTCCAAATAAATCAAAAGTATTGTTATAAATCCAAATATTAAGTGGTATGTTCATACATGCTAAGTGTTATGACATTTACATCCCCTATATTACAAATTCAAATGATCATTGTGCTTTTACATTGTTTAGATACAAAAAGAACTTTTGTGTATATACCTCTGGGTGATGGAGACGCAGCAGATGTCTCAACAAAATGCCTCAGTCCTCACTAAGCCACTATGTATGCTCTGTAGAGGAGGAAAGTAGAGAGGGATGAGCAACCACACGCTCAGTAAGACAATAATGCAAGTATGGTAGATAACTACTCTATCTACATGCTGATAATTTTATGCATAAATCATTTATGTAAGACTCGAATTTAGTTAAAACACGAAATGAGTATGTTCATGAAAGGAATGATTGAAATGGTCCTAAATTAAACGAACGGGATTCGAACTGGAGATAAGGATTCAAAACACGAAATTAAAAATGCAAAAGGACTGAAATGAAATTTCTGAACACGTGAAGGTTCAGAACAATTTATTTTCTTTATTTCTTCATTCTATTTAATTGTTATAAATAATTTATTACTTTTTATATGCATAATTCCGATAAGATTCAATTTTAGATGCATAATTCGAGTCAGCTAGAGTCCAATCACAGATTAGTGTTGAAATATTATTTGGTGCAGGTATGCTTTCCTAGCTCTCAAGACACCATTTTTTGCTCGTTTATATACGGAAATGGCTAGAATTTCTCAATATTGTCTCCAAATAAATGCAATGGCATAACTTGTAAATAAAAATCAAATACATACCTCGTTTCTTTGTGCGCCATATCTGACAAATATATTGTCTACATTTAGTAGCGAGCTTTAGATTAAAATGAACATAAAATCAATAATAAATTAAATGCCACATAATAATCTTTTAAGAGTTGGCAACTAATATTATAATTTTATAATAAGATTGAAAGCAAACTAATGCCATACTAACAATTAATATTTTATGTGCCAATTTAACAAATAATAACAAACAATTAATTGAAAAATCTCAATTAGGGCTTTAATGGAAGAAAAAAAATGAAGAGGCACTACAAGTTTCTTCACCTTATCTCATTTCTCAACTTTATAGTCAATTTTTAAATCGAAAATTGATTTCAATTAAGATTTTAGATTTTTTGCTTTTGATTGAAAATTTTTATTTACTCAATCATATCTCTAATTTTTACTTGGCAGGATGAGAAAGTATTCTGATTTGGTTCGACGTGAGGGCATTTGAATGCAAAATCAAACTTCTTTAAAACCTCTAAACTATCGCTTGCAATAATGATAAAACTACAAGTCTACAAATCAACCACAACCGAATTAACTTAATTGTACCAATCACCATATTTATCAAAGCAATTCTAATTAATAATGGGTCTTTGTCAGAAGATTTTGGAGGGCACGTAGATAAACAAGACAAGTCCTGATCCAGAAAGCATGTAATTGAGGACATTTCGGAGTATATAAAGTCTATGAATTCATCAGAGTTTGTGTGTCTTATCATTTTTCCAATTCCTAGCTATCTCTTATTGCCTTACGTAATATGGCTTTCAAAAACCAGCTGCTGCATCCATTCACTTATTTGGCCTTAATAATCTTAATAGCCGGTGCTAATTTAGGTTGCGAAGCCACATCGCGCTCTCTCCAAGAAGCGTCAATGTATGAGAGGCATGAGCAATGGATGGCTCAATATGGACGGGTGTACCAGGACAACAATGAGAGGGAGAAACGTTTCAACATTTTCAAACAAAATGTGGCACGCATAGAATCTTTTAATGCAGCCAAAGCCAAACCTTACAAGCTCGGTGTGAATCAATTTGCAGATCTTACCAACCAAGAATTCGTTGCTTCTCGAAATAGGTTCAAGGGCCATATGTGTTCCAACAAGGCTACAACTTTCAAATATGAAAATGTTACTGCATTACCTTCTAGCGTGGACTGGAGAAAGAAAGGAGCTGTCACACCTATTAAGGACCAAGGCCAATGTGGTAAGTTCCAATTTCTTATAGTAATTAAGATATATTACTAGAGTGGTTTTTGGTTTTATGCTCCTCATGTTGAAATGCAGGATGCTGTTGGGCGTTTTCGGCTGTGGCTGCCATGGAAGGGATTACTAAACTAACAACAGGTAAGTTGATTTCCTTGTCTGAGCAAGAGTTGGTTGACTGTGATACCAAAGGTGAGGATCAAGGGTGTCAGGGTGGTTTAATGGACGATGCCTTCCAATTCATCCAAAAAAACAAAGGCCTGACAACTGAATCCAATTACCCCTACAAGGGAGTTGATGGCACATGCAATACCAACAAGGAAGCCAACCATGCGGCCAACATAAATGGATTTGAAGATGTGCCCGCCAATAGTGAAGATGCATTGCAGAAGGCCGTTGCAAACCAACCAGTTTCTGTTGCCATTGATGCCGGAGGCTCTGACTTCCAGTTCTACTCGGGTGGTGTATTTACGGGAGATTGTGGTACTGAATTGGATCATGGAGTTACTGCTGTTGGTTATGGAGTGGATGATGATGGAACCAAGTATTGGTTGGTGAAGAACTCATGGGGCAGTAGCTGGGGTGAAGAAGGGTACATTAGGATGCAGAGAGATGTTGATGCAAAACAAGGCCTTTGTGGCATAGCAATGCAAGCTTCCTACCCTACTAATTGAAGCCGTAAACTAAACCTCATTATCGTAGCCTATATTACTGCTATTCTTCGATGTAAAAATAAATAGTGAAATCAAGCATGAGAAGGATAGGAAGTATATGATGTCGATTTTCAATATCCATGGTTGTAAATGCAATGTCTTCGGTAATATTAACTAGTAAATTATTATCTATTATCTTTGCACTTCACATCTCATTTTTTTTGTTTTAAATAAAAAAAAATTATAATTATGGTTCATTACTAAGTAAAGAATATTATGGTGATTATATTAGTCGACAGAAAACTCCATTAATTTACTACTTAAGAAATGTCGTGTTTTGTTTCCGTAAAAATATTTACTACAGTTATTGAAATCACATTAATATCATAATTTTGACTAGGTTTATACTAAAAGTATAGTCTAAAATAAAAAAGATCACATTTTATATAAACTTAATTACATAAAACTATTATTTTTTACACCCTGTAATCTTTAGAAAGTAAAAGTTTTTTAACTTACTCTTTTCATAAAAGTGCCTACACTAAATGTCACGACTTTTTTTTATCATTTTTAACCAAAAATCACTATAATTTTTTTGCATTTTTTTTTCTTTACCTGGTTGTGAGCAAACTCACCACTGCACAGTTGGGCTGTGAGGTAGTAATAATCATTCTTTACCATTCATTTTCCAAATAAATCAAAAGTATTGTTATAAATCCAAATATTAAGTGGTATGTTCATACATGCTAAGTGTTATGACATTTACATCCCCTATATTACAAATTCAAATGATCATTGTGCTTTTACATTGTTTAGATACAAAAAGAACCTTTGTGTATATACATCTGGGTGATGGAGACGCAGCAGATGTCTCAACAAAATGCCTCAGTCCTCACTAAGCCACTATGTATGCTCTGTAGAGGAGGAAAGTAGAGAGGGATGAGCAACCACACGCTCAGTAAGACAATAATGCAAGTATGGTAGATAACTACTCTATCTACATGCTGATAATGTTATGCATAAATCATTTATGTAAGACTCGAATTTAGTTAAAACACGAAATGAGTATGTTCGTGAAAGGAATGATTGAAATGGTCCTAAATTAAACGAACGAGATTCGGACTGGAGATAAGGATTCAAAACACGAAATTAAAAATGCAAAAGGACTGAAATGAAATTTCTGAACACGTGAAGGGTAAAACGGTCAAATGATCGAAAGCCGGTATAAATTCGATAAGAAAATTTAATTAAAAATAATGGATTTGAGAATCTTGATCAATAATGAAGAAATAATTAAATTTCAGATTAAATTGATCAAGATATGAATTTATTGGAATTAACCGAAATTTTCACTTCGAAAAATAATGCCGAAAATAATTGAAAAATATACCGAAAAGTCGAAATAATATCGATAAATTCATTTATGGGTTAAATGAATAAAATATAAATATTTTTAGATATTTTTTCCAAATAATAATATTTAATTGAATATAATAATAATAATAATACAAATAAATAATAAATAAAAATAAATTAATAAATTAATTATTTAATTAGAAAAAAATGAATCAAAAATTGGTCGGGGAGAGAGAAGAAGAAAGAAACTGAAAATCGAAGGAGACACGGGACCGAGCTACCGACGGCCACCGGCGCTTGACGGCTCGAGGGAAGACCCGAGGAGAAAGAGGGGAAGCCGGCGAGCAAGTTGGCACCGGCGACGCGCGCAAAGGACTGCCGAATCCGGCGAACGGAGGAGGAGAAATTGACAGGAGAAAGGAGCTCGATCTCGACGATCCACGACAGCTGGGCGCGAACGATGGGCACCAGCGCGATCCTGAGGAGGAGCCGGTCATTTTGAGACCGGTAGCGGTCGACGAAACGGCCGAAATCGCCAGAGACGACCAAGACCAAAAATGGGTACCGACGGCGAGGGGAGAACACACCGGACCGGTCAGTTTTCGACGGCCTTGGACGAAATCGAGGCCAGATTTGAGAATCGGACGACCCAACGGAGCTGCTGGCAGCGAAAACCGGTGGAGAACTGACTGCAAGGCACCGAACCGGCCAAACCGGACTGAACCAATGGTCTGAACTGGGTTGAATTGGACCGAACTAGTTCAGCCAAGAAAGAGAGGAAAAAAGGAGAAAAGGAGAAAAAGAGAAAAAGGAAAAAGGGAAAAAATTTTGGGGATACACCGGACTTCGGGTAAGTCGATACGAGGTCAAAAGTGACCGATTTGGTTTTCAAAAAATTTATTTAAATTATATTTAATCAAAAATTAACCCTGAATTAAATATATAATTGTGCAGTTTTACGACAGAGCCCGAACGAGAGCTGATTGAGCTCCGATTTTCGTACCCCGCATCATATTGGGTAAGTATATTTTAATTACGATAATATAAGTCCTTTAATATAGAGTTTCGATTATTTTACAGAATTTACGGATTAATTCTGTATAAAAAGGAATATTATTCGAAATTGCAACGTAATTATCGTAAATAGTATATGGGTTATCCAATGAGTTTGGAACGAAGCCCGATGATTATTGGTAAGTTGAATGAGCCTAGTAAACTAGAGGAAGAGATTTAATAAGTATAAACGGGCTGAAAATGGGTCGAGGCCCATTAAGGTGCAATTGAGCCCAATAAAGTAAAACGGACCCAGTACGTTAGATTCGATCAGTAAATGTGATATACTGATAAAGATAATTGAATTAACCTAAAATATGTGGTTATATGCAGTTTTGTAGACTTGGTTGACGCGTAGTTGGACTAAGAGATCGGATATTATCGAGACGAGATAAGTTTACGCGTGAATCGAGGTAAGAAAATTTTGTAGGTGCATAAAGATTTCTATACGTATTTTTGAGGGGATTTACAGGACCTAGAATTTCTTCAAGTATCTAGAAACGAAATAATAATTTTTACGAAAATCGGGGCATAGGTGAATAAAGGAAAAAGACGATATTGCTCTTGGGAGTAAAATTTACAAAAAGGGTAGTAAGGCAGATAAATTGCATGATTTCATTTTTTTAATGTTTTACATGAATGTATTGCTTTGATTTAAGCAAATATGCACATAGGTTGGCTGTTGATTTCATGAATTATAAGAAAGGGTACCGGTTTATACCGGTTACGATTTTTAAAAGATGTTTTATCAAAATTGAGCCACCTATCATATTTACATAAGTAAAAAGAGTGCTAGAGTCATACTCACACTAAATTTTACTAATTATTACTCATAAAAAGCCATACTGGAGCATTACTCGTACGAGAAATTTGTGTATGTACAAAAACCGTGCTGGAGCTTCGCTTGCACGAGATTTTAGATATCATGATATACATAGCGTGATGCTAGAGCTTCGCTCGCGCTAGACGTGAGTTGACATGCATATGGTCGTGCGAAAGCCTCCTGTAGACTGTGTGTCACAGAGAGTTGATATGCTCACACGTATACTTTGAGACATGGGTTGGTTATCAACATAGTATTGGGGTGGATAAGACCTACGGTAGGCACCCCCAGACTATGATATGGGTCCACGGAGTACGTTGTACCATGTATATCACACGGAGTACACTGTACCGTGTAGTCATGATGACTCGATGATGTTACTTGATATTCTGACGGGTAGGATTTGACCCCACCTCCCGTTGCAGTTGTGATGCCCCGCACACCGGGATCCGTGTAGCCTGGGATCACAAGGAAAAATTATGGCCATAGTCCTCGATTTTTCATACAATAACCTACATGCCTCACATGATATCATACGGTCTGAATAGACCAAGACAAACCCGAAGGAGGGGTAACGTCTCGATTTATGTTTTTAAAAGAGATGTGATTTAATAAATCAAGGTATTCCCAAGGGGATGGGTTTAGCCTTGATGTGGTTGTTTTATGATGAAACAAATAAGTTTTTAACGTGATGAATTTATGATGAAACAAATAAGTTTTAACGTGATGAGTTTATGATTAAACAAATAAGTTTTAAAGTGATGAGTTTATGATGAAACCAATAAGTTTTAATGTGACGAGCATGAGATGTCATACATGATGATTTTTCCATGTTTATTTTATATGTCGATTTCATGATTTCTCTTATATGATATATACATACATGTGGCATCGTTTTAGTCATACCTCATGCTCCAAATATAAATGATTTTATATCATGACATTATCAGCACGTAGATAGTATAGTTATCTACCTACTTACATTATTGCCTTACTGAGCTGTTTATGCTCACCCTTTCATTTTCCACCCCACAGGGTACATTCAGTAGAAGAAAGCGACAATAGTCTTGCATTTCGGTTATCTGCTGCTTCTTATCAAGACCAGGTATACACATTCATATAATTTTTGTATCTGAACATATAGAGGCACAGTATTGTACACGGATGTAATATTGGAGATGTATTTAGTTAAAATAAATTGATATGTAAATGTAATGTGGAAAATAGATGTTAAGGTAAGTAACATGACAGGAGGGACTAAGATCGACTCATAGCCCAACTGTTAGTAGTGTAACTGTTCACGACGGGTAAGGAAATGAAAAAGCGAAAAAATTGTAGTGATTTTGTTAGAACGGGTCGTGACAAGAAGTGGTATCAGAGCAGAGTTGGCCTGATATGAGTCGGTGTTAGTGGTTAAGTAAATTTACATCCCCATGTACTGTGCATTGTTTAGATATAATTGTGTATATCAAGATGGAACTGCAGCTAAGAATTTAGTTTTGAATGCGAGAATATAGTTTTTATAACTGATAGCCGCTATGGTAGAGGGGCGAGTACACATGCTCGAGGCCGTAGAGATCGGCCTGAGAGTCGAATAAGTCGTCACATGAGACTCAAGATGAGAGTGAGGTGGAGGCTGATGTTGAGCATACTCCACAGGGTCCTATAAAGAGACCAAAAAGTATTGAGACACGCTCCGAGAGGATTGAGTGGAGTGTATAAAATATTTTGGAGTTGTTTACTCAGTCTATGTAAGTAGTTGAGGATAGGCAGGGTAAAACCTAAACAGATGCCTCAGACTATAGAGATTCTCACACCCCTCTGGTATATAGTGAAGTAAAGAAACTAATAGTTGCTGAGGGCTGGGTGAATGAGATAGCGAAGTTGTATGGATTATTTCGGTGTATATTGACTGAGAAGGTGACTTTTAAATACGTTTATGTTGGAGGCGAGGCGGAGCATTGGTGGAAGTCCGCTCGAATCATATGAGGAGTTAGACGTCCAGAGTCGACATGCAAAATATTTTTGGATGTATTCCGGTGACAGAATATTTCGAACACTCCTTAAGGGAAATTACAGGTAAAATTTCTTACACTGACCCAGAGACATTGGTTGATTGACGAGTATGGATCTCAGTTTATATACCTGCTCAGGTATTACCCCGACACTATGGGCAGTGAGAGTCGGAAAGCCCAAAAGTTCACGGAAGGGTTCAAATTGTCGATTAGAGTCCGATTGGCTCACTACTTATGTCGAGGCAGTGTGCAGAATACAGTTGCGTGAATAATATCATGTGTTGCACGCCTCTAAGATTGGAAAAGGTAGTAACGGCCGAAATAGAGACAGAAGAGAATAGAGAATGACAGAGATGTCAGAGCGGGAAAGAGACCAGTTGGTAAGCGATTAGAGTTGATGAGTTACGGGGTAAGATGATTGGTAAGGCCCCAGTGTATCCAATTTCAACATTTTTGAGGGGTATTGTGATTGGAGGACCCCGACCTGCTCCGTAGTAGGGTGAGCAGTGGAGCAATGTTAGTAGTGTAAGCACTGTAACAGTGTAAGCAGTGTAGCAGTGTAAGCAGTGTAGCAGTGTAAGCAGTGTAGGATGTGTGGTAGATACCACGGAAGTAGGGCCTACACCTACACTTTATTGACTAAAATAAGCGTTAAGTGTGGTAAGACGGGCCAATTATTTAATGATTGATCAGAGTTAGGTGAGACTACCCCACAGAAGGGTAAAGAGACAGAGAAAACTCTAATGGTATCTTTGCACCGAAAAAGGGGTGTAACAATTGAAATTAAAGGAGTAAATGATTATACTCACGGAATGAGTAATGACAGAGTTTGTTATGAGTGATATACGAAAAGAGATAAGCTTTTAGATGTGATAGATCCTGAATACAAAATCAATTGGAATAAGAGGCGTATGCAAGGTACGAATTTCTCTGATATGTGAAATAATTTGGATTAAAGCAATTAATAACGAATATGAATTATGACAAGATGGGCTGATATGTAAAGTAATTGTGGTCAAGTCTGAGGCTTAATAAAGGTATTTCAAAATACCTCCCTGCTTGAAGACTTGACAGCGTCTAAAAGTATACACAACCTATAAATTAAAATCGACAGTAGTAATATATACATTTAAAATTAGGGTACCTTTACTTGTACGATAAAGAAATATAGAATTCGATTAATCGTGAAGGTTTAAAAATTATAAATTTTATAAAAGCCGTTAATATAAGAAAAAAGGAAATGACGCGAGTTAGTATTTTGAACGGAAGCGATTTCGAAACGACATTATACGTTTATGCGTACATAGGTCAAGGATATGGGTGATTGAAATATTTAGTGGAACACAACTACGATGAGATATTTAAACTTTACCTGGACCGATTTGTTATCATCCATATTGATGGTATTTTGGGTGTATTTATAATCTAAGGAAAATTATAAGCAACAATTGAAAATTGTTTTTACAGATGATTGGTTGAGAGTTCTCAAAATGGATTACTTTGTTGACATGTTTAACTTAGAAAAAGTTGTATTTGAATGAGATGATAGACATGACAGGAGTTTTGGTGTACTGAAGTCATAAACTGACCACTGTATTTATTCTCACCATACCCAATAGATTGAGAGGTTTCTCATGAGTCTATGGATAGCTCAAAATAATGAATGAGCTGTGTATTGATGTAAAAGGGAAAGATAGTCAATTATGAATCCAGATAGTTCAAGGACCATGAAAGGACTATCCGGCCCATGATTTAAGGTTGAAAGCGATAGTGGTTGTATTGAGTATATAACACTACTATGTATACGGTGAGAAATATCAGGTATGCACTGATCATAAAAGCCCCGAGTATTTGTTTTCACAGAAAGAGTCGGATATGAGAACAAAGAGGGTTAGAGCTTCTGAGGGATTATGATTGTGAAATTGTACCACCTAGGAAAGGCTAATGTAATGGCTAATGCCTTGAGCAGAAAGAGCCTCGGGATGGTGTTATATATGATGGTCAGGGGGCGTGAGTTGCTAGAGCAATTGTAAGCCTCAGTAGTGATGTGATCCCCTCTGATGATGACAGTGATTGTGTGACAGCTAGCCTGAGATTAGAACCGGATTTGAGTGATCGGATTTGACAGGCTTAGCATGATGATCAGTATAGTGTCGATAGTGTGGGTCAAATTCAGATGGGTACAGTGACAGAGTTCACAGAGAGTGATGATGACTTACTGAGGTTCAGAGACAGTATAAGTGCTTCCAAAGACCACAGTGATGAGATAGAGTTATTGTCAGAAGGTCACTCTTCGGGATATACAGTGCATCTGATAAGTAATAAATATATGAAAATCTTAGAAAAGAGTATTGGTGGTCAGATATGAAAAGAGACATTGGAGAAATTGTGGAGAAGTGTCTCGTATGTCAGCAGATTAAGGTAGAGTACTAGAAGACTACAGAGATTATTGCAGCCTCTACCTATAGTGACATGAAAATGGAAACAAGTTACCATGAATATTGTGATGGGTTATAGAGGACCCGAATAAATCACGAGGCTATCTGGGTGATAGTCGATAGATTGACTAAGTCTACCGACCTTCTGGTTAGGAAATTCCTTGATACTCTGAGTGTGTAGTCGGATTTACGTGTATGGAAAATTGTGGAACACCAAGTATTTTTCCAGAGAGCATTGTATCATAGAGGGATTCCTGCTTCACTTCTGAGAATATTTTTCAAGAAGCTATGGGAACCCGACTGAGTGTTAGCACAGCTTTCCATCCTCAGATAGATGGTCAGTCAGAGAGGATTGTACAGGTTCTGGAGGATATGATGAGAGCATGTGCCATTTATCTGATAAGCTCCTGGGATGATCAGTTGTTACTAATCGAATTCGTAAATAATGACAATTGTCACTTGAGTATCGGGATGACTTCAGATGAGGCATTGTATGGCCGTAAGGGTTGTTTCCCCGTTTTGGATAAGAAGAAGTGGGTGACAGATAGAAAATTGTTCCCGAATTGGTAAGTCAAACCTCTGAGGATGTTCAGTTAATTGTGAAGGATTAAGAACACCTCAGAGCGGATAGAAAAGCTATGTTGACAAGAGACAGAAACCATTGTAATTCACCGAGGGTGAATTAGTATTGTTGGAAGTTACATGCTCTTAGGACATAGCATAAGGACGTAACGAGATTCAAAAAGAGATATGGACAAAGTGGGAGACAAGGCCTGTAGGTTGGCGTTACCACTTGAATAAACAGGCATCCACAATATGTCATATCTTATGATGCTTCGAAAATACTATTCGGACCCAACATATGTGATCGGATATGAGCTTCAACAGCTCAGCTCAATGAAAGTATAACGTATGATTGGAAAAATCGATTCGGGTATTAAACAGGAAGAAGAAAGTGTTGAGGTTTAAGATGATCTCCCTAATTAAAGTCCTTTGGTAGTAGTACACTCCGAGAAAAGTCAAGTGAGAATGACAGTATATGATACAATAGGCGTACCCGGAGTTGTTTATGGATCCATTTGACTTGGTTCTAATTTGGAGGACCAAATTTCTTAAGTGGAGGAGATTATGTAAGACCCGAATTTAGTTAAAATACGAAATGAGTATGTTCGTGAAAGGAATGATTGAAATGGTCCTAAATTAGACGAACGAGATTCGGACTGGAGAGAAGGATTCAAAACACAAAATTAAAAATGCAAAAGGACTGAAATGAAATTCCTAAACACGTGAAGGGTAAAACGGTCAAATGATCAAAATTCGATAAGAAAATTTAATTAAAAATAATGGATTTGAGAATCTTAATCAATAACGAAGAAATAATTAAATTTCGGATTAAATTGATCAAGATATGAATTTATTGGAATTAATCCAAATTTTCACTTCCAAAAATAATCTTGAAAATAATTGAAAAATATACCGAAGAGTCAAAATAATACCGATAAATTCATTTATGGGTTAAATGAATAAAATATAAATATTTTTAGATATTTTTACCAAATAATAATATTTAATTGAATATAATAATAATAAAAATAAAGAATAAATATAAATAAATAAATTAATTAATTAATTAGAAAACAAATCAAAAATTGGTCGGGGAGAGAGAAGAAGAAAGAAACTGAAAACCAAAGGAGACGCGGGACCGAGCCACCGACGGCCACCGGCGCTCAACGGCTCGAGGGAAGACCCGAGGAGAAAAAGGGGAAGCCGGCGAGCAAGTTGGCACCGGCGACGCGCGCCAAGGACGACCGAATCCGACGAACGGAGGAGGAGAAATCGACGGGAGAAAGGAGCTCAATCCCGGTGATCCAAGGCAGCTGGGCGAACGGGGGGCACCAGTGCGATCGAGAGGAGGAGCTGGTCATTTTGAGACTGGTAGCGGTCGGCGAAACGGCCGAAATCGTCGACGACGATCAAGACCATAAATAGGTACCAACGGCGAGGGGAGAACACACCGGACCGACCACTTTTCGACGGCCTTGGACGAAACCGAGGCCAGATTTGAGAATCGCACGACCCAGTGGAGCTGCTGGCGATGGAAACCGGTGGAGAATCGGTCGGCAAGGCACCGAACCGGCCGAACTGGACTGAATCAACGGTCTGAACGGGGTTGAACCGGACCGAACCGGTTTAGCCAAGAAAGAGAGGAAAAAAGGAGAAAAAGAGAAAAAGGAAAAAGGGGAAAATTTTCAGGGATACACCAGACTTCAGGTAAGTCGATACGAGGTCAAAAGTGACCGATTTGGTTTTCGAGAAATTTATTTAAATTATATTTAATCAGAAATTAACTCAGAATTAATTATATAATTGTGCAGTATTACGACAGAGCCCGAGCGAGAGCCGATTGAGCTCCGATTTTTGTACCCCGCATCATATTAGGTAAGTATATTTTAATTACGATAATATAAGTCCTTTAATACAGAGTTTCAATTATTTTACAGAATTTACGGATTAATTCTGTATAAAAAGGAATATTATTCGGAATTGAAACGTAATTACCGTAAATAGTATATGGGCTATCCAATGAGTTTGGAACGAAGCCCAATGATTATTGGTAAGTTGAATAAGCGTAGTAAACTAGAGGAAAGGATTTAACAAGTATAAACGGGCTGAAAATGGGTCGAGGCCCATTAAGGTGCAATTGAGCCCAATAAAGTAAAACGGGCCCAGTACGTTAGATTCGATCAGTAAATGTGATATACTGATAAAGATAATTGAATTAACCCAAAATATGTGGTTATATGCAGTTTCGTAGACTTGGTTGACGCGTAGTTGGACTGAGAGATCGGATATTATCGAGACGAGATAAGTTTACGCGTGAATCGAGGTAAGGGAATTTTGTAGGTGCATAGAGATTTCTATACATATTTTTGAGGGGATTTATAGGACCTAGAATTTCTTTAAGTATCTAGAAACGAAATAATAATTTTTACGAAAATCGGGGCATAGGTGAATAAAGGAAAAAGACGATATTGCCCCTAGGAGTAAAATTTACAAAAAGGGTAGTAAGGCAGATAAATTGCATGATTTCATGTTTTTTAATGTTTTATATGAATGTATTGCTTTGATTTAAGCAAATATGCACATAGGTTGGCTGTTGATTTCATGAATTATACGAAAGGGTACTGGTTTATACCGGTTACGATTTTTAAAAGATGGTTTATCAAAATTGAGCCACCTATCATATTTACATGAGTAAAAAGAGTGCTAGAGTCATACTCGCACTAAATTTTATTGATTATTACTCATAAAAAGCAGTACTGGAGCATTGCTCGTACGAGAAATTTGTGTATGTACAAAAACCGTGCTGGAGCTTCGCTTGCACGAGATTTTAGATATCATGATATGCATAGCGTGGTGCTGGAGCTTCGCTCCCACTAGACGTGAGTTAACATGCATATGGTCGTGCGGGATGCCTCCTGTAGACTATGTGTCACAGAGAGTTGATATGCTCGCACGTATACTTTGAGACATGAGTTGGTTATCGACATAGTATTGGGGTGGATAAGACCTACGACAGGCACCCCTAGACTATGATATGGGTCCACAGAGTACGTTGTACCCTATATATCACACGAAGTACGCTGTACCGTGCAGTCATGATGACTCGATGATGTTACTTGATATTCTGGCGGGTAGGATTTGACCTCACATCCCGTTGTAGTTGTGATGCCCCGCACACCGGGATCCGTGTAGCCTGGGATCACAGGGACAAATTATGGCCATAGTCCTCAGTTTTTCATACAGTAACCTACATGCCTCACATGATATCATACGGTCTGAATAGACCAGGACAAACCCGAAGGAGGGGTAATGTCCCGATTTATATTTTTAAAAGAGATATGATTTAATAAATCAAGGTATTCCTATGGGGATGGGTTTAGCCTTGATGTAGTTGTTTTATGATGAAACAAATAAGTTTTTAACGTGATGAATTTATGATGAAACAAATAAGTTTTAACGTGATGAGTTTATGATTAAACAAATAAGTTTTAAAGTGATGAGTTTATGATGAAACCAATAAGTTTTAATGTGACGAGCATGAGATGTCATACATGATGATTTTTCCATGTTTATTTTATATGTCGATTTCATGATTTCTCTTATATGATATATACATACATGTGGCATCGTTTTAGTCATACCTCATGCTCCAAATATAAATGATTTTATATCATGACATTATCAGCACGTAGATAGTATAGTTATCTACCTGCTTACATTATTGCCTTACTGAGCTGTTTATGCTCACCCTTTCATTTTCCACCCCACAGGGTACATTCAGTAGAAGAGAGCGACAGTAGTCTTGCATTTCGGTTATCCGCTGCTTCTTATCAAGACCAGGTATACACATTCGTATAATTTTTGTATCTGAATATATAGAGGCACAGTATTATACACGGATGTAATATTGGGGATGTATTTAGTTAAAATAAATTGATATGTAAATGTAATGTGAAAAATAGATGTTAAGGTAAGTAACATGACAGGAGGGACTAACATCGACTCATAGCCCAACTGTTAGTGGTGTAACTGTTCACGGGTAAGGAAATGAAAAAGCAAAAAATTTGTAGTGATTTTGTTAGAACGGGTCGTAACAATTTATAATAGGAGCATGGGGAATTAAAACTATGCCATATGAGTATACATATATCATGTATTTAAATCATGAAAATTGGCATATAAAACATGGTAAAATCATCATGTACAAATCATCTCATGCTTATCAATCGTCAAATCTCATAGAAAAGGGCAATTCATTTAAGAAACATCCTTTTGAAATCACATCTCTTTCTCAAATACATACAATGCCATCACAAATCATTTTCTCATTCACAAACATCATTATCATTCCACAAATCAAATCCCACAAGGCTCGACCCCTCCCTCGAGTCTACCCTGGACAGTCAAAATCACACTCAAGTACAAGACCATGTGGTGTTATGGAATAAGTAAGGAGACAGGTCACTATATCTCAATGGACTATGTTGGCCAACTATGTCATAAATCATCCCAGACCACATGGATTCCAGTGTGCGAGGTATCATGCTAGAACGAAGGTGGGTTAGTTCTCCGCCAGACTTTCTCATCAGTATCTCAACCACGCAGTACAACGTACTCCATCTGATATATACGGTACAACGTACTCCGCGGACCCATAACATGGTTAGGGTTGCCAACGGTAGGTCTTATCTACCCCAACGCCATGTGTAACCAATATAGTCTCAAGTGCACGTGGGAGTATCTTTAGTGTTAGGTCGTAGCCCCTCATGGCCTTGCTCGCCCCTTTTGGGTTCCCTGGACACTATATTAGGTCTTAGCCCCTTACCTCACTCAAGAGGTCTGTTAGGCCTGTTGGTTTTCCTGAATGGATTAGCACCAGGTCCTAGCCCCTCACCCTCACCCTACTCAAGAGGTCTGTTAAGCCTATTGGGTTCCCTGAATACCAATCCGTATTACCCTCACCACGGCCTCATACATACCATAGTGTGAAAACCTGCGCGAGCTGCGCTTTAGCGCGAATTCATGCATCATAAACAAATCACTTTGTACGAGCAACACTCTAGTACGTCATTTATGCATAAAACATGAAGAAAACCACGTACGAGCATAGCTCCAGTATGATTATAAGCATAAGAAAATCACTCGAAATTCATGTACGAGCAAAAGCTCCAGTACGGTTTATAAAACATTACCACAATTCAATTTAAAGTGCGAGCTAAGCTCCAGCTATGAGATCCATATTTTTGTATGATATTCCTTATGATTTCCATATTGTATGACATTATTATATGTTAATGGATTCATAAGATGGTAGATTCGGATTTGATAAATGTGGATGAAATGAAATATCGTACGTAAAATCGAATAAGGATAAATCGAGAAAATAAAGAAGCAACAAGTTCGTCTAAGGAATTAAATCGAGGTGACTGAAAATAAGGAATTGAAAATAGGGAAAAGATTGTGGATTTATGAAGAAAGTCGATTCAATTTGAACCCGAACACATGCAAGGGTAAAATGGTTAAAAGACCAAAATTCGGTATAAATTCGATAAGAAATTTTCATTAAAATATGGAATTTACGAAATCTGGATCAATACCGAGAAAAATATTTAAATTCGAGTCCGATTGATCTAGATATTAATTTATGAGAATTAATTGAAATTAATTTAGAATTAATCGAGATTTTTAATTCAAAAAATTATCCCAAAAATAATCAAAAAATATACCGAGAAAGACGAAAATAGACCGATAAATTCATTTTATTGAATAAATGAATTAAATAATATTTTTTAGGATATTTTAAGAGATATTTGGGTATTTTTAATATATTTTAATGTATTAAAATAATAATAAATGAATTAATAAATAAATAAATAAAAGGAAAATCTGAAAATCAGTCGGGGAGAGAGAAAACTCGAAAATCAAACCCATGAAACTCGTCTGAAACCCAAACCCCCCGACGACCCACTGACGGTCGACGAGCCCAGCTATCGGTCTGAAAAGGAAGAGCAAAGCCTGGCGGTTCTAGTGGTACCGATGACGCGTGCCGACGGTTCCTATTTCCGACGAATCGATGGCTGAAAGATCCGGGGAGAAATCGTGTCGGTCCCGACGAACGGCGACGTCCTAGCTTCGATTCAACCCCACCGAGCCTTCCCCTGGCCGAGGCGGTTCTGTTGAGCCCACTGACGGCCGACGTGATGGCCGGAATCACCGGTAACTACAAACGGGCCAAAACGGCACCGTAGCTAGGAAAGGGAGAAAAGAAAAAAAAAAGAAAAGGAAAAGAAAAAGAAAAAGAAAAAGAAAAGGGAAAAAAAGGGAAAAAAGGAAGAAAGTGTACCCAGGGACGACTCAAAAATTCGAGTAAGTGACTGAGGGTCGAGATTGACCTGCGAATAAATCCAGAGAATTCAATTTAATATTATTTTATTGGAAAATGACCCGGAATTATATATTTATGTAGTGTCACTACAGAGCCCGAACGAGAGCCGATTTAGCTCTGATTTTTGTACCCTGCACCATATTGGGTAAGTACATTTTAATTACGATAACATGATTCCTTTAATGCAGAGTTTCGATTATTTTATGGAATTTACGGATTAATTCTGCATAAAAGGAAATTTATTTGAAATTTCAACGTAATTATCGTAAACAGTATCCGGGCTATCCACTAAGTTTGGAACGAAGCCCGATGATTATTGATAAATCAAATGAGCCCAGTAAACCCGAAAAAAGGATTTTAAAAGTGAAAACGGGTTGAAAAGGGGGTTCGAGGCCTATTAAAGTGCAATCGGGCCCAATAAAGTAAAACGGGCCCAGAGCTTTAGATTCGATCAGTAAGAGTGAAATACTGATCTGTATATTTGAACTGAACCCATATGTGGTTTTATGCAGCTCCGTAGATGAGCGAATTGGTCTGAGAGACCTGGTACAGCCGAGTCGGGATAAGCTCACGCGTGATTCCAGGTAAGGGAATTTTATGAACACTTAGAGGTAGCTGTACATAGTTTCGAGGGGATTTACATTACGTTAAATTCAATAGGCTACCCGAAAACAAAATAATTATTTTTACGAAAAATATGGAAATAGTGTCAAATTACTATTTTACCCCCAGTTAGGAAAACTTTAAAAAGGGTAGTAAGGCTATGAAATTGCATGAATTTCATAATTTTAATGTTTTCATAATGATATTGCTTTAATTCAAGCAATTTATGGATAGGTTGGCTATTATTTTCATGTTTTAAGTGAAAAGGCACAGGTTAGGTGCCAATTGATATTTATTTAACATGTTTTGATAAAATTAAACCACCTATCAGTGTTATATGTGTTGTAACCGTGCTTGAGCACTGCTCGCACTGGATTTTATATTTTAACTCATACACAGAGTGCTGGAGCCTTGCTCGCACTATTTTACAGATTTATTTCATAAGACTACCGTACTGAAGTTTTTCTCATACGAGATTTTCATTGAGTTTTTATACATATCCGTACTAGAGCAATGCTCGTACGTGGATTTGAATTAAATTTATAATTAGTTTAAGTTGTACTGGAGCGCTGCTCGTACGTAAATTTTTATTGATTTCTATGAAATCGTGCTAGAGCTTCGCTTGCACGAAGTTTTCAGATATCATGAATATGCATGGAGCCGTGCTAGAGCTTCACTCGCACAGGAATTTGTATGACATGCATATAGCCGTGTTGGAGCCTCCTGTTGACTGTGTATCACAGTGAGATGATATGCTCACACGTGCATACTGATACATACTTGACATGGGTGGATAAGACCTATTACAGGCACCCCTGATTGAGCTTGGGTTCACGGAGTACGTTGTATCATGTATGTCATGCGGAGTACGTTGTACCATTGGGATTGTTGGAGTGGAGTGGTATTAGCCACGAGATAGCAAGTCTTGCCCTCGCAATCCTGATATTATGCTGTTCTTGCGGGTAGGACCGACCCACCTCCCATTTTAGGTGTGACACCCCACACACTAGGATCCGTGTGCCAGGGATCACGAGGTTATGGCCATAGTCCTGGATATTATCGATATAGTCACTTACATGTCTCACATGATATAACTATTGGTCTTGATAGGCAGGGTAGACCCGAGGGAGAGGTCAGGCCCCGATTTTCTTATGATTTTAATTGAGATTTGATTTTTCCCATGGAGGGATTTTATGAAACTTTCATTGATGTGTAACCCTGTGAGAAGGGTGATTTTATAACGGAGATTTGAAAATAAAGAATTTTGTTGACTTGGATTTCGATTCGTGAGTGTATTATATTTTGACCCAGATGGGGTATTTTAAACGTATTGATTCATTGAGAATGAAATGTTTTCACATGAGAATTATTCCATGTTTTAATATGCCGATTTCTTGTTTTAGAACAGATGATATTATATATATGGCATATCATTATTTTTACCTCATGCTCACATATATCCTGATTTCTTATCAGCATGTAGATAGTATAGCTATATACCCGTTTGTATTATTGCCTTACTGAGCTTGTGGAGCTCACCCTTTCATTTTTCACTCATTTTCAGTGTTTCCACCATAGAGATAGTGGGTGTAGAGAGTAGACGGCATAGCTGATATCTTTGTTTCCCATCGACTGTCAGGTATACACCACGTACAGAATTTTGTATTAGTATGCTTACAACACAATATTGTATATGAAAAAATATTTGGGGATGTACATATAGAATCATGTGATGTATAAAACTTACCGACCACTCTATTATAATATGATTGATGTAATTATATATATATGTACGTGTGATATTTTAATGGTTAAAAAAGGTATATCGATATTGATTCACAGCCCGACCTGTTAAGAGGAATATGTCATGAGGAGATAAGAAAGATTTTTTCAAAGTGAAAAATTTGTACTGATTTTGGTAGTATTGGGTCGTGACAGTAAAAGTGGTATCAGAGCAGATGTTGGCCAAACGTGAATCAGTATCGATAAATATGCAATTAAGAGTCACAGCTGGTCGGTTAGGAGTCAATAGTGGTCGTTAAGGAAAATTACATCCCCTTAGTACTGTGCTGTATGAGATGTCAAGTGTATACTAGATGGGAATTAAATTAACAAATGATTTGTGTTAGCACTGAAATTTACATATGTTTAGAACCCTTTTTACTTAGTTATTTGATTTGTTCTTTGCTATATTAGGTATGTTTTACGTGTTTTGTTCATTTGTGCAGGAAAAAGAACAATATGGAGAAGTTAAAGCTTTTGGAGCTGATTCTGATGATTTTGTGAAGAAGTGAAATTGCAGGATGCTGATCGTGACTTATGCTGCAGCAATAGAAGAAACTGGACAGTGCAGAGCAGATTTGGGGAATCAATATCATTGTCGCAGCATAGTAGTCTGATTAGGGCAACACTGTTTTTCCACGTGGCATTCCGCGTTTTAGTGCCTGTGAACCTTATAAATAGTCTTTTTATCAGAATATCGAGGAGGCTGCGGCAGAAGGCTTCAGGATTGATTTAGCTTCATAGAAACTCCATCTTTTACATCTTTTTCAATCAATGTTTATTTTAGGGATAATGATTTGGAATTGTTGGATGTTTATCATGATGTCTAGGAACTAAACTCCTTTTTCCTAGAATCGATGTAGCCAACTTTGAGCAGATTGCAATTATTTTGTGATATTGTTTAGATGATCTCAATTATGTTTATTTAATCTACTTGTTCTTAATGCTCTAGTTGATTGGGCACCAATTGGATGAATTAGTATAGGAATCTGGCACTCGGGAGAAGGGATTTTTTATATGCACAAGGGTAGACTAACATAGGACATTGTTGAATCGGGAGGTTGACAATTCTTATGAGCCATAGAGAAACGGATTACCATCACTTAATGAACTCTATTATTTAATTCTGAATTGGGAAGTTAGGATTAGGTAATTTGGGTATGACTGTTTGAAACTCGGGAGAGATAAACAGGAAATAGTTTCGGCTATAAACAAATTGAAATCAAAAGAACAATTGATCAAAGGAATTGTATGAACCCTAGTTAGGTGAAATCGAGTTCTAGGAATATTTCGCCATTGATATTTTCATTCGTAATAATTGTGACTGTTTCAATTAATTTGTTCCATAATTAATAGTTAGAATAGTAAATAGGGTTTCAACCAATATAAATTACTTTTTCTAAATAAAGTTCAAGGTTGTTGATTACAGTGATTGGCGGTAGACATAATTCCCTGTGGGACGATACTTATATTTACTATATACTCGAAAACTGACTTGTGTACTTGCAGTAATGTTCCATTTAAGCACGACAAGTTTTCTGGCTCCGTTGCCGGGGAATTGTTGTTTCGTTTTTCGTTAACACTGTTTCCCAATAGCCTTTACTTTAGTTTACATTTTTATTTTTGTTTTAATTTACTATCTACAAATTTTTATTTTAGGTGAATGGTAAAAACCCGCAGAAGTGGAAATACAGACATAAAAGAAGAGTTAGATCCAGAGATTGAGAGAACCATCAGACAAATTCAACAGAACAGATTTGAAGAGAAAAATCAAAATTTGATCATTGCAGATGAAAATCAGCAGCAACGAGCTATACGCGATTCTTTACCCTAGTTGTGAATCATAATTTTGCTGCTATAAGAAAGGTTCCTGTAAACTGTAATAACTTTGAGTTGAAGCCGGCATTGATCAATATGGTTATGCAAAATCAATTTGGAGGTTCGGCCTTAGAGGATCCTAACACACATTTGACAAGTTTTCTGCAGATTTACAGCACCATTAAAATTAATGGAGCCCCTGATGATGCTATTCGACTGAGATTGTTTCCATTTTCTCTTCGGGATAAAGCCTTGAGCTGGTATCAAAATTTGCCAGCAGGAAGCATTCCGACATGGGCAGTGATGGCACAAAAATTCTTAGCAAAGTACTTCCCACCAGGAAAGACAATGCAGATGAGATTAGAAATTGCCCAGTTCACACAGTTAGATCAAGAACCATTACATGAGGCATGAGAGCGATTTAAAGAGTTATTGTGTAGATGCCCTCAGCATGGGTACGATGAAGGAAACCAGATACAAGTTTTCTACAGAGGCATGACTCCGCAGACACGAGCTACTGTGGATGCTTCAGCAGGAGGTTCACTGTGGTCTAAGACACCTGGTCAAGCTATGCAGTTAATTGAAGAGATGGCTATAAACGGCAGCCAATGGCCAGGCGAAAGAGCTAATGTCAGAAGAGTAGCAGGTATGCATGAGTTAGATACTCAGACAGCCATCATAGCAAGACTTGAGCAGATTTCAACACAAATTTCTTCAATGCGTATGCAAGGGCCGCAGACTATGATTCATCATGACAGCACAAATCCTAACTTGATAGGGACAGATTTGGAGCAGGTGAATTATGTTAATAATCGTAATTTTGGTTTTCAAGAAAATCGAGTTTCTAACTACTACCAACCAGGATTCAGAAACCATGAGAATCTATCTTATAGTAACTCTAAAAACATTCTAAACCCACAAACAGCAAGTACCAGCAATACAAGATTCAATAACCAAGGGAATTCCCAAGGTTATGGTGGAGTTAAAAGGAACGAATTTGAGGAGTTCATGGTTGAAACTAGAACAAGATTTAGTAAAACTGATGTGCGATTAGAGAACGTGGAAGCTAAAATGTCAGAGATGAATACCAGTCTTGGTGCACAGATGAAGTCTATTGAGACCACTTTGGGACAGTTAGCTGCAGCTGTCAGTTCTTTAAATGAAAGAGGTAAGTTTCCAAGTGACACAGTGCTCAATCCGAAAAAACACTGCAATGTTATATCTTTGAGAAGTGGGAACACATATGAGCCACCGAAGGTAGCAGAGAAAGAAGGAACTGCACCAATAACTGAGGTACAGAAGAAACAGACTGAATCTGTGATGACAAAGGATGCAGAATCAGAAACAGTAAAACAGGGAGTTAATTCTAAACCTTTTAGTAAACTTTTTTCCTGATAATCCTCCTTTGTTAAAACCATCTATTCCTTATCCTCAAGCTTTGTATAAAAGGAAGATTGAATCTGAGTTTAAGAAATTTCTTGATATATTTAAGAAATTACATATTAACATTCCGCTAGTTGATGCTCTGCAGCAGATGCCACATTATGCAAAGTTTATTAAAGAAGTGCTGTCAAAGAAACGAAAACTTGAAGATTATGAAACTATCAACTTGACAGAAGAATGCAGTCCAATTTTGCAGCAGAAGTTACTGTAAAAATTGAAAGACCCTGGAAGCTTTACTATTCCATGCGAGATTGGAGGATCGAAAGTGGGTAAGGCATTGTGTGATTTAGGTGCTAGCATAAATTTAATGCCTTTATCTATTTTCAGGAGCCTAGGTCTTGGAGAGGTAAAGCCGACTACCATAACAGTGCAACTAGCGGATAGATCGATTACTTATCCCAGAGGTATAATAGAAGATGTACTTGTTAAGGTTGATAAGTTAATTTTTCCTGTCGATTTTGTAGTCTTAGATTATGAAGAGGACAGAGAAATTCCACTTATACTTGGGAGACCATTCCTTGCCACTGGGAGAGCACTAATCGATGTTCAGAGAGGGCAATTAACCCTGAGAATGAATGATGAATCAGTTATGTTCAACATCTATAAGGCGATGAAATTTGCTGATGAGCTAAAAACATGTAAGTTGATTGAAGTAGTGCAAAGTTGTGTAAGAGAAGTTGAAACAAAGAAAGCACCAACCGATCCTATGGCTCAATGTCTGGTAAATTCAGTTTCTAATTTAGATGATGAATTACTAACTGATGAAATTAAAAGTTGTGTTGTTACTTTGGAAGCCAATCCATTAGAAAGTACGACTACAACAACTAAGGAGAAGATTGACAAGTCACAGGTAAGTGAAAAAGAAAAAGGCAAAACTGAATTGAAAGAATTACCAAGCCATTTGAGGTATGCTTTCTTTGGTGATGATAGTACTTTTCCTGTAATTATTTCATCATTTTTGTCAGTTGTAGAGGAAGACAAATTGCTTAGAATTTTAAGAGAGCACAAACCGACAATTGGATGGTCTATTGCTGACATCAAAGGAATTAGTCCCTCTGTTGTGATGCATAAAATTCGATTAGAGGAAAATCATAAACCCTCTATTGAACCGCAAAGAAGACTAAATCCAGCAATGAAAGAAGTTATTAGAGCTGAGATCTTAAAATTATTAAATGCTGGTATTATATATGCTATATCTGATAGTTCTTGGGTGAGTCCTGTGCAGGTTGTACCTAAAAAGGGTGGAATGACAGTAGTTTGTGACACAAATGATGAAATCATATCCACCAGAACTGTAACGGGATGGAGAGTTTGCATCGATTATAGGAAGCTGAACAAAGCTACTAGGAAAGACCACTTCCCATTTCCTTTCATCGACTAAATGCTAGACAGACTAGTCAGACACAGTTATTATTGCTTTTTAGATGGCTACTCGGGCTATAACCAGATTGCAATAGCCCCAGAAGATCAAGAGAAAACAACATTTACTTGCCCATAAGAAACTTTCGCATATAGAAGGATGCCTTTCGGGTTGTGTAACGCCCCAGCAACCTTCCAGAGATGCATGATGTCAATTTTCGCTGACATGGTTGAAGAGATAATGGAAGTCTTCATGGATGACTTCTCGGTATTTGGTAGGACTTTTGATTAATGTTTATCTAATTTGGCACTTTTTTTGTAGAGATGTGAAGAGACGAATCTGGTCTTAAATTGGGAGAAGTGTCATTTTATGGTGCAAGAAGGAATCGTCATTGGACACAGAATTTCAGCTCACGGTATTGAGGTGGATAGAGCTAAAGTCGTTGCTATTGAAAAGCTTCCTCCTCCAAAATCAGTTAAAGCCGTGAGGAGCTTTTTGGGACATGCAGGCTTCTATCATAGATTTATCAGGGACTTTTCAAAAATCTTAAAACCTTTATGCCACTTATTGGAAAAAGATGCTGATTTTGTCTTTGATGATTTTTGCTTGCAGGCATTTGAAAAGATCAAGAAGGAGCTTATTTCTGCACCTATTATGATCACACCAGATTGGACAGAACCATTTGAACTGATGTGCGATGCAAGTGATTTTGCAATTGGAGCTATCCTTGGACAGAAGAGAGACAAGATTTTTTGGGCTATTTATTATTCAAGCAGGACCTTAGATAATGCTCAGAAAAATTATACAACAACAGAGAAGGAGATGGTTGCAATTGTACATGCATTTGACAAGTTCAGACCATATTTAATTGGGAGCAAGGTCATTGTCTATACAGATCATGCAGCTATCGTTATCTATTAGCAAAAAAAGACGCCAAATCTAGACTTATTAGATAGATTTTGCTTTTGCAAGAATTTGATTTTGAAATCAGGGACAAAAAAGGATCTGATAATGTTATAGCTGATCATTTATCTAGATTGGAGCAATCTGAAATTCAGTAAGAACAGCCTATTCAAGAGGAATTTCCAGATGAGACAATTATGAAGATTGATGAAAATCTACCTTGGTTCGCAGACATAGTGAATTACTTAGCAGGAGGACTAATGCCAAGTGGTTTAACTTACCAACAAAGGAAGAAATTCTTCCATGATGTTAACTCGTATTTCTGGGATGATCCTCTGCTATTTAAGAAGTGTCCAGACCAGATTATAAGACGATGTGTGCCGGAAGATGAAGCTCAGGAAATTCTGCGCCACTGCCATGCTGCAGCATATGGAAGACATTTTGGTGCAGAACGTACAGCAGCAAAGGTGCTGCAATCAGGTTTCTATTGGCCTAGTGTGTTCAAAGATAGTTACATGTTTGTAAAAACATGTGACAGATGTCAAAGGGTTGGAAACATCTCAAGAAGGTATGAATTACCTTTGACAAATATTCTAGAAGTGAAAATTTTTTATGTGTGGGGTATCGATTTTATGGGACCGTTTCCTCCATCTTTTGGGAAGCTGTACATTCTCCTTGCTGTTGATTATGTCTCTAAGTGGGTTGAGGCAATAGCAACACCAGCAAATGATGCAAAAGTGGTAATTCAGTTTCTGCACAAGAATATATTGACAAGATTCGGTACCCCAAGAGCCATTTTGAGTGATGAAGGCACTCATTTCTATAACAAAATCTTCAATGGTTTGATGTCAAAATATGGAATTTGACATAAAGTAGCTCTCAGTTATCATCCACAGATAAATGGCCAAGCTGAAATTTCAAACCGAGAAGTGAAGTTGATATTGGAGAAGACTGTCCACCTGAATAGAAAAGACTGGGCTAACAAGTTAGATGACGCACTTTGGGCATACAGGACAGGCTATAAGACTCCAATTGGAATGTCTCCTTATAGGTTGGTATTTGGTAAGGCATGTCATCTACCTGTAGAGCTTGAGCACCGAGCTTATTGGGCCATTAAGAAGCTAAATTTTGACTATAACAAGGCTGGAGAAAATCGGTCACTCCAATTAAATGAGCTTGATGATCTGAGAAATGAGTCCTATAATAATGCAAGAATCTACAAGGACAGGACCAAAAGATGGCATGACAAGATGATAATGAGAAGAGAATTCAGTCCTGAACAGCAAGTTCTATTGTATAATTCAAGGCTTAAATTGTTTCCTGGCAAATTGAAGTCAAGGTGGTCAGGACCGTTTGAAATAAACCAAGTTTTCCCATATGGAGCAATTGAATTGAAAAAATCAGATGGAAGCTTGTTCAAGGTCAATGGGCGGCGTATAAAGCATTATTATGGAGAGAGAGTGCATAAATTAGATAGCATTCCCCTTGGTGAACCGAATTAAGGAGACTGGAAGCAGTCTGGCTGAGGACTTAAAATTTAGCGCTTTTGAGAGGCAACCCAATTGATTTTTTTTAGATTCTTAGTTTTTCATCTCATTTTATTTTCTTTGATTTTAGTAGTTTGTTTTTCTTTTTATTTTATTAGTTTGAATTTTACTTTTATTTTTCAGGCATATCAAAAGAGCACAGTTAGGAAGAATAATTATCATGATCCTGGCAGCAAGAATGCATGAGTGCGTGATCAGGTGAAAGAACAAGAAAAATTCTGCAAAGGCTTAGCATATTCAATGTAGACCAATAGAACAGCAAAGAAACGAAAATGATTTTCAAGAAAGGAAGTGAAGAGAGATGTGACTAGTAACTAAGCTGGGAGACTAAGTTCTTCAATTGAAGAAGTGAGGGCCGAATAATGTTTGCATAGGAAAAGAAAGTCAGCAAGAGGGAGAGAAAAAATTCTGTCAAAATAAGAAACAAATGTTTACAATAGTGAGGTGAATGGGATCCACATGTCCGTGTCTTATTGGAAGACGGAAGCCTACTCACTATTCGGTAAAGCCAAAGAACCCTACCAAATTTATTTGAAAAAGGCGGCCGAAACATTTTCTTACTCAGACTCTCTTTTTCTAATTCTGCACTTTTACCTTGTTCCCTTGGAAGTACACCGATTACCCCACACCCATTATTTTTCTTTCTTCTGATCCTGTTGTTCTCGGCTGATTTGGTAGTCTGGCCAACAAAATTTTGTGGGTTCGAAATCTTGGTGGTCCCGAAACCCTCGAGGGAAGCAGAAAGCATTTTCTTGTCCGATTGTGATAAAGACACAGAGTGGTCCAACTTGAGCTTACGTGATTTTCATTCCGGGTATTCTACTGCTTTCTTTAATCTTTTTCGATTTTCAGCAGATTTCCTTTTAGTTTCTGCAACTTAGATTTTGAAGCTCTTATCAGTTTGGTTGATTGTTGTTTAAGAAATTCTGGTTGTGACGCAAATTTTTGGGATTAGTTTGTTTGCTTGTCTGATTGGGGCTAGTTGAACACTATTCTTGTCAACATTAAGCTTCCATTGGTAATGGCACCTAAAACCCGAGCAAAATGAAACCTGAAGAGTTCGAGTCAAGCGATTGAAAGTACAGCCCCATCTCCCCAGAGGGAAGAGCCGGTCATAACTACTTATGATTCCTCTAGATTTGTCAACAGTCAAGCCGCAAAAAATTTCAAGAAAATTATGGGAAAAAATATGATTATCGAAAGGAGTTTTCGGCCTGATATTGGTAGTTAGGACATGTATCATGAGTTTTTGAGAGATTTCGGGTTGCTGAAATTAGCCGGACAACCTGAAGATGCCATTCTTGATGTAGTCCGAGAATTTTATGCCAATGCAATGGAGAGTACCCATTCGATATTTAAAGTCAGGGGTATTCTTGTTCCTTACAACGCCAACGCCATTAATCTGTACCTGGACCTTCCGCAAGGGGTGCAGGATAAATATCACCATTATGTTACAGCTCTCCACACTGATGCTGATGAGCTGTACCAGGTTATTAACGAACTTACAGTACCTCACACCCATTGGCAGAAGAAGCCAGAGACTGAATCTATGGCATTCCCTTCCAATCGACTTCAATATGGTCTACATGAATGGTATGATTTCATTTGCTCACGAATAATGCCTACAACTCATAAAAGCAGTGTTGATGTCGATAGAGCTGCTCTCCTTTACTGTATTCTGACTGGCAAGATTATTGATTTTGGAGCCATTATCTTTCGGTCCATGCAAGAATTTATACGCAGGGAAAATAGAAGGGGTTTACCTCACCCTTCATTGGTTTGTGGACTTTGCAAGAAATACGGCGTATATTGCACTGAGCTTGAACCACGACTGGCTAGGAAATCTGCAATCACTTTCAGAAATCCTCGGGGTACCTCTGACTCAGAGAGAAGTTGCTCCTCCTACTGCCCCACCACAAACTTGTGCATTTGTGCAGGAAAAAGAACAATATGGAGAAGTTAAAGCTTTTGGAGCTGATTCTGATGATACTGTGAAGAAGTGAAATTGCAGGATGCTGATCGTGACTTATGCTGCAGCAATAGAAGAAACTGGACAGTGCAGAGCAGATCTACGGAATCAATATCATTGTCGCAGCATAGCAGTCTGATTAGGGCAACACTGTTTTTCCACGTGGCATTTCGCGTTTTAGTGCCTAGGAACCTTATAAATAGTCTTTTTATCAGAATATCGGGGAGGCTGCGGCAGAAGGCTTCAGGATTGATTTAGCTCCATAGAAACTCCATATTTTACATCTTTTTCAATCAATGTTTATTTTAGGGATGATGATTTGGAATTGTTGGATGTTTATCATGATGTCTAGGAACTAAACTCCTTTTTCCTAGAATCGATGTAGCCAACTTTGGGCAGATTGCAATTATTTTGTGATATTGTTTGGATGATCTCAATTATGTTTATTTAATCTACTTGTTCTTAATGCTCTAGTTGATTGGCCACCAATTGGATGAATTAGTATAGGAATCCGGCACTCGGGAGAGGAAATTTTTTATATGCACAAGGGTAGACTAACATAGGACATTGTTGAATCGAGAGGTTGACAATTCTTATAAGTCATAGAGAAACGGATTACCATCGCTTAATGAACTCTATTATTTAATTCTGAATTGGGAGGTTAGGATTAGGTAATTTGGGTATGACTGTTTAAAACTCGGGAGAGATAAATAGGAAATAGTTTCGGCTATAAACAAATTGAAATCAAAAGAACAATTGATCAAAGGAATTGTATGAACCCTAGTTAGGTGAAATCGAGTTCTAGGAATATTTCACCATTAATATTTTCATTTGTAATAATTGTGACTGTTTCAATTAATTTGTTCCATAATTAATAGTTAGAATAGTAAATAAGGTTTCAACCAATATAAATTACTTTTTCTAAATAAAGTTCAAGGTTGTTGATTACAATGATTGGCGGTAGAAACAATTCCCTATGGGACGATACTTATATTTACTTTATACTCAAAAACTGACCTGTGCACTTGCAGTAGTGTTCCATTTGAGCACGACAATTTGGATTACAGGATTTACATTATGCTGGTCACCCGTAGTGGTAGAAGGGCTAGTACACGTGCTAGAGGCCGTAGGGGTAGTCCTAGAGGCCGTGGTGATGATATACAGACTGGTCAGGTACCCGAGGGTACTGCTGTGAGACCAGATGAGACTGAGGCACGCTTCGCTAGACTTGAGTGGAGTATTGAGAGCCTGACTGAGATTTTAGCGCAGCAGGCAGCGCTCGGGGCTAGAGATATGCGAGATCTAGCTGGACAGGCAGCAGCTGATCCCGAGATGCCGACACAGGCCGTAGAGTTACCCGAGGTTCAGGCTCAGGCTGCAGAGGCAGTGAGACCCTAGCCAGCTCAGGATGCTGGATATGAGTGTGACCTGGATAGATTTAGACATTTTTAGAAGTTTAGACCTCCAGTCTTCCATGGAAGGAAGGACCTAGTAGTAGCTGAGGATTGGGTGTATCAGATGGAGAAGCTATATAGGCTTTTCAGGTGCACTACTACTGAGAGGGTTGTTTTTGCTGTATTTGTATTTTAGGGAGAGACAGAGCATTGGTGGAGACCTACCGAGCTGATTTTGAGAGCTCGACATGCAGAGGTTACATGGGAGATATTTTTGGATACCTTTAGGAGGCAGTATGTTCACATTACTGCACAGCGAAAGTTGAGGATGGAGTTTTTGAGTTTGGTTCAGGGAAACCAGTCTATTAATGAGTATGAGACTCGATTTATCTCTTTAGGGAGATATGATTTAGAGATGATGGGCAGTGAGGATCAGAAGGTCTAGAAGTTTATAGATGGACTGAGACCAGCCATCAGATCTCGGTTGGTTCCCTTTGATGTTTCGACTTATGAGTAGGCAGTGCATAAAGCTCAACTATGTAAGCAGGATTATGAGCGAAACGTCTTCGAGACAGGAAAATTTAGTAGAAGTCGAGACAGAGACTAGAAGAGACCCAGGAGAGACAGATTTTTTAGCAGAGGGGTATGGCTCTCTGATAAGAGGTCGAAGATTGAGGAGGTTCAGGAGAGGACAAATAGACCCCCTGTTCATCTGGCTTTACCACCAGCTAGAGGCATTGTCATTGGAGGACCACGCCCTACTACTGATCAATGTAGGCGATGTGGCAGATATCATGGTACCAGACCTTGTCCAGTGCCTATAGCTACTATTGTAGTATGTTATCGATGTGGGAGGCCAGGGCATGTGTTGAGAGATTGCCCAGAGAGACAGGACACTACTCCACAGAAGGACAAGGAGCCGGAGAGAGCTCCAATTCAGGTTCCTGCTCAGAGGAGGAGAGCTACTGCCAAAGAGAAAGGGAAGCAAGTGATGGGTATAGGGCGATTTCATGCTTTGGACTATGATACGGCAGATCAGTCGTCTGATGTGGTGAAAGGTACCATCCTGATCTTTGATTTAGAAGCATATGTTTTGATTGATCTTGATGCCACGCATTCATTCGTATCGCCTTCATTTGCATGTAAATTGTCTATGTATGTAAAGTCTATTCCTCTGAGTAGTAAATTGTTAATACTTACCCCCATAAACACTAGTCAGCTAGTAGAGTATGTAGTCAGGGACTGTAAGTTGAAAGTCGGGGAAAAAGAAATGTCAGCCGACCTTATTATGATGTATATGAGGGACTTTAATGTCATATTAGGAATGGATTGGTTGGCTGCCAATCGAGTTGTGTTAGATTGCTTTTCTAAGACATTAATTTTCAATACCCCCGAAAGATGTGTTATAAAATTTTCCTAAAAAGTAATGAAATCAGAGGTTGTTCTAAATGGAGCAATGAAATTTTGCTGATTTTATGATTTATATTTTGAAGGATTCATCGCATATGTGGTTGATACGGACCAGGTATGACCGGATTTGAGAGATATTCCAATGGTTAGGGAGTTTCCTGACGTCTTTCCAGACGATTTACCAGGATTACCACCAGCCAGAGAGATGGAGTTTAGGATAGATTTAGTACCTGGTATAAAATCGATTTTGAGACCACCGTATAGGATAGGTCCGATTGAGTTGGAGGAGCTGAGGAAGCAGTTACAGGATTTGCTTGAGAAGGGATTTGTGAGACCGAGCGTATTATCTTGGGGAGCTCCGATCTTGTTTGTGAGAAAGAAAGATGGCAGCCTTTGATTGTGTATGGATTACAGATTATTGAATAAGGCTACCATTAAGAACAAGTATCCCCTTCCACGCATTGATGATCTGTTGGATCAGCTTCGGGGAGCACAGGTCTTTTCTAAGATCGGTCTGAGGTCTGGGTATCATCAGCTGAGAATACGGAGGGAGGATGTGCCCAAGATAGCATTTAGGACTCGTTATGGTCATTATGAGTTTTTAGTTATGCTATTCAGGTTGACTAATGCCCCCTCAGCATTCATGGCTTTGATGAACAATGTGTTCAAGCCATACTTGGATCGGTTTGTGATTGTGTTTATCGATGATATTTTGGTATACTCTAGATCCAGGGAGGATCACGAGCAGCACTTGAGGATAGTGCTACAGACCCTCAGAGAGAGACAGTTGTATGCCAAACTTAATAAGTGTGACTTCTGGTTGGAGCAAATTTCTTTTCTGGGCCATCTAGTATCGAGGGATGGAGTGTCAGTGGACCCATCCAAGATAGAGGCAGTTGTTCAGTGGAAACAGCCTAGGACAGTCATAGAGATTCGGAGTTTTTTGGGTTTGGTAGGATACTGTAGGAGATTTGTAGAGGGTTTCTCCAGATTAGCTGTTTCGTTGACACGTCTCACACGGAAGGATGTTGGGTTTGTGTGGGATGATGCCTGTGAGAGGAGCTTTCAGGAGCTGAAGCATCGATTGACCACTGCTCTAGTTCTCACCATACCTACCAACTCAGGAGGTTTCTTGGTATATACAGATGCATCGCATCAGGGACTGGGCTATGTATTGATGCTGGATGGGAGGGTAGTTGCCTATGGATCTAGACAGCTGAAAAATCACGAGAGGAACTATCCCACCAATGATTTGGAGTTAGCGGCCATAGTGTTTGCACTGAAGATATGGCGCCATTACCTATATGGTGAGCAGTTTTAGATCTTTACAGACCATAAGAGTCTGAAATATTTATTCTCGCAGAAGGAGCTGAACATGAGACAAAGGAGATGGCTCGAGCTCCTGAAGGATTATGATTGCAAGATATTATACCACCTGGGTAAGGCTAATGTAGTTGCTGATGCTTTGAGCAGGAAGAGCCTAGGGTTGGTATCATTTATGATAGTTCGGGAACATGACTTGTTAGAACAGTTCGCGAGCCTCAGTTTGGACATAGCACCCCATGAGATTGATAGAGTTGAGATCATTGCGAGCCTGAGGTTAGAGCCGGAGTTGATTGATCGTATCAGGCAGGCTCAGCAGAGTGATCAGGGATGTATTCAGTTGATGAGCCAAGTATAGGCAGGTGCAGATACCGATTTTGTATTGAGTACTAATGGTTTACTGAGGTTCCGTGGTAGGATATGTGTTCCCGAGGATCCTGAGATCAGGAGGATGATTTTATCAGAGGCTCACTCAGCAAGGTATACAGTACATCTGAGGAGTACGAAGATGTATCAGAATCTCCAGAGAGATTATTGGTGGTCTGGGATGAAGAGAGACATAGCAGAGTATGTTGCGAGATGTCTCGTCTGTCAGCAGGTAAAGGTAGAGCTTCAGAAGCCTGTAGGATTATTGCAGCCTCTACCGATACCGACATGGAAGTGGGAGCATGTCACTATAGATTTTATGATGGGATTATCGAGGACCCGCAGAGGTCACGATGCCATCTGGGTGATTGTGGATAGACTGACGAAATCCACCCATTTCTTAGCTATGAGAGCTACAGATGCTCTGAGTACGTTGACGAACCTATATGTTCGAGAGATTGTCAAGCTACATGGCGTTCCAGTGAGCGTTGTTTCTGATAGAGATGCCCGCTTCACTTACCATTTTTGGGAACACTTTCAGGAAGCGTTTGGGACCCAGTTGAGATTTATCACTGCTTTCCATCCTCAGACAGATGGTCAGTCAGAGAGGACTATACAGACTCTGGAGGATATGTTGAGAGCGTGTGTGCTGGATTTTGGAGGCTCTTGGGATGATCATTTGCCATTAGCGAGTTCGCCTATAATAACAGTTATCACTCGAGTATCAGGATGGCACCGTATGAGGTACTGTATGGTCGCAGATGTTGTTCCCCTATTGGATGGGAAGAGATTGGTGACAGACTGTTATTTGCTCCTGACTTGGTTCAGTAGGCTACTGAGGATGTCAGGTTGATATGCGATAGATTGCAGACAGCTCAGAGTTGACAGAAGAGTTATGCTGACAGGAGACACAGAACACTAGAGTTTGCAGAGGGTGAGTAAGTGTTTTTGAGAGTTTCTCCTTCCAAGGGTATCATGAGGTTTGGTAAGAAAGGTAAACTGAGCTCTCGTTTTATTGGACCCTTTGAGATTCTGGAGCGAGTGGGAGATAAGACCTATAGATTGGCATTACCACCAGAGTTGGCAGGTATACACAGTGTCTTCCACATTTCTATGTTTTGGAAGTACCATCCGGATCTGTCACATGTGATTCACTACGAGCTGTTAGAGCTCAGTGACAGTATGACATATGTTGAGAGACCGGTTCAGATTTTGGATAGGAAGGAGAAGGTATTGCGATCCAAGACAATCTCTCTAGTGAAGGTTCAGTGGCAGTATCACACTCCGGAGGAAGCTACCTGGGAGCTAGAGAGCATGATATAGGAGAAGTACCCGGAGTTGTTTACCGATTGATTTGGTTCTAATTTGGAGGACCAAATTCTTTTAGTGGGGGAGATTGTGAGATCCACATTTTTGTATGATATTCCTTATGATTTCCATATTGTATGACATTATTATATGTTAATGGATTCATAAGATGGTTGATTCGGATTTGATAAATGTGGATGAAACGAAATATCGTACGTAAAATCGAATAAGGATAAATCAAGAAAATAAAGAAGCAACAAGTTCGTCTAAGGAATTAAATCGAGGTGACTGAAAATAAGGAATTGAAAATAGGAAAAAGATTGTGGATTTATGAAGAAAGTCGATTCAATTTGGTCCCGAACATGTGCAAGGGTAAAATGGTCAAAAGACTAAAATTCGATATAAATTCGATAAGAAATTTTCATTAAAATATGGAATTTACGAAATCTGGATCAATACCGAGGAAAATATTTAAATTCGAGTCCGATTGATCTAGATATTAATTTATGAGAATTAATCGAAATTAATTCAGAATTAATTGGGATTTTTAATTCAAAAAATTATCCAAAAAATAATCGAAAAATATACCGGGAAAGATGAAAATAGACCGATAAATTCATTTATTGAATAAATAAATTAAATAATATTTTTTAGGATATTTTAAGAGATATTTGGGTATTTTTAATATATTTTAATCTATTAAAATAATAATAATAAATGAATGAATAAATAAATAAATAAATGAAAAATCTGAAAATCAGTCGGGGAGAGAGAAAACCCGAAAATCAAACCCGTGAAACCCGTCTGAAACCTAAACCCCCCGACGACCCATCGATGATCGACGAGCCCAGCTACCGGTCAAAAAAAGAAGAGCGAAACCCGGCGTTTCTATTAGTACCGGTGACGCGCGCCAACGGTTCTTATTTCCTACGAATCGACGGTCGAAAGATCCTGGGAGAAATCGTGTCGGTCCCGGTGAACGGCGGCATCCCAGCTCCGATTCAACCCTGTCAAACCTTCCCTGGGCCGAGGTGATTCTGTTGAGCTCACTGGCGGCCGACGAGATGGCCGGAATCATCGGCGACGACAAACGGGCCAAAACGGCACCGTAGCCAGGAAAGGGAGAAAAGAAAAAAAAAGAAAAGGAAAAGAAAAAGAAAAAGAAAAAGAAAAGGAAAAAAAGGGGAAAAAAGGAAGAAAGTGTACCCGGGGACGACTCAAAAATTCGGGTAAGTGACCGAAGGTCGGGATTGACCTGCGGATAAATCCCGAGAATTCAATTTAATATTATTTTATTAAAAAATGACTCGAAATTGCATAATTGTGCAGTGTCACTACAAAGCCCGAACGAGAGCCGATTTAGCTCCGATTTTCGTACCCCGCACCATATTGGGTAAGTACATTTTAATTACGATAACATGAGTCCTTTAATGTAGAGTTTCGATTATTTTATGGAATTTACGAATTAATTCTGCATAAAAGGAAATTTATTTGAAATTTCAACGTAATTATCGTAAACAGTATCCGGGCTATCCATTGAGTTTGGAACGAAGCCCGATGATTATTGATAAATCAAATGAGCCCAGTAAACTCGAAAAAGGGATTTTAAAAGTGAAAACGGGCTGAAAAAGGGGTTTGAGGCCCATGAAAGTGCAATCGGGGCCAATAGAGTAAAACGGGCCCAGAGCTTTAGATTCGATCAGTAAGAGTGAAATATTGATCTGTATATTTGAACTGAACCCATATGTGGTTTTATGTAGCTCCGTAGACGAGCAAATTGGATTGAGAGACCTGGTACGACCGAGTCGGGATAAGCTCGCGCATGATTCCAGGTAAGGGAACTTTATGAACACTTAGAGGTAGCTATACGTAGTTTCGAGGGGTTTTACATTTCATTAAATTCAATAGGCTACCCGAAAACAGAATAATAATTTTTACGAAAAAATATGGAAATAGTGCCAAATTACTATTTTACCCCCAGTTAGGAAAACTTCAAAAAGGGTAGTAAGGCTATGAAATTGCATGAATTTCATAATTTTAATGTTTTCATGATGATATTGCTTTAATTCAAGCAATTTATGGATAGGTTCGCTATTATTTTCATGTTTTAAGTGAAAAGGCACAGGTTAGGTGCCAATTGATAGTTATTTAACATGTTTTGATAAAATTGAGCCACCTATCAGTGTTATATGAGTTGTAACCATGCTTGAGCAATGCTCGCACTAGATTTTATATTTTAACTCATACACAGAGTGCTGGAGCCTTGCTCTCACTATTTTACAGATTTATTTCATATGACTAGGTACTGGAGTTTTTCTCGTACGAGGTTTTCAATGAGTTTTTATACATATCCGTACTAGAGCAATGCTCGAACGTGGATTTGAATTAAATTTATAATCAGTTTAAGTCGTACTGAAGCGCTGTTCGTACGCAGATTTTTATTGATTTCTATGAAATCGTGCTAGAGCTTCGCTCGCACGAAGTTTTCAGATATCATGAATATGCATGGAGCCGTGCTAGAGCTTTGTTCGCACAGGAATTTATATGACATGCATATAGCCGTGTTGGAGCCTCCTGTTGACTGTGTGTCATAGTGAGATGATATGCTCACACGTGCATACTGAGACATACTTGACATGGGTGGATAAGACCTATTACAGGCACCCCGATTGACTTGGGTTCACGGAGTACGTTGTACCGTGTATGTCACGCGAAGTACGCTGTACCGTGGGGATTGTTTGAGTGGAGTGGCATTAGCCATGAGACAGCAAGTCTTGTCCTCGCAATCCTGATATTATGTTATTCTGGCGGGTAGGACCGACCCACCTCCCGTTTCAGGTGTGACACCCCGCACACTAGGATCCGTGTGCCAGGGATCACGAGGTTATGACCATAGTCCTGGATATTACCGATATAGTCGCTTACATGTCTCACATGATATAACTATTGGTTTTGATAGACCAAGGTAGACCCGAGGGAAAGGCCAGGCCCCGATTTTCTTATGATTTTAATTGAGATTTGATTTTTCCCATGGAGGGATTTTATGAAACTTTCATTGATTTGTAATCCTGTGAGAAGGGTGATTTTATAACGGAGATTTGAAAATAAAGAATTTTGTTGACATGGATTTCGATTCATGAGTGTATTATATTTTGACCTAGATGGGGTATTTTAAACGTATTGCTTCATTGAGTATGAGATGTTTTCACATGAGAATTATTCCATGTTTTAATATGCCGATTTCCTGTTTTAGAACAGATGATATTATATATATGGCATATCATTGTTTTTACCTCATGCTCACATATATCCTGATTTCTTATCAGCATGTAGATAGTGTAGCTATCTACCCGTTTGTATTATTGCCTTATTGAGCTTGTGGAGCTCACCATTTCGTTTTTCACCCACTTTCAGTGTTTCCACCATAGAGATACCGGGAGTAGAGAGTAGACGGCATAGCTAATATCTTTGTTTCCCATCGACTGTCGGTATACACCACGTACAGAATTTTGTATTAGTATGCTTACAGCACAGTATTATATATGAAAGAATATTTGGGGATGTACATATAGAATCATGTGATGTATAAAACTTACCGACCACTCTATTATAATATGATTGATGTAATTATATATGTGTACGTGTGATATTTTAATGGTTAAAAAGGGTATATCGATATTGATTCATAGCCCGACCTGTTAAGAGAAATATGTCACGAGGAGGTAAGAAAGATTTTCCAAAAGCGAAAAAGTTGTACTGATTTTGGTAGTATTGGGTCGTGACACCAGCACATTTCAAACATGTGAAAACATCAATATCCAGTATGAGCTAGGCTCCAGCACGGTTTAATTCACATAAACATGATAGGCGGCTCATAAACAACCAAAACATTCACAACCCATGCTTAGCACCTCCCATGTGCTATTTCACAAAACGTTCAAACATTTGTCAGCCTATCAGTCAATCTGCTTAAAACAAAGCAAGGTGTTTTGTGAAAACATTCAAAACATGTAATTTATGCAATTATTAGCCTTACTATCCCATTTCTTTATAATATCATTACAGCAACCAAATCTCATATGAATAGTTGTAGTAATTTCCATACATTGTCAAACACATTTCTTTAAACTCATGCACATTTCCAAAGCCCTATATACACACACAAAATATGAGCAACTACCTCTATATACTTACAGAATTCCCTTACATGGAATCGCGACGCGTGATTCCACTTCCTTAAGGATGCTTACTCATGCGATTCGATTCGTCTCCAACGAGCTCTCCAAAACTGCACATAAACGTATTTCACAACATTTTAGCCCATTATAATCCAACTCTTGCGTTTACTATAGTTGATTCGACCTATAGTCTCTATGAACGCTTATGAGGCCTCGTTTCATTACTCTACCCATAACTCGAGTCTATGGATCCTTTTAGGCCTATTAACTCATTCTGAATCGATATTAGATCGATACTAAGCTCATAGTGTTCATATTTCAATGATTTCTTCACTATGACATTTATCAAGCATTCACATACTCATTTCCCATAATTTTTCCCAAACTCATAATGCAACTCCATTTAACTAACTCAATTCATCCACATTACTCCAATAACAACTTAACATAATCTTTAAATCATCAATACACCCAAATCACACTTTCTCACACTAGACTCATTCCATTTTCTAGGTCACATTAGTCCCATTTCATCCTAGGTAGTTTCAACCATCAATATACATGCCAATCAACTTAAAAATCAATAAATAGACAAATGTACTTGGACTGAAGTATTAGAAACTTACCAATCTAGTTTCTCTTCTGGCTCCAAGGGAAATTCTCCTTGCTCCTTTAATCCAACAAATGGGGTTTTGATTCCAAGGTATGTTGTTCTCTTCTTTAAGATGAACAACTTTGTATCTAATGGTCTTCCCTCAAATTTTATTGAAAATGTGTAGATTTAAGAGTGAGAAAGTTAGGTCTTAGGTGGAAAATGGAAAGAAAAGGTTCTATTTCGAAAAAAATGCAAATTTTGCTACTCCTTTTATAGAAATCACTTGATGAGATCAATCTGTCCCAAATAGTAGCTTAAGGAGATCGATATGCATCCAGGGAAGATCGATTTGCTCCAACTCGAGAGCTAAGGAAATCGATGTGTTTGCCTCAAAATCGATATTCATTTTACAGAATGTTTAGCAGATCGATCTGGCTCCATTGGAGATCGATCTGTCTTGTTTCATTGCTCAAACATGAGTATTTTTTGCTCTTCCAAATCGATCTCTCATCCTATGAGATCGATCTGGCCTGCATATTTTTCAAATTTTGCTGCAGTTTTCTGTACTAACTTCGCACAAAACATCCTCGATTTGCTGTCATAGTCATTTTCTCATCCAACTACCTTCAAGACTTGAAAATGGCATCCATTCATACTTTATACACCTTATAACTTGTGTGTATTCATGGTATAGCCAAAGGTATACCATACCAAGCTAAATGGAAGTACAACCTCATTCCATTTTGCCACACTACTCATTTTGAGTTCCAATCACATTCATCACTTATAAAAGTTCATTTCTTCATATTCATACACAATGAAACTTGTATGCATATTAAAAACTCATATTACACGTATGTACATTGAATCCATAAACTTAAATCACTTATGCTTACATCGCAAATACATCACCGTACTCATGATTTCATAAAGTTTACATCCAAAATATGGGTCTTACACTAAAAGGCCATTGTTTTTAGTTAAAACGTAGTGTTATTAATTAAATAGAAATATGAAAAGATCACTTAACCTTAAAATAGACCACGATTTCTCTTATAAACATATTATTTTGTTTTACAGTTTTTAGAAGAAACATAACCTTTAAAGGTTTGATATTTCCTCTTTCGAAAGTCATGTGGTTTCTATTTGAACATAGTATTTTGTGTTTACAGTTTTTAGTAAAATGCAGTATTTTGAGGTTTGATATTTCTTTTTCTTAAATTTATGCTCTTTACAAATTCTCTCTCTTTGCCTTTAAATTTGGACAATTATTGTTTCGATTCTATAATTTTTTTGATCTCTATATCTCTTTCTTCTTCCATCCTTTTGCAAAGGTATGACCATATGCTCCATTTACTACTAGGAAAAAAAATGTAAACACTACGATTAGTAAAAACATTAATTACAATTATTGAAAATGTGTGCAATTTAATATTGTCACGACCTCAATCCGTGACTTACCCAAAACCACTACAAATTTTTTGCTTTTTACTTTACTTGCCTTTCTCTGCTCAACAGTTGGGCTGTGATTCGATATTAGTCACCCACTCACATTCATTCACATTATACATAGAATTTAGTATTCTTTTCGATAACATAAACTGTTATACAATATTTGTACATATACATCCCGACCGTACAATAGTTACATAACTGTGCTTATACATTGTTCAGTATAAAATGTTCGAGTGTGTATACCTCTCGTAAGATTGATAGGCAGCAGATGAAATGAATGCTATACCTCAGCCGGACTCAATCTACTGCGGATGATCTGTAGAGAGTGGAAAATAAAGGGGGATGAGCAAACAACGTGCTCAATAAGAAAATCAGGCAAGCAAGTAGACAACCGCACTATCTACTGAAAATAAGGCTTTGCCTTTCCTTCTCTCATCTCAAAGCATGTATCAAAATGATATAATATAGTACAGAATAAAATTTCATGTATTTAAAGTCATGCTCAGTTATCAAAGGTAGGCATTCATTCAAAACAGTGCATCTTTATAAATTTAGGAATGCCTTTATCTCAATCATGCCATTTACATTTAAATCACATTAAATATGGCAGTTCACAATACAACACAATTATCGATTTTCGACCTATCTCTCTCTGGTCTAACCGTATCATGAAAAAAGTGATATATCATACGAGACTCAGTGGCTAAATGCAATACTCTCCTGGACTATGGCCATATCCAAAAATGTGAAATCTTAGGCAACATAGATCTCTGTGTGCGGGTATCACTGCTGTAACGGGAGGGGGGTCAGTCCATCACAACTGCCAACTATCAACTCCTTAACTCTACAACTCCACCACACAGTACAGTGTACTCCATGTCACTCGCACGGTACAACGTATACCTATGGACCTTCTCCTCATGGTCGGGATGCCTGCCATAGGTATTAGTCCTCACACCATGAAAATACATCATAGTCGGGGTGCTTGCCGTAAGTCTTATCCCTTATACTATGGAATCAATGCCACGTCTCTAAATCCACGTACGAATATCTCAACAGTGTGACACTCAGTCTACACGGAGGAAATCGTCACGGTTTTTCTCTTTAACATGTATTATATATCACGTAAAACAACAGTGCGCGTCTTGAGTGTGACTCACAATCAACACTCCGCCTCTTAAACACTGTGTATGCATCTCAAAATATCAAACACTAGTGCGAGTAACCTCTAGCACTAGGTTAATGCATAATTCTATTTTCAAATCAAGTACGAGCTATCGCTCTAGTCCAATATCATGTATAAATCATGAAAAGTCGAGTACGAGCAAAGCTTTCAGTACTCTATCATATAAAACTGAGTATGAGCATAACTTCCAATACTCTATATGCATTAATCACAAACTGAGTATGAGCAATGCTTCCAGTACTCTAACATGCATAAAATAGCATTAAAATATAGTACGAGTATATCCTCCAGTACTATGTGATGCATATCTCAAAATATAGTGCGAGTATTCTCTAACACTTATGGTTTTCACACAAAACCAGATAGATGACTATTTAAATCACATTTCACTCATTTCAGATCAAATTAGCAGTTAAATGTACTGTTTTCGCATACACATGAAAACATTAGCCATTTTATCATGCAACTCATGAATTTTGGGTCACAACATGCTTCTCAGGCTTTTTATCCTATTTTTTGGATAAATCTACACTTTATCTCATTAATCCTTAGCACACACAACATGCTTATTTCAAGGAATTCATATAGAGTATATTATCAAATCTCTATTCAAAATACGTGTAGCCATCTCTAGCTACTCACAAAATTTCCTTACCTCGGATCACGTCAAGTGACCTCACTTCCTCGGTTCTGCTCACTCTTGCAGTCTGATTAGCTTCCACTGTGATTTTCGAAGTTGTTATAAATGTTGGCGTTAGTATATCACTCTATACTCGTTTCATTTGCCAAATCTCAATTAAAAACATCAATCTCACTATTTTCTCCCAATATAGTAAAAATCCTATTTTCACATAACTATCTTTATTTCTCCTTATTTCCAATTTATGCATTTCACAAGATTATCTTATAATCTTCCATACATACATATTCGATCATTAAATCAATGTTAATACCATTTCTTCATCACTTTCTCATTTTCTCACTAATATCTAGGTTATGGTGATTTTTCATTCTCCTTTCATTTCCAACATTTTATATATATATATATATATATATATATATATATATATATATATATATATATATATATATATATATATATATATATACCAATCAACTCATTAATATACCTAGTTTAACATATATCAACTTGGTGCATTAAATCTTACCTAGTTGACCTTTCTTTTCTTTTTCACAAAAATGGTAAAATCCTCCTTGCTTCTTGAACTCTTGATTTCAATCCTTTGTTTCCAAGTATGTTGTTCTCCTCTTTGCTAAGAACAACTTTTCTCACTTATATCTCACTTAAAACTGATCACAAACTGAAGTTTTCTAGTGTTTCTTGGCTAGGTTTAGGTTTAGTTCTTGAATGGAATAGTAACTCTCGAGAAAATGAAGTGCAGAAGTCCAGTATTTATAGAACTATCTTGATGAGATCGATCTGCTACCCTAGGAGATAGATCTGCTCTACATTTTTCCTCTTGAAGCCGACCTTCCAAACCACATGAGATCGATCTGCTCTTACATGAGATCGATCTGCTCTTGCATGAGATCGATCTATTGCAAGTCAGTAGCTTAAGGAAATCGATCTGGCCCTTTTGAGATCGATTCCTTCAACACAGAATATTTAACAGATCGATTTGCTCTCCAATGAGATCGATCTAACCTGTTCCATTGCTCAAATAAGAGCATTTTTGGCTCTTCCAGATCGATCTCTCATCCCATGAGATCGATCTCTCATCCATATTTACCAGATTTTACTGCAGTTTTCTGCAGTAACACATGTCAAACTTCATACATTTTGCTACCATGATCATTTTCTCATTCATCGACACTTATGGCTTGAAAATGATATCCATTCATACCTTATACACATTAAAACTTATGTGTATCCTTTGTATAACCAGAGGTATACCATTTACAACCAAATGAAGTATAAAACTTATGCATTCTTAAATCCATTTTACCACACTACTCAATTTTCCATATATTCTCATTCATCACATACTAAAGTCCATTTCTTATTATTCATACATAACGAAACTTGTACGTACATCACCAACTCATATTACAAGTATGTACATTCAATTCTATAGACTTTACAGCATTCATGCTTCACATAGCATGTACATGTATGTACTTATGAATTTGAGGGTCTGACAAATATCTTTAGCTAAAATTTTTTAAATTTTATAGCTGCTTATATTGTAAGTGTCATGTCTCTAACCATGTTTATTCTCAACATGTTGTTTAAGATACTTAAAGACTACATTTTATTCAAATTTATTTAAACAAAACTATGATTTTATTTGTAACCATAGTTAGTATTAGGATAAGAGAATAATTTATATAGGGATGATCCTAAAAACTATACTTTTTAGACACCAATAAAATAATACCATCTCACCTTTTTATAAACACATATAATATTTATCTTATACATACCCTCACCTAATGAATTCATTAACACTAGTTAATTTAATTAAAATTGATAATTATATTCAAAAAGTAAAAATTTAAGGATGATATAAAGTGAATTAAAAAAATTAAAATGCTTCACAGTCATCCATATCTCATATTCAATAGTAAAAACCCAAAACCTTAAGAATTTAAATAGCAAAAAAAGATTATATTTGCTAATATACATACATACATACATACATGCATACATACATACATACATACATGGTAATCCAACACTGTTGTTTCAAACATCAAATCTTCAACTCTGAAATTTTGATTTCTTTGTTTTTTTCTTTTTTTTGTCTCAACCATGAACATATTTCATTAATAGTAAAGAGCACATCCTTGAACCCATAAAAGATAGGTTTTAGAAACCAGAATAGTCAGCTAACAAGAGCACTTAAAGATTCAACATCAAATGAAAAACAAGAAAAAAAAAGGAAACAATCATAAGCAAAATAAATCAAAACTTTGGACTTGGATCATCCGAAGGCAAAACTTTCCTTGAACAAGCAACAATTTCCTAGCCCAGACTTTAAATCAACCCAAACCTTTATCATGTTGATCAACCTGCAGACCGACCAAGATAGAAGAACATCCAAACCAGTAATACAACAAATCATTCCTTCTGGTATACCATGGATAATCACGAACAAACCATAAAAACATAATTCAAAAGATTCGGTATAATCCCAGAAAGCATGAAAAAAACTTGTTTATCAACTCCCATCTTTGATAGCAAATCTGCAAATGAATTGGATTCCCTAAAACAGTTAATACATTCGACTCTCTCAATATCATCCCAAAGACAATCAATTTCATTAAACATAATTCACATCTATTTCTTAAAAAATAAAAAATAAAATAAAAAAATTTATGATTGTGGTTCATTCCTAAGTAAGGAATATTATTGTGATTATATTAGTCGATAGAAGACCCCATTAATTTCCTACTTAAAAAAAGTCATATTTTGGTTCCGTAAAAATATTTACTACAGTTACTAAAATCACATTAATATTATAGTTTTGACTATGTTTATACTAAAAGCATAGTCTATGACATGAAAAAATCACATTTTATATAAACTTACTTACACAAAATTATTATTTTTCTACACCCTGTAATCTTTAAAAATTAAAAGTTTATTAACTTACACTTTTTATAAAAGTGATTGCAGCAAAGGCTACTGTTTTTATTTGAAATATAGTGTTATTAATTAAATAGAGATTTGAAAAGACCACTTAACCCTAAAATATACTACAATTTCTATTAGAAACATTTTATTTTGTTTTACGGTTTTTAGAAGAAATGTAATCTTTAGACATTTGATGTTTCATCTTCTGAAAGTCACATGGCTTCTATTAGAACATAGTAATTTGTATTTACAATTTTTAGTATATGTAGTATTTTGAGGTCTAATGTTTCTTCTTCTTAAATACACGTTGTTTGTAAATTCTCTTTCTTTTCCCTTAAAATTTGGATAACTATTTTTTCGATTTTGTAATCTTTCTCAATCTCTATTTCTCTTTCTTCTTTTTCCATCATGGCTCTAGCTATATATGTTTATACTAAAAGCGTAGTCTAAAATACTAAAAGATCACATATTATATAAACTTAATTACACAAAAATCTGTTATTTTCAACACGTTGTAATCTTTAAAAATTAAAAGCTTATTAATTGCAATTTTCATAAGAATATAAAAATAAAAATAAAAAAGGAGTTTCTACAATCTTTTTGTACTTAGCTGATTATCATTTCCTCCACCTTGATAATTTAAAGTTCATTGTTTTATTTTGAGGTCGCAGTTACATATGTTAATTTTAATGGTGCAACTGCTATTTATAAATTATTTGACTTACAAGAATGTGATGTGATATTCAATTTTAGGGACCAGGTAATTGTATAGTTCGAATAAGCCAGCATATTTAAATAAGAATCTTGTAATTACTCTGCTATTTGATCATTAGATTTTAGAATCCACATGCTCACTAATTGTTTGTATAGTTCGGTTATAACTTGATTTAGTGTGGAAATTGACAATTTAATAAGTTATAATGTGTTGACTAGAGACTTGAATAAGTGTTTAAGCCATTAAGTTGATAAGTTTGAAGTTAAAAGAAAAGAAATTGTCGAAATAGCTTAAATTGACACGTTTATCCATAAAATCGAGTAACTAACAAAGTTGGCAAAAAATGGCCAAGCTTAATGAAGTTTATGTAAGTTGGTGTGTGTTTAAGTATACTAAGATGAATTTAAACATTTTTTTTATGGTTTTGAAATTATCTTGGGCAGAGCGAGGTGCTAGCACACAAATCGAGGTAAGCCTGATACCTTACGATTTTATGCTGTCCTAAGATTCGATAGGTAAGAGATGTAATTTAAAACCATAATGGTATCTCGTTACCTTACTTTTACAAATATATAAATGGTTTGAGTATTATTGAGATTATGTGTAACGACCTGAATTTACACACAACTTGGTTGGGCTACAAGTCGATATTAGGTTAGAACAATAACTTAGTCTGATTAATTTTCATTCCTAGTAACAAATTTTAAACAAAATATATTCACATTCCCCATATACATCTTGCTTGCGTTACTGTACTTACAAAAATTTTAGATACAAAAGAATTGTTTAAACCTGGGTATACCTTAGATGCAGAAATATGCTTCGCGGAATCATAACTGTGCAGAATGCCTTACTAACGAAAGTGAACCAGGCTACCGATGGGCTCTGTGGAGGAAAGTAAGAGGTGAGCTCAATATGCTAAGTAAGAAAAACCCCATAGCAAGTAGATAAATATACTACCTAAGATATATATATATATATATGTACTTGTCAAAATCCAAAATATTTTCACAAAGTATGCAAGTAGTTCGACAAATTCACAGATACCAAAAACAGATTTCAGAAGCCAGAACATATATCGATAGTAAAATTAGCTACTGTGGTAAATACAAAAAATTTCAAAGCTTCCAGTAGCAAAATAAACAGATTTCCAGAATATCTCAATCCATATAGACAGTTTTGAAAATATTTCAAATAAACATAGAGGCACTGCCAGTTCCGAAAAAATCAAACTCGAAAAATCCAAGGTAAATTCAGTATGAAAATGGAACTAAAATCAATACCGTTTCTAAAACTTTAAACAGCTTTTAAAAGCGACGACAGTGTGACACTTTGGTCCTGCAGGATTCAAGAGGTGGCCCTCATGGTCTTTTATGCATTACAATATTTAGTTTCATATGAAATAAAATCACACTGTCAATTTAAAGTTCAAATTGACGAGACAAGGCAGATATGCTATATCAGATATAAGAAATGACAATTGGCCAAAGTCGGTGACTCCGGGCAATCACTGGCCAAGCGTGCAGGGATGTCACTCGTCATGGGAGTGATCAGCTACCCAAACGGGTCATAGATCAAAATGTCCAAAGACCAGAAACAGAATAAAAAACACAACACATCGTACTCGAGTGCATGCTGCACAGTACATCGTACTTCGTGAACCACATAAACAGATACAGAACAGACAGAAATGCAAAATGATCTCACCAACTCCTTTGTAATACCCATAATCTTTGCAAACTCTCATTTAATTATGTAAGATATATATGAGATTGTGAAATGAATACACGCAAATTTTAAAGTGTATAGCGAGTGTAAGAAGGATATTTCCATGAGTGGAATGTGAATATATTGAGTTTTGAGTGGTGTGATAAAATGGTATGAAGTTGCATGAGTTGCGTAAATCTTTGTACTTCCATTTAGTTTTGTATTGTATACCTTTGGTTATACAATGAATGCACACAAGTTTTAATGTGTATAAAGTATGAATGGATGTCATTTTCAAGTCTTAAAGGTGGTTAGATGAGAAAATGACTATGACGGCAAATTAAGGATGTTTTGTGTGAGTTACTGCAAAAAACTGCAGTAAAATCTGGAAAATATGAATGCCAGATCGATCTCATTGAAGGAAAGATCGATCTGGAAGAGCCAAAAATGCTCTTATTCGAGCAATGGAACAGGGTAAATCGATCTCCAATGGGGTCAAATCGATCTGCTAAGCATTCTATAATGAAGAGATTGATCCTTAATGCAAGCAGATCGATTTCCTTAGCTCTCGGGTTGGAGCAGATCGATCTCCTCCCTTAGCTAGATCGATCTCCTTAACTTTCTGCCTGAAGTAGATCGATCTCAAGCCTTCGACAGATTCATCTCATGCCTTCAAAATGTCGAGAAAATGAGGGATTTAAGAGGACAAGATCGATCTCCACCATATGCAGATCTATCTCATCAAGCTAATTCTATAAATAGGAGCAATTGGATCTGCAAATTTTGAGAAACAACCTCACTTTACCATTTTCAATCCAAAACCTAGCTTTCTCACTCCTAAATCCACCCATTTTCATAATGATTTAAGGGGAAGCTATTAGATACAAAGTTGTTCACATCAAAGAGAAGAACAACATAGCTTGGAGTCATTACCTCATTTGTTGTATTGAAGGAGCTAGGAGCATTTTTATTTGTAGCAAGAAGGAAATCCAAAGAGGTGAGTTTCTAATATACCAAGTCAAATATATGTTTGTTTAGTTGCTATTATGAGTTGATTGGGTGGTGTATTAATGGTAGAAACTACCTAGAATGCAAAGGAACAATTATGACCTAGAATGAGTCTAGTGTGAGAAAGTGAAATATATTGGAATTAATTATGAATAGGATATCTTAAGGTGATAATGGTGTTATGAGTATGATTTTAAGATGGTGTTATAGAATGAATTGTGAGACTTACCCAAAAAAGCTAAAATGTGTATTAAGGCATTGGGTAAAATTCATAAATGAATGAGAGAGTAAGGGTAGAGTATTTCACATCAGGTTCTAAACAAGTAACTAAGTGAGTTACTAGATAAATTGGTTGGAAATGGCTTGATGATGGTCAAATGCAAAAATGGGCCAAACTTAACGAAAAAGACTCAATGAAATATATTGACTAGTTGAAGTCAAAATGTGAGTTAGCAACATTAACTCAAGTGATTGGTGAATGATTTGCAGATTCTGAGGATACACTGGAGCAAGTTGAGCCAAAAGCGCAAGAAGCGTAAAGAAAGAGAGTAGTTCCCAAGTAAATCAAGGTAAGGGAATTGTGTGGACTCTTAGAGATATCTGTGCACAATTTGGGTGCATAATGTTTTTCTAGAATGCATGTGATAATAGGAAATGAAATGGGTGATTGAAGGGCAAGAGTTGGGTTTTTGAGAAATGTGCATAAAAACAAAAGCATGATGCTTTTAAAATCCTGTTTTATTGCTTTTTAGCAAGTGGTGGGTAGGTTGGCTAACATTTGAAATGATTTGCAAAAGAAATGATTTGATTTTGTTTATAACCATGTTTTGCAAAGAATTGAGCCACCTACATGGATTTCATGAGAATGAAAGCGTGCTAGAGTATGACACGCACGGGATTTGATGTGTTTTATACGCATGAGTGCTGGAGCTTAGCTCGCACTAGTTTTCACATGGATTTCTATGATGTTGTGTTAGAGCTTAGGTCGCACAGATTTTATACTGGTTTTGACATGGTGCTGGTGTCACACCCCACTTCCGGGTGCCCTTTATCCATACATATACTACTAACGGTTAGGTTGTGAGTCAATCTAATTACTAAATTCCATACATTTATAACAAAAAATTTAAAACTTTAATTCATACTCCCAGGTGCGTGTGTAAATATAAAAAATCAATTGTATAGTATAATATCTTTACATAACATCTCCATACAACTATTTACATTTTCAATTCATAACTGTGCGATACATTATAATAGATACAAAATGTTCATATGTATACAAATCTTTATACCTTTACAATTAGTGGGAGCTGTCCAACACAAAAAGGGGTCTAGAGATCACTGCATGACTCTACTTCTCAGTATCTAGAGGGGAAAAAATATTAGGATGAGCAAACCACAGCTAAGTAAGGAAAAGAATGCTAACAGGTAGATATTGTATTATCTACATAGCCCATGCATGCATAAACAAAACCATGTTTCAATATAGATAGAAATATTACCAGAAAATGCATTTAAACATTTATTTCTCATAGTCATTTTCATGTAAAATAATCTGCAATACTTCCAATTAAAACCTGTTATAAAACAATGCTACTACAACATAAATATTCAAATCAAGAGATTTATCAATCACAATAACTCTCTGCTTTTTTCAAATCATTTCTTTTCATCAAATCTCTTTCTTTTCTGAGTTTCTCAATTTCTATTATCTCTGAGACATACATGGAATTATCGACAATCTAATATCTACGACATATGACCATAGTCAGTGATCTCAGGCCTTACTGATCAGGTGTGCACATGGTATCACTTTGTCTAAAGGGGGATAGGTCAGTCCTACCTTCTGGCTCATCTCATTCATCATCGTCATCTCATATACTCACGGTATAGTGTACGCCATGTGTCATCTACGCGATACTCATACTCACGTGCACCCAGCACGGTACATAGTATACCAACAGACAACTACACAGTTTAACGTACGACTGTGGACCCGGTCCATCCACCTAACTCCGATGGACTCATCATCCTAAACCATGTCTCATATACCAGGCGAGCAAATCAGCGTGACATATAGTCATCGCAAGGCTCCAGCGTGGTATCTCTTAATGCGAGCAATAGCTTCTAATGTTGTATCATCTCAACTTAGTAAAAATCGGTACGAGCAATGTTCCAGCACTTCTCTCAAAATCATCGTGCGAGTTAAACTCCAGAACGAGACAAAAAATATGGAAACATGTGCGAGCTAAAACTCCAGCACATTATCATTATAAAACCACGTGCGAGTCACATCTCAAATCCAATTCACATGTAAAACGGGTGTGAGCTAGAGCTCCAACACCAATTCACATCTCAAATCCAATAGGTGGCTATTTTCTCTTTTAAAAACTCAAAACAAAATCTTTTACATAGCATGTCGTCCCATGCTAAATGTGTAAATCTAGCTGACCTATCCATCATTGTGTCTCAATCTTAAAACCAATACATAGTTGAGAAAAACATCAAAAACATGAATGTCAGGCTAGTTTCCTTCCCACATCCCATTTTCACAAATTATACCATAATACATTTCTATTCACATATAGTTCAATAGCTAAGAATAATATTTCTAGCGTCATAACTACCAAAATCGCAGTAAAAATACGTACAAATATCTCTATCGCTAACATGCAGTCCCTTACCTTGAATCGTGCTTACATTTCCTTCGTCTTGTTTGCTCCGTTTGCGATTCGAGTTAAACGTGTTCCACGTATCTCAATCTACACGTTTCAATCATTAAATTATTTCTTTTTCTTTCTCTTGGACATATTCATTTCACTTATCTAGTTATTTATACTTCTCAAACCTTTAAATCACGTTTCACCCTCCCACTAATATCATTTATCATCTCTTAAGCTTTCCCTCACTTTTCCATGGACTTCCTCTTCATGAATCCCTCTTAATATCACTCACCCATCTAAATATTTCACATATTGTCCAACCTACAAATGTCTAGAAATCCATACTAAAAGCTTGAAGGTTGGAGAGTTTACTAGCTTAGTCTTTTTCCTTAGCTAAACTTGTAGTAGCCAAAATCTCCTTCTCTTGGTCAAACCAACGTGTGATTTTTGGGTATGTTGTTCTCCTTACTTCAAGGAATAACTTTCCCTTCTTGAGCTCCTTCAGATTCTCGCTGGAATGTAGTGATTTTTAGAGTGAGAAAGCTTAGTAGTTTGAGAGAAAATGGTAGGTGCGGGTTTGGTAGGAGAAATCTGAGTTTTTAGTCCAAATCCCATTACCTTTTTATAGATGCAGAGACATGAGATCAATCTGGCCCTTGTGGAGATCGATCAATGCAGGGTTTGGTAGTCCTTTTTACCAAACGCGACTACTACCAGATCGATCTTCTTCCATGATGAGATCAATTTGTTTGTAAGTAAATTTCTTCTTGGAGATCGATCTGCCTCTTGTAGGAGATCGATCTGCTCTTACAAAACCTTAATGAGATCGATCTGTCACTTAGGGGAGATCGATCTCTTCTAAGCCGAGAGTTAAGAAGATCTATCTGTTGCTCAGGGGAGATCGATCTCTTTTAGGCCGAGAGTTAAGAAGATCGATCTGTGCCTTGAGAGAGATCGATTCCTTCCAGACAGAGACTTAAGGAGATTGATCTGCCTTCCTATGAGATGGATTTGTCTTGCTCCATTCGACAAATTCTGGGCATTTCATGAGGGGAGATCGATCTCTCCTTCATATGAGATCGATCTCTCATCCCTTGCACCCTCACTTTCTGCAGTTTTTTGTAGATTTCCAAATTGTACACCTACCCTCATTTGCTTCATACCTCAATTCTCATTCCGTGCACAATTAACGTATGTTGGCATCCATTCCATATAGTTTATAGATAATAAAACTTGTGCACACTACTTGAAATCATGGATGTTTCATTAAATTTCCAAAATCCTTACATTCTCCTATCATTTATACTCATGTAACAATACATATACATACATCATAGCTTCTCAAGCTATTTTTGTAACAACGTACATATACATCATATCTTCATCAATACGTGTGAAACTACGGGCATTACATTTCTCACCTCCTTAGAAAATTTGGTCCTCCAAATTGAACTAAGTCTATTCCTCAAAATGTTGAGGATATTTCTCCTTCATCAGCTCCTCTAACTCCCAAGTGGCTTCCTCTGATGTATGATGCTGCCACAGGACTTTAACAAATGAAATCAACTTGTTTCGCAATATTCGGATCTATTTCTCCACATACGACATATGTCAGGACCCCAGTTTCAATCCTTGACTTTTACCAAATACCACAATAAATTTTTCGCATTTTTAACTTACCTTTCCTCTCTTCACTGGTTGGGCTGTGATTCGATGTCAGAGTCTTCACTTACCATAATATCCATTCTCATACATACATGTCAATATATTAATTCTGACTGTAGTCGCTCTTATTATACATGTAAGATTTTATAAAATCTAATACGATTACATTTACATTCCCCATAATATATAACGTATACATCACTGTGCTGTTTCTATGTTTAGATACACAACTGTACATAATAAGTATACCTGATGAATCGATAGGAACTAGCAGTGGACTCTGGGACACTCTCCCACGATAACTCTCGCTCTACTGACGCTCTGTAGAGAGATGTATCATGCTTTATTTCTCAAATGTAGGCATGTAGTGCAAAACAATGCATTGTATATAAATCATGCCTTCATGTAAATCATGCCATGTATATTTAAATCACAATAAATATGGCATCATATGATTCACAACACAAATCGGAGTCCGACCCATCCCTCAGGTCTGTCCGCAGTTTAAATTAGTCAATCAATGTGATATATCATGTGAGACTCTGTGGTAAATGCAAATAGTATCCTGGAGTATGATCATATCCGAAAAGTGATCCCATGCAACACGGAATCCTAGTGTGCGGCAATCACTGCTGTAACGGGAGGATGGTCAGTCCAATGTCAATCGCCAGCTACGTAACACACGGTACAACGTACACCTCGTGTCCCAAACACGGTACAAAGTACACCCGTGGACCCTCACAGCCAGGGTCATTAGCCCTCGAAACCATGGAAATAAGTATACCACGTCTATATCAACCTCATGCGGATATCCTCTCTAGCTATGACACACAGTCACACAAGGACTCAGGCATGGGTTTCAACATGTATTACATATCACATACAATGTGCGTCTTGAGTGCGACTCACAGTCGTTACTCCGCTCAAACACTGTTTCACATCATAAAACTCAACTCTAGTGCGAGCAAATCTCTAGCAACTAGGTCAATGCATAGTTTATGTATTAAATCAAGTACGAGCAATAGCTCCCACTACTATGCTATGCACAATATCAAAATCAAGTACGAGCAATCGCTCCCAGTACTATGTCATGTGTAAACCATGAAGAATCAAGTACGAGCCAATCGCTCCAGCACTCTGTCATGCATATATCATTCAAAGCTGAGTACGAGTAAAACTCCAGTACTCTATCATGCATGTCATGAAAATCTAGTGCGTATCAAAATCCAGCACTATGTATGTGGAAAACATATGAATCCCAGTGCGAGCTATGCTCTAGCACGATTCATTCTCACATAATATGATAGATGGCTATTTAAAAGGGATTGTTTACAAAATAGTAAAATCAGCACTAAAAGTGTGCTTAAGTCATATCAACCTTAAAATCATTAGCCCATCTATTTATTTTCATGCTAATAGCATTTAAACACTCACAATAGTATTTTCCATGCTTTTTGCAACTTCTCACAAAAGTTGACTTTTTGACTAACTAGGGGCAAAATCGTAATTTGCCACTATCGGGTCGCAATAATTATTATTCACTTTCTCTGACCCTCAGAGTTTTTAAGTGAATGCAGAAGCAGTTGAAAATACGTGCAGGTATCTCTAACTACTCGCAAAAGTCCCTTACCTCTGATCATGTCACGTGACCTCACTTCCTCGGTGCTGCTAATTCCCGCAGTCCGATCAGCTCTCGATGTAAACTCCGGAGCTGTAAATAACCATTCCTCAGGTTAATTATAATTTTCCTACTGTATTACACATTAATACAGTTTAATTTCCCTTAATGGGCCTTAAAATCCTTAATGGGCCTAACTAGGCCTTAAGTCCATTTTCATTTTACTATTCACTTTTGTTGGGCCTATTAATACCCATTGGGCTTTATTCCAAGCTCTTTGGATAGCTCGTATATCATTTACGACATTTAATTCAAAATTTCGAATATAATTCACTAATACGAAATTTAATCCAAAATGCGTAAATTAAATCTTAAATACGCATAAATCACATAAATTGTCGTAAATGAGCTTTACTTACCCGAGATTATGCGATAGTACGCAAATCGAAGTTCGATCGGGCTTCTGTTCAAAATTTATCGTCGAACTGCATAATTTATTATATTTAACTCCGGGTCAATTTTCGATTAAATATAATTTAAATAAATTCATCGGAAATCAAATCGGTCACTTTTGACCTCGAATCGACTTACACGAAGTCCGGTGAAATCTCAAAAATTTTCCTTTTCCTTTTTCTTTCTTTTTCCTCTTTTTCCCCTTTTCTCCTTGGCTGAACCGGTCCGGTCCGGTTCAGCACAGAACCTTCTCCCCTGAACTTCCGACCTGTTCAGGCATCCTTTGGCCGTGCCGACGTATTCCGACCGGTTCCCGACGCATCACCACCGCAGTTCGGCGCGCCTAAGCCTGGGCAACACTCGGCTGGGCTCGATCGGGACCAATCACCGCCGGTGGCCGTCGGATTCCTTCTTTTCCTCCGCGGCTTCACCTCTTCGATTCGCCGACGTCCGGCGTTGGTGGAGGTCGTGACCGGTGCCGATGGGTGCGCACGGTGCCGGGCTTCCTTTTCCGACCGCTTGCCTGCCCGTGGGGTGGCCGGTGCTCGTCGTCCGGTGGTCTTCTCCCTCGGGTCGGCTTGCTTCCGTTTCTCTCCATTTTTTCTCTCTCCCCGCGTCCCAAATTCAGATTTCCTTTTTTTTTTATAATATATTTTTATTATTATTTTATTATAAAATAATAATAAAAATCTCATAAATATCCCAAAAATATCTAAAAATATCTCCAAAAATCATATTAAATTTATTTAATCCGTAAATGAATTTATCAGTCCGATTTTACCTTTTCGGTATATTTTTCCACTATTTTTGGGCTCATTTTATCGAGGTAAAAATTCTGATAAATTCTGATAAATTTATATCTTGATCAATTGGGCTCGAAATTAAATATTTTCCTCGATTTTGATCAAGATTCCTCAATTTCATATTTTTAATGAAATTGTCTTATCGAAATTATACCGAATTTCAGTCATTTGATCGTTTTACCCTTGCACTCGTTCGGGAATCAACTTAACCCTTATCTCGCTGTTATGTAGCTTACATGCATTTTTAATTTCTCAAATAGTCGATTGCATGATAGTAAATACTCTTCTTATGATTCAACTATAATTACATAGTGTTCATACACATAGGAATCATAAGGAAATAAGCTACAAAAATCCGGGTCTGACAACATATCCTCCTTGAGTTCCAATGGCTCAAAGCTAATTACATGTGTTGGATCTGGGTAGTACTTTCGATGCATAGAAACATGGAAGACATTGTGAACTTCTACTAGCTCAGGGGGTAAGGCTAGCCTATATGCTCTATCTCCCACTCTATCTAAAATCTCGAAGGGACCAATGTAACGAGGACTTAGTTTTCCTTTCTTCCTGAACCTCGTTATTCCCTTAGAAGGAGATACTCTAAAAAATATGGACTCACCCACATCAAACTCAAGTGGTCTCCGTCTCCTACCTGCATAGCTCTTTTGTCAACTTTGAGCTGTTCGTAGCCTCTCACATATTATCTGAACATCCTCAGAAGCTTGTCTAACCAAATCGGGAGCAAGCAACCATCTGTCACTAACTTCTTCCCAACCAATAGGTGATCGACATCTACGACCATATAGTGCCTCATAAGGGGCCATACCAATACTTGAGTGATAACTACTATTATAGGCGAACTTAATCAATGACAAGTGATCGTCCCATGAGCCTTTAAAATCCAGCACACATGCTCTCAGCATATCCTCCAGGGTCTGTATAGTCCTCTCTGACTGACCATTTGTCTGAGGATGAAAAGCGATGCTAAAGCTCAATTAGGTCCCATCGCTTCCTGAAAATGTCCCCAAAAGTGGGAAGTGAAGCAGGCATCCCTATCAGAAACAACACTCACTGAGACTCTATGCAATCTCACTATCTCCTGTACATAAAAGTTCGTCAGTGCACTCAAAGTATCTGTAGATCTCATGGCTAAAAAGTGTACCGATTTCGTTAATCGATCTACTATCACCCAGATTGCATCATGGTTCTTACGGGTTCTCGATAATCCCATCACAAAGTCCATGGTTACGTGCTCCCTCTTCCATGTTGGTATCAGTAGAGGTTGCAATAATCCTCCAGGTTTCTGGTGCTCAACCTTTACCTGCTGACAGATGAGACATCTATTAACATACTCAGTTATGTCTCTCTTCATTCCAGACCACCAATATACCTTCTGAAGATTTTAATACATTTTATTACTCCCCGGGTGTACTGTATATCTCGATGAGTGAGCCTCTGATAAGATCAACTTCCTCAGCTCTGAATCCTTAGGAACACATATTCTATTTTCGAACCTTAGTACTCCATCTGAACTTAATACAAATTTTGTACCCTTACCCTTCTGAATTTGGCTAATCTCATCAATACACCATTGATCAATTTACCGAGCTTACCAGATTCTCTCAATCAACTCCGATTCTAATCTCAAGCTAGTAATAATCCCATAACTGCCAATCTCAGGTAGGCTCATATCCAAACTAAGGCTCATGAATATTTTTCAACAACTCGCGCTCCCTAATCATCATATATGATACCAACCCGAGACTCTTTCTGCTCAATGCATTTGCAACCACATTTGCCTTTCCTGGGTGGTACAAAATCTCATAATCATAGTCCTTGAGGACTTCTAACCACATTCTCTATCTCATATTTAACTCCTTCTGTGAGAAAAGATACTTAAGACTTTTATGATCCGTAAAAATATGAAATCTCTCACCATACAAGTAGTGGTGCCATATCTTTAATGCAAATACTACGGTCGTCAACTCTAAATCATGAGTAGGACAGTTCTTCTCATGATCTTTCAGCTGTTTAGATCCATAAGTGACTACCCTTCCATTCTGCATCAAAACACAGCCTAGTCCTTGATGTGAAGCATCTGTATACACAGAGTAGTTCCCTGAACTGTTAGGGATGATAAGAACTGGCGCGATGGTTAATCTACGCTTAAGTTCCTAAAAACGCCTCTCACACGCTTCATCCCACGTAAACTCCACACTTTTCCTTGTAAAACATGTCAACGGAGCAGCTAATCTAGAGAAACCCTCTATAAATCTCCTGTAGTATCCTGCCAAACCCAAAAAGCTTTTGACCTTTGTGACTGTCCTGAGCTGTTCCCACTGAACAATAGCCTCAATCTTGGATGGATCTATTGACACCCCATCCTTCGATACAACATGACCCAGAAAAGAAATCTGCTCTAGCCAAAAGTCATATTTACCAAGTTTGGCATACAACTTTCTCTCTCAGAGGGTTTACAAAGCAATCCTCAAGTACTGTTCATGCTCTTCCCCAGACCTTGAATACTCCAATATATCATTAATGAAAATGATCACGAACTGGTCTAGGTATGGCTTGAATATCTCATTCATTAGAGCCATAAAAGCTACTGCCGCATTCGTCAACCCAAAGGCATCACCAGGAATTCGTAATGACTATAACAGGTACAAAAAGCTGTCTTGGGCACATCCTCTTTTCGAATCTTCAGTTGATGATATCCAGACCTCAGATCTATCTTGAAAAAGATTCGTGCTCCCCGAAGCTAATCCAATAAATCATCAATGCATGGCAAGGGGTACTTATTCTTGACGGTAGACTTGTTCAACATCTGATAATCAATAAACAACCTAAGGCTCCCATCTCTCTTCTTCACAAACAATACCGGGGCTCACCATGGTGAGATGCTCAGTCTTATAAACTCCTTATCTAGCATATCTTGCAACTGCTTCCTTAATTCCTCTAGCTCAACTGGAGCCATTTTGTATAGTGGTTTGGATATCGGTTCTATTCCAGGTGTCAAATCTATACCAAATTTCATTTCTCTATCCAATAGCAATCCCGGTAGGTCGTCTGGAAAGACATCAGGAAATTCTCTAACCACTGGAATGTCATCTATATCTAGATGTGTTTTGTCCAAATCCACCACATAAGCAATAAAACCTTCAAAATAACATTCATGTCATTTATATACCAATGCACTTTACTTGCTTCAAAATTCAAGATTTCATTACTTCTCTTAAAATCTTACAACACATTCTTCGGGTAGAGAAAATGTAATGGACTTAGAATGACAATCTAAGACAGCATGATTGGTAGCTAACCAATCCATTCCCAAGATATATCAAGATCATATATATTTAACATAATCAAATTAGTTGTCGTGTACTTATCTCCTACCCTCACTTTACAATATTTATACATTTGTTTTGCTAATTGACTAACTCTCATTGGAGTACTTATTAACAAAGTCCCATTTAGGTATGTGGGTTTTAAAAAATCTATTAACCTTAATGCACATGCAGGTGATATGAAGGAATGCGTAGCACCAGAATCAAATAAGGCTATAGCTTCCAAATTGAAAATTAGAATTGTACCTTTTATCACCTCAGAAGAGGTATCTACAGATGCCTGGTCTATTGCATACACCCTGCCTGGACCCATAACTTGCTTCCCTTTTTCTTCAGCTGTGGCTCTTTTCCTTGCATGAGGTGTAACTGTAGGAACTTTCTTTGGCTCCTTACCTCTCTACGGAACTACCTCAACTGCTTCTGGGTAATCTCTTGCATAGTGCCCAAGCCTACCACATCTGAAACGTCATGCACCCTGGAATTGACAGGGCTTACCAACATGATATCAGCCACATACTTTGCACTGATCAGTAGTCGGTCGGGGTCTATCAATCACTATACCCCTGGCTGGTGTCTGAGTTAGAGGCATAAAAGGTCTTGCAGCCTTCTTCTGTGACTCATCTGCCTCTCTCCGATGCTTACTTATAGTTTTTCATCCAAATTTGGCACTTTTACCGTCTCCTAGTTTCCTTAGACCCTTGTCCTTACCCCAACTGAACTCTGAAATTTACAGGTTATAGTCCTGCTCACACAACTGGGCCCGTCGCATAGCTTCTCTATATGTAGCAACATCAAACGGGGCTAACTTAGCTCTGATCGAAGGCCTCAGTCTATCCACAAACCTGCGGATCCTAATAGCTTCACTCATTTTAGAGTCTGGATTATACCGGCCCAATGAGGTGAATCATGACTTTTACTCATCAACAGTTCGATTCCTTTGAGTTAGATTTAGAAATTTCATCTGTAACCTACCTCAAGCAGTATCTGAGATATATTGCTCTCTGAAAGCACCCAAAAACATATCCCATGTGATTACCATACCCTAAGCCCTCAACATAGGTCTGGTGGACTTCCACCAGTGCTAGGCTTCGCCTCTCAGTACAAAGGTGGCAAGTGCTACTCTCTCCGTAGCCGAACATCTACAGAAATTGAACAATTTCTTCATCTGGCTTATCCAGTCCTCAGCCACTGTTGGATCCTTTTACCCCGCTAAAAGAAGGAGACCTGAAATCCATGAAATGCCTCAACCTCTCCATATCACAATCATATCCATACCCCAAATCATCATCATCATCATCATCATACTACTGTGGGGCTACTTGAGGAGGTATTGGTCGAATATAGGGGTCTCGTGGCCTAACCAGTTCAAGTTGTGCAGGTGCAGCATTCTTAGGTTCATGTGCAACTGCTGGGGGATTCGGTGCAGCCTGTCCTACTGAACCAGGTACACCTTCAAACCTAGCCATAATCTAACTCATCATGGTCATCACCGTACGCATATCTTCCTTCAATCTAGCTACCCGAGGATCGAAAGCCTCTATCTGTTCTTAGGGCTCATGACTAGAAGATGACCTACTGTGCCTCTCAGTCCTATCGTTCCGCCCCTGAGCTCTCTCCCCTCTTGCGGTGTCTCTTAGGCATAACTCACAAGCCTGCTAATTTTCCTGCATTTATAATAAACTTTTTCAATCACTACCAGCTCCGTATACACATTTGTATCTAAATATCTCACAGTAACTTGGGGATGTATGTTTTCCTCAGTCCTAAACATCAACTCACATCAGGCCAACCTTACTCTGATACCAAATCCGTCACACCCCACTTTCGGGTGCCCTTTATCCATACATATACTACTAACGGTTAGGCTGTGAGTCAATGTAATTACTAAATTCCATACACTTATAGCGAAAAAATTTAAAACTTTAATTCACACTCCCATGTGCGTGTGTAAATATACAAAATCAATTGTATAGTATAATATCTTTACATAACATCCCCATACAACTGTTTACATTTTCAATCCATAACTGTGTGATACATTATAATAGATACAAAATGCTCATATGTATATAAATCTTTATATCTTTGCAACTAGTGGGAGCTGTCCAACACAAAAAGGGGTCTAGAGATCACTGCATGGCTCTACTTCTCAGTATCTGGAGGGAAAAAATATTGGGATGAGCAAACCACAGCTCAGTAAGGAAAAGAATGCTAACAGGTAGATACTGTACTATCTACATAGCCCATATATGCATAAACAAAATCATGTTTCAATATAGGTGGAAATATTACCAGAAAATACATCTAAACATTTATTTCTCATAGGCATTTTCATATAAAATAATGTACAAGACTTCCAATTAAAACCTGTCATAAAACAATGCTACTACAACATAAATATTCAAATCAAGAGATTTATCAATCACAATAACTCTCTGCTTTTCTGAAATCATTTCTTTTCATCAAATCTTTTTGTTTTTTGAGTTTCTCAATTTCTATTATCTCTGAGACAGGCATGGAATTCTCAACAATCTAATATCTACGACATATAATCATAGTCAGTTATCCCAAGCCTCACTGATCAAGTGTGTACAGGGTATCACTTTGTCTGAAGGGGGATGGGTCAGTCCTACCCTCCGGCTCATCTCATTCATCATCATCATCATCATCTCATATACTTATGGTATAGTGTACGCCATGTGTCATCTACGTGATACTCGTACTCACATGCACCCAGCATGGTACATAGTATACCAACAGATAACTACACAGTTCAACGTATGACAGTGGACTCGGTTCATCCACCCAACTCCGATGGACTCATCATCCTGAACCATGTCTCATATACCAGGCGAGCAAATCAGTGTGACACACAGTCATCGCAAGGCTCCAGCGTGGTATCGCTCAGCACAAGCAAGAACTTCTAGCACTGTGAGAACTAAGAATTTTGTATGCCCCAATTATGAGAATTGTAATATGGTGTATGTAATTATGATATGTTAATGTACACATAGGTTTTAAATATGATGAAGTATAAGAAAATGAGGTCTTTAAGTCTTGAATGTGTATGTACTGAAATATGGACTATGGGATAGATTTTGGGAAGCTTTGCATTAAGTTTTTTGTAAATTGATGCAGCAGCAGTACAATCTGTGAAGGCCAGATAGATCTCCAAGGATGAGAGATCGATCTTATGGCTCCAGAATACAGGAAATATGCAAGAACTGATAGGTAGATCGATGTCATAAGCAAGAAGATCGCTCTCAAAATGTTTTTGTAAAGAGAAGATCGATCTCCTCAAGGAGCAGATCGATCTCATGAAGCATTCTGTAAACTGAAGATCGATCTCATAATTGGAGCAGATCAATCTCATAAAGCAATTAAGAGATCGATCTCACCCCAAGACAAATCGATCTCCTAGGCATAAAATTGCCCTAAGACGTTCCCAAATTCAATAAAAGATCGATCTCATCAAGGACCAGATCGATCTCCTACCCTTCGTCTATAAAGGAACCCCTACATTTTTCCTGCATCTCAAATTTTCTCTCTCCAAAACCCCATTTCAACTGAAACCCTAGCTTTCTCTCTCCTTTAAATCGCCCATTTTTGTTCGAATCAGAGGTTGTGGCAAGAAGGAAAGTGGTTCCTTATCCAAAGGAGAGCAACATACTTAGGAATTGAAGGACAAATCGAATCAAGGTGTGAATAGAGCTCTCCATAAGTTTTGGGTAAAGTTTTAAGCTTAAATCTTTGATATTGAGGTGATTTTGGTGATTGTGACTATGGGTGTGATAATAAAATAGCTAGAAAATGATTAGAGTTAATGAAATTGTGATTTTGTGGGAATGATGATGATATTATGCAATTTGTGGTGATTTTTGGGATTTTGGCTATAAATTGGAATTGAGGCAATGAGGTGATTTTGGCATGGATATTATACATGAAAAATATAAGATTTGAAATGTAGTGGATAAGAATGTAGATTAGGATAGGAATATAAGAAAAAAAATGAGGTTTGTAGTATTTAACGAGAATATGAACAAATATGTGATCGATGATGTGATTGAGATGAATTATTGATGTTTTAGCATCGTTTGGATAGCCCGGGAGTTCCAGAGAGGAATGCGAGGCTAGTCTATCATTTAGGGGAACAATTGCACTATACGAGGTGCAACGAGGTAAGGGAAAACTTAAACTCATTTGTGTATGTGATTTTGTGATGACATTGTAGCATGAAATGTGATTTGAGAAAACGAGCATGTTTTTATGAGTTGAGAATGAGTTATTGCACACGATTTTATAGCCGGTTGTGGCCCAATTGTTTTGAGTTGTAAACTAAATGTGAAATTGTTTTACAACCATTTTGAGTTTAAAAAGTGAAAAGTGATTTAGGCTCTACATTAGGGCGTACTGAGATTTGAGAAATGTGTGTGTGGTTTTGCCAGTTTGAGCTCGATTTTGACATATTTTGTGTTGAGTACAAAATGGTTTTGAGATGATTTTTATGAGAAAACCCATTATGAGCGCTACGTGAAGGCAAAACGTTTTATTTGATAATGGCTATTACTGAGACTTAGGTGTGTCATGTTGAATACACATCGGGCTTTGCTCTCATAGCATGTAAGAATGGGTCGTGCTCTATCAACACGTAAGATCGACTCCTCTGTTCTGGTAATGTGAGATGACCCCGCTCCGCTGTAGCGTTGGGTGGCATTGCTCTGATAGCATGTAAGACCAGGTCATGAATTGATAGAATGTAAGACTGTCGGCTATACGACTATAGCGAACCATGGCCATGGGTGTATTATTGTCGACGAAATCCCTCGATTGGGGATGTCCGGCTAGGGGACGAGTTCAATCGTTTTGATGTACTATGGCGATTTTTTATATGAGCTTTATTGCCTAGTCTCATTTTTATACACATGAGATTGTGTCTGGTGATTGCGCCACGTGTATTATTACATGCGATGATTTTTATCACGTTTTTATGAGAAAAGCCATTATCACATCCTAATTTCCACATGCTTGTAACTACTTGTAATCATGGTTTGAGCCATTTATTATCATGTTTCTACATGAGCTTTGAGAAATGAGTTGAGATGATGCTTTAATTATTCATGCTGCATTTTCCACTAAGTTTCTTGAGTTTAACATGTAAACAAAATGATTGTACTGTGCAAATCATTTTCTTATTAATGAATCCCTTACCCTCTTACTGAGCGATTTAGAAGCTCACCCTATCTCCTCCCCCCTAGATTTCTTCAAGTGAAGAGAGTTTCCCTGCGACGTACAGAGTAGTGGCTAGTGGAGGACTTGAGCCCCAGGTCATATATATTGTATTTTGAGGTATATTTTAATATTTCATGTACCCAGACTAAAGTTGTATTTACAGACACTTGATGTACAATGATGTATGGGATGTATTAGGATTAATTAACCTTGAATTGAGTAATGCATATGGTATGATGTATAATTATGAGATGATGAGATCCTAAGGTATGATATGTATCATGATGTATGACACTGCACATAAATGCACCCTTAATTGTGAATGGATGTGAAAAAGTTTTAAATTTGCCCTGTTTTTCGCGCTTCCAGAGCGTCACAAGCACTGTATCATCTCAACTCAGTAAAAACTGGTGTGAGTAATGCTCCAGTACTTCTCTCAAAATCATTGTGCGAGTTAAACTCCAGCACGACACATCAAAAAAAACATGGAAACATGTGCAAGCTAAAACTCCAACACATTATCATTATAAAACCACGTACGAGTCACGTTCCAGCACGGTTTAATGTAAAACGGGTATGAGCTAGAGCTCCAACACCAATTCACATCTCAAATCCGATAGGTGGCTAATTTCTCTTTTAAAAACTCAAAACAAAATCTTTTATGTAACATGTCATCCCATGCTAAATGTATAAAGCTAGCCAACCTATCCATCATTGTTTCTCAATCTCAAAACCAATACATAGTTGAGAAAAACATTAAAAACATGCATGTCAGGCTAGTTTCCTTCCCACATCCCATTTTCACAAATTATACCATAATACATTTCTATTCACATATGGTTCAATAGCTAAGCATAATATTTCTAGCATCATAACTACCAAAATCGCAGTAAAAATACGTACGAATATCTCTATGGCTAATATGCAGTCCCTTACCTTGAATCGCGCTTGTATTTCCTTCATCTCATTTGCTCCGTTCGCGATTTGGGTTTATCGTGTTCCACGTATCTCAATCTACACGTTTAAATCATTAAATTATTTCCTTTTCTTTCTCTTAGACATATTCATTTCACTTATCTAGCTATTTATACTTCTCAAACCTTTAAATCACGTTTCACCCTCCCACTAATATCATTTATCATCTCTTAAGCTTTCCCTCACTTTTCCATGGACTTCCTCTTCATGAATCCCTCTTAATATCACTCACCCATCACTACAATCATCATTCCTATCAATATTTCACATATTGTCCAACCCACAAACGTCTAGAAATCCATATTAAAAGCTTGAAGGTTAAAGAGTTTACCTAGCTTAGTCTTTTTCCTTAGCCAAACTTGTAGTAGCCAAAATCTCCTTCTCTTGGTCAAACCAATATGTGATTTTTGGGTATGTTATTCTCCTTACTTCAAGGAACAACTTTCCCTTCTTAATCTCATACAGATTCTCACTAGAATGTAGTGATTTTTAGAGTGAGAATGCTTGGTGGTTTGAGAGAAAATGGTAGGTACGGGTATGGTGGGAGAAATCTGAGTTTTCAGTCCAAATCTCGTGTCACGACCCTCAACTTACCAAAATACGTACAAATTTTTTGCATTTTCATGCATTATCTATTATCCATCTTTACCTCAATCATGAACATCAACTCTCCTCAATAGTTGGGCTGTGTGTCGACGTCTAACTCACTCCACCATACCAATTCAATTTGTAAATTATTTATGAGTAAACACTTGTATAAATGTATATATCAGAGTTGTTATATGTGTTTACATTGTTTTACATCCCTAATAGTTACATACAAAATGCTATTGTGCTATGTCTAGTTTAGATACAAAATAATCCAAGTGTGTATACCTTTAGCAATGGGATGCAGTGGATTACCAAAAGGGACAAGCCTCCAGTCATGCTCAATCTATACTCAACACTTTGTAGTAAGGGGGAAATAAGGGGGGTGAGCAAACCACACGCTCAGTAAGGCAATCATGCGAACAGGTAGATACTACACTATCTACGTGATCGTGATGCCATGCTCAAAAGCATTTAGTTCATCATTTATCTCAAAACATGAGTGTATGATTGTGTTAATGGTATGTAAAGCATTCATGCTATTAAAATCGAGTGCACAATTCAATTTCAAAGCATGGTATAAATCATCATGCATAATTCACAATAAAGCATGGCATTAACCATCATGTGTTTTTCTCAAATAAGCATGGCATTAACCATCATGTGTTTTTCACAATAAAGCATGGCATTAACCATCATGCATTTCCACAATAAGGCATGGCATTAAACATCATGCATCCGTGCACTTTAAAAACCATTAACATCGATATCTCAAAACAATTCAAAACTTGTCAGGTCTCAGCCCATCCCTCGGACTGTCCTGACCCACAAATCATTTTAAACATGGATTTATTCTCAAAGAAATAGACATGTGAGATAGGCAATTCAACAACAGGTAATAAGCTCAAGGTCTATGTACATAACCTGTGATACCGGCTACACGGATCAGGTGTGCAGGATATCACCACTATCTACTTCCACACGGGAGGTGGGTCAAATCCTACCCATCGGTCTATAGCAGATCTCATCCGAAGACGGCATATCACATCTTAACACAGTATAACGTACTTTATGCTACATGCACGGTACAACATACTCTGTGGACCCAATCAACACATCATATCAAGCCACATCTCAAAACACACATGTGAGCCTATTTAATCGGTACGACCTCTTGTCTACCCAAAGCTCCTAACACAGTTAATAAATCATGTCAAAACAATGCACGTGCGAGCCTATTTAATCGATGTGACACCCAGTCTACTCATAGCTCCAAACACGATAACAAGTAAGGTGGGCATCTAGTCCGAGCAAAGCTCTAAGCACAATGCCAAAACCAATTATGAAATCCATGTGAAAACTAGTGCCTCTAGCACTCATGTGTATAAAACACGTCAAATCTCGTGCGAGTTATACTCTAGCACGCTTTCATTCTCATGAAAACAATGTAGGTGGCTTAATGCTTTGCAAAGTATGGTTAACAAACCAAAACAACTCAACTCTTTTGCAAATCATTTCAAATATTAGCCAACCTACCAAATCATTTGCTACAAAGCAATAAAACATGATTTTCAAAGCAATATGCTTTTGTTTTCATGCACATTTCTCAAACACCCAACTTTTACCCTTCAATCACCCAACATCATTTCCTACTATCTCATGCATTCTAGCAAAGCATTTTAAGCACCCAAATTGCGCACAGATATCTCTAAGAGTCCACACAATTCCCTTACCTCGATTTACTTAGTGTGACCCTTTTTCTCTTAGCTTCTCACGCTCTTGGCTCACCTCGCTCCGGCGTATCCTCGGAAGCTACGATTTATTCATCCAAATCAATTGATTAATATTTTTAACCCATATTTGACCTCACTGTTCAATAATTCACTTATGCATTTTACCAATACCTTAATCCACATTTTACCCCTTTTAGGTAAATCTTACAATTTATTCACCAACAACACCTTAATATCATACCCATAACACTATTGTCACCTCTAGACATCCCATTTCTCATTAATCTCCATACATTCCACTTTCTCACACTAGACCATTTTTAGGTCATAATCATTCCATTGCATTTAGATAGTTTCTAACCATCCATACTAATGCCAAACAACTCCAAAATCAATTAAATAGACAATGTACCATAGTTGGAGTGTTAGAATCTTACCAAATTTGATTTCTCTTCTTGCTCCAAATGACAATGCCCTTAGCTCCATCAATACTAACAATGGGGAAATGCCTTCCAACTATGTTGTTCTTCTCTTTGATAGGAACAACTTTGCCTCTAATGGTCTCTCTCCAAATCTTATTGAAAATGGCTAATTTTAGAGAGAGAAAGTTAGTTTTTGGGTTAAAAATGGAAGGAAATGGTTTTTCTCGAAATTTTTAGATTTTCAGCCCTCCTTTTATAGAAATAGCTTGAGGAGATCAATTTGCACTAGGAGGAGATCGATCTGGTCCCCTTAAATCCCTCTTTTTCACGACATTTTAAGCATAAGATTGATTTGTCGAAGCTTGAGATCGATTTGCTCCCAAACAGAGAGCTAAGGAGATCGATCTGACCCCATTGGAGATCGATCTGGCCTATTCCTGTGCTCAAATAAGAGCTTCTTGGCGCTTCCGGATCGATCTCTCATCCTATAAGATCGATCTGGCCTACATAATTTTTAGATTTTACTACAGTTTCCTACAGAAACATATACCAAAACTTTCTTAATTTGCTGCCACGGTCATTTTCTCATCCAATCATCTTTGAGACTTGAAAATGACATCCATACATACCTTATTCCTATTGAAACTTGTGTGGAATCCTTGTATAACCAAAAGTATACGATATAAACCAAATGGAAGTGGACAACTTATGCAATTCTACTTCCATTTTACCACACTACTCATAATCCATTCTATTCACATTCTCCACATGTTTAAGTCCATTTCTTCACATTCATACATAATATAACTTGTATGTACAATCACAACTCTTATTACAAGTGTGTACATTAACTTATGGACTTACATCACATATACTTCACTTATGAATTCATAATACAGCTCAATTTACATTTCTATGGACATATATACCATTATACATATACGGGGTCTCACATCTCGTGCCCTTTTTATAAATGCAGAGACATGAGATCGATCTAGCCCTTGTGGAGATCAATCTCTGTAGGGTTTGGTAGTCTTTTTTACCAAACACAATTACTACCAGATCGATCTTCTTCCATGATGAGATCGATCTGTTTGCAAGCAAATTTCTTCTTGGAGATCGATCTGCCTCTTGTAGGAGATCGATCTGCTCTTTATAGAACCTTAAGGAGATCGATTTGTCGCTTAGGGGAGATCGATCTCTTCCAGGCCGAGAGTTAAGGAGATTGATCTCTGCCTTGAGAGAGATTGATTCCTTCCAGACAGAGACTTAAGGAGATCGATCTGCTTTCCCATGAGATCGATCTGTCCTGCTCCATTCGACAAATTCTGAGCATTTCATGAGGAAAGATTGATCTCTCCTTCATATGAGATCGATCTCTCATCCCTTGCACCCTCACTTTCTGTAGTGTTCTATAGATTTCCAAATTGTACACTTACCCTTATTTGCTTTATACCTCAATTCTCATTCCGTGCATAATTAATGTATGATAGCATCCATTCCATATAGTTTATAGATAATAAAACTTGTGCACACTACTTGAAATCATGGATGTTTCATTAAATTTCCAAAATCCTTACATTCTCCTATCATTTATACTCATGTAACAATACATATACATACATCATAGCTTCTCAAGCTATTTTTATAACAACGTATATATACATCATATCTTCATCAATACGTGTGAAACTACGGGCATTACAGATGGAGCATAGCTCGCATTAGATGTCCACCATACTTGTTGTCGTGCTTGAGATTACTCGCACGAGGTTTTATGACATGATTGATAGCCATGCTAGGAGCTTCGAGTAGACTGGGTGTCACACCGATTAAATAGGCTTGTACATGCATTTTGAGATGTGGCATGATATGATGTGTTGATATAGGTCCACGGAGTACGTTGTACCGTGCAGGTAGCATGGAGTACGTTGTACCGTGTTAAGATTATGATATGCCATCTTCAGACGATATTGAGATCTGCTATGGACCGATGGGCTGGATGTGACCCACCTCCCATGTGGAAGCAAATAGAGGTGATACCCCGCACATCTTATCAGTGTAGCTTAGGATCACAGAGGATATAGCCATAGTCCTAGAGGAGATTTTCCTTATTATAATGCCTATCTCACATGTCTCTTATTTATGAATGAATCCATGTTTTGAAATGTTTTGTGAGTTAGGACAGTCCGAGGGAGGGGTTGAGTCCTGACAAGTGTTGATTTTATTGAGATGAAAAAGTATGATAATGACTTTAAAGTGCACCTACGCATGATGGTTTTTCCATGCCTTATTTATGAGATATGCATTATGGTTTTCCATGCTTTAAATTTAAATTGTGTACTGAATTTTTAATAAGCATGACTTGCTTTACATGACATTAACACAAGCATGGACTAATACTTTTAAGGTGTGAATGAGAAATTGTATGGTTTTGAGCATGGCATCATGATCACGCAGATAGTGCAGTATTTACTTGTTCGTATGATTGCCTTACCAAGCGTGTTGTTTGCTCACCCCCTTATTTTTCCCCTCTCTACAGAGCATTGAGTATAGACTGAGAGTGACTGGAGGTTCTCCTTTCTGATAACCGCTGCATCTCATCACGTAAGGTATACACACTTGTATAATTTTGTATCTAAGCTTGCCATAGCACAGTAGCATTTTGAATGTAACCATTGGGGATGTAAATCGTTGTAAACACTTGTAAACAACAACTCTGATTATTTATAAAAGTGTTTACTTCAAAATTTTAATGCAAATTAAATTGTTATGGTTGGATGAGGTAAACATCGACACACAGCCCAACTGTTGAGAGTGTAGCTAATCACGATCGAGGTAAGGTAAGAATGAATAATAAATAATGTCTGAAAAATGAAAAATTTACGATGATTTTTGGTAAGTTGAGGGTCGTGACAGAAGTTAGTATCAGAGCTGAGTTGGTCTGACGTGTGTCGGTGCCTAAAATGCTTAATAGGTTGGAAAATTACATCCTCATGTTACTGTGCTTGTTTAGATACAATTGTATGTGTGTTGATGGGTTGCCTAAGAAATTAATGTGAATGTAAGGAATTGAGCATTATGCCTAACACCAATCGCGGTAGAGGGGCAAGAGTGTAAACTAGAGGCCATAGAGGTAGGCCTAGGGATAGTGTTGAGCCATAACCACACGAGACTCAAGAAGAGATTGAGGTGGAGGCTGAGGTTGAGCTTGCTCCACAGGGTTCAAAGGAGAAACCTGAGAGTACTGAGGAACGCTTCGCGAGGATTGAGCGGAGTATAGAGATGATCTTAGAGTTGGTCACTCAATCTTTACCTAGAGTTGGGGGCAGACAGAGTCCCGCCACACAGGGTGATGCCGAGCAGGCGGTAGCTCCTGAGGCACCGGCACGACCAGCCCAGAGGGACCGTCTTCTTTTAGTGGAGTTAAGGACCCAGTAGCTACAGAGGATTGGATAAATGAAATTGATAAGTTATATGGGTTCTTTGAGTGCACTACTACTGAGATAGTAGTGTTTGCTGCATTCATGCTGAAAGGATCAACAGACTATTGGTGGAAATCCACCAGACCTATTTTGAGATCCCAACATTCAGAGATCAGTTGGGATGTCTTTTTGGAGGCTTTCCATAGACAGTATGTTTCGGATACCGTACAACAGAAGATGAAGATGGCATTTTTGAGACTGACCCAAAGGAGTAGGACAGTGGATGAGTATGAGACAACTTTTATCTCCCTAGACAGATATGATACCAATACGATGGGTAATGAGGTCGAGAAGATCCAAAAGTTTATAGATGGATTGAGACCAACATTAGGTCCAGATTGGTTCCCTTGGATATACCAACCTACGAAAATGCAGTGCGTAGGGAGCAATTGTGTGAGCAAGATGTTGATAGAATTGCCTTAGAGTTTGGGAAGGTTGGTAAAGTGAGGGATAGAGATAAGAAGAGACTAGTACTAGACAGAGGCTTCAGTTATAAGGGAAGCAAGAGATTTTTTGGAAAGAGACCGAGGATTGAGGAGATTTGGGAGAGGACAGTTAATCCTCCCATGTATCTGACCATAGCTCCAACTAAGGGAACTATGATTAGAGGGCCACAGCCTACTACAGAGTGATGTAGCAAGTGTGGTAGGTACCATGGTACTCGACCATGCTATGGATCTTCTGCAGTATGCTTCAGATGTGAAAAACCAGGGCACATAATCCAGGATTGCCCAGAGATGACAGAGAGAGTCCCACATAAGGGCAAAGAGCCAGAGGGAGCTCCAGTTGGTATAGCTGCTTCGAGGAGGAGGGCTATAGCTGAGGAAAAGGGGAAGCATGCAGTGGATGTGAGCAGAGGACGAGTGTACGCACTAGACTAAGACACTATGGATCACTCTTCGAATGTAGTTAAAGGTACCATCCAAATCTTTAATTTAGAAGCATTTGTGTTGTTTGATCCTAGTGCCACGCATTACTTTATATCGCCATCTTTTGCACATAAATTATTGAAGCATGTAAAACCCACACTGCTAGATAAAATGTTGATGATATCTACCCCTATGAATGATAGTTAATTGACTGAGCATGTATATAGAAATTGTAAGATAAGGATAGGAGGTAATGAAATGGCAGTCGATTTAATTTTATTAAATAAGAGTGATTTTGATGTAATCCTGGGAATGGATTGGCTGTCTACAAACCATGTTGTTATGGATTGTCGCACTAAAACATTGGCGTTTCCAGAGATAGATAACCTTGTTGTAAACTTTGTGAAATAAAGTGAAAGAACATGTTTACTATAAATAAAAGAGTATGATCTTGATACATGATATTCGAGAAATGAATTTTTTTATCAACTATATATGTTAATGTGATGATTTGTGTTACTAACGGTGGAAAGGATAATATGAAGGGTTCATTACTTATGTGATTGAGACGGATAAGGCACGTCTGGAGTTTATAGACATCCCAGTGGTCAGGGAATTTTTAGATGTTTTTCTAGATGAATTACCAGGGTTACCTCCAGATAGAGAGATGGAATTCTGTATAGATTTGGCACTTGGTACAAAGACGATATCTAAGCCATCGTACAGAATGGATCAAGTTAAGTTGGAAGAATTTTGGAAACAATTACAGGAGTTGCTGAAGAAGGGGTTCATCAAGCCGAGCGTCTCATCTTGGGGAGCACCGGTTCTGTTTATAAGGAAGAAATATGGAAGCCTCCAACAGTGTATAGATTACCGGTTGTTGAATAAGGTCACTATCAAGAATAAGTACCCCCTTCCACACATCGATGACTTGTTGGATCAGCTTAGGGGAGCGTAGGTCTTCTCTAAGATAGATTTGAGATCTGGGTATCATCAGTTGAAAATTCGGGATGGAGATGTACCCAAGATAGCTTTTCGCACCCGGTATGGACATTATGAGTTTATGGTCATGCCATTCGGGTTGACAAATGCTCCCGCAGCTTTTATGTCGTTGATGAATGAGGTGTTTCACCAGTATTTGGATCAATTTGTTATAGTGTTTATTGATGATATACTGGTGTACTCCAAATCTAGAGAGGAGCATGAACAACACCTAAGGATAGTGCTACAGACCCTTCGAGAGAAGAAATTGTATGCTAAACTAAGTAAGTGCGACTTTTGGTTGGAACATATCTCTTTTCTGGGTCATATAGTATCGAAGGATGGTGTGTCAGTAGACCTATCAAAGATTGAGGCAGTGATACAGTGGCAGAGACCCCAGACAATAACAGAGGTCAGAAGTTTCCTTGGTTTAGCTGGATATTATCGACGATTTGTGGAAGGATTCTCGAGATTAGCTGCTCCTTTAACACGTCTTATGAGAAAGAATGTAGAATTTGTGTGAGACGGTAAGTGTGAGGAAAGTTTTCAGGAGTTGAAAAGGAGATTAACCACAGCTCCAATTCTCACCATTCCTACCAACTCAGGAGGTTTTTCGGTGTATACAGATGCTTCACACCTAGGACTGGGCTGTGTATTGATGTAGGATGGAAAGGTAGTAGTCTATGGATCAAGACAATTGAAGGATCATGAGAGGAACTACCCGACTCATGATTTAGAGTTCGTGGCTGTGGTGTTTGCATTGAAAATATGGCGTCATTATCTCTATGGTTAGAGATTTCAGGTTTACACTAATCATAAAAGCCTTAAGTATCTGTTCTCACAGAAGGAGTTGAACATGAGACAGAGGAGATGGCTCGAACTTTTAAAGGATTATGATTGTGAGATCCTGTACCACCCGGGTAAAGTGAATGTAGTTGCTGATGCACTAAGTAAGAAACATCTCGGGTTGGTGCTATTCATGATGATCAGGGAACACGAGCTATTGGAACAGTTCACGAACCTCAGTTTGGATGTGACCCTGCCTGAGGCTGATAGTGGTTTTATGATAGCTAGCCTACTGTTGGAACTGGATCTGGTAGATCAAATCTGACAAGCTCAACGAATTGATCAGCAGTGCATGATATTGTCAGGCAGATATAGATGGGCACAAAGATAGATTTTGAGTTGAGTTTCGATGAATTGTTAAGGTTCAAAGGTAGGATATGTGTTCCCGATGATTCAAAGATCAAAAAGTTGATCTTGATAGAGGCTCACTTATCGAGGTATACGATAGATCCAGGGAGTACTAAGATGTATCAAAACCTTTGAAAAGTTTATTAGTGGTCTGGGATGAAGAAAGATATTGCTGAATATGTTGTTAAGTGTCTCGTTTGTCAGCAGGTGAGAGTAGAGCATTAGAAGCCTGCAGGATTATTACAGCATCTACCAATACCGAAGTGGAAGTGGGAGCATGTCACCATGGATTTTGTGATGGGATTACTGAAGACCCGCAGAGGTCATGATGCCATATGGGTGATTGTGGATCGGTTGGCGAAGTCAGCCCATTTTCTAGCTATGAGAGCTACCGATACTCTGAGCCAGTTAGTGAACTTGTATATGTGTGAGATAGTGAGGCTACATGGAATTCCAGTAAGAGTTATTTTTGAGCGGGATGCCCGCTTCAGTTCCCATTTCTGTGAACATTTTTAAGAAGCGATAGGCACCCAGTTGAGTTTTAGCACCTTGTTTCATCCTCAGACAGATGGTCAGTCAGAGAGGACTATACAGATTCTGGAGGATATGTTGAGAGCGTGTGCATTAGATTTTGGAGGCTCTTGGGATGACCATTTGCCACTCGCAGAGTTCGCCTATAATAACAGTTTTCATACGAGTGTTGGGATGGTGCCATATGAGGTATTGTATGGGCGTAGATGTCGTTCCCCTATTGGATGAGAAGAGGTTGGTGACAGACAGATCTTTGCTCCTGACTTGGTAAGATAAGCCTCTGAGGATGTCCAGTTGATTTGTGAGAGGTTACGGACAGCGCAGAGCAGACAAAAGAGTTATGCTGACAGGAGATGGAGACTACTAGAGTTTATGGTGGGTGAGTCAGTGTTTTTAAAGGTTTTTCCCTCGAAGGGGATTATGAGACTCGGGAAGAAAGGGAAGTTGAGTCCTCGGTATATAGGATCATTTGAGATACTTGATAAAGTGGGAGATAAGGCATACAGGCTTGCATTACCACCTGAGCTCGAGCGTACATAACGTCTTCCATGTATCCATGTTACGGAAATACCACCCAGACCTTGGCACATGTGATAAGGTATGAACCATTGGAGCTCAATGAAAGTATAACGTATGTTGAGAAGTCAGTTCGGATATTGGATAGAAAAGAGAAAGTGTTGAGGATAAAGACAATTCCCTTGGTGAAAGTTCTTTGGCAACAACACATGGTGGGAGAGGCCATATGGGAATTAGAGAGTTTAATGCGAGAGAGGTATCCCGAGTTATTCACAGAATGATTGGTTCCAATTTGGAGGACCAATTTTTCCAAGGAAGGGAGAATGTAATACCCTTAATCTTTGTAAACTCCCATTTAATTATGTAAGATATATATGGGATTGTGAAATGAATACATGCAAATTTTAAAGTGTATAGTGAGTGTATAAAGTATGAATGGAGGTCATTTTCAAGTCTTAAAGGTGGTTGGATGAGAAAATGACTATGTCAGCAAATTAAGGATGTTTTGTGTGAGTTACTACAGAAAACTGCAGCAAAATCTGGAAAATATGAATGCTAGATCGATCTCATTAAAGGAAAGATCGATTTAGAAGAGCCAAAAATGCTCTTATTCGAGTAATAGAACAGGGCAAATCGATCTCTAATGGGGCCAGATCGATCTGCTAAGCATTTTGTAATGAAGAGATCGATCTTTAATACAAGCCGATCGATTTCCTTAGCTCTCGGGTTGGAGCAGATCGATCTCATCCCTTAGCCAGATCGATCTCCTTAACTCTCTGCTTGAAGCAGATCAATCTCAAGCCTTCGACAGATTGATCCCATGCCTTTAAAATGTCAAGAAAATGAGGGATTTAAGAGGAAAAGATCGATCTCCATCCTATGCAGATCGATCTCATTAAGCTAATTCTATAAATAAGAGCCGTTAAATCTGCATATTTCAGGAAATAACCTCACTCTACCATTTTCAATCCAAAACCTAGCTTTCTCACTCCTAAATCCACTCATTTTCATAAAAATTTGAGGGGAAGCTATTAGATACAAGGTTGTTCACATCAAAGAGAAGAACAATATAGCTTGGAGTCATTACCCCATTTGTTGTATTGAATGAGCTAGGAGCATTTTCATTTGGAGCAAGAAGGAAATACCAAGAGGTGAGTTTCTAATGCACCAAGTCAAATATATGTTTGTTTAGTTGCTATTATGAGTTGATTGGATGGTGTATTAATCGTAGAAACTACCTAGAATACAAAGGAACAATTATGACCTAGAATGAGTCTAGTGTGAGAAAGTGAAATATATTGGAATTAATGATGAATGAGATATCTTAAGGTGATAATGGTTAAGATGGTGTTATGGATTGAATTGTGAGACTTACCCAAAAAGGGTAAAATGTGTATTTAAGGCATTGGGTAAAATGCATAAATGAATGAGAGAGTAAGGGTAGAGTATTTCACATCAAGTTATAAACATGTAACTAAGTGAGTTACTAGATAAATTGGTTAGAAATGACTTGATGATGGCCAAATACAAAAATAGGCCAAACTTAACAAAAAAGACTCAATGAAATATTGCCTAGTTGAAGACAAAATGTGAGTTAGCAACATTAACTCAAGTGACTGGTGAATGATTTGCAGGTTCTGAGGATACACCGGAGCAAATTGAACCAAAAGCGCGAGAAGCGTAAAGGAAGAGAGTCGTTCCCAAGGAAATCGAGGTAAAGGAATTGTGTGGGCTCTTAGAGATATCTGTGCGCAATTTGGGTGCAAAAAGTTTTTCTAGAATGCATGTGGTAATAGGAAATGAAATGGGTGATTGAAGGGAAAGAGTTGGGTTTTTGAGAAATGTGCATAAAAACAAAAGCATAATGCTCTGAAAATCCTGTTTTATTGCTTTTTAGTAAGTGGTGGGTAGGTTGGCTAACATTTGAAATGATTTGCAAAAGAAATGATTTGGTTTGGTTTATAACTATGCTTTACAAAGAACTGAGCCACCTACATGGATTTCATGAGAATGAAAGCGTGCTAGAGTATGAAACGCACGAGATTTGATGTGTTTTATACGCATGAGTGCTGGAGCTTAGCTCGCACTAGTTTTCACATGGATTTTTATGATGTTATGCTGGAGCTTAGCTCGTACAGATTTTATACTGGTTTTGACATGGTGCTGGAGCATAGCTCGCATTAGATGTCCACCATACTTGTTGTCATGCTTGATATTACTCTCACACGGTTTTATGACATGATTGATAGTCGTGCTAAGAGCTTCAGGTAGACTGGGTGTCTTACCGATTAAATAGGCTCACACGTGCATTTTGAGATGTGGCGTGATATGATGTGTTGATATGGGTCCATGGAGTACGCTATACTATGCAGGTAGCATGGAGTACGTTGTACCGTGTTGAGATTGTGATATGCCGTCTTCGGACGATGTTGAGATCTGCTATGGACCGGCGAGCTGGACGTGACCCACCTCCCGTGTGGAAGCAGATAGAGTTGATACCCCGTACACTTGATCAGTGTAGCCTAGGATCACAGAGGATATGGTTATAGTCCTAAAGGAGATTTCCCTTATTATAATGCCAATATCACATGTCTCTTATTTATGAATGAATCCATGTTTTGAAATGTTTTGTTAGTCAGGACAGTTCGAGGGAGGGGCTGAGTCCTGACAAGTGTTGATTTTATTAAGATGAAAAAGTATGATAATGACTTTAAAGTGCCCTTGCGCATGATGGTTTTTTCATGCCTTATTTATGAGATATGCATGATGGTTTTCCATGCCTTGAATTTAAATTGTGCACTGAATTTTTAATAAGCATGACTTGCTTTACATGCCATTAACACAAGCATGGACTAATGCTTTTAAGGTGTTAATGAGAAATTGTATGGTTTTAAGCATGGCATCACGATCACGTAGATAGTGCAGTATCTACCTATTCACATGATTGTCTTACTGAGCGTGTTGTTTGCTCACCCCCCTTATTTTCCCCATCTCTACAGAGCATTGAGTATAGACTGAGAGCGACTGGAGGTTCTCCTTTCTGATAACCGCTGCATCCCATCGCGTAAGGTATACAAAGTTGTATAATTTTGTGTCTAAACTTACCATAGCACAATAGCATTTTGAATGTAACCATTGGGGATGTAAAGCATTGTAAACACTTGTAAACAACAACTCTGATTATTTATAAAATTGTTTACTTCTAAATTTAATGCAAATTAAATTGTTATGGTTGGATGAGGTAAACATCGACACACAGCCCAACTGTTGAGAGTGTAACTGATCACGATCGAGGTTAGGTAAGAATGAATAATAAATAATGTATGAAAAGTAAAAAATTTGCGAGGATTTTAGGTAAGTTGAGAATCGTGACAGCCTTTGTCTCAAAAGCAGTGCGAGACAGATTGTACGACACACAGTCAGTACACGCTCAAGCACATATCATCAGAATAACTTTATAAGCAAATCTTTTCCTTTAAATTGCTTATAAATTTAATTTGCTTTTTAAAACAATTCAGAAGAGGCTGACTAGCCTTTTTCTCTCGGTTAAAAATGCCAATAAATAGGCTATGGTGAGTAAAACCAGGAAATTTCGATTAAAATCAATAATTATAATTATCGAGATTTTTGTCTAAATAAACCAAGTAAATCTATATCAGTAGCTGGGCCTATTTTCGGAGTTTAAAATTTTCCTTATATTTGACCAGTAAAATTATGTTGATCAACTAGGCTAAATCCTCTTATTTTCAGAACCATAAAATTCACCATAGATTTTTATGTAATTTCGGTACTACAAAATTTAGCCTAAAATTTTATATCTATAAATATATGAAAATTACACATATTTATCTCTAGCAGCAATGAGAATTTTCCTTACCTCGGTGTCTACTCGCAGCCTGCAATGCCTTTAGTGACTAGAGTCTGTAGGTCCGGTCTGCTCGATCAATTTCCTCGGAGCTCCTTCCCTCGGGTTTCTTGATTTTCGAAACCTCTGAAGGTCCTTTTTCTATTCCCAAATATATATATATATATATATCCAATTTTTTTGTATATATATTTATATAAATATATATATTTACTTTTTCTTCCTTTTCTTATTGAATTCCTTTTTTCCTTCCCGTCAAATTTCTTCTTCTTCTTCTTCTCTTCTTCTTCACGATTACCACCCAGCCCTTCGTTCATGTCTTCCTCCTCTTCCCTTCACCATCGTCTCCTTCCTTCCATAACAGATCTGCCCGGCGCCAGAGTCCTTTCGATCACCCCGTTACCAGCTCCCACGTCCAACCTCCTCTATTCGTTCTCCTTTGCCTCTCTCGGTCCCGTGCCTTGGTCCTCTGTGTTCTAGTTTCAGCTTCTTCTCGATTTCCATTTTTTTTTATTTTTCTACCATACACGCCTGCTTCAGCTTACTTCCACCACCATCATCAATCTTCCTTTTACTGTTCATTTCCTGTTGTAGGGCCAAGGGGTGGAGTCCACTGCTTTCACTTCCATTTCGGTTTCACAAAGGTATCGAACCCTCTGTTTCTCTTCTCGAAAAGCTCTTACAACGATGGCATGGGCTGTGAAATACCAACCCCTTCTTGCTATCTCTTCAACCGCCTCCCCCTCTTATGCACTCCTTCTCACTTGCTGTAGTTCCCAAAGGTCGAAGTCCTCTGTTCCAGCTCACTCCACCCCTTGGCTCTCGATTTACTATTTCCCCACTCGGCACCCTTCTCTATCATCACAATTCTTCAGTGTTGCCTTCTTCCTTGTCTTTCTACAGCTTATCAACATCTCCCCTGCCTCCCGTCACCAACTTCTCCAGCTTGCTTCTGCCTTTGTATTGTGTCTGCCCCTGTATACTCTCGGTTATCTTCTCTCATCGTATGATCTTCTTCAGTTTTCTCTCCTCTGATCTAGCAACCACTGCTTCCTCACATGCTCATTTTTCCAGCTTCAATTCGGCTCGATTTGAGCTTTAATAATAGCTTCAATATTCACGCCTATTTCCTTGCTTTACTGCTTCCAGCTTCCTTTCTTCCACTATAGGTTTCGGTGTCAGGACTTAAGTTTTAGTGCTCCTCTCTTGCTTCTAGTAATGCTCTGTTTCTAGCAGCTAACTTAGTTAACCTCAGTCATCTATAGTTTCCCGTTATCTTTTCTACTCTGACTTCACCCACTTGCTACTAAAAATTGGTGTACATCCATTAGCCTGCCAACCTACCATCACGTCTGCCCTAACTACTATAGTTAACAATAGCAGTCTTGGGACCATTGCTACTCTGACTTTTCCTCCTTCCACCTAAACTATGTGGGTGCTGAACAATTGCTTCACGTTTCCTTCTCATTTTGACATTTGTTGTTGTTTTCAGCAAGGTATGTGCACATTTTACTCCTCCAAATTTCAGGCCTGCAGACTGAACTACTTTCATCAGCCTCATCCTTTTTAATTCAGTTTTCACTGCCCCATACATGTGCCATTGCAGAAGAAGTACTTCAAAATTAATGTCCATTAACTTGTTTTCTCTTCAACTCCTTCACATTCTGACTTTCACCTAAATATTAAACCAATATTTTTATGTTTATGTGTTGTTGATGGTGACAACTCGGCTTCTATTCATTTTTCCTGGTTTCCTTCAATTGCTGCTAACGGCAGCAACCAAGCAAGCTCGGGTTCGACTTCCATAGTTTCGTACATAAGTATATATATATATATATATTCATCTATGTATATATATTTGTACACATAAATACACTTATATGTATACAAGTGCACATTCATTCCTAATTATGCATATGCATATTTATGTACCTTGTACATATATTTATATAGACACATAAATCTTGAGAAATAAGTAAAGTGTTGTATACATTTAAATAGACATGTATGTCTATGTAGTATATAAAAATAATGTTAGTATATAAGAATAATGTTAGTCTAATATTTATATTTAAATTAGTCCACCCATACTTACATATTTAATCTTAATTGCCTAAGGTATTATTTATAGCCAACACCGAGTACATTGAAATTTTGTGGTACTTACATTTTCCCTACCTTAGGAAATTTGGTTTTCAAATTTTACAATGTCATCAGTTCTCGAACAAGTATGGGTATTTTTCCCGCATTGAGCTTTCCAATTCCCACTTAGCCTCTTCCGAAGTGTGGTACTACCATAAGACTTTGACCAAAGGAATTGTCTTAGACCGCAATGTCTTTTCTTTCCTGTCCGAGATCCGAATCGACTTCTCCATATATTTCATATCCTCTTTCAATCCCCGTGGTTTATACTTGATTACATGTGTTGGATTCAGATGATACTTGCGAAGCATTAAAGCGTGGAAAACATTGTGGGTACTTGATAATTCTGGCAACAACGCCAATCAATTAGCTCATCTCCTACTCGGTTTAAGACCTTGAAAAGTCCAATGTATCAGGGACTCAGTTTTCCTTTCTTTCTAAATCTTGTTATACCGTATCTTTAAGATGCTGACATATGAGTCTTTTAGTCACAATTTCAATTATATCTCTTATTGTCCCTCATTACCAATATATCTTCAAGAGATTTGATAAATCCTATTATTCCCCGAATGTGGGGTATATCTCTGTAAATAAGTCTCAGATGACATCAAATCCATTAACTATAGATCATTTGGTACACAATTCTATTTTTAAATCTCAATAAATTATCAGTACCTATACTCAAGCTAGTTGCAGCACCCATCTGGGTCTGACCAGCCACATCAATGCAGTATTTATCATTTTGCTGTGCCTATTCGATTCGATCAATCAAGTTTAGTTTTAACTCTCAGGCTAACCACCATGTAATGAATGTTGGTATCAAGAAGGGCCACATCTAAGTCGTGGCTCACTAAATATTTTAATAACTCATGTCCCTGACCAATATATATAATGTCATCTCGAAATCACTTCTGTTAAAAGCACTAACCCGAGTCATTCCCTTTTTCTTGTATTTGACAGCTTTTGTAAAATTTAATACTTAAACCTTCATGATCAGTAGAATTCCATAATTCTTCACCGCACAAGTAATGGTATCCTGACTTCAAACGCATATATTAGGATTGCTAATTTCAATTTATGGGTTATGGGTACTTTTAGACGCTGTCAAGTCTCTCAGGCGGGGAGGTATTTGGAAATACCTTTATTAGCCATTAGACCTGACCATATAACTAATTATGAATATAAGGGTTCAAGGTTCAGTCTCAATAGAAAGTATGATACCAAAACTTATCGCAATTTCACATTTATCCTTTAGTCACAACTCATTCGTTTTCGGTTCATAACACTTAATCCGAATCATTTCACAAACCAGAGATTTTCTTACCTTGCATACTTCTCTTATTCCTATATAACTTGTATTCAGGATTTATCCCATTCTAACACTTGTTTCTCTTTGTATATCAATTATAACGAAACCCTTTCCTTATTCCAATTAAGTCTCGCATCCCAAAACATTAGCACACCTAAATTTCAATCCTTAGATTCGAAACGTACTTCATACTCCAAAGTCTATTTATGTATCAAAATTCTGAATCTTCTTAACAGTTTTAGGTTTTTCCTCACTGATTTATAATCCTTATTTGGGGGAATCCAATTGACATCCATTCTTAATCCAACATGACCTAGAAGACTCTGGATCTCAAGTAATGACAGTACACTCCAAAGTGGATCACTCGGTCAAATAATTTTCTTATCATATAATTTCTGTAATTGCTTCATTAGCTCTTCCAATTCAATTGAAGATATTCAGTATAGTGGTTTGAATATCAGTTTGGTACCAAGTACTGTCACGACCCAAAAATTAAAGTAAATTTTTCGTTTTTCTTTCATACTTGCCTGTCATCTGATCGTGACCACACTCCACTAACAATTGGGCTGTGCGTCAATGCCAGTTCCACCATTCAATCATCATATAACTTAATTTCTTATTAAATTAAAGGTAAACACATGCGTTTTTCACTAATTCTTTCTCATTCATTTACAAGTGTTTACAGTGTCTATACATCTTCGAAAGTTACTTACAAACATGTTACTGTGCTATTCTTATTTAGATACAATATGTACAAGTATATATACCTCAATTGATGGGCAGCAGCGGATATCAGGAATGCAGTACTCAGTCGCCTCAAAGTCTACTGGAGGAAATTTGTGTAGGAAAATGAAAGGGGTGAGCACATCAAGCTCAGTAAGGCAATCCTACGAACAAGTAGGCAACTATACTACCTACATGAATGTGGTACCGCGCATAAACCACCCTTTCTCCACACATTTCAAAATCGATGTTACAATCCATGATGTCATGATGTCATGTAAAACAAGTTCACATATGGATTTCAAAAGCATGGAAAACTTAACATGCAAATCCATTTAAAACATTGCATTCTCGTCAAAATTTCACAACATAGTCAGGACTCAACCCCTCCCTTGGGTGTTCCTGACTCATACAAAACCATGAAATCAAATGCTTTTCAAAGCAATAGTACTATACGATACAATGAATATCATGTAAAACTAGTTTACATCATTCATGGTTTTAAATATCATGGAAATAACATCATGAAAATTCAGTTTAAAACCCAGTTTCATTCTCATCAAAATCTTATCTCAGTCAGGATTTAACCCCTCCCTCAGGTGATCCAAACTCACACAAAAAGCTACAAAATGAGTTTCTCAAAATATCAACATGCAAGACTAGGCAATATATGTATATATCTCAAGCAAATAACTATGACGATGGCCATATGTCCTCGTGATCCCACTACTACACGGATCCTAGTGTGCGGGGTCTCACCACTATCGAGAATCACCCCGGGAGGTGGGTCAATCCATCCCATTGGTCTTGCCCGATCACTCGCATCCGAAGATGCCACGCATCCGAAGATGCCACATAATCAATCCCAGTAAGGTACAGTGTACTCTTTGCTACTTGCATGGTACAACGTACTCTGTGGGCCCATATCTCATATCCATACTCATGCCCTATATCAAAACGTACGTGTGAGCCTATTTAATCGGTGTGACACACAGTCTACCCGACGCTCCAAGCACGGCTCATCGCATGTTCTCATTAAACTAGTGCGAGCGATGCTCCAGCACTCTCATCAAATTAAGTAAAACTAGTGCGAGCTAAGCTCTAGCACTTTGTTACACAAATCATGTGAAAATCTGGTGCGAGCCAGGCTCCAGTACCCTACCACAAAAATCATGTAAAAATCTGGTGCGAGTTAGACTCCAGCACTGTGTCACGAAAATCATATAAAAATCTGGTGCGAGTTAGACTCCAGCTCCAATACATGTAAAACTCTAGTGCGAGCTCTCGCTCCAGCACAAATGCATGCATCACACAAATCAAGACTCGTGCGAGCTGAGCTCTAGCACGTCACATTTTTATTTAATCACGTAGGCGGCTACATTTCTCAAATCAATTTCAGAGAAAATCAACAGTGATTAAAGTTATACAATGCTGTGCATTTTAGTAAAAAGTTAGCCAGCCTACCCATGATTGTGTCAAACCACCTCAAAAACAAGCAAGAACCTCTTGTTCTTGCTCCTCCTAACTTTTTCTAATTTTGAAAATTTTACCCTTCACAAGGGTATTTTGGTAATTTGTCCATCCGGGGCACTAAAATTTTATCTTAAATCTAAACCCTTCAGACACTTTAAGAGACTGCAAATGAAGTTGAAATTGTGTAAAGTTGCCTCTAGCAGTCTGTAAAATTCCCTTACTTGGAATCACGTGCAAGTTTATTCCGTCTCGATGATACCAAACCTCTCAATCCAAATTCGCTCCAACCAAGTCTACGGAGCTGCATATAACCATATATTTGGGTCAATTCTAATATATTTATCAGTATTCCACTCTTACTAGTCGAATCTAAAGTACTGGGTCCGTTTTACTTTATTGGGCCTGATTGCACCTTAATGGGCCTCGACCCATTTTCAGCCTGTTTCTACTTATTAAATCCCTTCTTCAGATTTACTGGGCTCATTTGGCTTACCACTAATCATCAAGCTTCGTTCCAAACTCATTAGATGTAAGACCCGAATTTAATTAAAATACGAAATGAATGAGTATTCGTGAAGGAAAGTCGGGTTAAATTAATCCCGAACACGTGTAAGGGCAAAATGGTCAAAAGATCGAAGGCCGGTATATTTCGATAAAAAAATTTTAATTTAAAATAAGGATGTAAGATATCTTGATCGATAATGAGGAAATTATACAATTTGGGCCAATTGATCAAGATTCAAAAATTTTAAAAATATATCGAAAAATTATTCGGGATAATATCTCGAAAATACGAAGAAATTATACCCGAAAAGGGGTTAAAATATAATAAATAAATTAAATAAAATTAAATTAATTAATTTAGAATTAAATAATAATTTTTAAGATATTTTAAGGGATATTTTGGATTATTGTAGATTATTTTAATGAATAGTATAATAATTAAATAAATTAAAATAAATAATAATAATAAAAATAATTAATAAAATAAATGAAAAAAAAGGAATCAGGAACCTTATCGGGGAGAGAGAAGAAGAAATGGGAAACCGAGGAAGGAGATCACGCGTGGCTGACCGACGAGCCACCACCGGCGATCCTTGACCGTCGACGATGAGCCGAAGAGGAAGAGGAGAGACTGACGATCCTTCAGCCACCGGTGACGCGCGTCGGAGAAGCCCGAATCCGGCGAAACGACGGACAAAAGTCGAGAAGGAAAATCCAGTCGGTTCCGATGAACGGCGGCGTCTTGGCTCCGATCTGACCCCGCTAAACGATCCCCAGGCCGAGACGGTTCTGTTGAGGCCATTGGATTCCGACGAAACGGCGGGAATCGCCGGCGACGGCCAAGAGGAGGAAAATGGGTCCGACGGCCGAGGGAGAAGAGCCGAACCGACGACGTTCCGGCGAGCCCGACCGAAACCGAGGGTAGATTCGTGCTGCGGATGACCTTGCGGAGGTGCTGGCGGTGGAAGCCAGCGGAGAACCGGTCGGCAAGGCGGTGAACCGGCGGTAAACCGGTCGAACCGGAGTGAACCGGCGGTCTGAACTGGTCCGAACCGGACTGAACCGGTTCAGCCAAAAAGAGAGGAAAAAAGGAAGAAAAAGGGAAAAAGAAAAAGAGAAAAAAATTGGGGAAAATTCTAGCGATGCAATCGAGCTTCGGGTAAGTCGATAAGCGGTCAAATTGATCGATTTAAATTTTGAAATATTTTATTTAATTAATTTTCGACTGGAAATATACCCAAAAAATTATGAAATTATGTAACTCGACGATTGGCATCCACCGAGAGCTCGAGATAGCCTCGATTTGCGGATTAGCATGGAATCTCGGGTAAGTGATCCTTATTTACAATAATTTACATCATTATGCGTGATATGAATTTAAATTTCGCATAAATTGAATTAAATTATGAAAATTTAGATAAATTGTCGTAAATAATAAATTTAGCTATTCGAGAGTTAGAACGAGGCCCAATAAATTGTTGGTGGGCCCAGTGAGCCCAATAGGCCTCGATAAAGTGAAAATTAAGTGAAAAACGGGCTTAAGGCCGATTAAGGCCCATTAAGGTGCAATCGGCCCAATAGGGGTAAATGGGCCCAATGATTTATATTAAGCCCAGAAAATAGGAAATACAATTAAATTGTATGTTATCTGACTTGAGGAATAATTATACGCAGTTTCGGAGGTTTGATTGGGAGCATATCGAACTGCGCGACGAGACGACAATGGAAAAGAAAAGGTCAGACTCGACAGGAAAATAAGGTAAGAAAATTCTACGGACTGCTAGAGGTAACTTTACGCAATTTTAAGTTCATTTGCAGTCTTTAATAATTACCTGAAGGGTCTAGAGGTCAATTAATAATTTTAGTGCCTCGAATGGGCAAATTACCAAAATACCCTTGTTAAGGGTAAAATTTACAAAGTTAGGAAAAATTGGGAGGAGCAAAAACAAGAGGTTCTTGCTCATTCTGGAGGTGTTTTAATGCATGCATTAGTAGGCTGGCTAACCTTGAAAGAAAATGCACAGCATTGCATACTTTCAACGTGAAATTGTTTTGAAAACTGTTTTGAGGAAACAGAGCCGCCTACGCGTTTTATTGACATGTGACGTGCTAGAGTTCAGCTCGCACGATATTTTCGATTTGTGTGATGCACGCATTAGTGCTGGAGCGAGAGCTCGCACTAGAGTTTTACATGCATAGGTGCTGGAGTCCAACTCGCACCAAATTCTTATATATATATGATTTTCGTGACAGGGTGCTAGAGTCTAACTCGCACCATATTTTTATATGATTTTGAGACAGGGTGTTAGAGCTTCGCTCGCACTAGATTTTTATATGGTTTGCATACAGAGTGCTAGAGCTTAGCTCGCACTAGATTTACTTAATTTGATGAGAGTGCTGAGCATCGCTCGCACTTATTTTATGAGAACATGTGATGAGCCGTGCTTGGAGCATCGGGTAGACTGTGTGTCACCGATTAAATAGGCCCGCACGTGCGTTTTGAGACATGGCATGTTAAAACAACCTGATGAGCCCGAACGAGGGATAAGGGTTAGAGAAACAACTTGATGAGCCCGAACGAGGGATAAGGGTTAGAGAAACAACCTGATGAGCCTGAACGAGGGATAAGGGTTGGAGGTCCACCTGATGAGCCCGAACGAGGGATAAGGGTTGGAGGTCCAGCTGATGAGCCCGAACGAGGGATAAGGCTGGGGGTCCACGGAGTACGATGTACCGTGCAAGTAGCATGGAGTACGATGTACCGTGTGGTATCTGTGTGATACGTTGGTATCTTTGTGATACGTTAGCATCTTCGGATGCATGGGATCGGATAAGACTGACGGGATGGATTGACCCACCACCCGGGCGGTTCCCGATCATGGGAGAACCCGCACACTAGGATCCGTGTAGCTGAGGAACTCCCGAGGACACATATGGCCATAGTCCTGGTTATTGCCGTTATACAGATATTGCCTCGTCTCGCATGTCGACGATTTTGATGAGATCAAACTGGGTTTTAAACTAAATTTGCATGATGGTATTTCCATGCCTTTCAAGCCCATGTGTGAATGTAAACCGATTTTCATGGTTTTGTGTGAGTCAGGATCACCCGAAGGAGGGGTCGAGTCCTGACTTTATTGTGAAATTTTTAAATGAGAAAGATATGATTTTGAATATAATTGCATGTGGAATTTTTCGTGCAAATGTGTTTTACATAACATCATAATTCATATCATCTGTTTTAAAATGTGTGGAGAAAGGGTGGTTTATGCATGGCACTACGTTCATGTAGGTAGTATGGTTACCTACTTGTTCGTAGGATTGCCTTACTGAGCTTGATGTGCTCACCCCTTTCATTTTCTCCCACAGATAATCTCCAGTTGAAGTTGAGGCGACTCAGTACTGCATTCCAGATATCCGCTGCTGCCCATCAACATAAGGTATATACACTTGTACATATTGTATCTACATAAGCATAGCACAGTAACATGTTTGTAAGCAACTTTAGGGGATGTATAATTAATGTAAACAATTATAAATGACTGGAGAAGAAATAAGTTAGATGGTAATTGAATGGTGGGACTGGCATTGACGCACAGCCCAATTTGTTAGTGGAGTGTGGTCACGATCAGAAGACCGGTAAGAATTTAAGAAATAAAAATAACAAAACGCGAAAAATTAACTCTGATTTTTGGGTAGTTTGGGTCGTGACATATAAAGGTGGTATCAGAGCAGCAATTGGTCTGATGTGTGTCAGTGTCAGTAATTAGGAATTACATCCCCGTGTTACTGTGCTTGGTTAGATACAATAGTGTATATCGAGATAGGTTTTGACTAAGAAATGGTTGAGAATGCAGGAATGCCTAATATGAGTCGCGTTAGATGAGATAGTGCACGAGGCAGAGGTCGTAGAGGTAAACCTGAGTCTGCTAAGTCATGCTAAGTTTGACTATGAGAATCAGTATGAGATTGAAATAGAGGCTAATGTTGAACATGCCTCTCAGAGTCCGACAGAGTGATCGGACAGTATTGAGACACGTTTCGCGAGATTGGAGCGGAGTGTGGAGATTATTTTGAGGAGCAAATTGCTCAGAGTATACATAAGATCAGAGGGCGCAGTGGAGCATTGGTGGAAACCCGCTCGACTTAAGTGTTAAACATCCATAGCTAAGATGAGAAATCTTATTGGATGTATTCCGGTGACAGGATATCCCGGACATGATTTAAAGGAAAAATTTCTTACACTGCCCAGGAATACTAAATTGATTATGAGTATGAAACTCAGTTATATTCTTTGGCAAATATTACCTCGATACTATGAACAAGTGACAGTCGAGATGTCTAAGAGTTCATGAAATGGCTCAACTTTTCAGTTAGAGTCCGATTGGCCCGTGAGATATTACCTATGGAGGCAGTGCGTAGATTTACAGTTGGGTAAATAAGAACATGAATTGCACGCCTCTGAGATTGGGAAAGATAGTGAGGGCCGAAATAGAAACAAAAAGAGAATCGAGAAATGACAAAGATGTTAAAATGGGAAAATGGTAATTGGTAAAAGAGTTAATTTGATGAGTCATGGAGTAAGATAATTGGTAAGGCCCCAGTGCATCCAATTTTGGCACTCTTGAGGGGCTTTGTAATTGGAGGACCCCGACCTGCTACGAAGCAGAGTAGCCGTGCGATCACTGTAGAATGTGTGGTAGATACCACGGAAGGAGGGTCTATACCTACACTGTATTGATGAAAATGGCCGTTAAATGTGATAAGACGGACCATTGATTTTGATTGCATAGAGTTGGGCGAGATCACCCCACAGAAAAGCAAAGAGACAGAGAAAAACTTCGTTGGTATAGCTGCAACGAAAGGGAGGCAATAGCCGAAAAGAAAAGAAAAAAGGAAGTAGGCTGTTGGACGAAGGCGAGAGGATGTCTTGGACCAGGACACTATTGATGTTTCATGGATGTGGTGTAAGATACCACACTTGTTATGAATAATGAAGTACATATGTTCATTGATCCTGGTGCCACACATTTATTCATATCGCCTTCATTCGCATATAAGTGAGTAAAAAGGCATGAATGCCTACATCATTGGGGATAATTCTGATAAATGAGTACCCCAATAGAGGAGGATTAATTAACGGAATATGGATATAGTGATTTAAAGTTGAAAACAGGAGTGAAAACATCACTGAAAAGTATACTGTAAGTGTTGACAAGTGATAAAAAGGGGTGCAACAGTTGAAATTAAAGGAGTAAAGAATTGTACTCATGGAATGAATAATGAAAGAGTTTTGTCATGAGGGATATATGAAAGGAGATAATCTTTAAGATGAAATATGCTTAATTCTGAATACAAGATGTATCGGAGTAAGAGGCGTATGCTAGGTAAGAACATCCTTACGATATGAAGTCATTAGGATTAAAGCAATTAGTAGCGAATATAAATTGTGACCACATGGACTGGTATATAAAGTATATGTGGTTAAGTCTGAAGGTTAATAAAGGTATTTCAAAATACCTCCCCGCCTGAAGACTTGACAGCGTCTAAAAGTATATATATAACCTATAACGTGAAATCGATCGTCGTAATAAATACCTTTAGCATTAGGATACCTTTACTAAGATGATAAGAATATTAAAATTTGACAAATCATAAAGGTTAACATAGTAAAATTTAATAAGAGCCGTTAAGATAAGAAAAGGAAATGACGCAGGTTAGTACCTGAAAACATAAGCGATTTTGAAGGATCTTATACGCTTATGCGTGGATAAGTCAAGGATTAGATCGATTTGTAATCATCATTATCGATGATATGTTGGGTGTAGTTAAAGTCCACGGCAAATTGTAAGCAATAATTGGAAAAGTGACTTTTACAAATGGGTAGTTGCGAGTTCTCAATATGGTCTACTTGGTTGACACGTTTAACTAAGAAAACGTGGTCTTTGAATGAGATGATAAGTGAGATGATAGATGTGACGTGAATTTCGATGTAGTGAAGTATGAACTGACCACCGTGATTAATTTCACCATACCCAACAGCTCTAGAGGTTCTCCATGAGTATGGATACCTCAAAATAGTGAAGGAGCTGTGTATTGATGTATAATGGGAAGATAGTCAATTTTGGAGTCAGACAACTCCTTGATTACGAAATAAACTATTTAACTCATGATTTTAAGTTGGCAATGGTAGTGTTTGTACCGAGGATTGGTACTATTATGTACAAGGTGAGAAATTGTGGATATGCACTGATCATAAAGCCCAAGTATCTGTTTTCACAGAAAGAGGTGAATATAAGAATACATAGTGGGTTAGAGCTTCTGAGAGGTTTTGATTTGTGGAAATTATGCCACCCAGGAAAAGCTAATGTAATGGCTTATACCTCGAGCAGAAAGAGCCTCGGGATGGTACTACATATGATGGTCAGGGAGCGTGAGCTGCTAGAGCAGTTATGTTTCTCAGTATTGATGTGATCCCTTCTGATGATGATAGTGATTGTGTGACAGCTAGCCTGAGACTAGAACCGGATGAGAGTGCCCAGATTTGACAGGCTTAGCGTGATGATCGGCAGGATGTCGATAGTTTGGGGTCAGACTCAGAAGGGTACAGTAATAGAGTTCACAGAGTATGATAATGATTTACAGAGAGGTTCAGAGACAGTATAAGTACTCCCCAGGACCACAGTTGATGAGATAATAATATTGTCAGAAGCTCACTCTTCGGGATATACAGTACATACGGAAAGTAATGAATATATATATATATATGAAATCTCTGTAAAGGGTATTGGTGGTCAGATGTGAAAAGAGATGGTAGAGATTGTGGAAAAGTGCCTAGTATGTTAGCAGAGTAAGGTAGAGTATTAAAAGTCTGCAGAGTTATTGCAGCACCTACCTATATCGACACGGCACGAAAATGAGAGCAAGTCTCCATGAATTTTATGATGGGTTACAGAGAACCCAGGTGAATTACGAGGCTATTCGGATGATAGTCGATAGAGTGACTAAGTCTACCCACCTTTTGGTTATGAAATCCCCAAATACTCAGAGTATATATGAGGATTTATGTGTAAGGAAGATTGTGGAACATTAAGTAGCTTTCCAGTGAGCATGGTATCATATAGGGATTCCCACTTCACTTCTTACTTAGGGGAATATTTTTTTTAGGAAGCTATGGGAACCCGACTGAGTATTAGCACAGCTTTCCGTCCTCAGACAGATGGTCAGTCAGAGAGGACTGTACAAGTTCTGGAGGATCCGATGAAAGCGTATGCCATTGATTTTATAAGCTCCTGGAATGATCAGTTGATTTCTAATTGAATTCGCCAATGGTGACAGTTGTCACTTGAGTATCGGGATAACAAGATATGAGGCAGTGTATGGCTGTAGGGGTTGTTCCCCGAATTGGATAAGAAAAAGTGGGTGACAGATAGGATCATTTTCGACCTTGGATAATAAGTCTCTGAGGATGTTTAGTTAAGGATGAGAGATTAAGAATACCTCAGAGCAGATAGAAAAGTATTGGAATTCACCCTTGGTGAATTAGTATGGTTGAAAGTTACTCGTCCTAAGAGAATAAGGATATAGCGAGCTTTTGGAAGAAGGTAAATTGAGTTGCGCTGGATGGAATATTTTGGGAGATTGGACAAGTGGGAGATAAGACCTGTAGGTGGCATTTCCACTTGAATAAGCAGGCACCCACAATGTGTTCCAGCTTTTGATGCTTCGACAATACTATCCAGATCCAGCATAGGTGATAGGATATGAATTCCAAAAGTTCAGCTTAATGCAAATATAAGTATATTGAAGAAGTTGATTCGGGCATTAAATAGGAAAGAGACAGTATTGAGGTTTAAGACGATCTCCCTAATTAAAGTCCTTTGGTAGTAATACACTCCGGAGAAGGTCATATAAGAATTTAAAAAGTATGATACAATTAATGTACCCGGAGTAGTCTATGGACTCATATGAATTGGTTCTAATTTGGAGGACCAAATTCCTTAAGTGGGGGAGAGTTGTAAGACCCTAATTTAATTAAAATACGAAATGAATGAGTATTCGTGAAGGAAAGTCGGGTTAAATTAATCCCGAACACGTGTAAGGGCAAAATGGTCAAAAGATCGAAGGCCAGTATATTTCGATAAGAAAATTTTAATTTAAAATAAGGATGTAAGATATCTTGATCGATAATGAGGAAATTATACAATTTGGGTCAATTGATCAAGATTCGAAAATTTTAAAAATATACCGAAAAATTATTCGGGACAATATCCCGAAAATACGAAGAAATTATACCCGAAAAAGGGTTAAAATATAATAAATAAGTTAAATAAAATTAAATTAATTAATTTAGAATTAAATAATAATTTTAAGGATATTTTAAGGGATATTTTGGATTATTGTAGATTATTTTAATGAATAGTATAATAATTAAATAAATTAAAATAAATAATAATAATAAAAATAATTAATAAAATAAATGAAAAAAAAAAGGAATCAGGAACCTTATCGGGGAGAGAGAAGAAGAAATGGGAAACCGAGGAAGGAGATCGCGCGTGGCTGACCGACGAGCCACCACCGGCGATCCTTGACCGTCGACGACGAGCCGAAGAGGAAGAGGAGAGACCGACGATCCTTCAGCCACCGGTGACGCGCGTCGAAGAAGCTCGAATCCGGTGAAACGACGGACAAAAGCCGAGAAGGAAAATCGAGTCGGTTCCGGCGAACGGCGGCGTCTTGGCTCCGATCCGACCCCGCTAAACGATCCCCAGGTCGAGACGGTTCTGTTGAGGCCATTGGATGCCGACGAAACGGCGGGAATCACCGGCGACGGCCAAGAGGAGGAAAATGGGTCCGACGGCCGAGGGAGAAGAGCCGAACCGGCGGCGTTCCGGCGAGCCCGACCGAAACCGAGGGTAGATTCGTGCTGCGGATGACCTTGCTGAGGTACTGGCGGTGGAAGCCGACGGAGAACCGACCGGCAAGGCGGTGAACCGATGGTGAACCGGTCGAACCGGAGTGAACCGGCAGTCTGAACCGGTCCGAATCGGACTGAACCGGTTCAGCCAAAAAGAGAGAAAAAAAGAAAGAAAAAGGGAAAAAAAAGAGAAAAAAATTGGGGAAAATTCTAGCGATGTAATCGAGCTTCGGGTAAGTCGATAAGCGGTCAAATTGACCGATTTAAATTTTGGAATATTTTATTTAATTCATTTTCAACTGGAAATTTACCCAAAAAATTATGGAATTATGTAGCTCGACGATTGGCATCCACCGAGAGCTCGAGATAGCCTCGATTTGCGGATTAGCATGGAATCTCGGGTAAGTGATCCTTATTTACGATAATTTACATCGTTATGTGTGATATGAATTTAAATTCCGCATAAATTGAATTAAATTATGAAAATTTAGATAAATTGTCGTAAATAATAAATTTAGCTATTCGAGAGTTAGAACGAGGCCCAATAAATTGTTGGTGGGCCCAGTGAGCCCAATAGGCCTCGATAAAGTGAAAATTAAGTGGAAAACGGGCTTAAGGCCCATTAAGGCCCATTAAGGTGCAATCGGGCCCAATAGGGGTAAATGGGCCCAATGATTTAAATTAAGCCCAGAAAATAGGAAATACAATTAAATTGTATGTTATCTGACTTGAGGAATAATTATACGCAGTTCCGGAGGTTTGATTGGGAGCATATCGGACTGCGCGACGAGACGACAATGGAAAAGAAAAGGTCAGACTCGACAGGAAAATAAGGTAAGGGAATTCTACGGACTGCTAGAGGAAACTTTACGCAATTTTAAGTTCATTTGCAGTCTTTAAAAATTACCTGAAGGGTCTAGAGGTCAATTAATAATTTTAGTGCCTCGAATGGGCAAATTACCAAAATACCCTTGTTAAGGGTAAAATTTACAAAGTTAGGAAAAATTGAGAGGAGCAAGAACAAGAGGTTCTTGCTCATTCTGGAGGTGTTTTGATGCATGCATTAGTAGGCTGGCTAACCTTGAAAGAAAATGCACAGCATTGCATACTTTCAACGTGAAATTGTTTTGAAAACTGTTTTGAGGAAACAGAGCCGCCTACGCGTTTTATTGACATGTGATGTGCTAGAGTTCAGCTCGCACGATATTTTCGATTTGTGTGATGCACGCATTAGTGCTGGAGCGAGAGCTCGCACTAGAGTTTTATATGCATAGGTGCTGGAGTCCAACTCGCACCAGATTCTTATATATATATATGATTTTCGTGACAGGGTGCTAGAGTCTAACTCGCACCATATTTTTATATGATTTTGAGAGAGGGTGTTAGAGCTTCGCTCGCACCAGATTTTTATACGGTTTGCATACAGAGTGCTAGAGCTTAGCTCGCACTAGATTTACTTAATTTGATGAGAGTGCTGAGCATCGCTCGCACTGATTTTATGAGAACATGTGATGAGCCGTGCTTGGAGCATCGGGTAGACTGTGTGTCACCGATTAAATAGGCCCGCACGTGCGTTTTGAGACATGGCATGTTAAAACAACCTGATGAGCCCGAACGAGGGATAAGGGTTAGAGAAAGAACCTGATGAGCCCGAACGAGGGATAAGGGTTGGAGAAACAACCTGATGAGCCCGAACGAGGGATAAGGGTTGGAGATCCACCTGATGAGCCCGAACGAGGGATAAGGGTTGGAGGTCCAGCTGATGAGCCCGAACGAGGGATAAGGGTTGGAGGTCCAGCTGATGAGCCCGAACGAGGGATAAGGCTGGGGGTCCACGGAGTACGATGTACCATGCAAGTAGCATGGAGTACGATGTACCGTGTGGTATCTGTGTGATACGTTGGTATCTTTGTGATACGTTAGCATCTTCGGATGCATGGGATCGAATAAGACTGATGGGATGGATTGACCCACCACCCGGGCGGTTCCCGATCATGGGAGAACCCGCACACTAGGATCCGTGTAGCTGAGGAACTCCCGAGGACACATATGGCCATAGTCCTGGTTATTGCCATTATACAGATATTACCTCGTCTCGCATGTCGACGATTTTGATGAGATCAAACTGGGTTTTAAACTAAATTTACATGATGGTATTTCCATGCCTTTCAAACCCATGTGTGAATGTAAATCGATTTTCATGGTTTTGTGTGAGTCAGGATCACCCGAAGGAGGGGTCGAGTCCTGACTTTATTGTGAAATTTTTAAATGAGAAAGATATGATTTTGAATATAATTGCATGTGGAATTTTTCGTGCAAATGTGTTTTACATAACATCATAATTCATATCATCTGTTTTAAAATGTGTGGAGAAAGGGTGGTTTATGCATGGCACTACATTCATGTAGGTAGTATGGTTACCTACTTGTTCGTAGGATTGCCTTACTGAGCTTGATGTGCTCACCCCTTTCATTTTCTCCCACAGATAATCTCCAGTTGAAGTTGAGGCGACTCAGTACTGCATTCCAGATATCCGCTGCTGCCCATCAACATAAGGTATATACACTTGTACATATTGTATCTACATAAGCATAGCACAGTAACATGTTTGTAAGCAACTTTAGGGGATGTATAATTAATGTAAACAATTATAAATGACTGGAGAAGAAATAAGTTAGATGGTAATTGAATGGTGGGACTGGCATTGACGCACAGCCCAATTTGTTAGTGGAGTGTGGTCACGATCAGAAGACCGGTAAGAATTTAAGAAATAAAAATAACAAAACGCGAAAAATTAACTCTGATTTTTGGGTAGTTTGGGTCGTGACATTAGATAGCCCGTATAATATTAATGGTAATTACTTTAAAATTTTGAATAAAATTCCTTTTATGTAGAATTAATCCGTAAAACTCCGTAAAATAATCTTAACTCTGCATTAAGGACTCTAATTGTCGTAATTAAAATATACTTACCCAATGCTATGTGGGGTACAAAAATCGGAGCTCAATCGGCTCTCGTTCGGGCTCTGTCGTAAAACTGCACGATTAGAGAAATCTGGGTTATTTTTCATGAAATATAATATTAAATAAATTTTTGAAATTTACCCGTAGGTCAATCTCGACCCTCGATCAACTTACCCGAATCTCGAGTCGTCCCCGGTAAATTTTCTTTCCTTTTTCCCTTTTCTTTATTTTATTTTCTTTTCATTTCCTTCCTTTTCCTTCCCCTTTCCTTTTGGCCAAACGGTGCTGTTTCTGGTCTTTGCTATCGTCGACGTTTTCAACCATTTCGCCGACCACTACCAGTCTCAAAAGGACCGCCTCCTCCTCCCGATCACGCCAGTACCCTCCGTTCACGCCCAGCTGCTGTGGATCACCGAAATTGCGCCCGTTTTCCTTACGATTTTCTCCTCCTCCGTTCGTCGGTCACAGCCGTCGTCGGCGCGCGTCACCGGTGCCAACGTGTTCGCTGGCCTCTCCACTTTCTCCTCGAGTCTTCATTTGGATCCGTCAATCATCGGTAGCCGTGGTAGGTCTCGATCTCGGCTATCATTTTCATCGGTTTTCTAGTTTTCGGGTTTTTCCCCGATTTTTCGATTTTCAGTTCTCTTTTTTTTAATTTTTATTATTATTATTTATAATTTATTTTATTAATATTTTAATCATTAAAAATACTCAAACAATTCCAAAATATTTAATAAATTCTTTATTTTATTAATAATTAATTTATTTAATTGATTTATTTTTCTTCGTATTTTCGGGATATTGTCCCGAGTGAGTTTTTGGTAATTTTAAATAATTTCGAATCTTGATCAATTGGACTCGAAATTTAATTATTTCATCGTTATTGATCAAGATTTCTCAAATCCATATTTTTAATGAAATGTTTTTATAGAATTTATACCGATTTTTGATCTTTTGACCATTTTACCCTTGCACGTGTTCGGGATCAATCCAATCCAACTTCCCTTCACGAACACTCACTCATTTCATATTTTAAATCCTTATCTCTAGTCCGAATCCCATTCATTTAATTTGTGACCATTTTCAATCCTTCATAAGAAATTACGATATAATTTTGGGTCTTACAAGTACTAATCAATTTCAAAACTTCATTTTTCTATCTAGTGGTAACTCTCGTAGATCATCCGGATATATGTTGAAAAACTCCCTATCTAGAGAAATGTTTCCTTATTCCGAACACACCTTATCTTTATCAATCATATAAACAGTGTGACCTTCACTTATTGTAAACACCACAAATTTCCTACATTTAATTAGAGTATATAAAAATGGGAATAATATATTTTAATAAAAGTGTGAATATTCGTTGTAGGACTCGAGGAGTATAGGAGCCGAGAAGCCCGTGAATGACAGGGAACCCGAAGATACAGGAAGTGATGAAGCAAATGCAAGTATGGAGGGATCGAAAATAATTTTGATGTAAAAACTTATATCTGGGATTTATGAGGAATGATGAAATCTCGATAATATTTCATTTTTGAAATAATGAAAATTTCATGGAAGGCATGAACATTGTGTCATTTGGGTAAATTTTTTTTTTTAAAAAAGGAGAAATGTATGTATGTATATATGTATATACATATGTATATAAATATGTATATAAACTAGACAAATTTAAATAGATAGATAATAATGTAAATATATAACAAATATATATGTTGGGTGATATATTATGTAATATAGGTTGATAAATAAAAACAAACAAAAACAATCAAAACAAATAATAACACTAAACAACAAACGAATAATATATATATATATATTATTATAATATACATATATATTAATATAATATATATATAATATTGTACGAAATTGGCTTTCAAAGAAAGCCAATTTTGTTTGTTGCATTTTCGAAAAGTACAGAGTCAGTAGCTGGGAGCGGGAAAGGAAAAAGAAAAGAGAAAGGAGAAGAGGAAGAAGGAAAGGGGGAAGAGAGGGCTGGTCGGCCGAAAGATGAGAAGAGAAGAAAACTGATCGGCCGAGAAGAGAGAGAAAGAAAGAAGAGAAAGAAAGAAAGAAGGAAAGGGAGAAAGTTAAGAAAGAAAGAGGAAGGAAGCAGAACAGGGGTTGGAAATAGAAGAAAACCGAGGGAGCTGAAAACGGGAAGTGAGACCACGAGGCAGGGGAGAAAGAGAAGGGCAGACCGAGGGTGAGAGTGAAGCAGAACCAGGAAACTAAAGCAAAACAGAACTGAAGCTAGGAATAGGACCGAGAAGCAGGGGAGAAGTAGAGGAAGACCGACGGGAAGAAGAAGAAGACCGAGGCTGGAGCTGGAGCCGACTCCAGAGGAAAGAAAATTGAAACTGAACTGAAGTAGACCGAGAGCTGGAAGAGAAGGAAATTGAAGCAAATTGAAGCAAACCAAGGGGTTGAGGAGAGCAGAACCGAGAGGCTGGAAGGGAGCAGACCGAGAGTGAAGAGAGAACAAGACCCGAAAGCTGAAGGAGAAATAGGGGTCCGATGAAAGCAGAGGAGAAGTGATTGGTGAGGCAGAGGGTCACGGTGAAGCAGGGGACGAGACAAAAAAAGAGACAAGGTAAAATTTATATATGTAAATTTAATATACATATATATATATATGTATATATATGTTTGAGATATAGGATTGTTAGTGTGAATTAAGGTGTATGTGAAATAAAAAAATGGGGAGTAGACCAATATATATATATATACATGTGATAAGGAAAAATGAAAACAAATAATAATAATATATATAAGTGTATATACTTATGTGTATATACATATAGGTGTATATGATAAGGGTGTATGTTAGTATATGTAAATACAAAAAAATATATTGTAATAAAAACATATAGCCATACGTGTTGGCCTAGGTATGTACAATTATACGTGCACACGAAGTAGTAACGAATAGGTTACGATTTTAACGTAATTCAGACAATTGGCATGAATAGGATGCTAAGTATACAATTTTGGTGTAGGAGAATCGTAGAATGAATTAAAGGAGGTACTAAGAGACATCACCACTCGAACTCAAAAATTTTGATAGATCGAGGTAAGGGGGTATAATTTAAAATGGTAATAGTTACTTTTTGAACCATGATTAAGGAAAATTTACAAAGATTTGAACTATGATTTTCAAGCATGTTTTCTGCTTTTGTTTTCTGAGTAAGAAAGAGTTTTCTGAGTTGTATTCTGAATAATTACATATTTCTGAATTTGACTTCTGAACAAGAGCATGTTCTCTGAAATTGTATTTTGAATAAGATGATTTTATTTTGATATTTTTATATATGAAAACTATAGTATGTTTTGAGACTAAAGGTCATTTATGTTGTATGCTAACGCATGTCATGCTCGCCTTTGTGGCATCTGAACTTCACCTATGAGGCGTTTGAACTTCGCCTGTGTGGCGTCTAAACTTCGCCTGTGTGGCGTCTGAACTTCACCTTTGTGGCATCTGAACTTCGCCTGTGTGGCGTCTGAACTTCGCCTGTGTGGAGTCTGAACTTCGCTTGTGTGACGTCTGAACTTCACCTTTGTGGCGTCTGAATTCCACCTTCGGGTGTCTGAATGCTGTACGACCTTGATCTCATCTACAGCCTTACCATGGCCATAGGTTTTGAATTCCCTCTACGGAGGATAATTTTGTTATTGCTGCATGATAATTACATGGGCCAATATAGTCTCTATCTAAACTAAACTCTGTCTTTTTTTTTTTTTTCAGAATCTGACTTTATGATATGTGATTTTACATGTATTCATGTTTTAAGAATTCTGAATATACGAAAAGGTTATGTGATAATTGTTAAATACAAGTATGTAAAGAATTACGTTTTGAATCATGATGTTTTTTATTTTTCTTAGTTTTCGAAGGTCCTTATATTAGTTTCAGAGACTAGTCATTATACGTATTATTATGTTTTTCTACAAATTTGAATTACTAAGACCCTTTTAAATGTATTTTCTTACTGGGCTTTTTCCCGAAAGCTCACCCCTCGACCTTTCAGATTATTTGCAGTGATCTATAGGCATGACCTGTAGCGTACACGACGTAGACTGGTGGGAAAGAGCTACCCTAGGCTACTTTTTGTACATGCAGAAAGGTATACAATTACATTCCTGTAATAGACATATTTGTATGCACAGACATATATTGGAAATATTTTGTTGGGATGTAATTTGTAAGGAAAACAATGTAAAAGATATTACCTTTGGGATTATATTTTGTGATGATTAGTATTGAACCGAATTGGATGTATTGGGTTGTAAATGTGGATTTGAAAAGTATGCTTGATAATTGTGGATATCTAGGATTGTTAAAACAATTGATTTGCAGGTGAGTAGGCTAATATATAAGCCGTTATGCTGCTGAAATTTCTATCGGCTATATAAGTCAAAGTATTGGAATTTAAATATAATTATTGATAAAGAATTAGGAAAAGTGATTTGACACTGAACAGGAATACAACCTAAGTGAATAAGGGTATAAGTGAGTAAATTAAGTTCAAAAAAAAATCTCCCAATTTTCAAGGGTCAAGGGTCGTTACAATTAAAGGTGGTATCAGAGCGAAGGTTGTCTAGTACTGTCAGTGTCGAAATTAAGGGTAAAAAAATTACATCCCAATGTTTGTGCTTGTCTGGTTGTAGGTAATGTATACCTAATGACTTTAAGGTTTGATTTTTGGAATTACGTGCAGGTATTAGATCACTTGCATGATGAGTGGAAGACGAGGACGCCTTCGGAGGCAGGCTCAGCCACCTCCACCTCCTTTACCGTAGCCAGAGAGTCCCAATACTCGTATGGCTCAATTCGAGCAGTGTTTGGAGCAGCGCCTCGAGCGAGGCTTGGAATCGATAGCTGCCATGGTTGCCCAACACCTAGGGGCAAACGTTTCTGATTCAGCTTGCACGACACCAATTCCTACTCTGGTGCCAACTCCTCCACAAGCACCACCACCTCCTCCACCATAAGTCCCTCCAGTACCTATGGCGCCTCAACTTCCTGGATAGGCCCGGAGGGAGGAGAGGGATATCGGTAGGATGAGGGACTTCCTGAAGATGAAGCCTCTTGCATTCAAGGGGATTAAGGATCTAGTAGAGGCTAAAGAATGGCTGGTAAACCTTGGGAAGATCTTCGATTTTTTTGGGGTGTTCTGATGTTGAGAAGGTTTTGATGGCCACATACATGCTGAAGGGCCAAGCAGAGTATTGGTGGGGATCCACCAAGGTCCTTCTGACTTCTCAGTATCTGGTGATTAGTTGGGATGCATTCTCCACAGCCTTTAGAAATCAGTATGTTCCATGAGTTGCCTAGCAGAAGTTGAGGATGAACTTTTTGAATTTGTTACAGGGCAGTATAACCATAGATGAGTACGAGAGTAAGTTTACGATGTTGATGAGGTATGACCCGGAGACGTTCCAAAATAAAGAGCGTCGTACGGAGAGGTTCCTAGTAGTGTTAAGGCCAGCTATCCGAGACCGTCTTTTGGGGTTATGGATTACTAAATTTCAAGATGCCCTAGGTAGAGCACAGATGATTGAGAGGGGTCTAAATGTTACACCGACGGAGTATGGCCTTAAGGGAAGGAGCAGAGATAAGAGTAAGCGGACAGAGTTTGTGAGACAAGATTTTCGGAGGGGCCAACCCAAGAGGCAGGGGACAGATGAGTTTTGGCCTAGACTTAATAGGCCCACGGCTCGTATAGCTACCTCACAGATTACCAGAGGCTTCCAACAATACGAGAGATTGTGTACTAGTTGTGGTATTTTCCATAGAGGTGTGTGTCACTAGTCCTCAGGGAGCTGCTTTAGGTGTGGACAGAAGGGACACCTGATTAAAGATTACCTACTGAATTAGTTTCCACAGCCTCCAGAGCCACCACGACAACTTGAGAGACAAGCTCCCTAGAGACAAAACCCACAGAGATGGGCTACCGCAGTAGAAAAAGGCAAGAAGCCTGTCACTCAGGGGAGGGTCTTTGCCTTGGACAGAGAGACTGTTGATGCCTCCACTGAGACCATTCAGGGTAAGCTTTTAATTTGCAATCATGAGGCATATGTATTGTTTGACTCAGGTTCCACATACTCATTCATATCACCCCATTTCGCACGTAAATTGCATATTAAGTCTGAATCTCTAGATTTTACGTTGCACGTTAGTACACCCATATATAAATCACAAAAGACTGATATGGTGTGTAGAGATTGTGAAATCAAGGTAGGAGATAGGATCATATTAACAGATCTAATCTTATTGAGCATGTATGGCTTTGATGTAATTTTGGGTATGGATTGGCTAGCCACCAACCGTGTAAGTTTAGACTACTACTATAAGACTGTAACCTTCTCCTTACCTAGTAAGTTTGATGTATGCTTTGTAGTTAAGGAATAAATTTTATGATTTTGACTATTGATGATAATTTTTTATGAACGTGTTAATGTGAAGGTTATGTTGCATTCATCCTCGATACTAGTCAGGAATGTCTAAGTATTTAGGACATATCAGTGGTATGTGAGTTCCCGGATGTATTTCCTAAGGAACTATCGGGACTACCACCGGAGAGAGAGTTAGAATTCACTATAGACTTGGCACCAGAGACTCAGCCAATCTCGAAGTCTCCTTACCGGATGGCCCTTGTTGAACTTGAGGAACTAAAAAAGTAGTTGCAAGACCTGCTAGACAAAAGGTATATTAGGCTAAATGTATCCCCGTGGGGAGCTCCGGTATTATTTGTGTGGAAGAAGGATGGTAGTCTCGGTTATGTATAGCCTACAGGCTGCTGAACAAGGCCACAATTAAGAATAAATATCTCTTGCCCAGAAGAGATGATCATTTGATCAGCTAAGAGGGGCTACAGTGTTCTCGAAGATTGACCTGAGACCGGGCTATCATCAATTGAGGATTAGGAAAGAGGATTTTCCAAAGACAGCCTTCAGAACGAGATATGGCCATTATGAGTTCCTCGTGATGCCCTTTGGTCTAACTAATGCCCCAGCTGCATTCATGAGCCTGATGAATGAGGTGTTTTGGGAGTATCTAGATCGGATCATCATAGTTTTCATTGATGATATTCTAATCTACTTAAAGTCCCGAGAGGAGCATGAGCAGCATTTGAGAGTAGTGCTCCAAACTCTCAGAGAGAAGTAGTTGTATGAGAAGTTGGATAAGTGTGAGTTTTGGTTGGAGTAAATAGCATTTTTGGGCCATATTATTTCTAAGGACGGGGTGTCAGTGGATCCGTCTAAGGTTGAGGCAATACTTAACTGGGAGAGGCCTAAAACTGTTACAAAAATTTGGAGTTTTCTGGGACTAGCTGGACACTGCAGGAGGTTTGTAGAAGGTTTCTCCAAGATTGCAGCTCCACTAACTAAGCTGATACACAAGGATGTTCCATGCGAGTGGACTGATCAGTGTGAGCAGAGTTTCGAAGAACTCAAGAAGAGGTTGACTACCACCCCAGTCTTAACCATTCCTAGTGGGTCTGGAGGCTATGCAGTGTACAATGATGCATCATACCAGGGCTTGGGGTGTGTACTTATGTAGCATGGAAGGGTGGTCACATATGGTTCTCGCTAGCTTAAGAACCATGAAAAGAATTACCCCACCCATGACTTGGAGTTAGCCGCGGTTGTTTTTGCTTTGAAGATATGGTGGCATTATCTTTATAGAGAAAGATTTCAGATTTTTACTGACCACAAGAGCTTGAAGTATATATTTGATTAGAATGAGCTAAATATGAGACAGAGACGGTGGATAGAGGTCCTCAAGGATTATGATTACGAGATTTTATATCACCCGGGCAAAGTAAACGTAGTGGCAAACGCTTTAAGCAGGAAGGGGATGATTTCTTTTATGATGGTTAGAGAATGAGAGCTGTTAGAGCAGTTTGCCAACCTCGGTGTTAGTGTGGAAACAACAGATGTTGGGTTCATAGCTAGTTTGCAGATTGAACCTAGTATACTTAATCAGATCAGAACTGGACAGAGGGGTGATCAGAAGTTATTGGACATGGTCAGTCAGGTGAAACAGGAAGTATAGTCAGACTTTGTGGTCGGTGAGGACGGGTTGATGAGATTTAAGGGTCGTATATGTGTCCCAAACGATGATGCCCTACGACAAAGGATCTTAAAGGAGTCCCATTGTTCTCGATACACCATGCACCCGAGAAGCATAAAAATGTACCATGATTTACAAAATGTGTATTGGTGGGTCGGTATGAAAAGAGATGTAGCTGAGTTTGTGGCCAAATGTCTGATTTATCAACAGATTAAGATCGAACACCAGAGGCCAGCGGGGTTACTTAAGTCTCTTCCTATGCATACTTGGAAATAGGAGTACATTACTATAGATTTCATTATGGGTTTACCAAGGACCCGAAAGGGCCATGATGCAATCAGGGTGATCGTAGATAGATTGACTAAGAGTGTCCACTTCCTAGCCATCAAAAGTACAGACTCCTTAAGTGCTTTAGAAGAGTTGTATGTGAAGGAGATAGCTCGGTTGCATGGGGATCCCGTGAGCATTACATCATATAAAGATTCTCGATTCACCTCTAGATTTTGGGCTCATTTTCAAGAAGCCATAGGATATAAGCTTAATCTGAGCACAGCCTATTATCCTCAGACCGATGGTCAGTCCAAGAGGACCATTCAGACCTTAGAGGATATGCTGAGGGTGTGCGTTTTGGAGTTTAAGGGCTCATGGGATGATCATCTACCTCTCGCAGAGTTTGCTTACAACAATAGCTATCATGCTAACATCGGGATGGCACCTTATGAGGCCTTGTATGGTAAAAGATGTAGGTCTCTAGTAGCTTGGGAAGAAGTGGGTGACAGAAGGATCTTGGCTCCTGATTTGGTGGAACAGGCAGCAGAAGGTGTTCGAACAATCTGTGATAGACTTAAGACCGCACAAAGTAGGCAGAAGAGTTATGCGAATAAGCATAGGTGGCCACTTGAGTTTCAGATTGGGGACTCAGTGTTTCTTAAGGTATCTTCGAGCAAGGGTATCATGCGGTTTGGGAAGAAAGGGAAGTTGAGTCCTCGTTTCATTGGTCCTTTTGAGATCCTAGAGAGAGTGGGAGACGTAACCTACAGACTTGCCTTACCACCACAGCTTTCGGGGGTTCATAATGTCTTCCATGTCTCGATGTTAAGGAAGTATAATCTGGATCCCTCACACATCATCGAGTATGAGCCTTTGAGCATTCAAGAGGATATGAGCTATATTGAGTGACCTATCCAGATTTTGGACAGAAAGGAAAAGATACTTCGATCAAAGACGATACCTCTGGTAAAGGTTCTCTGGCAGCACCATTCGATTGAAGAAGCTACCTGGGAGCTAGAGAGCCTCATGAAGGAGAAGTACCCACACCTATTCTGATGGACTCGAATGAATTTGGAGGACCAAATTCTTTTAAGGTGGGGAGAATAAAAACACCACAAATTTCCTATATTTAATTAGACTATATAAAAATGGGAATAATATATTTTAATCGAAGTGTGAATATTCGTTGTAGAACTCAAGGAGTATAGGAGCCGAGAAGCCAGTGAATGACAGGGAACCCGATGATACAGAAAGTGATGAAGCAAATGCAAGCATGGAGGGATCGAAAATAATTTTGATGTAAAAACTTATATTGGGGATTTATGAGGAATGATGAAATCTCAATAATATTTCATTTTCGAAATAATGAAAATTTCATGGAAGGCATAACATTGTGTCATTTGGGTAAATTTTAAAAAAAGGAAAAAAGAAAAATGTATGTATGTATATATGTATATACATATGTATATATATATATATAAATGTATATATACTAGAAAAATTTAAATAGATAGATAATAATGTAAATATATAACAAATATATATGTTGGGTAATATATTATGTAATATAGGTTGATAAATAAAAACAAACAAAAACAATCAAAACAAATAATAACACTAAACAACAAACAAATAATATATATCTATATATTAATATAACATATATATTATTATTATTATAATATACATATATATTAATATAATATATGTATATATATATATATAGTATTGTATAGAATTGGCTTTCAAAGAAAGCCAATTTTGTTTGCTGCATTTTCGAAAAGTGCAGAGTCAGTAGCTGGGAGCGGGAAAGGAAAAAGAAAAGAGAAAGGAGAAGAGGAAGAAGAAGGAAAGGGGGAAGAGAGGGCTGGTCGGCCGAAAGTGGAAGAAATAGGAGAAGAGAAGAAAACTGATCGGCCGAGAAGGGAAAGGAAGAAAGAAGAGAAAGAAAGAAAGAAGGAAAGGGAGAAAGGGAAGAAAGCAAGAGGAAGGAAGCAGAACAGGGGCTGAAAATAGAAGAAAACCGAGGGAGCTGAAAACTGGAAGTGAGATTGCGAGGCAGGGGAGAAAGAGAAGAGCAGACCAATGGTGAGAGTGAAGTAGAACCAGAAAACTAAAGAAAAACAGAACTGAAGCTAGGAACAGGACCGAGAGGTAGGGAGAAAGAGAGGAAGACCGACGAGAAGAAGAAGACCGAGGTTGGAGCTGGAGCAAACCCGAGGGGAAAGAAAATTTAAACTGAATCGAAGTAGACCGAGAGTTAGAGGAGAAGGAAATTAAAGCAAATTGAAGTAGACCAAGGGGTTGAGGGACAGCAGAACTGAGAGGCTGGAAGGGAGTAGATTGAGAGTGAAGAGAGAGCAGGACCCGAGAGCTGAAGGAGAAACAGGGGTCCAGTGAAAGAAGAGGAGAAGTGATCGGTGAGGTAGAAGATCACGGTGAAGCAGGGGACGAGATAAAAAAAGAGACAAGGTAAAATTTATATATGTAAATTTAATGTACATATATATTTATATATGTATATATATATATGTTTGAGATATAGGCTTGTTAGTGTGAATTAAGGTGTATGTGAAATAAAAAATGGAAAAATGGGGAGTAGATAAAAATTAAAATAAAATAAAATATATACATTTGATAAGGAAAAATGAAAACAAATAATAATAATATATATAGGTGTATATACTTATGTGTATATACATATAGGTGTATATGATAAGGGTGTATGTTAGTATATGTAAATACAAAAAAATATATACTAATAAAAACATATAGACATACGTGTTGGCCTAGGTATGTACAATTATACGTACACATGAAGTAGTAACGAATAGGTTACGATTTTAACGCAATTTAGACAATTCGCATGAATAGGATGCTAAGTATACAATTTCGGTGTAGGAGAATCGTATAAGGAATTAAAGGAGGTACTAAGAGATGTCATTTCGATAGATCAAGGTAAGGGGGTATAATTTAAAACAGTAATAGTTACTTTCTGAACCATGATTAAGGCAAATCTACAAAGATTTAAACTATGATTTTCGAGCATGTTTTCTGCTTTTGTTTTCTAAGAAAGAACGAGTTTTCTGAGTTGTGTTCTGAATAATTGCATATTTCTGAATTTGACTTCTAAACAAGAGCATGTTCTCTGAAATTGTCTTTTGAATAAGATGATTTTATTTCGATATCTTTATATATGAAAACTATAGTATGTTTTGAGACTAAAGGCCATTTATGTTGTATGCTAACGCATGTCATGCTCGCCTTTGTGGCATCTGAACTTCGCCTGTGTGGCGTCTGAACTTCACCTGTGTGGCATCTGAACTTCGCTTTTGTGGCGTCTGAACTTCGCCTTTGTGGCGTCTGAATTCCACCTTCGGGTGTCTGAATGCTGTATGACCTTGATCCCGTCTACAGCCTTACCATGGCCATAGGTTCTGAATTCCTTCTACGGAGGATGATTTTGTTATTGCCGCATGATAATTACATGGGCTAATGTACTCTCTATCTGAACTAAACTCTGTTTTTTTTTTTCAGAATCTGACTTTATGATATGTGATTTTACATGTATTCATGTTTTAAGAATTCTGAATATACGAAAAGGTTATGTGATAACTGTTAAATACAAGTACATAAAGAATTACGTTTTGAATCATGATGTTTTCGATTTTTTTTAGTTTTCGAAGGTCCTTATATTAGTTTCAGAGAGTAGTCATTATACATATTATTATGCTTTTCTACATATTTGAATTACTAAGACCGCTTTAACTGCATTTTCTTACTAGGCTTTTTCCCGAAAGCTCACCCCTCTACCTTTCAGATTATTTGCAGTGATCTATAGGCGTTACCTGCCATGTACATGACATAGGCTGGTGGGAAAGGGCTACCCTAGGCTACTTTTTGTACACGCAAAAAGGTATACAATTACATTTCTGTACCAGACATATTTGTATGCATAGACATATCTTGGAAATATTTTGTTGGGATGTAATTTGTGAGGAAAACAATGTAAAGGATATTACCTTTGGGATTATATTTTATGATGATTAGTATTGAACCGAATTGGATGTATTGGGTTGTAAATGTGGATTTGGAAAGTATGCTTGATAGTTGTAGATATCTAGGATTGTTAAAACAATTAATTTGCAGGTGGGTAGGCTAATATATAAGTCGTTATGCTGTCGAAATTTATATCGGCCATATAAGTCAAAGTATTGGAATTTAAATACAATTATGGATAAAGAATTAGAAAAAGTGATTTGACACTGAACAAGAATACAACCTAAGTGAATAAGGGAATAAGTGGGTAAATTAAGTTCAAAAAAAAAATCTCCCAATTTTCAAGGGTCAAGGGTCGTTACACTTATAATTTTTTTTAGTTCTGTAATTCATCTTTTCAGTTACAGTGACTTTGCTCTATCACTATCACTGCTTCCTTAGTACATCTCTTTTATGTCACTTTCTTTACCTTTTCATTTTCTTAGTAAGCTCGAAATATACATTTCATATCATCACAGTTGCGCCTTACGCACTGCTTCCTCAAAATAACATCCAATGAGGCTAATTTAGCTCGATTGAGGATCTTAGTACCTCCTACGAGTTTCTTGGACTTCCTCCGTTTCACATCTCTACTTATCTGGATTATACTCCTTCTAAATCCATTTAATTTCATACTCATTCTTGGACTTGTTTCCTTATGTCTGATTCACTCATTCCATCTATAATTGCCACTTTATTTCATCCGAAATGTGTTGTCGCCTAAGGGCTTCCAAAAATATATCCATGTAATTCTCTGATGTCGGTTCTCGGATTAAATCGGGGGACTTCCCTTCGAGCTCAACTTTCCATTTCGATACTGATGCTACAAAAGCTACTTCTTTATAGTAGTGCACTTCAAATGTCCGTATAACTTTCCCAATTCTTTACCACAAAATTGCAAGGCAACTTTCTTAGTAGAGTTACTACACAATTTCCATAGTGTTTTTCCCTCTCATTAATCCAGTCTTCTGAAATCACTGAATTCTTAACCTCATCGAAAAACGAAGGCTTAAACTTCTGAAGTTGCCTCTATTAGGTTTACAGTCATACCCTATGAATCCATATAAATTCTTCTAATTCATTTATTCCAGTTTTCCATCACATTTGGATTCTTGACTCCAGTATATAATAGTGTACTATTTTTCAAAGTTGTCTCAGTCTTTCTTTGAGTCACAGTCATACTTTAATCACCATCATTATTAATGTACTGATATCACTTAACCAAAGAATATCATCATTGTTTCCATGTCCCGCTCAAATCTTACGAAGTGGACTCCAAAAATTTTAGTGAAACTATAAGGTGTACACTCAGACGAGGGTTCACTACACCTCTCAGGCCTATCTCTACGGCCTCGAGGAACGATTCATTTCCATCTCGATATGGCTATAATACCAATCAGCCATATCTATCAGTTTCCCTTCATTCACTGAAACAATTTTCAATAAAACACAGTCAAGTATACCTGTTTGTATCTAATTAATGTACAGTAACGCTGGGGATGTGAACTTTCTAAGTTTTTTTCACTTTTAATGCCGACTCATATCAGGACAACCTTGCTCTGATACTAACTCTGTAATGACCCGAATTTACACACAATTTGGTTGGGCTACAAGTCGATATTAGGTCAGAACAATAACTTAGTGTGATTAATTTTTATTCCTAGTAACAAATTTTGAACAAAATATATTCACATTCCCTAGACACTTCTTGTATGCGTTACTGTACTTGCCAAAACTTTAGATACAAAAGAATTGTTTAAACCTAGGTATACCTTCAATGCAAAAATATGCTCCGTGGAATCATAATGTACGAAATGTCTTACTAACAGAAGCGAACCAGGTTACTGATAGGCTCTGTCGAGGAAAGTAAAGTGTGAGCTCAACATGCATAGTAAGAAAAACCCCATAGCAGGTAGATAAATATACTACCTAAGATATATATATATATATGTACTTGTCAAAATCTGAAATATTTTCACAAAGTATGCAAGTAGCTCAGCAAATTCACAAATACCAAAAATAAATTTCAGAAACCAAAACATATATCGATAGTAAAATTAGCTACTATGATAAATACAGAAAATTTCAGAGCTTCCAGTAGCAAAATAAATAGATTTCCAAAATATCTCAATCCATGCAGACAGTTCATAAAATATTTCAAATAAACGCAGAGGCACTGCTAGTTCCGAAAAAATCAAAGTCGAAAAATCCATGGCAAATTCAGTATGAAAGTGGAACTAAAATCAATATCGTTTCTAAAACTTTAAACAGCTTTTAAAAGCAACGACGGTGTGACACTTTGGTCCCACAGGATTCAAGAGGTGGCCCCCATAGTCTTTTATGTATTAAAATATTTAGTTCCATATGAAATAAAATCACACAGTCAATTCAAAAGTTTAAATAGACGAGATAAGGCAGACATGCTATATCAGATATAAGAAATGACAATTGACCAATGTCGGTGACTCTGGGCAATCATGGGCCAAGTGTGTTGGGATGTCAATCGGCTTCTATTTAATTATTAAGTCGATCTAAAATATGTTTCGGTGTTTCTATATTTAATTTTCATTGCATTAAATGCTTTATAATATAATTATGTTAGCATGAGCCGAAGCATGATGAGGTAGTTGACTATAACCTATAAATAATATATATATTAAGATCACGTTTCACAACGGTTGATTTTTTATATATTTTTGTATTATTTAATTATTATAAATAATTTATTACTTTTTATATGCACAATTCCAATAAGATTCAATTTTAGATGCATAATTCGGCCCAATTAGAGTCCAATCACAAATTAGTGTTGACAGATTATTTGGTGCAGGTATGCTTTTCTAGCTCTCAGGACACCATATTTTGCTGGTTTATATACGGGAATGACTAGAATTTCTCAATATTGTCTCTAAATAAGTGCAATTGTAAAACCCGATTTTTATCAAAATTCCTTATGATTCATATGATGTAAACATGGTTATATGTAATTGAATCATAAGAAGAGTTGTACGTGAATGAAAAATACAAATGGAATGAATAAAAATTCTCGAATGCATTTAAAGATCAAATGAAGGTTTGAAATGGCCACAGATTAAACGAATGGGATTCGGACCATTCAGATTGGAGATAAGGATTTAAAACATGAAATGAGTGAGTGTTCGTAAAGGGAAGTTGGATTGGTTTGGTCCCGAACGTGTAGAAAGGTAAAATGGTCAAAAGACCAAAATTCGATATAAATTCGATAAGAAAAATTTCATTAAAAATATGGAATTGAGAAATCTTGGTCAATAACGAGGAAAATATTGAATTTCGAGTCTGATTTATCAATATATGAATTTATTAGAATTAATCAAAATATTCACCTCGAAAAATTATCCTGAAAATATTTAAAAAAAATACCCCGAAAAATAAATAAGATAAATATATATTTAATTGATTTAAATATATATTTAAATATTTTGGGTATATAATATATTATATTATATTTTAATAAAATATAATGTAATATTAAAAAAATAATAATAATAATATTATAATAATAATAATAATAATAATAATAATAATAATAATAAATGAAACAGAATCGCGAGTCGCGATTCTATAAACGAAAAGGAAACAGAAGGAAACAACCTGAAGAAGCCGAGCCCCTCTGCCTCACCGGCAGAGGCTATCGGCGACGAGCCCAGGCGAGATGGCCAAAAGAGGGTGAGCGCGAGCCACCGTCGGCACCACCAGATCGAAAGAACGGCGACCGACGAGAGAAAGAGAGAAATCGAGAGGGAAAACAACATTCGATGATCACCGGCGCCGATTAGCCCCGACCACCAGCCGAAAGATCCCCAAGCGAAGATCGATCGATCGGTGGCTGAATCGACCAGTGGAACGGTCGGCAGCGCCGTCAACGGCGACGGAAAGGAAACGACACCGACGCTGAGGAGAGAAAAGGTCGGACCGACCACTTTTCGGCCAGTCCTGGGAAACCGAGGCTAGATCTGTGCATCGGACAGTGCCGCGAACCTACTGGAGATGGAAGCTGGGGAAGAACCGGCCGACGAAGCTCCGAACGGTGAAGAAGATAGGACTGAACCGGCTGAACAGGACCGAACCGATTCAGCCAGAAAATAAGAAAAAGAAAGAGAAAAAGGGAAAAAGAAAAAAAGGAAAAATTGAGAAAAATTTCAGTGATGCAATCGAGTTACGGGTAAGCCGATAAGCGGTCGAAATCGATCGATTTAAATTTTAGAATATTTAATATGATTAATATTCGACTGAAAATTGACCTGAAAAAATATGTAATTGTGTAGCTCGACAATTGATGTCAAACGAGAGCTCGAGTCAGCCTCAATTTGTGTACTATAATGGAATCTCGGGTAAGTAACCCTTATTTACGATAATTTGCATAGTTATGCGTGTTAAAAATTTACCGCATAAATTATGGATTAATTCTGTATAAAATGAATTAAATTCTAGAATTTGAGATAAATTGTCATAAATAATTAATTGAGCTATTTGAGAGTTTAGAACGAGGCCCAATAAATACGGATGGGCCCAATAAGCCTCGATGATGTGAATAGTAAGTGAAAAATGGGCTTAAGGCCAATTAAGGCCTATTATGGTACAATCGGGCCCAATAGGGGTAAACGGGCCCAATGATTTAAATGAAACCCAAAAAATATGAAATAAAATTAATTATATTGTATTTGACCTGGTGAATATTTATACGCAGTTCCAGAGATTTGATTGGGAGCAAATCGGACTGCATGACGAGACATCAATAGAAAGGTCAGACTGTACAGAAAAATGAGGTAAGAGAATTTTGCGAGTAGCTAGAGGTAGCTACGCGTTTTTTTAACAGTTTTTACATACACTGAAACTGTATAAAGATCCTATAAATGGATTAAAAATTTTAAGGACCCAGGATGAGTAAAAGACTATTTTACCCTGCTGAGGGAAAATTCACCTAAGGATGGTGAAAGCATGGCATGCATGAAATGCATGATTTGAGGAATGTTCGTGACTTTTTAGCAAAGTAAATTGGTAGATTGGTCAGTAATTGCATAAATTTCATAAGATAACACTACGTAAGTGTTATTTATATTTAAATGAAATTTCTTTGGAAAATGGGCCAACTATCAAGCTTATATGGAAACAGATGGTGTTGGAGCATTTTCTTGCACTATATCTGAGTTTGTGAGTGTGCATAATGGTGTTGGAGCGGTTGCTCGCACCGATTTTTGTGACAACATATGCATGAAATGTGCTAGAGCAGTTGCTCGCACTGATTTTTATTATTGTGAAATGCATGAGAGGTGCTGGAGCCTAGCTCGCACCCTATTTTGATATGATATGCACAAAAAGGTGATGGAGCGATTGCTCGCACTAGTTTTAATGATTTGACAAGCATGAGACGTGCTAGAGCTTAGCTCGCACGAGTTTTGATTTGTGTGATGCATGCATTAGTGCTGGAGCAAGGGCTCGCACTAGAGTTTTACATGCATAGGTGCTGGAGTCTAACTCGCACCAGATTTTCATATGATTTTCGTAACAGGGTGTTAAAGTCTAACTCACACCAGATTTTCACTTGATTTTTATGACACAATGCTGGAGCCTAGTTCGCACTAGTTTTACATGATTTTGACAGAGTGCTGGAGCTTAGCTCACACTAGATCTTATGAGATTTTATGAAACGCGTGCTGGAGCTTTGCTCGTACAAGATTTTCCTTGATTTTATGAGAGTGCTGGAGCATCGCTTGCACTGATTTTATGAGACATGTGATGAGCCGTGCTTGGAGCATCGGGTAGACTGTGTGTGACACCGATTAAATATGCTCGCACGTGCGTTTTGAGACAGGCACGATTATTGATATGAGATGTGGGTCCATGGAGTACATTGTACCATGCAAGTAGCATGGAGTATGTTGTACCATGCTGGGATTGATTATGTGGCATCTTCGGATGTGAGTGGCATATTCAGATGCGAGATATCGGACAGGACCGATGGGATGGACTGACCCACCTCCTAGGGCGGTTCCCAATAGTGGTGAGACCTCGCACACATGATCCGTGTAGCAGTGGGATCACGAGTATATGGCCATACTACTGGTTATTTTCCTGAGATATTGATATATAATATTGCCTAGTCTCGCATGTTACTATCTGATGTTTTGAAAGCTTGAGAATGCGTGGATTTTGTATGAGTTTGGACCACCCGAGGGATGGGTTAGATCCTGACTGATAATATTGGTTTTGTTGTGAATAAATGAAATTTTCAATGTTTTCAAAAATGCTTGGAAATAAATGATTTTATGTGGATCAGGATCACCCGAGGGAGGGGTTGAGTCCTGATGAGTGTGATGGATGTGGATTCATGAAATGAATTAAAATGTTTTCTACAGTTTTGTGGAAACTCAGCATGATGTATTTTCCATGCTTGTTTATAATTCATGAAATGAAATGTTTTAGCATGAGGAGGTTATCCATGCTTTAATCGCAAATACATGATTTTGAGTTAATTCATGCTTTGTATGATTTTACATGAGATGACATTGAGCCATGAGTTGCATGATATCCATAAGCACGAACAACTTTTATAAACTATGCCATTAATGTGTGCATGAGTTTTAAACGAAAAGAAATGGATTTAAGGGCAGGACATTATGAGCATGTAGATAGTGGAGCTATCTACTTACTTGCATGATTACCTTACTGAGCGCGTGGTTTGTTCACCCCCCCTTATTTTCCCCTCTTTTCAGAGCACTCATAATAGATAGTGAGCAGCTGATGACACGCATTCTTGGTATCCGCTGCTTCCCATCATCGAGAAAAGGTATACACACTTGTATGGTTTTATATCTAAATATGTAAATGCACAGTATTGTAAACATATAGGACGTCGGGGATGTAAGGTTATGTAAATGAAATTGTGAATGTAATATGAAAATGGAATGGTAAGTAGTGTGAGGGGACTAACACCGAATCATAACCCAACTGTTGGTATGATGGTCACGATGAGAGGAAGTAAAAAAAAAATTAAATATGAAAGAAAAACGAAAAATTTACTCTGATTTTTGGGTCCTGACAGCAATAGCATAACTTGTAAATAAAAATCAAATACATACCTCGTTTCTTTGTGCGCCATATCTGACAAATATATAGTCTACATTTAGTAGCAAGCTTAGATTAAGATGAACATAAAATCAATAATAAAATGCCACATAATAATCTTTTAAGAGTTGGCAACTAATATTATAATTTTATAATAAGATTGAAAGCAAACTAATGCCATACTAACAATTAATATTTTATGTGCCAATTTAACAAATAATAACAAACAATTAATTGAAAAATCTCAATTAGGGCTTTAATGGAAAAAAATGAAGAGGCACGACAAGTTTCTTCACCTTATCTCATTTCTCAACTTTATAGTCAATTTTTAAATGGAAAATTGATTTCAATTAAGATTTTAGATATTTTGCTTTTGATTGAAAATTTTTATTTACTCAATCATATCTCTAATTTTTACTTGGCATGAAGAGAAAGTATTCTGATTTGGTTCGACGTGAGGGCATTTGAATGCAAAATCAAACTTCTTTAAAACCTCTAAACTATCGCTTGCAATAATGATAAAACTACAAGTCTACAAATCAACCACAACCAAATTAACTTAATTGTACCAATCGCCATATTTATCAAAGCAATTCTAATTAATAATGGGTCTTTGTCAGAAGATTTTGGAGGGCACGTAGATAAACAAGACAATTCCTGATCCAGAAAGCATGTAATTGAGGAAATTTCGGAGTACATAAAGTCTATGAATTCATCAGAGTTTGTGTGTCTTATCATTTTCCAATTCCTAGCTATCTCTTATTACCTTACGTAATATGGCTTTCAAAAACCAGCTGCTGCATCCATTCACTTATTTGGCCTTAATAATCTTAATAGCCGGTGCTAATTTAGGTTGCGAAGCCACATCGCGCTCTCTCCAAGAAGCGTCAATGCATGAGAGGCATGGGCAATGGATGGCTCGATATGGACGGGTGTACCAGGACAACAATGAGAGGGAGAACCGTTTCAACATTTTCAAACAAAATGTGGCACGTATAGAATCTTTCAATGCTGCCAAAGCCAAACCTTACAAGCTCGGTGTGAATCAATTTGCAGATCTTACCAACCAAGAGTTCGTTGCTTCTCGAAATAGGTTCAAGGGCCATATGTGTTCCAACAAGGCTACAACTTTCAAATATGAAAATGTTACTGCATTACCTTCTAGCGTGGACTGGAGAAAGAAAGGAGCTGTAACACCTATTAAGGACCAAGGCCAATGTGGTAAGTTCCAAATTCTTATAGTAATTAAGATATATTACTAGAGTGGTTTTTGGTTTTATGCTCCTCATGTTGAAATGCAGGATGCTGTTGGGCGTTTTCGGCTGTGGCAGCCATGGAAGGGGTTACTAAACTAACAACAGGTAAGCTGATTTCCTTGTCTGAGCAAGAGTTGGTTGACTGTGATACCAAAGGTGAGGATCAAGGCTGTCAGGGTGGTTTAATGGACGATGCCTTCCAATTCATCCAAAAAAACAAAGGCCTGACAACTGAATCCAATTACCCCTACAAGGGAGTTGATGGTACATGCAATACCAACAAGGAAGCCAACCATGCGGCCAACATAAATGGATTTGAAGATGTGCCCGCCAATAGCGAAGATGCATTGCAGAAGGCCGTTGCAAACCAACCAGTTTCCGTTGCCATTGATGCCGGAGGCTCTGACTTCCAGTTCTACTCGGGTGGTGTATTTACGGGAGATTGTGGTACTGAATTGGATCATGGAGTCACTGCTGTTGGTTATGGAGTGGATGATGATGGAACCAAGTATTGGTTGGTGAAGAACTCATGGGGCAGTAGCTGGGGTGAAGAAGGGTACATTAGGATGCAGAGAGACGTTGATGCAAAACAAGGCCTTTGTGGCATAGCAATGCAAGCTTCCTACCCTACTAATTAAAGCCGTAAACTAAACCTCATTATCGTAGCCTATATTACTGCTATTCTTCAATGTAAAAATAAATAGTGAAATCAAGCATGAGAAGGATAGGAAGTATATGATGTCGATTTTCAATATCCATGGTTGTAAATGCAATGTCTTTGGTAATATTAAACAGTAAATTATTATCTATTATCTTTGCACCTCACATCTCATTCTTTTGTTTTAAATAAAAAATTTATAATTATGGCTCATTACTAAGTAAGGAATATTATGGTAATTATATTAGTCGACAGAAAACTCCATTAATTTACTACTTAAGAAATGTCATGTTTTGGTTCCGTAAAAATATTTACTACGGTTATTGAAATCACATTAATATCATAATTTTGACTAGGTTTATACTAAAAGTATAGTCTAAGATAAAAAAAAGATCACATCTTATATAAACTTAATTACACAAAACTATTATTTTTTACACCCTGTAATCTTTAGAAATTAAAAGTTTATTAACTTACGCTTTTCATAAAAGTGCCTACAGTAAAAAGCCTTTGATTTTAGTTAAAACGTAGCGTTATTAATTAAATAGAAATATAAAAAGATCACTTAACCTTAAAATAGACCACGGTTTCTATTATAAACATATTATTTTGTTTTAGAGTTTTTAGAAGAAACATTACCTTTAAAGGTTTGATATTTCCTCTTTCGAAAGTCATGTGGTTTCTATTTGAATATAGTAATTTGTGTTTACAATTTTTAGTAAAAATGTAGTATTTTGAGGTTTGATATTTCTTTTTCTTAAATTCACGCTCTTTATAAATTCTCTCTCTTTGCCTTTAAATTTGGACAATTATTCTTTCGATTCTGTAATCTTTCCAATCTTTATATCTGTTTCTTCTTCCATCCTTTTGCAAAGATATGACCATATGCTCCATTTACTACTAGGAAAAAAAAGTAGACGTTACGATTAGTAAAATCGTTAATTACAATAACAGAAAATGCTTGCAGTTTAATATCTTTAGCTAATTTTTTTTAAATTTTATAGCTTCTTATATTGTAAGTGTCATGTCTCTAACCATGTTTATTCTCAATGTGTTGTTTAAGATACTTAAAGACTAAATTTTATTCAAATTTAATTAAACAAAACTATGATTTTATTTGTAACCATAGTTAATATTAGGATAAGAGAATAATTTATATTGGGATGATCCTAAAAACTTTACTTTTTAGACACCAATAAAATAATACCAACTCACCTTTTTATAAACACATAATAATTATCTTATACACACCCTCACCTAATGAATTCATTAACACTAGTTAATTTAATTAAAATTAATAATTATATTCAAAAAATAAAAATTTAAGGATGATATAAAGTGAATTAAAAAAATTAAAATGCTTCACAGTCATCCATATCTCATATTCAATAGTAAAAACCCAAAACCTTAAGAATTTAAATAGCAAAAAAAGATTCTATTTGCCAACATACATACATACATACATACATACATACATACATACATACATACATACATAGAGTAATCCAACACTATTGTTTCAAACATCAAATCTTCAACTCTGAAATTTTGATTTCTTTGTTTTTTTTTTTTTTTTGTCTCAACCAAGAACATATTTCATTAATAATAAAGAGCACATCCTTGAACCCATAAAAGATAGGTTTTAGAAACCATAATAGTCAACTAACAAGAGCACTTAAAGATTCAACATCAAATGAAAACCAAGAAAATAAAAAAAGGAAACAATCATAAGCAAAATAAATCAAAACTTTAGACTTGGATCATCCGAAGGCAAAACTTTCCTTGAACAAGCAACAATTTCCGAGCCCAGACTTTGCGTCAACCCAAGCCTTTATCATGTTGATCAACCTGCAGGCCGACCAAGACAGAAGAACATCCAAACCAGTAATACAACAAATCATTCCTTCTGGTACACCATGGATAATCATGAACAAACCATAAAAAAATAATTCAAAAGATTCGATCTAATCCTAGAAAGCATGAAAAAAAAACTTGTTTATCAACTCCCATCTTTGATTGCAAATATGCAAATGAATTGGATTCCCTAAAACAGTTAATACATTTGACTCTCTCAATATCATCCCAAAGACAATCAATTTCATTAAACATAATTCACATCTATTTCTTAAAAAAATAAGAAATAAAAAAAAAATTTATGATTGTGGTTCATTACTATGTAAGGAATATTATTGTGATTATATTAGTCAATAGAAGACCCCATTAATTTCCTACTAAAAAAAGTCATATTTTGGTTCCATAAAAATATTTACTAGAGTTACTGAAATCATATTAATATTATAGTTTTGACTATGTTTATACTAAAAGCATAGTCTATGACACGAAAAAATCACATTTTATATAAACTTACTTGCACAAAATTATTATTTTTCTACACCCTGTAATCTTTAAAAATTAAAAGTTTATTAACTTACATTTTTTTTTTTTATAAAAGTGATTGCAGCAAAGGCTACTGTTTTTATTTGAAATATAGTGTTATTAATTAAATAGAGATTTGAAAAGACCACTTAACCCTAAAATATACTACAATTTCTATTAGAAACATTTTATTTTGTTTTACGGTTTTTAGAAGAAATGTAATCTTTAGAGATTTGATGTTTCGTCTTCTAAAAGTCACATGGCTTCTATTAGAACATAGTGATTTGTATTTACAGTTTTTAGTATATGTAGTATTTTGAGGTATGATGTTTCTTCTTCTTAAATACACGTTCTTTGTAAATTCTCTTTCTTTGCCCTTAAAATTTGGATAACTATTTTTTTGATTTTGTAATCTTTCTCAATCTCTATTTCTCTTTCTTTTTTGCATCATGGCTCTGGCTATATATGTTTATACTAAAAGCGTAGTCTAAAATACTAAAAGATCACATATTACATAAACTTAATTACACAAAAATCTGTTATTTTCAACACTCTGTAATCTTTAAAAATTAAAAGCTTATTAATTGCAATTTTCATAAGAATATAAAAAAAATTAAAAAGGAGTTTCTACAATTTTTTTGTACTTGGCTGATTATCATTTCCTCCACCTTGATAATTTAAAGTTCATTGTTTTATTTTGAGGTCGCAGTACATATGTTAATTTTAATGGTAGAACTGCCTATTTATAAATCATTTGACTTACAAGAATGTGATGTGATATTCAATTTTAGGGACCAGGTAATTGTATAGTTCGAACAAGCCAGCATATTTAAATAAGAATCCTGTAATTACCCTGCTATTTGATCATTAGATTTTAGAATCCACATGTCACACCCCAATTCTCGGGTGTCCTTTATTCATACTTACGCAACTACGGTTGGGCTGTGAGGCGATGCGATTACTAAAATTTATACATTTACAGCTGAAATAATTAAAATTTAGTTCACACTCCTAGGTGTGTGTAGATATACAAAATTCAATTGTATAAATACAATGTATTTACATATCATCCCCATAAAACTGTACAATTCCAAGGTATAACTGTGCGATACGACAAGATAGATACAAAATAAGCTTGTGTATACAACTACCTTTACAACTGGCGGGAGCTGTCCAACTCAAAAAGAAATCTAGAGACCACCACTATCCTACTTCTCAGTACCTGGAGGGGGAAAAATAGTGGGATGAGCAAACTACAGCTCAGTAAGGAAATGAATGCTAGCACGTAAATATCGTGCTACCTACATAGCCCATGCATGTATAAACCAAAACCATGTTTTCATTATAAATGGAATTATTTTACGAAAATGCTTTTAAATATACACTTCTCATTTGCATTTTCATGTAAATCAAATATATCATGCTTCCATTTAAAACGTGCTCATAAATAGTGCCCTCATGGCATAAATGTGAAATTAGAGATTTATCGAAAACACAAAATCTCTTTCTTTTCTCAAATCACTCTTTTGCTCAAATCTCTTTCTTTTCTGAGATTATCTCTGTTTTCTAAATCTCTGAGAATGGCATGGAATTTCGGCAATCAAATATCCACGACATATGGTCATAGTCAGTAATCCCAGGCCTCACTAATCAGGTGTGCACAGGGCATCACTTCGCCTGAAGGGGGATGGGTCAGTCCTACCCTCCGGCTCATCTCAATCAACCTCATCTCCTTATATACTCACGGTATAAGGTACGCCATGTGTCATCTACACGATACTCGTACTCATGTGCACCCAATACAGTACATAGTATACCAACGGACAACTAAATAGTATTATGTACTACCGCGGACCCAAGTCCATACTCGAACTCTGATGGACTTTTCATCCTGAACCATGTCTCATTTACCAGGCGAGCATGCAGCACGACACATAGTCATCGTAAGGCTCCAGTGCGGTACAATTTATCTTTAAGGCCCAGCTCATTCAAATGGTCGTCGATTGGCATCCCCTTGGGTCCCAGACCCCCAGATTTACCTTAACTCAGTAAAACAGGTGCGAGCAAAGCTCTAGCACTTTTCTCAAAACCATTGTGCGAGTTAAACTCCAGCACAGCACATCAAAAGCATTAAAACATGTGTGTCTCATCTCAAATCCGATAGATGACTATTTTTTCTTCTTAAAACTCAAAACATGTTTATTTATGCAGCATGTCTCTTCATACTAAAACATGTAAAATTGGCCAACCCATCATCATCATTTCTCAATCACCAATATCGATACAAAATTGAGAAAACAGTGAAAACATGCATATCATGCTATTTCCTTATCCCTTCCTATTTCTCAACACATATATATATATATATATATCATAGTACTTTTTGTGTTTCCATATCATTTCATAGAATTATAGTATCGTATTAACTCTAACGATATATCTACAAAATTACCGTAAAATACGCACGAACATCTCTATAGCTAACACACAGTCCCTTACCTCGATTTACTTGTGTGCAACTGTCCTCCTTTATACTTCTCGTGTTCTTATCTCGACTTGTTCCGGTGTATCATCAGGAACTGCAATTTACCCATCAAGCACTTGGGTTTAATTTTCTAACTCTTTTTCAACTAAGCATTTATCCAGTGCCTTAAATATACATTTTACCCCTTGTGGTAAATTTCACATTTTATCTAATAACAACACCTTGAAAATCATACCACAACACTATTATTAACTTCCTTATATCCTATTCATCATTAATCTCATCACATTTCACTTTCTCACACTAGACCATTTCTAGGTCATGGTGGATTCATTTCTTCTTAGATAATCTCTACCCTTTCTATGCATACCAAACAACTCCAAAATCAATATCTACACAATGTACTTGAGTTATTTCATTTAGAAACTCACCTAGCTTGATTTCCTCTTTGCTCCAATGGAAATACTCCTTTGAACCTTCAATCCAACAAGTGGGGAAATGCTTCCAAACTATGTTGTTCTTCTCTTTAATGTGAACAACTTTGTCTCTAATAGCTTTCCCTCAAATCTTACTGATGTGAAGCATCTGTATACATAGAGTAGTTCCCTGAACTGTTAGGGATGATAAGAACTGGCGTGGTGGTTAATCCGCGTTTAAGTTCCTGAAAACTCCTCTCACACGCTTCATCCCACGTAAACTCCACACTCTTCCTAGTAAGATGTGTCAACAGAGCAACTAATCTAGATAAACCCTCTATAAATCTCCTGTAGTATCCTGCCAAACCCAGAAAGCTTTTGACCTTTGTGACTGTCCTGAGCTGTTCCCACTGAACAATAGCCTCAATCTTGGATGGATCTACTGACACCCCATCCTTCGATACAACATGGCCCAGAAAAGAAATCTGCTCTAGCCAAAAGTCACATTTACCAATTTTGGCATACAACTTTCTCTCTCAGAGGGTTTACAAAGCAATCCTTAAGTACTGTTCATGCTTCCCCGGACCTTGAATACACCAATATATCATCAATGAAAATGATCACGAACTGGTCCAGGTATAGCTTGAATATCTCATTCATTAGAGCTATAAAAGTTACTGGCGCATTCGTCAACCCAAAAGGCATCACTAAGAATTCGTAATGACTATAATAGGTGCAGAAAGCTGTCTTAGGCACATCCTCTTTTTGAATCTTCAGTTGATGATACCTAGACCTCAGATCTATCTTGGTAAAGATCCGTTCTCCCCGAAGCTAATCCAATAAATCATCAATGCATGGCAAGGGGTATTTATTCTTGACGGTAGACTTGTTCAACATCCGATAATCAATAAACAACCTGAAGCTCCCATCTCTCTTCTTCACAAACAATACCGGGGCTCCCCATGGTGAGATGCTCGGTCTTATAAACCCCTTATCTAGCATATCTTGCAACTGCTTCCTTAATTCTTCTAGCTCAACTGGAGCCATGTTGTATGGTGGTTTGGATATCGGTTCTATTTCAGGTGTCAAATCTATACCAAATTCCATTTCTCTATCTAATGGTAATCCCGGTAGGTCGTCTGAAAAGACATCAGGGAATTCTCTAACCACTGGAATGTCATCTATATCTAGATGTGTTTTTGTCCAAATCCACCACATAAGCAATAAAACCTTCAAAACAACATTCATGTCATTTATATACCAATGCACTTTACTTGCTTCAAAATTCAAGATTTCATTACTTCTCTTAAAATCTTACAACACATTCTTTGGGTAGAGAAAATGTAATGGACTTAGAATGATAATCTAAGACAACATGATTGGTAGCTAACCAATCCATTCCCAAGATATATCAAGATCATACATATTTAACAAAATCAAATTAGCTGTCGTGTACTTATCTCCTACCCTCACTTTACAATCTTTATACACTTGTTTGGCTAATTGACTAACTCTCATTGGAGTAGTTATTAACAAAGTCCCATTTAGGTATTTGGGTTTTACAAAATTTGTTAACCTTGATACACATGCAGGTGATATGAAGGAATGCGTAGCACCATAATCAAATAAGGCTATAGCTTCCAAATTGAAAATTAGAATTATACCTTTTATCACCTCAAAAGAGATATCTGCAGATGCCCGATCTATTGCTTACACCCTGCCTTGACCCATAACTTGCTTCCCTTTTTCTTCAACTATGGCTCTTTTCCTTGCAGGAGGTGTAACTATAGGAACTTTCTCTGGCTCCTTAGCCATATGTGGAACTACCTCAATTGCTTCTGGGCAATCTCTTGCATAGTGCCCAAGCCTACCACATCTGAAATATTGTGCACCCTGGAATTGACAGGGCTTACCACCATGATATCAACCACATACTTTGCACTGATCAGTAGCCGATCGGGTTCCACCAATCACTATACCTCTGGCTGGTGTCTGAGTTAGAGGCATAAAAGGTCTTGCAGCCTTCTTCTGTGACTCATCTGCCTCTCTCCGATGCTTACTTATAGTTTTTCATCCAAATTTGGCACTCTTACCGTCTCTTAGTTTCCTTGGACCTTTGTCCTTACCCCAACTGAACTTTGAAATTTACAGGTTATAGTCTTGCTCACAGAACTGGGCTCGTCACATAGCTTCTCTATATGTAGCAACGTTAAACGGGGTTAACTTAGCTCTGATGGAAGGCCTCAGTCCGTTCACAAACCTACGAACCCTAATAGCTTCGCTCCTTATAGAGTCTGGATTATACCAGCCCAATGAGGTGAATCGTGACTCGTACTCATCAACAGTTCGATTCCTTTGAGTCAGATTTAGAAATTTCATTTGTAACCTACCTCGAGCAGTATCCGAGATATATTGCTCTCTGAAAGCACCCAAAAACATATCCCATGTGATTACCATAACATGAGCCCTCAACATAGGTCTAGTGGACTTCCATCAGTGCTCGACTTCGCCTCTCAGTACAAAGGTCGCAAGTGCTACTCTCTTTGTAGCCGAACATCTATAAAAATTGAACAATTTCTCCATCTGGCTTATCCAGTCCTCAGCCACTGTTAGATCCTTTACCCCGCTAAAAGAAAGAGACTTGAAATCCATGAAATGCCTCAACCTCTCCATATCACAATCATATCCATACCCCAAATCATCATCATCATCATCATACTACTGTGGGGCTACTTGAGGAGGTACTAGTCGAATATAGGGGTCTCGTGGCCTAACCGGTTCAGGTTGTGCAGGTGCAGCATTCTCAGGTTCATGTGCAGCTGCTGTGGGATTCGATGCAGCCTGTCCTACTGAACCAGGTACACCTTCAAACCTAGCCATAATCTGACTCATCATAGTCATCACCGTACGCATATCTTCCTCCAATCTAGCTACCCGAGGATCAAAAGCCTCTATCTGTTCTTAGGGCTCATGGTTAGAGGACGACCTACTATGCCTCTCAGTCCTATCGTTTCGCCCCTGAGCTCTCTCCTCTCTTGCAGTGTCTCTCAGGCATAACTCACAAGCCTGCTGATTTTCCTGCATTTATAACAAACTTTTTAAATCACTACCAGCTCCGTATACACATTTGTATCTAAATATCGCATAGTAACTTGAGGATGTATGTTTTCCTCAGTCTTAAACATCGACTCACATTAGGCCAACCTTACTTTGATACCAAATCTATCACACCCCACTTTCGGGTGCCCTTTATCCATACATATACTACTAACGGTTGGGCTGTGAGTCAATGTAATTACTAAATTCCATACACTTATAGCAGAAAAATTTAAAACTTTAATTCACACTCCCATGTGCGTGTGTAAATATAAAAAATCAATTGTATACTATAATATCTTTGCATAACATCCCCATACAACTGTTTACATTTTCAATCCATAACTGTGTGATACATTATAATAGATACAAAATGCTCACATGTATACAAATCTTTATACCTTTGTAACTAGTGGGAGCTGTCCAACATAAAAAGGGGTCTAGAGATCACCGCACGACTCTACTTCTTAGTATTTGGAGGGGGAAAATATTAGGATGAGCAAACCACAACTCAATAAGGAAAAGAATGCTAACAGGTAGATACTGTACTATCTCCATAGCCTATGTATGCATAAACAAAATCATGTTTCAATAATGGTTGAAATATTACAAGAAAATACATTTAAACATTTATTTCTCATAGGCATTTTCATGTAAAACAATGTACAAGACTTCCAATTAAAACCTATCATAAAACAATGCTACTACAACGTAAATATTCAAATCAAGAGATTTATCAATCATAATAACTCTCTGCTTTTCTCAAATTATTTCTTTTTATCAAATCTCTTTCCTTTTTGAGTTTCTCAATTTCTATTATCTCTGAGACAGGCATGGAATTCTCGGCAATCTAATATCTACGACATATAGCCATAGTTAGTTATCTCAAGCCTCACTGATCAAGTGTGTACAAGGTATCACTTTATCTGAAGGGGGATGGGTCAGTCCTACCCTCCGGCTCATCTCATTCATCATCATCATCTCATATACTCACGGTATAGTGTACGCCATGTGTCATCTACGTGACACTCGTACTCACGTACACCCAGCACGGTACATAGTATACCAACAGACAACTACACAGTTCAACGTACGACAGTGGACTCGGTTCATCCACCCAACTCCGATGGACTCATCATCCTGAACCATGTCTCATATACCAGGCGAGCAAATCAGCGTGACACACAGTCATCGCAAGGCTCCAGCGTGGTATCGCTCAGCAAAAGAAATAACTTCTAGCACTATGAGAACTGAGAATTTTGTATGCCCCAGTTATGAGAATTGCAATATGGTGCATGTAATTATGATATGTTAATGTACACGCAGGTTTTAAATATGATGAAGTATAAGAAAATGAGGTCTTTAAGTCTTGAATGTGTATGGACTGAAATATGGACTATGGGGTAGATTTTGGGAAGCTTTGCATTGAGTTTTCTGTAAATAGATGCAGTAGCAGTACAATCTGTGAAGGCCATATCGATCTCCAAGGATGAGAGATCGATCTCATGGCTCCAGAATGCAGAAAATATGTAAGAACTGATAGGCAAATCGATGTCATAGGCAAGAAGATCGATCTCAAAATGTTTCTGTAAGAGAAGATCGATCTCCTCAAGGAGCAGATCGATCTCATGAAGCATTATGTAAACTGAAGATCTATCTCATAATTGGAGCAGATCGATCTCATGAAGCAATTAAGAGATCGATCTCACCCCACAACAGATCGATCTCCTAGACATAAAATTACCCTAAAACGTTCCCAAATTCAATAAGAGATCGATCTCATCAAGGACCAGATCGATCTCCTACCCTCCGTCTATAAAGGAACCCCTTCATTTTTCCTGCATCTTAAATTTTCTCTCTCCAAAAACCCCATTTCAATTGAAACCCTAACTTTCTCTCTCCTTTAAATCACCCATTTTCATTCGAATCAGAGGTTGTGGTAAGAAGGAAAGAGGTCCCTTATCCAAAGGAGAGCAACATACTTAGGAATTGAAGGACGAATCGAATCGAGGTGTGAATAGAGCTCTCCATAAGTTTTAGGTAAATTTTTAAGCTTAAATCTTTGATATCGAGGTGATTTTGGTGATTGTGACTATGGGTGTGATAATAAAATAGCTAGGGAATGATTAGAGTTGATGAAATTGTGATTTTGTGGTAATGATGATGATATTATGCAATTTATGGTGATTTTTGGGATTTTGGCTATAAATTGGAATTGAGGCAATGAGGTGATTTTGGCATGGATATTATACATGAAAAATATAGGATTTGAAATGTAGTGGATAAGAATATAGATTAGGATAGGAATATGAGAAAAAAATGAGATTTGTAGTATTTAACGAGAATATGAACAAATATGTGATCGATGATGTGATTGAGATGAATTATTGATGTTTTAGTATCGTTTGGACAGCCCGAGAGTTTCAGAGAGGAATACGAGGCTAGTCTGTTGTTTGGGGGAACAATTGCACTATACGAGGTGCAACGAGGTAAGGGAAAACTTAAACTCATTTGTGTATGTGATTTTGTGATGACATTGTAGCATGAAATGTGATTTGAGAAAATGAACATATTTTTATGAGTTGAGAATGAGTTATTGCACACGATTTTATAGTCGGTTGGGGCCCAATTGTTTTGAGTTGTAAACTAAATGTGAAATTATTTTTACAACCGTTTTGAGTTTAAAAAGTGAAAAGTGATTTGGGCTCTACGTTAAGGCATACTGAGATTTGAAAAATGTGTGCGTGGTTTTGCCAGTTTGAGCTCGGTTTTGACATATTTTGTGTTGAGTACAAAATGGTTTTGAGATGAGTTTTATGAGAAAACCCATTATGAGCGCTACGTGAAGGCAAAACATTTTATTTGATAATGGCGATTACTGAGACTTAGGTGTGTCATGTTGAATACACATCGGGCTTTGCTCTCGTAGCATGTAAGACCTGGTCGTGCTCTATCAATACGTAAGATCAACTCCTCTATTCTGGTAATGTGAGATGACCCCGCTCTGCAGTATCGTTGGGTGGCATTGCTCTGATAGCATGTAAGACCAGGTCGTGCTTTGATAGCATGTAAGACCGCCGGCTGTATGACTTTGATCAAGTCTATAGCGAACCATGGCCATGGGTGTATTATTGTCGACGAAATCCCTCGATTAGGGATGTCTGGCTAAGGGGATGAGTTCAATCGTTTTGATGTGCCATGGCGATTTTTTATATGAGTTTTATTGCCTAGTCTCATTTTTATACACATGAGATTGTGTCTGGTGGCTGCGCCATGTGCACTATTACATGCGATGATTTTTATCACGTTTTTATGAGAAAAGCCATTATCGTATCCTGATTTCCACATGCTTGTAACTACTTGTAATCATGGTTTGAGCCATTTATTATCATGTTTCTACATGAGCTTTGAGAAATGAGTTAAGATGATGTTTTAGTTATTCATGCTGCATTTTCCACTGAGTTTCTTGAGTTTAACATGTAAAACAAAATGATTGTGTTGTGCAAATCATTTTCTTATTAACGAATCCCTTACCCTCTTACTGAGCGATTTAGAAGCTCACCCTGTCTCCCCCCCCCCCCAGATTTCTTCAAGTGAAGAGAGTTTCCCTGCGATGTACGGAGTAGTGGCTAGTGGAGGACTTGAGCCCCAGGCTATATATATTGTATTTTGAGGTATATTTTAATATTTCATGTACCCAGACTAAAGTTGTATTTACAGACACTTGATGTACAATGATGTATGAGATGTATTAGGATTAATTAACCTTGAATTAAGTAATACATATGGTATGATGTATAATTATGAGATGATGAGATCCTGAGGTATGATATGTATCATGATGTATGACACTGCACATGAATGCACCCTTAATTGTGAATGGATGTGAAAAAGTTTTAAATTTGCCCTATTTTTCGTGCTTTCAAAGCGTCACAAGCACTGTATCATCTCAACTCAGTAAAAATTGGTGCAAGTAATGCTCCAGTACTTCTCTCAAAATCATTGTGCGAGTTAAACTCCAGCACGACACATAAAAAAACATGGAAACATGTGCAAGCTAAAACTCCAGCACATTATCATTATAAAACCACGTGCGAGTCACGCTCCAGCACGGTTTATCAAAACATGTAAATGGGTATGAGCTAGAGCTACAACACCAATTCACATCTCAAATCCGATAGGTGGCTATTTTCTCTTTTAAAAACTCAAAACAAAATCTTTTATGTAGCATGTCGTCCCATGCTAAATGTATAAAGCTAGCCAACCTATCCATCATTGTTTCTCAATCTTAAAACCAATACATAGTTGAGAAAAACATCAAAAACATGCATGTCAGGCTAGTTTCCTTCCCACATCCCATTTTCACAAATTATACCATAATACATTTCTATTCGCATATGGTTCAATAGCTAAGCATAATATTTCTATCATCATAACTACCAAAATCACAGTAAAAATACGTAAGAATATCTCTATGGCTAACATGCAGTCCCTTACCTTGAATTGCGCTTGTATTTCCTTCATCTCGTTTGCTCCGTTCGCGATTTGGGTTTATCGTGTTTCACGTATCTCAATCTATACGTTTAAATCATTAAATTATTTCCTTTTCTTTCTCTTAGACATATTCATTTCACTTATCTAGCTATTTATACTTCTCAAACCTTTAAATCACGTTTCACCCTCCCACTAATATCATTTATCATCTCTTAAGCTTTCCCTCACTTTTCCATGGATTTCCTCTTCATGAATCCCTCTTAATATCACTCACCCATCACTACAATCATCATTCCTATCAATATTTCACATATTGTCCAACCCACAAATGTCTAGAAATCCATATTAAAAGCTTGAAGGTTAAAGAGTTTACCTAACTTAGTCTTTTTCCTTAGCCAAACTTGTAGTAGCCAAAATTCCTTCTCTTGGTCAAACCAATATGTGATTTTTTGGGTATGTTGTTCTCCTTACTTCAAGGAATAACTTTCCCTTCTTGAGCTCCTTCAGATTCTCACTGGAATGTAGTGATTTTTAGAGTGAGAAAGCTTGGTGGTTTGAGAGAAAAAGGTAGGTACGGGTATAGTGGGAGAAATCTGAGTTTTCAGTCCAAATCTCGTTCCCTTTTTATAAATGCAGAGACATGAGATTGATCTGGCCCTTATGGAGATCAATCTCTATAGGGTTTGGTAGTCTTTTTTACTAAACACAATTACTACCAGATCGATCTTCTTCCATGATGAGATCGATCTGTTTGCAAGTAAATTTCTTCTTGGAGATCGATCTGCCTCTTGTAGGAGATCGATCTGCTCTTTACAAAACCTTAAGGAGATCGATCTGTTGCTTAGGGGAGATAGATCTCTTCCAGGCCGAGAGTTAAGGAGATTGATCTGTGCCTTGAGAGAGATTGATTCTTTCTAGACAAAGACTTAAGGAGATCGATCTGCCTTCCCATGAGATCGATCTGTCGTGCTCCACTCGACAAATTCTGAGCATTTTATGAGGAAAGATTGATCTCTCCTTCATATGAGATCGATCTCTCATCTCCTGCACCCTCACTTTTTGCAGTTTTCTATAGATTTCCAAATTGTACACTTACCCTCATTTGCTTCATACCTCAATTCTCATTTCGTGCACAATTAACGTATGATGGCATCCATTCCATATAGTTTATAGATAATAAAACTTGTGCACACTACTTGAAATCATGGATGTTTCATTAAATTTCAAAAATCCTTACATTCTCCTATCATTTATACTCATGTAACAATACATATACATACATCATAGCTTCTCAAGCTATTTTTGTAACAACATACATATACATCATATCTTCATCAATACGTGTGAAACTACGGGCATTACAGCTGGAGCATAGCTCGCATTAGATGTCCACCATACTTGTTGTCGTGCTTGAGATTACTCGCACAAGGTTTTATGACATGATTGATAGCCAGGCTAGGAGCTACGAGACTGGGTGTCACACCGATTAAATAGGCTCGCACATGCATTTTGAGATGTGGCATGATATGATGTGTTGATATAGGTCCACGGAGTATGTTGTACCGTGCAGGTAGCATGGAGTACGTTGTACCGTGTTAAGATTATGATTTGCCATCTTCAGACGATGTTGAGATCTGCTATGGACCGATGGGCTGGACGTGACCCACCTCCCGTGTGAAAGCAGATAGAGGTGATACCCCACACATCTGATCAGTGTAGCTTAGGATCACAGAGGATATAGCCATAGTCCTAGAGGAGATTTCCCTTATTATAATGCCTATCTCACATGTCTCTTATTTATGAATGAATCCATGTTTTGAAATGTTTTGTGAGTTAGGACAGTCCGAGGGAGGGGCTGAGTCCTGACAAGTGTTGATTTTATTGAGATGAAAAAGTATGATAATGACTTTAAAGTGCACCTACGCATGATGGTTTTTCCATGCCTTATTTATGAGATATGCATTATGGTTTTCCATGCCTTAAATTTAAATTGTGTACTGAATTTTTAATAAGCATGACTTGCTTTACATGCCATTAACACAAGCATGGACTAATGCTTTTGAGGTGTGAATGAGAAATTGTATGGTTTTGAGCATGGCATTACGATCACGCAGATAGTGCAGTATTTACTTGTTCGTATGATTGCCTTACCGAGCGTGTTGTTTGCTCACCCCCTTATTTTTTCCCTCTCTACAGAGCATTGAGTATAGACTGAGAGTGACTGGAGGTTCTCCTTTTTTATAACCGCTGCATCCCATCACGTAAGGTATAAACTCTTGTATAATTTTGTATCTAAACTTGCCATAGCACAGTAGCATTTTGAATGTAACTATTGGAGATGTAAATAGTTGTAAACACTTGTAAATAACAACTCTGATTATTTATAAAAGTGTTTACTTCTAAATTTTAATACAAATTAAATTGTTATGGTTGGATGAGGTAAACATCGACACACAGCCCAACTATTGAGAGTGTAGCTGATCATGATCGAGGTAAGGTAAGAATGAATAATAAATAATGTCTGAAAAGTGAAAAATTTACGATGATTTTTGATAAGTTGAGGGTCATGACAGAAGTTAGTATCAGAGCTGAGTTGGTCTGACGTGTGTCGGTGTCTAAAATGCTTAATAGGTTGGAAAATTACATCTCATGTTACTGTGCTTGTTTAGATACAATTGTGTGTGTGTTGATGGGTTGACTAAGAAATTGATGTGAATGTAGGGAATTGAGCATTATGCCTAACACCAATCACGGTAGAGGGGTAAGAGAGCAAACTAGAGGTCGTAGAGGTAGGCCTAGGGGTAGTGTTGAGCCAGAACCACACGAGACTCAGGAAGAGATTGAGGTGGAGGCTGAGGTTGAGCTTGCTCCACAGGGTCTAGAGGAGAGACCTGAGAGTACTGAGGAACGCTTCGCGAGGATTGAACAGAGTATAGAGATGATCTTGGAGTTGGTCACTCAATCTTTACCTAGAGATGGGGGCAGACAGAGTCTTGCCACACAGGGTGATGTCGAGCAGATGGTAGCTCCTGAAGCAGAGGGCACGACCAGCCCAGAGGGACCATCGTCTTTCAGTGGAGTTAAGGACCCAATAGCTGCTGAGGATTGGATAAATGAAATTGATAAGTTATATGGGTTCTTTGAGTGCACTACTACTGAGATAGTAGCGTTTGCTGCATTCATGCTGAAAGGATCAGCAGACTATTGGTGGAAATCCACCAGACCTATTTTGAGATCCAGACATACAGAGATCAGTTGGGATGTATTTTTGGAGGCTTTCCAGAGATAGTATGTTTCAGATATCACACAACAGAAGATGAAGATGGCATTTTTGAGATTGGCCCGAGGGAGTAGGACAGTGGATGAGTATGAGACAACTTTTATCTCCCTGGACAGATATGATCCCAATACAATGGGTAATGAGGTCGAGAAGATCCAGAAGTTTGTGGATGGACTGAGACCAACCATCAGGTCCAAATTGGTTCCGTTGGATATACCAACCTACGAGAATGCAGTGTGCAAAGTGCAATTGTGTGAGCAAGATGTTGATAGAATCGCCTTAGAGTTTGGGAAGGTTGGTAAAGTGAAGGATAGAGATAAGAAGAGACCAGTACTAGACAGATGCTTTAGTTATAAGGGAAGTAAGAGATTTTCTGAAAAGAGGTCGAGGATTGAGGAGATTCGGGGGAGGACAGTTAATCCTCCCATGTATCTGACCATAGCTCCAACTAAGGGAACTATGATTGGAGGGCCACAGCCTACTACAGAGTAGTGTAGCAAGTGTAGTAGGTACCATGGTACTCGACCATGTTATGGACCTCTTACAGTATGCTTCAGATATGGGAAACCAGGGAAATTAATCCAGGATTGCCCAAAGATGACAGAGAGAGTCCCACATAAGGGCAAGGAGCCAGAGAGAGCTCCAGTTGGTACAACTGCTTCGAGGGGGAGGGCTACGGTTGAGGAAAAGGGGAAGCATGCAGTGGATGTGAGCAGAGGACGAGTGCACACACTGGACCAGGACACTGTGGATCACTCTTCGAATGTAGTTAAAGGTACCATCAAAATCTTTAATTTAGAAGCACTTGTGTTGTTTGATCCTGGTGCCACGCATTACTTTATATCGCCATCCTTTGCATATAAATTGTTGAAGTATGTAAAACCCGCACTGCTAGATAAAATGTTGATGATATCTACCCCTATGAATGATAGTCAATTGACTGAGCATGTATATAAAAATTGTAAGATAAGGATAGGAGGTAATGAAATGGCAGTCGATTTAATTTTATTAAATATGAGTGATTTTGATGTAATCCTAGGAATGGATTGGCTGTCTACAAAACATGTTGTTATGGATTGTCGCACTAAAACATTGGTGTTTCCAAAGATAGACAACCTTGTTGTAAACTTTATGAAATAAAGTGAAAGAACATGTTTACTATAAATAAAAGAGTATGATCTTGATACAGGATATTCAAGAAATGAATTTGTTTATCAACTATATATGTTAATGTGATGATTTGTGTTACTAACGGTGGAAAGGATAATGTGAAGGGTTCATTGCTTATGTGATTGAGACGAATAAGGCACGTCTGGAGTTTATAGACATCCTAGTGGTCAGGAAATTTTTAGATGTCTTTCTAGATGAATTACCAGGGTTACCTCCAGATAGAGAGATAGAATTCTGTATAGATTTGGCACTTGGTACAGAGACGATATCCAGGCCACCGTACAGAATGGCTCAAGTTGAGTTGGAAGAATTTTGGAAACAGTTATAAGAGTTGCTGGAGAAGGGGTTCATCAGGGCGAGTGTCTCATCTTGGGGAGCACCGATTCTGTTTATAAGGAAGAAATATGGAAGCCTTTGACAGTGTATAGATTACTGGTTGTTGAATAAGGCCACCATCAAGAATAAGTACCCCCTTCCACACATCAATGACTTATTGGATCAGCTTAGGGGAGCGTAGGTCTTCTCCAAGATAGATTTGAGATCTGGGTAAAATCAGTTGAAAATTGAGGATGGAGATGTACCCAAGATAGCTTTTCGCACCCGGTATGGACATTATGAGTTTATGGTCATGCCATTCGAGTTGACAAATGCTCCCGTAACTTTTATGTCGTTGATGAATGAGGTGTTTCAGCAGTATTTGGATCGATTTGTTATAGTGTTTATTGATGATATACTGGTGTACTCCAAATCTAGAGAGGAGCATGAGCAACACCTAAGGATAGTGCTATAGACCCTTTGAGAGAAGAAATTGTAAGGTAAACTCAGTAAGTGTGACTTTTGGTTGAAATATATCTCTTTTTTGGGTCATATAGTATCGAAGGATGGTGTGTCAATGGACCCATCAAAGATTGAGGTAGTGATAAGTGGCAGAGACCCCAGACAATAACAGAGGTTAGAAGTTTCCTAGGTTTAGCTAGATATTATCGACGATTTGTGGAAGGATTCTCGAGATTAGCTGCTCTTTTAACACGTCTCACGAGAAAGAATGTAGAATTTGTGTGAGACGGTAAGTGTGAGGAAAGTTTTCAGGAGTTGAAAATGAGATTAACCACAGCTCCAATTCTCACCATTCCTACTAGCTCAGGAGGTTTCTTGGTATATATAGTTGCTTCACAACTAGGACTGGGCTGCGTATTGATGTAGGATGGGAAGGTAGTAGTCTATGGATCAAGACAATTGAAGGATCATGAGAGGAACTACCCGACCCATGATTTAGATTTGGCGGCCGTGGTGTTTGCATTGAAAATATGGCGCCATTATCTCTATGGTTAGAGATTTCAGGTTTACACTGATCATAAAAGCCTTAAGTATCTATTCTCACAGAAGGAGTTGAACATGAGACAGAGGAGATGGCTCAAACTTTTAAAGGATTATGATTGTGAGTTCTTATACCACCTGGGTAAAGTGAATGTAGTTGCTGATGCACTAAGTAAGAAGCATCTCGGGTTGGTGTCATTCATGATGATTAGGGAGCTGTTGGAACAGTTCACGAACCTCAGTTTGGATGTGACCCTGCCTGATGCTAATAGTGGTTTTATGATAGCTAGCCTGCGGTTGGAACTGGATCTGGTAGATCAAATTCGATAGGCTCAACTATTTGATCAGTAGTGCAGTGATATTGTCAGGCAGATACAGAGGGGCACAAAGATAGATTTTGAGTTGAGTTTCGATGAATTATTAAGGTTCAGAGGTAGGATATGTGTTCCCGATGATTCAGAGATCAGAAAGTTGATCTTGATAGAGGCTCACTCATCGAGGTATACGATACATCCAGGGAGTACTAAGATGTATCAAAACCTTTGAAAAGTTAATTAGTAGTCTGGGATGAAGAAAGATATTGCTGAATATGTTGTTAAGTGTCTCGTTTGTCAGCAAGTGAGAGTAGAGCATTAGAAGCCTGCAGGATTATTGCAGCCTCTACCAATATCGACGTGGAAGTGGAAGCATGTCACCATGGATTTTGTGATGGGATTACCGAAGACCCGCAGAGGTCATGATGCCATATGGGTGATTGTGGATCGGTTGACGAAGTCAGCCCATTTTCTAGCTATGAGAGCTACCGATACTCTGAGCCAGTTAGCGAACTTGTATATGTGCGAGATAGTGAGGCTACATGAAATTCCAGTGAGAGTTGTTTCTGATCGGGATGCCCGCTTCAGTTCCCATTTCTGTGAATATTTTTAGGAAGCGATGGGGACCCAGTTGAGTTTTAGCACCGTGTTTCATCATCAGACAGATGGTCAGTCAGAGAGGACTATACAGATTCTGAAGGATATGTTAAGAGCGTGTGCATTGGATTTTGAAGGCTCTTGGGATGACCATTTGCCACTCGCAGAGTTCGCTTATAATAACAGTTTTCATACGAGTGTCGGGATGGTACCATATGAGGTATTGTATGGGCGTAGATGTCGTTCCCCTATTGGATGGGAAGAGGTTGGTGACAGACTGATCTTTGCTTCTGACTTGGTAAGACAAGCCTCTGAGGATGTCCAGTTGATTTGTGAGAGGTTACGGACAGCGCAGAGCAGACAAAAGAGTTATGCTGACAGGAAACGGAGACCACTAGAGTTTATGGTGGGTGAGTCAGTGTTTTTAAAGGTTTCTCCCTCGAAAGGGATTATGAGACTCGGGAAGAAACGGAAGTTGAGCCCTCGGTATATAGGGTCATTTGAGATACATGATAAAGTGAGAGATAAGGCATACAGGCTTACGTTACCACATGAGTTATCGAGCGTACATAACGTCTTCCACGTATCCATGTTACGAAAATACCACCCAGACCTTGGCGCATGTGATAAGGTATGAACCATTGGAGCTCAATGAAACCATGACGTATGTTGAGAAGTCCGTTCGGATATAGGATAGAAAAGAGAAAGTGTTGAGGACAAAGACAATTCCCTTAGTGAAAGTTCTTTGGTAACATCATATGGTGGAAGAGGTCATATGGGAATTGGAGAGTTTAATGCGGGAGAGGTATCCTGAGTTATTCACAGAATGATTGGTTCCAATTTGTAGGATCAAATTTTCTAAGGAGGGGAGAATGTAATACTCTTAATCTTTGTAAACTCCCATTTAATTATGTAAGATATATATGGGATTGTGAAATGAATATACGCAAATTTTAAAGTGTATAGTGAGTGTAAGAAGGATATTTCCACGAGTGGAATGTGAATATATTGAGTTTTGAGTGGTGTGGTAAAATGGTATGAAGTTGCATGAGTTACGTAAATTTTTGTACTTCCATTTATTTTTGTATTGTATACCTTTGGTTATACAATGAATGCACACAAGTTTTAATGTGTACAAAGTATGAATGGATGTCATTTTCAAGTCTTAAAGGTAGTTAGATGAGAAAATGACTATGACAGCAAATTAAGGATGTTTTGTGTGAGTTACTACAGAAAACTGCAGCAAAATCTGGAAAATATGAATGCTAGATCGATCTCATTGAAGGAAAAATCGATCTAGAAGAGCAAAAAATGCTCTTATTCGAGCAATGGAACAGGGCAAATCAATCTCTAATAGGGCCAGATCGATCCGCTAAGCATTCTGTAATGAAGAGATCGATCTTTAATGCAAGCAGATCGATTTCCTTAGCTCTCGAATTGGAGCAGATTGATCTCATCCCTTAGCCAGATCGATCTCCTTAACTCTCTGCCTGAAGCAGATCGATCTTAAGCCTTCGACAGATCGATCCCATTGTAAGACCACGTATATGTATAATGGTAATATGTATAATTGGATCAAATAATATGAATGGACTTGTAATGTAAAGTATGATTGATGTAAGTCCATGAATTCAATGTATGTATGTGTGATATGAATTGTAACGTACATACAAATTTCATTGAGCATGAATATAAAGAAATGAGTTCTGGCAAGTGATGGATGTGATTGAAACTCAAGATGAGTAGTGTGGTAAAATGGAATGGAGTTATGCTTCCATTTAGTTTTATGTAGCATACCTTTGAACATACAATGAATGCACACAAGTTTCAATGTGCATAAGGTATGAATGGATGCCATTTTCAAGTTATAAAGGTGGATGGATGAGAAAATGGCCATGGCAATAGATTAAGGATGTGTTGGTATGAGTTGCAGCAAGGAAACTGCAGGAAATCTGGAAAACATGAGGGCCAGATCGATCTCATAGGATGAGAGATCGATCTGGAAGAGCCAGAATGCTCTTATTTGGGCAAAAGAATAGAGCAGATCGATCTCCAATGGAGCCAGATCGATCTCCTTAGCTCTCTGTTTGGGACCAGATCGATCTCTTGCTTCGACAGATCGATCTCATGCTTCAACAGATCGATCTGATGCTTCGACAGATCGATCTCCAGCTTAAAAATACCGTGAAAAAAGAGGGATTTTAAGGGACCAGATCGATCTCCTCTTGGACCAGATCGATCTCCTCAAGTCATTTCTATATAAGGAGAGCTGAAAATCGAGAAATCTCGAAAAAACACTTAACTTTACAATCTCAACCCCAAAAACCTAATTTTCCCTCTTTAAAATCAGCCATTTCCAGCAAGAATTAAGGAGAGACCATTAGAGGCAAAGTTGTTCCTATTAAAGAGAAGAACAACATAGTGTGAAGGCATCTTTCCATTTTTGGAATTGAAGGAGTTAAGGGCATTACCATTTGGAGCAAGAAGAGAAATCATAAGATTCTAACACTCCAATCCAAATGCATTAGCTATTTAATTGATTTTGGAGTTGATTGGTATGAGTATTGATGGATAAACTACCTAGGAATGTAGTGGAATTGGTGTGACCTAGAAATCTAAAATGGGTATAATGTGAGGATATGTGGGATTGAATGAGCCTATGATTTATGGCATGCTAAAGTTGTTATTGGGGTAATGTTTATGATTTTAAATGGTTAAATGAGATTACATTGTGAGTTGGAGGAATTGTGAAAATGGGTATTTATATGAGTGATAAATGCCATAGTGAGGGGATTCATGAAATATGAACGCTATGAGCTTTATGTCGATTTGATATCGACTTTGAATAAGTTAATAGGCCTAAGAAGGTCCATAGACTCGAGCTATGGGTAAAGTAATGAAACAAAGCCCAATAAGCTTTAATAGAGGCTATAGATTAAATTTGATATAGCAAGCACAAGGGTTGCAATATATGGATCGAATATAATGCAGGGTACGATTTTGTGCAGTCCCGAAGAGTTCGTTGAAGACGAATCGAACCGTACGAGTAAGCAGCTTAAGGAAGTGGAATCACGCATCGCGATTCTAGGTAAGGGAATTTTGTGAGTATATAGAGGTAGCTACTCGTACTTTGAACTTGTGGGTGAATATTGGGTGTTTTATGAAATGCATGGTTGCTCAAATAAGTGAATGATGATGAGTATATACGTGGTTTTAGATTTGAAGTGGGTTTTATGAAATGGGATAGTAAGGCTAATAATTGCATAAATATAATGTTTTGATGCTTTTCAAAACGAAATTGCTTGGTTTTAAGCAAGCTAGTAGATGGGTCGGCTAGTATTGTATGGTTGTTGTGGAAAAGCATTTGTGAGTGCTAAACCCGATTTTCGGGATTGTTTTATTGTGTATGAGCCACCTATCGTATTTGTATGACATAAATCGCGCTAGAGCCTCGCTCGCGCTGGATTTCTATGTTTTCATTTGTATGAAACGTGCTGGAGCTTAGCTCGCACCTTGATTGGAAATTATGTTGATGTTTATAAACCGTACTAGGAGCTATGCTCGTACGCTTCTCTTTTTGAGAGGATGCATGAGTCGTGCTAGAGATTTACTCGCACAAGTTTGCACATCGTGATAAGCATAAGGTTGTGAAAGCTGGTAAGATCCTTAAGCCTTACATCCTTAAGCTAACATCCTTAAGCCCAAAGAGGCGGGGAGGCTCTGTTAGGCGGGGAGGCTCTGTTCGACGGGGAGGCTCTCTTACGGTGGGATCCTTAAGCCAACATCCTTAAGCCCGGGAGGGGCGGGGAGGCTCTATTAGGCAGGGAGGCTCTCCTACATGGGTACGGTAAAGGTAAGATCCTTAAGCCCTACATCCTTAAGCCAACATCCTTAAGCCCAAAGAGGCGGGGAGGCTCTGTTAGGTGGGGAGGCTCTGTTCGGTGGGGAGGCTCTCTTACGGAAAGGATCCTTAAGCCCTACATCCTTAAGCTAGCATCCTTAAGCCCAAAGAGGCGGGGAGGCTCTGTTAGGCGGGGAGGCTCTGTTAAGCGGGGAGGCTCTGTTCGGCAGGGAGGTTCTCCTTCATGGAACATGGAAAACTCTTGGTATGGGGTAGATAAGACCTAGGAATGGCACCCCCAATCACGATATGAGTTGCGGAGTACGCTGTACCATGTATGTCACATGGAGTACGATGTACCGCATGATGGTTATGTGATGAGAAAGTCTGGCGAGGGATAATCCATCTTCGTGCCAGCATGATACCCCGCACACCTGGATGCGTGTGGTCTAGGATGATTGATGATATAATGGTTCACATAGGCACTTTTGATATAGTGACCTAGATTTATACACATGCGTGAATTGTGGAATGAAAATGTGGTTGTGATTGTGAGTTGATTTGGTGGTGTTTATGATGTTGGTTTAAAAAGGAGGTTTCTAAAATGAATTGCCCTTTTTATGAAATTAAATGAGATTGAGCATGAGATGATTTATACATGATGTTTCTACCATGTTTTATATGCCAATGCACATGATTTTGATACATGATATATATGTATATTCACATGGCATAGTTTTATTCCTCATGCTCCTACTATAAATGATTTATGCATAACACTATCAGCATGTAGATAGAGTAGTTATCTACCATGCTTGCATTATTGCCTTACTGAGCGTGTGGTTGCTCATCCCACTCTATTTTTCCCCCCTACAGAGCGTGCATAGTAGCCCAGTGAGGACTAAGGCGTATTATTTTGGACTCCGCTGCATCTCCATCGCTAAGAGGTATATACACAGTGATTCTCTTTGTATCTAAACAATGTAAAAGCACAGTATTCTTTTGAGTTGTACTTATGGGGGATGTAGATGTCAGTAAAACATGTATTCGTATAAGTACACGATTAAATGCACATGTATGACATCGTTTTAATTAATTGAGAATGAATGAGATGTGGTGTTTATTATTGGCTCACAGCCCAACAGTGTGTGGTGAGTTTAGTTCACGATCGGGTAAGGTGACAGTAAAACGCGAAAAATTTTCAGTGATTTTCGGTTAAAGAGAACGAAATTGGGTCGTGACAGAGATTGGTATCAGAGCTGTGTTGGCCTGATGTGAGTCATTAATAAAATGTAGGAAAGTACATCCCCATAATACTGTGCTTTTGTTTAGATATAACTGTGTATACCGTGATGGATTGAGCTTAATGAATTATTATAATACAGGAAGTTAGGCACTATGCCAGTTACACGCCAAGGTAGAGGGGCGAGAGCACGAGCTAGAGGCCGTAGAGGTAGGCCTGAGAGCCGTGCGGAGCCACAGACTGAGCAGGCTCCACAGAACCCTGCTGAGAGAGCAGAGGATACTGAGGCTCGCTTCGCTAGGTTAGAGCGGAGTATTGAGAGTTTGGTGGAGATAGTCACGCAGGCCTTGGGCGCCGGTGACAGATGAGGTCCCGCGGCACAGCCTACTACGAAACAGGCAGCTGCAGAGGCGGAGAGACCTCAGACTGCTGAGACAGCTACAGTTACACCACCTCCAGCTCAGGATATAGCTTCTCCTATCGCTCCACAGCAGAGCGGTAGTGATTTGGGTTATGACTGCGACTTGAGCAGGTTGCGAGAGTTTCAAGCGCTGAAACCCCCAGTGTTTAGAGGGGTGAAGGACCCAGTGATTACGGAGGATTGGGTGTATGAGATGGAGAAACTGTATAGGTTTTTCCGATGCACTTCAAGTGAGAAGGTTGCCTTTGCCGTGTTTATGTTGAAAGGCGAGGCCGAGCATTGGTGGAGGTCCACCGAGGTTATTTTGAGGGCCAAACACTCTGAGATCTCGTGGGAGATATTTCTAAAGGCCTTCAGGAGACAGTATATTCCAGCTACCGCACAGAGAAAATTGCGGATGGAATTTATGAATTTGGTTCAGGGGAACCAAACTGTGGACAAGTATGAGTCCAAGTTTATGTCATTGGGGAGATATGACCCTGACACGATGGGTAGTGAGACCCGAAAGATTCAGAAGTTCATGGATGGATTGAGATTGGCCATCCGGACTAAGCTAGCTCCCTTCGATATTGTGACTTATGAGGAGGCTGTACATAAGGCTCAGTTATGTGAGCAAGACTTTGAGCGAAATGCCTCCGAGCTTGGGAGAGTCAGTGTTAGAAAGGACAGAGACCGGAAGAGATCCGGGTTTGGAAGAGTGGCCAAGAGAGATGGCCAAAGATTTTTCGAGAAGAGGCCAAAGATTGAGGAGGTGCGGGAGAGAGCTGCTAGACCTCCCGTATACCCAAGCTTGACTGCGCCAAGGGGTATGACTATTGGAGGACCACGACCTACTACTGATCAGTGTAGGAGATGTGGGAGATATCATGGGACTAGACCATGTCAGATGCCCCCTGTTTCATGTTTTAGGTGTGGGAGGCCAGGACATATATCGAGGTTCTGCACTGAGATGATTGAGGTTGCCCCATAGAAGGGCAAGGAGCCTGAGGGAGCTCCAGTTGAGACAGCGGCCCCGAGGAGGAGGGCTACAGCTGAGGAAAAAGGGAAACAGGCTGTGGGTGTGAGCAGAGGAAGAGTACATGAACTGGATCAGGACACCGCGGATGCTTTGACGGATGTGATTAAAGGTACCATCCGAATCTTTGATTTAGAAGCATTGGTATTATTTGATCTTGGTGCCACGCATTCTTTCATATCACCTTCCTTTGCACATAAATTGTTGAAATATGTGAAACCAACATTGTTGGATAAAATGTTGATGATTTCTACACCCATGAATGATAGTCAATTGACTGAGCATGTATGTAGGGATTGTAAGTTAAAGATAGAGGGGAAGGAAATGATAGCCAATCTGATTTTATTGAATATGCATGATTTTGATGTAATTTTGGGAATGGATTGGTTGGCTACCAATCGTGTTGTGATGGATTGTCATGCCAAAACATTGATGTTTTCAGGATTAGACAACCTTATTGTAAATTTTGATGAAAAGAAATGATATGAAACTTGTATGATTGTGGTAAATAAAAGAGTATAATTTTAAATGCATATTGCTGAGAGATAAATTATTTGTTTATGATAAATGTTGAATGTGGAGTGGTGGTTTATGTTACTAACGATGGAGAGGATAATGTGAAGGGTTCATTGCATACGTGGTCGATATAGATGAGGCACACCCGAAATTGAGGGACATACCCGTAATTGCAGATTACCCTGATGTCTTTCCGGATGAATTACCAGGACTACCACCTGAAAGGGAAATGGAATTTTACATAGAGTTAGTGCCTGGTACAGAGCCGATATCGAAACCACCCTATAGAATGGCTCCGATAGAATTGGATGAGCTGAAGAAACAGCTGCAAGAGTTGCTGGAGAAGGGGTTTATTAGACCGAGTGTCTCACCTTGGGGAGCACCAGTTCTATTTGTAAGGAAGAAGGATGGAAGCCTCCGACTGTGTATAGATTACCGGTTGTTGAATAAGGCCACCATTAAGAACAAGTATCCCCTTCCAAGAATTGATGATTTGTTGGATCAGCTCCTGGGAGCCGAAGTATTTTCTAAGATAGATCTGCGGTCAGGGTACCATCAGTTGAGGATCAGGAGTGGAGATGTACCCAAGACAGCATTTCGTACCCGTTATGGCCACTACGAGTTTTCGGTGATGCCATTCGGACTGACGAATGCTCCCGCAGCATTTATGGCATTGATGAATGATGTGTTCAAGCCATACCTAGACAAGTTTGTGATAGTGTTTATCGATGACATTTTCGTTTATTCCAAGTCCAGGGAAGACCATGAGGAGCACTTGAGGATAGTTCTGCAGACCCTCTGAGAGAGAGAATTGTATGCCAAACTCAGCAAGTGTAACTTTTGGTTAGAACAGATCTCATTTCTGGGGCATGTTGTGTCAAAGGATGGGGTATCAGTGGATCCATCCAAGATAGAGGCAGTTGTACAGTGGGAACAGCCCAAGACAGTTACTGAGATCAGAAGTTTTCTGGGGTTGGCAGGATATTATCGGAGATTTGTAGAGGGTTTCTCCAGACTAGCTGCTCCATTGACACGCCTCACGCGAAAAGATGTTAAGTTTGTGTGGGATGAGGCATGTGAGAGGAGTGTTGAGGAGCTTAAGCGTCGATTGACGACTGCTCCAGTTCTCACCATTCCTACCAGCTCAGGAGGATTCTCGGTGTATACGGATGCATCGCACCAGGGACTGGGTTGTGTGCTTATGCAGGAAGGGAAGGTAGTTGCCTATAGATCTAGACAGTTGAAAGATCATGAGAGGAACTACCCGACACATGATTTGGAGTTGGCGACTGTAGTATTTGCTTTGAAAACATGGCGCCACTATCTCTATGGTGAGAAATTTCAGGTGTTCACAGATCATAAGAGCCTTAAGTACTTGTTCTCACAGAAAGAGCTGAATATGAGACAGAGGAGATGGCTCGAACTCCTGAAAGACTATGATTGTGAAATCATGTACCACCCAGGTAAGGCAAATGTAGTTGCCGATGCTTTGAGTAGAAAGAACCTTGGGTTGGTGTCTTATATGATGGTACGGGAACATGAATTGTTAGAACACTTTGCGAACCTCAGTTTAGATGTAACCCCACCTGGATCTGAGAGACTTGAGATCATGGCTAGTTTGAGACTAGAGCCAGAGTTGATTGGCCGTATTCGGTAAGCCCAGCAGAGCGATCGACGGTGTATCGATTGGCTGAGGCAGATACAGACAGGTGTGGGTATTGATTTTGAGCAGAGTGCTGATGGCTTATTGAGGTTCAGAGGCAGAGTATGCGTTCCCAGGGATCATGAGATCAGGAGAACGATTTTATCAGAGGCTCACTCATCGAAGTATACGATACATCCGGGAAGTACCAAGATGTATCAAAACCTTCGGAAGGTTTATTGGTGGTCTGGAATGAAGAGAGACATTGCTAAATATGTCGCTAAGTGTCTCGTTTGTCAGCAAGTGAAGGTAGAGCATCAGAAGCCTGCAGGATTATTGCAGCCTCTACCGATACCGACATGGAAGTGGGAGCATGTCACCAAGGATTTTGTGATGGGGTTACTGAGGACCCGTAGAGGTCATGATGCCATATGGGTTAGTGTGGACCGGTTGACTAAGTCCGCCCATTTCTTGGCTATGAGAGCTACCGATACACTGAGTCAGTTGGCGAACCTGTATATTCGAGAGATAGTACGGCTACATGGTGTACCAGTGAGCGTTGTTTCTGATAGGGATGCCCGCTTTACTTCCCATTTTTGGGAACATTTTCAGGAAGCGCTGGGGACCCGACTGAGTTTTAGCACCGCTTTTCATCCTCAGACAGATGGGCAGTCAGAGAGGACTATACAGACCCTCGAGGATATGTTGAGAGCGTGTGTGCTGGATTTTAGAGGCTCCTGGGATGACCACCTGCAGTTAGCCGAGTTCGCTTATAATAATAGCTATCATGCTAGTATCGGGATGGCACCCTATGAGGCATTATACGGGCGTAGATGCCGTTCCCCTATTGGATGGGAAGAGGTTGGTGACAGACAAATTTTTGCTCCGAACTTAGTGCAACAGGCATCTGAGGACGTCCAGTTGATATGTGAGAGATTACGGACAGCTCAGAGCCGGCAAAAGAGTTATGCTGACAAGAGACGAAGACCACTGGAGTTTGATGAGGGTGAATCGGTGTTTTTGAGAGTATCACCATTGAAGGGTATTATGAGATTTGGCAAGAAGGGCAAGCTGAGCCCTAAATATATCGAACCCTTCGAGATTTTGGAGAGAGTGGGAGATAAGGCGTATAGATTGGCATTGCCACCGGACTTGGCAAATGTCCACAACGTCTTCTACGTCTCGATGCTTCGGAAGTATCACCCGGACCCGGCACACGTGATAAGATATGAGCCGTTGGAGCTCCATGAGAGTATGACGTATGTTGAGAAGCCGGTTCGGATATTGGACAGAAAAGAGAAAGTGTTGCGGAATAAGACAATTCCCTTGGTGAATGTTCTTTGGCAACACCACACGGCGGAAGAGGCCACGTGGGAATTGGAGAACTTGATACGGGGAAGTACCCCCAACTTTTTGAAGAGTGACTTGGTTCTAATTTGGAGGACCAAATTCCTTGAAGGAGTGGAGATTGTAAGACCCCGTATATGTATAATGGTAATATGTATAATTGGATCAAATAATATGAATGGACTTGTAATGTAAAGTATGATTGATGTAAGTCCATGAATTCAATGTATGTATGTGTGATATGAATTGTAACGTACATACAAATTTCATTGAGTATGAATATGAAGAAATGAGTTCTGGCAAGTGATGGATGTGATTGAAACTCAAGATGAGTAGTGTGGTAAAATGGAATGGAGTTATGCTTCCATTTAGTTTTATGTAGCATACGTTTAAACATACAATGAATGCACACAAGTTTCAATGTGCATAAGGTATGAATGGATGCCATTTTCAAGTTATAAAGGTGGATGGATGAGAAAATGGCCATGGCAATAGATTAAGGATGTGTTGGTATGAGTTGCAGCAAGGAAACTGCAGGAAATCTGGAAAACATGAGGGCCAGATCGATCTCATAGGATGAGAGATCGATCTGGAAGAGCCAGAATGCTCTTATTTGGGCAAAAGAATAGAGCAGATCGATCTCCTTATCTCTCTGTTTGGGACCAGATCGATCTCTTGCTTCGACAGATCGATCTCATGCTTCAACAGATCGATCTGATGCTTCGACAGATCGATCTCCAGCTTAAAAATGCTGTGAAAAAAGAGAGATTTTAAGGGACCAGATCGATCTCCTCTTGGACCAGATCGATCTCCTCAAGTCATTTCTATATAAGGAGAGCTGAAAATCTAGAAATCTCGAAAAAACACTTAACTTTACAATCTCAACCCCAAAAACCTAATTTTCCCTCTTTAAAATCAGCCATTTCCAGCAAGAATTAAGGAGAGACCATTAGAGGCAAAGTTGTTCCTATTAAAGAGAAGAACAACATAGTGTGAAGGCATCTTCCCATTTTTGGAATTGAAGGAGTTAAGGGCATTACCATTTGGAGCAAGAAGAGAAATCATATTGGTAAGATTCTAACACTCCAATCCAAATGCATTAGCTATTTAATTGATTTTGGAGTTGATTGGTATGAGTATTGATGGATAAACTACCTAGGAATGTAGTGGAATTGGTGTGACCTAGAAATCTAAAATGGGTATAATGTGAGGATATGTGGGATTGAATGAGCCTATGATTTATGGCATGCTAAAGTTGTTATTGGGGTAATGTTTATGATTTTAAATGGTTAAATGAGATTACATTGTGAGTTGGAGGAATTGTGAAAATGGGTATTTATATGAGTGATAAATGCCATAGTGAGGGGATTCATGAAATATGAACGCTATGAGCTTTATGTCGATTTGATATCGACTTTGAATAAGTTAATAGGCCTAAGAAGGTCCATAGACTCGAGCTATGGGTAAAGTAATGAAACGAGGCCCAATAAGCTTTAATAGAGGCTATAGATTAAATTGGATATAGCAAGCACAAGGGTTGCAATTTATGGATCGAATATAATGCGGGGTACGATTTTGTGCAGTCCCGAAGAGTTCGTTGAAGACGAATCGAACCGTACGAGTAAGCAGCTTAAGGAAGTGGAATCACGCATCGCGATTCTAGGTAAGGGAATTTTGTGAGTATATAGAGGTAGCTGCTCGTACTTTGAACTTGTGGATGAATATTGGGTGTTTTATGAAATGCATGGTTGCTCAAATAAGTGAATGATGATGAGTATATGCGTGGTTTTAGATTTGAAGTGGGTTTTATGAAATGGGATAGTAAGGCTAATAATTGCATAAATATAATGTTTTGATGCTTTTCAAAACGAAATTGCTTGGTTTTAAGCAAGCTAGTAGATGGGTCGGCTAGTATTGTATGGTTGTTGTGGAAAAGCATTTGTGAGTGCTAAACCCGATTTTCGGGATTGTTTTATTGTGTATGAGCCGCCTATCGTATTTGTATGACATAAATCGCGCTAGAGCCTCGCTCGCGCTGGATTTCTATGTTTTCATTTGTATGAAACGTGCTGGAGCTTAGCTCGCACCTTGATTGGAAATTATGTTGATGTTTATAAACCGTACTAGGAGCTATGCTCATACGCGTCTCTTTTTGAGAGGATGCATGAGTCATGCTAGAGATTTACTCGCACAAGTTTGCACATCGTGATAAGCATAAGGTTGTGAAAGTTGGTAAGATCCTTAAGCCTTACATCCTTAAGCCTTACATCCTTAAGCTAACATCCTTAAGCCCAAAGAGGCGGGGAGGCTCTGTTAGGCGGGGAGGCTCTGTTAGGCGGGGAGGCTCTCTTACGGTGGGATCCTTAAGCCAACATCCTTAAGCCTGGGAGGGGCGGGGAGGCTCTGTTAGGCAGGGAGGCTCTCCTACATGGGTACGGTAAAGGTAAGATCCTTAAGCCCTACATCCTTAAGCCAACATCCTTAAGCCCAAAGAGGCGGGGAGGCTCTGTTAGGCGGGGAGGCTCTGTTCGGTGGGGAGGCTCTCTTACGGAAAGGATCCTTAAGCCCTACATCCTTAAGCTAACATCCTTAAGCCAGCATCCTTAAGCCCAAAGAGGCGGGGAGGCTCTGTTAGGCGGGGAGGCTCTGTTAAGCGGGGAGGCTCTGTTCGGCAGGGAGGCTCTCCTTCACGGAACATGGAAAACTCTTGGTATGGGGTAGATAAGACCTAGGAATGGCACCCCCAATCACGATATGAGTTACGGAGTACGCTGTACCGTGTATGTCACATGGAGTACGATGTACCGCATGATGGTTATGTGATGAGAAAGTCTGGCGAGTGATAATCCATCTTCGTGCCAGCATGATACCCCACACACCTGGATACGTGTGGTCTGGGATGATTGATGATATAATGGTTCACATAGGCACTTTTGATATAGTGACCTAGATTTATACACATGCGTGAATTGTGGAATGAAAATGTGGTTGTGATTGTGAGTTGATTTGGTGGTGTTTATGATGTTGGTTTAAAAAGGAGGTTTCTAAAATGAATTGCCCTTTTTATGAAATTAAATGAGATTGAGCATGAGATGATTTATACATGATGTTTCTACCATGTTTTATATGCCAATGCACATGATTTTGATACATGATATATATGTATATTCACATGGCATAGTTTTATTCCTCATGCTCCTACTATAAATGATTTATGCATAACACTATCAACATGTAGATAGAGTAGTTATCTACCATGCTTGCATTATTGCCTTACTGAGCATGTGGTTGCTCATCCCACTCTATTTTCCCCCTACAGAGCGTGCATAGTAGCCCAGTGAGGACTGAGGCGTATTATTTTGGACTCCGCTGCATCTCCATCGCTAAGAGGTATATACACAGTGATTCTCTTTGTATCTAAACAATGTAAAAGCACAGTATTCTTTTGAGTTGTACTTATGGGGGATGTAGATGTCAGTAAAACATGTATTCGTATAAGTACACGATTAAATGCACATGTATGACATCGTTTTAATTAATTGAGAATGAATGAGATGTGGTGTTTATTATTGGCTCACAGCCCAACAGTGTGTGGTGAGTTTAGTTCACGATCGGGTAAGGTGACAGTAAAACGCGAAAAATTTTTAGTGATTTTCGGTTAAAGAGAACGGAATTGGGTCGTGACACCCATGCCTTCAAAATGTTGAGAAAATAAGGGATTTAAGAGGACAGGATCGATCTCCACCCTATGCAGATCGATCTCATCAAGCTAATTCTATAAATAAGAGCCGTTAGATCTGCAGATTTCAGGAAATAACCTCACTCTACCATTTTCAATCCAAAACCTAGCTTTCTCACCCCTAAATCCACTCATTTTCATAAAGATTTGAGGGGAAGCTATTAGATACAAGGTTGTTCACATCAAAGAGAAGAACAACATAGCTTGGAGTCATTACCCCATTTTTTGTATTGAAGTAGCTAGGAGCATTTTCATTTGGAGCAAGAAGGAAATCCAAAGAGGTGAGTTTCTAATACACTAAGTCAAATATATGTTTGTTTAGTTGCTATTATGAGTTGATTGGGTGGTGTATTAATCATAGAAACTACCTAGAATGCAAAGGAACAATTATGACCTATAATGAGTCTAGTGTGAGAAAGTGAAATATATTGGAATTAATGATGAATGAGATATCTTAAGGTGATAATGGTGTTGTGAGTATGATTTTAAGATGGTGTTATGGATTGACTTGTGAGAATTACCCAAAAAGGGTAAAATGTGTATTTAAGGCATTGGGTAAAATGCATAAATGAATGAGAGAGTAAGGGTAGAGTATTTCACGTCAAGTTCTAAACAGGTAACTAAGTGAGTTACTAGATAAATTGGTTAGAAATGACTTAATGATGGCCAAATACAAAAATGGGCCAAACTTAACGAAAAAGAATCAATGAAATATATTGTCTAGTTGAAGACAAAATGTGAGTTAGCAACATTAACTCAAGTGATTGGTGAATGATTTGCAGGTTCCGAGGATACACCAGAGCAAGTTAAGCCAAAAGCGCGAGAAGCGTAAGAGAAGAGAGTCATTCCCAAGTAAATCGAGGTAAGGGAATTGTGTGGGCTCTTAGAGATATCTGTGCGCAATTCGGGTGCAAAATGTTTTTCTAGAATGCATGTGGTAATAGGAAATGAAATGGGTGATTGAAGGGAAAGAGTTGGGCTTTTGAGAAATGTGCATAAAAACAAAAGCATGATGCTCTGAAAATCCTATTTTATTGCTTTTTAGCAAGTGGTGGGTAGGTTGGCTAACATTTGAAATGATTTGCAAAAGAAATGATTTGGTTTGGTTTATAACCATGCTTTACAAAGAACTGAGCCACCTACATGGATTTCATGAGAATGAAAGCGTGCTAGAGTATGACACGCACGAGATTTGATGTGTTTTATACGCATGAGTGCTGGAGCTTAGCTCGCACTAGTTTCACATGGATTTCTATGATGTTGTCTCTTATTTATGAATGAATCCATGTTTTGAAATGTTTTGTGAGTCAGGACAGTTCGAGGGAGGGGCTGAGTCCTGACAAGTGTTGATTTTATTGAGATGAAAAAGTATGATAATGACTTTAAAGTGCCCTTACGCATGATGGTTTTTTCATGCCTTATTTATGAGATATGCATGATGGTTTTCCATGCCTTGAATTTAAATTGTGCACTGAATTTTTAATAAGCATGACTTACTTTACATGCCATTAACACAAGCATGGACTAATGTTTTTAAGGTGTTAATGAGAAATTGTATGGTTTTAAGCATGGCATCACGGTCACGTAGATAGTGCAGTATCTACCTATTCACATGATTGTCTTACTGAGCGTGTTGTTTGCTCACTCCCATTATTTTCCCCCTCTCTACAGTGCATTGAGTATAGACTGAGAGCGATTGGAGGTTCTCCTTTCTGATAATTGCTGCGTCCCATCGCGTAAGGTATACAAAGTTGTATAATTTTGTATCTAAACTTACCATAGCACAATAGCATTTTGAATGTAACCATTGCGGATGTAAAGCATTATAAACACTTGTAAACAACAACTCTAATTATTTATAAAAGTGTTTACTTCTAAATTTAATGCAAATTAAATTGTTATGGTTGGATGAGGTAAACATCGACACACAGTCCAACTATTGAGAGTGTAGCTGATCACGATCGAGGTTAGGTAAGAATGAATAATAAATAATGTATGAAAAATGAAAAATTTGCAACAATTTTAGGTAAGTTGAGAATCGTGACAGCTTTTGTCTCAAAATCAGTGCGAGACGGATCGTACGACACACAGTCAGTACACGCTCAAGCACATATCATCAGAATAACTTTATAAGCAAATCATTTCCTTTAAATTGCTTATAAATTTAATTCGCTTTTTAAAACAATTCAGAAGAGGCTGACTAGCCTTTTTCTCTCGGTTAAAAATGCCAATAAATAGGCTATAGTGAGTAAAACCAGGAAATTTTGATTAAAATCAATAATTATAATTACCGAGATTTTTGTCTAAATAAACCAAGTAAATCTATATCAATAGCTGGGCCTATTTTTGGAGTTTAAAATTTTCCTTATATTTAACCGGTAAAATTAGGCTGATCAACTAGGCTAAATCCTCTTATTTTCAGAACCATAAAATTCACCATAGATTTTTATGTAATTTCGGTACTACAAAATTTAGCCTAAAATTTTATATCTATAAATATATGAAAATTACGCATATTTATCTCTAGCAGCAATGAGAATTTTCCTTACCTCGGTGTCTGCTCGTAGCCTGCAATGCCTTTAGTGACTAGACTCTGTAAGTCTGATTTGCTCGATCAATTTCCTCGGAGCTCCTACCCTCGGGTTTCCCGATTTTAGAAACCTCTGAAGGTTCTTTTTCTATTCCCAAATATATATATATATATCCAATTTTTTTTGTATATATATATATATTTACTTTTTCTTCCTTTTTTTATTGAATTCCTTTTTTCCTTCCCGTCAAATTTCTTCTTCTTATTCTTCTCTTCTTCTTCACGATTACCACCCAGCCCTTCGTTCATGTCTTCCTCCTCTTCCCTTCACCGTCGTTTCCTTCCTTCCATAACGGATATGCCCGGCGCCAGAGTCCTTTCGATCACCCCGTTACCAGCTCCCACGTCCAACCTCCTCCATTCATTCTCCTTTGCCTCTCTCGGTCCCTTGCCTTGGTCCTCTGTGTTCTACTTTCAGCTTCTTCTCGATTTCCATTTCTTTTGTTTTCCTACCATGCCTGCCCTGTTTCAGCTTACTTCCACCACCATCATCAATCTTCCTTCTACTGTTCATTTCCTGCTGTAGGGCCAAGGGGTGGAGTCCCCTGCTTCCGCTTCCATTTCAGTTTCATAGAGGTATCGAACCCTCTGTTTCTCTTCTTGAAAAGCTCTTACAACGATGGCATGGGCTGTGAAATACCAACCCCTTCTTGCTTTCTCTTCAATCACCTCCCCCTCTTATGCACTCCTTCTCACTTGCTGTAGTTCCCAAAGGTCGATGTCCTCTGTTCCAGCTCACTTCACCCCCTGGCTCTCGATTTACTGTTTCCCCTCTCGGCACCCTTCTCTATCAGCACAATTCTTCAGTGCTGCCTTCTTCCTTGTCTTTCTACGGCTTATCAACATCTCCCCTGCCTCCCATCACCAACTTCTCCAGCTTGCTTCTGCCTCTTTATTGTGTCTGCCCCTGTATACTCTTGCTTATCTTCTCTTATCGTATGATCTTCTTCAGTTTTCTCTCCTCTGATCCAGCAACCACTGCTTCCTCACATGCTCATTTTTCAGCTTCAATTCGGCTCGATTTGAGCTTTAATAATAGCTTTAATATTCACGCCTGTTTCCTTGCTTTACTGCTTCCAACTTCCTTTCTTCCACTATAGGTTTCGGTGTCAGGACTTAAGTTTTAGTGCTCCTTTCTTGCTTCCAGTAATGCTCCGTTTCTAGTAGCTAACTTAGTTAACCTCAGTCATCTATAGTTTCCCCTTGTCTTGTCTACTCTGACTTCACCCACTTGCAACTAAAAATTGGTGTACACCCATTAGCCTGCCAACCTACCATCACGTCTGCCCTAACTACTATAGTTAACAATAGCAGTCTTGGGACCATTGCTACTCTGGCTTTTCCTCCTTCCACCTAAACTATGTGGGTGCTGAACAATTGCTTCACGTTTCCTTCTCTTTTTGACATTTGTTGTTGTTTTCAACAAGGTATGTGCACATTTTACTCCTCCAAATTTCAGGCCTGCAGACCGAACTACTTTCATCAGCCCCATCCTTTTTAATTCAATTTTCACTGCCCCATACATGTGCCATTGCAGAAGAAGTACTTCAAAATTAATGTCCATTAACTTGTTTTCTCTTCAACTCCTTCACATTCTGACTTTCACCTAAATATTAAACCAATATTTTTATGTTTATGTGTTGTCGATGGTGACAACTCGGCTTCTATACATATTTACTGGTTTCCTTCAATTGTTGCTAACGACAGCAACCAAGCAAGCTTGGGTTCGACTTCCATAGTTTCGTACATAAGTATATATATATATATATATATTCATCTATGTATATATATTTGTACACATATATACACTTATATGTATACAAGTGCACATTCATTCCTAATTATGCATGTGCATATTTATGTACCTTGTACATATATTTATATATACATATAAATCTTGAGAAATAAGTAAAGTGTTGTATACATTTAAATAGACATGTATGTCTATGTAGTATATAAAAATAATGTTAGTATATAAGAATAAAGTTAGTCTAATATTTATATTTAAATCAGTCCACCCATACTTACATATTTAATCTTAATTGCCTAAGATAATATTTATAGCCAACACCGAGTACATTGAAATTTTGTGGTACTTACATTTTCCCCTCCTTAGGAAATTTGGTCTCCAAATTTTACAATGTCATCAGTTCTCAAACAAGTATGGGTATTTTTCCCGCATTGAGCTTTCCAATTCCCACTTGGCCTCTTCCGAAGTGTGGTACTACCATAAGACTTTGATCAAAGGAATCGTCTTAGACCGTAATGTCTTTTCTTTCCTGTTCGAGATCCGAATCGACTTCTCCATATATTTCACATCCTCTTTCAATCCCAGTGGTTTATACTTGATTACATGTGCTGGGTTCGGATGATACTTGCGAAGCATTAAAGCGTGGAAAACGTTGTGGGTACTGGATAATTCTGGCAGCAATGCCAATCTATTAGCTCATCTCATATTCGGTTTAAGACCTTGAAAAGTCCAATGTATCAGGGACTCAGTTTTCCTTTCTTTCTAAATCTTGTTATACCATATCTTTAAGATGCTGACATATGAGGCTTTTAGTCACAATTTCAATTATATCTCTTATTGTCCCTCATTACCAATATATCTTCAGGAGATTCGATAAATCCTATTATTCTCCGAATGTGGGGTATATCTCTGTAAATAAGTCTCTGACGACATCAATTCCATTAACTATAGATCATTTGGTATACAATTATATTTTTAAATCTCAATAAATTATCAGTACCTATACTCAAGCTAGTTGTAGCACCCATCTGGGTCTGACCAGCCACATCAATGCAGTGTTTATCATTTTACTGTGCCTAGTCAATTCGATCAATTAAGTTCAGTTTTAACTCTCAGGCTAACCATCATGTAATGAATGTTGGTATCAAGAAGGGCCACATCTAAGTCGTGGCTCACTAAATATTTTAATAACTCATGTCCCTGACCAATATATATAATGTCATCTCGAAATCACTTCTGTTAAAAGCACTAACTCGAGTCATTCCCTTTTTCTTGTATTTGACAGCTTTTGTAAAATTTAATACTTAAACCTTCATGATCAGTAGAATTCCATAATTTTTCACCGCACAAGTAATAGTATCCTGACTTCAAACGCATATATTATGATTGCTAATTTCAATTTATGGGTCATGGGTACTTTTAGACACTGTCAAGTCTCTCAAGCGGGGAGGTACTTAGAAATACCTTTGTTAGCCATTAGACCTGACCATATAACTAATTATGAATATAAAGGTTCAAGGTTCAGTCTCAATAGAAAGTATGATACCAAAACTTATTGCAATTTCACATTTATCCTTTAGTCACAACTCATTCGTTTTCGGTTCATAACACTTAATCCGAATCATTTCACAAACCAGAGATTTTCTTACCTTGCATACATCTCTTATTCCTATATAACTTGTATTCAGGATTTATCCTATTCTAACACTTGTTTCTCTTTGTATATAAATTATAACGAAACCCTTTCCTTATTCCAATTAAGTCTCGCATCCTAAAACATTAGCACACCTAAATTTCAATCCTTAGATTCGAAACGTACTTCATACTCCAAAGTCTATTTATATATCAAAATTTTGAACCTTCTTAATAGTTTTGGGTTTTTCCCCACTGATTTATAATCCTTGTTTGGGGGAATCCAATTGACATCCATTCTTAATCCAACATGACCTAGAAGACTCTGGATCTCAAGTAATGCCAGTACACTCCAAAGTGGATCAGCAGGTCTAATAATTTCCTTATCATATAATTTCTGTAATTGCTTCATTAACTCTTCTAATTCAATTGAAGATATTCAGTATAGTGGTTTGAATATCAGTTTGGTACCAAGTACTGTCACGACCCAAAAATCAGAGTAAATTTTTTGTTTTTCTTTCATACTTACCTGTCCTCTGATCGTGACCACACTCCACTAATAATTGGACTGTGCGTCAATGCCAGTTCCACCATTCAATCATCATATAACTTAATTTCTTATTAAATTAAAGGTAAACACATGCGTTTTTCACTAATTCTTTCCCATTCATTTACAAGTGTTTACAATGTCTATACATCCTCGAAAGTTACTTACAAACATGTTACTGTGCTATTCTTATTTAGATACAATATGTACAAGTGTAAATACCTCAATTGATAGGCAGTAGCGGATATCAAGAATGCAGTACTCAGTCGCCTCAAAGTCTACTGGAGGAAATCTGTGTAGGAAAATGAAAGGGGTGAGCACATCAAGCTCAGTAAGGCAATCCTACGAATAAGTAGGCAACTATACTACCTACATGAACGTGGTGCCGTGCATAAGCCACCCTTTCTCCACACATTTCAAAATCGATGTTACAATCCATGATGTCATGATGTCATGTAAAACAAGTTCACATATGGATTTCAAAAGCATGGAAAACTCAACATGCAAATCTATTTAAAACATTGCATTCTCGTCAAAATTTCACAACACAGTCAGGACTCAACCCCTCCCTCGGTGTTCCTGACTCACACAATACCATGAAATCAAATGCTTTTCAAAGCAATAGTACTATACGATATAATGAATATCATGTAAAACCAGTTTACATCATTCATGGTTTTAAATAGCATGGAAATAACATCATGCAAATTTAGTTTAAAACCCAGTTTCATTCTCATCAAAATCTTATCTCAGTCAGGATCTAACCCCTCCCTCGGGTGATCCAGACTCATACAAAAATCCACAAAATGAGTTTCTCAAAACATCAACATGCAAGACTAGGCAATATATATATATATATATATCTTGGGCAAATAACTATGACGATGGCCATATGTCCTCATGATCCCACTACTACATGGATCCTAGTGTGCTGGGTCTAACCACTATCGATAACTGCCCCGAGAGGTGGGTCAGTCCATCCCGTTGGTCCTGCCCGATCACTAGCATCTGAAGATGCCACGCATCCGAAGATGCCACATAATCAATCCCAGCAAGGTACAACGTACTCTGTGGACCCATATCTCATATCCATACTCATGCCCTATCTCAAAACGTACGTGCGAGCCTATTTAATCAGTTTGACACACAGTCTACTTGACGCTCCAAGCATGGCTCATCGCATGTTCTCATAAAAGTAGTGCGAGCGATGCTCCAGCACTCTCATCAAATTAAGTAAAACTAGTGCGAGCTAAGCTCTAGCACTTTGTTACACAAATCATGTGAAAATCTGGTGCGAGCTAGGCTCCAGTACTCTATCATGAAAATCATGTAAAAATCTGGTGCGAGTTAGACTCCATCACCGTGTCACGAAAATCATATAAAAATCTGATGCGAGTTAGACTCCAGCGCCAATGCATGTAAAACTCTAGTGCGAGCTCTCACTCCAGCACAAATGCATGCATCACACAAATCAAGACTCGTGCGAGCTGAGCTCTAGCACGTCACATTTTCATAAAATCACGTAGGCGGTTACATTTCTCAAATCAATTTCAGAGAAAATCAATAGTGATTAAAGTTATGCAATGCTGTGCATTTTAGTTAAAAGTTAGCTAGTGTACCCATGATTGTGTCAAACCACCTCAAAAACAAGCAAGAACCTCTTGTTCTTGCTCCTTCTAACTTTTCCTAATTTTGGAAATTTTACCCTTCACAAGGGTATTTTGGTAATTTGCCCATCTGGGGTACTAAATTTTTTATCTTAAATCTAAACCCTTCAGACACTTTAAGAGACTACAAATGAAGTTGAAATTGTGTAAAGTTACCTCTAGCAGTTCGTAAAATTTCCTTACTTGGAATCACGTGCAAGTTTATTCCGTCTTGATGATACCAGGCCTCTCAATCCAAATTCGCTCCAAACAAGTCTACGGAGCTACATATAACCACATATTTGGGTCAATTCTAATATATTTATCAGTATTCCACTCTTACTGATCAAATCTAAAGTACTGGGCCCGTTTTACTTTATTGGGCCTGATTGCAGCTTAATGGGCCTCGACCCATTTTCAACCTGTTTCTACTTATTAAATCCCTTCTTCAGATTTACTGGGCTCATTTGGCTTACCACTAATCATCGGGCTTCGTTCCAAACTCATTAGATATCTCGTATACTATTAACAGTAATTACTTTAAAAATCTGAATAAAATTCCTTTTATGCAGAATTAATCTGTAAAACTCCGTAAAATAATTTTAACTCTGCATTAAGGACTCTAATTGTCATAATTAAAATATACTTACCCAATGCTATCCGAGGTACAAAAATCGGAGCTCAATCGGCTCTCGTTCGGGCTTTTTCGTAAACTGCACGATTAGATAAATCCGGGTTATTTTTCATTAAATATAATATTAAATAAAATTTTGGAATTTACCTGTAGGTTAATCTCGACCCTCAGTCAACTTACCCGAATCTCGAGTCGTCCCCGATAAATTTTCTTTCCTTTTTCCCTTTTCTTTCTTTTCTTTTCTTTTCCTTTCCTTCCTTTTCATTCCTTTTCCTTCCCCTTTCCTTTTGGCCAAACGGTACCGTTTCTGGTCTTTGCTGTCGTCGACGTTTCCAGCCGTTTCGCCGACCACTACCGGTCTCAAAAGGATCGCCTCTTCCTCCCGATCACGTCGGTGCCCTCCGTTCATGCCCAGCTACCGTGGATCGCCGAAATCGGGCCCGTTTTCCTCACGATTTTCTCCTCCTCCATTCGTCGATCACAGCCGTCGTCGGCGCACATCACCTGTGCCAACGTGTTCGCTGGCCTCTCCTCTTTCTCCTCGGGTCTTCGTTTGGGTCCGTCAATCGCCGGTGGCCGTTGTGGGTCTCGGTCTCGGCTATCGTTTTCGTCGATTTTCCAGTTTTTGGGTTTTTTCCTGATTTTTCGATTTTTAGTTCTTTTTTTTAATTATTATTATTATTATTATTATTATTATTATTTATAAGTTATTTTATTAATATTTTAATCATTAAAAATACTCAAACAATTCCAAAATATTTAATAAATTCTTTATTTTATTAATAATTAATTTATTTAATTTATTTATTTTATTTTAACCTTTTTTTCGGTATATTTTCTCCGTATTTTCGAGATATTGTCTCGAGTGAGTTTTCGGTAATTCCAAATAATTCTGAATCTTGATCAATTGGACTCGAAATTTAATTATTTCATTATTATTGATCAAGATTTCTCAAATCCATATTTTTAATGAAATTTTCTTATAGAATTTATATCGGATTTTGATCTTTTGACCATTTTACCCTTGCACGTGTTCGGGATCAATCCAATCCAACTTCCCTTCACGAACACTCATGTCGTGTTTTAAATCCTTATCTCCAGTCCGAATCCCATTCATTTAATTTGTGACCATTTTCAATCCTTTATAAGAAATTACGATATAATTTCGGGTCTTACAAGTACTAATCAATTTCAAAACTTCATTTTTCTATCTAGTGGTAACTCCGGTAGATCATTCGGATATATGTCGAAAAACTCCCTATCTAGAGAAATGTTTCCTTATTCCGAACACACCTTATCTTTATCAATCATATAAATAGTGTGACCTTCACTTATTGTAAACACCACAAATTTCCTACATTTAATTAGACTATATAAAAATGAGAATAATATATTTTAATGGAAGTGTGAATATTCATTGTAGGACTCGAGGAGTATAGGAGCCGAGAAGCCCGTGAATGACAGGGAACCCGAAGATACAAGAAGTGATGAAGCAAATGCAAGTATGGAGGGATCAAAAATAATTTTGATGTAAAAACTTATATCGGGGATTTATGAGGAATGATGAAATCTCGATAATATTTCATTTTCAAAATAATGAAAATTTCATGGAAGGCATGAACATTGTTTCATTTGGGTAAATTTTTTTTAAAAAAAAGAGAAATGTATGTATGTATATATGTATATACATACGTATATATATATATAAATGTATATATACTAGACAAATTTAAATAGATAGATAATAATGTAAATATATAACAAATATATATGTTGGGTGATATATTATGTAATATAGGTTGATAAATAAAACCAATCAAAAACAATCAAAACAAATAATAACACTAAACAACAAACGAATAATATATATATATAAATATAACATATATTATTATTATTATTATTATTATTATTATTATTATTATTATTATTATTATTATTATATACATATATTAATATAATATATATATATATATAATATTGTACGAAATTGGCTTTCAAAGAAAGCCAATTCCATTTGTTGCATTTTTGAAAAGTTCAGAATCAGTAGCTGGGAGCGGGAAAGGAAAAAGAAAAGAGAAAGGAGAAGAGGAAGAAGAAGGAAAGGGGGAAGAGAGAGCTGGTCGGCTGAAAGAGGAAGAAAGAGGAGAAGAGAAGAAAACTGATCGACCGAGAAGGGAGAGGAAGAAAGAAGAGAAAGGAAGAAAGAAGGAAAGGGAGAAAGGGAAGAAAGAAAGAGGAAGGAAGCAGAACAGGGGTTGGAAATAGAAGAAAATCGAGGGAGCTGAAAACTGGAAGTGAGACCGTGAGGCAGAGGAGAAGGAGAAGAGCAGACCGAGGGTGAGAGTGAAGCAGAACCAGGAAACTAAAGCAAAACAGAATTGAAGCTAGGAACAGGACCGAGTGGCAGAGGAGAATGAGAGGAAGACCGACGGGAAGAAGAAGACCGAGGCTGGAGCTGGAGCCGACCCGAGAGGAAAGAAAATTGAAACAGAACCGAAGTAGACCGAGAGCTGGAGGAGAAGCAAATTGAAGTAAATTGAAGCAAACCAAGGGGTTGAGGGAGAGCAGAACCGAGAGGCTGGAAGGGAGCAGACCGAGAGTGAAGAGAGAACAAGATCCGAGAGCTGAAGGAGAAACAGGGGTCCAGTGAAAGAAGAGGAAAAGTGATCGATGATGTAGAGGGTCACGGTGAAGCAGGGGACGAGACAAAAAAAGAGACAAGGTAAAATTTATATATGTAAATTTAATGTACATATATATATATATAATATGTATATATATATATATATGTTTGAGATATAGGCTTGTTAGTGTGAATTAAGATGTATGTGAAATAAAAAATGGAAAAATGGAGAGTAGACCAATATATATATATATATATATATATATATATATACATGTGATAAGGAAAAATGAAAACAAATAATAATAATATATATAGGTGTATATACTTATGTGTATATACATATAGGTGTGTATGATAAGGGTGTATGTTAGTATATGTAAATACAAAAAAATATATAGTAATAAAAACATATAGACATACGTGTTGGCCTAGGTATGTACAATTATACATACACACGAAGTAGTAATGAATAGGTTACGATTTTAATGCAATTCAGACAATTCGCATGAATAGGATGCTAAGTATACAATTTCGGTGTAGGAGAATCGTAGAATGAATTAAAGGAGGTACTAAGAGACGTCACCACTCGAACTCAAAAATTTCAATAGATCGAGGTAAGGGTGTATAATTTAAAATGGTAATAGTTACTTTCTGAACCATGATTAAGGAAAATTTACAAAGATTTGAACTATGATTTTCAAGCATGTTTTATGCTTTTGTTTTCTGAGTAAGAAAGAGTTTTCTGAGTTGTATTCTGAATAATTGCATATTTCTGAATTTGACTTCTAAATAAGAGCATATTCTCTGAAATTGTCTTTTGAATAAGATGATTTTATTTTGATATTTTTATATATGAAAACTATAGTATGTTTTGAGACTAAAGGTCATTTATGTTGTATACTAACGCATGTCATGCTCACCTTTGTGGCGTCTGAACTTCACTTGTGCAGTGTTTGAACTTCGCCTGTGTGGCGTCTGAACTTTGCTTTTGTGGCGTTTGAACTTCACCTGTGTGGAGTCTGAACTTCGCCTGTGTCGCGTCTAAACTTCGCCTTTGTGGCGTCTGAATTCCACCTTCGGGTGTCTGAATGCTGTACGAACTTGATCTCGTCTACAGCCTTACCATGGCCATAGGTTCTGAATTCCCTCTACGGAGGATGATTTTGTTATTGCCGCATGATAATTACATGGGCCAATATAGTCTCTATCTGAACTAAACTCTGTTTTTTTTTTTTTCAGAATCTGACTTTATGATATGTGATTTTACATGTATTCAAGTTTTAAGAATTCTGAATATACGAAAACGTTATGTGATAACTGTTAAATACAAGTACGTAAAGAATTACGTTTTAAATCATGACGTTTTCGATTTTTCTTAGTTTTCGAAGGTCCTTATATTAGTTTTAGAGAGTAGTCATTATACGTATTATTATGTTTTTCTACATATTTGAATTATTAAGACCCTTTTAAATGCATTTTCTTACTGGGCTTTTTCCCGAAAACTCACCCCTCTACCTTTCAGATTATTTGCAGTGATCTATAGGCGTGACCTGTAGCGTACACGACGTAAGCTGGTAGGAAAGAGATACCCTAGGCTACTTTTTGTACACGTAGAAAGGTATACAATTACATTCCTGTACCAGACATATTTGTATGCACAGACATATATTGGAAATATTTTGTTGGGATGTAATTTGTAAGGAAAATAATATAAAGGATATTACCTTTGGGATTATATTTTGTGATGATTAGTATTGAACCGAATTGGATGTATTGGGTTGTAAATGTGGATTTGGAAAGTATGCTTGATAGTTGTGGATATCTAGGATTGTTAAAACAATCGATTTGCATGTGGGTAGGCTAATATATAAGCTGTTATGATGCCGAAATTTCTATCGGCCATATAAGTCAAAGTATTGGAATTTAAATACAATTATGGATAAAGAATTAGGAAAAGTGATTTGACACTGAACAGGAATACAACCTAAGTGAATAAGGGAATAAGTGGGTAAATTAAGTTCAAAAAAAATCCCCCAATTTTCAAGGATCAAGGGTAGTTACAGTTAAAGGTGGTATCAGAGCGAAGGTTGTCTAGTACTATCAGTGTCGAAATTAAGGATAAAAAAATTACATCCCAATGTTTATGCTTGTCTGGTTGTAGGTAATGTATACCTAATGACTTTAAGGTTTGATTTTTGGAATTACACGCAGGTATTAGATCACTTGCATGATGAGTGGAAGACGAGGACACCCTCGGAGGCAGGCTCAACCGCCTCCACCTCCTTCACCGCAGCCAGAGAGTCCCAATACTCGTATGGCTCAATTAGAGCAGTGTTTGGAGTAGCGCCTCGAGCGAGGCTTGGAATCGATAGCTGCCATGGTTGCCCAACACCTAGGGGCAAACGTTTCTGATTCAGCTTGCACGATACCAATTCCTACTCTGGTGCCAACTCCTCCACAAGCACCACCACCTCCTCTTCCACAAGTCCATCCAGTACCTATGGCACCTCAGCTTCCTGGACAGGCCCGGATGGAGGAGAGGGATATCAGTAGGATGAGGGACTTCCTGAAGATGAAGCCTCCAGCATTCAAGGGGATTAAGGATCTAGTAAAGGCTGAAGAATGGCTGGTAAACCTTGGGAAGATCTTCAATTTTTTGGGGTGTTCTGATGTTGAGAAGGTTTCGATGGCCACATACATGCTGAAGGGCCAAGCAAAGTATTTGTGGGGATCCACCAAGGTCCTTCTGACTGCTTAGCATCTGGTGATTAGTTGGGATGCATTCTCCACAGCCTTTAGAAATCAGTATGTTCCACGAGCTGCCCAGCAGAAGTTGAGGATGGACTTTTTGAATTTGTTACAGGGCAGTATGATCGTGGATGAGTACGAGAGTAAGTTTACGATGTTGATGAGGTATGACTCGGAGACATTCCAGAATGAAGAGCATCGTACGGAGAGGTTCCTAGCAGGGTTAAGGCCAGCTATCCGAGATCGTCTTTTGGGGTTATGGATTACTAAATTTCAGGATGCCCTGGGTAGAGCACAGATGATTGAGAGGGGTCTAAATGTTACACAGATGGAGTATGGCCTTAAGGGAAAGAGCAGGGATAAGAGTAAGCAGAAAGAGATTGTGAAACAGGATTTTCGAAAGGGCCAACCCAAGAGGCAGAGGACGGATGAGTTTCGACCTGGACTTGATAGGCCCACGGTTCCTATATCTACCCCACAGATTACCAGAGGCTTCCAGCAATACGAGAGATTATGTACTAGTTGTGGTAATTTTCATAGAGGTATGTGTCACTGGTCCTCAGGGAGTTGCTTTAGGTGTGGACAGAAGGGACACCTGATTAAAGATTACCCACTAAATTAGTTTCCACAGCCTCCGAAGCCACCACGACAACCTGAGAGACAAGCTCCCTAGAGACAAAACCCACAGAGATGGGCTGCCGCAGTAAAGAAGAGCAAGAAGCCTGTCACTTAGGGAAGAGTCTTTGCCTTAGACAAAGAGACTGTTGATGCCTCCACTGAGACCATTCGGGGTAAGCTTTTAATTTGCAATCATGAGGCACACGTATTGTTTGACTCAGGTTTCACACACTCATTCATATCACCCCATTTTGCACATAAATTGCACATTAAGTCTGAATCTCTAGATTTTACGTTGCACGTTAGTACACCCATGTATAAATCACAAAAGACTGATATGGTGTGTAGAGATTGTGAAATCAAGGTAGGAGATAGGATCATATTAGCAGATCTAATCTTGTTGAGCATGTATGGCTTTGATGTAATTTTGGGTATGGATTGGCTAGCCACCAACTGTGTAAGTTTAGACTGCTACTCTAAGACTGTAACATTCTCCTTACCTAGTAAGTTTGATGTATGCTTTGCAGTTAAAGAATAAATTTTATGATTTTGACTATTGATGAGAATTTTTTATGAACGTGTTAATGTGAAGGTTATGTTGCATTCATCCTCGATACTAGTCAGGAATGTCCAAGTATTCAGGACATATTAGTGGTATGTGAGTTCCCAGATGTATTCCCTGAGGAACTATCGGGACTACCACCGGAGAGAGAGTTAGAATTCACTATAGACTTTGCACCAGAGACTCAGCCAATCTCAAAGTCTCCTTACCGGATGGCCCTTGTTGAACTTGAGGAACTGAAAAAGTAGTTGTAAGACCTGCTAGACAAAAGGTACATTAGGCAAAACGTATCCCCGTGGGGAGCTCTGGTATTATTTGTGTGGAAGAATGATGGTAGACGCAGGTTATGTATAGACTACAGGCTGCTGAACAAGGCCACAATTAAGAATAAGTATCCCTTGCCCAAAAGAGATGATGATTTGATCAGCTAAGAGGGGCTACAGTGTTCTCGAAGATTGACCTGAGATCGGGCTATCACCAATTGAGGATTAGGAAGGAGGATTTTTCAAAGACAGCCTTCAGAACGAGATATGGCCACTATGAGTTCCTCATGATGCCTTTTGGTCTAACAAATGCCCCAGCTGCATTCATGAGCCTGATGAATGACGTGTTTTGGGAGTATCTAGATCGGATCGTCATAGTTTTCATTGACGATATTCTGATCTACTTAAAGTCCCGAGAGGAGCATAAGCAGCATTTGAGAGTAGTGCTCCAAACTCTCAGAGAGAAGCAGTTGTATGGAAAGTTGGATAACTGTGAGTTTTGGTTGGAGCAAATAGCATTTCTGGGCCATATTATTTCTAAGGACGGGGTGTCAGTGGATCCGTCTAAGGTTGTGTGAGATCTAATAATTTTAGACGTATTTTAATTATGTAATATGAACTTGAAGTGTAATTTATTAAGCTAAGTAGGTATATGTGATAAATGAGAAATAATCCAAGTAGTAAACTGTGGAAATTATATTTGGAGATTTACATGTTAAGTGTTTAACCTAAGTGTGAAACTATGAGGTCAGATCGATCTTGGAGAAGGAGAGATCGATCTGGTAAGCTAAAAATGACAAGGAAAGAGGAAAGTAAGTGAGCAGATCGATCTCCAATGGAAGAGGATCGATCTCCTTATGATTCTGTTTGAGAGAAGATCGATCTTATGAGGAAGGGATCGATCTCCAAATGTTTCTGTTTGGGAGAAGGTCGATCTCCTCAAGAAGCAGATCGATCTCATGAAGCCATTAAGAGATCGATCTCACCCCTCGACAGATCGATCTCCTAGGCATAAAATTACCCAAAATTATCCCTAAATTCAAATGCAGATCGATCTCATCAAGAGCCAGATCGATCTCCTACCCTCCGTCTATATAAGGAACCCTTGCTTTCTCATGCAATTTCACTTTCTCTCTCTTCAAAACCCCATTTTCACCCGAGCCCTAGCTTTCTCACTCATCCAAAGCACACATTTCGATCCAAATCAGAGGTTGTGGCAAGAAGGAAAGTTGTTCCTCATCGAAGGGAGAACAACATACTTAGAAATCGAAATACGGATTGAATCGAGGCAAGAGATAAGCTCTCCACAAGTTTTTGGATAATTTCTAAACCTCGATCTTGATAGTTGAAATGATTTTGGTGATAATGGTTGTTGGCATTGTGTTGAAATAGCTAGAAAATGATTAGGGATTTATGAAATTACAATGTAGTTGGAGTGATGATGATATTTAGCAATTTTGGTAATTTTAGAAATTTTGAGTTATAAATGGAAATTTAGACAATGTGGTGAATTAGCATAGATATTGTAGCATGGGAAGTGTAGGATGTTGAGATGTTGTGAATGAGATTTTAGATTGTGATAGAGTTATGAGAATTGAGAGATTTGAGGTGTTATGAGCATTTATGCTCTATTTTGAGAATTGAGGTTACTGTGATGATGAGTATTGATGTTTTAACATCGTTTGGACAGTTCGGGAGTTTCAGAGTGGAATGCAAGACTAGTCCATGACAAGGGGGAAACGATTGCACTATACGAGGTGCATAGAGGTAAGGGAAACTAAACCATTTGTGTATGTGATTTGTGAACTATTATAGCACGATTTATAAAACAAGCATGTTTGATGTGTTGTGTTTTGATGAGAATGCACACGATTTTTATAGTCAGTTGGAGCCCAATGTTTTTATGAGTTTATAAGCTACGTGTGAAACCGCTATATAAACCGTTGAGTTTGTGTGAGAAATGAATTAGGCTCTACGTTAAGGCAATATTGAGATTTGAGAAATGTGTGCGTGTCTTGCTGGTTGGAACTCGGTTTTAATATGTTTTGTGTTGAGTACAAAACGGTTTTAAATGAGTTTCATTAGAAAAAAACCACTATAAGTTCTACGTGAAGGCAAACCAGTTTTATATGATAATGGCTATTGATAAAGACTTAGGTGTGTAATTTTGAGTATACACCGGGCATTACTCTGGTAGCATGTAAGCCCGATTCTTCTTCGTTTTGGTAACGTGAGACACCCTATTTGGTGGCTGTGCCACGAGTGAACCCTATTCTGTGGCTGTGTCAGTATATTTGGTGGCTTTGCCACGTGAGACACCCTATTTGGTGGCTGTGCCATGAGCGAACCATATTCTGTGGTTGTGCCACGTATATTTGGTGGCTTTGCCACGTGAGACACCCTATTTGGTGGCTGTGCAACGAGCGAACCCTATTCTGTGGTTGTGCCACGTATATTTGGTGGCTTTGCAACGTGAGACACCCTATTTGGTGGCTGTGCCACGAGCGAACCCTATTTTGTGGCTGTGCCATGTTTATTTGGTGGCTTTGCCACGTGAGACACCCTATTCTGTGGCTGTGCCACATATATTTAGTGGCTTTGCCACATGAGACCCCCTATTCTGTGGCTTTGCCACGTGTGAATCTAAATCAGTGGCTATGCCACGTGTAATTAGTGGCTGTGCCACGTGTAAATCTAAATCAGTGGCTATGCCACTTGTGTTTGGTGGCTGTGCCACATGTGAATCTAAATCAGTGGCTATGCCACGTGTGTTTGGTGGCTGCGCCACGTGCATTATCATTACAGTGATTTTATCACGTTTATCGAGAAAAGCCATTATCGCATTATTTTCACATGCTCGTTACTGCTCTATACTGAGCCTTTTATTTCATGTTTCCACATGGTTTCGAGATATGAGAATGCTGTTTTGAGAACTTTCATGCTATGGCTTTCAAATAAGTGTACTGAGTTTCACATACAAATAAATACTTTATAATGTGCATTATGGTTTATAGAATGAGTCCCTTGCCCCCTTACTGAGTGATTTAGAAGCTCACCCTGTTTTCTCCCCCCTCAGATTTCTTCAAGTGAAAAGGGTTTCTCTGCGACGTACGGAGTAGTGGCTAGTGGAGAACTTGAGCTCAGGCCATATATTTTGTTTTGAGGTATCATTTATCCTTTCATGTACCCAAACAATTATTGTAATTACAGACACTTGATGTATAACCTTGTATGGGATGTATTAGGATTAATTAACTTAATATTGAGTAATGTATATGATATGATATATACTATCTAATGATGAGATCCTGAGGTATGATATGCATGATGATGTATGACACTGCACATGAATGCACCCTTAATTGTGATTTGATGAGTAAAAAGTTTTTAAATTAACCCTATTTTTCACGTTTCTAGGGTGTGACAGAGTTTTCTTGGTATCAGAGCTTAGGGTGTTTAGTACTGTCAGTGTCGGTTAAATGAAATAGAATACATCCCAAGTGTCTGTAATAGTCTGGTCATGAACTAAATTTGAGGATTGAGATTTTAATCGATTTTGATATGTACGCGCAGAAGACGAGTTGAGATAGAGAATGAGTGGACAACGAGGTAGTTCGAGGAGCAGGCAGAGTCCCCTCCGCGACCTATCCCACAACCAGAGAGTCCTAACTCTCGATTTAATCGGATTGAGGCCGATGTGAGGTAAGGTTTTGAGCATATGGTAGCGCTATTCGTGCAACACTTTGGAGTTAATGCCTCGGGTACTACTCCTTCACCACCACAAGGACCTCCCGTACCCCCAGTACAAATAGACCCAGTGCCTCCTGTCACTCAGCCTGATGACAGAAGTGTGATCCGACTTAAGGATTTTCTGAAGATGAATCCACCCACATTTAGGGGAAAGAAGGATCCTACAAAGGCTGAGGAGTGGCTGACGGAGTTGAGAATTATATTTGATTATCTAGGGTGCACCGATGCTGAGAGGGTCAATATGAGTATCTATATGTTGAAGGGGAGAGCTCGAGATTGGTGGGGTACCACCCAGGGTATTCTGATGTCCCGCCAGGATGTGATTGGTTGGAAAGAGTTTCAGAGAGCCTTTAGGACCTAATATGTACCACGAGCCGCCCAGAGAAAGAAACAGGCCGAGTTTTTGAGTTTGGTACAAGGTGATATGTCTGTGGATGACTATGAGAGCCAATTCACCTCGCTATTGAGATATGACCCAAAGACCTTTAAGGATGAAGATCTGCACAGAGAAGTTTGTGTATGGATTGAAGCCCATCATCAGAGATAGATTGATAGGGCTATGTATTACTGAGTTTGGAGATGCTCTGAGACGAGCACAAGAGATTGGAAGAGGAATTGAAATGGTACAATCCCAGAACGAGCTCAGAGTGATGAATAGAGATAAGGGTAAGAGGCCAGTGACTTTTCAAACAGACGCTCGGAGAGGTTCCTTCAGAAGAGGAAGAATTAAGGTGCAGAAGGGTAGATTAAAGAGACCCAGAGGTTACCCTAACATTAGGGAGACCCTCGAGATGTCATGCCTGAGCTAAGGGTTTGTAGAAATTATGGTCGAATGCATGAGGGAAGTTGTACTGGGTTGATCCATAGATGTTTTAGATGTGGAGACATGGGTCACATGGTGAAAGACTGCCCTCAACCTCAGAAACCACATGTTCCGAAGCCCACTAGACAACAGCCTCAAAGAGTGAACCCCCAGAGATGGGCCACTGCTGCAGAGAAAGGGAAGAGGCCTGTTACACAGGGACATGTGTTTGCCCTAGATAAGGAGACCGCAGACACTTCTGCAGAAACTATAAGAGGTACACTCTCTGTCTGTGATTATAAGGCTCATGTGTTAATTGATTCAGGATCCACCCATTCGTTCATTTCTGAGCATTTTGCATGTAAATTAAACTTGAAGTTTAAACCTCTAGAATATATACCACATGTAAATACCCCTATGCGTGAATCCCAGAGAACTGAGTTAATCTGTAGAGGATGTGAAATAAAGGTAGGAGATAGAGTGATGTTAGCAGATCTAATCATATTGAATATACATGGGTTTGATGTAATTCTGGGGATGGATTGGTTGGCAACCAATCGAGTGAGTTTAGACTGCTACACTAAGATTGTAACTTTCTCCTTACCTGAACCTTACAGTATACGTTTGAAATATTGAGTAAGTAGATGTATGGAATTTTGTAAACAATTTGAGAATTTTAATATTATTTCAGAGAATATTAAATATGATTGTTCATGTGAAGGTTATGAAACACTCATCTCAGATGATGATCAAGAACATCCGAGGATTGAGGATATACCTGTGGTGTGTGAATTTCTGGATGTTTTCCCAGATGAGTTGCCAGGTTTGCCACCAGAGAGAGAGCTGGAGTTTACCATTGATTTGGTACCAGATACTCAGCCGATCTCTAAACCTCCCTACAGGATGGCATTAGTGGAACTTGAGGAATTGAAGAAACAACTACAGGAGTTATTAGATCAAGGGTTCATTAGACCCAGTGTTTCACCGTGGGGAGCACCAATTTTATTTGTTAAAAAGAAGGATGGTAGTCTCGGATTATGCGTAGAATACCGATTATTAAATAAAGCCACAGTGAAGAATAAATACTCACTGCCCAGGATTGATGATCTACTTGATCAGCTGAGAGGGGCCTCAGTCTTTTTTAAGATTGATTTGAGATTGGGCTATCACCAATTGAGGGTCAAGGAAGAAGATATTCCAAAGATGGCCTTCAGGACGAGGTATGGGCATTATGAATTTCTGGTGATGTCTTTTGGATTGACGAACGCCCCTGCAGCATTTATGAGATTAATGAACGAGGTGTTCAGAGACTATCTAGATAAATTTGTGATAGTCTTTATTGATGATATCCTGGTGTACTCTCGGTCATATGAGGAACATGCACAACATTTGTGGTTAGTACTTCAGATACTCCGAGATAAACAATTATATGGAAAGTTTAGTAAGTGTGAGTTTTGGCTGGATCGGATAGCTTTCCTTAGTCATATAGTCTCAGAGGAAGGGGTATCAGTGGATCTAAGTAAAGTGGAGGCTGTGCTTAATTAGGAAAGACCGAGGGCAGTTACTGAGGTACGAAGCTTCCTTGGTTTGGTAGGGTATTACAGAAGATCTGTGAAAGGATTTTCCAGGATTGTCGCTCCTTTGACTAAACTCACGTGCAAGGAAACTCCGTTCATATGGACTGATCAGTGTGAGCTCAGTTTTCAGGAGTTAAAAAGGAGATTAACAGTGGCACCTGTGTTGACTATCCCTGAGGGATCAGGGGAATTTTTGGTGTATAGTGATGCTTCTCATCAAGGATTGGGGTATGTGCTTATACAGCATGGAAGAGTGGTCGCATATGGATCGCGACAGTTGAAAGACCATGAGTGAAATTACCCCACGCATGATTTGGAGTTAGCCACTGTGGTATTTGCCTTGAAGATCTGGTGACACTACTTATATGGGAAAAGATTCCAGATCTTCACTGATCACAAGAGTTTGAGATATCTCTTTGATCAGAAAGAGTTAAACATGAGACAAAGGAGATGGATGGAACTCCTTAAGGATTATGACTGCGAGATTCTATACCATCCGGGTAAGGCGAACGTAGTTGCTGATGCCCTGAGCAGGAAAAGTATGATATCTGCTATGATGATCAGGGAATGGGATTTACTGGAGCAGTTCGTCGAACTCCAGATCAGAGTTAAAAAGGTGGAGATTAGGTTCTTGGCTAGTTTACGAATAGAGCCCAAGATCATGGATCAGATTAGAACTGGGCAGCGCAGTGATCAGAGGTTGATAGATATGGTTAGCCAAGCTGAACAGCCTTCGCAGTCAGATCTCGCAATCAATGAGGATGGATTTTTGAGGTTCAGAGGACGGATTTGTGTGCCGGACGATGATACCCTAAAGAGACAGATACTGAGAGAATCTCATTGCTCGCGATACACCATGCACCCAGGGAGTACTAAGATGTACCGAGATTTGAGAAAGGTGTACTGGTGGAATGGTATGAAGCGAGACATGGCAGAGTATGTAGCCAGATGTTTAGTATGCCAGCAAGTGAAAGTTGAGCATCGGAAGCCTGGAGGACTACTACAGCCCTTACCTATACCTACATGAAAATGGGAGCATCTCACTATAGACTTTATTATGGGTTTACCGAGGACCCGAAGAGGTCGTGACGCTATATGGGTTATAGTGGATAGATTGACCAAGAGTGCCCACTTCCTTGCCATCAAGAGCACAGATACTGTGGATGCCTTAGCTGAGTTATATGTCAGTGAGATAGCTAGATTACATGGGGCTCCAGTGAGTATTACTTCTGATAGAGATTCTCGATTTACTTCCAGATTTTGGACCCAGTTTCAGGAGTCCATGGGATCTCGATTTAGTTTTAGTACCGGCTATTATCCTCAGACAGATAGTCAGTCAGAGAGGACTATTCAGACCCTGGAGGATATGTTGAGGGCGTGTACGATGGATTTTAAGGGATCATGGGATGATCACCTACCCCTAGCAGAGTTTGCGTACAATAACAGCTATCATGCAAGTGTTGGAATGGCACCTTTTGAGTCTCTATATGGCAGGAGGTGTAGATCCCCTATAGCTTGGGAAGAAGTTGGTGATAGAAAGATAAATGCTCCCGAGCTTGTTGAGCAAGCTGTACAGAGTGTGAAACTCATATGTGAGAGGTTACGGGCTACACAAAGTAGACAAAATAGCTATACAGATATGCGTAGACGGTCACTCGAGTTTGGTGTTGGTGATGCAGTATTTCTGAAGATATCACTGAGTAAGGGTATCATGAGATTCGAAAAGAAAGGAAAATTGAGTCCTCGATATGTAGGACCATTTGAGATTCTCGAGAGAGTGGGAGAGGTAGCCTACAGATTGGCATTACCCCCACGGATGTCCGGAATACACAATGTTTTTCATGTGTCTATGTTGAGGATGTACCACCTGGACCCTTCTCATGTCATAGAGTATTACGAGATGGACATACAAGAGGACATGAGCTACACTGAGGAACCCGTCCGGATTCTCGATAGAAAGGAGAAGGTACTTAGAACTAAGAGTATCCCATTAGTGAAAGTTTTGTGGAAACATCACTCAATGGAAAAGGCAACGTGGGAACTAGAGAATCTCATGAAGGAGAAATACCCTCATCTATTTGACTAGTTGAGTTGAATTTGGAGGACCAAATTCTTTTAAGGTGGGGAGGATGTGAGATCTAAGAATTTTAGACGTATTTTAATTATGTAATATGAACTTGAAGTGTAATTTATTGAGCTAAGTGAAAGGTATATGTGATAAATGAGAAATAATCCAAGTAAGTGAGCAGATCGATCTCCAATGGAAGAGGATCGATCTCCTTATGATTCTGTTTGAGAGAAGATCGATCTTATGAGGAAGGGATCGATCTCTAAATGTTTTTGTTTGGGAGAAGGTCGATCTCCTCAAGAAGCAGATCGATCTCATGAAGTCATTAAGAGATCGATCTCACCCCTCGACAGATCGATCTCCTAGGTATAAAATTACCCAAAATTATCCCCAAATTCAAATGCAGATCGATCTCATCAAGAGCCAGATCGATCTCCTACCCTCCGTCTATATAAGGAACCCCTGCTTTCTCCTGTAATTTCACTTTCTCTCTCTTCAAAACCCCATTTTCACCCGAGCCCTAACTTTCTCACTCATCCAAAGCACCCATTTCTGTCCAAATCAGAGGTTGTGGCAAGAAGGAAAGTTGTTCCTCATCGAAGGGAGAACAACATACTTGGAAATCGGAAGATGGGTTGATTCGAGGCAAAAGATAAGCTCTCCACCAGTTTTGGGTAATTTTTAAACCTCGATCTTAATAGTTGAAATGATTTTGGTGATAATGGTTATTGGCATTGTGTTGAAATAGCTAGAAAATAATTAGGGATTGATGAAATTACAATGTAGTTGGAGTGATGATGATATTTAGCAATTTTGGTAATTTTGGGAATTTTGAGTTATAAATGAAAATTTAGACAATGTGGTGAATTAGCATAGATATTGTGGCATGGGAAGTGTAGGATGTTGAGATGTTGTGAATGAGATTTTGGATTGTGATAGAGTTATGAGAATTGAGAGATTTGAGGTGTTATGAGCATTTATGCTCGATTTTGAGAATTGAGGTTACTGTGATGATGAGTATTGATGTTTTAACATCGTTTGGACAGCTCAGGAGTTCCAGAGTGGAATGCGAGACTAGTCCGTGACAAGGGGGAAATGATTGCACTATACGAGGTACAAAGAGGTAAGGAAAACTAAACCATTTGTGTATGTGATTTGTGAAATATTATAGCATGATTTGCGATTTATAAAACAAGAATGTTTGATGTGTTGTGTTTTGATGAGAATGCACGTAATTTTTATAGCCGGTTGGAGCCCAATTTTTTTATGAGTTTATAAGCTACATGTGAAATCGCTTTATAAACCATTGAGTTTGTGTGAGAAATGAATTGGGCTCTACGTTAAGGCAATATTGAGATTTGAGAAATGTGTGCGTGTTTTGTCGGTTGAAACTCGGTTTTAATATGTTTTATGTTAAGTATAAAACGGTTTTAAATGAGTTTCATGAGAGAAAAACCACTATAAGTTCTACGTGAAGGCAAACCAGTTTTATATGATAATGGCTATTAATAAAGACTTAGGTGTGTAATTTTGAGTACACACCGGGCATTGCTCTGGTAGCATGTAAGCCCGATTCTTCTCCGTTCTAGTAACATGAGACACCCTATTTGGTGGCTGTGCCACGAGCGAACCCTATTATGTGGCTGTGCCACGTATATTTGGTGGCTTTGCCACATGAGACACCCTATTTGGTGGTTGTGCCACGTATATTTGGTGGCTTTGCCATGTAAGACACGCTATTTGGTGGCTGTGCCACGAGCAAACCCTATTCTGTGGCTGTGCCACGTATATTTGGTGGCTTTGTCACGTGAGACACCCTATTTGGTGGCTGTGCCACGAGCGAACCCTATTCTGTGGCTGTGCCACGTATATTTGGTGGCTTTGCCACGTGAGACACCCTATTCTGTGGCTGTGCCACGTATATTTGGTGGCTTTGCCACGTGAGACCCCCTATTCTGTGGCTGTTTCACGTGTGAATCTAAATCAGTGGCTATGCCACGTGTAATTGGTGGCTGTGCCACGTGTAAATCTAAATCAGTGGCTATGCCACGTGTGTTTGGTGGCTGCGCCACGTGCATTATCATTACAGTGATTTTATCAAGTTTATCGAGAAAGCCATTATCGTATTATTTTCACATGCTCGTTATTGCTTTATACTGAGCCTTTTATTTCATGTTTCCACATGGTTTTGAGATATGAGAATGCTGTTTTGAGAACTTTCATGCTATGGTTTTCAAATAAGTATACTGAGTTTCACATACAAATAAATACTTTATGATGTGCATTATGGTTTATATAATGAGTCCCTTGCCCCCTTACTGAGCGATTTAGAAGCTCACCCTGTTTTCTTCCCCCCCCCCCCCGATTTCTTCAAGTGAAAAGGGTTTCCCTACGACGTACGGAGTAGTGGCTAGTGGAGAACTTGAGCTCCAGGCCATATATTGTGTTTTGAGGTATCATTTATCCTTTCATGTACCCAGATAATTATTGTAATTACAAACACTTGATGTATAACCTTGTATGGGATGTATTAGGATTAATTAACTTAATTTTGAGTAATGTATATGATATGATATATACTATCTAATGATGAGATCCTGAGGTATGATATGCATGATGATGTATGATACTGCACAGGAATGCACCCTTAATTACGATTTGATGAGTAAAACATTTTTAAATTAGCCCTATTTTCTGCGTTTCCGGGGCGTGACAGGTTGAGGCAGTACTTAAATGGGAGAGGCCTAAAATTGTTATAGAAATCTAGAGTTTTTTGGGACTAGCTGGATACTACAGGAGGTTTGTAGAAGGTTTCTCCAAGATTGCAGCTCCACTGACTAAGCCAATACGCAAGGATGTTCCATTCGAGTGGACTGATCAGTGTGAGCAGAGTTTTGAAGAACTCAAGAAGAGGTTGACTACCGCCCCAGTCTTAACCATTCCTAGTGGGTCTGGAGGCTATGCAGTGTACAGTGATGCATCATACCAGTGCTTGGAGTGTGTACTTATGCAGCATGGAAGGGGGGTCGCATATGGTTCTCGCCAGCTTAAGAACCATGAAAGGAATTACCCCACCCATGACTTGGAGTTAGCCGCAGTTGTTTTTGCTTTGAATATATGGCGGCATTATCTTTATAGAGAAAGATTTTGGATTTTTACTGACCATAAGAGCTTGAAATATATATTTGATCAGAATGAGCTAAATATGAGACAAAGACAGTGGATAGAGCTCCTTAAGGATTATGATTGCGAGATTCTATATCACCCGGGCAAAGTAAAAGTAGTGGCAAACGCTTTAAGTAGGAAGGGGATGATTTCTTTTATGATGGTCAGAGAATGAGAGCTGTTAGAGCACTTTGCCAAACTCAGTGTTAGTGTGGAAACAACAGATGTTGGGTTTATAGCTAGTTTACAGATTGAACCTAGTATACTTGATCAGATCAGAACTGGACAGAGAGGTGATCAGAAGTTATTGGACATGGTCAGTCAGGCGAAACATGACGTACAATCAGATTTTGTGGTCGGTGAGGATGGGTTAATGAGATTTAGGGGTCATATATGTGTCCCAAACGATGATGCCTTATGACAAAGGATCTTAAAGGAGTCCCATTGTTCTCGATACACCATGCACCCGAGAAGCACAAAAATGTACCAAGATTTACGGAATGTGTATTGGTGGGTCAGTATGAAAATAGATGTAGCTGAGTTTATGGCCAAATGTCTAATTTGTCAACAGATTAAGATCGAACACTAGAGGCCAGCGGGGTTTCTTAAGTCTCTTCTTGTGCCTACTTGGAAATAAGAGCACATTACTATAGATTTCATTATGGGTTTAACAAGGACTCGAAAGGGCCATGATGCAATCTGGATGATCGTAGATAGATTGACTAAGAGTGCCCACTTTCTAGCCATCAAAAGTACAGACTCCTTAAGTGCTTTAGCAGAGTTGTATGTGAAGGAGATAGCTCGGTTGCATGGGGCTCCCGTGATCATTACATCAGATAAAGATTCTCGATTCACCTCTAGATTTTGGGCTCATTTTCAAGAAGCCATAGGATATCAGCTTAATCTAAGCACAGCCTATCATCCTCAGACCGATGGTCAATCCGAAAGGACCATTCAGACCTTAGAGGATATGCTAAGGGCATGCGTTTTGGAGTTTAAGGGCTCATGGGATGATCGTCTACATCTCGCAGAGTTTGCTTACAACAACAGCTATCATGCTAGCATCGAGATGGCACCTTATAAGGCCTTGTATGGTAAAAGATGTAGGTCTCCAGTAGCTTGGGAAGAAGTGGGTGACAGAAGGATCTTGGCTCCCGAGTTGGTGGAACAGGCAGCAGAAGGTGTTCGAATAATCTGTGATAGACTTAAGACCGCACAAAGTAGGTAGAAGAGTTATGTGAACAAGCATAGGCGGCCACTTGAGTTTCAGATTGGGGACTCTGTGTTTCTTAAGGTATCTCCAAGCAAGAGTATCATACAGTTCGGGAAGAAGGGGAAGTTGAGTCCTCATTTCATTGGTCCTTTTGAGATCCTAGAGAGAGTGGGAGACGTAGCCTATAGACTTGCCTTACTACCACAGCTTTCGGGGGTTCATAATGTCTTCCATGTCTCGATGTTAAGGAAGTATAATCCGGATCCCTCACACATCATTGAGTATGAGCCCTTGAGCATTCAAGAGGATATAAGCTACATTAAGCGACCTATCCGGATTTTGGACAAAAAGGAAAAGATACTTCGATCAAAGACGATACCTCTGGTAAAAGTTCTCTGGCAGCACCTTTCGATTGAAGAAGCTACCTGGGAGCTAGAGAGCCTCATGAAGGAGAAGTACCCACACCTATTCTGATGGACTCGAATAAATTTGGAGGACCAAATTCTTTTAAGGTGGGGAGAATGTAAACACCAAAAATTTCCTACATTTAATTAGATTATATAAAAATGAGAATAATATATTTTAATCAAAGTGTGAATATTCGTTGTAAGACTCAAGGAGTATAGGAGCTGAGAAGCCCATGAATGATAGGGAACCCGAAGATACAGGAAGTGATGAAGCAATTGCAAGCATGGAGGGATCGAAAATAATTTTGATGTAAAAACTTATATTGGGGATTTATGAGGAATGATGAAATCCCGATAATATTTCATTTTCGAAATAATGAAAATTTCATGGAAGGCATAACATTGTGTCATTTGGGTAAATTTAAAAAAAGGAAAAAAGAAAAATGTATGTATGTATATATGTATATACATATGTATATAAATATATATGTATATATACTAGACAAATTTAAATAGATAGATAATAATGTAAATATATAACAAATATATATGTTGGGTAATATATTATGTAATATAGGTTGATAAATAAAAACAAACAAAAACAATCAAAACAAATAATAACACTAAACAACAAACAAATTATATATATCTATATATTATTATAACCTATATATATTATTATTATAATATACATATATATTAATATAATATATATATAGTATTGTACGGAATTGGCTTTCAAAGAAAGCCAATTCCGTTTACTGCTTTTTTGAAAAGTGCAAAGTCAGTAGCTGGGAGCGGGAAAGGAAAAAGAAAAGAGAAATGAGAAGAGGAAGAAGAAGGAAAGGGGGAAGAGAGGGCTGGTCGGCCGAAAGAGGAAGAAAGAGGAGAAGAGAAGAAAATTGATCGGCCGTGAAGAGAAAGGAAGAAAGAAGAGAAAGGAAGAAAGAAGGAAAGGGAGAAAGCGAAGATAGAAAGAGGAAGGAAGCAGAACAGGGGCTGGAAATAGAAGAAAATCGAGGGAGCTAAAAACTGGAAGTGAGACCGCGAGGCAGGGGAGAAGGAGAAGAGCAGACTAAGGGTGAGAGTGAACAGGAAACTAAAGAAAAATAGAACTGAAGCTAGGAACAGGACCGAGAGGCAGGGGAGAAGGAGAGGAAGACTGACGGGAAGAAGAAGTTCGAGGCTAGAGCTGGAGCCGACCCGAGGGGAAAGAAAATTGAAACTGAACTGAAGTAGATCGAGAGCTGGAGGAGAAGGAAATTGAAGCAGACCAAGGGGTTGAGGGAGAGCAGAACCGAGAGGCTGGAAGGGAGTAGATCGAGAGTGAAGAGAGAGCAGGACTCGAGAGCTGAAGGAGAAACAAGGGTCCGGTGAAAGAAAAGGAGAAGTGATCGGTGAGGCAGAGGGTCACGGTGAAGCAGGGGACGAGATTGTCACGACCCAAAACTACCCAAAAATCAGAGTAAATTTTTCATTTTTATTTCATACTTATCTATCCTCCGAATCGTGACCACACTCCACTAATAATTGGGCTGTGCGTCAATGCCAGTCCCACCATTTAATCATCATATAACTTAATTTCTTATTACAGAAAAAGGTAAACACATTCATTTTTCATTTATTCTTTTCCATTTATTTACAAGTGTTTACAATATCTATACATCCCTGACAGTTACTTACAAACATGTTACTGTGCTATACTTATTTAGATACAATATGTACAAGTGTATATACCTTAACATGATGGGTAGCAGCGGATATCAGGAATGCACTACTCGGTCGCCTTAATGTCTGCTGGAAGGAATCTGTGTAGGAAAATGAAAGGGGTGAGCACATCAAGCTCAGTAAGGCAATCCTACAAACAAGTAGGTAACCATACTACCTACATGAACGTGGTGCCATGCATAAACCACCCTTTCTCTACACATTTCAAAATAGATGTTATAATTCGTGATGTCATGATGTCATGTAAAACAAGTTCGTATATGGATTCAAAAGCATGGAAAACTCGACATGCATATCCATTTAAAACATTTCATCATCGTTAAAATTTTACAACACAGTCAGGACTCAACCCTTCCCTCGGGTGTTCCTGAATCACACAAAACCATGAAATCAAATGCTTTTTAAAGCAATAGTACCATGCGATATACTGAATGTCATGTAAAACCAGTTGACATCATTCATGGGTTTAAATAGCATGGAAAATAACATCAAGCAAGTTTCCGTTTAAAACCCAATTTAATTTTCATCAAAACCATACCTCAGTCAAGATCCAACCCCTCCCTCAGGTGATCCAGACTCACATAAAAATCCACAAATGAGTTTCTCAAAACATCAACAGGCGAGACTAGGCAATATATGTATATCTCAGGGAAATAACCAGGACTATGGCCATGTGTCCTCGTGAGCCCCTTTGCTACACGAATCCTAGTGTGCGGGGTCTCACCACGATCGGGAACCGCCCGGGAGGTGGGTCAGTCCAACCCGTCAGTCTTATCCGATCCCACGCATCCGAAGATGCCACTCGTATCCGAAGATACCACGCATCCGAAGATGCCACACGGTACAACGTACTCCATGCTACTTGTACGGTACAACGTACTCCGTGGACCCATATCATATCTCCATACTCATGCCCTGTCTCAAAACGCACGTGCGAGCCTATTTAATCAGTGTGACACACAGTCTACCCGACTCTCCAAGCACGACTCATCGCATGATTTCAGAAAAATAGTGCAAGAGATGCTCCAACACTCTCATAAAATCAAGTAAAACTAGTGCGAGCTGAGCTCTAGCATTCTGTACACATTTCATGTGAAAATCTTGTGCGAGTTAGACTCTAGCACCGTATTATGAAAATTATATAAAATTCTGCGAGTTAGACTTCAGCACCGTGTCACGAAAATCATATAAAAAAATCTGGTGTGAGTTAGACTCCAGCACCAATACATGTAAAACTCTAGTGTGAGCTCTCGCTCCAGCACTAAGGTATGCATTACACAAATCAAAACGCGTGCGAGTGAGCTCTAGCATGTCACATTTCTGAAAATCACGTAGGCGGCTACATTTCTCAAATCATTTCCAGAGAAAATCAACATCTGTTGAAAATATGCAATGCTGTGCATTTTTATTTAAAAGTTAGCCAACTTATTCATGCATGTGTTCAAACATCTCAAGACACGAGTAGGAACCTCTTGTCCTTGCTCCTCCCATATTTTTCCTAAAGTTGGAAATTTTACCCTTAACAAGGGTATTTTGGTAATTTGTCCATTCGAGGCACTAAAATTTTTTTTTGAAATCTAGACCCTTCAGACCATTTAAAAGACTGTAAATGGCATCGAAATTTCGTAAAGCTACCTCTAGCAGTTCGTAAAATTCCCTTACCTGGAATCACGTGCGAGCTTATCCCGTTTCGCCCGTACCAGGTCTCTCAGTCCAATTGGCTCCAAGCCAAGTCTACGAAACTGCATATAACCATATAATTGGGTCAATTCCATTATACTTATCAGTATTTTAATTATACTGATCGAATTTAAAACACTGGACTCGTTTTACTTTATTGGGCCCGATTGCGTCTTAATGGGCCTCGACCCATTTTTAGCTCGTTTCCATTTATTTAATTCCTTCATCGGGCCTATTGGGCTCTCAATACCCATTGGGCTTCATTCTAAACTCTTTGGATAGCCCGTATATCATTTACGACAGTTTACTTAAATTTCCAATATTATCTACTAAATGCGGAATTAAATCCATAATGCGTAAAAATTTCATTTCTAATACGCGAATAATTATATAAATTATCGTAAATGAGCTTTACTTACCCGAGATTATGTGATGTTGCGTAAATCGAAGTTCAATCGGCTCACGTTCTGAATTTATCGTCGAACTGCATAATTTATATTTAATTTCGGGTTATTTTCTGATTAAATATAATTTAAATAAATTTCTTTGAAATCAAATCGGTCACTTTTGACCGCTTACCGACTTACCCGAAGTCCGGTGTATCCCCAAAAATTTTTCCCTTTTCCCTTTTTCTCTTTTTCTCCCTTTTTTCTCTCTTTCTTGGCTGAACCAGTTTGGTCCGGTTCAACCCGATTCAGACCACCAGTTCAGTCAGGTTCGACCAGTTCGGTGCGTTACTGGCCGGTTCTCCATCTATTTTCGTCGCCAGCAGCTCCGCTGGGTTGTCCGATTCTCAGATCTGACCTCGATTTCGTCTAAGGCCGCCGGAAAGTGGCTTGTCCGGCCTGTTCTCTCCTGGTCGTCGGTACCCATTTCCTTTTCTGCCATTTTTTGCACCGTCCGTCGTTTCGCCGGTCGTGGCCACCACTAATCTGCTCGGTATCACGTGGGGGTCCCTTGACTGGAGGTGGTCGGGGTCGAATCGGTGCCGGTGGCCACTGATTTCGCTTCCCCTCTCCGCAACTTCTCTCCCTCGATCCGACGTTCTCCGGCGTCGGTGGGGCGCGTCGCCGGTACTAGGGAGGTCGCGCCGACGTCCTCTTCCTTTTTCGGCCCTCAGTTGGTCGATTGGGTAGCCGGTGGTCGTCTGGTCTTCTCCTCGGTTTTCAGCTTCATTTTTTATTTCTCTCTCCCCGATTTCAATTTCTGATTCTTTTTTTCTAATTAATTAATTAATTAATTAATTTTATTATATTTTAATCATTAAAATTCATTAAAATAATAAAAATATCTCCAAAAATTATTTTTCTATAATTGAATTTATCGGTCTTATTTCGTCTCTCCTGGTATATTTTTCGATTATTTTCAAGATTATTTTTCGAAGTAAAAATCTTGATTAATTCCGATTAATTCTCATAAATTCATATCTTGATCAATTTAACCCAAAATTTAATTATTTCTTCGTTATTGATCAAGATTTCTCAATCCCATATTTTTAATTAAATTTTGCTGTCGAATTTATATCCGCTTTCAGTCTTTTGACCGTTTTACCCTTGCACGTGTTCAGGATTAATTTAACCCGACTTCCCTTCACAAACACTCACTCATTTCACTTTTTAATCCTTATTTCCAGTCCAAATCCCATTCGTTTAAATTTGTGACCATTTTCATCCCACATAAAAATTTACAATTTTAATTTCAGGTCTTACATAATCTCCCCCACTTAGGAAATTTGGTCCTCCAAATTAGAACCAAGTTAGTCTGTAAATCACTCAGGATATTTCACACATATCATACTCTTAACTCTTATGTGACTTTTTTGGAGCGTACTATTACCAAAGGACTTTAATTAGGGAGATCGTCTTAAATCTCAACACTTCTCCTTCCTGTTTTAATACCCGAATCAAGTTTTTAACATATGTTATACTTTCATTGAGCTAAGCTGTTGGAGCTCATATCTGGTCACATACACTGGGTCCGGATAATATTTGCGAACATCAAAAGATGGGACACATCGTGGATGCCTGATAAATTAGGTGATAACGCCAACCTACAGGTCTTATCTCCTACTTTGTCCAATCTCTCAAAGGATTCAATATAACGAAACTCAATATTGATTCACCTCAGTGAATTCCAATGGTTTCTGTCTCTTGTCAGCATAGCTTTTCTGTCTGCTCTGATGTGTTCTTAATCTCTCATAAATCAACTGAACATCCTCAGAGGTTTGTCTTACCAATTTGAGAGCAACTCTATATCTGTTACCCACTTCTTATCTAAACCGGGGAACAACCCCTATAGCCATACAATGTCTCATATAATGTTATCCTGATACTCAAGTGACAACTGTTATTATTGGCGAATTCAATTAGTAGCAACTGATCATCCCAGGAGCTTATAAAATCAATGCACACACTCTCATCATATCCTCCAGAACTTGTACAGTCCTCTCTGACTGACCATCTGTCTGAGGACGAAAAGTTGCGCTAACACTCAGTCGGGTTCCCATAGCTTCCTGAAAAATATTCTCCAAAGTAAGAAGTGAAGCGAGAATCCCTATATGATACCATGCTCACTGGAATGCTACATAATATTCCACAATTTTCCTTATACATAAATTCGCCTACGCACTTAGAGTATCTGGGGATTTCATAATCAGAAGGTGGGTAGACTTAGTCAATCTATCGACTATCGCCCAGATAGCCTTGTGATTTATCTGGGTCCTTTGTAACCCATCATGAAATTCATGGTAACTTGCTCCCATTTTCGTGTCGATATAGGTAGAGATTGCAATAACCTTGCAAAATTCTATTGCTCTACCTTACTCTACTGACATACGAGACACTTCTCCACAATCTCCACTATGTCTCTTTTCACATCTAACCACCAATACCTTTTAAAAAATTTTGAAATATTTGTCACTTCTCGGATGCACTGTATATCCCGAAGAGTGAGCTTCTGACAATATCATTATCTCATCAACTATAGTCCTGGGAAGCACTTATATTATTATACTATCTCTGAACCTCAGTACCATCATCACTCTCTGTGAACTCTATCACTGTATCCCTCTGAATTTGACCCATACTATCGACATCATGCCGATCATCATGCTAAGCCTATCAAATCCGGTCACTCAAATCTAGTTCTAATCTCAGGCTAGCTGTCACACAATCATTGTCATCATCAGAAGGGATCACATCACGACTGAGGCTCACAACTGCTCTAGCAGCTCACACTCCCTGACCATCATATGTAATACCATACCGAGGCTCTTTCTGCTCAAAGCATCAGCCATTTCTTTAGCCTTTCCTGGGTGGTACAATTTTCACAATCATAATCCTTCAGAAGCTCTAATCCTCTTTATTATTTCATATTTGACTCTTTCTATGAAAACAGATACTCGGGATTTTATCATCAGTGCATACGCAAAATTTTTTAATCGTGTAAATAGTGGTGCGACATACTCAATACAATCACAATCGTTGCCAACATTAAATCATGGGTCAGATAGTTTCTTTCATGATCCTTGAGTTGTCTGGATCCATAATCGACTATCTTCCCGGTTTGCATCATTACACAGCCCATTCATTATTTTGAGCTATCCATATACACTGAGTAACCTCTTGAATTGTTGGGTAAGGTGCAAATAATAACGGTGGTCAGTTCATACTTATCATCCCACTCGTATTCAATCTTTTGCGAATACGATGTGTCAACTGAGCAGCTCGTTTCTATAAACTCTCTACAAACCATCTGTACAAACAATTTCCAATTGTTGCTTATAATTTTCCCTGGACTTTAAATACACCCAAAATATCATCAATAAGGATGATAACAAATCGGTCCAGGTAAAGTTTAAATACCTCATCGTAGTTGAGTTCCACTGAATATTTCAATTACCCATATCCTTGACCTATGTACACATAAACGTATAATGTCCTTTCAAAATCGCTTACGTTCAAACTACTAACTTGTGTCAACGGCTTTTATAAAATTTTAATTTTCAAACCTTCTTAATTAATCGAATTCTATATATATATATATATATATCGCTTTTCGTATATCACTTATAACAAACTCTGTGATTACTCATTCCGTGAGTGCAATCATTTACTCCTTTAATTCCAATCGCTACTCCCCTTTTATTACTTGTCAAACTTACAGTATATTTTTCAGGGGAAAAACACCACTGTCTTAGAATAGAACTCTGAACATCATAATTTGCAGCCGACCAATTTATTCTCAAATATTACTTCAAATTATTCATAGTCCATTGAATAAAATCGGCTGACTTATACTTCTTCCCCCGTTTTCAACTTATAATTTCTTCATAATTATTCCATTAGTTAACCCTCCTTCATTGGGGTACTAACTATCGGCATTGTGCCCAAAGCTGTAGGCATTCATGTCTTTTACTAACTTATATACAAGTGAAGGTGGTAAGACTAAATACATGGCACCAGGATCAATTAAAATAATTATTTCACTATTCATAACTAGTGTGGTATCTTTAACCACATCATATGAAACATCAGTAGTGTCCTGGTCCAAGGCATACACTCACCCTCGTCCAACAGCCTACTTTCCATTTCTCTTCGGCTGTGGCCTCCCTTTTTGGTGCAGAGATATCAATAGGGTTTTCTCTGTCTCTTTGCTCTTTTGTAGGTAGTCTTACCCAACTCTGAGCAATCATTAATTAAGTGGCCCATCTTACCACACTTAACTCCTATTTTAGTCAATAAGGTGTAGGTGTAGGTCTTACTTCTGTGGTATCTACCACACATCCTACACTGTTTACACTGCTACACTGCTACATTGCTTACACTGCTACACTACACCATTGCTCACTCTGCTAACATTGCTCCACTGCTCCGTAGCAGGTCGGGGTCCTCCAATCACAATACCCCTCAAAAGTATTCAAATTGAATACACTGGGGCCTTACCAATCATCTTACCTCATAACTCATCAATTCTAATCTCTTACCAACTACATTTTCTCCCGTTTTGACATCTCTGTCATTCTCTATTTTCTTTTGTCTCTATTTCGGCCCTTACTACCTTTCCCAATCTCAGAGGCGTGCAACACATGATCTTATTCACACAACTGTGGTCTGCGCACTACCTCGGCATAGGTAGTGATATCCAACAGGGCCAATCGAATTCAAATCGAAAATTTGAGCACTTTCGTGAACTTTTGGGCTTTTCGACTCTCATTGCCCATAGTGTCGGGGTAATACCTGCCCAGGTATATAAACTGAGTTTCATACTCGTCAATCAATCAGTTCCTCTAGGTCAGATAAGAAATTTTATCTATAATTTCCTTTAAATAATGTCTACGATATTCTATCACCAAAATACATCCAAAATATTTCTCATGTCAACTCTTAAGATGGGTCGAGCGGACTTCAATCAATGCTCCGACTCACCCTCAAATCCCATGCATACTCTGAGCAATTAGCTCCCAAATATTCTCCACACTCCACTTCAACCTCACGAAGCGTGTCTCAATACTGTCTGATCTCTCTGTCGGACTCTGTGGGGCATGCTCAACATTAGCCTCCATTTCAATCTCATCCTGGTTCTCATATGTCAACACAGCACGACTAGCAGGCTTAGGTCTACCTTTACGACCTCTGTCTCGTGCTCTACCTCCTCTATCGCGACTAATATTAGGCATAATGCCTAAATTCCTGCATTCTTAACCATTTCTTAGTTAAAATCCATCTCGATATACACTATTGTATCTTACCAAGCATAGTAACACAAGGATGTAATTTCCTAATTATTGACATTGACACACATCAGACCAATTTCGCTCAGAAACCACCGTTTGTCACGACCCAAAACTACCCAAAAATCAGAGTAAATTTTTCATTTTTATTTCATACTTATCTATCATCCAAATCGTGACTAGACTCCAATAATAATTGGGCTGTGCATCAATGCCAGTCCCCCCATTTAATCATCATATAACTTAATTTCTTATTATAGAAAAAGGTAAACACATTCATTTTTCATTTATTCTTTTCTATTTATTTACAAGTGTTTATATTATCTATACATCCCTGACAGTTACTTACAAACATGTTACTCTGCTATACTTATTTAGATACAATATGTATAAGTGTATATACCTTCACATGATGGGTAGCAGCGGATATCAGGAATGCACTACTCAGTCGCCTCAATGTCTACTGGAAGGAATCTGTGTAGGAAAATGAAAGGGGTGAGCACATCAAGCTCAGTAAGGTAATCCTACGAACAAGTAGGTAACCATACTACATACATGAATGTGGTTCCATGCCCTTTCTCCACACATTTCAAAATAGATGTTATAATTCGTGATGTCATGATGTCATGTAAAACAAGTTCATATATGGATTCAAAAGCATGGAAAACTCGACATGCATATCCATTTAAAACATTTCATCATCGTTAAAATTTTACAACACAGTCAGGACTCAACCCTTCCCTCGGGTGTTCCTGACTCACACAAAACCATGAAATCAAATGCTTTTTAAAGCAATCGTACCATGTGATATACTGAATGTCATGTAAAACCAATTAACATCATTCATGGGTTTAAATAGCATGAAAAATAACATCATGTAAGTTTCCGTTTAAAACCCAATTTAATTTCTATCAAAAACATACCTCAGTCAAGATCCAACCCCTCCCTCGGGTGAGCCAGACTCACATAAAAATTCACAAATGAGTTTCTCAAAACATCAATAGGAGAGACTAGGCAATATATGTATATCTCAGGGAAATAACCAAGACTATGGCCATGTGTCCTCGTGAGCCCCTCTGCTACACGGATCCTAGTGTGCGGGGTCTCACCACAATCGAGAACCTCCCGGGAGTGGGACAGTCCAACCCGTCAATCTTATTCGATCCCACGCATCCGAAGATGCCACTCGTATTCGAAGATACCATGCATCGGAAGATGCCACACGGTACAACGTACTCCATGCTACTTGCACGGTACAACGTACTCCGTGGACCCATATCATATCTCCATACTCATGCCCTGTCTCAAAACGCACGTGCAAGCCTATTTAATCGGTGTGACACACAGTCTACCCGACGCTCCAAGCACGGCTCATCGCATGATTTCAGAAAAATAGTGCGAGCGATGCTCCTGCACTCTCATAAAATCAAGTAAAACTAGTGCGAGCTGAGCTCTAGCACTCTGTACACATTTCATGTGAAAATCTGGTGTGAGCTAGACTCCAGCACTGTATTATGAAAATTATATAAAATTCTGGTGCAAGTTAGACTTCAGCATCGTGTCACGAAAATCATATAAAAAAAATCTGGTGTGAGTTAGACTCTAGCACCAATACATGTAAAACTCTAATGCGAGCTCTCGCTCTAGCACTAAGGTATGCATCACACAAATCAAAACTCGTGCGAGCTGAGCTCTCGCACGTCACTTTTCTGAAAATCACGTAGGCGGCTATATTTCTCAAATCATTTCCAGAGAAAATCAACATCTGTTGAAAATATGCAATGCTGTGCATTTTTATTTAAAAGTTAGCCAGCCTACTCATGTATGTGTTCAAACATCTCAAGACATGAGCAAGAACCTCTTGTCCTTGCTCCTCTTATATTTTTCCTAAAGTTGGAAATTTTACCCTTAACAAGGGTATTTTGGTAATTTACCCATTCGGGACACTAAAAATTTTATCTAAAATCTAGACCCTTCAGACCATTTAAAAGACTGTAAATGGTGTCGAAATTTCGTAAAGCTACCTCTAGCGGTTCGTAAAATTCCCTTACCTGAAATCACGCGCGAGCTTATCCCATTTCGCCCGTACCAGGTCTCTCAGTCCAATTTGCTCCAAGCCAAGTCTACGGAACTGCATATAACCATATATTTGGGTCAATTCCATTATACTTATCAGTATTTCACTTATACTGATCGAATTTAAAACACTGGGTCCGTTTTACTTTATTGGGCCCGATTGCGTCTTAATGGGCCTCGACCCATTTTCAGCTCATTTCCATTTATTTAATTCCTTCATTGGGCCTATTGAGCTCTCAATACCCATTGGGCTTCGTTCCAAACTCTTTGGATAGCCCATATATCATTTACGACTGTTTACTTAAAATTTCAATATTATCTAATAAATACAGAATTAAATTCGTAATGCGTAAAAATTTCATTTCTAATACGCAAATAATTATATAAATTGTCGTAAATGAGCTTTACTTACCCGAGATTATGTGATGTTGCGCAAATCGAAGTTCAATCGGCTCACGTTCAAAATTTATCGTCGAACTGCATAATTTATATTTAATTTCGGGTTATTTTCTGATTAAATATAATTTAAATAAATTTCTTGAAAATCAAATCGGTCACTTTTGACCGCTTACCGACTTACCCGAAGTTCGGTGTATCCCCAAAAATTTTTTTCCTTTTTCCTTTTTCTCTTTTTCTCCCTTTTTCCTCTCTTTCTTGGCTGAACCGGTTCGGTCCGGTTTAACCCAGTTCAGACAGTCGGTTCAGTCCGATTCGGTCAGTTCGGTGCCTTGCCGACCGGTTCTCCATCGGTTTTCGCCGCTAGCAGCTCCGCTAGTTTGTTCGATTCTCGGATCTGGCCTCGGTTTCGTCCAACGCCGCCAGAAAGTGGTCGGTCCGGCCTGTTCTCTCCTAGCCGTCGGTACCCATTTCCTTTTCTGCTGTTTTCGGCGCCGTCCGTGAGATTCACTGGTCGTGGCCACCACCAATCAGCTCGGTATCACATGGGGGTCCCTCGACTGGCGGTGGTTGGGGTCGAATCGGCGCCGGTGGCCGTCGATTTCACTTCCCCTCTACGCGACTTCTCTCCCTCGATCCGATGTTCTCCGGCGTCGGTGGGACGTGTCGCCAGTACCAGGGAGGTCTCGCCGACGTCCTCTTCCTTTTTCGGCCCTCACTTGGCCAATTGGGTAGCCAATGGTCGTTCGGTCTTCTCCTCGATTTTCAGCTTCATTTTTCGTTTCTCTCTCCCCGATTTCAATTTCTGATTCTTTTTGTTTCTAATTAATTAATTTATTTATTTTATTATATTTTAATCATTAAAATTCATTAAAATAATCAAAATATCTCAAAAAATTATTTTTCTATAATTGAATTTATCTGTCTTATTTCGTCTCTCCTGGTATATTTTTTGATTATTTTCGAGATTATTTTTCGAAGTAAAAATCTCAATTAATTCTGATTAATTCTCATAAATTCATATCTTGATCAATTTAACCTGAAATTTAATTATTTCTTCGTTATTGATCAAGATTTCTTAATCCCATATTTTTAATTAAATTTTCCTGTCGAATTTATATCGATTTTCAGTCTTTTGACCGTTTTACCCTTGCACGTGTTCGGGATTAATTTAACTCGACTTCCCTTCACAAACACTCACTCATTTCACATTTTAAATCTTTATTTCCAGTCCGAATCCCATTCGTTTAAATTTGTGACCATTTTCATCCCTCATAAAAAGTTACGATTTTAATTTCGGGTCTTACATAATCTCCCCTACTTAGAAAATTTGGTCCTCCAAATTAGAACCAAGTTATTCTGTAAATCACTTCGGATATTTCACACATATCATACTCTTAACTCTTATGTGACTTTTCTGGAGCGTACTACTACCAAAGGACTTTAATTAGGGAGATCGTCTTAAATCTCAGCACTTCTCCTTCCTGTTTTAATTCCCGAATCAAGATTTTAACATATGTTATACTTTTATTGAGCTAAGCTGTTGGAACTCATATCTGGTCACATACGCTGGGTCCGGATAATATTTTCGAACATCAAAAGATGGGACACATTGTGGATGCCTGCTAAATTAGGTGGTAACGCCAACCTACAGGTCTTATCTCCCACTTTGTCCAATCTCTCAAAGGATTCAATATAACGAAACTCAATATTGATTCACCTTCGGTGAATTCTAATGGTTTCTGTCTCTTGTCAGTATAGCTTTTCTGTCTGCTCTGAGGTGTTCTTAATCTCTCACAAATCAATTGAACATCCTCAGAGGTTTGTCTTACCAATTCGAGAGCAACTCTATATCTGTTACCCACTTCTTATCCAAACCGGGGAACAACCCCTATGGCCATACAATGTCTCATATAATGTTATCCCGATACTAAAGTGACAACTGTTATTATTGACGAATTCAATTAGTAGCAACTGATCATCCCAGGAGCTTATAAAATCAATGCACACACTCTCATCATATCCTCCAGAACTTGTACAGTCCTCTCTGACTAACCATCTGTCTGAGGATGGAAAGCTGTGCTAACACTCAGTCGGGTTCCCATAGCTTCCTGAAAAATATTCCCCGAAGTAAGAAGTGAAGCGAGAATCCCTATATGATACCATGCTCACTGGAATGCTACATAATGTTCCACAATTTTCCTTAAACATAAATTCGCCTACGCACTCAGAGTATCTAGGGATTTCATAATCAGAAGGTGGGTAGACTTAGTCAATCTATCGACTATCACCCAAATAGCCTCATGATTTATCTAGGTCCTTCGTAACCCATCATGAAATTCATGGTAACTTGCTCCCATTTTCGTGTCGATATAGGTAGAGATTGTAATAACCTTGCAAACTTCTATTGCTCTACCTTACTCTGCTAACATACGAGACACTTCTCCACAATCTCCACTATGTCTCTTTTCACATCTAACCACCAATACCCTTTAAAAAATTTTGACATATTTGTCACTTCTCGGATGCACTGTATATCCCAAAGAGTGAGCTTCTGACAATATCACTATCTCATCAACTATGGTCCTAGGGAACACTTATATTATTATACTGTCTCTGAACCTCAATACCATCATCACTCTCTGTGAACTCTATCACTGTGCCCCTCTGAATCTGACCCATACTATCGACATCATGCCGATCATCACGTTAAGCCTGTCAAATCTGGTCACTCAAATCCAGTTCTAATCTCAGGCTAGCTATCACACAATCACTGTCATCATCAGAAGGGATCACATCACGACTGAGGCTCACAACTACTCTAGCAGCTCACACTCCCTGACCATTATATGTAATACCATCCCGAAGCTCTTTCTACTCAAAGCATCAGCCATTTATTTAGCCTTTCCTGGGTGGTACAATTTTCACAATCATAATCCTTCAGAAGCTCTAATCCTCTTTATTATTTCATATCCGACTCTTTCTATGAAAACAGATACTCGGGATTTTATGATCAGTGCATACGCAAAATTTTTTAATCGTATAAATAGTGGTGCGACATACTCAGTACAATCACGATCATTGCCAACATTAAATCATGGGTCAAATAGTTTCTTTCATGATCCTTGAGTTATCTGGATCCATAATCAACTATCTTCCCAGTTTGCATCATTACACAACCCATTCATTATTTTGAGGTATCCATATACACTGAGTAACCTCTTGAACTGTTGGGTATGTGCAAATAATCATGATGGTCAGTTCATACTTATCATCCCACTCGTATGCAATCTTTTGCGAATACGATGTGTCAACTGAGCAGCTCGTTTCTATAATCTCTCTACAAACCATCTGTACAAATAATTTCCAATTATTTCTTATAATTTTCCCTGGACTTTTAATACACCCAAAATATCATCAATAAGGATGATAACAAATCGGTCCAGGTAAAGTTTAAATACCTCATCGTAGTTGAGTTCCACTGAATATTTCAAATGCCCATATCCTTGACCTATGTACACATAAACGTATAATGTCCTTTCAAAATCGCTTACGTTCAAACTACTAACTTGTGTCAACGACTTTTATAAAATTTTAATTTTCAAACCTTCTTAATTAATCAAATTATATATATATATTTATCGTACCAATAAAGGTACCCTAATTTTAAATGTATATATTACGACTATCACATTTTAATTTATAGGTTGTGTATACTTTTAGACGCTGTCAAGTCTTCAAGCGGGGAGGTATTTTGAAATACCTTTAGTAACCCTCAGACTTGACCACATTTACTTTACATATCAGTCCATGTGGTCACAATTCATATTCGCTACTAATTGCTTTAATCCAAATTACTTCACGTATCAGAGATATTCGTACATTGCATACTCCTCTTATTCCAATATAACTCGTATTTAGGATCTATTACATCTTAAAACTTATCTCTTTTTGTATATCACTTATAACAAACTCTGTGATTACTCATTCCGTGAGTACAATCATTTACTCTTTTAATTCCAATCGCTACTCCCCTTTTATTACTTGTCAAACTTACAGTATACTTTTCAGGGGAAAAACAGCACTATCTTAGAATAGAACTCTAAACATCATAATTTGCAGCCGACCAATTTATTCTCAAATATTACTTCAAATTATTCATAGTCCATTGAATAAAATCGGCTGTCTTATACTTCTTCCCACGTTTTCAACTTATAATTTCTTCATAATTATTCCGTTAGTTAACCCTCCTTCATTGGGGTACTAACTATCGGCATTGTGCCCAAAGCTGTAGGCATTCATGTCTTTTACTAACTTATATACAAGTGAAGGCGGTATGACTAAATACATGGCACCAGGATCAATTAAAATAATTATTTTACTATTCATAACCAGTGTGGTATCTTTAACCACATCATATGAAACATCAGTAGTGTCCTGGTCCAAGGCATACACTCACCCTCGTCCAACAGCCTACTTTCCATTTCTCTTCGGCTGTGGCCTCCCTTTTTGGTGCAGAGATATCAACAGGGTTTTTTCTGTCTCTTTGCTCTTCTGTAGGCAGTCTTACCCAACTTTGAGCAATCATTAATTAAGTGGCCCATCTTACCACACTTAACTCTTATTTTAGTCAATAAGGTGTAGGTGTAGGACTTACATCCATGGTATCTACCACACATCCTACATTGTTTACACTGCTCCACTACTACATTGCTTACACTGCTACACTGCACCACTGCTCACTCTGCTAACATTGCTCCACTGCTCCGTAGCAGGTCGGGGTCCTCCAATAACAATACCCCTCAAAAGTATTCAAATTGAATACACTGAGGCCTTACCAATCATCTTACCTCATAACTCATCAATTCTAATCTCTTACCAACTACATTTTCTCCCGTTTTGACATCTCTGTCATTCTCTATTTTCTTTTGTCTCTATTTCGGCCCTTACTACCTTTCCCAATCTCAGAGGTGTACAACACATGATCTTATTCACACAACTGTGGTCTGTGCACTACCTCGGCATAGGTAGTGATATCCAACAGGGTTAATCAGATTCAAATCAAAAATTTGAGCCCTTCCATGAACTTTTGGGCTTTTCGACTCTCATTTCCTATAGTGTCAGGGTAATACCTGCCCAGCGATATAAACTGAGTTTCATACTCGTCAATCAATCAGTTCCTCTCGGTTAGATAAGAAATTTTATCTGTAATTTCCTTAAAATAATGTTCGGGATATTCTATCATCGGAATACATCCAAAATATTTCTCACGTCAACTCTTAAGATGGGTCGAGCGAACTTCAATCAATGCTCCGACTCGCCCTCAAATCCCATGCATACTCTGAGCAATTAGCTCTCAAATATTCTCCACACTTTACTCCAACCTCGTGAAACGTGTCTCAATACTGTCCGATCTCTCTGTCGGACTTTGTGGGGTATGCTCAACATTAGCTTCCATTTCAATCTCATCCTGGTTCTCATAGGTCAACACAGCATGACTAACAGGCTCAGGTCTACCTTTACGACCTCTGCCTCGTGCTCTACCTCCTCTATCGCGACTAATATTAGGCATAATGCCTAAATTCCTGCATTCTCAACCATTTCTTAGTTAAAACCCATCTCGATATACACTATTGTATCTAACCAAGCACAATAACAAAGGGATGTAATTTCCTAATTATTGACATTGACACACATCAGACCAATTTCTCTCTGATACCACCGTTTGTCACGAGCCAAAACTACCCAAAAATCAGAGTAAATTTTTTATTTTTATTTCATACTTATCTATCCTCCGAATCGTGACCACACTCCACTAATAATTGGGTTGTGCATCAATGTCAGCCCCACTATTTAGTCATCATATAACTTAATTTCTTATTACAGAAAAAGGTAAACACATTCATTTTTCATTTATTCGTTTCTATTTATTTACAAGTGTTTACACTATCTATACATCCCTGACAGTTACTTACAAACATGTTACTATGCTATACTTATTTAGATACAATATGTACAAGTGTATATACCTTAACATGATGGGTAGCAGCGGATATCAGGAATGCACTACTCGGTCGCCTCAATGTCTACTGGAAGGAATCTGTGTAGGAAAATGAAAGTGGTGAGCATATCAAGCTCAGTAAGGCAATCTTACGAACAAGTAGGTAACCATACTACCTACATGAACGTGGTGCCATGCATAAACCACCTTTTCTCCACACATTTCAAAATAGATGTTATAATTCGTGATGTCATGATGTCATGTAAAACAAGTTCATATATGGATTCAAAAGCATGGAAAACTCGACATGCATATCCATTTAAAACATTTCATCATCGTTAAAATTTTACAACACAGTCAGGACTCAACCCTTCCCTCGGGTGTTCCTGACTCACACAAAACCATGAAATCAAATGCTTTTTAAAGCAATAGTACCATGCGATATACTGAATGTCATGTAAAATCAGTTGACATCATTCATGGGTTTAAACAGCATGGAAAATAACATCATGCAAGTTTTCGTTTAAAACCCAATGTAATTTCCATCAAAACCATACCTCAGTCTGATCCAAACCCTCCCTCGGGTGATCTAGACTCACATAAAAATTTACAAATGAGTTTCTCGAAACATCAACAGGCGAGACTAGGCAATATATGTATGTCTCAGGGAAATAACCAGGACTATGGTCATGTGTCCTTGTGAGCCCCTCTGCTACACGGATCCTAGTGTGCGGGGTCTTACCACGATCGGGAACCGCCCGGGAGGTGGGTCAGTCCAACCTGTCAGTCTTATCCGATCCCACGCATCCGAAGATGCCACTCGTATCCGAAGATACCACGCATCCGAAGATACCACATGGTACAACGTACTCTAGGCTACTTGCACGGTACAACGTACTCCGTGGACCCATATCATATCTCCATACTCATGCCCTGTCTCAAAAAGCACGTACGAGCCTATTTAATCGATGTGACACATAGTCTACCCGATGCTCCAAGCACGGGTAAAACTAGTGCGAGCTGAGCTCTAGCATTCTGTACACATTTCATGTGAAAATCTAGTGTGAGTTAGACTCCAGCACCGTATTATGAAAATTATATAAAATTTTGGTGCGAGTTAGACTTCAGCACCGTGTCACGAAAATCATATAAAAAAATCTGCTGCGAGTTAGACTCCAACACCAATACATGTAAAACTCTAGTGCGAGCTCTCGCTCCAATACTAAGGTATGCATCAGACAAATCAAAACTCGTCCGAGCTGAGCTCTAGCACGTCACATTTATGAAAATCACATAGGCGGCTACATTTCTCAAATCATTTCCAGTGAAAGTCAATATTTGTTGAAAATATGCAATGCTGTGCATTTTTATTTAAAAGTTAGCCAGCCTACTCATCCATGTGTTCAAACATCTCAAGACATGAGCAGAAACCTCTTGTCCTTGCTCCTCCCATATTTTTCCTAAAGTTGAAAATTTTACCCTTAACAAGGGTATTTTGGTAATTTATCCATTGGAGTACTAAAAATTTCATCTAAAATTTAGACCCTTCAGACCATTTGAAAGATTGTAAATGGAGTCAAAATTTCGTAAAGCTACCTCTAGCAGTTCGTAAAATTCTCTTACCTGGAATCACGCGCGAGCTTATCCCGTTTCACTCGTACCAGGTCTCTCAGTCCAATTTGCTCCAAGTCAAGTCTACGAAACTGCATATAACCATATATTTGGGTCAATTCCATTATACTTATCAGTATTTCACTTATATTGATCGAATTTAAAACACTGGGCCCTGTTTATTTTATTAGGCCCGATTGCGTCTTAATGGGCCTCGACCTATTTTCAGCTCGTTTCCATTTATTTAATTCCTTCATCGGGCCTATTGGGCTCTCAATATCCATTGGGCTTCGTTCCAAACTCTTTGGATAGCCCGTATATCATTTACGACAGTTTACTTAAAATTCCAATAATATTTACTAAATGCAGAATTAAATCCGTAATGCGTAAAAATTTCATTTCTAATACGCGAATAATTATATAAATTGTCGTAAATGAGCTTTACTTACTCGAGATTATGTGATGTTGTGCAAATCGAAGTTCAATCGGCTCACGTTCAGAATTTATCGTCGAACTGCATAATTTATATTTAATTTCGGGTTATTTTTTGATTAAATATAATTTAAATAAATTTATTGAAAATCAAATTGGTCACTTTTGATCGCTTACCGACTTACTCAAAGTTCGGTGTATCCCCAAAAATTTTTTCCCTTTTTTCTTTTTCCTTTTTCTCTTTTTCTCCCTTTTTCCTCTCTTTCTTGACTGAACTGGTTTGGTCCAGTTCAACCCGGTTCAGACCATCGGTTCAGTCCAGTTTGGTGCCTTGTCGGTCGGTTCTCCACCAGTTTTTGCACCCAGCAGCTCCGCTGGGTTGTCCAATTCTCGGATCTGGCCTCGGTTTCGTTTAAGGTCGTCGGAAAGTGGCCGATCCGACCTATTCTCTCTTGGTCGTCAGTACCCATTTCCTTTTTCATCGTTTTCGGTGCCGTTCGTCGGTTTCGCCAGTCGTGGCCACCACCAATCTGCTCGGTATCACGTGGGGGTCCCTCGACTGGAGGTGGTCTGGGTCGAATCGGCGCCGGTGGCCGCCGATTTCGCTTCCCCTCTCCGCGACTTCTCTCCCTCGATGCGGCGTTCTCCGGCGTCGGTGGGGCACGTCGCCGGTACCAAGAAGGTTGTGCCGACGTCCTCTTCCTTTTTCGGCCCTCACCTGGTCGATTGGGTCGTCGGTGGTCGTCCGATCTTCTCCTTGATTTTCGGCTTCATTTTTCGTTTCTCTCTCCCTGATTTCAGTTTCTGATTCTTTTTTTTTCTAATTAATTAATTTATTTATTTTATTATATTTTAATCATTAAAATTCATTAAAATAATCAAAATATCTCCCAAAATTATTTTTCTATAATTGAATTTATCGGTCTTATTTTGTCTCTCCTGGTATATTTTTTGATTATTTTCGGGATTATTTTTCGAAGTAAAAATCTCGATTAATTTCGATTAATTCTCATAAATTCATATCTTGATCAATTTAACCCGAAATTTAATTATTTCTTCGTTATTGATCAAGATTTCTCAATCCCATATTTTTAATTAAATTTTCTTGTCGAATTTATATCGGCTTTCAGTCTTTTGACCATTTTACCATTGCACGTGTTCGAGATTAATTTAACCCGACTTCCCTTCACGAACACTCACTCATTTCGCATTTTAAATCCTTATTTCCAGTCTGAATCCCATTCGTTTAAATTTGTGACCATTTTCATCTCTCATAAAAATTTACGATTTTAATTTCGGGTCTTACAGAGATAAAAAAAGAGACAAGGTAAAATTTATATTTATAAATTTAATGTACATATATATATATATGTATATATATATATATATATATATGTTTGAGATATAGGCTTGTTAGTGTGAATTAAGGTGTATGTGAAGTAAAAAATAGAAAAATGGGGAGTAGACAAAAAAAAATAAATAAAATAAAATATATACATTTGATAAGGAAAAATGAAAACAAATAATAATAATATATATAGGTGTATATACTTATGTGTAGATACATATAGGTGTATATGATAAGGGTGTATGTTAGTATATGTAAATACAAAAAAAATATATACTAATAAAAACATATAGACATACGTGTTGGCCTAGGTATGTACAATTATACGTACACACGAAGTAGTAACGAATAGGTTACGATTTTAACACAATTCAGACAATTCGCATGAATAGGATGCTAAGTATACAATTTCGGTGTAGGAGAATCGTAGAAGGAATTAAAGGAGATACTAAGAGACGTCATTTCGATAGATCGAGGTAAGGGGGTATAATTTAAAACGGTAATAGTTACTTTCTGAACGATGATTAAGGAAAATCTACAAAGATTTATGATTTTCGAGCATGTTTTCTGCTTTTGTTTTCTAAGAAAGAACGAGTTTTCTGAGTTGTATTCTAAATAATTGCATATTTCTGAATTTGACTTCTGAATAAGAGCATGTTCTCTGAAATTGTCTTTTGAATAAGATGATTTTATTTCGATATTTTTATATATGAAAACTATAGTATGTTTTGAGACTAAAGGCCATTTATGTTGTATGCTAACGCATGTCATGCTCGCCTTTGTGGCGTCTGAACTTCACCTGTGTGGCGTCAGAACTTCGCCTGTGTGGCGTCTGAACTTCACCTGTGTGGTGTGTAGCGTCTGAACTTCGCTTTTGTGGCATCTGAACTTCACCTATGTGGCGTCTGAACTTTGCCTTTATGGCGTCTGAATTTCACCTTCGAGTGTCTGAACGTTGTACAACCTTGATCCCGTCTACAGCCTTACCATGGCCATAGGTTCTGAATTCCCTCTACGGAGGATGATTTTATTATTGCCGCATGATAATTACATGGGCCAATGTAGTCTCTATTTGAACTAAACTCTGTTTTTTTTTTTTCAGAATCTGACTTTATGATATGTGATTTTACATGTATTCATGTTTTAAGAATTCTGAATATACGAAAAGGTTATGTGATAACTGTTAAATACAAGTACATAAAGAATTACGTTTTGAATCATGATGTTTTCGATTTTTCTTAATTTTCGAAGGTCCTTATATTAGTTTCAGAGAGTAGTCATTATACGTATTATTATGCTTTTCTACATATTTGAATTACTAAGACCGTTTTAAATGCATTTTCTTACTGGGCTTTTTCACGAAAGCTCACCCCTCTACCTTTCAAATTATTTGCAGTGATCTACACGACGTAGGCTGGTGGGAAAGAGCTACCCTAGTCTATTTTTTGTACTCACAGAAAGGTATACAATTACATTCCTGTACCAGACATATTTGTATGCACAAACATATCTTGGAAATATTTTGTTGGGATGTAATTTGTAAGGAAAACAATGTAAAGGATATTACCTTTGGGATTATATTTTGTGATAATTAGTACTGAACCGAATTGGATGTATTGAGTTGTAAATGTGGATTTGGAAAGTATACTTGATAGTTGTGGATATCTAGGATTGTTAAAACAATTGATTTGCAGGTGGGTAGGCTAATATATAAGCCGTTATGCTGTTGAAATTTCTATCGGCCATATAAGTCAAAGTATTGGAATTTAAATACAATTATGGATAAAGAATTAGGAAAAGTGATTTGACACTGAACAGGAATACAACCTAAGTGAATAAGGGAATAAGTGGGTAAATTAAGTTCAAAAAAAATCCCCCAATTTTCAAGGGTCAAGGGTCGTTACACTTATAATTTTTTTTTTAGTTCTGTAATTCATCTTTTCAGTTATAGTGACTTTGCTCTATCACTATCACTGCTTCCGTAGTACATCTCTTTTATGTCACTTTCTTTACCTTTTCATTTTCTTAGTAAACTCGAAATATACATTTCATATCATCACAGTTGCGCATTGCGCACTGCTTCTCAAAATAACATCCAATGAGGCTAATTTAGCTCGATTGAGGATCTTAGTACCTCCTACGAGTTTCTTAGACTTCTTTTGTTTCACATCTCTACTTATCTGGATTATACTCTTTCCAAATCCATTTAATTTCATACTCATTCTTGGATTTGTTTCCTTATGTCTGATTCACTCATTTCATCTATAATTGCCATTTTATTTCATCCGAAATGTGTTGTCGCCTAAAGGCTTCCAAAAATATATCCATGTAATTCTCTGATGTCGGTTCTCGGATTAAATCGGGGGACTTCCCTTTGAGTTCAACTTTCCATTTCGATACTGATGCTACAAAAGCTACTTCTTTATAGTAGTGCACTTCAAATGTCTGTATAACTTTCCCAATTCTTTACCACAAAATTGCAAGGCAACTTTCTCGGTAGAGTTACTACACAATTTCCATAGGGTTTTTCCATCTCATTAATCCAGTCTTCCGAAATCACTGAATTCTTAACCTCATCGAAAAACGGAGGCTTAAACTTCTGAAGTTGCCTCTATTAGGTTTACATTCGTACCCTATGAATCCATATAAATTCTTCCAATTCATTTATTCCAGTTTTCCATCACATTTGGATTCTTGACTCCAGTATATAATAGTGTACTATTTTTCAAAGTTGTCTCAGTCTTTCTTTGAGTCACAGTTATACTTTAATCACCATCATTATTAATGTACTGCTATCACTTAACCAAACAATATCATCATTGTTTCCATGTTTCGCTCAAATCTTACGAAGTGGACTCCAAAATTTTCAGTGAAACTATAAGGTGTACACTCAGACGAGGGTTCACTACACCTCTCAGGCCTATCTCTACGGCATCGAGGAATGATTCATTTCCATCTGCCGATATGGCTGTAATACCAATCAGCCATATCTATCAGTTTCCCTTCATTCACTGAAACAATTTTCAATAAAACACAATCAAGTATACCTGTTTGTATCTAATTAATGTACAGTAACGCTGGGGATGTGAACTTTCTAAGTTTTTTTCACTTTTAATGTCGACTCTTATCAGGCTAACCTTGCTCTGATACCAACTCTGTAATGACCCGAATTTACACACAATTTGGTTGGGCTACAAGTCGATATTAGGTCAGAACAATAACTTAGTGTGATTAATTTTCATTCATAGTAACAAATTTTGAACAAAATACATTCACATTCCCTAGACACTTCTTGTATGCGTTACTGTACTTGCCAAAATTTTAAATACAAAAGAATTGTTTAAACCTAGGTATAACTTCAATGCAAAAATATACTCTATGGAATCATAATGTGCGAAATGTCTTACTAACAGAAGCGAACCAGGCTACTGATGGGCTCTGTGGAGGAAAGTAAAGTGTGAGCTCAACATGCATAGTAAAAAAAATCTCATAGCAGGTAGATAAATATACTACCTAAGATATATATATATATATATATATATATGTACTTGTCAAAATCTGGAATATTTTCACAAAGTATGCAAGTAGCTCGGCAAATTCACAAATACCAAAAATAAATTTCAGAAACCAGAACATGTATCGATAGTAAAATTAGCTACTATGGTAAATGCAGAAAATTTCAGAGCTTCCAGTAGCAAAATAATTAGATTTTCAAAATATCTCAATCCATGCAGACAGTTCATAAAATATTTCAAATAAACGCAGAGGCACTGCTAGTTCCGAAAAAATCAAAGTCGAAAAATCCATGGCAAATTCAGTATGAAAGTGGAACTAAAATCAATATCATTTCTAAAACTTTAAACAGCTTTTAAAAGCAACGATGGTATGACACTTTGGTCCCACAGGATTCAAGAGGTGGCCCTCACGGTCTTTTATACATTAAAATATTTAGTTCCATATGAAATAAAATCACACAATCAATTCAAAAGTTCAAATAGACGAGACAAGGCAGACATGCTATATCAGATATAAGAAATGACAATTGGTCAATGTCGATAACTCTGGGCAATCACGAGCCAAGTGTGTCGGGATGTCTGGAGTATCGCTTGCACTGATTTTATGAGACATGCGATGAGCCGTACTTGGAGCATTGGGTAGACTGTGTGTCACGCCGATTAAATATGCTCGCACGTGCGTTTTGATACAGGCATGATTATTGATATGAAATGTGGGTCCACGGAGTACGTTGTACTGTGCAAGTAGTATGGAGTATGTTGTACCATGCTGGTATTGATTATGTGGCATCTTCGGATGCGAGTGGCATATTTAGATGCGAGATAACAGACAGGACCGACGAGATGGACTGACCCACCTCCCAGGACGGTTCTCAAAAGTGGTGAGACCCCACACACAGGATCTGTGTAGCAGTGGGATCACGAGTATATGGCCATACTACTGGTTATTTGCCTGAGATATTGATATATATATATATAATATTGCCTAGTCTCGCATGTTACTATATGATGTTTTGAAAGCTTGAGAATGCGTGGATTTTGTATGAGTTTGGACCACCCAAGGGAGGGGTTGGATCCTGACTGATGATATTGGTTTTGTTGTGAATAAATGAAATTTTCAATGTTTCGAAAATGCTTGGAAATAAATGATTTTATGTGTGATGGATGTGGATTCATGAAATGAATTAAAATGTTTTCTACGGTTTTGTGGAAACTCAGCATGATGTATTTTTCATGCTTGTTTATAATTCATGAAATGAAATGTTTTAGCATGAGGAGGTTATCCAAGCTTTAATCGCAAATACATGATTTTGAGTTAATTCATGCGTTGTATGATTTTACATGAAATGCCATTGAGCCATGAGTTGCATGATCTCCATAAGCACGAACAGCTTTTATAAACTATGCCATTAATGTATGCATGATTTCGTGCATGAGCTTTAAACGAAAAGAAATGGATTTAAGGGCATGACATTATGAGCATGTAGATAGTGGAGCTATCTACTTACTTGCATGATTGCCTTACTGAGTGCGTGGTTTGTTCACCCCCCTTATTTTTCCCTCTTTTTAGAGCACTCGCAATAGATAGTGAGCAGCTGATGACTTGCATTCTTGGTATCCGCTGCTTCCCATCATCGAGAAAAGGTATACACACTTATATGGTTTTGTATCTAAATATGTAAATGCACAGTATTGTAAACATATAGGACGTCGGGGATGTAAGGTTATGTAAATGAAATTGTGAATGTAATATGGAAATGGAATGGTAAGTAGTGTGAGGGGACTAATACTGAATCATAGCCCAACTGTTGGTATGATGGTCACGATGAGAGGAAGGTAAAAAAAATTAAATATGAAAGAAAAACGAAAAATTTACTCTGATTTTTGGGTCGTGACAACAATGGCATAACTTGTAAATAAAAATAAAATACAAACCTCGTTTCTTTGTGCGCCATATCTGACAAATATATAGTCTACATTTAGTAGCAAGCTTAGATTAAGATGAACATAAAATCAATAATAAAATGCCACATAATAATCTTTTAAGAGTTGGCAACTAATATTATAATTTTATAATAAGATTGAAAGCAAACTAATGTCATACTAACAATTAATATTTTATGTGCCAATTTAACAAATAATAACAAACAATTAATTGAAAAATCTCAATTAGGGCTTTAATGGAAAAAAAAATGAAGAGGCACGACAAGTTTCTTCACCTTATCTCATTTCTCAACTTTATAGTCAATTTTTAAATCGAAAATTGATTTCAATTAAGATTTTAGATTTTTTGCTTTTGATTGAAAATTTTTATTTACTCAATCATATCTCTAATTTTTACTTGGCATGATGAGAAAGTATTCTGATTTGGTTCGACGTGAGGGCATTTGAATGCAAAATCAAACTTCTTTAGAACCTCTAAACTATCGCTTGCAATAATGATAAAACTACAAGTCTACAAATCAACCGAATTAACTTAATATTTATCAAAGCAATTCTAATTAATAATGGGTCTTTGTCAGAAGATTTTGGAGGGCACGTAGATAAACAAGACGTTTCCTGATCCAGAAAGCATGTAATTGAGGAAATTTCGGAGTATATAAAGTCTATGAATTCATCAGAGTTTGTGTGTCTTATCATTTTTCCAATTCCTAGCTATCTCTTATTGCCTTACGTAATATGGCTTTCAAAAACCAGCTGCTGCATCCATTCACTTATTTGGCCTTAATAATCTTAATAGCCGGTGCTAATTTAGGTTGCGAAGCCACATCGCGCTCTCTCCAAGAAGCGTCAATGTATGAGAGGCATGAGCAATGGATGGCTCAATATGGACGGGTGTACCAGGACAACAATGAGAGGGAGAAACGTTTCAACATTTTCAAACAAAATGTGGCACGCATAGAATCTTTCAATGCAGCCAAAGCCAAACCTTACATGCTCGGTGTGAATCAATTTGCAGATCTTACCAACCAAGAATTCGTTGCTTCTCGAAATAGGTTCAAGGGCCATATGTGTTCCAACAAGGCTACAACTTTCAAATATGAAAATGTTACTGCATTACCTTCTAGCGTGGACTGGAGAAAGAAAGGAGCTGTAACACCTATTAAGGACCAAGGCCAATGTGGTAAGTTCCAAATTCTTATAGTAATTAAGATATATTACTAGAGTGGTTTTTGGTTTTATGCTCCTCATGTTGAAATGCAGGATGCTGTTGGGCGTTTTCGGCTGTGGCAGCCATGGAAGGGCTTACTAAACTAACAACAGGTAAGCTGATTTCCTTGTCTGAGCAAGAGTTGGTTGACTGTGATACCAAAGGTGAGGATCAAGGCTGTCAGGGTGGTTTAATGGACGATGCCTTCCAATTCATCCAAAAAAACAAAGGCCTGACAACTGAATCCAATTACCCCTACAAGGGAGTTGATGGCACATGCAATACCAACAAGGAAGCCAACCATGCGGCCAACATAAATGGATTTGAAGATGTGCCCGCCAATAGTGAAGATGCATTGCGGAAGGCCGTTGCAAACCAACCAATTTCTGTTGCCATTGATGCCGGAGGCTCTGACTTCCAGTTCTACTCGGGTGGTGTATTTACGGGAGATTGTGGTACTGAATTGGATCATGGAGTTACTGCTGTTGGTTATGGAGTGGATGATGATGGAACCAAGTATTGGTTGGTGAAGAACTCATGGGGCAGTAGCTGGGGTGAAGAAGGGTACATTAGGATGCAGAGAGATGTTGATGCAAAACAAGGCCTTTGTGGCATAGCAATGCAAGCTTCCTACCCTACTAATTAAAGCCGTAAACTAAACCTCATTATCGTAGCCTATATTACTGCTATTCTTCAATGTAAAAATAAATAGTGAACTCAAGCATGAGAAGGATAGGAAGTATATGATGTCGATTTTCAATATCCATGGTTGTAAATGCAATGTCTTTGGTAATATTAAACAGTAAATTATTATCTATTATCTTTGCACTTCACATCTCATTCTTTTGTTTTAAATAAAAAATTTATAATTATGGTTCATTACTAAGGAATATTACGGTAATTATATTAGTCGACAGAAAACTCCATTAGTTTACTACTTAAGAAATGTCATGTTTTGGTTCCGTAAAAATATTTACTACGGTTATTGAAATCACATTAATATCATAATTTTGAATAGATTTATACTAAAAGTATAGTCTAAGATAAAAAAAAAAAAGATCACATCTTATATAAACTTAATTACACAAAACTATTATTTTTTACACCCTATAATATTTAGAAATTAAAAGTTTATTAACTTACGCTTTTCATAAAAGTGCCTACAGTAAAAAGCCTTTGATTTTAGTTAAAACGTAGCGTTATTAATTAAATAGAAATATAAAAAGATCACTTAACCTTAAAATAGACCACGGTTTCTATTATAAACATATTATTTTGTTTTAGAGTTTTTAGAAGAAACATAACCTTTAAAGGTTTGATATTTCCTCTTTCGAAAGTCATGTGGTTTCTATTTGAACATAGTAATTTGTGTTTACAGGTTTTAGTAAAAATGCAGTATTTTGAGGTTTGATATTTTTTTTTATTAAATTCACACTCTTTATAAATTCTCTCTCTTTGCCTTTAAAGTTAGACAATTATTCTTTCGATTCTGTAATCTTTTCAATCTCTATATCTGTTTTTTCTTCCATCCTTTTGCAAAGGTATGACCATATGCTCCATTTACTACTAGGAAAAAAAAGTAGACATTACGATTAGTAAAATCGTTAATTACAATTACAGAAAATGCTTGCAGTTTAATATCTTTAGCTAAATTTTTTAAAATTTTATAGCTTCTTATATTGTAAGTGTCATGTCTCTAACCATGTTTTTTCTCAATGTGTTGTTTAAGATACTTAAAGACTAAATTTTATTCAAATTTAATTAAACAAAACTATGATTTTATTTGTAACCATAGTTAATATTAGGATAAGAGAATAATTTAAATTGGGATGATCCTAAAAACTTTACTTTTTAGACACCAATAAAATAATACCAACTCACCTTTTTATAAACACATAATAATTATCTTATACACACCCTCACCTAATGAATTCATTAACACTAGTTAATTTAATTAAAATTAATAATTATATTCAAAAAATAAAAATTTAAGGATGATATAAAGTGAATTAAAAAAATTAAAATACTTCACAGTCATCCATATCTCATATTCAATAGTAAAAACCCAAAACCTTAAGAATTTAAATAGCAAAAAAAGATTCTATTTGCCAACATACATACATACATACATACATAGAGTAATCCAACATTGTTGTTTCAAACATCAAATCTTCAACTCTGAAATTTTGATTTCTTTGTTTTTTTTTTTTTTGTCTCAACCAAGAACATATTTCATTAATAGTAAAGAGCACATCCTTGAACCCATAAAAGATAGGTTTTAGAAACCAGAATATTCAACATCAAATGAAAACCAAGAAAATAAAAAAAAGGAAACAATCATAAGCAAAATAAATCAAAACTTTCCTTGAACAAGCAACAATTTCCGAGCCCAGACTTTGAATCAACCCAAACCTTTATCATGTTGATCAACCTGCAGGCCGACCAAGACAGAAGAACATCCAAACCAGTAATACAACAAATCATTCCTTCTGGTACACCATGGATAATCACGAACAAACCATAAAAAAATAATTCAAAAGATTCAATCTAATCCTGGAAAGCATGAAAAAAAAAACTTGTTTATCAACTCCCATCTTTGATAGCAAATCTGCAAATGAATTGGATTCCCTAAAACAATTAATACATTTGACTCTCTCAATATCATCCCAAAGACAATCAATTTCATTAAACATAATTCACATCTATTTCTTAAAAAAAATAAAAAATAAAAATAAAAAATTTATGATTGTGGTTCATTACTAAGTAAGGAATATTATTGTGATTATATTAGTCAATAGAAGACCCCATTAATTTCCTACTAAAAAAAAGTCACATTTTGGTTCCATAAAAATATTTACTAGAGTTACTGAAATCACATTAATATTATAGTTTTGACTATGTTTATACTAAAAGCATAGTCTATGACACGAAAAAAATCACATTTTATATAAACTTACTTACACAAAATTATTATTTTTCTACACCATGTAATCTTTAAATATTAAAAGTTTATTAACTTACACTTTTTATAAAAGTGATTGCAGCAAAGGCTACTGTTTTTATTTGAAATATAGTGTTATTAATTAAATAGAGATTTGAAAAGACCACTTAACCCTAAAATATACTACAATTTCTATTAGAAACATTTTATTTTGTTTTACGGTTTTTAGTATAAATGTAATCTTTAGAGATTTAATGTTTCGTCTTCTGAAAGTCACATGGCTTCTATTAGAACATAGTGATTTGTATTTACAGTTTTTAGTATATGTAGTATTTTGAGGTATGATGTTTCTTCTTCTTAAATACACGTTCTTTGTAAATTCTCTTTCTTTGCCCTTAAAATTTGGACAACTATTTTTTCGATTTTGTAATCTTTCTCAATCTCTATTTCTCTTTCTTTTTTTGCATCATGGCTTTGGCTATATATGTTTATACTAAAAGCGTAGTCTAAAATACTAAAAGATCACATATTACATAAACTTAATTACACAAAAATCTGTTATTTTCAACACGCTGTAATCTTTAAAAATTAAAAGCTTATTAATTGCAATTTTCATAAGAATATAAAAAAAAAAATTAAAAAGGAGCTTCTACAATTTTTTTGTACTTGGCTGATTATCATTTCCTCCACCTTGATAATTTAAAGTTCATTATTTTATTTTGAGGTTGCAATTACATATGTTAATTTTAATGGTAGAACTGCATATTTATAAATTATTTGACTTACAAGAATGTGATGTAATATTCAATTTTAGGGACCAGGTAATTGTATAGTTCGAACAAGCCAACATATTTAAATAAGAATCCTGTAATTACCCTGCAATTTGATCATTAGATTTTAGAATCCACATGTCACACCCCAATTCTCGGGTGTCCTTTATCCATACTTACGCAACTACGGTTGGCCTGTGAGGCGATGCGATTACTAAAATTCATACATTTACAGCCAAAATAATTAAAATTTAGTTCACACTCCCAGGTGTGTGTAAATATACAAAATTGAATTGTATAAATACAATGTATTTACATATCATCCCCATAAAACTGTTTACAATTCCAAGGTATAACTGTGCAATACGACAAGAAAGATACAAAATAAGCTTGTGTATACAACTCTTATACCTTTACAACTGGCAGGAGCTGTCCAACTCAAAAAGAAATCTAGAGACCACCACTATCCTACTTCTCGGTACCTAGAGGGGGAAAAATAGTGGGATGAGCAAACCACAGCTCAGTAAGGAAATAAATGCTAGCAGGTAGATATCGTGCTACCTACATAGCCCATGCATGTATAAACCAAAACCATGTTTTCATTATAAATGGAATTATTTTACAAAAATGCTTTTAAACATACACTTCTCATTTGCATTTTCATGTAAATCAAATATATCATGCTTCCATTTAAAACGTGCTCATAAATAGTGCCCTCTCGGCACAAATGTGGAATTAGAGATTTATCGAAAACACAAAATCTCTTTCTTTTCTCAAATCACTCTTTTCCTCAGATCTCTTTCTTTTATGAGATTGTCTTTGTTTCCCAAATCTCTGAGACAGGCATGGAATTTCGACAATCAAATATCCACGACATATGGCCATAGTCAGTGATCCCAGGCCTCACTGATCAGGTGTGCATGGGGCATCACTTCGCCTGAAGGGGGATGGGTCAGTCCTACCCTCCGGCTCATCTCAATCAACCTCATCTCCTCATATACTCAAGGTATAAGGTACGCCATGTGTCATCTACGCGATACTCGTACTCAGGTGCACCCAGTACAGTACATAGTATACCAACGGACAACTACACAGTATTACGTACTACCGCGGACCCAAGTCCATACTCCAACTCCGATGGACTTTTCATCATGAACCATGTCTCATATACCAGGCGAGCATGCAGCGCCACACACAGTCATCGCAAGGCTCCAGCGCGGTACGATTTATCGTTAAGGCCCAGCCCGTTCAAATGGCCGTCGGCTGGCATCCCCTTGGGTCCTAGACCCCCAGGTTTACCTCAACTCAGTAAAACAGGTGCGACCAAAGCTCTAGCACTTTTCTCAAAACCATCGTGCGAGTTAAACTCCAGCACAGCACATCAAAAGCATAAAAACATGTGTGTCTCATCTCATATCCGATAGATGGCTATTTTCTCTTTTTAAAACTCAAAACATGTTTATTTATGCAGCATGTCTCTTCATACTAAAACATGTAAAATTGGCCAACCCATCATCATCATTTCTCAATCACCAATATTGATACAAAATTAAGAAAACAGTGAAAACATGCATATCATGCTATTTCCTTATCCCTTCCCATTTCTCAACACATATATATCATAGTACTTTTTGTGCTTCCATATCATTTCATAAAATTATAGTATCGTATTAACTCTAACAATTTATCTACAAAATTACCGTAAAATACGCACGAACATCTCTATAGCTAACACACAGTCCCTTACCTCGATTTACTTGTGTGTAACTGTCCTCCTTTATACTTCTCGCGTTCTTATCTCGACTTGTTCCGATGTATCATCAGGAACTGCAATTTACCCATCAAGCACTTGGGTTTAATTTTCTAACTCTTTTTCAACTAAGCATTTATCCAATGCCTTAAATATACATTTTACCCCTTGTGGTAAATCTCACATTTTATCTAATAACAACACCTTAAAAATCATACCACAACACTATTATTAACTTCCTTATATCCCATTCATTATTAATCTCATCACATTTCACTTTCTCACACTAGACCATTTCTAGGTCATAGTGGATTCATTTCTTCTTAGGTAGTCTCTACCCTTTCTATGCATACCAAACAACTCCAAAATTAATATCTACACAATGTACTTGAGTTATTTCATTTAGAAACTCACCTAGCTTGATTTCCTCTTTGCTCCAATGAAAATTCTCCTTTGATCCTTCAATCCAACAAGTAGGGAAATGCATCCAAACTATGTTGTTCTTCTCTTTGATGTGAACAACTTTGTCTCTAATAGCTTTCCCTCAAATCTTACTGAAAATGGCTGGATTTAGGAGTGAGAAAGCTAGGTTTTTGAGTTGAAATGAAAAGAAATGGTTTGTCCCGAAATCTGCAGATCCAACTGCTCCTATTTATAGATTCAACTTGATGAGATCGATCTACCTTGGTGGAGATTAATCCGGTCCTCTTGAAATTCCTCTTATCCAAGACATTTTTAAGGCAGGAGATCGATTTGTCAAGGCTTGAGATCGATATGCTGTCAAACAGAAGCTTAAGGAGATCGATCTGGTCTTAGGGGAGATCGATCTGCTTCCAACCCGAGAGCTAAGGAGATCAATCTAACTCCCTTGGAGATCGATCTGCTCTATTCCATTACTCAAATAAGAGCATTTTGGCTCTTCTAGATCGATCTCTCATCCTATGAGATCAATCTGACCTTCATATTTCTAGATTTTCTGCAGTTTTTTTGCAACAACTTCATTCAAAACCTCCTCAATTTGCTGCCATAGTCATTTCCTCATTCATCCCTCCTTGAGACTTGAAAATGGCATCCAATCACACTTATTACATATTAAAACTTATGGGAAATCTTTGTATAACCAAATATATACAATATAAACCGAATGGAAGTACACAACTTATGCAAGTCTTTTCTTCCATTTTACCACACTACCCATATTCCATTTCACTCACATTCTTCCCATGTTTAAGTCCATTCCTTCGTGTTTATATATAATGTAACTTGTACGTACAATCACAACTCCTATTACCTGTGTGTACCTTAAACTCATGGACTTACATTACATATAATTCGCATTACAAATATATCACCATACTTATGAATTCATTTACATATATATAAGGTTAAACATATACGGGGTCTCACATTCTCCCCCACTTAGAAAATTTAGTCCTCCAAATTTGAACCAATCATTCCGTGAATAACTCGGGACAGTTCTCCCGCATCAAACTCTCCAATTCCCATGTGGCCTCTTCTACGGTGTGATGTTGCCACAAAACCTTAACCAATGAAATCGTCTTATTTCGCAACACCTTCTCTTTCCTGTCCAATATTCAGATTGGTCTCTCGACATATGACATATCCTCCTTGAGCTCCAATGGCTCATAGCTAATTACATGTGTCGGATCCGGGTAGTACTTTCGAAGCATAGAAACATGGAAGACATTATGGACCTCTGCTAGCTCAGGTGGCAAGGCTAGCCTATATGCTCCATCTCCCACTCTATCCAAAATCTCGAAGGGACCAACATAACAAGGACTTAGTTTTCCTTTCTTCCCGAACCTCATTATTCCCTTAGAAGGAGATACCTTCAAAAATACGAACTCACCCAATCAAACTCAAGTGGTCTTCGTCTCCTGTCAACGTAGCTCTTTTATCGACTCTGAGCTGCTCGTAGCCTCTCGCATATTATCTGAACATCTTTGGAGGCTTGTTTAACCAAATCAGGAGCGAGAAACTGTCTGTCACTAACTTCTTCCCAACCAATGGGCGATCGGCATCTACGTCTGTAAAATGCCTCATAAGGGGCCATACCAATACTTGAGTGATAACTGTTATTGTAGGTGAACTCAATCAATGGCAAGTGATCATCCCATGAGCCTCTAAAATCCAGCACACGCGCTCTCAACATATCCTCCAGGGTCTGTATAGTCCTCTCTGACTGACCATCTGCCTGAGGATGAAAAGCAGTGCTAAAACTCAAATGGGTCCCCATCGCTTCTTGAAAATGTCCCCAAAAGAGGGAAGTGAAGTAGGCATCCCGATCAGAAACAACACTCACTAGGACTCCATGCAATCTCACTATCTCCCGTACAGACGAGTACTCCAATGCAATCAAGGTATTTGTAGATCTCATGGCTAAAAAGTGTGTCGATTTCGTTAACTGATCTACTATCACCCATATAGCATCATAGTTCTTAGGGTTCTCGGTAACCCCATCACAAAGCCTATGGTGACGTGCTCCCACTTCCATGTCGGTATCGGTAGATGTTGTAACAATCCTCCAGGTTTCTGGTGCTCAACCTTTACTTGCTGACAAATGAGACATATCATGACATACTCAGCTATGTCTCTCTTCATTCCAGACCACCAATATACCCTTTGGAGATTCTGATACATTTTACTACTCTCCAGGTGTATTGTATATCTCGATGAGTGAGCCTCTGATAAGATCAACTTTCTCAGCTCTGAATCCTTAAGAACACATATTCTATCTCCAAACCTTAGTACTCCATCTGAACTCAATACAAATTCTGTACGCTTCCCTTTCTAAATTTGGCTAATCATATCAATACACCATTGATCAACTTCCTGAGCTTGTCGGATTCTCCCAATCAACTCCGATTCTAATCTCAAGCTAGCAATAATCCCATAGCTACCAATCTCAGGTAGGGTCATATCCAAACTAAGGTTTGTGAATTGTTCTAACAACTCGTGTTCTCTAACTATCATATGTGATACCAACCCGAGACTTTTTCTACTTAATGCATTGGCAACCACATTTACCTTCCCCGGGTGGTACAAGATCTCACAATCATAGTCCTTGAGGAGTTCTAACCACCTTCTCTGTCTCATATTTAACTCCTTCTGTGAGAATAGATATTTCAGACTCTTATGATCCGTGAAGATCTGGAATCTCTCACCATACAGGTAGTGGCGTCATATCTTCAATGCAAATACTACGGTCGCCAACTCTAAATCGTGAGTGGGGTAGTTCTTCTCATGATCTTTCAGCTGTCTAGATCCATAAGCTACTACCCTTCCATCTTGCATTAAAACATAGCTTAGTCCTTCATGCGAAACATCTGTATACACCGAGTAGTTCCCTGAGCTATTAGGGATGATAAGAACTGGCGCGGTTGTTAATCTGTGCTTAAGTTCTTGAAAACTCCTCTCACAAGCTTCATCCCATGTAAACTTCACACTCTTCCTCAAAAAATGTGTCAACGGAACAGCCAATCTAGAAAAACTCTCTACAAATCTTCCGTAGTAACCAGCCAAACCCAAAAAGCTTCTAATCTCCGTGACTGTCCTGGGCTGTTCCCACTGAACCATGGCCTCGATCTTGGATGGATCTACTGACACCCTATCTTTCGATACAACATGGCCTAGAAAGGAAATCTGCTCTAGCCAAAAGTCACATTTACTAAGCTTGACATATAACCTTCTTTCTCAGAGGGTCTACAAAACAATCCTTAAGTGCTGCTCATGCTCTTCTCTGGACCTTGAGTATACCAGTATATCATCAATAAAGATGATTACAAAGTGGTCCAAGTGTGGCTTGAATATCTTGTTCATTAAAGCCATAAAAGCTGCTGGAGCATTTGTCAACCCAAAAGGCATCACTAGGAATTTGTAATGATCATAGCGAGTGCGGAAAGCTGTCTTGGGCACATCCTCCTTCCGAATCTTCAGTTGATGATACCCAGACCTCAGATCTATCTTGGGAAAGATATGTTCTCCCCGAAGCTGATCTAATAAGTCATCAATGCGCGACAAGGGATATTTGTTCTTGATAGTAGTCTTATTTAACATCTGATAGTCAATACATAACCTAAGGCTCCCATCTCTCTTCTTCACAAATAATATCGGAGCTCCCCATGGTGAGACGCTCGGTCTTATAAACCCCTTGTCCAACATATCTTGCAACTGCTTCCTTAATTCCTCTAGCTCAACTGGAGCCATCCTATATGGTGACTTGGATATTGGCTCGGTTCTAGGCGTCAAGTCAATTCCAAACTCCATTTCTCTATCTGGTGGTAATCCCAGTAGGTCGTCTGGAAAGACATCATGTGAAACCCGATATTTTTCCATATTATGATGCTTACGAGAAGTAAATTATAGCTCAATGTAACATTTTACAGGTCCGTAGATGATTAAAGCACTCGGTTGTAGCATGGGACCTAATGGCACGCAAATTGAGGTAAGGTCCTAGACCCAAGAATTTCTTTAAAATGTCATGTTCATGCATGGAATGATGTGTAGAAGGGAAAACTAAGTGATTTGAAATGCAAAAGTTAGTTAAACTCGGGTTTTAAATTAAATCGAGAAAACGGACCTAATAAGGGAAATAAATTCGAATAAAATTTTAAAAATTCGTGAAAATTATTCCGAGGCCATAGAAAATTATTATAAGGTGAAATTGACATGGGAAATAAAAATCATGAAGAAATATGGAGATTTAGGGGTTCAAATAAATTTTTAAAGCTAACCGAAAGCTTATTTTCATTTTGCTAGGTATTGGCCAAATCGCGCAAAATGAGCTCGTTCGTGAAATTGTTCTTAAACAAGTGACCCCAAAATTTTTATGGGACATACTATAGACATATTATAACAAGTAAGAAGTGGAATTTTGAAGAAATCTGATCAGGATTAATTTTGGTAAATTTTACAAAACAGAATAGTCATTTCCCCTGCACTTAGTAAACTGTCAGCCAATGAAAACAATCCCATTTGATGACCTTCCCGATTTTCTTTGACTCTGATATTTTCTAGATTGAAAGTCAACTGGATAAGCTTTCTAAAAAGCTAAGAACCATCCCGAACCCTTGCCAAACCCGAGAGTTATGCCTCACCTATTCTGCCGCAGACGTTACCCCTGTTCCAGACTGGCGTGAATTTTTCGGCCACCTTCCGGCCATTTGCAGGCAACGTTCCCTCAATATGAAATCTTCCTCTTCCTCCCATATAGCACATAGAAAACATTCAGACCTAAAAGAAGTCTTTTACCCCCTGAAAAGTTAGAGAGACGAACAGGACAGAAAACTGCCCTGTTCCGAGGTAAGCAAAAATTTGATTTTTGGATGAGTTTGATGAGGTTCTTGGATGATTTTGAACACTTCTAAGATCTATACATGTTGTGTTACAGCTGAGTGGCAATTTGGAGACCTAAAACCGAAGTCAAACTTGGTCAAAGGAGTGAAGAAGTTGAGGTATAGTGATGACTATGAGATAGGTTGTTATTTAGTGATTGTGGATGATTTTTAGTTAAAGGATATTGATGAATTAATTTATATGATTACGTTCAATTACTGCCAGCATGATTTAGCTACTGGAATGATGAATTTGGATGCAATTAAAATGAATTTACAGTTAAAATTATACTGTAAAGGTTAGGTTTAGCGTTTAACTAGGTGAATTATCGAAATAATGCAAGAATCGATACTTTAAGGTCTTGTTTGAAGTGGAATGAGTTGCTGGAAGGTAAGGCATGATGTAGAGGTATTGAAACTAAATTTAAAGGTGTCGAATATGTTAAGAAAGTTTAAAATCGAGGCTTAAACTGATAAAACCGAGCAAAATGAGCATAGTAGCAAAAAGTCAACTTTTGGTCAACATTTTAGATGTAATCACATATTGAATATATTAACATGAATTTGAGCTATATGTGATGAGATAACTTGGTATGTGACAGCTCGGGTTATCGGCACGCATTTCGAGGTGAGCTCAAAAATCGAGGAACGTGCACTACCTTCGACGTTAAGAGGTAAGGGATATAATTTAGAGTAGCATTAGTACTCCTCAACCCTACCAAATGTTTATGAGGATAGTTAGTTGAGTTTCCATGAAAAAGAGCTTTCTTGGAAGTTGAAAAGAGTATTATTCACTCAAAACCGAAATAAACTTATCCAAGCTTTTCAAAATGACTTTTATTGCATGAGACACATTTTAGTATATATGTTTATGTATATAAAAGTGATTTTCACTTATGAAATGAAAGCATAGTATGTTTTCCATGAGTTTACGGGTTAAAGTCCCAGGAATGTTTTACGAAACTATGTTTTCATTATATGGAGTACATATATACTCGAGATATATGTGTTTATGAAAAACATGCTTAATGTTTTGAGACTATGGCACGAAGTATTGATGTTATGAGGTCAGAGTGATCTGGGGTCGATCTTGTACGTTGAGAAAAGGGTACAAAGACGATCAAGGATCTTCCTAGCCGACGGCCAGGGAACGGGCAGGACTCTGACGAGATGAGATGACTTGTGGTACCATGTAACCATATAAAGTTCGTGCGTTGAGACTGCTTAGAGACTGCAAGTCCTTTGCAGGCACGTAATGAGTCACCCCACCATAGCCCCATACCACACAGTCCAGTAGGGCATTGTATGACCCTGATCCAGTCTTACAGTTCCCTGTACTATGGCCATATGTACCAATTATGTTAATGATGTCCTTCGGGACCAGTTATGATGAAGCCATGTCTCCAAGAGAAACGAAATATGTTTTCGCACATTTCATGCTACCTTTTGTGTTATTTGCTTTTTAGCACATGTTTTTTTTATGATGTGATTTTAAAGGTAGCTTATGAGTTATGTTTTATGAAATGTGCATATGATAGTACGATTTCACTTTCAAATTGATAAGCATGTTATGATATGCATGATTGAGTTGTGAGATGCTTTTCACTTGTTTACACTACATGATATGCATACTATATATGAGTTTTACCAAAAAGATGCAAAATGTGTAAACTTATGATTTAAACATGTTTTTACTACTTTGATGAATTCAAGCATCTCTACTCCAGTACATGTTTTATGCTGATTTGTAAAATCACGTGTTTTACTTGTTTTAAGTATTAAGGTTACTTTAAATGTATCTCTTATTGAGCCTGAAAAGCTCACCCCCCTTCCTTTCCATCTTCCAGATTTCCTACAGTGATTCTACTGCACTCACGCGCTAGAGGTCGTGGACGAGACAGTCTGACCTTTCGTCAAATCATTTATAGCGGCGAGGTATAGCTTTACTTTTGTTCCAGACACAATGTACATCATAGACACTAATCTATATTACAGTCGGGATGTAATAGTTGTAAGGGATTATATTTATGTACAGAGTTTTTATTACGCAGAGTAAATATATGTCATGAGATCCTGGAATAGAATTGAAAATGGTGTTGCGAATGTGGGTTGAAAATTATAAATTGCGTTTTAAACTCTGCAGGTTGGGTTAAGTCAAAATGTAGTCGTTATGCTGCCGAATCTTTATAAAATGATAAAAGTTAAGAAACTGACATAGACAGGAACACAACTCAGTTAAATAAGTTAAAAAGTTTTAAATTTGCCCAATTTTCGCGTTTCCGGGCGTGACACATCAGGGAATTCTTTGACCACTGGAATGTCATCCATGTTCGGATATGTTTTATCCAAATCCACCACATAAGCAATAAAACCTTCAAAACAACATTCAAGTCATTTATACCAATGTACTTTATTTAGTGCCAAATTCAAGATTTCATTTCTTCTCTTAAAATCTTACAACACATTCTTCGGGTAGAGAAAACTTAATGGACTTAGAACGACAGTCTATGACAACATGATTGGTAGCTAACCAATCCATTCCTAAGATTACATCAATGTCATACATATTCAAAAAAATCAAATTGGTTGCCATGCACTTGTCCCTTACCCTCACTTTGCAATCTTTATACACTTGCTCAGCTAATTGGCTAACACTCATAGGGGTACTTATTAATAAAGTCCTACTCAAATATGTGGGTTCTACAAAACCTTTTAACTTTGATGTACATGCAAATGATATAAAGGAATGCGTAGCACCAGAATCAAACAAAGCTATAACCGCCAAATTGAAAATCAAAATTGTACCTTTTATCACTTTCGAAGAGGTATCAGCTGATGCATGGTCTATCGCATGCACTCTGCCTTGACCCACAACTTGTTTCCCCTTTTCTTCAGCTAAGACTTTCTTTCTTGCAGGAGGTGTAACTGTAGGAACTCTTTATGGCTCCTTACCCCTCTGAGGAATTACCTCAACTATCTCCGGGCACTCTCTGGCATAAGGCCCAAATTTACCAAACCTGAAGCATCGTGTACTCTGTAGGTAACAGGGCCTACCACCATGATATCGACCACATGCTCTACTCTGATCCGTAGTCGGTCGGGGTCCACCGATCACTATGCCCCTAGCTGGTGTCTGAGTAGGAGGTATAAAGGTCTAGCAGCATTTTTTTGAAACTCATCTGCCTCTCTCCGACGCTTACTCATGAATTTTTGACCAAATTTAGCACTCTTTCCATCTTCCAGCTTCCTTGAACCCTTGTCCTTACCCCAACTAAACTCAAAAATCTGCAGGTCATAATCCTGCTCACATAGCTGGGCCCGTCGCACAGCCTCTCTATAGGTAGCAACATAAAATGGGGCCAACTTCGCTCGAATTGAAGGCCTCAATCCATCTACAAATCTACAGACCCTTATAGCCTCACTCCTGATCGAGTCCAGATCATATCTGCCTAGTGAAGTGAATCGTGACTCGTACTCATCAACTGTTCGATTTCTTTGAGTCAGATTCAAAAATTTCATCTGCAATCTACGTCGAGTGGTATCTGGGATGTATTACTCTCTGAAAGTGCCCAAAAACATATCCCAAGTGATAGCCATACCCTGAGCTCTCAACATAGGCCTAGTGGACTTCCACCAGTGCTCTGCTTCGCCTCTTAGTACAAATGCCGCAAGCACTACTCTCTCTGTAGCCGAACACTTACAGAAGTCAAACAATTTCTCCATTTGGCTGATCTAGTCCTCCGCCACCACTGGATCCTTTACTCTACTAAACGAAAGAGGCTTAAAGTCCATAAAATGCCTCAACCTCTCCATATCACAGTCATATCCATACCCCAAATCATTATCATCATACTGCTGTGGGGCTACTAGAGGATGTACTGGTCGAATATAAGGTTCTCGTGGCCTAGCTGGTTCAGGTTGTGCAGGTGTAACATTCTCAGGTTTAGGTGTAGCTGCTGGGGGATTCGGTGCAGCCTGTCCCACTGTACCACGTGTACCCTCAAACCTAGCCATGAGCTGACCCATCATGGTCATCATCATGTGCATGTCTTCCTCTAATCGGGCTATCTGAGGATCGGAAGCCTCTATCTGTTCCTGAGGCTCATTACTAGAGGATGATCTACTGTGTCTCTCAGTCCTGTTATTTTGCCATTGAGCTCTCGAGCTCTCTCTCCTCTTGCGGTGTCTCTCAGGCATACCTCTCAAGCCTGATAACTTCCTGCATTTATAACAAACGTTTAATTCACTACCAGCTCCGTATACACATTTGTATCTAAATATCGCACAGTTACTTGGGGATGTAATTTTCTTAGTCCTAAACATCGACTCACATCAGACTAACCATGCTCTGATACCAAATCTGTCACACCCCAATTCTTGGGTGTCCTTTATCCATACTTACGCTACTACAGTTGGGCTGTGAGGCGATGCGATTACTAAAATTCATACATTTACAGCGAAAAGAATTAAAATTAGTTCACACTCCCAGGTGTGTGTAGATATACAAAATTGAATTGTATAAATACAATGTATTTACATATCATCCCCATAAAACTGTTTACAATTCCAAGGTATAACTGTGCGATACGACAAGATAGATACAAAATAAGCTTGTATATACAACTCTTATACCTTTACAACTGGCGGGAGCTGTCTAACTCAAAAAGAAATCTAGAGACCACCACTCTCCTACTTCTCAGTATCTGGAGGGTGAAAAATAGTGGGATGAGCAAACCACAGCTCAGTAAGGAAATGAATGCTAGCAGATAGATATCGTGCTACCTACATAGCCCATGCATGTATAAACCAAAACCATATTTTCATTATAAATGGAATTATTTTACGAAAATGCTTTTAAACATACACTTCTCATTTGCATTTTCATGTAAATCAAATATACCATGCTTCCATTTAAAACGTGCTCATAAATAGTGCCCTCACGGCACAAATGTGAAATTAGAGATTTATCGAAAACACAAAATCTCTTTCTTTTCTCAAATCACTCTTTTCCTCAGATCTCATTCTTTTCTGAGATTGTCTCTATTTCCCAAATCTCTGAGATAGGCATGGAATTTTGACAATCAAATATCCACGACATATGGCCATAGTCAGTGATCCCAGGCCTCATTGATCAGGTGTGCACAGGGCATCACTTCGCCTGAAGGGGGATGGGTCAGTCCTACCCTCCGACTCATCTCAATCAACCTCATCTCCTCATACACTCACAGTATAAGGTACGCTATGTGTCATCTACGCGATACTCGTACTCACGTGCACCCAGCACGGTACATAGTATACCAACGACAACTACACAGTATTACGTACTACCGTGGACCCAAGTCCATACTCCAACTCCGATGGACTTTTCATCCTGAACCATGTCTCATATACCAGGCGAGCATGCAGCGTGACACACAGTCATCGCAAGGATCCAGCGCAGTACGATTTATCATTATGGCCCAACCCATTCAAATAGCCGTCGGCTGGCATCCCCTTGGGTCCCAGACCCCCAGGTTTACCTCAACTCAGTAAAACAGGTGCGACCAAAGCTCTAGGACTTTTCTCAAAACCATCGCGCGAGTTAAACTCCAGCACAGCATATCAAAAGCATAAAAACATGTGTGTCTCATCTCAAATCCGATAGAAGGCTATTTTCTCTTTTTAAAACTCATAACATGTTTATTTATGAAGCATGTCTCTTCATGCTAAAACATGTAAAATTGGCCAACCCATCATCATCATTTCTCAATCACCAATATCGATACAAAATTGAGAAAACAATGAAAACATGCATATCATGCTATTTCCTTATCCCTTCCCATTTCTCAACACATATATATATCATAGTACTTTTTGTGCTTCCATATCATTTCATAGAATTATAGTATCGTATTAACTCTAACAATATATCTACAAAATTATTGTAAAATACGCACGAACATCCCTATAGCTAACACACAGTCCCTTACCTAAATTTACTTGTGCGTAACTATTCTCCTTTGTACTTCTCCAATTCTTATCTCGACTTGTTCTGGTGTATCATCAGGAACTGCAATTTACCCATCAAGCACTTGGGTTAAGTTTTCTAACTCTTTTTCAACAAAGCATTTATCCAATACCTTAAATATTCATTTCACCCCTTGTGGTAAATCTCACATTTTATCTAATAACAACACCTTAAAAATCATACCACAACATTATTATTAACTTCCTTATATCCCATTCATCATTAATCTCATCACATTTTACTTTCTCACACTAGACCATTTCTAGGTCATGGTGGATTCATTTCTTCTTAGGTAGTCTCTACCCTTTCTATGCATACCAAACAACTCCAAAATCAATATCTACATAATGTACTTGAGTTATTTCATTTAGAAACTCACCTAGCTTGATTTCCTCTTTGCTCCAATGGAAATGCTCATTTGATCCTTCAATCCAACAAGTGGGGAAATGCCTTCAAACTATGTTGTTCTTCTCTTTGATGTGAACAACTTTGTCTCTAATAGCTTTCCCTCAAATCTTACTAAAAATGGCTAGATTTAGGAGTGAGAAAGTTAGGTTTTTGAGTTGAAATGAAAAGAAATGGTTTGTCCCAAAATCTGTAGATCCAACTGCTCCTATTTATAGATTCAACTTGATGAGATTGATCTGCCTTGGTGGAGATCGATCTAGTCTTCTTGAAATCCCTCTTATCCAAGACATTTTGGAGGCAGGAGATCGATCTGTCAAGGCTTGAGATCGATCTGTTATCAAATAGAAGCTTAAGGAGATCGATCTAGTCTTAGGGGAGATCAATCTGCTTCTAACCCGAGAGCTAAAGAGATCGATCTGACTCCCTTGGAGATCCATCTGCTCTATTCCATTACTCAAATAAGAGCATTTTGGCTCTTTCAGATCGATTTCTCATCCTATGAGATATATTGACCTTCATATTTCTAGATTTTCTGTAGTTTTTCTGCAATAACTTCATTCAAAACCTCCTCAATTTGTTGCCATAGTCATTTCCTCATTCATCCCTCATTGAGACTTAAAAATGGCATCCAATCACACTTAGTACATATTAAAACTTGGGGGAAATGTTTACCAAATATATATAATATAAACCGAATGGAAGTACACAACTTATGCAAGTCTTTCCTTCCATTTTACCACACTACCCATATTCCATTTCACTCACATTCTTCCCATGTTTAAGTCCATTCCTTCGTGTTTATATATAATGTAATTTGTACGTGCAATCATAACTCCTATTACCTGTGTGTACCTTAAACTCATGGACTTACATTACATATAATTCGCATTACAAGTATATCACCATACTTATGAATTCATTTACATATATATAAGGTTAAACCTATACGAGGTCTCACACCACATGCTCACTAATTGTTTGTATAGTTCGGTTATAACTTGATTTAGTGGAAAACTGTAAAAGTGTGAAAATTGACAATTTGATAAGTTATAATGTGTTGACTAGAGACTTGAATAAGTGTTTAAGCCATTAAGTTGATAAGTTTGAAGTTCAAAGAAAAGAAATTATCAAAATAACTTAAATCGACACGTTTATCGATAAAATTGTGTAACTAACAAAGTTGGAAAAAAATGGCCAAGCTTAATGAAGTTTATGTAAGTTGGTGTGTGTTTATGTATACTAAGATGAATTTCAACATTTTTTTGATGGTTTTGAAATTATCTTGGGTAGTGCGAGGTGCTAGCACACAAATCGAGGTAAGTCTGATACCCGACGATTTTGTGCTACCCTAAGATTCGATAGGTAAGAGATGTAATTTAAAACCATAATAGTATCTCATTACCTTGCTTTTACAAATATATAAATGGTTGGAGTATTATTGAGATTATGTGTAACGACTCGAATTTACACACAACTTGGTTGGGCTACAAGTCAATATTAGGTCAGAACAATAACTTAGTCTAATTAATTTTCATTCCTAGTAACAAATTTTAAACAAAATTTATTCACATTCCCCAGACACATCTTGTATGCATTACTGTACTTACAAAAATTTTAGATACAAAAAAATTGTTTAAACCTGGGTATACCTTCAATGTAGAAATATGCTCCGCGGAATCATAACTGTGCGGAATGCCTTACTAACGGAAGTAAACCAGGTTACCGATGGGCTCTGTGGAGGAAAGTAAGGGTGAGTTCAACATGATCAGTAAGAAAAACCCCATAGTAGGTAGATAAATATACTACCTAAGATATATATATGTACTTGTCAAAAATCGGAATATTTTCACAAAGTATGCAAGTAGTTCGGCAAATTCACATATACCAAAAACAGATTTCAGAAACAAGAACATATATCGATAGTAAAATTAGATATTGTGGTAAATTGAAAAAATTTCAGAGCTTCCAGTAGCAAAATAAACATATTTCCAAAATATCTTAATCCATGCAGACAGTTCAGAAAATATTTCAAATAAACAGAGGCACTGCCAGTTCCGAAAAAATCAAAGTCGAAAAATCCATGGCAAATTCAGTATGAAAATGGAACTAAAATCAATACCATTTCTAAAACTTTAAACAGCTTTTAAAAACGACGACGGTGTGACACTTTTGTCCCGCAAGATTCAAGAGGTGGCCCCCACGGTCTTTTATGCATTAAAATATTCAGTTTCATATGAAATAAAATCTCACAGTCAATTTAGAAGTTCAAATAGATGAGACAAGGCAGACATGCTATATTGATAATTCTATATTTTTAGAATTATTTGAGCTTAATTTTCTAATTAATTATTTAAATCTCCAATTTATTTTGTTAATTATCCCCTTTATTTAATTAAAATTCTCATGTTTGCAGATAAATTAAATCCGGATGAATTTTAAATATTTCGATAGAAAATGGACCAAAATTGAGCTAAAATCGAGACTGGACCACGCAGACAACACGAGCCTAGCACATCCAATTGGACAAAAAGACAGATGACATGAAAATATTATTTTTCAAGGAGCCAATGGTGTGAAGACAAGTGGCCAAACAATGCCAACTCATCTAGGATGAAAAAATTACAATTATACCCTTAAGTGTGTATATAAATAAGAAAAAGATGGCAATTGAAAGGGGTAGCTTTAGTTTTTTTTTAGGTTAAACATTTATTGTTAGGTTTTTTTTTTCTTAAGTTTTCTTTTAATTTTTTCGGCTGGTGACAGCAGCCACAATTGATCATATTTCTTCTAGGATTTATTCAGTTTTCATTCGATTATTATTTTACTGTTTGAGTTTTAATTAAAGTTTTTTATTTTATATTATTGCTCTCAGTTGCTTCCTATTTCGGTTTTCATTCTTTGTTTTTCTACTGCTTATTCATATTTCGCTACAGTCATTTTATATGCTTTGATTATCACTGACCTTGAGGAAGAAGCATTACTCGGCTAAAGCTTCTCCCACATTTTACTACGTTGCTATTTTTTTGTTTTTGTTTCATCAGTTGCCCGATTACTGTATGTTGTTTTTCCATATATTCTCGGTTTTTCTGGGAACTAATCTTTCTTACAGATTTTTTTCTTGCTTCGGTTTAACACTCAATTAATAATTCTTCTCATGCCTTTTCTACTTTAAATTGAATGATTATTACTGCTTAGAATCTCTGTTTCATTATCTAATTCCATTTAATGTATTACCACCTCACTATCTGCATTTAGATCATTAAGCTTTCGGTTGAAACTGATGAGGGTAGGTTTGCTCGTGAAAAGCTGGCATGCGTGAAGTATACACTTTGTCAATTGCTCGGTTGAAACAAATGATAACAAGGTGGCACTATGGACTCCTCCTCTGTTCGGCTCTGTTTTAGCGTTGATGACAGCAAAGTGTTGTGTGTGTTAACTAAGCTGTTTGCTGCCATTCTTGTAAGCAGACGTGAAGAAGAAAGATGTTATGGACAGGTCATGCAACATGAGGGTATTGTGCATGTGGCAATGATATGGGTTAAGGTGCTGAAGGTTGCCTCTAATTGAAGGAATCCCAGCTACCACAGACCAAATTTGAGCTGGAAGAAGAACGCATTGCACGGCAAAACAGAACTGGCAACATGTGCATATATTGGCAGGGGACGTACAGTAGGGTGGTGCAATCGGCAGCTCCTGGACAGAAGCATTGATGCAGCATCTGGAGACAACCGAAATCTGGAGCAGTACCTGGAAACCGAGACCACACCTGGAAATGAAAAATGAAATGAAGCATGAACAGTGAATGGAGGGATTTGGATGATTTAAAATTGTCTAAGGCCACGTTTGGCTATTGCTTCTTTGCAATTTGATGTTTATTGCATTTTTGATTATTTTTATTAGTATTAGTTAGGATAGTGGTAATTGATAGATAAATTTAATATTTTAAGTTGTTAATTTAATCTTTAGTTTTAAGTCTTAGTTAATAGTTAATTTTAGTTTATACATGTTAGGATTTAATTTTTAGCTTAGTATTTTATGAGTTATATTTAGAATTAATTTAGATTAAATTTATTTGCATGCATTAGTTAAATTTTGTTTTATTAGCATTTAGTTAGAATTAAGTTTAAGAATTTCTTTAGGTAAGTAGATTTTTATCTTATTAGACTTTAAGTTAGTTTAAATTGCATTTTCTTAGTTAGTTTAATTACATTCACATTTTACATTAGGTTTGTTTAATTTTAGCTTAATTAATTTTGTTTTTTATTTTAGCATTTTATTTTTTTGATTGCGTAATTAATTGTTTTAATTTTCTTTTGTAGGTAGTTGCTTGCGTGGAGTATGGTAAGTAATTTTTAGCTCGATTTTATTTTCTTTATAGTTTTATTATTTTCAATATTTTTTAATTTCAAACTTAATAGACCACCGATAATCAACAATTCATAATTTGCTAGGATATACTTAGGGTAAGATTAACCGGTAGTTAATTAGGCTAGTCAACTTCTCTGTGGGACGATAACTCAGGACTCAAATCCCATTATTACTTGTACGACCCGTGCACTTGCGGTAATACCTTTTGGGCGTATCATATATCATATATAAAAAATGACAATTGGTCAATGTTGGTGACTCTAGGCAATCACGAGCCAAGTGTGTCGGAATGTCAATCGTCGTGGGAGTAGTCAGCTACCCAAACGACTCACAGATCAAAATGTTCGAAGACCAGAAACAAAATCGAAAACATGCACATCGTACTCGCGTGCGTGCTGCACAGTACATCATACTCCATGGACCACAGAAACAGATACAGAACAGATAGAAATGCAGAATGATCTCACCAACGCCTTTGTCTCAAAATCAGTGAGAGACAGATCGTACGACACACAGTCAGTATACGCTCAAGCACATATCATCAAAATAACTTTATAAGCAAATCATTTCCTTTAAATCGCTTATAAATTTAATTCGTTTTATAAAACAATTCAGAAGAGGCTGACTAGCCTTTTTCTCTCTGTTAAAAATGCCAATAAATATGCTCTAGAGACTAAAACCAAAAAATTTCGATTAAAATCAATAATTATAATTACTGAGATTTTTGTCTAAATAAACCAAGTTAGTCTATATCAGTAACTGGGCCAATTTTCGGAGTTTAAAATTTTCCTTATATTTGATCTGTGAAATTACGCTGATCAACTAGGCTAAATCCTCTAATTTTCAGAACCATAAAATTCACCTTAGATTTTTATGTAATTTCGGTACTACGAAATTTAGTCTAAAATTTTATATCTACAAATATATGAAAATTACGCATATTTATCTCTAGCAGCAATGAGAATTTTTCTTACCTCAGTGTCTGCCTGTAGTCTGCAATGCCTTTAGTGACTGGAGTCTGTGGATCCAGTCTGCTCGGTCAATTTCATCGGAGCTCCTTCCATCGGGTTTCCCGATTTTCGAAACCTCTGAAGGTCCTTTTTCTATTCCCAAATAAATAAATAAATAAATAAATATATATATATATATCCAATTTTTTGTATATATATATATATATATATATATATATATTTACTCTTTCTTCCTTTTTTTTATTGAATTCCTTTTTCCTTCCCGTCAAATTTTTTCTTCTTCTTCTTCTCTTCTTCTTCACAGTTACCACCCGACCCTTCGTTCATGTCTTCGTCCTCTTCCCTTCACCGTCATTTTCTTCTTTCCATAACGGATCTCCCCAGCGGTCCCTTGCTGTGATAACCTGGAATTTTTCCCATTTTCAAAATTTATTTCGAAATTACGGGACAATATTCCTAAAAAAAAGTGTCTATATTTATATATTAAATAAAATATATATAGAAATAATTTATATTAATATATGGATATTAATATAGTATATTATATGTAAAATAAAATAAAACAAAATAAATATATATGTAGAAATAAATAAAATAAATATATATGTATATGTATGTAGATGTAGATGTTTTAATATAAAATATTATAATAGTGTATTGTAGTTAAAAATATTTTATTTTATAATATTTTATATTAAAATATATATAATATATTATATTATATATGTAATTACATATATATATATATATATATATATATATATATATATATAAAAGTAAAGAAACGAAAAGAAAGGAGAAAGGATCGGTCAAGCCCGATCCCTCTCTCTATTCTCCTCTGAAAACATAAGAGAAGAAAACGAAGAAGACAACGAAGATGAACGGCGCGAAGGACGGCGATCGGAGGGGTAAGGTACTGATAGAAGGAAGATCGGCACCGAGGGAGTGCCCTCATGCCGCCACGTGCCTCGGTTTGCCGAAAAATGTCGGGATCAGAGAGGGATAGCCGCTAGAGAGAAAAGGAAAACGAGCAGGATACGCCGCTGATCTGCCCAAGCCCAGGCCAACCGAAGCCCCCTCTCCACAATGCGAAGTCACTGGCTGAAAACGGGGCCAGGAACCGGCCGAAAACACCTCCGAACCGGTTCAGCCAAAAAAAAAGGAAACAAAAAGGTAAAAAGAGGAGAAAAATTCGATGATGTCCTGGGTTTAAGGATAAACTGGTAAGCGGTCGAATTTGACCATTTCAATTTTAGAAAATTTATTTAAATTTAAGTTTGATCAAAATTGACCGGTTTAATTATATAAATGTGTAGCGTGACAATAGGCGCCGAACGAGAGTTCGATTCAACCTCGATTTGCTTGCCAGCACGAAATCTCGGGTAAGTGAATTCCACTTGCTACCATCTGTATCATTCTGCTGATTAAATTTAATTGCATAAGTTTCGGGTAAATTTTGTATAAATTGCGTTATGCTTTAGAATAAAACAATTGCTGTCGTAAATAATTATTGGAACCTTGCGAAGGCATATGTAAATCATTTAATCGATTTGAAAGATGAAAAAGTGATGAATCAATTGGATTAGGAAAAAATAAAATAAATATTTTCTGCTTTGCAGGCTGGGTAATGAGCAAATGAAATCCGGTCTTATTGCAGAAATTTAACAATTTTGTAATTTATCGGTATTCCAAGTTGGAACTTTTGGACTATCGAAAACGCGATTTAGGCTGTTTTGACTTGTTTTCGAAACTCACGATGATTTTCGAACATTAAAATCATTATCTAGCATTTTGAGGAAAATTTAGAAGATTATATAGATTTTGTCTGTATAATCTCATTTAATTGAGTTTTGGACTAAATGGAACATATAACTTATTTAGCTTATGCTCAGTATTTCGGATTTAAGCATCAACTGCTTTTCGTCTCGATTGTGATATGGATTTTGGAAACACGATTGTTGGACGTTTTTCGTTTACGGATGATTTAATTAAGTTAATTTTAATAGAGTATATATAGATCTTCAGATTTGTAATCAAAGATAATACTTAGTCACAAGGTAATTTTCGCTCACTGATAGCTACAACGAGAAAGTCCGTATCGGAATATAATTGCGGACACCACATATATTCATAAGATTGAATTATCAAACTCTATGAACGAGATATCGGGTTAGTAGTTCCCTTTTAGGATGCAAAGAAGCATCATATGAGATAATTCTGAACTTAGAAAATTCTGAGTTAAATTTATAGCTGCAAGGCAACATTATATGAAGTAAATTGAATTCTCGAACAGAAATTAGATCATGGTTGAGAATTATAAGTGTGAAAGAATACGTGATTGGAATATTAATGAGAATATAAAATCGATCAGTGTTCATTTAGGTGCGAAGCAACACCATGAAGTACAAACTAATTCTGTAGATGCGTGCTAGCATCATATGGAATGAAATGAGTCCTAAAACATAGATTGAAGAATGTTTTAAGGACTAGGTGTAATTGGTATGAGTGATAGATAAGTGATCATTGGGATACAATGTAGCATCTTAAGGTATAAATTAGTTTTTATTAATGCGAGGAAGTATCGTACTGATTATCGGGTCCTAGAGTAAGAACAAAATGATGTTCAAGGATCCTAAATATTACAAGTATGTGGAAACATCGATGATAAAATTATTGAAAAAAAGATATGTTCTTATGTGAACCTTGTTTTACATTACAATTTACATCTTAATGTATAATATGATTTTGTGAGATTTAGAAAGTTTGCATTGATTTATATCTGCACTAAAGAAGCTTTAAAATCTCACTTACAACATGTTTTGAGAGTATGTGAGACATACGTCTCTGTATTTTGGATTTAAGCTAACTCAGCTTTTATCTACACCATGATTAGCATGAATTTCAAAATGAAAGGTAGCCTATGTTTGGTTACCTACGAATTCATGACTTTTGTAAAATGTTTTGAAATGTAATTTGCTACGCGAAAATGAAAGTTTATGAAACAAGGTTTATGTATATATGTGTTTTTCAAAACACGATTTTTGTAAGCTTTTGTATAAAAACATTTGAAAATGATTTCAGTATGATAAGGAAGTAAAGACTTTGAGAGGACATGCTACTATTAGTATATGCTGAGTGCATAATCATGCTCGCTACTTGTGGTGTCCGGCTCCACACCTGTAGTGCTAGTTTAGATTCACCTGTATAGTGTCTATTCTGCCTTAGTGGTGTGTGTTTCACTACATGTCAGGACCCGTTCTCAATCCATGACTTTACCAAAAATCACTACAAATTTTTCAAATTTTTCGCATTTTTAGCTTACCTTTCCTCTCTTCAATGGTTGGGCTGTGATTCGATATCAGAATTCTCACTTACCACATCATCCTTTTTCATACATACATGTCAATATACTCTGACTTTAACTTCTTTTATAATACATGTAAGATTATATAACATCTAATACAAATACATTCCCCATAATATATATATCGTATACATCACTGTGCTGTTTCTATGTTTAGATACATAACCGTACAAAATCTGTATACCTGGCGGTCGATAGGAAATAGCGGTGGACTCAGGAATACTATCCCTCAATAGCTCTCACTCTACTGCTGATGCTCTGTAGAGAGATGTAAAGAAAGGGGGTGAGCATACAATGCATTCAGTAAGAAAATCAGGCAAACAAGTAGATATCTACACTATCTACTCAAAATAATGCTATGCCTTGAAAACATTATTTCCTTTACTCACTTTAAAAGCATGTCTTTTAAATATATATATATATATATACCTGTACAGATTAAATCCCATGTACAGAAATCATGCTTTCTTTCTCAAATGTAGGCATGTAGTGCAAAACAATGTATCTTTATAATATCACAATGCCTTTAGATAAATCATGCCATGTATATTTAAATCACAGTAAATATGGCATTTAAATCATTCACAACACAAAATCGGAGTCCGACCCATCCCTTAGGTCTGTCCGCAATTTAAATCAATCAATCAAGTGATATATTATGTGAGACTCTGTGGTGAAAATGTAAATAGTATCCTGGACTATGATCATATCCGACATGTGATCCCAAGCAACATAGTACTCGGTGTACGGGGCATCACTGCTGCAACGGGAGGGGGGTCAGTCCATCACAATCGCCAACTATATCCTCCTCAACTCCACAACACCACACGGTACAGTGTACCTCATGCCACTCGCACTGTACAACGTACTTCGTGGATCCTACATCACAGTCGAGGTGCCTGCCATAGGTCTTAGCCCTCAAACCATGGAATATCATACCACGTCTCTAGTATCCTTATGCGGATATCCTCTCACATAGTGTGACACTCAGTCTACACAAGGAATCAAGCATGGATTTCAACATGTATTACATATCACATACAGTGCGCACCTTTGAGCATGACTCACAGTCGACACTTCGCTCAAACACTGTTTCACATCACAAACTCAACTCTAGTGCGAGTAAACCTATAGCAACTAGGTTAATGCATAGTTCATGTATTAAATCAATGTACGAGCAATAGCTTCAGTACCATGCTATGCACAATATCATCAAATCAAGTATGAGCAATAGCTCCAGTACCATGTCATGTATAAATCATGAAGAATTGAGTACGAGCAACGGTCCAGCACTTTGTCATGCATCTCATGTAAAACTCGAGTACGAGCTAATCGCTCCAGCACTCTCTCATGCGTGTTATGGAAATCTAGTGTGAATCATAATCCAGCACTAATGTATGTGAAAAATATATGAAATCCAGTGCGAGTTGTGCCCCAGCACGATTTCTTCTCACATAATATGATAGATGGCTCTTTAAAAAGGGATGATTTACAAAATATCAAAATCAACACTATAAAGTGTGCTTAATTCACATCAACCTTAAAATCATTAGCCCATCTATTTATTCTTCTGCTAAACAGCAGTAAAACACTCAAAATGGTGGTTTCCATGCTTTTTACAACTTTTCACAAAAGTTGACTTTTTGACTAACTAAGGGCAAAATCGTAATTTGCCACTATCGGGTCACAATAATTATTATTCACTTTCTCTGACCTTCAGAGTTTTTAAGTGAATGTAAAAGCAGACGAAAATATGTGCAGGTACCTCTAACACAAAAGTCCCTTACCTGCAATCACTCGAGAAATTTCGTCCTAAGGTTCGCATTCTCCAAATACACAGTAATATACGCAGTATAGTTTTGACAATTCAAAGGTAATTTTTCTACAGCATAAATAAATATATATAATTTCCTAAATTCATATCTACAAAAATCATCGAAAAATACGTACATTCATCTCTATAGAACACTGCAATTTTCCTTACCTCGGTGTCTGCTTGTAGTTCTAGAATACTTCCACATCTGGCGTCAGTGGACCCGATCCACTCGGTTAATTATTTCCTCGAAGCTCTTTTCCAATTTTTCCTTGTGCCTTTTCCTCTATTTCCAAATATTTTCCCTTCTCTTTTTTTTCTTCTTTTTTTTTTAATTTGGCGCTACGCGTCAAATCCTTCTTCTTCTTCTTTCTTTTTCTTTTCTTCTTCCCCGAGCTCCCTCTTCTCCTCCTTCCTCCTTCTTGTTTCTGTCAGACCATCGGTGCTGCCAACGCCTCCAACACTGACGGTTCTATCCGATGCCGGTGGTCAAGGTTCTTCCAGCCATCTCTTCCCTGGTTTCTCAACTAGCCCCGGCGCCTCTGTTTTTTCCTTCCACGTTCTTGATGTTTCTTCACCTCCTCGGTAACTCCATTCTCATCACCACCGGTCTGCTCCGGCCACTAGCACCATCATCGTCACCTTCGTTCCTTGCTCTGGCCTCTATCGTCATCATCATCATCATCGCCTCCTAGCTAGCTTCGGCTACCCATTTCCAGCCCACCATCACCAACCTCTTCAGCTTGGTTCTCAGTTTCCTGTATACTCTCAGGTATCTACCGTTCCCGACCTCCACCATCACCGGCCTTGGTCCTGGCCATCTTCCTTATTACCATCTTCATCTTCACCATCGCTGAATGCCACCTTCTAGCTCCCTCTCTCCCTTCCCTTGCTCTCATCTGTTTCGTTTCTCTACCACTGTTTCTCTCTCAACTTTCTCTTTTGTCCTGGTTTATATATATATATATATATATATATGTACATGGGGGCAGTGTCATGCAGGCTGGGTGCAGGAGGGTGCAGGTTTGTAGTGTAGTGGGTGCAAGTCGGTGTAGCAGCAGGGTGCAGGCAAGGCGCAGGCTTTGGATCGACTCAAGTGCAGGCTGGGGTGCGGGTTGCAGGGTCTGGTGCAGAGGCGTGAAACAGGGGTGCTGGTTGCCTAGCGTGCGAGCAAACTAGGTAGCGGTGTACGAGGCGTGACTGGTGCAGGTCGGTGCAGGACTGGGGCGTGTTGAACGCAGACTGGTGAGCAAGATTTGTTGCAGGCTAGGGCTCATCAGATTTTTAGCATGGGGTGTAAAGGGTCTGGGAGCAAAGGTATGCCAGCACGCAGGGCGCTGGGCGCCTGGTGCCTGGGGCATGCCTAGCACTGCGCATCCTGGCCTGAAGCGGGGCACGTTGGTGCAGGGGCACTGCTCCTGTGCCAAAACGCCTCATTTCACTATTCATTATTTCTGTTTTTTTTAATTTAATTTAAATTTAAGTTTTTTTTTTATTTTTATATTAATATATATATGTATATTTATATAAAATCAATACAAATGTATATTACAAAAATTAAAGTATAATTCAAAATATTTATATTTTTAATTTTTATATATACATTTATGTATACATTTAATTAATCAAAATAAATTTACATATACATATATATACATTTATAATCAAAATATTTCATTTATATAATTCAAAATAAATATATATTTATATAATAAAAATATATTCATTTATATATACCATTATACATTGAAATAAATGTATAATTATATAGTAAAAATGTATCTACATTTATATATATATATATACACATTTATATAATCAAAATAAATGTATATTAATATAATCAAAATATTTACATATTTATGTATACATTTATATCCTCAAAATAAATATTATATATTTATATATTCATCAAAATAAATGTATATTTATATACACATATTGTTTATCCTATCATTACTATCATTATTATTATTATTCGTTTATTTTCATAAATCGAATTTTTAACAGAATATTCAACCTAACTTAATCTCTCCTTTCCGGCATAATTAATTTAATTACCCACGGGCAAATTGTGAATTAATTTAAATCGAATAACGGTCGAGTCGAATTTCAAAATATTCCGGCGGTTTACATTCTCCCCACCTTAGGAAATTTGGTCCCCAAATTTTAAGAGTACATCAGTTTTCAAACAACCTTGGATATTTTTCTCGCATTAAGTTTTTTTTTTTTAATTCCTGCGTGGCCTCTTATGACGTGTGATACTGCCACAAAATCTTGACTAACAGAATCATCTTAGATCGCAACGCTTTCAACTTCCTGTCCAAGGTTCGAATTGGTTCCTCCACATATGTCATGTCCTTTAATTCCAATGGTTGCATTTAATTACGTGTGTGGGATCTGGGTGATATGCACAAAGCATCGAAACGTGAAGAACATTGTGGATATTTGGCAAATCTGGTGGTAATGCTAATCAGTAAGCTTTATCTCCTACATGGTCTAAGATCTCGAAAGGTCTAATATAACGAGGACTCAGCTTCCCTTTCTCCTAGAAACTCCTATGTTTGAATGGTCCTCTTCCAATTGTCCATCAATTTGAGGATGGGAAGCCGGGCTAAACGGTTGGGTTCTTAACGTTTCTAGGAAATGCTCCCAGAAGTACGAAGTGAACTGGGGATCCCTATCAGATATTATGATTACTGGCACTTCGCGTAGCCTTACAACTTCCTGTTCATACAGCTCCGCTAGTGCACTCAAGGTATCCGTAGCCTTCGTGGATAAGAAATGAGTGTTTTTCGTCAATCTATCTACTACTACCTAAATCGCGTCATGGTTCCTATGCGTCCGTGGCAATTCCATGGTAAAATCGATCGAGACGTGCTCTCATTTTTAGGTCAGTAACAGTAGAGGTTGTAACAGCCTTGCGAGGTTTTGATACTCTACCTTAATCTGTTGACATATAAGGTACCAGCCATGAATTTGGCCACATCTTCCTTCATTTTTGACCACCAATATACTTTTCATAAATTTTGATACATCTTAGTACTTCCCAGTGTAGGGTGTACCTTGAGGAAAGGGCTTTAACTTCCTCAATTGTGCATCATTGGAAATGCCAATTCTACTTCTAAACCTAAACAATCATCGGAGCTCATTTCAAAATTTGTCACAGAGCCCAACTGGGTCTGACTAGCCGTATCTATGCAATACTTATCCTTACGTTGTCTGTCGGATCCTGTCATTCAGATTCGATTCTAATCTCAGGCTAGCTACCACGATATACATGTCGATATGGGTAGGGAACCACCTCTAGTTGGAGTTCACTAAATATTTCAATAACTCATGTCCTTGTCCTAAGTATAAAATGTCATCCCGAATCACTTCTGCTCAAAGCACTAACCCTAGTCACTTCTTTTTGCATTAGACGGCCTTTGTGAAATCTAATATTTAAGCCTTCATGAGTAGTAGAATTCTATAATTCTTCACCACACAAGAATTGGTACACTAACTTCAAGCGCACATATTATGATTGTCAATTTTAATTCATGGGTTATGGGTACTTCTTGACGTTGCTAAGTCCTTCAAGCAGAGAAGCATTTCGAAATACCCTTATTAGTCATTAGACCAGATCATATTACTAATTACAGGTATATGGGTTCAAGATTTAGTCCCAATAGAAAGTAAGATACCATAATTTATCTCAATTTCTCATTTATCCTTTAGTCACCACTCCTTCTTCATTCCCTTCGCTCGATCTGACATATTTCACATACCCAAAAACATTTATATGTTGCTACATCTCTCATTCCAATTATAATCCTATATCCAGAATGTATCTCGCTTCAAAACTTGTCTCATTTCACACCTTAATTATGACAAAACTCTTTTCTTATTTTAATTTAGTCTCGTGTTTCGAAGCATAAGCACATACCATTTACATTTCTTAGATTCGACAAGTAATTCATATACCCAAGTCTCCTTATACCTCAAACTTCGAATCATTTTAGCAGTTTTGGGTCTTTCCCACTATTCTACAATCTCTATTTTGGGAGAATCCAATTGACTCCTGCTCTTGACATATCATAACCCAGAAAATCTGAAACTCCTTAACAATTAATGACTATACACTCCAAAGTGGATCACTTGGTCAGATATCTCCCTTTATCATATAAATTTTATATTCCTTGTAATCACTTCTTCCGTTCTTATAATTAAATCGAAGCCATTCAGTATGGGCTTTGAATTAATTCAGTACTAAATCACCTCAAAACTTCATCCTTTTTATCTAGAGGTAACTTTGATGGATCATCCACACATGTATCAGAAAACTCTTTGTCTAAAGAGGTGTTCTTTTTACTCCGAACACACTCTATCCTTATAAATCATGTAAGCAGTGTAACCTTAAATCCATCTATACAATGCATTCAGTAATTCATTCTCCAGCTACAATGACTTCACTTTTCCACTACTTTCCTATCTTTAGTAAAGTGGTTGGCCAGTATTTGCATAAATTTTATAAGATAACACTACGTAAGTGTTATTTAGATTTAATTGAAATTTCTTTGGAAAAAAGGGCCAACTATCAATTTTATATGGAAACAAATGGTGCTGGAGCCTTGCTCGCACTATATCTGAGTTTGTGAGTGTGCATAATGGTGTTGGAACGGTTGCTCGCATCGATTTGTGTGACATGATATGCATAAAAAGGTGTTGAAGCGATTGCTAGCACTAGTTGTAATGATTTGACATGTATGAGAGGTGCTAGAGCTTTGGTCGCACGAGATTTTTCTTGATTTTATGAGAGTACTGGAGCATCGCTCACACTGATTTTATGAGACATGCGATGAGTCATGCTTGAAGCGTCGGGTAGACTCTGAGTCACGTCAATTTAATATGCTCGCATGTGCTTTTTGAGACAGACACGATTATTGATATGAGATGTGGGTCCACGGATTACGTTGTACCATGCAAGTAGCATGGAGTACGTTATACAGTGCTGAGATTGATTATGTGGCATCTTCGGATGCGAGTGGCATCTTCGGATGCGAGTGATCGGGCAGGACCGACGGGATGGATTGACCCACCTCCCGGGGCGGTTCTCAACAGTGGTGAGACCCCGCACACAGGATCCGTGTAGTAGAGGGATAACAAGGATATGGCCATAGTCTTGGTTAATTGCCTAAGATATATAAATTGCCTAGTCTCGCATGTTACTATCTGATGTTTTGAAAGTTTGAGAATGCATGGATTTTGTGTGAGTCTGGACCACCCGAGGGAGGGGTTGGATCCTGACTGATGATATTGGTTTTGTTGTGAATAAATGAAATTTTCAATGTTTTCAGAAATGCTTGGAAATAAATGATTTTATGTGGATCAGGATCACCTGAGGGAGGGGCTGAGTCCTAATGAGTGTGACTGAGATGTGATTTGATGAGAATGAAACTGGGATCTAAATTGAAACTTGCATGACGTTATTTCCATGCTATTTAAACCCATGTGTGAGGTAAACTGGTTTTACATGACATTCATGGTGTGGCATATGAGTATGCATGAAGGTTTTTTGGAAACTCAGCATGATGTATTTTTCATAATTGTTTATAATTCATGCAATGAAAGGTTTTAGCATGAGGAGGTTATCCATGCTTTAATTGCAAATGCATGATTTTGATTTAATTCATGTGTTTTATTATTTTACATGAGACGCCATTGAGGCATGAGTTGCATGATTTCCATAAGCACGAACAGCTTTTATAAACTATGGCATTGATGTGTGCATGATTTCGTGCATGAGCTTTAAACGAAAAGAAATTGATTTAAGGGCATGGCATTATGAGCATGTAGATAGTGGAGCTATCTACTTGCATAATTGCCTTACTGAGCGTGTGGTTGCTCACCCCCCTTATTTTCCCCTTTTTTTAGAGAACTCGTAGTAGATAGTGAGCGGCTGATGACTTGCATTCTTGGTATCCGCTGCTTCCTATCATCGAGGAAAGGTATACACACTTGTATGGTTTTGTATCTAAATATGTAAATACAAAGTACTGTAAACGTATATGACCTTGGGGATGTAAGGTTATGTAAATAAAATTGTGAATGTAACATGGAAATGGAATGGTAAGTAATGTGAGGGGACTAACACCGAATCATAGCCTAACTGTTGGTAGGATGATCACGATGAGAGGAAGGTAAGAATTAAATATGAAAGAAAAATAAAAAATTTACTCTGATTTTTGGGTCATGACACGTAGAGATAGGCCCGAGAGGTGTAGTGAACCCTCATCTGAGTGTACACCTTATAGTTTCACTGGAAATTTTGGAGTCCACTTCTTAAGATTTGAGCAGGAAATGAAAACAATGATGGTATTGTTTGGTCAAGTGATAGTAGTACATTAATAATGATGGCAATTAAAGTATGATTGTGACTTAGAGAAAGACTGAGACAACTTCGAAAAATAGTACACTATTATATACTGGAGTCAAGAATCCAAATGTGATGGAAAACTGGAATAAATGAATTAGAAGAATTTATATGGATTCGTAGGGTACGATTGTAAACCTAATAGAGGCAACTTTAGAAGTTTGAGCCTCCGTTTTTCGATGAGGTTAAGAATTTAGTGATTTCGGAAGACTAGATTAATGAGATGAAAAAACCCTATAAAAATTTTGTAGTAACTCTACCGAAAAAGTTGCCTTGCAATTTTGTGGTAAAGAATTGGGAAAGTTATAAGAACTTTTGAAGTGTACTACTATAAAGAAGTAGCTTTTGTAGCATCAGTATCGAAATTGAAAGTCGAGCTCAGAGGGAAGTCCCCCGATTTAATCCGAGAATCGACATCAGAGAATTACATGGATATGTTTCTAGAAACCCTTAAGCGGCAACACATTCCGGATGAAATAAAGTGGTAATTATAGATGAAATGAGTGAATCGAACATAAGGAAACAAGTCCAAGAATGAGTATGAAATTAAATAGATTTGGAATGAGTATAATCCGGATAAGTAAAGATGTGAAATAAAGGAAGTCCAGGAAACTCGTAGGAGGTACTAAGATCCTCAATCAAGCTAAATTAGCCTCATTAGATGTTATTTTGTGGAAGCAGTGCGCAAGGCGCAATTGTGATGATATGAAATGTATATTTCGAGGTTACTAAGAAAATGAAAAGGTAAAGAGAGTGACAAAAAAGATATACTAAGGAATCAGTGAGAGTAATAGAGTAAAGTCACTGTAACTGAAAAGATGAATTACAGAACAAAAAAAAAATTATAAGTGAAGGTCACACTGTTTATATGATTGATAAAGATAAGGTGTATTCGGAATAAGGAAACATTTCTGTAGACAAGGAGTTTTTCGACATATATTCGGATGATCTACCAGAGTTTCCACTGATAGAAAGATGAACTTTTTAAATTGATTAGTACTTGGTACCGAACTGATATTCAGACCACTATACTAAATGTCTTCGATTGAATTAGAAGAGCAAATGAAGCAATTATAGAAATTATATGAGAAGAAAATTATTAGACCGAGTGATCCACTTTGGAGTGTACTGGCATTACTTGAGATCCAGAGTCTTCTAGGTCATTTTGGTTTAAGAATGGGTGTCAATTGGTTTCCCCCAAACAAGGATTATAAATCAGTGGGAAAAAACCCAAAACTATTAAGAAGATTCAGAATTTTGAGATATAAAGAGACTTTAGAGTATGAAGTACGTTTCAAATCTAAGGATTGAAATTTAGGTGTGCTAATGTTTTGGGATGCGAGACTTAATTGGAATAAGGAAAGGGTTTCGTTATAATTGATATACAAAAAGAAACAAATGTTGGAATGGGATAAATCCTGAATACAAGTTATATAGGAATAAAAGATGTATGCAAGGTAAAAAAATCTCTGGTTTGTGAAATGATTCGGACTAAGTGTTATGAACTGAAAACGAATGAGTTGTGACTAAAGGATAAATGTGAAATTGCGATAAGTTTTGGTATCCTACTTTCTATTGAGACTGAACCTTGAACCTTTATATTCATAACCAGTTATGTGGTCCGGTCAAATGGCTAACAAAGGTATTTCGAATTACCTCCCCGCCTGAGAGACTTGACAGCATCTAGAAGTACCCATGACCCACAAATTGAAATTGGCAATCGTAATATATGCATTTGAAGTCGGGATACCATTACTTGTGCTGTGAAGAATTATGGAATTCTACTGATTATGAAGGTTTAAGTATTCAATTTTACAAAAGTTGTCAAATACAATAAAAAGGGAATGACTCAGGTTAGTGCTTTGAACAAAACTGATTTCGGGATGACATTATATATATTAGTCAGGGACATGAGTTATTAAAATATTTAGTGAGTAACGACTTAGATGTGACCCTTCCTGATATCGACATCCATTACATGGTGGTTGGCCTGAGAATTAAACTAGACTTGATTGATCGAATCGAATAGGCACAGCAAAATGATAAATACTGCATTGATGTGACTGGTCAGACCTAGATGGGTGCTCAACTAGCTTGAGTATTGGTACTGATAATTTATTGACATTTAAAAATAGAATTATGTACCAAATGATCTATAGTTAACGAAATTGATGCCGTCAGAGACTCATTTATAGAGATATCAAATCTCCTGAAGATATATTGGTAATCTGGGACACTAAAAGATATAATTGAAATTGTGAGTAAAAGCATCATATGTCAGCAGCTTAAAGATAGGGTATACAAGGTTTGGAAAGAATGGAAAACTGAGTCCCCGATTCATTGGACCTTTCAAGGTCTTAAACCGAGTGGGAGATGAGCTAATAGATTGGCGTTGTCGCCAAAATTATCGAGTACCCACATCGTTTTTCACGCTTTAATGCTTCACAAGTATCATCCGAATCCGAGACAAGTAATCAAGTATAAACCATTGGGATTGAAAGAGGATATGACATATATGGAGAAGTCGATTCGGATCTCAGACAAGAAAGAAAAGACATTGCGATCTAAGACGATTCCTCTGGTTAAAGTCTTATGGCAGAACCACACTTCGGAAGAGGCCACATGGGAATTGGAAAGCCTAATGTGGGAAAAATACCCATACTTTTTTGAGAACTTATGACATTGTAAAATTTGGGGACCAAATTTCCTAAGGTGGGGAGAATGTAAGTATCGCAAAATTTCAATGTACTCGGTGTTTGCTATAAATAATACCTTAGGCAATTAAGATTAAATATGTAAGTATGAGTGGATTGATTTAAATATAAATATTAGACTAACATTATTCTTATATACTAACATTATTTTTATATACTTCATAGACATACATGTCTATTTAAATGTATTCAACACTTTGCTTATTTCTCAAGATTTATGTGTATATATATATATATGTACAAGGTACATAAATATGCACATGCATAATTAGGAATGAATGTGCACTTGCATACATATAAGTGTATATATGTGTACAAATATATATACATAGATGAAATATATATATATATATATATATATACTTATGTACGAAACTATAGAAGTCGAACCCGAACTTGCTTGGTTGCTGCTGTTAGCAGCAGTTGAAGGAAACCAGGAAAAATGAAGAGAAGTCGAGTTGTCACCATCGGCAGCACATAAACATAAAAATATTGGTTTAATATTTGGGTGAAAGTCAGAATATGAAAGACTTGAAGAGAATTCAAGTTAATGGACATTAATTTTGAAGTACTTCTTCTGCAATGGCACATGTATGGGGCAGTGAAAACTGAATTAAAAAAGGATGGGGCAGATGACAGTGGTTTGGTCTACAGGCTTGAAATTTTGAGGAGTAAAATGTGCACATACCTTGCTGAAAACAACAGCAAATGTCAGAATGAGAAGGAAATGAAAAGCAATTGTTCAGCACCCATATAGTTTAGGTGGAAGAAGGAAAAGTCAGAGTAGCAATGGTCCCAAGACTACTGTTGTTAACTGTAGTAGTGAGGGCAGACGTGATGGCTGGTTAGCAAGCTAATGGATGTACACCAATTTTTAGCAACAAGTGTGTGAAGTCAAAGTAGACAAGACAAGAGGGAAACTATAGATGACTAAGGTTAAATAAGTTAGCTGCTGGAATCAGAGCATTACTGGAAGCAAGAGAGGAGCACTAAAACTTGAGTCCTAACACCGAAACCTGCAATTGAAGAGAGGAATCTGGAAGCAGTAAAGCATGGAAATAGACAAGAATATTGAAGCTGTTATTAAAGCTCAAACCGAGCCGAATTAAAGCTAGAAAAATGAACATGCGAGGAAGTAGTGGTTACTGGATCAGAGTAGAGAAAACTGAAGAAGATCATGCGATGAGAGAAGATAACCGAGAGTATATAGAGACAAACACCATACAGAGGCAGAAGTAAGATAGAGAAGTTGGTGACGGGAGACAGGGGAGATGTTGATAAGCCATAGAAAGATAAGGAAGAAGGCAACACTAAAGAATTGTGATGATGGAGAAGTGTGCCGAGAGGGGAAACAGTAAACCGAGAGCCAGGGGCTGAAGTGAGCTGGAATAGAGGACTTCGACCTTTGGGAACTGCAGCAAGTGAGAAGGAGTGCATGAGAGGGGGAGGTGGTTGAAGTAAAAGCAAGAAGGGGTTGGTATTTCACAGCCCATGCCATCGTTGTAAGAGCTTTTCGAGAAGAAAAACAGAAGGTTCGATACCTCTGTGAAATCGAAATGGAAGCGAAAGCAAGGGACTTCACCCCTTGGCCCTACAACAAGAGACGAACAGTAGAGGAAAGATTGATGATGGTGGTAGAAGTAAGCTGAAGCAGGGCGTGCATGGTAGGAAAACAAAAAAAATGGAAACTGAGAAGAAGGCTGAAACTAGAAAACAGGGGACCGAGGAAAGGGACCGAGAGAGGCAGAGGTGAACGAATGTCGGAGGCTGGACGTGGGCGCTGGTAACGGGTGATTGGAAGGACTCCGGCACCGGACAGATTTGTTTTGAAAGGAAGGAAATGATGGTGAAAGGAAGAGGAGGAAGACATGAACAAAGGGTCGGGTGGTAACCGTGAAGAAGAAGAAGAAATTTGGCAAGAAGGAAAAAGGAATTCAAAAAAAAAAAGGAAGAAAGAGTAAATATATATATTTTTATATATACCAAAAAAATAGATATATATATATATATATATTTGGGAAAAGAAAAATGACCTTCAGAGGTTTCGAAAATCGAGAAACCTGAGGAAATGAGCTCCGGGGAAATTGAACGAGCAGACCAGACCCACAGACTCCAGTCACTAAAGGTATTGCGGACTACGGGCAGACACCGAGGTAAGAAAAATTCTCGTTGCTGCTAGAGATAAATATGCGTAATTTTCGTATCTTTGTAGATAAAATTTTAGGCTGAATTTTGTAGTACCAAAATTATATAAAAATCTAAGGTGAATTTTATGGTTCTGAAAATTAGAGCATTTAACCTGGTTGATCAGCCTAATTTTACCAATCGAATTTAAGGAAAATTTTAAACTCCAAAAATTGGCTCAGCTACTAATATAGATTTACTTGGTTAATTTAGACAAAAATCTCAGTAATTATAACTATTGATTTTAATCGAAATTTCCTAGTTTTACTCACTATAACCTATTTATTAGCATTTTTAACCAAGAGAAAAAGGCTAGTCAGCCTCTTCTGAATTGTTTTATAAAATGAATTGAATTTGTAAGCAATTTAAAGGAAATGATTTGCTTATAAAGTTGGTTTGATGATATATGCTTGAGCCCGTACTATCTGTGTGTCGTACTATCCGTCTCGCACTCATTTTGAAACAAAGGCGTTGGTGAGATCATTCTGCATTTCTGTCTGTTCTGTATCTGTTTTTGTGGTCCACAGAGTATGATGTACTGTGCAGCACGCGCGCGAGTACGATGTGCCGTGTTTTTTATTCTGTTTCTGGTCTTCAGACATTTTGATCTGTGAGTCGTTTAGGTAGCTGACCACTCCCACGGCGATTGACATGTGACGCCCCGGAAACACGAAAAATAGTGCAAATTTAAAACTTTTTACTCATCAATTCACAATTAAGAGTGCATTCCTGTGCAGTCATCATAAGATAGTATATATCGTATCATATACATTACTCAATTCCAAGTTAATTAATCCAATACATCATGTACATCATTGTACAATAAGTGTCTGTAACTACAACTCTAGTCTGGATACATGAATATTAAATATATACCTCAATACACAAAATACGGCCTGGAGCTCAAGTCCTCCACTAGCCTCTAACTCGTACATCGCAGGGAACTCCCTTCACTTGAAGCAATCGGGGGGAAGAGAAAACAGGGTGAGCTTCCAAATCGCTCAGTAAGGGGGGTAAGGGAATTCAGTTATATAAACCATATCACACATCACAAATATGTATTTGTTTATGAAACTCATTCGAAATCATAGCATGAAAGTTCTCGAAACATCATCATCTCATAGCTCACAAATCATGTGAAAACATGAAGTTAAAAAGGCTCAATATCGAGCACTCACAAGCATGTGTAAATATATGCGATAATGGCTTTTATCAAATTATGTGATAAAAATCACCTCAGTAAATAGCACGTGACAAAGTCACAAAACACAACTCATGTGTAAAACGAGACTAGGCAATAAAACTCAATTAAAACTCGTCATGGCACATCAAATATATATATAATCTCCTCTGGGTGCGCATCCCAGGCATCCTCGTAAGAGGGAACATCGACAATATGGTCGTATGCATGGTATATTGGACTTATATGTTACCAGAGCAAGGCCCGGCCTTACATGCTACCAGAGCAATGCCTCGCCTCATGCATACTATCACGTGGTCCCTGGGTCGGTTCCCAGGCGGCCCACTCTCTCGGTCTTACATGCTACCAAAGTAAGGCCACCCAGCGTTACCAGAACGAGGGTAATCTCACGTTACCAAAACGTAGGAATATCGGACTTACAAGCTACCAAAGCAAGGCCTCCCAACACTACCATAGCGGAGGAATAATCGAACTTACATGTTACCAGAACAAGGCCTGTGGTCCCTGGGTCAGTTTCCAGGCATCCCACTATATCGGTCTTACATGCTACCAAAGCAAGGCCCGATATGTATTCAACATGACACGCCTAAGTCTCAATCATTAGCCATTATCTTATAAAACGTTATGCCTTCACGTAGAACTCATTATGGTTTTCTCTCATAAAACTCATTTAAAACATTCGTGTACTCACACAAAACATATTAAAACCGAGTTCCAACCGGTAAAACACGCACACATTTTCTCAAATCTCAATATTGCCTTAACGTAGAGCCCAATTTACTTTTCACGCAACTCAACGGTTTATAAAGCAATTTCACACTCAGCTTATAAACTCATAAAATAATAGGCTCCAACCGGCTAAAAACCATGTGCAATTATATCACAACACAATACTAAACATGCTTGTATTCTCAAATCATGGTTCATGCTACAAACAATTCATCAAAACACATACACAAATGGTTTAGTTTTCCCTTACCTCTTTACACCTCGTATAGTGCAATCGTTTCCCCCGTATCATGGACTAACCTCGCATTCCACTCTGGAACTCCCGAGCTGTCCAAACGATGTTAAAACATCAATACTCATCATCACAGTAACCTCAATTCTCAAAATCGAGCATAATTACTCATAACACCTCAAATTTTCTCAATTCTCATAACTCTATCACAAACCACAATCTCGCTCACAACACCTCAACATTCTACATTTCCCATGCCATAATATCTATGTTAATCCACCTCATTGTCTAAATCTCCATTTATAGCTCAAAATTCCCAAATTTACCAAAGTTGCTAAATATCATCATCACTCCGACTACATTGTAATTTCATCAATCCCTAATCATTTTTCAGTTATTTCAACACAATGCCAACAACCATTACCACCACAATCATCTCAAATATCAAGTTCGAGGTTTAGAAATTACCCAAAACTTGTGGAGAGCTTATCTCTTGCCTCGATTCGATCCATCTTCCGATTCCCAAGTATGTTGTTCTCCCTTGGATGAGGAACAACTTTCCTTCTGGCCACAACCTCTGATTTGGACGAAAATGGGTGCTTTGGATGAGTGAGAAAGCTAGGGCTCGGGTGAAAATAGGGTTTTGACGAGAGAGAAAATGAAATTACAGGAGAAAGCAGGGGTTCCTTATATAGACTAAGGGTAGGAGATCGATCTGGCTCTTGATGAGATCGATCTGCATTTGAATTTGGGGACGATTTGGGGCAGTTTTATGCCTAGGAGATCGATCTGTCGAGGGGTGAGATCGATCTCTTTATGGCTTTATGAGATCGATCTGCTCCTTTTGGAGATCGATCTTCTCCCAAATAGAAACATTTGGAGATCGATCACTTCCTCATGAGATCGATCTTCTCTCAAACAGAATCATAAGGAGATCGATCCTCTTCCATTGGAGATCAATCTGCTCACTTGCTTTCCTCCTTCCTTGTCATTTTTAGCTTGCCAGAACGATCTTTCTTCCCTAAGATCGATATGACCTCATAGCTTCCCACTTGGTTAAGCACTTAACATATAAATCTCCAAATATAATTTCCACAATTCACTTAGCTCAATAAATTACACTTTAAGTTCTTATTACATCATTAAAATATATCTAAAATTCTTAGATCTCACATCCTCCCCACCTTTAGAAGAATTTGGTCCTCCAAATTCAACTCAAGTAGTCAAATAGATGGGGGTATTTCTCCTTCATGAGGTTCTCTAGTTCCCACGTTGCCTCTTCCATTGAGTGATGTTTCCACAAAACTTTCACTAATGGGATGCTCTTGGTTCTAAGTTCCTTCTCTTTTCTATCGAGAATTTGGACGGGTTCCTCAGTGTAGCTCATGTCCTCTTTTACGTCCATCTCGTCATACTCTATGCATTGAGAAGGGTCCGGGTGGTACTTCCTCAACATAGACACATGAAAGATGTTGTGTATTCTGGACATCTGTGGGGGTAATGCCAATCTGTAGGCTACCTCTCCCACTCTCTCAAGGATCTCGAATGGTCCTATGTATCAAGGACTCAATTTTTCTTTCTTCCCAAATCGCATGATACCCTTACTCGGTGATATTTTCAGAAATACTGCATCACTAACATCAAACTCGAGTGGCCATCTACGCACATCCGCGTAGCTTTTCTGTCTACTCTGTGCAGCCCGTAACCTCTCACATATGAGTTTCACACTTTGTACAGCTTACTCAATAAGCTCGGGAGCATTTATCTTTCTGTCGCCCGACTTCTTCCCAAGCTACAAGGGATCTACACCTTCTACCATATAGAGCCTCAAAAGGTGCCATTCTAATACTCGCATGATAGCTGTTATTGTACGGAAACTCTGCTAGGGGCAGGTGATCATCCCATGATCCCTTAAAATCCATCGTACACACCCTCAACATATCCTCCAGGGTCTGAATAGTCCTCTCTGACTGACCATCTGTCTGAGGATGATAGGAGGTACTAAAACTCAATCGAGATCCCATAGACTCCGGAACTGGGTCCAAAATCTGAAAGTAAATCAGGAATCTCTATCATAAGTAATACTCACTGGAGCCCCATGTAATCTAGCTATCTCGCTGACATACAGCTCAGCTAAGGCATCCATAGTATCTGTGCTCTTGATGGCAAGGAAGTGGGCACTCTTGGTCAATCTATCCACTATAACCCATATAGCGTCACGACCTCTTCGGGTCCTCGGTAAACCCATAATAAAGTCCGTAGTGACATGCTCCCATTTCCATGTAGGTATAGGTAAAGGTTGTAGTAGTCCTCCAGGCTTCCGATGCTCAGCTTTCACTTGCTGGCATACTAAACATCTGGCCACATACTCTGCCACGTCTCGCTTCATACCACTCCACCAGTACACCTTTCTCAAATCTCGGTACATCTTAGTACTCCCTGGGTGCATGGTGTATCACGAGCAGTGAGATTCTCTCAGTATCTGTCTCTTTAGGGTATTATCGTCTGGTACATAAATCCGTCCTCTGAATCTCAACAATCTATCTTCACTGACTGTGAGATCCAACTGCGAACTCTGTTCAGCTTGGCTAACCATATCTATCAACCTCTGATCATTGCGCTACCCAGTTCTAATCTGATCCATGATCTTGGGCTCTATCCGTAAGCTAGCCAAAAATTCAGTCTCTACCTCTTTAACTCTGATCCGGAGTTCGGCGAACTGCTTCAGTAAATCCCATTCCCTGATCATCATAGCAGATATCATACTTTTCCTGCTCAGGGCATCAGCAACTACGTTCGCCTTACCCGGATGGTATAGAATCTCGCAGTCATAATCCTTAAGGAGTTCCATCCATCTCCTCTGTCTCATGTTTAACTCTTTCTGATCAAAGAGATATCTCAAACTCTTGTGATCAGTGAAGATCTGGAATCTTTCCCCATATAAGTAGTGTCGTCAGATCTTCAAGGCAAATACCACAGCGGCTAACTCCAAATCATGCGTGGGGTAATTCCGCTCATGGTCTTTTAATTGTCGCGATCCATATGCGACCACTCTTCCGTGCTGCATAAGCACACACCCCAGTCCTTGATGAGATGCATCACTATACACTGAAAATCCTCCTGATCCCTCAGGAATAGTTAACACATGTGCCGCTATCAATCTCCTTTTTAACTCTTGAAAATTGAGCTCACACTGATCAGTCCATATAAATGGGGTCTCTTTGCGCGTGAGTTTAGTCAAAGGAGGGGCAATCCTGGAAAATCCTTCCACAAATCTTCTGTAATACCCTGCCAAACCAAGGAAGCTTCGCACCTCTGTAACTGTCTTCGGTCTTTCCCAGTTAAGCACAGCTTCTACTTTACTTGGATCCACTGATACTCCTTCCTCTGAGACTATATGACCAAGGAAAGCTATCTGATTCAGCCAAAACTCACACTTACTAAGCTTTCCATATAATTGCTTATCTCAGAGTATCTAAAGTACTAACCACAAATGTTGTGCATGTTCCTCATATGACTGAGAGTATACCAGGATATCATCAATAAAGACTATCACAAATTTATCTAGATAGTCTCTGAACACCTCGTTCATTAAGCTCATAAATGCTGCAGGGGCGTTTGTCAATCCAAAGCACATCACTAGAAATTCATAATGGCCATACCTTGTCCTGAAGGCCGTCTTTGAAATATCTCCTTCCTTGATCCTCAATTGGTGATAGCCCGATCTCAAATCAATCTTAGAAAAGACTGAGGCCCCTCTCAGCTGATCAAGTAGATCATCAATCCTGGGCAGTGGGTATTTATTCTTCACCGTAGCTTTATTCAACAACCGGTGGTCTACGTATAATTTGAGACTACCATCCTTCTTCTTAACAATTAAAATCGGTGCTCCCCACGGTGAAACACTGGGTCTAATGAACCCTTGATCCAATAACTCCTGTAGTTGTTTTTTTAATTCCTCAAGTTCCACTAGTGCCATCCTGTATGGAGGTTTAGAGATCGACTAAGTATCTGGTACCAAATCAATGGTAAACTCCCTCTCTCTCTCTCTGGTGGCAAACCTGGCAACTCATCTGGGAAAACATCCAAAAATTCGTAAACCATAGGTATATCCTCAATCCTCGGATGTTCCTGCTCATCGTCTGAGATGAGTGTCTCATAATCTTCACATGAACAATCATATTTAATACTCTCAAGAATAATATTAAAATTTCAAATTACTTACTAGAATTCCACATATTCATTTCCTCAATATCTCAACCGTACACTGTAAGGTTCAGGTAGGGAGAAAGTTACAATCTTAGTGTAGCAGTCTAAACTCGCTCGATTGGTTGCTAGCCAATCCATTCCCAAAATTACATCAAACCCATGTATATTCAACATGATTAGATCTGCTAACATCACTCTATCTCCCACCTTTATCTCACATTCTCTACAGATTAACTCAGTTCTCTGGGATTCACGCATAGGGGTATTTACATGTAGTATATACTCTAGAGGTTCAAACTTCAAATTTAAACTACATGCAAAATGCTCTGAAATAAACGAATGCGTGGATCCTGGATCTATCAGAACATGAGCCTTATGATTATAGACAGAGAGTGTACCTCTTATAGTTTCTGCTGAAGTGTCCGCAGTTTCCTTATCCAGGGTAAACACACGTCTCTGTGTCACAGGTTTCTTTCCTTTCTCTACAGCAGTGGCCCGTCTCTGGGGATTCACTCTCTGAGGCTGCTGTCTAGTAGGCTCCGGAGCATGTGGTATCTGAGGTTGAGGACAGTCCTTCACTCTGTGACCCATGTCACCACATCTAAAACATCTACGGATCGACCCAATACAACTTCCCTCATGCGATCGACCACAGTCTCTACAAACCCTTATCTCAGGCCTACCATATCGAGGGGTCTCCTTGATAATAGGATAAGCTCTAGGTCTCTCCAACCTGTCCTTTTATACCTCAATCATTTCTCTCTTGAAGGAACCTCTCCGAACATCTGCTTGAGACATCGCTGGCCTCTTGCCCTTATCTCTATTCATCGCTCTGAGCTCGTTCTAGGACTGTACCATTTCAATTCCCCTCTCAATCTCTTGTGCTCGTCTCATAGCATCTCCAAACTCAGTAATACATAACCCAACCAATCGATCTTTGATGATGGGCTTCAATCCATACATAAATCTCTCTGTGCGGAGCTCTTCATTCTTGAAAGTCTTTGGATCATATCTCAGCAGAGCGGTAAATCGGCTCTCGTAATCGTCCACAGACATGTCGCCTTGTACCAAACTCAAAAACTCTGCTTGCCTCCTTCTCTGGGCAGCTCGTAGTATATATTGGGCTCTAAAGGCTGTCTGGAACTCTTCCCAACCAATCATATCCTGGTGGGACATCAAAATACCCTGGGTAGTACCCCACCAGTCTCGAGCTCTCCCTTTCAACATGTAGGCACTCATGCTGACCCTCTCAGCATCGATGCACCCCAGATAATCGAATGTAATTCTCAACTCCGTCAGCCACTCCTCAGCCTCTGTAGGATCTTTCTTTCCCTTAAATGCGGGTGGATTCATTTTCAAAAAATCCTTCAGTCGGACCATACTTCTGTCATCAGGCTGAGTGATGCGAGGTACTGGGTCTATCTGTACAGGGGGTATGGGAGGTCCTTGTGGTGGTGTAGGGGTAGTACCCGAGGCATTAACTCCAAAGTGTTACGCGAATAGCGCTGCCATCTGCTCAAAACCTTGCCTCACATGGGTCACAATCCGATTAAATCGAGAGTTAGGACTCTCTAGTTGTGGGACAGGTGACAGAGGGGACTCTGCTTGCCTCCTCGAACGACCTCGTCGTCCACTCATTCTCTATCTCAACTCGTCTCCTGTGCGTACATATCAAAATCGATTGAAATCTCAATCCTCAAATTCAGTTCATGATTAGACTATTACAGACACTTGGGATGTATTCGATTTCACTTAACCGACACTGACAGTACTAAACACCCTAAGCTCTGATACCAAGAAAACTCTGTGACACCCCAGAAACGCAAAAAATAGGGTAAATTTAAAACTTTTTACTCATCAATTCACAATTGAGAGTGCATTCCTGTGCAGTGTCATACATCATCATACCTATCATGCCTCAGGATCTGATCATAAGATAGTATATATCGTATCATATACATTACTCAATTCCAAGTTAATTAATCCTAATACATCCCGTACATCATTGTACAATAAGTGTCTGTAAATACAACTCTAGTCTAGATACATGAATATTAAATATATACCTCAATACACAAAATACGGCCTGGAGCTCAAGTCCTCCACTAGCCTCTAACCCGTACGTCGCAGGGAACTCACTTCACTTGAAGCAATCTGGGGGAAGAGAAAACAGGGTGAGCTTCCAAATCGCTCAGTAAGGGGGGTAAGGGAATTCAGTTATATAAACCATATCACACATCACAAATATGTATTTGTTTATGAAACTCATTCAAAATCATAGCATGAAAGTTCTCGAAACATCATCATCTCATAGCTCACAAATCATGTGAAAACATGAAGTTAAAAAGGCTCAATATCGAGCACTCACAAGAATGTGTAAATATATGCGATAATGGATTTTCTCAAATTATGTGATAAAAATCACCTCAAAAAATAGCACGTGACAAAGTCACAAAACACAACTCATGTGTAAAACGAGACTAGGCAATATGGTCGTATGCATGGTATATTGGACTTATATGTTACCAAAACAAGGCCCGGCCTTACATGCTGCCAGAGCAATGCCTCGCCTCATGCACACTATCACGTGGTCCCTGGGTCGGTTCCCAGACAGCCCACTCTCTCGGTCTTACATGCTACCAAAGCAGGGCCACCCAGTGTTACCAGAACGGGGGTCATCTCAGATTACCAAAACGAAGGAATATCGGACTTACATGCTACCAGAGTAAGGCCTCCCAACGCTACCAAAGCGAAGGAATAATCGGACTTACATGTTACCAGAACAAGGCCTGTGGTCCCTTGGTCGGTTCCCAAGCGTCCCACTATATCGGTCTTACATGCTACCAAAGCAAGGCCCGATGTGTATTCAACAAGACACGCCTAAGTCTCAATCATTAGCCATTATATTATAAAACGTTATGCCTTCATGTAGAACTCATTATGGTTTTCTCTCATAAAACTCATTTAAAACGTTCATGTACTCACACAAAACATATTAAAATCGAGTTCCAACCGGCAAAACATGCACACATTTTCTCAAATCTCAATATTGCCTTAACGTAGAGCCCAATTTACTTTTCACGCAACTCAACGGTTTATAAAGCAATTTCACACTCAGCTTATAAACTCATAAAATAATGGGCTCCAACTGGCTATAAAAATCATGTGCAATTATATCACAACACAACACTAAACATGCTTGTATTCTCAAATCATGGTTCATGCTACAAACAATTCATCAAAACACATACACAAATGGTTTAGTTTTCCCTTACCTCTTTGCACCTCGTATAGTGCAATCGTTTCTCCCGTATCACGGACTAGCCTCGCATTCCACTCTGGAACTCCCGAGCTGTCCAAACGATGTTAAAACATCAATACTCATCATCACAGTAACCTCAATTCTCAAAATCGTGCATAATTGCTCATAACACCTCAAATTTTCTCAATTCTCATAACTCTATCACAAACCACAATCTCGCTCACAACACCTCAACATTCTACATTTCCCATGCCACAAGATCTATGCTAACCCATCGCATTGTCTAAATCTCCATTTATAGCTCAAAATTCCCAAACCAAAGTTGCTAAATATCATCATCACTCCAACTACATTGTAATTTCATCAATCCCTAATCATTTTTCAGCTATTTCAACACAATGCCAACAACCATTACCACCACAATCATCTCAAATATCAAGATCGAGGTTTAGAAATTACCCAAAACTTGTGGAGAGCTTATCTCTTGCCTCGATTCGATCCATCTTCCGATTCCCAAGTATGTTGTTCTCCCTTGATGAGGAACAACTTTCCTTCTGGCCACAACCTCTGATTGGACAGAAATGGGTGCTTTGGATGAGTGAGAAAGCTAGGGCTCGGGTGAAAATGGGGTTTTAAAGAGAGAAAAAATGAAATTGCAGGAGAAAGCAGGGGTTCCTTATATAGACTGAGGGTAGGAGATCGATATGGCTCTTGATGAGATCGATCTGCATTTGAATTTGGAGACGATTTGGGGCAATTTTATGCCTAAGAGATCGATCTGTCAAGGGGTGAGATCGATCTCTTTATGGCTTTATGAGATCGATCTGCTCCTTAAGGAGATCGATCTTCTCCCAAACAGAAACATTTGGAGATCGATCCCTTCCTCATGAGATCGATCTTCTCTCAAACAGAATCATAAGGAGATCGATCATCATCCATTGGAGATTGATCTGCTCATTTGCTTTCCTCCTTCCTTATCATTTTTAGCTTACCAGATCGATCTTTCTCTCCTAAGATCGATCTGACCTCATAGCTTCCCACTTGGTTAAGCACTTAACACATAAATCTCCAAATATAATTTCCACAATTCACTTAGCTCCATAAATTACACTTTAAGTTCTTATTACATCATTAAAATATATCTAAAATTCTCAGATCTCACATGACATCCCGGCACACTTGGCCCGTGATTGCCTGGAGTCACCGACATTGGCCAATTGTCATTTCTGATATCTGATATAACATGTCTGCCTTGTCTCATCTATTTGAGCTTCTGAATTGACTGTGTGATTTTATTTCGTATGAAACTGAATATTTTAATGCATAAAAGACCGTGGGGGCCACCTCTTAAATCCTACGAGACCAAAGTGCCACACCATCGTCGCTTTTAAAAGCTGTTTAAAGTTTTAGAAACAATATTGATTTCAGTTTCATTTTCATACTAAATTTGCCATGGATTTTTCGACTTTGATTTTTTCGAAACTGGCAGTGCCTCTGTGTTTATTTGAAATATTTTCTTAACTATCTGCATGGATTGAGATATTCTGGAAATCTGTTTATTTTGCTACTGGAAACTCTGAAATTTTCTTTATTTACCACAGTAGCTAATTTTACTATCGATATATGTTGGTTTTTGAAATCTATTTTTGGTATCTGTGAATTTGCCGAACTACTTGCATATTTTGTGAAAATATTTCAGATTTTAACAAGTATATATAATATATATATATATATATATATATATCTTAGGTAGTATATTTATCTACTTGCTATGTGATTTTTCTTACTGAGCATGTTAAGCTTACCCCTTACTTTTATCCACAGAGTCCATTGGTAGCCTGGTTCGCTTCCGTTAGTAAGGCATTCCGCACAGTTATGATTCCGCGGAACATATTTTTGCATCGAAGGTATACCCAGGTTTAAAAAATTCTTTTGTATCTAAAATTTTTGTAAGTACAGTAATGCATACAAGATGTGTCTGGGCAATGTGAATATATTTTGATTAAAATTTGTTACTAGGAATGAAAATTAATCAGACTAAGTTATTGTTCTGACCTAATATCGACTTGTAACCCAACCAAATTGTGTGTAAATTCAGGTCGTTACACATAATCTCAATAATACTCCAACCATTTATATATTTGTAAAAGAAAGGTAACGAGGTACCATTAAGGTTTTAAATTACATCTCTTACCTATTGAATCTTAAGGCAGCACAAAATCATCGGGTATCGGGCTTACCTCGATTTACGTGCTAGCACCTCGCTCTTCACACGATAATTTTAAAACCATCAAAAAATGTTTAAATTCATCTTAGTATACTTGAACACACACCAACTTACATAAACTTCATTAAGCTTGGCCATTTTTTGCTAACTTTGTTATTTGTTCGATTTTATCGATAAACGTGTCGATTTAAGCTATTTCGTTAATTTCTTTTTTTTTTTAACTTCAAACTTATCAACTTAATGACTTGAACACTTATCCAAGTCTCTAGTTAACACATTAGAACTTATCAAATTGTCAATTTCCACACTTTTACAATTTTCCATTAAACCAAGCTATAAACCTAACAATACAAACAATTAGTGAGCATGTGGATTCTACAACTGTCACGACCCAAACTACCCAAAAAATCAGAGTTAATTTTTCACGTTTTGTTTATTTACTTAAATTCTTACCTGTCCTCGAATCGTGACCACACTCCACTAATAATTGGGCTGTGCGTCAATGCCAATCCCACCATTCAATTACCATCTAACTTATTTCTTCTCCAGTCATTTATAATTGTTTACAATATTTATACATCCCCTAAAGTCACTTACAAACATGTTACTATGCTATGCTTATTTAGATACAATACGTATAAGTGTATATACCTTAAATGATGGGCAGCAGCGGATATCCGGAATGCAGTACTGAGTCGCCTCAACGTCTACTGGAGATTATCTGTGGGAGAAAATGAAAGGGGTGAGCACATCAAGCTCAGTAAGGCAATCCTATGAACAAGTAGGTAACCATACTACCTACATGAACGTGGTGCCATGCATAAACCACCCTTTCTCCACACATTTTAAAACAGATGATATGAGTTATGATGTTATGTAAATCCATTCGCATGGCAAAATTCAACATGCAATTCTTTCAAATCATTTCTTTCTCATTTAAAAATTTCACAATAAAGTTAGGACTCAACCCCTCCTTCGGGTGATCCTGACTCACACAAAACCGTGAAAATCAGTTTATATCACACATGGGTTTAAAAGCATGGAAATAGCATCATGCAAATTTAGTTTAAAACCCAGTTTCAAACATCGTCAAGATCATCAACATGCGAGACTAGGCAACGTCTGTATATCGGCAATAACCAGGACTATGGTCATGTGTGTCCTCGGGAGTTCCTCTGCTACATGGATCCTAGTGTGCGGGTTCTCACCATGATCGGGAACCGTTCGGGAGGTGGGTCACTCCATCTCGTCAGTCTTATCCGATCCCATGCATCCGAAGATGCTGCATCCGAAGATGCCGTATCCGAAGATACCACACGGTACATCGTACTCCATGCTACTTGCACGGTACATCGTACTCCGTGGACCCATATATTATATCTCAATACTCATGCCATGTCTCAAAACACACGTGCGAGCCTATTTAATCGGTGACACACAGTCTACCCGATGCTCCAAGCACGGCTCATCGCATGTTCTCATAAAATCAGTGCGAGCGATGCTCAGCACTCTCATCAAATCAAGTAAAACTAGTGCGTTTTAATTGTCAGAGCCGGCATTACATCCCCACAAGGCCGCTAACCTCATCCCTCACTCTCACCCCACTTAAGGGGTCTTTTGAGCCTATTGGTCCTTTTGGCTGACTCCAAGGGCAGACAGCGCTACTCCACAAATCCAGTAAAACTAGTGCGAGCTAGGCTCTAGCACTCTATATATGAATCACATGAAAATCTTATAAAATCTGATGCGAGTTAAACTCCAGCACCCTATCTCGAAAAAGCATGTGAAATCTAGTGCGAGTTATACTCTAGCACCTATGCATGTAAAACTCTAGTGCGAGCTCTCGCTCCAGCACTAATGGATGCATCACACAAATCAAACATCGTGCGAGTTGAGCTCTAGCACGTCACATACCAATAAAAACACGTAGGCGGCTCTGTTTTCTCAAAACAGTTTTCAAAACAATTTCATCGTTGAAAGTATGCAATGCTGTGCATTTTCTTTCAAGGTTAGCCAGCCTACTCATGCATGCATTAAAATGTCTCCAGAACGAGCAGAAACCTCTTGTTCTTGCTACTCCCAATTTTTTCTAAATTGTAAATATTACCCTTAACAAGGGTATTTTGGTAATTTACCCATTCGGGGCACTAAAATTATTATTTGACCTCTAGACCCTTCCGATAATTTTTAAAGGACTGCAAATGAACTTAAAATTTCGTAAAGTTACCTCTAGCAGTCCGCAGAATTCCCTTACCTTATTTTCCTGTCGAGTCTGACCTTTTCTTTTCCACTGTTGTCTCGTCGCACAGTCCGATATGCTCTCAATCAAACCTCCGGAACTGCGTATAATTATTCCTCAGATCAGATAACATACAATTTAATTGTATTTCCTATTTTCTGGGCTTAATCTAAATCATTGGGCCCATTTATCCCTATTGGGCCCAATTGCACCTTAATGGGCCTTAATCGACCTTAACCCCATTTTTCACTTAATTTTTACATTATCGAGGCATATTGGGCTCATTGGACCCACTAACAATTCCTTGGGCCTCATTCTAACTCTCGAATGCTAAATTTATTATTTACGACAATTTATCTAAATTTCCAAAATTTAATTCAATTTATGCGAAATTTAAATTCATATCACGCATAACGATGTAAATTGTAGTAAATAAGGGTTACTTACCTGAGATTCCATGCTAGCACGCAAATCGAGGTTGTCTCGAGCTCTCGTGAGATGCCAATTGTCGAGCTACACAATTTCATAATTTTTCGGGTAAATTTTCAGTCGAATAATAATTAAATAAAATATCCAAAATTCAAATCGGTCAATTTCAACCACTTATCGACTTACCCGACGCTCGATTACATCGCCGAGATTTTTTTCCAATTTTTTCTTTTTTCTTTTTCCCTTTTTCTTCCTTTTTTCCTCTCTTTTTGGCTGAACCGGTTCGGTCCGGTTCAGACCGGTTTGGACCGTCGGTTCACCCCGGTTCACTCCGGTTCACCGCCTTGCCAGTCGGTTCTCCGTCGGTTTCCACCGCCAGTGGCTCCGTTGGGTCGTCCGCATCACAGATCTGCTTTCGGTTTCGGTCGAGGTCGCCGGAAAGTCACCAGTCCGGCATGTTCTCTCTCGACCGTCGAAACCCATTTCTTTCTCTTCGTCGTCGCCGGCGATTCCCGCCGTTTCATCGGCTGCTACTGGTGCAGAAAGAATCGTCGTCGCCTGGGCTTTCAGAATCGGGCCTTAATTCCGCCCGAATCGCTGCCGTTCGCAGTCGGTGGCCATTTCTTCTCCCGCGACTTCTCCTCCGTTTTTCTGCATTCTCCGGACTTCCCACGGTGCGTCGTCACCGCTGATAGGTCACCTGAGGTCGGGCTACCTTCGTCGGCCCTCGCCTGGGTCTTTGGTCACCGGTGCCGTTGGTCTTCCTCGGTCGGCTGCTTTTCGTTTTCCGTTTTCTGCTTCTTTTTCTCTCTCCCCGACCCATTTTCTCTCTTTTTTTAACTTATTAATTAATTTATTTTTGTTTATTTTTATTTATTTATTTATATTATATTTTAATCATTAAAATATATTAAAATACCCAAAATATCTACCAAAAATTATTATTTTATTCCAAATTAATTAATTTAATTTTATTTAATTTATTTATTATATTTTAACCTTTTTTGGGTATAATTTCTCCATATTTTCGGGATATTATCCCGAATGACTTTTTGGTATATTTTTCGATTATTTTCGGGATTATTTTTCGATTTAAAAATTTCAATTAATCCCGATTAATTCTCATAACTTCATATCTTGATCAATTTAACCCGAAATAAATTTATTTCACCTTTATTGATCAAGATTTCTCAATCCATTATTTTTAATTAAAATTTTCTTCTCGAATTTATATCGGCTTTCGGTCTTTTGACCATTTTACCCTTGCACGTGTTCGGGATTAATTTAACCCGACTTCCTTTCACGAACACTCACTCCTTCGCATTTTAAATCCTTATTTTCAATCCGAATCCCATTCAGTTAAATTTTTGACCATTTTCAAACCTTATAAGAATTTATGATTTAATTTAGGGTCTTACAAATCTCCCCCACTTCAGGAATTTGGTCCTCCAAATTAGAACCAATTCATATGAGTCCATAGACTACTCTGGGTACATTAATCGTATTATACTTCTTTAATTCTCATGTGAACTTTTTTCGGAGTGTAATACTACCAAAGGACTTTAATTAGAGAGATCGTCTTAAACCTCAATACTTTCTCTTTCCTGTTTAATGCCCGAATCAACTTCTTCAATATACTTATATTATTAAGCTGAACTGTTGGATCTCATATCCTATCACCCATGCTGGATCTGGATAGTATTTTCGAAGCATCAAAAGATGGGACACATTGTGGATGCCTGTTTATTTAAGTGATCACGCCAACCTACAGGTCTTATCGTCCACTTGTCCAATCTCTCAAAAGATTCAATCCAGCGAAACTCAATTTACCTTCTTCCAAAAGTTCGCTATGTCCTTATTCTCTTAGGACAAGAAACATTTCAACCATACTAATTCACCCTCGGTGAATTCCAATACTTTTCTATCTGCTCTGAGGTGTTCTTAATCTCTCATCCTTAACTAAACATCCTCAGAGACTTATTATCCAAAGTCGAAAATAATTATATCCGTCACCCACTTTTTCTTATCCAATTTGGGGAACAACCCCTACAGCCATACACTGCCTCATATCTTATTATCCCGATACTTATGTGCCAACTGTCACTATTGGCGAATTCGATTTGTAATAACTGATCATCCCAGGAGCATAAAAATCAAGGGCACACGCTTTCATCGGATCCCCCAGAACCTGTACAGTCCTCTCTGACTGACCATCTGTCTAAGGATGGAAAGTTGTACTAATACTCAGTCGGGTTCCCATAGCTTCCTAAAAATATCCTCAGAGGTGGGAAGTGAAGCGGGAATCCCTATATGATACCATGCTCACTGGAACGCTACTTAATGTTCCACAATCTTCCTTACACATGAATCCTCATATACACTCTGAGTATTTGGGGATTTCATAACCAGAAGGTGGGTAGACTTAGTCACTCTATCGACTATCATCTAAATAGTCTCGTGATGCACCTGGGTTCTCTGTAACCCATCATAAAATTCATGGAGACTTGCTCTCATTTCCGTGTCGTGTCGATATAGGTAGTCACCGGTCCGGCATGTTCTCTCTCGACCGTCGAAACCCATTTCTTTCTCTTCGTCGTCGTCGGCGATTCCCGCCGTTTCATCGGCTGCTACTGGTGCAGAAAGAACCGTCGTCGCCTGGGCTTTCAGAATCGGGCCTTAGTTCCGCCCGAATCGCCGCCGTTCGCCGTCGGTGGCCATTTCTTCTCCCGCGGCTTCTCCTCCGTTTTTCGGCGTTCTCCGACGTTCCCACGGCGCGTCGTCGCCGCTGATAGGTCGTCTGAGGTCGGGCTACCTTCGCCGGGCCTCGCCTGGGTCTCTGGTCGCCGGTGCCGTCGGTCTTCCTCGGTCGGCTGCTTTTCGTTTTCCGTTTTCTGCTTCTCTTTCTCTCTCCCCGACCCATTTTCTCTTTTTTTTTTAACTTATTAATTAATTTATTTTTGTTTATTTTTATTTATTTATTTATATTATATTTTAATCATTAAAATATATTAAAATACCCAAAATATCTACCAAAAATTATTATTTTATTTCAAATTAATTAATTTAATTTTATTTAATTTATTTATTATATTTTAACATTTTTCGGGTATAATTTCTTCATATTTTCGGGATATTATCCTGAATGACTTTTTGGTATATTTTTCGATTATTTTCGGGATTATTTTTCGATTTAAAAATTTCAATTAATCCCGATTAATTCCCATAACTTCATATCTTGATCAATTTAACCCAAAATAAATTTATTTCACCTTTATTGATCAAGATTTCTCAATCCATTATTTTTAATTAAATTTTTCTTCTTGAATTTATACCGACTTTCGGTCTTTTGACCATTTTACCCTTGCACGTGTTTGGGATTAATTTAAGCCGACTTCCTTTCACGAACACTCACTCACTTCGCATTTTAAATCCTTATTTTCAATCCGAATCTCATTCAGTTAAATTTTTGACCATTTTCATACCTTATAAGAATTTATGATTTAATTTCGGGTCTTACAACAACCTAATGATCAAATAGCAGGGTAATTACAAGATTCTTATTTAAATATACTGGCTTGTTCGAACTATACAATTACCTTGTCCCTAAAATTGAATATCACATCACATTCTTGTAAGTCAAATAATTTATAAATAGGCAGTTCTACCATTAAAATTAACATATGTAAGTGCGGCCTCAAACTAAAACAATGAACTTTAAATTATCAAGGTGGAGGAAATGATAATCAGCCAAGTACAAAAAGATTGTAGAAACTCCATTTTTATTTTTTATATTCTTATAAAAAATGCAATTAATAAGCTTTTAATTTTTAAAGATTACAACGTGTTGAAAATAACAGATTTTTATGTAATTAAGTTTATGTAATATGTGATCTTTTAGTATTTTAGACTACGGTTTCAGTATAAACATATATAGCCAGAGCCATGATGGAAAAAGAATAAAGAGAAATAGAGATTAAGAAAGACTACAAAATCGAAAAAATAGTTGTCCAAATTTTAAGGGCAACGAAAGAGAATTTACAAAGAACGTGTATTTAAGAAGAAGAAACATCAGACCTCAAAATACTACACATACTAAAAACTGTAAATACAAATTACTATGGTCTAATAGAAGCCAAGTGATTTTCAAAAGACGAAACATCCAATCTCTAAAGATTACATTTCTTCTAAAAACTGTAAAACAAAATAAAAATAGAAATTGTAATATATTTTAGGGTTAAGTGGTCTTTTCAAATCTCTATTTAATTAATAACACTATATTTCAAATAAAAACAGTAGCCTTTGCTGCAATCACTTTTATAAAAAGTGTAAGATAATAAACTTTTAATTTTTAAAGATTTCAGGGTGTAGAAAATAATAATTGTGTAAGTAAGTTTATATAAAATGTGATTTTTTTCGTGTCATAGACTATGCTTTTAGTATAAACATAGTCAAAATTATAATATTAATGTGATTTCAGTAACTGTAGTAAATATTTAGAACCAAAATATGACTTTTTTAAAGTAGGAAATTAATGGGGTCTTCTATCAACTAATATAATCACAATAATATTCCTTACTTAGTAATGAACACAATCATAATTTTAAAAAAAAAATAGATGTGAATTATGTTTAATGAAATTGATTGTCTTTGGGATGATATTGAGAGAGTCGAATGTATTAACTGTTTTAGGGAATTCAATTCATTTGCAAATTTGCTATCAAAGATGGGAGTTGATAAACAAGATTTTTTTCATGCTTTCTGGGATTAGATCGAATCTTTTGAATTATGTTTTTATGTTTTGTTCGTGATTATCCATGGTGTACCAGAAGGAATGATTTTATTGTATTATTGGTTTGGATGTTCTTCTGTCTTGGTTGGCCTACAGGTTGATCAACATGATAAAGGTTTGGGTTGATTCAAAGTCTGGGCTAGGAAATTGTTGCTTGTTCAAGGAAAGTTTTGCCTTCGGATGATCCAAGTCCAAAGTTTTTATTTATTTTGCTTATGATTGTTTCCTTTTTTTATTTTCTTGGTTTTTATTTGATGTTGAATCTTTAAGTGCTTTTATTAGCTAACTATTCTGGTTTCTAAAACATATCTTTTATGGGTTCAAGGATGTGCTCTTCACTATTAATGAAATATGTTCTTGGTTGAGACAAAAAAAAAAAAACAAAGAAATCAAAATTTCAGAGTTGAAGATTTGATGTTTGAAACAACAGTGTTGGATTACTCTATATATATATATATATATATATATATATATATATATATATATATATATTAGCAAATAGAATCTTTTTTTGCTGATTAAATTCTTAAGGTTTTGGGTTTTTACTATTGAATATGAGATATGGATGACTGTGAATCATTTTAATTTTTTTAATTCACTTTATATCATCCTTAAATTTTTATTTTTTGAATATAACTATCAATTTTAATTAATGAATTCATCAGGTGAGGGTGTGTATAAGATAATTATTATATGTGTTTATAAAAAGGTAAGTTGGTATTATTTTATTGGTGTCTAAAAGGTAAAGTTTTTATGATCATCCCAATATAAATTATTCTCTTATCTTAATACTAACTATGGTTACAAATAAAATCATAGTTTTGTTTAATTAAATTTGAATAAAATGTAGTCTTTAAGTATCTTAAACAACACGTTGAGAATAAACATGGTTAGAGACATGACACTTACAATATAAGAAGCTATAAAATTTAAAAAAATTTAGTTAAAGATATTAAACTGCACGCATTTTTAGTAATTGTAATTAACGTTTTTACTAACCGTAGTGTCTACTTTTTTTTTCCCACGTAGTAAATGGAGCATATGGTTATATCTTTACAAAAGGATGGAAGAAGAAAGAGATATAGAGATTGGAAAGATTACATAATCGAAAGAATAATTGTCTAAATTTAAAGGTAAAGAGAGAGAATTTATAAAGAACGTGAATTTAAGAAAAAGAAATATCAAACCTCAAAATAGTAAATTTTTACTAAAAACTGTAAACACAAATTGCTATGTTCAAATAGAAACCACATGATTTTCGAAAGACGAAATATCAAACCTGTAAAGGTTGTGTTTCTTCTAAAAACTGTAAAACAAAATAATATGTTTATAATACAAACAGTAATATATTTTAAGGTTAAGTGATCTTTTCATATTTCTATTTAATTAATAACGTTACGTTTACTAAAAACAAAGACCTATTACTGTAGACACTTTTATGAAAATTGTAAGCTAATAAACTTTTAATTTCTAAAGATTACAGTGTGTAAAAAATAATAGTTTTGTGTAATTAAATTTATATAAAATGTGATCTTTTCTTATGTTAGACTATACTTTTAGTATAAACGTAATCAAAATTATGATATTAATGTGATTTCAATAATCGTAGTAAATATTTTTACGGAATCAAAACATGACATTTCTTAAGTAGTAAATTAATAGAGTTTTCTGTCGATTAATATAATCACCGTAATATTCCGGATTTAGTAATGAATCCGTAATTATAAATTTTTTATTTAAAACAAAAGAATGTGATGTGAAGTGCAAGATAATAGATAATAGTTTACTGTTTAATATTACCGAAGACATTGCATTTACAACCATGGATATTGAAAATCGACATCACATACTTCCTATCCTTCTCATGCTTGATTTCACTATTTATTTTTACATCAAAGAATAGCAGTAATATAGGCTACGATAATGAGGTTTAGTTTACGGCTTTAATTAGTAGGGTAGGAAGCTTGCATTGCTATGCCACAAAGGCCTTGTTTTGCATCAACATCTCTCTGCATCCTAATGTACCCTTCTTCACCCCAGCTACTGCCCCATGAGTTCTTCACCAACCAATACTTGGTTCCATCATCATCCACTCCATAACCAACAGCAGTAACTCCATGATCCAAATCAGTACCACAATCTCCCGTAAATACACCACCCGAGTAGAACTGGAAGTCAAAGCCTCCGGCATCAATGGCAACAGAAACTGGTTGGTTTGCAACGGCCTTCTGCAATGCATCTTCACTATTGGAGGGCACATCTTCAAATCCATTTATGTTGGCCGCATGGTTGGCTTCCTTGTTGGTATTGCATGTGCCATCAACTCCCTTGTAGGGGTAATTGGATTCAGTTGTCAGGCCTTTGTTTTTTTGGATGAATTGGAAAGCATCGTCCATTAAACCACCCTGACAGCCTTCATCCTCACCTTTGATATCACAGTCAACCAATTCTTGCTCGGACAAGGAAATCAGCTTACCTGTTGTTAGTTTAGTAACCCCTTCCATGGCTGCCACAGCCGAAAACGCCCAACAGCATCCTGCAGTTCAACATGAGGAGCATAAAACCAAAAACCACTCTAGTAATATATCTTAATTGCTATAAGAAATTGGAACTTACCGCATTGGCCTTGGTCCTTAATAGGTGTTACAGCTCCTTTCTTTCTCCAGTCCACGCTAGAAGGTAATGCAGTAACATTTTCATATTTGAAAGTTGTAGCCTTGTTGGAACACATATGGCCCTTGAACCTATTTCGAGAAGCAACGAACTCTTGGTTGGTAAGATCTGCAAATTGATTCACACCGAGCTTGTAAGGTTTGGCTTTGGCAGCATTGAAGGATTCTATGCGCGCCACATTTTGTTTGAAAATGTTGAAACGTTTCTCCCTCTCATTGTTGTCCTGGTACACCCGTCCATATCGAGCCATCCATTGCCCATGCCTCTCATACATTGACGCTTCTTGGAGAGAGCGCGATGTGGCTTCGCAACCTAAATTAGCACCGGCTATTAAGATTATTAAGGCCAAATAAGTGAATGGATGGAGCAGCTGGTTTTTGAAAGCCATATTACGTAAGGCAATAAGAGACAGCTAGGAATTGGAAAAATGATAAGACACACAAACTCTGATGAATTCATAGACTTTATATACTCCGAAATTTCCTCAATTACATGCTTTCTGGATCAGGAAACGTCTTGTTTATCTACGTGCCCTCCAAAATCTTCTGACAAAGACCCATTATTAATTAGAATTGCTTTGATAAATATGGTGATTGGTACAATTAAGTTAATTCGGTTGTGGTTGATTTGTAGACTTGTAGTTTATCATTATTGCAAGCGATAGTTTCGAGGTTTTAAAGAAGTTTGATTTTGTATTCAAATGCCCCCACGTCGAACCAAATGAGAATGCTTTCTCATCCTGCCAAGTAAAAATTAGAGATATGATTGAGTAAATAAAAATTTTCAATCAAAAGCAAAAAATCTAAAATCTTAATTAAAACCAATTTTCAATTTAAAACTATTAACCTATTTTAAATTAGGTGTTTTTTCTTTTATAAAAATTGACGAGAAAGTTGAGAAATGAGATAAGGTGAAGAAACTTGTAGTGCTTCTTCTTTTTTTTTTTCCATTAAAGCCCTAATTGAGATTTTTCAATTAATTGTTTGTTATTATTTGTTAAATTGTCCAGTAAAATATTAAATGTTAGTATGGGATTAGTTTGCTTTCAATCTTATTATAAAATTATAATATTAGTTGCGAACTCTTAAAAGATTATTATGTGGCATTTTTTTATTGATTTTATGTTCATCTTAATCTAAGCTCGCTACTAAATGTAGATGATATATTTGTCAAATACGGCGCACAAGGAAACGAGGTGTTAGACCTTAACTACTTGACCACGCGCCCAGCTCGTAAGGGATCGATTGGGGGCGCTGTGACGAGTGCGGAGCGCAGGAAAGCTTTGCACGGGGCACAACGGGCGCGCACCAAAACAGGCAAGACAGACACTTGGCTTGGGCGGATTGCCAAGCATGAAACGGGGTTGCTAACGAACGATGATCGTAGTTTGCGGGTGGTGAGCTAACATGTCGAAACTCTAGAAACGTGAACCAGGTAGTTGACAAATGGCCATAGTGAAGATCATGTAGTCGTAGGAGAAGGGCGCGAGAGCTAAGGCGAATCCTAGAAAATCGGGATAAGGATGAATACGGGTCATAAGCCGGGATAAGCAGAGAAGTCTTGGCAGATTGAATCACTGGAGATTATCACGGATATAAACTCTGAAGAGCATTGAGGTGGCGATTATCCGGAGAGTCCTTAGTTTAATGGGAATTAATCCTATAGAGTTTCTGTTGTAATCAAACTCAGTTGCCTACATGAGAGAGATGTCCTCACTTGCCTATATAAACCCCAGGGGAGGGGTAGAATGGATTCATTCATCATTCATTGAGAGAATTCAGGGAGAAAGAGAGTGATAGCTAAGAGCAGTCTTCTTGGCTAAGATTGTAATTCCTTTTTATTGCGGATTAATAGAAAGGCTCTTTTCTCTAAAGCTTGAGTGTTCTTTGCTTTATTAGTATACTTTGTCGAGTCATCTTTCTGCTCGAGTGTTATATCGCTGCGTATTGACCCGGATTTGGGTTAGTGTGGAGATTGGTTGTACTAAGTGCGGGAAACTTAGGCCATCACTAGAAAAAGTTCTATAGGAGAGAACGACCTTGTGACAATTTGGTATCAGAGCTGAGTTTTGGATCATGGCACACGAGTTGGCTGACAGAGTTGCTGTACTTGAAATAATGGTGGGCGTACCGTAAGAGGAGGCGGGTACAATGACTGAGCAGATTTAGGCCATGACAGGCAGTGTCCAAGAGCTGACACAATTGGCATTCGACATGCAGAAGGAGTATGTTAATCGCTACACCAATGTCATGCAGCATGTTCATGAACTATCAGATAAATTTGAGGTGCAGTTGAATTCCCTGAAGGCTGGCGTTTTATTGATGAAATGAGCAATGACTACTACAGACCATGGGGAGGTGTCTAGTAGTAGCAGAGGGGGTGATAGTAGCGATCTTCAAAAGAAGATCAAGGTGCCTGAACCTAAGGAGTTCGCAAGAGTTCGCAATGCGAAGGAGCTTGAGAATTTTCTGTGGGACATGGAGCAGTACTTCAAAGCTGCCCGAATACCGGAGTAGGACCAGGTTACAATCACTAGCATGTACCTCTCGGGTGATACTAAGTTATGGTGGCGAAGCAGACTGGCAGATGATGATAGTGTTGGTCGTCCGAGGATTGAAACATGGGACGCACTGAAGAAGGAGTTACGGGATCAATTCCTTCCTTTGAACGCTGCATGGGTTGCGAGAGAGGCACTCAAGAAATTGAAGCACACGGGTTCTGTGCGAGATTATGTCAAGGAGTTTAGCTCTTTGATGTTGGCACGTCAAGAATATGTCAGAGGAGGATAAGTTGTTCAAGTTTTTCTCAAGACTTCAATCATGGGCTCAGGCTGAGTTACGTAGGCAGAATGTGAAAGACCTGCCACAAGCAATTGCGGCTGTAGACAGTTTGGCGGATTACAAATTGGGTTCTTCTTTGAACATTGGGGAAAGAAAGAAGAACCATCCTGATGGAAATAGGGGAAAGGCAAGAAGGACTGGAAGAAGCACCATAGAAACAAGGAGAAGGCTGAGTCTTCTAAGCCGAGGGGACCAGATCCACCCCAAAGCTAGGGAGATTGGAGTTGTTTCTTGTGTAATGAGAATCACAAGGCCCAAGATTGCCCTAGACGGACCAAGTTGGCGGCCTTCATGAGTAAGGAGGATCCGGATGACGAATGTCCAAGAGTTGCCCCGATGCAGTTTGTAACGATCATGTGGCACTTTGTTCCCATAGGATTCAAGAGGTGGCCCCTACAGTCTAACTCATACGTACTATCCGCTTTGGAAGCCTCACAGGCCCCTTACGACTTTATCAAGGTAAATACCCCAATTCGCGTCCTACATGGTTCGAACCCAAGACCTTAAAGTCTTTGTTCTTACACAAATGATACCAACTGTTCCACTGGAACAGTTGGTATCATTTGTGTAAGAACAAAGACTTTAAGGTCTTGGGTTCGAACCTCTGAGGACGCGAATTGGGGTATTTACCTCGATAAAGTCGTGAGGGACCTGTGGGGCTTCCAAAGCGGACAGTACGTATGAGTAAGACTGTGGGGGCCACCTCTTAAATCCTACGAGAACAAAGTTCCACACGGTCGTTACACAGTTGCTTAACGCTATTCGGACCGAGCAACAAGCTCCTCAAAAGGGACTAATGTATGTTAAAGTTGAGGTGAATGGGAGACCGATTCGAGCGATGCTTGATACAGGAGCAACCAATAACTTCGTTTCATTGAACGCGGTTGAGCATCTTGGCCTGAAAGTCATAAGGAGTAACAATCAGGTGAAAGCAGTAAATTCTAAAGCCCAAGGTATCCAGGGAACGACTACCGCATCGGTGAAGATAGGAACTTGGCAATAGGATTGCAAGTTCTTGGCTTTACATATAGATGATTTTGATATGATCATGGGCATTGAATTCTTTGTGCAGGTAAAGGCATTTGCTATTCCACATCTGGGTGGATTGATGATATCTGACGAGACGTGTCCAAACTTTGTCCCTGTGGAGAGAGTACAAGGTACTGGAAAGTCGTTGCTGCAGTCGGCTTTATAAGTAAACACCAAGTGGAAGAAGGGGGAGACAACCATACTTGCTGCCCTGGTTGAGGTGAAACCAGACACGATTATCGAGGTACCAGATGAAGTAGCGGCGGTGCTGAACGATTACAAGGATGTAATGCCCCTAGAATTACCTAAGGCGCTACTACCTAAGCGCACCATTGATCATAAGATCGAGTTGGAACCAAGAACGAGACCATTTGCACGAGCACCTTACAGGATGAGTCCTTTTGAGCTGGCCGAGTTAAGGAAACAGCTTGGTGAGTTGTCAGATACAGGATATATCCAACCATCGAAGGCACCATACGGAGCCCCAGTTTTGTTCCAGAGGAAGTAGGATGGCATACTGAGAATGTATGTGGATTATCGAGCCCTGAACAAGGTAACGATCAAGAATAACTATCCAGTTCCAAATGTCGCTGATCTGTTCGACCGGTTATCGAATGTGATATATTTTACTAAGTTAGACCTGAGATCAGGATATTGGCAAGTAAGGATTGCCGAGGGAGATGAAGCTAAGACGACTTGTGTAACAAGGTACGGCTCATTCGAATTTTTAGTTATGCTTTTTGGTTTAACTAATGCACCTGCGACATTTGCAACTTGATGAATGAGGTGCTTTATGAGTACTTGGATCACTTTGTGGTGGTATACCTAGACAATATTGTGGTGTATAGCCAGACGTTTGCAGAACATATGGAGCACCTCAGGGTGGTGTTTGAGACCTTGAGAAAGCACTCACTCTATGTGAAAAAGGAGAAGTGTGAGTTTTGCCAGCAGGAGATTATGTTCCTAGGTCACAAAGTTAGCAGTGGGAGAATACGGATGGATGAGAGGAAGATCCAAGCCATAGTTGAATGGCAAACCCCTGCGAAGGTCCCAGAGTTGCGGTCTTTCTTAGGACTGGCCAACTATTACAGACGGTTCATCAAAAGATATAGCAAGATTGTGAGTCCTTTAACTGATCTTTTGAAAAAGGCAAGAAGTGGGTGTGGTCTAATGAATGTGAGCGAGCTTTCCAAGAAATCAAGGAGGCAGTGACATCCGAACCAGTGTTGAGACTGCCAGATTTCAAGCTACCATTTGAAGTTCACAGGATGCCTCAGATCGAGCCATTGGAGGGGCGTTGGTCCAAGAAGGACACCTCATTGCTTATGAAAGCCGCAAGCTGAAGGATTCAGAAATGCGATATTCAGTTCATGAGAAGGAGATGACGGCGGTTGTGTATTGTTTGGAGGTGTGGAAGCATTATTTGTTGGGAACGACATTTGTGGTGATGATAGATAATGTGGCTAACACTTATTTCAAGACATAGAAGAAATTAAGCCCGAAGCAGGCACGTTGGCAAGAATTCCTTACAGAGTTTGATTTCACCTGGGTACATAAACCAGGAAGGGAAAACCAGGTGGCGGATGCACTGAGTCGTAAGATAGTCCAGTCTTTTATTGCTTCATTATCCGCTATTGAGACTAACCTGATTGACAGGATAAGGCAGCAGGCATCAGCGGATAAGACTTATGAACAGCTCAGGGAGAACGTTAAATAAGGTAAACATCATAGGTATTGGCTCGATGGGGATTTGCTGTATGCCAAAGGTAATAGACTCTATGTTCAATCTGGCGGGGGACTAAGAAAAGAGTTGCTGAAAGAAACCCACGACCCACAGTGGGCAGGACATCTTGAAGTGGAGAGGATGTTGGCATTGCTGTCAAGGACATATTTCTGGACGAAGATGGAGGAAGATATCGAACTATATGTCTGCACATGCCACATATGTCAGATTGATAAGACCGAGAGGAAGAAGCAAGCGGGTTTGCTTCAACCACTACCTATCCCTGAGATGATACAGGAATCAGTTTCTATGGATTTCATTACAGGGTTTTCGGAGATAAACAAGATGAAATCTATAATGGCGGTGGTAGATCGGTTTTCTAAGTATGCTGTGTTCCTAGCAGCCCCACATGCATGTACCGCACATGAAGCTGCAGAGTTGTTTTTGAATCATGTGGTAAAGATCTTTGGATTGCCCAAGGATATAGTGAGCGATCGAGATGCTCAGTTTACTGGAAGATTTTGGACTTACTTGTTCAAGTTGATAGGTTCAGAATTAAAGTTTTCAATGGCTAATCATCCGTAGATATATGGCCAGACGGAGCAGATTAATGCATTGTTGGAAGAATACTTGAGGCACTATGTGACCGTGAGCCAAAAGAATTGGGTGAGTTTGCTTGATTCTGCATAGTTTTGCTATAATATGCATAGATCATCTTCCACGGGTATGAGTCCAGCGGAGTTAGTATTTGAACATCAACCTACTACACCTTTGGAGATAGCAAAGACTAAGTCCCGAGGGGAATGCCCAGCGGCATACAGATTTGTGCGAGACCATCAAGAGTTGATGGAACAAGCTAGGGAGAGCTTGGAAAATGCACAAAGGAGGATGGTGAAATATGCGGATCAGCATAGGCGAGCATTAGAATTTGAGGTGGGTGACAAGGTGTTGTTCAAACTGACGCCTCAAATGTGGAGAAAAGTCACAGACCAGCGGTATCACATGGGTCTAGTGCAAAAATACAGTGGCCCTTTTGAAGTTATAAAGCGGGTAGGCACAGTGGCTTATCAGCTGAAATTGCCAGAGAGGATGAAGTTGCATCCTACTTTTCACATGAGCTTTTTGAAGCCTTACCACGAAAATGTTGACCCGAGGAGACAACAGGTAAGGAAAGCTCTACCTACTGTGAGAAGTCATTTTGAGAAGAAAGTGGCAAAGATACTCGACCACAAGGTTGAGGGAACTAGTAGGAAGAATCGGAGAACCTACTACTTGGTGCAGTGGGAAGGTGAAGATGAGGCAGACGCTACTTAGGAGAAAGACACTTCTTTGTGGCAATTCGAGGATGAGATCAAGGTGTATTTGGAGCTCATTCCGATGAGGGCATCGGCTTCCTCCGATGGGGGGAGGGTTTGTTAGACCCTAACTACATGACCAGGCACCCAGCTCGTAAGGGATCGACTAGGGGCGCTGTGACGAGTGCAAATAGCAGGAAAGCTTTGCACGGGGCGCAACGGGACGCGCACCAAAACAGGCAAGACAGACACTTGGCTTGGGCAGATTACCAAGTATGAAACGGAAAAGCGAACGGACGATGATCGTAGTTTATGGGTGGCGAGCTAACCAGTCGACACTCTAGAAACGTGAACCAGGTGGTTGACAAACGGCCATAGCGAAGATCGTGCAGTCGTGGGAGACATGCGCGAGAGCTAAGGCAAATCATGGAAAATCGAGATAAGGATGAATGCGGGTCATAAGCAGGGATAAGCAGAGAAGTCTTGGCAGATTGAATCACTGGAGATTATCACGGATATAATCTCTGAAGAGCATTGAGGTGACGATTATCCGGAGAGTCCTTAATTTAATGGGAATTAATCCTATAGAGTTTCTGTTGTAATCAAACTCAGTTGCCTATGTGAGGGGGATGTCCTCACTTGCCTATATAAACCCCAGGGGAGGGGTAGAATGGATTCATTCATCATTCATTAAGAGAATCATTCAGGGAGAAAGAGAGTGATAGCTAAGAGCGGTCTTCTTGGCTAAGATTGCAATTCCTTTTTATTGCAAATGAATAGAAAGGCTCTTTTCTCTAAGGCTTGAGTGTTCTTTGCTTTATTAGTATACTTTGTCGAGTCATCTTTCTGCTCGAGTGTTATATCGCTGCGTATTGACCCGGATTTGGGTTAGTGTGGAGATTGGTTGTACTAAGTGCGGGAAACTTAGGCCATCACTAGGAAAAGTTCTATAGGAGAGAACGACCCTGTGACACGAGGTAAGTATTTCATTTTTATTTACAAGTTATGCCATTGCATTTATTTGGAGATAATATGTCACGACCCAAATTACCTAAAAATCAGAGTAAATTTTTCGCTTTTTCATTTATTATTTAATTCTTACCTTTCTCTCATCGTGACCATCCTACAAACAGTTGAGCTATGATTCGATGTTAGTCACCTCACACTATTACCAATTCCATTTCCATAATCACATTTATACATCAGAGTTTACTATCCTTTGACTTTAATTAAATACATACCCATTGGTATTTATAACTCTACATCCCCGACATCAATGTCCGTTTACAGTACTGTGCATTACATATTTAGATACAAGACCATACAAATGTGTATACCTATCTCTCGATGGGAAGCACCAAGCATGCAAGTCCTCAGCCGCTTACTAATTTCTGTGAGTGCTCTGAAAAGATGGGAAAATAAGGGGGGTGAGCAAACCACACGCTCAGTAAGGCAATTATGCAAGTAAGTAGATAGCTCCACTATCTACATGCTCATAATGCCATGCCCTTAAATCCATTTCTTTTCATTTAAAATTTCACGCACAAAGTCATGCATATTCAATGCCATAGTTTATCCAAAACTATTTGTGCATATATAAATCATGTAATTCATGCATTCCAAGCATTTTTTGTGACATCATTAAATCATAATAAGCATGAAGTAAAACAAGATCATGCATTCGTTTGTGTCATGTAAGACAAATCATGAATTTGAATTAAAAGCATGGAAAACAACATCATGCTTCTGCATTTAAATCAATTCATTTAAAACTGCAGTATAAACTAACCCTTCCGGGTTAATAATCTCATTAAAACAATTCAGTAAAATTCATTATAAAACTCCAGTTATAAAACCACCCTTCTTTTAGGGTCACATATCATAAAATCATCTAAAATCTCATATCACAGTATAAAATCATAAAATCGAGGGCCTGACCCCTCCCTCGGGTCTACCCTGGTCTATCGACCAATAGTTATATCATGTGAGACATGTAATTGATTATATCAGTAACATCGAGGACTATGGCCATATCCTAGTGATCCCTGGTAACACGGTACCTAGTGTGCGGGGTATCACACCTGAAACGGGAGGTGGGTCGTCCTACCCGCCAGAACAGCATAACACCAGGATTGCGAGGGCAAAGCTTGCTGCCTCGTGGCTAATGCCACTCCACTCCAACAATCCCCACGGTACAGCGTACTCTGCGTGATATACACGGTACAACGTACTCCGTGAACCCAAGCTCAATCAGGGGTGCCTGCAATAGGTCTTATCCACCCAAATCATCTCTGTCTCAGAATGCACGTGTGAGCATATCATCTCACTGTGACACAGTCTACAGGAAGCTCCAACACGGCTATATGCATGTCATATAAATCCCTGTGCGAGCGAAGCTCAAGCACGGCTCCATGCATATTCATGATATCAGAAAACCTCGTGCGAGCAAAGCTCTAGCACGGTTTCATAGAAATCAATGAAATCTGCGTACGAGCAGCGCTCCAGTACGACTTAAACTGATTATAAATTCAAGTAAAATCCACGTAAGAGAAATGCTCTAGTACGGATATGTATAACAACTCAGTGAAAACCTCGTATGAGAAAAACTCCAGTACGGCTTTAAAATGAGTTATAAAACCATTTAAAACTTTGTGCGAGCAACGCTCCAGCACAAATAAATGCTCAAGTAAATCAAATCCCGTGCGAGTTACACTCCAGCACGGCTTATGCATAATTAAATCAAATCTCGTGCGAGTTACACTCCAGCACGGCTTTATGCATAATTAAATCAAATCTCGTTCGAGTTACACTCCAGCACGGCTTTTTGCAATATCAAATCAAAACAGGATGCGAGCTAAGCTCCAGCATCTCTCATGCATGTCAAATCATTAAAACTAGTGCGAGCAATCGCTCCAGCACCATTTTATGCATACCACGTCAAAACAAATCAAAACATGTCAAAACATATCAAAACAGAGTGCGAGCTAGACTCCAGCAGCTCTCATGCATATCAAATCATAAAATCAATGCGAGCAACCGCTCTAGCACATTTTATGCATATGATGTCACACAAATCGGTGCGAGCAACCGCTCAAGCACATTTATGCACATTCACAAACATAGATATAGTGCGAACTACGTGTCAGCACTATCTGTTTCCATATAAACTTGATAGTTGGCCCATTTTCCAAAGAAATTCCATTTAAATGTACATAACACTTATGTAGTGTTATCATGTTAAATTCATGCAATTACTGGCCAATCTATCGATTTGCTTTGATTAAAACCAATAAAATCCTTAACCATAAATTTCCTTAAATCGTGTACTTCATGCATGTCATGTTTTCACCATCCTTAGGTGAACTTCCCTCAATAGGGGTAAACTAGACTTTTCACCTATTTCGATCCTTAAAATTATTTAAACCACTTTTAGGATCATTATACATAATCAAGGTATACATACATATTTAGTGTACAGAAAAACTATTAAAATACGCGTAGCTACCTCTAGCTACTCACACAATTCCCTTACCTCATTTTCTGTACAGTCTGACATTTTCACTGATGACTCGTCGCGCAGTCCGATTTGCTTCCAATCACATCTCTGGAACTGCGGATACATATTCATCAGGTCAATTACAATACAATTAATTGTATTTCACAATTTTCTAGGCTTAATTTAAATCATTGGGCCCGTTTACCCATATTGGGCCCGATTGTACCATAATGGGCCTTAATCGACCTTAAGCTCGTTTACTACACTTTATCGATGCCTATTGGGCTCATTGGGCCCATCAGTATTTATTTAGCCTCATTCTAAATTCTCAGATATCTCAATTTAGTATTTACGACAATTTATCCAATTTTTCAGAATTTAATTCATTTATGCGGAAATTAAATCCGTAATTTATGCGTTAAATATCAATCACGCATAATGATGTAAAATTGTCGTAAATAAGGGTTACTTACCCGTTATTCCATGATCGTACACAAATCGAGGCTGTCTCGAGCTCTCGGTTGATGCCAAATGTCGAGCTACACAATTAAATATATTTTTCAGGTAAACTTTCAGTCGATTATTTAACAAATTAAATATTTCAAAAATTAAATCGGTCAATTCGACCGCTTATCGACTTACCCGAAACTCGATTGCATCACTGAAATTTTTTCCAATTTTTCCTCTTTTTCTTTTTCCATTTTTCTTCCTTTTTTCCTCTTCTTTTTGGCAGAACCGGTTCGGTCCGGTTCGGTTCAACCCTGTTCAGACTGTCGGTTCACTCTGGTTCGATCGGTTCAGTGGCTTGCCGACCAGTTTTCCTCTGGTTTTCACCGTCAGTGACTCCGTTGGGTCGTCCGAATCTCGGATCTGCCATCGGTTTCGCCCGAGGTCGCCAAAAAGTGGCCGGTTCGGCTCTTCTCTCCTCCGTCGGCGGTACCGTTTCTTTTCCTCACCGTTTTTAAGCTAGCCGCCGCCCCACCGGCCGATTCAGCCGCTGATCGGCCGGCCTTGGCGTGGGCTACCTTTGGGTGGCGGTGGCCGGACCCGAATCAGCGCCGGTCACCGGTTTCTCCCTTTCCTCTCTCGGTTTTCCTTTCGCCGGGGTTTTCTCTCACCGCCGATCGTGCTTCCATCGCCGGACTAGGCCTAGGTGGGCGTCGGTTGCCTCGCCTGGTGGATGTGCCGCCGGCCGCTCCGTCTGGTGAGGGAGGACCGACTCCCTCGGTCCTTACTTCGTTTCGGGTTTGCAGAAATCGCGTTTCGCAATTTCTGCTGCTGTTTTTTTTTTTTATTTCATCTTTCATCTTTTTTTTATTATTATTATTTTTTTATTATTATTTTAATCAATTAAATATTATTATTTTACCAAAATATCTAAAAAAATATTATTTTATTCATTTAATCCGTAAATAAATTTATCAGTCCGATTTTACCTTTTCGGTATAATTTTCGATTATTTTCGGGATTATTTTTCGAGGCGAAAATTCTGATTTATTCCAATAAACTCATATCTTGATCAATTTAACCCGAAATTTAATTATTTCTTCGTTATTGATCAAGATTTCTCAATCTCATATTTTTAATTAAGTTTTCTTGTCCCGATTAATACCGAATTTTGATTTTTTGACCGTTTTACCCTTGCACTTGTTCGGGAATACCATTTTAATCCTTTTGCATTTTTAAATGCACTCAAAAATTTCTATTAATTCCCTTTTTGCTCTTACGATAAAATCGGGTCTTACATAATATTATATAAATGAGCAAAAAATGGTGTCTTGAGAGCTAGGAAAGCATACCTGCAGCAAATAATCCGACAACACTAATTTGTGATTGGACTCTAACTGAGCTGAATTATGCATCTAAAATTGAATCTTAACAAAATTGTGCATATAAAAAGTAATAAATTATTTATAATAATTAAATAGTATGAAAATATAAAAAATAAACCGTTGTAAAACGTGGTCTTAATATATATTATTTATAGGTTATAGTCAACTACCTCATCATGCTTCGGCTCATGCTAACATAATCATATTATAAAGCATTTAATGCAATGAAAATTAAATATAGAAACACTGAAACATATTTTAGATCGACTTAATAACCAAATAAAAGCTGATTTCGACAATATTGTAAGCAAACCTGGAGTTTAAAATTTTATACTTTAATTTTTGAATCTCGTAATCCAAAAATCTTACTCCAAGTTCATTCTACAACACGTTCTTGGTTGTAGTCAAACTAAAGCAATTCAAGTGTTCGATCTCTAAAGGTGATCCACACAAGTAGTACATGAATCTTCAGTAAAGTAGAATTGTCTTATGGACTTAACTATGCTAATAGCTTGATGTAAGACCCACTTTTTAAGTACTTATTGATGCATTTCCTTATGATTCATGTGATGTACACTTCCACATATTGATTGAATCATAAGAAGAGCTTTGACTGAATTAAATTTGCAAATGGAATAAAACGAAATATCGGTGAATGTATGAAGTAGCCAAATACGGACCGAGATGGCCATAGGCCAAGCGAAAGGGATCGAAATCAAGTTGATGAAAAATAATAAATTAAAATAAGAAAAGATAGTGGGTGTATGAAGGAAAGTCGGGTTAAATTGGTTCCGAACAAGTGCAGGGGCAAAACGGTCAAGAGATCAAAAAATTCGGTGTAAATTCGATAAGAAAATTTTAATTAAAAAATAGGGATTTAGGACATCTTGATCAATGAAGGAGAAATTATCAAATTCCAAGTCCAATTGATCAAGATCCGAAATTATTAAGATTTATCAAAAATTCACTCGGGACAATATTCCGAAAATACAGAGAAAATATACCCAAAAAGGGTTAAAATAAAATAAATTAATTAAATAAATTGAATAAATAAATTATATAATAAAATATATAATTTATTAGATATTTTGGGATTTTTAAAAATATTTTAATGATTATAATAATACTAAAATAAATTATAAATAATAATAATAATAAAAGGAAAATCAGAATTCTGGTTTTTCGAAGAGAGAGAAAACCAAAAGAGAAGAAAACTGAAAACGAAAAATGGAGATCACACCAGAGGAGGAAGAGGACAACCCGACGAACCCATTGGCCCGACGACGTGCGCCGACGACGCCTGATTCCGACGAATCGACGAAAGGAAAACTGAGAGGAAAACGGGCTCGATTTCGACGATCCACGGCAGCTAGGTGTGATCGGTGGGCACCAGCGTGATCGGGAGGACGAGCCGATCCTTTTGGTATCGCTAGTGGCCGGCGAAATGGCAGGGAATGTCGACGACGATGAAGACCCAAAATGGCACTGTTTTGGTCGAGAGGAAAGGGGAAGGAAAAGGAAGGAAAGGAAAAGAAAAGAAAAAGAAAGAAAGGGGAAAAGGGAAAGAAATTTTGTCGGGGGCGCCTCGAGATTCAGGTAAATTGATCGATGGTCGAGATTGATCTATGGGTAAATTTTGAAAATTAATTTAATATTATATTTAATGAAAAATAACCCAGATTAATCAAATGGTGCAGTTCGACGATAAATTTCGAATGTGAGCCGATCGAACTTTGATTTACACACCACCGCATAATTTAGGTAAGTAAAGCTCATTTACGATAACAGTATGATTATTACGCAATTGGAATTCATTTTGCAGATTTTGGATTAATTTCTGCATAAAAATAAATTATATTCGAATTTTTGAATTAATTGTCGTAAATAATATACGGGTTATCCAAAGAGTTTGGAACGAAGCCCGATGAGTGTTGGTAAGCCAAATGAGCCCAATAGACCCGAAAAAATGGATTTAATAAGTGGAAACGCGGTGAAAATGGGTCGAGGCCCATTAAGGTGCAATCGGGCCCAATAAAGTAAAATGGGCCCAGTGCTTTAGATTCGATCAGTAAGAGTGAAATACTGATAAATATATTAGAATTGACCCAAATACGTGATTATATGCAGTTCCGTAGACTTGGTCTGGAGCGAATTGGACTGAGAGACCTGGTATGGTCGAGACGAGATAAGCTTGCGCGTGATTCCAGGTAAGAGAATTTTACGGACTGTTGAGGTAACTTTACGCAATTTCGACATCATTTACATTCCCTAAAATTGTCTGAAGGGTCTAGATTTAAAATAAGAATTTTAGTGCCCGGATGGGCAAATGACCAAAAAACCCTTGTGAAGGGTAAAATTTCTAAAATTTGGAAAAGTTGGGAGGAGCAAGAACAAGAGATTCCAGCTTGTTTTAGAGGTATTTTGACACGTGCATGAGTAGGCTGGCTAACTTGTAAATAAAAATGCACAGCATTACATATTTTCAACAATGTGATTTCTTTTGGAAATTGTTTTGAGATAATAGAGCCGCCTACGTGATTTTATGAAAATGTGACGTGCTAGAGCTCAACTCGCACGAGTTTTGATTTGTGTGATGTATGCATTAGTGCTGGAGCAAAGGCTCGCACTAGAGTTTTACATGCATAGGTGCTGGAGTCTAACTGGCACCAGATTTTCATATGCTTTCGTGACAGGGTGTTGGAGTCTAACTCACACTAGGTTTTCACTTGCTTATTTTATGACACAGTGCGGGAGCCTAGCTCGTATTAGTTTTACATTATTTTGATAGTGGTAGAGCTTAGCTCGCACTAGATCTTATGAGATTTTATGAAACGCTTGCTGGAGCTTTGCTCGCACGAGATTTTTCTTAATTTTATAAGAGTGCTGGAGCATCGCTTGTGAAACCCAGATTTTTTTAAAGGGATTTAAATTGTTGGACAAAAAATACGAAATTTAAATGAGAAAAGATAGTGAGTCCGAGAAGGAAAATCGGTCTAAATTGGTCACAAACGTGTAGAAGGGTAAAATGGTCAAAAGATCCTAATTTCGGTGTAAATTCGATAAGAAAATTTCATTAAAAATATGGATTTAGGAAATCTTGATCAATAAAAAAGAAATTTTGGAATTCCGAGTCCAATTGGTCAAGATACGAAGATATTACGAAATATGCATATGATAGTACGACTTCATTTTCAAAGTGATAAGCATGTTATGATATGCCTGATTAAGTTTTGAGATGCTTTTTACTTGTTTACACGACATGATCTGCATATTATATATGAGTTTTACCAAAAGGATGCATGATGTGTAAACTTATGATTTAAGCATGCTTTTACTGCTTTTACAAAATGTAAGCTTCTCTACTCCAGTACATGTTTATGCTGATTTGTAAACTCAATAGTTTTACCATGTTTTGAGTATTTAAAGCTATTTTAAATGTATCTCTTACTGAGTCTGAAAAACTCACCCCCTCCTCTCCATCTCCCAGATTATCTATAGCGAGTCTACTGCACATACGAGATTGTGTCGTTGACAAGGTAGTCCGACCTTTCATCAAATACTTTCGTAACCTTGAGGTACAGTCTTACTTATATTCCAGACATGTGATACATAATAGACACCATTGTATATAATAGTCGTGATGTAATAGTTGTAAATGATTTTATATATACAGAATGTATGTAATGTAATGAGATCCTGGAAAGTGAAAAAGATTTTAAATCTAGACATGGACAGGAAAACAACATAGTTAATGGATAAAAAGTTTAAATTAGCCCATTTTTCCTCGCTTTCGGGGCGTGACAGTTTACTTGGTATCAGAGCAAATGTTGTGTAGTACTGTCGTGTCTAGTAATAGGAGTGTATTACATCCCAATGTGTCTATGCATGTCTGGTAATAAAGTAAGCTTACTTGTCAAAGTATGACTTAATTTATGGATTTTATGCAAATAGTAGATCGCTAATTATGAGTGGTAGACAGGGCCGTTCACAGAGACGAGCTCAACCCACTTTACCATCTTTCCCTCAACCCGAGAGCCCTACTGATAGAATAAGGAGGCTCGAAGAGACTGTACATGGTATGAGGGAAAGACTTACAACCTTTACCACTCTGTTTATCCAGCAGTTTGGGGTACGTACACTTGGTACGGAGAAAGCTACTCTTATGCCTAATCCTCCTCCCCCACCAGTTCCTCCAGTAGCCCCAACCCTCAGCCAGCAGTTCCCCAGCATAGGGATGACAGAGAGACTCAGAGGGTGCGAGATTTTCTTAAGTATGCATCCTCTGGAGTTCACAGGGCTTAAGGACCCGGTTAAGGCTGAGGAGTGAATCGTTGATATTGAGGCGATATTTCAGTTTTGGGGTGTACTGATAGGGAGAGAGTGATTATGGCAGGTTAAATGATAAAGGGACAGGCTAAGTTCTGGAGGAGATCCACACAGACAATATTAGCCAAGGATCCCTTAAAGATCACATGGAATGCTTCTTTAGTCGCATTTCGAGAGCAGTATGTACCGCTTGCAGCTCGGAGGAAGATGCAAGCAGAGTTGTTAGATTTGTAACAGGGAAGTTCTACAGTAGACAAGTATGAGAATAGATTTACAACCCTGATGAGATACGATCCAGAGACAGTTAGAGATCCCAAGCGCCAGATAGAGAGATTTCTGGCAGGATTGAGATATAGGATCGGAGATAAGCTGTTTGGTCAGAATATCGTAGATTTTAGAGATGCTTTGAGGTGAGCCCAGGAGATAGAGAGGGGCTTAGACGTTACTCAAGCAGAGCATGGTCTCAGGAGATCAGTCAGAGTTAAGGGGAAGAGAGCAGTTGCTTCTCGACATGAGTTGAAAGGGGGTCAACCCAAGAGATAGAGGGTGGAAGGACCTCAGATAGGGGCTGGTAAGCCCAAGACTCTTGTTGGTGCCGTAGGGATGATTAGAGGCCCTGAGATAAGAGTGCCACGCTGCAGGACATGTGGTAATATTCACACTGGACCTTGTCGCACAGGTACATTTACTTGCTGCAGATGCGATGAAGTAGAACACCTAAAGAGAGAATGTCCACTTATGAGATCTCAGGAACCTCGTGAGGCACCTAGACAGATAGAGAGATCAGCTCAGGCTCCATAGAGGAGAGCCACAGCCGCAGACAAGGGCAAGAAGCCTGTCTCTCAAGGTCGAGTGTACGCCTATGACCAGGAGACAGCATATACATCCTTCGATGTTATTCAAGGTACTCTCCTTGTCTGTAATCAAGAAGCATATGTACTGTGTGACCCAAGTTCCACACACTTGTTTGTGTCACCACAATTTACATGTAAGTTTCCCGAAGTATTCCTAGAGGACTTAATGGGATTACCACCCGAGAGAGAAGTTGAGTTTGCCATTGAGCTAGTATCAGATACTCAACCTATCTCCAAGCCACCTTACCAAATGGCATGGGTAGAGTTGAAAGAATTAAAGAAGCAGTTGTAAGGATTACTCGATAAGGGATTTATAAGGCCTAGTGTGTCACCATGCGGTGCACCAATACTATTTGCCAGAAAGAAGGATGATAATTTCTGTCTATGTATAGACTACAAGCTTTTGAATAAAGCAACAGTTGAGAATAAGTACCCCCTGTCAAGGACTGATGACTTATTTGATCAGCTGAGAGGGGCTTCAGTGTTTTCAAGGATAGATTGAGATCAGGTTATCATCAGCTAAGGATTAATGAGGCTGATATACTGAAGACAACATTTCGGACCCGATATGGGCACTACGAGTTCCTAGTTATGCCCTTTTGGATTGACTAATGCCCCAGCTGCATTCATGAGTCTTATGAACAATGTCTTTCGAGAATACTTAGATAGATTGATAATAGTATTCATCGATGACATCTTGATTTATTCTAGATCTCGAGAAGAACACGAACAACATTAAGAACTATGCTCCAGACTCTCCGTGAGAAGAAGCTATATGATAAATTTAGTAATTCTGCCTTCTGGCTAGATCAGATTGCATTCCTCGGACATGTGGTATCTAAGGACGGGGTACCAATAGATCCGTCCAAGGTAGATGCAATATTGAGATGGGAAAGACTGAGGACAGTCACGGAGGTCAAAAGCTTATTGGGATTAGCATGGTATTATCGACGGATTATCGAAGGGTTTTCACGAATAACAGTTTCATTAACCAGACTGACTCATAAAGAGGTTTAGTTTATATGGTCTGAGTAGTGTGAGCAGAGCTTTTAAGAGCTCAAACGTCGGTTGATTACGACACCAGTCTTGACCATTCCGAGTGGTCTGGGGGATATGTGGTATTCAGTGATGCTTCCTACTAAGGTCTCGACTATATGCTTATGCAGCATGGTAGAGTGGTAGCTTATGGATCCCGTCAGCTAAAGGATCACGAGCGTAATCATTCCACTCACGATTTGGAGTTAGCTGCAGCAGTGATTGCACTCAAGATATGACAACATTAATTGTATGGAGAAAGATTTCAGATCTTCACTGACCACTAGAGTCTTAAGTATTTGTTTGATCAGAAGGAGCTCAATATGAGACAGCGAAGATGGATAGAGCTCCTGAAAGACTATGACTGCGAGATTTTATACCATTCTGGTAAGGCGAACGTGGTAGCTAATGTCCTGAGCAAAAAGGGTATGATGTCCTACATGATGATCAAAGAGTGGGACTTATTAGAACAATTCGTCGAACTCAGGATCATTATGAATAAGATTGAGCATGGATATATGGCTAGCCTAAGGATTGAACCCCGTATACTAGACCAGACCAGGAAACGATCAGAGGTTACTGGATATGGTTAGCCAGGCAGATGAGAGATCGCAGTCTGAGTTTACGGTCAGTGATGATGGATTACTGAGGTACTAAGGTCGTATCTGTATGCCACATCATGACACCTTGAGACGGAGCATTCTGAAGGAGTCCCATTGTCCTAGATTCACCTTACTTTCGATTTAGTGGAACAGGAAGCTAAGGGTGTTCAGCTCATCCATGACAGATCAAGGACTGCACGAAAAGTTATGCCAATGTACGTAGACATCTTGTTGAATTTCAGGTTAGGGACTCTGTATTTGTTAAGGTGTCACCGATGAAGGATATAGTATGCTTCAAAAAACAAAAGAGAAGAGGAAGTGTTACGATTTAAGACTATTCTACTAGTAAAGGTTCTCTGGTAACACCACAAGACAAAAGAAGTCACTTGGGAACTAGAGAGCCAAATGAAGGAGAAGTACCCTCACGTGGTTGATGGACCAGCTTGAATTCAGAGGACTGAATTCTTAAAAGGTGGGGAGAAATGTGAAAACCAGATTTTTTTAAAGGGATTTAAATCGTTGGACGAAAAATACAAAATTTAAATGAGAAAAGATAGTGAGTACGAGAAGGAAAATCGGTCTAAATTGGTCACAAACGTGTAGAAGGGTAAAATGGTCAAAAGATCCTAATTTCGGTATAAATTCGATAAGAAAATTTCATTAAAAATATGGATTTAGGAAATCTTGATCGATAAAGAAGAAATTTTGAAATTTCGAGTCCAATTGGTTAAGATACGAAGATATTACGAATTTTCGTAATTTTTGCCTGGGACATTATCTCGAAAATATGCGAAAAATACACCGAAATAATTAAAATAAATTAAATTAATTAAATTAATTAATTAATAAAATATAATATGATTTTTGAGATATTTTGTACAATTTATTATATTTTATTTGATTAAAATAAAATAAAATATAATATAATATAATAATAATAAATATTAAAAAAAATGAAAACTGAAATCGGGATTGGAAATTGAAAAGGAAACAAAAGAAGCAAAACGAGAGAGGAAAAATGCAGCAGAGGAAGGAGAGGCCGAGAGCACCGACGAGCCACCACCGGTGACCGAGGAGCCCCGACGACCACCGGAGAAGGTAGCCCGCAACCGCCCGACCATCCTGCTACCGACGACGCTCGTTGAAAACGTCGGATTCCGACGGATCGAGGGAGACGGATCGACCGTCGCCCTACTCCAGGCGCACCGAACCACGCCAGAAACGGCTCGAGAACCGACCGAAAAAGTGCTGAACGGCGACGGGAAAGCCTGAACCAATACGGACCGGTTCAACAAGAAGTGAACCGGACTGAACCGAATCGGTCTAAACCGGTCTGGACCGGACCGAACCGGTTCAGCCAAGAAAGAAGGGAAAAAAAAAGAGAAAAAGGAAAAATTTTCGAGGATACACCAGATTTCGGGTAAGTCGGTAAGAGGTCAAAAGTGACCGATTTAATTTTTAAAAAATTTATTTAAATTATATTTGATCGAAAATTTACTCGAAATTAAATATATATAATTATGCAGTTCGACGATAAATCACGTACGTGAGCCCGATCGAACTTCGATTTGCACACCATCACATAATCACGAGTAAGTAAAACTCATTTACGACAATCTATGTAATTATCGCGCATTAAAAGTTTATTTTACGAGTTACGGGTTAAATTAAGCATTTAGTGGATTAAATCGAGATTTTTAATTTAATTGTCGTAAATGATATACGGGCTATTCAAAGAGTCTAGAAAAAGGCCCAATAAATACTGATGGACCCAGTAAGCCCAATAGGCCTCGATGAAAGAATTAATACGTGGAAACAGACTTAAAACGGATTAAGGCCCATTAAGGTGCAATCGGGCCCAATAAGAGAGAAATTGGCCCAATTAGCTAAATCGACTGTAATAAAGATGAGAAAAATATTTATTGAGTTAAATACGATTAAATCGAGGTTTATACCGATAAAACCGAGCAAAAAGAGTAAAATCGATTAAAAGTCAACTTTTGGTCAAAGCTTCGATATAATCACATATTTGGATATGTTGAAGTGAATTTAAGCCATATGTGATAAGTTGAACTTATTTTTGCAGCAGCTCGGTCGATCGACACATTTTACGAGGTAAACTTGAGTATCGAGGAAAGTGCTCTACATCAGTCGCTAAGAGATAAGGGATATGATTTAGAATAGCGTTAGTACTCTTACGTCCTTACCAACTGTTTATGTATGAGAATTGAATGAGATTTTACGAAATGGATTTTCAACTATATTCAAACCGAAGCCAAAAACGATTTCCCGAGTTTTCAGCATGTTATATATATATAAGGTACATTTTTACAGCATACATGTTTATAAAAGTGATTTTTCACTTCTGAAACGAAAGCACAGTATTTTCATGTGAGATTACGGATTAAAGTCCCGATATGTTTTATGAAACCATGTCTTCATGATACGGGTTAAAGCCCCGAAATAGCTTTTAAGCTATATTTTCATAGTACGGGTATGAGTCCCAAGAAATAGCTATTATAACTATGCTTTCCATCCTTACACGGACTAGAGTCCCGCAATGATTTATGAAAATCATGTTTTCTATGAGAAATGGGTTAGAGTCTCGTAACGATTTTAATACACGGGTATGAGGCCCGAAATGATTTTAATAAATTGGGTAAGAGGCCCAAAATAATTTTAGTGGGGTAAAAAGGCATGATATGACGATAGTCAGAGGATCTGGGGTCGATCTCGTATGGAGACGATCGAGGATCTACCTAGTCGACGGCCAGAGAACAGGCAGGCTCCGACTTGATATAAGAAACGTGCGCATAGTCCACACTTGGTGATGCACGTGAGTTCGTGCGTATAGTCCCCATTTAGTGGTGCACGAGAGATAGGGCAGCGTACGACCCTGATCCAGTCCTACAGCTCCCCTGTACAATAGCCATATGTACCTATGATGAACGTCCTACGGGACCAGATGTATGATGTCCTTCGGGACTAGTATATGAGATGATTGCCTGACCCTACACGATGAATTGACAGAATGATATATATATATATATATATATATTTTCACACATTTCATGCTACCTATTTTATGATTTACTATTGAGCACATATTTTCTATGATGAGATGTTAAAGGTAGCCATGAATTATGTTTTATGAAATGTGCATATGATAGTACGACTTCATTTTCAAAGTGATAAGCATGTTCTGATATGCCTGATTAAGTTTTGAGATGCTTTTTACTTGTTTACACGACATGATCTGCATATTATATATGAGTTTTACCAAAAAGATGCATGATGTGTAAACTTATGATTTAAACATGCTTTTACTGCTTTTACGAAATGTAAGCATCTCTACTCTAGTACATGTTTATGCTGATTTGTAAACTCAAGAGTTTTACCATGTTTTGAGTATTTAAAGCTATTTTAAATGTATCTCTTACTGAGTCTGAAAAACTCACCCCCTCCTCTCCATCTCCCAGATTATCTGTAGCGAGTCTATTACACATACGAGACTGTGTCGTTGACAAGGTAGTCCGACCTTTCATCAAATACTTTCGTAACCTTGAGGTACAGTCTTACTTATATTCCAGACATGTGATACATAATAGACACTATTATATATAATAGTCGGGATGTAATAGTTGTAAATGATTTTATATATACAGAATGTATGTAATGTAATGAGATCCTGGAAAATGAAAAAGATTTTAAATCTAGACATGGACAGGAAAACAACATAGTTAATGGATAAAAAGTTTAAATTAGCCCCATTTTTCCTCGCTTCCGGGGCGTGACATCGCTCGCACTAGTTTTATGAGAACATGTAATGAGCTGTGCTTAGAGCGTCGGGTAGACTGTGTGTCACACCGATTAAATAGGCTCGCACGTGCGTTTTGAGACAGGGCACGAGTATGGATATGAGATATGGGTCCACAGAGTACGTTGTATCATGCAAGTAGCATGGAGTATGCTGTACCATGTTGGGATTGATTATGTGGCATCTTCGGATACGAGTGGCATCTTCAGATGCGAGTAATCGGGCAGGACCGACGGGATGGACTGTCCCACCTCCCGGGCGGTTCCCAATAGTCGTGAGACCCCGCACACAGGATCCGTGTAGTAGTGGGATCACGAGGATATGACCATAGTCCTAGTTATTTGCTTGAGATATAAATACATATATTGCCTAATCTCGCATGTTGATGTTTTTAAGAAACACATTTTGTGGATTTTGTGTGAGTTTGGATCACCCGAAGGAGGGTTGAGTCCTAACTGAGATGTGATTTTGATGAGAATAAAACTGGGATTTAAACTCTCACATGTTACTATTGCTTTGAAAAGCATGTGATTTCATGGTTTTGTGTGAGTCAGGAACACCTAAGGGATGGGTTGAGTCTTGGCTGTGTTGTGAAATTTTAATGAGAATGAAATGATTTAAATGGATTTGTATGTTGAGTTTTCCATGCTCTTTAAAATCCATATGTGAACTTGTTCTACATGACATCATGAATTGTAGCATCTGTTTTGAAATGTGTGGAGAAAGGGTGGTTTATGCATGGCACCACGTTCATGTAGGTTGTATGGTTACCTACTTGTTCGTAGGATTGCCTTACTGAGCTTGATATGCTCACCCCTTTCATTTTCTCACACAGATCATTTCCAGTAGACCTTGAGGAGACTGAATACTGCATTTCAGACATCCGCTGCTGTCCATCACTTGAGATATATACACGTTGTATATATTTTATATCTAAATAACATAAGCACAGTACTATATTTTGTATTGACATTGGGATGTATAGACTGGGTATATATTGTAAAGAAATGAAAAGAAATTAGTGCATAATGTATGAGTATATATTTAATTTAAATTGTGCACTATCTGTAAAATGTATGGTGATGATATGGGCACTGACATACAGCCCAATTATTGGTTGTGGTTGGTCACGATCAGAGGTCAGGTAAGTATGGAAGAAGAAAATCAAAAAATTTACTTTGATTTTTGGGTGGTTTTGGGTCGTGACACTTCAGTTTTTTAAAACTTACCACTATGGATAATCAAGACACTTCTTGATTTTTCACAATGAGATTTTTTGATTAATTGTTAGTTATTATTTGTTATATCAGTTAATAAAGGATTAAAGATTAGTGTAGGATTTGTCTTCTTTCAATCTCTTTATTGAATTATTTTAAATAAATGTAAAACAATATTTATTTTAAATATAATTATTAAATTATTTAAAAAAGTTTCAAATTATTTTGATAAAAAATTAAATTGATTTACAATTTCTTCATTTTCTCAAAAATTTATAATTATTTGAAATTATAATATTTTTGATAAAAATATTTTATTATATTTTTAATTAGTAAAAATATTTTAATATTGTATTGTATTGTTTTCTTAATGTTTTATTTGTCTGCCATAAAATTTTTTAATTTTGATAATAATATTGAATTATTATTATTATTATTATTATTATTATTATTATTATTATTATTATTATTATTATTATTTGAAATCATTTTTTATTGGAATAAATTGTCAGAACTTTCTTACACTTTAGTAATGTTAACTATCTGATTCACCAACTTAAGAAAATATTTTTGAAATTTATTATTATAAATTCTAAAATAATTTTCATCATTAAAGATTTTTCAAATGATCATTAGACACCATATTGTTTGGAAATCTTAACAATATTTCAATTTGATGCTTGTTGATCTCTTATTTTTCTTTTAGATTTGTAAGTCGTTTTAATAATCAAAATAGGATTTGAAATGACTCATACCTTTAAAATTTTACTTGAATGTATTAAATTATGTGCTTCAAGGCTAAGTTATAAAATAATGCGCTTAATTTTTATTTTTTTTCATTTTATCTCTTATCTCTTTTTATTATAAAAAATATATATAAAAATAAAAAATAGCAAAAAAAAAAAAAAGATAACCAAAGAAAGATGTGAATATGGTGAAAACAAGATACTGACCCGAGCAAATTTGGATATTAAAATCGAAATTAAAATAAAAAAAATTTTAAATTTTGTGGGACAATCCCAAAACTCTTATAAATTCAACACCCGAAGTTATAAAAATTAAAAATAGGAAAAAAAGTATATAAAATTAAAAGAAACAAAAATAAAATAAAATAAGGTATAAAAATTAAAATTAAATAAGAAATAAATTAGAAATATTCTCATAAGAAACTTAATGAATCCAAGGATGGAATCTTTTCAAGAAAGTCAAATTAAAGTACTTGAATACTTGAGCTCGGGATAGATGTTTAAAAACTTTCGTTAGAATGATGTAGAATTTCTTAAAAAAAATTTAATATTTATAAAATTTTATAAATAAAGAACATTTAAATTAAAGACCATACTTTAACACTTCGAAGGGCACGACGAAATGGTACAATGTGCAAAAGTACGGAACTTAAGGTTAACTTTCCGACTATAGTTTTTCCTTAATTACTTCTAGAATACATGTTATACATGAATTTGATCCAATTTTTAAATAATTGATTTGTTGTACTTGTTGCAATAATTATTTTACACATAGTTATTCAACAATACAATATAATATCATAACAAAGGAAAAAATATATAGTTTCATCTACCTACTTGCATTATTTTAGAAAAAATTTATTAGCATAAAAAAATGAAAAAAAAATTATAAAATACCACTAATATAACTATTGAGTTAAAATTTTATTATGAAGATTATAATAAAAATATTTATGTGGCTTAGCAAACTAAAGCACCAACCGTGAAGTTTAAGGCTAAACAAATGCATTGATATTGGCATTTGAATGCCATGGAGGGATAGCTACTAGGATTAGGATTGAGGAGCTGAATAAATTTGATGAATTCTCACATTTATATAATAAAAAATTTCCTGAATAAATACTCTTTTAATGTGCTTTCCGAACCCAACGTGCCCTTGAGAATTTTCTGATAAAGACCTGTTTAACTTGATAAATATAGTAGAGTTGAGTTAATGTTCAAACTCAAAACAATATACACAGGTATAGTTTATTGATATATAGTTTTATCATTGGTGATAGAGGTTTAGAAGAAGCTCTATTTTGTATTCAAAATAGCCTCATTTTAAGCCAAACAAATTTATTGTAATCGTGCCGTTTCCTTTTTGTGTAATTAAGCAAAATTGTTCAAAGTTAATTTTGTTGGGAAATTTTTTATGTAGGCTTACATATAGTAATTTATTGTATATTACACGCTATATAATTTGTTTTAGTCCACTTAAAAGTAACTAAATAAAGTTATTAAATTTCAGTACATCTCAATTAGTATGGGCTTTACAATGTATAGAAATATGATATTATATTCTATTTTAATGATAGGCCAAAATAGGATAAAGTATGATCCCTAGTCTAAACGTGAATTCTCTTATTCTCATATTGAGTTAGGGTTTTATCTCGTAGAGTAAAAGCTTAGACCCAATCAATCAATTCTAATGGATTCAGGTACGCTTCTATATTCTAATTTTCTTGATGATTGAATATGAGATCTTGGGTATAATTATGTGTGATAACCTGAAATTTTTCCCACTTCCGAAATTTATTTCGAAATTACGGGACAATATTTTTTTAAAAAAATGTCTATATGTATATATTAAATAAAATATATATAGAAATAAATTAAATAATACATTATATTAATATATGGATATTAATATAGTATATTATATGTAAAATAAAATAAAACAAAATAAATATATATGTAGAAATAAATAAAATAAATATATATATGTATGTAGATGTTTTAATATAAAATATTATAATAGTGTATTGTATTTAAAGATATTTTATTTTATATTAAAATATATATAATATTATATTATATATATTAATAAATAAAAAAATAAAAAGGGAAAGGAGTCGGGTAGGAGCCCGACCCCTTCATTTCTCTCCTCTGTTTAACAGAGGAGAGAACGAAACCAAGCAAAGAAAAACGAAGGAGAGGCAGAGAGAAGAGAAAAAGGGAAGAGAAAGAGAGGAATAGAGGCCGAAAGCGAGGGGAGGACAACACCCCGATGGAGTCGGCGCCTACCAACCTAGAGAAAGCCGACGAAAAGCGGAGATCGGCGGAGGAGAAGAGAGGACAGCGTCGGCGAGAGGGAGAAGGGCCGAACCGGCCACTTTTTGACCAGCCCAGGCGTAACCGTCACCAGATCCACGCATCACGCAACCTCGCGGACTCACAGGAGGCAAAAACCGATGAAGAACCGGTCGCTGGCGTCGAACTTAGGCAAAACGGTGCTAAACCAGTTCGGACCTGTTTAGCAGAAGAGGTGGTCTGAACCGGTTCAGCCAAGAAAAGAAGAAAAAAAAGAAAAAAAAAAGAGAGGAGAAAAATTTGATGATATCTCGGGTTCAAGGATAAGCTGGTAAGTGGTCGGATTTGACCGTTTCAATTTTGGAAAATTTATTTAAATTTATAATTGACCAAAATTGACCCGATTTAATTTATATAAATGTGTAGCGCGATGATAAGCGATGAACGACAGTTCGATTTAGTCTCGATTTACGTGCCAACATGGAATCTCAGGTAAGTGAACTCCACTTGCTACCACCTGTACGATTAAGCCGATTAAATTTACTGTATAAGTTTCAGGTAAATTCCGTATAAATTGCGTTCTGCTTTGGAATAAAATAAATGCTGTCGCAAATAATTATTTAAACTTCGCGAAGGCATATGTGAATCGTTAATACAATTTGAAAGATGAAAAAGTGATAAATCAATTGGATTGGGAATATAAAATATTTGTAACTTTGCAGGCTAGGTAATGGGCAAATGATACTGATATTATTTCTGAAATTTTTGTAAATTATCGATATTTCGAATTAAGACTCCTATACCAGCGAAAATACGATTTTGACTCGTTTTGACACGTTTTGAACGTGACGATGATTTTTACACCTTAAAAATCATCGCATGGTAAATTGTGGGAAATTTAAAAGTTGTATGGATTTTATCTGTATAAGCTCATTCAATTGAGTTGGACTAATTAGAATAGATAGCTTATTTAGTTTATGCTCAGTGCTTCGAAATTAAGCATAAACTGTTTTCTATCCCAATCACAATATAATTTCGGGAAAACACATTTTTTAAACGTATCCCGTTACGGATGTTTCAATTAAGTTTTTTTCGATAGGATAGATAGAGACTTCTGAATCCAAACCAAAGGTAATACCCTAGTCGCCGGGGTAATTTCAGCTCACGTATAACTACAATAAGGAAGTCCCTATAGGAATATAATTGTGAACGCCGCTTATATTCGTAAGATTGAATTATCAAACTCTGTGAACGAGATATTGGGTTAATAGTTTCCCTTTAAGATGTAAAGAGGCATCATATGAGATAGTCTTGAACTTAGAAAATTCTAAGTTACACCCATAGCTACAAGGTAGCATTATATGAAGTAAATTTGAGTTGTCAAACAAAAATTAGATAATGGTTTGGAATTATAAGTGTGAAAGAATACGTGATTGGAATAATAATAAGAATATAAAATCGATCAGTGTTTATTTAGGTGCGAAGTAGCACAATGAAGTACAAACTAATTTTGTTGATGCGTGATAGCATCATATGGAATGAAATGAGTCCTAAAACATAAATTGAGGAATGTTTCAAGGACTAGGTGCAATTAGTATGAGTGGTGGATAAGTGATCCTTGGGATACTAGGTAGCCTCTTAAGGTATAAATTAGTTTATGTTTATGCGAGGAAGCATTGTACTGATTATCGGGTCCTAGAATAAGAACGGAATGATATTCAAGAATCCTAAACGTTACAAGTATATGGAAAACATCAGCGATAAGATTATCGAAAAGGATATGTTCTCATGTGAACCTTGTTTTACATTACAATTTGTATCTTAATGTATAATATATTTTGTGAGATTTAGAAGGTTTGCATTGATTTATATCTGCACTAAAGAAGCTTTAAGATCTCACTTACAACAAGTTTTGAAGAGTATGTGAGACATACGTCTCTGTGTTTTGGATTTAAGCTAACTCTGCTTTTATCTACACCATGATTAGTACGAATTTCAAAATGAAAGGTAGCCCATGTTTGGTTATCTACTAATACATGACTTTTGTAAAATGTTTTGAAATGCAATTTGCTACGCGAAAATGAAAGTTTATGAAATGAGGTTTATGTATATGTATGTTTTTCGAAACACTATTTTCGTAAGCTTTTGTACTAAAACATTTGAAAATTATTTCAGTATGATAAGGAAGTAAAGACTTTGAGACGACATGCTACTATTAGTAAATGCTGAGTACATAATCATGCTCGCTACTTGTGGAGTCCGACTCCACCACATGTAGTGTTAGTTTAGATTCACCTGTGTAGTGTCTATTCTGCCTTAGTGGTGTTTATTTTCACTACACGTGGTGTCTATTTCCATAGTATTCCGTCACCCGCACGGTGAGTGCCACTGGTGCCCGTGCCTTGGCGGTGTGCTAGCTATATGATTAGATACTATATTAGAATTGTTGTATGACTCGGGCCCAGCCTATAGTCCTCATAGCCAGGGGTATGATATTCCCTCTTCGGAGGATGCCCTCTTTTGAGGATGAAGTATATTTGCATGATAACTATTCAGATGTAGCCTAGTCTCCACGTTTCAGTATACGAATGATTTAAATTACGGAAGTAAGTAAGTATGTATGTATGTATACTTTTATGTTTTATTTCAAAGTAAGTATGTAAGTTTGATTTAAGTAAGTATAGTATGTAAGTTTGATTTAAGTAAGTATGTATGTACAAATGTTTCATTTCAAAGTATATAAGTAAATATTGTTTTTATGTTTTGCTTCGATAAGCAAGTAATTTGATGAAAGATGTTTTGGATTTCGAACTATGTTTTGAAAGGTACTTTGAATTATGAAAAGCATTTTAAAACGTGAAGAATGTTTTGAAGTATGAAATATATTTTCAAAAAATAGTCTTATGAATATAAGCATGGTTCACGGAACATATCCTGACGATGTGGAATAAGTATGTTGTTGCTTCCGCTACCGGAGAAGAAATAGTTAGTAATAGAGTCCCAACTGAGGGAATATAATGATCAGTGGTGTCACTGCTAACGGGTTAAAATAGTTAGCAAAAGATAGTACTAGATACGCTTCTAATTTTAATATATGCTTCGGAATAAGAACTACGTTTCGAGAACAAAGAAAGTTTGGAATATGAAGGATGTTTCGAATATAAGGATCACATTTCAAATGGGAATATGTTTTGGATGTAAAACCAATCCCAAACAAGGTAAATGTTTTGATACAGATGATGATGTGAAATAAGATAAGTTTAAAGTATGATAAGCTTTGAATATGAGTGATGTATGAGTAAGTGATGTTTCGAAGTACGATTATTTCTGTATATGAATATTCTTGATGTATGATATAATATCGTGAACGATTGTGTTTGAAAGATGAATGAGGATGTCAATAAATTTTGGGTTTGATGCATTTGACTATGTTAGAATTTTTGAATCCCTATGGCTATGTTCAGTCCGGGTGGTCAGGTTTGATGGCTAATTAAGGTATTTCAAAATACCTCCTCGCCTGAAAAACTTGACAGCGTCTAAAACATACCTTAGTCCATAAACCCAAGAGAATTGTGACATTTCGATAAGTTTCAATTGTAAAGTATGTTGTGAAATAAGACATGTTTCAGAATGTGATTCAGATAAGTGATAAGAAAGAATGATAGAATGGAAATAAATAAGAAATGCATTAGAAATTCAGTATCATGTAAGTTAATTCCTCGGTACTTGTATGGTTTGCTTACTGAGCTTTCCAAAGCTCACCCCTTTCTTCTTTCCATCACAGGTACAAACTAAAGACACACTGGCATCAATATCAGTATCGGATTCGAAGTAAGCGCTTCTAGATCTCGCAGCTATTAGTGGTATATTTGTTTATACTGATTTAATTTTCAGACAGTTACATTTCAGTGCATGTGTCAGGATGTGTATTAAATTAAGAAATGATTACAAAAGCTAATAAGAGGTTAGGCTGGGACCTTAGGTTCATAACCTTAAACTAAACTACGTAATTTTGAGACCTAGAAAAAAATATGACTATACTCACATGACAAACATATATGGAAAGAAAAATTGAAAAATTTAGCCCAAAATTTTTATACTTCCGCAATAAATTACTTAAAATAAGCAGTTTCGGGTCGTTACATTATGTAATTACAGTTTTCTACAAATTTATCTCTCAAAACATATGCTATGAATATAGGACAGTTAATTAGGCATTGGCATCCTTAAATTGATTGGTTTTGGGTTTAAAGTGATCTTTGTATGTCAGAGTATTTTCTTATGAATTATACAACAATGAAGAATTTCGAATTACAATGCACCAGTAAAATTATTTCAAATTTTAAAGCAAATAAAATTAAATTTCTCTTATTTGATAAACTAATTGTAATTTGTCAATTTGTTTTAAAAACAAATAACATGAATGTGTACTTTAATCCATTTTAGTTGCTTTGCCAATTATTAAGTCAAAAAAAACTAAAGACTGGTCGATGAATTTGCATTTTGTTTTCCTTCAATGACCTATGAAATTAATTATAGCAAAAGGTTACAGAGTTCGAACTTCCTCAATCACCATCATCCATTTATGACTAATAACTTGAACAAATTATTTTACAATAGTCTTAATCTTACACCTTTGAAGATATTCTTTAATCTGAGTATAAGAATGCTCTTAAAAGTTGCACCAAAATGAGAAGTACAACTCTCGGGAGCAAGCCTTGCAAATGAAGTTATATTCTCTTACATCTTCTTTAAGCCATGAAAGTTGCATTACTAATCAAGCAAGGAGACCAATGAGTGGAATAGGGATACTCTTGAGGAGCTATTTGCTGAACTTTTAGTTTTACTAGTAGAAAGCATAATTGTTTTACTCATAATTTGACCGAAGTAGACTGTGATGTTAATGTAAGGTTTGGATCAGGTCCTTACCTGTGAACTTTCCGAACCCTGATGTATGAGTTTTTCATTAATTGAAGCTATTCTCCTTATTAAAAAAAATCAAATCATAATTTTGAAAGCCAAATGAAGAAAAAATATTTATTAGATGTTATAAAAACCAAAGGGGTAAAAATAAATTTAAAAAAATCTTACCCTGTGACTTGAAGAAGTTGAAATCACTAATTGTAGATAAAATTAGCTCCATTCTGAAAAAAAAAATTAGAAGGAAATATATAAAGAATATTTTTAGATTAAAATAATTTAGAAGAAAAATAAGGCTTTTGTAACGACCATGTGGCACTTTATTCCCGCAGGATTTAAGAGGTGGCCCTCACAGTCTCACTCATTCGTATTGTCCATTTTGGATGTCCCACAGGCCATTCACGATTTTGTCGGGGATTATCACCCCAATTCATATCTCACATGGTTCGAACCCAGAACCTTAAGTCCTAAATCCTTACAAAAATGATACCAATTGTTCCAGCGCGTTTTATTGTGATGACTGCCCTCCCCGCACTAGGTCACAGTCTCACTCAACCGTACTATCCGCTTTGGCAGCCCCACAGGCCAAATAATTGGTATCATGTGTGTAAGAACAAAGATTTTAAGGTCTTGGGTTCGAACCATGTGAGACGCAAAGTGAGACATTTACCTCGATAAAACTGTGAGGGGCATGAGTGGCTGCCAAAGCGGACAGTACAGTTGAGTAAGACTGTGACCTGGTGCGGAGAGGGCAGTCGTCACAGCTTTGGGAAGATAATTGTAGGAAATAAATGTCAAAAAGAGCTTTGAGAAAAAATTGATGAAGGAAAGAATAACATTTGAGTTATTTTGTAATTACACAAATTCTGTCAACAAAGTTAATATATTTGGAACAGGTCATTCGTTTTTATACAAATGAACTTATGTTGAATTTAGTTCAAAATTTAATGAGTTAAATGGAATTCACCGTTTATATAATTGACCCAAAATTTATATTTGATACATTTATAATGTATAGATGCTCTACACTAACATTCAATCATAAAATGTTACACATTAGCTAATAAAGGTAAAAATATGAAAAACTCTAAAACTAATAGTGAGACCCAGATTTTTCATGATTAAGACTTACTTTTAAGTTAAATTGAGAAGTCTAAACCCATGTAAATGTTTATGTAGGGCCAGGAGAACCGAAATGCCGGAATAGTGGCACGAAGCCAGAGGCATGCATTTCAAGGCAAAAAAGTGAACCTATGTATTCTTCAAGGAAATATGAATATGAATATGTTTTAATGATTAGAAAGTAAGAACTAAGGTATTGGAAGTGAAAAAAATTAGTAAAACTTGGGTTTCCACTAAATCGAGCAAATAGGCCCAATAAGAGAAATAAATCCAAAATAAATTCTAAAAATTTACAAAAATTATTCTGAAGTCATGAAAAATTATTATAAGGTATAATTTACATGAGGGATGAATATTGAGTGGAAATAAGAAGGTTTTGATGGCCGAATGAATTTTTAAAGTACACCAAAAACCTTAAGTTACATTGTTCGGTAATGACCAAGTCATACAAAATGGGCCCAATCGGAAAAATTTTCTTAAACAAGTGAGTCCTAAATTTTTATGAGAGATACTAGAGACATATTAGAACAATTGAGAAGTGATAATTTGGAAGAAATTGGACTAGAAATATTTTTTAATGATTTTTCTAATCAGGAAATAGGTTATTCTGTTTTTAGGAAATGGTATACCCAGTAATGTTGACCCAATTTAAGGCTCATACCGAGGCCCAAAAATTCTAGGCCTCTCCAAATTTCATATACACTCTATAAGCTTTCCATAGCCTATTTTTTGGCCTGGAAAACCCATCAGACGAGAGAGATCGAATTCCATCTTCTTCCCATAGGCGTTACTGTGCAACTTTACTTGTACGATTGTTTGGAGCCCTTTCTAGTCGTTTTCTGTCACGACCCAACTATCCAAAAATCAGAGTGAATTTTTCGCGTTTTTGTTTATTTTCTTACTTAATTCTTACCTGTCCTCGAATCGTGACCAACACTCCACTACTAATTGGGCTGTGCGTCAATGCCAGTCCCACCATACATCTACCCCAGTACTTATTTCTTCTCCAGTCATTTATAGTTGTTATATTATTTATACATCCCCTAAAGTTACTTACAAACATGTTACTGTGCTATGCTTATGTAGATACAATAAGTACAAGTGTATATACCTTATGTTGATGGGCAACAGCGGATATCCGGAATGCAGTACTGAGTCGCCTCAACTTCAACTGGAGATCATCTGTGGGAGAAAATGAAAGGGGTGAGCACATCAAGCTCAGTAAGGCAATCCTACGAACAAGTAGGTAACCATACTACCTACATGAACGTGGTGCCATGCATAAACCACCCTTTCTCCACACATTTTAAAACATATGATATGATGTTGTGATGTTATGTAAATCCAGTTGCACGGAAAACTCAACATGCAATTATTTTAAATCATTTCTTTCTCTTTAAAAATTTCACAATGAAGTCAGGACTCGACCCCTCCTTCGGGTGATCCTGACTCACACAAAACCATGGAAATAGAATTTCTCAAAAGCATCGGTATCGAAAACATACGTATATATATACAAGATACGAGACTAGGCAATACTGTATATCGGTAATAACCAGGACTGGCCAATATGTCCTCGTGAGTCCTCTAGCTTCACGGATCCCAGTGTGCGAGGTCTCACCCTGATCGGGAACTGCCCGGGAGGTGGGTCAATCCAACCCGTCAGTCTTATCCGATCTCACGCATCCGTCGATGCCGTATCCGAAGATACCCCGTATCACGAAGATACCGTATCACAAAGATACCCCGTATCACAAAGATACCGTATCCGAAGATACTCTGTATCACAAAGATACCGTATCCGAAGATACCCCACGGTACATCGTACTCCATGCTACTTGCACGGTACATCGTACTCCATGGACCCATATCACTCTAGGTACTCCAGCCCAATTGGCCTGCTTCCCACAGAGGTTTTCATAACTCAATACTCGTTGCCATGTCTCAAAACGCACGTGCGAGCCTATTAAATCGGTGACACACAGTCTACCCGATGCTCCAAGCACGGCTCATTGTATGTTCTCTTAAAAATCAGTGCGAGCGATGCTCAGCACTCTCATCAAATCAAGTAAACTTGGCAGAGCCCGCTTTACATCTCCACAAGGCCGCCAACCTCATCCCTCACTCTCACCCTACTTAAGAGGTCTATTGAGCCTGTTGGGCCTTTTGGCTGACTCCAAAGGCAGACAGCGCTACTCCACAAATCCAGTAAAACTAGTGCGAGCTAGGCTCAGCACTCTGTATACAAATCGTATGAAAATCTTATAAAATCTGGTGCGAGTTAAACTCCCGCACCCTGTCATGAAAATCATGTAAAATCTGGTGCGAGTTAGACTCTAGCACCATGTCACGCAAAAGCATGTGAAATCTGGTGCGAGTTATACTCTAGCACCTATGCATGTAAAACTCTAGTGCGAGCTCTCGCTCCAGCACTAATGCATGCATCACACAAGTCAAACATCGTGCGAGCTGAGCTCTAGCACGTCACATGTAAATAAAAACATGTAGGCGGCTCGGTTATTTCCAAATAGTTTTCACAGAAATCACATCAGTTAAGATATGCAATGCTATGCATTTTCTTTCAAGGTGAGCCAGCCTACTCATGCATGCGTTGAAATACCTCCAGAACGAGCAGGAACCTCTTGTTCTTGCTCCTCCCAATTTTTCCTAAATTTTTTAGAATTTTACCCTTAGCAAGGGTATTTTAGTAATTTTGCCCATACGGGGCACTAAAATTGTTTTTCGACCTCTAGACCCTTCAATTAGTTTTAAAGGACTGCATATGAATGTAAAATTGCGTACTGTTACCTCTAGCAGTCCGCAGAATTCCCTTACCTCGATTCTCGTCGAGTTTGACCTTTTTCTTTTCCATTGTCATCTCGTCGCGCAGTCCGATATGCTCCCAATCCAATGCCCGGAACTGCGTATTAACATTCCTCAGGTCAGATATTATGCAATTTAATTGTATCTATTACTTTCTGGGCTTAATTTAAATCATTGGGCCCGTTTACCCTTATTGGGCCCGATTGCACCTTAATGGGCCTTAATCGGCCTTAAGCCCGCTTTTCACTAAATTCCCACTTATCGAGGCCTATTGGGCTCATTGGGCCCACCAATAATTTATCGGGCCTCGTTCTAATTCTCGAATAACTAAATTCACTATTTACGACAATTTATCTAATTTCCATAATTTAATTCAAATAATTGCGGGAATTAAATCAATATCACGCAATACGAGGTAATTGTCGTAAATAGGGGTCACTTACCCGATATTCCATGCTAGTCCGTAAATTGAGGCTGTCTCGAGCCCTCGGTGGATTCCAATCGTCGAGCTACACAATTCCACAATTTTTCCGGGTAAGTTTTCAGCCCAAAATTAATTAAATAAAATATTCCAAATTTAAATCGGGTCATTTTGACCGCTTGTCGACTTACCCGAAGCTCGATTGCATCACAGGAATTTTCTCCAATTTTTTCCTCTTTTTCTTTTTCCCTTTTTCTTCTTTTTTTCCCTTCTTTCTTGGCTGAACCGGTTCAGACCGGTTCAACCCGGTTCAGACCGCCGGTTCACCCCGGTTCGACCGGTTCACCGTCGGTTCGCCCCTTTTCCGGCCGGTTCTCCGCCGGCTTCCACCGCCAAACGCTCCGCAAGGCCGTCCGCACCTCGAATCTGGGCTCGGATTCGCCCAAGGCCGCCGAAAAGTCGCCGGTCCGGCCTCTTCTCTCCTCGCCGTCGGACCCATTTCCTTCCTTTTCTGTTTCCGGCGCCGTCCGCCGGTTTCGGTGGCTGCCACCGCCACCAATCGCTCCGTCTGGGCCTGGGGAGTCTTCGGCTGGGGTCGGGGTTGGCCGAATCTCGCCGGTGGCCGCCGGATTCGTCTTCTCCCTCCGTGGCTTCTCTCCCTCGATCCACCGGATTCCGGTGGTCTCGCCGGCCGATACCGGTCTCAAAAGGACCGGCTCCTCTCCCCGGTCACACCGGTGCCCGCCGATCGTCCCCAGCTGCCGTGGATCGCCGGCACCGACTCCGTTTTTCCCCGTGGCTTTTCTTCCTCCGTTCGCCGTTTTCCGGTCTCCTTGGGGCGCGTCGCCAGCGCCGATGGATTCGCCGACCTCTCCTCTTGCTGATCGGCCCCTCGTCGGAGGCCGTCGGTGCCCGGTGGCCGTGGGTCGGTCGGCCACGCGCGGCAGCTTCTTCTTCTCCGTTTTTTTGCTTCATTTTTCTCTCTCCCCGATGGTTTTTTTCCAATTTCTCTCTCTTTTTTTTTTTTTTTGTTTTATTAATTTTATTTATTTTATTTTTATTTATTTTAATTGTTTTACTATTCCTTATAATATATTAAAACACCCCAAAATATCATACAAAATTATTATTTTTATTCTAATTTATTTTAATCCTTTTTCGGGTATAATTTCCCCGTATTTTCGGGATATTGTCCCGAGTGACTTTTCAGTATATTTTTTGATTATTTTCGGAATTATTTTTCCGAACTAAAAATCCCGATTAATCCCGATTAATTCCAATAAATTAATATCTTGATCAATTTAATCCGAAATAATTTTATTTCACTTTTATTGACCAAGATTTCTTAAATCCATATTTTTAATTAAATTTCCTTATCGAATTTATACCGGCTTTCGGTCTTTTGACCATTTTGCCCTTACACGTGTTCGGAATTAATTTAACCCGACTTCCTTCATACTTCCTCTATCTTTTCTTATTTAATTTTTGTATTTTAATTAAATTCGGGTCTTACAATTCTCCCCCACTTAAGGAATTTGGTCCTCCAAATTAGAACCAATTCATATGAGTCTATATACAACTCCGGGTACATCGATCGTATCATACTCTTAAATTCTTATGTGACCTTCTCCGGAGTGTATTACTACCAAAGGACTTTAATTAGGGAGATTATCTTAAACCCCAATACTTTCTCTTTCCTGTTTAATGCCCGAATCAACTTCTTCAATATACTTGTATTTTCATTAAATTGAATTTTTGGAGTTCATATCCTGTCACCTCTGCTGGATCTGGATAGTATTGCCGAAGCATCAAAAGTGGGACACATTGTGGGTGCCTGTTTATTCAAGTGATAACCACAACCTACAGGTCTTATCTCCCACTTGTCCAATCTCTCAAAATATTCCATCCAGCGCGACTCAATTTACCTTCTTTCAAAAGTTCGCTATGTCCTTACTCTCTTAGGACGAGTAACTTTCAACCATACTACTTCACCAAAGGTGAATTTCAATACTTGTCTATCTGCTCTGAGGTGTTCTTAATCTCTCAACCTTAAATAAACATCCTCAGAGACTTATTATCCAAAATCAGAATGATTCTATCTGTCACCCACTTTTTCTTATCCAATTTGGGGAACAACCCCTACAGTCATACACTGCCTCATATCTTATTATCCCGATACTCAACTGCCAACTATCGTTATTGGCAACTTCAATTAGAAATCAACTGATCATTCCAGGAGCTTATAAGATCAATGGCACAAGCTTTCATCGGATCCTCCAGAACTTATACAGTCCTCTCTGACTGATCATCTGTCTGAGGAGGGAAAGCTGTGCTAATACTCAGTCGGGTTCCCATAGCTTCCTAAAAATATTCTCTGAAGTAGAAGGTGAAGCGGGAATCCCTATATGATACCATGCTCACTGGAACGTTACATAATGTTCCACAAACTGCCTTACACATAAATCCTCATACACACTCTGAGTATCTGGGGAGTTCATAACTAGAAGGTGGGTGGACTTAGTCACTCTATCGACTACCATCCAACTAGTCTCCTGATTTATCCGGGTCCCCTATAACCCATCACGACATTCATGGAGACTTACTCTCGTTTTTCGTGCCGTGTCGATATAGGTAGGTGCTGCAATAACTCTGCAGACTTTTAATACTCTACCTTACTCTGTTGACACACTAGGCACTTTTTCACAATCTCTATCATGTCTCTTTTTATATCTGACCACCCATACCCTTTTCAAGATTTTTAATATATTATTATTACCTTCCGTATGCACTGTATATCCCGAAGAGTGAGCTTCTGATAATAATCACTATCTCATCAACTATGGTCCTGGGGAGCACTTATACTGTCTCTGAATTCTCAGTAACTCATCATCACCCACTGTGAACTCTATCACTGTACCCTTCTGAATCTGACCCAAACTATCGACATCCGGTCGATCATCACGCTAGGCCTGGCAAATCCGGGCACCCTCATCCGGTACTAGTCATCAGGCTAGCTGTCACATAATCACACCAATCACTGTCATCATTAGAAGGGATCACATCAATACTGAGGTTCACAACTGCGTCTCGCAGCTCACGCTCCCTGACCATCATGTGTGGTACCATCCCGAGGCTCTTCTACTCAAAGCATCAGCCTTTCCTGGGTGGTACAATTTTCACAAATCAAAACCTCTCAGAAGCTCTAACCCACTATGTAATCTCATATTTGCCTCTTTCTGTAAAAACAGATACTCAGGCTTTATGATCAGTGCATATCCACAATTTCTCACCATGTACTTAATAGTACCATATCCTCGGTACAAATATTGTTGCCAACTTTAAATCATGGGTCAGATAGTTTATTTCGTGATCAAGGAGTTGTCTGACTCCAAAATTGACTATCTTCCCATTATACATCAATACACAGCTCCATCATAATTTTGAGGTATCCATACTCACTGAGAACCTCTTGAGCTGTTGGGTATGGTGAAATTAATCACGGTGGTCAGTTCATACTTCATCACGCCAAATTCACGTCACATCAATCATCTTATTTATCATCTTATTCCAAGATCACGTTTTCTTAATTAAACGTGTCAACCAAATAGACCATATTGAGAATCTCGCAACAATCCATTGTAAAAGCCATCTTCCAATTGTTGCTTATAATTCGCCCTAGGCTTTAACTACACCCAGCATATCACCGATACTGCTGATTACAATTCGGTCCAACCCTTGACTTATTTACGCATAAGCGTATAAGATCCTTCTCAACCGCTTACGTTTTCAGGTACTAACCCGCGTCATTCCTTTTCTTACCTTAACGGCACCTATTAAATTTACTATGTTAACCTTTAGGATTTGTCGAATTTTATAATTCTTCATCGTCTTAGTAAGGGTATCCTAATGCTAAGGGTATTTATTACGATGATCGATTTCATGGTATTGGTTATACATATACTTTTAGACGCTGTCAAGTCTTCAGGCGGGGAGGTATTTTGAAATACCTTTATTAGCCTTCAGACTTAACCACAACTACTGGTTATGGTTATACCCATATTTGTCCTTGGTTATAATTTATATTCCTTACTAATTGCTTAATCCCAATTACTTCATATCGTAAGGATGTTCTTACCTAGCATACATCTCTTACTCCAATATATCTTGTCTTTAGGATCTATCTTATCTCGAAGATTTTCTCCTTAGTGTATCAATTATAATGAAACTCTTGTCTTTATTCATTCTGTGAGTACAATCCCTTTACTCCTTAAATTTCAACTGTCGCACCCCTTTTTGTCACTTAAAACCTCTATATCTATATTCCGTTAATTAATCCTCCTCTATTGGGGTACTCATTTATCAGTATCGTCCAATGATGTAGGCATTCATGCCTTTTACTCACTTATATTCGAATGAAGGCGGTATGAATAAATGTGTGGCACCAGGATCAATGAACATATGTACTTCGTTATTATTCATAATAAGTGTGGTATCTTACACCACATCCATGAAACATCAACAGTGTCCTGGTCCAAGACATCCTCTCGCCTTCGTCCAACAGCCTACTTTCCTTTTTTTTTTTTCGGCTACGGCTTCCCTTTTCATTGCAGCTATACCAACGAAGTTTTCCTCTCTGTCTCTTTACTTTCCTTTGGGACGATCTCGCCCAACTCTGTGCAAATCAAATCAATGGTCCGTCTTTACCACACTTAACGGCCATTTCCATCAATACCGTGTAGGTATAAACCCTCCTTCCGTGGTATCCACCACATATCTCGCACAGCTTACAGTGCTCACACTGCTACTCTGCTTCGTAGCAGGTCGGGGTCCTCCAATCACAATACCCCTCAAGAGTGCCAAAATTAGATGCACTGGGGCCTTACCCATTATCTCAGCCCATACACATCAAATCTAATCTTTAACCAATTTCCATTTTCCCATTCTGACATTTCTGTCATTTCTCGATTCTCTTTTATGTCTCTATTTCAGCCCTCATTACCTTTCCCAATCTCAGAGGCGTGCAATTTATATTCTCACTTACCCAACTGTAAATCTGTGCACTGCCTCGGTATAGGTAATATCTCACGGGCCAATCAGACTCTAATTGAAAAGTCGAGCCCTTTCATGAACTTTTAGACATCTCGACTGTCACTTGTTTATAGTGTCGAGGTAATATCTACCCAGAATATAATCGAGTCCCCCTGCTCGTCAATCAATCAAATCCTCTGGGTCAGAATAAGGACTTTAATCTGAAATGTCCTTTAAATCATGTCCGGGATATCCTGTCACCGGAATATGTCCAAGATATTTCTCATCTCAACTCTTAAGATGGGTCGAGCGGGTTTCCACCACTGTTCCGCTGCGCCCTCTGATCTCATACATGATCTGAGCAATTTGCTCCTCAAGTAATCTCCACACTCCGCTCCAATCTCGCGAAGCGTGTCTCAATACTGTCCGATCACTCTGTCGGACTCTGTGAGGCATTTTCAACATTAGCCTCCATTTCAATTTCACACTGGTTCTCATAAGTCAAACTCAGCACGACTTAGCAGACTCAGGTCTGTAACGACCCTTGGCCCTTGAAAAATCAGGGGATTTTTTTTTGAACTTACCCACTTATTCCCTTATTCACTTAGGCTGTATTCCTGTTCAGTGTCAATCCTTAAAAATATCTGATTTAATTTATCTTTATACAGATTTCATCCCGACACATTATTTTCAATAGATGTCTGTGCATACAAATAGTCTGGTAAAGAGATAAGAATGTATACCTCACGCATATACAAAAGGTAGTCTGGGGAAGCTCATATCCTCCAGCCTACGTCGTCTACGCAGCATTTATTAGTTATAATTCACTGCAAAAATCTGAGAGGTAGAGGGGTGAGCTTTTAGGGAAAAGCCCAGTAAGGTAATACTCTTAAAGCAATTCTGATATATAAAAACATTTGAAGTTGTTCATAAAACGAAACTTAATGCAATACATAAATTTTCATTTCATGCATAATCGTCATAAAGCATGCATGTATTTAAAACAGATCACATACTTAACCGTTTTGCAACTTTTCATAAACCTTTCATGAACATTTCATAAATCATTTCGTAAACGTTTCATGAATATTTCATAATCATTTCGTAAACATTTCATGCATATTTCATAATCATTTCGTAAACATTTCATGAATAATTCATAATCATTCGTAAACATTTCATGAATATTTCGTAATCATGAAAACACATATTCATTCATCATAGTCGATTTTCATAATTAAATCGAGGAGACTAGGCTATAACTAAGTCATGCGATACGTGTCATTCTCCATTGGAGAGTCATCATACCTATGGCCATGGTAAGGGGGGCTGTAGAATGGATCAGGTTCGTACAGCAATAATAATTATAAACATGGGTAGTATTTTCTTATTTCTTATCATATACTAGCACATAGCTAGGGCACGGGCACCTGTGGCACTCATCGTGCGGGGAAACATTCATCCGTTTTGCGCGGGCACGAGATACTACCAAAACATCATCGTAAACCACCAGTAGCATGACATCTTCCACAAAGGATGAGTCAAGTGCTAAAGGGGCCAACGTACCGGCACCTCAGGTGGTGTAGCCGGAACACCACAAGAAGTAACCATGCATGAAGCCTATAGTCTCAAAACAGAGTTTCCAAAATCTTTCTTGGGTTTTATAATTCATAAACCCATATCGAGTAATAACATCGAATTTCCTTGAAATCTGAATACTCTTTCATAAAATCGAAAGACTGTGTGGCACTTTGTTCCCGTGGGACTCAAGAGGTGGCCCCCACAATCCCCTTTCGAAAACAATTTCTTTTCATAAATACTTTTGAAATTGTCGAAGTTTCTTTAATAATATGGATATAAAAACATAAATAAATGTAAAACATCCATACACTTCATACCTTAGGAAATTCATTTCACAACATGGAAAGTACTCGAGAAATATTTCGATAAATTAAAACATGCATCGTAAACAGTTTCACAAGTATAAAAGCATTGATAAATCACTTCAAATCATATGCTCTTTCATAAAATCATTTATTGGTGACACAAAAATGCATTATCAGAACTAAGTTAAATAATACCCCTTACCTCGATTTAACGAAAATCTCGAATTCGAGCGGTGACGCCTCCTAGTATCTCCCTTAAATCCTTCTATGATTCTCCTACACCGAAATTTATATTTCTTAGTATCCTATTTATCGAATTAACTACGATGCGTCAAAATCGTAACATTGCTTACCTAGGCGAAAATACACCCGAAATTATAAAAGACGTACAATTATCTCTAAAACTTGTATAAATTTATTACCTCGGAGTCTATCCATAATCCTTGATTACTTCGACTTAGCGAGTCGGCAAGCCCGATCCACTCGGTAAATTTTTCGGGACTCTTCCCCGAATTTTCAAAATTTAGTACTCTTATTTTCCTTCTTCAATTTTTCCTCTATTTTCAATAATATATATATATATATATATATTATTTATATATATATATATATATATCTATATTTATATTACTTCCTTCTTCTCTTCTTTTTTTTTTTTTACTATTCACCCTTTTCTCTTTTTCTTTTTCTTTTTTTTTCTTTTAAATTTCCCGCCTTATTTTCTTCCTTCATTTTCTTCTTCTTCTCCACTAAGCCCGACACACTATTCACCAAATATATAATTTCTCTGTTTTCATTCTCTTCCACCATCTCTCGGCCTTGCCACCACCTCTTTCATTGTCTACGGTTTTCGCCATCCTCATCATCTTCCTCCAGTTGTCCCATTCCGGTTTCCAGCTAGCGAGACAGGGGTGTTCTGCCTCTGTCTTTACCAGTCCCGATTTTCCCAGCTCGATTTTCCAGCCTCTCCTTGTCCATTTCAGCTTCCCACTTTCTCTTCTCATTCTCGGTTTCCAGCTTCCAACCGAGGCCCTGCCAATCCCAGCATCCATCACCCTCGCCAACTGAGGAACAGTGAAGCTGATCTCCCCCTTGTTGCTGCGTCGACACAGTTGGGTTTTCTACTGACCCATTGCAGTTTCCAAGCTTCTCGATCCTGTTTCCAGTTCTCCCTTGTTCAGTTGTTTTTTTTTTTTTTTTTTTGCTTACCTGCAGCAACCATCCACCGGTCCTTCAGCCCTCTAAAATTTTATTTTCTTGCCAGCTTATACTCCCTTTGCTCTACCCTCCATTGCTGCTGTAATTTTCAGCAGTTTGCACGATCACTGCAGATTCTTACTAGCTTCATTCTAGAACTCCAACGATATAAATCCTACTTGAAATTTTCTGGATTACGATGGCAAATTGTGACTCTTTTATAAGCAGCTCTCGGTTACATCATTGTTTCCTTACAGCACCTCTGTTTATGTATGTAAATATATTTCTTTGTTATATTTCTCTCGGTCAGCCCATCCAGCAGATTTTAGCCACAATCCCATGCCTCTTTTCGTGCTTCAGTCTACTTTGCTCAGTTGTTGATGTTTCCTTTCTCACGTTACCAGCCTTGATGTCCTTCTTTCTCCCTTGTAGCAAATCACGAAACAGCTACTCCTGTCCATCTCCTGTCCGATTCTTTTCAGTTCACTGCTTCTGTTACCTATACAGATACATATATATATATATATATATATATATATATATATATTACTCACTTCATTTCACCGACCCTATACCTCCTTCAGATTTTTTTTTTAAAACAAAGAAATGCAGGCGATGGGACAGTTTAATTCTATCATACCCTAGTTTGTAGACTGCCGCTACAGTGTCCTTTTTACATCTGTTTTTTTTTCTTTCTGCTGCAACCAGCATTCACGGGATTGCCTCTATCTCTTCTCTTCTTCTTCGTTGGATTTCAGACTGACTCACATTTATTTATTTAATTTTTTTCTTGCCAACAGTAGACTTCCTTCTTTCATTTCATCTTGCTTTTTCCTTGCCAGTTTCCTTCTTTCTGTTGACCCGGCATGGTTACCTAAACTGTTGCTACCGATGGGTAACATGATCCTCCATCATTTACCACTTCCTAGGCCGTCGACCCCTTCACTATCCATTGCCCCTTCCATGTATTTTTTTTTATATGTATATATGTACATGTACATTTATATAAATATATACATATATATATATATATATACCTATCCATTTAACTTATAGACTAATTGAAACATACATATATATTTTTATAGTACACAAAATGAATTTAATCAAATTGTTGTATCTATATTTTATAGGAGAATAATCCTAGCTCATAATAAATTTATTTCTTTATTTCTCAAAATTATTTATTCTTAGAACCAATATAATTTATTTAATTAATTTCCTTCAAGTCTCACAATTGGAACAATAAAATTTTAAATTTTAATCTTCGGCTAATGGATAGTTATCTTTAATCTCGATGATTAATTTGTTAATCTTGGGTAAAACCGAGTATCTGAAAATTTACGGTATTTACATTCTCCCTACCTTGAAAAATTTGGTCCCCAAATTTAGAAAATACATCAGTCCTTAAACAGATGCGGGTACTTCTCTCGCATTAAGCTCTCTAATTCTCACGTGATCTCTTTCAAAGTATGGTACTGCCACAGAACTTTGACCAAAGGAATCGTCTTAGACCGCAATGCCTTTTTCCTTCCTGTGGTCTATCCACATACGTCATATCTTCTTTCAACTTTAACGGTTCACACTTAATCACATGCGTTGGATCTGGATGATACTTACGTAGCATTAAATGTGGGAGACATTACGAGTACTCGATAAATCAAGCGGTAACGCCAATCTATATGCTTTGTATCCTACTCGGTCTAAAATCTCGAAAGGTCCGATGTATCGGGGACTCAGTTTTCCTTTCTTTCCAAATCTTGTTTTGTCTTATCTTTAACCTACTGACATATGAGGCTTTTAGTCACAATTCCAATTATATCTCTTATTGTCCCTGATTACCAATATACCTTCAGGAGATTTGATAAGTTTTTACCATTCTCCGGATTGCAGAGTATATCCCTATAAAGGAGCCTCTGACGACCTCAATTCCTTTGACTATAGATCATTTAGTACACCATTCTATTTTAAAATCTCCATAAATCATCAATACCAATACCAATTCTTGTCGTAGCACCCATATGGGTTTGATTGGCTACGTCAACACAGTATTTATCATTGCACCGAGTCTGTCTAATTCACTTAAATCAAGCCCAGTTTTCAACTCTCCGGCTCGCTACTATGACATAAGTGTCAGTATCAGAAAGGAACCACATCTAGTTGGGGTTCACTAAATATTTCCATAACTCATGTCCTTGACTAATCTACATAATGTCATCCCGTAATCACTTCTGCTCAAAGTACTAACTTGAGTCATTCATCATTTTTTTTTTGTATTTGACAGCTTTTGTAAATTTTAATACTTAACTTTCATGATCAGTAGAATTTCATAATTCTTCACAGTACAAGTAATGGTATCCTGACTTCAAACACAAATATTTCGATTGTTAATTTCAATTTATCCTTTAGTCACACTCATTCTCTGTTCATATCACTTGATCGAAATAATTTAATTTACCAGAAGTATTCATACATCATATACATCTCTTGTTCATAGTATCACCTGTATTCAAAATCTATCACATTTCAAACTTGTCTCATTTCGTACATCAATTATATTAGAACTCTTTTCTTATTCCAATTAAGTCTCGCATTCGAAACATAAGCATGAGCAATTCACAATCTTTATACTCGATATATAATTCATAGTCTAAAGTCTCCATATGTCTCAAACTCCGAATCATCTTAAGAGTTTTGGGTCTTTCCCCTTGATCTATAATCTCTGTTTTAGGAAAATCAAACTAACTGTCGTTCTTGACATATCGTGGCCCAGAAGACTCCAGATCTCCTTATCAATTGATGCTTGTGCACTCCAAAGTGGATCACCTGGTCCTATAATCTCCTTTTCATGTAATCCTTATAATTGTTTCTTCAACATTTCTAATTCAATCAAAGCCACTGAATACAATGGTCTGAATAATTAATTCGATGCCAAGTGCTAAATCAATTCCAGAACTTCACCTTTTAATTTAGTGGCAACTCTGATAGATCATCCGAATACGTGTCAGAAATCCCTCTGTCTACTGGGGTGTCTTTTTCATCCGTACACGCCCTAACTTTATCAATCTCGTAAGCAGTGTGACCTTCACTTATACCTTTAGTTCTTGTAATTCATCCTTTCAGTACGGTGATTTTACTCTATCACTCTCACTGCTTCCTTAGTACACACTTTTTGTCACTCTCTTTACCTTTTCATGTCCTTAATAACCTCGAAAGTATATATATCATATTCTCATAGTTGCGCCTTACGCACTGCTCTCTCCAAATAACATCAAGTTGAGCTAACTTAGCTCGATTGAGGATCTCAGTACCTCCTATGAGTTTCCTGGATTTTCTCCGTTTCACATCTCTACTTATCCAGATCATTCTTTTTCCAAAGCTATAAATTTAATTTCATATTCATCCACCGACTTGTTACTTTATGTTCGATTGCAATCATTTCTTCCATAATTGTCACTTAATTTCATCCGAAATCGAATTAAATCAGGGAACTTCCCTCCGAGTTTGACTTTTCATCTCGATATTGATGCTACAAAGGTTACTTTCTTTATAGTAGCACACTCTGAAAATCCGTGTAGCTTCTCCAATCCTTTAACACAAAAGTTGCAAAAGCAACTTTCTCGATAGAGTTACTTCTAAAATCATCAAGCTTTTCTATCTCATTCGCTCAGTTCTCTATAACTACTGGGTCCTTTATCCCATTTAACAATGGCAGTCTACGGTTTTGGAACTGTCTCATCTAGTGTAGCTCATACATCCTAACCCAAGTCCTCATCGCTCTGCTGTGTAGCTATTGGAGCAGACATATTTGTAATTCTGAAATGTCTCTACATGCTGTGCGGTCGTATCAGGAGTAATATGTCTATCTATTCTTCCGTCTACCCCATCACCTAACATAGTCTGTGTCCAAATTTTCCATAATATGTTCAATACTCCACTCAATCATAGCAAAGTGTGTCTCAATACCCTCTGTCCTTTCCACAGGACCTGATGAAGCATGCTCAACATCAGTTTCAATCTCGGTATCTTTTATGAGTCTCATATGATGACTCTGCATGGTTCTCAGGCCTATCTTTGCGGCCTCTCGCTCGTGATCTAATTTATCACGTAAACCCAACATTAAGTCTTAACTTAATTAGGTATACTTACTCTACAACCAGACCAGCACAGACATTTGGGATGTAATCATATCCTTATTATTGACACTGACAGTACTAGACAGCCTTTGCTCTGATACCACTTAAACTGTAACGACCCTTGGCCCTTGAAAAATCAGGGGATTTTTTTTTGAACTTACCCACTTATTCCCTTATTCACTTAGGCTGTATTCCTGTTCAGTGTCAATCCTTAAAAATATCTGATTTAATTTATCTTTATACAGATTTCATCCCGACACATTATTTTCAATAGATGTCTGTGCATACAAATAGTCTGGTAAAGAGATAAGAATGTATACCTCACGCATATACAAAAGGTAGTCTGGGGAAGCTCATATCCTCCAGCCTACGTCGTCTACGCAGCATTTATTAGTTATAATTCACTGCAAAAATCTGAGAGGTAGAGGGGTGAGCTTTTAGGGAAAAGCCCAGTAAGGTAATACTCTTAAAGCAATTCTGATATATAAAAACATTTGAAGTTGTTCATAAAACGAAACTTAATGCAATACATAAATTTTCATTTCATGCATAATCGTCATAAAGCATGCATGTATTTAAAACAGATCACATACTTAACCGTTTTGCAACTTTTCATAAACCTTTCATGAACATTTCATAAATCATTTCGTAAACGTTTCATGAATATTTCATAATCATTTCGTAAACATTTCATGCATATTTCATAATCATTTCGTAAACATTTCATGCATATTTCATAATCATTTCGTAAACATTTCATGAATAATTCATAATCATTCGTAAACATTTCATGAATATTTCGTAATCATGAAAACACATATTCATTCATCATAGTCGATTTTCATAATTAAATCGAGGAGACTAGGCTATAACTAAGTCATGCGATACGTGTCATTCTCCATTGGAGAGTCATCATACCTATGGCCATGGTAAGGGGGGCTGTAGAATGGATCAGGTTCGTACAGCAATAATAATTATAAACATGGGTAGTATCTTCTTATTTCTTATCATATACTAGCACATAGCTAGGGCACGGGCACCTGTGGCACTCATCGTGCGGGGAAACATTCATCCGTGCTGCGCGGGCACGAGATACTACCAAAACATCATCGTAAACCACCAGTAGCATGACATCTTCCACAAAGGATGAGTCAAGTGCTAAAGGGGCCAACGTACCGGCACCTCAGGTGGTGTAGCCGGAACACCACAAGAAGTAACCATGCATGAAGCCTATAGTCTCAAAACAGAGTTTCCAAAATCTTTCTTGGGTTTTATAATTCATAAACCCATATCGAGTAATAACATCGAATTTCCTTGAAATCTGAATACTCTTTCATAAAATCGAAAGACTGTGTGGCACTTTGTTCCCGTGGGACTCAAGAGGTGGCCCCCACAATCCCCTTTCGAAAACAATTTCTTTTCATAAATACTTTTGAAATTGTCGAAGTTTCTTTAATAATATGGATATAAAAACATAAATAAATGTAAAACATCCATACACTTCATACCTTAGGAAATTCATTTCACAACATGGAAAGTACTCGAGAAATATTTCGATAAATTAAAACATGCATCGTAAACAGTTTCACAAGTATAAAAGCATTGATAAATCACTTCAAATCATATGCTCTTTCATAAAATCATTTATTGGTGACACAAAAATGCATTATCAGAACTAAGTTAAATAATACCCCTTACCTCGATTTAACGAAAATCTCGAATTCGAGCGGTGACGCCTCCTAGTATCTCCCTTAAATCCTTCTATGATTCTCCTACACCGAAATTTATATTTCTTAGTATCCTATTTATCGAATTAACTACGATGCGTCAAAATCGTAACATTGCTTACCTAGGCGAAAATACACCCGAAATTATAAAAGACGTACAATTATCTCTAAAACTTGTATAAATTTATTACCTCGGAGTCTATCCATAATCCTTGATTACTTCGACTTAGCGAGTCGGCAAGCCCGATCCACTCGGTAAATTTTTCGGGACTCTTCCCCGAATTTTCAAAATTTAGTACTCTTATTTTCCTTCTTCAATTTTTCCTCTATTTTCAATAATATATATATATATATATATATATATTATTTATATATATATATATATATATCTATATTTATATTACTTCCTTCTTCTCTTCTTTTTTTTTTTTTACTATTCACCCTTTTCTCTTTTTCTTTTTCTTTTTTTTTCTTTTAAATTTCCCGCCTTATTTTCTTCCTTCATTTTCTTCTTCTTCTCCACTAAGCCCGACACACTATTCACCAAATATATAATTTCTCTGTTTTCATTCTCTTCCACCATCTCTCGGCCTTGCCACCACCTCTTTCATTGTCTACGGTTTTCGCCATCCTCATCATCTTCCTCCAGTTGTCCCATTCCGGTTTCCAGCTAGCGAGACAGGGGTGTTCTGCCTCTGTCTTTACCAGTCCCGATTTTCCCAGCTCGATTTTCCAGCCTCTCCTTGTCCATTTCAGCTTCCCACTTTCTCTTCTCATTCTCGGTTTCCAGCTTCCAACCGAGGCCCTGCCAATCCCAGCATCCATCACCCTCGCCAACTGAGGAACAGTGAAGCTGATCTCCCCCTTGTTGCTGCGTCGACACAGTTGGGTTTTCTACTGACCCATTGCAGTTTCCAAGCTTCTCGATCCTGTTTCCAGTTCTCCCTTGTTCAGTTGTTTTTTTTTTTTTTTTTTGCTTACCTGCAGCAACCATCCACCGGTCCTTCAGCCCTCTAAAATTTTATTTTCTTGCCAGCTTATACTCCCTTTGCTCTACCCTCCATTGCTGCTGTAATTTTCAGCAGTTTGCACGATCACTGCAGATTCTTACTAGCTTCATTCTAGAACTCCAACGATATAAATCCTACTTGAAATTTTCTGGATTACGATGGCAAATTGTGACTCTTTTATAAGCAGCTCTCGGTTACATCATTGTTTCCTTACAGCACCTCTGTTTATGTATGTAAATATATTTCTTTGTTATATTTCTCTCGGTCAGCCCATCCAGCAGATTTTAGCCACAATCCCATGCCTCTTTTCGTGCTTCAGTCTACTTTGCTCAGTTGTTGATGTTTCCTTTCTCACGTTACCAGCCTTGATGTCCTTCTTTCTCCCTTGTAGCAAATCACGAAACAGCTACTCCTGTCCATCTCCTGTCCGATTCTTTTCAGTTCACTGCTTCTGTTACCTATACAGATACATATATATATATATATATATATATATATATATATATATATATATATATTACTCACTTCATTTCACCGACCCTATACCTCCTTCAGATTTTTTTTTTAAAACAAAGAAATGCAGGCGATGGGACAGTTTAATTCTATCATACCCTAGTTTGTAGACTGCCGCTACAGTGTCCTTTTTACATCTGTTTTTTTTTCTTTCTGCTGCAACCAGCATTCACGGGATTGCCTCTATCTCTTCTCTTCTTCTTCGTTGGATTTCAGACTGACTCACATTTATTTATTTAATTTTTTTCTTGCCAACAGTAGACTTCCTTCTTTCATTTCATCTTGCTTTTTCCTTGCCAGTTTCCTTCTTTCTGTTGACCCGGCATGGTTACCTAAACTGTTGCTACCGATGGGTAACATGATCCTCCATCATTTACCACTTCCTAGGCCGTCGACCCCTTCACTATCCATTGCCCCTTCCATGTATTTTTTTTTATATGTATATATGTACATGTACATTTATATAAATATATACATATATATATATATATACCTATCCATTTAACTTATAGACTAATTGAAACATACATATATATTTTTATAGTACACAAAATGAATTTAATCAAATTGTTGTATCTATATTTTATAGGAGAATAATCCTAGCTCATAATAAATTTATTTCTTTATTTCTCAAAATTATTTATTCTTAGAACCAATATAATTTATTTAATTAATTTCCTTCAAGTCTCACAATTGGAACAATAAAATTTTAAATTTTAATCTTCGGCTAATGGATAGTTATCTTTAATCTCGATGATTAATTTGTTAATCTTGGGTAAAACCGAGTATCTGAAAATTTACGGTATTTACAAGGTCTACCTCTACGACCTCTGCCTCGTGCACTATCTCATTTTTCGCGACTCATGTTAAGCATTCCTGCATTCTCAACCATTTCTGTCAAGCCCATCTCGATATACAATATTGTATCTAACTAAGCACAGTAACACGGGGATGTAATTTCCTAACTTTTGACACTGACACACATCAGACCAATTATGCTCTGATACCAAAATAATTGTCACGACCCAACTATCCAAAAATCAGAGTGAATTTTTCGCGTTTTTGTTTATTTTCTTACTTAATTCTTACCTGTCCTCGAATCGTGACCAACACTCCACTACTAATTGGGCTGTGCGTCAATGCCAGTCCCACCATACATCTACCCCAGTACTTATTTCTTCTCCAGTCATTTATAGTTGTTATATTATTTATACATCCCCTAAAGTTACTTACAAACATGTTACTGTGCTATGCTTATGTAGATACAATAAGTACAAGTGTATATACCTTATGTTGATGGGCAACAGCGGATATCCGGAATGCAGTACTGAGTCGCCTCAACTTCAACTGGAGATCATCTGTGGGAGAAAATGAAAGGGGTGAGCACATCAAGCTCAGTAAGGCAATCCTACGAACAAGTAGGTAACCATACTACCTACATGAACGTGGTGCCATGCATAAACCACCCTTTCTCCACACATTTTAAAACATATGATATGATGTTGTGATGTTATGTAAATCCAGTTGCACGGAAAACTCAACATGCAATTATTTTAAATCATTTCTTTCTCTTTAAAAATTTCACAATGAAGTCAGGACTCGACCCCTCCTTCGGGTGATCCTGACTCACACAAAACCATGGAAATAGAATTTCTCAAAAGCATCGGTATCGAAAACATACGTATATATATACAAGATACGAGACTAGGCAATACTGTATATCGGTAATAACCAGGACTGGCCAATATGTCCTCGTGAGTCCTCTAGCTTCACGGATCCCAGTGTGCGAGGTCTCACCCTGATCGGGAACTGCCCGGGAGGTGGGTCAATCCAACCCGTCAGTCTTATCCGATCTCACGCATCCGTCGATGCCGTATCCGAAGATACCCCGTATCACGAAGATACCGTATCACAAAGATACCCCGTATCACAAAGATACCGTATCCGAAGATACTCTGTATCACAAAGATACCGTATCCGAAGATACCCCACGGTACATCGTACTCCATGCTACTTGCACGGTACATCGTACTCCATGGACCCATATCACTCTAGGTACTCCAGCCCAATTGGCCTGCTTCCCACAGAGGTTTTCATAACTCAATACTCGTTGCCATGTCTCAAAACGCACGTGCGAGCCTATTAAATCGGTGACACACAGTCTACCCGATGCTCCAAGCACGGCTCATTGTATGTTCTCTTAAAAATCAGTGCGAGCGATGCTCAGCACTCTCATCAAATCAAGTAAACTTGGCAGAGCCCGCTTTACATCTCCACAAGGCCGCCAACCTCATCCCTCACTCTCACCCTACTTAAGAGGTCTATTGAGCCTGTTGGGCCTTTTGGCTGACTCCAAGGGCAGACAGCGCTACTCCACAAATCCAGTAAAACTAGTGCGAGCTAGGCTCAGCACTCTGTATACAAATCGTATGAAAATCTTATAAAATCTGGTGCGAGTTAAACTCCCGCACCCTGTCATGAAAATCATGTAAAATCTGGTGCGAGTTAGACTCTAGCACCATGTCACGCAAAAGCATGTGAAATCTGGTGCGAGTTATACTCTAGCACCTATGCATGTAAAACTCTAGTGCGAGCTCTCGCTCCAGCACTAATGCATGCATCACACAAGTCAAACATCGTGCGAGCTGAGCTCTAGCACGTCACATGTAAATAAAAACATGTAGGCGGCTCGGTTATTTCCAAATAGTTTTCACAGAAATCACATCAGTTAAGATATGCAATGCTATGCATTTTCTTTCAAGGTGAGCCAGCCTACTCATGCATGCGTTGAAATACCTCCAGAACGAGCAGGAACCTCTTGTTCTTGCTCCTCCCAATTTTTCCTAAATTTTTTAGAATTTTACCCTTAGCAAGGGTATTTTAGTAATTTTGCCCATACGGGGCACTAAAATTGTTTTTCGACCTCTAGACCCTTCAATTAGTTTTAAAGGACTGCATATGAATGTAAAATTGCGTACTGTTACCTCTAGCAGTCCGCAGAATTCCCTTACCTCGATTCTCGTCGAGTCTGACCTTTTTCTTTTCCATTGTCATCTCGTCGCGCAGTCCGATATGCTCCCAATCCAATGCCCGGAACTGCGTATTAACATTCCTCAGGTCAGATATTATGCAATTTAATTGTATCTATTACTTTCTGGGCTTAATTTAAATCATTGGGCCCGTTTACCCTTATTGGGCCCGATTGCACCTTAATGGGCCTTAATCGGCCTTAAGCCCGCTTTTCACTAAATTCCCACTTATCGAGGCCTATTGGGCTCATTGGGCCCACCAATAATTTATCGGGCCTCGTTCTAATTCTCGAATAACTAAATTCACTATTTACGACAATTTATCTAATTTCCATAATTTAATTCAAATAATTGCGGGAATTAAATCAATATCACGCAATACGAGGTAATTGTCGTAAATAGGGGTCACTTACCCGATATTCCATGCTAGTCCGTAAATTGAGGCTGTCTCGAGCCCTCGGTGGATTCCAATCGTCGAGCTACACAATTCCACAATTTTTCCGGGTAAGTTTTCAGCCCAAAATTAATTAAATAAAATATTCCAAATTTAAATCGGGTCATTTTGACCGCTTGTCGACTTACCCGAAGCTCGATTGCATCACAGGAATTTTCTCCAATTTTTTCCTCTTTTTCTTTTTCCCTTTTTCTTCTTTTTTTCCCTTCTTTCTTGGCTGAACCGGTTCAGACCGGTTCAACCCGGTTCAGACCGCCGGTTCACCCCGGTTCGACCGGTTCACCGTCGGTTCGCCCCTTTTCCGGTCGGTTCTCCGCCGGCTTCCACCGCCAAACGCTCCGCAAGGCCGTCCGCACCTCGAATCTGGGCTCGGATTCGCCCAAGGCCGCCGAAAAGTCGTCGGTCCGGCCTCTTCTCTCCTCGCCGTCGGACCCATTTCCTTCCTTTTCTGTTTCCGGCGCCGTCCGCCGGTTTCGGTGGCTGCCACCGCCACCAATCGCTCCGTCTGGGCCTGGGGAGTCTTCGGCTGGGGTCGGGGTTGGCCGAATCTCGCCGGTGGCCGCCGGATTCGTCTTCTCCCTCCGTGGCTTCTCTCCCTCGATCCATCGGATTCCGGTGGTCTCGCCGGCCGATACCGGTCTCAAAAGGACCGGCTCCTCTCCCCGGTCACACCGGTGCCCGCCGATCGTCCCCAGCTGCCGTGGATCGCCGGCACCGACTCCGTTTTTCCCCGTGGCTTTTCTTCCTCCGTTCGCCGTTTTCCGGTCTCCTTGGGGCGCGTCGCCAGCGCCGATGGATTCGCCGACCTCTCCTCTTGCTGATCGGCCCCTCGTCGGAGGCCGTCGGTGCCCGGTGGCCGTGGGTCGGTCGGCCACGCGCGGCAGCTTCTTCTTCTCCGTTTTTTTGCTTCATTTTTCTCTCTCCCCGATGGTTTTTTTCCAATTTCTCTCTCTTTTTTTTTTTGTTTTATTAATTTTATTTATTTTATTTTTATTTATTTTAATTGTTTTACTATTCCTTATAATATATTAAAACACCCCAAAATATCATACAAAATTATTATTTTTATTCTAATTTATTTTAATCCTTTTTCGGGTATAATTTCCCCGTATTTTCGGGATATTGTCCCGAGTGACTTTTCAGTATATTTTTCGATTATTTTCGGGATTATTTTTCAGAACTAAAAATCCCGATTAATCCCGATTAATTCCAATAAATTAATATCTTGATCAATTTAATCCGAAATAATTTTATTTCACTTTTATTGACCAAGATTTCTTAAATCCATATTTTTAATTAAATTTCCTTATCGAATTTATACCGGCTTTCGGTCTTTTGACCATTTTGCCCTTACACGTGTTCGGGATTAATTTAACCCGACTTCCTTCATACTTCCTCTATCTTTTCTTATTTAATTTTTGTATTTTAATTAAATTCGGGTCTTACATTTTCTGATCTTGACAAAGAAAGATCAAATCTTACTACTTGACCCCTCTACAACATATAAAAATTTTAGCCACAATGAAGGTTATTTTATAGGTGAAATCCTAGAGAGAAAAGCGGGGACAGAAATTGTCATGTTCATGAGGTGAGAGAAAGCTTGATTTTAAATGTTTTTGGTTGGATTTATTTTGTTTTGGATGATTTTAGGAACGAAGGGAAGGTTAGTGAAATTTCAATTAATAAAGAAAACAAATAACAAACAATTAAAATAAAAGAAAACTTAAAACAAGAAGAAATAGACAATAGATAAAATGCAGAAAGTAAAATAGCAAAATAAATTAGGCGGCAAAGCCAGCCATTAAGCAAAGAAAATAATGCAGTAAGTAAAGAAAATAATGCAGTAGGCGGCAAGGCCAGCCATAGAAAGAAAAGAAATGATAAAAGAAAAATTCATTTATCAAAATAGTACTTACATAGTTTTGGATAGGAATCCAGAAAAGTAAAAGGAAGAATGGGAATGGAAGAGGAAGAGATGGAAAGAGAGAAAGAGGGAGAGAGTATTTCCTAAGAGAAAATTTCTAAAGAAAAACTTCCTAAGGAAAAAACTTGTCTTCTCTCTTGGAAGAGGGTTACATTTATAGAAAAATTTTTGACACTTTACACTGTTTGATGAATAGTGTCTTATCGGTTTTGTCACGCGGACACTGTAGATAAATAGGAGACTGTCGGTAGGCGGGTACTATTAGTGAATAGTATTCTGTCGACAGTTTAACTATTTCTTCTTTGTCATTTTGCTGGAGGCCTGTTTTGCTGGAGGAATTCCAGGAATTCCATAGCAGTCGTCTTCATTATCATCTGCCAGGTTGATAGAGCCCATGGAAGATGCTTCTGAAGCAATGGAGTCAGCTGAAGATTCTGATCCGTCAGTAGAGAGGAGGTCCTTCATTATAGCAAAGTATTCCTCTTTTGTTTTGGCCGCTGCGAGGAGGGCACTGGTCTGAGTTTTTTGGGCCAGAAATTGGTTGTGTTCTGGTCCTGGATGGAGCAACCCCTGGGTTCTGAGCCACTTCTGTACTCCGGGAAGTGAAAGGGAATCAGGGATCTTGAAGGAGTTCCACCATTTTGTTTTGAACCTTCTTTGGATTACTGTAATATTATTTTCAATTTTGTATTCTAAGCTCCAGGCCGATACCCATGGAACAAAGAATTTTACTGATAGATGGCAGATTGGTGGAAATCTTCTTTCTGCCTCAGTTGGCTTAAAGTGAGTTTTGAACAGGTTGAAACTGTCCTGTAATTCTGGTGGCAGGATGTCTTGGATGGCGCCGTAAAGGTTCCACCAATGGATGAACCAGGAAGGTAGGATGGAAATGTTGATTTTGTTGTTTAAGTAAAACAACCAGGTGTGGGTAAATTTTGGGTTCTGGAGGAGAGGCATGTTATACCAGGCCTATTCATAGTCCCAATAATTGAAGGTTTTACAGAATTGCTGTGAAGGGTTAGTTGGAAGGGTTTTTGGTTTGGCCAAATCTTGACCCCACTCTGAAGGAGTGATGACCTTAAGGATTTTGCAGGTTGAATAGGAGGGAGAGTTTGAACCAGGATAAGCAAAGTGTTTGAACGAGGCTGATCCGGTCACTTCCAGTATGAACTGGTAGTAATCATTAGTCTTTTGGAGGTCCCATGTTTTAAAGAACCAATTTTTTCCAAATATATTTTGAATGGAAATAATTGGGTTAGGGTCAAAAAATTCTTTTTCGACTGAGATAATATTTTAAAAAACTGGTTTTATGATAAAAGCAGATTTTCTCGGAAGTTTTTGTTGGGAAACAATAATTTGTGAGGAGCTTGTGGATTGCTCCAAAGGATTTTGTAATAAAATTGTTTTGGAAAGGGTTTGAGAAGAGGAAGATTCTCCTTTCCTGGTTTCTGAAATAAGTTTTGGATTTTTACCTGCTTGGACGACTGTGAGAGTTTCTGCGTTGTCCTTGGCCATTTTTTGGATTGCCTTTCTGATTCGAGGGGCTTCCTTGTCTTGGGAAATCTCAGAACTCGGGATTTCCAAAGAGCTTTTGATGGCGAGAACCAACTCAGGGTGTTTGGCTATTGATTGTAGCCATTCATTGATTTGATCTGTTTTGTCTTCTGGAGACGGGGGTTTTTGTGAAGCTGTAATTGCTTCTTCATCGTCCACGATCTGAGACCATGGAATCATGGTTTTGCTTTGGGAAGCTTTTTCTTTTCCTTTGCTTTTTCTGGGAGGCATTTTGATGGTCTGTTTTGGAGGAATTCTCTGGTTAGAAAATCTGGTAGGGAATTGGATTCTCCAGAAATATAATTAATATCAAAATCAAATATACTAAGTAAAGCTTGCCATCTGGCAAAAATCTGTTTTGATGCAATATTTTGAACATCTTTTTGCAAAATTTCTTTTGCTGATTTGCAATCAATTCTTAATAAAAATTTTTGATTTAATAAATCACTTTGAAATTTTGTAATGCATAAAACAATAGACAAAATTTCTTTTTTAATAGTAGAATAAGATTTTTGGCAATCATTCCAATGCCCTGAAGTGAATTGGACTAAAACTTCTCTTTGGTCTTGGACCTGTTTTAGAATGCCTCCATAGCCTATATCACTAGCATCGGTTTCCACAATTTTGGGAAGATTGGGGTTTGCTAGATGAAGACAAGGTAAGTTAGCAATTTGGGTTTTGATTTGTTGAACGAGAATGGTGTGTTTATTTGTCCAAGGTGAAGGATTTTTCTTCAATCTGCTGTGAAGAGGTTTTGCCATTCTATTGATATTTGGGCAGTAATCTAGGATGTAGTTGAGACTTCCTAGAAATCTTTGCAGCTGGGTTTTATCTAAGATTTTGTCTGGAAATTTTGAAGCAAATTCTAGACTTCTTTCTATGGGAGTGATGGTTCCTTGATGAATGTAATGTCCAAGAAACCTAATTTTTGTTTGAAATAAAGAAATCTTTTTGGCTGAGACTACTAAGCCGTTTTGCCTAATGACATAAAAGAAGGTTTTTAGGTGTTTTAGATGCTGTTCGATAGAATTAGAAAAGACTAGAACATCATCAATAAAAACAATACAAAATTCAGAATAAGGATTGAAGATATCATTCATTATTCTTTGAAATTCTGAAGGAGCATTTTTTAAGCCAAATGGCATGACATTCCATTCGAATTGTCCAAATGGGACAGTGAAGGCTGTTTTATACCTATGGTTTTGTTCGATTTGGATTTGCCAGAATCCTGACTTCATATCAAATTTTGAAAATACAAAAGAGGAGTGGAGCTTTTGGAGTAAATCTTTTTTGTTTGGAATAGGATATCTAATCCATTTTAACGCTTGGTTGAGGGGTTTGTAATTAATAACTAACCTAGGAGTACCACGTTCTATCTCAGCAGGTTTGTTGACATAGAAGGCTGCACAGCTCCAAGGGGATCGAGATTTGGAAATTAATCCTTTGGAAAGAAGATCCTGAATTTCTAATCTGCAAAATTGTTCTAATTCTGCATTCATTTGGATTGGCCTAGCTTTTGTAGGAATATCCTTTTCATTAAAATTTGACTCATAAGGAAGGTCAACGGCATGTTGTTTCCTATTCCAAAAGGCATTTGGTAAGTCAGAGCAAATTTCTTTTTCAAATTGAGTTTTGATTCTTAAAATTTGTTTTTGAAAAGATTCTGTTTTTAGTTGGGTATAAATTTTTTGTAAATGAAGATTTTGTTTTAAGAACAAAATATCATTCTGTTTTCCCTTAATTAATAAAGCTATTTCGTTATTGTAAATAGAATTAGCTTTAATTATATTAAGATTCCTGGTTTTGGGTTTTTTGATAAAATCAAAGTTTATTTTGACATTTTTTGTTTTGAAAGATATTCCATCATAAGAAACTTTATAGGGAGTGATTAAATTGATGAAAGGTGTCCCTAATATAAGAAAATGGTGAATATCATTGACTAAAACAAAAGAAGTTTTGATATAAAATCCTTTATTAAAAATGCTTGCTTCTGTTTTTCCCTTAATATCCATTTTGGAATTGTTAGCAGAAGTAAGTTTCTCAGAAGTTTCTTGGTGAAAACGTTTTGGTATTAAACCAGTTTTGATACAGTTTAAATCTGCCCCTGTGTCAAATAAGGCAACAGTATCAATTTGAAAATCATTTGAAAAGATTAATGAGATTTTAATAAAATATTTCCTAGAAGTAATTTCTTTTAAAATAAAGAGAAAATCTTCTGGAACAGTTTCAATATTTTCAATTTTATCGGTTTTAGAATCCTGGTCACTATGATCACTATCACTGGATTCTAAGGTAGTTTTGGCAAGGAGAGATTGGATGATCTCAGAATCATGCTGTTGTTTTTCTTTAAGTCTTTTGACTTCAGTTTTGAGGATTTTGATATCTTTGTAGATATCGTTAATGGACGGAGAAGATGATTTTGAAGATTTTTTGGATTCTATAATTGTTTTGAGATCATAGAAGTTTGTCGAAGGACCTGGACGGGTGGTTTTGTTCTCTGGAATGGTTTCAAGAGATTTTTTGAGCTGTTCAAGAAAATTCTTCTGGATTTCTGGGTCTTTAACATACTGGACCATATCAAGAAGAAGACTCTGATCTTTTGAAAGCATATTGAGAGTTTTTGATTCGATGGAAGAATCAGTTTGGGAGGCTATTTCATCTAGATATGGATCAGAAGTTTCGTCTGAGCTGGTTTCTGATTCAGAGGATTCTTGGATGAAGAGGGCCTGGATTTTTTCAAGAGTATCTTGATTTAATTGGAGTTATTGGACTTTTTTGGATATACGACAATACCTAGAAATGTGGCCCATTTTGCCACACTTAAAACATTTGATATCCCGATTTTTAGAATTGGGCCAAGAGGGTTTTGGGCTTTTTCTAGGTTTATGGACAGGTTTTTCTTCATGGGCTTGATTCCAAAAAGGTTTTTTGTAATTATATCTAAAAGAGTTTTTGGGCCTTGTGAATTTGGGGTTTTCTGGTTTTTTGCTACATTGGCCGTGACATGGTTTTTCGTGGTCAAAGTAGTCAAATTGTTTGCAGAAAGAACCTAACTCTTTTTTGGACTGCCTGAGTTCCTTTTTCAGGCGTTTTCTGAGCTTGAGGTCTTGGCAAATTAGTTGGCCTTGGTTTTGGGTAAAACTGATGAGTTCTCCATAGGTAAGCTGGTCGTATGGGATTGTATGGGTACCCATAGTTTCTCGGATTTTGGTTCTGACCTTTTCTCCTAAGAGAGTTGGAAGACCGGCAAGGAATTTTTCTTTCCAGAAGGGTTGGTTTGAATCATCTCTAAGCATGACCCTAGTGAGGAAAGTGGATTTGTACCATTGGAATTCGCTAAGATTCCTGCATTTAAGATTTGATAATAAATCTGCATTTTTATCTTTAAGATGGGATGGATCTCCTATAAAGTGTTTAACAATAGAGAATATAAGAGTTGATACCGCATCTTGGATAGGGTTTCCTAAGTGATCTAAGATTGGTTCATCCTCATCACCGGTTTGAATTGCATTCAAGATTTCAAATTGGTCTGAGGGTTTTAGATGGTAGTCCCACCATCCTTTGAGTTGTCCTGAAAATCCTGCTATAAGAAGTTCAGCAACAGTTTTATCCGTGGTATTTTGCTGGGTTTTATACGCATTTGACGCCATCGTCATTTGCTGTGCGAGATTAAGGATTTGGTATTCTGACATTCCATCTATATTCCATTCATAGATAGAAGACGCATTATACCTAGGTTGGACTATCGTACTTGGTTGATTTCCTAGTTCGATTTCCGGGTATCTGGGCTGAATGGCAAGTGGTTTTGGATTGTACCAATTGACTTTGTTGATTTTTGGAGATGTAGATGGTTCATCTTCAGAAGAGCTTTGGCCAGATGATTGGCTGGATTTTTGTAAGACTGAGACACTTTGTTGAGTTTCTTCAGCTAGTTTTGATGTTTGGCTAGAGGAAGGGATAACTAAAGAGTCTAGTTTTTGCTGGATAGCTTGAAGGAACTCAAGTTTATTTGAGGAAACTTCAGTTTTTGCCGAGTTTGAGACCTGGAATGGTTTGAACACTGGGTTAACCTTTTGGTGTTCTATAAGTGGTTTTGAGGTTGTGGGCTTATTGACTGTCGTGACTGGAGCTTTTGCTTGGTCAAGACGAGAAAGCTGTTTACTAATGGTTTTAAGAGAAACATTAGTAAAATTATTTTGTAAAACAATATTTTTAATATTAATGGAATCGGAATCCTGTGGTGTTTTGACTGGACAGGCGTCTACCTTTTGATCTGCATGAGAGAAAGAGATATTCCTAAACGGAGGATGTTCTGATTCTATGGATCCAGAGGCAGTTTCCTATATAGAAGTTTGTTTTTTCCTAAGGGTAACAGGATTGAGAGTTTTGAAAGGATAAGAAATATTATGTTTTTGGGCATATATTTCAAACCAATCGAAGAATAAAATGTGAATTTTGTTTTGTAAAACAAAATTATAATAATCATTTTGAATTTCTTTTCTTGAAAAAAGGTAGTTCTGAAAAAACCATAGTCTTTTATCAGTGTTTTTAATAGAATAGAAATCATTGTGCAAGTGGGTTTTGTCAAGGACAAATTCTTTTTCAAGAACATTTAGCTCGTTTGCCATATTTTCCGTTATGACTGAGGCTGGAGGAGACTCTGGAGGAGACTGGTTTTGTGTCTGTTGATACACAGGTTGGGGAATAGTTTTTGAAAAATCAATGTTTTGTAGAGTAGTGGATGGTAAATCTGAAGTAGAATACCTGGGTTTAAAAGGAAGATTAATCACTGGAGGAAGATTTGGATGAAAATCCGGAATCTGTTCAGTAAATGGGAGATTTATGACAGATGGGAGCTTTTGGCTTCTTGCTAGATCTACCGATTCTGAGGAAGAAACGTCAGAAAACCTAGAACTTCAAGCTCTATTGAAACTAATTTTTACCTTACCGTCACGAAATTGGGTAATGTTTTTTATAGCAATGTTTGGTTCTGGAGAAGGAATGGGATCTTCTTCTGGCTGAACCGCTCCCTCAAGGATCCAATCATCAGGGAGTTGGATGTCTTTCCATTGAATGGGTTTTGGAATAACAACATGAGATTTGGAAAGATCTGTTTGTAAAAGGAGTGTTTGACCCTTTTCACTTTGAAATTTATGTTTTGTATTGAAGGCAGTCATCATAGCTTTGTAATGAACCCTAAAGATTAAAGCTACTGGAATTGATCCTTCTAACATGTGATAATTATGGGTTTTAATCTGGAGGATTAAAGATTTCAAAATGTTTTTGTCTTTTAAAGAGACAGTGAAATTTGGATAACAATCGAAAGAGACTGGTCCTTTACAAAGACTTGACTCGACTGTTCCGAGAAGAGAGTCATGAAAATTTTTGAATCTGGCATCCCTAAGGGCTGCTAAGATTGAAGTGTTTAGTCCTTCCTTGGTTAAAGGTTTAAGACCGATTTGGACAAGTCCTATATGGATATATCTATACCCCTTTTTTGCATGTTTTTCTAAAGATTCCTGGGAAAGTAAAGGGATGGTTTCAAAAGGTTTTGAGAGTTGGATATCTCTATCATGGGTTCTAATGGCATAATCAGAAAAAAGATTTAGCCTATTGGTTTTATAGATTTGGTCTCTATGGACTTTTGGAATTTTCCAATCATCGATTTTTTAAGAAATGTTTTCAAAATTAATTATTTCATCACTATTGACCAGATCGGACTGGGTTTTGCTAGTAGCAGATGAAGATGAAGAAGTATTTCTTCTGAGTAAAGACTCCATTTTAAAAAATAAATTTGGTTTTTCCGTTGATATCGAGCAAACAACACCAGCTAAACCAACGGCCTCACTGCCTCTCTGGGGCTTACTGCCGGGACCACTGATGGAACAACCGAACGATACCAAAAGAAATTGAAATTTAGAGTTTAAAACGGTTCCTAAAATCAGAAAATATACTACCCCCCTTGGCTCTGATACCAAAGCCAGGGGGTAGTATATTTTCTGATTTTAGGAACCGTTTTAAACTCTAAATTTCAATTTCTTTTGGTATCGTTCGGTTGTTCCATCAGTGGTCCCGGCAATAAGCCCCAGAGAGGCAGTGAGGCCGTTGGTTTAGCTGGTGTTGTTTGCTCGATATCAACGGAAAAACCAAATTTATTTTTTAAAATGGAGTCTTTACTCAGAAGAAATACTTCTTCATCTTCATCTGCTACTAGCAAAACCCAGTCCGATCTGGTCAATAGTGATGAAATAATTAATTTTGAAAACATTTCTTCAAAAATCGATGATTGGGAAATTCCAAAAGTCCATAGAGACCAAATCTATAAAACCAATAGGCTAAATCTTTTTTCTGATTATGCCATTAGAACCCATGATAGAGATATCCAACTCTCAAAACCTTTTGAAACCATCCCTTTACTTTCCCAGGAATCTTTAGAAAAACATGCAAAAAAGGGGTATAGATATATCCATATAGGACTTGTCCAAATCGGTCTTAAACCTTTAACCAAGGAAGGACTAAACACTTCAATCTTAGCAGCCCTTAGGGATGCCAGATTCAAAAATTTTCATGACTCTCTTCTCGGAACAGTCGAGTCAAGTCTTTGTAAAGGACCAGTCTCTTTCGATTGTTATCCAAATTTCACTGTCTCTTTAAAAGACAAAAACATTTTGAAATCTTTAATCCTCCAGATTAAAACCCATAATTATCACATGTTAGAAGGATCAATTCCAGTAGCTTTAATCTTTAGGGTTCATTACAAAGCTATGATGACTGCCTTCAATACAAAACATAAATTTCAAAGTGAAAAGGGTCAAACACTCCTTTTACAAACAGATCTTTCCAAATCTCATGTTGTTATTCCAAAACCCATTCAATGGAAAGACATCCAACTCCCTGATGATTGGATCCTTGAGGGAGCGGTTCAGCCAGAAGAAGATCCCATTCCTTCTCCAGAACCAAACATTGCTATAAAAAACATTACCCAATTCCGTGACGGTAAGGTAAAAATTAGTTTCAATAGAGCTTGAAGTTCTAGGTTTTCTGACGTTTCTTCCTCAGAATCGGTAGATCTAGCAAGAAGCCAAAAGCTCCCATCTGTCATAAATCTCCCATTTACTGAACAGATTCCGGATTTTCATCCAAATCTTCCTCCAGTGATTAATCTTCCTTTTAAACCCAGGTATTCTACTTCAGATTTACCATCCACTACTCTACAAAACATTGATTTTTCAAAAACTATTCCCCAACCTGTGTATCAACAGACACAAAACCAGTCTCCTCCAGAGTCTCCTCCAGCCTCAGTCATAACGGAAAATATGGCAAACGAGCTAAATGTTCTTGAAAAAGAATTTGTCCTTGACAAAACCCACTTGCACAATGATTTCTATTCTATTAAAAACACTGATAAAAGACTATGGTTTTTTCAGAACTTCCTTTCTTCAAGAAAAGAAATTCAAAATGATTATTATAATTTTGTTTTACAAAACAAAATTCACATTTTATTCTTCGATTGGTTTGAAATATATGCCCAAAAACATAATATTTCTTATCCTTTCAAAACTCTCAATCCTGTTACCCTTAGGAAAAAACAAACTTCTATATGGGAAACTGCCTCTGGATCCATAGAATCAGAACATCCTCCGTTTAGGAATATCTCTTTCTCTCATGCAGATCAAAAGGTAGACGCCTGTCCAGTCAAAACACCACAGGATTCCGATTCCATTAATATTAAAAATATTGTTTTACAAAATAATTTTACTAATGTTTCTCTTAAAACCATTAGTAAACAGCTTTCTCGTCTTGACCAAGCAAAAGCTCCAGTCACGACAGTCAATAAGCCCACAACCTCAAAACCACTTATAGAACACCAAAAGGTTAACCCAGTGTTCAAACCATTCCAGGTCTCAAACTCGGCAAAAACTGAAGTTTCCTCAAATAAACTTGAGTTCCTTCAAGCTATCCAGCAAAAACTAGACTCTTTAGTTATCCCTTCCTCTAGCCAAACATCAAAACTAGCTGAAGAAACTCAACAAAGTGTCTCAGTCTTACAAAAATCCAGCCAATCATCTGGCCAAAGCTCTTCTGAAGATGAACCATCTACATCTCCAAAAATCAACAAAGTCAATTGGTACAATCCAAAACCACTTGCCATTCAGCCCAGATACCCGGAAATCGAACTAGGAAATCAACCAAGTACGATAGTCCAACCTAGGTATAATGCGTCTTCTATCTATGAATGGAATATAGATGGAATGTCAGAATACCAAATCCTTAATCTCGCACAGCAAATGACGATGGCGTCAAATGCGTATAAAACCCAGCAAAATACCACGGATAAAACTGTTGCTGAACTTCTTATAGCAGGATTTTCAGGACAACTCAAAGGGTGGTGGGACTACCATCTAAAACCCTCAGATCAATTTGAAATCTTGAATGCAATTCAAACCGGTGATGAGGATGAACCAATCTTAGATCACTTAGGAAACCCTATCCAAGATGCGGTATCAACTCTTATATTCTCTATTGTTAAACACTTTATAGGAGATCCATCCCATCTTAAAGATAAAAATGCAGATTTATTATCAAATCTTAAATGCAGGAATCTTAGCGAATTCCAATGGTACAAATCCACTTTCCTCACTAGGGTCATGCTTAGAGATGATTCAAACCAACCCTTCTGGAAAGAAAAATTCCTTGCCGGTCTTCCAACTCTCTTAGGAGAAAAGGTCAGAACCAAAATCCGAGAAACTATGGGTACCCATACAATCCCATACGACCAGCTTACCTATGGAGAACTCATCAGTTTTACCCAAAACCAAGGCCAACTAATTTGCCAAGACCTCAAGCTCAGAAAACGCCTGAAAAAGGAACTCAGGCAGTCCAAAAAAGAGTTAGGTTCTTTCTGCAAACAATTTGACTACTTTGACCACGAAAAACCATGTCACGGCCAATGTAGCAAAAAACCAGAAAACCCCAAATTCACAAGGCCCAAAAACTCTTTTAGATATAATTACAAAAAACCTTTTTGGAATCAAGCCCATGAAGAAAAACCTGTCCATAAACCTAGAAAAAGCCCAAAACCCTCTTGGCCCAATTCTAAAAATCGGGATATCAAATGTTTTAAGTGTGGCAAAATGGGCCACATTTCTAGGTATTGTCGTATATCCAAAAAAGTCCAACAACTCCAATTAAATCAAGATACTCTTGAAAAAATCCAGGCCCTCTTCATCCAAGAATCCTCTGAATCAGAAACCAGCTCAGACGAAACTTCTGATCCATATCTAGATGAAATAGCCTCCCAAACTGATTCTTCCATCGAATCAAAAACTCTCAATATGCTTTCAAAAGATCAGAGTCTTCTTCTTGATATGGTCCAGTATGTTAAAGACCCAGAAATCCAGAAGAATTTTCTTGAACAGCTCAAAAAATCTCTTGAAACCATTCCAGAGAACAAAACCACCCGTCCAGGTCCTTCGACAAACTTCTATGATCTCAAAACAATTATAGAATCCAAAAAATCTTCAAAATCATCTTCTCCGTCCATTAACGATATCTACAAAGATATCAAAATCCTCAAAACTGAAGTCAAAAGACTTAAAGAAAAACAACAGCATGATTCTGAGATCATCCAATCTCTCCTTGCCAAAACTACCTTAGAATCCAGTGATAGTGATCATAGTGACCAGGATTCTAAAACCGATAAAATTGAAAATATTGAAACTGTTCCAGAAGATTTTCTCTTTGTTTTAAAAGAAATTACTTCTAGGAAATATTTTATTAAAATCTCATTAATCTTTTCAAATTATTTTCAAATTGATACTGTTGCCTTATTTGACACAGGGGCAGATTTAAACTGTATCAAAACTGGTTTAATACCAAAACGTTTTCACCAAGAAACTTCTGAGAAACTTACTTCTGCTAACAATTCCAAAATGGATATTAAGGGAAAAACAGAAGCAAGCATTTTTAATAAAGGATTTTATATCAAAACTTCTTTTGTTTTAGTCAATGATATTCACCATTTTCTTATATTAGGGACACCTTTCATCAATTTAATCACTCCCTATAAAGTTTCTTATGATGGAATATCTTTCAAAACAAAAAATGTCAAAATAAACTTTGATTTTATCAAAAAACCCAAAACCAGGAATCTTAATATAATTAAAGCTAATTCTATTTACAATAACGAAATAGCTTTATTAATTAAGGGAAAACAGAATGATATTTTGTTCTTAAAACAAAATCTTCATTTACAAAAAATTTATACCCAACTAAAAACAGAATCTTTTCAAAAACAAATTTTAAGAATCAAAACTCAATTTGAAAAAGAAATTTGCTCTGACTTACCAAATGCCTTTTGGAATAGGAAACAACATGCCGTTGACCTTCCTTATGAGTCAAATTTTAATGAAAAGGATATTCCTACAAAAGCTAGGCCAATCCAAATGAATGCAGAATTAGAACAATTTTGCAGATTAGAAATTCAGGATCTTCTTTCCAAAGGATTAATTTCCAAATCTCGATCCCCTTGGAGCTGTGCAGCCTTCTATGTCAACAAACCTGCTGAGATAGAACGTGGTACTCCTAGGTTAGTTATTAATTACAAACCCCTCAACCAAGCGTTAAAATGGATTAGATATCCTATTCCAAACAAAAAAGATTTACTCCAAAAGCTCCACTCCTCTTTTGTATTTTCAAAATTTGATATGAAGTCAGGATTCTGGCAAATCCAAATCGAACAAAACCATAGGTATAAAACAGCCTTCACTGTCCCATTTGGACAATTCGAATGGAATGTCATGCCATTTGGCTTAAAAAATGCTCCTTCAGAATTTCAAAGAATAATGAACGATATCTTCAATCCTTATTCTGAATTTTGTATTGTTTATATTGATGATGTTCTAGTCTTTTCTAATTCTATCGAACAGCATCTAAAACACCTAAAAACCTTCTTTTATGTCATTAGGCAAAACGGCTTAGTAGTCTCAGCTAAAAAGATTTCTTTATTTCAAACAAAAATTAGGTTTCTTGGACATTACATTCATCAAGGAACCATCACTCCCATAGAAAGAAGTCTAGAATTTGCTTCAAAATTTCCAGACAAAATCTTAGATAAAACCCAGCTGCAAAGATTTCTAGGAAGTCTCAACTACATCCTAGATTACTGCCCAAATATCAATAGAATGGCAAAACCTCTTCACAGCAGATTGAAGAAAAATCCTTCACCTTGGACAAATAAACACACCATTCTCGTTCAACAAATCAAAACCCAAATTGCTAACTTACCTTGTCTTCATCTAGCAAACCCCAATCTTCCCAAAATTGTGGAAACCGATGCTAGTGATATAGGCTATGGAGGCATTCTAAAACAGGTCCAAGACCAAAGAGAAGTTTTAGTCCAATTCACTTCAGGGCATTGGAATGATTGCCAAAAATCTTATTCTACTATTAAAAAAGAAATTTTGTCTATTGTTTTATGCATTACAAAATTTCAAAGTGATTTATTAAATCAAAAATTTTTATTAAGAATTGATTGCAAATCAGTAAAAGAAATTTTGCAAAAAGATGTTCAAAATATTGCATCAAAACAGATTTTTGCCAGATGGCAAGCTTTACTTAGTATATTTGATTTTGATATTAATTATATTTCTGGAGAATCCAATTCCCTACCAGATTTTCTAACCAGAGAGTTCCTCCAAAACAGACCATCAAAATGCCTCCCAGAAAAAGCAAAGAAAAGAAAAAGCTTCCCAAAGCAAAACCATGATTCCATGGTCTCAGATCGTGGACGATGAAGAAGCAATAACAGCTTCACAAAAACCCCCGTCTCCAGAAGACAAAACAGATCAAATCAATGAATGGCTACAATCAATAGCCAAACACCCTGAGTTGGTTCTCGCCATCAAAAGCTCTTTGGAAATCCCGAGTTCTGAGATTTCCCAAGACAAGGAAGCCCCTCGAATCAGAAAGGCAATCCAAAAAATGGCCAAGGACAAGGCAGAAACTCTCACAGTCGTCCAAGCAGGTAAAAATCCAAAACTTATTTCAGAAACCAGGAAAGGAGAATCTTCCTCTTCTCAAACCCTTTCCAAAACAATTTTATTACAAAATCCTTTGGAGCAATCCACAAGCTCCTCACAAATTATTGTTTCCCAACAAAAACTTCCGAGAAAATCTGCTTTTATCATAAAACCAGTTTTTCAAAATATTATCTCGGTCGAAAAAGAATTTTTTGACCCTAACCCAATTATTTCCATTCAAAATATATTTGGAAAAAATTGGTTCTTTAAAACATGGGACCTCCAAAAGACTAATGATTACTACCAGTTCATACTGGAAGTGACCGGATCAGCCTCGTTCAAACACTTTGCTTATCCTGGTTCAAACTCTCCCTCCTATTCAACCTGCAAAATCCTTAAGGTCATCACTCCTTCAGAGTGGGGTCAAGATTTGGCCAAACCAAAAACCCTTCCAACTAACCCTTCACAGCAATTCTGTAAAACCTTCAATTATTGGGACTATGAACAGGCCTGGTATAACATGCCTCTCCTCCAGAACCCAAAATTTACCCACACCTGGTTGTTTTACTTAAACAACAAAATCAACATTTCCATCCTACCTTCCTGGTTCATCCATTGGTGGAACCTTTACGGCGCCATCCAAGACATCCTGCCACCAGAATTACAGGACAGTTTCAACCTGTTCAAAACTCACTTTAAGCCAACTGAGGCAGAAAGAAGATTTCCACCAATCTGCCATCTATCAGCAAAATTCTTTGTTCCATGGGTATCGGCCTGGAGCTTAGAATACAAAATTGAAAATAATATTACAGTAATCCAAAGAAGGTTCAAAACAAAATGGTGGAACTCCTTCAAGATCCCTGATTCCCTTTCACTTCCCGGAGTACAGAAGTGGCTCAGAACCCAGGGGTTGCTCCATCCAGGACCAGAACACAACCAATTTCTGGCCCAAAAAACTCAGACCAGTGCCCTCCTCGCAGCGGCCAAAACAAAAGAGGAATACTTTGCTATAATGAAGGACCTCCTCTCTACTGACGGATCAGAATCTTCAGCTGACTCTATTGCTTTAGAAGCATCTTCCATGGGCTCTATCAACCTGGCAGATGATAATGAAGATGACTGCTATGGAATTCCTGGAATTCCTCCAGCAAAACAGGCCTCCAGCAAAATGACAAAGAAGAAATAGTTAAACTGTCGACAGAATACTATTCACTAATAGTACCCGCCTACCGACAGTCTCCTATTTATCTACAGTGTCCGCGTGACAAAAACGACAAGACACTATTCATCAAACAGTGTAAAGTGTCAAAAATTTTTCTATAAATGTAACCCTCTTCCAAGAGAGAAGACAAGTTTTTTCCTTAGGAAGTTTTTCTTTAGAAATTTTCTCTTAGGAAATACTCTCTCCCTCTTTCTCTCTTTCCATCTCTTCCTCTTCCATTCCCATTCTTCCTTTTACTTTTCTGGATTCCTATCCAAAACTATGTAAGTACTATTTTGATAAATGAATTTTTCTTTTATCATTTCTTTTCTTTCTATGGCTGGCCTTGCCGCCTACTGCATTATTTTCTTTACTTACTGCATTATTTTCTTTGCTTAATGGCTGGCTTTGCCGCCTAATTTATTTTGCTATTTTACTTTCTGCATTTTATCTATTGTCTATTTCTTCTTGTTTTAAGTTTTCTTTTATTTTAATTGTTTGTTATTTGTTTTCTTTATTAATTGAAATTTCACTAACCTCCCCTTCGTTCCTCGGGCGCACCTCCTCTCTACTGACAGATCAGAATCTTCAGCTGACTCCATTGCTTCAGAAGCATCTTCCATGGGCTCTATCAACCTGGCAGATGATAATGAAGACGACTGCTATGGAATTCCTGGAATTCCTCCAGCAAAACAGGCCTCCAGCAAAATGACAAAGAAGAAATAGTTAAACTGTCGACAGAATACTATTCACTAATAGTACCCGCCTACCGACAGTCTCCTATTTATCTACAGTGTCCGTGTGACAAAACCGACAAGACACTATTCATCAAACAGTGTAAAGTGTCAAAAATTTTTCTATAAATGTAACCCTCTTCCAAGAGAGAAGACAAGTTTTTTCCTTAGGAAGTTTTTCTTTAGAAATTTTCTCTTAGGAAATACTCTCTCCCTCTTTCTCTCTTTCCATCTCTTCCTCTTCCATTCCCATTCTTCCTTTTACTTTTCTGGATTCCTATCCAAAACTATGTAAGTATTATTTTGATAAATGAATTTTTCTTTTATCATTTCTTTTCTTTCTATGGCTGGCCTTGCCGCCTACTGCATTATTTTCTTTACTTACTATATTATTTTCTTTGCTTAATGGCTGGCTTTGCCGCCTAATTTATTTTGCTATTTTACTTTCTGCATTTTATCTATTGTCTATTTCTTCTTGTTTTAAGTTTTCTTTTATTTTAATTGTTTGTTATTTGTTTTCTTTATTAATTGAAATTTCACTAACCTCCTCTTCGTTCCTCGGGCGCAGTTTGGTATCAGAGCCAAGGGGGGTAGTATATTTTCTGATTTTAGGAACCGTTTTAAACTCTAAATTTCAATTTCTTTTGGTATCGTTCGGTTGTTCCATCAGTGGTCCCGGCAGTAAGCCCCAGAGAGGCAGTGAGGCCGTTGGTTTAGCTGGTGTTGTTTGCTCGATATCAACGAAAAAACCAAATTTATTTTTTAAAATGGAGTCTTTACTCAGAAGAAATACTTCTTCATCTTCATCTGCTACTAGCAAAACCCAGTCCGATCTGGTCAATAGTGATGAAATAATTAATTTTGAAAACATTTCTTCAAAAATCGATGATTGGGAAATTCCAAAAGTCCATAGAGACCAAATCTATAAAACCAATAGGCTAAATCTTTTTTCTGATTATGCCATTAGAACCCATGATAGAGATATCCAACTCTCAAAACCTTTTGAAACCATCCCTTTACTTTCCCAGGAATCTTTAGAAAAACATGCAAAAAAGGGGTATAGATATATCCATATAGGACTTGTCCAAATCGGTCTTAAACCTTTAACCAAGGAAGGACTAAACACTTCAATCTTAGCAGCCCTTAGGGATGCCAGATTCAAAAATTTTCATGACTCTCTTCTCGGAACAGTCGAGTCAAGTCTTTGTAAAGGACCAGTCTCTTTCGATTGTTATCCAAATTTCACTGTCTCTTTAAAAGACAAAAACATTTTGAAATCTTTAATCCTCCAGATTAAAACCCATAATTATCACATGTTAGAAGGATCAATTCCAGTAGCTTTAATCTTTAGGGTTCATTACAAAGCTATGATGACTGCCTTCAATACAAAACATAAATTTCAAAGTGAAAAGGGTCAAACACTCCTTTTACAAACAGATCTTTCCAAATCTCATGTTGTTATTCCAAAACCCATTCAATGGAAAGACATCCAACTCCCTGATGATTGGATCCTTGAGGGAGCGGTTCAGCCAGAAGAAGATCCCATTCCTTCTCCAGAACCAAACATTGCTATAAAAAACATTACCCAATTTCGTGACGGTAAGGTAAAAATTAGTTTCAATAGAGCTTCAAGTTCTAGGTTTTCTGACGTTTCTTCCTCAGAATCGGTAGATCTAGCAAGAAGCCAAAAGCTCCCATCTGTCATAAATCTCCCATTTACTGAACAGATTTCGGATTTTCATCCAAATCTTCCTCCAGTGATTAATCTTCCTTTTAAACCCAGGTATTCTACTTCAGATTTACCATCCACTACTCTACAAAACATTGATTTTTCAAAAACTATTCCCCAACCTGTGTATCAACAGACACAAAACCAGTCTCCTCCAGAGTCTCCTCCAGCCTCAGTCATAACGGAAAATATGGCAAACGAGCTAAATGTTCTTGAAAAAGAATTTGTCCTTGACAAAACCCACTTGCACAATGATTTCTATTCTATTAAAAACACTGATAAAAGACTATGGTTTTTTCAGAACTTCCTTTTTTCAAGAAAAGAAATTCAAAATGATTATTATAATTTTGTTTTACAAAACAAAATTCACATTTTATTCTTCGATTGGTTTGAAATATATGCCCAAAAACATAATATTTCTTATCCTTTCAAAACTCTCAATCCTGTTACCCTTAGGAAAAAACAAACTTCTATATGGGAAACTGCCTCTGGATCCATAGAATCAGAACATCCTCCGTTTAGGAATATCTCTTTCTCTCATGCAGATCAAAAGGTAGACGCCTGTCCAGTCAAAACACCACAGGATTCCGATTCCATTAATATTAAAAATATTGTTTTACAAAATAATTTTACTAATGTTTCTCTTAAAACCATTAGTAAACAGCTTTCTCGTCTTGACCAAGCAAAAGCTCCAGTCACGACAGTCAATAAGCCCACAACCTCAAAACCACTTATAGAACACCAAAAGGTTAACCCAGTGTTCAAACCATTCCAGGTCTCAAACTCGGCAAAAACTGAAGTTTCCTCAAATAAACTTGAGTTCCTTCAAGCTATCCAGCAAAAACTAGACTCTTTAGTTATCCCTTCCTCTAGCCAAACATCAAAACTAGCTGAAGAAACTCAACAAAGTGTCTCAGTCTTACAAAAATCCAGCCAATCATCTGGCCAAAGCTCTTCTGAAGATGAACCATCTACATCTCCAAAAATCAACAAAGTCAATTGGTACAATCCAAAACCACTTGCCATTCAGCCCAGATACCCGGAAATCGAACTAGGAAATCAACCAAGTACGATAGTCCAACCTAGGTATAATGCGTCTTCTATCTATGAATGGAATATAGATGGAATGTCAGAATACCAAATCCTTAATCTCGCACAGCAAATGACGATGGCGTCAAATGCGTATAAAACCCAGCAAAATACCACGGATAAAACTGTTGCTGAACTTCTTATAGCAGGATTTTCAGGACAACTCAAAGGATGGTGGGACTACCATCTAAAACCCTCAGACCAATTTGAAATCTTGAATGCAATTCAAACCGGTGATGAGGATGAACCAATCTTAGATCACTTAGGAAACCCTATCCAAGATGCGGTATCAACTCTTATATTCTCTATTGTTAAACACTTTATAGGAGATCCATCCCATCTTAAAGATAAAAATGCAGATTTATTATCAAATCTTAAATGCAGGAATCTTAGCGAATTCCAATGGTACAAATCCACTTTCCTCACTAGGGTCATGCTTAGAGATGATTCAAACCAACCCTTCTGGAAAGAAAAATTCCTTGCCGGTCTTCCAACTCTCTTAGGAGAAAAGGTCAGAACCAAAATCCGAGAAACTATGGGTACCCATACAATCCCATACGACCAGCTTACCTATGGAGAACTCATCAGTTTTACCCAAAACCAAGGCCAACTAATTTGCCAAGACCTCAAGCTCAGAAAACGCCTGAAAAAGGAACTCAGGCAGTCCAAAAAAGAGTTAGGTTCTTTCTGCAAACAATTTGACTACTTTGACCACGAAAAACCATGTCACGGCCAATGTAGCAAAAAACCAGAAAACCCCAAATTCACAAGGCCCAAAAACTCTTTTAGATATAATTACAAAAAACCTTTTTGGAATCAAGCCCATGAAGAAAAACCTGTCCATAAACCTAGAAAAAGCCCAAAACCCTCTTGGCCCAATTCTAAAAATCGGGATATCAAATGTTTTAAGTGTGGCAAAATGGGCCACATTTCTAGGTATTGTCGTATATCCAAAAAAGTCCAACAACTCCAATTAAATCAAGATACTCTTGAAAAAATCCAGGCCCTCTTCATCCAAGAATCCTCTGAATCAGAAACCAGCTCAGACGAAACTTCTGATCCATATCTAGATGAAATAGCCTCCCAAACTGATTCTTCCATCGAATCAAAAACTCTCAATATGCTTTCAAAAGATCAGAGTCTTCTTCTTGATATGGTCCAGTATGTTAAAGACCCAGAAATCCAGAAGAATTTTCTTGAACAGCTCAAAAAATCTCTTGAAACCATTCCAGAGAACAAAACCACCCGTCCAGGTCCTTCGACAAACTTCTATGATCTCAAAACAATTATAGAATCCAAAAAATCTTCAAAATCATCTTCTCCGTCCATTAACGATATCTACAAAGATATCAAAATCCTCAAAACTGAAGTCAAAAGACTTAAAGAAAAACAACAGCATGATTCTGAGATCATCCAATCTCTCCTTGCCAAAACTACCTTAGAATCCAGTGATAGTGATCATAGTGACCAGGATTCTAAAACCGATAAAATTGAAAATATTGAAACTGTTCCAGAAGATTTTCTCTTTGTTTTAAAAGAAATTACTTCTAGGAAATATTTTATTAAAATCTCATTAATCTTTTCAAATTATTTTCAAATTGATACTGTTGCCTTATTTGACACAGGGGCAGATTTAAACTGTATCAAAACTGGTTTAATACCAAAACGTTTTCACCAAGAAACTTCTGAGAAACTTACTTCTGCTAACAATTCCAAAATGGATATTAAGGGAAAAACAGAAGCAAGCATTTTTAATAAAGGATTTTATATCAAAACTTCTTTTGTTTTAGTCAATGATATTCACCATTTTCTTATATTAGGGACACCTTTCATCAATTTAATCACTCCCTATAAAGTTTCTTATGATGGAATATCTTTCAAAACAAAAAATGTCAAAATAAACTTTGATTTTATCAAAAAACCCAAAACCAGGAATCTTAATATAATTAAAGCTAATTCTATTTACAATAACGAAATAGCTTTATTAATTAAGGGAAAACAGAATGATATTTTGTTCTTAAAACAAAATCTTCATTTACAAAAAATTTATACCCAACTAAAAACAGAATCTTTTCAAAAACAAATTTTAAGAATCAAAACTCAATTTGAAAAAGAAATTTGCTCTGACTTACCAAATGCCTTTTGGAATAGGAAACAACATGCCGTTGACCTTCCTTATGAGTCAAATTTTAATGAAAAGGATATTCCTACAAAAGCTAGGCCAATCCAAATGAATGCAGAATTAGAACAATTTTGCAGATTAGAAATTCAGGATCTTCTTTCCAAAGGATTAATTTCCAAATCTCGATCCCCTTGGAGCTGTGCAGCCTTCTATGTCAACAAACCTGCTGAGATAGAACGTGGTACTCCTAGGTTAGTTATTAATTACAAACCCCTCAACCAAGCGTTAAAATGGATTAGATATCCTATTCCAAACAAAAAAGATTTACTCCAAAAGCTCCACTCCTCTTTTGTATTTTCAAAATTTGATATGAAGTCAGGATTCTGGCAAATCCAAATCGAACAAAACCATAGGTATAAAACAGCCTTCACTGTCCCATTTGGACAATTCGAATGGAATGTCATGCCATTTGGCTTAAAAAATGCTCCTTCAGAATTTCAAAGAATAATGAATGATATCTTCAATCCTTATTCTGAATTTTGTATTGTTTTTATTGATGATGTTCTAGTCTTTTCTAATTCTATCGAACAGCATCTAAAACACCTAAAAACCTTCTTTTATGTCATTAGGCAAAACGGCTTAGTAGTCTCAGCCAAAAAGATTTCTTTATTTCAAACAAAAATTAGGTTTCTTGGACATTACATTCATCAAGGAACCATCACTCCCATAGAAAGAAGTCTAGAATTTGCTTCAAAATTTCCAGACAAAATCTTAGATAAAACCCAGCTGCAAAGATTTCTAGGATGTCTCAACTACATCCTAGATTACTGCCCAAATATCAATAGAATGGCAAAACCTCTTCACAGCAGATTGAAGAAAAATCCTTCACCTTGGACAAATAAACACACCATTCTCGTTCAACAAATCAAAACCCAAATTGCTAACTTACCTTTTCTTCATCTAGCAAACCCCAATCTTCCCAAAATTGTGGAAACCGATGCTAGTGATATAGGCTATGGAGGCATTCTAAAACAGGTCCAAGACCAAAGAGAAGTTTTAGTCCAATTCACTTCAGGGCATTGGAATAATTGCCAAAAATCTTATTCTACTATTAAAAAAGAAATTTTGTCTATTGTTTTATGCATTACAAAATTTCAAAGTGATTTATTAAATCAAAAATTTTTATTAAGAATTGATTGCAAATCAGCAAAAGAAATTTTGCAAAAAGATGTTCAAAATATTGCATCAAAACAGATTTTTGCCAGATGGCAAGCTTTACTTAGTATATTTGATTTTGATATTAATTATATTTCTGGAGAATCCAATTCCCTACCAGATTTTCTAACCAGAGAATTCCTCCAAAACAGACCATCAAAATGCCTCCCAGAAAAAGCAAAGGAAAAGAAAAAGCTTCCCAAAGCAAAACCATGATTCCATGGTCTCAGATCGTGGACGATGAAGAAGCAATAACAGCTTCACAAAAACCCCCGTCTCCAGAAGACAAAACAGATCAAATCAATGAATGGCTACAATCAATAGCCAAACACCCTGAGTTGGTTCTCGCCATCAAAAGCTCTTTGGAAATCCCGAGTTCTGAGATTTCCCAAGACAAGGAAGCCCCTCGAATCAGAAAGGCAATCCAAAAAATGGCCAAGGACAACGCAGAAACTCTCACAGTCGTCCAAGCAGGTAAAAATCCAAAACTTATTTCAGAAACCAGGAAAGGAGAATCTTCCTCTTCTCAAACCCTTTCCAAAACAATTTTATTACAAAATCCTTTGGAGCAATCCACAAGCTCCTCACAAATTATTGTTTCCCAACAAAAACTTCCGAGAAAATCTGCTTTTATCATAAAACCAGTTTTTCAAAATATTATCTCGGTCGAAAAAGAATTTTTTGACCCTAACCCAATTATTTCCATTCAAAATATATTTGGAAAAAATTGGTTCTTTAAAACATGGGACCTCCAAAAGACTAATGATTACTACCAGTTCATACTAGAAGTGACCGGATCAGCCTCGTTCAAACACTTTGCTTATCCTGGTTCAAACTCTCCCTCCTATTCAACCTGCAAAATCCTTAAGGTCATCACTCCTTCAGAGTGGGGTCAAGATTTGGCCAAACCAAAAACCCTTCCAACTAACCCTTCACAGCAATTCTGTAAAACCTTCAATTATTGGGACTATGAACAGGCCTGGTATAACATGCCTCTCCTCCAGAACCCAAAATTTACCCACACCTGGTTGTTTTACTTAAACAACAAAATCAACATTTCCATCCTACCTTCCTGGTTCATCCATTGGTGGAACCTTTACGGCGCCATCCAAGACATCCTGCCACCAGAATTACAGGACAGTTTCAACCTGTTCAAAACTCACTTTAAGCCAACTGAGGCAGAAAGAAGATTTCCACCAATCTGCCATCTATCAGCAAAATTCTTTGTTCCATGGGTATCGGCCTGGAGCTTAGAATACAAAATTGAAAATAATATTACAGTAATCCAAAGAAGGTTCAAAACAAAATGGTGGAACTCCTTCAAGATCCCTGATTCCCTTTCACTTCCCGGAGTACAGAAGTGGCTCAGAACCCAGGGGTTGCTCCATCCAGGACCAGAACACAACCAATTTCTGGCCCAAAAAACTCAGACCAGTGCCCTCCTCGCAGCGGCCAAAACAAAAGAGGAATACTTTGCTATAATGAAGGACCTCCTCTCTACTGACGGATCAGAATCTTCAGCTGACTCCATTGCTTCAGAAGCATCTTCCATGGGCTCTATCAACCTGGCAGATGATAATGAAGACGACTGCTATGGAATTCCTGGAATTCCTCCAGCAAAACAGGCCTCCAGCAAAATGACAAAGAAGAAATAGTTAAACTGTCGACAGAATACTATTCACTAATAGTACCCGCCTACCGACAGTCTCCTATTTATCTACAGTGTCCGCGTGACAAAACCGACAAGACACTATTCATCAAACAGTGTAAAGTGTCAAAAATTTTTCTATAAATGTAACCCTCTTCCAAGAGAGAAGACAAGTTTTTTCCTTAGGAAGTTTTTCTTTAGAAATTTTCTCTTAGGAAATACTCTCTCCCTCTTTCTCTCTTTCCATCTCTTCCTCTTCCATTCCCATTCTTCCTTTTACTTTTCTGGATTCCTATCCAAAACTATGTAAGTATTATTTTGATAAATGAATTTTTCTTTTATCATTTCTTTTCTTTCTATGGCTGGCCTTGCCGCCTACTGCATTATTTTCTTTACTTACTGCATTATTTTCTTTGCTTAATGGCTGGCTTTGCCGCCTAATTTATTTTGCTATTTTACTTTCTGCATTTTATCTATTGTCTATTTCTTCTTGTTTTAAGTTTTCTTTTATTTTAATTGTTTGTTATTTGTATTTACAGTTGAGGACCAATTTGGAGAATCAAAGAAGTGGTCAACATTAGTCAAAGGTGAGAGAAAAGTGATGAATGATGAAGATAATGAGATATGTTTATGTTTGATAATTTTTAGTGATTTTTACTTAAGTGGAACTTGATGAAATAATTTGTAGAGACAAGTGTAGTTTCGGCCAGCCATGGTTTAAGGAAGAAATGGTGAAATTTGGTTGTGTTGTAGGTTGTGGAATGATTGATTAATATAAAAAAACTCGGTTTATAGCTTGGTTAAGTTAAAAACCGTAAAAGAGTGAAATTTTGATAATTTGGGTATTGTGAATGGTAAAGTGGAAACTAGAATAAATGTTTTAGCTATTAAGTTGATAAGCCTTAAACTTGATGGAAAGAAAACTAACGAAATAGCTTAAACCAAAATTTATCAGTAAAATCGAGAAAATGAGCAAAGTTGACAAAAAAGTCAAACTTGGTCAACATTATGGAGCTAAACACTTAGTTAAATGCGTTAAGATGTTATTAAGAAATATTTGATGGTTTGACGTTATTTTGGGTAGCTCGGAGATTCGACACATAAATCGAGGCTAGTTTGAGACCCGACGATATTGTACTGCCCCAAGGCGCAAGAGGTAAGGGATGCAACCGTTTTGTACATTTGTGTTCTTTACTAGCAAAAATGTCTTTGTAGCATGAAAGTATTTCATAAAATGAGAATATTTTTCGAGGAAAGTGTTTAACCCGAGATTTCTTAATTCGAGTGCATGTTTTGTCGGTTTGAGCTCGGTTTTCGTGATTTTAATGTTTTGTGAATAAATATATTTTTATTTGAACGAGTTTTATAAGCAAAATCATCATGAGCTCTACGTTGAAGGCAAAACTATCTTTTCAGCATAATAATGTCATGTTTTTTAGACCACGGGTTCGTCATATAACATCCTCATATTATCCGGAAACAAGTACCCTCATGTGGCCGACCACAATCTCTGCAGATCTTAATGTCGAGTCTGGCACCTCGAGGGGTCTCCATAGTAATGGGAGGAACCCTAGGTCTATCAACTCTCCCCTTAGGTCCCTCGATCTTTCATCTCTTAAAAGAACCCCTCCTGAAGTCGGTTTGGGAAGCTGCAGGTCGCTTACCCTTATCTTTGACTATTATACGAGATTCAGATTGGGACTGTATCAAATCTAGTCCCCTCTCAACTTCTTGTTCCCGTCTCAGAGCATCCTTAAACTCAGTAATGCAGAACCCCATCAATCTATCTCGAATAGCTGTTCTCAGTCCATATACAAACCGCTCTATACGGCGCTCCTCGTCCTTGACAGTCTTCGGATCATATCTCAGTAAAATGGTGAACCGGTTCTTATATTCGTTAACTGTCATACTACCCTGAACTAAATTCAAAAAATCTACTTGCATTTTCGTCTAGGCAGCGCGAGGGATATACTGGGTCCTGAAGGCTGACTGAAAAGTTTTCTAGCTGATCACTGGATGATTGGTAGTCAATATACTCTGGGTGGTACTCCACCAATATCGTGCTTGTTCCTTAAGCATATAAGCACTCATACTGACCCTCTTTGCATCAATGCACCCCAAGAAATAAAAAATTATCCTCATCTCTGTCAACCACTCCTCTGCCTCTGTGGGACCCTTCACCCTTTAAATGTCGATGAATTCATTTGAAGAAAGTCTCGCAATCGGTCCATATCTCTGTCATCAGGCCTGGTCTGTACCGGAGGCTGAGTGGAGGGTGGCACTGGGTCAGTCTGTAGAGGAGGTGGGGGTGGATCCTGTGGTGGTATAGGTGTAGGAGTCGGGGTGGATCCTGTGGTGGCACCTGAGGCATTAGCCCCGAAATGCTGCATAAATAGCGTTGTCATCTACTCAAACCCTGTCGCACATCCTGCTCTAGCCGATTAATTTGAGAGTTAGGACTCTCTGGCTGTGGGGCAGGTGGTGGAGGTGGTTGTGCCTGCCTCCGAGGATGACCTCGTTTCCCCCTCATATCTTAATTCTTACGTACCTGCGTGTATACATTAAACTTGATTATAATTTTAATCGTTAAATTCAATTCATAACTAGATAAGTACAGACACTTGAGATGTAATCTATTTCCAATTGATCGACATTGACAATATTAGACACCTCTCGCTTTGATACCACCTAAACCTGTGACAGCCCAGAAGCGCGAAAAATATGGCTAATTTAAATTTTTTCTTAAATTAAACTTCCTACTCGATGTGCATTCTTATACAGTGTCAGTTAATCTCATATCTATTCGTTATTAAACTGCTTATACTTAATTATACTTATGTCGTTTTCTAACAAAAATCTGGTAGCATCTCCCCTTATATTTATCACTATCCTCCTGTAAATTTAAAAAAGTAGTTTAATATCCACAATCCAGATTATTTTATTTCTATTTCATCAACCAATATCCCAAGGATCTCTCAACATCAATATTTACTTAATCAAATAACATGATATCAAAATCAACCACTTTTCTAATTTATATACATATATCATTCTGATTACATCCCAATATTACTTAAATATAAGTGTCTGCATTAAATAATTATCTAGATACAAAATGAATTGAATTATACCTCATGTTGTACAAGCAATAGCCTGGGGAGAGTCTCATCTACCAGCCTATGTCACGTATGCAACTAGTACTTACGCCCACTTTAAATAATCTATGGGGGAGGAAAAGAAGGAAGGGTGAGCTTCAACTAGCTCAGTAAAGAGTGCATATAAAATTTAAAATCATCTTCAAAGTATAAATGTAATAATGACATAAGTTCGCTTAATTATAAACACGTGGTTAAAATTACAAATCATCAAAACATCATCAACTCAGTTTCACAACACGTCATTTCTCAAAACAGTTATGGAGACTAGGCATAATATAAGTGTCATGAAAGCAATCATCACATCATATCACATCACATCATCCTCAATGAGAGCATCATCTACCTGTGGCTACGACATTGCTGTAGACTGGATCAGGGTCGTACGCTACAACAACGGAGTTATTGTGAGACTTGGGCATAGCAAAGCCTCGGCGTCTACTCAACCAGAGTGGAGGTATCTTAACGCTACCAAAGCGGAGTCATGGTGAGACCCGGGCCTAACAAAGCTTTAGCGTCAACCAGAGCGGAGGTATACACCGATGTGTAAGTTTCATGGCGAGCCTTTAATCTAAAAAACATGTTATTATTATACAGAAAATAGTTTTGCCTTCACGTAAAGCTCATAATAGTTTTGCTTTATAAATCACATTCAAATATAAAGTATATTTGTTCACAAAACATTCAAATCACGAAACCGAACTCAAACCGGCAAAACATGCACTCAAGTAAGAAATCTCAAGTTAAACACTTTTCTCAAAACATATGTTCATTAATAAAATGTTTTCATGCTACCAAAGCATTTTTGTCGATAAACATTACAATGCACAAAACGGTTGCATCCCTTACCTCTTGTACCTTGGGGCAGTGCAATATCACCGGGTCCCGAACTAGTCTCAATTCACGTGTCGGATTCCTAAGCTACTCAAAATAACGTCAAATCATCAAATATAACTCAATAGCATCCCAACATACTCAACTAAGTGTTTAGTTTCATAAAGTTGACCAAGTTTGACCTTTAAGCCAACTTTACTCATTTTTTCGGTTTTACCGATAAAATCTCGGTTTAAGCTATTTCATTTATTTTCTTTTCACCAATTTTTAGGCTTATCAACTCAATAACTTAAACATTTATCCTATACTTTATTTAACTACTCAAAATAGCCAAATTGGTCAATTTTCACTCTTTTTCGATTTTTCACTTAACTGGGCTATAAATCGAGTTTCTTCGGTATTAAATAAACATCTAATAACCTTAAATTAAACCACATTTCACCATTTATATCAAACCCTATGCTGGCCAAAATTCATAGGCACCCTACAAATTATTTCAATTAATTTCACTTAACTAAAAATCCTTAAAAACCATTAAATAAGAACAAAGTTCATCTTCTTCTTCATTCATCAAACTTATCTCACCTTTGACCAAAGTTGACCACTCTTTTGATTCACCAAATTGTTATTAAACTGTAAATCAACAATTTTACATCTTAAAATCATCCTAAACTACAACAAAATCCAACCAAAAATATTTAAAATCAAGCTTTCTCTCACCTCATGAATATGATAGTTTCTGTCCCTGACTTTCTCTCTAGGTTTTTACCTAGCAAATGACCTTCAATGAAGCTGAAATTATTATATGTTGTATAGGGTTCAATTAGAAAGAATCGGTCCTTCTTGACCGAACTCAGAAAATGGCTGAAAGAGGCTCTAAAAGATCATGGACTCCCCTGCCCTCAAGAACGCCTGTGCAAGGAAGAAGGAAGTGGTTCTCTTAATTGGCTGATGATATTCGGGTGATTCCAGAGCCCAAATAATGCTTATGGAGTGAGGATCAAATCTGGAAAAGGCATGAATTTTTAGGCCTTGGTATAGGCTTCAAATTGGGCCCAAATTGCTGATGGGTCAAGCTGCCTGAAACAGGGCAATCCTCTAGTCCAATTAGAAAAAACCTTAAAAAATATTTTTAGTCCAATTTCTTCCAAATTTACATTTCTCATGTGTCCTAATATGTCTCTAGTATCTTTCATAAAAATTTTGGGTTCACTTGGTTAAGAACATTTTCCAATTGGGCCTATTTTACGTGACTAGGTCCATACCGATCAATAAAACTTAAGGTTTTCGGTTGACTTTGAAAATTCATTTAGCCATTAAAACCTCAATATGTCCACTCCATTTTTATTCCTCATGTTAATTATTTATTATGTGAATTTTCTATGGTCTCGAGTAATTTTTTTGAATTTCTAGAATTTATCTCGAATTTATTTATCTTATTGGGCTAATTTGCTCGGTTTATCGTAAACTCGAGTTTTACCAACTTTTTCGGTTCTAAATTCTTAGTTTCACTTTTTAATCATCAATTCATACTTTAATTCACATTTTATGGATAATACTTAGACTCGAGTTCTTACCTCAAAATACGTGCCTCGGGCCTCATGCCACTATCCTGAGCTTTCTCGAGCATTCTGGGCCCTACATGAAAATTCACATAAATCTTAGACTTCTCATATTAACTTAAAATGATTAGTAATGGAAAAAAATTTAGGTTTCACACGTCATGATACTTGCACATCGATGCATGACTCCGCTTTGGTAGCGTTGAGATACCTCCGCTTTGGTAGCATTGAGATGGCTCCGCTTTGGTAGTGTTGAGACGATACTGTATGATCCTGATCCAGTCTACAGCCTTTCCATGGCCATGGGTGATGATGTTCCCTCTTTGGAGGATGCCCTCATATGAGGATGATGTGACGATATTCCCTCTTCGGAGGATGCCCTCATTCGAGGATGATATGATGGTTGCTTTTCTTGACATTGATATTAATGCCTAATCTCCATAAATTATTTTGATTTGTGATGTGTCGATACTATTTTGGTAGCGTTGAGATGGCTCCGCTTTGGTAGCGTTGAGCCGATACTGTACGACCCTGATCCAATCTACAGCTTTGCCATGACCATGGGTGATGATGTTCCCTCTTTGGAGGATGCCCTCGTATGAGGATGATGTGACGATATCCCCTCTTTGGAGGATGATGTGACAATATTCCCTCTTCGGAGGATGCCCTCGTTCGAGGATGATGTGATGGTTTGTCACGACCCGTTCTACCAAAATCACTACAAATTTTTCGCTTTTTCTATACTTCTCACCTCATCGTGACAAATTTCATTTTTAACGAGTTGGGCTATGAGCCAGTAATAATCCCAACTCTTATCCCATTTGACCATATCATTCTTACCATGATAATAATGTTAGAATTTCAGACAGTGTAATAATAAGTACATATATTATAAAACTGTATATACATATGTTTTCATATATTTACATCCCCCATAATTATATTCGTTACAAAACTATGCTATTATATGTTTAGATACAAAACTGTACGATGTGTATACCTGATTCGCGATGGGAAGCAACGGACAACTAGGAATGCAGTCTCTACCCGCTCTCAACTACTGTAGATGCTCTGTAGAGGGTGGAAATTGAAAGGGTAAGCATAACTAGCTCAGTAAGGCAATAATGTAAGCAGGTAGATAACTATACTATCTACGTGCTGATAATGTCATGATATAAAATCGTTTATATTTGGAGCATGAGGTAAGACTAAAACGATGCTACATGTATATATATATATATATCATATAAGAGAAATCATGAAATCGACATATAAAACAAACATGGAAAAATTATCATGTATGACATCTCATGCTCGTCACGTTAAAACTTATTTGTTTCATCATAAAACAATCACATCAAGGCTAAACCCATCCCTCAGGAATACCTTGATTCATTAAATCGCATCTCATTTAAAAACATAAATCAGGACATTACCCTTCCTTCGGTCTGCCCTGATCTATTCAAACCGTATGATATCATGTTAGGGTTACTATATGAAAAATTGAGGACTATGGCCATATTATGTCCCTGTGATCCCAAGCTACACGGATCTCGGTGTGCGGGGCATCACAACTGTAACGGGATGTGGGGTCAAATCCTACCCGCCAGAATATCAAGTAACATCAGCGAGTCATCATGATTGCACGATATAGCATACTCTGTGTGATATAAACAATACAACGTACTCCGTGGACCCATATCATAGTTTGGGGGTGCCTGTCGTAGGTCATATCCACCCCGTACTATGTCGATAACTAACCCATGTCTTAAAGTATACGTGCGAGCATATCAACTCTCTGTGACACACAGTCTACAGGAGGCTTCCGCACGGCTCTATGCATGTCACATCACATCTAGTGCGAGCGAAGCTCCAGCATGACGCTATGCATATCATGATATCTAAAATCTCGTGTGAGCGAAGCTCCAGCACGATTTTTGTACACACAAAAATTCTCGTACGAGCAACGCTCCAGTATGGCTTTTTATGAGTAATAAATCAGTAAAGTTTAGTGCAAGTAAGACTCTAGCACTCTTTTTACTCGTGTAAATATGATAGGTGGCTCAATCTTGATAAAACATCTTTAAAATCGTAATTGGTACCAACTTGTACCCTTTCGTATAATTCATGAAATCAACAGCCAACCTATGTGCAAATTTGCTTAAATCAAAGTAATACATTCATATAAAACATCAAAATATGATAATCATGCAATTTATTTGCCTTACTACCCTTTTTGTAAATTTTACTCCTATGGGCAATATCGTCTTTTTCATTTTCACCCATGCCCCGATTTTCGTAAAAATTATTATTTCGTTTCTAGATACTTTAAGAAATTCTAGGCCCTGTAAATCCCCTCAAAAATACATATAGATATCTCTATGCACCTACAAAATTCTCTTACCTCGAATCACGTCGAGCGCGTATCTAAATTCCACTGTCGGAGGCTCGTCCAATCCAATTTGCTGCTAATCCAGTCTCTGGGGCTGCAGATAATTATTTATCATGTTAATTTAACCTAATAAATATAATTCTCGCGTTTACTACAGTCGATTTAATTAATTGGGCCGATTTACTCTTATTGGGCCCGATTGCACCTTAATGGGTCTCGACCCATTTTCAAGTCGTTTCTACTTATTAAATCCCTTCTTCGGGTTTACTGGGCTCATTCGGCTTACCAATAATCATCAGGCTTCTTTCCAAACTCATTGGATAGCCCGTATACTATTTACGATAATTACTGTAAAATTTCGAATAATATTCCTTTTTATACAGAATTAATCTGTAAAATAATTTTAACTCTGCATTGAGGACTCAAATTGTCAGAATTAAAATGTACTTACCCAATGTTATGCGGGGTACAAAAATCAGAACTCAATCGACTCTCGTTCGGGCTCTGTCGAAAAACTGCACAATTAGGTAAATCCGGGTTATTTTCCATTAAATATTATATTAAATAAATTTTTGAAATTTACCCGTAGGTCAATATCGACCCTCGGTCAACTTACACGAATCTCAAGTCATCCCCGGTAATTTTTTCTTTCCTTTTTCCCATTTTCTTTCTTTTCTGTTCTTTTCCTTTCCTTCCCTTTTTCCTTTCAGCTAAACAGTGCTATTTTTCTCCCCTTTGCCGTCACCGACGTTTTCGACGGTTTCGCCGGCCACTACCGGTCTCAAAAGGACCGCCTCCTCCTCCCGATCACGTCGGTGGCCTCCGTTCACGCCTAGCTGTCGTGGGTCGTCGGGAATCGGGCCGTTTCTTTTCAGTTTTTCCCTTCCTCTGATCGGCGCGTCTCTGGTGCCAACAGGTTCGTCGGCCTCTCCTATTCCTCCTCGGGTCTTCGTCTGGGTCGTCGATCGCCGGTGGCCGTGGGTCACTCCTTGGGTTGCTATCGGTTTCTGTTTTCCAGCTTTCGGGTTCTTCCCGATTTTCAGATTTCAGCCTTTTATTATTATTATTATTATTATTTATAATTTATTTTATTATTATAATAATCATTAAAATAATCAAAGATATTCTAAAAATATCTACTAATTTCTATATTTATTTATAATTAATTAATTTAATTAATTAAATTTATTTATTGTATTTTAACTCTTTTTTCGGTATGATTTCTTTGTATTTTAGGGATATTGTCCCGAGTGACTTTTCGGTATTTTTAAAAATTTCGGATCTTGATCAATTGGACTCAAAATTTTATAATTTCCTCATTATTGATCAAGATATCTTAAATCCTTATTTTTAATTAAAATTCTCTTATCGAATTTATACCGGATTTCGATCTTTTGACCATTTTACCCTTGCACTTGTTTCGGAACCAATTTAACTCGACTTTCCTTCATACACCCACTATCTTTTCTTATTTTAATTTCGTATTTTTGGTCAACTTAATTTCGATCCCTTTCGTTTGACCTATGGTCATCTCGGCCCGTATTTGGCTACATGCACATTCACCGATATTTCGTTTTTATTCTATTTGCAAATTTAATTCACTCAAAGCTCTTCTTATGATTCAATTAATATGTGGAAGTGTACATCATGAATCATAAGGAAATGTATCAACAAGAAATAAAAAGTGGGTCTTACATGGTTACTTTTCATAACATTAATATTAATGCCTAATCTCCATAAACTATTTTAAGCTGTGATGTGTTGTGAAAATGAGATGATGATTTGATAATTTTGTAATTTTAATCATATGTTTTTAAATATGTGAAATTGTTCCATAATTATATTTATGCTTTGATTATTATATTAAATCTTAATGCACTCCTTACTGAGCTAGTTAAAGCTCACCCCCACCCTTTCCTTCATCCTCTCGAATTATCTACTGTAAGTACCCGTACCTGCTGCGTATGTGACATAAGCTGGTGGACAAGACTCTTCCCAGACTATTGCTTATACACGCTTAAGGTAATATTCATTTTGTATCCATACAGTACACGTAGTGCAGACACTTGTACATAAGTTTGAGTTGGGATGTAATTGAGTCATATATGTATATAAATTCGATAAGTGGGTCACTTTTTGATACCATGTGATGCGATACAATGAATGTTGATGCTTTGAGAGATCCATGGATTGTTTGTTAATGAAATGAAAGTTTAAAAATAACTGGATTGTGGCTATTGAATTACTTTTGAAATTTGCAGGAGGATAGTGATAAACATAAGGGGAGATGCTGTAGGATTTTTGTTGGAAAACAACATAAGTATAATCGAGTATAAGAAGTTTAATAACGAATAGATAAGAGATAAACTGACATTGTACAAGAATGCACCATGTAACGCCCCGGAAGCGCGAAAAATAGGGCAATTTTTTTCTACTCAGGTTGTATTCCTGTACAGTGTAGGATACTTCTTTCTTTCTTTATTTATTTTCTAGTTTTCGTATATTCCAACCACCTCATGCGTTAAATAGTAAGTAACATCTACATATTAATTGTTTCTTGAACGTTTACCTACTAATCCATAAAAACAGTGATTACATCCCGTAATAATTATACACCCACATATCTGTACATTATACATGTCTGGGAATAAACATCTGTTATTATACCTGAACAAGTACTTCGTAGATAGCTGCGTAACACTTACTGCAGGATATCTGAGATGGAGAAAAAGGGGGTGAGCTTCTGGGGAAAAGCTCTGTAAGGAATATGTTTAGAATAATTCTGACTATATAAAGCATGTGAAAAATCATGCAAGTATACTTTCATACTTTACTTCTGAAAATCAAATCATAAACTTACTTGAAAAATAATCATTCAATCGTACGTATAAATTCTATTTCGTACGTAAAGCATTCATACAGGAAAATATCATAAATGCATATACTTTCCTTTTTAATACCATGAATGTCTTTTCATCTGAAAACATAAAACATGTTTTCTTTCACTAAATCATCATGTAAATCTTTATCTGAAAGCATAAATCATACTTTCTTTCATGAAAACATCATCATGCATAGTTTTCTTTCATGAAATATTCATCATACATTATTCATTTCGTAAAATCATCATATAGATCTTTTCATCTGAAAACGTAAAACATGTTTTCTTTCATGAAAACATCATCATACTTTCTTTCATAAGAACATCATCATTCTTTCTTTCATAATCATCATCATACTTTCTTTCATAAAGACTCATAATTAAAACATGGAGACTAGGCTATATCTGAGTCATGCAATATACGTCATCCTCCGTAGAGGGTCATAATCATACCGATGGCCATGGTGGGGCTGTAGACTGGATCAGGGTCGTACAGCAAATCATAATCATAAACATGGGTAGTATCTTCTCATTCTTATCATATACTAGCACATAGCTAGGGCACGGGCACCGATGGCACTCGCCGTGCGGGAAACATTCTTCCGTGCTGCGCGGGCACGAGATACTACCAGAAATCATCATCACAGACCACGAGTAGCGAGTCAACCACCACACAGGTGAAGACAAGCGCTATAAGGGTCCTACGTATCGGCATCTCAAGTGGCGGAGCCGGAGCGCCACGAGTAGTTGCCATGCATATAAATAGCCTTCTAGTCTCAAAATCTCTTTTTCTTTTCTTAAATACTTTCGGAAAACATCAAAATTTCCGTTGAAACATGAATATAAAGTCATATAGAAAACTATAAAATATTCATGTGTTTCATACTCTATAAATCATTTCATAAAACGAAACATACTTCATCAAATCGTTTCATGAGCATAAATATGTTTTGTAAATCATTTATAAATCCGAATATACTTCATAAATCATTTCATAAATATAATTATGCTTTATAAATCATTTCATGAACATAATTATATTTTATAAATCATTTCATGAATGTAAATAGGTCAGAATTAAGCTAAATTACACCCCTTACCTCGTAAACCTTAGGGCAGTGCAAAATCGTCAGGTCTCGGGATTACCTCGATTTGCGTGCCAAATTCCTGAGCTGCCCAAAACGATACCAATTCATCATATATTGATCAATTTCATCTTAACATACTCAATTTTAATTTATCTTCTCAAAGTTTGACCAATTTTGACTTTTCAGTCAACTTTTTCAATTTTCTCGGTTTTACCGATTTAAGTCCCGTTTTTGGCCAATTTCATTATTTTAATTTCTCATTTCATTACTTCATTAACCTTATGACTCATTCAAGTCCATAAATCATGTTGGTCACTTTGCCAAATTTTCAATTCTTTCACTTTTCGGTTTTACACTGAGTTAAGCTATAAATCGGGCTTTCTCGGTATAAATTTAACCGTTAACAACCTTAGATCCATCAAATTTCACCACAAACACATCAACACTATTCTGTCCAGATCTCAAATCCTTCATATAAATTAAATCATCCAATTCCACTTAACTAAAAACCTTCCAAAAACATCAAATAACAACATACATGAATTTTATCATCATCCATCAATTTTACCTCGGGTTTGACCAAGGTTGACCACGTTTTTCTTCCACAAAATTGATCATCAACTGAAATTAAACATGTATATAGCTCAAAACCACGAAAAACTAGCTCAAAAACCGATCAAAGAATGAAAAATCTTAAATTCCTCACTTACCAAAAACAGGGCAGATTCGTCGACCATTTTTCTTTTAAGTTTTTCACCTAGCAAATGAACTTATTTATGGCTGAATTTTTTATATGTTATATAGTACTTGTAGAGGAAGATTTTATCCTTCTTGGCCGACACCTGAATCTGTCCGGAAGGTGGCCAGAAAAATCTCACAAGGAGGGTAAAGGGACGACACCTGGAGCAACTTGGAGGATTGATTGCTCTCGGTCTAGAAGTCTGATGGGGTTGATTTTTATGCCCATTTGAAGTTCTATAAGTCTAATTTCAGACTTGAAAAACTTGGCTCAAATTGAATACCGGAAGGTCTTCAAAGTTGACAAAATGTGGGAGTTGGTCAGAAATCTGAAGCAGGACAGATTTTTGTTCTCCTTTGGAAAATTCCAAAAAAAAATCATTCTAGTTTTATTTTCTCCAAATTTCCACTTCTCAAGTGCTATAATATGTCCCTAGTATGTTTCATAAACATTTTGGGTTCACTTGTTTAAGAAAAATTTCCCAATTGAGTCCATTTTGCGCGATTTAGTCAATACCGAGCAAAATGACTTAAAGTTTTCAATTTACCTTAAAAATTAATTTGATCCCTGAAACCTCCATATTTCCACTTGATTTTGATTTTTCAAGTCAATTTCAACTTATATAAATTTTCTATGGCCTCGGAATAATTTTCGTGAATTTTATGAATTTAATCCGAATTTATTTCTAATTCCGAGCTCATTTGCTCGGTTTAGTATAAAACTCGAACCTTACTAACTTTTTCACTTCCAATACCTTAATTTTTTATTTCTAAACATCATTTCATGATCATACATGAAATTCTTAAGAAATTCTCGGGTTTCACACACCATGAGTAGGAAGTTAAGAAAAAAAAAACTAGCCCTCAATTCTACGTTTTCGGGATGTTACACTAATATCAATAATTTTCTTTTTAATTTATTACTAATGACCTACATAGTTTTTTTTTTAGCTTTACTCTTTAATGACACTATTGATATTTAATTTTAAATACCTATATATATTTTTGGTGCTAGACCCCTCAGTATTAGGAAGCCACTTTGGGCCCCGACTAAATCCGGAATCAAGCAGGGTCGGGCCCCATTCGAGTTGTGGCTCTCCTAGCACTGTCTTCTTCATCCACAAAACTTGAACCTGAGATCTTGTTTAAGCAGTATTGAGTTCCTTCCATTCAGACCAACAGATGTTGCAATACCTATATATTTTTTTACCTTTACTCATTAGTGAGGTAACATTTTGCAGTTAACTTTTATATATAAATATAAATAAATAAATAAATAAATAAATATATATATATATATATATATATTTGTAGTTAACAACGTCTTAATCAAGTGATAGAGAAAAAGTTGTAACATATTACAAGATTTGAATAAAATCTAATCAATCCAATCCACTACCTCAATTATTGAAAAAAAAATTATATATTAAGAAGCATTATATATATGGTTTATAAAAAAAAAATTTATATATATATATATATATGGTTATATATAAACCATATATATAACGCTTCTTAATATATACATTTTTTTTAAATAATTGAGATAGAGGATTGGATTGATTGGATTTGATTCAAACCTTGTAATATGTCTAAATAGAAGGAACTCGATACCGCTTAAACAAGATATCAGGTTCAAGCTTTGTGACTTTCCCAGCACTATTTTCTTATTTAAGCGGTAGAGTCACAAAGCTTGAACCTGAGATCTTATTTAAGCGGTATCGAGTTCTTTCTATTCAGACCAACAGATGTTGCAATACCTATATATTTTTTACCTTTACTCATTAGTAAGGTAACAATGTCTTAATCAAGTGATAGAGAAAAAGTTGTAACATATTATAAGGTTTGAATCAAATCCAATCAATACAATCCTCTACCTCAATTATAAAAAAAAAAAAATTATATATTAAGAAGTGGTATATATATATATATATATATATATATATATATATACATCCAATAACCTCTTGATCAAGTGATTAAAAAATTGTGATATATTGTAAAATTTGAATTTGAATCCAAACAAACACATCCTTTTCCCCAACTATCAAATATTTCCCTTATAACAAAAATGAAAAAAGAAAATTTATATAAAAAATATTAACATATTGTCCATGAGATAAAAAGCTGTTTATTTATTAATCTTTAACAAACAATCACAAACAAAGAGAAATGTGATTCAATCATTTATATTCTTGAATAAACTTATTTAAGATTTGTTTAAAACTTATTCGATTAATGACTTATTTTGTTTTCGTCTCTATTCAATAATAATAAGTTTTAAAATTGTATATTTACTCATATCATTTTAATATGTAATTAATAAAATTAAATATTTATGTAAATTTTTTTATTAACGTCATATATATTAGAGTGAATATAACTTATTTGTATAACTTTTATTTTTATTTAATGTTTACGAATATTTTCATTTAACGTTCACAAATAAGTTTTTGTGCACATATTCATTTAATATTTTTGACGTGTATTCATTAACATATTCATTTAATATTTATGGACAAATTTAACAAATACCAACAAAAAACGAACAAACCCGAACATAATTCTTGTTGGATTAATGAAAATTAATCATCATATAATACACCGCCCTGAAACTCGATATTTGAATTGAAAGACAGCAATGATACCTCTTGTGAATCCTGCGAGAGTCTCCACAAAATATACAGCAGTAGTTGAGAAAAGACCGTTCAGCCAACATACCTAGGAGCCTTGAAATGGTGTGTCTAATGTCGAAAAACGAAATTGTGAATGTCTGTCTGATCATTAACAAAAATACACAACTAGAGACAGAAATATAGCATTTATTCAGAACAACGCGCAAATAATAAAGGAATCTCCCACCGTCAAACACGCACCAGATTGAAAACCCACAAATCCTAGGAAAGAACATGCAGACTAACATCAAAAAATAATATCTTCGTCCTTCTCCATGCCAGCAGATAGCACACTGTGAGCTGAATTTATTGAAACCCCTTTTTGCAAGGAAATCTTCTCTGCTAACTTATCCTCCGCAAACTCCTTGGCAGCTGCAAGCTGTCTCTCTATTTCCCTCTTCTTATAACCTTGTATCTTCTTTAACCTGAAGAAATCCTCCCTTTCAAGCTCATCCAACTCTCCCTTAATATAACCTATCGTATTCTCCAATCTTGGCTTCACAACATTCTCTAAAGCATTAACCCTACGATTTGTGGTCTTGATTGCCTCATCAAGTGTTAAGAATGATGTTTGAAGAGAAGCAAGCTCAATTAGAACCTCAATTGCTTTCACATAAGCAGCACGGCACTGTTGGACCTGTTGTCCACCTCTGGCCAAACCAGTCAGATCATTCTTGGTCTCACCCTCGGTAAAATACTCAAACTTAGGAAGCTTCACTCCAGCTACATTCTCTTGTCGGGATCGAACTTTAAGAGAAGCATTTTGAACATTCTCAAGGACAACGTGTTTGATGTTCTCACCAGCAACATATTTAGCCTCAGTTAGGGTAAACGAAGAGGTTTTCATAATTTCTCCCATTGATTCTTTTGTGGAGACTATCTTTTTAAGAATCTGACGAAACTGTACAGTTAGGGCATCACTCTTCTTCTTCAGAAGTGCATGACCTCTTGTAGCACCCACAAACCGAGCTTTCATGATTCCAAGCATTGTAACAGTTGGAACCACATTTAAGCGCTGGCTTTGACCGGACATTTTCCAGATATCTGATCCAAGAGAAAATGTAGGAAGGATTAATAAAAAGAAATTAAACAATGAATACTACTTAGCATACCTTCAAACAGAAGGAAATTAATACAAAACTCGGTAATTTTTCAACTCAAAACCCATAAAAGTATATAAAAAAAAATTGAGAAGAAGAAAAAGAAAAGAAACACTCAACAATTTTTGAGTGTCTAGTCTATGTTCATTCCACCATATCAAGTAATAACCACCCAGCAAAAGTCCACTTACAATGCAGCATCACAAGCAAAACCTATAACCAATCATGGACAAAAAAAAAAAGCCGATCTAGAATATGAAAACAATCCCCAAGCACTACCAGAAAACAGTGTGATCGCGAGTTTCTAAGATTCATGATCGTCACTCATGGCTCAAAAAGGAGCATCCAAAATTCAAGACCGACACTAGGATTCAAAAGTGATTGTTTAAGATTCATAATCAGATACTAGGACTCAAAGGAATATCGATCACAATATATCTTCAATATTAGATTCGAAACACACCAAATAAAAGAAATGAAGGATTGGGCTGATTGAACTCAATCCAGTAAGGCTTCAATTTATATTATATTTTTTTAAAATATACCTTTTTAACTTAATGATCGAAACTTCTTGCTTTAAATAGAATTGAATAAGGAAATGGAACCAGATTCGAGAATTTCTAATCAGAAGACGAAATTTTTCCTTTTAATTTCCTAAAAACTAACCAATAAGTTTTCAGACCTAACCGAAAATTCCACTAATCAAACACTAAAAAAATAGCCGAAATCAATTATCAAATAATTCTTTTTTATAGAAAACGAAATAGAGATCTAAATAGGGCTTGAATGAAATTAAAGGAGGAATTGGGAATCGAGGAAGAAAGTTAGACAACCTGAGAGAGGACGTTGTCACCGATAAACAGAGCAGAGATTCACCGCTGGCCTTTGAACTTGGAAGAACGAAGTTTGCCGTGCGATGTAGCTTTTCCTTTTCGGTATTCTGCGTTTGATTTTGATGTCTCCGTTAAACGTGATAGAGGAAGGTGCGGTTTAAATAGGTGGGTCCCAAATCAGCTTGGCCATTTTTGTCTGAGATTTGGCACCTGATTACTTTGTCGGATCCACTTTAATGCACGGAGTTTTTATTAAGAACATGACCCGACCCGATATTATCCATGTTCTAATTTTGCTCGTTCCGATTTGATCCGGTTAGCACACGGTTATATATATATATACTACGTCCATTGATTTGATGCTACGTGGTAAATTTTTTCTTTTTGTAATGGTACAATAAATATAATTAGCAAACACAAGTTAGGAAAAGTGAATTGAAGAGAAGGTTAAGGCAACCTGTAGGATCTCCCCTCATTTGCTACCGCCTTAGTTATCCTATTGACCTGCACTGCTAGTGGATGCCATGCATTCATTGAAGAAGAAAAAGCTGAAACCGGATGAGGTAATAAGGCGAATATCATGGAGTGCAGGTCGAAGTTTCTAGTGAGGTTGAATACTCCCTTCAATAATGTTCTCTCATTGGTTCTTATCATTCCTGCAAAAGACTTCTCTAGCTCCCAAGCTGTATAGTTTGAGAACAACCAGTCTCACCAAGAGGATGTGCGCCAGTTGCTTGGTGGACACATCCATACTCCTGCAAAAGATAAAAGTTAGTCCAGTAGGTGATCTAATAAGCGCATTGGTCCCGAACCATTGGTTCCTATGATTTTTCTACACTCCTAAAAGGATAAGCCATGGAGAAATAACGTGACCCTGAATATGATTAATCGCGAATGGGGAATCTCTTGTTAGATAAGGTGCTTCCTTTCTCGGCTGATGATTTCCTTTGAAAGCCTCCCATATATGTCTTAACGAAGCTAAGTGGTGATGCAGGACTTTCATTGGGTTAGGTTTAACATCCTTAAAGATGCAATTATTCCGATGCAACCATAAGGACCAAAGAATGCAGAAAAACTTGCTGTAGAAGCCAAAAGTAACTTCGTTGTTAATATTTCTATTGTGTAGAATCTGTCTAATCCACACAGTGAGGTTCACTAGTTCCAAGCGATCCACTCTAGTAGAAAGGTCAGAGGCAAACCATACCGCTCGCGTTATTGGGCATCGCACAAACAAATGGTCAATAGTTTCCTCTTCCTGGTTGCAAACAACACATAACCTTTAGTGCCTCTATTACGTTTTGTTAGTTCACTAACCGAGAGACAATTATTGCATAATTTCCACAAGAAAATGAGTTAACTATATGGAGCTATAAATGCATCGAACTCCCTAGGGCTTTATATTACGTTTTGATGTTGTTGTATATACTTCTATATAGTTGGAATTTTATATATATATATATATATATATATATATATATATATATATATATATATATATATATATTTGGAGGTCATGAATGACCATTTAGCTGTGTATGCTTTAAATTGTGGATTTGATTGGGATATAGTGAACTTCGATCTTTTGCAGATGTTCTATCCAGAGAAATATCTCATTATAAGAAAGGATATCAATTTGTTTCTTGACATTTTATGAGATGTATTGATTGGTTGATTAAATTTGATGGAAATGGAAAGTTATATAAAAATTGTGATGTCATCTCGGTTTGTCTCCCTTTTAATCGATTCATGATTTAGTTTCAAGTAATCATGCAAATGTTATCATTAGATTGCCTAAAACATCAATTTACATCACAGACTATATAACAGTGTACATTGTGCAAAATATACCAAAAGTGTGTCTATATACATCACCTTGTTAAAAATACCTCAAGGTACTACAAACGAAGAACTCGGAGGCTTTATAGACACCCGCGACTATCAACAAGATCCTTGAGGCTCAATCTGTGAAAAGAGAGAGGGGATGAGCTCGGGAAGCCCAATAAGTAATTATATAAAACAAAAAACAGTAGTAAAATCAGTTTGCAAACCTTGCATATTGAGTGAAAATTTTTCACAAATAAATATAGTGATGCATTGCATAAATCTCAAATCATCAAAAGCATGCAAATAGTGAGTCGACTATTAAACCAATATCATGAATGAAACATAATGCGAAGTGAGCAAAAAATCATCATGAAAGAATATACATGCTAGGTTTATCCATTGGGCACTGTAGCTATCAGTGCATCAAACTCTCTATCTCTTTATAGGGTATCTCTTTAAATTGGTTGGGAAAAGAGTTAACTATAAGTAGTAAGTAGTGTGAGTGTGTTTTCGTTTATATGAGACCATGGCATTAACCTAAAGTAGCCGATTTTGGTGTGAGTGGTTAGTCTTGTTATTTAAAAAAAAAAAAGCCTCAATTTGAGAACTTTGTTTAGTCAATCTGAATTTAAATTTAATCTACTTAATTTCATTAAAAAATTTACAATCCCAATTAAATTTGAATATGAGTTTATTCAAGTACAAATTGATTAAATTTAAATTGATTCGAATTTAATTCCATTTAAATCCAAATTAATCTAAATTCAAATTGCTTCGAATTCGACTTGATTCAAACATAAATTAATTTAAATTAGAAATGACCTAATTTTAGTTTAAGTCTAATAATAAATATTTAAATGTTATAATTAATAACCAACAACTATATTGTGAAAAGAATATAATTCTTTTCCAATAAAATAAGCGTCATATTTTTTAAGGCTAGTTAAACATAAATATTCAATTTTATGATTCATTCATTTGCATTCAACCATAAACAAAAATCTCGAAGAGTTAACTCAAAATCATTGCAACATCCTACTTATCACCAAGTACAAGAACCCCCATCAATTATACTTTATGCCTCCAATTACTACATAAAAAAGCGAAGAGGAATTTTGAAGAAAAAAAAGTATTATAATCTATTATAATATAGGGATCACTAGATCACTTCATACATTTATAATTGGAAATCTATATAACCTATATATTAAAGGTGAGCGCTGAAAATTAAAGGAAAATATTATTTTTTTTCTTATGATGACACGTCATTAGAACCAATTTTTAGTAACTTTGAAAAAAATGTTCGTATTATGGGTAAATTTAGAAAAGCAAAATTTTGATTTATTGAAGTTTCTAGTTTATTCTCCACACCTCAATTTGTGCGCCTCTTCTTTTTTGTTTTTTTTTTTTTTTTTTGGCTTCTGAACTGTTATGGCTTCCATGGTATAGTTGTGTCTCATTGAAAACTGAAATCAACCTGAAATAGTAGAGGTTTTGTTTCCTCTTTTTGTCTTTTACCCTTTTCATGTTTAGGTTTCATTTTCAGCGTTTTGCCCACCATATCTAGTATATGGAAAATATAGAAGAATCAACAAAAGTAATAATGGAGAACTTAAGTTGAAAAATGCAAGGGATTTGATAAGAGAAAAAACAAGTCCCAAGCCTTAAGTTCCAGAAGAAAGAAGATCAAGAACAAGAGAAGAGAGATTAGGAAACTCATGTATTCTTATTGATGATTGTAAAATTACATCTTATTGTATTTATACAACTATTTACCTCATTCACTGTAACTAACTTGGTTAATAGCAATAACAGTCTTAAACTACTTTTTGCTCCAAAGTATTACAATCCAACTAACTAACTAACTAACTAACTATAATTGATACTAACAACATCTAACTAACTAACTAAATTCAATAACTTCTACTTCCTAGCTTCTTGTGTTCCAGCTCAACAACTATTAGCTCTAGTTAGTAGCCATTAGCTCCAACTCAGCTTATTAGTTCCAGCTCGACAGCTTCAGTTTCCCTTTTAGCTTAGCATCACAACTAACATGTATCAATCCCCTTCCCTTAAACAAAGGCTTGTCCTTGAGGCTGAAAATTTGGAAACTTTTACTATGAATCTTATAAAAATTCTCAAGAAGCATCTTCTAAAAATGAATTAGTTCAATGGATTAAAACCTTTATAGCAGCCTTATCTCTCCTCTTTTTACCATGCATATGTTTAACACTTACAAAGGTTCTTATATAGGATTATCACTAAGAATAGTAAACTGAGATCTTAGGAGATCATATGGTCCAATTCTCCTTTTCAATTGTGAAACATGAAAGACAAGATATAATTTAGATTCTTGCGGTAAAGCAAGTTTGTAAGCAACCGCCTTATCTTATCAAGCACTTGATAGGGTCCAAAATACCTTCGAACAAGTTTTTGGAACTGCCTGTCAATGTTGTCTAAATGGTTGTAGCTTAAGGTATACCCAGTCACCTATTGCAAATTGTATATCAATACGATGCATATCAGCTTGTGCCCATTCATTCTATTTCTAGCCTTGTTCAAATCAAATTTTAACAAAGCTATGATATTCTCTCTGTCTCAAAGTTGAACATCCCTTTGTTATATTATTGAACTCTCGGGTAAGTATGGTAAGTGAATTAGAGGGGCATAATCATATAATGCTTCAAATGTTGTCATTGAAATAGATGAGTGAAAAGAAGAGTTGTACCACCATTCAACCAAAGCTATCCACCTTGCCTAAGACTTTGGCTGAGTACCTGTTAAACACTTTAAATAATATTAGCATATTAGGTGTATTTTTCAACAACTACCACTAGCACATCCTTCCCTTTTGAGAATGGCAACCTTTTTCACAAATTCCATACTAACTTATGTCCAAGTTGAATATAGTACTAGTAATGGTTGTAACAAACTTGGGTTAGCTACTATTTCATATTTGTACCATTGACAAACTTCACAACTCCTTATGAACTGTATGATTAATTTTTGTATATTCCAATAAAATATTGTAGTTAGTCTTTTTACTATAACCTCCATTTTATAATGCCCACCAATATTGCCTTCATAAAAAGGCTTAATAAGCTTTGTTTGAGCTAAACATCATTGCCAACTACCATTCTACCTTGTTTTGTTAATCTATGACTATCCCAAGTTAAAACAAAATCTTTAGTTGGATTCTATTCTAGTTGATGTAATCATTCAGCTATCATCCTATCATTCTGCCAACTTATTTGGATTTCTTTAAACAAATCTGAAGAAATACTAGAGATTGTCAGTGTCAACAATTCTCCAGAATAAATTCTTGATAAAGCATCAGTTGCAACATTTTCTTTTGCCTTCTTATAAATCATGTCATAGTCATACATCATTAGCAGCTATATTCTTGGGAATTCGTATTTCTATTAGAGAGGTCATAAATGCTCTAAAGTTAGGAGACAATCTTTCATATGAGATAAAGTTTCCAATAGGATGTTGGGTGCATAATCTTACACCCTTTCTAAAAACTATTGGTTTGTTAAGATCATTAGTAGTCTGAACCAAAATTGATTTAGTAAGAGTATTAGAAGTGTCACCTATATGAGTATTCTGACTTTCATGACCTAGTTCATATTCTTGGTTTTACCATGCAATATGCGGCCCTCTATCTCGCTTTGAGCTTTTTGTTTCTTAGAATAGACAAGTAATTCTTTTCCTTTCACCTGTTTAGTAAGGTTAGTATCTAGGTTGTTTGAAGAATCAGGTTTTGGTGTAGTGTTTAGCTCAATGTGTGGTTTAACCAAGTTAAGAACCTGTGTTGGAGAAGGAAAGGACCAAGAAGGCTCAAGCTAAAGAAAGTCAGTTATATCCCAAAGATGATATTCCCTAGTGATGGGTTCCCTCCCTGAATATTAGATTTGGAATAATATCATTGATCTTCAAAGAAAGTGACATCCATGAAGTTATAAAATATCTTTGTGGAAAGGAATAGCTTTTGTAGCCTTTTTAGTGTGAGGAGTAACCAAGAAAAAATACATTTCGTGGCTTTTGGGTTTAACTTACTGCCATGTTGTTAATGGATGTGGATAAATGTTGCGCAACTAAAAACTTTGATAGGAACGTTAGATACAAGACAAGTGTAAGGATAAGTGGTTAAGAGTTTATTGCATGGTGTCTAGAAGTTTAACACACGAGATGGCATCCGGTTAATGAGATAAGTGGCTGTAAGAACAGTCTCTCCCTAAAACTGTTTTGAAACATGGGTTGTCATCATTAAGGATCGAGCAACTTTCAAGATATGCCTATTCTTTTGTTTAGCCACTCTATTTTTCTAAGGAGTGTCAACGCATGAACTATGATGTATGAGGCCTTGCTCTAGAAGGTATGAGCTAAGTTTTGAATGAAAGTATTTCCTCCCATTGTTTGTTTTAAGTACTTGAATTCTTGCCTAGAATTGCATTTGTATCATATTGCTGAAATTCTAAAATATTTATCCCACTTTAGATTTTTCTTTCATAAAAAAGACCCAAGTGATCTGTGTGTGATCATCGATAAACGTGACAAACTATCTAGAATCCATGATGTTATTTATCCTAGATGGCCCCCAAATGTCACTATGTATCATTGAGAAATGGTGAGAAGGCTTATAAGATTGATTTGGATAGGAATTACGAGTATGTTTAGATAATTGGCAAACTTTACATTAGAAAAACTTTTCATGATTATTGATCAGAAGAGGAAAAAGTTTTCTTAGATACACAAAGTTTGGATGTCCAAATCAATAGTGCCATAACATTACAGCACTATCCTTATTGTTATTTAAGGTAAAAACTACACAAGAAATCTTTTGAACTGTCTTTTCGAGCACATCAACTCGCAGAATATAAAGATCCGCACACATCCTAACATTGCCAATCGTCTTCCCCGAGTCCAAAAGTTGAAATTCACACATATTTGGAAGAAACTTAAAAACACAATTGAGATCCTTGGTTAACTTGCTTATAAACAGAAGATTGCAATCTAAATTTGGAACAAACAAAACTGAATCAAGTGCTATGTCTTTAGATATCACAACTGAACATATACCAACCACCTGAGAGTATGTTCCATCTACAACTCGTGTCGTGGTATTATCATGACTAGTAGTATATTTATGAAACAACGTGACATCTACTATCATATGATTAGATGCTATCGCATCCACAGCCCATGACTGTATATTTCCTTGTTTAGCACTAAAAGCTATTAGGAATTTACCTTTTTGTGCAACAAAGGCAATACCAATCAGAGCTAAAACATTTTAGAGAGATTCTTGAGGTATCTTCTACAACATCTCCATCTGATCTTTGCTGAAAGGACTCGGGTCACTTAGTGTTTAAGTTTCAATTATGGCAATGTTTCCCCTGCTATCTTTGTCCTATGAAGAATAAGATTTCCAATCAACTGGTTTGCAGTGAATTTTTCAACATGTCTCCTTAGTGTGAGTAACAATAGGGTCAGGAATTGGCACAGTTTTAGAGGTGACACTCTTTGTGCCACTGGTCATTGCTGATTTGGGTTTTTGGTCATGGCTGGTATGGTTGTTTCAAGATATCTAAGAGAAGAAGTGGCTCTGATCTTACTTTGATGCCACGAAGAAAATTAGGAAACGATCTAGTATTTTTATTTCACTATTCCTTCATAAAATACAGCCTAACTCATATAGTATAAATAGCTGAAAAGACATGCCTCAAACACCTAGGTTATTCTAAAACAGAAACTAAATTATTGCAGAGATATTCTCCTAAAGATCAAGAAGAATATATGCTAGCAAAGGATAATTATTAGCCAGATATCTCTCTTGAAAGTCAGGAGCTTATCTACTAACAAAGGAGAAAAGAAATCCTCTAGAATTCTACATAAACTTTATAGATCAATACAGAAAAATTATTTAAAAAAAAAAAAACAATTGTGCAGATGTTAGACAAAATGCATAGTTTGAGGTAAAAATTCAATATCTTTTTATGAAAAAATCAGATTTTAGTTTCGTTTGATATATTAGAAAGTAGACTCAATAACCTTTCCAAGCATAAATAATTGGTATATTTAAACTTTACATATCAATACAAAAAATAAAATAAATTCATTGTTAGAGCTCAATATGTATATTCAATTAGTCATTTTTTTGTATTTATTTATAAAGTTTAAATATTCAAATTATAATACTAATTTAGGAATCAATACGTTACTTCAATTTTGTATTTTAAATTTAATTTATTTTTAAACAAAAAATAACAATGAAAAATAGATATTTTTTTAAGTAATTCAAAAAAATGTTTAGAAAATCGAAAAGTATGATTTGAATTAATTTAATAATTTTTACTTTATAACTATAGCAAATTAGAATTTGTGCACGCGTTGCTACGGGATTTTGCCACTTTTTTTCGATATTAATCATTCAATTAAAACAGTATAAGAAAGTAAAATTAAAGAAAAAGTGTAGATTTGCTCAAAGTTTTAACAACAAATAGAAGTAACGGTGTGTTAGACCCTAACTACTTGACCAGGCGCCCAGCTTGCAAGGGATCGACTGGGGGCGCTGTGACGAGTGCGGAGCACAGGAAAGCTTTGCACGGGGTGCAACGGGACGTGCACGGGGTGCAACAGGCAAGACAGGCACTTGGCTTGGGCGGATTGCCAAGCATGAAACGGAGACGCTAACAGACGATGATCGTAGTTTACGGGTGGCAAGCTAGGCAAATCCTTAAAAATCGGGATAAGGATAAGGATAAATGCGGGTCATAAGCCGAGATAAGCGGAGAAGTCTTGGCAGACCGAATCACTGGAGATTATCACAGATATAAACTCTGAAGAGCATTGAGGTGGCGATCATCCGGAGAGTCCTTAGTTTAGTAGGAATTAATCCTATAGAGTTTCTGTTGTAATCAAACTCAGTTGCCTACGTGAGGGGGATGTCCTCACTTGCCTATATAAACCCCAGAGGAGGGGGTAGAATATTCATTCAATCATTATTCAGTGAGAGAATCATTCAGGGAGAAAGAGAGTGATAGCTAAGAGCGGTCTTCTTGGCTAAGTTTGTAATCTTTTTATTGCGGATTAATAGAAAGGCTCTTTTCTCTAAAGCTTGTGTTCTTCGCTTTATTTGTATACTTTGTCAAGTCCTTTTCCTGCTCGAGTGTTATATCGCTGCGTATTGACCCGGATTTGGGTTAGTGTAAAGATTGGCTGTACTAAAGTTGCGGGAAACTTAGGCCATCACTGGGAAAAGTTCTATAGGAGAGAACGACCCTGTGACAATTTGGTATCCGAGCTGAGTTTTGGATCATGGCACACGAGTTGGCTGACAGAGTTGCTGTACTTGAAGCAATAGTGGGCGTACCGCAAGAGAGGCGGGTACAATGGCTGAGCAAATTCAGGTCATGGCAGGCAGTGTCCAGGAGTTGACACAGCTGGCATTCGACATGCAGAAGGAGCATGCTAATCGCTACACCAACATCATGCAGCATGTTCGTGATCTATCGAAAAAATTTGAGATGCAGTTAAATTCCCTGAAGGCTGACGTTTTACTGATGAAATGCGCAATGACTGCTACAGACCATGGGGAGGCGTCTAGTAGTAGTAGGGGAGGTGATAGTAGCGATCTTCAGAAGAAGATCAAGGTGCCTGAACCTAAGGAGTTCGCAGGAGTTCGCAATGCAAAGGAGCTTGAGAATTTTCTTTGGGATATGGAGCAGTACTTCAAAGCTGCCCGAATACCGGAGCAGGACCAGGTTACAATCACTAGCATGTACCTCTCGGGTGATGCTAAGCTATGGTGGCGAAGCAGACTGGTAGATGACGATAGTGCTGGTCGTCCGAGGATTGAAACATGGGATGCACTGAAGAAGGAGTTAAGGGATCAATTCCTTCCCTTGAACGCGGCATGGGTCGCGAGAGAGGCACTCAAGAAATTAAAGCACACGGGTTCTGTGCGAGATTATGTCAAGGAGTTTAGCTCTTTGATGTTGGACGTCAAGAATATGTCAGAGGAGGATAAGTTGTTCAACTTTTTCTCAAGACTTCAGCCATGGGCTCAGGCTGAGTTACGTAGGTAGAACGTGAAGGATCTGCCACAGGCAATTGCGGCTGCAGACAGTTTGGTGAATTACAAACTGGGTTCTTCTTTGAACATTGGGGAAAGGAAGAAGAACCATCCTGATGAAAATAGGGGGAAAGGCAAGAAGGACTGGAAGAAGCACCAGAGAAACAAGGAGAAGGCTGAGTCTTCTAAGCCGAGGGGACCGGATCCACCCCAAAGCAAAGGAGATTGGAGTTGTTTCTTATGTAATGGGAATCACAAGGCCCGAGATTGCCCTAGACGGACCAAGTTGGCGGCTCTCATGAGTAAGGAGGATCCGGATGATGAATGTCCAAGAGTTGCCCCGATACAGTTGCTCAATGCTATTCGGACCGAGTAACAAGCTCCTCATAAGGGACTAATGTATGTCAAAGCTGAGGTGAATGGGAGACCGATTCGAGCGATGCTTGATACAGGAGCAACCAACAACTTCGTTTCTTTGAACGCAGTTGAGCATCTTGGCCTGAAAGTCACGAGGAGTAACAATCAGGTGAAAGCAGTAAATTCTAAAGCCCAAGGTATCCAGGGAACGGCTACCCCATCGGTGAAGATAGAGACTTGGCAACAGGATTGTAAGTTCTTGGCTTTACCTATAGATGATTTTGATGTGATCATGGGCATTGAATTCTTTGTACAAGCAAAGGCATTTGCTATTCCACATTTGGGTGGATTGATGATATCTGATGAGACATGTCCAAACTTTGTCCCTGCGGAGAGAGGACAAGGTACTGGGAAGCCGTTGCTGCAGTCGACTTCACAAGTAAATACTAGGTTGAAGAAGGGGGAGACAACCATACTTGCTGCCTTGGTTGAGGTGAAATCAGACCCGGTTGTCGAGGTACAGGATGAAGTAGCGGCTGTGCTAAACGATTACAAGGATGTAATGCCCCCAGAATTACCCAAGGCGCTACCACCTAAGCGCGCCATTGACCATAAGATTGAGTTGGAACCGAGAACTAGACCACCTGCATGAGCACCTTACAGGATGAGTCCTTTGGAGTTGGCCGAGTTAAGGAAACAGCTTGGTGAGTTGTTGGATGCGGGATATATCCAACAGTCGAAGGCACTATATGGAGCCCCAGTTTTATTCCAAAGGAAGCAGGATGGCACACTGAGGATGTGTGTTGATTACCAAGCCCTGAACAAAGTAACGGTCAAGAATAAGTATCCAGTTCCAAATGTCGCTGATCTGTTCGATCGATTGTCGAAGTGGGCATATTTTACCAAGTTAGACCTGAGATCAGGATATTGGCAAGTAAGGATTACCGAAGGAGATGAAGCTAAGACAGCTTGTGTGACGAGGTATGGCTCTTTCGAATTTTTAGTTATGCCTTTTGGTATAACTAATGCACCTGCGACATTTTGCAACTTGATGAATGATGTCCTTTATGAGTACCTGGATCACTTTGTGGTGGTATACCTAGATGATATTGTGGTGTATAGCCAGACGCTTGCAGAACATGTGAAGCACCTCAGGGTGGTGTTCGAGACTTTAAGGAAGCACTCTCTTTATGTGAAAAAGGAGAAGTGTGAGTTTTGCCAGCGGGAGATTATGTTCCTAGGTCACAAAGTTAGCAGTGGGAGAATACGGATGGATGAGAGGAAGATCCAAGCCATTGTTGAATGGCAAGCCCCTGCAAAGGTCCCGGAGTTGCGGTCTTTCTTAGGACTGGCCAACTATTACAGACGGTTTATCAAGGGATATAGCAAGATGGTGAGTCCTTTAACTGATCTTTTGAAAAAGGACAAGAAGTGGGTGTGGTCTGATGAATGTGAGGGGCATTTCGAGAAATCAAGGAAGCAGTGACATCCGAGCCAGTGTTGAGACTTCCAGATTTCAAGCTACCATTTGAAGTTCACACGGATGCCTCAGACCGAGCCATTGGAGGGGTGCTGGTCCAAGAAGGACACCCCATTGCTTATGAAAGTCGCAAGCTGAAGGATGCGAAAATGCGATATTCAGCTCATGAGAAGGAGATGACGACTGTTGTGTATTGTTTGGAGGTGTGGAAGCATTATCTGTTGGGAACGAAATTTGTGGTGGTGACAGACAATGTGGCTAACACTTATTTCAAGACACAGAAGAAGCTGAGTCCGAAGCAGGCACGATGGCAAGAATTCCTTGCAGAGTTCGATTTCACCTGGGTACATAGACCAGGAAGGGAGAACCAGGTGACGGACGCGCTGAGTCGTAAGATAGTCCAGTCTTATGTTGCTTCATTATCCGCTATTGAGACTAACCTGATTGACAGGATAAGGCAGCAGGCATCAGTAGATAAGACTTATGAACAGCTCAGGGAGAACGTTAAATTGGGCAAAGTTCATAGGTATTGGCTCGAGGGGGATTTGCTGTATGCCAAAGGCAATCAACTCTATGTTCCATATGGCAGGGGACTAAGGAAAGAGTTGCTGAAAGAAACCCACGACCCTCAGTGGGCAGGACATCCTGGAGTGGAGAGGATGTTGGCATTATTGTCAAGGACATATTATTGGCCGAAGATGGAGGAAGACATCGAATTATATGTCCGCACATGCCACATATGCCAGATTGATAAAATCGAGAGGAAGAAGCAAGCAGGTTTGCTTCAACCACTGCCTATCCCTGAGAGGATATGGGAATCAGTTTCTATGGATTTCATTACGGGATTTCCGAAGATAAACAAGATGAAATCTATAATGGTGGTGGTAGATCGTTTTTCTAAGTATGCTGTATTCATAGCAGCCCCACATGCATGTACCACACATGAAGCTGCAGAGTTGTTTTTGAATCATGTGGTGAAGATCTTTGGATTGTCCAAGGATATAGTGAGCGACCGGGATACTCGGTTTACTGGGAGATTCTGGACTTACTTGTTCAAGCTGATAGGTTCAGAATTAAAGTTTTCAACGGCTAATCATCCGCAAACAGATGGCCAGACAGAGCGGATTAATGCATTGTTGGAAGAGTATTTGAGGCACTATGTGACCGCGAGCCAAAAGAATTGGGTTAGTTTGCTCGATTCTGCACAGTTTTGCTATAATATGCATAGATCATCTTCCACGGGTATGAGTCCAGCGGAGTTAGTATTTAGACATCAACCTACTACACCTTTGGAAATAGCAAAGACTAAGTCCCAAGGGGAATGCCCAGCGGCATACAGATTTGTGCGAGACCGTCAGGAGTTGATGGAACAGGCTAGGGAGAGCTTGGAGAAGGCACAAAGGAGGATGGTGAAATATGCGGATCAGCATAGGCGGGCACTAGAATTTGAGGTGGGTGACAAGGTGTTACTCAAACTGACGCCTCAGATATGGAGACAAGTCACAGACAAGTGGTATCACAAAGGTCTAGTGCAAAAATACGATGGCCCTTTTGAAGTTATAAAGCGGGTAGGCGCGGTGGCTTATCAGCTGAAACTGCCAGAGAGGATGAAGTTGCATCCTACTTTTCACTTGAGCTTTTTGAAGCCTTACCATGAAGATGTTGATTCGGGGAGACAACAGGTAAGGAAAGCTCCACCTACTGTGAGAAGCCATTTCGAGAAGAAGGTGGCAAAGATACTTGATCGCAAGGTTGAGGGAACTAGTAGGAAGAATCGAAGAACCTACTACTTGGTGCAGTGGGAAGGTGAAGATGAGGCAGACGCTACTTGGGAGAAAGACACTTCTTTGTGGCAATTCGAGGATGAGATCAAGGCGTATTTGGAGCTCATTCCGATGAGGGCATCGGCTTCCTCCGACGGGGGGAGGGTTTGTTAGACCCTAACTACTTGACCAGGCGCCCAGCTCGCAAGGGATCGACTGGGGGCGCTGTGATGAGTGCGGAGCACGGGAAAGCTTTGCACGGGGCGCAACGGGACGCGCACCGAAATAGGCAAGACAGGCACTTGGCTTGGGCGGATTGCCAAGCATGAAACGGAGACGCTAACAGACGATGATCGTAGTTTGCGGGTGGCAAGCTAGGCAAATCCTTAAAAATCGGGATAAGGATAAGGATAAATGCGGGTCATAAGCCGAGATAAGCGGAGAAGTCTTGGTAGACCGAATCACTGGAGATTATCACAGATATAAACTCTGAAGAGCATTGAGGTGGCGATCATCCGGAGAGTCCTAAGTTTAGTAGGAATTAATCCTATAGAGTTTCTGTTGTAATCAAACTCAGTTGCCTACGTGAGGGGGATGTCCTCACTTGCCTATATAAACCCCAGGGGAGGAGGTAGAATATTCATTCAATCATTATTCAGTGAGAGAATCATTCAGGGAGAAAGAGAGTGATAGCTAAGAGCGGTCTTCTTAGCTAAGTTTGTAATCTTTTTATTGCGGATTAATAGAAAGGCTCTTTTCTCTAAAGCTTGAGTGTTCTTTGCTTTATTTGTATACTTTGTCAAGTCCTTTTCCTGCTCGAGTGTTATATCGCTGCGTATTGACCCGGATTTGGGTTAGTGTAAAGATTGGCTGTACTAAGTTGCGGGAAACTTAGGCCATCACTGGGAAAAGTTCTATAGGAGAGAACGACCACGTGACACGGTGTTAGTAGCGTTAGGGAGATGTCAAGTGCTGCATTTAATGGCGACTTCAAATGATTTCAGCGTTTTCTATTTGAAGGTATATTTCACTAAACCATAATAGACTTTCTTTAACTCTATAGAACAAACTTTTGAGTCCATATGAAACCTAGAGACAAACCAGCAATAAGACATAAATTAGTTGGAACAAATAACAATTGATAGTAAGGTTAATATACTATTAAAACCATAGTTATAATCGCCAGACACCATAGCCTCGCACCGCTGAGGAATGGTTTATTCTGTTAAACATTCCAGAACAATATAATCCATTCCTTTCATATAATTCAGGAAGAGATTTTTCAGTTTTATTTGAAGAAAGTAATAAGAAACTAAAGCACTTATAACAGTGTAAAAAAATAACGATAAATAACAAAATGAAAAGACAAAAAAGAAGTGTTGAAAATCTGAAAAAAGAAGTATTAAAAACAAATTAGTAGTTTAAATTTTTTATAAATAAACGATTGCTAGAAGAAGATCACTGGGAAGGAACCCAAATCTCAGTAGTCACTGAACCTCCGATGAGATTATTGTCCCCCTTTTCAACTGTTCAATTATTATTATTATTTTTTAAGCATTTAAATTATTTTTATTTTAATTCTTTCATTTTCTCTTTCATTTTTAATGTTTCATTTTTTAAATATTCATATAATAATTTTAAAATATCTAACACTAGTAGCATTATTTGATATAAAATAATTTTATTAATTTTTAAAATTAATTTATCAATTTTATAAATATAAAATATATATTATAAATTTTATTACATATAAATTTTAATTTAATATTTTAATAATCATTTGCTCTTTTCACTGCACTAATCTCACTACCATGGTTCCGATTGTATCCAAATACATATCACAGCTTCATTACCCAATTTTACCGCTACAATAAGTAATTTCACCTACATCATTGTTCTCAATCTCATTGCTCATCCAAGTTAACCTTACAAAATTAAAATCAGTAAATTACTGTAGTGGTAAGTAGGGATGTAATAGGTACTCTATGAGGAAACTCAGCCTAATGATTAGAAATATTGAGAGTTAGGTTCAATCAGAAGAACGAATCATAGAGACACCGCTTGATAAATGATACACTCTAAGAAGTTCTAAGCTCATTTATCTGTCTCTATGTTGTAAGTGTATCATCTTGTAATGTTGGAGGGTTGATTTTTTAAATCTTAATTAAATCTATAGCTTTTATGAGTAAAATGTGTTAGTTACAGGAGCACTCTTGATAGATTTCACTTGTATGATTATTGGAGTGGAGCCACTCCTTGAAGCTTAGTTGGGTAATTTTCTAGATTACTCACTAAAACTGAGATCAAGCACAAGGCCAAAATGTGTTGGCTTAATAGAAACTTGTGAACACCTGAACTATTATGTGTGTACTGCAATCTCTTGTGTCCCTTGTACAATCAAAATTCAACGCATATGGCACACTATTGGCTTAGGAACAAGAATTGCTACTACACTAATTAAAGGTTCAATGTGATTGCACACCTTATTATCCATAATAATTCATCTCTGTCCAAATTAACAAAAACTTATAATTAAAATTTTTTAATATATTAATTTATCATCAAAATAGAGGGAAAATTGTTGTAACATTTAAATTTTAATAATAAAATAAGGATAATTATCCAATACACCGTCAGTAAAGTTTTTTGACTCCACAAGGAGGATTAGAATGATAACATATGTCCTTGAAAAATGTTAAGAAAATAAAAAATAAATAAAATAAGACATATATTATCATTTTAATCTCACTTGTAGAGTCAAAAAACTGCACTCATAATGCATAGGATATTAATATATAAAGTAATAACGTAATTGTTGTTGCTCTAAATAACAATGAACTAATGCTGATGTAATCTTCCTTGTCATCTTCTCCACGTGTACTAAAGAATCTGCAAAAACAGTCATGGTTAGGGAGGCGCAGGGATTTGTCCCTACGCGCGCACTCTGATGCTTAAGTCAGAAAAAAAGGTGTTTAAGCAGAGTCTTAGTCAACAAAATAGAGCTTAGGATTTTTTTATCATACCTCTGGGGTATTTATAGATGTCCATTATGTGGCTTCAATAAGCTCAGGACTTATAGGTATTTGGGCCCAAAATTTTATTATTTTGGGTCTTCCGTGTTCTGAGGTCCACGCGCGTGACTGGGCTATCAGAAGTGAGTTCTGAGAGCTCAGTCCCAGGGGTGCAGAGCTTTGAGGACCTCTACCGCAGGGTTCAGAAGTCTGCTACCCTGCGACAGAGGTCTGATCTTGCACCAGGGGTGCAGAGGTCTGTCGCAGGATGCAGAGATCTGATCTTGCACCAGGGGTGCAGAGGTCTGCCACAGGGTGCAGAGGTCTGAGCTTGCACCAGGGGTGCATAGGTCTACCGCAGGGTGCAGAGGTGTCCTTGGCTCTTCGGTGATTGCCACGTGGCATTGTGACTTGACACATGGTTGTCACTCGTTAGCTAATGTTACCTACGTGGACTTGATGTAAATTACCTCTATCAATTGCTCCCCACTCTTGTATAAGGAAATTCCCTATGGGAGAGTATAATAAGAGGATTATGTCTTTCTGTGGTGGCTATTAATGACACATTATTTTACTCGCGAGAGACATTTAAGCTTCTGTAAGAACATGACGTTTCAACCATCTCAGCCGCAACTATATAAGGGTAAGATGCCGCCAGATAGTTTAGGAAAATTGTTGCATCCCTACCGCAACTCTGCCGCAAATCCTATCATACTCTATCACATACCTTGCATGCTCTGCCGCAAATCCTATCGCATACTCTGTCGCCTCCTATCATACTCTGTCGCACACACCTGCATACTCTGTCGCCTCCTATCATACTCTGTCGCACACACCTCCATACTCTGCCGCAAATCCTATCGCATACTTTGTAGCACACACCTGCATACTCTGCCACAAATCCTATCACAGGTCTGATCCCTACCACTAAACCTTCGAATTTCAACCCTGTTGCATTTAGTATTGTTTCGCTTTCTTTTTTAGGTCTAGGATGGCAAGTCATGGTGTAGGGAAGCATTTGGAGTTAGGGCTTAAATTGATTTTGACAAAGGTTGACCTCCAAGATATTAGGCATAGGTTCCCATTACCCGAAGGGTATGTTTATAGGCTTCCAAGTCCTGAAGAAAGGAGTGTACTTAGTGTATCGAGCGGAGTGGTTATTTTTAGGATATCTTTATAGTTAAGTTTTCGTTTCCCAATCTCCAATTTTGGGGTTTCTTTTCTTAGGGAACGAGGGATTACTCCTGGACAGTTACACCCTCATGGTTAGATGCAATTAATTGGTTTTATCGTGCATTACCAAATGAGGGGTGTTCCTCCTTCTCTCCCTTTATTTTATACTTTTTTCAGGTTTCGAGGTAGTTTTGGCTTAATTTCGTATTCTATTCAAAGAGTATCCGAACTTGGGTTCGAAAACAGGTTATTCGAAAAACTTCCCAACAAACTACATGGGTTCGAGTCGGAATGGCTCGTTGTAGAGGTACCTAAAGGTCTTAACTTCCCTACTCGATGGGAAGCCAAGCGTAGTATCCCAAAAGGCCCTCGTATTGCTACTCTTAGGAGACAATTGTCTTCAACTATCAACAAGCTATTAGTCGATAGGCCAATCAACCTGTATAACTTCCTATCACCTGAAAATTTAGCATCTGTCGGTTGGGGTATGGGAAGTGTTCATGCCGCCAATCCTTCTGTTTCTCCCTCAAATCCTCCATCATTCGTTCCTTTTGAACCAAATCCTACAAATAGGAAATCCAGCCTTAAAAGTGACCCTCTAGATAATGTGAGTGGCTGGGAAGGGTTTGGTTCCACTTTTATGGTCCTCCCAGACGACGAAACGTTAAACGTAGAGTCCCTTAAGGAGTATCTAAACTCTCCTGAAGGTAATCCTTTTATGCTTTATAATTTATTATTGCTTGTTTATGTGACGATCTTAACAATTTTGTGGGTTCTTCTTTTTTGCAAAAATGAGCAGCGTCAGACGTGCTTTGATTTGTCAGAGAGCATAAGAAGGTTCATCTAGTGAATCTACTGAGAAGAGACCCCGCTCCATAGCTACTACTTCTGGAGATATGCCAATTTCACCTCCGATGTCCCGAGTTCAAACTCCTCCTTCCAGAAAAGCAACCCCTCCTCCAACTCCGACTCAACTTCATGAGGGAGGATCCAGAGACCTTTCTTGAGGTAAAGGGAAGGCTTCCTCGCATTCTCGAAGAACTTCAAGTTCCTCAGTTCGATCTCAGTCCGAGGATCGTACTGAATGTAACATGATCTCGCCTCATCGAAAGAACCAGAGGCATTTATATGTTGAGTCTGCTATGGAAAACAGGCCTATTCTTCCCAAGATAGATCCTGTAGATAAGGGTCATACCAGGTGGATGGTGGCTATACGATGAAGGGATCAAAATTTTGAGTATACCTGGGAGTGCTTGACAATGACACTTTGGAAACGCCTAGGGTAGCTTCTCGATTAGGCTGGGCCACCATCCTTCCTAGGGACGAGCATCGATTGTTTAGGAATTTTTCGGAAGGAGAGGACTTAGCTGATTTGGAGCTAATGAAGGTAATCTTTCGATTCTCGTTCATGCTATTTCTCTTCGTCTTATTTTGAGTTTTAACTTTTCACGTTTCTTTTCAGGCTACTCAAAGGACCATTGTCAATAATGCTCAACATCAAGCTTACCGTGATCAAACTGAAAAAGAGCTCAAGGCACTGACGGATAGGAATATGGAGTTGGCAAATGCTAACAATCAACTATCTGGGCTACCAGGGGTGGTGCGAGATCTGGAAGAACAGTTTTCAAAGGCTCTTCAAGACTTGACTCTCGCCAAGAGGATCTTACTGTTGAGACTACTAGGTCTAGCAAATTTAATGACGACCTTCAACAAAAGCAAATTGAGCTTGACAATTTGCAGTCCAAATATGATTCCCTTTTCACCAGTTTTAATGGGTTAGCTGATCACAATCAGGAGTTAAAACAACATATTACAGATTTGGAGAGTTGGCCATCTGCTTCTTCTGGCTAAACAGAGATTGACTGTATCAGGGCAGAAGCCGTAAGGGAGTATCGACTCTCTAAAGATTGCTTTAGGCAGAAAGAGGACTACTCCGCGGGGTTTGTGAAATATGGTTTCTATCTCGCCCGATCTTGGCTGGAGAAGCACAGGGTGTAAGACCCGATTTTTATTGTATTTCCTTATGATTCACACATTGTATGGATATTGTTATATGTAAATAGAATCATAAGACGGATGATTTTGATCATATAAATATGAATGAAGTAGTCGAATGTACGTAAAATTCAAAAACGGACAGTGAAGGAATTTTAAATTAAATTTATGAGATTTGAATTGTCCGAACAGAGATACGAATTTTAAATGAGAAATTATAATGGGTCCAAGAAGGAAAGTCGACCTAAATTGGTCCCGAATGTGTAGAAGGGTAAAATGGTTAAAATATTAAAAATTCGGTATACATTCGATAAGAAAATTTCATTAAAAAATATGGATTTAGGAAATCTTGATCAATAAAGGAGAAATTATTGAATTTCGAGTCCAATTAATCAATATATGAATTTATTATAATTAATCAGAATTTTCCCTTCGAAAAATTATCCCGAAAATATTGGAAAAATATACCGAAAAGAAAAAATAAGACTGATAAATTCATTTATTGATTAATTGAATAAAATAAGATTTTTTGAGATATTTTGGGATTTTTTGTAATATTTTAATGATTAAAATAATAATAAAATAAATTATAAAAAAAATAGAAACTGAAATCACGAATTGCGAAAGGAAAAGGAAAGAAACGAAGCGAAGCTTGCCGTCCGAGAGCCCCCTCTGCCCCGACAACCATTCGGAGACCAAGCGGCCAGGCAAGGGTCGGCAAAGAGAGCGGACGATCGTGCGATCCCCCTGGTACTGGCGACGCGCGCTGAAAACGTCAAAATTCAACGGATCGAGGGAGAGAAGGCCGAAAGGGAAAAGAGAAATCGACTGCCACCGGCGCCGATTCGGCCAACCCCGACCCTAGTCGAACGTTCCCCTGCTCCAGGCACACCGATTGGCGCCAGAAACGGCTCGAGAACCGATCGAAAAAGAGATGAACAACGACGAGGAAGCCTGGACCAGTACGGACCGATTCGGTCAGCAGAGAACCGGGCTGAACCGACCGGTCTGAAACAGACTGAACCGGACCAAACCGGTTCAGCCAAGAAAGAGAGGAAAAAGGGAGAAAAAGAAAGAAAATGAGAAAAAGGAAAAAAAAGGGAAGATTTTTTGGGATACATCGGATTTCGGGTAAGTCGGTAAGAGGTCAAAAGTGATCGATTTGATTTTTGAAAAATTTATTTAAATTATATTTGATCAAAAATTTACTCTAAATTAAATATAAAATTGTGCAGTTCGACGATAAATTTCGAACGTGAGCCGATCGAACTTCGATTTACGCACCATCGCATAATCTCGGGTAAGTAAAGCTCATTTACAACAATTGTATGATTATTGCATAATTGAAATTTATTTTGCGAATTTCGGATCAATTTCTACATAAAATAAATTATATTTAGGATTTTTGAATTAATTGTCGTAAATGATATACAGGATATCCAAAGAGTTTGGAACGTAACCCGATGAGTATTGGTAAGCCAAATGAGCCCAATAGACCTGAAGAAGGGATGTAATAAGTGGAAACAGGCTAGAAATGGGTCGAGACCCATTAAGGTGCAATCGGGTCCAATCTAGTAAAACTGGCCAAGTACTTTAGATTCGATCAGTAAGAGTGAAATACTGATAAATATATTAGAATTGACCCAAATACGTGATTATATGCAGCTCCGTAGACTTGGTCTGAAACGAATTGGACTGAGAGACCTTGTATGGTCGAGACGGGATAAGGTTGTGCGTGATTCCAAGTAAGGGAATTTTACGGACTACTAGAGGTAACTTTATGCAATTTCAATCTCATTTACATTTCCTAAAATTATCTGAAGGGTCTAGATTTAAAATAATAATTTTGGTGTCCGGATGGGTAAATGACTAAAATACCCCTGTGAAGGGTAAAATTTTCAAAATTAGAAAAAGTTGGGAGAAGTAAGAACAAGAGGTTCTTGCTTGTTTTTTAGGTGTTTTGACACGTGCATGAGTAGGCTGACTAACTTTTAAATAAAAATGCATAACATTGCATATTTTCAACAATGTGATTTCTTTCGGAAATTATTTTGAGATAACAGAGCCGCCTACGTGATTTTATGAAAGTGTGACGTACTAGAGCTCAGCTCGTACGAGTTTTGATTTGTGTGATGCATGCATTAGTGCTGGAGCAAGGGCTCGCACTAGAGTTTTACATGCATAGGTGTGAATCTAACTCGCACCAGATATTCATATGATTTTTGTGACAGGGTGCTGGAGTCTAACTCACACCAGATTTTCACTTGATTTTTATGACATAGTGCTAGAGCCTAGCTCGTACTAGTTTTACATGATTTTGTCAGAGTGCTGGAGCTTAGCTCGCACTAGATCGTATGAGATTTTATGAAACGCGTGCTGGAGCTTTGCGCGCACGAGATTTTTCTTGATTTTATGAGAGTGTTGGAGCATCGCTCGCACTGATTTTATGAGACATGCGATGAGCTGTGCTTGGAGCTTCGGGTAGACTGTGTGTCACGTCGATTAAATATGCTCGCACGTGCGTTTTGAGACAGGGCACGAGTATGGATATGAGATATGGGTCCACGGAGTACGTTGTATCGTGCAAGTAGCATGGAGTACGTTGTACCGTGTTGGGATTGATTATGTGGCATCTTCGGATACGAGTAGCATCTTTGGATGCGAGTGATCGGGCAGGATTGATGGGATGGACTGACCCACCTCCCGGGGTGATTCCTGATCATGGTGAGACCCCGCACACAGGATCCGTGTAGCAGTGGGATCACGAGGATATGGTCATACTCCTGGTTATTTGCCTAAGATATATATATATATATTGCCTAGTCTCGCATGTTATAAATTGATGTTTTGAGAAACATGTTTTGTGAATTTTTGTGTGAGTCTAGATTACCCGATGGAGGGGTTGGATCTTGACTGAGATGTGATTTTGATGAGAATAAAATTGGGATTTAAACTGAAACTTGCATGACGTTATTTCCATACTATTTAAACTCATGCGTGATGTAAACTAGTTTTACATGACATTCATTGTCTCGCATGTTACTATTGCTTTATAAAGCATTTGATTTCATGGTTTTGTGTAAGTTAGGAACACCCGAGGGAGGGGTTGAGTCCTGGTTGTGTTGTGAAAGTTTAACGAGAATGAAATGATTTAAATGGACTTTCATGTTGAGTTTTCCATGCTCTTTGAAATCCATATGTGAACTTGTTTTACATGACATCATAAATTGTAGCATCTGTTTTGAAATGTGTGGAGAAAGGGTGGTTTATGCATGGCACCACGTTCATATAGGTTGTATGGTTACCTACTTGTTCGTAGGATTGCCTTACTTAGCTTGATGTGCTCACCCCTTTCATTTTCCTAGACAGATTTCTTTCATTAGACTTTGAGGTGACTGAGTACTGCATTCCTGATATCCGCTGCTACCCATCATTTTGAGGTATATACACTTATACATATTGTATCTAAATAAGAATAGCACAGTAACATGTTTGTAAGTAACTTTCGGGGATGTATAGACACTGTAAACACTTGTAAATGAATGAGAAAGAATTAGTAAAAAACTCATGTGTTTACCTTTCCTTTAATAAGGAATTAAGTTATATGGTGAATGAATGGTGGGATTGGTATTGACGCACAGGTCAATTGTTAGTGGAGTGTGGTTACGATCAGAAGATAGTTAAGTATGAAAGAAAAATGAAAAAATTACTCTGATTTTGGGTCGTGACAATTGGTGGTATCAGAGCGAAATTGGTCTAATGTGTGTTAGTGTCAATGATTAGAAAATTACATCCCCTTGTTACTGTGCTTGGTTAGATACAATCGTGTATATTGAGATGGGTTTTAACTGAGAAATGGTTGTGAATGCAAGAATATAGGCATTATGCCTGTTACCAGTCGCGGTAGAGGAGGTCGAGTACAAGGTAGAGGCCGTAGAGGTAGGCCTGAGCCTGCTAGTCATACTGAGTCGACCCATGAGACCCATGAGGAGGTTGAGGTGGAGACTGATGTTGAGCATACTCTACAGGGTCCTATAAAGAGACCAGACAGTATTGAGACATGCTTCACGAGGATGGAGTGGAGTGTAGAAAATATTTTGGAGTTGTTTACTCAGTCTATGCAGGTAGTTGAGGATAGGCAGGGTAAAACCTAAACAAATGCGTCAGGCTATAGAGATTTCCACACCCCTCCGGTATTTAGCGATGTAAAAAAACCAATAGTTACTGAGGACTTGGTGAATGAGATAGCGAAGTTGGATGGATTCTTTAGGTGTATGTCGACCGAGATAGTGACTTTTAAATACGTTTATGTTGGAGGGCGAGGTGGAGCATTGGTAGAAATCCGCTTAACCCATTTTAAGAGTTAGACATCCAGGACTGATATGAGAGATAATTCTGGATGCATTTCGGGTAAAGTATATCCCGAATACTGCTCAAAGGAAGTTACAGATGAATTTATGAGTTTAGTTCAGGGAAACCAAATCTATTGATGACTATGAATCTCATATTACATCCCAAGGCAGATATGAACCGATATTATGGACAGTGAGAGTCGGAAGGTCCGAAAGTTCATGGAAAGACCTAGACCGTCTATCGGAGTCTGATTGGCCCCGTTAGATATCACTACATACGACAAGGCAGTGCATGAATAAGATTAAAAATTGCATGCCTCTGAGTTTGAGAAAGGCAATAAGGGTCGAAATAGAAAAAAAAAATAGTGGATAACAAAGATGTCAAAACGGGAAAGAGGCGGTTTGGTAGGAAACTAAGAGTTAGTGAGTTATGGGGTAAGATGATTGGTAAGTACCAGTGTATCCAGTTTCAGCGCTTACACGAATATTGTGATTGGAGGACCCCGACCTGCTAATGGGCAGTGTTGGATGTGTGGTAGTTACCTCGAAAATAGGCGGTTGAATGAGGGCGAATGTATGCCTTGGACCAGGAAAGTATTGATGCTTCATTTGATGTGGTGTAAGTTACTATCTTGATTGTTAATATTGAAGCAATTATTTTAATTGATGCTGGTACAACATATTTATTCATATCGTCGTCATTTGCATATAAGTTAGTGAAATATGTGAAGCCTATATCATTAGGCGAAATGCTAATAGTTAGCACCCCAATGAAGGATTGTCTGCTAATTGAATATGTCGGTAGAGATTGTAAGTTGAAAGTGGGGGAAAGGAACATGCGGACCAATCTCATTCTATGAAATATGAGTGTTTTGATGTAATATGGGGAATAAATTGATTGGCTGCAAACTAGGTTGTTGAAATTGCTATTCTAAGATACCGATGTTTCACCCTAAAAAAGTGTACAATAAGTTTTAACAAGTAATAAAAGAGTTTTATTATAGTTGATATACGAAATGAGATAAACTTTGAGATGTGATAGATCCTGAATACAATATATATTGGAATAAGAGGCGTATGCAAGGTAAAAATATCTCTGATATGTGAAGTAATTTGGATTAAGCGATATGTAGTGAATATCAATTACGACCAAGGGTAAGGGGTGGATATATCCACAACCAGTCCATGTGGTCAACTCTGAGGGTTAATAAAGGTATTTCAAAATACCTCCCCGACTGAAGACTTGACAGCGTCTAGAAGTACACATAACTCATAAATTGAAAATCGATAGTCAGAATATATACATTTAAAATTAAGATACCTTTACTTGTACGATAAAGAAATATAGAATTCGATTAATCATGAAGGTTAAAAATTAAAATTTTATAAAAGTTGTTAATATAAGAAAAAGGAAATGACGCGGGTTAGTATCTTGAATAGAAGCGATTTCAAAATGACATTATACATTTATGCGTACATAGGTCAAGGATATGAGTGATTGAAATATTTAGTGGAACTCAACTACGATGAGGTTCTTTTCTCATACTGACATTTGTTCTGTGGTGGTGAGCCTAAAAGTTAAAAACTAGACTTGATTTATCGAATCGAACAGGATCAGCGTAAGAATAAGTATTTCGTTCTACTATTGATGATCCATTGGGTTAGCTGTCAAGAGCGTAAAATTTTTTTTGATCGATTGAAAGTCTGGGTTTTATCTGTTGAGAATTTGGAATGTGGATGTGCCCAAGATAATTTTTTGTACTCGTTAGGGCATTGATGAATGAGGTATTTAAACTTTACATGGACCGATTTATTATCATTTTTATTGATGATATTTTGAGTGTATTAAAAGTCCAGGAAAAATTATGAGCAACAATTGAAAATTGTTTTTACAGATGATTTGTTGAGAGTTCTCGAAATGGACTACTTTGTTGACACGTTTAACTTAGAAAAAGTTGTATTTGAATGGGATGATAGACGTGACAGGAGTTTTGGTGTATTGAAGTATGAACTGACTACCGTATTTATTCTCACCATACCCAACAGATTATGAGGTTTCTCAGGGTATATGGATGTCTTGAACAAAGAATGGGCTGTGTGTTGAAGCAAAATGAGATGATAGTCACATATGGATCTAGACAGTTCAAGGACCATGAAAGGACTATCCGGCCCATGATTTATAGTTGGTACCGTAGTAATGCACTGAGGGTATGGCGCCACTACTTTCACGGTGAGAAATTTTAGGTATGCACTGATCATAAAAGCCCCGAGTATCTGTTTTTACAGAAAGAGCAGAATATGAGATAACATAGAGGGTTAGAGCTTTTGAAGGATTATGATTGTGGAAATTGTACCACCCAGGAAAGGCTAATGTAATGACTGATTCCTTGAGCAGAAAGAGCCTCGGGATGGTATCACATATGATGGTCAAGGAGCATGAGCTGCTAGAGCAGTTAGGAGCCTCAGTAGTGATGTGATCCTTTCTGATGATGACAGTGATTGTGTGACAGCTAGCCTGAGATTAGAACCGGATTTGAGTGACCGGATTTGACAGGCTTAGCGTGATGATCAGCAGGGTGTCGATAGTATGGGTCAGATTCAGATGGGTAAAGTGACAGAGTTCACAGTGAATAATGATGGCTTACTGAGGTTCAAAGACAGTATAAGTGCTCCCCAGGACCACAGTTGATGAGATAGTGTTATTGTCAGAAGCTCACTCTTCGAGGTATACAGTGCATCCGAGAAGTAATAAATTTATCGAAATCTCAAAAAATGGTATTGGTGGTCAGATATGAAAAGAGACATTATAGAGATTATGGAGAAGTGTCTCGTATGTCAGCAGATTAAGGTGGAGCAATAAAAGTTTGCAGGGTTATTGTAACCTCTACCTATATCGACACGAAAATAGGAGCAAGTTACCATGGATATTGTGATGGGTTATAGAGGACCGTAGGAATCACGAGGCTATCTGGGTGATAGTCGATAGATTGATTAAGTCTACCCACCTTTTGGTTATGAAAGTCATAGATACTCTGAGTGCGTGAGTAGATTTATATAAGTAAGAAGATTGTGGAACAATAGGTAGCATTCCAGGGAGTATTGTATCAGATAGGGATTCCCGCTTCACTTCCCACTTCTAGGAACATGTTTCAGGAAGCCATGGGAACCTAGTTGATGTGAGCACAGCGTTCCGTCCTCAGACAGATGGTCATTCAAAGAGGATTGTACGGGTTCTGGAGGATATGATGAGAACGTGTGCAATTGATGTTAGAAGCTCCTAGAATGATCATTTGTTATTAGCTAAATTGCCCACAGCGATAGTTATCACTCGAGTATCGATATGACATTGTGTGAAGCATTGTTTGGCCGTAAGGGTTGCTTTTCCGAATGGATAGAAAGAAGTGGGTGACAGATAGGAAATTGCTCTCGATCTAGTATAATAAGCCTCTGAGTGTGTTCAGTTGATTGTGAGAGAATGAGAACACCTCAGAACAGATAGAAAAGCTATGCTGACAAGAGATGGGGATCGTGAGGATTCATCGAGTGTGAATCAGTGTGTTTGGAAGTTTCTCTTTCTAAAGGTATAATGAGATTCGGGTATTATATAGGAAGGAGAAGGTGTTGAGGTTTAAGATGATCTCCCTAATTAAAGTCTTTCGACAGTATTACACTTTAAAGGAACCAGAGAGTAAGGGTATGATATGTGTGAAGTATCCGGAGTGGTTTACAGACTAACTTGGTTCTAATTTGGAGGACCAAATTTTTTAAGTGGGAGAGATTATGTAAGACCCGATTTTTATTGTATTTCCTTATGATTCACACATTGTATGGATATTGTTATATGTAAATATAATTATAAGACGGATGATTTTGATCATATAAATATGAATGAAGTAGTCAAATGTACATAAAATCCGAAAACAAACAGTTAAGGAATTTTAAATTAAATTTATGAGATTTGAATTGTCCAGACAAAAATACGAATTTTAAATGAGAAATTATAGTGGGTCCAAGAAGGAAAGTCGGCCTAAATTGGTCCCGAACGTGTAAAAGGATAAAAAGGTCAAAAGACCAAAAATCCGATATAAATTCGATAAGAAAATTTCATTAAAAGATATGGATTTAGGAAATCTTGATCAATAAAGGAGAAATCATTGAATTTTGAGTCCAATTGATCAAGATATGAATTTATTGGAATTAATCGAAATTTTCCTTCGAAAACTTATCCCGAAAATATTGAAAAAATATACCGAAAAGATAAAATAAGACTGATAAATTCATTTATTGATTAAATGAATAAAATAAGATTTTTTGAGATATTTTGGGATTTTTTGTAATATTTTAATGATTAAAATAATAATAAAATAAATTATTAAAAAAATAGAAACTGAAATCACGAATTGCGAAAGGAAAAGGAAAGCAACGAAGCGAAGCTTACCGTCCGAGAGCCCCCTCTGCCCCGACGACCATCTGGCGACCAAGCGGTCAGGCGAGGGCCAGCGAAGAGAGTGGACGACCGTACGATCCCCCTGGTACCGGCGACGCATGCTGAAAACGCCAGAATCCGACGGATCGAGGGAGAGAAGGCCGAAAGGGAAAAGAGAAATCGACTGCCACCGACGCCGATTCGACCAACCCCAACCCTAATCAAACATTCCCCTGCTCCAGGCGCACCGATTGGCGCTAGAAACGGCCCAGGAACCGACCGAAAAAGAGATGATCAGCGACGGGAAAGCCTGAATCGGTACGAACTGGTTCAGTCAGAAGCGAATCGGGCTAAATCAGACCGAACCGGTTCAGCCAAGAAATAGAGGAAAAAGGGAGAAAAAGAAAGAAAAAGAGAAAAAGGAAAAAAAGGGAAGATTTTTGGGGATACATTGGACTTCGGGTAAGTCGGTAAGAGGTCAAAAGTGACCGATTTGATTTTCGAGAAATTTATTTAAATTATATTTGATAAAAAAATTTACCCAAAATTAAATATAAAATTGTGCAGTTCGACGATAAATTTCGAACGTGAGCTGATCGAACTTCGATTTACGCACCATCGCATAATCTCAGGTAAGTAAAGCTCATTTACGACAATTGTATGATTATTGCGCAATTGAAATTTATTTTGCAGATTTCGGATAAATTTTTGCATAAAATAAATTATATTTAGGATTTTTGAATTAATTGTCGTAAATGATATACGGGCTATCCACAGAGTTTGGAACGTAACCCGATCAGTATTGGTAAGCCAAATGAGCCCAATAGACCCGAAGAAGGGATCTAATAAGTGGAAACGGGCTAGAAATAGGTCGAGGCCCATTAAGGTGCAATCGGGCCCAATAAAGTAAAATGGGCTCAGTGCTTTAGATTCGATCAGTAAGAGTGAAATACTGATAAATATATTAGAATTGACCCAAATATGTGGTTATTGCAGCTCCGTAGACTTGGTCTGAAACGAATTGGACTGAGAGACCTGGTATGGTCAAGACAGGATAAGCTTGTGCGTGATTCTAGGTAAGGGAATTTTACAGACTGCTAGAGGTAACTTTACTCAATTTCAATCTCATTTACATTTCCTAAAATTGTCTGAAGGGTCTAGATTTAAAATAATAATTTTGGTGCCTGGATGGGCAAATGACCAAAATACCCTTATGAAGAGTAAAATTTCTAAATTAGGAAAAGTTGGGAGAAGCAAGAACAAGAGGTTCTTGCTTGTTTTTTAGGTGTTTTGACACATGCATGAGTAGACTGACTAACTTTTAAATAAAAATGCACAGCATTGCATATTTTCAACAATGTGATTTCTTTCGGAAATTGTTTTGAGATAATAGAGCTGCCTACGTCATTTTATGAAAGTGTCACGTGTTAGAGCTCAGCTCGCACGAGTTTTGATTTGTGTGATGCATGCATTAGTGCTAGAGCAAGGGCTCGCACTAGAGTTTTACATGCATAGGTGCTGGAGTCTAACTCGCACCAGATTTTCATATGATTTTTATGATAGGGTGCTGGAGTCTAACTCGCACCAGATTTTCACTTGATTTTTATGACATAGTGCTGGAGCCTAGCTCGCACTAATTTTACATGATTTTGACAGAGTGCTGGAGCTTTGCTCGCACTAGATCGTATGAGATTTTATGAAACGCGTGCTGGAGCTTTGCTCGCACGAGATTTTCCTTAATTTTATGAGAGTGCTGAAGCATCGCTTGCACTGATTTTATGAGACATGCGATGAGCCGTGCCTGGAGCTTCGGGTAGACTATGTGTCCGCCGAATAAATATGCTCACACGTGCGTTTTGAAACAGAGCACGAGTATGGATATGAGATATGGGTCAACGGATACGTTGTACCATGCAAGTAGCAAGGAGTATGTTGTACCATGTTGGGATTGATTATGTGGCATCTTCGGATGCGAGTGATCGGGCATGACCGACGGGATGAACTGACCCACCTCCCGGGGCGGTTCCCGATCGTGGTGAGACCCCGCACACAGGATCCGTGTAGCAGTGGAATCACGAGGATATGGCCATAGTCCTGGTTATTTGCCTGAGATATATATATTGTCAAGTCTCGCATGTTATAAATTGATGTTTTGAGAAACATGTTTTGTGGATTTTTGTGTGAGTCTAGATTACCCGAGGGAGGGGTTGTGTAAGACCCGAATTTTTGTGTTATTTCTTTAAGAATATATCATTTTGAATAAGTGTTTATGATATATCGATAAATAAGGAAGAAATAATACAATTTCGAGTTTATCTGATGTAATTGAAAATCGGTAAGTTTTAAAATACCGAAATAAGAGCTAGGTTAAATTCGAAATAAACCGAATAAAATTTGGTTAAACGGACTGAAAATATGGACTCAGAACGCGAAAATATAGGTAGTCCAAGAACGAAAGTTAGTTCGAAAATGATAATCCGAAAATTTCTCCACAATGGGAATTTAGCTCCGAAATAAAGAATAAATACATTTTCGGAGAAACAAAAATAAAAATTTGACAAACATATATATTTGAAGAAATAAAAATGATATATATGTACATGTGTGTGCAGATATCAATGTACATAAAATACATTGTAATAATATTATTATAATAATAATAAATAATAATACTAGATATTTTATTATTATATTTTTATTATAATAATATTATAGGATTTTTTTATTATATTATATTATATTAAATTATAATATAGTATATATAAAAAAAAAGGAGAGAAAGAAGGAATCTGAAGAAAAATGAAAAAAAAAAAGGAAAGTGAAAAAAAAAAAGGAAATTGGAAGCAAAATCGCGAAGAGAGAGAAAGAGAGGGACCGAAGCCGACCCTGCCTTTCCTCACCGCCGGCGAGAACGGCCGGCTCAGGAGAGCGCGAGACCACCGGCGAGTGACGACCGGCAACCCAGGAGGCTATTGGACGACGGCACGCGCCGTGAGAGCTGCCGAAAAGGCAAATCGGGGAGGAGAAGCCCGCAGGGGAGAAAGGGGGATTCGCCGGCGACGGCGACGATCTGGGCCGAGCCAAGCCAGGCGAAGCTTCCCCAGGCCGAGGCGCACCCAACGGTGGCCGACCCACCCAGGGAACCGGTCGGCAGCGCCGAAAACGGCCAAAATCAGCCTGAACCGGTTTGGACCGGTTCAGTGTGAAAAGGCTGAATCGGTCTGAACCGGTTCAGTAGGAGAGAGAAAGAGGATAGAGAAAAAAAATTTAGAAAAAAATTCAGTGTTATCCCGGCACAGCAGTAGACTGGTAAGTGGTTAAAAAATCGGTCGAATTATTTTTTGGATAATTAATTTGAATTTATTTTATACCGAAATTAATCGGTTTAAATATATATTGCTGTGTAGCGGAAAAAAAAAAGGGTAGGCGACATGTACAAGTTCGAGCGGATCTCGACTTACGTGCCACCAAGGAAAGATTCGGCTTCCGAGAATACATCCGGAGCCAATTAGACTGCGTAATCCGAGGAGATCGAGGAAATTGAATTCGCAGTCGACACAATTCGAGGTAAGGGACTTATGTAAGCTATAGAGATAGCTATACGTATGTTTTCTTATCTGCTGTGTGCAATGTATGCGATAAATACATAGATATCGGTATATCTAAGTAGAAAACTACGTATAAGAATAAGTCAAATGTTGCATGACTTCTATGCTTGTGTGAAAAGAGGTTTTTGCAAACGTTTTGAGAAAGAATGATAATAGACGGGCTTCCGATTTAACCAAGTGCATGTAATATGTTTTAAAGAGTGATTGAAGGGAGAATTGCCTTCTCATTCATGATTATACATGGAGCCTTTCTATTTCTTTTCTGTGTGAAATAGTGCTAGAGCAAAAGAGGCAACGGTAGATTGACCAGCCTCGCTCGCACATTATTTTAAAAAGGGATTTTTAGAAAAACAAAAGAGTGCTCGATACCTCGAGTGACGTTGTGTGATTCCACTCGAGCTACTTGCACTAGGTTTTGGGAATCATGTTTGAGCCAGAGAGCACTTCTTAGTGATCTTGCTCCGGTTACGCTCACATGTGACCCTCTCGATTTAAAGTGATGAGACAGCAGTGCTTGATGCCTCGGTAATACTGTGTATTCCATCCGAGAGCTTGCATTCGTGCTCGATGCCTCAGATATACTGTGTTCTACTCTGAGTTGCCCGCACGTAGTCTCTTGAGCTTCTGTGTAATAAGCAAAACCGTGCTTGATGCCTCGATCATACTATGTGTTCCATTCGAGAGCTTGCACGAGGGTTTATGATATTGTTGTGTGATGAATAAACCGTGCTGCAGCCGTCGTGTGATGCTAAGTGTTCTTGCACTGACCTGCTTGCATGTGATTAATGGATGATAGTGATACTGAGATGATAGACCTCGAGATTACTCGGTCCCTTCAGCTATGTCACAATATATATAAGGATCCTCGGAGTACGCTGTACCGTGAGGTAAACCACGGAGTACGATGTACCGTGATATCTTAGTGATCTTAGTGAGCTAACGGGATGGTTGATCCGCCTCCCTAAGCATGGGATTCCCGCACACCTGATCCGTGATTGCCTGGAATCCGACTATGGCCATAAGTCTTGATTGTCACTACTGTGTGAGGTGACAGATATCTTCCCTTGCTGTGTGTCTGGGGATATGTTAATCCATGATTTATGTCTCAACATGTAACTGATTTACAAAGTATAAAGCATTTTCTATATGTGATTTGTGTAAATAGATTATGCTATGTAAACCTGTGTGGTTTTGAAAGATGATTTATGTGAAGCTGTGTGCTACTGTGTGAAGTTAAACTTGTGTGGTTTTAAATGATAAACTGTGTGCAAATGCATATACCATCTAGCGAATTAATGGTTTCGCATTGATGGAAGTTGTTTTTAAAGAACATTCATATTGTCTTATAAGGAAAATGAACATATATGTATTTTAGCATGTAGATAGTGTGGTTATCTACCTGCTTGCATATTTTCCTTACTGAGCGCGTTATGCTCACCCCCTTATTTCTCCTCTATAGATACTATGCAGTAGTGAGTACTGCAGTCGTCCCTGCTACGGTGTTCTCTAGTTATCCAGCTGTACAAAAAGGTATACACTACTGAGAAAAAAATGTATCCTATAAATTAATGCACAGTCTAGTAATATTTTGTACGAAAGGGATGTATAAATTAATAGAAACTGAGGTAAATGCTTCCGCATAGTTATAACAGTCCAGTTTCTATTCTCTTTCATTTATTATAATGAATTTATATGAGTGGTGGATTGGATGTGACTCACAGCCCAACTGTAAGTGGTAAGTAGTAAGGTAAATTCACGAGAAGAGGGTAGGGGTCGTGACAGAAATGGTATCAGAGCAGAGTTGGTCTGATGTGAGTCATTAGGAAATTATACATCCCTAAAGTACTGTGCATTATTAGGATACAAATGTGTATACCAAGCTGGAAAATGTGACTGAGACACTTATTTGAGTATGCAGGATGTCTGATAGACGACGTACTCGTAGAGGAGAGAGTTCACGCTCTCAGGGGCATAGAGATGAGCCCGAGAGGCGTAGTGGGTCTAGTTCTCGTAGAGATCCACTAGAGCTTAGTGAGGCTACTGAGGCCCATATAGTGCAGTTACAACGCAGTGTAGACATGGTTATGGAGATGTTTACACAAGCTATAGCCAGAATGGAGGGTAGAGGGCTGCTGCACTTAAGAGAGATGAGCCAGCACCGCCTGCACCGAGACCTCAGGTTGCAGAGGTAGAGATACCTGCACCTCACCCAGTTCAAGACATTCCCCCACCAGTTGAGGATCTTGTAGTTCCACGACAGGTTGGTAGAGAGGAAATTTATGATTGTGATCTGGAAAGACTGAGAAAATTTTGAAAATTTGGACCACCTTCGTTTAGTGGGGTGAAGAACCCAGTGTCAGCTGAGCATTGGATACGCAGTATGGAGAAACTCTATCGATTCTTCCATTGCTCCGACACAGAGAAGGTCACCTTTGCGGCTTTTGTGTTAGAGGATGAGGCCGAGCATTGGTGGATGGCCACACAACCGATGTTGAGTGCTCGACACCCGGTTGTGACTTGGGACACATTCCTGGATGCCTTCAGGAGGTAATATATTCCAGCCACTGCACGGAGGAAGATGCAGTTGGAGTTTATGACATTGACTCAGGGGAACCGAACAGTGGATGAGTATGAGTCTGAATTGACATCCCTGGGTAGATATGATACCGTGACTATGGGCCTAGAAGAGAGAAAGGTTCAGAAATTTCTAGAGGGATTGAGACCTTCCATTAGAGCTCGACTAGCTCCACTGGACATTACCACCTATGACGAGGCAGTACGCAGAGCTCAACTGTGTGAGCAAGATTATGATTTGCATGCCTCGGAGTTGAGTAAGAATGGTAAAGGTAAAGATAGAGACCGGAAGAGGTTAGTTGATGATAGAGGGTTTCGAAAGGGTCGAAGGTTATTCGGTAAAGTGCCTAAGGTTGAGGAGATGAAAGAGGGGCCTGTAAAGCCTCCAGTTCATCCAGTATCGAGGGCCATAGGCATTGTTATTGGTAGACCCAAACCTACCACCGAGCAATGCTGGATATGTGGTAGATATCATGGGAGTGGACCATGCCCTATGACTAGATTATGCTATAGATGCCGTAAAATAGGGCACATAGCTCGTGAATGCCCGAAGTTGATTGATACAGCCCAACAGAAGGGCAAAGAGCCAGAGAAGGCTACAGATGAGACACCTACACCTAAGAGGAAAGCCACAGCTGAAGAGAAAGGGAAACAAGCTGTCGGTCATGGGCGAGTGTTTGCTTTGGACCAGGCTTTTTCAGAGACGTCAAAGGACGTGATAAAATGTATCATCCTAGTCTTTGATTTTAAAGCATTAGTAGTGATTGATCCTGGTGCCACGCATTCATTTATATCGCCTACCTTTGCATGTAAATTGATAGAACATGTAATACCTGTACCTCTAGGTAGGATTTTGCTTATAAGCACTCCACTTAGAGAGAATGTAATGACAGAGTATGTATGCAACTATTGTAAATTAAAAGTAGGGGAGAAGGATATGTCGGCCGATCTCGTCCTATTAAATATGAAGGATTTTGATGTAATATTAGAAATGGATTGGTTACCTGTAAACCAAGTTGTCTTAGACTGTTATGCTAAGACAGTAATGTTTCCTACCCCTAAAAAGCATATTGTAAGCTTTGCAAAGTAATGAAAGAAATAGTAAATTATATCCAAAGACGAATGATTTTACTAATTAAATGTGATTGTGATGTGTTGAAGATTTTATAGCCTATGTAGTTAATTTGGATAAGGTGTATCCGGATATGGTTGACATCTCAGTGGTACGAGAAGTCCCTGATGTCTTTTCGGAAGAGTTACTAGGGTTGACACCAAACAGGGAGATGAAATTCTATATTGATTTGATACCCGGAACTGAACCGATATCCAAACTATTGTATAGAATGGCTCCAGTGGAATTGGAGGAGCTAAAGAAACAGTTGCAAGAGTTGTTGGACAAGGGTTTATCAGACCGAGTGTATCACCTTGGGGACTATCGGTTCTGTTTGTGAGGAAGATAGATAGGAGTCTCCGACTGTGTATAGATTACCGGTTATTGAATAAGACTACCATTAATAATAAATATCCTCTCCCATGGATAGATGATCTATTAGATCAGTTGCAGGGAGCACAAATCTTTTCGAAGATTGATCTGAGGTCTGGGTATCATCAGTTGAGAATTCGGAGTGGAGATGTACCCAAGACAGCGTTCAGGACCCGATAGGGCCATTATGAATTTTGATTATACCAATTGGGTTGACGAATACTCCTACAGCGTTGATGGCTTTGATGAACGATGTGTTTAAGCCATACCTGGACAGATTCGTGATTATCTTTATAGATGACATATTGGTGTATTCGAAGTCTAGGGAAGAGCATGCGCAGCAATTGAGAACAGTATTGCAAACCCTCCGAGATCAAGAGTCGTATGCTAAACTGGATAAGTGTGATTTCTGACTGTGTGAAATATCGTTTTTGGGTCATGTAGTCTCGAGAGACGGTGTATCAGTGGATCCGTCTAAGATTGAGGCTGTGGTATAGTGGGATAGACCCAAAACGGTTACAGAAATCCAAAGTTTTGTGGGTTTAGCAGGTTATTACCGACGATTTGTCGAGGAATTCTCTAAGATGGCTGCTCCATTGACACGTCTTACTCGAAAAGATGTGGTATTCGAGTGGGATGATAAGTGTGAGAAAAAGTTTCTGCGAGCAAAAACATAAACTGACCACCGCACCTATTCTCACCATACCCACCAGTTCAGGAGGTTACTCAGTTTACATAGATGCCTCAGGACAGGGACTGGGTTGTGTGTTGATGCACATGGGAAGGTAGTAGCCTATGGATCCAGACAACTTAAGGACCATGAGAGGAACTACCCGACCCATGATTTAGAGTTGGCAGCCATGGTATTTGCATTAAAAATATGGTGCCACTACTGATACGGTGAGAAAGTTCAGGTGTATACAGATTATAAGAACCTCAAATATCTGTTTTCACAGAAAGAGTTAAATATGAGGCAAAGACGATGGATAGAGCTTCTAAAAGATTATGAGTGCGAGATATTGTACCATCCAGGAAAGGCTAATGTTGTGGCTGATGCCCTAAGTAGAAAGAGCCTCGGAATGGTAGCACATGATGGTCAGGGAATATGAGCTGCTCGAGCAGTTTGCTCACCTCAGTTTGGATATAGACCCTCTTGATACTGACAGTGACTGTGTGATAGCTAGCCTACGAGTGGAACCGGATTTGATTGATCGGATACGACAGGCTCAGCTAGCCGATCCGCTATGTGATGATCGGGTTAGTCAGATTCAGAGGGGTGATGTGGCCGATTTCTTTGTGAGTGATGATGGCTTACTGAGGTTTAGAGGTAGGATTTGCATTCCCGATGACCCAGAGTTAAAGAGATTGATATTAACTGAAGCTCATTCATCGAGATACACATTGCATTAGGGAGGTAATAAGATGAACTAGAACCTCCGGAAAAGTGTATAGGTGGTCAGGCATGAAAAGAGCTATTGCAAAGTTGTGGCAAGATGTCTAGTATGTCAGCAAGTAAAGGTAGAGTATCAAAAGCTTGCAGGGTTTTTGTAGCCTCTATCAGTACCAACATGAAAATGGGAGCATGTCACCATGGATTTCATCATGGGATTGTCGAGGACTAAGAGGAACCATGATGCTATCTGAGTAGTGGTTGAGAGATTGACGAAATCCGCCCACTTTCTAGCTATGAAGATTACAGATACTTTGAGTAGTTTAGCAGAGTTGTATGTAAGGGAAATTGTGAGGCTACATGGTGTTCCAGTGAGTATCGTATCGGATAGGGATTTTCGCTTCACTTTCCACTTTTGAAAATAATTCCAAGAAGCGATGAGAACACGATTGAGTTTCAGTACTGCTTTCCATCCTCAAATCGATGGTCAATCTGAGAGAACCATCCAGACGTTAGAGGATATGTTGAGAGCAAGTGTTATGGATTTAAAAGGCTCTTGGGATGATCACATGTTGTTAGCTAAATTTGCATACAACAATAGCTATCACTCGAGTATCGGGATGACATCATATGAAGTCTTGTATGGTAGAAGGTGTCTTTCTCCTATTGGTTGGGAAGAAGTGGGTGAGGGTAAAATATTTGCTCCTGATTTGGTACAGCAAGCCTCTGAGGTTGTTCAGCTGATATGTGAGAGATTGAGAAAAACTCAGAGCAGGCAGAAAACCTACGCTGACATAAGACGAAGGCCACTAGAGTTCACCGTGAGTGACTCGGTATTTTTGAAAGTCTCTCTTTCAAAAAGGATTATGAGGTTCGGTAAGAAGGGTAAGTTGAGCCTCGGTATATCGGACCATTTGAAATATTGGAGCGAGTGGGAGATAAGGTTTACAGAATTGCATTGTTACCGGAGTTTGCAAACATTCATAATGTCTTCCACGTATCGATGCTTCGAAAGTACCATCCAGATCCAAGTCATGTGATTCGGTATGAGCCAATAGAGCTAAAAGATAATTTGACATATGTAGAGAGACCGATCCGGATACTGGATAGGAAAGAGAAAATATTACGGAATAAGACGATTCAGCTTGTTAAGGTTCTCTGGCAACACCCCATTTCAGAGGAGGCTAAGTGAGAATTAGAGAACCTGATACGGGAGAAGCACCCCCAACTCTTCGAGGATTAACTTGGTTCTAATTTTGTAAGACCCGAATTTAATTAAAATACGAAAATTAAATAAGAAAAGATGGGGAAAGTATGAAGGAAGTCGGGTTAAATTAATCTCGAACACGTGTAAGGGCAAAATGGTCAAAAGACCAAAGGTCAGTATAATTTCGATAAGAAAAATTTAATTAAAATATGGATTTGAGAAATCTTGGTCAATAAAAGTGAAATAAATTTATTTTGGGTTAAATTGATCAAGATATTAATTTATTGGAATTAATTGGGGTTAATTGGAATTTTTAGTTCGAAAAAAAAATAATCTCGAAAATAATCGAAAAATATACTGAAAGGTCATTCGGGACAATACCCCGAAAATACAGAGAAATTATACCCGAAAATGGGTTAAAATATAATAAATAAATTAAATAAAATTAAATTAGTTAATTTGAAATAAAATAATAATTTTTGGTGGATATTTTGGGTATTTTAATGTATTTTAATGATTAAAATAAATAATAATAAAAAATAATAAAAAAAAAGAGAAACGGGTCGGAGAGAGAGAAACCAAACGGAAGCCGAGAAAAGAGAAGATGGTCGGCGAGCCGTCCGACGGCCAGGGACCCCAGGCGAGGGCCGACGAAGACGGCCCGACCTCAGGCGACCTATCAGCGGCGACGACGCGCCGTGGGAACGCCGGAATCCGGCGAAAAACGGAAGAGAAGTCGCGGGAGAAGAGATGGCCACCGGCGGCGAACGGCGGCGATTCGAGCCCCACCAAGGCTCGATTTCGGAAGCCCAGGTGATGGTGAGCAGATTGGCGGTGGTGGCAGCCACCGAAACCGACGGACGGCGCCGAAAACAGAAAGAGAGGAAAGTGGGTACCGACGGAGGAGGAGAACGGCCGGACCGGCGACTTTCCGGCGGCCTTGGGCGAAGCCGAGCCCAGATCTGAGATGCGAACGACCCAGCGGAGCGACTGGCGGTGGAAGCCGACGGAGAACCGGCCGGCAAGGTGGTGAACCGACGGTGAACCGGTCGAATCGGAGAGAACCGACGGTCTGAACCGATCCGAATCGGACTGAATCGGTTCAGCCAAAAAGAGAGGAAAAAAGGGAGAAAAAGGGAAGAAGAAAAAGAGAAAAAATTGGGAAAAATTCCTATGATGCAATCGAGCTTCGGGTAAGTCGATAAGCGGTCGAATTGACCCGATTTAAATTTCGGAGTATTTAATTTAATTAATTTTGGGCTGAAAACTTACTCGGAAAATTATGAAATTATGTAGCTCGACGATTGGCATCCAACGAGAGCTCGAGATAGCCTCGATTTGCGGACTAGCATGGAATCTCGGGTAAGTAACCCTTATTTACGACAATTACCTCGTTATACGTGATATTGATTTAATTTCCGCATAAATTGAATTAAATTATGGAAATTTAGATAAATTGTCGTAAATAATCGATTTAGCTATTCGAGAATTAGAACGAGGTCCAATAAATTATTGGTGGGCCCAATGAGCCCAATAGGCCTCGATAAATTAAAAATTAAGTGAAAAACGGGCTTAAGGCCGATTAAGGCCCATTAAGGTGCAATCGGGCCCAATAAGGGTAAACGGGCCCAATGATTTAAATTAAGCCCAGAAAATATTAAATATAATTAAATTGTATAATATCTGACCTGAGGAATATTAATACGCAGTTCCGAGTATTTGATTGGGAGCATATCGGACTGCGCGACGAGACAACAGTGGAAAAGAAAAGGTCAGACTCGACAGGAAAATAAGGTAAGGGAATTCTGCGGACTGCTAGAGGTAACTTTACGCAATTTTAAGTTCATTTGCAGTCTTTAAAAATTACCTGAAGGGTCTAGAGGTCAATTAATAATTTTAGTGCCCCGAATGGGTAAATTACTAAAATACCCTTGTTAAGGGTAAAATTTACAAAGTTAGGAAAAATTGGGAGGAGCAAGAACAAAAGGTTTCTGCTCATTCTGGAGGTGTTTTGATGCATGCATGAGTAGGCTGGCTCACCTTGAAAGAAAATGCACAGCATTGCATACTTTCAACGTGATATTGTTTTGAAAACTGTTTTGAGGAAACAGAGCCGCCTACGTGTTTTTATTGACATGTGACGTGCTAGAGCTCAGCTCGCACGATGTTGTCGATTTGTGTGATGCACGCATTAGTGCTAGAGCGAGAGCTCGCACTAGAGTTTTACATGCATAGGTGCTAGAGTACAACTCGCGCCAGATTTCATATGCTTTTTCGAGACAGGGTGCTAGAGTTTAACTCGCACCAGATTTTATAAGATTTTCATGTGATTTATATACAGAGTGCTGAGCTTAGCTCGTACTAGTTTTACCGGATTTGTGGAGTAGCGCTGTCTGTCCTTGGAGTCAGCCAAAAGGCCCAACAGGCTCAAGAGACCTCTTAGGTGGGGTGAGAGTGAGGGATGAGGTTGGCGGCCTTGTGGGGATGTAAAGCGGGCTCTGCCAGTTTTATTTGAGTTGATGAGAGTGCTGAGCATCGCTCGCACTGATTTTATGAGAACATGCGATGAGCCGTGCTTGGAGCATCGGGTAGACTGTGTGTCACCGATTAAATAGGCCCGCACGTGCGTTTTGAGACATGGCATGAGTATAGAGATATTATATGGGTTCACGGAGTACGATGTACCGTGCAAGTAGCATGGAGTACGATGTACCGTGTGGTATCTTCGGATACGGCATCTCCGGATGCAGCATCTTCTGATGCCTGGGATCGGATAAGACTGACGGGATGGATTGACCCACCTACTGGGCGGTTCCCGATCATGGTGAGAACCCGCACACTAGGATCCGTGTAGCTGAGGAACTCCCGAGGACAGATACGACCATAGTCCTAGTTATTGCCGTTATACAGATATTGCCTCGTCTCACATGTCGACGATTTCGATGATTTAAACTGGGTTTTTAAACTAAATTTGCATGATGGTATTTCCATGTTTTTCAAACCCACGTGTGATGTAAACCGTTTTCATGGTTTTGTGTGAGTCAGGATCACCCGCAGGAGGGGTCGAGTCCTGACTTTATTGTGAAATTTTTAAATGAGAAAGAAATGATTTAAATGAATTGCATGTTGAATTTTTCGTGCAAACTCGATTTACATAGCATCATAATTCATATCATTTATTTTAAAATGTGTGGAGAAAGGGTGGTTTATGCATGGCACCAGGTTCATGTAGGTAGTATGGTTACCTACTTGTTCGTAGGATTGCCTTACTGAGCTTGATGTGCTCACCCCTTTCATTTTCTCCCACAGATAATCTCCAGTTAAAGTTGTGACGACTCAGTACTGCATTCCGGATATCCGCTGCTGCCCATCAACATAAGGTATATACACTTGTACATATTGTATCTACATAAGCATAGCACAGTAACATGTTTGTAAGTAACTTTAGGGGATGTATAAATAATGTAAACAATTATAAATGACTGGAGAAGAAATAAGTTAGATGGTAATTGAATGGTGGGACTGGCATTGACGCATAGCCCAATTATTAGTGGAGTGTGGTCACGATTCGAGGACAGGTAAGAAGTTAAGTAAGAAAATAATAAAACGCGAAAAATTAACTCTGATTTTTGGGTAGTTTGGGTCGTGACAATTATAAAGGTGGTATCAGAGCAGTAATTGGTCTGATGTGTGTCAGTGTCAGTAATTAGGAAATTACATCCCCGTGTTACTGTGCTTAGTTAGATACAATAGTGTATATCGAGATGGGCTTGACTAAGAAATGGTTGAGAATGCAGGAATGCTTAATATGAGTCGCGTTAGATGAGATAGTGCACGAGGCAGAGGTCATAGAGGTAGACCTGAATCTGCTAAGTCGTGCTGAGTTTGACTATGAGAATCATGATGAAATTGAAATGGAGGCTAATGTTGAGCATGCCCCACAGAGTCCGATAGAGAGATCGGACAGTATTGAGACACGTTTCGCGAGATTGGAGCGGAGTGTGGAGATTATTTTGAGGAGCAAATTGCTCAGATTTTGTATGAGATCAGAGGGCGCAGCGGAACATTGGTGGAAACCCGCTCGACCCATCTTAAGTGTTAAACATCCATAGCTAAGATGAGAAATCTTATTGGATGTATTCCGGTGACAGGATATCCCGGACATGATTTAAAGGAAAAATTTCTTACACTGCCCAGGAATACTAAATTGATTATGAGTATGAAACTCAGTTATATTCTTTGGTAGATATTACCTCAACATATGAACAAGTGACAATCGAGATGTCTAAAAGTTTATGGAAGGGCTCAGATTTTCAATTAGAGTCCGATTGGCCCGTGAGATATTACTTATACCGAGGCAGTGCGCAGATTTACAGTTGGGTAAATAAGAACATGAATTGCACGCCTCTGAGATTGGAAAAAGTAGTAAGAGCTGAAATAGAGACAGAAAAGAGAATCAAGAAATGACAAAGATGATAAAACGGGAAAATGGAAATTGGTAAAAGATTAAATTTGACGAGTCATGGAGTAAGATAATTGGTAAGGCCCCAGTGCATCCAATTTTGGCGCTGTTGAGGGGCATTGTGACTGGAGGACCCCGACCTGCTACGAAGCAGTGTAGCAGTGTAAGCAGTGTGGGATGTGTGGTGGATACCACGGAAGGAGGGTCTATACTTACACTGTATTGATGAAAATGGCCGTTAAGTGTGGTAAGACGGACCATTGATTTTGATTACACAGAGTTGGGCGAAATCGCCCCACAGAAAAGTAAAGAGACAGAGAAAAACTTCGTTGGTATAGTTGCAACGAAAAGGGAGGCAATAGCCGAAAAGAAAAAGCAAAGTAGGCTGTTGGACGGAGGCGAGAGAATGTTTTGGACCAGGACACTATTGATGTTTCATGGATGTGGTGTAAGATACCACACTTGTTATGAATAATGAAGTACATATGTTCATTAATCCTGGTGCCACACATTTATTCATACCGCCTTCATTTGCATATAAGTGAGTAAAAGGCATGAATGCCTACATCATTGGGCACAATACTAATAAATGAGTACCCAATAGAGGAAGATTAATTAACGGAATATGGATATGGAGATTTTAAGTTGATAAAAAGGGGTGCAACAGTTGAAATTAAAGGAGTAAAGGATGGTACTCACGGAATGAATAATGAAAGAGTTTTGTCATAAGGGATATACGAAAGGAGATAATCTTTAAGATAAGATAGATTCTAATATACAAGATGTATTGGAGTAAGAAATATATGCTAGGTAAGAACATCCTTACGATATGGAGTCATTAGGATTAAAGCAATTAGTAGCGAATATAAATTGTGACCGCATAGACTGAGATATAACGTAGTTGTGGTTAAGTCTAAAGGTCAATAAAGGTATTTCAAAATACCTCCCCGCCTGAAGACTTGACAGCGTCTAAAAGTATATATATATAACCTATAACGTGAAATCGATCGTCGTAATAATTACCTTTAGCATTAGGATACCTTTACTAAGACGATAAGAATATTAAAATTTGACAAATCATAAAGGTTAACATAGAAAAATTTAATAAGAGCCGTTAAGATAAGAAAAGGAAATGACGCAGGTTAGTACCTGAAAACGTAAGCGATTTTGAAGGATCTTATACGCTTATGCGTGGATAAGTCAAGGATTGGACCGATTTGTAATCATCATTATTGATGATATGTTGGGTGTAGTTAAAATTCAGGGTAAATTATAAGCAACAATTGAGAAATGGCTTTTACAAATGGGTTGTTGCGAGTTCAAAAAGGATATACTTGGTTGACACGTTTAATTAAGAAAATGTGATCTTTGAATGAGATGATAAATAAGATGATAGATGTGACATGAATTTCGGTGCAGTGAAGTATGAACTGACCACCGTGATTAATTTCACCATACCCAACAGCTCAATAGGTTCTCAGTGAGTATGGATACCTCAAAATTATGAATGAGCTGTGTATTGATGTATAATGGGAAGATACCCATGATTTAAAGTTGGTAGCAACAGTATTTGTACCGAGGATATGGTACTATTATGTACATGGTGAGAAATTATGGATATGCACTGATCATAAAGCCCGAGTATCTGTTTTCACAGAAAGAGACGAATATGAGAATGCATAGTGGGTTAGAGCTTCTGAGAGGTTTTGATTTGTGAAAATTATGCCACCCAGGAAAGGCTAATGTGATGGCTGATGCCTCGAGTATAAAGAGCCTTGGGATGGTATTACATATGATGGTCAGGGAGTGTGAGCTGCTAGAGCAGTTATGAGCCTCAATATTGATGTGATCCCTTCTGATGATGACAGTGATTGTGTGACAGCTAGCCTGATGACTAGAACCGGATGAGAGTTCCCGGATTTGCCAGGCTTAGCGTGATGATCGGCACGATGTCGATAGTTTGGGTCAGATTCAGAAGGGTACAGTGACAGAGTTCACAGAATACGATAATGATTTACAGAGGTTCCGAGATAGTATGAGTGCTCCCCAGGACCACAGTTGATGAGATAGTAATGTTGTCAGAAGCTCACTTTTCGGGATATACAGTGCATACGGAAAGTAATGATTATATATTGAAATCTCGAAAAGGGTATTGGTGGTCAGATGAGGAAAGAGATATGATAGAGATTGTGGAAAAGTGCCTAGTATGTCAACAGAATAAGGTAGAGTATTAAAAGTCTGTAGGGTTATTGCAGTCTCTACCTATATCGACATGGCATGGAAATGAGAGCAAGTCTCCATGAAGGTCGTGATGGGTTACAGAGGACCCAGGTGCATTACGAGGCTATTCGGATGATAGTCGATAGAGTGACTAAGTCTACCCACCTTTTTGGTTATGAAATCCCCAAATACTCAGAATATATATGAGGATTTATGTGTAAGGAAGATTGTGGAACACTAAGTAGCGTTCCAGTGAGCATGGCATCATATAGGGATTCCCGCTTCACTTTCCACCTCTGAGGATATTTTTAGGAAGCTATGGGAACCCGATTGAGTATTAGCACCAGTTTTCCATCCTCAGACAGATGGTCAGTCAGAGAGGACTGTACAAGTTCTGGAGGATCCGATGAAAGTGTGTGCCATTGATTTTACAAGCTCCTGGAATGATCAGTTGATTTCTAATTGAAGTTGCCAATAACGACAGTTGGCAGTTGAGTATCGGGATAACAAGATATGAGGTAGTGTATGGTTGTAGGGGTTGTTTCCCAAATTGGATAAGAAAAAGTGGGTGACAGATAGAATTATTTTTCGACTTTGGATGATAAGTCTCTGAGGATGTTTAGTTAAGGATGAGAGATTAAGAACACCTCAGAGCAGATAGACATGTATTGGAATTCACCTTTGGTGAATTAGTATGGTTGAAAGTTACTGTCCTAAGAGAATAAGGACATAGCGAACTTTTGGAAGAAGGTAAATTGAGTTGCGCTGGATGGAATATTTTGAGAGATTGGACAAGTGGGAGATAAGACCTGTAGGTTGGTGTTATCACTTGAATTAACAGGCACCCACAATATGTCTCAGCTTTTGATGCTTCGACAATGCTATCCAGATCCAGCATAGGTGATCGAATATGAACTCAAAAAGTTCAGTTTAATGAAAATATAAGTATATTGATAAGTTGATTCGGGCATCAAACAGGAAAGAGAAAGTATTGAGGTTTAAGAGGATCTCCCTAATTAAAGTCCTTTGGTAGTAATACACTCCGGAGAAGGTCACATAAGAATTTAAGAGTATAATACGATCGATGTACCCGGAGTTGTATATGGACTCATATGAATTGGTTCTAATTTGGAGGACCAAATTCCTTAAGTGGGGGAGAGTTGTAAGACCCGAATTTAATTAAAATACTAAAATTAAATAAGAAAAGATGGGGAAAGTATGAAGGAAGTCGGGTTAAATTAATCTCGAACACGTGTAAGGGCAAAATGGTCAAAAGACCAAAGGTCGGTATAATTTCGTTAAGAAAAATTTAATTAAAATATGGATTTGAGAAATCTTGGTCAATAAAAGTGAAATAAATTTATTTTGGGTTAAATTGATCAAGATATTAATTTATTGGAATTAATTGGGGTTAATTGGAATTTTTAGTTCGAAAAAAAAATAATCCCGAAAATAATCAAAAAATATACTGAAAGGTCATTCGGGACAATACCCCGAAAATACAGAGAAATTATACCCGAAAAATGGTTAAAATATAATAAATAAATTAAATAAAATTAAATTTGTTAATTTGAAATAAAATAATAATTTTTGGTGGATATTTTGGGTATTTAATGTATTTTAATGATTAAAATAAATAATAATAAAAAATAATAAAATAAAATTTAAAAAAAAGAGAAACGGGTCGGGGAGAGAGAAACCAAACGGAAGCCGAGAAAAGAGAAGATGGCCGGCGAGCCGTCCGGCGGCCAAGGACCCCAGGCGAGGGCCGACGAAGACTGCCCGACCTCAGGCGACCTATCAGCGGCGACGACGCGCCGTGGGAACGCCAGAATCCGGCGAAAAACGGAAGAGAAGTCGCGGGAGAAGAGATGGCCACCGGCGGCGAACGGCGGCGATTCGAGCCCCACCAAGGCTCGATTTCGGAAGCCCAGGTGATGGTGAGCAGATTGGCGGTGGTGGCAGCCACCGAAACCGACGGACGGCGCCGGAAACAGAAAGAGAGGAAAGTGGGTACCGACGGAGGAGGAGAACGGCTGGACCGACGACTTTTCGGCGGCCTTGGGCGAAGCCGAGCCCAGATCTGAGATGCGGACGACCCAGCGGAGTGACTGGCGGTGGAAGCCGACGGAGAACCGGCCGGCAAGGTGGTGAACCGGCGGTGAACCGGTCGAACCGGAGAGAACCGGTGGTCTGAACCGGTCCGAACCGGACTGAATCGGTTCAGCCAAAAAGAGAGGAAAAAGGGAGAAAAAGGGAAGAAGAAAAAGAGAAAAAATTGGGAAAAATTCCTGTGATGCAATCGAGCTTCGGGTAAGTCGATAAGCGGTCGAATTGACCTGATTTAAATTTCGGAGTATTTAATTTAATTAATTTTGGGCTGAAAACTTACCCGAAAAATTATGAAATTATGTAGCTCGACGATTGGCATCCAACGAGAGCTCGAGATAGCCTCGATTTGCGGATTAGCATGGAATCTCGGGTAAGTAACCCTTATTTACGACAATTACCTCGTTATGCGTGATATTGATTTAATTTCTGCATAAATTGAATTAAATTATGGAAATTTAGATAAATTGTCGTAAATAATCGATTTAGCTATTCGAGAATTAGAACGAGGTCCAATAAATTATTGGTGGGCCCAATGAGCCCAATAGGCCTCGATAAAGTGAAAATTAAGTGAAAAACGGGCTTAAGGCCGATTAAGGCCCCATTAAGGTGCAATCGGGCCCAATAGGGGTAAACGGGCCCAATGATTTAAATTAAGCCCAAAAAATATTAAATACAATTAAATTGTATGATATCTGACCTGAGGAATATTAATACGCAGTTTCGGGTATTTGATTGGGAGCATATCGGACTGCGCGATGAGACAACAGTGGAAAAGAAAAGGTCAGACTCGATAGGAAAATAAGGTAAGGGAATTCTGCGGACTGCTAGAGGTAACTTTACGCAATTTTAAGTTCATTTGCAGTCTTTAAAAATTACCTGAAGGGTCTAGAGGTCAATTAATAATTTTAGTGCCCCGAATGGGCAAATTACTAAAATACCCTTGTTAAGGGTAAAATTTACAAAGTTAGGAAAAATTGGGAGGAGTAAGAACAAAAGGTTTCTACACATTCTGGAGGTATTTTGATGCATGCATGAGTAGGCTGGCTCACCTTGAAAGAAAATGCACAGCATTGCATACTTTCAACGTGATATTGTTTTGAAAACTGTTTTGAGGAAACAGAGCCGCCTACGTGTTTTTATTGACATGTGACGTGCTAGAGCTCAGCTCGCACGATGTTGTCGATTTGTGTGATGCACGCATTAGTGCTAGAGCGAGAGCTCGCACTAGAGTTTTACATGCATAGGTGCTAGAGTACAACTCGCGCCAGATTTCATATGCTTTTTCGAGACAAGGTGCTAGAGTTTAACTCGCACCGGATTTTATACGATTTTCATGTGATTTATATATAGAGTGCTGAGCTTAGCTCGCACTAATTTTACCGGATTTGTGGAGTAGCGCTGTCTGCCCTTGGAGTCAGCCAAAAGGCCCAACAGGCTCAAGAGACCTCTTAGGTGGGGTGAGAGTGAGGGATGAGGTTGGCGGCCTTGTGGGGATGTAAAGCGAGCTCTGCCAGTTTTATTTGAGTTGATGAGAGTGCTGAGCATCGCTCGCACTGATTTTATGAGAACATGCGATGAGCCGTGCTTGGAGCATCGGGTAGATTGTGTGTCACCGATTAAATAGGCCCGCACGTGCGTTTTGAGACATGGCATGAGTATAGAGATATTATATGGGTTCACGGAGTACGATGTACCGTGCAAGTAGCATGGAGTACGATGTACCGTGTGGTATCTTCGGATACGGCATCTCCGGATGCAGCATCTTCGGATGCCTGGGATCGGATAAGACTGACGGGATGGATTGACCCACCTCCTGGGCGGTTCCCTATCATGGTGAGAACCCGCACACTAGGATCCGTGTAGCTGAGGAACTCCCGAGGACAGATATGGCCATAGTCCTAGTTATTGCCGTTATACAGATATTGCCTCGTCTCGCATGTCGACGATTTCGATGATTTAAACTGGGTTTTTAAACTAAATTTGCATGATGGTATTTCCATGTTTTTCAAACCCACGTGTGATGTAAACCGTTTTCATGGTTTTGTGTGAGTCAGGATCACCCGCAGGAGGGGTCGAGTCCTGACTTTATTGTGAAATTTTTAAATGAGAAAGAAATGATTTAAATGAATTGCATGTTGAATTTTTCGTGCAAACTCGATTTACATAGCATCATAATTCATATCATTTGTTTTAAAATGTGTGGAGAAAGGGTGGTTTATGCATGGCACCACGTTCATGTAGGTAGTATGGTTACCTACTTGTTCGTAGGATTGCCTTACTGAGCTTGATGTGCTCACCCCTTTTCATTTTCTCCCACAGATAATCTCCAGTTGAAGTTGCGATGACTCAGTACTGCATTCCGGATATCCGCTGCTGCCCATCAACATAAGGTATATACACTTGTACATATTGTATCTACATAAGCATAGCACAGCAACATGTTTGTAAGTAACTTTAGGGGATGTATAAATAATGTAAACAATTATAAATGACTGGAGAACAAATAAGTTAGATGGTAATTGAATGGTGCGACTGGCATTGACGCACAGCCCAATTATTAGTGGAGTGTGGTCACGATTCGAGGACAGGTAAGAAGTTAAGTAAGAAAATAATAAAACGCGAAAAATTAACTCTGATTTTTGGGTAGTTTGGGTCGTGACAAATTTGGAGGACCAAATTTCTTAAGGGGGGAGGAAATGTAAGACCCGAATTTTTGTGTTATTTCTTTAAGAATATATCATTTTGAATAAGTGTTTATGATATATCGATAAATAAGGAAGAAATAATACAATTTCGAGTTTATCTGATGTAATTGAAAATCGGTAAGTTTTAAAATACCGAAATAAGAGCTAGGTTAAATTCAAAATAAACCGAATAAAATTTGGTTAAACGGACTGAAAATATGGACTCAGAACGCGAAAATATAGGTAGTCCAAGAAGGAAAGTTAGTTCGAAAATGATAATCCGGAAATTTCTCCACAATGGGAATTTAGCTCCGAAATAAAGAATAAATACATTTTCGGAGAAACAAAAATAAAAATTTGACAAACATATATATTTGAAAAAATAAAAATGATATATATGTACATGTGTGTGTGGATATCAATGTACATAAAATACATTGTAATAATATTATTATAATAATAATAAATAATAATAATAATAGATATTTTATTATTATATTATTATTATTATAATAATATTATAGGATATTTATACTATATTATATTATATTAAATTATAATATAGTATATATAAAAAAAAAGGAGAGAAAGAAGGAATCTGAAGAAAGATGAAAAAAAAAAAAGGAAAGTGAAAAAAAAAAGGAAATTGGAAGCAAAATCGCGAAGAGAGAGAAAGAGAGGGACCGAAGCCGACCCTGCCTTTCCTCACCGCCGGCGAGCAATGGCCGGCTAAGGAGAGCGCGAGACCACCGGCGAGTGACGACCGGCAACCCAGGAGCTATTGGACGACGGCACGCGCCGTGAGAGCTGCCGAAAAGGCAGATCGGGGAGGAGAAGCCCGCGGGGGAGAAAGGGGGATTCGTCGGCGACGGCGGCGATCTGGGCCGAGCCAAGCCAGGCGAAGCTTCCCCAAGCCAAGGCGCACCCAACGGTGGTCGACCCACCCCGGGAACCGGCCGGCAGAGTCGAAAACGGCCAAAATCAGCCTGAACCGGTTTGGATCGGTTCAGTGTGAAAAGGGCTGAACCGGTCCGAACCGGTTCAGCAGGAAAGAGAAAGAGGAGAGAGAGAAAAAAATTTAGAAAAAAATTCAGTGTTATCCCGGCACAGCAGTAGACTGGTAAGTGGTTAAAAAATCGGTCGAATTATTTTTCGGATAATTAATTTGAATTTATTTTATACCAGAATTAACCGGTTTAAATATATATTGCTGTGTAGCGGAAAAAAAAAAAGGGTAGGCGACGTGCACAAGTTCGAGCGGATCTCGACTTACGTGCCACCAAGGAAAGATTTGGCTTCCGAGAATACATCCGGAGCCAATTAGACTACGTAATCCGAGGAGATCGAGGAAATTGAATTCGCAGTCGACACAATTCGAGGTAAGGGACTTATGTAAGCTATAGAGATAGCTATACGTATGTTTTCTTATCTGCTGTGTGCAATGTATGCGATAAATACATAGATATCGGTATATCTAAGTAGAAAACTACGTATAAGAATAAGTCAAATGTTGCATGACTTCTATGCTTGTGTGAAAAGAGGTTTTTGCAAACGTTTTGAGAAAGAATGATAATAGACGGGCTTCTGATTTAACCAAGTGCATGTAATATGTTTTAAAGAGTGATTGAAGGGAGAATTGCCTTCTCATTCATGATTATACATGGAGCCTTTCTATTTCTTTTCTGTGTGAAATAGTGCTAGAGCAAAAGAGGCAACGGTAGATTGACCAGCCTCGCTCGCACATTATTTTAAAAAGGGATTTTTAGAAAAACAAAAGAGTGCTCGATACCTCGAGTGACGTTGTGTGATTCCACTCGAGCTACTTGCACTAGGTTTTGGGAATCATGTTTGAGCCAGAGAGCACTTCTTAGTGATCTTGCTCCGGTTACGCTCACATGTGACCCTCTCGATTTAAAGTGATGAGACAGCAGTGCTTGATGCCTCGGTAATACTGTGTATTCCATCCGAGAGCTTGCATTCGTGCTCGATGCCTCAGATATACTGTGTTCTACTCTGAGTTGCCCGCACGTAGTCTCTTGAGCTTCTGTGTAATAAGCAAAACCGTGCTTGATACCTCGATCATACTATGTGTTCTATTCGAGAGCTTGCACGAGGGTTTATGATATTATTGTGTGATGAATAAACCGTGCTGCAGCCGTCGTGTGATGCTAAGTGTTCTTGCACTGACCTGCTTGCATGTGATTTTGAGACATGGAAATGGATGATAGTGATACTGAGATGGTAGACCTCGAGATTACTCGGTCCCCTCAGCTATGTCACAATATATATAAGGATCCTCGGAGTACGTTGTACCGTGAGGTAAACCACGGAGTACGATGTACCGTGATATCTTAGTGATCTTAGTGAGCTGACGGGATGGTTGATCCGCCTCCCTAAGCATGGGATTCTCGCACACCTGATCCGTGATTGCCTGGAATCCGACTATGGCCATAAGTCTTGATTGTCACTATTGTGTGAGGTGACAGATATCTTCCCTTGCTGTGTGTCTGGGGATATGTTAATCCATGATTTATGTCTCAACATGTAACTGATTTACAAAGTATAAAGCATTTTCTATATGTGATTTGTGTAAATAGATTATGCTATGTAAACCTGTGTGGTTTTGAAAGATGATTTATGTGAAGCTGTGTGCTACTGTGTGAAGTTAAACATGTGTGGTTTGAAATGATAAACTGTGTGGAAATGCATATACCATCTAGCGAATTAATGGTTTCGCATTGATGGAAGTTGTTTTTAAAGAACATGCATATTGTCTTATAAGGAAAATGAACATATATGTATTTTAGCATGTAGATAGTGTGGTTATCTACATGCTTGCATATTTTCCTTACTGAGCGCGTTATGCTCACCCCCTTATTTCTCCTCCACAGATACTATGCAGTAGTGAGTACTGCAGTCGTCCCTGCTACGGTGTTCTCTAGTTATCCAGCTGTACAAAAAGGTATACACTACTGAAAAAAATGTATCCTGTAAATTAATGCACAGTCTAGTAATATTTTGTACGAAAGGGATGTATAAATTAATAGAAACTGAGGTAAATTCTTTCGCATAGTTATAACAGTCCAGTTTCTATTCTCTTTCATTTATTATAATGAATTTATATGAGTGGTGGATTGGATGTGACTCACAGCCCAACTGTAAGTGGTAAGTAGTAAGGTAAATTCACGAGAAGAGGGTAGGGGTCGTGACAGGTTGGATCCTGACTGAGATGTGATTTTGATAAGAATAAAACTGGATTTAAACTGAAACTTGCATGACGTTATTTCCATGCTATTTAAACCCATGCGTGATGTTAACTAGTTTTACATGATATTCATTGTCTCGCATGTTACTATTGCTTTGTAAAGCATTTGATTTCATGGTTTTGTGTAAGTCAGGAACACCCGAGGGAACGGTTGAGTCCTGGCTGTGTTGTGAAAGTTTAACAAGAATGAAATGATTTAAATGGATTTGCATGTTGAGTTTTCCATGCTCTTTGAAATCCATATGTGAACTTGTTTTACATGACATCATAAATTGTAGCATCTGTTTTGAAATGTGTGGAGAAATGGTGGTTTATGCATGGCATCACGTTCATGTAGGTTGTATGGTTACCTACTTGTTCGTAGGATTGCCTTATTGAGCTTGATGTGCTCACCCCTTTCATTTTCCTACACGAATTTCTTTCAGTAGACTTTGAGGCGACTGTGTACTGCATTCCTGATATCCGCTACTGCCTATCATTTTGAGGTATATACACTTGTTTATATTGTATCTAAATAAGAATAGCACAGTAACATATTTGTAAGTAACTTTCGGGGATGTATAGACACTGTAAACATTTGTAAATGAATGGGAAAAAATTAGTGAAAAACTTATGTGTTTACCTTTCCTTTAATATGGAATTAAGTTTTATGGTGAATGAATGGTGGGACTGGCATTGACGCACAACCCAATTATTAGTGGAGTGTGGTCATGATCAGAGTTTAGGTAAGTATGAAAGAAAAACGAAAAATTTACTCTAATTTTGGGTCATGACGCAGGGAGGGCGAAGAGTTCCCCGAGCTCTTATATATGCCAAAAGCTATGTTGTTTGAGGCTCCTAATTGGACTAAATATGAGCCCAATGTTAAGCCAAAGATGAGTTTTTGAAGAAAGCTACTCAGGATGACCTGACTAACCTGGCTGGACCTAGGCAGCCTTTGAGCCCAGATAATGCTCCTGAGCCAATTGGTTCCCTTGATGAGTTAGACAGTGAGGAGCCATCGATGCCAGAAGTCTGATCATGGAGATTGATTTCTTTTTTTTTTTAATTAAGTTTTATTGTAACGAACCATTCTATTGTTACGAAATTTTTGTTTGAATGTTAATAATAAAAATTGTTTATTCCTCTTTTTTCTTTTTATTAATGCATGTACTCATTTATCTTTTGCTTTAATCATCTATTTGTATACGCCATATATATATATATATATATATATGCTCCCCAAACTCTTAATAAAAGGCTTAAACTTTTAGAAAGAATTGTGCATTTAAACATACCTTTTCTTTTTTGATGTCGGACCGCCGTGACGCATTCGCGTCTCTGGTACTATGGCGTGTATATATATATATATATATGTATATATATATATATATATATGTATATATATATATATATGCTCCCCAAACTCTTAATAAAAGGCTTAAACTTTTAGAAAGAATTGTGCATTTAAACATACCTTTTCTTTTTTTGGTGTCGGACCGCCGTGACGCATTTGCGTCTCTGGTACTATGGCATGTCTTTTATCTAATGCCAAGCCGTCGTGACACATTCGCACCTCTGGCCCTATGGCGTGTCTTCTTTCTAATGCCTAGCCGCCTTAACGCTTTGGCGCCTCTGGCACTATGGCATGCCCTTTTTCTAATGCCTAGTTGTCGTGACGCTTTTGCGCCTCTGGCACTATGGCATGTCTTATTTCTAATGTCTATTCGTCATGATGCTTTCGCGCCTCTAGCACTATGGCATGTCTTCTTTCTAATGCCTGACCAACGTGACGCTTTCGCACCTCTGGCACTATGGCACAATCTCTTCTGTCACAAGATTCATATTCATAAATGTTAGAAAGATAAATATGAATGAAGAGATCACTTGATTTATTCATCGCATGGAAATACGAAAATTCGAAAAGAAGACATAATATAAATGATTAACTTCAATACAACTTCAAGTGGTTTGAGTTCCACGTCTTCCTTATCTTCTTCCCTTGCAAAGTTTCTAAGATACAGGTGTTGGGCCTAATCATCTGTCTGATTCGATATGGACCTTCCCAATTGGCTTTGAATTTTCCATTCTCTTTCAGTGCATTGGTTATGTGTGACTTTCTCAACATCAAATCTCCCTCAAACATTGGTCTGTCCTTAACTCGGTTTTTGTAGTAGTTAGCTACCCTTTGGTGGTAGGATGCAAGTCGGATAACTGCAGCCTCTCTATGTTCGTCGAGCAGATCTAGGTTTTCCCTTAACCCTTTCGAATTCTCTTCCTCTACCAAGAGTATCGTTCTCGACGAAACTGCTCCAATTTTCACGGGGATCAATGCTTCAGTTCCGTATACCAAACTAAATAGCGTTTCTCCGGTTGACACTCGACTGGTGGTGCAGTACGCCCACAAGACACTAGGTAACACATCCACCCACGCCCCTTTACATTATTCAATATGGTCTTCAAACCATGAAGGATAGTTTGGTTGCTGACTTCTACCTACCCATTAGCTTGAGGGTATGAAACAGAAGAAATCCTTAACTGAATATTAAGGCGTTTGCAGAACTCACGAAAGGCATCACAATCAAACTGCTTCCCATGGTTAGTGTTTAAGATGCGTGGAATCCCAAATCGACATATAATGTCCTTCCATACCATCGCCTCAACTTTCTTCTCAGTAATAGTAGCTAATGGTTCTATCTCAATCCATTTTGTAAAGTAATCGGTAGCTACCAGCAGAAACTTTCTTTGACCCATAGCTAATGGAAAAGGTCCTAAAATGTCTATCCCCCATTGTGCAAAGGGCGTTGGTTGCACCATGCCCTGAAACGGAGTAATTGGAGCCGTTGTTATTGGCATAAACCTTTGGCACTTGTCACATTTGCGGACTTTATCCACCGCGTCTTTCTTCAATGTTGGCCAATAGAATCCCGACCGTAATATTTTAGAGGCAAGGGCTCTAGCTCCCAAATATTCACCACAAATTCCTTCGTGTACTTCTGCTAGGACATAGTTAGCCTTTTCTGGCCCTAAACACTTTAACAGAAGTGATGTATACCCCCTCTTGTACAACTCCCCATTTATTAACGTGAACTTTACCCTTTGTATCTTTAAACGCCGAGCTACCTCTTTATCATGTGGAAGTGTGCCATCAGTTAGGTATTGTTTAAATGGTGTCCTCCAATCGTCTCCCACCTCAATATCATACACTTCTGCTTCTTCAATACTAGACCTTTCTAGCCTTTCGACCTTCACTACTCTTCCTTCGGTCTCATTAGAAGAGGCCAATTTAGACAGTGAGTCTGCATGGGTATTTTCAGATCGGTTAATTTGTACCAACTGAAAGTTCTCGAAAGTTCGAGCCAGTGATTGGACTTTCTTTAGGTATGAGATTAACATCGACTCTCGAGTCTCGTACTGTCAGTTGAATTGGTTCACCAATAATTGGGAGTCATTATGTGCCACTAGGTTGCGAACTTGTAATCTCTCTGCTAACTTCATTCTAGCGACCAAGGCCTCATATTCTGCTATGTTATTTGAACTGGGAAATCCAAAGTGCAAAGAATATTCCAAAGATTTCCCTTCAGGTGACACCAGGATTATGCCAACCCCACTACCATTTGCATTTGACGCTCCGTCAACGTGCAGTAGCCATGGCCGAGTTTCTTCTTCATTGTTTTCTTTTGGGCTAGTGCATTCGACTATGAAGTCCGCTAGAGCTTGGCCTTTAATGGCTTGTCAGGGCTGAAATGTGATATCATACTCTTCGAGTTCTACTGCCCATTTCACCAATCTCCCTGAGTGTTTAGGCTTTTGAAGAATTTTTTGTAACGGTTGATCCGTCAGAACTGTGATAGGGTGTGCCTAAAAGTAAGGACGCAATTTTCGAGAGGTCATCACAAGGGCTAATGCAAAATTTTCAGCTAGCAGATAGCGTGTCTCAGGCTCTGGCAACACCTTACTTACATAATAAATAGGGTGATCCACCATTTCATCTTTTCTCAACAATACTGCACTAACGGCGTACTCACCAACTCCTAGGTACATAAACAAAAGTTCTCCTACATGAGGCCTTGTCAATAAAGGTAGCTCCTTCAAATACTCCTTTAATTCTTCGAAAGCTATTTGACACTCATCTGTCCATTTGAAATTCTTTCCACCTCTTAGAGTTTTGAAGAACGACAGGCTCCTCTCCGCAGATTTTGACAGAAAACGGTTCAGAGCTACTATCCTGCCCATCAATCTTTGGACTTCTCTTATTGTAGTTAGTGGTTTCATATCTATGATCGCTTGTACCTTCTCGGAGTTTGCCTCAATGCCCCTATTAGTGATCATGAATCCTAAGAACTTTCCAGATCTGACTCCGAAGGAATACTTGTTAGGGTTTAGATTCATATTAAACTCCCTCAACACTTTAAACACCTTAGACATCTGGTGAGCATGAGACTCCTCTGCTTTGCTTTTAATGATCATGTCATCCACATAAGCTTCCATGGAGTTTCTCAGGAGATCCTTGAAGACTTTGTTTACCATCCGCTGATATGTGGCTCCAGCATTCCTTAAACCGAATGGCATCACACGATAACAGTATGTTCCATCATATGTTATAAAGGAAGTCTTCCCCTCATCTTCTAGATGAAACATAATCTGGTGGTATTCGAAAAAAGCATCTAGAAAACTGAGAAGTTCATATGCCGACATTTCATCTACAAGCTTATTAATTCGGGCCAAAGGATAGGAATCTTTGGGACAAGCTTTATTCAAGTCGTTAAAGTCCACACACATCCTCCATTTCTCATTGGACTTCTTTACCATTACAACGTTGTCTAGCCACTCTGGATAGTTAACTTCTCTAATAAATCCAGCCTCTAAAAGCTTATTAACCTCTTCAGTGATCACTTTTTATCTTTTCAGGGTAAAATTTCTCTTCTTTTGTTTGACGGGCTTATGCCCAGGTAGAACATTAAGTCTATGACAGATTACTTCCGGATTAATCCCGGGCATATCAACTGGCGTCTAAGCAAAAACATTAGAGTTTTTCCTTAAGCATTCCACTATCTCTCTCCTTGTTTGCTCATCAAGTTAAGTTCCCATGAAGGCCTTCTTTTCTCCATCTCCTTCTATCAGCTCAATAGTTTTCATCTCTTCAACAGGTTGAGGCTTAGAGGGGTCGGTTATAGTTAGTGTCTCCTTCCTCTGTATTCCTTTGCAAATAGTAGAGGCGATATAACATGTACAAGCCTTCTTTTAATCTCCTCGCACTTGTCCAACTCCATTGGGGGTAGAAAACTTCATTAACAGGTAGCAAGAAGAGATTATAGCCCTCATGTCATTCAACAGAGGTCTTCCCAAAATCATATTATAAGCAACGAAGTTGATTTCACGACCATGAATAACACCTGTCGAGTCACATCCTTTGGACTTTCCCCAAGAGTTATGGGTAACTGAATGGATCTGACTACCTTCACCTTCTCCCCTATAAATCCATACAGTGGCGTCGCAACTGGTTTTAATCTATCCTCCGATACGTTCATCTTCTCAAAACAATTCCAATAGATTAAATTCACCGAGCTTCCGTTATCAACCAGGATTCTACCAATTGGGTGTTTCGTCACCACCGCTGAGACTACCATGGGATCATCATGGGAGATGACAATATCTACCCTGTCTGCTGGAGTAAACACAATAGGTTCTTCATCCACCTTCTCCTCCATAACAGCATGAATTTGATATGCTTGCCTCGTGTAAGTTTTGCGAGAGGCAGAAGAGTTCCCTGTCATCGAATCTCCACCTGTGATGACATTTATAGCTGGACCAGTTGGTTCATTATCTTTTTGGTTACCCTTGGGATCTGGTCTAGCTTCTTCCTCATCTCTCGACCTTCTTCCCCTATTTCTGCCATCATTAGTCTGTCTATTTTGTGGACGGTTATCCCTTCGATCTCGCGACAGGTATCGAGCCCTTTAACTTCTCTAAAGGAAATGATTAATCTTCCCTTCCCGAGCTAACTTTTCCAATTGATCCATCAATTCTCTGCACCTTTCCGTAGGATGTCCATGAGTGGAATGAAAACTACAATAGGCATCTACATTTCGCCCTAAGTTTCATTTTTTTCTTTAGGAACTCCAACAGTTCGGTCCCATCAATAGCAGCAAGAATAACAGCGTGAGGCTCGTTTAGCTTAGTATAATTTTTGTACCTAAGCCTAGGAGCCTTGTCTGATCTGTCAAGTCTAGAAGAACTCCTTTCAGTCATGTCTCTTTCTCTTTTTCTTCCCTCCTTTGCCTCTCGAGATTGCACCATTCTCATCACTTTCTCTTGGGCAATATACTTATTCGCTCAGGCAAATAAATACGAGATAGTTGCAGGTTGATCTAGGGACAAAGACTCTTGTAACTTCTCAGATTTTGTTCCTTGTAGCATCGCTGCTATAACTACCCCTACTTGTAGATCTTTCACCTCTAAAGTCGCATCCCAGAAGCGATCCACATAACTTTTCAAAGACTCCTTGTTCCCTTGCTTGAGTGTAAGCAGGTAGGTGGTGTCCTTTTTTTGCTGGCTATTGATCATGAATGCTTTCAAAAACTCATTTCGTAACTGATCAAAAGATGAGATGGAACCTTCCTTTAGTCCATTAAACCATTTCATAGCATGTCCCGTTAGTGTGAGCGAGAAGGCTCTGCACATTATTTCATCTTCCCATCCATAGAGTAACATAAGGGACTCATAATTTTTCATATGGTCATATGGGCTGGTTTTGCCAGCATAAGTAGCCATAGAAGGCATCCTAAATTTCTTCGGTAGCGATTTCTCCATAATCTCGGAGCTAAAAGCAATTCTCCTTCTCTATCTATCTTCAGTAGACACCAAATTCTTCTTTTCCAAAACCCTCTCTATGACTTTTTCCATGTTCTCTGATTCCCGAGTCGAGTGTGCTCCCCTTTCCTTAGTACTAGAAGAGTCTGAGTAATTTGAGTGAAAGCCCCTTCTTCCCCTGTTTCGTGGCTTGTTCAATGGCACCCTCTATGTCATGTCTCGAGGCTTCATTATACTCTCCCTTTTTGGATCCTGCACATTGTCCGTAATCTCTCTTTCCCCTGGTCCTTGCACCGGATGCTTCCTTCCAACACCTCCAATTCCATGATTCGACCTTGAGCCTTCAAAATAGTCTAGGGACTCAAGACTATCTTGCCCATAAGCCTGCCTCGTCCTGTCCGCTGAAGGAGAGTTCTGCCACCAAGGCTCCCCAGATCGATGAACTTCGAAATTATGTCGCGTAAACTCTGCGGTGGAGGTCTGCCTCCTGAACTCCGCGGCAAAGGTTTGCCTCATGAACCTTGCGCTAGGGTACTGCTCTTGAAACCGTGTAGCAGGGTTGAACTCCCTCACCCCTGTTGTAAGGTACTGCTCTTGAAACCGTGCGGCAGGGTTCAACTCCCTCAGACTTGCGGCAAGGTCTTGACTCCTGAACCCTGCGGTAGGGTTTGGGTCCCTCACCTCTGCGGCAGGGTACTACTCCTGAAATCGTTCGGCAGGGTTCAACTCCCTTAAACCTACGACAGTGTCTTGACTCCTGACCCTTGCAGTAAGGTACTGATCCTGAACCCGTGCAGTAGGGTTCAACTCCCTTAGACCTGCGGCAATGTCCTGACTCCTGACCCCTGCGGTAGGGTACTGCTTCTGAAACCGTGCATCAGGGTTCAACTCCATCAGACCTGTGGCAGTGTCCTGACTCCTGCCTCCTGCAGCAGGGTACTACTATTGAAACCGTGCGGCAGGGTTCAACTCCCTCAGACCTGCGGCAGGGTACTGCTCCTGAAACCCTACGGCAGGGTCCTGTCGATGCTGAGTGATGCACAGCGTGCTGCCTCTAAGCCCCCATTCTAGTTGTCCCGAATTTGTCGCTACAGAGGGCTGACCTTCCTCATAGGTTTGCCGTGGGATATTCTCTCTCACCTGGTGCTGCACATCTGGGGGTAAACTGAACTGTGGCAATGCATTTTTGAAGAAATCCACCATGGCCCTTAAGGTTGTAGTCGTCTGCTCATTTTGGCATTGGAGTGCCTAAGTAACCTCCTCATTCTGACATCTCAAAGCCTCAAACTCCTCTAGGGAAACTGTGGCAGCCCTCTCTCCTTCTCCAATCTGCCTCTGTATTCTCACAGGTCTGTTGGGAGGACTCACAGAATTTTTCTCCCCCAAGTTCACTGCTATTGTCGAACGTGTTCTCACAATTTCGCTAAAAAATTTGGCTTTTATGTTTGTTTTTCACAGACGGCGCCAATTGTTGTTGCTCTCAACAACAATGAACTAATGTTGATTTAACCTTCCTTGTCGTATTCTCCACGTGTACTGAAGATTCTGCAAAAATAGTCAAGGTCAGAGAGGTGCAGGGATTTGTCCCTGTGCACGCACTCCAATGCTTAAGTCAAAAAAAATGTTTAAGCAGAGTCTCAGTCAACAAAATAGAGCTTAGGGTTTTTTGATCATACATGTGGGGTATTTATAAATGTCCACTGTGTGGCTTCAATAAGCTCAGGACTTATAGGTATTTGGGCCCAAAATTTTATCGTTTTGGGGTTTTCATGTTCTGAGGCCCAAGCGCGCAACTCAGCTATCAGAAGTGAGTTCTGAGAGCTCAGTCCCAGGGGTGAAGAGCTTTGAGGACCTCTGCCGCAGGGTTCAGAAGTCTACCACCCTACGACAGAGGTCTGATCTTGCACCAAGGGTGCAGAGGTTTGCTGCAGGGTGCAGAGGCCTGAGCTTGCACCAGGGGTGCAGAGGTCTGCCGCAGGGTACAGAGGTGTCCTTGGCTCTTCGGTGATTGCTACGTGGCATTGTGACTTGACACGTGGCATATGCCATGTGGCATTGTGACTTGACACGTGGCATATGCCATGTGGCATTGTGACTTGACACGTGGTTGTCACTCGTTAGCTAATATTGCCTACGTGGACTTGATGTAAATTACCTCTATCAATAATAAAAGTTAAAACGTTAATTACAAACTTTGCAAACTAATAATAGTGAAACTGACGCTTTCTTTAACCATTTGAATCTTGTCTTTGTAATAGCTATTGGCCGGTCAAATCATCTTTTAAAATGTAGTCTAATATTGTTAGTAACTCATGGCCACTTGGCCGGTTACAAGATGTTTTATATCTTACAAAGATAGCCGTTTGTTATCTTTGAATATTGGACATTTATATTATGCGAATCCATTTGCATTTTTCAATTTAATGGATAAATAAATATTATCATTATCATTAAGAGTAAAAGTTACAAACTTTTGAGCCTATAAAGAGAGATTCTAAACTTAAAATATTTTTTACTAATTGACTATTCATTCTACCCACAATTCTCATATTACATGCACATTTTTTAAATTTTTTGGACAAAGAAAAGTGTTTTGTTATTAAGCTTTTGATTCTATAATTAGTTCAGTGTTATAAAGCGCATAACAAGGAGTTAGTTGGATTGTTGTATCTTTGGAGCAATACGTTTAAAATTTGTATTGCATCAGTTGATTTAATCTCCATACGGCATGAATCACTTTAAAGAAAGTAAGATATTTATATTTCTATCATCTCTTCATATCATTAATAATATGTATTTATTTTTTCCTTTTCTTATATATTTTTATTACTAACTATTTTTGTTGTTTTAGCTTCTAGCTCCGACACTAATCCATAGAGATAAAAATTCCCTCACCCTTTTAATTATTAAAGAATAATTTAGTAGTTTACAAACATAATTAAAACAAAACAAGAAAAGAAAAAAAAAAGATGTCAAGTTTTCATTTAAAGGGATAAAAAAAAATTGGAAAATGGTTAATTTTAAAAGAAAAAAATACTCTCAAAATCTTTTAGTTTTTAGAGAACAAATTTACAAACATAATAAAAACGAAAAAAATAAGTCTAAACCAAGATAGCTGTCAGCATATTTCAATGGATTCCTCTTATATATTGCTATTGATTCGTAAAGTTTCAAAGAAGACAATTCAGAATAGTCATCATTAGTGGGTGTTATATATTTCTGGTTCTACCATATAGAAAAAAGGTTTTGAAATTCCAATCCAAAATCGTTATTTTAATACATTGTGATTGTGTGTTGTTGCACGTATAGCTTCCGTAGCAGTAAACTACCTACTAATAATAATAATAATAATAATACAAACTAATCATTTGGCTGTCCGCAAAAAATATATATCTTTAACATGGACCGAGAAATTATATTTATAGCTTGCTCTCAACTCACCCTTATTTCTGGTGAGCAAGAAGGGATTTTGACTGCATTGTTTATTGAAACTCTAACACAAAAACAGATCATTCAACTCTAAATTACAACCAACAGTTTGATGAAAACTCTTTTTAAATATGACATATTACTATAACACAATTCTTTATTGGTTCTCTTTAGTACCGAAGGCAATAAAATTTACACTAATATCATCTGATAGAGACCATCTCCCGGTTATGGGGTTGTACACAAATCCGGCCATCTCTTTTACCTACACACCCAAACAGACAAAGGTTAGTCATACAGACAGCAAGATTTCAGTTTCAGATATCAAAGAGATTCATTGGTTTGGTTTGCTAGCTTACATCAACCGAAGCACGCTTCAAAATCAGGGTGAGTTCTTCTGGGGTAAGGAAACTTGACCATTGATGTGTGCCTTTAGGAAGCTGCATAAAATCAAGAGATATATTATATATTATGAACATATAAACCGCAAAAAGAATATCTAAGAACTGCCTGACTTAGAAAATTATAACAGGGATGCTTTCTATGATTTTGGAGGTAACAGCTGTTCCAGGGACAGTAACCTCACAGACAAGGTCTCTTAAATGCTTTGCAGGAAGCCTAATCCTAGTCCTAGATAATACGATTTCATGCATTGCTTAACCAAATTTTCAAAGCGGTATTCCACATTTTCGCATATGAAGAAAAAAATTTATAGACACAAAAAAATTAAGACCTCAATTAGATTAACTTTTTGATAACAAGATGTGAACATGAAAGCAAACCCAAATGTAAGGGTATATCTACGAGGCATTTCAATAAAACAAATAGATCATTACATATCAAAGTAGAAAAGTAAATAATGAAGTGCTCTACTTAAAAGAAGATAGCATAATCATACCCACTGGAGCAGGTACTCTGCTGCAACAATGGCTGTTGCATATGATCTCATAGAGCGGTTAATGGTAGAAACCACAGTAGCCCCTTCATGAACAGTTAATGCTGCAAGAGACTTGCAGAATTCAGCAGGTTCTGCTACGTGCTCAATCACCTTAAACAAATGTTATTGATTTACCAAAAAATAGACACAAATTTATGGCCAAGTTTTATGAGATGCTAAAGAACTTGGAAAGACCATAAAATTGCCGAACAATAGTAAATGCAACATCAATATCCATGTAAAGAACTGTAGAAGAACATATTAATAGCACTCTTTCAGGTTTCAACAACCTGCAGAGAGAGAGAGAGAGAGATGCATTCAGAGAGGCGTACCTCTAAAGCAACCACTGCATCAAACTTTCTCTGTTCGTCAACTACTTTTTCTGTTCATGAGAATGTATCCACATAAGCTATCATTAAAAGTAAACACCTAACAAACTCAGTAAAGGACAGAAAGAGAAACTAGCAACAACTATGATTGTTTAGCTAATTCAAATCGGTCATGTCATGCGTAATAATGCAACATCGTTATCAAAGTTCACCAAAATCAAAATTATAACATGCAAGCATTACAGCTATCAAAGTACATCTGACCATCACAGACATCCAGAGAAAATGGCTACAACTTCAATTGTCTTCGATATCTTTCATGGATCAAATAAAGGAGCTATCAATGAGTACAATAAGTTTGACCAAGTAGCCTACTAGTTGTGTCTATAGGTTTCACACTATAATACAATGTCGTAACTGTGTTTAGGTGAAAAATGCTGAAGAGATCACACTGGATGGGATACTAGGCCCAGAAATCTAAAGTTAACCACTAACAGAAGAAACCTTGTACAGATATGATAAATTTGAGTAAAAAACCCAGCTATGGCAAACTCAGCTAGCAATTCTCACTTTTCATTGAATAATTTTCCCGGTTATTGGCTATTGAGAATAAACCAAGCAACATAAAGTTCCTAGCAAAGGGCTACTTATTCTGAAGAGAATTGCATGCATGGCAGTTCTACCAAGAAGAGTTTTTTGCATGAGAACTACTATTAAATTTGATTATATGTTCTCATTGACATTTCAACCTGATTGCAATGTCAGAACAGGCAACTCAACAACAAGTACTTCATCCCTTACTCTCACTCATCCAGAACTGTCACCATCTTAAAGATTAAAAAGTTCGTGAAACAGAGAAGCAATGGTCATTTCAATGCATTATAGATCTAGGGTTACAGAAAGATTAACCTACAGACAATGAATTAAGATTAGAACATACCTGCTGTTGTACAACAGTATTCGATAGTTGAAGTTGTTGGATCCAAATCCTGTAGAAGCAGGTACATCATAAAATCCAAGTTCAGGTCTAGAACACAATAATCATGAACGAGATACAGGCACTCATCAATGTAAACTTAAACTTGTAATTTAGTGCAACAGTATTCAGAGACAAAAGATTCATCTTAATCAAATGTGTAACAGGAACCAAATATCTATGATTAAAGAAGGAATTTGAATCTGCGAAACACAGTGCCACGAAATACTTCTAAGCCATGAAATAATCAATGAAACTATGAGAATATATGTCAAAATATTTCTGGAATGAAAACTTAAACCAAGTCACCCACTGCTTGCTTACTATGGAAATAACATATCTAAGAGGGAAGCTTTTTGTAAAACTTTCTAATAATAGGTCCAGATATGTATATGAGAAGAAAATAAATAAAAGATAGGAAGGAATGAAAAACAGAGATAAGCATAGTACAAAATCATAAATTTGCTTAAGATGATTTCATACCATCACAAATGATTTACAAAATATTTCAGACATTGTGGACAAGCTAGAATGATTTGACTACTGATTCTAAAACTATCGCTTCTTGAAAAGTTTTATATGTGGAAAATGTTCAATGTATATTCAATCACCCACCTGACTAGCTTTTAGTGCCAAAGTAGAACCAGGAAAGAGCATTCCTTTCCAAGATATTTTCATATAAAATAAGTTGTGCTTGGTAAAATAACACAATTCAATTTGACCATATTCTTTAAGAATACAAGCTAAATCTTCAAAGACAGAAAGTAAAAAGCCTTGACAATAAATAGTTTCTTCAAAGCCATATTCCTAAAAAAAAAAAAGATAAACATTTTACTTATTAAATAAGTAAAATGTTTATCTTTTTTCTTTTTTCTTTTTTTCAAAATCATGTGCAGTTATCACTAAAATCAGCCAAGATGTAGAAATGTTGGGGTTAACATGAATAGAATATATAATGCTGCAAAACTGGAACATATTCTACTCATAAGAAAATTATGAAAGTTTAGACTTCCATGTACAAAAGTAACACTATTTCTGATTCATTGTTGAAAAAAAGAAGAAAATAGCATACAGCATGAAGACGGGCGATCTTAATGTTTTTCTCTACTGCATCAATTCCGGTGACAGTAGCTCCCATTCGAGCCAAAGGCTGAGAGGAAAAAGAAAATAATAAATATCAGAAAATATCAGATCTAAGTTGAGCAGTTTGTATCAATGTCTAATGGATAATAATAATAATAATAATAATAATAATAATAATAATAATAATAATAAAGAAAACAAGTGGAATGAGGCAGCATAACATCCATTGACAAATACATGAAACTTAAAAAGATTAGTTTCCTACTTAGATACTCGATGTTTTTGTAAGTAGATGGAGCTACCTGCAATTCTGCACAAACCCCTCAAAAGAATGATAAGCTTAAAGTAAAACAGAAAAAGCATTCAAATCACTCTTTCATCCACCTTAATAGAGTCAAATCAAATAATAACAGCTGCAAACAGAATAGTCACTTCTGATAACACCTGAAGTTATGTGGTAAATTTCCAGAGTTCTCTTTCCTGTTTCCATGTTTCCTCTTTTTGCATAGTGCCAAAATAAGTAATTTTACTAAAAATGAAAACAAACCCTTTATTGCATGGAATTAAGGCAATGGACTTTTATTTTATTACAATGAGAACCTTGGCGTTGCAAAATATTTCAAATTCCATTAAAACCTTCTTGGTTGACTGACATTTACACTTACACGGTCCTCTTTCTTGTTTCCATGTTTCCTCTTTTCAGATAATGCCAAAATAAGTAACTTCACTAAAAATGAAAATTAACCCTCGATCTTTCCTTGTTTGGAATTAAGGCCACGGACTTTTATTTTATTACAATGGGAACCTTGACATTACAATATATTTCATATTCTGTTAAAACCTTCTTGCAACTGATGTAATCTGTAGAAAATGCTCAAATGGACTTATTTGGATGAGCTGGATGACAGATGATTGAGGAAAAGCTATTTTAATAATTCAAGTAATTGGACTTTATTCACCCACTTTTAGATTTAATGGGTATATTACATTGAAATAAAAGTTTAAAACCCTAAACATATGTAATAAAAGATCAAGGGCTTATTTGGATATTATACCTTCCTTCTCTTTCTCCCTATTATAATTTTGTCCATTTGAACCACAACTTTATATGTATATTTACTTATGTAAGCCTATTTATCATCTCCCTATGTGGAACATCTAATTATTGCTCTTCCTAATTTTAATGTCCTCTACTTCAAGCTAACCACGGTGTGATCAAGCTCCAGAGTTGAGAATGTAATGAGAAGGAACCTTTCTACAAGCACCAGCAACTTGATGATATCTGGTAGTCCTAGCCTCCTATGGTCCTATAGTCATAATTTAACTCTTTTTCTTTTAGATGTGTCTCAAGTTCTAACCATTGAAGCTACTGGGGACAAAGCCAATTCTTGACTTTGCCATAGTATTTCCTCCTCAACTATTTGTCACTTGTACTAGAATTGATTATTCACAGATACTGTTAGTCCAAAGCCTCAGCATTTAAGTAGCAACGACATCACAAGGAACACAATATGAAGGTCCCTGTTTCCCCAACTAGTTAATATCCTGGTTGTTAGTGGCACAATGCCTGACCTACATTTAACCATTTTACAACTTTATTTTCTACTATGACCAATTAGCCATATCCACTGCTCTCTGCCCAAGCTTGAATCAATTCTGAAATCTGACCAATGGGAATTTAAGAGAAATATAGAACCTCATAGTATCATATTGTTGTAGGGTAATCAATTCTTCCACAGATTTCCCGAAAACTAGATTGCCAATGAATGGAACTAATGTAAAATGGTCAAATGCTTAAAGAGGATTGATTGCTTGCAGTACGCAATCAAGAATTTGAGAATAAAAAATGGAGACTTTAAGCCCATTTAATACCAGGCACCAAACAATAGATTCTCAAGCAATATTAAGCAACAATAAAGATGCCATTTACTGAGAATGTCACTTGCAATAAGCTTATGTGACTCCAGGTTGGAGTTTTGAGTGAACAAAGCAGGGACTGAAAAGAAATTGGCGCATTGCCAGACTAAATAATTTTGTATATGAAAAATAAATAAATAAATAAAGAATTCCAGTGGCAAACATGCATAAATACCTCTGAAAGAATACCACCACCGCAACCGACATCAATGATCCTTAGTCCTTCAAAAGGCCTAGCAGAGAGAGGATCCTTTCTACAATAACAATCATCTTATAATTAAGCATAAAAAGACGCAACTAGGGATTGAAATGAAAATTCCCAAAATAAGACTTCAAAATTGATGACATAAGAAACTACGAAATTCAGTATTCCAAAACATAGTCACAAAACAATCAACATCCTAAACAAAACAAGCTGGTAAATTCTGGAGTTTCTGAAACACAGGCGACATACCTGAAATGACGACAAAGAGTAGAGCGGATGAAAGCTAGCCTGGTAGGATTCATTTTGTGCAACGGTTTAAATGGTCCTTCATAATCCCACCTGCACATAATAAAAATGCTCAAAAAAGAAAACATTTTTAAGCATTTCAAATTCCTTGTTGAATTGACCTAAAGCATCCCAGTTTTTACAGACCAAGTATCAGCAACGGCAGAGAACTTAGCGAGTTCATGTTCATTCAAAGACGAGGGAGTTGAAGAATCCTTGTTGAACCTGTGGTCAGATTTGGAGTGATTATTGTTTTGAGGTTCAGAAACAGAGACAGGGCGTTGAGAAGATAAATCAGAGAAGAGCCTCACATTGGAAAGGTTTCTCGGAAGGAATCGGAACCACCGAGGTTGGCTCAGGAGCCTCGAAGAAGCCATTAAAAAAATTGTTCAAAGATTCGGAGAGGTTTTGCTAGTTGCAAGGGGCACCGCCAGAAGTGAGGTTTAACGGCCTCCCATAGACAATCCGAATGGGCCGCAACAGTTGGGCTCATCCAACAAACCCTTTCTTTAACTTCAATTCTAATTCGTGGGATGGCCATCGACTAACTCTGAGATCAGCTCAGGCCCGAAGCCGAAGTTTTCTAGAACTTTATCCATAAAATAAAAATGATACAAAGTAACTACTTATTCCTTTCATACAAGGAAAGGAAAAACACTTTAAGATCACATACTTTTTTTGAAGTCGTTGTCATTTGAGTTAATTCTCAATTGATATTCATTACACAAAATTGGACTCTTAGTTTTTCCATGTTAGAAAGGAAAAAAAAAAAATGAGTGAGGAAATAATTTTTTTGGCACATAGAGGAAAAGAATTTGTTATTCCAATAATTGAGTTACAAAGTAGAAAAATAGTTATGAAACTTAACTATTGGTAGACACCAAAATTCGAAATTCCTGTCCAAAGGGTCAAATTATAAGATCAATTTCTTTGAAGTTTGAATTTTAGTTCAAAAGTCTCGATCCCATATGTGATCCAACTATCATTTTGTCTAAACCCTAGCCCAAGTTACTAGCCCAAAAGATGTATCCTAATGTAATATTACTAAGGCCCAAGCTTGGGCCCATAATTCAAGAGCTTATTTTATTATTATTATTATTATTATTATTATTATTATTATTATTATTGTTATTAAAAAAAAAAAGAGAGAATGGTGAGTTTTAGCCTGCCATTGCTTCAACCATGACAAGAATCACATCTTTTTGGCCTTGCAATTTTTAGCTCTCACCCACCTGGCATGTAAATCCACTCTGGCCTTTGCAATATGAACTAATTTAATTCTTCTCCTTGACTTATAATCCTTACTTTTTTTCCTTTCATTAATTTTACTTTAGGTAATTTTACCCATATGTGAATTTAACTACGATGAATTTTGCCATGATCATATTCCTAGGAGCAGCATTTCACCTCTTAAGAAGTCAGCAAGCATGTTGACTTTCTCATTCTCTTAAAATCAACAGTCGTTGTTGTAGCAAAACTCCAAGAGACCTCCTAGCCATCATGATCCTTAGGAACAAGATTCAAACCTTTAAAGGATAAAAAAAAAAAAAAGAGGTTTATGTGAACCCCATCCACCCAAGAATGAAGGAGAAGGGGGAAAAAGAAAAAAGAATCTATTTAAAAAAAAACATTCAACATTAAAATCTCGACAAAAACAATACCAAAAAAATTTTCCTCAAGCCATAATTTAATCCAAGAAGACCTGAAATTCCCCCAAGCTTAACCTTAGTTTAACTCAAAATTCACCAATTATCCAAATCAACCCTAAACAACACCTGAAAATATCCAAAACTAGCTCTAAGATCTTAAACATTGAAGTCCGAATTCAGTCAAAAATGCCACAAAATAACAAAATAAAAATGGAAGCTGACATTTGAATAGGTGACATTAAGGATCAACTGTCGATTATCGAAGCTAGATAGATCCGACGACCAACATCATTGGGAGTCGACCAGTATAAAATCTAATTTTCTTCTTCTTATCATTAACACGGCTTTGATTGTAATCTTTTCCTTCCCTCTGAATGGAACTTTCCAAGTTTTTGGTTCTTTGTGATCGAGAGAGGTTTTTCATTCTCTTTGTTTTTCCTTATAGTGTTATTCATTGAGGGTTTAGTCGCCTAAGACAGTCGATAGCATGCTTAATTAAAAGTCTTTATTTGCATTTACCTCAATTCTTGGTATTTGTTTTAATCAATAGAAAGGTAGGTGGAGAATTTATGAATGATTAACGTAAGTATTTCGTGACCTTTATCTTTATGGTGTTTGGTTTCTCCAAGAGTTTTAGAGTTTGTTTCTGGTTTGTTGAAGAGTCTGAGATGAGTCTTTATGTGTTTCGGTCTCTTATGTTCTAAAGTTAGAAGAATTGTCGAGATTTGCCTTTCAAATTTCATTTTTCTTTCTGGTTTCTTGTTCTGTTTATGGGGATACTTTTTGGTGAGATTATGCCGATAGAGGGCCAGAAAAAGGAAATATCTACTAATCTTGATGAGTGAGAACTATCAACTGATGATGATGTGAACCGACAGGCCAAAACCCACTCCCTTGTTGGGAAAGTTATCACGGACAAACCTGTCAAGGTACAGTCATTAAGGGCAATATTGTCGAAGGCCTAGCCTCTTCAAAAGTCTTTGGAGGTTCATGCATTAGAATGCAATATTTTTCTGTTTGCGTTTAAGGAAGAGAGGGATAAGTTTAGGGTTATTAACCAAGGATCGTAGCCTATCATGGATAGTCACTTAATCCTGAAAGAATGGCCCTTGAAAGCAACATTAAAGGAGATAGATTTCTCAACTGCAAAGTTTTAGGTCCAAGCTCATAATCTTCTGTTAGCTTTCATGACGAAACAAAATACTTACTAAATAGCTTCTATTTTCCACAAATTGGTAAAACTTGACTTTAAGTCATACAAAAAGGTTAAATGGAACGATGTGTTGAGAATGAAGGTAGAGGTTAATGTGTCTGATCCCTTAAATATCAGTTTCAACTTAAGAAGACAAGTTTCCTAACCTGCTAAGTTTCTTTAAATATGAACGGCTTATAAAGTTCTGTTACAATTGTGGGAGGTTGGAGCATCAGGCAAAGAACTGCTATTAAAGGAATGTTGGAAGGAATAAGGCACTTTATGGGCATTAGATGAGAGCACTTCAACAAGGCACCTATTGTAATTGTCGTGACTCATTTTTCTTACATTCATACTATTAATTATCGCACATCACGACTTCACACACTGATTGGTTGGGCTATGAGTCGATGTCAGTCAATCACTTCCCAAATACTTCAATTCATTCACATCTTATGCATCCATGATAAGAAATTGTACCCATAATAATTTATAATAATTTACATTCGTTTACATTGGTTTACATCCTAGTACTAACATATATACATCACTATGCGTTGTCATGTTTAGATATAAAAGACTACAAAAGTGTGTATACCTTTCGCAAGTGATAACAGCTGCAGGCGGAAGGAAAATACATGAATCTACCACAAAGCTCTCAACTACTGGAGCTAATCTGTGGAGAGAGGAGAGAAAGAGGTGAGCTAACATGCTCAGTAAGAAACATATGTAAGCAGGTAGATAACAATATTATCTACGATGCTTATAGTGCATGTTTTATCGTCTTGTAAAACAAATGCATTCCACTTATCAGATTTCAAAAACATACATATTTACTTTTCCAACACTTGCATATGATGCCATGTCATGTATTCAAACATGCGGATCTGTACCATTTGGAATCAGTTCAGATGCCAGTTCAAAATCAGTTCAGAAATCAAATCAAAAAATAGTATACAAAATCAGCCAGTAAACGAATCAGAAAATAAAAATCAGATTTAGAGTTTTGAAATAGATCAGAAAGCAGTGTGGTTCAGAATTTAGATCACACAGAAACCAATTCAATACAAAAATCATAATCAATTCAGAGTTTAGAACAGAATAGAAAATCAGATCCGTCAGAGAGACCAGACAGGGATATGCGGTAAATCAGACGACATATGGCCATAGTCAGTAACCCCAAGCAATCGCGGGCGAGGTGGGTAAGGTTGTCCAGAAACATGCAATCCAGATGTCTGCAGACTAGTGGTATGGTATAACGTACTCCATGTTGTCTACACGGTACAATTTACTCCGTGAACCACAACAGATAATCAGAAGGGTCGTGAGGTGCCCGCTTTAGGGACTTACCACCCTAACAAAAAATCATCAACCATAGTCGATCTCAAAATCTGGTGCGAGTAAGTCAATATGACACACAGTCAACACGAGGGCTCAAACACAGTTTTACTCAGATATCACATCTTATCAAAAATTCAGTGCGAGCGTGTCTGTGTAGCTCACAGATATCACAATAGCTCCAGCATTGGTTCACCCAGAAAACAAATAGATGGCTCGTTTCAGATGAAAACGGTACTCGCGATCGAATTCAGCACTCACAACAATGCACAACAGAGTAAGAGGGGTAAATTTCCCCGAATGATCATCCATCCATGGGTTTTCTCCCACTCAAGCATTTTTAACTCAGAAAAATGTGCAATTTAATGCAAATAGTAAAAATCATGAGTCAGTCTATCATTTCATAGTCACAAAATACTTTTAAGACAAAAAACACTGAAATCATACACTTTATGCATTTTTTATTTTTTGTCATTCCTAGTGGTATTTTCGTAATTTTTTTATATTTGGAAACTGTCCTGAAATTTCATATCTATACTCTATACGGAATTTAAGTGCATCTAAACAACGATAAAAATACGTACAACTATCTCTAAGAGCTAGCATAGATCCCTTACCTGGAATCCAGTCGAATGCACTTTTATTCTTTTCCACTTTCCGTATAGTAGTCTATCCAGCTCTGTATATATCTCCGAGAGTTACAGATAATTATCAATAACATCAATAAATCTTATTAACCCGTATTCCACTGTCTGTACGATTAATTTAAAGTATTGGGCCCAATTACTCTTATTGGGCCTCGTTGTCTCTTAATGGGTCCAACTCTATCTTAAGCCCATTTCAATTTTTCCATTAAGGCACATTTGGCATTTTAGGCTCATTAATACTTATTGGGTTGGCCTTAAGGCCCATTAACACAATTGGGATGATTGCACCATGTGCTTGGCCCATGAACCCTTTCGGTCATGCATGGTGTGCCGAGCACCATCACGCCTAACCATGGTCGATTGGCCATCACCATGGCTTGCCATGCTTGTCTAGCTCACTTAGGCATTTTGGCAAACACTTGGTGTGCTTGCCTTAATCCTTTCATTCTGTTCATTAAGGCATTTCATCAAACACCTTATATGTTTAAGTCATAAACTTATACAATTCAACAAATTGGTCACTTAATCACACCATCATCATACAGACAACATAAACTATCCAGATATGCATTTAAACATCATGCATATTCATCAAAATCCAAATACTCATTTTCTGCCAAGCTTAGTTTACCAACTTAGGTGATGTTTTGTCATGCAATTCATACACCAATCAACTCCATAAAATCCCTATATTAACATATGTGAGATTGGTGGATTGAAAACATACATAGCTCACACTTCTCACTTTGGTTAAAACTTGTGGGAGGGATTGACTTCTCCAAATCAGCTTCTTGGTTGCTAGTTTTAAACTATGTTATTCTCCTCATTATGGGTAACAACTTTGCTGAATATAACTTGTTCCAATTTGGTTTTTGCAAATGGGTGAAAACTAGAGAGAGAAAGCTTGAAAGTTTATGTTTTAATGTTGGCAATGGGGTGAAGATGAAGGTGCCGATTTTACTTGGAAAAATCTAATTTTTCTTCCTTTAAATTTCTTCCAGCCTTTAATAAAAATCAGCCCTTGAAGTTGGGCTTGCACTTGGTTTGGGCTTGGCATAGTTTTGGGCTTAACTTAAATGAAATTAGGCTTTAACCATTTTAACTAATGGGCAATCAGTTTGGGCGTTCCTAATCATGTTATTGGGCTGGATTTTCAATGTCAATTGGGCTTAAAAATTGTCTTACTTTTCAGCCCATAAATGGGCCCAAGGTTCGGCCCAATCTTCCTTGCACATTCGGCCCACATAGTTTAAAGCTTAATGGGCCTTTAACTTGTAACCAATTGGCCCAATAGTTTTTCTTCAATTCCAGCCCATTTTCTTTGGCCTAATTACATGTTGTTTCATTTCTTAATGGGCTTTGCCGAATTCATGAAGTATTTTAGCCCAAAATAATATTTCTCATGCATTAACCATAGGTTGGTTAAGTTTTAACCATAGTTAGTTAAGTGGTAAAAGTCAACATTTCCAATTTGACTTTTGTCGACTTTTAACATTTGACCATGTTTGACTAAAGTCAACTAACCCAAATTTATGCATTTCAATGGTTGGTTAGTCCATTTTAATGTTTTGGTCATCCTTAGTAGGTGAATGTGTTAAAAACACTTCAAACGATCCATTTTGAGCTTGTTTAAGTCATTTTTTTGTATTTTCACTACTTTGACCTTATCGGGACCAAACCAAACCAATTTTCATTCTTGAACTATCCTCCTTTGGATGTTTTAAGTTTTTATCTTCAATCAGAATGGTTGGTATCCCTTCGGTTTAACCTGAGTTCACTTTAGCTCACAATTAGCACTTTAATGCTTTTAAAGAATTTTCTACTTTTACTTGGACTTGAAATTGTAATACCATCTTTCTTATGATTCCCATAATATATATCAATGTTTACAATGATGAATCATAAGTAATACAATGTAAAATTATGGATCTTACAGCAATAAAGGGAAAAAGATGTCAACTGGGATAAGAGGATGAAGGTGCATAAGAATGACGAAGCGCGTGAGATATCCACTGATAAGAGGCGAGTGGAGGATGAAAAAATTGGAGGTAAGTCAACCTCAGTTGAAAGAGAATTAAATTTTCTCCTAAAAGGTCAAGACTTTTATGACCTACTCAAGAGTTGGAAGATGTTCAGGTTTCTATGGCTAAGAGGGATAAAGGTAAATCTATTCTACTAGAGCCAAATCTTTCATTTAATGTTGATCAAGAGGTGGGCCAAGATTTGGAGTATGTCTCACTAGTTGAAGGTGTAGGTATTGGAACTCAAGGAGAGAGGACATGTGTCTAGGCCAGCTTTAAGGGAGTAGGACCAATCTGTAGCTGGGTTGAAAATAGAGAACAAGATAGTGGATGCTGAGTTAGGCTAAGTCAATTTAAAAAGAAAAAGGCCAAATGATACGGAGTGTCCATTGAAAAAGAAAATGAAGGAGTTACTAGCCCAGGCAATGAGTCAAGCGTATAAAATAGAACTTCGAATGTGGAATTTTAGGGATTGTGGTTGTGCCAAAGATGTGGAGATGCTTGGAGAGTTGTTTAGCTATGGCAGCCAAAACTTTTTGTCTGCAACTTTCAAAGGGTGGCAAGTAAAATTCAAGGATCGATCAAACGGCGATAGAAAGTTGAACCAGATAAAGAAGGCTACTAGAGTGAAAGTTCATTTGGAAAAATATAGAAGTCTTGCGAGAATGTCTAGTGATTAAGAAATTGGGACTAGAAGCTCCTAAATGGAGGATTCATGAAGTCTCATCCATCGAATTGTTTGATCTCACAGATGAACAGTTTGAAGAAACTAATGATAGGGTGATGTGGTTGACCCGCAATAGTCATACGAGGGTCAATGAGTATCTTAGTCCGAAACTGCCAGGGACTTGGATAATCTTGGGTAATTTAAGCTCATAAAGAGCTTAAACTAAAACACCATCCCTCCATTCTATTTCTTATGGAGACCTAAACAAAAGTCCTTTAAGTTGGAGAGGCAAAGAAACAGATTTGGTTTTAATGGTCAGTTCTCTATGGAGCCAAGAAGAAGGGTTAGCGGTCTGGCTTTATGCTGAAAGCTTATGTAAAGTTACAAATCTTAGAAGATAACAGTTTCTTTATTAATGCTTTAGTTGATTTTGAACCAGAGGGTTTATGTGGGCGTTCTTTTGTGTATGGTAATTTGAGGAGAGAAGGCAAAATAGAGGGTTAGAATACCTTTTTTCAATCAAGGGCTCTAATAGGTAATAGATGATGCTATATTGGAGACTTCAATTTGGTGCATAGGTAGTGTGATAAAAAGGAAGGAAGACCTTGGATCTATCTTTGACATCTTTTTTCATTACTTTAATGGAGGAACATGAACTTATGGAGATTAAAGTTCATGATGCAACTTTCTCCTGGAATAATAATTGCACTGGAGAGGAAAACTTTCAGGAAAGACTGGACAAATGTTTTCATACTTTAGAATATATGAGATTTTCCTAAAAGCTTTGGCCTTTTATGAACCCGTTATTGCATCTGATTATTCTTCTCTTATTCTTTGTCTTAAAAGAGTCATATCTAATAGGAAAAGGGATTTCAAGTTTGAGGCGAAGTGGATGGTTGATGGAGAGTGTCAGAATGTTATTAAAAAGGCTTGGAATGTTAATGTTAAAGGTTCCAAGATGTTTACATTCCATAAGAAATTATAAGGTACTAGGAGGAAACTATGAAACTGGAGCAGAATGAAGTTTGTAAATCCCTGTAGGGAAATTGATAGTATGAAGAAATGAATCTTGGAAATCTAGTCTACCCATCTCACAAAATCTTTAAAAGGCGTGATGCAGTCCCTTCAAAAGAACATTGATGATAAGTGGAAAATGAATGAGAGATATTAGTTTCAATGTTCTCAGATTAGTTGGCTCAAGTATAGAGATCGTAATACCAGCTTCATTCATGCCACTGCTATTCAAAGAATGAGGAAAAATGGCATTCTGAGGATCAAGGACAATAACGGGAATTGGATTGACGATCATTCTGAAGTTGCTATTTTTTCCTCAAATCACCTTCAGGATCTTTTCAAAGTAGGAACAACTAGTGATATGGAGAGGTTTTGGAGATGGTCAATGGGTGATTTTCCTTGAAATTATTGAGTCTTTAGACAGGGAGGTCTCGAAAAAGGAAATTAAGAAAGCTGTCTTTTCTCTGGGGGCTTCTAAGGCCCTAGGTCTTGATGGTTTCTTGGGCCTTTTTTAGCAGACATATTGGGATGTGGTGAAGCATGACTTGATTAATTGTGTTAAAAGTTTTTTTTCAAAGTGGTCTTTTGTTAAAGGAGATTAATAGAGCCGATATTGTATTAGTTCCCTAAAAAAAAGGCCTTTGAGTCTGTTCCAAAAAAGTGGCTAATCATTTGAAACCTGTTTTGGATTCCATGATCTCTCCTTTTTAGGTTGCTTTTGTGCTAAGAAGACAGATCCAAGATAACATTTTGATTGCACATGAAGCTTTTCACAGTATCAAGAAATCAAGGTCAAGACAATATGGGATTATGGTAATTAAATTGAACCTTAGTAACGCCTATGACAAAGTGGAATGGTCATTCCTTGAAAAGCTTATGATCAAAATGAGTTTCAGTTAAACTTGGATTAAGAAGGTTATGTAATGTGTAACCACCTCTCAGTTTTCCTTAATTGTTAATGGTGAGAGGTGTGAAGCTTTCGTTTCATAAGAGATGTTTACGACAAAAGGACCCATTATCCTCTTACATTTTTCTCCTTGTTACTAATATTTTGTCTTACCTCATCCCAAAGGCTCTTTCTAAGGGGAGTTGGCAGGGCTTCAAAATCAAGGGACGATGCCTAGTTCTTAGTCACATTCTCTTCACAGATGATTGTCTTCTGTTTGCAAAAGGAAATTTTAGAAATTGTGAGACTATCTTGAATATCTTAAAGATGTTTAATAATTCCTCGAAATAGAAGATGAATTTTGATAAGTCCACTATTTTTTCTCTCCAAATGTTCATGTTTAGTGTAGGAGAAATTACCAGAATGATAGGGCTTCAGTGTATTTAAGAAGATAGGGCTTATTTAAACCTTCCACTAATATGGAGTATAAGAAGAGGGAGGCGTTGAGCTTCAACCGAGAGAAGGTGCAAGGTAAAATTAACACAAGGAGAGGAAGGTTTCTTTCTCAAATAGGTAGGAAAGTTTTGCTTAAGGTTATTGCATTAGCAATTCCCGTGTATACAATACATTGTTTCAAGCTTCCCCTGTTTTTTTTTTTTTGTCGAGAACTTAATGTTCTGCTGAACAGGTTTTGGTAGAGTGGGAATGACTGGAAAAAGAATAGAGTTCACTGGATGAGCTGAGACAATATGGCCATTCACAAACAAAAAGGTGGGATGAGTTTCTGTGAGTTTGGCACTTTCAATGAAACCCTTTTAGCTAAACAGGTTTGAAGAATGTTGCATAATCCAAATACGTTTTGGGTGAAGGTTATGAAAGGCATCTATTTTCCTTTTACTACAGTTTTGGATGGCAACCAAGGATGGGCTTCTTCTTAGGTATGGAAAAGTTTGTTAGTGGGAATTGAGGCATTTAAGAAAGGAATTAGATGGAATGTTGGTAATATAATAGACATTTTGATTTAGCAGGATAGATGGATACCGGATTTGAAGGATTTCAAACTTTCCTCTCCTCAACCCAATGGGGACTTCCCCCCATTATTGTGTCATCTCATTAATCAATTAACAAAGTCATGGAGAAAAGATTTAATTAGAAGATTCCGTTCTGAGGATGAAACTAAAGCAATCTTAAACATTCCTATTGGGATAGATGTGAGACCCCGTATATGTATAAGGGTATATATGTACATAGAAATGTAAATAGAGTTGTACTATGAATTCATAAGTGAAGTATATGTGATGTAAGTCCATAAGTAATGTACACACTTGTAATGAGAGTGGTAATTGTACACACAAGTTACATTATGTATGAATGTGAAGAAATGAACTTAAACATGTGGAGAATGTGTGTAGAATGGATTATGAGTAGTTGGGTAAAATGGAAGTAGAATTGCATAAGATGTGCACTTCCATTTTTGTTTATATTAAGTACCATTGGTCATACAAAGATTCTACACAAGTTTTAATGTGTATGAAGTGAGGATGGATGCCATTTTCAAGACTCAAAGATGAATGAATGAGAAAATGATCATGGTAGCAAATTAAGGATGTTTGGTAAGGGTTGTTGCAGAGGAACTGCAGAAAATCTGGAAATTTTGAAGGGCAGATCGATCTCATGGGATGAGAGATCGATCTAGAAGAGCCAGAATGCTCTTATTTGGGCAAAAGAATAGAGCAGATCGATCTCCAATGGAGCCAGATCGATCTCCTAAGCATTTTGTAGTGAAAAGATCGATCCCCAAGCACCCAGATCGATCTCCTTAGCTCTCTGTTTGGGAGCAGATCGATCTCATGCCTCAACAGATCGATCTCATGCTCGACAGATCGATCTCAGGCTTAAAAATGCCATGAAAAAGAGGAATTTTAAGGGACCAGATCGATCTCCTCTTGGACCAGATCGATCTCCTCAAGCTAATTCTATATAAGGAGTGCTGAAAATCAGAAAATTTCGGGAAAAACACAAACCTTCCACTTTCAACCCAAAAACCTAACATTCTCTCTCAAAAATCAGCCATTTTCAGTGAGGTTTGAAGAGAAACCATTAGAGACAAAGTTGTTCTTATCAAAGAGAAGAACAACATAGTTGAAAACCATTTCCCCATTGTTGGTATTGAAGGAGTTAAGGGCATTGCCATTTGGAACAAGAAGAGAACTCAAATTAGGTAAGATTCTAACACTCCAACTATGGTACATTGTTTATATAATTGATTTTGGAGTTGTTTGGCATGAGTATGGATGGTTAGAAACTATCTAAATACATTGGAATGATTATGACCTAGAAATGGTCTAGAGTGAGAAAGTGGAATGTATGGAGATTAATGATGAATGAGATATGTAGAAATCATTAATAGTGTTGTGGTATGATTTTAAGATGTGGTTAGTGGATAAATTGTGAGGTTTACCTAAAAGAGGTAAAATGAGGGTTAAGGCATTTGTAAAATGCATAAGTGAATAATGTTGACTAGAGAGGTCAATTATGGGTTAAATACATTAACTCAATTGATTTAATGAATGAATCGCAGCTTCCGAGGATACGCCGAGACGAGTTGAGCCAAGAGCGTGAGAAGCTGTAAGGAAAGGAGTCACACCAAGTAAATTAAGGCAAGGGAATTGTGTGGACTCCTAGAGATATTTGTGCGCAATTTGGGCGCTTAAATGTTTTGCTAGAATGTATGAGAATAGGAAATGATGTTGGGTGATTGAAGGGTAAAAAATTGGGAGTTTGAGAAATGTGCATGAAAACAAAAGCATATTGCTTTGAAAATCATGTTTTATTGCTTTTTAGCAAGTAATTGGTAGGTTGGCTAACATTGAAATGATTTGCAAAAGAAATGAGTGTGTTTTGGTTTTGTTAACCACATTTTGCAAGTTTTGAGCCACCTACATGATTTCGTGAGTATGAAAGAGTTCAAGAGGCACTAGTTTTTCACATGGATTTCATAATTGTTTTGGCATTGTGCTCGAGTTTGTCTCGCACTGGATGCCCACCTTGCATGTTGCCGTGTTTGGAGCTTCGAGTAGACTGGGTGTCACATCAATTAAATAGGCTCACACGTGCATTGTTTTGACATGATTAATTAGCCGTATTAGGAGCTTCGGATAGACAAGAGGTCGCCCCGATTAAATAGGCTCACACGTGCGTTTGAGATGTGGCGTGATATGATGTGTTGATTAGGTCCACGGAGTACGTCGTACCGTGCATGTAGCATGGAGTACATTGTACCATGTTGAGTTATGATGTGTCATCTTCGAACGAGATCTGCTATGGACCGGCGGGTAGGATTTGACCCACCTCCCGTGTGGAAGCTGATCCGTGTAGCCGGTATCACAGGTTATGTACATAGGCCTTGAGGTTATTACCTATTGTTGAACTGCCTGTCTCACATGTCTAATGCTATTTGAGAATAAATCCATGTTTGAAATGATTGTGGGTCAGGAAAGCCCGAGGGATGGGCTGAGACCTGACGTTGAATTGATTTGTTAATGGTTTTTAAAGTGCACGGATGCATGATGTTTAATGCCATGCTTTATTGTGAAAATGCATGATGGGTAATGCCATACTTTTATTGTGAATTATGCATGATGATTTATACCATGCTTTGAGTTGACATGTGCACTTAATTTCTATAGCATGAATGCTTTACATACCATTAACACAATCATACACTCATATTTTGAGATAAACAATGAATTAAATGCTTTTGAGCATGGCATCACGATCATGTAGATAGTGCAGTATCTACTTGTTCGCATGATTGCCTTACTGAGCGTGTGGTTTGCTCACCCCCCTTATTTTCCCCCTCTCTACAGAGATTTGAGTATAGATTGAGCGTGACTGGAGGCGTTCCCTTTTTGGTAATCCGCTGCATCCCATCGCTAAAGGTATACACACCTTGATTATTTTGTATCTAAACTAGACATAGCACAGTAGCATTTTGTATGTAACTACTGGGGATGTAAAACAATGTAAACACATGTAACAAATCTGATATATATACATTTATACAAGTGTTTACTCATAAATAATGTTTCAAATTGAACTGGTATGGTGGAGTGAGTTAGACGTCGACACACAGCTCAACTGTTAAGTGTGTGGTTGTTCACGATCGAGGAAGGATGATTAAGGATTGATGCATGAAAATGCAAAAAATTTATACGTATTTTGGTAAGTTGAGGGTCGTGACAGAAGTTGGTATCAGAGCTCGAGTTGGTCTGACGTGTGTCGTGTCTAAAATACTTAATAAGTGAAATATTACATCCCCAAGTTACTGTGCTTGTTTAGATACAAATTGTGTATGTCGATGGGTTGACTAAGTAATTGGTTGTGAATGTAGGGAATTGAGTAAGTATGCCTAATACCAGTCGCGGTAGAGGGATGAGAGCACAGGCTCGAGGCCGTAGAGGTAGGCCTGGGGGTCGTGTTGAGCCAGAAACACACGAAGCTCAGGAGAATGTTGAGGTGGAGGCTGATGTTGAGCACGCTCCACAGGATCTAGAGGAGAGGCCAGAGAGTACTGAGGCTCGCTTCGCGAAGATTGAGCAGAGCATTGAGATGATTGTGGAGTTGGTCACCCAATCTTTATCTGGAGTTGGCGGTAGACAGAGTCCCGCTACACAGGGTGATGCCGAGCAGGCGGCAGCTCCTGAGGCACGGGCAAGGGAAGCCCAGAGGCCACAGACGACAGATACCCCACCCACACAGGATGTGCCTACGCCGGTTGCTATGCCAGGCAGTAGAGGTTGGGGATATGGATGTGATTTGGATAGACTGCGGCAGTTCTAGAAGTTTGGACCGTCGTCTTTCAGTGGAGTAAAGGACCCAGTAGCGGCTGAGGATTGGATCAATGAGATCGAGAAATTATATGGGTTCTTTAAGTGCACTACTACCGAGATGGTAGTAATTGTCGCTTTTATGCTGAAGGGATCAGCAGAATATTGGTGGAAATCCACCAGGCCTATTTTGAGAGCTCGGCATACTGAGATCAGCTGGGATGTGTTTTTAGAGGCCTTCCGGAGACAGTATGTCCCGGATACCGCATAGCGAAAGCTAAAGATGGCATTTTTGGGACTGACCCAAGGGAGCAGGACTGTGGATGAGTATGAGACTGCTTTTATATCCCTGGGCAGGTATGATCCCAACACGATGGGTAATGAGGTCGAGAAGATCCAAAAGTTTGTGGATGGATTGAGACCGACCGTCAGGTCTAGACTGGTTCCCCTAGATATACCGACCTATGAGGAGGCAGTGCGCAGGGCGCAACTATGTGAACAAGATGTTGATAGAATCGCCTCAGAGTTTGGAAAGGTTGGTAAGATGAGGGACAGAGATAAGAAGAGACCTATGATGGATAGAGGCTTCAGCTATAAAGGAAGCAAGAGATTCTCTGGAAAGAGGTCAAAAATTGATGAGATCCGAGAGAGGACAGTTGATACTCCCATGTATCCGGCCATTGCTCCAGCTAAGGGAATCGTGATTGGAGGACCACGGTCTACTACAGAACAGTGTGGCAAGTGGGGTAGGTACCATGGTACTCGACCATGTTATGGACCTCAGGTTGTATGCTTCAGATGTGGGAAGCCAGGGCACATAATCAGAGATTGCCTAGAGATGATAGAGAGAACCCCACAGAAGGGCAAGGAGCCAGAGAGAGCTCTAGTTGGTACAGCTGCTCCGAGGAGGAGGGCTACAGCTGAGGAAAAAGGGAAGCAACCAGTGGGTGTAAGCAGAGGACGAGTGCACGCACTGGACCAGGACACTGCAGATCAGTCATCGGATGTGGTAAAAGGTACCATCCAAATCTTTGATTTAGAAGCTTATGTACTATTTGATCCTGGTGCCACGCATTCCTTTATTTCGCCATCCTTTGCATGTAAATTGTTAAAGCATGTAAAACCCACGCTGCTTAATAAGATGTTGTTGATATCTACCCCTATGAATGATAGTCAGTTGACTGAGCATATATATAGGGATTGTAAAATGAAGATAGGAGGTAAAGAGATGGCAGCCGAATTAATTTTATTAAACATGAGTGATTTTGATGTGATCCTAGGAATGGATTAGTTGGCTGCCAATCATGTTGTTATGGATTGTCATGTAAAAACTTTGATGTTTTCAAAGATAGATAATCTTGTAGTTAATTTTGTGAAATGAAATTAAAGAACATGATTTTTATAAGTGTGATGAGTAAAATCTTGATACATGATGTATGAAAGATAAATTTGATTTCATTTATGTATGTGATGTGATGATTTATGATACTAATGGTGGAAAGAATAATGTGAAGGATTCATCGCTTTTGTGATTGAGACGGATAAGGCACGTCCGAAATTGGAAGACATACCAGTGGTTAGGGAATTTTCAGATGTCTTTCCGGATGAGTTACTAGGGTTACCTCCAGATAGGAAGATGGAGTTTGGTATAGATTTGGCACCTGGTACAGAGCCGATGTCCAAGCCACCATACAGAATGGCTCAAGTTGAGTTAGAGGAGTTAAGGAAACAATTACAAGAGTTGTTGGAGAAGGGGTTCATCATGCCAAGCGTCTCACCTTGGGGAGCACCGGTTCTGTTTGTAAGGAAGAAGGATGAAAGCCTCCGACTGTGTATAGACTACCGGTTGTTGAATAAAGCCACCATCAAGAATAAGTATCCCCTCCCATGTATCGATGATTTGTTGGATCAGCTTAAGGGAGCGCAGGTCTTTTCCAAGATAGATCTGAAATCAGGGTACCATCAGTTGAAGATACGAGATGGAGATGTACCCAAGACAGCTTTTCGCACCCGGTATGGACATTATGAGTTTATGGTTATGCCATTCGGGTTGACGAATGCTCCCGAAACTTTTATGTCTTTGATGAATGAGATATTCCACCAGTACTTGGATCGATTTGTTATTGTGTTTATTGATGATATACTGGTGTATTCAAGGTCTAGAGAGGAGCATGAAAGGCATTTAAAGATAGTGCTACAAACCCTCCGAGAGAAGAAGTTGTACGCTAAACTCAGTAAGTGCGACTTTTGGTTGGAACAGATCTCTTTTCTGGGTCACATAGTATCAAAGGATGGAGTATAAGTGGATCCATCTAAGATTGAGGCCGTAGTTCAGTGGCAGAGACCCCAGACAGTGACAGAGATCAGAAGTTTCCTGGGTTTAGCTGGGTATTACCGAAGGTTTGTAGAGGGATTTTTGAGGTTAGCTGCTCCTTTGACACGTCTCACGAGAAAAAATGTAGAGTTTGTGTGGGATAAAAAGTGTGAAGACAGTTTTGAGGAGTTGAAAAGGAGATTAACTACAGCTCCAATACTCACCATTCCTACCAGCTCAGGAGGTTTCTCGGTGTATGCGGATGCTTCACACCTAGGACTGGGCTATGTATTGATGCAGGATGGGAAGGTAGTAGCCTATGGATCAAGACAGTTAAAGGATCATGAGAGGAACTACCCGACCCATGACTTGGAGTTGGCAGCCGTGGTGTTTGCGCTGAAGATATGGCGCCACTACCTCTATGGTGAGAGATTTCAGATTTATACAGATCATAAGAGCCTTAAGTACCTGTTCTCACAGAAAGAGTTGAACATGAGACAGAGGAGATGGCTCGAGCTGTTAAAGGATTATGATTGTGAAATCCTATGCCACCCGGGTAAAGCAAATGTGGTTGCTGATGCATTGAGTAGGAAGTATCTCGGGATGGTATCATTCATGATGATCAGGGAACACGAGCTGTTGGAACAGTTCATGAACTTCAGTTTGGATATGACCCCGCCTGACGCTGATAGTGGATTTATGATAGCTAGCCTGTAGTTGGAACCGGATCTGGTAGATCGAATCCGACAGGCTCAGCGAGTTGATCAGCAGTGTAGTGATATTGTCGGGCAAATACAGAGGGGTATAGAGACGGAATTTGGGTTGAGTTCGGATGGATTGCTGAGATTCAGAGGTAGGATATGTGTTCCTGATGACGTAGAGATCAGAAGGTTGATCCTGACAGAGGCTCACTCATCGAAGTATACGATACATCCAGGGGGTACCAAAATGTATCAAAACCTTCAAAAGATTTATTGGTGGTCGGGAATGAAAAAGCACATTGCTGAATATGTTGCTAAGTGTCTCGTTTGTCAGCAGGTGAAGGTAGAGCATCAGAAGCCTGCAGGGTTATTGCAGCCTCTACCGATACCGACAAGGAAGTGGGAGCATGTCACCATGGATTTTGTGATGGGATTACCGAGGACCTGGAGAGGTCATGATGCCATATGGGTGATTATGGATCGATTGACGAAATCAGCCCATTTTCTAGCTATGAGAGCTACCGATACTCTGAGCCAGTTAACGAACCTATATGTGCGCGAGATAGTGAGGCTACATGGAATTCCAGTGAGCGTTGTTTCTGATAGGGATGCCCGCTTCACTTCCCACTTTTGGGAACATTTTCAGGAAGCGATGGGGACCCAGTTGAATTTTAGCACCGCGTTTCATCCTCAGACAGATGGTCAGTCAGAGAGGACTATACAGACCCTAGAGGACATGTTGAGAGCGTGTGCATTGGATTTTGGAGGCTCTTGGGATGACCATTTGCCACTCGCAGAGTTCGCGTATAATAACAGTTTTCATGCGAGTATCGGGATGGCACCATATGAGGCATTGTATGGGCGTAGATGCCGTTCCCCTATTGGATGGGAAGAGGTTGGTGACAGACAGATCTTTGCTCCCGACTTGGTTAGACAAGCCTCTGAGGACGTCCAATTGATATGTGAGAGGTTACGGACAGCTTAGAGCAGGCAAAAGAGTTATACTGACAAGAGACGGAGACTACTAGAGTTTGAGGTGAGTGAGTCAGTGTTTTTGAAAGTTTCCCCTTCGAAGGGAATTATGAGATTTGGAAAGAAGGGAAAGTTGAGCCCTCGATATATAGGGCCATTTGAGATACTTGATAAGGTGGGAGACAAGGCGTATAGGTTGGCATTGCTACCAGAGTTGGCAAGTGTGCATAACGTCTTCCACGTATCCATGTTGAGGAAGTATCACCCGGACCCGGCACATGTGATAAGATATGAGCCTTTGGAGCTCAATGAGGGTATGACATTTGTTGAGAAGCCAGTTCGGGTATTGGACAGAAAAGAGAAAGTGTTGAGGATAAAGACAATTCCCTTGGTGAAAATACTTTGGCAACATCACACAGTGGAAGAAGCCACATGGGAATTGGAGAGTTTGGTGCGGGAGAAGTATCCCGAGTTGTTCACAGAATAATTGGTTCCAATTTGGAGGACCAAATTTTTTAAGTGGGGGAGAATGTGAGACCCCGTATATGTATAAGGGTATATATGTACATAGAAATGTAAATAGAGTTGTACTATGAATTCATAAGTGAAGTATATGTGATGTAAGTCCATAAGTAATGTACACACTTGTAATGAGAGTGGTAATTGTACACACAAGTTACATTATGTATGAATGTGAAGAAATGGACTTAAACATGTGGAGAATGTGTGTAGAATGGATTATGAGTAGTTGGGTAAAATGGAAGTAGAATTGCATAAGATGTGCACTTCCATTTTTGTTTATATTAAGTACCATTGGTCATACAAAGATTCTACACAAGTTTTAATGTGTATGAAGTGAGGATGGATGCCATTTTCAAGACTCAAAGATGAATGAATGAGGAAATGATCATGGTAGCAAATTAAGGATGTTTGGTAAGGGTTGTTGCAGTGGAACTGCAGAAAATCTGGAAATTTTGAAGGGCAGATCGATCTGGAAGAGCCAGAATGCTCTTATTTGGGCAAAAGAATAGAGCAGATAGATCTCCAATGGAGCCAGATCGATCTCCTAAGCATTTTGTAGTGAAAAGATCGATCCCCAAGCACCCAGATCGATCTCCTTAGCTCTCTGTTTGGGAGCAGATCGATCTCATGCCTCAACAGATCGATCTCATGCTTCGACAGATCGATCTCAGGCTTAAAAATGCCGTGAAAAAGAGGGATTTTAAGGGACCAGATCGATCTCCTCTTGGACCAGATCGATCTCCTCAAGCTAATTCTATATAAGGAGTGCTGAAAATCAGAAAATTTTGGGAAAAACACAAACCTTCCACTTTCAACCCAAAAACCTAACATTCTCTCTCAAAAATCAGCCATTTTCAGTGAGGTTTGAAGAGAAACCATTAGAGACAAAGTTGTTCTTATCAAAGAGAAGAACAACATAGTTGGAAACCATTTCCCCATTGTTGGTATTGAAGGAGTTAAGGGCATTGCCATTTGGAACAAGAAGAGAACTCAAATTGGGTAAGATTCTAACACTCCAACTATGGTACATTGTTTATATAATTGATTTTGGAGTTGTTTGGCATGAGTATGGATGGTTGAAACTATCTAAATACATTGGAATGATTATGACCTAGAAATGGTCTAGAGTGAGAAAGTGGAATGTATGGAGATTAATGATGAATGAGATATGTAGAAATCATTAATAGTGTTGTGGTATGATTTTAAGATGTGGTTAGTGGATAAATTGTGAGGTTTACCTAAAAGAGGTAAAATGAGGGTTAAGGCATTTGTAAAATGCATAAGTGAATAATGTTGACTAGAGAGGTCAATTATGGGTTAAATACATTAACTCAATTGATTTAATGAATGAATCGCAGCTTCCGAGGATACGCCGAGACGAGTTGAGCCCAGAGCGTGAGAAGCTGTAAGGAAAGGAGTCACACCAAGTAAATTGAGGTAAGGGAATTGTGTGGACTCCTAGAGATATTTGTGCGCAATTTGGGCGCTTAAATGTTTTGCTAGAATGCATGAGAATAGGAAATGATGTTGGGTGATTGAAGGGTAAAAAATTGGGAGTTTGACAAATGTGCATGAAAACAAAAGCATATTGCTTTGAAAATCATGTTTTATTGCTTTTTAGCAAGTAATTGGTAGGTTGGCTAACATTGAAATGATTTGCAAAAGAAATGAGTGTGTTTTGGTTTTGTTAACCACATTTTGCAAGTTTTGAGCCACCTACATGATTTCGTGAGTATGAAAGAGTGCAAGAGGCACTAGTTTTTCACATGGATTTCATAATTGTTTTGGCATTGTGCTCGAGTTTGTCTCGCACTGGATGCCCACCTTGCATGTTGCCGTGTTTGGAGCTTCGAGTAGACTGGGTGTCACATCGATTAAATAGGCTCACACGTGCATTGTTTTGACATGATTAATTAGCCGTGTTAGGAGCTTCGGATAGACAAGAGGTCGCCCCGATTAAATAGGCTCACACGTGCGTTTGAGATGTGGCGTGATATGATGTGTTGATTGGGTCCACGGAGTATGTCGTACCATGCATGTAGCATGGAGTACATTGTACCGTGTTGAGTTATGATGTGTCGTCTTCGGACGAGATCTGCTATGGACCGGCGGGTAGGATTTGACCCACCTCCCGTGTGGAAGCAGATAGTGGTGATATCCCGCACACCTGATCCGTGTAGCCGGTATCACAGGTTATGTACATAGGCCTTGAGGTTATTACCTATTGTTGAACTGCCTGTCTCACATGTCTAATGCTATTTGAGAATAAATCCATGTTTGAAATGATTGTGGGTCAGGAAAGCCCGAGGGATGGGCTGAGACCTGACGTTGAATTGATTTGTTAATGGTTTTTAAAGTGCACGGATGCATGATGTTTAATGCCATGCTTTATTGTGAAAATGCATGATCGGTAATGCCATGCTTTTATTGTGAATTATGCATGATGATTTATACCATGCTTTGAGTTGACATGTGCACTTAATTTCTATAGCATGAATGCTTTACCTACCATTAACACAATCATACACTCATGTTTTGAGATAAACAATGAATTAAATGCTTTTGAGCATGGCATCACGATCACGTAGATAGTGCAGTATCTACCTGTTCGCATGATTGCCTTACTGAGCGTGTGGTTTGCTCACCCCCCTTATTTTTCCCCTCTCTACAGAGATTTGAGTATAGATTGAGCGTGACTGGATGCGTTCCCTTTTTGGTAATCCGCTGCATCCCATCGCTAAAGGTATACACACCTTGATTATTTTGTATCTAAACTAGACATAGCACAGTAGCATTTTATATGTAACTACTGGGGATGTAAAACAGTGTAAACACATGTAACAACTCTGATATATATACATTTATACAAGTGTTAACTCATAAATAATGTTTCAAATTGAACTGGTATGGTGGAGTGAGTTAGACGTCGACACACAGCCCAACTGTTAAGTGTGTGGTTGTTCACGATCGAGGAAGGATGATTAAGGATTGATGCATGAAAATGCGAAAAATTTGTACGTATTTTGGTAAGTTGAGGGTCGTGACAATAGATTTCTCCTATGACTTGATGGTGTGGCATTTTAACAAGGATGGTTAGTACTCAATCAAATTCGGGTATCGGCTACTTTATAATTCTAAATAGCCTGTTTGGGATGTTGATCAAGGGAGTTCTTCCCAAGTTAGTAATTGGAATTCTCTTTGGAGTCTGCAAATTCCTTCTAGAATAAAAAACTTCTTGCAAGGGCATGCAACAACATCCTCCCTACAAATGAAATTCTGGTTAAAAGAAATTGAATGACTAAAAGAACATGTACAAGGTGTGACTAGGAAAATGAATCAATGGAGCACATATTGTTTATTTGGCCATTTGCTGAAACAACTTGGAGGTGCTCTGGTTTTAGCTATTGTCCTAGGAAGACGGGCTTTATGAGTTTCCAGAGATGGTGGTTTCAAATTTGCTCTTTTTTCCTAAGTTTGGCTCTTTCAACTGCTACGAACTCATTGCTTTTTTGTGTTGGGGGGTAGTGAAAGGTAAGAAATGAGTTCATGTTTGAAGGAGAGTTAAGTGAACCTGTCACGGTCCGGAACCTTGCTTTTAGAGGGTACCAAGAAGTTTCTAAGTTTTGGTTGGATGCGAGAAGGACAATTTCTTCTTTTTTCGTAGTTTGGGAGGTACGGCAACAACCTCTGCCATCCTACATTAAAATGAATTGTGATGCTGTAACACTCCGAAAACGCGAAAATATGGGCTAACTTTTTCCTTTAAATATTCTTTTTCTACTTAGGTTGGATTCTTGTACAATGTATGTTACTTCGTTTCTTTCTTTACTTATTCTTTTAACCATTTAATTTTGCCAAAAATTTCAGCAGCATAACTTTTTATAATATAGTCTATCCCCTTGCAAGTAAACGCAATTTATATCCGTAAGACAGTTGATTTTATTTCTTAAATTTATTACTTTCAACTCTACATTTTTACTACTACAACTTCCATATCCATACTCAGTATCACCAGCATTTCATTCACTTCCCAAAATGTTTACATAATAATCCATAAAACAACTGATTACATCCCAAAAGTATTTATATACAATCCAGTATCTGTACAATATAAATGCCTGAAAATAAATATTCGATGATATACCTGAGCGAGTACTGAAAGTAGTCTGGGAGGCACTGAATCCACCAGCTACTCACGTACTTGTAAATAGCTGAATAATCTCACTGCAGGTACTCTGAAATGGGAGAAGAGAAGGGGTGAGCTTTTGGGAAAAGCTTAGTAAAGTATGCATTTAAAACAATTCTAACTATTTAAAAACAATTAGAAAATCAGAATAAACATACTTTCGTACATACATACTTAGGAAACCATTTTACATGCTTACTTTAAAATTCATCATACTTCATCAAAATGTTGTACGTACTTTCATATACTAAAACATCATACATACTTTCTTCGTTAAAACATTATACATCAAAACATGGAGACTATGCTATTTCAGCATAGTTATCATGCAACATATCACATTCTTTGTAGAGGTAATAATACCTATGGCCATGGTAAGGGCTGTAGACTGGATCAGGGTCGTACAGCGGTTCTAATATAGTATCTCAATCACACTAGCACACAGCTAGGGCATGGGTATCAATGGCACACACCGTGCAGTCACAAGATACTTCGGAAATAGACACCACGTGTAGTGGAAAACAACACCACTAAGGCGAAATATGCACTACACTGGTGAATCTAAACTAATACTACGTGTGGCAGAGCAAGGACACCACAAGTAGCAGGCATGATTATGCACTCAACATATACTAATAGTAGTATGTCGTCTCAAAATCCTTACTTTCATACATACTTACTTACTTACTTACTTTCATATGGAAACTTTAATCATCAAATCATATCATAATTCATACAAAATATGTATATCTATTTTATTTATACAAAATAAATGAAAATCATGATTTCAATATCTAAAAATAGTTTATTATTCCTTTCGGACTTAAATCGAGAAAGTATGATTTTCAAACAGATTTTTTTCTACGATTTTCAACTCATTTATGAACAATAAATAGATATAGATGGTTAGTACTATTTTAAATTGCATCCCTTACCTCACTAGAGCTAAAACAACGTTACTTTGTCGGGGTTTGAGTTTACCTCGTTTTGCGTGTTGAATTCCTGAGCTGCCTAAAATGATACCAAATTATCAAATATTGTTTGATTTCATCTCAACATATCCAAATATGTATTTATCTTCTTAAGATTTGAGAATTTTGACTTTTTGTTAACTTTTCCTATTTTCTCAGTTTTACCAATTTAAGTGCCGGTTTAAGCTATTTTTTCCAATTTAATTATTCTAACTTCATATTCAGTGTCTTAATAACCTACATACTCATTCACATCTATAATCCATACTTTATCAATCCAATTCTTACCAATTCTCACACCTTTCAATTTTTCACTAAACTAAGCTATAAACTGGACTTTTTCGGTATAAATTTAACTGTTAACAACCTTGAATTCATCCAAAATTCATCATTTCCACAACTCAAGCATACTGATCAGAACTACACACTTCCATATAAATTATTTCTTTAAATTTTACTTAACTAAAAATCCTTAAAAATCATCAAACATATCTCATCATCTTCATCTTCCATCAAGTTTCTCTCACCTTTGACTAAGTTGACCAAGTTTTATGATCTTCCAAACAAATCCTCAACTATAATTCAACATGTATATAACTTAGAATTATCAAAAACTGTAAAAAAAATTAACCAAAAACTTTCAAAAATCAAACTTTCTCTCACCTCGGATTAGGGCAGATTCTGCCCCTATTCTTCTCTCTAAGTTTTTACCTAGTAAATAAACTTCTTTATGGCTAGATTTTTTATATGTTATATAGGACTGAAAGGGAAAGATTTCATCCTTCTTTTTCGGAGTCCAATTTATCTTGGAAAGGGGTCAAAAAAATTCAAGAAGGGGAGAGGTACAGTAACGCCTGCGAAAATTTTGAGAGGGAGGTGAGGGCGCGTGGGAGACTCTTTTGGGGTGTTTTCAGAGCCCTATGTGTGAGACCCCATATAGGTTTAACCTTGAACATATGTAAATGAATTCATAAGTACGATGATGCACTGGTAATGTGAAGCATATGTGATATAAAGTCCATAAGTTAAATGTACACACTTGTAATGAGAGATGGTGATTGTACGTACAAGTTACATTAACTATGAATATGAAGAAATAGACTTTGATATATGATGAATGTGAGTGAAATGGAATATGAGTAGTATGGTAAAATGGAGGGGAGATTTGCATGAGTTGTGCACTTCCATTTAGTTACACTTATACACCTTTGGTTATACAAAGGTTTTCCACAAGTTTTAATGGGTACAAAGTGTAAACTGATGCCATTTTCAAGTTCAAAGATAATTGAATGAGGAAATGACTATGACAGCAAATTAAGGATGTTTTGAGTGAGGTTGCTGCAGAAAACTGCAGTAAAATCTGGAAATATGAAGGTCAGATTGATCTCATAGGATGAGAGATCGATCTGGATGAGCCAAAATGAACCTATTTTGAGCTATGGAGCAGGACAAATCGATCTCCAATAGATCTAGATCGATCTGCTAGACATTCTGTAATGAGAAGATCGATTTTAAGGCAAGAGGATCGATCTCCTTAACTATCTGTTTGAGAACAGATCGATCTCAAAACTAGACAGATCGATCTCCTTAAGGGTTCTGTAAAGAGCAGATCGATCTCCTATAAGAGGCAGATCAATCTCTAAGAGGAAAATTTTCATTCGACAGATCAGTCTCATCAAGGGAGAAGATCGATCTGGTAGTGGTTGCGTTAGTTGAAAAAGACTACCAAACGTGCAGGGATCGATCTCTATAAGAACCAGATCGATCTCACAAGCCTGCATCTATAAAAAGGAGTTCGAGATTGGATTGAAAACTCAGAACTTTTCCTCCACCAAGCCTCACCTGCCATTTTCTCTAAAAAAAAAAAACTCAAGTTTTCTCACTCTAAAAATCACTACATTGCGATCAGAATCTGAAGGAGCTCAAGAAGGGAAAGTTGTTCATTCAATAAAGGAGAACAACATATCCAAAAATCATACATTGGTGTGATCAAGAGAAGGAGTTGTGGCTACCACAAGTTTGGCTAAGTAAAGGGGTAAGCTCTTCAACCTTCAAGCTCTAAATATGGATTCTAGACATTGTATGAGTTGAATGAGATGTGAAATATGGTTAGAAATGATGAGTGTAGTGATGAGTGAGTGATATTGAAAGGGATTTATGGAGAGAAAATCCATGAGAAATGGGGAAAGCTTAAGAGAAGTATAATGAGATTGTGAGAAAGATGAAATTTGATTTAATGGGTTGAGGAGTATGAATAAATAAATAAATGATAATGTAGAGGCTTAGAAGAGGGAAAAGAAAATAACTTGATGAATGTACTTGTAGCTCGAAAGAACATGGAACACGGCTAACTCGGATCGCAAACGGAGCATACGTGACAAAGGAAAAATGAGCGCGATTCGAGGTAAGGGACTGTGTGTTAGCTATAGAGATGTTTGTACGTATTTTATGGCAATTTCATAGATATATCGCTAGAGTTAGTACGATACTATAATTCTATGAAATGATATGGAAGCATGAAAAGTATTATGATATATATGTATTGAGAAATGGGATGGGGTAAGGAAATAACATGATATGCATGATTTCAATGTTTTCTCAATTTTTGTATCGATATTGGTGATTGAGAAATGATGATGATAGGTTGGCTAATTTTACATGTTTTAGCATGAAGAGGCATGCTGCATAAATAAACATGTTTTGAGTTTTAAAAAGAGAAAATAGCTATCTATCGGATTTGAGATGAGATTGGTGTTAGAGCTCTAGCTCACACCCGTTTTAATGACTTGACTATGTGCTGGAGTGTTAGCTCGCACATGTTTCTATGCTTTTGATGTGTCGTGCTGTAGTTTAATTCGCATGATGGTTTTGAGAAAAGTGCTGGAGCATTGCTCGCACCTGTTTTTAATGAGTTAAGGTAAACCTGGGGGTTTGGGATCCAAGGGGATGCCAACCGACAGCCTTTGAACGAGCTGGGCCTTAACGATAAATCGTACCGTGCTGGAGCCTTGCGATGACTGTGTGTCACGCTGATTGCTCGCCTGGTATATGAGACATGGTTCAGGATAAAAAGTTCATCGGAGTTGGAGTATGGACTTGGGTCCACGGTCGTACGTAGTACTGTGTAGTTGTCCGTTGGTATACTATGTACTGTGCTGGGTGCATGTGAGTACGAGTATCACGTAGATGACACATGACGTACCTTATACCGTGAGTATATTAGGAGATGAGGTTGATTGAGATGAGCCGGAGGGTAGGACTGACCCATCCCCCTTCAGGCGAAGTGATGCCCTGTGCACACCCGATCAGTGAGGCCTGGGATCACTGACTATGGTCATATGTCGTGGATATTGTTTGCCGAAAATTCCATGCTTGTCTTAGAGATTCGAGAAACAAAGAAAACTCAGAAAAGAAAGAGATTTGAGGAAAAGAAATGATTAAGAAAGTAAAAAGATTTTGTGTTTTGATAAATCTCTGATTTAAACACTTGTGTCGTGAGGGCACTGTTCTATGAATCATATTTTAAAATGGAAGCATGACATATTTGATTTACATGAAAGTACAAATGAGAAATGTATGTTTAAATGCATTTTCGTATAATATTTCCATTTATATCGAAAACATTGTTTCTGGTTTATACATGCATGGGCTATGTAAGTAGTACGATATCTACCTGCTAGCATTCATTTTCTTACTGAGCTGTGGTTTGCTCACCCCACTATTTCCCCCTCTAGATACTGAGAAGTAGGAGAGAAGTGGTCTCTGGATTCCTCTTTGTGTTGGACAGCTCCCACCAGTTGCAAATGTATAAGATTTGTATACACATGAGTATTTTGTATCTAATATATTGTATCGCACAATTATACCTTGGAAATGTAATAGTTTTATGGGGATGTTATGTAAAGATAAATTATTATACAAATGATTTTGTATATCTATACACACCTGGGAGTGTGAATTAAAATTTTAAATATTTCGCCGCCGTAAAACTTATGAAATATTAGTAATTGCATTGCCTCACAGCCTAACCGTAATAGTGTTTGTATGGATGAAGGGCACTTGGAATTGGGGTGTGACATTATGAAAGGTATATAAGTCTAGTTTCATGTTTAAAAAGTCTGATCCTAAATACGATCTGTAGATGGATCGAAATTCGGTTTTTCCTGATGGGTATCCAGTTCACTGGGTTGGGGCAGCCCACTGGTCAATTTTAGAAAATCCATGAAAAATAGTTCTGGCCCATTTTCTTCCAAATTTCCACTTCTCAAATTTTCTAATATGTCTCTAGTATCTCTCATAAAAATTTGGGGCACACTTGTTTAAGAAAATTTTTCCGATTGTGCCCATTTTGCACAACTTGGTCATTATCGAATAATGTAACTTAAGATTTTTGGTTTACTTTAAAAATTCATTTGATCACTGAAACCTCCATATCTCCACTCAATTTTGATTCCTCATATAAATTATGCCTTATACTAATTTCCTATAGTCTCGGAATAATTTTCGTGAATTTTAAGAATTTATTTCAAATTTATTTCTATTTCTAGGCTCATTGGCTCGGTTTAGTGTAAACCCGAGTTTTACTAACTTTTTCACTTTTAATGTCTTCGTTTCACTTTCTAATCATCATAACATACTTAAAATCATACATTATTGAAAAGCACTTAAATTCGAGATCTTACCTCAAAACAAGTGCCTCGGGTTTCGTGCTACTATCCCAAGCGTCTCGATATTTATGAGCCCTGCATAACATTTATATGAGTCTTAAACTTCTCAATCTATCTTAAAATGAACAATAGCATGAAAATTCGGGTCTCACAGATGCTTCTTTTGATTCTTTTGTAATGCAAGTATGTATTAGGGTGGTGCAGGAATGATTCTAGAAGAATTATCAATGGGGCTCATCTTTTGGTTATGGCGACAAGCCTGTTTGTTGGCACAAAACAAAGGTTAGTCTAGAGTGATCATTGAATCAAATAATTTCAATTTGATTTGCAGGCTTAAGGATCCTTGAGCTAGGCAATGGTAGGAATCTAAAGCTATTGAAGATGATATCTTAGGAGTTCTTAGGAATTTTCATGATGTTTCTTTTTGTTACGTGAGGAGGGAATTGAACAAAGCAAATGATTGGCTTATTAAGAATGCCAGAAAAGGAACATGTCATGTGAACTAGATCACAGACCCTCCTCTTGATCTATTGTATGTTCTTTAAACTTATGTAATGGAGTTGTCTTGTTTATGTTCGAGCAAAAAAAAATTATTTATTGTTTTATTATATGCTTTGACTTGCTAACTATATTCCATGCATGTAACTCATTTAACATTTTGTTGGGCTGAGTTAAATGATTGGTTTTAGGGCTTATAGTGTTGTCATGAGTGAGTAAATACCTTAAATTTAGGCTCATTACATGTTGTGTGGTCTCTTAACTCATACTTTCCTATATGTATGTATGTATGTGTGTATATGTATATATACATAAGTATATATGTTTGTTTGGGCCTGCTAAATGTTAGTTGATGTTTCAGCCTTATAAACTAAAAATGATCTTGGTCCCTTATACGTTAATAAGTAATAAGATTTCATGGATAATAGCCAAACATTGTAACTTAAGTTGCATGAATATTAGTTGATAACTTGGTATGTATATAATTGGTGTAACAATAATGAATTGGGAAACTAAGAAAAATAAATATATAAGAAATAAAAAATATAAATAAATGATAGTAAGAATTAATTTTAAAAAAATAATAAATAATATTAGGTGAGAAAATTTATTTTATGATACCACCAACATAATGGAATATTTAAAAGGGAATTTTCAATAAATAAATAATTTACCTCCATTTTCTAAAAAGGGATAAAAAGAAATAAAGTAAGATGAAAATAATAATTAAACAATAAAGTAATAAAATAAAGTTAGAAATAAAAATGATAGTAATAATTAATTATATGAGAGGATTAATAGTACAAATGCCCCATTAATTATAGGGGTTAATGTAATGACATTCCCGAACTTTAAAAAAAAAAAAATCAATGTGTTCCAATCCAACTGTTAATTAATGTAGTACTAGGCACCAACTTCGTTGCTTATGAGAGCTGACGTGGAATCCAACCAATGACTGGCTTCCATTTGGCTTGGTAATTACCATGTGGCATGCCACATTGTTTAATGCCACCTTGTTTAATGACTGATGACGTAGCATGACATGTGTCAATCATTCATTGAAGGGTGGTAATTACCATAAAAAATAATTTAAAAAATCAAAACCAATAAAAATTAAATAAAATCTATTTATTAGTTGTTAAAAAAATCTATTAACATTAAAACCAAATCAATAAGTAAAGAGAGAGAGAGAGAGAGAGAGAGAGAGAGAGAGAGAGAGAGAGAGAGAGAGAGAGAGAGAGGAAGAAAAAAAATCAATTGATTAACCCAAACTAAAATACAAACCAAAAATATCAAGAATCTGAAAGTTTTAACCCTAAACCCATTTGAAATAACTCAAATCCTTTTAATCAGGAAGTGAAACCCTAAACCCCTTCGAAAAGAACTAATGAAGAAACATTAAACCCCTTTGATTGGCAATAATTTTTGCAGCAAAGAATTGTCGACCATATTCTGGAGAAAACCATAAATTGGCGATTAGTTGTTTGAATTCAAGCAGCAAAACCCTAATCTTTTTTATTCGAAAGTAATTCATGGGAAAGAGATAATGCCAAGAAAGGAATAACAACAATAATGAGTGACTTTCTATTTAGCAACCACTTTTCAGTTGTCCTCTCTAACTTTGGAATATCGATACAAGCATAAAATTTTTAGGATGTAACATCTCATACTTTTTGTGGATTTGTTTGCATGATGATATTGAAAACAAGTAAAATATTTGAGAGTGGTCCCAATGTCGTGCATTTGCCTGCATTATGTACATTGTTGAGATTGAAATCCTTGGATTTTTTTTTTATTTTGCTTAAAGTTGTTGTATTACATTTGTATTGATATTCTTTTAATACTTTTTATCCTAATTTTGTTTGTTAAAACTCTTTTATATTCATTTTCATCATTTTGCAGAGTTGAAATGACTTCTATAACCTTGCTTGTATCCATGCATATGACTGGGGTATTCACAAAAAAAAACCCAAACTAGCATATGTAGGTGATGATGTAGACATTTTAGGTGTAGATACTAATGTAGTCGTCATAGCGTCTAGATCTGGAAACCTAATTGCTAAACAAAAATTAATGGAGCCACCGATTATTCTACCTAAGGTGTAACTAGTCATTTATTCATGACTTATTCATTACTATGGATAAAGCTTTGATCTATGTTCAAAAACTCTAGGTTCGAGAGTACGATTACATGTGGGGAAGTATTAGCACTTTCCACAATGCCTATTTTAGATGATACCAACCTAACCTTAAATTATCCTAAATTAACCTTTAACGCTCCATTTGATTCACTGAAAATGAATTTCAAAAAATGATTTCAAAATTTTTTTTATATTTTCTGGAAAACTATAGATTTTTCATTCTTTAGATGAGTCAACGAAAAATATTTTATATTGTTTTTTTAATATCTATTTTCTTTTTTTTCAAATGATATTAACTTAACTAATAAAATATTAAAAATTATTTATTATTTCTTAATTAATTTATTAATATTAAAATAATTATATTTTGAAAATAATATTTAATATTAAAATATTTTATTATTAAACATTTAAAAGAAAACTATTTATCATTACTTATATTGATATTTTTAAAAATTTGAAGTAATATTACTTTTTAATATATATATATATATAATATTTATAAAATATTACTTTTTATTTTTTAAATATTAAAAATATTTATACTATTAGAATAATTATATTTTATATTGAAAGTATATATTATTAAAATCATAACCAAGGTGTTATTTATTTTTATTTATTATAAATAAATCTAATAAATATATTTGAATTTACTGAAATTTGTCATCTTGTTCTACAATATATTTAAATTTTTCTCTGTTATTCAATATTCTTTTCAAATTCAACTATTTTTACCTACTACATAGACAATTTTCTTTTAACTTCCACTATTGAATCATTGAAACTGCTTTCATTGATTCTTTCGATGTTATTTATAAGTTTTTATGTCTCGGACTGGCAATTTCTGTTGTGCGAGAACACTGTTTTCTGGGATAACTTTGCAATCTAGATATCTGGTCTATCTCTCATCCTAGTTAAAAATATTTATTTGATTTGCGCTCAATCCATATTTTTAAGGTTATAAAGTGAGATTTTCTCTTCTTAAAAAATGTGTTAACTAGGGTTAGGTCATATGATAGAGTAAAATTTAGGATAGCATCCACATCCTCGTTTTGTACATTGTAATTGAAACCCCATGTATCCTCTCAAAACTCTCTCTATTAGCATTATGTTAGACCCTAACTATATGACCAGGCACCCAGCTCGTAAGGGATCGATTGGGAGTGCTGTGACGAGTGCGAAGTGCGGGAAAGCTTTGCACGGGGCGCAACGAGGCGCGCACCAAAACAAGCAAGACAGGCACTTGGCTTAGGCGGATTGCCAAGCATGAAACGGAGACACTAACGGACAATGATCGTAGTTTGCGGGTGGCGAGCTGACCTGCTGACACTCTAGAAACGTGAACCAAGTGGTTGACAATGGTCATAGCGAAGATCGTGCAATCGTGGGAGACAGGCGCGAGAGCTAAGGCGAATCCTTGAAAATTAGGATAATGATGAATGCGGGCCATAAGCCAGCATAAGCGGAGAAGTCTTGGCAGACCGAATCACTGGAGATTATCATGGATATAAACTCTGAAGAGCATTGAGGTGGCGATCATCCGGAGAGTTCTTAATTTGGTAAGAATTAATCGTATAGAGTTTCTGTTGTTATCAAACTCAGTTGCCTACGTGAGGGGGATGTCCTCACTTGCCTATATAAACCCCACGAGAGGGGGTAGAATGTATTCAATGAGAGAATCATTCAGAGAAAATACTAAGAGCGGTCTTCTTGACTAAGATTGTAATTCCTTTTTATTGCGGATTAATAGAAAGGCTCTTTTCTCTAAAGCTTGAGTGTTCTTTACTTTCTTAGTATACTTTGTCGAGTCATCTTTCTGCTCGAGTGTTATATCGCTGCGTATTGACCCAAATTTAGGTTAATGTGGAGATTGGTTGTACTAAGTTGCGGGGAACTTAGGTCATCGCTGGGAAAAGTTCTATAGGAGAGAACGACCCTGTGACAATTTGGTATCAGAGCCAAGTTTGGATCATGGCACACGAGTTGGCTGACAGAGTTGCTCTACTTGAGGCGATGGTGGGCGTACTGCAAGTGGAAGCGGGTACAATGACCGAGCAGATTCAGGCCATGGCAAACAGTGTCCAGGAGTTGACACAGCTAGCATTCGACATGCAGAAGGAGCATGCTAATCGCTACACCAACGTCATGCAACATGTTCGCAATCTATCAGATAAATTTGAAGTGCAGTTGAATTCCCTGAAGGCTGACGTTTTACTGATGAAACGCGCAATGATTGTTACAGACCATGGGGAGGCGCCTAGTAGTAGCAAAGGGGGTGATAATAGTGATCACTAGCATGTACCTCTCGGGTGATGCCAAGCTATGGTGGCGAAGCAGACTGGGCGATGATGATAGTGCTGGTCGTCCGAGGATTGAAACATGGTATGCACTGAAGAAGGAGTTACGGGATCAATTCCTTCCCTTGAACGCAGGATGGGTTGCGAGAGAGGCACTCAAGAAGCTTAAGCACACGAGTTCTGTGCAAGATTATGTCAAGGAGTTTAGCTATTTGATGTTGGACGTCAAGAATATGTAAGAGGAGGATAAGTTATTTAACTTCTTCTCATGACTTCAGCCATGGGCATAAGCTGAGTTACGTAGGCAGAATGTGAAGGACCTGCCTCAGCAATTGTGGTTGTAGACAGTTTGGCAGATTACAAACTGGGTTCTTCTTTGAACATTGGGGAAAGAAAGAAGAATCATCCTGAGGGAAATAGGGGGAAAGGCAAGAAGGATTGAAAGACGCACCAGAGAAACAAGGAGAAGTTAAGTCTTCTAAGCCGAGGGGACCGGATCCACCCCAAAGCAAGAGAGATTGAAGTTGTTTCTTGTGTAATGGGAATCACAAGGCCCTAGATTGCCTTAGACGGACCAAGTTGGCAGCCCTCATGCAGTTGCTCAACGTTATTCGGATCGAGCAACAAGCTCCTCATAAGGGACTAATGTATGTTAAAGCTGAGGTGAATGGGAGACCGATTCGAGCGATGCTTGATACAAGAGCGATCAAAAACTTCATTTCATTGAACGTGGTTGAGCATCTTGGCCTGAGAATCACGATGAGTAACAATCAGGTGAAGGCAGTCAATTCTAAAGCCCAAGGTATCCAGGGAACGGTTACTGTATCGGTGAAGATACGAACTTGGCAACAGGATTGTAAGTTCTTAGCTTTGCCTATAGATGATTTTGATGTGATCATGGGCATTGAATTCTTTGTGCAAGCAAAGGCATTTGCTATTCCACACTTTGGTGAATTGATGATATCTGATGAGACGTGTCCAAACTTTATCCCTGCGGAGAGAGGACAAAGTGCTGAGAAGCCGTTGCTATAGTCGACTTCACAAGCAAACACCGGGTTGAAGAAGGGGGAGACAACCATACTTGCTACCCTGGTTGAGGTGAAACCAAATACGATTGTCGAGGTACCGGATGAAGTAGCGACAGTGCTGAACGATTACAATTATGTAAAGCCCTCATAATTACCCAAGGCGCTACCACCTAGGCGCGCCATTGATCATAAGATTGAGTTGGAACCAGAAACTAGACCACCTGCACAAGCACTATACAGGATAGGTCATTTGAAGCTGGCCGAGTTAAGGAAACAGCTTGGTGAGTTGTTGGATGCAGGATATATCCAACCATTGAAGGCACCGCATGGAGCCCCAGTTTTGTTCCAAAGGAAGCAGGATGGCACATTGAGGATGTGTGTGGATTATCGAGCCCTGACAAGGTAACAGTCAAGAATAAGTATCCAGTTCCAAATGTCGTTGATCTGTTCGACCGGCTGTCGAAGGCGGCATATTTTACAAAGTTAGACCTGAGATTAGGATATTGGCAAGTACGGATTACTGAGGGAGATGAAGCTAAGACGGTTTGTGTGACAAGGTACAACTCATTCAAGTTTTTAGTTATGCCTTTTGGTTTAACTAATGCACCTGCGACATTTTGCAACTTGATGAATGATGTGCTTTATAAGTACCTGGATCACTTTGTGGTGGTATACCTAGACGATATTGTGGTGTATAGCCAGACGCTTGCAGAATATGTGGAGCACCTGAGGGTGGTGTTCGAGACTTTGAGAAAGCACTCTCTCTATGTGAAGAAGGAGAAGTGTGAGTTTTGCCAGCAGGAGATTATGTTCCTAGGTCACAAAGTTAGTAGTGGGAGAATACGGGTGGATGAGAGGAAGATCCAAGCAATTGTTGAATGACAGGCCCTTGCGAAGGTCCCGAAATTACGGTCATTCTTAGGACTGGCCAATTATTACAAACGGTTCATCAATGGATATAGCAAGATGGTGAGTCTTTTGACAGATCTTTTGAAGAAGGACAAGAAGTGGGTGTGGTATGATGAATGTGAGCGGGCTTTTCGAGAAATCAAGGAGGCAGTGACATCCGAGCCAGTGTTAAGACTACCAGATTTCAAGCTACCATTTGAAGTTCACACAGATGCCTCAGACTAAGCCATTGGAGGGGTGCTGGTCCAGGAAGGACACCTCATTGCTTATGAAAGTCACAAGCTGAAGGATGTAGAAATGCGATATTCAGCTCATGAGAAGGAGATAGCGGCAGCTGTGCATTGTTTGGAGGTGTGGAAGCACTATCTGTTGGGAACGAAATTTGTGGTGGTGATAGACAATGTGGCTAACACTTATTTCAAGACACAGAAGAAGCTGAGCCCAAAACAGGCACGATGACAAGAATTCCTTGCAGAGTTCGACTTCACCTGGGTACATAGACCAGGAAAGGAGAACCAAGTGGCGGACGCACTGAGTCGTAAGATAGTCCAATCTTATGTTGCTTCATTATCCGTTATTGAGACTAACCTGATTGACAGGATAAGGCAGCAGGCATCAGTGGATAAAACTTATGAACAGCTCATGGAGAATGTAAAGTTGGGCAAAGTTCGTAGGTATTGGCTCGAGGGGGATTTGCTGTATGCCAAAGGCAATCGACTCTATGTTCCATCTGGTGGGGACTAAGAAAAGAGTTGCTGAAAGAAACCCACGACCCTCAGTGGGCAGGACATCCTGGAGTGGAGAGGATGTTAACATTGTTGTCAAGGACATATTTCTGGCTGAAGATGGAGGAAGACATCGAACTATATGTCCGCACATGCCACATATGCCAGATTGATAAGACCGAGAGGAAGAAGCAAGCAGGTTTACTTCAACCACTGCCTATCTCGGAGAGGATATGGGAATCAGTTTCTATGAATTTCATTACAGGGTTTTCGGAGATAAACAAGATGAAATCTATAATGGTGGTGGTAAATCGTTTTTCTAAGTATGTTGTGTTCATAGCAGCCCTACATGCGTGTACCGCACATGAAGCTGCAGAGTTATTCCTGAATCATGTGGTGAAGATCTTTGGATTGCCCAAAGATATAGTGAGCAATCGGGATACTCGGTTTACAATGAGATTCTGGACTTACTTGTTCAAATTGATAGGTTCAGAATTAAAGTTTTCAACGGCTAATCATTCGCAGACAGATGGTCAGACGGAGCAGATTAATGCATTGTTGGAAGAATACTTGAGGCACAATGTGACCGCGAGCCAAAAGAATTGGGTGAGTTTGCTCGATTCCGCACAGTTTTGCTATAATATGCATAGATCATCTTCCACAAGTATGAGTCCAGCGGAGTTAGTATTTGGACATCAACCTACTACACCTTTGGAGATAGCAAAGACTAAGTCCTAAGGGGAATGCCCAGCGGCATACAAATTTGTACGAGATCGTTAAGAGTTAATGGAACAAGCTAGGGAGAGCTTGGAAAAGGCACAAAGGAGGATGGTGAAATATACGGATCAGCATAGGCGGGCACTAGAATTTGAGGTGGGTGACAAGGTGTTGCTCAAACTGACGCCTCAGATATGGAGAAAAGTCACAGGCAAACGTTATCACAAAGGTCTAGTGCAAAAATACGATGGCCCTTTTGAAGTTATAAAGCGGGTAGGCGCGGTGGCTTATCAGCTGAAACTGTCAGAAAGGATGAAGTTGCATCCTACTTTTCACGTGAGTTTTTTGAAACCTTACCATGAAGATGTTGATTCGGGGAGATAACAAGTAAGGAAAGCTCCACCTACTGTGAGAAGCCATTTTGAGAAGAAAGTGACAAAGATACTCGATCACAAGGTTGAGGGAGCTAGTAGGAAGAATCGGAGAACCTACTACTTGGTGCAGTGGGAAGGTGAAGATGAGGCAAATGCTACTTAGGAGAAAGACACTTCTTTGTGGCAATTCGAGGATGAGATCAAGGCGTATTTGGAGCTCATTCCGATGAGGGCATCGGCTTCCTCCGACGAGGGGAGGGTTTGTTAAACCTTAACTACTTGACCAGGCGCCCAGCTCGCAAGGGATCGACTGGGGGTGCTGTGACAAGTGCGTAGCGTGGGAGAGCTTTGCACGGGGCGTAATGCGGCACACACTAAAACAGGCAAGACAGGCATTTGGCTTAGGCGGATTGCCAAGCATGAAACAGAGACGCTAACGAACGATGATCGTAGTTTGGGAGTGGCGAGCTGACCTGCTGACACTCTAGAAATGTGAACCAAGTGGTTGACAACGGCCATAGCGAAGCTCATACAGTCGTGGGAGACGGGCGCGAGAGCTAAGTCGAATCCTTGAAAATCGGGATAAGGATGAATACGAGCCATAAGCCGGGATAAGCGGAGAAGTCTTGGCAGACCGAATCACTGGAGATTATCACGGATATAAACTCTGAAAAATATTGAGGTGGTGATCATCCAGAGAGTTCTTAATTTAGTAGGAATTAATCCTATAGAGTTTTTGTTGTTATCAAACTCAGTTGCCTACGTGAGGGGGATGTCCTCACTTGACTATATAAAAACCTCACAAGAGGGGGTAGAATGTATTCAGTGAGAGAATCATTTAGAGAAAAAGAGAGTGATAGCTAAGAGCTGTCTTCCTGGCTAAGATTGTAATTCGTTTTTATTGTGGATTAATAGAAAGACTTTTTTCTCTAAAGCTTGAGTGTTCTTTGCTTTATTAGTATACTTTGTCGAGTCATCTTTCTGCTCGAGTATTATATCGCTGCGTATTGACCTGAATTTGGGTTAGTGTGAAGATTGACTATATTAAGTTCCAGGGAACTTAGATCATCACTGAAAAAAGTTTTATAGGAGAGAACGAGCCTGTCACATATTACATGATCATTAAGGTTACCACTAATAAAATGTTTTTTGCTATAGACATTTTCACTACAGGAAATTAGACATTTAGGGGCATTTATTTAACGGCTTTCCAAGTAAAATGTCGCCAAGTATAATATTTCTAATATGGTGTTGGCGTTTATTACACAAATGTCGTTAAATTTTAAATATAAACGCTGCTAAATTGAATTGTGATGATTTGTTTTAAAAATTGATTGATCTTTTATACTATCTTATTTATATATTTCCAAAACTATAATTTACTAACTTCATCTAATCTTATTGTGACGCAAATGCTAATAACGTTTAAAACCTATCCTCAGATAATTAACTTAAACAAAATAATTAAACATGGTCTTAATCTAAAATTTTAAATTACCTAAAAATAAATAAACTAATCAACACGGGCAGCTAAGAAGAATGTGGGTTGGGTCACGAGTTGCGACTAAAATATATGAAATTGAGCTTTTACTGTTATATGTTAAAATTTCATTTTTGGAGGTTTAATATAATTTTTGGAGAAAAAATGTTAGATGTATCCAGCAAGGCTTAAGTATCAAATTAAAATTCCTTTTAAAACTATTCGAATAAAAATTGTCATCCGTAAAGAAGGAAGGTAAAAAGCAATTACCACAACTAAAATCTAGAAGATAAGATGTTTTCAACAACTAGAAAATTTGGAAGATCTTTTTGATTATAGAGAAGGCCAATTTGCAGCTGAAGTTGATAATGTAGTTATATTTTTATTTAGCTTATCAGTTCTATTAATTTTGAAAAAAAGAATCGATTTTTTAGATTTATTCATATCGTTTTATTAGCTTTTGACAGCTTTTAACGTATCTTTCTCTTCTTTTATTTTGATGACTATATTTCTTAGAAGAAAATTTTTTTAGAAGTTCAACTGTTGACTGTTGAAGTTTAGGGTAACATTTAATTTTTGTTTTTCTTTTCTATGTTTAGTCTTTCAATGGTTAAATAAGGACTATGGGGTCAAAAGCGTCTATTTCGGTGTTCTGTAATACGCTTAATTAACGGCAATTTTGGTCAAAGTAAACGTTGGACTTAATTATCAGTGCAGCTGTTCAGCGTGGTGCCCCACTCCGAATACTTGAGTACAGGGTCTTGGCAGAAAGTTCAAAATTCCACTTGGCCAGATGGCATGACCAAAAGTAAGAAGAGGGTTAAACATAGACTTGATAATCCATGTATCCGTGTCATCACACGATACGATATAAATTAAAATATGATACAAATTTATGAAACACAAATACGATACGAATTATAAAATATATCTGACACGTAAATACGAAAACGACACATATTTTATACGTATGACACGACACGATTGATACGTTATAATTATTCATGTCACACGACACGACACGACAGGATAAATATGAAAAAATATAACTGACACGATTAAACACGATACGAATAGACACGACACGGATGACACGGTTAAAAATAAAATGTATTCAAAAATAAAAAAAATCATAATATTTATTTATTTAAACAATAATTTAATTTACATACATTCAATTATTATTAACAAATATAAAATAATAATCTTCAATCCATACTATCCATAATATTTATTTAAAATTACAGAATATATAAACAAAACATAAAGAGTTAACATTAAATAAAAAAACATAAATAGTCAACAAACATTCAAATATTAAGTTTGCATATATCAATTCAATACAATGCAAAAAACAACAATTCAAACGGTTAACATAACTCAATAGAATTCAGTAAATTGAAAAAAACTAGAACACTTGAGTGATGTTGAATCTTCTTTACTAAGATCCAAGTTGATGGCACTATCTATCATCTCCTCAAAGTTCCCATCAACATCATCACGCAACCAATCTTTGGAACAAACAATTGCCTCCACAATATCTGGCTTAAGTGAACTACGATACTGATCAAGAACTTTGTCACCAACACTAAAAGCAGATTCAGACGCTACTGTGAAAACAAGAATACTCAAGATATCTCGAGCCATAGCAGCAAGCTAAGGATACCGATAATGACTTAGCCTCCAAAATTGCAAAATATCTATTTCTTGATTCGTAGCAACTCTTTTTTCTTCCAAATACAACTCCAATTGAGACTTTTTAACAACAGCACCATACTCAACATCAAAAGTCTCAAACTCCTAATTGAAAAAAAAATCAAATGTAAAATCAAAATCATGTATTCATGGACACTTCAAACAAAAACAATATAATAATTAACAAATAGTAGCAAGCCATAAATCTAATGTAATTCCCTATTTGAATAAACAATGTGTACAAATGCCAATACATAATACAAATTTTTTTTTTTAAGAATAAACAAATAAGAAAAACATTAAATGAATATAATTAAAATTCATCTTTCTTTATAAAACGACACAAGACAACATTTACTTACCTTCCAAATATCATTTTGATGTGAACTCATAGTCATGATATCGGATCCCACACCATCAACAGTTTCGCTGTTACCATCCACTGAAAAGGAGCCAGAAATAGAAGCCTTCGCAGCTCTACTAGAGTTAGCATATTCAGAATATAGAGAAAACAAAGCATCCCTAACTTTCTTGAACTCTCTGGAATCATGCCTATAAAGCTTGTTGTAACTCCATTCTACAAATTGTATCCTGTAACGAGGATCCAATATCACAGCTATAGCTAAAATCAAACTAAACTCAGACCAATACTTCTCAAACTTTTCAAACATTGAAGAAGCCATATTTTTATACTGCACATCATCACCATTCATGTGTTCTTTCAAGCTTAATCGTGCCCAAAATATTGAAGGAAAGTATAAGTTGGATGTAGGATACTTCGATCTAGAAAACACACAAGCAATCTCATAAAAAACACTTAAGAACCGGCTTAGTTTCTTAATTCTATCCCACTCAACTTTAGATGGACAACTCTTATAATTTGACTCACTAATTTTCAAGTGCGTAAAAGCCATGCGAAAGTAAAGGGCACTTTAAAGCATGAGAAATGTGGAGTTCCATCTAGTTGGAACATCTTGTCTCAATCCTCTATAAGCATTTAAGCTAACTAGGTTCACACACTCCAAAAATTTTTGTTTTTTGACTTGAGACCCTTTCACATACTTAATACTTTCCCTCACTTTTCTGACAGACTCATTCAACTTCTTTCAAACCATCTTGGACCACTAAATTCAGAGTATGAGCACAACATCTTAAATGAAAAAACTGACCATTTCCTAAAAGTGCGTTCCGTACATTCAATTGCAAATTCAAAAAATCAACAAAAGTATCATTAGAAGAACCATTGTCTAATGTCATAGAAAACAATTTACCCTTTATCTCCCAATCAACCAACAAAGAATACACTTTTTCACTTAAACTAACACCATTGTATGGATGTGGCATAAAGGAAAAATTCAAGATCCTCTTTTGTAAATTCCAATCATGATCAATAAAATGTGCAGTGATGCATATATACCTATCAGTAGTAATAGAAGTCCATAAATCAGAAGTCAAACAAATTCTACCGGGTATTTCTTTCAACAAGAGTTTCAAGCAACTTTTTTTTCTCTTATACATTTTCATGACATCAGACTTGGCAGTGTTCCTAGATACTAAAATCACATCATTACACAAGTAAGAGAACACATCCCTAATTCCACTATACTCCACAAATGACAATGACAGATTATGTTTAACAATTGCAGTTATTAATTTTTCATGAAACTGTTCAGGATCAAATTTTGTAGACCTCATTAGCATAGACCCACCATGTTCCTTAGAAAATATCATTTGTCCTACATCACGTGTGCCTCTCCTAACACAAGTCTTCATATGACGTAAGAGATTACTATTCCCATATTTGGTGTCATAATTCGTAATTTCATTACAATATCTACATTTTACCTTCTTAGTACCATCGATTGTCTTCTCAGACAATATCTCGAACACCGTCCAAACAGAAGATGTAAATTTCTTTTCTCTTTTACGTTTCCCTTTACCCTTTCCAATCTCTTTCGTATCAACTACTTATTGTACCTCCAAACAATCATCATTATCCTCCAACTCCAAGTCCTCTACCTCCACAGCAATGTTAGGAACATAATTTGACTGCAAAGAAACATTGATATCGTCCATCTCCATCTACAAATATTAAAGAATATAACACTTAGTAAGTGAACAACTCAATCAGCTTAGATTTATAGTAAACAAAATGTAAACAACTCAATCAAATATGCAGTAAGAAACTTTCAATCTATAATAATAAACAATATATAAATAGATTGTTCAACAATAGAGTGTCATTGAATGGTAGATCATAATAATTGGACAATATTACTGCAAGAAAACAAGACCAATAGGTTAAGGGAAACATTAAAAAGGAGTATTTGAAACCAAGGGGACGAATCTTGTCTTTAAGAATATGACCAGAAGATAAAGAGAGTTGATATTAATGCTAACTAGTAACTATACCGATGAAATAATAATTAATTATTATTATTACTAATAATAGTAGTATAAAATATAAAATAAATAATGAAAAAATATAAAATAAATAATGAAAAAAAAGAAAGGGTCGAAGGCTTCCACATTAAGTGTCAAATTAAGTGTCCAATAATATTTCTCCCACATTCTACGATGCTAATTATTTTCTTTAAAAACAGTAATAAGACTTTTTTGACAGCTTCACTACCAGTGGGGAAAAAGAGATCAAAGCAACTTTTTAGATATTTATCTTTATCTTTTATTTTTGGTTCATAATATTTATCTATATCATATAATCTTATCTTAATCTAATTGTTTGTCAGAATTTGTTTTTTTTTTTTTCAGATTCCTAGCTGATTCTTTTCTAAAACTAAAAGGATTAGAGTATTGTACTGGAAACTGTAGTTGGAGTTGTTCCCTCACTCACTCCGATTCCTACGGCATCGAGCTTAAGCAAACACTACCACTCAGTCCTCAAAAATACGAGCTTGCCTGTCCTGCGCCCCCGCCCCGCCTGAGAGTCTCAAGCCAGCAATCTTCTACTTCAAGTCGACTGCTCTATGAGCTTCTCTGTTTCCTGGGTTCTACGCGCTCATTCTTGTTTTCTATTTTCTACACCCAAATCCTAGATTTTTTTTCTCAGCTACCAAACATGAATTAACTTAATATTGAGAATCGAAATAAATGGAAAGAGAGACTTACCATGACTTCAGGCAAGATGAAAGAGAGATCTGAAACTGAGTTTTTTTTACAGATACAGAGCTTTTGTTGCTGGCTTGCTGTCGAGTGCTGTCTGTTTAGAAAAGAATGCTCAATGCTGGGATAGTTAGGGTTTTGATGATTTTAATTTTTAACATATAAAATAAAAGGATGAAAAGACACTGGATTATAATTTAAAATAAATCAAATATATTTTTTATCTAAATAAATATTATAAATTCTTATTATTATTTATTATTTAAGTACATATTATTTTTGTATCTTTCACGTGTATCGTGTATTCGTGTAACACGATTTTTTAACGTGTTTCTCGTGTCGTGTACGTGTTAATCGTGTATTCGTGTGACACGAATTAAAAAACGTGTTTTCGTATCTTACACATGTTTAGTCGTGTTTGACACGGTTAAACACGAAAATTACCGTGTCAAAATTCATGTCGATACGGATAAACACGAAACACAAATTTTTCAAACATTTATACGATTTTTTCATATCGTGTTCGTGTCGTGTCTACATTTGTCAGGTCTAATTAAACATTGCATTTCTCCAATCTCCATTGAAGCTCTTGTCAACCCCCATTTACGCGGCAGATGGACGTCCTGTTTTCTGTTGAATGCTTATTATTATTATTATTATTATTATTATTATTATTATTATTATTAATTAACATAATATATTAATTTTTTAATTAGTTTAGAGGAATGGAAAGATTAATTTTAATAAAATTAAAAAAATAATCATTATATATATTTTTAATAAAATAATAATAAAAATTCAAAACCAAAAGTAAAAATATAATTTTTACTCTTTAAATTTTAGTCTTGCATGATTTCAGTCGGAGCATTAGTTAATGATAAGGTAGTTCATATTTGCCGAAAAGTTTTGAACTGTAATATTGGGAAATGACAACTCAACCTGCAGAATTGGCCATACTTTTCAATGATAAAAAAAATACTAGTAAAAAGGCCAACAATTTTTCTTTCTTTTCATCAGTAACCAATAATCCCTTGCCCAATCACTTCTAATTAGTTTGACCATGCAATGACTTTGTCAAAGAAAATACTTATTTATATTACTTTGTCCTGAATCATAATCCAATCCCCCGTTAGATATCATGGAAATGGCTTGTCTTACTCATCACTATTGCAATCTTTTGCTTCTCGTTACTCTTCCAGTTTTGGTGGCTGCTCAAACTGCAAATATTAGTTTAGGATTATCTCTTGTTGCCTCACAGGACTCTTCTCCATGGCTTTCACCTTCTAAGGAATTTGCATTTGGGTTTCGTTCCATTGTTGATCAAAATCGCTTTCTTCTAGCCATATGGTTTGATGCCATACCAGATAAAACCATAGTATGGTATGCAAATGAAGCAAATGAAGGTAATGAAGGTATAGCAGCCCCGGAAGGATCAAAACTTGAGCTTGGTCGCGATGGTCAGTTCACTCTTACCACTCCACAAGGCGAAGAACTCTGGAAACCTACTTCTATGGTGGAGAAGGTCGCTTATGCTGCTATGCTCAACACCGGGAATTTCATCCTTGCAGATAATAATTCTAACCATATTTGGGAAAGTTTCGGGAATCCAACGGACACCATGCTGCCAACTCAAATAATGGAGCGTGGTGGAATGCTATCTTCCAGGAGAAGAGAAAACAGCTATGACAAAGGGAGGTTCCAGCTCCGCTTGCTTCCAGACGGCAATCTTGTGCTCAATCCCATTGCCCTTCCAACAAAGACAGCCTATGGGGCTTATAATATCAGTGACACATATGATGCTGCAAATGACACAAATTCTGGTTTTCAATTGGTTTTCAATGAATCAGGTTACCTTTATGTCGTTCGGAGGAATGGAGACATTAAGAACCTCACATCAGGATCAATTTCCTCACCGCAAGATTTCTATTACAGAGCAACACTTGATGTTGATGGGGTATTCACTCAATATGCGCACCCCAAGTCTCCAACATATGGAAGCAGTTGGGCTCAATCCTGGACCCCCGTTTGGTTTGAGCCAAAAGACATTTGCTCTAGCTTCAAAGGCGACCTGGGAGGTGGTGTTTGCGGGTTTAACAGCTACTGCACTCTTCAATCAAATGGAAGACCAGCTTGTCAGTGCCTTCCTGGATTCTCCTTGTTAAATCAGGATGACAAGTTTAGAGGCTGTAAGCAAGACTATGCACAAACATGTGATCCAAATGCTCCAAATCCAGAGCAACTATATGATATAAAATTGCTGTCAAATTTAGTCTGGCGCACTTCTGCAAACTATGAAGAGCTCAAACCATCTGATGAAGTGAATTGTCGTGATTCCTGTCTTGCTGATTGCAATTGTGTGGTTGCTATCACTTACACTGGGACCTGCTGGAAGAAGAAATTGCCCCTCTCGAGTGGGATGGTAGACATTAGTACCTATGGTAAGGTTTTTGTCAAAATACCAAAAGCTAATCTTACTTCAAGAGAACTTCCTTCTCCGAAGAGCATCAATCAAAAGGATCAATCAACTGTAATCCTCGTTATATCAATTCTCTTGGGGAGCTCAGTGTTCATGAACTTGCTAGTCATGGCAGCTAGTTTCATAGCCTTCTTTTGCTCATACCACAAAAGACAGGAACATACCGCAGTGTCGAGCATTTTAGAAACAAACTTGCGTTCTTTCACTTTTGAAAACCTCAAAAAAGCCACAGACGGGTTCCGAGAGGAACTTGGAAGAGGTGCTTTCGGAACTGTATACAAGGGGATCTTATCATCACCGAGTTCAACAACTTTAATTGCGGTCAAGAAGTTAGACAATCTGATACAAGAAAGAGAGAAGGAGTTTGTTGCAGAAGCAAGTGCAATAGCAAAGACACATCACAAGAACCTGGTAAGATTGCTTGGCTTCTGTGACGAAGGGCAACACAGGCTTCTGGTTTACGAGTTCATGAGCAATGGCACTTTAGCTAGCTTTCTCTTTGGAATTTCAAAACCTGACTGGAACAGACGAGTCCAGATAGCATTTGGAATTGCAAGAGGGCTTGCTTACTTGCATGAGGAGTGTGGCACACAGATCATTCATTGTGATATTAAGCCTCAAAACATACTTCTTGATGACTCCTTCACTGCAAGGATCTCAGACTTCGGGTTGGCAAAACTTCTTATGAATGAACAAACCCGAACTCTCACAGCCGTCAGAGGGACTAGAGGTTATGTAGCACCGGAATGGTTCAGGAACACGCCAATAACAGCTAAGGTGGATGTGTACAGTTTTGGGGTCATGTTGCTGGAGATTATTTTCTGTAGAAAGAGTTTAGAAGCGGAAAGAGAGAATGAGGAGGAAGTGATATTAGTCGACTGGGTCTATGATTGTTACAGATACAGAAGATTAGATAAGCTAGTGGAGAATGATGAAGAGGCTAAGATTGACATGAGAAGGGCGGAAAGGTTGGTTATGGTGGCAATTTGGTGCATACAAGAGGATCCATCTTTAAGGCCTTCAATGAAAATGGTTACGCAGATGCTTGAAGGAGTTGTTCAGGTTTCTATACCCCCAGGTCCTTGCCCTTTTAGTTCATCTTGTTAAAACCAGCTGTATATATAAAAATATGTTTTCATTCACCATTTCCTAATTCATTACTGTAGTTTATATAATTTCTCTTATATTATAGTGTATGTTTAAGCAATATTTGCACCGTGCAAGCCATGTATAAAAGCTTAGAAAGATTTGGATTTTCATAATTACAGTGAATCCCCGACAGGATTCACAACCCTTTCAATGCGAATGCTCAAACAGCTTTTCTTTGGTAGAAATAGAAACTACTTGGATACTGTTACAAGTCTTTTTTTTTTTTTTATTACAACAAAAATATTTGATAATTAGGGATAGATGTAAGATTGTTTAGATTCGAATTTAAATCTTACTATATGTTATAATTTTTTTTAATCACTTGAAAACATAAATTGTTGGCACTATAAAATTAAGACAAAATTTGACACATCAATTTATAATAATAAAATGAGATCATACATAAACCTTTCAAATCTTAATTTTATTTTTTTATTATTTTATTAAAAAACATACCTCTTTAATAATCATTTTCTTTTATTTCGATGTCACCCGAAATCGATATTAACTATCTATCTAAATTAGTCTTAAAACTGATTCATATTTGGGATTTTAGTAGACTCATTTTAGACCTCCGCAGTTGTAGGTTAATGCAATTCCTGCAAGGAAGGCTGTCGTACAAAAAGATATTTAGACTAGCATATAACATAGTTAGAACTCAGAAATAGAAATTTCAACGTGAAAAAGGTCAACTTTAAAAGAGAACGGGCAAAACTAAAATTTTAAAAATCGACGCGTTTGGTCGATGCTCACAGCGCCAACCACCAAGCAATCGTTTGCCGAGGCATGCCTTTAGAACATCCCCGAACAATGACGATTAACAAATCGAGTCTGGCGTTGGTAATCCTCATTCTCCGCAGGCTACGTGTAGCATTTGTATTTCTATTTCCATCGGAGAAAGTTCAGAATGAAACAGTGTTTCTACGTAATGGTAAAGCGAGAAGCAACGGTCCATTACGAAACCCATAAACCCATGATATGTCATATCTTATGTTAAGAGAAAAATCAATAATCAGATAAATATGATTCATAAACATTCACGGTTTCCCCTTTTTCTGTATGTTAGTTATGATGGCATTGGGAAGAAAGGAAAGCAAACACGTTTCTTTTCATAACAATTTAACACACACACAGAATGTAGAACAAGAAATCCCCTCCCACCCCCTTCTTCTGCTCCTTTTTGTCAAAAGAAGAAGAATTTACAAGAAGAAATAATGGATGAGAACATAATAAAATAACACGTCTCGTTATTCCATGAGAAATAACTAACTCAGGAACCCACCAACTAACAAGTAATCCAGCTAAAATGCAAAAGCACAGTGCCTTTTGCCTTATGTAATAAGAAAGAAAGAATAGCACGGGTGGGGGAAGGGTGAGAAGAGCTAATCCAATAAAATAAGCACTATATCCCTCAATAAAAGGTAGAACTTAGTTAAAAACATACACTATTTACAATTTTGATGAAGAAAAATAGCACTATTTATGACAGTTAATTGATAATTCTATTTTTAATAGAATTATTTGTACTAAATTTTCTAATTAATTATTTAAATCTTCAATTTATTTTATTAATTATCCCCTTATTTAATTAAAATTCTTTAAGGTGCAGATAAATTAAATCCGGATGAAACTCAATCGTTTCAGTCGAAATTGGGCTGAAAACGAGCTAAAGGAGACTGGACCACTTCTAATTTGCAGACCAAGTCACCAGTCGTCTGGACACGCGTGATATCAGGTGTCCGTATTTTATTTGCTCAAAAATGATAAGTTCGACGAATACCGTGCGAACATTCTGGAAGGCACACGCCGGGCCACATTGCACAGCCAACTAGACAAACCAACAAGTGACGTGGAAATATCTACTCCGCAACAAATAAAATGAAGACAAGTGACCTAACAATGCCAACTCATCTAGGATAAAAAAATTACCATTGTACCCCTAAGTGTGTATATAAATAGAATATGATGGCAATTGAAAAAAAGGAGGGGAGGAAAAGTAGTTTTAGAGTAAGTAGTTTTAGTTTTTTTAGGTTAAAGTTTTTATTGCTAGGTTTATATTTTCCTCTTTTTTTTTTTTTTCTTTTAAGCTATTTCACATTGGCAGCCACCATTGTTATAGGTTTTTACAAGTTTCAATTTTACTTTTTTCGACACATCTAAGCACCTTTAATGAAAAGCCTTGTTTCCATTTAATAGTTTCAGTCACTGCTTTGTTTTTCCATTTTTCTTTTACTGTTCAAGCGGATGTTGAGGGCTGGTAACATCAGCCATATTACTCAACCCATAGCTGCATATCCTTCATTGTAATAACACATCCAGTTTATTTTTACTGAAATACAAGACTCTTTTCTTACTTTGATTCACTATTATACTCCTTGCATCAACTTTCATCTACGATATCACATGTTTTTGTTTCATTTCTTTTTGCCTCTCGATTTTGTACCGATGATATTTTGCATGCCACTGTGGATGGTTTGCTGCTATGCGGCATTGTGTGGAGACTGGTGACAGCATTTTGTTGCATATTTCTTTGCTTTTCAGATTTTCACCCCCTATTTCACGTTTTCAGTTTTTTGGTTTCCTGCACTCCAACTATATAAATTTCTGTATTTAGATTTTATTTTGTTGAATTTCATGTTTCTGCAGTTAATTTTTTCTTTTTGTTTTTGCATTGGTTACATTTTCTTCACTGCTTTTACGTTTTCTACATTTTAGCCCCTGCAATGTTTTTGGTTGCTGAGTTCCTAGACTGGTACTGATCGTACATGGTGTAATGGTGCTGAGCAGCTGCAGGACATATGTGCAGGAGCTATTTGTGCAAAGCAAGAATGTCAGATACAGAACAGGGTGACTAAACCAGCATCTGGCTTTGTTGGAGTTGGGTTTGTGCTGGATGTGTGCTACTGGAGCAGCATTGAATGTTTACGTTCAGTGCCAAAGCAAAGCAGTGTATTGTTGCAGTGGGGCAGAGGCCAAAATTTTATCCTCTACTCTGCTTTGTTCTTAGCTTATTTCACTGTTCAATTTTTGCTGTTTCTTTTATTCTGCACTATTTTATCATTTTTTGTCGGAACTAGCTTTGATTTATTATTGCAGTATTACAGGGACTTGTGTGGCCTTGTTTCTTTTTGTTGTCCTGCCTCATGGATTGCGAAGGAAAGCTGAGAATGTAATGGTTGAAGCAGCTGCGTGGCATGGCAGGAATGTGTACAGTGGCTTGGGTATGGTTGTTGTAGGAGTATGCTTGGTGGCAGAAACTTAGTCATACAGGATAGTGAAGCGAAGATCGTGCTTGCTGAGGCGGCTAAGCTGTGCTGGCTGGATCACATGAAGCAGGGAGTTGGGCACATGACGGGATGCAGAGCACCGTACAGTGCACGGGACTAGTGCTGGCTGGAACTTGGTTAAGGCCACGTTTGGCTGATCATTCCATTTGCAAACTTTATATTTCATATTTTAATTAGTCTAATTGTTTTAATCTTTTATTAGTTGTTAGATGGTAGGTTAGTTTTAATATCTTTGCTTGCTATTTTAACTTGTAGTTTTTATTTAGATTAATGGCTAATTTTGTTAAGCTAGTAATTAGACATAGTTAGGATTAAGTTAGAATTAATATTTTAGACTTTTAGACTTGTAGTTGTTTTCTTAATTTTTCTAGGATTTTATTTCATTAAATTTTAAGTTAGTTTAAATTGCATTTTCTTAGTTAGTTTAATTACATGCATATTTTATTTTAAGCTTGTTTAATTTTAGTTTAATTAGTTTTATTGCTTTATTTTCATATTTGCACTCTATTTTAATTGTGTTAAGTAGCTTTAACTGTTTTAATTTCTTTTGTAGGTTTTTTTATTTTAATTGCGTGGAGCACTGTAAGTAAATTTTGCTCGGTTTTATTTAGTTCTTATTATTTTATTGCTTTCCAGTAATTTTAATTTTAGACTTAGTAGATTACCCACCTTCAATTCATAATTTGCTAGGATATACTTAGGATAAGATTAACCGGTAGTTAATTAGGCTAATCAACTTTTCTGTGGGACGATAACTCCGGGACTCAAATCCCATTATTACTTGTACGACCTGTGCACTTGCGGACAATACGTTTAGATCGTACCAAGTTTTTGGCACCGTTGTCGGGGAAGTTTTAATTAGTCGTTAATTAATATTGGTGAAATTATGCTTAGCTGTAATTCTAGCTTGTAAATATTTAGGTTGTAAATATTTGGATCCTTAGTTAATTTTCTACCAAAAAAAAAATTTAAGGACTTTCGGATGTTTGCATGCGTAGAGCCCGGAGTTTTGATTGCTTTCCTCTAGATCCTGAAATCGAACGAACTCTTAGGAAAATTCGGAAGGACTCTAGGAAATTTATAGCTCCGCTGCAACATACGATGGCAGAAAATAGGGAAATCAGGACCGTTAGGGATTATGCGGCCCCGACGATTGGAGGATATTATACTGGCATTAGGCCACCAGCAGTCCCTACTAATAATTTTGAAATTAAGCCGTCCATCCTCCAAATGATCCAGAGCTCTTTGAAATTCAGTGGGCTTCCGCACGATGACCCACATGTTCACCTTGGGCAATTCTTGGACTTATGCAACACATTCAAGCAGAATGGATTGTCTGATGATGCGCTTAGACTTAGATTATTCCCCTTTTCACTTAGGGATAGGGCGAGACACTGGTTGACCTTCCTACCTCCAGGATCCATTTCTACATGGGACGAGTTAGCTCACCAATTTCTAGCTAAATTTTTTCCTCCCTCTAAAATGGCCAGACTCCATAGCGATATATCCTCCTTTGCCCAGTACTACTCTAAATCTCTTTACGAGGCATGGGAACGATATAAGGAGCTTCTTAGGAAGTGCCCTCACCATGGCCTACCTCTATGGCTGTAAGTCCAGACCTTCTACAACGGACTTACAAGCCAAAATAGGACCATGTGGACGCTGCTTCGGGTGGAGTCTTGATGTGTAAAACAGAGGAGGAGGCTTATGAGCTGCTAGACAAGATGGCGACTAACAACTATCAATTGCCAAAGAAATCGATGGGTATATATGAGCTCGACACGCTGTCCACCTTGACCTCTCAAATCGCCAATCTTACAAAGAAGGTGGAGTCACTCAGTACCCAACCTAATCCTTCCAACAATCTTAACCCTGTGTGTTCTGTCCAAAGTCCTTTTCTCTCTTGTGATATGTGTAGTGGTACCTACGCTGTAGATAGGTGTCCACTTAACTTAGAATCGGTTCAGTACGTTGCCCCTCCTAAGCAACAGAACAACCCTTTTTCAAACACCTATAATCCAGGGTGGAGGAACCATCCTAACCTTTCATGGAGCCAAAACTAAGGGCAAACCTCTAATTCTAGACCAGTAGGACCCCTGGGTTTTCAAGCTCCATCGGTACAGGTACCACCACACCATCAATTTCCTCACCACCCACTACCACAGTATCCACATCATCCACCTAACCATTCCCATCCATCCCACTTCCATCAACCACCACCACCACCACAACCCCAGCACTTACCAGCAGCTGATAAGAAACCCTCACTTGAGGAAATGTTCACAACAATCTTGCAAAATCAAGCAGCTTCAGTTAAGAACCTAGAGGTTCAGGTAGGACAAATAGCAAACGCTCTTAGTCAACGTCCTCAGGGGACCCTTCCTAGTAACACTGATTCCAATCCCGTTAGGCAAAGGGAAGGGAAGGAACATGTGAAAGCTATCACCCTTAGAAATGGCAGAGAGCTAGTAACTCCCCCTGTTAAGTCCAGACCTGACCAGCCCATAATTGAAAAACCCATAGGTTCTAGTGAAGCAGCTCAGAAGGAGCCAAAATCAAAAGATCAAGTTGCAAAGGAAACAAAGCCAAACATTTCTTCACCTTTACCTGTTTCTTTTTCACAACCTTCTTTATCCTCTAATGCTACAAAAGTTTCCACTACATCTCCTCCTGTTAGACCACCAATCCCTTTTCCTCAGAGATTTCAAAATAAAAAACTGGACCAATAATTTGTAAAATTCCTTGAGGTTTTTAAGAAACTTCACATCAACATTCCCTTCGCAGATGCCTTAGAGAAAATGCCAAGTTATGTGAAGTTTATGAAGGACATCCTCTCTAGAAAAAGAAAACTGAAAGATTATGAGACGGTGGCCTTAACGGAGGAATGTAGTGCAATTATCCAGAGGAGGTTACCCCCTAAGCTCAAGGATCCAGGGAGTTTTACCATACCATGCACTATTAAAAATTTATTCTTTGGTAGAGCCCTGTGCGATTTAGGAGCTAGTATAAATTTGATGCCATTGACTATCTATCATAAGTTAAGAATAGGGGATGCCAAGCCCACCACAATGACCCTCCAATTGGCCGATCGATCAATTAAATATCTGAAGGGGATCATTGAGGATGTCTTAGTAAAAGTGGACAAGTTTATTTTTCCTGCAGATTTTATCGTGTTAGACATGGAGGAAGACAGGGAAGTCCCAATTATACTAGGCAGACCATTCCTAACAACTGGTAGAACTTTAATAAATGTAAAAAAGGGGGAGTTAACAATGAGAGTTCAAGATCAGGAAGTCAAGTTTATTGTGTTCAAATCTCTAGGGTTCCCTGACGACTCTCACGATTGTTTTAGGATGGATTTAGTGGATAAGGACATCACTAAGGAGTTTTCCAAGAGACATCCTTTAAACCCTTTAGAAGCCTCCTTAGTGAAATTTGTTGATCTTAGAGAATACAGTGAAAATGATGATGAGGTCTACGAGACTTTACAGTTATTAGAGGTCACTCCTTTTGAGGAAATTGCCCAATTTGAGACACTAGACTCTTCATCTATTCCAGCTTCAAATATCTTTCCATCCACCAGTGATCCTCCAGCATTAGAACTCAAACCTTTACCGTCACACCTTAGGTACGCTTACTTAGGTGAATCCTCCACACGACCAGTAATAGTATCTGCTGCTCTCTCCAGTGATCAGGAAGCAAAATTACTACAAGTGTTAAGAGAGTATCAGAAGGCTATAGGCTGGTCTATCTCTGACCTTAAGGGTATTAGTCCCTCTATATGTATGCATAAGATACTACTGGAGGAAGGGTATAGGTCATCCATAGAGCACCAGCGTCGATTGAACCTTGTAATGAAAGAAGTTGTCAAGAAGGAGATCATTAAGTGGTTAGATGCAGGGATTATCTATCCCATTTCTGACAGTGCCTGGGTGAGCCCAGTACAATGTGTCCCTAAAAAGGGAGGGATGAAAGTGATCAAGAATGAAAATAATGAGCTCATCCCCACTAGGACTATCACTGGTTGGCGAGTATGCATGGATTATAGGAAACTCAATAAGGCCACCAGGAAAGACCACTTCCCTTTGCCCTTCATTGACCAAATGTTAGATTGATTAGCTGGTCATGAATTTTATTGTCTGCTGGATGGATACTCTGGATACAATCAGATAGCTATAGCCTCAGAAGACCAAGAAAAGACTACCTTCACCTGTCTCTATGGGACCTTTGCTTTTAGGAGAATGCCTTTCGACCTATGCAATGCACCTGCTACATTTCAGCGTTGCATGATGGCCATATTTCATGATATGGTGGAGGATTTTCTTGAGGTTTTCATGGACGATTTCTCAGTATTTGGGGATAGCTTTGATTTATGTTTATATAATTTGGCACTAGTATTGAGGAGATGTGAAGAAACTAACTTAATACTTAATTGCGAGAAATGCCACTTTATGGTAAAAGAAGGTATAGTGCTAGGGCACAAAATCTCTGCTAGGGGGATAGAAGTGGATAAAGTTAAGGTAGAAATTATTGAAAAGTTACCTCCCCCTACCACTGTAAAAGGAATTTGAAGTTTTCTGGGCCATGCGGGATTTTACAAAAGGTTCATTAAGGATTTTTCTCAAATATCTAAACCTTTATGTAATCTCCTTGAGAAGGACACTGTGTTTTGCTTTGATGAGAGATGCTTAGAAGCATTTAAGACTTTGAAGGAAAAATTAGTTACAGCCCTTGTAATCGTAGCTCCGGATTGGAGGTTACCTTTTAAGCTTATGTGTGATGCAAGTGATTATGCTGTCGGGGCTGTACTAGGATAAAAAATAGGAAGAGTCTTTTATGCTATCTACTACGCAAATAAAACACTGAATGAGGCCTAGATAACTATGCTACTAACGAGAATGAGTTGTTAGCTGTGGTATTTACCTTTAATAAGTTTCGCTCCTATCTCATTGGTACTAAGGTAGTAGTATATACTGATCATGCTACCATTAAGTACTTAGTCTCCAAGAAGGATGCAAAATCTTGGCCGATTAGATGGATTCTCCTACTACAGGAGTTTGACTTGGAGATTAGGTATAGGAAAGGTACAGAGAATTAGGTTGCTGACCATCTATCTAGATTAGAGAGTGGACTTAAAGAAGATGGTACAGCTATTAATAAGTCTTTTCCTGATGAGCAGCTATTGACTTTCGGGCACTCTAGATTGCCTTGGTACGCTGACTTTGCGAATTATCTGGTGAGTAACGTGATGCCACCTGATTTGACTGCCCAGCAAAAGAAAAAGTTTTTGAGCGATGTCAAGTATTATGTTTGGGATGAACCTTTCCTGTACAAGCAATGTAATGATCAAATTTTGAGAAGGTGTGTTCCCATGGAAGAAGTAGAGGATATACTTAGGCATTGCCATTCTTCTAATTATGGAGGGCATTTTGGAGGAGAAAGGACAGCGACCAAGGTTTTGCAATCTGGATATTACTGGCCCACGTTATTTAAGGATGCCCACTACTTTGTGCTGAAATATGATAGATGTCAGAGGGTAGGTAATATTTCCAAAAGAAATGATATGCCTCTGACTAATATTTTAGAAGTAGAACTCTTTGATGTTTGGGGGATTGATTTCATGGGACCATTTGTTCCTTCATATGGCAATCTCTATATTCTAGTGGTTGTGGACTATGTATCGAAATGGATTGAAGCAATGGCTTTATCAACTAATGATGCCAAGGTGGTGGTAAAGTTTTTGAAGAAGAATATTTTCACACGATTTGGCACACCTAGGGCTATCATTAGTGATGGAGGATCCCACTTTTGCAATCGAAGTTTTGATGGGCTGTTAAAGAAATATGGGGTCAAACATAAGATAGCCACTGCTTATCACCCACAGACGAGCGGTCAAGTAGAGTTGTCCAATAGGAAAATTAAGGGGATATTAGAGAAGATAGTGAACCCAAGTAGGAAGAACCGGTCCATTAGGTTAGAGGATGCACTTTGGGCCTATAGGACAGCCTTCAAAATACCTTTAGGAATGTCCCCTTATCAGCTTGTTTATGGTAAAGCTTGTCATTTACCAGTAGAGCTTGAGCACAAGGCCTACTGGGCCATTAAGAACCTGAATTTCAACTTAGAGGCAGCAGGGGAGAAGAGGCTGCTACAGCTTAATCAGTTAGATAAGTTCAGGTTGCAGGCATATGAGAATGCCAAGCTCTACAAGGAAAAGACTAAGCGATGGTATGATAAGAAAATTAAGGAGAGATACTTCGAGCCAGGCCAGCAGGTTCTGTTGTTTAATTCACGCTTGAAATTGTTTCCAGGAAAGCTTAAGTCTAGGTGGTCAGGTCCCTTTACCATTACGCAAGTATTCCCTCATGGAGCCATTGAAATTAAGGATGATACCCTGAATCAACCCTTTAAGGTTAATGGGGGCAGACTGAAACACTATTTTGGGGGAGGGTTTGATCGTCAGCATTCTGTGACCACTTTAGTTGATCCTCCTACTTCTGATCCTGCTACTTAGCTTTATTTTTCTTTTTCACTTTTTGTACAGTTCTTTTCTTTTCTGTTGTTTCTTTCTTTGTTTATTTTGCAGATTTCTTTTCTAGTTTTATGTTTTTAATCAAAGCATCGGTTGTTCATCATCATCATCAGAAAAGGGGAGTACTCTGCTCCTGAACTTCAATGTTTATATTATCTGCACACTGAGAATACTGTGCACTTCAAGTTTGGGGGAAGGGATATTACTTGAGCATTTTTTGAAAATTTGGGCAAAAATTAAAAATTTTTTAAAATTTTTCGAAAATCTGAGCTTAAATTGTTTGATTTTGAGATGATTTAGTACTCGGCATGTAGTTTTTCCATATTCCGATGATATGACCCCATGATTAAGTCTGACTTTGATTGACTAAGAAGCATGATTATAGGAAAAGCATGAAGTTGAATTTTTGAATTTGTCTTAATTCTGATTGTGATTTCCTCATTTTATGCACATGTCATGTCATGATCTGTATATTTATTTAGAGAAAGCTTATGTGGATATAGGAGTGCATTTGTTCAGTTGATTTTGTGTATCGTATTCTAGAATTTGTTTAATCTGGTCTCGAGGTGAAATATTAGATCACACTTAATTAGGAAGATGATTTAGGCCATCTTTGGATCGTTTGAGCCTTTCGAGCCATCCCTGTACATACTTTACCCCTAGTCACCCATCTGAGCCAAATAAGCCTTACTCTGTAAATACACCTGCGTTATTTTCCTTCGCTTAAATACTCTGTTCCTATCCCTTACCCCGAAAGCATGAAAGTTATTGGATATATTTTGAGCTTTGTACATATGGGTATCTGGTGATAGTGAAAGTTCAAAAAAAAAAATTGAAGAAAAAGAAAAAGAAAAGAAGAAGAAGAAGAAAAATACAAAAATAGAATAAAATATTTAGCGAAAGAAATAAGTTTGGGGAAAATAAATTTGAGCTCTTACATTAAGATCCTAGAAAGTAATGCATGTTAAGGGGTAATTAAACCTAAATTGACTTTATCATACCTTAACCCCAGCCTTACATTACCAGCTTAATGAAGTCCTATTGATCTTTGATTAAGTGTGACTACATTAGTGGAGAGAGAAGTGAAAAGCAAACTTATGGGAATGATCACATGTCTTTGACTTTGCATTCACTATGTTTGCATAATTTGATCCGGATAATGTACTGTGAAGTGACTTTGACATTTTCACACACGCACGAGGGGTCCAATTTGTGTTAGGACTTATGATTGAATAATTCTAAGTGTTTGACTTGTAATTGTGAGTCTTTGAGATCATAGTCTGTACTTTATCTTTGAGGATAATATTGAGGAAATTATTATGTTTTGTACTAGTCATTCCTACATTTGTTTTGTTTTACTTGAGGACAAGTAAAATCTCAAGTTTGAGGGTGTGATAATTCTATTTTTAATAGAATTATTTGTGCTTAATTTTCTAATTAATTATTTAAATCCTCAATTTATTTTATTAATTATCTTCTTATTTAATTAAAATTCTTTAATGTGAAAATAAATTAAATCCGGATGAAACTCAGTCGTTTCAGTCGAAATTGGGCTGAAAACGAGATAAAGGAGACTGGACCACTTCTAATTTGCAGATCAAGTCACTAGTTGTCTGGACACGCGTGATGTCACGTGTCTGTATTTTATTTGCTCCAAAATGATAAGTTCGACGGATATCGTGCAAACATTCTGGAAGGCACACGCCGGGCCACATAGCACAACTAACTGGACAAACCGACAAGTGACGTGGAAATATCTACTCTGCAACAAATATAATGAAGACAAGTGGCCTAACAATGCCAACTCATCTAGGATGAAAAAATTACCATTATACCCCTAAGTGTGTATATAAATAGAATATGATGGTAATTGAAAAAAAGGAGGGGAGGAAAAATAGTTTTAGAGTAAGTAGTTTTAGTTTTTTTAGGTTAAAGTTTTTATTGCTAGGTTTATATTTTCCCTTTGTTTTTTCTTTTAAGCTATTTCACATTGGCAGCCACCATTGTTATAGGTTTTTACAAGTTTCAATTTTACTATTTTCGACACAGCTAAGCTCCTTTAATGAAAAGCCTTGTTTCCATTTAATAGTTTCAGTCACTGCTTTGTTTTTCCATTTTTCTTTTACTGTTCAAGCGGATGTTGAGGGCTGGTAACATCAGCCATATTACTCAACCCGTAGCTGCATTTCCTTCATTGCAGTAACACATCCAGTTTATTTTTACTGAAATACAACTCTTTTCTTACTTTGATTCACTATTATACTCTTTGCATCAGCTTTCATCTACGATATCACATGTTTCTGTTTCATTTCTTTTTGCCTCTCGATTTTGTACCGATGATATTTTGCATGACACTGTGGATGGTTTGCTGCTATGCGGGATTGTGTGGAGACTGGTGACAGCATTTTGTTGCATATTCTTTGCTTTTCGGATTTTCACCCCCTATTTCACGTTTTCAGTTTTTTGGTTTCCTGCACTCCAACTATATAAATTTTTGTATTTAGATTTTATTTTGTTGAATTTCATGTTTCTGCTGTTAATTTTTTCTTTTTGTTTTTGCATTGGTTACATTTTCTTCACTACTTTTACATTTTCTGCATTTTAGCCCCTGCAATGTTTTTGGTTGTTGCGTTCCTAGACTGGTATTGATCGTACATGGTGTAATGGTGTTGAGCAGCTGCAGGACATATGTGCAAGAGCTATTTGTGCAAAGCAAGAATGTCAGATACAGAACAGGGTGACTAAACCAGCATCTGGCACTGCTGGAGTTGGGTTTGTGCTGGATGTGTGCTGCTGGAGCAGCATTGAATGTTTACGTTCAGTGCCAAAGCAAAGCAGAGTATTGTTGCAATGGGGTAGACGCCAAAATTTTATCCTTTACTCTGCTCTGTTCTTAGCTTATTTCACTGTTCAATTTTTGCTGTTTCTTTTATTCTGCACTATTTTATCGCTTTTTGCCGGAACTAGCTTTGATTTATTATTGCAGTATTACAGGGACTTGTGTGGCCTTGTTTCTTTTTGTTGTCCTGCCTCATGGATTGCTAAGGAAAGCTGAGAATGTAATGGTTGAAGTAGCTGCGTGGCATGGCAGGAATGTGTACAGTGGCTTGGGCATGGTTGTTGCAGGAGTATGCTTGGTGGCAGAAACTTAGTCGTACAGGATAGTGAAGCGAAGATCGTGCTTGCTGAGGCTGCTAAGCTGTGCTGGCTGGATCACATGAAGCAGGGAGTCAGGCACATGACGGGATGCAGAGCACCGTACAGTGCACGGGACTAGTGCTTGCGGGAACTTGGTTAAGACCACGTTTGGCTGATCATTCCATTTGCAAACTTTATATTTCATATTTTAATTATTCTAATTGTTTTAATCTTTTATTAGTTGTTAAATGGTAGGTTAGTTTTAATATCTTTGCTTGCTATTCTAACTTGTAGTTTTTATTTAGATTAATGGCTAATTTTGTTAAGCTAGTAATTAGACATAGTTAGGATTAAGTTAGAATTAATATTTTAGACTTTTAGACTTGTAGTTGTTTTCTTAATTTTTCTAGGATTTTATTTTATTAAATTTTAAGTTAGTTTAAATTTCATTTTCTTAGTTAGTTTGATTACAAACACATTTTATTTTAAGCTTGTTTAATTTTAGTTTAATTAGTTTTATTGCTTTATCTTCATATTTGCACTTTATTTTAATTGTGTTAAGTAGCTTTAACTTTTTAATTTCTTTTGTAGGTTTTTTTATTTTAATTGCGTGGAGCACTGTAAGTAAATTTTGCTCGGTTTTATTTAGTTCTTATTATTTTATTGCTTTCCAGTAATTTTAATTTTAGACTTAGTAGATTACCCACCTTCAATTCATAATTTGCTAGAATATACTTAGGATAAGATTAACCGGTAGTTAATTAGGCTAATCAACTTCTCTGTGGAACGTTAATTCCGAGACTCAAATCTCATTATTACTTATACGACATGTGCACTTGCGGACAATACGTTTAGATCGTACCATTAATGCAAGGGAAAAAAATCAATTTTACACCGTAGCAACACACAAGGTTATAAACTTGCAACAACCAAGCAAATTTAATTTAAGAAAATGTTCTAACTATCAATTTTGCAGCAAACTTCAATATAAGAACCCTATTGAGTGTTCTGAATTTCGAAAACTTAAACTAAACCAAGGAGGGGAAGAATTCTCTACTAATAGGTGCCTGTATGACCGATGACTACATCTTGCAGAACATTTTACCATAAAATGTCTGTCGTGCTTTTCAAACTTCAACAACTTTGGTTGCAACCATGAAACAAAAGAATATAATGAAGTAATGCTCCAAAACAATACTAGATCAGGAAAAAAATTGATCCATCAGACACGAGTGTCACGGTCATAGCTTGCACAAGGGATTTCCCTTTGAAAATAAAAACTTCATAGTGCTGATCTTTTCTCCAACAGATTTTGTCAACCTGCATAATTTTCCTCCACATAAAACAGGATTGTTGATCAACTGATAACTTCAAATGGGTAAAGGATTTAACTTGTTTAACCCACCCAAAATTCAACTGTCTTGCAGCTTAAATTAGCAATAAAAAAAAGTTTAAATTTCTTTATAATTTATATAGTAAGTGGAACTTTTTTGTACCAAAAAAAAAATTTAACACGCTCCTCTTCCAATTAATTCCAAAAGAAAAAGAAGAAAAACAAAAATAAAACACAAACACTAGAATAGAGCTTTCGCCTTCTCTTCATCTTACACTTGTTTCATTGGAAAAATGTTACTATTAAGCATCTAACCTAAAATCAATTGGCAAAAAGTGAAGAACCTCAAGCCACAACAAACGTCAGATAATAAATATACGGATAATAAATATAAGGATAAAACCAACAAATAGCAAGTGGAGATTGGCCAAAAAGTAGTAGCAACTTAGGATAACACCAAGTAACATTTCAAGGGGAAAATGAAATAGCAAGAAAAAAGGAAAAAAAAAGGAAGAAAGATAGAAGGTACTACGTTACATATATTGTAAATGCATATGTCACTTTTGTCTGGAAAAGTTTCAAAACTTCTACTTTTTGATGTCTCATAATTAAGAGATTTGAATGGAAGTTTAAATAGCAATTTAAATTAATACATAACATTGGACATTATCCTATATACTAAATCCAAATACAGAATTTGATAAGTTCTGTGAAGATCATGGAATAATTCACCAAAAATCAGCTCCTTTTACACCCCAACAAAATGGTTTAGCAGAAAGAAAAAACAGGACCCTAGTTGATATGGTAAATGCAATGATTTTAAATGTTGTATTACCATTCAACTTGTGGGGTGAAGCTTTGCTTACTGCTTGTTACATACATAATAGGGTTCCTTCAAAAAAGACTCATATCTCACCATATGAAGTATGGAATGGAAGGAAACCAAATCTAAGTTATTTTAAAATGTGGGGGTGTATAGCATATTATAGACTTCCTGATTCTCAAAGAACAAAATTAGGTTCAAGAAGTATTAAATCTGTTTTTGTAGGTTATTGTAAGACTCGATTTTAATCAAAACACGAAATGAGAAAAGATCAAATGAAGGATTGAAACGGAATTTCCAAACACGTGCACGGGTAAAACAGTCAAAAGATCGAAAGTCGGTATAAATTCAACAAGAAAATTTAATTAAAAATAATGAATTTGAGACATTTTGATCAATAACGAAGGAATAATTAAATTTTGGGTTAAATTAATCAAGATATGAATTTATGGGAATTAATCAAAATTAATCAAAATTTTTAATTCGAAAAATTATACCGAAACTATTGGAAAAATATACTGAAAAGACGAAATAAGACTGAAAAAGTTATTTATGGATTAAATGAATAAAATAATAATTTTTAAAGATATTTTTGGGATTTTTAAAAATAACATTAAAAATAAATTATAAATAAATAAATTACAAAAAAAAAACTGAAATTTTATGAAGAGAGAGAAAATAACGAAATGAAGAAGTCGAGACCCGAGGAAGACCGACGATCCACCATCGGCGTCGGATGAGGGGTCACTACCACCGAAAAATGGAGAGGAGCTTCAAGTCACCTCCCTGGTACTGGCGACGCGGCCTACCGACGCCGAAATCCGACGAATCGAAGGAGAGAAGCCGCGGAGAGGAGAAGCGAAATCGGTGGCCACCGGCGCCGATTCGACCTCAGCCACCCCCCACCAAAGCTTCCCGGTTAGATGGCACGTCGATGGATGCCGAAAACAGCCTGGGAAACGGCGGCCAGCACCGACAACGGCGAGAAAGAGAAATGGGTATCGACGGCGAGGAGAGAAGAGGTCGAACCGGTGACTTTTTGGCGACCTCGAACGAAATCGAGGGCAGATTCTTGCAGCGGACGATTCCGTAGAGCTGCTGGAGACGAAAATCGACAGAGAACCGACCGACGAGGCCCTGACCCAGTCAAACCGGGCTGAATCGACGGAATCGGACGGGTCTGAATCGGGTTGAACCGGACTGAACCGGTTCAGCTAGAAAAGAAAGGAAAAAGGAAGAAAAAGAGAAAAAGGAAAAGAGGAAAATTTTTGGGGAGACACCGGACTTCGAGTAAGTCGATACGAGGTCAAAATTGATCGATTTAATTTCCAAAAAATTTATTTAAATTATATTTGATCAGAAATTAACCCGAAATTAAATATAATAATTGTGCAGTTCGACGATAAATTTTGAACGCGAGTTGATCGAACTTCGATTTGCGCACCATTGTATAATCACAGGTAAGTAAAGCTCATTTACGACAGTTTATGTAACTAATTGCGTATTTAAGATTTAATTTACGCATTTCGGATTAAATTTCTGCAATTAGTGAATTATATTCGAAATTTTGAATTAATTGTCGTAAATGGTATACGGGCTATCCAAAGAGTATGGACCGAAGCCCAATGGGTATTGAGAACCCAATAGACCCGAAGAAGGGATTTAATAAGTGAAAAACGGGCTTAAGGTCGATTAAGGCCCATTACGGTGCAATCGGGCCCAATAGGGGTAAATGGGCCCAATGATTTAAATTAAGCCCAGAAAATAGGAAATACAATTAAATATATAATATATGACCTGATGAATATTTATCCGTAGTTCCAGAGATTGGATTGGGAGCAGATCGGACTGCGTGACGAGACATCATCGTAAAGGTCAGACTGTACAGAAAAATGAGGTAAGAAAATTCTACGGACTACTAGAGGTAGCTTTACGAAATTTCAATTTCATATGCAGTCTTTTAAATTATCTGAAGGGTCTAGAGGTAAGATAAGAAATTTAGTGCTCGAATGGATAAATTATCAAAATACCCTTGTTAAGGGTAAAATTTTTTAAATTTAGGAAAAATTGGGAGGAGTAAGAACAAGAGGTTCCTGCTCGTTCTGGAGGTGTTTTGACACGTGCATGAGTAGGCTGGCTAACTTTTAAAGGAAAATGCACAGCATTGCATATTTTCAACGATAAAATTTCTGTGGAAATTCTTTTGAGATAACAGAGCCGCCTACGTGATTTTATAGACATGTGACCGTGCTAAAGCTCAGCTCGCATGAGTTTTGATTGGTGTGATGCATGCATAAGTGCTGGAGCGAGAGCTCGCGCTAGAGTTTTACATGCATTGGTGCTTGAGTCTAACTCGCACCTGATTTTACATGATTTTTGTGACACGGTGTTAGAGTCTAACTCGCACCAGATTTTACATGATTTTTGTGACACGGTGCTAGAGTCTAACTCGCACCAGATTTTTATATGATTTTGTGATACGGTGCTGGAGTCTAACTCGCACCAGATTTTTATATATAATTTTCATGACAGGGTGTTGGAGCCTCGCTCGCACCAGATTTTCTACTTGATTTGATGAGAGTGCTGAAGCATCGCTCACACTGATTTTATGAGAACATGCGATGAGCCGTGCTTGGAGCGTCGGGTAGACTGTGTGTCACCGATTAAATAGGCTCGCACGTGCGTTTTGAGACAGGGCATGAGTATGGATATGATATATAGGTCCACAGAGTACGTTGTACCATGCAAGTAGCATGGAGTACGCTGTACTGTGTTGGGATGGGGCATCTTTGGATGCGTGGCATCTTCGGATGTGTGGTATCTTCGGATACGAGTGGCATCTTCGGATGCGATCGGGCAGGACCGACGGGATGGACTGACCCACCTCCCGAGGTGGTTCCCAATAGTGGTAAGACCCCGCACACTAGGATCCGTGTAGTAGTGGGAATCACGAGGACACATGGCCATAGTCTTGGTTATTTGCCTGAGATATACATATATTGCCTAGTCTCTCATGTTGATGTTTTGAGAAACTCGTTTGTGGATTTTTGAGTGAGTCTGGATCACCCGAGGGAGGGGTTGGATCCTGACTGAGATATGGTTTTGATGAAAATTAAATTGGGTTTTAAATGAAAACTTGCATGATGTTATTTTCCATGCTATATAAACCCATGAATGATGTCAACTGGTTTTACAAGACATTCAGTGTATCACATATTATTACTGCTTTGATAAGCATCTGATTTCATGATTTTATATGAGTCAGGAACACCCGAGTGATGGGTTAAGTCCTGGTTTTGTCATGAAATTTAAATAAGAATGAAATGATTTAAAAGAGTTGCATGTTGAATTTTCCATGCAAACTTGTTTTACATGACATCATGAATCATAGTATCAGTTTTGAAATGTGTGGAGAAAGGGCGGTTTATGCATGGCACCACGTTCATGTAGGTAGTATGGTTACCTACTTGTTCGTAGGATTGCCTTACTGAGCTTGATGTGCTCACCCCTTTCATTTTCCTCCATAGATTTCCTCCAGTAGACTTGAGGCGACTGAGTACTGCATTCCTGATATCCGTTGCTGCCCATCATTTAAGGTATATACACTTGCACATATTGTATCTAAATAAGAATAGCACAGTAACATGTTTGTAGGTAACGTTCGGAGATGTATAGATATTGTAAACACTTATAAATAATGGGAAAGAATTAGTGAAAAATTTATGTGTTTACTTTTCATTTAATAAGGAATTAAATTATATGGTAAATAAATGGTGGGAATGGCATTGACGCACAGCCCAATTGTTAGTGGAGTGTGGTCACGATCAGAGGACATGTAAATATAAAAGAAAATAAAAAAAATTTACTTTGATTTTTTGGTAGTTTTGGGTCGTGATAGTAAAGGTGGTATCAGAACAAAATTGGTCTGATGTGTGTCAGTGTCAGTAATTAGTAAAATATATCCCCGTGTTACTGTGCTTGGTTAGATACAATAGTGTATATCAAGATGGGTTTTAACTAAGAAATGGTTGATGTTGGCTCTACCGAGAGGGGGGCGAATCGGTTTTCTAAAGTTAATGGCAAATTTAAACTAATTTGAACTTAATTAACAAATAATGAATAGCCATCTTGGCCAGATCGATCTCTTAGTTATAATTCCTGCAAGAACAAGGCAAAATGAAGCAAGGAGATCGATCTCACAATTTGAAAATGTTAGAGAAGATCGATCTGTCGAGTAGGAAGATCGATATTCCAATCTCTCTGTTTGAGGCATGATCGATCTATAGATCGATCTGCCAAGTATTCTTGTAGTGATGAGATCGATCTCTTATCAACCCAGATCGATCTCCTTAGCTCTCTGACTTTGAGGAGATCGATCTCATGAGCTCTCTGTTTGAGTATAGATCGATCTTACAGATCGATCTACTGCCTTTACCTTTGTTTTAGGGGAGATCGATCTCTTCCTAGATCAGATCGATCTCCTCAACATCCTGCATTAGGCAGATCGATCTCATAACCCTTATAGATCGATCTTAGCTTCCTCAATACCTTTGTACAGGTTCAATCCTTAGCAGATCGATCTCACATCTTCATGAGATCGATCTCTCATCCTAGAAAACCCAGGAGATCGATCTCTCATATCCCAGATCGATCTCTCATCTACAGGAACTTAAGTTTTGGTACTGATAACCTCTAAACATGTTTTTATATCATCTTTATATTATTGAATTTACTTGTTTTGTCATTTCAAAATATATTAACTCAACAATCTCTCCCTTTTTGATATGACAAAACCTATTCAATAAACATGTTTAGTTACATATTTGCATTGTGCACAAACTCCCCCTTTTTGTAAGCTCCCCCTTTTGTTTTAGCTTTTGACCTCGTAACTTTCTTAACTCCCCCTCATTTTAATCATTCCTTTACACCTTTAGACATGTTTCTTAAAGCCATTTAAACATCTTTTAACCAACCCACATGTTCTCTTTTCTTCTCCCCCTTTTTGTCATATCAATGGCACTAAAGGTTAAAAAGAACAATTTAACTTTCAACACATTGTTCATTTCAAAATAGTAATTCATGATAGCACATTTCAATAATAACTAACATGTCATTCCATAAAAGACTCATTCAAGCAAATGCAGTCCTCAAACAACAACCAGTAATTATAAAACATTAGCCAAAATAGTCCTAACAAATAAGTCCTAAGGCAGAGGAGGGAAGCGGTCCAAAAGGTCCTCAACGTGAGTACGGGCGACCTGAAGCTCATCATACATCGCCTGCTGAGTGGCATGAAGGTTTGCAAAACCTTCATCTATCTTCCGGTTCAACTCCATGATCAATGTCACAATTGATTTCATGCCAGCGGGTGATGGGGCAGGTGCAGAGGGCTGAGCAGTCGAAGACGATGGACCCTCAGTAGGTGCAGCAGGTGGAGCAGTTGGCTCATCTGAGGGATTTTCCTCCATGGCTGCTGTTCCCGCTTCTTCTTTCAATCCCCTTGGAAGTCCTTGTAATACCCCATGTGGTGAAGTGTCCCAATGTTTAAGACGCTCTTTGAGGAGGGCACTTCACCCATTTCACAGCTGCAATTCACTCCAAGTCATTGTAGAAGATACGCCAACGGTTGCGAAAAAACAATCGTGAAAGCTTGTCCACGTACGATTTCAACCAATCTTCATAGATGAAATGGACAAGATTGAGTTTTTGGCTTATGGAGTGAATGTGGTGGAGCCAGAAACGATCTAACCTCCTAACTGTGGAATGACGGGTACCGAATGGATGGAGATTCCATGAGATAATAAGGTGGAGTAACCTTGCGTGCATCGGTAGGTCACTCCCCTTATCCCCGGGAAGATCGAATTCTAACGGGACTTCAGTTTCTTCCTCGGTCAACCCCTCATCCCTTATCTCAAATACTCGGGCTAGAATGGTTGGGTTTATTGACAAGGTTTCAGACATGACAAATGTTTTAAAATCGAGGATTTTGCAGGTATCATCAGGATCGTAGATGAGTTCGGCATTAGAAAAGAATGCCCTGATGATGTTTGGGGGTACGGGGGTATTAATTTTGAGGAAGGGAAGCCACCCAAATTCTTCAAATTTAGATAGGTAAGGAAAATCAATACGATTGAGGAATGAAAAATCAATGGTGCACCAATGTTTAATTGGCATGGTCGAAAAATATTCTTCATATCGTTTCCTTTTGGCAGGTGTTTGAAAACACCTATTAAAGGTAGTGACAGAAGAACCAGACGGTGGTTGTGAGGAGGACCCTTGATCTACACTTGGTCTAGGAGATTTTTGGCCTACTCTCTTATGTCTTGGCATTGTTCTAGACACTGAAAATGCTCTAGATAATCTTAAACTAGTTCACTAAAAAACTAACCAATGGAATAGTAGTTAGATTTGACCTAGTGAGAAATTGAGCACAAAACTTAAGAAATTTTGAGAAAAAATCAGTAATGTGGGTTACTATACAATAAACGAAGAGGAGATGTGATGAAGACCGTACCGAGATTGATCTGGGAGGAAGAATCGAAGGCTGAGGTGCGATGAAATTTAGGGATTTTGAAGATTTGAGATTTTTGAAAGTTGAGGATTTTGAGCAGTTTTTATAATCCAGGGCACAGGAGATCGATCTGTCGAGGCGACATATCAATCTGTCATTTCTAGAACCTTAAAGAGATCGATCCTCAAAATACAGAAGCTTAATGAGATCGATCTGTTGTTTGACAGAGCCTTAAGGAGATCGATCTGCCAAATGCATAGATCGATCTGCTGTTTGACCGAGGCTTAAGGAGATCGATCTGCCAAATGCATAGATCGATCTGTTGTTTAACAGAGGCGTAAGGAGATCGATCTTATGGGTGAGAGGATCGATCTGCCTAGTGTAACCTTTATGCTTTAGGCTCATTTGAAGTATAGAGATCGATCTATATTGATAGGAGATCGATCTCTCATACTTTTTGCCCAGAAAAATCATTGAAAAACTCTTTTAAAAACAACTTGAAATCAAGGTTTTGAAGCATATGCATCTTAAGGAACATTCATGAGTCCTAATTCACCTCTAAGGACACAAAACCTATCTCTATCAAGAGGTTTGGTGAATATGTCAGCTATTTGATGTAAAGTGTCAATATACTCTAGAATTATATCTCCCTTTTGAACATGGTCTCTAAGGAAATGGTGCCTAATCTCAATGTGCTTAGTTCTAGAGTGTTGAATAGGATTTTTAGATAGATTGATGGCACTAGTATTATCACATTTAATAGAGACTTGTTTCATGTCAATACTATAGTCTTTCATTTGTTGTTTAATCCACAACACTTGAGCACTACAACTATCTGCTGCTATGTATTCAGCTTCAGTTGTGGACTGAGCCACACTATTTTGTTTCTTAGAGAACCAGGAGATTAATCTATTCCCTAAGAATTGACAAGTACCTGAAGTACTTTTCCTATCTATTTTGCATCCCCCAAAGTCTACATCTGAAAATGCATAAAGTGTAAAAGTGGAGTCCTTGAGGTACCAAAGTCCTAGAGAGGGAGTGTCCTTAAGGTATCTAAAGATCCTTTTAGTTGCTAATAAGTGTGATTCCCAAGGAGAGGATTGAAATCTATCACAAAGGCATACACTAAACAAAATATCTAGTCTACTTGTAGTTAAATAGAGCAATGAACCAATCATAGACCTATAGAGTTTAGTGTCCACACACTTACCTCTTTCATCTTTATCAAGCTTGATGTTGGTGCCCATTGGAGTTGCTTGAGGTTTGCAATTGTCCATTCCAAATCGCTTGAGTAAATCCTTAGTATACTTTGCTTGATTGATGAAGGTACCATCCTTTGTTTGCTTCACTTGAAGTCCCAAGAAGAAAGTGAGCCCATCATACTCATTTCAAATTCACCTTGCATGATCTTAGCAAACTCTTGGCATAAAGATTCATTAGTTGATCCAAAATAATATCATCTACATACACTTGAACAACTAGTAAATCCTTATTTTTATTTTTGATAAATAAAGTGGTATCTACTTTTCCTCTTGAAAATCCTTTTTCTATTAAGAATTTTGACAACCTTTCATACCATGCTCTAGGAGCTTGTTTCAAACCATAGAGTGCCTTGGATAGTTTGAAAACATGTTCAAAAAATTCATGATTTTCAAAGCCGGGAGGTTGTTCAACATATACTTCTTCATTAATGAAACCATTCAAGAATGCACTCTTTACATCCATTTGATATAACTTGAAGTTTTTGTAACATGCGAAGGCAAGTAGTATTCTAATTGCTTCTAATCTAGCTACCGGTGCATAAGTTTCATCATAGTCTATTCCTTCTTCTTGTCTATAACCTTGTGCAACTAACCTAGCCTTGTTTCTTATGATCACACTATTTTCATCCATTTTGTTCTTGAATATCCATTTAGTTCCAATTATAGAGTGATCACTAGGCCTAGGAACTAGTTTCCACACCTTGCTTCTCTCAAATTGATTTAATTCTTCTTGCATTGCTAAGAACCAATTATTGTCATATAAGGCTTCTTTGACATTTCTAGATTCTATTTGAGACACAAAGGCCATATATTGACACATATTCCTTAGAGATGATCTAGTTCTAACTCCAAGAGTTGGATCTCCTACTATTTCACAATCTTTTACATATCCTAATTCTCTTGGTGCTCTAGACTCTCTCTCTAACATCTCTATTTCTTCTTCATCTTCTTTATTTATGTCAAGTTTTTCTAATAGATCTTCTTCTAAGTTTGGAATTTCCTCCAAGTTTTCATCAAATATTCCAACATCCTTATCATTGGTTGAATCTTTAGATAAATCATTTGATTCATCAAATATTACATGAATTGATTCTTCAACCATCAATGTTCTTTTGTTATATACTCTATAAGCCTTTGAATTCAATGAATATCCTAGAAAAATTCCCTCATCACCCTTGGAATCAAATTTTCCTAAATTATCTTTCCCATTGTTTAAGACGAAACATTTGCAGCCAAAAGGATGGAAGTAGCTAATGTTAGGCTTCTTACCTTTGTAAAGATCATAAGGAGTTTTCTTTAAAATTGGTCTAATCATGGCTCTATTAATGATATAGCAAGATGTATTTATAGCTTCAGCCCAAAAATATTTTGGTAAATTATTTTCACACAACATGGTTCTAGCCATTTCTTCCAATGTTTTATTTCTTCTCTCAACTACTCCATTTTGTTGTGGTGTCCTAGGGGCTGAAAAATTATGGCTAATTCCTTGATCATTGCAATACTCATCAAATCCTATATTTTCAAACTCCTTGCCATGATCACTTCTAATACTAGTTATTGTGTATCCTTTTTCATTTTGAGTCACTTTTGTATAAGCTATGAATTTTTCTAAAGCTTCATTTTTCACTCTAAGAAAAAACACCCAAGTGAACCTAGTGTAATCATCAACTATTACAAATCCATAGTGTTTCCCACTTAGGTTTGTTGTTCTAGTTGGTCCAAAAAGATCTAGGTGGAGTAATTGAAGAGGCCTAGTGGTAGATACACTATTCTTAGGCTTAAATGTTGTCATTTTATGTTTTTCTTTAACACACGCTTCGTATATTTTGTCATAATCAAAGGACAACTTAGGTAATCCTATAACTAGATCTTTTCTAGCTAACTTGGATAACACATGCATGCTAGCATGACCTAGTCTTCTATGCCACAACCAAGGTTCTTTTTCTTTGTCTACCATTAGGCATATGTTTTCATTCTTAAGTTCATTAAGATAGACAATGTAAATATTATCTTGTCTATGGCCTAGGAAAAGAACTTTATTTGACTTAGGACTATAACATGACATTTCATGCAATCAAAAATTACTTTCTAACCTTTGTTCACAAAGTTGACTTATGCTTAGTAAGTTATGCTTTAGACCCCTAACAAGCAATACTTTTTCTAATGAAAAATAGTCATTACCTATTGAGCCACTTCCTTCAACTTGGCCTTTGGAGTTGTCCCCAAACGTGACTTCTCCACCAACCTTTGATTTAAATGAGTTGAAGTGGCTCCTCTCACCTGTCATGTTCATTGTCCAAGTACCAAGCTTCCTTTGTTTTAGCTTTGTGGCAATGCTCAATCACCTACAATTAAAATTCAAACTCATGTCTTAGGTACCCAAATTCTCTTGGGTCCTTTGAGGTTAGTGAATGCAATTCTTGATCCCTTTGGGATCTATTTTACCAATGCATTAAAATCTTTTGAGTTAATTACTTCTTTTGGAACCCACATTCTTTTTACTATTTTTCCCTTAAGAGTGGTCATCTTCATATTGCAATTATGTGATGCATGTCCCTTTCTATTACAATATGAACAAGTAGTTGAAGGTTTATTCACGCTCTTTCTAGCAATGAAGCTTTTGAGATGAGTCTCTCTACTTTTTGCATTATATCCTAACCCATTTTTATCAAAGAATGCCCTTTGAGTTTCTAGCATGTTATCTAACTTTTGTTGACCCATATAGAACCTATTAAAAGAATTATGTAAGTTGCTATTTTTTTTTCTTTTAGGTCACAAATTTCAAGATTTGTAATTTCAAGATTTTTCAAGATTTCATACTCATGCATTCATATTCCAATGCAAGATCATCAAAGGCATCTTGCAATTCATCAAAAGAGTATTCATTGAGGTTTGAAGTTATCTTTTCATCCTCAATAGCCATGAAGCACAAGTTGGTAATGTCCTCATTTGAATCATCATTAGAGCAGTCACTGTCGCTCCATGTAGCCACCATTGCCTTCTTTTTGTGGAACCTATCATTGAACCTTTTAAGAAGAGGGCAGTTAAACTTAATGTGTCCTGGTTTTTTACATTCATAACACACAATTGTATCTTTTCTTCCTACCTCTTCTTGATCTCTCTTGTGGTTTTTCCTATTACTACCACTTGCTCTCATTCTCATGAATTTGTTAAATCTTTTGGCAATCATTGCCATCTCAAGATCTTCTTCACTACCACTCTCATTTTTATTTTCCTCTTGAGTAGTAGATTTTAGAGCAACTCCCACTTTCTTGGGTGGCTCTTCATTTCTTCTCAACTTCATCTCATAAGTAGTAGTGATCCTATTAATTCATCTAGTGACAATGTGTGAGGGTCCTTGGATTCCTCAATTGCAGTCACTTTAGCTTCCCATGATTTAGGTAGACTATTTGATATTTTCTTGACCATTTCTATATTAGAGTATATTTTCCTAATGATTTTAATTCATTAATTACATCAGTGAATCTAGTGAACATATCACTGATTGACTCTCCATCTTTCATCATAAATAGCTCATACTCATGTGTGAGCATTCCTACCTTAGTCTCCTTTACTTGGATTGTACCTTTATGAGTTATTGCCAATTTATCCCAAATTTGTTTGGCATCGTCACAACCGGAGACTCTATTGTATTCATTTGGCCCTAAAGCACAAAAAAGGGTGTGCATGGCCTTAGCATTTAGCTGAGCACATTTAACATCATTTGAATCCCATTCATCTTCTTCTTTAGGGATATCTCTTCCCTCTATTCTTTTTATAGGGATTTGAGGTCCTTTAGTGATAATCCTCCATACTTCATAATCATTTGCTTGAATGAATAACATCATCTTAGTCTTCCAATAAGCATAATGTTCCCCATTAAACATAGGAGGCCTAACCGAAGAATGCCCCTATCCTACTAAGCTAGTTGCTACATTGTTGTGAGCCATTAGATCGTTTCTAACTCTTAGGAAGTTATTCCTATGTGATCAAAGAGTCCTAGCTCTGATACTAATTGTTGGCTCTACCGAGAGGGGGGTGAATCGATTTTCTAAAGTTAATGGCAAATTTAAACTAATTTGAACTTAATTAACAAATAATGAATAAGCAATATAAAGTAATGAAACAAATTAAAGCAAGATAAGGAAGAGATATCAAACACAGTAGTTTATATAGGTTCGGCCAATCTCTTGCCTACGTCCTCTCTCCTTGACCTTCTTGTCAAGAGCTTTCTTTCTCACTTTCAACAAAAATTACACACTCCCTTTTTCAGGTTAAGGAATAACCTCTCTACCCTTTTTAAATAAAGATGTATTCACCCTTTTACAAAGTTTATCTCACTGAGGAACAATCCTCTTAACTCTTAAAGATAGGATGAATACAATATCAAGCTTTTAATGTGGGTAGGACAAATACAGCTTTTGCATACAAGCTTATACAACAAACTCAATAAATGAGGATTGAAGACAAATGGAATGAAAGAATTAAACTCTTGAGAATATACAGAATGTGCAGCAATGGTGTCTCCATTCTCAGTGTCTTCAATGCTTGATTATATACTGAAGGATTGGTAGTTGGAGCATTTAATACTGTTTTTTTCGTTGAGATTTTTACAGAAATAGCCGTTGGGTACCTCCAGTAGAATGCTAGATTGATCTGCCATCTTGACCAGATCGATCTCTTAGTTATAATTCCTGCAAGAACAAGGCAAAATGAAGCAAGGAGATCGATCTCATATATGAGCAGATCGATCTCACAATTTGAAAATGTTAGAGAAGATCGATCTGTCGAGTAGGAAGATCGATCTTTCAATCTCTCTGTTTGAGGCATGATCGATCTATAGATCGATCTGCCAAGTATTCTCGTAGTGATGAGATCGATCTCTTATCAACCCAGATCGATCTCCTTAGCTCTCTGACTTTGAGGAGATCGATCTCTTCCTATACCAGATCGATCTCATGAGCTCTCTGTTTGAGTATAGATCGATCTTACAAATCGATCTACTGCCTTTACCTTTGTTTTAGGGGAGATCGATCTCTTCCTAGATCAGATCGATCTCCTCAATATCCTGTATTAGGCAAATCGATCTCATAACCCTTATAGATTGATCTCAGCTTCCTCAATACCTTTGTACAGGTTCAATCCTTAGCAGATCGATCTCACATCTTCATGAGATCGATCTCTCATCCTAGAAAACCCAGGAGATCGATCTCTCATATACCAGATCGATCTCTCATCTACAGGAACTTAAGTTCTGGTACTGATAACCTCTAAACATGTTTTTATATCATCTTTATATTATTGAATTTACTTGTTTTGTCATTTCAAAATATATTAACTCAACAGTTGAGAATGCAGGAATGCCTAATATTAGTCGCGGTAGAGGAAGTAGAGCACGAGGCAGAGACTGTAGAGGTAGGTCCGAGCCTGCTAGTCGTGCTGAGTTGACCTATGAAAACTATGATGAAATTGAAATGGAGGCTGATGTTGAGCATGCCTCACAGAATCCGACAGAGAGATCGGACAATATTGAGACACGCTTCGTGATGTTGGAGTGGAGTGTGGAGAATATTTTGGGAGCTAATTGCTCAGAGTTTGCATGGGATTTGAGGGTGAGTCGGAGCATTGGTGAAAGTCCACTCAACCCATCTTAAGAGTTAGACATCTAGAGTGGACATGAGAAATATTTCTGGATGTATTCCGATGACAGAGTATCCCGAACATTTTTAAAGGAAATTGCAAATACAATTCCTTATTCTGACCTAGAGGAACTGATTGATTGACGAGTACGAAACTCAGTTTATATCCCTGGGCAGGTATTAACCCGATACGACGGGCAGTGAGAGTTGGAAAACCCAAAAGTTCATGGAAGGGCTCAGATTGTCAATTAGAGTCTGATTGGCCCCGTTGGACATCACTACCTATGCTGAGGCAGTGCATAGACTACAATTGTGTGAATAAGATCATGTGTTGCACTCATTTGAGATTGAGAAAGGTAGTAAGGGCCGAAATAGAGACAGAAGAAAATGGAGAATGACAGAGATGTCAGAACGGAAAAAAGATAGTTAGGTAAAAGATTAAAGTTGATGAGTCACCGGATAAGATGATTGGTAAGACCCCAGTGTATCCAATTTCAGCATTTTTGAGGGGTAATGTGATTAAAGGACCCCGACCTGCTTCGTAGCAGTGTGAGCAATGTAGGATGTGTGGTAGATACCACGGAAGTAGGGCTTACACCTACACTTTATTGATGAAAATAGGCGTTAAGTGTGGTAAGATGGGCCATTTATTTAATGATTGCTCAGAGTTGGGTGAGACTGCCCCACAGAAAAGCAAAGAGAAGAGAAAACCCTGTTGATATTTTTGCACCGAAAAGGGAGGCCACAATCGAAGAGAAATGGAAAGTAGGTTGTTGGACGAGGGCGAGTGTATGCCTTGGACCAGGACACTACTGATGTTTCAAATGATGTGGTGGAAGATACCACCCTGATTGTGAATAAAGAAGTGATTGTGTTAATTGATCCTGCTGCCACACATTTATTCACACCTCATTCATTTGCATATAAGTTAGTGAAAGACATGAATGCCTATACCCATGGGTACAATGCTGATAGTTAGTACCCCAATGAAGAAGGGTTAACTAATGGAATCATTATGAAGAAATTATAAGTCGAAAACGGGGGAAGAAGTATAAGTCAGCCAATTTTATTCAATGGAATATGAATGATTTAAAGTAATATGAGAGAATAAATTGGTCGGCTGCAAGCTATGTTGTTCGAATTTCTATCCTAAGATAGTGATATGGTTACCCCTGAAAAGGGTACTGTAAGTTGGACACGGAATGAAAGAGTTTGTTGTAATTGATATACGAGAGGAGATAAGTTTTGAGACGTGATAAATCCTGAATACGAGATAGATTGGAATAAGAGGCGTATGCAAGGTAAGAAAATCTTTGATATGTGAAGTAAGTTCAATAAAGCAATTAGTAGCGAATATGAATTGTGACCACATGGATTGATATGTAAAGAAATTGTGGTCAAGTCTGAGGGTCAATAAAGGTATTTCAAAATACCTCCCCGCCTGAAGACTTGACAGCGTCTAGAAATATATAGAACCTATAAATTGAAATCGACAGTCTTAAGATATACATTTAAAATTTGGGCACCGTTACTAATACGATAAAGAAATATAGAATTTGATTTATCGTGAAGGTTTAAAAATTTAAAATTTAATAAAAGTCGTTAATATAAGAAAAAAGAAATGACGTGGGTTAGTATCTTGAACAGAAGTAATTACGAGAATTATTGGATAAAAGTTCAGCCGATCGGATGTTTCATCTTAAGGAATATCGATTTTGTTGTGAAAAGAAAGATGAAAGCCTCCGACTAAGCATTGATTTTGTTGTAGAATGAGTGATTTCTTCCACTGTTGATGATTTATTGGATCAGCTGTGATAAGCGCAGATATTTTTAAAGATCGATTTGAAGTATGGGTAACATCCGTTAGGAATTCAAAAATTTGAATGTGCCCAAAAATAATTTTTATACCCGTTAGGGCATCAATGAACAAAGTATTTAAACTCTATCTGGGTTGATTTGTTATCATCTTTATTGATGATATTTTGAGTGTATTTAAAGTCTAAGAAAAATTATAAGCAACAATTGGAAATTGTTTTTACAGATAGTTGGTTGCGAGTTCTCAAAATGGTTTACTTTGTTGACATGTTTAACTAAGAAAACGTGGTATTTGGATGAGATGATAGACGTGACATCAGTTTGGTGTATGGAAGCATGAACTGACCACCGTGATTATTTTCACAATACCCAACAGCTCAAGAGGTTTCTCAGTGTATAGGGATACCTCAAAATAATGAATGAGCTGTGTATTGATGCAAAATGGGAAGATAGTCGATTATAGATCCAGATAACTCAAGGATCATGAAATAAACTATCTGACCCATGATTTAAAGTTGGCAACGGTAGTATTTGTTACCGAGGATATGGTACTATTATGTACACGGTGAGAAATTTTGAGTATGCACTGATCATAAATCCCCGAGTATTTGTTTTCACAAAAAGAGTAGAATACCAGATAACCTAGAGGATTAGAGCTTCTGAAGGACTTTGATTGTGAAAATTGTACCACCCAGGAAAGGTTAATGTAATGGCTGATGCCTTGAGTAGAAAGAGCCTCGGGATGGTATTACATATGATAGTCAGGGAGCGTGAGCTGCCAGAGCAGTTGTGAGCCTCAATAGTGATGTGATCCCTTCTGATGATGACAGTGATTGTGTGATAGCTAGCCTGAGATTAGAACCGGATGTGAGTGCCCAAATTTGACAGGCTTAGCGTGATGATCGGCATGATGTCGATAGTGTGGGTCAGATTCAGAAGGATACAGTGATAGAGTTCACAGAGTATGATTATGGTTACTGAGGTTCAGAGACAGTATAAGTGCTCCCCAGGACCACAGTTGATGAGATAGTAATATTGTCAGAAGCTCACTCTTCAGGATATGCAGTGCATCCGATAAATAACAAATATATCGGAATCTTTAAAAAGGGTATTGGTGGTCAGATATGGAAAGAGACATTGTGGAGATTGTGGAAAAGTGTCTCGTATGTCAGTAGAATAAGGTAGAGTATTAGAAGTCTGCAGGATTATTGCAGCCTCTACCTATATATCGATACGGCACGAAACTGGGAACAAGTTACCATGAATTTCGTGATAGGTTACAAAGGACCCAGATGAATCACGAGACTATCTTGGAGATAGTCGCTAAATTGACTAAGTCTACCCACCTTCTGATTATGAAATCCCTAGATACTCTGAGTGTGTATGTAAGACCCGAATTTAATTAAAATACGAAAATTAAATAAGAAAAGATGGGGGATGTATGAAGGAAGGTCAGGTAAAATTGATTTTCGAAACAAGAGCAGGGGTAAAATGGTAAAAATACCAAAATCCGGTATTAAGGCGATAAGAAAATTTTAATTTAAAATAAGGATGTAAGATATCTTGATCGATAATGAGGAAATTATACAATTTGGGTCAATTGATCAAGATCCGGAATTTTTAGAAATACCGAAAAATTACCCGGAACAATATCTCGAAAAGTACGAAGGAATAATATCCGAAAAATGGTTAAAATATAATAAAAAAATTAAATTAAATTAAATTAATTAATTTGAAATAAAATAATAATTTTAAGGGATATTTGGGTATTTTTAAGGTATTTGAATGATTAAAATAATAAAATAAATAATAAATAAAATAAAATAAAAAAAGGGATCAGATTGGAAAAAAAATCGGGGAGAGAGAAACACAAAGCAGAGACGAAAAAACGGAAGGCAACCGAGGAACCACCGGCGAGCGGTCCGGCGGCCAGGGACCCAGGCGAGGGCCGGGGAAGGAAGCCCGACGCCAGGCGATCTTGCTGCCACCAGTGACGGGCGCCAAGGGCGCCGAAATCCTGTGAAAAATGGAGGAGAAGGCCGCGGGAAAGAAACGGTCACCGGCGGCGAACGGCGGCGATCCGGGCGGATCTGAGGCCAGATTCTGAAAGCCCAGGCGACGGCGATTCTTTCTGCACCGGTATCAGCCGACGAAACGGCCGGAATCGTCGACCACGGCCAAGAGGAGAAATGGGTCCCGACGACCGGAGGACAACGGTCGGACCGGCCATTTTTAGACGAGCTCGAGGCGAACCAAGCCCAGATTTGTGATGCGGACAACCTTGCGGAGCCACTGGCGGTGGAAGCCGACGGAGAACCGACCGGCAAGGCGGTGAACCGACGGTGAACTGGTCGAACCGGAGTGAACCGGCGGTCTGAACCGGTCCGAACCAGACTGAACCGGTTCAGCCAAAAAGAGAGGAAAAAAGGGAGAAAAAGGGAAAAAGAAAAAGAGAAAAAATTGGGAAAAAATTTTGACGATGCAATCGAGCTACGGGTAAGTCAGTAGTGGTCGAAATTGACCCGATTTAAATTTCGAAGTATTTAATTTAATTAATTTTGGACTGAAAACTTACCCAAAAAATTATGAAATTATGTAGCTCGACGATTGGCATCCACCGAGAGCTCGAGATAGCCTTGATTTGTGGACTAGCATGGAATCTCGGGTAAGTAACCCTTATTTACGACAATTTACATCGTTATGCCTGTTTCGGATTTAAATTTCGCATAAATTGAATTAAATTATGGAAATTTAGATAAATTGTCGTAAATAATAAATTTAGCTATTCGAGAGTTAGAACGAGGCCCAATAAATTGTTGGAGGGCCCAATGAGCCCAATAGGCCTTGATAAAGTGAAAATTAAGTGAAAAATGGGCTTAAGGCCCATTAAGGTGCAATCGGGCCCAATAGGGGTAAATGGGCCCAACGATTTAAATTAAGCCCAGAAAATAGGAAATACAATTAAATTGTACAATATCTGACCTGAGGAATAATTATACGCAGTTCCGGGCATTTGATTGGGAGCATAACGGACTGCGCGACGAGACAACAGTGGAAAAGAAAAGGTCAGACTCGACAGGAAAATAAGATAAGGGAATGCTGCGGACTGCTAGAGGTAACTTTACGCAATTTTAAGTTCATATGCAGTCTTTAAAAATTATCTGAAGGGTCTAGAGGTCAAATAATAATTTTAGTGCCCCGAATGGGTAAATTACCAAAATACCCTTGTTAAGGGTAAAATTTACGAATTTAGGAAAATTGGGAGGAGCAAGGACAAGAGGTTCCTGCTCGTTCTGGAGGTATTTTAACACATGCATGAGTAGGCTGGCTCACTTTTAAAGAAAAATGCATAGCATTGCATACCTTAAACGATGTAATTTCTGTGAAAACTATTTGGAGATAACCGAGCCGCCTACGTGTTTTTATTTACATGTGACGTGCTAGAGCTCAGCTCGCACGATGTTTGATTTATGTGATGCATGCATTAGTGCTGGAGCGAGAGCTCGCACTAGAGTTTTATATGCATGGGTGCTAGAGTCTAACTCGCACAAGATTTTACATGATTTTCGTGACAGGGTGCTAGAGTTTAACTCGCACCATAATTTTACATGATTTTCGAGACAGGGTGCTGGAGTTTAGCTCGCACCAGATTTTATAAGATTTTCATGTGATTCACATATAGAGTGCTAGAGCCCAGCTCGCACTAGTTTTATTGGAGTTGTGGAGTAGCGCTGTCTGCCCTTGGAGTCAGCCAAAAGGCCCAACAGGCTCAAAAGACCTCTTAGGTGGGGTGAGAGTGAGGGATGAGGTTGGCGGCCTTGTGGGGATGTAAAGCGGGCTCTGCCAGTTTTGCTTAATTTGATGAGAGTGCTGAGCATCGCTCGCACTGATTTTATGAGAACATGCGATGAGCCGTGCTTGGAGCATCGGGTAGACTACGTGTCACCGATTTAATAGGCTCGCACGTGCGTTTTGAGACATGGCATGAGTATTGAGAAACAAAACCTCTCTGTGGGAAGCAGGCCATTTGGGCTGGAGTACCTAGAGTGATATGGGTCCATAGAGTACGATGTACCGTGCAAGTAGCATGAAGTACGATGTACCGTGGGGTATCTTCGGATACGGTATCTTTGTGATACGGGTATCTTCGGATACGGTATCTTTGTGATACGGGGTATCTTCGGATACGACATCTTCGGATGCGTGAGATCGGATAAGACTGACGGGTTGGATTGACCCACCTCCCGAGCGGTTCCCGATCAGGGTGAGACCTCGCACACTAGGATCCGTGTAGCTAGAGGGACTCACAAGGACACACATGGCCATAGTCTTGGTTATTGCCGATATACAGATGTTGCCTAGTCTCGCATGTCGACGATTTTGATGAGATCAAATCGGATTTTAAATTAAATGTGCATGATGCTATTTCCATGCTTTTTAAACCCATGTGTGATGTAAATCGACTTTCATGATTTTGTGTGAGTCAGGATCACCCGAAGGAGGGGTCGAGTCCTGACTTTATTGTGAAATTTTTAAATGAGAAAGAAATGATTTGAAATAATTGCATGTTGAATTTTTCGTGCAAACTTGATTTACATAACATCATAACTCATATCATCTGTTTTAAAATGTGTGGAGAAAGGGTGGTTTATACATGGCACCACGTTCATGTAGGTAGTATGGTTACCTACTTGTTCGTAGGATTGCCTTACTGAGCTTGATGTGCTCACCCCTTTCATTTTCTCCCACAGATAATCTCCAGTTGAAGTTGAGGCGACTCAGTACTGCATTTCGGATGTCCGCTACTGCCCATCATTTAAGGTATATACACTTGTACATATTGTATCTACATAAGCATAGCACAGTAACATGTTTGTAAGTAATTTTAGGGGATGTATATATAATGTAAACAATTATAAATGACTGGAGAAGAAATAAGTTAGATGGTAAATATATGGTGGGACTGGCATTGACGCACAGCCCAATTTGTTAGTAGAGTGTGGTCACGATCAGAAGACATGTAAGAATTTAAGTAAGAAAATAAACAAAAGCGAAAAATTAACTCTGATTTTTGGGTAGTTTGGGTCGTGACATGTTTGGTATCAGAGCCGAAATTGGTCTGATGTGTGTCAGTGTCAGTAATTAGGAATTACATCCCCGTGTTACTGTGCTTGGTTAGATACAATAGTGTATATCGAGATGGATTTTGACTAAGAAATGGTTGAGAATGCAGGAATGCCTAATATGAGTCGCTTTAAATGAGATAGTGCACGAGCAGAGGTCGTAGAGGTAGACCTGAGCCTGCTAGTTGTGCTGAGTTAACCTGTGAGAATCAGGATGAAATTGTAAATTGAGGTAAATGTTGAGCATGCGCCATAAAGTCCGACAGAGAGATCGGACAGTGTTGAGACACGCTTCGCGAAATTGGAGCGGAGTGTGGAGATTATTTTGAAGAGCTAATTGCTCAGATTATGAATGAGATTCGAGGGCGCAGCGGAGTATTGATTGAAACCCGCTCGACCCATCTTAAGAGTTAAGATGAGAAATATTTATAGATGTATTCCGATGATATGATATCTCGGACATGATTTAAAGGAAATTATGGATAAAAGTCCTTACTCTGACCCAGTGGATTTGATTTATTGACGAGTATGGAAACTCAATTATATTCTTGGACAGATATTACCTCGACACTACGAACAGTGACAGTCGAGATGTCTAAGAGTTTATGAAAGGGCTGAAATAGAGACAGAAAGAGAATTGAGAAATGACAAAGATGTTAAAATGGGAAAATGGTAATTGGTAAAAGATTTAATTTGACGAGTCATGGAGTAAGATAATTGGTGAGGCCCCAGTGCATCCAATTTTGGCACTCTTGGGGGGCATTGTGATTGGAGGACCCCTACTTGCTACGAAGCAGTGTAGCAGTGTAAGCACTGTGAGCAGTGTAGGATGTGTGGTAGATACCACGGAAGGAGGGTTTACACCTACACTTTATTGATGAAAATGGTCGTTAAGTGTGATAAGACGGACCATTGATTTTAATTGCACAGAATTGGGCGAGATCGCCCCACAGAAAAGTAAAGAGACAGAGAAAAACTTCGTTGGTATAGCTGCAACGAAAAGGGAGGCAATAGCCGAAAAGAAAAGAAAAAAGGAAAGTAGGCTGTTGGACGAAGGCGAGGGGATTTCTTGGACCAAGACACTATTGATGTTTCATGGATGTGGTGTAAGATACCACACTTGTTATGAATAATGAAGTACATATGTTCATTGATCCTAGTGCCACACATTTATTCATACCGCCTTCATTGGCATATAAGTGAGTAAAAAGCATGAATGCCTACATCATCGGGCACAATATTGATAAATGAGTACCCCAATAGAGAAGGACTAATCAACGGAATATGGATATAGAGATTTTAAGTTGAAAATAGAGGTGAAAACATCACTGAAAAGTATACGGTAAGTGTTGACAAGTGATAAAAAGGGGTGCAACAGTTGAAATTAAAGGAGTAAAGGAATGTACTCACGAAATGAATAATGACAAGAGTTTCATTATAATAGATACACTAAGGAGATAATCTTTAAGATGAGATATGCTTAATTCTGAATACAAGATGTATTGGAGTAAGAGGCGTATGCAAGGTGAGAGCATCCTTACGATATGAAGTCATTAGGATTAAAGCAATTAGTAGCGAATACAAATTGTAACCACATGGACTGGTATATAAAGTATATGTGGTTAAGTTTGAAGGTTAATAAAGGTATTTCAAAATACCTCCCCGCCTGAAGACTTGACAGCGTCTAAAAGTATATATATATAACCTATAACGTGAAATCGATCGTCGTAATAAATACCTTTCGCATTAGGATACCTTTACTAAGACGATAAGAATATTAAAATTCGACAAATCATAAAAGTTAACATAGTAAAAATTTAATAAGAGCCGTTAAGATAAGAAAAGAAAATGACGCAGGTTAGTACCTGAAAACGTAAGCGATTTTGAAGGATCTTATACGCTTATGCGTAAATAAGTCAAGGATGGGATCGATTTGTAATCATCATTATCGATGATATGTTGGGTGTAGTTAAAGTCTAGGGCAGATTATAAGCAATAATTGAAAAATGACTTTTACAAATGGGTTGTTGCGAGTTCTCAATATGGTCTACTTGGTTGACACGTTTAACTAAGAAAACGTGGTCTTTGAATGAGATGATAAGTGAGATGATAGATGTGACATGAATTTCGGTGTAGTGAAGTATGAACTGACCATTGTGATTAATTTCAACATACCCAACAGCTCAAGAGGTTCTCAGTGAGTATGGATACCTCGAAATTATGAAAGAGCTGTGTATTGATGTATAATGGGAAGATAGTCAATTATGGAGTTAGATAACTCCTTGATCATGAAATAAACTATCTGACTCATGATTTTAAGTTGGCAATGGTAGTGTTTGTACCGAGGATATAGTACTACTAGGTACACGATGAGGAATTATGGATATGCACTGATCATAAAACCCGAGTGTCTGTTTTCACAGAAAGAGGCGAATATGAGAATACATAGTGGGTTAGAGCTTCTAAGGGATTTTGATTATGAAAATTGTACCACCGGGAAAGGCTAATGTGATGGCTAATGCCTTGAGTATAAAGAGTCTCGGGATGGTACCACATATGATGGTCAGGGAGCGTGAGCTGCTAAAGTAGTTGTGAACCTCAGTATTGATGTGATCCCTTCTGATGATGACAGTGATTGTGTGACAGCTAGCCTGAGACTAGAACCGGATGAGAGTGCCCGGATTTGACAGGCTTAGCGTGATGATCGGCATGATGTCGATAGTTTGGGGTCAGATTCAGAAGGGTACAGTGATAGAGTTCACAGAGTGTGATGATGAGTTACTGAGGATTCCGAGACAGTATGAGTGCTCCCCAGGACCACAGTTGATGAGATAGTAATATTGTCAAAAGCTCACTCTTCAGGATATATGGTGCATACGGAAAGTAACGAATATATATATATATATGAAAATCTCTGAAAAGGGTATGGGTGGTCAGATGTGAAAAAAGATATTGTAGAGATTGTGAAAAAGTGCCTAGTATGTCAGTAGAATAAGGTAGAGTATTAAAAGTCTGCAGAGTTATGGCAGCACCTACCTATATCGACACGGCACGAAAAATGAGAGCAAGTCTCCAAGAATGTCGTGATGGGTTACAGAGAACCCAGGTGAATTACGAAACTATTTGGATGATAGTTGATAGAGCGACTAAGTCTACCCACCTTTTGGTTATGAAATCCCCAAATACTCAGAGTGTATATGAGGATTTATGTATAAGGAAGATTGTGGAACATTATGTAGCGTTCCAGTGAGCATTGTATTATATAGGGATTCCCGCTTCACTTTCTACTTCAGGGGATATTTTTAGGAAGCTATGGGAACCCGACTGAGTATTAGCACAGCTTTCCATCCTCAGACAGATGGTCAGTCAGAGAGGACTGTACAGGTTCTGGAGGATCCGATGAAAGCGTGTGCCCTTGATTTTTATGCTCCTGGGATGATCAGTTATTACAAATTGAATTCGCCTATAGTGACAATTGGCAGTTGAGTATCGGGATAACAAGATATGAGGTAGTGTATGGCTGTAGGGGTTGTTCCCCAAATTGGATAAGAAAAAGTAGGTGACAGATAGAATTATTTTCGACGTTGGATAATAAGTCTCTGAGGATGTTTAGTTAAGGATGAGAGATTAAGAACACCTCAGAGCAGATAGACAAGTATTGGAATTCACCCTTGGTGAATTAGTAGGGTTGAAATGTTTCTTGTCCTAAGAGAATAAGGACATAGCGAGCTTTTGGAAGAAGGTAAATCGAGTTGCACTGGATGGAATATTTTGAGAGATTGGACAAGTGGGAGATAAGACCTGTAGGTTGGTGTTATCACCTGAATTAACAGGCACCCACAATGTGTCTCAGCTTTTGATACTTCGAAAATACTATCCAGATCCAACATAGGTAATAGAATATGAACTCCAAAAGTTCAGTTTAATGAAAATATAAGTATATTGATAAGTTGATTCGGGCATTAAACAGGAAAGAGAAAGTATTGAGGTTTAAGATGATCTCCCTAATTAAAGTCCTTTGGTAGTAATACACTCCGGAGAAGGTCACATAAGAATTTAAGAGTATGATACGATCGATGTACCCGGAGTTGTATATGGACTCATATGACTTGGTTCTAATTTGGAGGACCAAATTCCTTAAGTGGGGGAGAGTTGTAAGACCTGAATTTAATTAAAATACGAAAATTAAATAAGAAAAGATGGGGGATGTATGAAGGAAGGTCAGGTAAAATTGATTTTCGAAACAAGAGCAGGGGTAAAATGGTAAAAATACCAAAATCCGGTATTAAGGCGATAAGAAAATTTTAATTTAAAATAAGGATGGAAGATATCTTGATCGATAATGAGGAAATTATACAATTTGGGTCAATTGATCAAGATCCGAAATTTTTAGAAATACCGAAAAATTACTCAGAACAATATCTCGAAAAGTACGAAGGAATAATATCCGAAAAATGGTTAAAATATAATAAATAAATTAAATTAAATTAAATTAATTAATTTGAAATAAAATAATAATTTTAAGGGATATTTGGGTATTTTTAAGGTATTTGAATGATTAAAATAATAAAAATAAATAAAATAAAATAAAATAAAATAAAATAAAATAAAAAAGGGATCAGATTGGAAAAAAAATCGGGGAGAGAGAAACACAAAGCAGAGACGAAAAAACGGAAGGCAACCGAGGAACCACCGGCGAGCCGTCCGGCAGCCAGGGACCCAGGCGAGGGTCGGCGAAGGAAGCCCGACGCCAGGCGATCTTGCTGCCACTGGTGACGGGCGCCAAGGATGCCGGAATCCGGCGAAAAATGGAGGAGAAGGCCGTTGGAAAGAAAGGGTCACCGGTGGCGAACGACGGCGATTCGGGCGGATCCGAGGCCGGATTCTGAAAGCCCAGGCGACGGCGATTCTTTCTGCACCGATATCAGCCGACGAAACGGCCGAAATCACCGACGACGGCCAAGAGGAGAAATGGGTCCCGACGGCCGGAGGAGAACAGGCCGGACCGGCCATTTTTCGGCGAGCTCGAGGCGAACCAAGCCCAGATTCGTGATGCGGATAACCTTGCGGAGCCACTGGCGGTGGAAGCCGACGGAGAACCGACCGGCAAGGCTGTGAACCGGCTGAACCGGAGTGAACCGGCGGTCTGAACCGGTCCGAACCGGACTGAACCGGTTCAGCCAAAAAGAGAGGAAAAAAAGGAGAAAAAGGGAAAAAGAAAAAGAGAAAAAATTGGAAAAAAATCCCGACGATGCAATCGAGCTACGGGTAAGTCAGTAGTGGTCGAAATTGACCCGATTTAAATTTTTGAGTATTTAATTTAATTAATTTTGGACTAAAAACTTACCCGGAAAATTATGAAATTATGTAGCTCGACGATTAGCATCCACCGAGAGCTCGAGATAGCCTCGATTTGCGGACTAGCATGGAATCTCGGGTAAGTAACCCTTATTTACGACAATTTACATCGTTATACGTGTTTCGAATTTAAATTCCGCATAAATTGAATTAAATTATGGAAATTTAGATAAATTGTCGTAAATAATAAATTTAGCTATTCGAGAGTTAGAACGAGACCCAATAAATTGTTGGAGGGCCCAATGAGCCCAATAGGCCTCGATAAAGTGAAAATTAAGTGAAAAACGGGCTTAAGGCCGATTAAGGCCCATGAAGGTGCAATCGGGCCTAATAGGGGTAAATGGGCCCAACGATTTAAATTAAGCCCAAAAAATAGGAAATACAATTAAATTGTACAATATCTGACCTGAGAAATAATTATACGCAGTTTCGGGTATTTGATTGGGAGCATAACGGACTGCGCGACGAGACAACAGTGGAAAAGAAAAGGTCAGACTCGACAGGAAAATAAGGTAAGGGAATGCTACGGACTGCTAGAGGTAACTTTACGCAATTTTAAGTTCATATGCAGTCTTTAAAAATTATCTGAAGGGTCTAGAGGTCAAATAATAATTTTAGTGCCCCGAATGGACAAATTACCAAAATACCCTTGTTAAGGGTAAAATTTACGAATTTAGGAAAATTGAGAGGAGCAAGGACAAGAGGTTCCTGCTCTTTCTTGAGGTATTTTAACACATGCATGAGTAGGCTGGCTCACTTTTAAAGAAAAATGCATAGCATTGCATACCTTAAACGATGTAATTTCTGTGAAAACTATTTGGAGATAACCGAGCCGCCTACGTGTTTTTATTTACATGTGACGTGCTAGAGCTCAGCTCGCACGATATTTGATTTGTGTGATGCATGCATTAGTGCTGGAGCGAGAGCTCGCACTAGAGTTTTACATGCATGGGTGCTAGAGTCTAACTCGCACAAGATTTTACATGATTTTCGAGACAGGGTGCTAGAGTTTAACTCGCACCATAATTTTACATGATTTTTGAGACAGGGTACTGGAGTTTAGCTCGCACCAGATTTTATAAGATTTTCATGTGATTCACATATAGAGTGCTAGAGCCCAGCTCGCACTAGTTTTATTGGATTTGTGGAGTAGCGCTGTCTGCCCTTGGAGTCAGCCAAAAGGCCCAACAGGCTCAAAAGACCTCTTAGGTGGGGTGAGAGTGAGGGATGAGGTTGGCGGCCTTGTGGGGATGTAAAGCGGGCTCTGCCAGTTTTGCTTGATTTGATGAGAGTGTTGAGCATCGCTCGTACTGATTTTATGAGAACATGCGATGAGCCGTGCTTGGAGCATCGGGTAGACTGCGTGTCACCGATTTAATAGGCTCGCATGTGCGTTTTGAGACATGGCATGAGTATTGAGAAAAAAAACCTCTCTGTGGGAAGCAGGCCATTTGGGCTGGAGTACCTAGAGTGATATGGGTCCATGGAGTACGATGTACCGTGCAAGTAGCATGAAGTACGATGTACCGTGGGGTATCTTCGGATACGGTATATTTGTGATACGGGTATCTTCGGATACGGTATCTTTGTGATACGGGGTATCTTCGGATACGGCATCTTCGGATGCGTGAGATTGGATAAGACTGACGGGTTGGATTGACCCACCTCCCAGGCGGTTCCCGATCAGGGTGAGACCTCGCACACTAGGATCCGTGTAGCTAGAAGGACTCACGAGGACACACATGGCCATAGTCCTGGTTATTGCCGATATACAGATGTTGCCTAGTCTCTCATGTCGACGATTTTGATGAGATCAAATCGGGTTTTAAATTAAATGTGCATGATGCTATTTTCATGCTTTTTAAACCCATGTGTGATGTAAACCGACTTTCATGATTTTGTGTGAGTCAGGATCACCCGAAGGAGGGGTCGAGTCCTGACTTTATTGTGAAATTTTTAAATGAGAAAGAAATGATTTGAAATAATTGCATGTTGAATTTTTCGTGCAAACTTGATTTACATAACATCATAACTCATATCATCTGTTTTAAAATGTGTGGAGAAAGGGTGGTTTATACATGGCACCACGTTCATGTAGGTAGTATGGTTACCTACTTGTTCGTAGGATTGCCTTACTGAGCTTGATGTGCTCACCCCTTTCATTTTCTTCCACAGATAATCTCCAGTTGAAGTTGAGGCGACTCAGTATTGCATTCCGGATGTCTGCTGCTGCCCATCATTTAAGGTATATACACTTGTACATATTGTATCTACATAAGCATAGCACAGTAACATGTTTGTAAGTAACTTTAGGGAATGTATAATTAATGTAAACAATTATAAATGACTGGAGAAGAAATAAGTTAGATGGTAAATATATGGTGGGACTGGCATTGACGCACAGCCCAATTTGTTAGTGGAGTGTGGTCACGATCAGAAGACATGTAAGAATTTAAGTAAGAAAATAAACAAAAGCGAAAAATTAACTCTGATTTTTGGGTAGTTTGGGTCGTGACAGTCTAGGCAGATTTAAGTGTATGAAAAATTGTGAAACATGGTGTAGCATTCCAGTGAGTATTGTATCATATAGGGATTCCCGCTTCACTTCCCATTTCTGAGAATATTTGTCAGGAAGCTATGGGAACCCGATTGAGTGTTAGCACAACTTTCCATCCCCAAGCAAATGGTCAGTCAGAGAAGACTGTACAAGTTCTTGCGGAAAGGAGGGAGTGTGTGCATTGATGTTAAAAGCTCCTGGGATGATCAGTTGTTACTAATTGAATTCGCCAATAGCGATAGTTGTCACTTGAGTATCGGGATAACATTATATGAGGCATAGTATGGCTGTAGGGGTTGTTCCCCGACTTGGATAAGAAAAAGTGGGTGACAGATAGAGGAATTATTTCTGAATTAGTATAATAAGTCTCTGAGAATGTTTAGTTGATAAGAGAGATTAAGAACACTTCAAAGCAGACAGAAAAGCTATGCTGACAAGAGACAGCAAACCACTAGAATTCACCGAGGGTGAATCAATATTGTTGAAAGTTACACGCCTAAGAACATAACGAGATTTGGAAAGAAGGCAAATTGAGTATTGAATCCTTTGAGAGATTGGACAAGGTGGGAGATAAGACCTGTAGGTTGGCGTTACCACCTGAATTAGCTGGCATCCGCAATATATCCCATCTTTTGATACCTCGAAAATATTATCCAGAACCAACATAAATGATCAGATATGAGCTCCAACAGCTCAGCTCAATGAAAGTATAACGTATGTTGAAAAAAAAAACGATTCGGCCATTAAACAAGAAGAAGAAAGTGTTGAGGTTTAAGACGATCTCCCTAGTCAAAGTCCTTTGGTAGTATTACACTCCAAAAAAAGTCACATGAGAAGTAAAGAGTATGATGCGATAATATACCGGAGTAGTTTATGGACCCATTTGACTTGGTTCTAATTTGGAGGACCAAATTTCTTAAGTAGGGGAGATTATGTAAGACCCGAATTTAATCAAAACACGAAATGAGAAAAGATCAAATGAAGGATTGAAACGAAATTTCCAAACACGTGCAAGGGTAAAACGGTCAAAAGATCGAAAGTCGGTATAAATTTGACAAGAAAATTTAATTAAAAATAATGAATTTGAGACATCTTGATCAATAACAAAGGAATAATTAAATTTCGGGTTAAATTGATCAAGATATGAATTTATGAGAATTAATCGAAATTAATCGAAATTTTTAATTCGAAAAATTATCCCGAAACTATTGAAAAAATATACCGAAAAGATGAAATAAGACTGAAAAAGTTATTTATGGATTAAATGAATAATTTTAAAGATATTTTTGGGATTTTTAAGACTAAAATAATAAATAAAATAATATTATAAATAAATTATAAATAAATAAATTTAAAAAAAAACAAAAAAAAAACTGAAATTTCGCGAAGAGAGAGAATATAACGAAACGAAGAAGTCGAGACCCGAGGAAGACCGACGATCCACCACCGGCGTCGGATGAGGGGTCACAACCACTGAAAAATGGAGAGGAGTTTCATGCGACCTCCCTGGTACTGGCGACGTGGCCTACAGACGTCGGAATCCGATTAATCGAAGGAGAGAAGTCGCGGAGAGGAGAAGCGAAATCGGCAGCCACCGGCGCCGATTCGACCTCAGCCACCCCCCATCAGAGCTTCCCCGTTCGATGGCACGTTGATGGATGCCGAAAACAGCCTAGGAAACGACGGCCAGCGCCTACAGCGGCGAGAAAGAGAAATGGGTACCGATGGCGAGGAGAGAAGAGGCCGATCCGACGACATTCTGGCAACCTCGAACGGAACCGAGGGCAGATTCGAGCTGTGGACGATCCTGCGAAGCTACTTGGGTGAAAACCGACCGAGAACCAGCCGACGAGGCCCTGAACCGATGAAACCGAACCAGTCTGAATCGGGTTGAACTGGACTGAACCGGTTCAGCCAGAAAAGAGAGGAAAAAGGAAGAAAAAGAGAAAAAGGAAAAAGAGGAAAATTTTTGGGGAGACACCGAACTTCGGGTAAGTCGATACGAGGTCAAAATTGATCGATTTAATTTCTGAAAAATTTATTTAAATTATATTTGATCAGAAATTAACTCGAAATTAAATATAATAATTGTGCAGTTCGACGATAAATTCTGAATGCGAGTAGATCGAACTTCGATTTATGCACCATTGTATAATCACGGGTAAGTAAAGCTCATTTACGACAATTTCTGTAACTAATTGCGTATTTAAGATTTAATTTACGCATTTCGGATTAAATTTATGAAATTAGTGAATTATATTCGAAATTTTGAATTAATTGTCGTAAATGGTATACGGGCTATCCAAAGAGTATGGAACGAAGCCCAATGGGTATTGAGAACCCAATAGACCCGAAGAAGGGATTTAATAAGTGAAAAACGGGCTTAAGGCCAATTAAGGTCCATTAATGTACAATCGGGCCCAACAGGGGTAAATGGGCCCAATGATTTAAATTAAGCCCAAAAAATAAGAAATACAATTAAATATATAATATCTAACCTGATGAATATTTATCCGCAGTTCTGGAGATTGGATTGGGAGCAGATCGGACTGCGTGACGAGACATCAGCGTAAAGGTCAAACTGTACAGAAAAATGAGGTAAGGGAATTCTACGGACTGCTAGAGGTAGCTTTATGAAATTTCAATTTCATATGCAGTTTTTAAATTATCTGAAGGGTTTAGAGGTAAGATAAGAAATTTAGTGTCCGAATGGGTAAATTACCAAAATACCCTTGTTAAGGGTAAAATTTTCTAAGTTTAGGAAAAATTGGGAGGAGCAAGAACAAGAGGTTCTTGCTCATTCTGGAGGTGTTTTGACACATGCATGAGTAGGCTGGCTAACTTTTAAAGGAAAATGCACAGCATTGCATATTTTCAACGATGAAATTTCTGTGGAAATTCTTTTGAGATAACAGAGCCACCTACGTGATTTTATAGACATATGACCATGCTAGAGCTCAGCTCGCACGAGTTTTGATTGGTGTGATACATGCATAAGTGCTGGAGCGAGAGCTCGCACTAGAGTTTTACATGCATTAGTGCTTGAGCCTAACTCGCACCTGATTTTACATGATTTTCGTGACACAGTGTTAGAGTCTAACTCGCACCAGATTTTACATGATTTTCGTGACATGGTGCTAGAGTCTAACTCGCACCAGATTTTTATATGATTTTGTGATACGGTACTGGAGTCTAACTCGCACCAGATTTTTATATATAATTTTCGTGACAGGGTGTTAGAGCCTCGCTCGCACCAGATTTTCTACTTGATATGATGAGAGTGCTGGAGCATCGCTCGCACTGATTTTATGAGAACATACGATGAGCCGTGCTTGAAGCATCGGGTAGACTGTGTGTCACCGATTAAATAGGCTCGCACGTGCGTTCTGAGACAGGGCATGAGTATGGATATGATATATGGGTCCACGGAGTACGTTGTACCGTGTAGGTAGCATGGAGTACACTGTACCATGTTGGGATGGGGCATCTTTGGATGTGTGGCATCTTCGGATGCGTGGTATCTTCGGATACTAGTGGCATCTTCGGATGCGATCGGGCAGGACCGACGGGATGGACTGACCCACCTCCCGGGGCGGTTCCCGATAGTGGTAAGACCCCGCACACTAGGATTCGTGTAGCAGTGGGAATCATTAGGACACATGGCCATAGTCCGGGTTATTTGCCTGAGATATACATATATTGCCTAGTCTCGCATGTTGATGTTTTGAGAAACTCGTTTGTGAATTTTTGAGTGAGTCTGGATCACCCGAGGGGGGGTTGGATCCTGACTGAGATATGGTTTTGATGAAAATTAAATTGGGTTTTAAACGGAAACTTGCATGATGTTATTTTCCATGCTATATAAACCCATGAATGGTGTCAACTGGTTTTACATGACATTCAGTGTATCGCATATTATTACTGGTTGGATAAGCATTTGATTTCATGATTTTATGTGAGTCAGGAACACCCGAGTGATGGGTTAAGTCCTGGTTTTATCGTGAAATTTAAATGAGAATGAAATGATTTAAAAGAGTTGCATGTTGAATTTTCCATGTAAACTTGTTTTACATGACATCATGAATCATAGTATCAGTTTTGAAATGTGTGGAGAAAGGGTGGTTTATGCATGGCACCACGTTCATCTAGGTAGTATGGTTACCTATTTATTCGTAGGATTGCCTTACTGAGCTTGATGTGCTCACCCCTTTCATTTTCCTCCACAGATTTCCTCCAGTAGACTTGAGGCGACTGAGTACTGCATTCCTGATATCCATTGATGCCCATCATTTAAGGTATATACACTTGCACATATTGTATCTAAATAAGAATAGCACAGTAACATGTTTGTAAGTAACGTTTGGGGATGTATAGATACTGTAAACACTTATAAATAATGGGAAAGAATTAGTGAAAAACGTATGTGTTTACTTTTCATTTAATAAGGAATTAAATTATATGGTAAATGAATGGTGGGACTGGCATTGACGCAGAGCCCAATTGTTAGTAGAGTGTGGTCACGATAAGAGGACAGGTAAATTATAAAAGAAAATCAAAAAAAAATTTACTCTGATTTTTGGGTAGTTTTGGGTCGTGACAGTTATGCTCAAAATTCAAAGGCGTATAGACTATTAGATTTACAGTCTAATGTCATTGTAGAATCTATACATGTTAAATTTTTTGAAAATAATTTTATTAAAAATCAAGTTGTGCATGAACTAGAAAATGATCAAAATACATCTACTGCCAATGAATCTCTTTTTAAAAGGAAAGAAATAAGTGAACCATCTAAACCAAGAAAAAGTCAGAGAATAAGAAAAGAAAAACATCTTGATCCTGATTTTGTGTCTCTTGATCAAATTACCTTTTTGGTTGAAGGTAGTAGAGACAGAATTTTAAGAAAAATGAAGTTACTATTAAACATTGAAAATGAGCCAAAAACTTTGAGGGAAGCCTTGGCTTCAAGAGATTCAGCTTTCTGGAAAGAAGCTGTAAATGATGAAATGGACTCTATAATGTCTAATAATACTTGGATCTGGGTGGATTTGCCTCCAGGATCACAACCTATAAAGAATAAATGGGTTTTCAAGAGAAAATATAATTCTGATGGTTCTGTAAAAACTTTTAAAGCAAGATTAGTTGCTAAAGGTTTCACTCAAAAGAAAGGCTTAGATTACTTTGATACTTATGCTCCAGTAACTAGAATAACATTCATTAGAATACTTTTTGCTCTAGCTTCTATATATAAGTTGCATGTTCACCAAATGGATGTTAAAATAACATTTTTAAATGGTGATTTAAAAGAAGAAGTCTATATGGAACAACCGGAAGGATTTATTCTTCCTGGTAATGAGCACAAAGTTTGTAAGCTTATTAAATCTTTATATGGTCTTAAGCAAGCTCCAAAACAATAACATGAGAAATTTGATTCTGCTATTTTATCCTTTGGTTTTAGGCACAATACTTCTGATAAATGTATTTATTCTAAGTTTACTAGTGACTATGGAGTGATTGTTTGTTTGTATGTTGATGATATGCTTATATTTGGTACTAACATACTAGGTATAAATGAAACTAAGAATTTTCTTACTTCTAAATTTAAAATGAAAGATCTTAATGAAGTAGACATAATACTAGGAATAAAGATTACAAAGCATGATAGTGGATTTGCATTAAACCAAACTCATTATATAGAAAAGTTGTTAAGTAAATATCAATATCTTAAGATAAAAGAATATTACTCCATATGATTCTAGTGTAAAACTTGTCAAGAATGATGCTAGACCAATAGAGCAATTAAAGTATGCTAGTGTTATAGGAAGTTTGATGTATGCTATGTATTGTACAAGACCAGATATTGCTTTTACTGTTTGTAAGTTGTCAAGATTTACAAGTAATCCTAGTATAGCACATTGGAGGGCAGTTGAAAAGGTACTTGACTACCTAAAAACAAACTACTAAATTAAAGTTGTGTTATACTGGATTTCCTGCTGTTTTAGAAGGTTATTCGAATGCTAGCTGGATAGCAAAAGCTAGTGATAATATTTCAACTACAGGTTGGATATTTACACTAGCTGGTGGTGTTATAAGTTGGGCATCTAAGAAACAAATATGTCATGCACACTCAACTATGGAAGCTGAGTTTATAGCTTTGGCTGCTGCTGGTAAGGAAGCTGAGTGGCTAAGAAATATGATGTTTGAAATTGAGTTGTGGCCACAACCGATGCCACCACTTTCCTTACATTGTGATAGTGAGGCTACTATGTCTAGTGCTTTCAATAATATTTATAATTGTAAGTCTAGACATATAAGCCTAAGGCATGACTACATTAGAGAATGATTTCAAGTGGTACCATTACAATTATATATGTAAAGTCTGCAGAAAATTTAGCTGATCCTCTTACTAAAGCTTTGCCAAGAGATAAAGTGTGGAGGACTGCATGTAGTATGGGACTAAAGTATAACCCCCAAGACACCAATAATGGTAACCCAACTTTGAATTACCAAACCGGTAATTACTAAAGTTTAATGGGTAATAACAAATTATTGGTTAGTGTCTATTTAGCACTTATATTAGGAGTCTCATACTTAAATTGAAGAAAATGTTACTGTTACAATTGAGAGGTTGAGATTAATCTCTTAATGGAGATCGTTCATGGGAATTGCTTAAAGTAAGAGACAATAAAAGATCTCCACCTATGTGAATATGAAGTGGTGCCGCTTCAACAAGAGTTTTAGGGTTTTTACTCTTGAAATATTCACAGAAATTGGATTGCTAGCATATGGCCATTGAAATAGTGCTAGGAGCGAATAAGAGATCCTTGTGGAAGAGACAAATATGATGTGTGTGGTACTTTCGATCCTAATCGTAAGGAGTCATGGTTTAATCTTAGGACACCATGTACTTCATTAGCATCCTAAAGTACTTACACTAATTGAAGGTTTAAAACAGAAAGATACCTTCATGTATGCGTCATATTTGTTGTGAAAGATACTTATAGATACCTTCATGTATGCGTCATATTTGTTGTGAAAGATACTTATATTACAAGCTAGTGGGGGATTGTTGGATAGCTTGTAATTGAACTCAATCCCACATTGTTTATAGATAAAGCAATGATTGGTGTTATAAGAGGAAATCAAACTTAGAGTGTAAATTGAATTACTAAAGGCTTGTGGGCTTACTTGGAACTTTGATTAATTATAAAAATCAAAAGATGGGCACTTGGGCACTTGGGGCACTTGGGCTCTTGGTTCTGAAATATTACATTTTTTTTATAGAAATATATATTTTTTATTTTTATTTTTTATTATTTTTATTTTTATTTTTATTTTTATTTTTATTTTTATTTTTAATTTTAAAATTGAATTTTAAAATTTGTTTAACTGTTCCAACAGACATATTTTCAGTTATGTCTGGAACAGTTGTGTCTAAAAATCAATGGTTGTTAATTAACAGACAATTACAACCATTGATTTGCAACTATTCAGAACCTATAAAACTCTTGGTTGATTTCCAGAAACATTACTCTTGATCTTTCACAATCCACAAAGAAAACATTGAAGGCTTTGTTGTATCCTGGGGTAACTTGCTTCTGTGTGAAGCAATATTACACTCAATAAAGTGTAATAATACACGCCTCAAAGCTAAGTTGCCATATACCATCTGAAAATTTCTAACAATTTGAGTGTAATATTCTCTAATATGGCACTTGTTACCAATCATGTGTTCATTAATCAACAAGATCCTGTCAAGTTGAACCAATTCGATGGGACTAATTTCACCAGATGGAAGGATAAGATGAAGTTTCTTCTCACCACCCTCAAGGTCTTCTATGTTCTGGATGCGAATCTGCCACCCTTGCCAGCACCAACACCAGAAGATACTAATAAAGTAAAAGAAGAAAGAAAGAAACGTGCAGAGGATGAATTGGTGTGTCGATGACATATTCTGAATTCGTTGACAGATCGGTTGTATGATCTTTACGCAAACTATGCAACACCTAAGGAGATCTGGAGTGTCTTGGAAACCAAATACCAGAGTGAGAAAAAAGGTACATATAAATTTTTGGCATTGAATTATTTTGACTTCAAAATGACTGATAACATGCTAGTCATGGATCAAGTCCATGAACTACAAATACTGGTTTCCAGATTAAGAGATTTGGAAGTGACTATTCCTGAGACTTTGCAAATTGGAGCAATTTTGTCAAAATTGCCTCCTTCATGGAACAACTACAGGAAAAAAGTCTTACAATCATCAGAAAGTTTCACACTGGAACAATTCCAAACTCATCTTCAAATTGAGTGTGAAACTCGAGTCAGAGATGAAAAGCTCCAGAGAGAAAATGGTGTGAATTCAAATGAAAATTCACAAGTAAATGCCATAAGGAGCAATTCTGAAAAATTTGGAAATAAGTTTGTTAAGAATCAAAACAAACTTAAGGTCCAGAAATCTGGTGAATTCAAGAAGTTCAACAACAAAAAGAAGAACAAGACCTGTTTTCATTGTGGAAAGAAAGGACACTTCATCAAAGATTGTAGAGTCAAGAATGCAGAAGACAAGAAGAATAAGAACAATGGTTCTGGACAATATAATCAAGCCAATATGGTTGTTAAAGATGATGACATGGAATTTGTGGCCATGGTTACTGAACTAAACATGGCAACAAATGAAGGAACCATGGAGTGGTTTCTTGATTCTGGAGCAACCATACATGTTTGCAACAACAGAGAGTTTTTCAACACTTATACTGAAGAACAAAGTGAAGTCTTTATGGGAAACCATGCTCCTGTTAAAGTGTTGGGAAAAGGGAGTGTGATACTCTATTTCACATCCGGAGAGAAACTCACACTTATCAATGTGCATCACGTTCTTGATGTTAAGAGGAACTTGGTTTCTGCAAATCTGTTGTGCAAAAGAGGCTTGAAGATTGTATTAGAATCTGATAAGTTAGTAATAACTAAAAATGTTGTGTTTGTAGGAAAGGGTTATTCCCTTGATGGCATGTTCAAACTAAGTATTAATAAAATAAATAATGTTGCTTCCGCTTATATGGTTGAGTCTTCTACTTTATGGCATGCTAGATTAGGACATTTAAATTATGCTATGCTTAAATATATGTCAAAACACAATTATATATCATGTAAGCATGATAACCAAGATAAATGTGAAATATGTGTAGAAGCTAAGTTAACTAGAAAACTATTTCCTAAGGTAGAACGTGAAACAAAGTTATCAGATTTAATTCATTATGATATTTGTGAATTGAATGGTAAATTAACAAGAGGAGGAAATAGATATTTTATAACATTTATAGATAATTGTTCACGTTATACTAGTGTTTACTTACTAAGAAACAAAGATGAGGCTTTTAATAAATTTAAGGAATTTAAATCTAAAGTTGAAAATCAAAAGGAAAGGAAAATAAAGATAATAACGAGTGATAGAAGAGGTGAATACTTCTCAACAGAATTTACTGCAATTTATTATAAATAAATATAATAAATATATTTGGATTTACTGCAATTTACCATCTTGTTCCACAATATATTTAGATTCTTCTATGTTGTTCAATCTTTTTTTCAAATTCAACTATTTTTACATACCGCATAACAATGTTCTTTTAGCTTCCACTATTGAATCTTTGAAACTCCTTTCTGTTGATTCTTTCAATGTTATTTATAAATTTTTATGTCTAGGACTAGTAATCTATGTTGCGTGGGAACATTGTTATCTGAGATAACTTTGCAGTCGAGATATCAGCTCTATCTCTTCTCCTCGTTAAAAAAATTTATCTTACTTGCGCTCAATTCATATTTTTAAGCTTATAAAGTGAGATTTTCTCTTTTTAAAAATATGCTCAATAAGATTAGGTTATAGGAAAAAACAAAATTTAAGATAGCATCAACGTCATTGTTTTTTTATATTGTAGTTGAAACCTCATGTATGTTCTCAAAATCCTCTCTATTAGCATTATATGGTCATTAAGGTCTTCAATAATAAAATGTTTTCTGCTATAGAAATTTTCACTATAGAGAATTGAATATTTAGTGGCATTTATTTAGCGGCTTTTCAAGTAAAACACCGCCAAGTATAATATTTCAAATATGGTCGTGGCGTTTATTCCACAAATGTTGCTAAATTTTAAACATAAACGTCGCTAAGTTGAATTGTGATGATTTGTTTTAAAATTTTATTAATCTTTTATACTATCTTATTTATATCTTTCTAAAATTGTAATTTACTAACCTCATCTAATCTTATTATAATGCAAACACGTTAATAACATTTAAAATCTATCCTCATAGAATTAGTTTAAACAAAATAATTAAACATGTTCTTAATCAAAAAATTTAAATTGCATAAAAATAAATAATAATAAATTAATATATTAATAAATAAACTAATCAACACGGGTAAGCTAGGAAGAATTTGGGTTGGGTCACAAGTTGTGACTAGAATATATGAAATTGAGCTTTTACTGATATATGTTAAAATTTCATTTTTGGAGGTTTAATATCATTTTTTTTTTAAATAATTGGACATAACTCATGAATTATGATGTTGCACTGTCGGAGAAAAAATGTTAGATGTATCCTGCAAGGCTTAAGTATCAAATTAAAATTCCTTTTAAAACTATTCGAATAAAAATTGTCATCCGTAAAGAAGGAAGGTAAAAAGGAATTACTACAACTAAAATCTAGAAAATTTGGAAGATCTTTTCGATTATAGAGAAGGCCAATTTGCAGCTGAAGTTGATAACGTAGTTATATTTTAAGTTAGCTTATCAGTTCTATTAATTTTGAAAAAAAATTCGATTTTTTAGATTTATTCATATCGTTTCATTAGCTTTTAACGTATCTTACACTTCTTTTATTTTGATGACTATATTTCTTAGAAGAAAAATTTTTTAGAAGTTCAATTGTTGACTGTTGAAGTTTTGGGTAACATTTAATTTTTGTTTTTCTTTTCTATCTTTAGTCTTTCAATGGTTAAATAAGGACTATGGGGTTCAAAGCTTCTATTTTGGTGTTCCATGGTACGCTTAACTAATGGGAATTTTGGTCAAAGTAAACGTCGGACTTAATTATCAATGCAGCTCTTCAGCGCGGTGGCCCCACTCCGATTACTTGAGTACAGGGTCTTGGCAGAAAGTTCAAAATTCCACTTGGCCAGATGGCATGATCACAAGTATGAAGATTGCAACCCCCATTTACGCGTCTATCGCATTTCTCCAATCTCCATCGAAGCCGTTGTCAACCCCCACTTAGCGGCAGATGGACGTCCTGTTCTCTGTTGAAGGCATATTATTATTATTATTATTTTAAAAATCTTAATTATCATAATATATTAATTTTTTAATTAATTTAAATGAATGGTGAGATTAATTTTAATAAAATTAAAAAATAATTATTATATATTTTTAATAAAATAATAATAAAAATTTTAAAACCAAAAGTAAAAATATTTAAATTTTAGTCTTATATGATTTCAATCGGAGCATTAGTTAATGATATAGTAGTTCATATTTGCTGAAAAGTTTTGAACTGTAATATTGGGAAATGACAACTCAACCTGCAGAATTGGCCATACTTTTCAATGATAAAAAAATACTAGTAAAAAGTCCAAAAATTTTTCTTTCTTTTCATCAGTAACCAATAATCCCTTGCCCAATCACTTCTAATTAGTTTGGCCATGCAATGCAATGCAATGACTTTGTCAAAGGAAATACTTATTTATATTACTTTGTCCTGAATCATAATCCAATCCCCATTCGATATCATGGAAATGGCTTGTCTTACTCATCACTATTGCAGTCTTTTGCTTCTCTTTATTACTCTTCCAGTTTTGGTGGCTGCTCAAACTGCAACTATTAGTTTAGGATCATCTCTTGTTGCCTCAAAGGACTCTTCTCCTTGGCTTTCACCTTCCAAGGAATTTGCATTTGGGTTTCATTCCATTGGTGATCAAAATCGCTTTCTTCTCGCCATATGGTTTCATGCCATACCAGATAAAACCATAGTATGGTATGCAAATGAAGGTAATGAAGGTATAGCAGCCCCGGAAGGATCAAAACTTGAGCTTGGTCGCGATGGTCAGTTCACTCTTACCACTCCACAAGGCGAAGAACTCTGGAAACCTACTTATATGGTGGAGAAGGTCGCTTATGCTGCTATGCTCAACACCGGGAATTTCATCCTTGCAGATAATAATTCTAACCATATTTGGGAAAGTTTCAGGAATCCAACGGACACCATGCTGCCAACCCAAATAATGGAGCGTGGTGGACTGCTATCTTCCAGGAGAAGAGAAAACAGCTATGACAAAGGGAGGTTCCAGCTTCGCTTGCTTCCAGACGGTAATCTTGTGCTCAATCCCATTGCCCTTCCAACAGAGAAAGCCTATGATGCTTATTATATCAGTCACACATATGATGCTGCAAATGACACAAATTCTGGTTTTCAATTGGTTTTCAATGAATCGGGTTACCTTTATGTCGTTCGGAGGAATGGAAACATTAAAAACCTCACATCAGGATCAATTTCCTCACCGCAAGATTTCTATTACAGAACAACACTTGATGTTGATGGGGTATTCACACAATATGCGCACCCCAAGTCTCCAACAAATGGAAGCAGTTGGGTTCAATCCTGGACCCCCGTTTGGTTTGAGCCAAAAGACATTTGCTCTGACTTCAAAGGCGACCTGGGAGGCGGTGTTTGCGGATTTAACAGCTACTGCACTCTTCAATCAAATGGAAGACCAGCTTGTCAGTGCCTTCCTGGATTCTCCTTGTTAAATCACGATGACAAGTTTAGTGGCTGTAAGCAAGACTATGTACAAACATGTGATCCAAATGCTCCAAAGCCAGAGCAACTATATGATATAAAATTGCTGTCAAATTTAGTCTGGCGCACTTCTGCAAACTATGAAGAGCTCCAACCATCTGATGAAGTGAATTGTCGTGATTCCTGTCTTGCTGATTGCAATTGTGTGGTTGCTATCACTTACACTGGGACCTGCTGGAAGAAGAAATTGCCCCTCTCGAGTGGGATGGTAGACATTAGTACCTATGGTAAGGTTTTTGTCAAAATACCAAAAGATAATCTTACTTCAAGAGAACTTCCTTCTCCGAAGACCATCAATCAAAAGGATCAATCAACTGCAATCCTCGTTATATCAATTCTCTTGGGGAGCTCAGTGTTCATGAACTTGCTATTCATGGCAGCCAGTTTCATAGCCTTCTTCTGCTCATACCACAAAAAACAGGAACATACCGCAGTGTCGAGCATTTTAGAAACAAACTTGCGTTCTTTCACTTTTGAAAACCTCAAAAAAGCCACAGACGGGTTCCGAGAGGAACTTGGAAGAGGTGCTTTCGGAACTGTATACAAGGGGATCTTATCATCACCGAGTTCAACAACTTTAATTGCTGTCAAGAAGTTAGACAATCTGATACAAGAAAGAGAGAAGGAGTTTGTTGCAGAAGCAAGTGCAATAGCAAAGACACATCACAAGAACTTGGTAAGATTGCTTGGCTTCTGTGACGAAGGGCAACACAGGCTTCTGGTTTACGAGTTCATGAGCAATGGCACTTTAGCTAGTTTTCTCTTTGGAATTTCAAAACCTGACTGGAACAGACGAGTCCAGATAGCATTCGGAATTGCAAGAGGGCTTGCTTACTTGCATGAGGAGTGTGGCACACAGATCATTCATTGCGATATAAAGCCTCAAAACATACTTCTTGATGACTCCTTCACTGCAAGGATCTCAGACTTCGGGTTGGCAAAACTTCTTATGAATGAACAAACCCGAACTCTCACAGCCGTCAGAGGGACTAGAGGTTATGTAGCACCGGAATGGTTCAGGAACACGCCAATTACAGCTAAGGTGGATGTGTACAGTTTTGGGGTCATGTTGCTGGAGATTATTTTCTGTAGAAAGAGTTTAGAAGCGGAAAGAGAGAATGAGGAGGAAGTGATATTAGTCGACTGGGTCTATGATTGTTACAGATACAGAAGATTAGATAAGCTAGTGGAGAATGATGAGGAGGCTAAGATTGACATGAGAAGGGTGGAAAGGTTGGTTATGGTGGCAATTTGGTGCATACAAGAGGATCCATCTTTAAGGCCTTCAATGAAAATGGTTACGCAGATGCTTGAAGGAGTTGTTCAGGTTTCTATACCCCCATGTCCTTGCCCTTTTAGTTCATCTTGTTAAACCAGCTGTATATATAAAAATAAGTTTCCATTCACCATTTCCTAATTCATTACTGTAGTTTATATAATTTCTCTTATATTATAGAGGTATGTTTAAGCAATATTTGCACCATGCAAGCCATGTATAAAACCTTGAAAGATTTGGATTTTTATAATTACAGTGAATCCCCGACAGGATTCACAACCCTTTCAATGCAAATGCGCAAACAGCTATTTTTCTTTGATAGAAATAGAAACTATTTGGATACTGTTACAAGTCTTTTTTTTTTTATTACAGCAAAAATATTTGATAATTAAGAATAAATGTAAGATTATTTAGATTCGAATTTAAATATAGCTATATGTTATAATTTTTTTTAACCACTTAATAACATAAGTTGTTAGCACTATAAGATTAAAAGAAAATTTAACACATCAGTTTGTACCAATACGATAAGATCATACATAAATCTTTTAAATTTTAATTTTATTTTTTTATTATTTTATGAAAAAACATACACCTTTAATAATTATTTTCTTTTATTTTAATCACCGAAAATGATATCAATGGTCCATCTAAATTAGTCTTAAATCTAATTCATATTCGGGGCTTTATTAGACTCATTTTAGACCTCCGTAGTTGTAGGTTAATGCAATTCCTGCAAGGAAGGCTGTCGTTCGAAAAGATATTTAGACTAGTATATAACATAGTTAGAACTTAGAAATAGAAATTTCAACGTGAAAAGGTCAACTTTAAAAGAGAACGGGCAAAACTAAAATTTTAAAAATCGACGCGTTTGGTCGATGCTCACAGCGCCAACCACCAAGCAATCGTTTACCGAGGCATACCTTTAGAACATCCCCGAACAATGACAATTAAACATATCGAGTCTGGCGTTGGTAATCCTCATTCTCCGCAGGCTACGTGTAGCATTTGTATTTCTATTTCCATCGGAGAAAGTTAAGAATGAAACAGTGTTTCTACGTAATGATAAAGCGAGAAGAACAGTCCATTACGAAACCCATAAACCCATGATATTTCATATCTTATATTGAGAGAAAAATCAATAATCAGATAAATATGATTCATAAACATTCACGGTTTCCCCTTTTTGTGTATGTTAGTTATGATGGCATTGGGAAGAAGGGAAGGCAAACACTTTTCTTTTCATAACAATTTAACACACACACACACGGAATGTAGAACAAGAAATCCCCTCCCACCCTCTTCTTCTGCTCCTTTTTTGTCAAAAGAAGAAGAATTTACATGAAGAAATAATGGATGAGAACACAATAAAATAACACGTCTCGTTTTTCCATGAGAAATAAGCTAGCCTAAGACATAACTAACTCAGGAACCCACCAACTAACAAGTAGACCAGCTAAAATGCAAAAGCACAGTGCCTTTTACCTTGCAAGAAAGAAAGAATAGCACGGGTGGGGGAAGGGTGAGAAGAGCTAATCCAATAAAATAAGCACCATATCCCTCAATAAAAGGTAGAACTTAGTTAAAAACATACACTATTTACAATTTTGATGAAGAAAAATAGCATTATTTATGACAGTTAATGCAAGGAAAAAAAATCAATTTTACACCATAGCAACACACAAGGTTCTAAACTTGCAACAACCAAGCAAATTTATTTTAAGAAAATGTTCTAACTATCAATTTTGCAGCAAACTTCAATATAACAACCCTGTTGAGTGTTCTGAATTTCGAAAACTTAAACTAAACCAAGGAGGGGAAGAATTCTCTACCAATAGGTGCCTGTAATGACCGGTGACTACATCTTGCGGAACATTTTACCATAAAATGTCTGTCGTGCTTTTCAAACTTCAACAACTTTGGTTGCAACCATGAAGCAAAAGAATATAATGAAGTAATGGTCCAAAACAAGACTAGATCAGGAAAAAATTGATCCATCAGACACGAGTGTCACGGTCATAGCTTGTACAAGGGATCTCCCTCTGAAAATAGAAACTTCATAGTGCTGATCTTTTCTCCAATAGATTTTGTCAACCTGCATAATTTTCCTCCACATGTACTTAATACTGAGAGTAAAACAGGATTGTTGATCAACTAATAACTTCAAATGGGTAAAGGAGTTAACTTGTTTAACCCACCCAAAATTCAACTGTCTTGCGGCTTAAATTAGCAATAAAAAAAATTTTAAATTTCTTTATAATTTATACAGTAAGTGGAACTTTTTTTTACAAAAAAAAAAAAAATTAACACGCTCCTCTTCCAATTAATTCCAAAAGAAGAAGAAAAACAAAAATAGAACACAAACACTAAAACAGAGCTTTGGCCTTCTCTTCATCTTACACTTGTTTCATTGGAAAAATGTTACTATTAAACATCTAACCTAAAACCAACTGGCAAAAAGTGAAGAAGGTCAAGCCACAACAAACGAAATAATTTAGCCAATGTGGGCATAACATTACTCAACAACCTTTATGTCATAGAATACTAACAACTAAAACAATTAAGCCGTCGGATAATAAATATAAGGATAAAACCAACAAATAGCAAGGGAGATAGGCTGAAAAGTAGTAGCAACATAGGATAACACCAATTAACATTTCAAGGGGAAAATGAAACAGCAAGAAAAAAGAAAAAAAAAAAAAAGGAAGAAAGATGGAAGGTACTACGTTACATATATTGTAAATGCATATGTCACTTCTGTCTGGAAAAGTTTCAAAACTTCTACTTTTTGATGTCTCATAATTAAGAGATTTGAATGGAAGTTTAAATAGCAATTTAAATCAATACATAACATTGGACATTATCCTATATACTAAATCCAAATACAGATTCGCTGTTCTCACATACTAACATACTCACATAACACTGTTCTGGCAACAGTGACAGCCACAATGCTCTTTTTTTTTTTTTTTTTTTCATTTTTCTTTCAGGCCTAAACCTGATTGGTCTTTTAGAACTTTTTTTCTGAGTCTCCAATATTATTTTTTCATGCCACTTGGACCAATGGTAAGGTTACAAGATTGCACTTGGCTACTCCTTTTATTTATCCATTTCTTTTTCTATTTTATTTTTTCACCATCAATTCTCTCATCTATCTTCCTCTCCCCTTTCTTATTCAAAAATACTTTGCCACATAATATTTGAGTTTTTAGTACAAACTTTAATAATAGTTGCATTGTATTGACAAAAAAAAAAAGTTGTGTTATAATAAATTGGACTCACATTTGCATCTACTATTTTTATGTTGATTTGGTTCTATTTGTACATAAATTTCTAATTTTTTTTTCTTATAGGTTAGAAAAAAGCTTATTACCACTTGACTAAAACTACTCTTATTTCACTATTATTAGTTTAAGTCCTTTCAGAACCCAAAAACAAAGACATGTTAAATATTTTATAGTCTATTAAGAAATTTAATCACATTAATAAAAAATTCTTCCCATGAATCAATAATGTGTAAATAATTTAGAAGTTACATTCTTATAATACTCATCCAATTAACCCATGTATATCTATATCTTTTCTATCAACAACTTAATTATTTTGGAAACAAAAAAAAATGAAAATGTTTTGTAGTTTATTCAAGAATTTAACCATATTAATAAAAAAAATCTCATGAGTCAATTACAAGTAACTAAATTTAGTATTATATCCTTACACTACTCATCCAATTAATCCATGTATATCTATATCTTTTCTACCAACATCTTCATCCAAAAAACAAAATTAAAACAAAATGTGTGTGTGTGAGAGAGAGAGAGAGAGAGAGGCAAAATTAAATTACACATTTGTTATTTACAGAGAAAATAAACAATGAAATTATTTTTATCCACATAGTCTAGTATAAAGAGTCATGAATCATAAAAATTAGTAAATAAAGCCCTTTGTCCTTACCTCCTGGGAAAGCACAGTACATCACCGTTACCAAATTTTTCCCTAGAGAGGAAAGAGTCAAGAGTGCAACTTTAGTTGCAAAAGTGACAGAGTCTTAAGGTAAAGCCATCTTCTTGATAACTCAGTAGCTATCAGAACAGAGAAAGTACAGCAAGACCTAGTGGATACCAACACAGATCCAATAAGAAAGATCAATGAATGAAATTGAACTTCTTCCTCAGGCTTTGACAGTTATAGAGGTTTCATGACCAACATAACTTAATTTCTCCTTATTTTTTGCTTTTGGTTATAAAGTATTCAAGTCCAACTCATATTTGTTGAATGTCAAAGATTAAATCTTGACACTAAAAGTACGTGTCATCATGAACCATTCACCCAAACACCCAACATATTTAAAACCTTCAGTTAATACCAGCCCATTTCTTAAATGCCTGAACGTGCTCAAGCCTCTTACTTTGAGCCTCAGTTCTAGCTTTGGATGCTTTTAAGCTCCTATAAAGATTCTTATGGATCCTTAGATATTCACTCTTATACATCCATTTGTCAATATACATGCTACACTTTTTCATATAACCAATGACCTCCGTCACTCTCTCAAAGTATCCACCTTGAAGAAAGTTCAGTAGCAGAAACTCGTACAAATCACTACTCACAGATAAATTCCTACTATCCATGGCCCTCTTCATGTCACCCCACAGAATGGTAATCTCACGATACATTTCTAGTGAAGAATACCCACATATCAGATATGCAAAAGTATGTTCAGTGGGTTGGATTTTCATCTCTTGCATTCTGCGGTATATTTTCAGTGCATCCCCCATCATTTTAGCCTTGGAAAAGAAGAAAATAGAAGAATTCAATTCATAAATTATAGGAGATATCGCCTTCTCCGCCTCACTTATTTCTTGAAAAAGAGACTCAGACAGACTTGGTTGGCAAATAGAACTTCTACCTACATTTGCTAGCACATTTTTGGATATAACAGTTTTGTCAGAAAAATTTACAACCAAATCAGCCTTCCTCATTTGTTTCAGCAGTACATTTCCCTCCCTAAACATATTTCTTTTATAATAAGCCGTCAGGAGTGCCATATATGTACTAGAGCCCAAGGGATCCCCAAAAGATTCCATTTCATCCAAAATGTCATGAGCAATCTCCATCCAGCCTAATGAAATGCATGCGTCAATCACATCACAAAACAAACTTGACCCACCTGATGAACACTGTTTTTTTAAGCCAAGTAAAAATTTTGACAGCTCATTGATCTTCCCATGCCTCTTGTATCCGTTAAAGATCTTGGACAGAGCCTTATTAGTAGGAAGAAGTTTCTTATCCCTACAGATAACAAGATCAGATTTAGCTTCAGTTTTGAGGAGAGAATCCTTTTGCCGCAACTCAGGCACAATTTGTATCTTCAGTCCATTCCTGAGATTCTGAGATCCAATTGGAACAAAACGAGGCTTCTGGTAATCCTTCCCCAGATCTTCAATAGGATGAGATTCCCAAGATCTATTCATGTCCAACACAAGCTCAGCAGCAGCATCGATGTCATCAAACTTAAAATGCAAGCTTAACAAACACCCATAAAACTGCCGATAATAAGAAACAAAAGGCACTGGTAAAGGAGCAATATGATCTTTAAATTTCTTCAACCCATCCCTCTGCCCATTCATTTCATGGATTTCAGCAATGATATTGATTGAGTGTGCATCAGCAACAACCCCTTTTTGTGACATTAATTCTATAATTTGTTGACCTTTGAGGGATGATGCAAATCTAACACAAGCATCAAGCACAAGATTAAAGATCATTGTATCAGGTTTCAGCAAGTTTGTGCAATGACTTTTCCCTGAACAAAATCTCATGTAATAGTCACAAAAGTGGACCAAGAGATTGGATGCTATACATGTCCCAACCTTCGTTTTCACCATATGCAGAAATACCAACTGCAATACATTCATTGGGGGTAACATCCCCTTTTCCAGCATCAATCTAAGAATCACTGATGATGGAATGGGCATCTGGGCTCTCGCTAAAGAGAGCACTAGCTTAGCCAAGATGTCAGGCTGAAGATGATATGATTTCTCTTTCAAGACCATCATAACCAAATCACAAGCTTTTTGTAGCCAATGGGGGCTTGATGAGTAGGACAGTTGAGTGATGAACCTACTAACAAGCAAATGGTTTGGAAAACCATACAACCTTTTAAAATCATTGAAAGCTTCGCATGCTTCATCCAGTTTGAGATCCTTCAAAGCATTTTCAAGTTTTGTCAACAAAACTTCATGAGAAGAACCTTCCCAACTTAACCTTTCCAGACATGTAACATGACAAAAAAATCGAGGTCTGTATGTTACACCAGATTCTTGAAACCCACCAAAACCTTTTGTAAGGAAAAGGCTTGTGTCATGATTCGAACTCAACCCCACAAGAAATTGAGAAAAATTGCGACTAATGAAGCAAGGATTCATCAGTATTTTCCTTGTAAATTTTATTGCCATCTTCAAATAAATGGTAATAACACACAACCTGCACCAAACCCAGATTTAATTTCATTTCTTAACACATAAGAAACATAACAGAAACCCAAAAAACCATCAACCAAATGAAAAATGTGTTCATGCATGCACATATTTATATATGTATGTGTGAATAGAGCATTATAAAAAGAAAGACTTGGAAGTTTTCACAACAAAGCTCCAGCTAATCTTCCATTGGCATGATTTTCTATCATGCAAAACATTTTTTAAAAATGGGAAATGCAAGAGATGACAAGAGAAATTAGCCCTGCTGGTTTCAATTAATCCTATGCTTGGTTGCTATGTGAAAAAAAAAAAAAAAAAGAAAGGTCCAAAATTTTAGAGCTAGATGCTCTATAACTTGAAAGTAAACAAACAATTACTTCCCATGTACAAATTGAACTTCATACAAACTAGATAATCAGATTGCAGAAAAAGAAAACAAAATAATTTATATAACACCAAAAACCCAAACAAACAATTACTTCCCATGTACAAATTGAACTTCATACAAACTAGATAATCAGATTGCAGAAAAAGAAAACAAAATAATTTATATAACACCAAAAACCCAAAGCATGCAGAGGATCATTTCATACCTTGTCTTTGGGGAAAAAACATAGAATCTTTGGAAAGGAAAATAGGAGAGATTAAAGAGTAAACCATGGAGAGTAGATTACCTGCAAAGATATCATTCAATTTTCACTGTCTCAAGCCAGCCCGGGCGGTGTGTAAGTGAGACTGTGAGACGGTTTAAATTCATTTCTTTAATTTTTTTCATAAAATATGGTATATATGGTAACATATAAAGAAGGCCAAAGCCTAAAGTAATAAAAATAGCGTAAGATAGACCCTCAGATTAATTTGCTTTATTATATCAATTAAGCCTAAAAGAGTTTCTTCTTCTAAATGATAGAGGCTCTAGTTGAGTAAAAAGAAAAGAAAGAAATACGATAAAATTGCTGTGGGACACATTAACGATAATGGGTCAACTTGGGTAGAGACAGAAGGGCTTCTTTAGTACTAAAGTTATCGATACACGTAAAGGGATTCAGATAAGGAGAAAAAACAGAGTAATAAAAGAAATGGTGAAATGAGTTCATAGATTTCATGGTAAACATTCCTCGAGCAATCTCTATGAGGAGCAATCATATTACTATTAATTAAAATAAATTGCAGTCGGCTTGATTGCTGGATAAATATCAGAGTGACAAAAGAGAATTGTTCTAATGAATATGAGAAAAAAAAACAGGGAGAGAAAAAGGTTGAGAATCTAACCTCAAAACATCTTGGAGCAGAGACACTGACTAAGAACTGAAGATACCGAGTTACAAAACTCAACGCCGCGAAGCGAATCGCGAAGGGCGAAGTCTCACAAATTGTACTTGTTCTCTCCTTTTTCTGCTCCCCACTTGGAACCAGAGATCTTATTGGGCGGACCGGACCGGTTTCGGGCCGGACTATACCGGTTTCAGATCATTTTTCGATTGAATCGGTCTTGACCGATTAAGAGATAGGCCCATCTTGGGCCGGTTCATATCAAACTTCATAAGAGACCAAGCCGATCCATTTAACTGACACGCTGGTTTTGGTTCTGGGCCAGTTCAATTCAAGGTTATTTTATTTTTTTATAAATTTATATATTAATTTTAATAAAAATAATAGATATTTTTTTATAAATAAATGATACATAAATGATAAATGTAATAAATGAAATGATAAGTTCAATATTTTAAACTAATTTCTTACTTTGTATAAATTTAATGAATAAATGATAAATATTTTAATATTTTACATGTAAAATGATAAGTTTTAATATTTTAAAATTGTTACTTTAATATAGATTATAATACTTGTAAAAAAATTTAATGAAATTAAAATTTTTTAACTTCAATTGATAAAATTAAAGCTTATAGAAGACTTATTTATTATATTTCTAATTTTTTAATTGCATTTTGACAAAAGTCTTGTTGAAGCTGTTGTAGTTGTATTTATTACAATTTCTATTTTTTTTTAATTTCATTTGATAAAAGTCTTGTTGAAGATGTTGGAGCGGTGGTGGCAGCAGATGATTCTGTTTGACCACCATGTGCAGCTGTTAGAGGAAGGTCCTTCTCTGCGTGAATATCGTGTTCGAATTTATTGAGAAATTCATTACCTAAATCGAAAATTTAAGTAAAATCGAAAGGATGAGAGACGAAACATGAGCAATGAAAATTTTTTATTTTTTATTTATTTTTAAATAAATATATTGAATTTTTAAAAGAAAGAAATGGAGGAATATATATTGTAACTAAACTGTGTAAAATTGTAAAAATGTCAAGGAATTAGAGAAAATTGAAAAGAATTTAAGATACTATTAGAGAATTAAAGAGAATGATGAAAGTGAATTTTGAATTTTAGACCGAATTTGAGTGAGAGAATAATATTAGAAATTTAGAATAAGAGAATATGAGAGAATAGAGAGAAATTGAGAGAGAAAGTGTGAAAAAAATAAGGGGTATTTATAGAAATTTTTAGAAAAAAAAAAGTAAATAAAAAAAATATAGTCATTCCAAATCACATAACTAATCCTATTCAAATCAGTCTTGGGCTTCACAAGTTGGGCTCGTACTAATTCTGATAAAATATTTTACGATTCAACCCAATTAGGTTATAGATCGAATCAAGCTGGACTCGGAATCGCTTTAAGCGATTTTGGTTATGGGCCAAGTCAGATTGATCCGATTCCGGATTAGTTTCAGGTTGGCCCAGCTTGATAAATTTACCTATTTAGAATCGATTTTGTAGATATGGATCAAAACTTTTTTATGCAAGTCCTTTTGAGTTTTTGATCTAATCTTATTGTGAATTTGAATGGTTTCAAATTCAGATATTTTTATATTTCAATATTTTTTATTCGGGTTTAAATAATATCAAATCAATTCTGAATCAAAACATGAGTGAATTGATTTCTACTCTGTTTGCTAACTTAGAGAATTTTCTACCTAGAAAACAATATCCTTTTCTTTTCGCCATCTTACTTGCGTTTTAACTTTAGGTAGCAGGATAGAGCTAAAGTCCTCCTCGTAGATTTTATGGATAATCTTATTACTTAAGTTCTTTTTTCGTTTCAACATTGTTTGTAGACATCTCTTCATGGAAACTGTCGAGTGACCTAAGGGAGAAATGGATTGCTACAAAATGGATTAGAGACCAAGAGCAAAATTTATAATGAAAGTTGTTGAAGAATTCACGGATTAAAAAATATATAGTCATTACACCATTAGTTCCAAACTATATAACTCATCCTAATCAAATCAGTCTTGAGCTTCACAAGTTGGGCTCGTACTAATTTTGATAAAATATTTTACGATTCAACCCAATTAGGTTATAGATCGAATCAAGTTGGACTCGGAATCGCTTTAAGCGATTTTGGTTATGGGCCAAGTCAGATTGATCCGATTCCGGATTAGTTCCAGGTTGGCCCAGCTTGATAAATTTACCTATTTAGAATCGATTTCGTAGATATGGTTCGAAACTTTTTTATGCAAGTCCTTTTGAGTTTTTGATCTAATCTTATTGTGAATTTGAATGGTTTTGAATTCAAATATTTTTATATTTCAATATTTTTTTATTCGGGTTTAAATAATATCGACTCAATTCTGAATCAAAACATGAGTGAATTGATTTCTACTCTGTTTGCTAACTTAGAGAATTTTCTACCTAGAAAACGATATCCTTTTCTTTTCGCCATCTTACTTGCGTTTTAACTTTAGGTAGCAGGATAGAGCTAAAGTCCTCCTCGTAGATTTTATGGATAATCTTATTACTTAAGTTCTTTTTTCGTTTCAACATTGTTTGTAGACATCTCTTCATGGAAACTGTCGAGTGACCTAAGGGAGAAATGGATTGCTACAAAATGGATTAGAGACCAAGAGCAAAATTTATAATGAAAGTTGTTGAAGAATTCACGGATTATCAATCTTACTTAGCACATTTGAAATGTTGTTTTAACATCATAAAGACTTTGTTTTGGAAAGGATAATTCTTTAAGAATTCACGCCCATTTTCAACTTCTTTCTTTTCTTATTGGATTTTATTGTAACATTAAAGAAAAAACATAAGAAAATGAATAGGGAGAAAACATAAAGAAAATGAGTAGAAGAAAATATAAAAAACTTGATAAATTAAAAAATAAAGGTATTTTGGATTTTTTAGGATTTGAAAATAATATATATCTAAAATGAGTAAAAAAAATATAATGAAAATTTTTTAAATGAAGTAAAACATAAGGGCATTTTGGACAATAATACATTGATTATAAAAACAAAGAAAATGAATATGAAACAATATAAAGAAAATTTGATAAATATGATAAATAAGGATCTTTTAGACATTTTATTAAGATTAAAAATAATAAAAAATGAGTAGAAAAAATTAAAAGAAAATTTCATAAATTAAGACATAAGGGTATTTTAGACATTTTCTATCTATTCTTTCTTAATTACTTGATGTTATTCTTGTTAACCAAACAAAAAAATAAACTCAGAATAATTATTTCATCCCACTGACCAAATGACAAAATACATGTTACACTCATATTTCTCCTTTCTTCCTGTTTCCACAGAATACATTTTTATTCTCTCTCTATTTTATTTCGCGAACCCAACTTGCTGAAGAGTTCAAGAAATATACCTCCATGGGTCGCGCCTAGTTTGAGATCCAAGATGGTTTTAAATATCGAGTCAAAGCAAGTGAATTGATGACAACGATGCAAACTGTGAGCCAATTAGTTCCAAAAATCCCCTTTATGTTATTTTTTTAGTTTTAACGTTTGATAACAATTATTAGTTGGAACACTTTGTTATTTTTTAAAGATTATTTCAAGTGCTATTTCACTACAGAAGAAGCATATCAAAATAGTATTACATTAATTTCACAACAAACATTTAAAAATACTTACATAGTTGACTTCTTTCTCTATAATTTGAAATGATTGAAATGGTGTGAATAAAGAATACTCAAATTAGTATTTCACTGGTTAGGTTTCTTTCTCTAACTTTATTTCTCTTTCATATGCTATATTTATGTGATTTTTCTTAATTTTTGTTGAAGTATCTTTTGCGTCTATAACATTGCACATTTATATACATTTTGTATTGAAAGTGATGCAAAGTAAAGTGTTAACAAATGCTAATCTTGATTATTTGTGGGAGTTGTTAAGCATTAAAGGTTCAAGCTATCTTGATTATGCACGAGAGTTGTTAAGCATTAGGGGTTCAAGCTATCTTGCTCGCTAGGATGTTAAAACATGTTGACTAAACTAACCTCTCAAACTGAGCATGTAAAAAGCCAACGTTGATACCCAATACCTCAAAATGATTCCCAAGCTGGTCTCATGTCGAAAAACCTATGGTCGGAGGTGTAAGACCTGTAAATTCCTATGTAATGTGTATGATTTCAAAATGCACAGATAAGTTGAATTACATATGAGCCAAAAGTAATGAATATTTTTAAGCTCTAAGTGTAAATGAAATGTAAAATGAGTATAGAAGTAAATGAATGAGAGTTTGACTTTGGAAATCGGGAAAAAACTACAGCTAAAATGCTGCAGAACACAGGGCAGATTGATCTCGTTTCAAAGGGAGATCGATCTCATTATCTTGAATTGCAATGCCAGGATATTCTACAAGAGGAAGATCGATCCCTCACTCAAGCAGATCGATCTCGATTTGTCTCGGTCAAGAGCAAATCGATCTCATCCCTTTGGCAGATCACTCTCCATAAGCCTCTGCTTGAATTAGATCGATCCCTTCTTAAGGCCAGATCGATCGCATGCTATAGGAAGATCGATCTCCTGCCTACAAATTGTCGAGATTTTGGAGGAGTTTAACCAAGGGGAGATCGATCTCCACCCTTTGGAGATCGATCTCATAATGTGAATTCTATAAAAAAGCTCGACAATCTATGTCTCCTTCCTCAGACATTCACAACTCTTCCATTTTTGACAAGAAAACTTAGTTTCTCACTCTAGAATACCACCATTTCCAAAGACATTTGAGAAAAATGTATTAGAGTAAAGTTGTTGCTTAAGAGGAGGAGAGCAATATAGTTGAAGATTAGAGGTTGGATCAAAGGGTTGAAGGAGAAAAGGAATCTCTCCTCACATTTGGCAAAAAGAAGAAAAATCAAGATAGGTAAGATTTCAATACACCAACTTCTAGTATGATAATATAAACATGTTGAGTTAATGTATTTTGAAATGACAAAACAAGTTTATTCAATAGTATTAAGATGATATAAAAACATGTTTAGAGGTTATCAGTATCAGAACTTAGAGTTCTGCTGATGAGAGATCGATCTGGATTATGAGAGATCGATCTCCTGGGTTTTTACTTGATGAGAGATCGATCTCATAAAGGTATGAGATCGATCTGCCAAGCCTTAAACCTTTACAAAGGGTTTTAGGTAGAGTGAGATCGATCTGCAAGGGTTAAGAAATCGATTTGGCTAAAGCTAGATTTGAGAGATCGATCTGGTCTAGGAAGAGATCGATCTCCCTTAAGAGCATAAGACTGTAGATCAATCTGGAAGATCGATCCACACTCAAACAGAGAACTTAAGAGATCGATCTGGTAAGGAAGAGATCGATCTCCTCAAAGTCAGAGAGCTAAGGAGATCGATCTGTGTTGTTGAGAGATCGATCTCCCCACTACGAGACTGCATGGCAGATCGATCTGTAGATCGATCTTGCCTCAAACAGAGAGATTAGGAGATCGATCTGCCTATTCGACAGATCGATCTCCCCCATTATTTTCAAACTAACAGATCGATCTGCTAACCTATGAGATCGATCTCCTTGTGTATTTGTGCTTCAATCTTGCAGGATTTATAACTAAGAGATCGATCTGGACAAGATGGAAGATCGATCTGGCACTCTACTGGAGGTACCCAACGGCTAGTTTCTGCAAATCTCAATGGGAAAAACAGCATTTAATGCTCCAACTACCAATCCTTCAGTATTTAACCAAGCATTGAAGACAAAGAGAAGAGAGAGACTATTACTGCACATTCCTAACACTCTCAAGCTTTTAATTCCTTCATTCCTTGTGTCTTCATAGCTCATTTATTGAGATTCATTGTATAAGCTTAAGTGCAGAAACTGTATTTTGTCCTACCCATTTTAAAGCTTCATTCTGTATTCATCCTTACCTTAAAAGAGAAGAGGATTGTTCCTCAGCGAAAGAAAATTATAACAAGGGTGAATACATTTCTGTACTGCTAAGGGTAGAGAGGTTATTCCTTAACCTGTAAAAGGAACATTGTAACTCTGTTGAAAGAGGGAAAGAAAGCACTTGACAAGAAGGTCAAGGAGAGAGGACGTAGGCAAGAGTTGGTCGAACCTCTATAAATGATTGTGTTTGTTTCTCTCTTCCCTATCTTGCATTAAATTGTTTAATTTTATTATATTGCTTACTTACATTTGCAAATTAAGATAGGATTAAATTAAAATTTGCTATCATCACTAGAAAACCGATTCACCCCCCTCTCGGTAGAGCCAACAATTGGTATCAGAGCTAGGACTCTTTAAACACATAGGAACAACTTCCTAAGAGTTAGAAACGATCAAATGGCTCATAACAATGTAGCTACTAGTTTGGTAGGAGAGGGGCACTCTACGGTTAGACCTCCAATGTTTAATGGAGAGCATTATGCATATTGGAAAACTAGGATGATGTTATTCATTCAAGCAAATGATTATGAAGTATGGAGGATCATAATAAAAGGACCACAAATCCCTACAAAGAGAATAGAGGGAAGAGATATCCCTAAAGAAGAAGATGAATGAGACTCAAATGATATTAAGTGTGCTCAGCTAAATGCCAAAGCTATGCACACATTATTTTGTGCCTTAGGTCCTAATGAATACAATAGAGTCTCCGGGTGCGATAATGCCAAACAAATTTGGGACAAATTAGCAATAACTCATGAGGGTACAACCCAAGTGAAGGAGACAAAAGTAGGTATGCTCACACATGATTATGAGCTTTTTAGGATGAAGGAAGGAGAATCAATTAGTGATATGTTCACTAGATTCACAGATGTAATTAATGGATTAAAGTCTTTAGGAAAAATATATTCTAATATTGAAATGGTAAAGAAAATTTTAAATAGCTTACCTAAATCATGGGAAGCTAAAGTGACTACAATTGAGGAATCTAAGGATCCTCATACATTGTCCTTAGATGAATTGATAGGATCTTTGCTCACTTATGAGATGAAACTTAGAAGAAATGAAGAGCCACCCAAGAAAGTGGGAGTTGCTCTAAAATCCACTGCTCAAGAGGAGATTAAAAATGAGAATGGCAGTGAAGAGGATCTTGATATGGCAATGTTTGCCAAAAGATTTAACAAGTTCATGAGGATGAGAGCTAGTAGTAGTAATAGGAGAAACAATAAGAGAGAACAAGAGGAAGTAGGTAGAAAAGACTCTATTGTGTGTTATGAATGTAAAAAACCAGGACACATAAAATTTAACTGCCCACTTCTTAAAAGGTCCAATGATAGGTTCCATAAAAAGAAGGCAATGGTGGCAACATGGAGCGACAGTGACTGCTCCGATGATGAATCAAATGAGGACATTGCCAACTTGTGCTTCATGGCTATTGAGGATGAAAAGGTAACTTCAAGCCTCAATGAATATTCTTTTGATGAATTGCAAGATGCATTTGATGATCTTGCATTAGAGTATGAATCTATGAGTATGAAATATAAAAAGATAATATCCAAATTGAGAAAAGAAAATGAGATATTGCAATTGGATAAATTAGAATGTGAAAAGAAACTAGAGATCTCAAATCTAGAAATTTGTGACCTTAAAGAGAAAAATAGCAATCTACATAATTCATTTAATAGGTTCCACATGGGTCAACAAAAGTTAGATAGCATGCTAGAGACCCAAAGGGCATTCTTTGACAAAAATGGCTTAGGATATAATGCACAAAGTAGGGAGACCCATCTTAAAAGTTTTATTGCTAGGAAGAGCATGAATATACTTGCAATTACTTGTTCATATTGTAATAGAAAGGGACATGCATCACATAATTGTAATATAAAAATGAGGAATCTTAAAGGAAAAATAGTAAAAAGGATATGGATTCCAAAAGAAGTAATTCACTCAAAGGATGTTAATGCATTAGCAAAATGGATCCCAATGGGATCAAGAATTGCATTCACTAACCTCAAAGGACCCAAGAAAATTTGGGTACCTAAGACTTGAGTTTGATTTTTTGTAGGTGATTGAGCATAGCCACAAAGCTAAAATAAAAGAAGCATGGTACTTAGATAGTGGATGCTCAAGGCACATGACGGGTGATAGAAGTCACTTCAATTCTTTCAAATCAAAAGTTGGTGGAGAAGTCACTTTTGGGGATAACTCTAAAGGCCAAGTTGAAGGAAGTGGCTCAATAGGTAATGATCACTTTTCTTTAGAAAAAGTATTACTTGTTAGGGGTCTAAAGCATAACTTACTAAGCATAAGTCAACTTTGTGACAAAGGTTACAAAGTAATTTTTGATTGCATGAAATGTAATGTTATAGATCATAAGTCAAATAAAGTTCTTTTTCTAGGTCATAGGCAAGGCAATATATATATTGTCTATCTTAATGAACTCAAAAATGAAAATATATGCTTAATGGTAGACAACAAAAAGGAATCTTGGTTATGGCATAGAAGACTAGGTCATGCTAGCATGAGTGTGCTATCTAAGTTAGCTAGAAAGGATCTAGTTATAGGTTTACCCAAGATATCCTTTGATCATGAAGAAGTATGTGAAGCTTGTGTTAAAGGAAAATATAAAAGGACAACATTTAAGCCTAAGAATATTGTATCCACCACTAGGCCTCTCCAATTACTTCACTTAGATTTATTTGGACCAACTAGAACAACTAGCCTAGGTGGAAAACACTATGGATTGTAATAGTTGATGATTACACTAGGTTCACTTGGGTGTTCTTTTTGAGAGTTAAAAATGAAGCCTTAGAGAAATTCATAGCTTACTCAAAGGTGACTCAAAATGAAAAAGGATATACAATAACAAGTATTAGAAGTGATCATGGCAAAGAATTTGAAAATATAGGATTTGATGAGTATTGCAATGATCAAGGAATTAGCCATAATTTTTCAGCCCCTAGGACACCACAACAAAATGGTGTAGTTGAGAGAAGAAATAGAACATTGGAAGAGATGGCTAGAACCATGTTATGTGAGAATAACTTACCAAAGTATTTTTGGGCTGAAGCTATAAACACATCATGTTATATAATCAATAGAGCCATGATAAGACCCATGCTAAAGAAAACTCCTTATGAGCTCTACAAAGGTAAGAAGCCTAACATTAGTTACTTCCATCCTTTTGGCTGCAAATGCTTTTTTCTAAATAATGGGAAAGATAATTTAGGAAAATTTGATGCCAAGAGTGATGAGAGAATATTCCTAGGATACTCATTGAATTCAAAGGCTTATAGAATTTATAACAAAAGAACATTAATGGTTGAAGAGTCTATTCATGTTATATTTGATGAGTCAAATAATATATCTAAAGATTCAACCAATGATGAGAATATTGGAATATTTGATGAAAACTTAGAAGATGACTTTCTAGAAAAGCTTGACTTGAATAAAGAAGATGAAGAAGAGATGGAGATATTAGAAAGAGAACCTAGAGCACTAAGAGAGTTAGGATATGTAAAAGATTGTGAAATAGTGGGAGATCCAACTCTTGGAGTTAGAACTAGATCATCTCTAAGGAATATGTGCCAATATATAGCCTTTGTATCTCAAATAGAGCCTAGGAATGTCAATGAAGTCTTAGATGACAATAATTGGTTCCTAGCAATGCAAGAAGAGTTAAATCAATTTGAGAGAAGCAAAGTATGGAAACTAGTTCCTAGACCTAGTGATCACTCTATAATTGGAACTAAATGGATATTCAAGAACAAGATGGATGAAAATAGTGTGATCATAAGGAATAAGGCTAGGCTAGTTGCTCAAGGCTATAGACAAGAGGAAGGCATAGACTATGATGAAACATATGCACCGGTAGCTAGATTAGAGGCAATAAGAATGTTACTTGCCTTTGCATGTTATAAAAACTTCAAGTTATATCAAATGGCTGTAAAGAGTGCATTCTTAAATGGTTTCATTAATGAAGAAGTCTATGTTGAGCAACCTCCCGGATTTGAAAATCATGAATTTCCTGAACACGTTTTCAAATTATCTAAGGCACTTTATGGGTTAAAACAAGCTCCTAGAGCTTGGTATGAAAGGTTGTCAAAATTCTTAATAGAAAAGGGATTTTCAAGAGGAAAAGTGGATACCACCTTATTCATTAAGAATAAAAATAAGGATTTACTAGTTGTACAAGTGTATGTAGATGATATTATTTTTGGTTCAACTAATGAGTCTTTATGCCAAGAGTTTGCTAAGATCATGCAAGGAGAATTTGAGATGAGCATGATGGGAGAACTCACATTCTTCTTGGGACTTCAAGTGAAGCAAACAAAGGATGGAACCTTCATCAATCAAGCAAAGTATACCAAGGACTTGCTCAAGCGATTTGGAATGGACAATTGCAAACCTCAAGCCACTCCAATGGGCACCAACATCAAGCTTGATAAAGATGAAAGAGGTAAGTGTGTAGACACTAAACTCTATAGGTCTATGATAGGCTCATTGCTTTATTTAACTGCAAGTAGACCAGATATTTTGTATAGTGTATGCCTTTGTGCTAGATTTCAATCCTCTCATAGGGAATCACATTTATTGGCAACTAAGAGGATCTTTAGATACCTCAAAGACACTCCCTCATTAGGACTTTGGTACCCCAAGGACTCCACCTTTGCCCTTCATGCATATTCAGATGCTGATTTTGGAGGATGCAAAATAGATAGGAAAAGTACTTCAGGTACTTGCCAATTCTTAGGAAATAGGTTAATTTCTTGGTTCTCTAAGAAACAAAACAGTGTGGCTCAGTCCACAACTGAAGCTGAATATATAGCAGCTGGTAGTTGTAGTGCTCAAGTGTTGTGGATTAAACAACAAATGAGAGATTATGGTATTGACATGAAGCAAGTCTCTATTAAATGTGATAATACCAGTGCCATTAATCTATCTAAATATCCTATCCAACACTCCAGAACCAAGCACATAGAAATTAGACATCACTTCCTTAGAGACCATGTACAAAAAGGGGATATAATTTTAGAGTACATTGACACTCTACATCAAATAGCTGATATATTCACTAAACCCCTTGATAGAGATAGGTTTTGTATCCTTAGAGGTGAATTAGGACTCATGAATATCCCTTAAGACTTTTGTGTTTCAAAAATCTTAGTTTCAAGTTGATTTTAAAAGAGTTTTTGCAAAGATTCTCTAGCAATGAGGATGAGAGATCGATCTCCTTGCAATATAGATCGATCTCCACACTTCCAACAAGCCTAAATCATCAAGGTTAAGCTAAGCAGATCGATCTTCTAACCATAAGATCGATCTCCTTACGTCTCTGTTAAAAGGCAGATCGATCTGTCCACACGAAAGATCGATCTCTTCAAAGCTTTTGCATTCTGAAGATCGATCCATGCATTTGGCAGATCGATCTCTCTAAGCCTCGGTTAAACTGCAGATCGATCTGTGCATGTAACAGATCGATCTCCTTAAGCCTCTGTTTGCGAACAGATCGATCTGTTCATGCGACAGATCGATATCCCTTGGCTTCTGAAAATGACAGATCGATCTGTCGCCTCGACAGATCGATCTCCTGTGCCCTGGAGTATAAAAACTCGCGAAAATTTCCCAAATTTCACAAAACCCAATCTTCAAATTTCGAAATTCCCTCGCATCTCCTCATTCGATTCCTCCTCAGATCGATCTCCGTACGGTCCTCCTTGCATCTCCGTGTCATTTTTCGGTATTGTAACTAACATTTCTTATTTTTTTCTCAAAAATTTTCTTAGAATTGTGTTCATTGTCTTTCTAGGGCAAAACTAGTTACTGTTTCATTGATTTTTTCAATTGTGAATCTAGCTAGCACATCTCTCGAGTCTAAAATCATGCCTAGGCTTAAGAAAGTAGGAAATAAACCTCCTAGAACCAATGTAGAGGCTGGTTCATCCTCCCAACCCATTCCTCCACCTTCCATCGCTTCCTTCAATAGGTGTTTTAAAACACCTGCAAAAAGGAAGCGATACGAAGAGTACTTCTCAACCATGCCAATTAAGCATTGGCGGACTATAGATTTTTCTTTCCTTAATCGCATTGATTTTCCATACGTGTCAAAATTTGAGGAATTTGGTTGGATGTCTTTTTTGAAAATAAACACTCCCGTACCTCCAAATCTCGTTCGTGCATTCTTTTCCAATGCCGAACTCAATTACGATCCCATTGATTCCTGTCAAATCCTTGGTTTCACAACGTTTGTCATGGGACGATCAATTGCCGTAACCCCTGAAATTTTAGCCCAAGCCTTCGACATACGTGATGAAGGTTTGACAAACGAAGATGAAGAGGTTCCCTTGGAGTTTGATATTCCCGGGGATAAGGCAAGTGAACTTCCGATGCATCCCCGGCTACTCCATCTCATCATCTCGTGGAACCTTCGTCCGTTTGGTACTCGACACTCAACTATTCGGAGGCTAGATAGGTTTTGGATTCATCATATCCATACCACCAGTCAAAAACCCAACCTAGTTCACTTCATCTTCCAAGACTGGTTAAAAATAGTCCGAGGCCAAGCGACAACGATAGTGTTTCCTCAATCGTTGGCATACTTTCTTCAACGCCGCAAGATAGACAGCAGTTGCGAAACCGAAGAACTGCCCTCTCCCAAAAGCGTCCTCAACATCGGGACCCTCCATCACATGGGATACTACAAAGATATCAGAGGCAATTGGAAGAAAAAGAGGGAACAGCAGCCTGCTGAAGCCATGGAGGAAGACCCCTCCGATGAGCCGTGAACCCACCTGCTGCACCAGCTCCGGGACCGTCATCCTTGACTGCTCTGACCACTGCATCGACGTCCTCACCTGCTGGCTTGGAGATTCTCATGAAGATGATGAGTGATCTCAATCAAAAGATCGATGAAGGCTTTGCCTCTTTGAACCGAAGAGTGGATGCAATTCATGAGGCTCAGGAGGCGATATTTGATGAACTTCAAGTCACGCGTGTTCATGTTGAGGATCTCATGGATCGCGTTCCTCCCCCACCATAGGCCTTAGTTGTTCGATTTAGTGTAGTTATATCATTTTAAGATACTTGATATTATTTGTGATGAATTTGCTTGAATGAAATGTCGTTTGACTTGTTATTGGTTATGTTAATGAAAATGTTCATTTTGAAATGCCATGAGTATTCTCTTTTCGTATTATTGATATGACAAAAAGGGGGAGAAGAAAACATGTGTGGTTGTGGTAAACGTTTAAAAGAATGATTAAATTGAGGGGGAGTTAAGTCAGTAACAAAATCAAAAGCTCACAAAAAGGGGAGCTCACAAAAAGGGGGAGTTTTTGCAAATTCACTAAACATGTTTGTTTGAATAAGTTTTGTCATATCAAAAAGGGGGAGATTGTTGAGTTAATGTATTTTGAAATGACAAAACAAGTTAATTCAATAGTATTAAGATGATATAAAAACATGTTTAGAGGTTATCAGTACCAGAACTTAGAGTTCTGCTGATGAGAGATCGATCTGGATTATGAGAGATCGATCTCCTGGGTTTTTACTTGATGAGAGATCGATCTCATGAAGGTATGAGATCGATCTGCTAAGCCTTAAACCTTTACAAAGGGTTTTAGGTAGAGTGAGATCGATCTGCAAGGGTTAAGAAATCGATCTGGCTAAAGCTAGAGTTGAGAGATCGATCTGGTCTAGGAAGAGATCCATCTCCCTTAAGAGCATAAGACTGTAGATCAATCTGGAAGATCGATCCACACTCAAACAGAGAACTTAAGAGATCGATCTGGTAAGGAAGAGATCGATCTCCTCAAAGTCAGAGAGCTAAGGAGATCGATCTGTGTTGTTGAGAGATCGATCTCCCCACTACGAGACTGCATGGCAGATCGATCTGTAGATCGATCTTGCCTCAAATAGAGAGATTAGGAGATCGATCTGCCTATTCGACAGATCGATCTCCCCCATTATTTTCAAACTAACAGATTGATCTGCTAACCTATGAGATCGATCTCCTTGTGTATTTGTGCTTCAATCTTGCAGGATTTATAACTAAGAGATCGATCTGGCCAAGATGGAAGATCGATCTGGCACTCTACTGAAGGTACCCAACGGCTAGTTTCTGCAAATCTCAACGGGAAAAACAGCATTTAATGCTCCAACTACCAATCCTTCAGTATTTAACCAAGCATTGAAGACAAAGAGAAGAGAGAGACTATTGCTGCACATTCCTAACACTCTCAAGCTTTTAATTCCTTCATTCCTTGTGTCTTCATAGCTCATTTATTGAGATTCATTGTATAAGCTTAAGTGCAGAAACTGTATTTTGTCCTACCCATTTTAAAGCTTCATTCTGTATTCATCCTTACCTTAAAAGAGAAGAGGATTGTTCCTCAGTGAGAGAAAATTGTAACAAGGGTGAATACATTTCTGTATTGCTAAGGGTAGAGAGGTTATTCCTTAACCTGTAAAAGGAACATTGTAACTCTGTTGAAAGAGGGAAAGAAAGCACTTGACAAGAAGGTCAAGGAGAGAGGACGTAGGAAAGAGTTGGCCGAACCTCTATAAACGATTGTGTTTGTTTCTCTCTTCCCTATCTTGCATTAAATTGTTTAATTTTATTATATTGCTTACTTACATTTGCAAATTAAGATAGGATTAAATTAAAATTTGCTATCATCACTAGAAAACCGATTCACCCCCCTCTCGGTAGAGCCAACAAAACATTTAGATGAGTTGATTTGGTATATAAATTATTGGCATAAATGCTCAAAATACATGCTTAAGTAACTATGACCTAGAATGAGCTTAGAGAGAGAAAGTTGAAATGACATGAAGCTAATGATGATTTGAGTATGTAAAGATGTTAATAAGCATGTATAAATGATTTCAAAATACCTTTGTGGAGTCCAAATGTTGGATTAGATGATGATTGAAAATGGGTATAGGAAGTGTTCGATAAAATGTCATAGAGAATGAAAATGGATTAAACTAAGACTAATGGATGCTTATTTGATACTGAAGGAACTCGGTTTATAACCAGATAAGTGGAAATCCAAGAAAAAAATAGAGAAAGTAATCGAGTAAGGGTCCGAGTGACCCTAGTTTAGAGTTGAATGAGTAGAAGTGTGAAGTAGTAGTATAATGAGTAATCATTGATGTTTTGACGTTATTTGGACAGCTCAAAAATTTGACTCGTGAGTCGGAGCTAGTCCGTGAGACGGGAGTATTGAACCACCCAAGGTGCAAGAGGTAAGGGATGCAACCTTTTGTGCATATGTATTTCCTTACTGATGAAAATGCTTTGGTAGCATAAAATGAGTTTACAAATGAGCATACTGATTGAAAAAAATTTTTGATTTGAGATTTATCACTTGAGTGCATGTTTTATCGGTTTGACCTCGGTTTTGTGTTTTGAGTTATTTATAAACAAATATATTTTTTTACTTATAAGAGATTTATAACAAAACTATTATGAACTCTACGTGAAGGCGAAACTATTTTCTACATAATAATGGCATGTGATTTTTGAGACTAAAGGCTTGTAATGAAACTTACACTTCGATTGACATCGAGGCTTTGCTAAGGCCGGGTCCTACCATGCCTCCGTTTTGGTAACGTGAGATGTCTTCGTTTTGGTAACGAGAGATGCCTCTGTCTGGGTAACGAGAGATGCCCTCATTGAGGATGATGTGATGTTATGGTTTCATTCATGACTTTTACACTATGCCTAGTCTCCATAATTATTTTGAGATATGACGTATTTGTGAAATGAGATAAAGATTACAAACTGTGATTTTAATCACGTATTTGTAATCATGTGAATTATGTCATTATTATACTTATACTTTAATGATGATTTTTAAAGCTCATATGCATTCCTTACTGAGCGAAGTTGAAAGCTCACCCCCTCTTTTCCTCCCCCCACAGATTACTTACAGCGAGTGTTGGTACCTGCGGCGTACGTGACATAGATTGGTGGACGAGACTCTCCCCAGCCTATTGCTTGTACACACGAGAGATATAATTCAATTCATTTTGTAACCCAGACAATTATATAATACAAACACTTATATTTGAGTAATATTGGGATGTAGTCATATCGACATTAGTAAATGAATGAAGAAGTAGACTTCTTTTGATGCCATGATATTTATTTAAATAAATGTGGATGTGAGGAGATCCTTACAATATCGATTGACAAGATAGGAGAAGTTAACTGACACTGTACAAGAATGCAACCTGAGTAGGACGTTAATCTAAGAAAAATTTTAAATTAGCCCTATTTTTTGCGCTTTCAAACTGTCACAGATTTGGTGGTATCAGAGCAGAGGTTGCCTAGTACTGTCAGTGAAAATAGATAGCATCCCAAGTGTCTGTAATTGTCTGGTAATGAATTAAATTTAACGGGTAACATTGTAACCGATGTTTGATGTGTAAGCGTAGGTATGTAAAAGATAAATTATGAGGGGAAGACGAGGTCGTCTCCGGAGGCAGGACCTCCACCACCTGAACCACAGTCAGAGAGTCCTGACTCTCGAATTAATCGGCTTGAGCAGGACGTACGATAGGATTTGAGCAGATGACGGCGTTATTTGCGTAACATTTCGAGGCTAATGCCTCATGTACCACGCCTACACCAGCTCCTACACCACCACAAGATCCGCCCCCACCTCCTATACAGACTGACTCAGTGCCACCTGTCGTTAAGCTTTCGGCACAAACCAGGCCTGATAATGGAGGTAAGGGCCGGTTGAAGGACTTCCTTAACATGAATTCGCTGCATTTAAAGAGGTGAAGGGTCCAGTAGAGGCGGATGAGTAGTTGACCGAGATGAGGGTCATTTTTTACTTTTTAGGATGCACTGATGCGAAGAGGGTTAGTATGGGTACCTACATGCTTAAGGAACAAGCGCGATGTTAGTGGAATACACCAAGAGTATATTAGCTGTCATCCATCTAGTGATCAGCTGGGGGATTTTTCAATTGACTTTCAAAACCTAATACATCCATCGCCATGCCCAGAGAAAGAAGCAAGCAGAATTTCTTAATCTAGTACAAGGCAGCATGACAGTCGATGAATATGAGAATCGATTCATTGCTTTGCTAAGATATGATCTGGAGACTATCAAGAATGAGGAGCATCGGACAGAGAGCTTTGTTTATGGGCTGAGACCAACCATTCGTGATAGACTGATGAGGCTCTACATTACGGAGTTTAATGATGCTCGAAGACAGGCACAGAAAGTTGAGAGGGACTAGAGTTGATACAGTCCCAGTCTGAGTCCCGGGTGATAATCAGGGATAAGGTTAAGAGACCTGCAGCTTCCCACACCGACTTCAAGAGGGGTTCTTTTAAGAGACAAATGGTCAAGAGACCTAAAGGGAGATTTGATAGACCCAGAGTTCCTCCCATTACTATGGAGATCCCTCGAGGTGTCAGACCCAACACTAAGATCTACAGAGACTATGGTCGGTCGCATGAGGGTGCTTATTTTCGGGTACTACGAGGATGTTTCAGGTGCAGGGACATGGGTTATAGGGTGAATGATTGCCCACAACCATAGAGACCACATCCTCAAGAGCCTCCTCGACAACAGCCTCAAAGGGTGATTCCCCAGAGACGGGACACAACTGCTGGTAAAGAAAAGAAGTCTGTCACTGAGGGGTATGTATTTGCTTTGGATAAAGAGACTGCAGACACTTCGTCCGAGGCTATACGAGGTACACTTCTTGTCTGTAATCATGAGGCTCATGTGTTGTTTGACCCAGGGTCCATGCATTCCTTTGTTTCTGTACACTTTGCATGTAAATTAAATTCAGAGCTTGAACCCCAAGCTCATATTTTACATGTAAGTACACCCATGCGTGAGTCGTAGAGGACTGATATGGTATGTAGAAGGTGTGAGATTAAGGTGTGAGATAAAGTGATGTTAGTAGATCTAGCTTTACTAAATATGTGTGGTTTTGATGTGATTCTAGGTATGGATTGGTTACGGCCAATCGCGTGAATCTAGATTGCTACACTAAGACTATAACTTTCTCCCTACCTGAAAAATTTAGTGTATGTTTGAATGTTAAGGAATGAAAATGTGCGAAGATTATTGTGAGAAGTCTTATGAATATGATTATAATTTCTTAAAAACACTGATTAGATTATTGATGTGAAGGTTACATCGCACTCATCTCTGACATCAGTCAGGAACTTCCAAGGATAGAGGACATACCGGTACTATGCGAGTTTTTGGATGTGTTCCCAGATGAGTTATGGGTTTACCACAGGAAAGAGAGCTAGAGTTCACTATCGATCTAGTGTTAGATACCCAACCAATCTTTAAGCCTCCCTATAGGATGGCGATGGTTGAATTGGAAGAGTTAAAGAAACAGTTGTAAGAGCTGCTTGACCAGGGTTTTATTAGACCCAGTGTGTCACCATGGGGAGTTTCGATTTCGTTTGTGAGAAAAAAGGATGGTAGCCTCAGGTTGTGCATAGATTACAGACTACTGAATAAGGCTACAGTGAAGAACAAATACCCCCTACCAATGATTGACGATTTGTTTGATCAGCTGAGAGGGGCTTTTGTCTTTTTCAAGATTGACTTAAGATCGGGCTATCACCAGTTACGGATAAAAAAAGAGGATATTCTGAAAACCGTCTTCAAAACTAGATATGGCCACTACGAGTTCTTGGTGATGCCCTTTGGCTTGACGAATGCCCATGCTGCCTTCATGAGTTTGATGAACGGGGTATTTCAAGACTATCTAGATCAGTTTGTGATAGTCTTCATTGATGATGTTCTTATATATTCTAAGTCCCAAGAGGAACACACACAGCATTTGAGGATTGTGCTTCAGATACTTCGAGACAAACAGTTGTATGGAAAGCTCAGTAAAAATGAGCTTTGGTTGGATCGGATAGCTTTCCTTAGTCACATTGTATTTAGGGACGAAGTGTCAGTTGATCCGTCCAAGGTAGAAGCTGTACTTAATTAGGAAAGGCTGAGGACAGTTAAAGAGATTCAGAGTTTTTTGGGACTTGCAAGATATTACAGGAGGTTTGTTGAGCGATTCTCTAAGATAGCAGCTCCTCTGACTAAGCTTACACGCAAGGACGTTCCGTTTATATGGTCAGATCAAGGTGAGCGAAGTTTCCAAGAGCTTAAACGGCGATTAACCACAGCATCCATTTTAACGATTTCGAGTGGATCTAGAGGCTTCCAGTGTATAGTGATGTTTCACATTTGGGTTTGGGGTGCGTGCTCATGCAGCATGGAAGAGTAGTCGCTTACGGATCACGATAACTGAAGGACCATGAGCGAAACTACCCCACGCACGATATGGAGTTAGCCGTAGTGGTGTTTGCATTGAAAATATGGCGGCATTACTTGTATGGGGAAAGATTTCAGATTTTCACTGACTATAAAAGTCTGAAGTATATCTTCGACCAAAAGGAGCTTAATATGAGACAAAGACGATGGATGGAGCTCCTTAAAGACTATAACTATGAGATTATGTATCATCTGGGGAATGCGAACATAGTTGTGGATGCCCTGAGCAGAAAAGCATGGTTTCTACTATGATGATAAGGGAATGAGATCTATTGGAACAGTTCATCGGACTCAGGATAAGGGTTGAGGAAGCAGAGGTCAGATTTATGTCTAGCCTACAGATAGAGCCCAGTATTTTGAATCGGATTAAAACTGGACAGAGAAGTGATCAGAAGCTATTGGATTTGGTTAGCCAAGCAGAAAAGACTCTGCAGTCAGATTTTACGGTCAGTAATGATGGATTGTTAAGGTTTAAGGCCCGTATTTGTGTCCCAAGCAATGATACCTTGAAGTAACAAATTTTGAGGGAGTCTCATTGTTCTCGTTACACCATGCACCCAGGTAGTACCAAGATGTATCAGGATTTGCGTAAGGTGTACTAGTTGGGCGGTATGAAATGCAAAGTGACAGAATTTGTGACCAAGTGTTTGGTGTGTCAACAGGTAAAAGCTGAGCATCAAAAGCCCGAAGGATTATTTATGTCCCTATCGGTGCCTAAGTGGAAATGGGAGCATATCACCATAGACTTCATCATGGGATTACCGAGAACCCGGAGAGGTAGTGATGCAATCTAGGTAGTAGTAGACAGATTAACCAAGAGTGCCTACTTCCTTGCCATCAAGAGTACAGATACCTTGAGTGCCTTAGCTGAGCTATATGTTAGAGAGATAGCTAGACTGCATGGAGCCCAGTGAGTATAATATCTGATAGAGATTTCAGGTTTACCTCCAGATTTTGAGCTCATTTGCAGGAAGTCATGGGATCTCGGTTGAATTTTAGTACCTCCTATCATCCTCAAACTGATGGTCAATCCGAGCGGACTATACAGACCTTGGAGGATATGTTACAGGCGTGTACGATGGACTTTAAGGGATCATGGGATGATCACCTGCACCTTACTGAGTTTGCGTACAATAATAGCTATCATGCGAGTATTGGTATGGAACCTTATGAGGCTCTGTATGGTAGGAGGTGTAGATCCCCTATAGCTTTTGGAGAGGTGGGTGATAGGTAAGTAATTGCTATTGACCTTGTTGAGTATGCAGTTCAGAACCTACAAATTATTTGTGATAGATTACAAGCTGCTTAGAGTCGACAGAAGAGTTACGCTAATGTGCGTAGATGACCACTTGAGTTTCAAACTGGAGATTTTGTGTTCCTTAAAGTGTCTCCAAGTACAGGTATCATGCATTTTGGGAAGAAGGAGAAGTTGAGTCCCCGTTTTATTGGTCCGTTTAAGGTATTAGAGAGAGTGGGAGATGTCGCCTGCCGGTTAGCTTTGCCCTCACAGCTCTTCGTGATTCATAATGTCTTCTACGTCTCGATATTGAGGAAGTATAATCTGGATCCCTCCCATGTCATCGAGTATGAAGTATTAGACATCTAGGGAGAGATGAGCTATGTAGAAGAACCTGTCCGAATCCTCGACAAGAGAGAAAAGATACTTCGGACAAAGAGAATTCCACTGGTAAAGGTTCTCTGAAAACACCACTCAACAGAAGAGGCAACTTAGGAACTCGAGAGCTTAATGACAGAGAAGTACCCCGACTTTTTGACGAATGACTTGATTCAAATTTGGAGGATTAAATTTCTTTAAGGAGGGGAGGAATGTAAGACTTATAAATTCCTATGTAATGTGTATGATTTCAGAATGCACAGACAAGTTGCATTACATATGAGCCACAAATAATGAATGTTTTTAAGCTTTAAGTGTGAATGAAATGTAAAATGAGTATAGAAGTAAATGAATGGGAGCTTGACTTTGGAAATCGAGAAAAAACTGCAATTGGAATGCTGCAGAACACAGGGCAGATCGATCTCATTGTCTTGAATTGCAACACCAGGATATTCTGTAAGAGGGAGATCGATCCCTCACTCAAGCAGATCGATCTCGATTTGTCTCGGTCAGGAGCAGATCGATCCCATCCCTCTAGCAGATAGCTCTCCATAAGCCTCTGCATGAACCAGATCGATCCCTTCTTAAGGCCAGATCGATCTCATGTTATAGGAAGATCGATCTCTTGCCTGTAAATTATCGAGATTTTGGAGGAGTTTAAGTAAGGGGAGATCGATCTCCACCCCTTGGAGATCGATCTCATAATGTGAATTCTATAAAAAAAAAAGCTCGACAATCTGTGTCTCCTTCCTCAGACATTCACAACTCTTCCATTTTTGACATGAAAACCTAGTTTCTCATTCTAGAATACCACCATTTCCAAATACATTTGAGAAAAATGTATTAGAGCAAAGTTGTTGCTTAAGAGGAGGAGAGCAATATAGTTGAAGATTAGAGGTTGGATCAAAGGGTTGAAGGAGATCTATCCTCACATTTGGCAAAAAAGAGGAAAATCAAGATAGGTAAGATTTCAATGCACCAACTTCTAGTATGATAATATAAACATTTAGATGAGTTGATTTGGTATATACATTGTTAGCTTGAATGCTCAAAATACATGCTTAAGTAACTATGACCTAGAATGAGCTTAGAGAGAGAAAGTTGAAATGACATGAAATTAATGATGATTTGAGTATGTAAAGATGTTGATAAGTATGTATAGATGATTTCAAAATGTGATGCCCCGGAAACGCGAAAAAAAATGGGCTATTTTTTTTTTATATCCTTTACTTAAGTTGTATTCCTATCAATGCCAATTTCTTTATCTTTCGTTACTGTACCGAGACGCAGTTTATAATCGTAACCAGTCGAATTCAATAACTTTTCCTCTACTTGTCAGTACGTCTATTCTCATTCCCACACTTTATATATCTAGAATATACAGTAAGGTTTAAACTGCGTTACTACTACTTTAGTTACATTCATATTTCTTACTTTACATCCCAAAACATTATTACAACATTGTCTATGCTTTACAGGAAGTCTGGTAGGTAAAGTAAAATATACCTTACTAGTACTGAGGATAGCCTGGAAGGGCTGAGTCCGCCTATCCACGACTATTGTACGGCAAGTAAGGATGACAATTTACTTAAGCAAATCTGTGAGGTAAAAATAAAGGGGTGAGCTCTTTAAGCCCAGTAAGACATGCATTTAAGGCAGTCTTAGCATTAAAACATGTAAATGTAAAATGTTGTGATATAACTTTATAAAATATCATGCACGTGAATATTAACCGAAACATATTTAGTTTCGAAAGACAAGTCAAAGTACTTGTGATATCATAACTGGTAGCATGTAATTTATAAATCATGCATCTTATAAAACACGTAGCATGTAAATCATGTAACAAATATCCCGTAGGAAATCATTCACATAACATATATCACGTAGCTCGTTTAAAGAGCAAATCAAGTCAGAGTACATAATATTTAAATCATAAAATTTAGTACTCTTTTCTTTCAAATAATATTGATTCTTTTGATGGAGACTAGGCAGCATTTTCATTACGACAAGAGTCGTATTCATGTATGCATTTCACATAGGAAATTTACATAGATGCTTCACTTATACTTAATACCGATGGCCATGGTAAGGGACTGTAGACTGGATCAGGGTCTTACAGAGCCCCTCGCCACTATACATATATTTCCTTTAACGGAGAGTGGCATAAACATCACACCGAGTGATACAAATATCCGACATAGTTCAACATGCACCACAAGGGACTAAACGTACACCAAGTGGTATGAGGCATGTTCCACGACGGTCCAGACCCCACACGGCAATTTAAGATAGCTCTCATAGCTTACATATAGCCTTAGTCTCAAAACATTTCTTTGAAATTATTTCTCGAGTCCGTTCACCCATAAACTTTTAAATCATTTCTCGGGTCCGTACACCCATAAATTCATAGAAATCATATTTTTAATCATATTTCGGGTCTGTTCACCCGTAAATTTGTAGAAATAATGATTTAATTATATTTCGGGTCCGTTCACCTGTAAACTTGTAGAAATCATATTTTTAATCATAATTCGGGTCCTTTCACCCGTAACTTGTAGAAATAATGAATTTTCATTTTCACATAACAAATTTCATTTAAAAACATTTCACAGATATCAAAAGTATATTTTGAAGAGCTCGAAAAATAGGGTTTTTCTTTCGATTTTCTCGATTTTCGAGTGCATAGTAATTTTTCCAAGTTCGGAGTTATTATTCGTAAAAACTAACATGTTCAACACATTTTTAAGCTGAAGTAAGGTATTTGAATACCAATACTACTTTAAATCACATCCCTTACCTCGTAGATCGTAGGGCAGCGCAAACTTGTCGGGTCTCGGGATTGCCTCGATTTGCGTGTCAAATTCTCGAACTGCCCAAAACGATATTATTCATCATATATTGATCAATTTCATCTTAACATACTCAATTTTAATTTATCTTCTCGAAGTTTGACCAATTTTGACTTTTCGGTCAACTTTTTCAGTTTATCGGTTTTACCGATTTAGTGCCATTTTTCGCAAATTTCGTTATTCTAATTTCTCATTTCATTACTTCATTAACCTTATGACTCATTCAAGTTCATAAATCAAGCTAGTCATTTTGTAAAATTTTCAATTCTTTCATTTTTCGGTTTTACAATGAGTCAAACTATAAATCGGGCTTTCTCGGTATAAATTTAACCGTTAATAACCTTAGATCCATCAAATTTTTCACATAAACACATCAACACCTTGCTGTCCAGATCTCAAATCATTCTTAGAAGTTAAATCATCCAAGTCCACTTAACTAAAAATCTTTCAACAACACCAAATAACAACATATATAAACTTCATCGTCATCCATCAACTTTACCTCGAGTTTGACCCAGGTTGACCACGTTTTTGATTCTTCAAATTGATCCTCAACTGTTATTTAACATGTATATATCTTAGAATCATCAAAAACTACAAGAAAACTCAGCCAAAGAATCCAAAAATTCCAAGTTCTTCACTTACCAAAAACAGGGCAGATTCATCGACTGTTTTTGTTTTGCGTTTTTCACCTAGTAAATGATCTTCTTTGTGGCTGAATTTTTTATATGTTATATAGGGATGTATGAGGAAGATTTTATCCTTCTTGGCCGAGACCTGAATCTGACCGTAAGGTGGCCGGAAAAATCACGCACTGAGGGCAAACAGAGAACGCCTGCGGGAAGAAAGGGAGGGGGATATATCTCGGCCTAGAAGTCCTTTGGGGTTGATTTTTATGCCCACTGAAATATCATTAAGTCTACTTTCAGACTTGAAAAACTTGGCTCGAATTGAATACCGGAAGGTCTTCAAATTTGACAAACATATTGGCTGGGTCGGGAGGCTGAAGGGGACAGATTTCTGTCCTCTTCTAGAAGAATTTAAGAAAAATTATTCTAGTCCAATTTTCTCCAAATTTCCACTTTTCAAGTGTTATACTATGTCTCTAGTATGTTTCATAAGGATTTTAGGGTCACTTGTTTAAGAAAAATTACCCGATTGAACCCATTTTGCGCGATTTGGTCAATACCGAGCAAAATGACTTAAAGTTTTCAATTTAGCTTAAAAATTAATTCGATCCCCAAAACCTCCATATTTCCACTTGATTTTGATTTTCTCAAGTAAATTTCATCTTATATTAATTTTCTATGGCCTCGGAATAATTTTTGAGAATTTTTAGAATTTATTCCGGATTTATTCTCTTTTTCGAGCCCATTTGCTCGATTTAGTGCAAAACCTGAACCTTACTAACTTTTTTTCACTTTTAATTCCTTAGTTTTCATTTCTAAACATCAATTCATACTCAAACATGTAATTCTTAAGAAATTCTCGGGCTTAAAGCCTTACCTCGGTTTAAGTGCCAGTGGGCCCCACGTAACTAACCCGAGTGTTTTGGTGGTTTCAGGCCTGCATAATATTATTCTGAGTTCTCAATTACTTATTAGTTTACCAAATAAGAACTAAAGTGAGAAATATTTGGGTTTCACACAAAATACCTTTGTGGAGTCCAAACGTTGGATTAGATGATGATTGAAAATGGGCATAGGAAATGTTCGATAAAATGCCATATAGAATGAAAATGGATTAAACTAAGACTAATGGATGCTTATTTGATACTGAAGGAACTCGGTTTATAATCGGATAAGTAAAAATCCGCGAAAAAAATAGAGGAAGTAATCGAGTAAGGGTCCGAGTGACCCCATTTTAAAGTTGAATAAGTAGAAGTGTGAAGTAGTAGTATAATGAATAATCATTGATGTTTTGACATTATTTGGACAGCTCGGGAATTTCACTCGTGAGTCGGAGCTAGTCTATGAGACGGGAGTATTGCACCACCCAAGATGCAAAAGGTAAGGGATGCAACCTTTTGTGCATATGTATTTTCTTACTGACGAAAATACTTTGGTAGCATAAAATGAGTTTACAAATGTTAAATTTTTATTTCCAACAGTGGATGGATGACACATGGTAGTTGAACCAAACAAGTTATTCAAAGAGTAAGAGTATGTTTGGATTCTACCGCATGAGATCTAAACATAAAAGACAAATTTGGATGGAAGGGAAAATTACCCTTTGACCCTTGTTTTTAAATTTTTTATTATTTTATTAAAATTATTCTTCCTTATTGGTCACTTTCTCTTTTTCAATCTCACCAAAATTAATCTCATCCCTCATCCAAACAAGCCTAGAGTCTAATTAAAGGACCTATTAACTGATGAAAAGTAGCACATGATAGAAATTTGTCAACTACAAAGAGTCCTAATAGAAGTGGGAGTCCAATAGACTATCATGTCAACTATATGTCAACTATAAATGTATGGCATTGAGAAATTTTCAACCTTAAAAAAGTCATCCATGACAAAAATAGAAAACTGATGTAGGGCCAATTGGGATGGATAATAGGATTGACTCCGATGAGATTTAAAAGAATGGTGGAGATAAGATTAGTTACTGTAACGGTAAGATTGAATATTGTAGCGATGAGATTAAAATCAGGGGTAGGATATGTTTGGATGCAAACGCAGTGGCGGTGGTAATGTGAGGTGTAATGAGAAGAGAAAATGACTATTAAAAACATTAGATAAAAATTTTATATAATGGAATTTATAATATATATTTGATATTTTGTAAAATATATAAATGACTAGTAAAATTATTAAAAAAAAATTATATCGAATATTTTTTTAATAAATTAAAAATTATTTTTTATCAAATATATATTTGTTATTAAATATTTAATAACAATTATGTATATCTATACATATATGAATTTACTGTATAATAAATTTTTTATATATTATATTAAATTAATAAAATTATTCTCATTTTTAAATAAAAATGAAAAAAATAAAATCTAAATCTATTTTTTCAAAAATTTAATGTTAAAAATTAAAAATAAACCTATAAGGCGTATTTGTAAAAAAATTCTATATGATAAGATGTTTACATCTCCAGTAGACCTTATTGGATATAGTAGAGATTATAAAAATGGTATAGTGGGATTGCTACCATCGTGCCATTGCCATGAGAGTCAAATGCACCTTTGGTGCAGTTGGCTCTGAATAAAGGGGTTGAGTGTAGGTGTATTGGCTCTCAAAAAGAGGGGTTGGATAACCTGAGGTGTTGTGAAAATCAAACTAACCCTTAGTAGATAGATAATTCAAATAGTAAATTGTTCATGACCATCTAGGGCCAAGTCAACAATTATTTGGTCTAAAATGTAGAGATGATGTGTTAGTTGTTGATTTTGAAGAGTGCTTCTTATTCAACAATCAAGGCTTGGTCAAGATATTTTTATCATTTTTTAAGAGGGGATAGATTCGAGGTTCAAATCCACTTTCCCTTCTTGTATCTCCTTATAAAAAAAAAAGGGAACACTTCATATTCTAAAGGCATAAATGATTACCTGGGCCAAACTTTCTTACATTAGCGGAAGTGACCATTACTAAAAATTGCTACAAATAGAATGAAGCGCTTTTGATTTGGCTAAAACACAACACAGTTTCAGTTGCTCAAAATCATCATTTTAAGTTATTGACTTTTTATTCTTAGTTATCTTATGTTCTTTGCTTTCAATGAATGCCTTTTTGTAACAATTTTTACACCATGAGTTACTCATCAATCAACCATAATGACCCACACCTTGACTTTGTTTTTGTGCAAGATTTCTTGTTTCCAAGGCTCTTTTACTTTAACATTCTGCTTACCTTTAGCTTTGTTTAGTTATACAAAGTTATATGATCTAAACTATATATGCCCTTCAATTTAGTTTTCACATGATTTGTTTTCTATCGAAAACATTTTAACACAATTGACAAGTTCAATCATCAGAGCATTTATCTTAATATTGAGGTAAATTATATGAACCAATATATGACCTCACTCTAAGTCGTCAGTATGAATTCCCCTCCTCCACTCCTTCCTATCTTCTGCAATGTGTTCGTCCAACTCCTCTTTCGTCATATCTTTCTGAATTTTTTCCTTCCAAGTCATTTTTCATTCTTCTCCTCGCCTTGACCCTTTTTACATCAATTATAGCATCCACCCTTCTAACTAGAGCGTTCACAGATTTACATCGTATGTGTCAAAACGAATGTAAACAACTTTCACTAATCTTATCTTCGATAGATGTTACTCCAACCTTTTTGCAAATGTCCTCATTTCTCAATTTATCTTCTCTTGTATATCCACACATCCATCGTACTATTCACATTTTTGCTACACTCATATTCTGTGTATGCAATCCTTTAGTTGTCCAACATTCACTACCATGGGGTAATATTGGCCTAACAACTATCCTGTAAAACTTGTCTTTCAACCTTATAAAATTTTTTTATCACACAACACACTTGTAACGCTTCTCCTCTTGCTCCAATTAGCTTGTATCCTATGGATCACATCCTCATCAATCTTTCGATCCATCCATACAATCGACCCCAAATATTTAAAATGATCTCACTTAAAGATCACCTTCATATCTAGTATCATTGTGTTTCTATCTTCCTCTTTATTTGGATTGAATTTACATTCCAAGCATTCAGTCTTTACTTTGCTTAGTCTGAATCTTCTTAACTTTAATGTTTGTCTTCACAATTTTAATTTGTTATTAACCTCTGCTCTAGTCTCAGCATACAAGACAATATCATCTAAAAATATCATACACCAAAGTACATTATCTTGGATAGATGTTATCAATTCGTTCATTACTGTAGCGAACAAGAATGATCAAGTTGACAAGTTCAAAATGGTTAAAAAAAATTTAACATAGTTCTAGATTTTCTATTCCCATGAACCATTGTAAATGTTATATTATTTCGATCGTTCACTTGTTAAAATATAATAGATCTCCTTCAAATGCAAATTTATGGATCGAACTGTCCATCATTGAACAAATGGTTCTAGCGAGTAAATTTTAAGAAAGAAATTTTCAACTTAAGCTCAATCTGAACCTTTAATAAAAAAAATATTTTTATTCAAATTTAATTTTTAAATATTAAAATAAATTTTTTAATATTATGAAATGACCTAATACAAATCGTGGACATCTTTATTCAAGTAGTATTCTATAGCAGTATCAAAATGGGCTAGGTCGGTCCAACTCGGGCCGACCCTAATGGGTTAGGCCAAATATGGATCGGGTCAAAAAACCTTTTTCCTAAAAATGGACTCGAAAACGTAAAGCCCAAATCCGACCCCTAAGGGCTAATGATCCTAAATGGGTCGGCCCATATTTTAAAAATTAAAACTTAAAAATTAACAACTCATTTTTTTACTAAATAAACAAAATAAAATTTTGAAATAAACATTAAATAAATATCACGTAAATTTATATCAAATCTTCAACATCATTTGAACATATTAATTATCTAACAATTATAATATTAGAAAAAAAATATAACAAATCTCATTAATATTAGAAAAAAACATAATAAATAAATTTTATGTCCATGTCTTCCAATTTCATCAAGTGTCAATAAAATTTAACTTATTTCCAATTTCAACATCTACAAACATAAATAAAGAACAATATAAGAACTTACAAAAATTAAACTGTTAGGAATACTGTAATTACATAATTTATTAACCAGGATCTCATGTTCAATCATCAAGAAAATTAGAATACTGAAGCGTACCTGGATCCATTGAAATTGATTGATTGGGGTTAGTAGTCTTCCAGTCTAAACCTTTTATTTATGAAAGAAACCTTAGCTCACTTACTGTTGGGATATGAGAATGAGAAAATTACATTTAGACTAGGGACCATAACCTATTTATAACTGAAGTATATTTTATTCTATTTTGGCCCATCATTAAAATAGAATAAAATATCAGGTATCTACATATTGTAAAGCCCATACCAATTGAGATGCACTGAAATCCAATAACTTTATTTGATCACTTTTAAATGGACTAAAACAAATTAGATAGCATGTAATGTACAATAAATTGATATATGTAGGCCCACACAATAATTTCCCAACAATCTTCCACTTGGGCCACATATGTCGCTTGACTATTGTACATTTAAAAATTAACTTTATGAGCTCAATACTTGCTATCTTTACAAGGAACATCTCTAAACAATATGGTCCACCAATTATATCAACATAGGATCAAAGCGATCTTCGTTACATATATTCCGTAACTGGACCCATCAATGATCACGTATATTAATATAATCAACGACATAGATCAAGTATAGATGTGTAGCATGGAAATTACATGAAACGTGATCCCTTAACATGCCTATTTCCAACTGGTCCTACTTTATCATTCTTTCAAGACTTTATGCATACTGCTACTGAAAGAATATTACTTTATTTCAGAGTTTTTAATAATAACAAAAACTGTATTCTGATCAAAAAAATCTCAATAACAAATGAACATCCAGAAACAAGCTCCCACTATACAAGTATATCATCAGGATGAACCACACCCATACGAGCTACATACTCATGAAACACCTTAGGTGGTACTCCCTTTGTAAGCGGATCCGCAATCATGGAGTTTGTATTTATATGTTCAATAGTAATTTGAAGACTCTGAACTCTCTCCTTAACAACAAGAAACTTAATGTCAATATGCTTTGACTTCGACGAGTTTCTGTTGTTCTTAGAGTATAACTCAACGGTTTTATTATCACAATTAATCTTCAATGGCCTCTCAATACCATCGACAAAGCACAGCCCGGTGATAAAATTTCGCAACCATATTGCTTGGTTCGATGCCTCATAACAGGCTATAAATTCTGCCTCCATGGTGGAAGAAGCTATGAGTGACTGCTTTACACTCTTCCATGAGACAGCTCTTTCAGCTAACATGAAAATATAGCCAGAAGTAGATTTTCTGCTATTGAGGCAACCAGCAAAATCGGAGTCTGAATACCCAACAATCTCTAAGTGATCTGACCTCTGATATGTGAGCATGTAATCTTTAGTTCTCTGTAGATACCGCATAACCCTCTTTATTGCTTTCCAATGATCCTTACCAGGGTTACTTAAATATCTGTCAAGCATTCCAACTGCGTACACAATATCTGGACGCGTACAAACTTGAGCATATATAAGACTTCCTACTGTTGAGGCATAAGGAATCTTTTGCATATCTTTCTTTTCAATCTCATTTCTTGGGCATTGAAGCAAACTAAATTTATCACCTTTAGCAATGGGTGTATCTCCTGATGCACAATTTTTCATGTCAAATCTGCTAAGCACCTTATCGATATATGCCTTTTGTGATAAGCTAAGTATTCCACGAGAACAATCTCGATGGATCTGTATGCCCAACACAAAAGATGCATCCCCAAGATCTTTCATTTTAAAATTACTTGACAGAAATCTCTTGGTTTCATGCAACAAGCCTATATCACTGCTTGTTAGCAGAATATCGTCAACATAAAGAACCATAAGAATAAACTTACTCCCACTGATCTTGTGATAAATACATTGATCAACAGTGTTCTCTTTAAAACCGAATGAGGTAATCACTTGATCAAATTTTCGGTACCATTGACGGGATGCTTGCTTTAAACCATAGATGAATTTCTTTAATTTGCATACGAGATGTTTCGAATTATCCGACACGAAATTTTTTGGTTGCACCATATAAATTGTTTCTTCAATGTCTCCATTGAGAAACGCTGTCTTTACATCCATCTGATGTAGCTCTAAATTATGATGAGTTACAAGTGCCATAATGATTCTAAAAGAGTCTTTCGATGAAACTGGAGAGAAAGTCTCTTTATAATCAATGCCTTCCTTTTGAGTGAAACCTTTGGCGACTAGACGCGTTTTATATCTTTCGATATTGCCTTTCGAATCTCATTTGGTTTTAAAAATCCATTTACAACCAATCGGTTTCGCTCCTTTAGGCAATTCGACAAGATCCTAAACGCTATTGTCCTCCATTGATTTCATCTCATCTTTCATGGCCTCTATCCAATGTTGGGAGTGAACACTTTGTTTGGCTTCAGTGAAAGATGTTGGATCATTTTCCATTCCTATATCAAACTCATGTTCTTGGAGATAAACGATATAATCATCTGGAATAGCTGATCTCCTCTCCCTAGAGGATCTCCTTAATGGCACTTTCAATTGAGGTTGTTGTTGCTCTTTTGATTGAATAGGAGCTGACTCTTCAATATAAGCAGGAGGTAAACCAGAAGTATCTTGATAATCTGTATTTGCATCTTGAATAACGCCAGACATAATTGTCTGATCATTTTTAATTGCAACTGTAGGAACAGTGACATGTTCTTCTTCAAAGACAAGATCTCTGAGTTTAACACTCCTACTATATTCAACATCCTCAATGAACTTAGCATTTCTCATCTCGAAAAAGGATTCACTTGAGGGATCATAAAACTTGAAACCCCTCGATCTTTCTGAGTATCCAACAAAGTAGCAGCTTACTGTTCTTGAGTCCAATTTCCTTTCGTTAGGCTTGTATGGCCTAGCTTCAGCTGGACAACCCCAAACATGCAAGTGCCTAATACTAGGCTTCTTTCCTGTCCATAACTCATATGGGGTTTTAGCTACTGCTTTGCTTGGAACTCGATTAAGGATATACACTGCAGTCTTTAAAGCTTCTCGAAAACGTCCAATGATTGATACTTCTCATGAATTAAGTGTAGGTACCCATAGCGAGAGTAATCGTCTATGAAAGTAATAAAATATTGTTGACCATTCCAAGAAGCCGTAGGGAATGGACCACATATATCAGTATGAATTAATTTCATGACGTTTGAACTCCTTTTGGCACCTATTTTCTTTATATTTGTTTGTTTTTCCTTTAATACACTTAATACAGATTTTGAAATCTGAAAAATCAAGGGAATCTAGAATTCCTTCTGACACAAGTCTCTGTATTCTTTGTTCAGAAATATGCCCCAAACGCTTGTGCCATAACATAGAAGAATTCTCATTAATTAATTTGCGCTTTGTACCATAATTATTTATATGCAAGCATTCATTAACATATGAGGCATGTAGGTCCAATTTATATAAATTGTCAACTAAAGAACAGGTACCGGTAAAATTTTAATACTGAAAGAGACTAAATTTTCCATTTCCAAATGAACAAGAATAACCCAATTTGTCCAAATTAGAAACAGAAATCAAATTTCGTCTAAATGACAGTACATAAAAAGTCTCGTTCAAATCTAAATAATAACCAGATTCTAATTTTAATCTGAATAGACCAATAACCTCAACAGGAGCTTTCTTGCCATTTCCCACATAGATGAAACTTTTATCATCAGTTGGCTTTCTGCTCCTTAGACAGCCTTGCATTGTCACACTTATGTGAGTAGTTGCACCTGTATCTATCCACCAAGTGTGATTGGGTACTAAAGCCAAATTAACTTCAGAACAAACAAAGTTGAGAAGTTTACCCTTTTTGGCAAGCCATTTTTCGTACTTGAAACAATCATTCTTCACATGTCCATCCTTACGGCAGAAGAAACAAGTGATCACCTTATCCTGTTTCTGCTGCCCCTTAGGCTGTGAAGTTTCAATGTTTGCAGTGCCTTTTCCTGTATTGTTCCTTTTCCTTTTCTTGTTGGCAACATTACCTTTGGAAGAAAATGTTAATCAAGCACTTTCTATCTTATCTTGTTTCAATCTCTCTTCCTCTTGCACACACTGAGCAATGAGCTCGTTAAGAGTCCATTTCTCCTTTTGAGTATTGTGACTTATCTTAAAGGGATTAAATTGTGAAGGAAGAGATATCAAGATCAAGTGCACGAGTATGTCTTCAGACAACTCTAACTTTAGTGCCCTTAATCTTGTAACAAGATTAGACATTTCCATAATGTATTCCCTTATGTTTCCTTTGTCATTATACCGCATTGAAACAAGTTTAGTCAGAATAGTACTTGTTTCGACCTTTTCATTTGCAACAAATCTGTCTGCAATTTGCTTAAGGAAACTTTTAGCATTTTCTTCCTCAGGTATTACGCCCCTGATGGCATCTGGAATTAAGTGCTTCATGATCACCAAACTCATGCGATTTGAACGCTCCCATTTTTCATAAAGTGCCCTTTCCGTAGCTGAACTATTATCAATAAGGGCGGGAGGTCATTCTGACCTGATCGCATAGTCCAGATCCATACACCCAAGCATAATGGTTACTTGCTCCTTCCATTTTCTAAAGTTAGTGCCATTAAGCACTGGAATGTTATTCAAATTGACAGATATGGAAGAAACATTTACTGTAAGCAGAAAAATAATAATCAGCTCACAACCAAATAATTTTGGGCCATATAAGATACCAAGCACAATATTGACATTTAGTCTTTGGACAGAAATATCAATTTGTAAGCGGTACTCTTAAACTTTATTAGTAAATATTGATAACCAAATCCTGCCAATAATATGCCTTTCTTTGGACCAACATAATACATGCATGGAAAATAAAATTTTATCACATATTTACTACTTTATGTGTTAATAATTCGGTAAAAAAATAATCTTCCTTTGGGCCGATTATGTCTCGCATGAATTAAAAAATACTGTCATATAAATTTCTTAATTACAACCTTATTTTTCAAAATAAATAAATTAATACAAAAGATGTCACTTTGGTGACATTTTACATCAATTTAATTTATTTTGAAACTTTATTTTTCATAAAATATGCACATGTTTGTAGGTGAGAATACATAAATTTATGGACAATTTCAAGGAGTGTACATATTGCCAATCAACTTAAAATGTCATAAAACATATCACCATAAAGCAAAACAAGAATAATCATATGCATAACATACAGTTTTAATTCAAATAATGCTAAATATTAAAAATAAATATTTAATTATTTCAAAAAATTTCAGAAAAATCACCAAAAATTTTAAAATTAAACTTTATTTAATACTGGAGAAAACGGTGGCTTTCAGGCCACCGGATGGTAGCGGGTGTACCACACGCGCCACCCTCGGTGCGTGGGGGAGATCTCGATGGATCTCCCCTCTTCTTCCTTAGCCAGCCGGGTCAACCCGACCGGACTAGACCCACGGGTCTGTTCTTCAATTTTCTTGATTTTTAAGTATTTTCGGACTTATTTTCATCCAATTAACTGTACATAATTGAAATTAAATGTGTATTCTACAATGCCCATGCAAAAATCGGATGAAAACATCAAAAAATTGGGACAAATCAAGCCAATATTGATCAAACAATCCCAAAATTAAAACTCAATCTTTATATTCTTGATTTTCTTTCAACCAAAACAAAAAATTTTAATTCTTAATGATTAAACATAAATAGGCTCTTGATACCACTAGTTAGGAATACTGTAATTACATAATTTATTAACTAGGATCTCATGTTCAATCATCAAGAAAATTAGAATACAGAAGCATACCTAGATCCATTGAAATTGATTGATTGGGGTTAGTAGTCTTTCAGTCTGAACCTTTTATTTATGAGAGAAAACCTTAACACACTCACTGATGGGATATGAGAATGAGAAAATTACGTTTAGACTGAAGATCATAACATATTTATAACTGAAGTATATTTTATTCTATTTTGGCCCATCATTAAAATAGAATAAAATATCAAGTATCTACACATTGTAAAGTCCATACCAATTGAGATGCACTGAAATCCAATAACTTTATTTGATCACTTTTAAATGGACTAAAACAAATTAGATAGCCTGTAATGTACAATAAATTGATATATGTAGACCCACACAAATAATTTCCCAACATAAACTTATAAAATAATTAAAAATTGTCAACAAATTAATAAGATTACCTTTAAGACAAAAGATCCAATATTGGATGCAAATGAAAGTTTTTACTTTCTCAAGATATGGAGAAATTTTATATTTGTTTAAAACATGATAGCCAAAACAAAAAGTTGCAACAATATTTAGTGTATATTACTGTGTTGTTGCTAATTTGCTAGCTATGTCTTTTGTTTTTCGGCTTTGTTGTATTGAATTAGCACTTGATGAATGCTTAATTGACTTGTACTTTGTATCAGGTCACTAGTGCATACAACATAACATTCGACTTAATTTTAACATTCATTTTAGTTTTAATTTCATTAAAGGATATAGTATATCAACCCGTAAGTGCATACTAACATTGGCTTGGTTAATTGCCTATGCTTTAATTTTTTTAATTTTATTTTTAAAATCCATAAAAGTAAATCAAGTAAATTATATGTCAATAAATAACAATATAGATAAATTTTAAATATAATTATAAATTAAAATATATTTTTTAAAACAAAACAACCCATTTAAACCCGACCAAATCATTTAAGCTCGTGCTTAAATGGATCAAGTTAAATAGATTACAAAAGTGAAGCCTAGATCCCTAAAATATGGGCAAAGCCAAACTGACCCAACGGTGCTTGATCCTTTTTGTAGTTAAAATAATTAATTAAAAAATTAAATAAATATCTCATACACTATCAATAAAATTTTTTAACTTTACAAATAAAATTAAAATAATAACACATAATCTTTTAAACATATTTAAAAATAAATTAAAAAATATATATTTATCATCATCTCTACCTTACTTGTAAAATGAAAAAATTCTATTACCAATGGATGTGATAAAAATTCTAAAAATATTTGTAAGTATTTTATTTATTTTTTTTTTTTTAAGTATTAACACCGTGTTACTTGCCAAAACCTGCTGAAATGCTATGAGAGAAGTCCATAACCTTTTAATGACTAAGTGACCGATTTATAAATACTAATCAAAATAAAAAATTGAAAAAGTTACGGAAAAATAAAATAATGTAAAAATAACGTCAACATGAAAGTGTAGATAAACATATACTTTTTTTTTTGGGAAAAAGACAGTAGTATTAATAACCAAATTTACAAGTCCTACTATATATAAACTTATTAAACTTACTTGTTTGATCATTCAATCATTAAAAAAGAACAAATCCATCGTCCAACATTTCACCTCACTATATTAACTAACAATGTGCAAAGATAACTGACAACATATTATCACATACTATGTCAGTGAATAATTAAGGAAACAGTACCAGCTAATTCACTGAAGAACAAGAAACATAACATTTTTTATTGAGTAAAAAGGGGGACTAATGTTATAAATACAAAGACCCAGAAAGAGGGTCACCTATTTTTACAATGCTACCGGACTGAGAGAGACTCTAGCCAGGCAGGAAGGTTTTTTTTTTTTTTTTCTTGCACTAGCTTTGGGATTAAAGCAAGTGAGATTTTCAAAACGCTACCCAATGCCTGAAATTCTTTAAATAAAATGCAGAGACTAGTAACCTTTTAGGGAAAAAAATTAAATAAAATAAACCCATAAATTAAACTATATTTTTCAACATTTACCACTTCTCCGGCTGCCGCCTGGACCGACTTACCATTGAGCAGCAGAGACATTGTATAGCAAAAAATTATACAAACTATTGGAACATTCGGAGGAAATTGTTTGCGTATGCCATTGGTTTGACATCTGGGTGAGGCTGCAAATCACATAATATGGAGAATGTCAAACTTATTTCTTATAAATAACCAGCACTGCTCCTTTACTAGGAAGGAAAAAGTAGACAACATAAACTACTAACCACCGCTGAGAACGTGACAATATTAGGCTTCAAGCCAGGGGCTTTAAAGCGAATAAATGCACCCTTGTTACCCATCTGAAACAAACAAAATTTCAACAACATAATATGTAGATGAGAAAACATTATTCGAACAGTTTGATGACTTGTGTTAGAATACAAAATAATATAATTTACTTGGATCTTCAACTCCTAAAACAGAATTTTCAACCAAATCATTCAATTTCAACTTCAAACTGAATGACAATTGAAAAGAGAGACCTAAAGATAACAGTTGGTGGGGAGAGCAAGGGTAAGGAGGCTGTGAAGTTGAAAAAGTCCAAATCCACATGCAAAACTAACATTAAATTTCAAGAAACAACGTACTACTCTCAAAAAGTAATTTCACCGAGTAATACTAGAAACTTCTTGTAACATACAATATGCCTGACATTGTCCACAACTTTGATTGACATTGCAGTGAACTTCAAAATGACCAAAAAATGCATATTAAGATGGAGAAACTTGTACACCAGAGGAAACACACACACACACACACAATCGATATACTTGCAAATGACTATATAACAAAGATTATTAAAAAGAAAGTCAGGAGCAGGCACGCGAGCTTATACCGAACCAATAAAACCAAGACTGATAAACTTCAACCTTCTACCTTAAATGCTTTATAGTATTGGTTATAAGCTACTAATTTCATTCTGATTCTCTAAAACCACTTGGTTCAGATTAAGAGGGATTAATGTACAACATGATGATGCAAGTTCGCAACTTAATATGATTAGCAATTGATACTAGTTCACCCAAAAAACAAAAAAAGCAGTTAAGTTAATCCAAGACTGCAGAATGCGTCATGAAAATCAAGCTTGCACGATAACAAACTCTAATGGACATTTGTGTATAGAAATATCCATATGAGATGATTACAAGTAGCTCGATGATAAATTTTCCATTTACGTATCATCCTATTTAAGAAGGTATTTAAGATTCAATTACCTGATCACAATAATTTGGAGCAGAAAAAACAGTAATAAGTTTACCATCATGCTCAATCTCATAACCTTCATCTTTTACTTCATGAGATCGCACAACTAAATCTGTCAATTAAGCATGTTAAGATCACTGACATCAAATACCAGTTCCATTTTTATCACTAAAAAAAGCACACAAACTAAGAGATAAATACCTAGATTATTATCCTGTAAAAATTTTCTTGTCACATCAGCACCAAAGGAAAGACCTACTCCCCTCTTGCTAGGACCTCGTCCTGGGAAAGGCTGCGGATCACTCCAAAGCAATTCGCACATCAACCCTGATGAAATCAGCAGAGAACCATGAGACATACAGTAAAAAACAACATATCATCATTTAACATGGCTAACTTTTTGCTCCTCAATTTGTTTCAATTTCTTCTTAGATCTGCAAAATTAGATGACTACTTTTTCAAGTGCATCTTACGTGTGAATTAAATTATATATTTATCATAAATGAACAAAATTCTATATTTAAAAAAAAAAAAAAAAACCTTACAGATTTTCAATTTAATTATAAATCTCCTTGTATAATTGAATTTTTATATGATGAATTAAGATTGATAAGTTACAACTTAAAATTACTGATTTAGGTCAATTACAAGGTAATTCAAGTAAAATCATAAATTTATCATAAAAATTTATTAGAAATAAAAAAAAAAATGTAATGAAGTATTTTAACATTCACAAAAGTTTCACGCCTCTTCAATTCTATCTAATAAATTAAAAAAGTCAATAAATTAAAAATAGAGATTCAATTATTATAACAAAATTCTAATTGAAAACAATTCAAGTAAATACATACTCTATAGTTAATTTCAATAAGAAATAAATTTTAAAAAAACAAAAATAAAAATAAAAAGTGGAAAGGGTATTTATCTCTTTAAAAAAGTTAACACCTCTTTAGCCAAATTTATACATTGATAGATATAGATATGGATTATATTGGAGAAACATCCATATTAATAAAAGAGGATGAATAAATACACATTGACAACTTAGTTGCTAAACTTAAAAGGAAGAAAAATCAATAGTTAAAGCCAAACATATGAAACTGCACCACGCATCTCAAAAAACAAAAAAAAAAAGTAAAGGAAGAACACCGTGTTGAAGATTACCTTCCTCAGGAGGCTCACAGAACCGATCTATTGCTCTGATGTCAGAGAGTTTCACCCCATCAACACTAAAAAGGCCTCCATGAACAACAAAAACCTTCTGATTTATTACATGAGCCAAAGGCAAACAACAGAATACTTCTGCAAAGAGTTCCACGAATGTCTCACTCAGCTTGGACCTGACCTCACCCTCAAAACCATATATCTTGTTCATGCTCTTACTCTCATGATTCCCTCTAGCAAGATAAATAGCTGAAAATTCCCAAGTTAGATGCAACAAAAGTGAAACTAAGGTTGCATACATATCAAACTAATAAGGAACATCAAGTCCTGCTATCAGTTTAGAGAGCTTCCAATCAAAATTATCGAATTAGAGAGTGTCCAATCAAGAAGATCAATAGAGGAGGGTCCAATCATGAAGATCAGTTTAGATAGAGATGAGCTAAAAGAAGTGCCCAGATAAAGCTCCTAGGTATTCCAGTGACAGCTTGGTGAAATGCAAATAAGATTGTGAAAAATTATTGAAAATTGGAAAAGATCTAAAATATTTGAAATTAACAAGATTGAAACTGTCAACCGAAGGGAGAAGGGGCAGGGAAAAGCAGGAAATAAAGGACTTCCAAAATATAAGTAAAGGCCAAGGAGCAAATGTGAGTCAGATAATGTCGGAAGTAGGGGTTACCTGATGGAGACATGCATTTAAATGCAAACAATGTGAGGATGACCTCCACGGAGAAAGATCCTCTATCAACAAAGTCACCATTAAAGAGATATGGATTCTCTTCCGATGGGAGACCATTAAGTTCAAAAATATTTATCAAATCATAGAACTACAAGAAATATGGAAAAATAAACACATTAATAAATAAACACATCTAAAAGAAAGCAATAAAATGAGGAATACTAATTACTCCCAATATTAGCTATATTAGCATAGCTGTAATTGATAGGTAGCTAAACAAAGCAACATAGCTATTTGCATCCAACATTACTGGATGGTGATGTTATATTCATCACCATGCCATTCAAGTGTGTGCATTTATTTTCTATTAACAAGTAATACCACTTTATTCTCCGTCAATTGATGTTATTCAGGAAAAACATATCCTGTCCAGTTCTTCGAGCTACAGATCCAACATAAGATTATCAAGATGTGACATTACCTGACCATGCACATCACCACAGACAGTGATATGACTGTCATCAGGAACATTAATATCAACAAGAGAGGGCTGAGCCCGCAACATTTCTCTCGTTTGCAAGACAATCTGGAATGCATATCTGTACCAATAAAATTATTCATTAAAAAAAATATTACTAATATAGCATGAACAAAATCCATAACTACACTTGGTAAACATACCTTTTATGCAAACACTTTTGATTCTTGAAGTCATCCATCATTTTTTTAACAAAATCCAAAGTAACAACATCACCCTCTATTTTTGCACCTGAATATTGTGGCTCCACCTCTATAACAGAGACAAAACGGCAGTTTCATGAATGCACAGGGGACAAAATTATTGTTAAGATACTTTGAAGAATTCAAGAGAGCAGCTAAAACATTCAGTTGCTCCAAAATAAATAAATAACTTACTTTCAACATTTTGCAGAATGTTTTATCTGTATTGATATCAATGCTGATTAGTGTAAGTTAAATTTTTATATGCAGCACATATATAAGAAGGTAAATGACAATCATGCATTAGCCTCTCTCTCTCTCTCTCTCTCTCTCTCTCTCTCTCTCTCTCTCTCTCATGTACTGCTCTTAGTTATACATCCTCATGTACTAAAATTAATCTACTGATAACTCTACATGTCCTTGTTTCAAAAGCTGTTCAATTGTTCAAAAGCTATATTCGATTTACAAATTCTTAAGATCAATAATTATTAACTATTACACCATAAACCCATGCAACATGGTCAGGTATAAATAGAGAAATGAACCAGCAGATAATGTTATTTGTTAGATACTTCATAAACTCAGGCTCACATACTATGTTGATTATGGGCTAAAGGATTTTAATGAAAGACAAAATACATTGTATCAGTACATCATCCAACAACTGGCTCAGAGAAAAAAACATAAGGAGGAGCTAAACTAAACTCAAAAACATCTAAGCCTGGTATTGAACTCAGTCATTAAGCATATCAGAGTAATAATGTCTTGCCTAAACTAAACACTAAAGCAGATAAAAATAAATCAGCACAAATTTTATTCTGTAAATAAATATTATAGACACAATATGTTAGCATTTAGTACCCTCTCACAAGGGGGAAAGTGCTCCAAATTGTTTCTATAATTGCATCAAGGAGTTAATAAGCAATCAACAACATTTTTAATTTTTTCTCCATTCAGCCCAGAATTTCTTAAAACAACTCTTTAAGGATGAAATGAAAAAGAAGAATTTTTTAAAGCAAATGGAAAGGAGAGAAAGAAGAAAATTTCCTACAAAATAGCCAAGTGAAAATGCATGTGTTTTTAGTGAATTCACCAATGTAAACTTTAGAGTGCAATTAACTATTCTCCAGAAGAAAAGATTTCCATATTGAGACATTTGAGATTAACTTGTAACAGTACTTCAACATTTTACTTTGAGCTTAAACCGTTAAACCTAAGTCAAGCATTTAACTCTCAGTAACAACACCACCACCAGTGGATCCAACACACCACCATGTCCCTAGAACTACCACCATTACTGCCACTGCCCCCACCATCATCACTAGTGCTGGCACAATCTACTGCAACTGCCGCTAGGCCCACTTGAATGGGCATGGTTGGTAAACTGAGACTCGTCCCAATCATGATACTATATGTTAAAATAATATAAATGTTGATTAACCATAAATTTTATTCTAGCTGATAAAAGGTATCTGTTGTAAATTTAACATGAGAATTAAAGCAGATCAAGCTGAAGGGAAAACATCTCCAAACCGTGCTTCTAACCTTAGAATTAGCAAAAGCCCGTACCAGACTTATTACAGAAATGATTGGAAGATCCAGCATACCTAATAGTATGACAGAATGCATAATCTGGTTACCTTATAACTAATTTGTGGTATTATAAAACAAAACTAGAAATCCTCCACGTGAAAATATAAGTGCTAAGTTCTGAAGCTTAAACCAGAAGAATAAATAGAGAAGCATTAACCATTGTGTCAAATTAGCTCTTTTTCTTTGTATAAATAGTATTTCAAGTTTTTACCTTTGATGGAAGCAATCAAACTCAATACCACATTGATCTTACCTCACTATTTTATTCATAATACAGAATCAAATTACTCATTTAAATAAATTATGATGCTAAACCTCGACTGCTCGCCAATCCATGTGATGACTGTTGAGTTTCTAAACATATAAAATTCTCTTCTGATAATATAACTGCCTTGCAGAACCAGTCACTAGTGAAGCAAAACAGCCACTAGCAAACACTTCAGTAAAATTAACATAAAACTTGGTAAGAAAACTAAAGGTGCAACAAATTAGCTAATTACCAAAATGTCCAAATTCTCATCCCAAGGGAGGGACAAATACAAAACATTTAAAGACCCAAGTAATCTACAGTTCTTCAGAAACTTAAGAATATGAGGAATCCCTGAAAAATTAGGATCAAGAATAACAAGCAGATGCACATGCTCACCCCAAAAATGTCATTTCTTATCACTAGAGAAAAAAACTTATTATGTATCACTTCGAAGAAAAAGAAATATAATCACAGGATAATTCTCCTACAATCAATGTCCTTACCCTGTACATTACCAAAATATAGACACAAGTACCACCTAAAGTAGTAAATCAGGAAAACTATGATACTTACAGAGTATAATGATTATAATTTCAAGAAGATTCAGCTCAAGGCCATATTTTATCAATTCGACTAAAAGACCACAAATCCATAAGAAAAATGAAGCCTTTTTATGCCAATACATAATCAAATTTTTAGAAACCGCTTAACTCATCCATGTATATGAAGTTACTAACAAAAATTATATGAAGTAGCAGCTATTTCAGTACAGTTACCTTTTAATATCTCATTCCCCCATAATATATATATATATATATATATATATATAAATCCAATGAATCAATTGCAAGATGATGGCATAATAATATTTGGTCACAAGCTACCAAACTATATATTGAACAAAATTTAAGTGCATCAACTGTTACCATTCTCATTGTTTTTATTCGTAAGGAATCCTTAGATATTCTTGATAGGAAATGTGAAGTTGCCAGAAGAGATAAAAAGGTAAAATTATAAAATCAGAAGCCATTGAAAATTCGCCATTGAAACTTTGCAGGAAAAACACAAACTAGATGAACAAGGGGAAAAAAAAAAAAAGCTTCAGTACACATTATCTCACAAATTACATCAGCAGATGAAGCACAAAGATTCACAAATCTTCCTAAATGATATTTGAGTACTCCTTTCGACCAAATAAAGTTCATAGTTTCTTAGAACGAATGTGAATCATACTAAATACCTTCAGCTTAACTTTACCAATATGCCATAAATATTTGCAAATCCTTATTTTTAAAATTTTTCTATTACCCATAGATACAAAAAAGAAACAGCAATCCTAATGAATATCATATATACGTGGAAGATCATTTCCAGAAGACACCTTAGAATACATAAATTAGGGAATAAATGGTAGAAATCATGGGAAAAAGAAAATACCTATGGTGTGGTAGTCAATAAAGTCAGCTACAGAATGCCTCTCTGACTCGGGTACAGAAATTGCTTCCTCAAATTTTAATTTCATTACTGCTTTCTCACATTCCTTTAATTTCTTGGTAGCATCAGGATCATTGGGACAAATCCTTTTCACCTGAGTCCAAAGGGAGGAAAACATTATTTTGACATCACAAACCACGTGTCACAGGTTAGAATGTATAGCAATTATACAAATTTCCTTGGAGAGAAAAAAAAGGGACTGACGGTTGATGCAAAATAAGCATGTGAATTAAAGAAAGTTACTTCTAAATTGACACTTTGTAACTAGCCATTTCTCTTGCAAGAACCCTCCTAGGTCATTAAAATATTGATTTTTAAGTAGTTCAGACAATAAGTCCGGATGTGACTAACCTAGGCATAAATTTCACAAGACCAATTTTAGACAGAATGACGTAAGAATGGATCACTTTGCTACCAGTTTATTAGTTGCAAAAGAACATGCCATTTCACAATGATCTCAAGTAAAAACAACAGCAACAAAGCCATAAATTTTTTTCTCACTCAAAAGAAAATGCATACATGCATATATGCAGATATATGCATCTCATGAAATGGAGAATATCATATCGACTTTGATTAAGTTATCTCACATCTAGATGCCAAGCACATCTCACTACCCCATATGATATCTAATACTAGAAGGGGGAACAACTTGTTACGCTCTGTCATAAATGGAGCAAACATTCCATGATAATCCTAGAGAGTCAAGAAACTAAGATAATTTCCAATAAAATGAAAAATATTTATTAAACGGGAAAAAAATCTACATTCATAAATGAATAAATAAGCATTTTTAAAAAAGGGGGACATCAAACAAACATATTTTGTGATATTACAACCCTGGAAGACAAAATACCTGTTGAAAATCCTTTAGTGCTTCCCTAAACTTCCCCATTGCAAGATAAGCAGCACCTCGTCTGTAATAACCCTGTAAGTTGGAGATTCATTAGAACAAGAACAAAAATAGATTCTGCACAAGAGGCTGAATTGTTTCAGTTTATATAGCATGCCTTTGAATAGTTAGGATCAACTTCAATTGCCTTTGTAGCATCCTGTATGGCACTACCATACTCCTCCAATTTAGTGTGAGCAAATGCACAATTTGCCCAATATACTGCATTCTGACTATTTATCTCTATTGCCTGTGAGTACAAGTCAATAGCCTGACCATATTTGTGCGCTGGAAAAAGCAAATCAACAACTTTAGCACAACTAAACACAATGAAATTAGAAACATAACCATACATACATTAAAATATCTACATGTTCCCTATGCAGAATCAAACAATTAACTCAATCAATATTCAATAAACAATTAAAAAGCTGCCATACGGAAGAATTACATGCTCCTCACATTGATACCTTTAAATGCTTCATTAGCCTGGACTTTGATTTCTTCAGCTCTCGAGACATTAGAACTTTCATTTTCCATACTGGGCATAACCCTTTTATGTTTCGATTAACTCCGGAAAATGTTAGTTAACTTCTTTTTACAAACCTCTGCATCATCCATTACAACATTAAACAAACAGCAGATAAGCAAAACCACCACGTTTCCATCTCCGGAAATAAGAGCATCCTATTTAGTAACTAACATCCATGACAAAAATATCAGAAGACTTGGAAAATGACAATGCCTAAAATACAATGAGCAAATCACAAATCTAAAATATAATCAACAAGAGCTTAAATGTAAATAAACGAATAACCTCTACGCTAAAGAATGATTCAAAGTTCTGTCTTTTTTTTTTCTAAGATAATTAAAATTTCATATCCAGGGGAAAAAAATATAACTTTTACCTTAAAAGAAGCGAGTTGCAGCTAAGAAGAAACAAAAGCATAAACTGAGAATTAAGCATTTTCTAGGAACCAATCAAATAGAAAAAAAAAAAAAATCTAAACAGTTTTAGGGTTAGTGAATTATTGGGAGACCAAAGGGTAGATCAGTCAAGATGAAAGTACATTACATTACCCGGATATTAGAAGGATAAAAAATCAGGTGTTTTCAAGCTTGAGTCTCGAGGGAGAGACAAACAATTAAACAGAAAAGGAATTATAAGTGAAAGCGAAACCCTAGTTACAGCAAGAGCAACTTTTTTTTTTTTTTCAATTTTCGAAGTTACTATTATTTTATTTATTTTATGATTTCTAAGGTAAAGCTGTGAATAAAATTTGCTTTCGCCAAATTATGAAATTTTTTTTCTTATTATTATAATGAAGATTTTGTAGATAGACTAACGGGTTGATCAGACAAGATTATATCAGTTTCAACCCATTATAGCTAAAGAAACCGTATTAGTCTAGTTAGTAATCCGATCGATTTCGGTTCTTTGAAGGATCCAATTCGGTCCATATAATTGGAACATAAATTACTGATTGGACCGAATCAGTTTTAAATTTAATTTTTTTTATAATTATTATTATTGTGCATAATAAAAAAATAAAATAATAAATAATAAAGTGTACCACGTAGCGCATGAAAAATGTATCACGTGGCGCACGAAGAAAACATGTGAGAGATCGGATCTATTGTCTTAGAAATAGTATAATAGGAGACATAAATAAGACAAAAATATATATTTAGTCTAAGGATACATACGTAATTACTAATAGAATAAATCCATATAATATGGGTCAGACTCAAAAACCTAAGTCTTTATTTTCTCTACAAAAATTCTGTCAAAATTTCCTTCTAACTTAAGTATCGGAGTGCTTACGCAAGGAACAACCCTTGCGTCCCTCTGATCATTCTTTTTCTCACAGAATCTCTAATAACACGTGACACGAAAATCAAATCGAGGACGTCAGCAATACGTCATCATTATGTTTGGCTACAACAATTACTTATCAATTTCTAATAATGGAAAATTAAAATTTAAATATTTCTTACACGAAAATTCTCTTCAAAGGGTGGAAATTATGGAATAGTAATATGTAAAAAAATTTATGTGTTAATATATGATGTATTGATCGTGTATGGTCTTTATATACCGTTAATGCACCAGAGATTGACATCTCATTAATGAACAAAATAAAAAGATATTAAAGTTCTTGATTATAAATACAAATAATTTTTGTTTTTAATTTGCTCAAAAAGACTTAACACCTATTCAGTCTGCTCATTAATGAAATGTCAACATCTGATATATTGACAGTATATAAAGACTAAATACTATTAATATATCATATATAAACTCAAAATTTATTATATGTGAAATTATTTACATAATAACGAATTATTTGTTTGTAAGACCACACTTGCAATTTTTGGTTTCTCCTCTATGTAAATGTTAGGGCTCAAGATCATTGAAAGATTTTTCGTTTAATTCGAGTATATGAGTGGGATTAATAGACAATGATAAATATCGATGACAATAACTTGTCATTTAAAATAATTAGAATTACACAAATTATAAACATTAAATGAAATTAAGAGAATTTGTAAGTAAATATATGATATCGAAAGAAATTGTCAATAAATAAACAATATTGCAGAAATTGAACTTTGAAAAATATTAGGGATAATAGGAATTTGAGAGAATTTTGTGTAGAAAATTGTATTTTTTGGTTATTTATAGGGTTAGATTATAGGAAGATTAAACTAAATAAACAGAATTTTGTAAGTAAATATATGATATTGAAAGAAATTGAAACAATTTGTAAGGAAATAAACAATATTGAAAGAAATTGAAATTGAAAAAATATTAGAGATTGTTAGAAACTGAGAGAACTTGAATAAAAAACAAAGAATTTGAGAGATTTTGATGTAGAAAAATAGGAATGAAAATGGTATTTATAGGATTAGGAAAATATAAAAATAAATAAATAAAGGAAAAATGAACTAGATTCAGATTGATTTCGAATTCTGAACTAATTTTGGATTTCATTTAGATTAGACAGGTTTCGATTCCTTATCGTATTGAATTATTTGTAGCTCTAGATTCGTTTTGACGAATCTAATTCAATCTATTTAAATAATAGATTGAAACTAATCCAGAACCCTTAATAGAGGTTTCGGTTTTAAATCAAATTAACTAGACCGATTTCGAGTTAATTTGATTCAATTAGCGTGTCTAAAATTCGGTCAATAATTTAATCAAATCAAATTTCTCTATTTTTCAAGATTTAAAATTTCAATTCAATTGTTAATTCAATTAAAATTTCACATGAATTTTTTACGTGGTTTGAAAAATGCGAAAATATTATGTCGAAAATACCAACTTAAAAATGTTAACTTCACATTTCTTCCCTTTTAATTTTTTTTATTTCTTTCAATTTTCTTTCTCTTTCTACACACTTTTCTTTTCTTGCTATTTCAATCTTTCAAACCACCCACTACATAATTCTAAAAATCAATCATTAAAATCATCATTGATCGCCATGCTCAACTACTTGCAGTTGTCAAGTTATGGATTCTAAAAGAGAATGAATAGAGTGCTTCATTCCCACATTGAATACAAATGGGAAAGGTTATTGGACATATAAGCGTGAGCACTACACCCCCCAATAAGTTAGTTTTGCGAGAAAAAGCTAATGGTCATGTGACAAATTAGTATCAGAGCGATTTGTTGGCAGCGTGATTAGTAGTAGCTCAATCAAAAGTGCAATCAGAGGTCTAGGAAACCCATGAGACCAGGGGAAGGAGCAAATAGAGTAGTTCGAGGGACATGGTTTTAATCATGGAGACCTATTTGGTCAAGTTTAAGTTTTGCTATTATGCGAGATTGGTTCGAGGACATCGATTAGCGTGTAAAAAGCTAAATACCATGTAGGAAGAGCTCAAAAGAGGGATGCAATGTGCCTTAAACCGGGTGGTGGAGACACTCGTGTATAAGAACGAGCTTCATAATCAAGGTGATAACAAGCAAAAATAGCTTAAGTAGCTTAGGATTGAGCTTGCCTCTATGTAGAATTGTTGTTATAACTAGAAAAGGTTTTGGTCCTAAAGTGAAGGTGGCCAAGTCGAAGTCGTTCGTGGGAAGCCACTCTATCCAAGATGTTGCTAACTTTGTTTGGGACACGAAGCAATACTTTTGAGTGGCTAGCATCGCGCAAAATGCCAAAATAAGCTCCGCTAATAAAAAGTTTATTATGGTGGTGACGTAGGTGTGATAGAGTACAACATGGTGAATGCGAGATCATTAGGACAAGTTCATGGAGATTCGTCTGAAGATACCTATATGGAGCAACTTGATAACTTTGTGATTTTTCGAGTGGAACATATGGTTTGTACATAAGAAGTCTATTTATAGACTTAAACAGGTATCTAGGAAATGATATTTGAAGTTTAATGGTATAGCATCACTCAATTTCAAGTTGTTGATCACGGCATATATCTTAAGGTAAATAAAAGTAGTTTTCTGATTGTGGTACTTTATGTTGATGATATATTGTTATCAGCTAATGACACTTACCTATTGATTGAGACAAACACATGTTGTGATGTCACTTTGATATGAAGGATCTAGGTGAGGCCCAATTTTGTTTTGGGAATTAAGACTCAACGTGGCAAATTGAGAGGCATACTTAAGTTTTGTCCAAAGCCCTACCTTAAGCGTGTCTTGAGTAGGTTCAATATGCATTATTGTTGTCTCGTGTAAATGAGTTCTTTTTTAGGTAGAGGAAACATTGTAAACCAATATAATGAGATGTGCATGAAGGTGATGAAGAGGAAGACTAGAACATACCCTAGATAATGAGTGCGATGGCAAGTGGTGGTAAAAGGTTTGGCAAGGCTAAGAACAATGGTTGAATAAGGCTTAGTAGAGAGAATAATGTAGAGAAAGTTTGAGAGAGTTTCTGAGTTAGGTAAATTGCTAAAAGGTCCTTTCAAGGATAATAAGAACTCCTATATAAAAGTGTGAAGAATAGGAGTTATGCTTCTCTGGTATTAATAATATAATAATGAGAATTTGACTGTTATGAAGATATTAATACTTTGTCTAATGAGATTTTAACTTTGAGAGAAGATGTAACGACCCTTGATCCTTGAAAATCGGGGAATTTTTTTTTGAACTTAATTTACCCACTTATTCCCTCATTCACTTAGGCTGTATTCCTGTTCAGTGTCAATCCTTAAAAAAATTTCTCATTTAATTTATCCTTATACAGATTTCATCCCGACACATTATTTTCAATAGATGTCTGTGCATACAAATGGTCTGGTAAAGAGATAAGAATGTGTACCTCACGCATGTACAAAGGTAGTCTAGGGAAGCTCATATCCATCAGCCTACGTCATCTACTGTAATTCACTGCAAAGATCTGAGAGGTAGAGGGGTGAGTTTTTGGGGAAAAGCCCAGTAAGGTAATACTCTTAAAGCAGTTCTGATATATAAAAACCTTTGAAATTGTTCATAGAATGAAACTTAATTAAATACAAAAATTTTCATTTCATGCATAAACGTCATAAAGCATGCGTGTCAATAAAACCATTAACATGCTTAACCATTTTCATGAACATTTCATAAATCATTTCGTAAACATATCATGCATATTTCATAATCATTTCATTAAACATCTCATGCATATTTCATAATCATTTCATAAACATCTCATGCATATTTCATAATCATTTCATAAACTCTCATCATAGTCGATTTTATAATTAAAATCGAGGAGACTAGGCTATAACTAAATCATGCGATACGTGTCATTCTTCGTAGAGAGTCATCATACCTATGGCCATGGTAAGTGGGCTGTAGACTGGATCAGGGTCGTACAACCATTTCGTAAAATATGGGTAGTATCCATCTTACTTACTTTCACTAGCACTTAGCTAGGATACGGGCACCAAAGGCACTCTCCATGTGGGCAACATAATTGCGTGCTGCACGGGCATGAGATACTATCGAAACATCATCATAAACCACCAGTAGCACGACATCTTCCACACAGGTCGAGTCAAATGCTAAAGGGGCCTACGTACCGGCACTCAAATGGTGGAGCCGGAACACCACAAGAAGTAACCCTGCATGAAGCCTATAGTCTCAAAACATCTTTTCTCTTTTCGTAAATGCTTTTGAAAACGTCAAAAGTTTCATTTCAAAGCATAAAAATGGGTTTTCAAGCCATCATAAAACTTTCATGCATTTTCATAATTCGAAAGTTTATTTCATAAACATAGATGTTCTAGCGAACATTTTGTAAAACGAAATCATGTTTTGTAAGCAGTTTCGCAAGTATGGAAGCATTGATAATTCATTTCAAATCATGTGCTCTTTCATAAAATCATTTATCAGAGAAACATGAATGCAATATCAGAACTAAGTTAAGTAATACCCCTTACCTCGATTTATCGGGTATCTCAAATTCGAACGGTGACGTCTCCTAATACCTCCTTTAATCCTTTCTACGATTCACCTACACTGAAATCGTTTACTTAGCATCTTATTCATACGAATTGTCTGAATTGCGTTAAAATCGTAACCTAGCGTCACTACTAGGGGTGTAAACGATATAGTGGTACTCGCAAGTTATTCGGGCTCGACTCGAGCAAAACTTGAATTCGGCTCGATTTTAGTCGAGTCGAGCTCGAGCTACTCGAGCTATCGAGAGAGTCGAATTCGAGCACTTAGATACCTGGCTCGAGTAGCTCGCAAGCCTAATCGAGTATCGAGTTTTTATATATTTTAAAAATATAATAATATTTATATAATGATTCGAGCCTAATCGAGCCTAATCGAGCCTAATCGAGCCTAATCGAGTTCGACCAAAATATCGAACTTATATAATCGAGCCTAATCGAGCCTAATCGAGTAGCTAGAATTCGATCTCGAGCCGAGCTCGAGCTTAAAAAATAAGGCTCGATCGAGCTCGAGCCGAGTATCGAGCACCGAGTTTCGAGTCGAGCTCGAGCTCGAGCACCTCACTGTATCGGCTCGACTCGACTCGATTACACCCCTAGTCACTACTGCGTGTGTACGTATTATTGTATATCCTTAGGCCAACACGCACATTTATATATTTCTTCACTATTTATATATTTGCTCCTACAAGTATTAACATATACCTTTATTATATACATCCACATGTATACGCGCATAAATATATATTTATATATATATACACTCTTATATGTATAAATATATATACTTTTATTGTTTTCATGTTTTCCTATCTCATATATATACATTCTTTGTATATACATATACTTGCACACATTCACCTTTCATACCCCCCACATGTATACGCACCTATATATATATATATATATTATCATTGTTTTCCATTTTTCCTTATCACCTATGCATACATATATTTTTTTTATTTTTTATTTTTTTGTACAAATACTAGCATACCCAATTCATTATATACACCTATTTGTACATGTACCTAAATAAATAAATATACATATATATATTTAAATAATTATTCTGAAAATTAAATTGGTTCATTTGACCACTTACCGACTTATCCGGAGCTCGATTGCATCACCGAATTTTTCTCATTTTTCCTTTTTTTCTTCTTTTTCTGGCTGAACCGGTTCGGTTCGATTCAACCCGGTTCAGCCCGGTTCAGTCCTGGTCCAACTTTCTCCCTCGCCGTTCGGAGCTTTTTCGGCCGGTTCTCCGTCGGCTTCCACCTCCAGCTTGTCCGCGGGGTAGTTCGGTGCATGGATCTGGGGTCGACTTCGCCAAAACTCGCCGGAAAGTGGCCGGTCCGGCCTCTTCTCTCCTTCAGCGTCGGTACCCAAATTTTTTTCTTCCGATCGGCGTCGTTTCTGGCCGATCTGCGCCTGGATCGGCGCCTCCGTCTTCCCCCTCTGGACGGTGGTGGGTCGTTCCTCCTTCCCCCGGCCGTCGGTCTCTCTCTCCTCCCTTTTTTTCCCTCGGTTTCCCTCTCTCTCTCGATTTTCGACGTTTTCTCTCTCTACCAGCGCCAGCGATGGCTAGTGCGGTGTTTTCCTTCAGCCGGTCGTCGGGGTTCCTCGCTGGTGGCTTCCGATTGGTGAGCAGAGGCTCGGCTCCCTCACTGCCTTTGCTCCCCTTTTGTTTCCATGGCAGAATCACAATTCGCGATTCTGCCTTCTATTTCTTTTTTTTTCTATTATTATTATTATTATTATTATTATATATTATATATTATATATTATTTTTATTTATTTTTTAATATTATATTATATTTTATTAAAATATGATATAATATATAATATACCCAAAATATTTAAATATATATATTTAAATCAATTAAATATATATTTATCTTATTTATTTCTCGGGTATTTTATTATTTTATTTATTTTATATCAGACTTACAATTTTATTTCCACTTGTACATTTTTACGAACCAATTTACAAGGAAATTTCGAGGATTTACAGAAAATAACTATGTTTCTTAAAGAAATAGGAAAAAAGACTCATACTTTAAAGAAAGTTTAAAAGAGGAACTCTGAACTATCTCCACATGTGATCCACCAAGCCAAACTCTCCAGGATATCTCAATAGTGAAGTTAACCCGAGAATCATGCCCTCTTTCGGGATTATTTCCATTTCTTCTTATGAAAGTGTTATTAAGTGAAAATGTTGATATTGTTCCATAAAGAGGTTGTTCTATACATGAGTTGTTCTAAGAAGAGTTGTTCTGTGAGGAGATATTCTGTAAATGTAAAATAGCTCTTCTGAGAATAAATTGTTCTTTAAAATAGCTTTTATGAGAATAAGTTGTTTTGTAAAAGGGTTATTCTAAGAAGAGATTGTTCAATGAAACAACCTTGATACTTATTCTGACTTTATTCATTATAATATGAAACTTGAAGTGATGAAGTATTAATTTCCAAAATCAAGTATCTACGTTTTGCCCCCTGTATGAGAACTCTGAGTATGAAAAGTTCTCATGCACTAGTATAATAAAGGTCATTGTAAAATAATATTTCTCATTAAATCTAGTTGTCTTGTATTGAAACTATTTAGACTAGACTCTTTTTTGCCCCTTATATAAATCAAATAAATTTTAATGATGGATGAAGTTTTTTAGTAGAACAATTGTCCTGCATAGCAAAACAATTATCTAGCATAAGTGTTTGGCAAAACAGGTGCTTATCTGTACAACTAATTGCCTAACAAAATGGCTACTTAAAAAAATGTTTCTTATATGTTATGTTGCCCTTTGCATAGAAATTCTTGAGAGAAGAAATATTCTATGCATAAGATAAATAAAATTTACTCAAATATGAAAAGAGGATATATAAAAAAATTAAGAATAAGTGAAAACAAGTGTTTCCCTAAAATTTTGGAATAAGTAAGAAGAGTGTTGCCTATAAATTTTGGGAACATGTAAAAATATGTAAGAATAGCTAGTATCTTAAAATTTTGGAAACAATAAGCAGTATTTCACTAAGATTTTGAAAATTAGTAAGGAATGTTTCCCTGAAATCTTGAGAATTAGGTGAGAAGTATTTCTTTAAAATAAATTTTTAGAAGAAGTAAGAAGAGCACTTCCCTAAAATTTTAGGAACAATGAGAGCTTTTCTCTAAAATTTTAGGAAGAAGTAAGGAGAGTTCTTTCCTAAAATTTTGAGAACAAGTAGAGAGAGCTCTTCTCTAAAATTTTGAGAATAGGTAAGGAGTATATTTCCTTAAAATTTTGGGAGGAAGTAATGAGAGTTTTAACCTAAATTTTCGAAAGAAGTAAGGAAAGTTCTTCCTTAAAATTTTAAGAAGAAGTACGGAAAACTCTTCCCCTAAAATTTTAGAAAAAAAAAGTAAGTAGAGATATTCCCTAAAAAATTTGGGAACAAGTAAAGAGAGCTATTTCCTAAAATTTTGAGAACGAGAGACTATTTCCCTTAAATTTTAAGAACAAGTAAGGAAAGCTCTTCCCTGAAATTTTAGGAATAAGTAAGAAAAGCTTTTCCCTTAATATTCTTCATTCTTTTTTTTTTTAATAATTTGAGTAATTAAATTTTAAAAAATTATAATTTTGTACAATAGCTCGTGAGAACAGTCCCGTGAGATACTATTTTTTTAGCTCGCGGGAGCTCACGGGAGTTGTTCCAGCGAGCTATACTTTTGTAGCTCTTCCGACCTTTTTTTTTAAAAAAGAATTTGATTGATTTTATGTTTCTAAAAGGAAAGTAAACATTTATAATTAAAGAAGATTTGATACTTGTTATTAAAACTTTGATATTTTTAGTCGACAGTTTCTCTTGAAAGTTTACTCGCATCGAAAAAAAATCAAAACTAAACAACAATAGTTTTTTTTCTTTCATTTTTTTGGTTCTTTGAAGAAGTAAGTATTCTTCTTCTTTTAAATTTGAGCTAATCTGATATTATTAGACCTTCGATTTATGTATGTAGCTTGTACCTTATGATTCCTATGTGTATGAACATTATATTTTCATAGTTGAATCATAAGAAGAGTATTTACTATCATGCAATCGATTATATGAAAAATTAAAAAAAAAAATGCATGTGAGCTACATAACAGCGAGATAAGGGTTAAAATGATTCCCGAGCAAGTACAGGGGTAAAACGATCAATTGATCGAAATCCGGTATAAATTCGATGAGACAATTTCATTAAAAATATGAAATTGAGGAATCTTGATCAAAAACGGGCTAAAATTTAATTTCAAGTCCAATTGACCAAGATACGAAGTTATTTAATATTTTCAGAATTTTTACCTCGAAAAACGAGCCCAAAAATAGTTGAAAAATATACCGAAAAGATAAAATTTGGACTGATAAATTCATTTACGGACTAAATAAATTTAATATGAATTTTTGGTATATTTTTGGGATATTTTGGTATTTTATTATTATTTTAATGAATAAAATAATAATAAAAATCTATTATAAATAAAAGAAAAAAAAACCAAAATCTGAAAACAGAAAACGAAGTGAAACGCGGGGAGAGAGAGAGGAATCCAGCGGCCACCGGCGGTGTTTGGGCCCGATCGAGGCCAGATAATCGTTCCCCAGGCTGTGGCGCGCCGAACGGCAGCAGCGGCACTTGGAGAACCGGCTGGACGACGCTAGCACGGCCAAAAGATCCCTGAACCGGTTGGCGGTTCAGTAGAGAACCTTCTAAACTGAACCAGACCGGACCGATTCAGCCAAGGAGGAGAGAAAAAGAAAAAAAAAGAAAGAAAGAGGAAAAGAAAATTTTTGGGAATTCACCGAAATTCGGGTAAGTCGTACGAGGTCAAAAGTGATCGATTTGATTTTCGATAAATTTATTTAAATTGTATTTAATCAAAAATTGACCCGGAGTTAAATATACAAAATTATGCAGTTTAACGATTAATTCCGAACGGAAGCCCGATCGAACTCCGATTCGTGCACCATTGCATAATCTCGGGTAAGCAAAGCTTATTTACGACAATTTATCTGATTAACGCGTATTTAAGATTTATTTTACGTATTTCGGATTAAATTTTGGATTTAGTGAATTATATTCGAAATTTCGAATAAACTGTCGTAAATGATATACGGGCTATCCAAAGAGTTTGGAATAAAGCCCAATGGGTATTGATAGGCCCAATGAGTCGATAGACCCTGATGAAGGGAATTAATATGTGAAAAACGGGCTTAATACGGATTAAGGCCCAATTAAAGTGTTAAGGCCCATTAAGAGTAAACGGGTCCATTTAAGTGAAATGAACTGTATTAAATGTGAAATACAGTAGGAAACGTGTAATTAATCTAGTGAGTGGTTAAATGCAGCTCCAAAGTCATATTAAGAGTTGACCGGACTGCAAGATTTGGACAGCACGAAGGAAAAGAGGTCACACTACGTGATCCGAGGTAAGGGATCTTTGTGAGCTCTTAGAGATAGCTGTATGTATTTTTATCGTTGTTTACATACACTTAAATTTCGTATAGCGTATGAATATGAAATTTCTGGATAGTACCCAAATATGGTAAAATTACGAAAATACCCCTAGACCCGGGGAAAAATTTGGAAATGCATAAAGTGCATGAACATGATGTTTTACATGTGGAAAAGAGGTTTTGTGAAACCAAAATGATAGACTGGCTCACGATTTGACTGTATATATTAAATTGCACGTTTTTATGAAATGTGTGTTTTGCACCGTTTTGCGTATCACACTTGGTTTTTAGTACCACTGTTGCGAAAAATAGAGCCAGCTGTCTATTTGTGTATGTGAAATCATGTTGGAGCTATGAGGTCTGTGGATTTATCCAGATCCGCTCGCACTTGATTTTTGATGTGATGTATGATTAAGATCGTGCTGGAACCTTCGTGTTGGACTGTGTGTCACACTGACTTGCTCGCACTAGATCTGAGACGACAGGCTATGGTTGATAATTTATTTGGTTGGGGTGGTGAGCTTTTGACTCAGGCACCTACAACTATGTGGTAATTGTACTGTGGTTCACGGAGTATGCTATACCGTGTAGACAACATGGAGTACACTGTACCGTCAACTATGGGATGTGAGGATTGTGTCTTTGGACTCGGGCATGCTTTGTCATTGCTCTGATTTGTGATAGTCCTTAGATAGGAGCCGATGGATAGACTAATCCCCTCCTTAGACTTTGAGATACCCTTGCACACCTAGCTAGTGATAGCTCGGGGTCTCGGACTTTGGCCAAATGTATTATGGATTTGTGTGGATCCTTGCCTAGTCTCACCTGATTTTATTGATTTCTATAACGAAACTAATTGTGATTTGATTTATGTGATGAAAACCATTTGAAATGAGAACATGATTTAAATGTGAGTTTCAATACTGAACACAGAAATATTTTACTCTGAACTGTCCGTATGTGTAGTCGTGATGTGTGAGAATTATTGATATAAATGTAAGGAATTCGGGTCACGACAGAAGTAGTATCAGAGCCGAGTTGGTCTGATATGAATCGTTGTTAGTAACTGGGGAAGTTTACATCCCCTTATCACTGTGCTTTGTTTAGATACAATTGTGTATACTAGGTTGTGATTTCACTGAATTTGTGTTATATTTACAAGAAGTAGATAGGATGCCTGACAAACATCGTAGTAAAGGAGAGAGTTCTCGATCTCAAGGGCACGGAGATAGATCCGAGAGACGAAGTAGATCGTCATCTAGACGTACTTTTCGAGAACCATCTGAGAGTTTTGGCGCTCGTGACTCGAGATTAGAACGGTGCCTTGATACAGTGGTGACATTATTGGGGCAGTTTATAGCTAGTTTTGGCAGTGCCCAGGGTACAGCAGGACAAGCTGCACCGGCTGCTGCAGCAGCTGCACCTGAGACCCCTGCGCCTGTACAGCCTGCACCCGCACCACAGAGAGTTGAACCACCACAGGCTATTCCTGTTTAGCCTATACCTCCTCCAGTAGTCCTTCTTCAGGGTTATGATGATGATCTGGAGTATAGTTGTGATTTAGACAGATTGACACAGTTTCGAAAGCTACAACCTCCGTCATTTAGTGGGGTGAAGAATCTGGTAGTGGCAGAGGACTGGATTAATAGAATGAAGAAACTTTATAGATTCTCCCGATGTTCTACTACTGAAAAGTGGCTTTTGCGACTTTTATGCTAGAAGGTGAGGCGAACATTGGTGGAAGTCTACTATGCCTATTCTATCAGCTGGACATCTGGTAATTACTTGGGAGATGTTCTTGGACGCCTTCAGGGGGCAATACATTCCAGACACTGCTCAACGGAAGTTACAGACTGAGTTTTCAGGTTTGACCTAGGGAGGTAAGTCAGTGCACGAGTATGAATCTCGGTTTACATCTCTGGGCAGATATGATCCTGATACCATGGGCAGTGAACAGAAGAAAGTTCGTAAGTTTATGAAAGGTCTGAGACCATCGATTAGAGCTCGACTGGCCCCGTTGGATATTTCGACATATGGGGAAGCAGTTAGACGAGCTCAGCTATGTGAGCAGGATTACGAACTCCATGTGTTAGAGTATAGGAAGGGTGGTAAGGGCAAAGATAGAGATATAAAGAGATTTGGGGATGACAGAGGTAGTAGAGAGGGGAATAGGCCTTTTAGTGGGCGACAAAAGATCGATGAGTCGCGAAGTAGGGCAGTTAGACCCCCTGTATATCCGAACGCAGCTCCGACTCGGGGTATTGTGATTGGAGATCCCTGATCAAATCCTGATCGATGTAGACTTTGTAGAGGACTCCATAGGAACCGACCTTGTTATAGGATATCAGGAGCATGCTTTAGGTGTGGTAAGACCGGACACATGATGAGAGATTACCCGGAACCAGTTGAAGCGTCTTCTCAGAGGGGTAAGGTACCAGAGAAAGTTTCACCTGTTATTCCTGCTCCGAGAAGGAGAGCCACGGCTAAAGAGAAGGGGAAGCAAGTCGTTAGCCAATGCAGAGTGTATGCACTTGACCAGGGCACTGCAAATGCTTCATCGGATGTGGTGAAAGGTACGATTTTGATTTTTAACCTTGAAGCATTAGCTCTATTGGATCCTGGTGCAACGCATTCATTCATATCACCATCGTGTGCATTTAAATTATCAGAGTTTGTGAAACCTACACCTTTAGGTAAAAGGTTGATAATTAGCACACTAATGAGAAGTAGTCAAATGACTAAGTATGTGTGTAAGCAATGTAAGTTTAAGGTAGGAGATAAGAGTATGACAGCCGATCTTATCCTGTTAAGTATGTTTGATTTTGAAGTAATATTAGGAATGGATTGGTTGGCTGCAAATCATGCTATCTTATATTGCCATTCTAAGATAATAATATTTTCTCTACCGGAGAAACCTGTTGTATAATTTTTCTGAGTAAATATAAAAGAAATACTTATGCAATATTAAATTGATTGTATAATATTATTTTGAAGGTTTTATTGTGTACGTGGTTGACCTAGATAAGGCACAATCGGAATTGATTGACATTCCTGTGATTAGAGAGTTTTCAGATGTCTTTCCGGATGACTGGCCAGGGTTACCACCAGACAGAGAGATGGAGTTCTGTATTGATTTGGTACCTGGTACTGAGCCTATATCCAGACCACCGTACAGGATGGCCCCAGTTGAGTTGCTGGAATTGAAGAAGCAGTTACAGGATCTGTTGGATAAGGGGTTCGTTAGACCGAGCATCTCACCTTGTGGAGCTCCGGTCTTGTTCGTTAAGAAGAAGGATGGAAGCCTCCGACTGTGCATAGATTACCGGTTGTTGAATAAGGCTACTGTTAGCACTGAAATTTACATATGTTTAGAACCCTTTTTACTTAGTTATTTGATTTGTTCTTTGCTATATTAGGTATGTTTTATGTGTTTTGTGTATTTGTGCAGGAAAAAGAACAATATGGAGAAGTTAAAGCTTTTGGAGCTGATTCTGATGATTTTGTGAAGAAGTGAAATTGCAGGATGCTGATCGTGACTTATGCTGCAGCAATAGAAGAAACTGAACAGTGCATAGCAGATCTGGGGAATCAATACCATTGTCGTAGCATAGCAGTCTGATTAGGGCAACACTGTTTTTCCACGTGGCATTCTGCGTTTTAGTGCCTGGAAACCTTATAAATAGTATTTTTATTAGAATATCGAGGAGGCTACGGCAGAAGGCTTCAGGATTGATTTAGCTCTATAGAAACTCCATCTTTTACATCTTTTTCGATCAATGTTTATTCTAGGGATGATACTTTGGAATTATTGGATGTTTATTATGATTTCTAGGAACTAAACTACTTTTTCCTAGAATCGATATTGCCAACTTTGGGCAGATTGCAATTATTTTGTGATATTGTTTGGATGATCTCAATTATATTTATTTAATCTACTTGTTCTTAATGCCCTAGTTAATTGGCCACCAATTGCATGAATTAGTATAGGAATCCAGCACTCGGGAGAGGGGATTATTTATATGCACAATGGTAGATTAACATAGGACATTGTTGAATCGGGAGGTTGACAATTCTTATGAGCTATAGAGAAATGGATTACCATCGCTTAATGAATTCTATTATTTAATTCTGAATCGGGAGGTTAGGATTAGGTAATTTGGGTATGACTGTTTAAAACTCGGGAGAGATAAACAGGAAATAGTTTTAGCTATAAACAAATTGAAATCAAAAGAACAAATTGATCAAGGGAATTGTATGCACCCTAGTTAGGTGAAATCGAGTTCTAGGAATATTTTGTCATTGATATTTTCATTCGTAATATTTGTGACTGTTTTAATTAATTTGTTCCATAATTAATAGTTAGAATAGTAAATAGGATCTCAACCAATATAAATTACTTTTTCTAAATAAAGTTCAAGGTTGTTGATTTACAGTGATTGGCGGTAGACACAATTTCCTGTGGGAGGATACTTATATTTACTCTATACTCGAAAACTGACCTGTGCACTTGCAGTAGTGTTCCATTTGAGCACGACAAGTTTTCTGGCGCCGTTGCAGGGGAATTGTTGTTTCGTTTTTCGTTAACACTGTTTCCCAATAGCCTTTACTTTAATTTAGATTTTTATTTTTGTTTTAATTTACTATCTACAATTTTTTTTTAGGTGAATGGTAAAAACCCGCAGAAGTGAAAATACAGACATAAAAGAAGAGTTAGATCCAGAGATTGAGAGAACCATCAGGCAAATTCAACAGAACAGATTTGAAGAGAAAGACAGAAATTTAATCATGGCAGATGAAAATCAGCAGCAGCGAGCTATACGCTATTACTTTACCCCAGTTGTGAATCAAAATTTTGCTGCTGTAAGAGAGGTTCTTGTAAACTGTAATAACTTTGAGTTGAAGTCGGCATTGATCAACATGGTTATGCAAAATCAATTTGGAGGTTCAGCCTTAGAGGACCCTAACACACATTTGACAAGTTTTCTGCAGATTTGCAGCACCATTAAGATTAATGGAGCCTCTGATGATGCTATTCGACTGAGATTGTTTCCATTTTCTCTTCGAGATAAAGCCTTGAGCTGGTATCAAAATCTACCAGCAGGAAGCATTCCGACATGGGCAGTGATGGCACAAAAATTCTTAGCAAAGTACTTTCCACCAGGAAAGACAATGCAGATAAGATTAGAAATTACTCAGTTCACACAGTTAGATCAAGAACCATTACATGAGGCATGGGAGCGATTTAAAGAGTTATTGCGTAGATGCCCTCAGCATGGATATGATGAAGGAAACCGATACAAGTTTTCTACAGAGGCATGACTCTGCAGACACGAGCTACTGTGGATGCTTCAGCAGGAGGTTCATTGTGGTCTAAGACACCTGATCAAGCTATGCAGTTAATTGAGGAGATGGCTATAAACAGCAGCCAATAGCCAGGTGAAAGAACTAATGTCAGAAGAGTAGCAGGTATGCATAAGTTAGATACGCAGACAGCTATCCTAGCAAGACTTGAGCAGATTTCAACACAAATTTCTTCAATGGGTATACAAGGGCCGCAAGCTATGATTCATCATGACAGCACAAATCCTAACTTGATGGGGATAGATTTGGAGCAGGTGAATTATGTTAATAATCGCAACTTTGGTTTTCAAGGAAATCGAGTTCCTAACTACTACCAGCCAAGATTCAGAAACAATGCGAATCTATCTTATGGTAATTCTAAGAATGCTCTAAACCCACCAGCAACAAGTAACAGCAATACAGGATTCAATAACCAAGGGAATTCCCAAGGTTATGGTGGAGTTAGAAGGAACGAATTTGAGGAATTCATGGTTGAAACTAGAAAAAATTTAGCAAAATTAATGCGCGATTAGACAACGTGGAAGCTAAAATGTCAGAGATGAATACCAGTCTTGGTGCGCAAATGAAGTCTGTTGAGACCACTTTGGGACAGTTAGCTGCAGCTGTCAGTTCTTGAAATGAAAGAGGTAAGTTTCCAAGTGACATAGTGCTCAATCCGAAAGAACACTGCAATGCTATATCTTTGAGAAGTGGGAACACATATGAGCCACCGAAGGTAGCAGAGAAAGAAGAAACTGCACCAATAACTGAGGTGCAGAAGAAGCAGACTGAACCTGTAATGACAAAAGATGCAGAATCAGAAACAGTAAAACAGGGAGTTAATTCTAAACCTTTTAGTAAACTTTTTCCTGATAACCCTCCTTTGTTAAAACCATTCATTCCTTATCCTCAAGTTTTGTATAAAAGGAAGATTGAATCTGAGTTTAAGAAATTTCTTGATATATTTAAGAAATTACATATTAACATTCCGTTAGTTGATGCTCTGCAGCAGATGCCACATTATGCAAAGTTCATAAAAGAAGTGCTGTCAAAGAAACGAAAACTTGAAGATTATGAAACTATCAACTTGACAGAAGAATGCAGTGGAATTTTGCAGCAGAAGTTACCGCAAAAATTGAAAGACCCTGGAAGCTTTACCATTCCATGCGAGATTGGAGGATCGAAAGTGGGTAAGGCATTGTGTGATTTAGGTGCTAGCATAAATTTAATGTCTTTATCTATTTTCAGGAGCATAGGTCTTTGAGAGGTAAAGCCGATCACCATAACACTGGAACTAGCGGATAGATCGATTACTTATTCCAGAGGTATAATAGAAGATGTACTTGTTAAAGTTGATAAGTTAATTTTTTCTGCCGATTTTATAGTCTTAGATTATGAAGAGGACAGAGAAATTCCACTTATACTTAGGAGACCATTCCTTGCCACTAGGAGAGCACTAATCGATGTTCAGAGAGGGCAATTAACCCTAAGGATGAATGATGAATCAGTTATGTTCAACATCTATAAGGCGATGAAATTTGCTGATGAGCCAGAAACATTTAAGTTGATTGAAGTAGTGCAGAGTTGTGTAAGAGAAGTTGAAACAAAGGAAGCACCAACCGATCCTATGGCTCAATGTCTGGTAAATTCAGTTTCTAATTTAGATGATGAATTACTAATTGATGAAATTAAAAGTTGTGTTGTTACTTTGGAAGCCAATCCATTAGAAAGTACGACTACAACAACTAAGGAGAAGATTGACAAGTCACAGGTAAGTGAAAAAGAAGAAGGCAAAACTGAATTGAAAGAATTACCAAGCCATTTGAGGTATGCCTTTTTAGGTGATGATAGTACTTTTCCTATAATTATTTCATCATTTTTATCAGTTGCAAAGGAAGACAAGTTACTTAGAATTTTAAGAGAGCACAAACCAGCAATTGGATGATCTATTATTGACATCAAAGGAATTAGTCCCTCTGTTGTGATGCACAAAATTCGACTAGAGGAAAATCATAAACCCTCTATTGAACCACAAAGAAGACTAAATCCAGCAATGAAAAAAGTTGTTAGAGCTGAGATTTTAAAATTATTAAATGCTGGTATTATTTATGCTATATCTGATAGTTCTTGGGTGAGTCCTGTGCAGGTTGTACCTAAAAAGGGTGGAATGACAGTAATTCGTGACACAAACGATGAAATCATATCCACCAGAACTGTAACAGGATGGAGAGTTTGCATCGATTATAGGAAGCTGAACAAAGCTACTAGGAAAGACCACTTTCCGCTTCCTTTCATCGACCAAATGCTAGACAGACTAGCCGGACACAGTTATTATTGCTTTTTAGATGGCTACTCAGGCTATAACCAGATTGCCATAGCCCCAGAAGATCAAGAGAAAACGACATTTACTTGCCCATATGGAACTTTCGCATATAGAAGGATGTCTTTCGGGTTGTGTAACATCTCAGCAACCTTCCAGAGATGCATGATATTAATTTTCGCTGACATGGTTGAAGAGATAATGGAAGTCTTCATGGATGACTTCTCGATATTTTGTAGGACTTTTGACCAATGTTTATCTAATTTGGCACTTGTTTTGCAGAGATGTGAAGAGACGAATCTGGTCTTAAATTAGGAGAAGTGTCATTTTATGGTGCAAGAAGGAATCGTCATTGGACACAGAATTTCAGCTCACGGCATTGAGGTGGATAGAGCTAAAGTCGCTGCTATTGAAAAGCTTCCTCCTCCAAAATCAGTTAAAGCCGTGAGGAGCTTTTTGGGACATGCAGGATTCTATCTTAGATTTATCAGGGACTTTTCAAAAATCTCAAAACCTTTATATCATTTATTGGAAAAAGATGTTGACTTTGTCTTTGATGATTTTTGCTTGCAGGCATTTGAAAAGATCAAGAAGGAGCTTATTTCTGCACCTATTATGATCATACCAGATTGGACAGAACCATTTAAACTGATGTGCAACGGGAGTGATTTTGCAATTGGAGCTATCATTGGACAGAAGAGAGACAAGATTTTTCGGGCTATTTATTATTCAAGCAGGATCTTAGATGATGCTCAAAAAAATTACACAACAACGGAGAAGGAGATGCTTGTAGTTGTACATGCATTTGATAAGTTCAGACCATATTTGATTGGGAGCAAGGTCATTGTATATACAGATCATGCAGCTATTCGTTATCTATTTACAAAAAAAGACGCCAAATCCAGACTTATTAGATGGATCTTGCTTTTGCAAGAATTTGATTTTGAGATCAGGGATAAAAAAGGATCTGATAATGTTATAGCTGATCATTTATCTAGGTTGGAGCAATCTGAAATTCAGCAAGAACAGCCGATTTAAGAGGAATTTCCAGATGAGACAATAATGAAGATTGATGAAAATCTGCCTTGGTTCGCAGACATAGTGAATTACTTAGCAGGAGGATTAATGCCAAGTGGTTTAACTTATCAACAGAGGAAGAAATTCTTCCATGATGTCAACTCGTATTTTTTGGATGATCCTCTGCTGTTTAAGAAGTGTCCAGACCAGATTATAAGACGATGTTTACCGAAAGATGAAGCTCAGGAAATCCTGCACCACTGCCATGTTGCGGCATATGGAGGACATTTTGGTGCAGAACGTACAGCAGCAAAGGTGCTGCAATCAGGTTTTTATTGGCCTAGTGTGTTTAAAGATAGTTACATGTTTGTAAAAATATGTGACAGATGTCAAAGGGTTGGAAACATCTCAAGAAGGCATGAATTACCTTTGACAAATATTCTAGAAATGGAAATTTTTTATGTGTGGGGTATCAATTTTATGAAACCGTTTCCTCCATCTTTTGGGAAGCTGTACATTCTCCTTGCTGTTGATTATGTCTCTAAGTGGGTTGAGGCAATAGCAACACCAGCAAATGATGCAAAAGTGATAATTTGGTTTCTGCACAAGAATATATTGACAAGATTCGGTACCCCAAGAGCCATTTTGAGTGATGAAGGCACTCATTTCTGTAACAAAATCTTCAACGGTTTGATGTCAAAATATGGAATTCGACATAAAGTAGCTCTCGGTTATCATCCGCAGATAAATGGCCAAGCTGAAATTTCAAATCGAGAAGTAAAGTTGATATTGGAGAAGACTGTCCACCTGAATAGAAAAGACTGGGCTAACAAGTTAGATGACACACTTTAGGCATACAGGACAGCCTATAAGACCCCAATTGGAATGTCTCCCTATAGGTTGGTATTTGGTAAGGCATGTCATCTACCTGTAGAGCTTGAGTACCGAGCTTATTGGGCCATTAAGAAGCTAAATTTTGACTATAACAAAGCTGGAGAATATCGATCACTCCAATTGAATGAGCTTGATGAGCTGAGAAATGAGTCCTATAACAATGCAAGAATTTACAAGGACAAGACCAAAAGATGGCATGACAAGATGATAATGAGAAGAGAATTCAGTCCTGGACAGCAAGTTCTATTGTATAATTCAAGGCTTAAATTATTTCCTGGCAAATTGAAGTCAAGGTGGTTAGGACTGTTTGAAATAAACCAAGTTTTTCCATATGGAGCAATTGAGTTGAAGAAATCATATGGAAACTTGTTCAAGGTCAATGGGCAGCGTATAAAGCATTATTATGGAGAGGGAGTGCATAAATTAGATAGCATTCCCCTTGGTGAACCGAATTAAAGAGACTGAAAGCAGTTTGGCTGAAGACTTGAAATTCAGCACTTTTGGGAGGCAACCCAATTTATCTTTTTAGGATTCTTAGTTTTTCATCTCGTTTTATTTCCTTTGATTTTAGTAGTTTGATTTTATTTTATTTTATTTTATTAGTTTGTGTTTTATTTTTCAGGCATATGCATAAGAAGAGCACGGTTTGGAAGTTTTGTTGTCGTGGTTCGTCAAGAAAAAAATGCATGAGTGCGTGATCAGGTGCAAGAGCAAGAGAAATCTTGTAAGGGCTTAGTAGCTTCAATGTAGACAAACAGAACAGCAAAGAAACGAAAATGGTTTTCAAGAACGAAAGTGAAGAAGTATGTGAATAGCACCTAAGCTGGAAAACTAAATTCTTCAATTGAAGAAGAGAGGGCAGAATAATGTCAATAACGGTAAGAAAAAGCAAGAAAGACAGAAAGATCATAAGATGAAATTCTGTCATAATAAGAAATAAATGTCTACAATAGTGAGGTGAATGGAATCCACATGTCCGTGTCTTATTGGTAGACGGAACCCCACTTACTATTCGATAAAGCCAAAGAACCCTACCAAATTGATTTGAAAAAGGCGATCGAAACTTTTACTTACTTAGAATCTCTTTTTCTAGTCCTGCAATTTCCCTTGTTCCCTTGAAAGTACACCGATTACCCCACACCTATTATTTTTCTTTCTTCCGATCCTGTTGTTTTCTGCTGATTTGGTAGTTTCACTAACAAAATTTTTGTGGGTTCGAAACCTTGGTGGTCCCGAAACCCTTGGGGGAAGCAGAAATCGTTTTCTTGTCCGATTGTGATAAAGACACAAGTGGTCCAACTTGAGCTTACGTGATTTCCATTCCAAGTATTCTTCTACTTTCTTCAATCGTTTCGATTTTCCAGCGGATTTCTTTTTGATTTCTGCAACTTAGATTTTGAAGCTCTTCTTGGTTTAGTCGATTGTTGTTTGAGAAATTCTGGTTGTGACGCAAAATTTTTGGGATTAGTTTGTGTGCTTGTCTGATTGGGGTCAGCTGAACATTATTCTTGTCAACATTGAGCTTCCATTGGTAATGGCACCCAAAACCCGAGCAAAACGAAACCTGGAGAGTTCGAGTCAAGCGACTTAGAGCTCAGCCCCATCTCCCCAGAGGGAAGAGCCAGGTTGCTGAAATTAGCAGGACAACTGGAAGATACCATTCTTGATGTAGTACGAGAATTTTATGCCAATGCAATGGAGAGCACCCATTCGATATCTGAAGTCAGGGGTATTCTTGTTCCTTACAACGCCAACGCCATTAATCTGTACCTGGACCTTTCGCAAGAGGTGCAGGATGAATATCACAGTTATGTTGTAGCTCTCCACACTGATGCTGATGAGCTGTACCGGGTTATTAACGAACTTACAGTACCTCACACCCATTGGCAGAAGAGGCCAGAAACTGAATCTATGGCATTCCCTTCCAATCGACTTCAATATGGTCTACACGAATGGTATGATTTCATTTGCTCACGAATAATGCCCACAACTCATAAAAGCAGCGTTGATGTCGATCGAGCTGCTCTCCTTTACTGTATTTTGACTGGCAAGATTGTTGATTTTGGAGCCATTATCTTTTGGTCCATGCAAGAATTTATAAGCAGGGAAAATAGAAAGGGTTTACCTCACCCTTCATTGATTTGTGGACTTTGCAAGAAATATGACGTATATTGGACTGAGCTTGAATCACGACTGGCTAGGAAATCTGCCATCACTTTCAAAAATCCTCGGGTACCTCTGACTCAGAGAGCAGTTGCTCCTCCTACTGCCCCACCACCAACTTCTGCTGGTCCATCTGTTGCACCTTCCACCACTTCCGACTCCATTGCAGCTGTGCTAAACGAGATTAAGGAGTTACAGATGGAGATGTGCAACAATAACTGAGACTATCAGACTTTCTGTGCATATGTTGCCTCCTACCATAAATCATTAGTCGACTACCTAAATATGAGGGGTCGTGTGGGAGAGGTGATATTCCCCATGCCGCCACAATGGTGTACTTCTGCTGATGATGATATGGAAGAAGATGCCTAGGAGGAAGCTGATGCTGAAGATAGCTCAAAGTAGGATTCAGACAGTTAAGACTACCCCAAGGAAGTCCTCTTTACTACTTTTTCCAATTCATTGAGGATAATGAAAATCTTAAGTTTGGGGGAGTTATTGGTTGTGCTCTGTTGTGCTCTGTGTCATGCTGTTATGTTTTTCATGCTTTGTTATGTTTTATGTGCCTGATTCAATTTCTTTTTATATGTTTCTTTTTATTGTTTGTGTGCAATTATACTCAGTTTTACAGATTAGTTTTCTAGATTGTGGCCAAAGATGGATTTTGCAAGGAATATATCAAATTTTGTTTAAATGGATGATTTTTATTGTTTGAGTATTGGAATGTGGATAGCAAGCTTCACTTGAATTTTTTCACTCAAATTATGCACCAATCATATTCAGTTTATGCTCTTACTGTGTTGATATGTGAAACTAAAAAGACTCTAGAACTTGATTAGTTATTACTTGAGTCGAAATTGATAGACCATGCATGATTAGGAAAATGATCTAGGCATTTTTTTGTTTTGAGATTGATCCTTTCAAGCCTACCCAATTATATTAATCCCTTGGAAAACCCCTTGAGCCAAATTCTTCCATTTTGTTGTTATATAACCATATTACAAGCCATGGTCTAATTGTTTAATTATCCTATTCTTTTGGTCTCTTACTTAAAGCACTATCAATCAAAATTTTTGGATTAAGGGAGGAGCTCAAAAGAAAACAGGGTGGTTTGTAAATTGTTGGTTTAAGAACTTGAATGCTACAAACAAGGATTCGTTCTCGGGTCTTGATGAAAAACTAGTGTCATATGCAGTTACAAGTAGTGAAAAATAAAACTCTGGAGTATGACACTGCAAATGCTCAAAAAAAAAACCTCGAGAATGAGTAAGGTTAGGTAGTGATTCATGAGCTCAAAACAAATTAAATCCAAAGGTGATTACAGTGCTTTAGGTGGATTAAACTTCATATTATATCCTTTATTCCACCTAAACCCCGAGCCTTATGTTACAACCTTTGAAAAGTCCTTTTGATTCTTGGTTATGCATGAGTCTTTATTAGTGGAGAGTAGTACTTAAATCAAGCATATGAAGTCTTGTGTTCAATTTTCATTTAGATTTCACGTTAACACTTGAGTGCATGAATTTGAATAAATGATTGTACACACACACACAAGTGGAAAGTGAAGAGTGAAGGGGGATTGGTTTGCTTTGATTGACTTGAACAATATAAATATTAAATTTATCTTAAGCTGAGAACCTTGTGAATTCTTGAGGAAAATCTCAATTTAGTATGACAAGTATGTGAGCTGAGTGTGGTTGAGAGTCTTTAATTGTTCTGTTTCTAGTATGTGTTTGCTTGAGGACAAGCAAATTTCTAAGTTTGGGGGTATTTGTTAGCACTGAAATTTACATATGTTTAGAACCCTTTTTACTTAGTTATTTGATTTGTTCTTTGCTATATTAGGTATGTTTTATGTGTTTTGTGCATTTGTGCAGGAAAAAGAACAATATGGAGAAGTTAAAGTTTTTGGAGCTGATTCTGATGATTCTGTGAAGAAGTGAAATTGCAGGATGTTGATCGTGACTTATGCTGCAGCAATAGAAGAAACTGGATAGTGCAGAGTAGATCTAGGGAATCAATACCATTGTCGCAGCATAGCAGTCTGAGTAGGGCAACACTGTTTTTCTACGTGGCATTCCGCGTTTTAGTGCCTGAAAACCTTATAAATAGTCTTTTTATCAGAATATCGAGGAGGCTGCGGCAGAAGGCTTCAGGATTGATTTAGCTCTATAGAAACTCCATCTTTTACATCTTTTTCGATCAATGTTTATTCTAGGGATGATACTTTGGAATTATTGGATGTTTATTATGATTTCTAGGAACTAAACTACTTTTTCCTAGAATCGATGTAGCAAACTTTGGGTAGATTGCAATTATTTTGTGATATTGTTTGGATGATCTCAATTATGTTTATTTAATCTACTTGTTCTTAATGCTCTAATTGATTGGCCACCAATTGGATGAATTAGTATAGGAATCTAACACTCGGGAGAGGAGATTATTTATATACACAAGGGTAGATTAACATAGGACATTGTTGAATCGGGAGGTTAACAATTCTTATAAGGTATAGAGAAACGGATTACCATCGCTTAATGAACTCTATTATTTAATTCTGAATCGGGAGGTTAGGTTAGGTAATTTGGGTATGATTGTTTAAAACTCGGGAGAGATAAACAGGAAATAGTTTTAGTTATAAACAAATTGAAATCAAAAGAACAAATTGATCAAGGGAATTGTATGAACCCTAGTTAGGTGAAATCGAGTTCTAGGAATATTTTGCCATTGATATTTTCATTCGTAATAATTGTGACTGTTTTAATTAATTTGTTCCATAATTAATAGTTAGAATAGTAAATAGGATCTCAACCAATATAAATTACTTTTTCTAAATAAAGTTCAAGATTGTTGATTTACAATGATTGGCGGTAGACACAATTCCCTGTGGGACGATACTTATATTTACTCTATACTCGAAAACTGACCTGTGCACTTGCAGTAGTGTTCCATTTGAGCACGACAGCTACCATTAAGAACAAGTACCCACTTTCACGTATTGATGATCTGTTGGATCAGCTTAGAGGAGCACAGATCTTTTTCAAGATCAATTTGAGGTCTGGGTACCATCAGTTGAGGATCCGGAGTGAAGATGTACCCAAGACAGCCTTTCGTACCCGTTATGGTCACTATGAGTTCTTGGTTATGCCTTTCGGGTTAATGAATGCTCCTGCAGCTTTGATGGCTTTGATGAACGATGTGTTCAAGTCATACCTGGACCGATTTGCGATCGTCTTTATCGATGATATATTGGTGTATTCGAAGTCTAGGGAAGAACATGAGCAGCACTTGAGTATTATTCTGCAGACCCTCCGAGAGAAGCAGTTATATGCCAAGCTCAGTAAGTGTGACTTCTGGTTAGAACAAATATCATTTCTGGGTCATGTGGTATCGAAGGATAGGGTATCTGTTGATCCGTCCAAGATAGAGGCATTAGTTCAGTGGGAACAACCCAAGACAGTCACTGAGATCAGGAGTTTTTTGGGCTTAGCTGGGTATTATAGACGGTTTGTAGAGGGCTTCTCAAAATTAGCTGCTCCTTTATCTCGTCTCACTCGAAAGAATGTTGCGTTTGAGTGGGATGATAAGTGTGAGAAAAGCTTTAGAGAGTTGAAGCAGCGACTGACCACCGCACCGATTCTCACCATTCCGACCAGCTCAAGAGGTTTCTCTGTATATACGGATGCATCAGGACAGAGATTGGGCTGTGTATTGATGCAGGATGAGAAAGTAGTTGCTTATGGATCACGACAGCTTAAGGACCATGAGAAGAACTATCCGATCCATGATTTAGAGTTGGCAGCCGTAGTGTTTGTACTGAAAATATGGAGTCACTATTTGTATGGTGAGAAATTTCAGGTATTTACTGATCACAAAAGCCTGAAATATTTGTTTTCATAAAAGGAATTGAATATGAGGCAACGTAGATAGTTAGAGCTTCTGAATAACTATGATTGTGAGATCATGTATCATCTGGGAAAGGCGAATGTAGTTACCGATACTTTGAGCCGAAAGAGCCTTGGGATGGTATCATACATGATGATCAGGATGTGACACCTTCTGATACTGACACATATTGTGTGATAGCTAGTCTGAGATTGGAACCGGATTTGATTGATCGGATCAGACAAGCTCAGCGTATTGATCGCTTCTGTGTTGATATGGTTAGTCAGATTCAGATGGGTACTTGTGTCGATTTTGAGTTGAGCACTGATGGATTACTGAGATTCAGAGGCAGAGTGTGTGTTCCCAATGATCCTGAGTTGAGAAAACTCATTTTTTTCGAAGCTCATTCATCACGTTATACGTTGCATCCGGGGAGCAATAAGATATATCAGAATCTTCGAAAAGTGTATTGGTGGTCAGGGATGAAGAGGGATGTGGCGGAGTTTGAGGCCAAATGTTTGGTATGTCAACAGGTTAAGGTAGAGCATTAGAAGTCTGCAAGGTTATTGTAGCCTCTACTTATACCGACATGGAAATGAGAGCATATCACCATGAATTTTATCATGGGTTTAACGAGGACCCAACGGAACCATGATGTCATTTGGGTGATTGTGGATAGATTGACGAAATCAGCTCACTTCTTAGCTATGAGAGCTACAGATACTCTGAGTGCGTTGGCGAATTTATATGTACGGGGGATTGTGAGGCTACATGGCATTCTAGTGAGTATTGTGTCTGACAGGGATTCCGCTTCACTTCCCACTTTTGGGAACACTTTCAGGAAGCCATGGGAACCTGATTGAGTTTCAGTACAGCCTTCCACCCTCAGTCCGATGGTCAGTCAGAGAGAACCATCCAGACTTTAGAGGATATGTTGAGAGCTTGTGTGATGGATTTTAGAGGCTCCTAGGATGACCATTTGCCATTAGCCGAGTTCGCCTATAACAATAGTTATCACTCGAGTATTGGGATGGTATCGTATGAAGCACTATATGGTCGTAGGTGTCAATCTTTGATTGGATGGGAAGAAGTGGGTGATCAAAAGATGTTTACTCCCGATTTGGTGCAGCAAGCCTTTGAGGATGTCCGGTTGATATGTGACAAATTGAGGACAGCTCAGAGTAGGCAGAAGAGCTATGCTGACACGAGACGCAGACCTTTGGAGTTTATGGTCGGTGAGTCCGTATTCTTGAAAGTATCTCCTTCTAAGGGGATTATGAGATTCGGGAAGAAGGGTAAGCTAAGTCCTCGCTACATTGGGCCATTTGAGATCTTGGATCGAGTGGGAGACAAGGCTTATAGGTTGGCATTGCCACCGGAGTTAGTGAGTGTGCATAACGTCTTCCACATTTCAATGCTTCGGAAGTATCATCCGGATCCGACGCATGTGATTAGTTATGAGCCGTTGGAGCTCAGAGAGGACATGTCATATGTTGAGAGGCCGATTCAGATACTGGATAGGAAGAAGAAGGTTTTGAGATCGAAGACTATCGGGTTAGTGAAAGTTTTATGGCAGCATCACACTTCCGAGGAGGCTACTTGGGAGTTAGAGAGCTTGATGCGAGAGAAGCACCCTCAGTTGTTTGAGGATTAATTTGGTTCTAATTTGGAGGACCAAATTCTTTTAGTTGGGGAGGATTGTCAGACCCGAGTTTTCGATTTATGTATGTAGCTTGTACCTTATGATTCCTATGTGTATGAACATTATATTTTCATAGTTGAAGCATAAGAAGAGTATTTACTATCATGCAATCGATTATTTGAGAAATTAAAAAAAAATGCATGTGAGCTAAATAACAGCGAGATAAAGGTTAAAATGATTCCCGAGCAAGTATAGGGGTAAAATGATCAATTGATCGAAATCCGGTATAAATCCGATGAGACAATTTCATTAAAAATATGAAATTGAGGAATCTTGATAAAAAACGGGGTAAATATTTAATTTCGAGTCCAATTGACCAAGATACGAAGTTATTTAATATTTTCAAAATTTTTACCTTGAAAAACAAACCTAAAAATAGTTGAAAAATATACCGAAAAGGTAAAATTTGGACTGATAAATTCATTTACGGACTAAATGAATTTAATATGAATTTTTGATATATTTTTGAGATATTTTGGTATTTTTTTATTATTTTAATGAATAAAATAATAATAAAAATCTATTATAAATAAAAGAAAAAAAACGAATATCTGAAAACAGAAAACGAAGTGAAACATGGGGAGAGAGAGAGAGGAATCCGGCGGCCACCGGCCGTGCTTGGGCCCGATCGAGGCCAGATAATCGTTCCCCAAGCTGTGGCGCGCCGAATGGCCGCAGCGGCACTCAGAGAACCGACCGGACGACGTCGGCACGGCCAAAAGATCCCTGAACCGGTCGGCGGTTCAGTAGAGAACCTTCTAAACTGAACCGGACCGGATCGGTTCAGCCAAGGAGGAGAGAGAAAAAGAGAAAAAAAGAAAGAAAGAGGAAAAGAAAATTTTTGAGAATTCAGCAAAATTCGGGTAAGTCAATACGAGGTCAAAAGTGACCGATTTGATTTTCGATAAATTTATTTAAATTGTATTTAATCAAAAATTGACCCGGAGTTAAATATACAAAATTGTGCAGTTCAACGATTAATTTCGAACGGAAGCCCGATCGAACTCCGATTCGTGCACCATTGCATAATCTCGGGTAAGCAAAGCTTATTTACGACAATTTATGTGATTAACCCGTATTTAAGATTTATTTTACGCATTTAGGATTAAATTTCGGATTTAGTGAATTATATTCGAAATTTTGAATAAACTGTCGTAAATGATATACGTGCTATCCAAAGAATTTGGAATAAAACCCAATGAGTATTGATAGGCCCAATGAGTCGATAGACCCTGATGAAGGGAATTAATACGTGGAAAACAGGCTTAATACGGATTAAGGCCCAATTAAAGTATTAAGGCCCATTAAGAGTAAACGGGCCCATTTAAGTGAAATGAACTGTATTAAATGTGAAATACAATAGGAAACGTGTAATTAATCCAATGAATGGTTAAATGCAGCTCCAGAGTCATATTAAGAGTTGACCGGACTGCGAGATTTGGACAGCACGGAGGAAGAGAGGTTACACTACGTGATCCGAGGTAAGGGATCTTTGTGAGCTCTTAGAGATAGCTGTATGTATTTTTATCGTCGTTTACATACACTTAAATTCCGTATAGCGTATGAATATGAAATTTCTGGATAGTACCCAAATATGAAAAAATTACGAAAATACCCCTAGACCCGGGGAAAAATTTGTAAATGCATAAAGTGCATGAACATGATGTTTTACATGTGGAAAATAGGTTTTGTGAAACCAAAATGATAGACTGGCTCACGATTTGACTGTATGCATTAAATTGCACATTTTTATGAAATGTGTGTTTTGCACCGTTTTGCGTATCACACTTGGTTTTGAGTACCACTATTGTGGGAAATAGAGCCAGCTGTCTATTTGTGTGTGTGAAATCATGTTGGAGCTATGAGGTCTGTGGATTTATCCAGATCCGCTCGCACTTGATTTTTGATGTGATGTATGATTAAGATCGTGCTGGAGCCTTCGTGTTGGACTGTGTGTCACACTGACTTGCTCGCACTAGATCTGAGACGACAGGCTATGGTTGATAATTTATTTGGTTGGGGTGGTGAGCTTTTGACTCAGGCACCTACAACTATGTGGTAATTGTACTGTGGTTCACGGAGTACGCTGTACCGTGTAGACAACATAGAGTACACTGTACTGTGCAACTATGGGATGTGAGGATTGCGTCTTTGGACTCAGGCATGCTTTGTCATTGCTCTGATTTGTGATAGTCCTTAGATAGGAGCTGATGGATAGACTAATCCCCTCATCGGACTTTGAGATACCCTTGCACACCTAGCTAGTCATAACTCGAGGTCTAGGACTTTGGCCAAATGTCTTATGGATTTGTGTGGATCCCTGCCTAGTCTCACCTGATTTTATTGGTTTCTATAATGAAAGTAATTGTGATTTGATTTCTGTGATGAAAACCATTTGAAATGAGAACATGATTTAAATGTGAGTTTCAATACTGAATACAGAAATATTTTACTCTGAACGAGTTTTGAAATTCGGTTTTTGAGCAGTAAATTGCTATGTGTTTTAACTATAATGGTTTTGTGAATGCTATGGATTTTCGGCATAAACCATGCATTATAAACATCGTAGATAGTATGGTTATCTACCTGCTTTCATTTATTCTTTACTGAGCACATTAGCTCACCCCTTTTTTCATCTCTCCACAGATTAGCCACAGTGCTTCTGCGAGCTCTGTGGTAGATTCCTGTATTTTCCTTCCGCTAGCAGCTGTTATCACATTGCGAAAGCGAAACACACTTTTGAAATCTTTTGTATCTAAATATGACAGGGTAAAAGGATGTATTTATATTAATACTGGGATGTAAACCAATGTAAACGAACGTAAAAGTTCTGTAAATTATTATAAGTACAACTCCTTATTATGGATGCATGAGAAGTGAATGAATTAAAGTATATGGGAGTGATCGACTGACATCGATTTATAGCCCAACTGTCCGCATGTGTAGTCGTGATGTGTGAGAATTATTGATATAAATGTAAAGAATTCGGGTCACGACAGATGTATCTTTGTTGTTGTATCTTTTTTTTAAAAAAAATAATGTGTACAAAATTGTTTAAAGTCGTTCTTTATAATATTAATGGTTAAACTATAGAAAAGATTAAGAAGACAAGTGATAATATAAAAATAGTGTTGTTAGAGATGAAATCAACATATTTATCTGTTCTAAAACATTATCAATCCTTTTTCTATTATTTTTTTTCACAAGACAATATATATATATATATATATATATATATATATATTATAAATCTTGTTGAACCTTAAGAGAAAAAATTATATTTATATATATTTCCCCTACTGTGCACGCAGGAAATTCTTTTCTTGTGCATAAGAAAGTTGTGTGTAGGAACTGTCCTGTGCACAAGTAATATTAATATATTTTTTCTTTGATTTTTTAAATAACTTAAAATTTAATTATTATTTAACTCATGAACAATTTAAAGAAAAGAAATATTGTTATATATTTATAAAGTGATATTTATCTAAATTGTATTGTTGATTTCTTGTAGGCATTCTTGAGACGTCATGGTGAGAATTAAATATGACCAACCTTCTCGTGCTACTCGACCACTTGTGAAGAAAAGAAAAAATTTACTACTGAAGATTCTAATATTGAACCTCCTATTGATAAGAGAATTCGTCTTCGTGTTGGAAAAGATTGTTCACTTCCTTCTGTTCCTAAAGATTGGTCAGATCAAATCATTAAAAAAGATGGAGAAGACCGTTTTTGGGAGAAAGCACATGAAAGACAAATTGCTTCTTATCGTGATCCTCTCATTGGTCATTCTTGGCAAAGTATTAGTCTTGAAGCATCCTCATCTTTTAGAGTTTATATTCCAGGCACATCTATTCTGAAGTTTAAGTTTGAGCGAGGAGAATTTTACTTTCTTTGACTAAGTTTGGTTCCGATTCTCAACCAGTTCAAAGTTAGGAAGATTGGGTGAATAAGGTAATGAAAAATTCTGCTCATGTAAAGGTTTTATATTTAGTAGGAGTACTTGATGCTATACTGGTTTCTTCAAAACTTCGTATCCCGAGAGAAGGAAGAATGGATGTATGATATACTATTTTTCCAATGTGAAGTACTTTTTCTCATACCATGATTACTACTTGGAAAGAATTTACCTTTACTCTTTTCTCGAACTTCTTTGTCTTGGGAAACATAATGTTTGTTCCATCAAATTGTCTGAAAAGGAAAAGAAAACTCATAGTCTCTTTTGTGATTTGCGTAAACACCAAAGAAAGAAATCTAAAGCTACTCGTTTTCTCTAATTGGATTGGTTTTTTTTTTCATAAATTCAAACCTAAAAAAGGTGAAAGTAATTCTCTTGAGTTTTCAATTTTTGAGCATTATTTACAAGCTTTATTGGACATGTGGTTAACTAGGCATGTATTTTCAGGATGTCCAGATGATGGTATTACTCCAGATCTCATTCCAATAGCTATTAAAATTGCTAAAGGTATTTGCTTCTCACTTGCTCCTTTTGATTTGGGTTCTCTTTATAGAAGATTAGATTTATATTCTTCTACAACTGAGGCGTCAACTGGTCGGTATAGGATTCTTACATACATCGATGTTTTTTTCATTCAAATGTGTTTGTGGGAGATGTTTAGCGCTTGTGCTCCAGTTCCTAATTCAAGTCCTCAGCCTGTGATTTCTTCTAGTCCTCTCTCTAAGAATAATTAAAAAGCTTGGGCATGACATAATCAAAGTGCAAATAATTGTGTACTTGAGGTGTTGGATGTGCTTAAAGAATTCACTTGGCGTCTTTACTTACACAAAAAGAATGGATATGGTAATCCTAATTCCTACTATGGTGTCTAAAATCAACCTTGTTCTTCTTCACTAAGTAAGGAGGAAATTGAATTTTATTTTTGGACCAATCCTATCATGTTGCCTTCTATGATAGAGAGTACTTGTGCAGGGTTGAGAGACAGCTTTGAAGACCTATTCTCGTTTATTATCAAAGGCGACGACACAATACCTTTAATCATTCTTGTAATAGGCAACAAGTTGAGAGCATATTGAGCCTTCATAAGTTAAAGTAGTCTCTACTAAATCATTGAAATGAAGAGACATTTGATAAAACATCAAAAGAAACACCTTCAAATTTAGATGATGGAGGTTGAAAGAAAGATAAGTAGAGTTTGATTTGTTTAATTTTCCTATAAATCATGGTTTACGACCACCAATCTTTGGTTACCATCCCGACGTTTGAGATGAAATTAGAAGAGTATATGCAGAAAAAAGGGTCATTGCTAACCTAAAAATCATGATTTTGAATACAAGAAGTTTAAGAAACAAATGAGACAATTTAATCCTACTTGGTTTAGTCCCTATGAAAATTGGTTGGAACACATTATATATAAAAAAAATGGATAAATTTCATCTAAATCTTTAAAATTTGACCCTAATTGAATTTTAGTCCATTAATATTAAAAATGGGCACTCCGCCTCATACTTTTCTATTTCACAAGAGAAATTAATCATTTCATTAGTCAACCGTTGAGTCAATCGTTAAAAACTTAATTTTGAGATCATTTTACCCCTTAAACCATTTAGAGTGCTTTAAATATTTAAACCAATCAATAGTGAATAGAAAAATACTAAGAGTTACTAGGCTTTGAAAGATTTTTTTTTGTTTATTTATTTATTTATTTATTTATTTATTATTTTTATTTATTATTTTTTGTTTATTATTTCTATTTTTTAAGTACTGTACTAAATAACACATTATTTTTATTTATTTTTTCTTTATTATTTTTATTTATTGTTTAATATTCTTTGTTTATCTCAACAATAATGTGCTATTAATACTTTTATAATACATAAAAATAATAAATAGTAAATAAATAAAAATTAAAAAGAAAACTAACCTTTCAAAGCCTAATAGTCCTTAGTATTTTTTTATTTATTATTGATTAGTTTAAATATTTAAAGCATTCTAAATGTTTTAAGGGATAAAATAATTTCAAAATTAAGTTTTTAACCATTGACTTAACGGTTGAGTAACGAAAAGATTAACTTATCATACAAAATAGAAAAGTTTGAGGTGGAGTGTCCATTTTTATACTAATAGACTAAAGTTGAATTAGGATCAAATCTTAAGGATCTAAATGGATTTTACTAAAAAAAATTGTTTTTTGTCTTTATTGTTATCTTTTCCAACCGAGTAATGGCAAATAAGGCAGAAGTAACGCGATATATAAATTGGAAGAAAATTGAAAAATTTGTTGATCATGCTAGAGAACACAATTGTGCTTACACCGAAGTTATGAGCAAGTATAATGCTTTATTGATGCAAGAGTAACATGTCCAGACTTTTTTTTTTTTTACAAACATTTTGATGTAGCTTGAAAGGAATACTGAACTCGCTTGATTGCATCTATCGTTTACATACAATTTCTTCTAGTGAAATGACTTTTGTTTCGTGGACATGATGAATTTGAAAATTCAAGTAACTTAGGTCATTTTCTTCTGCTTTTAAAATTTCTAGGTGATCATTATAAAGGTATTGAAGCGGTTAATTACCTTGGTGAATGCTCTTAAAATTAAAAATTGACTTCACATTATATTTAAAAGATATGCATGTTCAATTGAAACTAATGCAATTATTAGGGATATAGGTGATACATTTTTCTTTTTTGATTGATGAATCTCGTGACAAATCTTCAAAAGAGAAAATGGCTATTGTGTTTAGTTATGAGAATAAGATGGCTATTATGTTTAGTTATGAGAATAAGAAGGAACATGTAATTGAACGGTTTATAGTTGTTAAATACTAGTACCATTTCCCTAATTGAAGAAAGCTCTTGATGACATACTTTCTTTGTACGGATTCAGTATGTCTAGTTTGCATGGGCAAGATGAGTAATATGCAAGGACAATTAAATAATCTTAAAACACTCATTTTAAAAGAGAATAAATGTGCATACCATATTCATTGTTTTGCACATAACTTCAGTTGCAATTGTAGCTGGGACAAAAAAAAATGATGAGTTGAATTCATTTTTTAATATGGTTGCTAATGTTATCAATATTGTTGGAGCATCACGAAAACAGCGTGATATTCTTTGAGAAAAACATTATGCTTTCATTATTGAATAATTAGATAATGGTAAACTTTCAAGTGGACAAGGCGAAACCAAAGAAGTAATTTGAACTGTTTTGGTGATACACGATAGGGCTCACATTATGGTACGTTATTGAGCATAATATTTTTGTTTTCATCCTGAATTAATTTATTGGAAATAGTAGTAAAAAATGTGACAAACTTCAGTGAGCAAAGATTTCAATAAAAAAATTTGCTACAGTTTATGTCCTCATTTGATTTTTTGTTATAGTCTATTTTTTTATGAAAAAGTACTTGGCTTGAAAAATAAATTGTTACTAGTACTACAAAGGAAAGATTTGGATACTGTGAACGTAATGAACTTAGTTGAAGTGTCTAAGCAAAGCTTGCAACTTATGAGTAGTGGATGCGATTCTGTCTGTTCAAGTTTCTTCTTTTTGTCACGATTGTCGTATTTATGTTCCAAACATGGATGATATGTTCATTCCATAGGGTAGATCACAATGTAAAGCTCCCATGGTCATAAACATGCATCACTACAAAACTGAGCTATCTTATACTCTTTTGGATATGCAACTTTAACAATCAAACAATCGTTTCAATGAAGCAATCATCGAATTACTATTTCGTTTGGCATGTTTGAGTCCAAATAACTCATTTGCTTCTTTTGATAAACAAAAGCTGGTGAATCTTGCTGAATTTTATCAAAATAATTTTTTCCAATGAAACTTTTGACACTCAAAGTTCATCTTCAAACTTATATTATTGATATATATGCACGTGAAATGTAACAAGTGATTGTGCACTCTACCATTGAGTTTTTAGGATTGAAAGAAATTGATGATCTTGTTATAAAATGATTGAGATCGAAAACGATAAAATGTAACAATTAGTTTATTTGTTGTTGGCATTAGCATTAATTCTATCAGTTATCATTACCACAATAAAAAAGGCATTTTTTTACAATGAATATTTTGAAGACTTGTTAACGTAATCAAATGAGAAATCAATGATTGAATAATATATTAATTTTGGATATTGAAAAATGTGTTTAAAAGAATTGATTAATAAGTGATTGTGCAACGTTTTCAAAATCTGACATCGCATCAAAGACAATTATAAAAATTTTAATTATTATGATTGAATATGAAAATTTTAGATTTTATTATTATTATTATTGTTAATTTTTTTATAATTTAATATATTTAAACTAAACTCCGCTATATAAATTTTTTGGCTTGCCGCAGTTGATGACTTGGACTTCTAATGGCGTAGCCACATGTACTTGAGTGGGGTCAAATATTGACCCCACTCAAATTATGAAGCTATATAATATATGTATGGAATTATAAAGTTAGTTTATTAATTTCTCTATATTAACATCATTAAAATTTGATAAAATTTGTTAAGAAAGGGGTAAAATATAAATTTCATCTTTATTTAGGCATTTATTTTAATTTAATAATTTTTCCATTACGAGTATATGTTAAATTCGTGAGTTTAAAAAAAAAATTAACATGTATATCTATTGATTTTTTTAATGAATATATTCTTAGCTTTATTTTAATTTTTTATTTTTGATTTGTTTCTTTTTGAATTAATTTTTTGCATCACATTTTTCGTCTATAGTTTTTCTCCTTAATTACCGCTATAATACATATTATATATGAGTTTAATCTAATTTATAAATGATTGATTTGGTGTACTTTATGTAATAATTATTTTATATATAATTAATTATTTGATATAAACTTGACAATTTGTACTCATGTCATCTTAAGATTGTGTTTGTGTTACGCAACACATGAAAATTGTTGTACCAAAATTCGTATCTATATGCCAAGAAAAATAAAATGATTTTTTTTTTCTAAATTCATATATAATTATTATCAGATTTTAACATGCATTACATTTATGTATTTTTTAGTTATATTTTCGTATTGTGTCATGCCTAAAATTATCATGCTTAATTTGATAGTACAAATTTAATCTTGTTATAAAAAAGAAAAAAGATTATATCATTGATCTACTAGCATTATTTTTAACATTAACATGAGAGAAAAAATTTATGTAACTATGTTAATAAAATCATTGATTTATTTGTTTGTTAAATTTTATTTATGTGATAAATATTTCCCAGAATTTTATATGTCAACATAGGCGAGTTATCAGTATTTTTTGCTAAAGAAACCATACTATTTTTCCCGAAAACTTATTTAAGACAGTTATATATCCGAATCCTAATTCAACTAGTATTCTCCTTCTTTAAACGCTATATATACAAAGCTGATAGTTCTAATTTCTCAGAAAAACAATATTATAAAAATTCAAAGAATTACTTTCAACCCTAATCCTAGCTTTTCTTGTTTGTTCTTTCTTGTGCTTCTTGTCCATGGGGACCAACCATGAGAAAAACGACTTAAGCGAGAAAACTTTGAGTGGTGAGTCGAAGGAGAATGAGACTCAAAGTACAATTCATGATCATGATTCTTCTTCTGCTTCTTCTTTGTATTTCTTCGATGGAAAGACAAAGACCGAAATCCGTAAAGTTGAGTCGGCGCGCAAGACTAATAATATTTCCGATGGAGCTCATGGCCAAGGTCGACGAAGCTGTCCGCATTGCGCCCGAGAATTCAGCTCTAGCAATGCCTTAGGTGGTCATATTCGGATTCACAGAAACCTTAAGCCTGACGAGTCAGTAGCTGAAGTTTTCCCTCAGGAGGAGAAGAGCGCTAATACTTGTTGTATTTGCATGAAGAGTTTCCCATCCATAATGTCTTTGTGTGATCATATTAAGAATCATCCTGAGATGGATTGGAAGGGCATTCGCGAAGAAACTGCGTCTGAGCCTGACAGTACTCAAGTAAAGCAACGGGATCCAGATTTGGTCGCTGAAAAGAGAGGCCGGGAAGCTACCATTAATGAGAAGCTTGATCTTAATCGAGTTCCAGAAAAGAAAAGGAAGCTTCAACATTCACAAGCTTGGAACCAGACTAAGTTTCCAAGGGAGGAGTTGAAGACAGAAAAAGCTGCTGAAGAGATCTTGGAAAAGGATTTGCCAGAAGAAGGAGAGAACATTGAACAAGAACTTGACACTCGGAAAGCTGACAAGGGGAGTATAAGTTGGGATTTGGCAACCGATTCTTTCTCAACTTTTCGAGCATTGGATGGACAAAGAATGATTAACAACATTGTTCATCTAGGTGAATTGCCCTTGTTTTATGCTCCTATCGATGACAAGAAAACAAGGGAGGCGGAGGCGGAGGCTAGTATTGGATCAATGGTGGACAAAAGTCAGAAAACTCAGGGCCAATATCAAAATTACCGTCAGACATTCCAAACTTGTCAGTCCCTTGGCAACCATGAGAGTTATCTTCAAAAGGAAACTGCACACTTCAGCAGCATTACATTGCAGGGAGAAGTAAAGGAGATCGATTCCAAAGGAGAATCAGCAGGAGAAGACAGAACAGGATTTGATCACAAAGAAAGCATCTCACCCGAAGCTAAACAGGCTGGTACTAGGAACGTGTTAGATTTTGACCTCAATCTTCCTTACGAAGAATGAATTGAGCAATAGTCATTTTGTCTTCATATTCCAGGATATCTTTTGTTTTATCATTTGTTTTTCTATCCCTTTTTCATTAATACCATTCCCAGAGGTCACCTTCCGGAGTTGGGTGCCCAAGAATTGCCTTCTGTGGTTAAATAAAACGGATTCGAAGTAGTTGATAAATTAAATAAGAAAAGGTAATTGACTTAAAACATGAACAGACTTAATGCATATCTATATATAAATAGTTTTATTTAAAGGTCTAATTATTCGTTCAAATCCAAAAGTTTGCCGGTAAAGTAAATCTGTTAAATATTTTGAATTTAATAATCAGGATCCGCTAAAAATCGGATTGGGTTTGGTTATGGGTTCGTTATTTCAATTTCAAGCATAATTATATTTTTTTTTATTTTTTATATTGATGTCGCCTAACTGACAGCAACAAGAATATACCTTTCACGTAGTCTGATTGCACTAACGACAAAAGGGTGACGTCGATGCGATTTGTTGCACGGGTTCTTCGTATATCCTGCAAAAACAACAGGAATCAGAGGGGGCAGGGATTTGTCCCTGCACGCGCACTCCGATGATTAAGTAAGTAATCGGAGTTGTGAATGTATGAAGAAGAGAATGCATTGCTTAAATCAAAGAGGCTTTTCCCTTCTTTTTGGTTCTTTTGTTTCGGATCCCCTTTTCAGAGAGCTCACCTGATATTTATAGGTTTTTCTGGGTCGGTTCGGGCTGAGGCCCAGGCGCGTGTCTGGGCCGTGACAGAGTCATATAGCACTCTGTCGCGCTTCGGGTAAAGCAGCTTGCGGGAGACCTCTACCGCGGGCTGTGCAGGAGATCTCTACCGCAGGTTGTGCGGGAGACCTCTACCGCAGTCTGTGCGGGAGACTATGCCGCATGCTGTGCGGGAGACCTCTACCGCAGGCTGTGCGGGAGACCTCTACCGCAGTCTGTGCGGGAGACTATGCCGCAGGCTGTGCGGGAGACCAATGTCGCGATATGGGCGATGGAGGTCTGCCGCGCCTGTTGTGCGGCACACCGCAAGGCGACAGACTCCTATCGCATCGAACACTCTGTCGCACTGCTAGGAACTGTGCCACGTGGCCACTCTGTCACCAAATCTGCCACGTGGCTTGTTCTTGGTTTGACACGTGGCAGACAGATAATTGCACACGTGGATTCTGGTGACACGACCACCATTATATATTAATGTATCTTCTAATTATTTATGATTTTTATATGTAATTTAACTTGAGTTTATACTATTTTTTTACTTTAATTTAAACTATTTATGTTTCTTGTAATCTTCTTATAAAAATCTATTTTAATTTATTGTGTTATATGTGTTTTAACATTTTAATATTTTATTATACATTTTTTAAAAAAATTATATTTTTTGGACGGATTTAAATTTACTTATTTTATATAAAAATGAGTTTGGGCAAAAAGTTACGCCCATAAAATCGGGTGAATTTAATTTGAACTCACTATTAATCTATTAATACTTTATTTAAATCCAACCAAAATTATGCTTTATTTGATCCATGAACACCTCTTAATATAAACAAATTGTTCATGTAACCAAAATAAAATGACAAAAGCATTTACTAAAAATGAACATTGGATTTCAAGACCAATCTCAAATCAACATTTAACTTGGATGAAATAAAATTCAAATTGCTAAAAAAACATTGAGCTTTAAAGTTAAAAAAAATGAAATTTGGATCTTGAAATATCATCTAGACAAATTCAAGTTTTACTAAACTCAATTGACATTTTGATTGAAATATATTTGAACAATATTAAGTGTCTATTATATAAATATATATAAATTAATAATTAAAATTTGACTTAACAATTATTATTCATAAAAAAATTAGATCCAAAATTCAAGAATCAATTTTTCTTTTTCTTTATACCTTCCTCTCAACTCCTCTCTATATAAATTTGTTCTTTTTAGATGGATTCTACTATATTGTAGCACTATAGCTGTTGCATAAATTTATTACATTACCATTTACATTTACAACTTTATTTATATCAGAGAATGGAGATTATTTTCAGAATTAATGCAAGCAATCGGTGATTCCATTCTATCTTTTTAATGATTAGTAAATTTATAATTTAATAACCTTTTAAATTGATCAATCTACTTGAAGTAATATTAATTTTTTGAAGCATTATGATCTAAATTTAAATATTTTATTATCAAGTAATTTATGATTTTGTGTCACAATTTTTTTGGGTACATATGATGCAGCAAGCTGCTTAAGTTAGGCAAAGTCTAGCTAATCTAAAGCTCATACAGTCATCACGTAAGAAGGCTTCCAAGCTAATTGGGGGGCTGCGTGAAGCATATACTGTATCATCAGGACACAATTGTGCCTGGCTTGCTTGATAATCTGCACAAATATTGGCCTCTCTGTAGACGTGTCTCGCTGTGCAATCCCAATCTCTATCCATCAACTCCTTACATGAGTCATACTGCTTTTATATAAAATGTTTATGTAAAAAAATGTTCATGTAGCTGTTGTGGCAATTGTTAATTAAATACACTAAATCATAATTATTGACATAAATTAAAAAACTCTTATTGAAATGATCAATAAGACAAATAAGTTACTACTAGATTGACGTGTCACAGGTAAAAAAGACAAAATTAATATAAAATAAAATTATTTCTTTTTAGTTTTAATTTTTTAATTATTATATTAAAAAATATGCATTTTTAATAATCATTTTATTTTTTTAATTTTATCAAAATTAATCTTAAGATTCATTATCTAAACTTAAAAATTTAAAATTTTATTTCAATAAAAAAAACTTTTAAAATTATTGATAAAAGTAAAAGGTGAACTTTCTAATCATTTAAATTTAACTTAATAATTATTATATTTAAAAAAAAAAATCTAAACTTTGAAGTGCCCTACACTTTACTCCCCTTTATAAAAAAATTAACATTCTCAGAACATAATGATTTAGATTTCACAACTTAAAATCCGTTAGCATTTTTACTTTATACCACATCAATGTCAACGGTCGAATCCAAAACCACGTCATCACTCTAAGAACTCTATGAACTCGGTTGTTTTTGCATCTCTCTAGCAAATGCGCAACGTCTTTAACCGTCCAAATCCAACCCACGTCACATTCTGTCTGTTGTGAAAGCAACAATCCAATCCAGATTCTTTATTCTTATCAATAATAATAGTATAATAAAATAAATATACCTCCTACACCATTACCAAGTAGAGGCAAGTGCCACCCAAAGAACAAGCAAAAAGGGAGGAAACACACAAATTTTTTCCACATTTTAACACTCAATGGACTCGAGCTCCAGCTGCAAGTCGCCAGCTCGATTCACCCTGGGGAAGCAATCGTCGCTGGCGCCGGACCGGGAGGGCTCGCCTGGCGGACCCATCGAGGCAGCGATAGACCCGAGGGTGAGGCTGATGTACATGGCTAACGAGGGGGACTTGGAAGGGATTAAGGAGCTGTTGGACTCTGGCACCAATGTCAACTTCAAAGATATCGATGGTCGCACCGCTCTTCACGTTGCCGCTTGTCAGGGCGTTACCGACGTCGTCCAGTTGCTCCTTGATCGCGGCGCCGACGTCAATCCTAGAGATCGCTGGGGCAGTACTGTAATTAATCTCTTTTTTTTTTTTGAATTCTTTTTCTTTATGTACTTTGGTACTTGCATAAGAATTACTGTAAATAAGAACTAATTGAAAGTAAAATTACTGTTAATAAAAGCAAACAAATAACGAAAATGCAATAATATTTGTAGTTGAATTGTTTACAAAACTGAAATGGTGCATTTTATTATCTCATTGTTATATTTTAGGTTCAAAAATTTTGTTTCCTGTATCCATCCAAATACACTTTATTTGCCTTTCGCTTGGATAGCGAAAAACAAAGTAGTAAAAGCAATAGTCAAAAACTAACCAATTTCATTTTGGGAGATTGATTGAAATATGAATTATTTGGTCATGTTGTGCTCTGATAAATAGAATCATTGAATGGATGATTTTGTTTAGACAGCCACTTGCTGACGCGGTTTACTATAAGAACCAAGATGTGATCAAACTTTTAGAGAAGCATGGTGCAGAGCCTTCGGTATTTAATCAGCCTTATTCCTGCAGTTATTGATATTTTCTTTGATCTATGAAGTTTGAATTTACATGATCAAGCGTAGGTTCCTCTTTAAAATTCTTTATTTTCTTTGATTTTAGATAGCTCCAATGCATGTTCAAAATTCTCGTGAAGTGCCAGAGTATGAGATTGATCCTAGTGAGCTTGATTTTTCTAACAGTGTCAGTATCACGAAGGTAATATGTTAACCTCATTATTCTGTCTGTCAATTACTGTAATATACTGTTTGATTGTTGTTATTTTACTTTTGGTTATATTTTACCTTTATTTAAATTATTATCGTACTAGTGGTGAGAAGTATGTTTTTATGTTTCTGGCCTGCTAGAGTTTGGTGTTAGTTTTTATCTATGTCCAGAAAACTATAGTACCTTTTCTGTTTATGCTTGCTAGAATGAGATTGTTCAGCTTCTAATGCATTAAGAGATGTATCCCTTTACAAATTTAATAAGAGTTAATATATTTGTATCAAACTTGAGATTCTCGCAGTGCTGAGTCACCCATGAGACTCAAAAGTAGAAAAAGAAAGTGGAAATAGTAAAGAATGATGTTGATGTGCATTGCTGTCTTGAATTGTTGCACTAGCTTCCCTATCTTTTTGTCTAGAGTGCACATTTGGTATCCTTTTGTTTGGGATACTATATTGATCAGGATCAAGCAGACCATCTCACTAAATATTTAAATTTTGAATGTTAACACAGGGAACATTTCGCGTAGCATCTTGGCGGGGCATTAAAGTTGCGGTTAAAACACTTGGAGAGGAAGTTTTTACAGATGATGACAAAGTGTGGGTTGGTTTTAACTGCATCTGTGGTTTTATTTCTTTGTTTAAGTTTTGGTGCTCTATGTCCAATTTCATTGTATTAAATCCAATTTGTTATTTAATGTTCTTGATTGTTCCTTTTGTTTCTGGAGTTTTGATGCCTTTTTGAAATTCCAGAAAGGCATTCAGAGATGAGCTTGCTTTGCTTCAGAAGATACGCCATCCGAATGTTGTCCAATTTTTGGGTGCTGTAACCCAAAGCAGTCCAATGATAATTGTTACAGAATACTTACCTAAGGTTTGAACTTTTCTGCACTTGCTACAACAGCTATTAGTTTATTTTGTCACTCTATCTATTTAAATAATTTTTCTTTTTGATCATATAATGGTAACGAGTTGCACTTTTTGTAAAATAAAATCTTGACGTTCAATTTACTCAATTGACATTTGGCTCTTTGCCCTGTGCCTTTTGTTTTCATAATTTCTTAATACCAATAAAGGAAAATTTTAGTGTTTTTGGTACAATTTTTTTAAAATGTAGAACGTAGCCTGTGATTCTCATGTAGCTCTTGAGATGAATGAAATATAACATTATTAAGGAAATGGTGAACTATATTTTTTAATTTCTATTTGAGCAGTTTATTGCTTATAAAGCAAATATTACTTATATGCTTCATCACATACCTCTCTTTTTTATTAATAGTTTATGAGTGCAGGGTGGAGATATTCTTAGTATAAAACGAAGCAAATCATCATTGTGACTTTGTTAATCATGAAGTTCTGAAACTGAAGTAGAAGTTAAAGTCAAACCTAAATTTTTGAAGTAGTTTGGTAATTTTGCCTTGGCCTTTGGGACATTTCTCTAACCAACAAGCTATGTGTTTGATATTTGTTCAATTGGAAGTAGTGTCAAACCCATCTGGAATATGGTTATACCCAGACTAGATTTCAGCCTTTAATGCATTGACAGATATTCTTTTTTTTTCTTTTTTTTGGTTATTTCTTAGTATGTCATACAATTCTTTAGGACTTGTGTTCCGCTTTTAGATGACGTACACTTTTGTGTTGTGATGAGTATTTGCTTATGTTCCACTTTCATGTTCACATGCTTGCTTGTGTTTTGTTTTAGTTATTTGAAGCTGTTGCATCTGTATTAAAGTAGGACTTTTTGTCTATTGAAAGAGTTGGATGGTATATACGTCCAAATTTTTAGATATTTTGATAGGATTTTTCTCCTAATTTAAAGGAGTTTGTTCCAGTTTATAGGTGGAAGATACTCTCCTAATTTTATGGAGAATATCAATACAACTTTTTATGTTCCTAAATAAATGGTTGATGAGGCCTATCTCACAGCTATTTATACTTATGGTTCATTGTATTTTAAACTAAGAAAATAAGGAAATAAGCTTTTTTCAGTCCCATTAAAATCTTCATGGTATCAGAGCTTGATCTCGATCATTTACCCATCTCATAATTTTAAAGGTTTTTGTTATGACAAAATACCCTAGAGCTGCCATGGATAGCGAGTTTGAGAGTGACACTTGTAATCTTGATTCTAGTTCTACACCCTTGATTTCTCAGTCTATTAGTGTATCTGAAAGTGGTACACTTCCATCACTAGTTATAAACCCATGAGTCATAATTTTAATTAATGGTCCCATTTTGTCATGATCTTTGTTTGTAGAAAAGGCAAAAAGAATTATCTTACCGGAGATGTTGTGCAACCTATGGAAAACAATCCCAATTGCCGTAGTTGGGAGGTGGAGAACAATATGGTGATGTCTTGGCTTCTAAATTCGTTGTCAAACAGGTGAGAATTTCATTTATTACAAGACAACAAAGGAGATTTGAGATGCAGTTCATGAGATATATTCCAATAAAGACAACACCTCTTCCATCTTTGAAATCAAGGGTATCTCCATGATCTCAGGCAAGGAGATTCAACCGTTATTGACTATTTTAACATGCTTACACGCCTTTGGTAGCAACTGAACATGTTATAAGATGTTATGTGGAGATGACAGTGAGCAATACAAGCAGATCTAGAAGAAAGAATGAATCTATAAATTTCTCCTAGGTCTAAATCAAGATCTAGATGAAATTCGTGAAAGGATTCTTAGCATCAAGGCTTTGCCCAACGTTTAAGAAGTATTTTCAGAGGTAAGAAGAGAAGAGAGTCGAAGAAAAGTTACGTTGGGTACCTCAAATAGTCAACCCAACATGGAAAGCTTAGCCTTGATAACCCGAAGACCTCAATCACATACTATTGGAGGAACCAATCAAATAACAACCAGCGAAGGAATAACCGTAGTAATTGGTGTGAGCACTACAAGAGAATTGGACACACAAAGGACACATGCTGGAAGATACTTGGAAAAACCTGTCAACTGGAAGCCCTCATCTTCTTGTCATTCGTAAGACAGAGATAGTAGAGGAAATATAACCTCAACCAAAGCTTAGACATCTACAGATTCGAGTCCCTTTAATAAGGAGCAAAGGGATATGTTGCAAAAATTGCTTCAAGCTTCAGTGTAGAATGCACTAAATCCTGTTGGGGTTGGTACAACAATTGTGGCATAGCGGGGTAATTTTTGAATCGCTCTTAGTGCTAAAAAGGAAGAAAAAACCTCATGGATTGTAGATTTAGGGGCTTCTTATCATATGATCGGAGATATCACAAGGTTCAACGAGTACAACCCATGTCATAATGGCACCACCATTCATATTGCTGACGGGTCTTTTTCTACAGTGGTTGGTATAGGTTTAATTATCATATCAAAGGACATAAGGCTTGAATCAGTCTTATTTGTTCCAAATCTTAATTACAATATTTTGTGTATAAGCAAGCTTACCAAAGATCTAAAGTGCATTACTAAATTTTTCCCAAATTGGTGTGAATTTTATGTTTTGAACTCAGGTAAGATGATTGGTAGTGCTAAGATGAATGCTGGTGTCTACCTTCTGAGAGTTGATGTTCCAAAGAGACAAACCCCAAAATTTTCTAGTGTAGCATCTAGTACAAATAAAGATAGAACCATAATCTTGTGGCGCTATAGGCTAGGTCATCCAAATTTCTAGTATTTGAAAAAAAAATGTTTCCTTCCTTGATCAATAAAGACTCAACAAATTTTTAGTGTGAAGTGTGTCAATTGTCTAAATGTTTTTGAAATTCATATCCTCACCAACCCTATAAGTCTTCTCATCCTTTTTACATGATCATAGTGATATATGGGGGCCATATTGGATTAGCAACATTTCAAGTTCTAGATGGTTTGTCAGTTTTATTGATGATCACATAAGAATTACTTGGCTGTAGAAAGAAACTCCCGAGGTTGGGGAAATCTTTTGAACCTTAAATAAAATGGTTTGAACTTAGTTTCAAACAAAAATCTGGGTCCTTAAGATTGACAATGGAAGGGAATATCTTAATGCTAAACTTGGGTCATACCTCTGTGATTAAGGAATTATTCACGTCAGTTCATGTCTCGACACCTCACAACAAAATGTGGTAGCTAAAAGGGAAAATAGGCGTCTCTTAGAAGTCGCCCGCTCTCTTATGTTGTTTACTTATGTTCCTAAACAGTTTTAGGGGGAAGCAGTTTTGACAACCACTTATCTTATCAATTTTATGCCATCTTGTGTCTTAAAATTTTAGACCCCATTTCAAACTCTTTTTCACACTTATCCAATATTCGGTTTGTGTCTAACATTCCTATTAAAGTGTTTGGTTGTACAACTTTTGTTCATATTGTTAGCAAAATCATAGCAAACTTGACCCCAAATCTATCAAATGCATATTTCTAGGCTATTCTCCAAATCAAAGTGGACACAAATGTTATTCCCCATTAACCAAGAAACTCTATAATTCTATGGATGTGACTTTCTTTGAAGACTAGTCATTTTACCCAAAAAAAAAAAAATATTAAGAGGGAGAATTGGGGGGAATATCATTTTTGGAATTGTCTTGATCATCCTAATCCATCTACACCCCCAGTCACATCACCAGAAATTGCCAATCCTCCACTATGTCCAAGATAAACTAGTTTGGGTCTAGGTCCTTCACCGAGTTTAGGTTCTTTACTATGTCCTTCCCTTTCCATTCCTGAGTCTGAACTTGCTCATAACAATTCAGACCTACTCAAGAAAAAACAAAAGACTTTTTATTTTATTTTTTTACTTTGAATAAAAGACAAAACAAAAGACTTAATTGTCTACTCTAGGCAACAAAAAACTCAAAAGGAGCCCGTGGACTGTATTTTATCAAAGTAATGTCAAGAAGCAAATCCAAGTTCAATATCACCTGTGATTCACAAAGGTAATGCTCCTTTGAACCCAGAATCTCTTGAATTTATTAATGATCTAGACCAGCTCATTGCTTTGAGAAGGGGAAAAAGATTGTGCACACAACATCCTATCAATAATCTTGTATTTTATAAAGGATTATCTCCTAGTTACAAAGCTTTTGCTACAACTTGACTAGCATTCGAATTACCAAGAATGTTTAGGAAGCCCTTGTTCAACCTAGATGGAAGAAAGCTATTACGGAGGAAATTCATAACTTTGAGAAGAACAAAACATGGGAGTATACCAAGCTGCCAGCAGGGAAAAAACTGGTTGGATTTAAGTGGGTGTTTACAGTTAAACATAATGTTGATGGAAGTATAAATCATTTTAAGCCCAGACTTGTTGCTAAAGGGTTTACACAATCCTATGGTATTGAGTATGAGGAGACATTCGCCCTAGTGGCAAAACGTAATTCTATTCGTGTTTTACTATCTATTGCAGCAACTTGGACTGGCTTTTACAACAGTTAGATGTTAAAAATGCCTTTTTAAATGATGATCTAGAGGAGGAGGTGTATAAGGAAGTTACCCTAGGTTTTGACTCTCAAGAGAGCTTCGGTAGAGTATGTAAACTCAAGAAATCTCTTTATGATCTCAAGCAGTCTCCCTGCGCCTGGTTTGAGAGGTTGACATGGGTAGTAAAGAAGCGTGGGTTCACTCAATGTCAAACTGACCATACGATGTTTATTACGAGGTCTACTGAAGGTTTCAGAGCAATACTAATAGTGTAGATATTAAGAGACTGGTTGGCAAGTTAATTTATCTCTCTCATACAAGACCAGATATTGGTTTTGCTGTTAGTATGGTTAGTAGATATACAAACAAGCCAACATAAATGCACTTAGAGGCTGTTTTTCGGATTCTTCAATGCTTAAAATAGAGTCTAGGAATAGGTCTCTATTTTAAGAAAACTATTGAGAGAGCTGTAGAGTTTTTTATAAATGCGGATTGCGCTGGATCTTTGATAGACCGAAGGTCAACTAAAGGTATTGCAAGTTTGTTTGTGGTAATATGGTCACATAGTCCTTCACACATTGCCTTGAATTCAGCATCAGCACTGCTCCTAGCAACCACTGGATTTGGTATTTCCTACAAGTAGTCCTATGATTTTACTGTGTGATAACAAGGTTGCTATGGAGATTGCAAAGAATCCAGTTCATCATGATAGAACTAAACACGTGGAAATCGATCAACATTTCATTGAGGAGAAAGTTGAAAAGGGAATCCTAAAGTTGAGTTACGTTCCTACTAGCCATCAAACAACTGACATTCTTACCAAGGCACTGCCTAGAAATGGGTTCGAAAATTTAAAGTCTAAATTGGGTATGATTAACATTCGTAACCCAGCTTGAGGGAGAGTGTTGAAAGAGCTGGATGGTATTTACGACCAGATTTTTAGATATTTTGACAGGATTTTTCTCCTAATTTAAAGGAGTTTGTTTTAGTTTATAGCTGGAAGATATTCTCTTGATTTTATGGAGAATATCACAGCAGTTTTTTATGTTTCTGAATAAATGGCTGATGAGGCCTATCCAACAGGTAAATATACCTATGGTTCATTGTATTTTAAAGTAAGAAAATAGAGAAATAAACCTTTTTCAGTCCCATTAAAATCTTCAATGTCATTGTTAGAAAGTCCTAGGTTAAGAAGCATCTAACTTCCAATATTTCAGGAAGAAAATGACTGAACACTGAATTCAAAATATTTTCTGTCCATTAATAGTATTAGGATATCCAAATATGTATGATACTTGTTTTGGGGCCATTATGTGAAATTTCTATTAAATTTTTCAATTTTAATTTTTTCCACAAGTGAGGGTATTTTTGTCCCACATTTATCTGTGCTTACTAGGAATGTTAGATTCCCACCTCTTTAAGTGGGAGGAAATTCTCAGTTATAGGCAGTATATGAGATTGCTCGAATGTACAATTATTGCATATTTGAGGTTACTAGTTTAAACAAAATAAGGAAGTAGAAGATGCACTCGTGTAATTTACTAATCTCTCATGATCTCGCAAGTTCAGTGTACTGTCCCTTTGCAGTGCACTATAGGATGTGGGGAAACCAGAATAAGATAAATTGGCTAAGGAATTAGTACTGGTTCTTGACTAATTCTAATGTATTTCTTCTTGTTTGAAGGAAATCATAGAATAAAATGAAGGAAAACAGAGAGGATGAAAACTCTCCTTAATATTATTGATAATCTAAATTACATCAGTTTTTAAATAGAAAAGAGCACAAGATTTAGTTCCTAGAATTAAGGAGCAGAAGTAGTAACAGAAGAAAATTCTAATTTCCTAATTTTATGGGATAAGATTTCCTGATTCTATGTGATCAGATCCTGATTTTATGGGATCAGATTTCTGATTCTATGTGATCAGATTTCTTAACTTTCCGACACTCCCCTTCAAGTTGGTGCATATATGTCAATCATGCCCAACTTGCTTATCAGATGTTCAAAGTTAGGTCTTGCAAGTCCCTTAGTCAAAATATCAGCTGTTTGCTGACTAGAAGGTACAAACGGCAAGCAAATAGTTCCAGCTTCAAGTTTTTCCTTAATGAAGTGTCGATCAATTTCAATATGTTTCGTCCTATCATGTTGGACAGGATTGTGAGCAATACTTATTACAGCCTTGCTGTCACAGTACAGCTTTAGAGGAAGTTCCACGGTCTTCCATTGTTGGCTCTACCGAGAGGGGGGGTGAATCGGTTTTCTAACAATTATGGCAGATTTTAAATTAATCGCAATTTAAACACAAATGATAATGAATAAAACAGTGCAATATAACAATTTTAATGCAAAGAGAGGGAAAGAGAAACAAACACAGCGACTTATAGAGGTTCGGCCAACTCTTGCCTACGTCCTCTCTCCTTGACCTTCTTGTCAAGTGGATTCTTTCTCTCTTTCAATAGAGTTTACAAAGTTCCTTTTTCAGGTTAAGGAATAACCTCTCTACCCTTAGCAATACAGAAAATGTATTCACCCTTTTTCAATAACACTCACTGAGGAACAATCCTCTTTTCTTTTAAGGTGTGGATGAATACAGAATAAGGCTTTTCAGTGGGTAGGACTAACAACGCTTGTAGTACTTAAGCTTGTACAATAAATCTCAATAAATATGCAATAGAGACACAAGGAATAAAAGAATTAAAGCTTCAGAATCTTGAGAATGTGCAGTAATGGTCTCTCTATCTGCTTTATCTTCAATGCTTGGTTATATACTGAAGGTTGGGTAGTTGGAGCATTAAATGCAGTTTTTCCCGTTGAGATTTGAAGAAAATAGCCGTTGGGAACCTCCAGTGGTCAGACAGATCGATCTCCTATCTTGGCCAGATCGATCTCCTAGTTTTAAATCCTGCAATGACAAAGCACAAATACACAGGGAGATCGATCTCATACATTACCAGATCGATCTGTTAGTTTGAATAGGCAGAGGCAGATCGATCTGTCGAATAGGCAGATCGATCTCCTATCCTCTCTGTTTGAGGCAAGATCGATCTCTCAATACACCAGATCGATCTCTTAAGCTCACTGACTTTGAGCAGATCGATCTCTTCCTTACCAGATCGATCTCCTAAGTTCTCTGACTTAGAGGAGATCGATCTCTTAACCCTGGCAGATCGATCTCTTTTTACCTTAAACCCTTTACACCGTTTTAAGGCTTGCCAGATCGATCTCTTCCATCATGAGATCGATCTCTCATCAAGTATAAACCCAGGAGATCGATCTCTCACACCTCAGATCGATCTCTCATCAGCAGAACTCTAAGTTCTGGTCCTGATATCTTCTAAACACCTATTCAAACTAACAGATCGATCTGGTAATGTATGAGATCGATCTCTTAAGCTCACTGACTTTGAGCAGATCGATCTCTTCCTTACCAGATCGATCTCCTAAGTTCTCTGACTTAGAGGAGATCGATCTCTTAACCCTGGCAGATCGATCTCTTTTTACCTTAAACCCTTTACACCGTTTTAAGGCTTGCCAGATCGATCTCTTCCATCATGAGATCGATCTCTCATCAAGTATAAACCCAGGAGATCGATCTCTCACACCTCAGATCGATCTCTCATCAGCAGAACTCTAAGTTCTGGTCCTGATATCTTCTAAACATGTTTGTATACCATTTTAACATTATTGTATTAACTTGTTTTGTCATTTCAAAATACATTAACTCAACATCTTGAGTTCTCCAAGGATTCTATATAACCACAATACCTCGCAAATCCCTTGAGCCATTGCTCTAAATTCAGCCTCTGCACTACTTCTGGCTACAACACTTTGCTTCTTGCTTCGCCAGGTAACCAAGTTTCCCCACACAAATGTGCAATACCCTGAAGTAGATCTCCTGTCAGTTATTGAACCTGCCCAATCTGCATCAGTAAATACCTCAACACCCCTGTGATTAGTCTTTTTGAAAAATAGACCTTTCCCAGGAGTAGATTTCAAATATCTCAAAATTCGAGAAACTGCCTCAAGATGTTCTTCATAAGGTGCGTGCATGAATTGACTTACAACACTGACTGAGAAGGCAATATCTGGTCGAGTATGGGATAAATAGATTAGTTTACCAACCAATCTCTGGTATCTACCAGTATCAATAGGAACACTTCCCTCTTCCCAAAAGCTTCATATTGGATCCATGGGAGTTTCAGCTGGTCTGCAACCACTCATCCCGGTTTCCTTTAAAAGATCAAGAATATATTTTCGTTGAGAGACAACAATTCCTTTCTTTGAACGAGCAACTTCCATGCCAAGAAAATATCTTAACTCTCCCAAATCCTTGATCTCGAATTCTAATGCAAGGCTCTTCTTCATTCTCTCCATCTCAATCACATCATCACCTGTGAGAATAATATCATCAACATAAACTATTAGCGCAACTACCTTTCCTTCAGAAGAGTACTTAAAAAACAAGGTATGATCAGCTTGTCCTTGAGAATATCCTTGTTTTCTGACAGATTGTGTAAACTTTTCAAACCAAGCCCTCGGAGACTGTTTGAGGCCATACAAAGATTTTTTTAGTTTGCACACTCTTGAGCCAAAATCAAGCCCGGTGGACTATCCATGTACACCTCTTCCTCCAAGTCACCATTGAGAAAAGCATTTTTCACATCTAGTTGTTGCAATGGCCAATCCAAATTAGCAGCAATAGATAAAAGTACTCTTACTGTGTTCAATTTTACAACAGGAGCAAAGGTCTCAGAGTAATCAATGCCATATGTTTGGGTGAATCCTTTAGCCACCAATCTAGCCTTGTATCTCTCCACTGAACTGTCAGAATTGTACTTCACAGTGAAGACCCATTTACAGCCCACAGTAGTCTTCCCAGCTGGCAAACCCTCAACACTCCAAGTATTGTTCTTCTCAAGAGCTCTCATCTCTTCAAGTACTGCTTCCTTCCACTTCGGAATTTTTAGAGCCTCTTGTACATTGTTAGGAATTTCTACACTAGACACTTGAGAGGTAAAAGCAACAAAGGATTGAGATAATTTTGAGTATGACACAAATTTAGACAACGGATGACTAGTACAAGATCTAACCCCTTTACGAAGAGCTATAGGAATGTCAAGATCGGAAGAATCAAATTGATTGTTAGGAAGAGAAAGATAAGTACCTGAAACAGACTCAAATTGTTGATTTGTCCTTGGTTCAAAATCATGGCTGTGCTGTAGAGTCAATTCATCATTCCTTTTCTTATGATTCTTCTTCAAGTAAACAATCCCTTTCCAAGTTGGATCACCTTCCTTGAATCTATTGCCTATTGCTTTAGTAGAATTATCATGTTGAGGCAATATAGTAGGCTGTCCCTTATTTTCAGTTTCCAAAAGATGTTTTTCAGAATTCTGATTTTCAGATTGTTTTTCCAATGTAGGCCTAGTCTCAAAAGAAACATCGCTCATAGTGAGAGGAGTTTCAAAGAATGAATCTTGGCCATTTGTTATAGGTGCAGAGGTACTAGACTCAGAATCTTGTGTGAGCAACATATTATCTAAGAGAAAGACATCACCGGTGTTAACCAATGAATCTTCCTTAAAATTCTCCCACTGAAGATGAATATCCTTAAAAAATGGTTGTTTTTCAAAAAAAAAGTGACATCCATTGTGACAAAAAAATTTTTTGATAACGGGTCAAAACATTTATAACCTTTCTGAGTTGGAGAATAACCAATGAAGACACATTTTATAGCTCTGGGTTCAAGTTTTTCAATTTTTTTATGTTCATGAACAAAAGCTGTACAACCAAATATTTTCAGAGGTAGATCAGCAAAGAGTCTCACAGTTGGAAAATAATTTTTGAGAACTTGAAAAGGAGTTTGAAATTGTAAAACTTTGGAGGGCATTCTGTTTATTAAGTATGTAGCAGTTAAAACAGCCTCTCCCCACAAGTACTTAGGAACTTTAGTTGTAAAGAGTAATGCACGAGCAACTTCCAACAGATGTTTATTTTTTCTTTCAGCGACACCATTTTGTTGGGGTGTATCGATGCAAGAACTGTGATGAATTATCCCTTTTTCAATAAAAAAATTCCCCAAGGTCATGTTAAAAAACTCCTTCCCATTATCACTTCTGAAAACTTGTATGTTTGTCTGAAATTGAGTCTGCACCATATTGTAAAAATTTTTAAAAACTCGTTCAACCTCTGATTTTTCTTTCAATAAATACACCTAGCAAAGTCGAGTATGATCATCCGTAAATGTGATGAACCATCTCTTGTTAGAAGGTGTACTTATCTTATTAGGACCCCAAACATCACTGTGGATAATAGTGAAAGGTTTCGATGGTTTATATGGTTGTGAAGGGAAAGATGTACGGTGGTGTTTTGCAAATTCACATATTTCACAATGAAAAAAGGATGGGTTTTTATTGCCAAACAACTTAGGAAACAAATGTTTTAAATATTTAAAACTTGGGTGGCCTAATCTTAAATGCCATAACATAATATTATTATTATTAGAAACAGAAATAGATTCAAAGCAGGAACCTATTGGTTGAGATTGTCCCCTTGATTTAGATCCATCATCAAAGAAGTAGAGTCCTCCACTTTGTTTAGCACTGCCAATCATCCTCCCCGAGGTCAAATCCTGGAACACACAATGAGTTGGGAAAAAATTAGTTTGACAGTTTTGATCACGGGCCAGCTTACTGACAGACAAAAGATTACAAGAAAGTTTGGGAACGTGAAGAACATCGTGAAGAGTGAGTGATGGAGACACTACAATAGAACCTTTTCCTGCAATGGCAGAAAGAGAGCCATCTGCAATCTTAATTTTCTGGTTACCTGCACAAGGACTATATGAAGAAAAAAGGTTTGACAACCCTGTCATATGATCGGTTGTGCCTGAATCGATGATCCAGGTGCAATTGGAGTTGACACTAGTGAGAGCTGCGTTTAGGTAATTACCTTTTTGAGCTAATGAGCAAGAAGGAATTTTTTTGAGACTCGAGAAGCTTGCACAGTTGGTCTATCTGCTCCTTGGTAAAAGGAAACGAACTTGAAGAAGACTGCTGCTCTTGATCTGAGACACTGGCTTGAAGTGCACGCCCCTCTCCACCGAACCTCTTCTTCCGATTTTGAGGCTTGCCATGAATTTTCCAGCATGTTTCCCGCGTGTGCCATGGGCGTTTGCAGTGGTCACACCATGGTCGTTCAAAGTGCTTACCATCCTTCTTCACTCCCTCCTGAAAACTCCTAGTTACAAGGGCAGAGCTTTCTACTTCTGAGTTTGTAGTAATAGGAGCAGATTTGTTGTTAAGCATCACACTCTGCCTTGCTTCTTCTCTCCGAACTTCTGAGAAGGCCTCACGGATTGTTGGCAGAGGATTTTTCCCTAAAATTCGACCCCGCACTTCATCTAACTCCTTGTTAAGACCCGCCAAAAACATGAAGGCACGATCATTCTCCTGTCGTTTTATAAACCGGATGCTATCATTCATGCACTCCCAGACATCATCATAACAAAGATCTAACTCCTGCCACAAGGTCATAATTTCGTTGTAGTAGGAGGTTACATCTCGGTCACCTTGTTTTGCATGCCAAAGTTTGGATTTTAAATCAAAAATCTGTGAAGAATTCTCCAGATCAGAATATGTATCCCTGACTGCTTCCCAAACATCTTTGGCCGTCGGCAAGTACATGAAGGGCTTGCCAATTGCGGGTTCCATCGAATTCACCAACCATGCAATAATCAAAGAATTTTCTGCTTTCCAAGTCTTGAGAGTCGAATCTCCATCTGCAGGTTTTGTCACTTCTCCTGTCAGATATCCAAGCTTCCCCTTGCCTTCCAAGATCAAACGAACGGTTTGCGACCATTCCGTATAATTTTTTCCATTTAGACGATGAATATTTAATTGAAGCGAATTAGTGGATCCCTTCGAACCATTGAACAAGATGGAGGAGTTCAGATTCGAACTCGCAGTGCTTTCTCCTGATGCCGCTGAGTCCTTACTGGTCACACCGGTTAAAGCTGTCTTCCATGAATTATGGTTCGCCATAGATAATCCTTTGATCGGAACCTAGAGCTCTGATACCATGAAGGAAATCATAGAATAAAATGAAGGAAAACAGAGAGGATAAAAACTCTCCTTAATATTATTGATAATCTAAATTACATCAGTTTTTAAATAGAAAAGAGCACAAGATTTAGTTCCTAGAATTAAGGAGCAGAAGTAGTAACAGAAGAAAATTCTAATTTCCTAATTTCATGGGATAAGATTTCCTGATTCTATGTGATCAGATCCTGATTTTATGCGATCAGATTTCTGATTCTATGTGATCAGATTTCTTAACTTTCCGACATTGTTCTTTTTAATTTTTGTGGAAGAATATTAATTAATGTCTTCTTGATGTTTTGCTTTTGCACATTTATTTGATAATTCATTGATCTTTTGTACCACATCTGTTATACATAATAGTTTATTCTTTCTTGCATTTTTTGCAGGGAGATCTTCGAGCATATTTGAAGCAAAAAGGCGCATTAAAGCTAACACTTGCTGTTAAGTTTGCACTTGATATTGCTAGGTTGGTTATGTGGTTGAGAATACATCTATGAGTTTCTGATTGGCTGCTCTCTCTCTCTCTCTCTCTCTCTCTCTCTCTCTCTCTCTCTCTCTCTCTCTCTCTCTCTCGTTTCATATTAATGAGCATGTTTATGTGCATGTTATTAGATCACTTCTTTATCTAAAGTAGGCTGCTTTGTCTAGTTGGACTATAGTTCTTGGGGGTAAACTTCATGGATGCTCCTTGCGGTTAGGCATATTGAAAGAAACTCTCTCAATTGCTATCGAGCATGTAAAGTGAGTGTTTAATTAACATTTCAAAAAAAAAAAAAAAGTCAATTAGTTTACATGAACCATGCATGATTTGGTAGAAAGGATTATGCTGAGATGATGGTGGTACTTCCATGAATTCTGGTTAGGATTTGTTGGTGTTAGCAAAGTTATTTGTAATCTGATGAACATGAAGATGATGAAAGAGATTATAAGCTTGGCCCACTGTAACTCAGTAACAGTGGAGGAAAGTAGTGGTGGTACTGTTAATGCCATATGCAATTAATTATTGGCTGGAAAAAGGATTTGTGTTTTAGTTGAAGAGAGCTGAAATGGGGACAATTAGGTAAAATAAAAGAATGGGCAATCGTGTATAGATAACTTTTAGAAGGTTGTCAATGTCATGACATATACAAAGCTAGCAAGATTTTGGGGCTGTCGTTATGTAATTATAGAAACAGGAAAAGATGGTTGATAGCTACATTGTTTACTACAGAAATTTTCTGTTCCATGTTTTGTTTTTTTCTGCACAAAGACGAAGGAATGTGGAATCTGCAAAAAAGTTGTCTTGCCACTGTGTAGAATGGATTCAACGGCACCCTTTTTTTTTCAAATTCTGAAAATGGGGAATGGATTATTTGCACGAGCATAAACCTGAAGTTAATTGTTAGCTGGAAAAAGGATTTGTGTTTTAGTTAAAGAGAGCAGAAATGAGGACTAATAGGTAAAATAAAAGAATAGGCAATCATGTATAGATAACTTTTAGAAGGTTGTCAGTGTCATTACATATACAAAGCTAGTAAAATTTTTAGGCTGTTGTTATGTTATTTTAGAAACAGGAAAAGATGGTGGATTGCTACAATGTTTACTATGGAAATTCTCTGTTCCACCTTTTTTTTTTCCAAAGTCTGAAAATTTTTATCGTTATTACTAGATTTTAGTTGATTATTGCCTGTAGGATTCTGATGATTTAGTGGTACCTCTAATAGAATGTTATTATCTATTGCAGGGGAATGAATTATTTGCATGAGCATAAACCTGAAGCAATAATTCATAGGGATCTTGAGCCTTCGTAGGTCTTCCTTCTTAAATAATAAATATATATGTTGGTTACCTTAATTTTTCTCATAACTTTTTGGCACAGAACATGTATTTTATTAGTACCCAAATGAGCACATTTACTTAAAGGTTGTTCATGTTTTACGAGTAAGATAACAGAAATATACTGCGGGATGATTCTGGGCATCTGAAAGTTGCAGACTTTGGCATCAGCAAGCTGCTCAAAGTTGCAAACACAGTTAAAGAAGATAGACCTGTGACATCTCAAGAGACTTCTTGTAAGTTTTCTACATTGGGCAAAACTGTGTCCCCCATCTTCATCTATCAGTACTAGGAGGGGTTGCTTATGAATTACTGCACTAGCCTTTTTTTTTTTTTTACTTGAGAAAGTGAGGCAGGTTGATTGATTTTTGTTTTTGGTTTGCATTACCTTGTAGTTTACTGGATAAATGTGTTCAGATGACAAACTAAAAACATTGATTGTCATGTTGGCTTTGGCAATTTGTGATTTTAATTTGAGTTTGTATTAAAAGCTAAATATCCCTTTTATTTTAGTGGTAAAATACATCATGATGTATCCATCCTTTCTGAACAGGGCGATATGTGGCACCAGAAGTTTACAGAAATGAAGAATATGATACTAAAGTTGATGTGTTCTCATTTGCTTTGATATTACAAGAGGTAATAGTGTTTTTTTCCCCTAACTTGAAGCTTGTCTTGCAAGTTGCCATGTTGTTAATACATGTGTAACTATTGACTTAAACTTTGGGTGCAAGTGGTAGTCATGGAAACTGGTCCAGCTCCTGATAAAGAAAAATTATGCATTTTTTTTTTAATTTATTGATTAGGCCTCTAATAGTTGACCTGAGAATAAGGTTTCACCAGAACTTGCTTGTTTCATGGTTCTAAGACTTTGAAGCCTTCTACTATTATAATAACTAGGACAGAAGCTTGCACTTCGCTGACCTAAATAATCTTTAACAGATAACTATCAAACATTAAGGAGATCAATAAAAATTAGTATATAATGCAATATTTATGTAATCCAAAGCTAACATGGTAATCTTGAAAATTAAGGAGGTTGATTGAAGTTGGGTACAAAATGCAATATTAGAAGTTAAGGCATACATCAAGAATTTAATTCATGTTTCATCATCATCATAGCCTTTATCCTAATAAATCAGGGTAAGCTATATGAATTAATATATAAACTCAAGTGAAGTAGTCAATATGAGTTCTTCTCCACTTATTCCTATTCAAGGCAATTTCGACCAAAAAAAAAAAAAATCTTTACATGACAATAACTTTGAGCTATGATCTATCAAAACTCAGCCGATTGACCAATGGCCCCCTTGCTTGTTGCCTCTCCCGTATCTTCTTTATTCTCTATGTTACCCTCCACCCCTTTCATTTCTGACTTTCTCTGTCCATGTAATTTAGGCATATTTTAGTTTATTAGAATAATGCACTGGGCATTAAGAGATCAGAGCATTTAAGCAGACAAATACATTAAGCACATAATTTCTGTTTTTCAATTACAAAATCATAATTTCAGTCTGCAAGAGGAGATGAGATGGAAAATCCTACATTCAATTTCAATATCATCTTAGGATATTCTATGGTTGCTCATGCAATAAATTCCATCAAAACAATGAAGTGAAGACATAATCACCAAGATCCAATCCAAAGGGCCCTTAACCTCCTAAAACTTAACCCCCTATACTCCTGCTAACTATCAAACATGTGCACCCTAAACACTAATGAAGAAAGAATAGCAGCCTGCTAGTCATGTAACCTATGTTGCTGACTGATCAAATCATAGAATATCATGAGGTTTACAAAGAGTTATATTAACAAAAAGGAAATAAATATCTACCAGACAAAGATCAATGTAAAAGGCAGCTAATCTACTCGTTTTAGCTATGAAACACACTAATTATACTACAAAACTAATTATCATCGAGCAACAGCCTTCCAGTTATGTCACCTATCCCATTAACAAATCAAACCTTGCAATATAATGAATTTCAAAGAGGAATTAAGTCAAAGCCATCACCTACCAAAAAAAAAAAAGAACCAAAATTAGTTTGCAGCAACTTGTATGACAAAATTATTCATCTATGATATCACCATAATTTTCTAGTTCAACATCCTAAAACTTAGTCCATCAAAGCAATTGGAAGTAGGCCGTTTCTTCCCCTCTTTAATAGCTTATTTTAACCAAAAATGCTAAAAGACAGCACCATAGATCACGATTAGCTTGTTAGGTAGCATTTGGTAAGGCTTATGCTTTGGAACAATGAGCACATTCCAAACAAAGTAAAGGAAATAGCAGTATTAAACATGCCAATTGCACGATATAAGTTACTTGCCTTTCTCCTTTCACTTTCCTTTTCCCCTAAAATCTCTCCCCATTTTCCCTCCTTGGCTGGTGCCTGTTCTGATGTCCCTAGCCTTTTACAGAATCAAAAGGTTGAACTCATCCAATAATGCCTTCAAAGGCAAATAGATCACAAAACAGATGCTTCAAGAACCACAATCAGGATGTTGATCAAATGTCAATGAATGGCAATAATGAAAGTATGATGCAAACTCCATAGGATAAGACTTGCATAATACCTTCACGAACAAGTCAATGTAAAGAGAAGTCATCTTAATAAAATTATACTTGAACCACCGTATAAAACTGAAAGGTACATAAACCTTGACAAAACTTAGCAGAAGCGGACAACTTCTCATATATTTTATCATGTTCGTTTCTTTGTGGCAGCTTTCAAACCTTGCCATGAAAAGCTGTATATATCATGAAGCATTTTAGTTAGCTTAATACACAAAAACAAATACCAAAAAAGCAAATGGAAAGAAAGTTATTTGCATTAAAAATCACTGGAAATAGATTCTTTACCTTCCTCTGAGAAAATATAAAAGTTCATAACCAAGTGACTCCAAATCATCCTATTTGACTTTGCTTTACAACAAAAACATTAGACATTAGTATCAAAGTAAATGAACAATGCTTAATTAATCTGGAAGAATGACTAAAAAAATAGTCCTTTGCTAATTATTCAAAAATGAGTATTGCAGCAACTTGCATAGCATCTAGGTTCAATTCTTTCTTTCTTTTTTTTGTTTTTGTTTTTGTTTTTCTATAAGCAGTAAAATTAGTTATCCCAGTAACATCAATTCAAGACTGACATCATATTACTGCCACATAAGTGGCTTGTATCTAGCATAACTGAAAAAGAAAAAACCTTTATAATGTAAACATACGATAAAAGAGCAAAAATGTGAAGAAAACAAACCTAATCCATCCAATTCAAAGATCGAAGCTAATCAAATTAAATAATAAGAATATAAAATTGTTACGATCCTAATTGCAAGCGGTATGAGACACTTGAATCCCACATCGAAAATCAAAGAATTTCCATGGGGGGTTTATATGGACTTCGGCTCTCTACCCTAATTACAAGCTTTTGAGGTGTGGCTCAACTAAAGTCCATATCAATTGGTATCAGAGCCAGCCATCATGTCTCTTAGTTGCAAACGTACGACGTAGGTCATGATGTCGGTATTGTTGTGTTCGTGCGAGACTAGGTCTAGCGCAAAGCCAGCTCGTGTGAGTGGTGACATTGACATTGCATTGTTCGCCCGAGGCTAGGTTAAGCTAACGTAAAACTAGCTCACATGAGTGGTGACATTAATATTGCAGTGTTCGCCTGAGGCTAATTTAAGCTAGCACAAAGCCAGCTTGCATGGATGTCGGGATTGGGTGTGGTCTAGGAACTTAAATCCTAATTGCAAGTGGTAGGAGACATTTAAATTCACATCGAATTTGTAAGAATTTCCATGTGGGGTTCATATGGACTTGGACTCTCCTACAGTAATAGCCACCTTTTGGGATGAGAGCTTTGTAAATTGCCGTAAAAGCAGAGAGCGTAAACAAAAATACTGTTTTCCCTTCAATAGAATTGCAAAACTGGATATTATGAGGTCTAAGAAACTCCAAATTTTCTGTTGGATAAGGCTTCAAACGTAAAACATCTGCTCAAAATTAAATAAAAAAAGGTTAATTTTTCAGTATTCATCAAAAAATAATTTGCTATATTTTTTCTGAACACAAACATATAATATGCAAGTTAAAAATATTTCCTTTTGATCTGTTTTCTACCTTTTCTTTATGTTCTATCATCCTTTTCTCTCTCAATTTTCTTTGCAACCAAACAAGAAAAGTGGGAAAGGAAAAAATAGATAGCTTTTATTTAAAGAAGAAAAATATCCTTAATAGTTTAATAAACCCATGGCATTACAATGAGTATTAAATCCCCAAAAAGTGATAAATAATAAGGAGCCCCTTGTCAATGCAACAATGCAACATAGAAATAAAATTATTTCTTTCACGCAACACAAAATAAAATGGATTCCTTCTATAAAAAATAAAAAAAAGGGAATAGAAGAAACTTACATGATGGATCATAGATTTAGGGTTTCTGAGAAAATGAAATTGCAAAGTTAAAGGAAACCCTTGTGTTTTTCTGATTTTAAAAGAAAATATTTCTTTCTTTTTCCTGTTTTTCGTGTTTTCTTAGTTTCCTTTTCCCTATCTTTTTTCCCACTCTATTCATTCCTTTTTTCTCTTTCTTTCATCATTTTAGTTTAAGGGTTGAAAAAAAAAAAGAAAGAAAAGAGAGGGAGAATTTGGCGGAGGTTGAAAGAGAGATAGAGAAAGAATTTTCTTGAAGAGGAAAGATGGAAAAGAGCCTAACAAACCCTCCTCATCTTTTTGTCTTTAAAAATGAATTTATCCCATCTTTGTTACTTACAAAGTTTTTGAAGAAAATTACCAAATTACCTTCTTATATTTTCATAAACCCAAATAACTCCCAATGAAACCTGTTTGCTAGAAAAGCCCAATGGTTGAGTTTCATTTAATGATAGATGGTATATATGAGTCAGATATTTGTTAATCTTTTGGTTTGATTTTGTTATGTAAAAAATTTTAGTAAAAGTTTCGAAATCATTTTGCAAAGTGTTTCTTGCTTGTTCATTCTTAATTACTGATTGTTTATTTTTGATGTCTCAGACTAATATCTATCTTTACCTGGTTATAATCTTGATTTAAGAAGTTTATATCCACAGTGCATTTTTAGCATTTGGGGTTAAAGAGAAAACAATCATGTATAGAAGAATTTCTAACATTAACAAACCTTCAGTTTTGATCAATATGCTTTTATGTTTGCAAGGAGTTCCCTTCGCCTGTCGAAGTTGACATATAAAGTTAAATGGGTTTAACAAAGAAGTAATTAAAGATTACAATGTAGAAGAAAGCCATGAAACAAGTGGGAGTGATCGCGTGCACTGTGTGTGAATGTTTGTATCTTAATGCATATCAAAGAGTTAGTGGGAGCAGTGTGGTTGCTCTAGTTTCTGTCTAAAGAAAGAAAGAACATTTGTATGATAGATATTATCACTGGATAGATATTATCACTGGGTCGTTCTCTTCTTTAAACGTTCCCGGTGATGGCCTAAGTCCCTCCGCGAACTTAGTCAACCAATTCCCCACTTTTAGTCCAAACAAGGGCTAGCACGCAGCAATAATCACACTTGAGCAGTAATAATCACACTCGAGCGATTAAGAAACCAACCAAAGTGTACACGCACAGCAAAAAAAAGAACACTCAAGCTTTTAAGGGAAGATTCCCTCAACCTTTTTATTAACCGCAACAAAAGGATTACAAGACGTAGAGATAAACTGCTCTCTCTTGCTCTCTGATCATCTGATGATCTTTCTGTTCCTTAGAGGGGCTTTATATAGGCAAGTGAGGACATCCCTCTCACATAGTTATTAAAGTTTGATTACGACATAAACTCTCTAATATTAATTCTCACTAGACTTAGTACTCTTCGGATAATCGCCACCTCAATACTTCCAAGTGATAAGATCTGCCAAGACTTATTTGCGTCTCAGTCTGTGGCCCGCAATCCTCATGACTCATCTCCACCTTATGAGGTTCATGTCGCGTAAGTTCCGCTCACGTCTCCAATGACTCCACAATTCGCGCTCCGACCATCAACCCACTCACATGGTTCAAGTCTCTTGGTGTTGTGCAGGTTCACCGCAACCCACAACTCACGATTATCGTCCGTCTGTGTCTCAGTGTCTAGCCTGGTAGTCGCCTAGGCCAAGTACCTGTCTCGCCTATCTTGCGCATACCCGTGTGCGCATACCTGTATCGCAATTATGCCTACGTTCGGGCTTAGTGCAAGGCTTCTCTCGCGCCTAGCACCAGTCACGCCCAGTGCACGGCTTGTCATGTTCGTAGCACCAGTCACCGTGTGCCCAAATTTAGCCTTTGGGAGATGGGCACAAGATCCAGTATCTTGGGGTCTAACAAACCCTCCCCCTGTCGGAGGAAGTTGATGCCCTCATCCGAATGAGCTCCAAGTATGCCTTGATCTCATCCTCGAACTGCCACAAAGAAGTATCTCTCTCTCAAACTAGCATCTGCCTCATTTTTGCCTTCCCATTGCACCAAGTAGTAGGTTCTTCTATTCTTCCTACTAGCTCCTTCGACCTTGTGATCGAGTATCTTAACCACCTTCTTCTCGAAATGGCTTCTCACAGTGGGCAGAGCCTTCCTCACCTGTTGCCTTCCCGGATCAACATCTTCATGGTAAGGCTCCAAAAAGCTCACATGGAAAGTAAGATGTAGTTTCATCCTCTCAAGCAGTTTCAGCTAATAAGCCACCACGCGTACCCGCTTCACGATTTCGAAAGAGCCATCGTATTTTTGCACCAGACCTTTATGAAACCGTTTGTCTGTGATTTTCTTCCATATCTGAGACGTCAGTTTGAGCAACACCTTGTCACCCACTTCGAACTCTAGTGTCCGCCTATGCTGGTCTGCATACTTCACCATCCTCCTTTGTGCCTTTTCCAAGCTTTCGCTAGCCTGGTCCATCAGATCTTGACGGTCTCGCACAAATCTATATGCCGCTGGACACTCCCCTTGAGACTTAGTTTTTGCTATTTCCAAAGGGGTAGTTGGTTGACGTCCAAATACCAACTTCCCTGGACTCAAACCTGTGGAAGATGATCTATGCATGTTGTAGCAAAACTGTGCGGGATTTAGCAAACTCACCCAATTCTTCTGGTTAGCAGTCACATAGTGCCTCAAATACTCTTCTAACAAAGCATTAATCCGCCTCGTTTGGCCATCTGTTTGCGGATTATTAGTCGTGTAAAATTTCAACTCTGAACCCATTAACTTGAACAAATAAGTGCAGAATCTCTTAGTAAACCGAGCATCACGATTGCTCACTATATCCCTGGGCAAGCCAAAGATTTTCACCACATGGTTTAAGAATAACTCTGCAGCTTCTTGGGCGGTGCTCACATGTGGGGCTGTTATAAATACAACATACTTTGAAAAATGATCTACCACCACCATCGCAGACCTCATCTTGTTTATCTTCGGAAACCCAGTGATGAAATCCATCGAAACCGATTCCCATATTCCCTCAGGGATAGGTAGTGGTTGAAGTAATCCCGCCTGCTTCTTCCTCTCGGTCTTGTCTATATAGCATATATGGCATGTGTGGACATATAACTCGATGCCTTCCTCCATCTTGGGCCAGAAATATGTCGTTGATAACAATGCCAACATCCTCTCCACTCTAGGATGTCCTGCCCACTGAGGGTCATGGGTCTCTTTTAGCAACTCTTTTCTCAGTCCCCCACCAGTTGGGATGTAGAGTCTATTGCCTTTGGCATACAGCAAATCCCCCTCGAGCCAACACCAACGAACCTTGCCCAACTTCACATTTTTCCTAAGCTGTTCATAAGTTTTATCTGCTGATGCCTGTTGCCTTTTCCTGTCTAACAGGTTGGTTTCAACAGCGGATAATGAAGCAACATATGACTGGACCTCCTTGCGACTCAGCACGTCTGCCACCTGGTTCTTCCTTCCTGGTTTATGTACCCAAGTAAAGTCGAACTTAGCCAGAAATTCTTGCCAATGTGCCTGTTTTGGGCTCAACTTCTTTTGCGTCTTGAAATAAGTGTTGGCCACGTTATCAGTCACCACCACAAATTTCATCACTAAAAGATAATGTTTCTCCATCTCAAGACAGTGCATCAACGTCGTCATTTCCTTCTCATGGGCTGAATACTGCTGTTTCGCATCCTTAAGCTTGCGGCTTTCATAAGCAATGGAGTGCCCTTCTTGGACTAACACCCTCCCAATGACTCTATCTAATGCATTCGTGTGAACTTCAAAAGGCAACTTAAAATCTGGCAGTCTTAACACTGGCCAGATGTTACTGCCTTCTTGATGTCTTGGAATGCCCGCTCACAATCATCAGACCATTCCCACTTCTTATCCTTCTTCAGAAGATCTGTCAAAGAACTCACCATCTTGCTATAACCCTTGATAAAGCGTTTATAATAACTGGCCAGTCCTAAGAATGACCGCAACTCCGGGACCTTTGTAGGGGCCTGCCACTCAAGAATGACCTGGATCTTTCTCTCGTCCATGCTAATTTGCCCGCTACTAACTTTATGGTCGAGAAACATGATTTCTCGGTGACAAAACTCACACTTCTCCTTTTTCACGTACAAAGTGCTTTCTCAGGGTCTCGAACACCAACCTAAGGTGCTCCACATGTTCTGCCAGCGTCTGGTTATACACCACAATGTCGTCTAGGTACACTACCACAAAGTGGTCCAAGTACTCATAAAGCACATCAATCATCAGGTTGCAAAATGTCGCAGGTGCATTAGTTAAACCGAATGACATAACTAAAAATTCAAATAAGCCGTGCCTCGTAACGCAAGCCGTCTTAGATTCATCACCCTCGGCAATCCATACTTGCCAATAACCTGATCTCATGTCTAATTTTGTAAAATATGCCGCCTTAGATAACCGGTCGAATAGGTCAGCGACATTTGGAACAGGATACTTGTTCTTGACCGTCACCTTATTCAGGGCTCTATAATCAACACAAATCCGTAGTGTGCCATCCTGCTTTCTTTAGAACAAAACTGGGGCTCCATACGGCGCCTTCGATGGTTGGATGTAACTCGCTTCCAACAACTCATCAAGTTGTTTACTCAACTCGGCTAATTCCAAATGACCCATTCTGTAGGGTGCTTGTGCAGGTGGTCTAGTTCCTGGTTCCAATCGATCTTATGATCCATAGTGTGCCTAGGTGGTAGCACCTTGGGTAATTCAGGGGGCATCACATCACTGTAATCATCTAGCACCACCGCTATCTCATCAGGTACCTCGACAACCTTATCTGGTTTCACCTCGATCAGGGCAGTAAGCATGGTTATCTCCTCCTTCCTTAACCCAGTATTCCCCTGTGAAGCCGACTGCATCAATGGCTTCACAGCACTTTGTCCCCTCTCTGCCGGAACAAAGCTTGGACATGCTTCGTCAGAGATCATTAATCCACCAAGATGTGGAATGACAAATGCCTTCGCTTGCATGAAAAATTCAATGCCCAAGATTTCATCAAAATCATCAATAGGAAAAGCCAGGAACTTACAATCATGTTGCCATGTCTCGATCTTCACCGATGCGGTAGCTGTTCCTGGGATACCTTGGGCTTTTGAATTGACTGTCTTCACTTGATTATTACTCCTCGTCACCTTTAGGCGAAGATGATCAACCGTGCTCAACAAGACAAAGTTGTTGGTCGTACTCGTATCGAGCATAACTCGAATCGGCCTTCCATTCACTTCAGCTTTCACGTACATCAGTCCCTTCTCAGGAGCTTGTTATTCAGTTCGGATTGCATTAAGCAACTGCATAGGAGCAGCTCGTGGACACTCTTCATCGGTATCCTCCTTACACATGAGGGCCGTTAGCTTGGTCCTTCTGGGGCAATCTCGGGCCTTAAGATTCCCATTACACAAGAAACAACTCCAATCTCCCTTACTTTGGGGTGGATCCGGTCCCTTCTGCTTAGAAGACTCAGCATTGTCCTTGTTTTTCTAGTACTTCCAGTCCTTCTTGCCTTTCCCTTTATTGCCATCAGGATTACTCTTCTTCTTTTCCCCAGTATTCGAAGAAGAACCCAGTTTGTAGTCCACCAAACTGTCAGCAACCACAATTGCCTGAGGCAGGTCCTTGACATTCTGCTTACGTAATTTAGCCTAAGCCCATGGTTGAAGTCTTGAGAAAAAATTGAACAACTTATCATTCTCTAACATGTTTTTCACGTCCAGCATCAAAGAGCTAAACTCCTTGACACAGTCTCGCACAAAACCTGTGTGCTTTAACTTGTTGAGTGCCTCTCTCGCGACCCATGCCGTGTTCAATGGAAGAAATTGATCCTGCAATTCATTCTTTAGTGCATCCCACGTTTCGATCTTCGAACGACCAGCGCTGTCATCATCGGCTAGTCTGCCTCGCCATCATAGTTTAGCATCACCAGTGAGGTACATGCTAGTGATGGTAACTTGGTCCTGCTCCGGTATTCTGACAGCCTTAAAGTTTTGCTCTATGTCTCACAAGAAATTGTCAAGCTCTTTGGCATTGCGAACTCCCGCGAACTCTTTTGGTTCAAGCACCTTGATCTTTTTCTGCAGATCGTTACTTTCACCCCCTTGCTACTACTAGAAGCCTCGGTATGCTTTGTAGCAGTCATAACACGTTTCATCAGTAAAACATCAACCTTAAGGGAATTCAATTGTACCTCAAATTTCTCCGAAAGATCGTGAACTTGCTGCATGATGCTGGTGTAGCAGTTGGCATGCTCCTTCTACATGTCTATGGATAGCTATGTCAGCTCTTGGACACTACCCGCTATGGCTTAAATCTGTTCAGCCATTGAACCCGCTTCCTCTTGCGATACACCCACCATCACCTCAAGAACAGCAACTCGGTCGATTAGCTCGTGTGTCATGATTAGAAACTCAAGCTCTGATACCAGATTGTCATAGGATCGTTCTCTTCTATAAACGTTCCCGGTGATGGCCTAAGTCCCTCCGCGAACTTAGTCAGCCAATTCCCCACTTCTAGTCCAAACAAGGGCTAGCACGCAGCAATAATCATACTTGAGCAATAATAATCACACTCGAGTGATTAAGAAATCAATCAAAGAATACACGCACAGCAAAGAAAAGAACACTAAAGCTTTTAAGGGAAGATTCCCTCAACCTTTTTATTAACCGCAACAAAAAGGATTACAAGACTCAAATATAAACCTCTCTCTCTTGCTCTCTGATCATCTGATGATCTTTCTGTTCCCCCAGAGGGGCTTTATATAGGCAAGTGAGGGTATCCCCCTCACATAGGTACTAAAGTTTGATTACAATATAAACTCTCTAAGATTAATTGCCACTAGACTTAGGACTTTCCGGATGATCGCCACCTCAATACTTCCAAGTGATAAGGTCTGCCAAGACTTATCCGCGTCTCAGTCCGTGGCCCGCAATTCTCGTGACTCATCTCCGCCTTATGAGGTTCACGTTGCGTAAGTTCTATGCACGTCTCCAATGACTTCACAATTCGCGCTCCGACCATCAACCCACTCACATGGTTCAAGTCTCTTGGTGTTATGCAGGTTCACCGCAACCTGCAACTCACGATTATCGTCCGTCTGTGTCTCAGTGTCTAGCTTGGTAGCCGCCTAAGCCAAGTACCTGTCTCGACTATCTCGCGCATTCCCGTGTGCGCATACCCGTAGCTCAATTATGCCTACTTTCGAGCTCAGTGCTAGGCTTCTCTCGCTCCTAACACCAGTCACGCCTAGTGCACGGCTTCTCCCGCGCCTAGCACCATTCACAGCGTGCCCAAATTTAGCCTTTGGGAGATGGGCACAAGGTCCACTATTTTGCAAAGTGTTTCTTTCTTGTTCATTCTTAATTACTGATTGTTTATTTTTGATGTCTCAGACTAACATTTATCTTTACTGGGTGATAATCTTGATTTAAGAAGTTTGTGTCCACAATGCATTTTTAGCATATGCGGTTAAAGAGAAAACAGTCATGTATAGAAGAATTTCTAACATTAACAAACCCTCATTTTTGATCAATATGCTTTTATGTTTGCAAGGAGTTCCCTTTGCCTGTCAAAGTTGACATATAAAGTTAAAGGGGTTTAACAAAGAACTAATTAAAGATTACAATGAAGAAGAAAGCCATGAAACAAGTGAGAGCAGTCGTGCATGCTGTGTGTGTGTTTGTGTGTTTGTATGTTTGTATCTTAATGCATATCAAAGAGTTAGTGGGAGCAGTGTGGTTGCTCTAGTTTCTGTCTAAAGAAAGAAAGAACATCTGTATGATAGATACAATGTTAAAGGGGTTTGACAAAGAAGTAACTAAAGATTACAAAGCTGAACAAAGCCATGAATCAAGTGGGAGTAATCATTTGGAAAGAGTTCCAAATAAGAGAGGACTGTATAGTTATATCCAAAGGTCAAATACAAATCTTTTGTTTGGGGCCGCAAAAGGATATGATTTTAGATCATTAGCTTATATTTCTTTCTCACCGTTGTTTTTGTGCATGTGTCCTCCTTTCTATACATTAGGAATGAAATGTATTGGAGACCTAGCAGTTTGATCTTTTATTGTTGGAAGAAATGCATTTGGCACAAAAATATATTGACATTTAAATGCTTTTCTCCTATGAAAATGTGAATTTGCTTTGCTATGCACAAAAGCATTAAGGTTTTAGTAAAAATGCCTGAAAAAGATGTGACCTAATTGTTATATTCTTTGGAGCTCTAGACTATGTCTAACTGCTGCTAAACTATAAAACTACTAGATAAATTATGCTAAGCATACTAAAGAACATTAAATAAATAAACAATAATAGAAATGTAATTTAATTGTCTAAAACTATAACTAAATCTATCTCTGTATGTTTGCGTAAGTGTGTCACATGTGTGCAAGTTTGATTTTAGAAATTGTGCTTTGTAACCTCTCCACTTTATCCTCTCTCAATAGGGTTTATTCTCTTTTTCTTTTGCATCGCACTTGACGGCAGTTGCATGCATAAGATCTATACAGTGTCTCTGTAGTTCTTATTTTATCAAGACTATCTGATACATTTGGAGATTGCAATAATATGTTGTTTATCTTTGCTTTAGATGATTGAAGGTGTTCCACCATTTCATACAAAGCAAGAGAATGAAGTCCCGAAAGCATATGTTGCGAATGAGCGCCCACCTTTTCGAGCTCCTGCAAAGTGCTATGCTCATGGGTTAAAGGAGTAAGCCCTCCTCTGGATTTTGTTTTCTTTATTCTTTGTCTCTTCTTCTTCCCAATTCCTCCCTGAATGCACTAATGAATTTAGAAAAGCCTTGTTGGTACTTGGTAAAGCATAATGTGAGCTACCCTTATGTTTGACCAATTCATCTAAACTGCAAAAAAAAAAAAAAAAAAAAAAAAGAAGGAATTTTATCTTTTCATTCTTTTCTATTTTAAAGTTTCTAGTGCTGCTGTGAACATTATCTATCAGAGTATCTATCTGAAGTTTGTAGCTTGTCATGGTGTAGTATCTCTTGTTAGTTGCTCTGCTGGCCAGCCTGGTTGAATTCGACAATATCTGAGAAAGCATGAAACTGTCAAATAAATCAGGATCACGGCTAGATAAAACTTGGAGAGATCGAGATTGCTGCAACTTAGTGGTAATTTTGACACATTTAGTGGAGCTGCTTATAAATGGAAATGCCCAAGAAAAAGATGGGGTGAAGGGGGGTGCGTAGAAGAGGAAAATGATGTGTTATATTTGTTTATCTTTAAATGGTTTTACTTATTATCCATGAATTCTTAAGATTGTTGCTTGACAGCCATTGTAGCATTTCTTCAAGTCGAATGGCTTGCTGCTTCAAGTTGTTGAGCCTTTAATTTAGTATTGTATTGTACCTGTAACCCGGAAAAAGTACTAGGGGATATAGAGTTTGCTATATTATTTAGGCTCTTGTTTTGTTTTTAACATAAATTCAGTGATAATCTTCCAAAGCAAAGTCAAGGGATCTTCATAGTAGTCCTTAATGTATTTTTCTTCTTTTCTTACAAGTGGATCCTTACGTTTTCTTCAGGTTAATTGAGGAATGCTGGTGTGAGGAGCCATTCAAGAGACCACCATTCAGGCAGATAATTACGAGGCTTGATCACATAAGTAACCAACTTGCACATAAGGGGCTTTGGAAGGTGTCTTCTCTCTCTCTCTGTCTCTCTCATGCAAACACACACACACACACACACACACAGAGGATGCAAATGGGCTTGTGCCTGCATTCTTGTGCGTAAAACAATTTGTTGTGGTCTTTTTGTGTTGTATCTTCGCCTTTCAAAATACTGCATAGAAATGTAGCTGTATTTCAAGGATAAAAGAGGGCTTTCTAGGGTGATAAGTATAAAATTGTAGTGGCAGGAGCCAGGAGTTTCCTTATAAAGAATAAGAAAACTGAATAGAGAGAACAGCAAATCTCTTGTATTTTACATAAAAAATATGAAACAAATTGATCTCTTCTTATAGGAAGACTCGGCAGCCCTAAAATAGGAAACAAAAAATAACTTTCTTAATTCTAATACCAATTAACTGATTTTCCTCTTTTATTTACAATATTCTCCAATAAAAGTGTGATCCTAAATACTAAAAATATGGTAATCTATAACAGCCAGATTTCTCTTGATAGATTTTCTTATTTGTTCTCTTCTGATTTCCAACACTTTATAATGGATGACCAAAACTTCCGTGCAAGGAAAATTTGTGATGTTGTAAAGAGAATATGAGAAGGATAGGCGAGAAAAGTGGGTATCATGAGTAAGACATTTTCTCCCTCCTTTTATACGTCCAGTATCTTTGGTCTATCCTCGTAGATTAACATGTTACTTGAATTTTAGAAGACGATTAGGAAGAAAAGTAAGTTTTAGTTCCAGTGTACCCTGAGGGGTACCTAGGTTGTGAGAGTTTTGAGTTCATCGTTGTCTTGCTATCTAACGTATGCCTTTTTCATTTAACAAGATGTTTGTGCGCTGTTCTTCCATCATACAGGTTGGACCGCTCAAGTGTCTAAAGAACTTCGAGAATATGTTGAAGAGAGATCGTCTGAATCCTAGCAGTCGTTCATCTCGCTCCGCAATCAGATGATAAAATTTCTATAAGCTTTCCTTATCTTACAAACAACAAATGTACGTATGTATTGGTTTTTGTTTCATTTTGGTTGTCCCAGTGGGTCATCATTCTTGCCTGTTGAACTCATTTAGACGGCTTCGCGGAATGGAATAGAGAAGGAATGGAAAATATATTCTGCGAGAATAGAAAAGAAGGGAAATACGGGTAAAATCTATATTTGTTTGGTTGATGGAATAAAATAATTATTGTGATTTTATTTTTTGTTTGATTTGATTAAAACAAAAGTAGGAATATGGTGCATAATAACTAAAATACCCTTTATTTAAATTTATTATATTTTAATTATATTCTTAATCTTATTTTCCTAATAACCAAATGATCCCCTCTTTTTATATTTTAGTTACCAAAATACCCTCTCCTCTTTCATTTTAATTATCAAAATACCTCAATACTTATTTTAATTATCATAATATTTTTATTAAAGAAAATATTTTTTGGAATGTGCGTTACACAAGGTAGACTAACAGAAACAAAAGATCAAACATTAGAAAAAATGAAATTAGAAATTCTTTATTATCAATACCACATTCAACTTGTACATATAAGCCGAATACCAATAAAATTAGCATGGATGGATTATATAATAGGTAATATTTACCATTTCTATGTATCTTGGAGTTCATAGCCACTTATCTAGAGAAAAAAATAATGGAAGGTCTTCCAAAAAGCTAAGAAACCTCATTGTATGATAGTATCCAATTCGTTAGCCGAAATTAAACCTCTGCTATTTTTTCGACAAGCTCAGATGCTTTGGCCAGAATCTCTTGCAGAGTTGAATTTTTCCAGCAATCATGTTGATAACCCATTGCCTGTGGCTCTAAGCTTGTTCACTTTTCAGTGAATAAGAAAGAACAAAGGCTGACAAGAGAAGTTCATCCACAAACATACACATTTGCTGCTTCTTGGACACAACTAGCTTCCTATAGACAAAATACAAAAACTAGGATCATGATCTAAGCAAGCAACAAGAAACATAAAACGTGCAAAATTACACCATAAAAGTAAGCATAAGGAACTTCCAAGCTCCTAAATTCCTTTGAGGGACTTACACATATTGAAGCAACAACCATCAAATATCACTTTCTGTAAACAATGAAAGCCAGGGATGCTCTCTACATTACTAGATTCAAGTTTACTAATACCAAATTCCACATGAGATCAGTTAAAAAAATATGCATTTGTGAGATCAATGTAGAAAATAATGAAAGGAAGATTGTAAGACCCGAAATTATATCGTAATTTCTTATAAATGATCGAAAATGGTCACAAATTTAAACGAATGAGACTCGGACTGGAGATAAGGATTTAAAACACGAAATGAGTGAGTGTTCGTGAAGGGAAGTCGGGTTAAATTAATCTCGAACACGTACAAGGGTAAAACGGTCAAAAGATCGAATTCCAGTATAAATTCGATAAGAAACTTTCATTAAAAATATGGAATGGAGAAATCTTGATCAATAACGAAGAAATTATTAAATTTCAAGTCCAATTGATCAAGATTTAAATTTATTGAAATTTATGAGAATTAATCGAAATTAATCAGGATTTTTAATTCGAAAAATTATCCCGAAAATAATCGAAAAATATACCGGGAGAGACGAAATATGACCGATAAATTCAATTATAGATTAAATGAATTAAATAATAATTTTTGGAGATGTTTTGATTATTTTAATGAATTTTAATGATTAAAATATAATAAAATAAATAAATAAATAAATTGATTAATTAATTAAAAAAAGAGAAAAAAAAGAAAGAGAAATAGAATTGAAAAACGCGAGAAGGAAACTGACGCAGGCCGAGAAGAAGAAGGAGGGATCGGACGGCCACCATCCAGCAACCAGCGGTCAGGTTAGCGGCCGAAAAAGAGAGAGGAAGTCGGTGCGAACCACCAGCGGCAAGGACGAGCTCCACCGATGTCGGAGGCCGGCGAATCGAAGAGGGGAAGGCCGCGGAGGAAAAGAGGAGATCCGACTGCCACTGACAGTGCTTGGTCCCGATCGAGGCCAGTTGAACGTACCCGAGGCAAAGACGAGTAGATTGGTGGTGGCCACGACCGGCGAAACCAACGGACGGAGTCAGAAACGGCAGAAAAGAAAATGGGTACCAACGGCGAGGAGAGAACAGGCCGGACCGGCCACTTTTCGGCCACCGTTGGCGAAATTGAGGCCAGATTCAAGAATCGGACTACCCCACGGAGCTGCTAGAGGCGAAAGCCGACGAAAAACTGGCTGGCAGAGCTCTGAACGGCGAAGAAGAAAATTAGACCGGACTGAACCGACTGAACCGGACCGATCTGAACCGGGTTGAACCGGACCGAACCGGTTTAGCCAAGAAAGAGAGGAAAAATGGAGAAAAAGGAAGAAAAAGAGAAAAAGAAAAAAGGGGAAGAATTTTTGGGGATACACCGAACTTCGAGTAAGTCGGTAAGTGGTCAAAATTGATCGATTTGATTTTCAAGAAATTATTTTAATTATATTTTATTGAAAAATAACTCGAAATTAAATATAAATTGTGCAGTTCGACGATAAATTCCAAACGTGAGCCGATCGAACTTCAATTTGCACACCATCGCATAATCTCGGGTAAGTAAAGCTCATTTACGACAATTTATATAATTATTCGCGTATTAAAAATTTATTTTACGCATTTCGAATTTAATTCCGCCTTTAGTGGATAATATTGGGAATTTTGAGTAAACTATCGTAAATGATATACGGGCTATCCAAAGAGTTTGAAACAAAGCCCAATGGGTATTGAGAGCCCAATAGGCCCGATGAAGGGATTAAATAAATGGAAGCATGTTGGAAATGGGTCGAGGCCCATTAAGATGCAATTGGGCCCAATAAAGTAAAACGGGTCCAGTGTTTTAGATTCGATCAGTATAAGTGAAATACTGATAAGTATAATTGAATTAACCCAAATACATGGTTATATGCAGCTCTGTAGACTTGGCTTGGAGCAAATTGGACTAAGAGACCTAGTACGGGCGAAACGAGATAAGCTTGTGTGTGATTCCAGGTAAGGGAATTTTACGGACTGTTAGAGGTAACTTTACACAATTTCAACTTCATTTGCAGTCTTTTAAATGATCTGAAGAGTCTAGATTTCAGATAAAACTTTTAGTGCCCCGAATGAGCAAATTACCAAAATACCCTTGTGAAGGGTTATTTTCAAATTTAGAAAAAGTTGGGAGGAGCAAGAACAAGAGGTTCATGCTCATTCTTGAGGTGTTTTAACACGTGCATGAGTAGGCTGGCTAACTTTTAAATAAAAACGCACATCATTTCATATTTTCAACAATGTGTTTTCTGTTGAAAATTGTTTTGAGATAACAGAGCCGCCTACGCGATTTTATAGACATGTGACGTGCTAGAGCTCAGCTCGCACGAGTCTTGATTTGTGTGATGCATGCATTAGTGCTGGAGCGAGAGCTCGCACTAGAGTTTTACATGCATTGGTGAGTCTAACTCGCATCATATTTTATATGATTTTCGTGACACGGTGGTGGAGTATAACTCGCACCAAATTTTTACATGATTTTCGTGACAGGGTGCTGGAGCCTAGCTCGTACTAGATTTTCACATGATTTGTGTAATAGAGTGCTAGAGCTTAGCTCGCACTAGTTTTACTTGATTTGATGAGAGTGCTGGAGCATCGCTCGCACTGGTTTTATGAGAACATGCGATGAGCCGTGCTTGGAGCATCGGATAGACTGTGTGTCACGTCGATTAAATAAGCTCGCACATGCGTTTTGAGACAAGGCATGAGTATGGATATGAGATATGGGTCCACGGAGTACGTTGTACCGTGCAGGTAGCATGGAGTACGTTGTACCGTGCTGGGATTGATTATGTGGCATCTTCGGATGCGTGGCATATTTAGATGCGAGTGGCATCTACGGATGCGAGTGATCAAGCAGGACCGATAGGATGGACTGACCCACCTCCCGGGGCGATTCCTGATAGTGGTGAGACACCGCACATTAGGATCCGTGTTGCAGTGGGAATCACGAGGACACATGGCCATAGTCTTGGTTATTTGCCTGAGATATACATATATTGCCTAGTCTCGCATGTTGATGTTTTTGAGAATCATGTTTTATGGATTTTCGTGTGAGTCTGGATCACCTGAGGGAGGGGTTGGATCCTGACTGAGACATGATTTTAATGAGAATGAAACTGCATTTTAAACAGAAACTTGCGTGACATTATTTTCCATGCTATTTAAACTCATGAATGATGTAAACTGGTTTTATATGATATTCATTATATCGCATGGTACCATTGCTTTGAAAAGCATTTCATTTCATGGTTTTGTGTGAGTCAGGAACACTTGAGGGAAGGGTTGAGTCTTAACTGTGTTGTGAAATTTTAACGAGAACGAAATGTTTTAAATGGATGTGCATGTCGAGTTTTTCATGCTTTTGAAATCCATATGTGAACTTGTTTTACATGACATCATGACATCACGAATTGTAATATCTGTTTTGAAATTGTGGAGGAAGGGTGGTTTATGCATGGCACCACGTTCATGTAGGTAGTATGGTTACCTACTTGTTTGTAGGATTGTCTTACTGAGCTTGATGTGCTCACCCTTTTCATTTTTCTACACAGATTTCCTCCAGTAGATATTGAGGCGACTGAGTACTGCATTCCTGATATCCACTGCTGCCTATCATTTTAAGGTATATACACTTGTACATATTGTATCTAAATAAGTATAGCACAGTAACATATTTGTAAGTAACTTTTGGGGATATATAGACACTGTAAACACTTGTAAATGAATGAGAAAGAATTAGTGAAAAACGCATGTGTTTACCTTTTAATTTAATAAGAAATTAAGTTATATGATGATTGAATGGTGGGACTGGCATTGACGCACAACCTAATTGTTAGTGGAGTGTGGTCACGATCAAAGGACAGGTAAGTATGAAATAAAAATGAAAAAAATTTACTCTGATTTTTGGGTCGTGACAAATGGTGGTATTAGAGCGAAATTGGTTTGATGTGTGTCAGTATCAGTAATTAGGAAATGACATCCCTGTGTTACTGTGCTTGGTTAGATACAATAGTGTATATCGAGATGGGTTTTAACTAAGAAATGATTGAGAATGCAGGAATGTAAGCATTATGCCTAATATTAGTCGCAGTAGAGGAGGTAGAGCACGAGGCAGAGGTCGTAGAAGTAGACCTAAGCCTGCTAGTCGTGCTGTGTTGACCTATGAGAACCAGGATGAGATTCAAATGGAGGCTAATGTTGAGCATGCCCCACAGTGTCCGACAGAGAGATCGAACAGTATTGAGACACGCTTCGCAAGGTTGGAGCGGAGTGTGGAGAATATTTTGAGAGCAAATTGCTCAGAGTATGCATGGAATTTGAGGGCGAGTCGGAGCATTGGTAGAAGTCCGCTCGACCCATCTTAAGAGTTAAATATCCAGAACGGATGTGAGAAATATTTTTGGATGTATTCCGATGACAGAATATTTCGGACATTACTTAAAGGATAAAATTTTTACTCTGACCCAGAGGCACTGGTTGATTAACGAGTATGAAACTCAATTTATATCTCTAGGTAGGTATGACCTCGACACTATGGGTAGTGAGAGTCAGAAAGCCCAAAAGTTCATGGAAGGGTTCAAATTGTCGAATTGAGTCCGATTGGCCCCGTTAGATATCACTACCTATGCCGAGGCAGTGTGCAAACTACAGTTGTGTGAATAAGATCATGTGTTGCACGCCTCCGAGATTGGGAAAGGTAGTAAGGGCCGAAATAGAGATAAAAGAGAATAGAAAATGACAGATATGTCAGAACGAGAAAAGTGTAGTTGGTAAGAAATTAGATTTGATGAGTTATGAGGTAAGATGATTGGTAAGGCCCCAGTGTATCCAATTTCAGCACTTTTGAGGGGTATTGTGATTAGAGAACCCCGACCTACTCCATAGCAGTGTAAGCAGTATAGAATGGGTGGTCTTCCGCCTACACCTACACTTTATTGACAAAAATAGGCGATAAGTGTGGTAAGACGAGCCATTTAATTAATAATTACTCAAAGTTGGGTGAGACTGCCCCACAGAAGGGCAAGGAGACAGAGAAAACCCTGTTGATGTCTCTGCATCGAAAAGGGAGGTCACAGCCAAAGAGAAAGGGGAAAGTAGGCTATTGGACGATGGCGAGTGTATGCCTTGGACCAGGACACTACTGATGTTTCATATGATGTGGTGAAAGATACCACACTGGTTATGAATAGTGAAGTAATTATTTTAATTGATCCTGGTGCCACGTATTTAGTCATAACGCCTTCATTTGTATATAAGTTAGTGAAAGACGTGAATGCCTACACTCTTGGGCATAAGACTGATAGTTAGTACCCCAATGAAGGAGGGTTAACTAACGAAATAATTATGAAGAAATTATAAGTTGAAAACGGGGGAAGAAGTATAAGTCAGCCAATTTTATTCAATGGACTATGAATAATTTGAAGTAATATTTGAGAATAAATTGGTTGGCTGCAAACTATGCTGTTCAGATTTTTATTCTAAGATAGTGATGTTTTACCCCTGAAAAGTATATTGTAAGTTTTGATAGGTAATAAAAAGGGGTGTAACGATTTAAATTAAAGGAGTAAATGATTGTACTCACGAAATAAGTAATGACAGAGTTTTGTTATAAGTGATATACGAAAGGAGATAAGCTTTGAGATGTGATAGATCCTGAATACGAGTTATATTAGAATAAGAGGCGTTTGCAAGGTAAGAATATCTTGGATATGTGAAGTAATTTGGATTAAGCCATATGTAGTGAATATGAATTGCGACCAAGAATAAAAGGGTGGATATATCTATAACCAGTCCATGTGGTCAAGTTTGAGGGTTAATAAAGGTATTTCAAAATACCTCCCCACCTGAAGACTTGACAGCGTCTAAAAATATACACATCACCTATAAATTGAAAGCGACAGTCGTAATATATACATTTAAAATTAGAGTACCTTTATTGGTACGATAAAGAAATATAGAATTCGATTAATCAGGAAGGTTTAAAAATTAAAATTTTATAAAAGTCGTTAATATAAGAAAAAGGAAATGACGTGGGTTAGTATCGTGAATGGAAGCGATTTCAAAATGATATTATACGTTTATGCGTACATAGGTCAAGGATATGAGTGATTGAAATTTTCAGTGGAACTCAACTACGATGAGGTATTTAAACTTACCTGGACCGATTTGTTATCATCCTTATTGATGATATTTTGGGTGTATTTAAAGTCCAGGAAAAATTATAATCAATAATTGGAAATTGTTTGTACAGATGGTTTGTTGAGAGTTTATAAAAACAGGCTACTCAGTTGACACATCTCATTCGGAAAAGATTGCATACGAGTGAGATGATAAGTATGAAAGTAACTTCGATGAGTTTCGATGTATTGAAGTATGAACTGACCACCGTAATTATTTTCATCGTACCCAACAGCTCAAGAGGTTTCAGTGTATATGGATACCTCAAATTAATGAATGAGCTGTGTATTGATGCAAAATGGGAAGATAGTCGATTATGGATCCAGACAACTCAAGTATCATGAAAGAAACTATCTGACCCATGATTTAATGTTGACAGCGATTGTGATTGTACTGAGTATGTCGCACCACTATTTACACGATGAGAAATTTTGGGTATGCACTGATCATAAAAGCCCGAGTATCTGTTTTCTCAGAAAGAGTCGGATATGAGAATAAAGAGGGTTAGACCTTCTGAGGGATTATGATTGTGGAAATTGTACCACCTAGAAAAGGCTAATGTGATGGCTGATGCCTTGAGCATAAAGAGCCTTGGGATGGTATTACATATGATGGTCAGGGATCGTGAACTGCTAGAGCAGTTGTGAGTCTCAGTAGTGATGTGATCCCTTTTGATGATGACAGTGATTGTGTGACAGCTAGCCTGAGATTAGAACCGAAATTGAGTGACCGAATTTGACAGGCTTAGCGTGATGATCGGCATGGTGTCGATAATGTGGGTTAGATTCAGAGGGGTACAATGATAGAGTTCACAGAGAGTGATGATGGTATTGAGGTTCAGAGATGGTATAATAATATAAGTGCTCCCCAGGACCACAGTGATGAGATAGTGTTATTGTCAGAAGCTCACTCTTCGTGATATGCAGTGCATCCGAGAGATAAAAAATATATCGAATTCTCAAAAAAGGGTATTGGTGGTCAGATATGAAAAGAGACATGGTGGAGATTGTGGAGAAGTGTCTCGTATGTCAGCAGAGTAAGGTAGAGAATAGAAGTTTGCAAGGTTATTGCAACCTCTACATATATCGATATGAAAAATGGGAGCAAGTTACCACGAATTTCGTGATGGGTTACAGAAGACCCGGATGAATCACGAGGCTATCTGGGTGATAGTCAATAAATTGATTAAGTCTACCCACCTTCTGGTTATGAAATCCCCAGATACTCTGAGTGTGTAGGCAGATTTATGTATAAAGAAAGATTGTGGAACATAATATAGCATTCCAGTGAGCATGGTATCAGATAGGGATTCCCGCTTCACTTTCTACTTCGAGGAATTTTTTCAGGAAGCTATGGGAACCCAACTGAGTGTTAACACAGCTTTTCGTCCTCAGACAGATGGTTAGTTAGAGGGGACTGTACAAGTTCTGGAGAATATGAGAAGAGCATATGCCATTGATTTTATAAGCTCTTGGGATGATCAATTGTTACAAACTAAATTCGCCAATAGCGACAATTGTCACTTGAGTATCTGGATGATTTTGTATGATGCTTTGTATGGCCGTAGGGGTTGTTCCTTGACTTGGATAAGAAGAAGTGGGTGACAGATAGATAATTGTTTCTGAATTGGTAAGACAAACCTCTGAGAATGTTCAGTGGATTGTGAGAGATTAAGAACACCTCAGAGCAGACAGAAAATCTATACTAACAAGAGACAGAAAATCATTGGAATTCACCGAGGGTGAATTAGTATTGTTGGAAGTTGCATGCCCTCAGGACATAACGAGATTTAGAAAGAAGGCAAATTGAGTTTCATTAGATTGAATCGTTTGAGTGATTGGACAAAGTGAGAGATAAGGCCTGTAGGTTGATATTACCACCTGAATTAGCAAGCATCCACAATGTATCCTATCTTTCGATGCTTCAGAAATATTATCCGGACCCAACGTATGTGATCAGATATGAGCTCCAACAGCTTAGATCAATGAAAGTATAACGTATGTTGAAAACTTGATACGGGTGTTAGACGGAAGGAGAATACGTTGAGGTTTAAGACGATCTCCCTAGTAAAGTCCTTTGGTAGTAGTACACTCCGAAAAAGTCATATGAGAATTAAAGAGTATGATGCGATAGACATACCCGGAGTTGTTTAAGGACCCATTTAACTTTGTTCTAATTTGGAGGACCAAATTTCTTAAGTGGAAGAGATTATGTAAGACTCGAAATTATATCGTAATTTCTTATAAAGGATCGAAATTGGTCACAAATTTAAACGAATGGGATTCGGACTGGAGATAAGGATTTAAAACACGAAATGAGTGAGTGTTCGTGAAGGAAAGTCAAGTTAAATTAATCCCGAACACGTAGAAGGGTAAAATGGTCAAAAGACTGAATTTTGGTATAAATTCGATAAGAAAATTTCATTAAAAATATGGAATGGAGAAATCTTGATCAATAACGAAGAAATAATTAAATTTCGAGTCCAATTGATCAAGATTTAAATTTATTGGAATTTATGAGAATTAATCCAAATTAATCGAAATTTTTAATTCGAAAAATTATCTCGAAAATAATCAAAAAATATATCGGGAGAGACAAAATATGATCGATAAATTTAATTATAGATTCAATGAATTAAATAATAGTTTTTAGAGATATTTTGATTATTTTAATAAATTTTAATGATTAAAATATAATAAAATAAATAAATAAATAAATTAAAAAAAGAGAAAAAAGAAAGAGAAACAGAATTGAAAAACGCGATAAGGAAACCGACGCAGGTCAAGAAGAAGAAGGAGGGATCGGACGGCCACCATCCGGCGACCTGCGGCCGAAAAAGAGAGAGGAAGTCGGTGCGAACCACCAGCGGCAAGGATGCGCTCCACCGACGACGAACGCCGGCGAATCGAAGAGGGGAAGGCCGCGAAGGAAAAGAGGAGATCCGACGGCCACTGGCGGTGCTTGGTCCCGATCGAGGCTATTCGAACGTACCCGAGGCAAAGACGAGCAGATTTGTGGTGGCCACAGTAGGCGAAACCGAAGGATGGCGTCGAAAATGGTAGAAAAGAAAATGGGTACCGACGACGAGGAGAGAACAGGTCGGACCGACCACTTTTCGGCCACTGTTGGCGAAACCGAGGCCAGATTTGAGAATCGAACTACCCCGCAGAGCTGCTGGAGGCGAAAGTCGACGAAGAACCGGCCGGCAGAGCTCCGAACGGCGAAGAAGAAAACTGGACCGGATTGAACCGGTCCGAACCGGTTCAGCCAAGAAAGAGAGGAAAAAGGGAGAAAAAGGAAGAAAAAGAGAAAAAGGAAAAAGGGGAAGAATTTTCGGGGATACATTGGACTTCGAGTAAGTCGGTAACCGATCAAAATTGACCGATTTGATTTTTAGAAAATTATTTTAATTATATTTTATCAAAAAATAACCCGAAATTAAATATAAATTGTGCAGTTCGATGATAAATTTCGAACGTGAGCCGATCGAATTTCGATTTGCACACCATCGCATAATCTCGGGTAAGTAAAGCTCATTTACGACAATTTATATAATTATTCGCGTATTAGAAATTTATTTTACGCATTTCGGATTTAATTCCGCCTTTAGTAGATAATATTGAGAATTTTAAGTAAACTATTGTAAATGATATACGAGCTATCCAAAGAGTTTGGAACGAAGCCCAATGGGTATTAAGAGACCAATAGGCCCGATGAAGGGATTAAATAAATGAAAACGGGCTGAAAATGGGTCGAGGCCCATTAAGATGCAATCGGGCCCAATAAAGTAAAACAGGTCCAGTGTTTTAGATTCGATCAGTATAAATGAAATACTGATAAGTATAATTGAATTAACCCAAATACATGGTTATATGCAGCTTTGTAGACTTGGCTTGGAGCAATTGGACTGAGAGACCTGGTACGAGCGAAACGGGATAAGCTCGCGTGTGATTCCAGGTAAGAGAATTTTACGGACTGCTAGAGGTAACTTTACGCAATTTCAACTTCATTTGCAGTCTTTTAAATGATCTGAAGAGTCTAGATTTCAGATAAAACTCTTAGTGCCCCGAATGGGCAAATTACCAAAATTTCCTTTGTGAAGAGTAAAATTTTCAAATTTAGGAAAAGTTGGGAGGAGCACGAACAAGAGGTTCCTACTCATTCTTGAGGTGTTTTGACACGTGCATGAGTAGGCTGGCTAACTTTTAAATAAAAATGCACAGCATTTCATATTTTCAACAATGTGTTTTCTGTTGAAAATTGCTTTGAGATAACAGAGCCGCCTACGTAATTTACAGACATGTGACGTGCTATAGCTCAGCTCGCACGAGTCTTGATTTGTGTGATGCATGCATTAGTGCTGGAGTGAGAGCTCGCACTAGAGTTTTACATGTATTGGTGCTATAGTCTAACTCGCACCAGATTTTATATGATTTTTGTGACACGGTGCTGGAGTCTAACTCGCACCAGATTTTTACATTATTTTCGTGACAGGGTGCTGGAGCCTAGCTCGTACCAGATTTTCACATGATTTGTGTAATAGAGTGCTAAAGCTTAGCTCGCACTAGTTTTACTTAATTTGATGAGAGTGCTGGAGCATCGCTCGCACTGGTTTTATGAGAACATGCGATGAGCCGTGCTTGGAGCGTCGGGTAGACTGTGTGTCACACTGATTAAATAATCTCGCACGTGCGTTTTGAGACAGGGCATGAGTATGGATATGAGATATGGGTCCACGGAGTATGTTGTACAGTGCAAGTAGCATGGAGTACGCTATACCGTGCTGGGATTGATTATGTGGCATCTTCGGATGCGTGACATCTTCGGATGCGAGTGGCATTTACGGATGCGAGTGATCGGGTAGGATCAACGGGATGGACTGACCCACCTCCCGGGGCGGTTCCCGATAGTGGTGAGACCCCGCATAAGCAGTGGGAATCACGAGGACACATGGCCATAATCCTGGTTATTTGCCTGAGATATACATATATTATCTAGTCTCGCATGTTGATGTTTTTAAGAATCATGTTTTATGGATTTCGTGTGAGTCTGGATCACCCGAGGGAGGGGTTGGATCCTGACTGAGACATGATTTTAATGAGAATGAAACTGCATTTTAAACAGAAACTTGCATGACGTTATTTTCCATGCTATTTAAACCCATGAATGATGTAAACTGGTTTTATATGATATTCATTATATCACATGGTACCATTGCTTTGAAAAGCATTTCATTTCATGGTTTTGTGTGAGTCAGGAACACCCGAGGGAAGGGTTGAGTCTTGACTATGTTGTGAAATTTTAACGAGAACGAAATGTTTTAAATGGATGTGCATGTCGAGTTTTCCATGCTTTTGAAATCCATATGTGAACTTGTTTTACATGACATCATGACATCACGAATTGTAATATCTGTTTTGAAATGTGTGGAGGAAGGGTGGTTTATGCATGACACCACGTTCATGTAGGTAGTATGGTTACCTACTTGTTCGTAGGATTGCCTTACTGAGCTTGAAGTGCTCACCCCTTTCATTTTCCTACACAGATTTCCTCCAGTAGACATTGAGGCGACTGAGTACTGCATTCCTGATATCCGCTGCTGCCCATCATTTTAAGGTATATACACTTGTACATATTGTATCTAAATAAGTATAGCACAGTAACATATTTGTAAGTAACTTTTGGGGATGTATAGACACTGTAAACACTTGTAAATGAATGAGAAAGAATTAATGAAAAATGCATGTGTTTACCTTTTAATTTAATAAGAAATTAAGTTATATGATGATTGAATGGTGGGACTGGCATTGACGCATAGCCCAATTGTGAGTGGAGTGTGGTCACGATCAGAGGGCAAGTAAGTATGAAATAAAAATGAAAAAAATTTACTCTGATTTTTGGGTCGTGACAATAATTTTTTTTTTTACTCATCAAAACAATAAAAAAATCTCTACTTTTAACTGATCAATAAACATAATAAATAAGCAAGTAAGAGTGTAAGGAAGATAAAATGTGTACAATGATTTATATAGTTTTGGCATCATTGCCTATATATTCTATCTTGAGCACCTTTCATTTAGTTCCACTAAATCAGCTATGAAAATGGTTTAGACACATCTCCTTTTTGCAAGCTCAAAGGAGATAACCTTATTTTTCCAAGGCTTAAGGATAACCTTACACTTTCCATTTTCTCAAGTTCATGGAGAAAACCTATATCCTTCCTTTTTACAAGCTCAAGTGAGAAACCTTTGATGCATTTTTCTGGCTCAAGCAGTAAACCTTTACACTGTCCAAACTTCACTTACAAATTTGGCTCTCAAAGGCACTCTCCTTTTACAAAGGTAGGTTAGGATTACAACAAGTATTCAAAGACCTCTATATTGTCGGATAAGGATAATCTTAATACAAGGAAGGGATTACAATATATTGAAACAAAGAAGACTATGTCTTTAACTTCAAGTTTCTTCTTGTTTCTCCTTGTTCTTTTTGTTTCTTTTTATTTGAAGCTCTGAAATGAATATAACTAAAGATTTGGAATTTCGGCTCTTACATCTTGAACTCTCAGCTTTTTTCTTTTATAGCTTTTCTTAAGATCTTAACTGTTAATTATGTGGATTCAACTTTCTTCCCATTGGTAGACTCAGAAATTCAACTGCTGGTGCACCCAAACTTAAGTGTATCGATACGTTTCTTCAGCCTATTAATATTTCATGAAGAGATCTTACACATTTAAACAAACATGTGTCGATATAGAACCTAGTCGCATCGGTACAAACACAAAGCAAGAAACTTCTATTTCATAGTAATGATGGGGTATCAATACATTCATCAGACATGTTAATATTTAAATAAAGGGTATCGATAGATATTCAAAGTGTATCGATACTTAGGTCAGTAAGCATACTACATTGGCAATCAAAGTAGGAAAACTCTTAAACTAAAACATTAAACATGCATAAATAATTCATTCATTTAAATCATAAGCATATTTGAGTTCTTGTTTATCTTTAAAATATCTAGCATGACTTTAGATGATTCATTAAAGTTTAAGTGTGAATCATGCTACTTAATCAAAATTACATTATTTTTAAGTTGTAAAAAATCATATCAAAATCTTAAGTATTTCAAAGTCAACATATTGATTTCTTATACTGACTTAGAATAAGTTGAAAATACCAAAATGTTTCTATCAAATAATTTTTCCATGAAAGATTTAATGTTGCGGATGTGATTTTGGGAATGAGAATTCATAAGAAAGGTCCAATCATTTTGATTGTGCAACATTTGCAATAGCATATGATCGTAATTTGAAATTAACTTCAAATAAGAAAATGCTAGTCGCACAACTTGAATATGAAAAAGGCATTGCTTGTTTGATGTATGTTATGACATGCATTAGACCAAATATAGCACTTGTTGTTAGAGAGCTTAGTTGATATACCAACAACCCAAGTAATTTAAATTAGAATGCTATTTCTAGAATATTAAAATATTTGAAGAAAACCATTGATTATGGTATTGTTTATAGTGATGAACCTTCTATTTTAGAAGGATACAATGATGTAAGTTGGATTACCAACGTGAACGATCATTCATCCACAAGTGGATGGATATTCATGTTTGCTAAGGGTGTGGTTTATTATGGATCCAAGAAACAAACATGCATCATAGATTTTACTATAGCTTTGAATTTTGTGGCATTAGCTTCAAAAAGTAAGAGAGCTAAATGATTAATAAAACTACTTTATGGCCAAAGCCAATGTCACCTATTTCAATTCATTATGATACTGAAGCAACCCTATCATGGGCTTATAACCAAGTTTACAATGGAAAGTTAAGACATATTTGTCTAGGACGTAGTTCTGTTAGACAATATTGACTCTTGATGGGGTGATCAACATAAATTTTTTCAAGTCAAGTGGAAACTTGTCAGATCCGTTGACAAAAAGACTTCCAAAATAAGTAGTGTCTAAGACTTCCAAGGGGTTGGAACTTAAGCCTATAAACTTAGTCACACAAGTTCGAACCTCAACTTAATGCTTAATTAAACATTAAGTCTTGAGTTTAATGAGTTCAAGTACATCATTTGAATATGACTACAAGCACTTAAAAGTATAAATACATCCCAATGTTATTAAGTGCTTGAAATCATATGATAAAGAGGGAGGTTGAATTGTAACTTTTAATGAACCCATAACACCCTGATAAAATATTGAAATGCTTATACGATTGCATTTTTGAAGCAGTTCCCTTATACGAGTGGAAGTGTTCTCACTTCTAAGAGAAAAAGGGCTTGACTTTTAAATAAATACAAAACACATGGCTGGTAAACGTGTCAAGCTTTTACTAAATGATTCTTGACAAGTTTTTGAAGTCTTATGTGTGAATTACTGGATGACTAATTAATATAGAATCATTGGTTTAAAAAACCTATTCCACCATGCCATTTTGATTAACTTAACAATATTATTTACCAAGGTGAAGGTTTAAGTCAATATTGATACCTTCATTTTATGCATAAGGATTCATTAATTATCAGATTCACTTTATTTTGAGCATGGTAGGAGGATTGTTAGATAATTTTTAAAATAATTGGATGAACAATTGGTTAAATATGAAGTTTAATCAATGGAATTAAAAAAAAACTATTACTTTGGTAAGGTTTCGGGTTAAGAAAATTGAATTGAATTCATTTAAGTGAAGCTTATAGGGTAATCAACAAACCATAAGGTAGTCAAATGCCTAAAAGAGGCAGTCAACTTTCCCTTTTATACATTAAGCTTTTGTTTAAATTAAAGCTAGGGTAGTCTACCACATTAAAAGGGCAACCAACTACCTTGCCTGGAAATTATGTGCTGTTTTAGAATTACACTGGGGCATCTGACTATCATTACGGGAATCCAACTATCTTAGGGTAAATGTGCATATAACAGCTAGTTTCTTACCTAAAGAGTTGTAAACTCTTCCAAAAGATATTTTTCCACTTCTGAATTGTTAATAAACATAATCTTTGGTTTCCAGAAGTTATGATCATGTTAAACAATTGTATTTATTGAATCAAACAACAAAAATGAATAATCTTATCAGTTGATTAGAAGACCATATCACTTGAGATTAAGCTCTACAAAATGAAAATGCCAAGGTTTATTTCTAACATACTGAAATATACCAGAGAACATTTAAATCAGAAGAATTCTGGCATTCTCTCTTCCCTTTCATTCCCAAAATAAAATTAAATCTCGTAAGCATTATTTGCTATAGAAAGTAGAGACTAAGATAAGATACTTTTATATTTGTCAAGAGTATGTAGTGATTTAATTACTCTACTGCAACGTGTTTTTAAACAAGAGCTTTTTTATATCTTAAGGATATTTAATAAACCTCTATTGCATATTATAATTCATGAGGGCATAATCCCAAGGAAGGTGGAATTATAGCAGCACACCTACAAGTAATTTTTGCATTTGTTCATGTTTATTGAGGAGATATTGAAAAGAAAGTTGTAGATATTATTTCTATAATCCTACTAAGCGAAAGGTATTTATCTCAAAACATGTTGTTTTCTTGGATAAAGAGTTTCTTGTATAGAAAACAAGTGGAGTAAGATTGTACTTGAAGAAGTACATGAACAACAAACTAACATAGAAGCGTAACCTGAGCCTATGGTTGATACATCTGATGCAACGCTCAACAAACATAAGTCATGCGAAGATCTAGTAGGTCAAGAAAACTTCCTAGGAGATATGGATTTCTCTTGGAAAAGGATGCATTATTTGTTAATAATGAGCCTACGATTTTCGAAGAAGCTATTTGAAAAATGGCTTGAAGCCATCAGATCTGAAATGGAGGCGATGGAAGTCAATAACGTATGGACTTTAGTTGATTCATCGAAGGTGTAAAACCTATAGTGTGCAAATAGGTTTCTAGATGAAAGATTGACATGGAAGGCCATGTACAGACGTACAAATTAGGACCCAAATCTGATAAATGCATATTTATGGGGTATCCTAAAGAGACAAAAGGATACTATTTCTACATTCCCATGGAGCACAAAGTTTTTGTGGCTTGGTACAGTGTCTTTCTAGAAAAAAGATTTTCTTTCTAGAAGAACTAGTGGGAAATAGAGCTTGAAGATATTTAAGAACTACAAAATGTTACTAAGCCTTTAGTGGAATAAGAGCAAGTCCCACAAAGATGCGTGGAATAGGTAGTTGCTCCGGAAACACAAGGCATGCGTAGCTCTAATAGGTTACATCGAGAGCCCACGAAGCTTAGCCTTCTCTCTACACAGCACAACGACGTATCGCTGATGGATAATGATGAGCCTACCACCTAAAAAGAAGCAATTACAGGCCTAAATTTGGAGAAATAGCTTGAAGCCAGAAATCCAAAATGGACTTCATGTATACAAACCAAGTATGGACTTTGGTTGATCCACCTGAAGGAATAAAATTCAAAAGATGCTAATGGGTCTTTAAGAAGAAAACTAACATGGACGGTTACATGCATACCTATAAGGGTCGATTAGTGGTAAAAGGTTTCAAACAAAATCATGGTATAAACTATGATAAAACCTTTTCACCAGTTGCAATGCTGAGTCCATTCAGATTTTGCTTGCTATAGTTGCATACCATGGTTATGAGATATGAAAGATTGATGTTAAAAGTGTATTCCTGAATGAGAACTTATCTGAGGATGTGTATACGATACAACTTGACGGTTTTATCACTCTTGAGAATGCTAACAAGGTATGTAAGTTTCAGAAATCTATTTATGGATTAAAGCAAGCTTCTTAGAGTTGAAACATTCGTTTTGATGAGACAATCAAAGAGTTTGGCTTCATCAAAAACTAAAATGAATCTTATGTTTCACAAGAAGGTTAGTGGAAGTGCTATCATATTCTTAGTGTCATATGTGAAAGACATATTATTCATCGAAAATGACATTCCTGTCCTACAATCTGTCAAAACTATGCTAAAGGATTACTTTTCCGTTAAAAACTTATGGCAAGTAGCTTATATCCTTGGGATAAAGATCTATAGAGATAGATCGAGTAGGTTGCTTGGTCCAAGTCAAAGTACATATATTGATAAAGTGTTGAAAAGGTTCAGCATGGAAGAATCCAAGAAAGGATTCTTAACTATGTCATATGGCATTTATCTTTCTAAGGACATGTGGCATAAAACATAAGATGAGAGAGATAAAATGGCTAAGATTCTTTATGCTCCAACTATTGGATTTATCATATACACCATGTTATGTACTAAGCTTGATGTCTTGTTTGCTTTAAGTATGGAAAGCAGGTATCAAGTTAATCCAGGTGAACATCTCTGGGTAGCAATTAAAAACATCTTTAAGTATTTGAGAAGGACTATAGATTTTTTTTTTAGTTTATGAAGGAGAGAATGAGCTTGTTGTAAATGCTTACACCAATGCTAGTTTTTAGTCAAATAAAGATGACTTTAAGTGATAATCTGGCTATGTATTTTGCCTAAACAATGGCGTTGTGAGTTGAAAAAGTTCAAAATAAGAGACAGAGACCGATTCTATGATCGATGTTGAGTATATAGCGGCTTCAAATGCAGCTAAGGAAGCTTTTGGATCAAGAAGTTCATCACAAAACTTGGAGTAGTCCCTAGCATTGTTGATCTAGTGGCACTCTATTGTGACAACAATAGAGCCATAACATAAGTTAAGGAACTTCAATCTCACCAACGATCCAAACATATACTTACGTGCCAATTGGATTGGCTATAGTGCAAATGGAAGATTATTAGTGTATGCGCTACGAGCCAATCGAATTTGAACTTGTGTTAGACGTATGACATTGTGATTGTTTATATTATTTAATAATACATGGCATTTATTTATCATTATTAACTATATTTGTCACGCCCGGAAACGCGAAAATTGGGCAAATTTAAAACTTTTTAACCTATTTAACTGAGTTGTGTTCCTGTCTATGTCAGTTTCTTAACTTTTATCATTTTATAAAAAATTCGGCAGCATAACGACTGTATTTTGACCTAACCCAACCTGCAGAGTTTAAAACGCAATTTATAATTTTCAACCCACATCCGCAACACCATTTTCAATTCTATTCCAGGATCTCATAACATCCACGACATATATTTATTCTGCGTAATAAAAACTCTGTACATAAATATAATCCCTTACAACTATTACATCCCGACTGTAATATACATTAGTGTCTATGCTGTACATTGTGTCTGGAACAAAAGTAAAGCTATACCTCGCCGCTATAAATGATTTGACAAAAGGTCGGACTGTCTCGTCCACGACCTCTAGCGCGTGAGTGCAGTAGAATCACTGTAGGAAATCTGGAAGATGGAAAGGAAGGGGGGGTGAGCTTTTCAGGCTCAATAAGAGATACATTTAAAGTAACCTTAATACTTAAAACAAGTAAAACACGTGATTTTACAAATCAGCATAAAACATGTACTGGAGTAGAGATGCTTGAATTCATCAAAGTAGTAAAAACATGCTTAAATCATAAGTTTACACATTTTGCATCTTTTTGGTAAAACTCATCTATAGTATGCATATCATGTAGTGTAAACAAGTGAAAAGCATTTCACAACTCAATCATGCATATCATAACATGCTTATCAATTTGAAAGTGAAATCGTACTATCATATGCACATTTCATAAAACATAACTCATAAGCTACCTTTAAAATCACATCATAAAAAAAACATGTGCTAAAAAGCAAATAACACAAAAGGTAGCATGAAATGTGCAAAAACATATTTCGTTTCTCTTGGAGACATGGCTTCATCATAACTGGTCCCGAAGGACATCATTAACATAACTGGTACATATGGCCATAGTACAGGGAACTGTAAGACTGGATCAGGGTCATATAGTGCCCTACTAGACTGTGTGGTACGGGGCTATGGTGGGGTGACTCATTACGTGCCTGCAAAGGACTCGCAGTCTCTAAGCAGTCTCAACGCACGAACTTTAAATGGTTACATGGTACCACAAGTCATCTCATCTCGTCAGAGTCCTGCCCGTTCCCTGGCCGTCGGCTAGGAAGATCCTTGATCGTCTTTGTACCCTTTTCTCAACGTACAAGATCGACCCCAGATCACTCTGACCTCATAACATCAATACTTCGTGCCATAGTCTCAAAACATTAAGCATGTTTTTCATAAACACATATATCTCGAGTATATATGTACTCCATATAATGAAAACATAGTTTCGTAAAACATTCCTGGGACTTTAACCCGTAAACTCATGGAAAACATACTATGCTTTCATTTCATTAGTGAAAATCACTTTTATATACATAAACATATATACTAAAATGTATCTCATGCAATAAAAGTCATTTTGAAAAGCTTGGATAAGTTTATTTCGGTTTTGAGTGAATAGTACTCTTTTCAACTTCCGAGAAAGCTCTTTTTCATGGAAACTCAACTAACTATCCTCATAAACATTTGGTAGGGTTGAGGAGTACTAATGCTACTCTAAATTATATCCCTTACCTCTTAACGTCGAAGGCAATGCACGTTTCTCGATTTTTGAGCTCACCTCGAAATGCGTGTTGATAACTCGAGCTGTCTGTCACGCCCTCATCTCTGTCACGCCCTCCTCCCACACGCGACTTTACCAAAAACCACAATAAATTTTTCGCTTTTTACTTACCTTTATCTCCTCAACAGTTGGGCTGTGAATAGGCATTAGTCTCCTCATCCATGCATACCTTACCATTCTTTTTCGTATCATACATACATGACATTTATATCATAAGTAAATTCGTATTCTTAAATATAATTACATCATTACATCCCCCATATTAAAACGTGTACATCACTGTGTTTATACATTGTTCAGATACAAAAGAGTACGCGTGTGTATACCTTTCGCTAGATGGGGAGTGGCAGCGGATCAAAGGAATGCAATACCCTGGCCGACTCGATCTACTGATGAGAATCTGTAGAGATGGGGGGAAATGAATGGGATGAGCTACAACGCGCTCAGTAAGGAAATCAGGCAAGCAAGTAGACATCCATACTATCTACTTGAAAATAGTGCTTTGCCTTTCCTTCTCTCATTTCAAAAGCATGTTTAAAATATATATAATATAGTACAGATTTAAAATCCCATGTACTAAACACATGCTGGTTTATCAATCAGAGGCATTCATGCAAAACAGTGCATATTAAATCATTTAAGAATGCCTTTATATAAAATATGCCATTTACATTCAAAACACAGTAAATATGGCATTTCTCATCACAACACAAATAAATTGGGTTTCGACCCATCCCTTAGGTCTACCCGTATCATAAAATACATGTGATATACCTTGCGCGACTCAGTGGCTAAATGCAATCTCTCTAGACTATGTAAGAGAGCCTCCCCGCCGAACAGAGCCTCCCCGCCTATTCTGGCTTAAGGATGTTGGGCTTAAGGATCTTACTGTTAGAGAGTATCTCCAGACTATGTACATATCCTAACATGTGGTGAAATCCCAGGCAACACAGTACTCGGTGTGCGGGTTATCACTGCTGTAACGGGAGGGGGGTCAGTCCATCACAACCGCCAGCTATCAACAACTCTCCTCCACAACTCCACAACACAAAACACGGTACAATGTACTCCATGCCACACGCATGGTACAACGTACACTCGTGGACCCATATATCATGGTCGGGGTGCCTGCCATAGGTCTTAGCCTCTCATACCATGGAAATACATCATAGTCGGGGTGCTTGCCATAGGTCTTAGCCCTCATACTATGGAATCAATGTCACGTCTCTAAATCCACGTGAGAACATCTCAACAGTGTGACACTCAGTCTACACGGAGGAAATCGTCACGGTTTTTCTAACATGTGTATATATCACAAAAAACTACAGTGCGCGTCTTGAGTGTGACACACAGTCAACACTCCGCCTCAAAACACTGTATATGCATGTCAAAATATCAACACTAGTGCGAGTGAACCTCCAGCACCAGGTCATGCATCTCATGAAAAACTCGAGTACGAGCTAATCGCTCCAGCACTCTATCATGCACAAATCACATAAAAACTGAGTACGAGCAATGCTCCAATACTCTATCATGCATGTCAAATAAATGTAGTGCGAGTCAACCTCCAGCACTAATGTATGTGAAAAACATCTGAAATCAAGTGCGAGTTATGCTCTAGCACGATTGTTTCCACATAATTCGGTAGATGGCTCTTTAAAAATAGTGATGTTAAAAATCACTAAAATCAGCACTATAAAGTGTGCTTAATTTACATCGACCTCAAAACATTAGCCCATCCACCTACTCTTCTGCTACACAGCAGTAAAAACCACTCAAGACATCATTTCCATGCTTTTTACCACTTTTCCCAAAATTTCACTTTTTTGCCTAACTAGGGGCAAAATCGTAATTTACCCATATCGGGTCCCTATAATTATTATAGATTTTCTCTGACCCTCAAACAATTTCAGTGAATGTAAAATCCAACGAAAATATGCACAGATATCTCTAGCTACTTGCAAGAGTCCCCTACCTCGGATCACGTCGTGTGACCTCTCTTCCTCTGTGCTGTCTAATCTTGCAGTCCGGTCAACTCTCAATATGACTCTGGAACTGTATTTAATCATTCACTGAGTTAATTACACTTTTCTTACTGTATTACACATTTAATACAGTTTATTTCACTTAAATTGGCCCTTTTACGCTTAATGGGCCTTAATCACGTTAATCGGGCCTTAAATCCGTATTAAGCCCGTTCATCAAGGTCTATCGACTCATTGGGCCTATCGATACCCATTGGGCTTTATTCCAAGCTCTTTGGATAGCCCGTATATCATTTACGACATTTTATTCAATTTTCTGAATATAATTCACTAAATCTGAAATTTAATCCGAAATGCGTAAATTAAATCTTAAATACGCATAAATCACATAAATTGTCGTAAATGAGCTTTACTTACCCGAGATTGTGCGATGGTGCACGAATCGGAGTTCGATCGGGCTTCCGTTCGGAATTAATCGTCGAACTGCACAATTTCGTATTTTTAACTCCGGGTCAATTTTTGATTAAATATAATTTAAATAAATTTATCAGAAATTAAATTGGTCACTTTTGACCTCGTATCGACTTACCCGAAGTCCGGTGAATTCCCAAAAATTTTCCTTTTCCTTTTTCTTTCCTTTTTCCTCTTTTTCCCCTTTTCTCCTTGGCTGAACCGGTCCGGTCCGGTTCAGCACAGCCACTTTCCACTGAACCGACCGACCGGTTCAGGCTCCTTTCGTCGTTCCGGTGCCGTCCGATCGGTTCCCGGTGTGCCGTTGCCGCCGTTCGACGCGTATTGGACAGGGGAACTCTCGGTTGGCCTCGATCGGAGCCAACTCCCGCCGGTGGCTGCCGAATGCCCGTTTTTCCTCCGCGGCTTTCTCCCTTCGATTCGCCGGATTTCGGCGCCGGTGGCGCGCGTCCTGGTGGCTGGGAGGTCGCACGGTACCGTCCTTCCTTTTTCGGTCGCGTGCCTGGCCGCTGATCGCCGGAGGTGACTAGTCCGGCAAGCTCTCCTCTCCGTCGGTTTGTGCGTTTCTCTCTCCCCGAAAACTCTCTTCGTTTTCTGTTTCCAATTCGTTTCTGTTTTCGTTTTTTTTTTTTCATTTTATAATTAATTTTTATTATTATTTTACTCATTAAAATAATAATAAAAATCCCAAAAAATCTCAAAAATTCATATTAAATTCATTTAGTCCGTAAATGAATTTATCAGTCCGATTTTACCTTTTCGGTATATTTTTCCACTATTTTTGGGCTCATTTTTCGAGATAAAAATTTCAAAAATATTAATTAAATTCATATCTCGATCAATTGGACTTGAAATTCAATATTTTCCTAGTTATTGATCAAGATCTCTCGATTTCATATTTTTAATGAAATTTTCTCATCGGATTTATATCGAATTTTGGTCATTTGATCGTTTTACCCCTGTACTTGCTCGAAAATCACTTTAACCCTTATCTTGCTATTATGTAGCTTACATGCATTTTTAATTCTCAATAAATCGATTGCATGATAGTAAATACTCTTCTTATGATTCAACTATGAAATATAACGTTCGTACGCATAGGAATCATAAGGTACAAGCTACATACGTAAATCAAAAACTCGGGTCTGACAATCCTCCCCAACTAAAAGAATTTGGTCCTCCAAATTAGAACCAAATCAATCCTCAAACAACTGGGGGTGCTTCTCTCGCATCAAACTCTCTAACTCCCAAGTAGCCTCCTCGGAAGTGTGATGCTGCCATAGTACCTTCACTAACCCGATACTCTTCGATCTCAAAACCTTCTCCTTCCTATCCAGTATTCGAATCGGCCTCTCAACATATGACATGTCCTCACTGAGCTCCAAAGGCTCATAACTAATCACATGTGCCGGATCCGGGTGATACTTCCTAAGCATCGAAATGTGGAAGACGTTGTGCACGCCTGACAAATCTGGTGGCAATGCCAACCTATAAGCCTTATCTCCCACTCGATCAAGTATCTCGAAGGGTCCAATGTAGCGAGGACTCAACTTACCTCTCTTCCCAAACCTCGCTATACCCTTGGAAGGAGAAACCTTCAGAAACACGGACTCACCAACTGTGAACTCAAGTGGCCTACGTCTCTTGTCAGCATAGCTCTTCTGTCGACTCTGAGCTGTCCTCAATCTCTCAACTATCAACCGGACATCCTCAGAAGCCTGTGTAACCATATCAGGAGCAAAAATCTTACGGTCACCCACTTCTTCCCACCCAATAGGGGAATGACATCTACGGCCATATAAGGCCTCATACGGTGCCATCCCGATACTCAAATGATAACTGTTGTTGTAGGCGAACTCGGCTAGTGGCAAATGATCATCCCAGGAGCCTCTAAAATCCAGCACACATGCTCTCAACATATCCTCCAGAGTCTGTATCGTCCTCTCTGACTGACCATCTGTCTGAGGATGGAAAGCTGTGCTCAAACTCAACTGGGTTCCCATAGCTTCCTAAAAATGTTCCCAAAGTGGGAAGTGAAGCGGGAATCCCTATCCGAAACAATGCTCACTAGAACACCATGCAACCTCACTACCTCGCGTACATATAACCCTGCCAATGTACTCAGAGTATCGGTAGCTCTCATAGCTAAGAAGTGGGCTGACTTCGTCAGTCTATCAACGATCACCCATATAGCATCGTGATTCCTCCGGGTCCTCGGTAAACCCATCACGAAATCCATGGTGATATGCTCCCATTTCCATGTTGGTATAGGTAGAGGCTGCAACAATCCTGCAGGTTTCTGATGCTCTACCTTCACCTGCTGACATACGAGACATCTCGTCACAAAATCTGCCACATCTCTCTTCATACCTGACCACCAGTACACCTTCCGGAGGTTCTGATACATCTTGCCACTCCCCGGATGCAACGTGTACCTCGATGAATGAGCTTCTGACAATATCAATCTCCTGAGCTCTGGGTCCTCGGGAACACACAATCTCCCTCTGTACCTCAGTAGTCCATCAGAACTCAACTCAAAATCTATCGCTGTGCCCCTCTGCATCTGACCAATCACATCGATGCACTGCAGATCTGTCTGCTGAGCCTGTCTGATCCTATCCAACAGATCTGGCTCTAAGCGTAAACTCGCAATCATACAATCTGCATTTCTGTCCGAAGGCACAACTCCCAAACTGAGGCTAGCAAACTGCTCTAGCAGCTCGTGCTCCCTGACCATCATATACGATACCATCCCAAAGCTCTTCCTACTTAAAGCATCTGCTACAACATTAGCCTTACCCGGATGATAAAGTATCTCACAATCATAATCCTTCAGAAGCTCTAGCCATCTTCTCTGTCTCATGTTCAGCTCCTTCTGTGAGAACAGGTACTTAAGGCTCTTGTGGTCGGTAAAAATCTGAAACTTCTCACCATATAAGTAGTGACGCCATACCTTCAACGCAAACACTACTGCTGCTAACTCTAAATCGTGGGTCGGATAGTTCTTCTCATGGTCCTTCAACTGTCTGGATCCATAAGCAACTACCCTCCTATCCTGCATCAACACACAGCCCAGTCCCTGATACGAAGCATCGGTATATACTGAAAATCCTCCTGAGCTGGTAGGAATAGTGAGAATCGGAGCGGTGGTCAATCGACTCTTCAGCTCCTGAAAACTCCTCTCACAATCCTCATCCCATGCGAATGCAACATTCTTCCGAGTGAGACGTGTCAACGGAGCAGCCAACTTCAAAAATCCCTCAACGAATCTCCGATAGTACCCTGCTAAACCCAGAAAACTCCTGATCTCGGTAACTGTCCTCGGCTGTTCCCATTGAACTACAGCCTCAATCTTGGATGGATCTACTGATACACCATCCCTAGACACTACATGTCCCAAAAATGAGATCTCTGTCAACCAAAAATCACACTTGCTGAGTTTAACATACAACTGCTGCCCTCGTAGAGTCTGTAATACAATCCTAAGGTGCTCCTCATGCTTCTCATCGGATCTCGAATATACTAATATGTCATCGATGAATACGATAACAAACTGATCCAAATATGGCTTGAACACATCGTTCATCAAAGCCATGAAAGCTGCGGGAGCATTCGTCAGTCCGAATGGCATAACTAGGAACTCATAATGGCCATATCGAGTCCTAAATGCTGTCTTGGGTTCATCTCCACTCCGAACTCTCAACTGATGATACCCAGACCTCAGATCAATCTTAAAAAAGACCTGCGCTCCCCGAAGCTGATCCAGTAAGTCGTCAATGCGTGGAAGGGGATATCTATTCTTGATGGTAGCCTTATTCAACAATCTGTAGTCTATACACAATCGGAGGTTCCCATCCTTCTTCTTCACAAACAGAACCGGTGCTCCCCACGATGAAACACTCGGTCTGATAAAACCCCTATCCAACAGCTCCTGTAACTGTCTCTTGAGCTCCTCCAGCTAAACTAAGGCCATGCGATACGGTGGTCTCGAAATAGGCTTAGTACCAGGCACCAAATCTATACAGAACTCCATCTCTCTGTCTGGTGGTAACCCTGGCAACTCATCCGGGAAAACATCTGGGTACTCACTGACCACAGGAATATCTACCAACTCCGGATGTACCTTATCCGTATCCACTACGTACGCAATGAAACCTTCAAGATATTTATCTCTCAGTCAGCAAAATATTTTTTTATTTATTAACAACATATTTATTTCTTTCATTTCTTCCTATCAAACTTTACAATAACTTTCGTAGGGTTAGGAAACATAACTGTCTTAGCATAACAATCTAAAACAGCATGGTTTGCAGATAACCAATCCATACCTAATATTACATCAAAGTCACTCATACTTAGCAATATTAGATTGGCTGTCATATCCTTTTCCCCTACTCTTAACTTACAATCGTTATACACATGCTCAACTAGCTGACTGGAATCCATAGGCGTACAAATCAACATCATCATCTTTAAAGGAGTACACTTTACATGCTTTTCTAACTTACATGCAAATGATGGTGATACAAATGAATGTGTGGCACCAGGATCAATTAAAACATATGCTTCTAAATCATAAATCAGGATGTTACCTCGAATCACATCCGTAGAAGCATCAGCTGTGTCCTGGTCCAAAGCATGTACTCGCCCTCGACCCATCACCTGCTTACCCTTCTCCTCTGCCGTCGCTCTACCTCTCTGAGCAGACGTACCAGCTGGAGCTCTATCTTGCTCCCTGCCCTTCTGTGGGGCAATCACATATGTCTCTGGGCACTCTCTAGCCATATGCCCCTGTTTCCCACATCGAAAACACACAACAGGGCTCAACGGACAAGGTCTACCGCCATGATGTCTGCCACATCGGCTGCACTGATCAGTAGTAGGCCTCGGTCCTCCAATCACAATGCCCTTCGCCGGAGCTATGGCCGGGTATGTAGGAGGTCTGACTGGTCGCTCTCGCACCTCCTCTATCCGTGGTCCCTTACCGAAGAGTCTCCTCCCTCCTCGATAATTGAACCCTCTATCTCTAGCCGGCCTCTTCCTCTCTCTATCTCGGCTCCGACTGAACTTCCCAAACTCAGAGAAATGCCTCTCATAATCCTGCTCACAAAGCTGCGCTCTGCGCACTGCCTCATCATATGTACCAATGTCTAGTGGTACCAATTTAGACCGCAACACCAGTCTCAATCCGTCAATAAATCTGCGGACCTTCCTGGTCTCGCTGTACATGGTATCAGGATCATATCTCCCCAGGGCCAAAAATCTGGTCTCATACTCATCCACTGTGAGACTCCCCTGGCTCAATCCCAAAAACTCAGCCTGCAGTCTACGCTGCGCAGTATCAGGAACAAACTGCCTCCTGAAGGCCTCTAGAAACATCTCCCAACTAATCTCAGCATGTCGAGCTCTCAATATCGGCCTGGTGGACTTCCACCAATGCTCTACCGTTCCCTTCAGTAGGAACGCAGCAAATGCGACTCTCTCAGAAGTCGTACACTCAAACAAATCGTACAACTTCTCCATCTCGCCAATCCACTCCTCAGCACTGGCTGGGTCCTTGACCCATCGAAAAGATGGAGGTCCAAGCTTTTGGAACTGTCGCAACCGATCCAAATCACACCCATATCCTCTACTAACCTGAGCTGGTGGGGGTGTAGGAGTATCAGTAGTCTGTGACATCTTAGGTGCAGGCTGTGCAGGTGTATCCGGTGCAACTGCCTCTCCAGTCGCAGTTCCTGCATCATGCCTCTGTCTACCTGGCAAAGTCTGTGCCAACAGCCCTACTATCGCCTCTAGGCTACGCTCTATCCTCGTGAAGCGTGCCTCAGTAGTATCTGGTACCTCAGCAGTACCTGGGGGTGTATGGGTAGTCGAAGACTCACCCTGGCTAGCCGGCCTACCTCTACGGCCTCCAGCCCTACCTCTCGCCCCTCTACCACGGCGGGTAATTGCCATAAAGGCTCAATTCCTGCATTCACAACCATTAATTTGTCAACTTCCCATTTGTATACACAATTGTAACTGAACAAAACACAGTGATATGGGGATATACATTTTCCTAATTACTAACACCTATTCACATCAGACCAACTAGGCTCTGTCACGCCCTCATCTCTGTCACGCCCTCATCTCTGTCACGCCCTCCTCCCACACGCGACTTTACCAAAAACCACAATAAATTTTTCGCTTTTTACTTACCTTTATCTCCTCAACAGTTGGGCTGTGAATAGGCATTAGTCTCCTCATCCATGCATACCTTACCATTCTTTTTCGTATCATACATACATGACATTTATATCATAAGTAAATTCGTATTCTTAAATATAATTACATCATTACATCCCCCATATTAAAACGTGTACATCACTGTGTTTATACATTGTTCAGATACAAAAGAGTACGCGTGTGTATACCTTTCGCTAGATGGGGAGTGGCAGCGGATCAAAGGAATGCAATACCCTGGCCGACTCGATCTACTGATGAGAATCTGTAGAGATGGGGGGAAATGAATGGGATGAGCTATCAACGCGCTCAGTAAGGAAATCAGGCAAGCAAGTAGACATCCATACTATCTACTTGAAAATAGTGCTTTGCCTTTCCTTCTCTCATTTCAAAAGCATGTTTAAAATATATATAATATAGTACAGATTTAAAATCCCATGTACTAAACACATGCTGGTTTATCAATCAGAGGCATTCATGCAAAACAGTGCATATTAAATCATTTAAGAATGCCTTTATATAAAATATGCCATTTACATTCAAAACACAGTAAATATGGCATTTCTCATCACAACACAAATAAATTGGGTTTCGACCCATCCCTTAGGTCTACCCGTATCATAAAATACATGTGATATACCTTGCGCGACTCAGTGGCTAAATGCAATCTCTCTAGACTATGTAAGAGAGCCTCCCCGCCGAACAGAGCCTCCCCGCCTATTCTGGCTTAAGGATGTTGGGCTTAAGGATCTTACTGTTAGAGAGTATCTCCGGACTATGTACATATCCTAACATGTGGTGAAATCCCAGGCAACACAGTACTCGGTGTGCGGGTTATCACTGCTGTAACGGGAGGGGGGTCAGTCCATCGCAACCGCCAGCTATCAACAACTCTCCTCCACAACTCCACAACACAAAACACGGTACAATGTACTCCATGCCACACGCACGGTACAACGTACACTCGTGGACCCATACATCATGGTCGGGGTGCCTGCCATAGGTCTTAGCCTCTCATACCATGGAAATACATCATAGTCGGGGTGCTTGCCATAGGTCTTAGCCCTCATACTATGGAATCAATGCCACGTCTCTAAATCCACGTGAGAACATCTCAACAGTGTGACACTCAGTCTACACGGAGGAAATCGTCACGGTTTTTCTAACATGTGTATATATCACAAAAAACTACAGTGCGCGTCTTGAGTGTGACACACAGTCAACACTCCGCCTCAAAACACTGTATATGCATGTCAAAATATCAACACTAGTGCGAGTGAACCTCCAGCACCAGGTCATGCATCTCATGAAAAACTCGAGTACGAGCTAATCGCTCCAGCACTCTATCATGCACAAATCACATAAAAACTGAGTACGAGCAATGCTCCAATACTCTATCATGCATGTCAAATAAATGTAGTGCGAGTCAACCTCCAGCACTAATGTATGTGAAAAACATCTGAAATCAAGTGCGAGTTATGCTCTAGCACGATTGTTTCCACATAATTCGGTAGATGGCTCTTTAAAAATAGGGATGTTAAAAATCACTAAAATCAGCACTATAAAGTGTGCTTAATTTACATCGACCTCAAAACATTAGCCCATCCACCTACTCTTCTGCTACACAGCAGTAAAAACCACTCAAGACATCATTTCCATGCTCTTTACCACTTTTCCCAAAATTTTACTTTTTTGCCTAACTAGGGGCAAAATCGTAATTTACCCATATCGGGTCCCTATAATTATTATAGATTTTCTCTGACCCTCAAACAATTTCAGTGAATGTAAAATCCAACGAAAATATGCACAGATATCTCTAGCTACTTGCAAGAGTCCCCTACCTCGGATCACGTCGTGTGACCTCTCTTCCTCTGTGCTGTCTAATCTTGCAGTCCGGTCAACTCTCAATATGACTCTGGAACTGCATTTAATCATTCACTGAGTTAATTACACTTTTCTTACTGTATTACACATTTAATACAGTTTATTTCACTTAAATTGGCCCTTTTACGCTTAATGGGCCTTAATCACGTTAATCGGGCCTTAAATCCGTATTAAGCCCGTTCATCAAGGTCTATCGACTCATTGGGCCTATCGATACCCATTGGGCTTTATTCTAAGCTCTTTGGATAGCCCGTATATCATTTACGACATTTTATTCAATTTTCTGAATATAATTCACTAAATCCGAAATTTAATCCGAAATGCGTAAATTAAATCTTAAATACGCATAAATCACATAAATTGTCGTAAATGAGCTTTACTTACCCGAGATTGTGCGATGGTGCACGAATCGAAGTTCGGTCGGGCTTCCGTTCGGAATTAATCGTCGAACTGCACAATTTCGTATATTTAACTCCGGGTCAATTTCTGATTAAATATAATTTAAATAAATTTATCAGAAATTAAATTGGTCACTTTTGACCTCGTATCGACTTACCCGAAGTCCGGTGAAATCCCAAAAATTTTCCTTTTCTTTTTTCTTTCCTTTTTCCTCTTTTTCCCCTTTTCTCCTTGGCTGAACCGGTCCGGTCCAGTTCAGCACAGCCACTTTCCACTGAACCGGCCGACCGGTTCAGGCTCCTTTCACCGTTCCGGTGCCGTCCGATCGGTTCCCGGTGTGCCGTTGCCGCCGTTCGACGCGTATTGGACAGGGGACCTCTCGGTTGGCCTCGATCGGAGCCAACTCCCGCCGGTGGCCGCCTTCCTCCTCTGCTTTCTCCCTTCGATTCGCCGGATTCTGGCGCCGGTGGTGCGCGTCCTGGTGGCTGGGAGGTCGCACGGTGCCGACCTTCCTTTTCCGGTCGCGTGCCTGGCCGCTGATCGCCGGAGGTGACTGGTTCGGCAAGCTCTCCTCTCCGTCGGTTTGTGCGTTTCTCTCTCCCCGAAAACTCTCTTCGTTTCCTGTTTCCAATTCGTTTCTGTTTTCGTTTTTTTTTTCATTTTATAATTAATTTTTATTATTATTTTACTCATTAAAATAATAATAAAAATCCCAAAAAATCTCAAAAATTCATATTAAATTCATTTAGTCCGTAAATGAATTTATCAGTCCGATTTTACCTTTTCGGTATATTTTTCCACTATTTTTGGGCTCATTTTTCGAGATAAAAATTTTAAAAATATTAATTAAATTCATATCTCGATCAATTGGACTTGAAATTCAATATTTTCCTAGTTATTGATCAAGATCTCTCGATTTCATATTTTTAATGAAATTTTCTCATCGGATTTATATCGAATTTTGGTCATTTGATCGTTTTACCCCTGTACTTGCTCGAAAATCACTTTAACCCTTATCTTGCTATTATGTAGTTTACATGCATTTTTAATTCTCAATAAATCGATTGCATGATAGTAAATACTCTTCTTATGATTCAACTATGAAATATAACGTTCGTACGCATAGGAATCATAAGGTACAAGCTACATACGTAAATCAAAAACTCAGGTCTGACACTGTCACATACCAAGTTATCTCATCACATATAGCTCAAATTCATGTTAATATATTCAATATGTGATTACATCTAAAATGTTGACCAAAAGTTGACTTTTTGCTACTATGCTCATTTTGCTCGATTTTATCGGTTTAAGCCTCGGTTTTAAACTTTCTTAACATATTCGACACCTTTAAATTTATTTTCAATACCTCTACATCATGCCTTACCTTCCAGCAACTCATTCCACTTCAAACAAGACCTTAAAGTATCGATTCTTGCATTATTTCGATAATTCACCTAGTTAAACGCTAAACCGAACCTTTACAGTATAATTTTAACTGTAAATTCATTTTAATTGCATCCAAATTCATCATTCCAGTAGCTAAATCATGCTGGCAGTAATTGAACTTAATCATATAAATTAATTCATCAATTTCCTTTAACTAAAAATCATCCACAATCACTAAATAACAACCTATCTCATAGTCATCACTATACCTCAACTTCTTCACTCCTTTGACCAAGTTTGACTTCGGTTTTAGGTCTCCAAATTGCCACTCAGCTGTAACACAACATGTATAGATCTTAGAAGTGTTCAGAATCATCCAAGAGCCTCATCAAATTCATCCAAAAATCAAATTTTTGCTTACCTCGGAATAGGGCAGTTTTCTATCCTGTTCGTCTCTCTAATTTTTCAGGGGATAAAAGACTTCGTTTAGGTCTGAATTTTTTATATGTGCTATATGGGAGGAAGAGGAAGATTTCATATGAAGGGAACGTTGCCTGAAAATGGCCGGAAGGTGGCCGGAAAATTCACGCCACTCAGGAACAGGGGTAACGTCTGCGGCAGAATGGAAGAGGGATATCTTTCGGGTTTGGCAAGGGTTCGGGATGGTTCTTAGCTTTTTAGAAAGCTTATCCAGTTGAATTTCAATCTGGAAAATATCAGAGTCAAAGAAAATCGGGAAGGTCATCAAATGGGATTGTTTTCATTGGCTGACAGTTTACTAAGTGCAGGGGAAATGACTATTCTGTTTTGTAAAATTTACCAAAATTAATCCTGATCATATTTCTTCAAAATTCCACTTCTCAATTGTTATAATATGTCTATAGTATGTCCCACAAAAATTTTGGGGTTACTTGTTTAAGAAAAATTTCACGAACGAGCTCATTTTGCGCGATTTGGCCAATACCGAGCAAAATGAAAATAAGCTTTCGGTTAGCTTTAAAAATTTATTTGAACCCCTAAATCTCCATATTTCTTCATGATTTTTATTTCCCATGTCAATTTCACCTTATAATAATTTTCTATGGCCTCAGAATAATTTTCACGAATTTCTAAAATTTTATTCGGATTTATTTCCCTTACTAGGTCCGTTTTCTCGATTTAATTTAAAACCCGAGTTTAACTAACTTTTGCATTTCCAATCACTTAGTTTTCTCTTCTACACATCATTCCATGCATGAACATGACATTTTTAAGAAATTGTCGGGTCTAGGACCTTACCTCGGTTTGTGTGCCATTAGGTCCCACGCTACAACCGAGTGCTTTAATCGTCTACGGACCTGTAAAATGTTACATTGAGCTATAATTTACTTCTCGTAAGATCATAATATGAAAAATATCGGGTTTCACAATATTTAATTTGCTAAAGTCATAATCAAATGATAAAGTCCATAGAATAACAGATTTGTATTAAGGGAATCAAAGTAGTGACTTTGATGATGGATCCTTATGATACAAAGAATACTATTCTTCAATATTCTTAGTCGTAGTATCACTAAGAAGTGACATCAGTGATACAGTAAAACTAACATGTGTTAAAATTTTTTAGATGACTGATCTCATAAGTCATGGATATGGTGATGTCCAAATCAACACATGGGTGATTATTGTGAATGAATACACGAGATTGACCCATCTTGAGAATTCTATGTGGATCGTTATGTTGAGTGTCATTAAATGTTCTCAAATGGCAATGGTATAGTGATTCTTAGACTTAAGATCACCATGGTATTCTATATGTGGATTGGTGTACTTTGATGTTGGTAAACGTAGCTCAATAAGGGTTACAAGTAGACAATACTTGGGTACATCATGAATCATGTGAGGGTATTAAGTGATTAGGATATGATTCGTATCTCTTGATAACAAGAGTCTATATCTTAAGGCCTCTCAATAGATATGGATGATTGGAAATTTGTGGCTACAATGTAAATGAGATTCAGGATGAGATCTTGAATTTCATTTTATTAAGTCATTCATCTTAAGATTGAGAAACAATGTAGTTGAACTTTAATAGAGATGGTGCGTTCCATACTCTACGTTCAATTGAGATATTATGCGATGAAAGGATTGAATTGTATGGTAATTGCTCATAGAAATATTGTCGTCAACTCACCGACATTTTTATTACTTGGGTAGCCATGCATTTTTATATGCCAATCTTGGCTTGTGATTTATGAATAAGATTCTGAATCACTGCCAACGTAATGAAAACTTAAAAGGTCACACATAATAAGAGTATTACCAAAACAAGGTAATTGGAGTTGGATTCATGTGATGATTCCTGGTACAATTAGGATTATTAAAGAGACTAAAATCTTGTTCCAATAAGAATACGAGATTTAATTAGTGAAAGTTTTACCCCGAGATGACTAAAGGGTATTTTAGTCTTTTCAATTATAATGAGATTATAATTATGAATTATTAATTTAATAATGCATGGCTGGTCCAAATTATTAATCCAAATACATGATTGATTAGTTGTAGTGTAAGTGGGAGATTGTTAGAGTATGACTTACAAGCTAATTGAATTTCGATTAAGTAATTTTAAAATGGCCCAAAGGACCCAATCTAGTTGGACTAAGTCTAAGTCCTTTTAAGGTTTTGTGAAGAGGTACTATATAAGCAACATTAAAACAAATAAATTTGACAGGACATTCTTAATAGCTACTTTGCCTCTTGGAGTTGGCACTCACAAAAACAATTCATTTCCTTCTCCATTTTGTCATCGGCCACACCATGTGCTTGGTGAAGGTCATGTTTTGTGTTCTACTTCTGTGGATATCATTAAAGGGTTTTTCTCGACCAGGAGTCTTGAGTTAACAATAAACTGAGGGCTGTTAGTAGGCTGTCAAATTCAAAAGTTGAAATTCTCTACACAAGCAATATCGAAAAAATGTATGATTCTATCCCAAAGGCAATTTTGTTGCATAATCTTGGTGATTTTTTTTTTGTTTTTCTAATCCACTAACCTTTTTCCTGTATACATGATAAACTAAGACAATGAGAACTTACAAGATCCACCTAGAAAGCAAAGTAAAGATGTACAAGGCTGGACTGGTAGCCAAGGGCTATAGACAAGTAAAAGGTATAGACTATGAAGAGACATTCTCACCAGTTGCCATGATTAAGTTCATTCATATCCTAATTGCTATAGCCACATATCATGACTATGAAATTCGACAAACAGATGTTAAAACCACATTCCTTAACGGGAACCTCCAAGAGGAAGTGTACATGACACAACCTAAGGGCTTTGCATCCAAGAATGATGCCAATAAAATAAGCAAGATATAGAAGCCGATCTATGGGCTCAAGCAAGTATCACGAAATTGTAACATCAGATTTGATGAACAATCAAAGGATTTGATTTTGTCAAGAATCCTAATGATCCTTGTGTTTATAAGAAGGTAAATAGGCATGCAATCATTTTATTAGTGTTTTATATGGATGACATATTGCTTATAAGAAATGATATACCTAAGCTACAAACTACAAAATTCTGGTTGTCCAAACAATTCTGCATGAAAAATTTATGAGAGGCAACCTTTATTCTGGGAATAAAGATCTATAGAGATAGATCTAAAAGACTCATTAGTCTTTCCCAATCTACGTACATAGATAAGATGTTAGTGAGATTTAGTATGGAAGAATCTTAGATGGGTAATCTTCTAATGAGACATGACATTATCCTGTCTAAAGATCAATCTCTTAAAACTCAAGATGAAAGAAAGAGAATGGACATGATACCTTATTCTTCTGCGGAAGGTTTCATTATCTATGCTATGTTATGTAGGAGACTAGATGTATCTTACGCTCTAAGTGTCACGATTAGATACCAAGTAATCTAAGAGAGAGCCACTGGATTGTAGTGGAAAAAATCTTAAACTACTTGAGAAGAACTAAAGGTATGTTTCTAGTTTATGGAGAGGCTGAGCTAAGTATAAATGGTTACACTAATTCTCGTTTTCAATCAGATAAAGATGACTTTAAATCTCAATAAGGATTTATATTTACTCTAAATAACGATGAAGTCAGTTAAAAGAGTTCCAATCAAGTAACAACTCAAATTCTACAGCTGAAATTGAGTATATCTCCACGTTTAAGGCTGCGAATGAGGAAGTTTGGACTAGGATGTTCATCATTGAACTAGGGGTGGTTCCTAGCATTGTTAGTTTAATTACATTGTACTGTGACAACAATGGAGCCATTGCACAAGCGAAGGAACTAAAGTCTCATCAACGATCCAAACATGTGCTTTAACGTTATCACTTGATTACGGAAATCATTGCGAGAGGTGATATTAGTATAGAAAGGATACCCTTTGAAGAAAATCTTACTGATCCTCTCATTAAGCTGTTGTCTCAACAGGAAACATGATCGCCACTAGGAGGGGTATGGTCTTAGACACATTGGCAATTGGTTTTACTGCTAGTGACAGATTGTTTGTGTAAGCCTTATAAGCCAATCAGGATTTGTCATGGATGTAAACACTTCATGATTATTCTTTATGTCATTTATCTTTTAGTGGATTATCATATTGAGTTTTGATAATTATAATGAGGTATTTCTTTATCCATAAGTCTCAAGAATAATTGTGATTATTATGCTTATGTAGATAAAACCCGTGAAACATAATAGCCTTGCAAGTGAATTGTAATGTATTACAATTATTGGATTACTATGCATTAAAGCTTTGTTCCTAAACTTGTTTCTAGTCATTGTATGATCAAGAATGGGTATTGATAGTACTCAAACATCGTTACATGCTAAGCCTCATACTCTTAAAGTATGTAACCAGTTCAATAGGTTGAAATATAAAGATATTTGAGGATAGCATGTAGATGCTTATTAAAGAATAAGTTCATTGAATATGACCCGCTATGAGAGTTTTATTTGGTAGTGTCACTTAAATGTCAATGGAGTATACTCTCATGTGATAGCAATATGAGTAATCCTTGGATTTGAGATGCTGAGTCATCTTATATGTGGACTGACATAGTTTGATCCTATCCTTATAGGTTTGAAAAGCTAAATGCCTAAAATGGATGTTTTTGGGTATGTCTTAAAGCATATGTGTGAAACCCAAATATTTCTCACTTTAGTTCTTATTTGGTAAACTAAGAAGTAATTGAGAACTCAAAATAATATTATGCAGGCCTGAAACCACCAAAACACTTGGGTTAGTTACGTGGGGCCCACTGGCACGTAAACTGAGGTAAGGCTCTAAGCTCGAGAATTTCTTAAGAATTACATGTTTGAGTATGAATTGATGTTTAGAAAGGTAAACTAAGGAATTGAAAGTGAAAAAGTTAGTAAGGTTCGGGCTTTGCACTAAATCGAGCAAATGGGCTCGAAAAAGAGAATAAATCCGGAATAAATTCTAAAAATTCTTGAAAATTATTCCGAGGGTATAGAAAATTAATACAAGATGAAATTTACTTGAGAAATCAAAATCAAGTGGAAATATGGAGGTTTTGGGGATCGAATTAATTTTTAAGGTAAATTGAAAACTTTAAGTCATTTTGCTCGGTATTGACCAAATCGCGCAAAATGGGTTCAATCGGGTAATTTTTCTTAAACAAGTGACCCTAAAATCCTTATGAACATACTAGAGACATAGTATAATACTTGAAAAGTGGAAATTTGGAGAAAATTGGACTAGAATAATTTTTCTTAAATTCTTCTAGAAGAGGACAGAAATCTGTCCCCTTCAGCCTGCCGACCCAGCCAACATGTTTGTCAAATTTGAAGACCTTCCGGTATTCAATTCGAGCCAAGTTTTTCAAGTCTGAAATTAGACTTAATGATCTTTCATTGGGCATAAAAATAAACCCCAAAGGACTTCTAGGCCGAGAGATATCCCCCTCCCTTTCTTCCCGCAGGCGTCCTCTGTTTGCCCTCAGTCCGTGATTTTTCCGCCCACCTTCCGGTCAGATTCAGGTCTCGTCCAAGAAGGATAAAATCTTCCTCATCCATCCCTATATAACATATAAAAAATTCAGCCACAAAGAAGATCATTTACTAGGTTAAAAACGCAAAACAAAAACGGTCGACGAATCTGCCCTGTTTTTGGTAAGTGAAGAACTTGGAATTTTTGGATTCTTTGGCTGAGTTTTCTTGTAGTTTTTGATGATTCTAAGATCTATACATGTTAAATAACAGTTGAGGATCAATTTGAAGAATCAAAAACGTGGTCAACCTTGGTCAAACTCGAGGTAAAGTTGATGGATGATGATGAAGTTCATATATGTTGTTATTTGGTGTTGTTGAAAGATTTTTAGTTAAGTGGACTTGGATGATTTAACTTCTAAGAATGATTTGAGATCTGGACAGCAAGGTGTTGATGTGTTTATGTGAAAAATTTGATGGATCTAAGGTTATTAACGGTTAAATTTATACCGAGAAAGCCCGATTTATAGTTTGACTCATTGTAAAACCGAAAAACGAAAGAATTGAAAATCTTACAAAATGACTAGCTTGATTTATGAACTTGAATGAGTCATAAGGTTAATGAAGTAATGAAATGAGAAATTTGAATAACGAGATTTGTGAAAAACGGCACTAAATCGGTAAAACCGAGAAAACCGAAAAAGTTGACCGAAAAGTCAAAATTGGTCAAACTTCGAGAAGATAAATTAAAATTGAGTATGTTAAGATGAAATTGATCAATATATGATGAATGGATATCGTTTTGGGCAGTTTGGGAATTCGGCACGCAAATCGAGGCAATCTCGAGACCCGACAAGTTTGCGCTGCCCTACGATCTACGAGGTAAGGGATGTGATTTAAAGTAGTATTGGTATTCAAATACCTTACTTCAGCTTAAAAATGTATTGAACATGTTAGTTTTTACGAATAATAACTCCGAACTTGGAAAAATTACTATGCACTCAAAAATCGAGAAAATCGAAAGAAAAACCCTATTTTTCGAGCTCTTCAAAATATACTTTTGATATCTGTGAAATGTTTTTAAATGAAATTTGTTATGTAAAAATGAAAATTCATTTTTTCTACAAGTTACGGGTGAAAGGACCCGAATTATGATTAAAAATATGATTTCTACAAGTTTACGGGTGAACGGACCCGAAATATAATTAAATCATTATTTCTATGAATTTACGGGTGAACGGACCCAAAATATGATTAAAAATATGATTTCTATAAATTTACGGGTGTACGGACCCGAGAAATGATTTAAAAGTTTATGGGTGAACGGACCCGAGAAATAATTTCAAAGAAATGTTTTGAGACTAAGGCTATATGTAAGCTATGAGAGCTATCTTAAATTGCCGTGTGGGGTCTGGACCGTCGTGGAACATGCCTCATACCACTTGGTGTACGTTTAGTCCCTTGTGGTGCATGTTGAACTACGTCGGGTATTTGTACCACTCGGTGTGATGTTTATGCCACTCTCCGTTAAAGGAAATATATGTATAGTGGCGAGGGGCTCTGTAAGACCCTGATCCAGTCTACAGTCCCTTACCATGGCCATCGGTATTAAGTATAAGTGAAGCATCTATGCAAATTTCCTATGTGAAATGCATACATGAATACGACTCTTGTCGTAATGAAAATGCTGCCTAGTCTCCATCAAAAGAATCAGTATTATTTGAAAGAAAAGAGTACTAAATTTTATGATTTAAATATTATGTACTCTGACTTGATTTGCTCTTTAAACGAGCTACGTGATATATGCTATGTGAATGATTTCCTACGGGATATTTGTTACATGATTTACATGCTACGTGTTTTATAAGATGCATGATTTATAAATTACATGCTACCAGTTATGATATCACAAGTACTTTGACTTGTCTTTCGAAACTAAATATGTTTCGGCTAATATTCACGTGCATGATATTTTATAAAGTTATATCACAACATTTTACATTTACATGTTTTAATGCTAAGACTGCCTTAAATGCATGTCTTACTGGGCTTGAAGAGCTCACCCCTTTATTTTTACCTCACAGATTTGCTTAAGTAAATTGTCATCCTTACCTGCCGTACAATAGTCGTGGATAGGCGGACTCAGCCCTTCCAGGCTATCCTCAGTACTAGTAAGGTATATTTTACTTTACCTACCAGACTTCCTGTAAAGCATAGACAATGTTGTAATAATGTTTTGGGATGTAAAGTAAGAAATATGAATGTAACTAAAGTAGTAGTAACGCAGTTTAAACCTTCCTGTATATTCTAGATATATAAAGTGTGGGAATGAGAATAGACGTTCTGACAAGTAGAGGAAAAGATATTGAATTCGACTGGTTACGATTATAAACTACGTCTCGGTACATTAACGAAAGATTAAGAAATTGGCACTGATAGGAATACAACTTAAGTAAAGGATATAAAAAAAAAAAAATAGCCCATTTTTTTCGCGTTTCCGGGGCGTCACAGTTTTCTTGGTATCAGAGCAAAAGTTGTCTAGTACTGTTAGTGCCAAATCGAAAAGTCAGATTACATCCCAAATTGTCTATGCTTGTCTGGTTGTAAAGTAAGTATATTTGTTAAGTCATGATTAAAATTTTGGGTGTACGTGCAGGTAAACGATTACTAAAAATATGAGTGGTAGGAGAGGCCATCCAAGGAGACAGGCACAACCTGCTCCGCCATCTCCCCCTCAACCTGAGAGCCCCACTGAGAGAATAAGGAGGCTCGAGGAAACAGTACATGCGTTGACTGCGATTATTGCCCAGCAGTTTGTGGCAAACACCCCTGGTACTGATGCCACTACTGCACCAGCACAAGTTCCTCCTCCCCCACCACAGAATCCTCCAGCAGCCCCAGCACCTCAGCCTGCAGCTCCACAGCCTAGAGATGTTAGAGACACCCAAAGGCTGCGAGAATTTTTGAAAATGAGTCCCCCAGAATTTACAGGGGTAAAAGATCCGATTAAGGCTGAGGGATGGTTAATAGACCTTGATTCGGTATTTCAGTATTTGGGTTGCACGGATGAAGAAAAAGTGACTATGGCTAGCTACATGCTCAAGGAAGAGGCCAAATTTTGGTGGAAGACCACACAGAAAACCTTAGCTGATAATCCAACAGATATTTCATGGGAGGCATTTCTAGATGCATTCAGAGCCCAGTATATTCCGCTTATAGCACAAAAGAAAATGCAGGCGAAATTTTTTAATCTGACTCAGGGCAGTTCGACTGTTGATCAGTATGAAAGTCGATTCACTACCCTTTTGAGATTTGATCCTGACACCCTTAGGGATCCAGCGCGTCGAATTGAGAGATTCTTGGCAGGTCTGAGATCAGGGATCCGGGATAGATTATTGGGATTCCGATTTGAGGATTTTAAGGATGCTCTAGGTCGGGCTCAAGAAGTTGAAAGGGGCTTAGATGTGACCCGAGCTGAGCATGGGTACAAAGCCAAGGATCGAGATAAAGGAAAAGGGATACAGGCATCTTGATATGATATGAGAAAGAGCCAGCCGAAGAGGCAAAGAACAGATGAGCCTCAGACATGGGTTGGGAAGCCCAAGATCCATATGGGTAGTGCTGCCACTGCTCGAAGCCCTGGGACAGTAGTGCCACGGTGCAAGAACTGTGGCAAGATACATGCTGGTGAATGCCGTTGGGTTACTAATGTTTGTTTCAGGTGTGGAGAGGCAGGGCACATGATTAAGGATTGCCCATTAATGAGACCTTATGAATCTCGGGAACAACCAAAACAGCCTGAGAGGCAAGTACAAATTCCCCAGAGACAGGTCCCGCAGCGGAGAGCAACAGCTGCAGAGAAGGGTAAGAGGCCCATTGCACAGGGACATGTGCGAGCGATAGACAGAGAGACAGCTGACATCTCCTCCGATACTATCAGAGATATGCTTATGGTCTGTAATTACTACGCACATGTTTTATTTGATTCAGGTGCTACACACTCTTTTATTTCCCCACAAATTGCATGTAAATTGCATTTAAAACCTGAATCCTTAAATCCCATGTTACGTATCAGTACACCTACGCATGACTCTCAATTGACGGATATGATATGTAAAAATTGTGAAATTGTGGTAGGAGGTAGAAAGATGCTAGCAGATCTAATTTTATTGAATATGTCGGGTTTTGATGTAATTTTGGGTATGGATTGGCTAGCTGCTAATCGTGTAAATTTAGATTGCTACACTAAGACCCTGACTTTCTCCTTACCCGAAAAGTTTGATGTATGTTTTGCTAAGAATAAATAAAATGCATGGTGTTAAATTTTACGAAGTTATTGGGTAATAAATTAAAAAGTTGCTAACAGTATGATTCATATGAAGGCTATATTGCCTTTATTTCTGACAACAGTCGGGAACCACCAAGTATTCAAGATATTCCGGTTGTATGTGAGTTTCTCGATGTCTTTTCAGAAGATTTACCGGGACTACCACCAGAGAGAGAAGTTGAATTTGCAATTGATATGGTGCCCGACACTCAGCCTATTTCCAAGCCACCTTATCGAATGGCATTGGTCGAATTAGAGGAATTGAAAAGGCAGTTACAAGAATTGCTCGATAAGGGATTTATTAGGCCGAGTGTGTCTCCATGGGGTGCTCCGGTACTATTTGTCAGAAAGAAAGATGGCAGTCTTCGCCTGTGTATTGATTATAGACTGTTGAATAAGGCAACGATAAAGAATAAGTATCCTCTACCATGGATAGATGACTTATTTGATCAATTAAGAGGGGCATCAGTGTTCTCCAAAATAGATCTGAGATCGGGTTATCATCAGTTAAGGATTAAGGAGGCTGATGTACCGAAGACAGCCTTTCGGACCCGATATGGGCACTATGAATTTTTGGTAATGCCCTTTGGGCTGACAAACGCCCCTGCTGCCTTTATGAATTTGATGAATGATGTTTTTCGAGAATATTTGGATAAATTTGTGATTGTGTTCATTGATGACATACTGATTTATTCTAAGTCTCGGGAGGAGCATGAGCAGCATTTGAGAATTGTGCTCCAAACTCTTCGTGAGAAGAGACTGTATGGAAAATTCAGTAAATGTGCATTCTGGTTGGAACAGATTGCCTTCCTCGGACACATAGTATCTAAGGATGGGGTGTCTGTGGATCCATCCAAAGTAGATGCAGTATTAAAATGGGAGAGACCAAGGACAGTGACAGAGATTCGAAGTTTCCTGGGATTAGCAGGATACTACCGAAGGTTTGTCGAAGAATTTTCTCGAATTGCAGCTCCACTGTCTAAATTGACCCGTAAGAATGTCCCATTTGAGTGGTCTGACCAGTGTGAGCGGAGCTTCCAAGAGCTCAAACACCGGTTGACCACAGCACCAGTCTTGACCATTCCGAGCGGTTCAGGGGGATTTACAGTTTACAGTGATGCCTCCTACCAGGGTTTGGGCTGTGTGCTAATGCAGAATGGTAGAGTGGTTGCTTATGGGTCTCGCCAGCTAAAGGACCATGAGCGTAACTATCCCACTCATGACTTGGAGTTGGCTGCAGTAATTTTTGCACTAAAGATATGGCGACATTACTTGTATGGTGAAAAATTTTAGATTTTCACCGACCATAAGAGTCTCAAGTATATTTTTGATCAGAAGGAGCTGAATATGAGACAGCGAAGATGGATAGAGCTCCTGAAGGATTATGACTGCTAGATTTTGTACCATCCGGGCAAGGCGAATGTGGTAGCAGATGCCCTCAGTAGAAAAGGTATGATGTCCTATATGATGACTAGAGAATGGGACTTGTTAGGGCAATTCGTCGAGCTCAGACTCAGTGTTGATGAGGTTAAGGATGGGTTTATGGCTAGTCTACAGATAGAGCCCAGTATACTGGATCAAATCAGAGCAGGACAGAGGAATGATCAGAAATTACTGAATATGGTTAGTCAGGCTGAGAAGAGATCGCAGTTAGAATTCTTGGTCAGTGATGATGGGTTGTTGAGATTTCGGGGCCGTATTTGTGTACCCCATGATGACACCCTGAGACAGAGTATTTTGAAAGAGTCTCATTGTTCTCGATTCACCATACACCCAGGTAGTACTAAGATGTACCATGATCTCCGAAAAGTGTATTGGTGGATAGGAATGAAGAAAGATGTGGCAGATTTTGTGGCTAGATGTTTAGTCTGCCAACAGATTAAGGCTGAGCACAAGAAGCCAGCAGGACTGCTTAAGTCTTTACCAGTGCCTACTTGGAAATGGGAGCATATTACTATGGATTTTATTATGGGGTTACCTAGGACCCAGAGAGGTCATGATGCAATCTGGGTGATTGTGGACAGACTGACAAAGAGTGCCCATTTTCTTGCCATTAAGAGCACTGATTCTCTAGATAAGCTAGCAGAACTGTATGTCCGAGAGGTGGCACGATTGCATGGAGCTCCTGTGAGTATTACCTCTGATAGAGATTCTCGGTTCACTTCGAGATTTTGGACTCATTTTCAGGAAGCCATGGGATCTCGACTGAATTTGAGCACCGCCTATCATCCTCAGACAGACGGTCAGTCCGAGCAGACTATTCAGACCTTAGAGGATATGTTAAGGGCATGTGCACTAGTTTTTAAGGGCTCATGGGATGATCATTTGCCTCTCGCTGAATTTGCTTATAATAACAGTTATCATGCTAGCATTGGTATGGCTCCTTATGAAGCTCTATATGGCAGGAGATGTAGATCCCCGATTGCATGGGAAGAAGTGGGTGATAAGAAAATACTTGCTCCCGAACTAGTTGAACAAGCAGCCAAAGGAGTTCAGTTAATTTGTGATAGATTGAGGACAGCACAAAGTAGGCAAAAGAGTTATGCAGATGTTCGAAGACGTCCTCTGGAATTTCAAGGTGGGGACTCTGTATTTGTAAAGGTGTCTCCGATGAAGGGTGTCACACGTTTCGGAAAGAAAGGGAAGCTCAGTCCTCGCTTCATTGGTCCATTTGAAATATTGGAGAAAGTGGGAGACGTTGCATACCGACTTGCACTACCCCCACAGTTGTCGGGTATACATGATGTCTTTCACGTTTCCATGTTAAGAAAGTATTATCCGGACCCTTCTCATGTCATAGAGTACAAACCATTGGAGATTCATGAAGACATGAGTTATATTGAACAACCGATTCGGATCCTCGACAGAAAAGAGAAGGTACTTCGATCTAAGATGATTCCACTGGTCAAGATTCTCTGGCGACACCACTCGACAGAAAAAGCTACATGGGAGCTAGAGAGTCACATGAAAGAGAAATATCCGCAGTTATTCGATGGACCAGTTTGAATTCGGAGGACCGAATTCCTAAAAGGTGGGGAGAAATGTGAAACCCAAATATTTCTCACTTTAGTTCTTATTTGGTAAACTAAGAAGTAATTGAGAACTCAAAATAATATTATGCAGGCCTGAAACCACCAAAACACTTGGGTTAGTTACGTGGGGCCCACTGGCACGTAAACTGAGGTAAGGCTCTAAGCTCGAGAATTTCTTAAGAATTACATGTTTGAGTATGAATTGATGTTTAGAAAGGTAAACTAAGGAATTGAAAGTGAAAAAGTTAGTAAGGTTCGGGCTTTGCACTAAATCGAGCAAATGGGCTCGAAAAAGAGAATAAATCCGGAATAAATTTTAAAAATTCTTGAAAATTATTCCGAGGGTATAGAAAATTAATACAAGATGAAATTTACTTGAGAAATCAAAATCAAGTGGAAATATGGAGGTTTTGGGGATCGAATTAATTTTTAAGGTAAATTGAAAACTTTAAGTCATTTTGCTCGGTATTGACCAAATCGCGCAAAATGGGTTCAATCGGGTAATTTTTCTTAAACAAGTGACCCTAAAATCCTTATGAAACATACTAGAGACATAGTATAACACTTGAAAAGTGGAAATTTGGAGAAAATTGGACTAGAATAATTTTTCTTAAATTCTTCTAGAAGAGGACAGAAATCTGTCCCCTTCAGCCTGCCGACCCAGCCAACATGTTTGTCAAATTTGAAGACCTTACGGTATTCAATTCGAGCCAAGTTTTTCAAGTCTGAAAGTATACTTAATGATCTTTCATTGGGCATAAAAATAAACCCCAAAGGACTTCTAGGCCGAGAGATATCCCCCTCCCTTTCTTCCCGCAGGCGTCCTCTGTTTGCCCTCAGTGCGTGATTTTTCCGGCCACATTCCGTTCAGATTCAGGTCTCGTCCAAGAAGGATAAAATCTTACTCATCCATCCCTATATAACATATAAAAAATTAAGCCACAAAGAAGATCATTTACTAGGTGAAAAACGCAAAACAAAAACGGTCGACGAATCTGCCCTGTTTTTGGTAAGTGAGGAACTTGGAATTTTTGGATTCTTTGGCTGAGTTTTCTTGTAGTTTTTGATGATTCTAGGATCTATACATGTTAAATAACAGTTGAGGATCAATTTGAAGAATCAAAAACGTGGTCAACCTTGGTCAAACTCGAGGTAAAGTTGATGGATGATGATGAAGTTCATATATGTTGTTATTTGGTGTTGTTGAAAGATTTTTAGTTAAGTGGACTTGGATGATTTAACTTCTAAGAATGATTTGAGATCTGGACAGCAAGGTGTTGATGTGTTTATGTAAAAAATTTGATGGATCTAAGGTTATTAACGGTTAAATTTATACCGAGAAAGCCCGATTTATAGTTTGACTCATTGTAAAACCGAAAAACGAAAGAATTGAAAATCTTACAAAATGACTAGCTTGATTTATGAACTTGAATGAGTCATAAGGTTAATGAAGTAATGAAATGAGAAATTGGAATAACGAGATTTGTGAAAAACGGCACTAAATCGGTAAAACCGAGAAAACCGAAAAAGTTGACCGAAAAGTCAAAATTGGTCAAACTTCGAGAAGATAAATTAAAATTGAGTATGTTAAGATGAAATTGATCAATATATGATGAATGGATATCGTTTTGGGCAGTTTGGGAATTTGGCACGCAAATCGAGGCAATCTCGAGACCCGACAAGTTTGCGCTGCCCTACGATCTACGAGGTAAAGGATGTGATTTAAAGTAGTATTGGTATTCAAATACCTTACTTCAGCTTAAAAATGTATTGAACATGTTAGTTTTTACGAATAATAACTCCGAACTTGGAAAAATTACTATGCACTCAAAAATCGAGAAAATCAAAAGAAAAACCCTATTTTTCGAGCTCTTCAAAATATACTTTTGATATCTGTGAAATGTTTTTAAATGAAATTTGTTATGTGAAAATGAAAATTCATTTTTTCTACAAGTTACGGGTGAAAGGACCTGAATTATGATTAAAAATATGATTTCTACAAGTTTACGGGTGAACGGACCCGAAATATAATTAAATCATTATTTCTATGAATTTACGGGTGAACGGACCCGAAATATGATTAAAAATATGATTTCTATAAATTTACGGGTGTACGGACCCGAGAAATGATTTAAAAGTTTATAGGTGAACGGACCCGAGAAATAATTTCAAAGAAATGTTTTGAGACTAAGGCTATATGTAAGCTATGAGAGCTATCTTAAATTGCCGTGTGGGGTCTGGACCGTCGTGGAACATGCCTCATACCACTTGGTGTACGTTTAGTCCCTTGTGGTGCATGTTGAACTACGTCGGGTATTTGTACCACTCGGTGTGATGTTTATGCCACTCTCCGTTAAAGGAAATATATGTATAGTGGCGAGGGGCTCTGTAAGACCCTGATCCAGTCTACAGTCCCTTACCATGGCCATCGGTATTAAGTATAAGTGAAGCATCTATGCAAATTTCCTATGTGAAATGCATACATGAATACGACTCTTGTCGTAATGAAAATGCTGCCTAGTCTCCATCAAAAGAATCAGTATTATTTGAAAGAAAAGAGTACTAAATTTTATGATTGAAATATTATGTACTCTGACTTGATTTGCTCTTTAAACGAGCTACGTGATATATGCTATGCGAATGATTTCCTACGGGATATTTGTTACATGATTTACATGCTACGTGTTTTATAAGATGCATGATTTATAAATTACATGCTACCAAATATGATATCACAAGTACTTTGACTTGTCTTTCGAAACTAAATATGTTTCGGCTAATATTCACGTGCATGATATTTTATAAAGTTATATCACAACATTTTACATTTACATGTTTTAATGCTAAGACTGCCTTAAATGCATGTCTTACTGGGCTTGAAGAGCTCACCCCTTTATTTTTACCTCACAGATTTGCTTAAGTAAATTGTCATCCTTACCTGCCGTACAATAGTCGTGGATAGGCGGACTCAGCCCTTCCAGGCTATCCTCAGTACTAATAAGGTATATTTTACTTTACCTACCAGACTTCCTGTAAAGCATAGACAATGTTGTAATAATGTTTTGGGATGTAAAGTAAGAAATATGAATGTAACTAAAGTAGTAGTAACGCAGTTTAAACCTTCCTGTATATTCTAGATATATAAAGTGTGGGAATGAGAATAGACGTACTGACAAGTAGAGGAAAAGATATTGAATTCGACTGGTTACGATTATAAACTACGTCTCGGTACATTAACGAAAGATTAAGAAATTGGCACTGATAGGAATACAACTTAAGTAAAGGATATAAAAAAAAAAATAGCCCATTTTTTTCGCGTTTCCGGGGCGTCACAATATGAAAGTGGATGATTAGTCGAGATGAGGATTCACATCCCCAAGTGACTTAAGTGGATAATATCTCGTTTATCTTAGCTCACATTAACTCTAAAATCTTTGGTTAAGGCAAATTAAGAGTTAAAATTAATGTTGGTAGCTTAAGGGTAAAAATAGAAATGCACAAAAAGTAGACATTGAGCCAAACTCTATCCATTTTTAAGATATTGAAATGAAAGGGTCGAGTTACATTGAGATGCTATATACTGAATATGTTGGTCAAACCATTTGACCTTTCTAACATTTGAGTTGTCATGATGCGTTGCTAAATGCTGCTCTTGATCTATGAATTAAATTGATAAATTAATTCATTGTCAAAATGTTGAAAATTTAATAGGTCCCACCTAATAAGATAACAAATGGATTAATTTAAATTGACGGGCTTAAAATTTTGAAATTTCCTAATTGGGCTTAGTAAGAGAGAATTATAATTTGGCCTAATTAAAAAAGTTTAATTAGGTGAACTTAATTAAAAAGGTTTAAGTAAGTTGTGGATCGAATTATAATTATAAAAGTTCCAAAAATAAAAAGGTAATTATACCAATTAAAATAAGACAAAACCCTGGCCTATAAAAGCTTATATGATTAGCCATCAAGTAAGAGTGAAACCCAAGTTTAGGCGGCATAAGCCCTAAAGAAAAGTTCCTCTTGTTGCCACCCCTTTTTAGCTTTTACAGTCTTGATTCAATAATTATTCTAGGCCAATTAATTATTATGAAATTGTTTCTTAAGAGCTAGAAAACTAAATTGAGACTTGTTAGTAAGATTATGAATCTCAATCTACTAACATAGGGACTACCATAATACAATTTAGTCTTTTGTAGGATCCTATTATTGTATGTGTGGATTATTGTTAAAGGTCGGACAATTGAATGGTTATTGGTTTAAGATTGCTTATTCAATGTACATGTTGGATTATGTCTTCAATATCTTGAGTTAAAATTCTTAACATCAAGGTACGAATTTGTTTTGAAATCCATATTTTATTACATGTATGTCCATTGCTTCATATTAAGTGTGATCCATTGGCTTGGTTTCGATATTATATGTTTATGATTCTGTTGTGTGCTATGTTAATTATATGTTTATATATTACTGAGCATGAAATGAAACCAATAAGGTTTTCTTGAATCCATAACATGCAATTCTACCAAGATGATTATGCATTATAGGTTTAGCCTAATTTCCTCTAGCCACCAAAGGAAATTAATTGGTTATATCTTATGATTACATACATAGTCATCACAACTCTTGCATGTAATCTTCATGGCACCTCGAGATCTTTATCTTCATCTTCATCTTCAGGTTACTTAAAATTCAAATCTTATCTAATCCTAATATACATTTGATATGTAATCTAATTAAACTAAATAATCGAAAACCTTGAATGTTCTAAGGGAGTTGGATGAGAAGAGAATTTCACAACCTCAGGTAAAAGAGAAATAAGGCACGACTTGTAGTCCTTATTTAAAATATATAAACTCCATGAAATATATAACCATACACATTCACATTGTGCCTAAGTCCATAATCATCCTTCATGCATAACACACTACAATTGGAAAATTGTGTATGTTGCCAAATTAGGATTTCAAATTGCTTCTATTTTAAAAGACTTCCTTATTTTATTAATCCAATCAATTTCACAACTTTCTAAACAATTTAGTAAGTAATTGATTGATTAACAAGATGATTATATTACCATAGATATCCATAATCAAATTTACAAGTTTAATTTTAGAAACTTAAGGCAAGATTGAGCTCGTAGACTAAACTTTTTATTTATAGAAACTAACTTTCTGTTTATAGAAACTAACTTTCTATTTTTGGAAACTATCTAAAAACGGGCTCACCTTTGAATATCTTGAGCCATCACCGCTACCACATAAAATGGGAAGTGATACAACGTCATAAGCAACGAAAGTATGAAAATCTCACATCATTAGACCGATATTTTATGTTATAAGGATCTCTCAGGTTTTCGGTTTTAGGTTTTCTTATGGTTATTTCAAGCCACTGCTTTCACCACCCATAGAAGATAGTCTTACAAGCTCAAAATTACTAAAATCCCCCCAAAATCGACACTCCCACTAAATTATATGTGGTGTCAAAATTCAAGGGCTACAAAGAGCTCTGGGTTTCGTTCTCATAGCTTTTCATGAACAATTCATGATCCTATGAATCCAAAATTTCTAAAGCATGTTTGTAAAATAATTTTACATACACTTAAGCTTAAGAAACATTAAAATCCAACAGCTAATAGTCATATAAATCCCCACAAATAAGGAGTTATGCAAAAACATCTCAATCAACATCGACAACACCTTTGCGTACAATCTTTCAATCATTTAAATTGCCTTTAAACAATAAGAATCAACATCAATAATCAATTTTTAGAATTGATTTCATGTTTATAATATATTGTAACAGTTGACCCTAAATGATATCTATGTGCAAGTATATTATTTAATTGATTACTAGATTCTAACGAATTATGATAAAAAGGGTGATCTACTAAGGCTAATTATGTAAAGTAAAATAAATAAATACAATAATAAAATGAAATAATAAAAAAAATGAAAATAAGAAATACTTACAAAGCCTAAGTAGCAAATATAAAGCAACTACAAAAGAAAATATAAAAATCAAAATTAATAAAGTAACTTGCCCAAAAATGCAAATACTAGAAAATATAGGCATAAAATGCAAATAATGAAAGTAACTCTGAAAATTCTAAGATGAAGAGAAAAAAATGCAAGAAACTAATTTAATTAAAGGCTTAATACCCAAATATATCCTTAACGTTAAACAAAAAATGGAATTAAGCCATCGATGTCTAATTACATGGAAATAAGTTCATTACGTTTTTATTTTATGCAATCAAAACCTAAACATTTCAGAATAACAGAATTAAATATATTTTCAATAAATCCCTCTAACTGCTGTTATCCTTGCATAGGTAACAACTGACAAAGATGCTGACTGGGTTTGCCACATGGTTAATTATGACGTGGAGTTTATTGCTACGTATAATATTTGCTGACGTGGTTATATATTTTTCAAAATTAATTTGTTTCAAAATTACCTTTTTACTTTTGAAAAAACAAACATGAAAAAAGGGTAATTTTGAAAAAAAAAATATATATATATACACTTCAACAAATATTACACGTGGCAAAAAATTTCACATCCATGTGGCAAATTAAGCCTTGTCAGCATCTTGTTATTTGTCATCTGTGCAAGGATAACTAACAATAGTTAGATGGATTTAACAGAAATATACTTAATTCTGTTCTTTTGAAATATTTAGGTTTTAATTGCTTAGAATAAAACATAAATGACTTATTTCCATGTAATTAAACATCATGAGCTTAATTTCATTTTTTGATAAATATTGAGGGTATATTTGAGTATTAAGTCTTAATTAAATGAAATAAAAATGCAAAATAACTAATCCTATGCATTTCAACCCAAAACCCTAATGAAATTCCTAAAAATCCTAATTGCGAAACCATAACCCTATAGGCATTAAAATATAACCCTTAACTTTAAATGACCTATTAAGTAATGTAAAACTAGATTAAATACTAATAACTAAACTAATTCTTGAATGAAAGATAATATATCTTTGTATTTTTTAAGAAATGAAACTAAAATAACCTAATATGCAAGAAACCAACCCTACACTTATCTAACCCTAAATGAAATTACTTAACCCTAAATTATTGCATTATTAACACTAAAATCAACAATTAATATGTACTTGAAATAGTCCACTAAAAAGTAAATACTAATGCAATAAAACCTAATTAGTGCATGGAATTACTAATGTGAATGAAACCTGAAGTTACTCAAATATTTACCTAACTTTATACAATACTAATACATTCTAATGACATGTAACTGGACCTTAAAATAATACATAAATGACCTCTAGTCAGCCCCAAAATAAATCTGAACAGAATACATGTAAAACCTAAACCTAAATGCCATGAAAATGAAATGAAAATTAAGTCTAAAATTACCTAAACTCTAACCACTAATTATATAGCCTAAATTTGTCCTAAAACCTCATGAAATGCACCATTTAAAGGCCTAAAACAAAAGTGAAAAAAATGATCAGGATAGTGAAGATGAAAATGCAAAATTCAATGAAAAATGCTTAGTAAAATTTATCTAATGCAACCTAAAATTAATTCAATGTTCGAAAGACTCTAGGGACCCTTAAAACAACCTAAATGATACCTTAAACTAACCCAAACAGCAGCTAAAAAGTACCCTAACCAGGACGCCGCTGTTAATAGGAAATGGTAAAAAAAAATGCAACTAAATGACATAAAACCTTTTTAAACTAAATCCTAAAAATTACCTAAATAAAATATGAACCTAATATGACTAAAAGCTACTTGAATGAATGTTGAAAACAAACAAAATAGTACCCTACTATTGCACTAAATTGACTCCACACTGTGCTGAAAACAAAAATAAAAATATGCAAAGAAATGGGAAATGCTATGTAAATGCCATATTAATCAAATCTAACTTTTAACCACTAAATATATAACTCTAAAATGAATTTATCTGAACAAAATGAAGCCTAAAACTTAGCAAAACAGAAGCAAACAAACTCCAAAAATCGAACTGGAAATGACGCCTAATATAAAAAGAAAAGAAGAAAACAAAACACAATGACACCCTTAACTAACATCTATGAATCCTAACCTTGAAATATCATTTTTAACTACTTAAAAATTATTTTAGAAATTATAAATCAATATCAAAATAGTAAATACACAACCTAAGCAGCAAAGAAAAAAATCGAAACAATGGCTGAAACAATTGCCAGAAATAATATGGACCAAGCTTAATCACAAGTTACGGGGTAGTTTTTTAACTTCTTAAGTTTCCATGAACTTAAAGCTCAATCAAAAATAAAAATAAAAGATAAGAGATGAAGAGAAGATAGAGTAATTGCTGAAAATTATTAGCCACTTGTCCTATCTTTGTTGGAAAATATTTCTAAAGTTGTAAACGAGTAGAACGTTCGGAGAACGTTTATGTGCGTATATTGTTTGTTTATTTTAAGTGTCATTTGTTGTTTGTACATTTATAGTCATTTATAACTCGTTCATTTAAAGTGTCATTTGTTATTTTTTCATTGTTCGTTTGTTATTTATTAAAATACTAAAATTAAAATTACTCATTTACCACCCAAAATTTAACCTAATTACCTAAACCTAAAAAATAAAAATCTGACTATATTAATAAAAGTTTCATAATAAGTTAATATACAATTTTTTCGCACCGGCCAATTATATATATGATATTGTAGTGTATGCATATAATATAAATTGTACTTAAAATTATAATTATCAATTTTAATAAAATAATATTGACTAAAAAAATCAATGAAACATGATAATAAAATAATTATGAAATTAAATTAGATAATTATACATAAGATAATAGTTTAAAATTTTAAATATTATGATAAGAAATCAAATGTTTGAAATTAGAAATTCAACATTATATTCAAAACTATAATAATTGATTGAAATTGAAAACATTTTATATTAAAATAGAAGTTGAATAATATGAAATTTTAATTCAAATGATCATGTGAAATAACATATGGATCATGGATATGACATTGTGTTCTTAAAAAATTATCAATTATAGTTGAGAGTTAAAACTCTCTTAGAAAAAAAGTAATGAAATATAATAAAATGAATTATGAAATTAAATTAGTTAAGTATACTTATGATAATAAGATTTTTATAAAGATAAAGTATTAAAATTAAATTAGTAAAAATTTCATAATATGGTAATATTCAATTCTTATATTGATAAGAAATTAAGTAAAACAATTAAGGTTAAAACTTAATTTCATAATATGGTAATATTCATAATATCAAAAGCTCATGATCTGATTATCTCAAACCTTAAAAAACACAGCCCTTCTCGCTTAGCCTATCTTTCCGAGTCCTTTGATCTTTTCTCGCTCTGGTGGCAGGCGACATCTCCATCTTCCTTGGCTCCCTGCCTCTCCCTTCATTTGGCCATTCCTGAGTCCTGCGGCAGTAGACGGCAGCTCTCCTCCGACAGCAGAGGGCAGCTTCCCTCCGACAAGCTCAAGCTCCCTCTTCTTGGCTCCCTGTCTCTGCGTCCCTTCATTCAGACATTGCCCTGCCCTCCGGCAAGCTGCTGCTCCCTCTCCTTGGCTCCTTGTTTGGCTGCACTATAACCTCATTGTCTGTCCATGACAGAAATGGTATCTCGATTTTGAATATTTCTGTTTTTTTTTTTCGAATTAAATCTTCAATTTTTCTTTTGCTTTTTTTTTTTTAAATGTTAAATTATTTTTATTGGATCTGTAGGTCAATTAGCGGATGTCGTCCTGGGATTCGACACTCTCAACCGATGCCGGGTTAATTCTGTCTCTCGATTTCTCTTTATTTTTATTTAAGTTTTGGTTATCATTTTGTATAATGAATTGGATTCTGTTTTTTTCTTGCGATGAATCAAAAACCCATTCAGTTCATACTATATATTCTATCAACATATTTGGCAAAATCATTTGACTTTTCTTTTCAGAATCATGTTTGGAATCTTAAATAGACAATGATTTTTTTCTAGATATATTGATCACTTAAAATTAAAAGAATATTTTGAGATATGGCACTGGGAAGGAAAAATTGAGATCTCTTCTTACTTTCTTTCATTTAGGCTTGGTAAGAAGGAAAGAAATGATATGGATGGAGAATAGCTTAAACCAATGCTCTACAAAGTTTAAAAAGAAAAATTGTTATCCAAGCTATCAATTAATAATTTTTCATCCTCAATCTCTTTCCATCCTTTCTACCAAGCAAAGCCTTAGTGAATTGGTTTTTGATTAATCGTTTTAGTATGTTTTGGGTTAATTAATATGTGATTAGAAAGATGCTACACCTTTTTATGGCTGCATTGTGGGAAAGGTGGCAAACAGATCAAAGATGGCAAATTTACTCTTGATGAAGTTGAATACTCTTTGCTTATCAACAAGCCCCCAAATATTCTCCATAGTATACAATCGACTTTTTTAGTTTTCCTTAATCTCGTTCTTTTTCTATCTTTTCTGCTGCTCAATTTTCCTTGTAACTTCTATTGTTCATTAATCTATTCATACATTATTTAATTCTCTTGAAAAAGAAAAATCTTACCATGGCTGGTTAAATAATGGTTTCTCTCAAGCTTGATTCAAATTGTTACATCTAGGAATGATACGGAACTTTCATTATCTTATTCATATTCTTTATTTTGTCCTGAATATTTCCCATCAACTCTTGAACAATAATAAAAGTAACTTTAATGTTTTATTTTATTTTTTCTATATTTCAAATATTGTAATATTTTAATATTAATTTTTTTAATCCTTATGTAGGATTTTTAATATTCAAAATTCATTAACACGTGTTCGTGAACAGACTTGTTTAATGGTTCATGAACACTTGTTCACGAACACGTTTGTTTACATGTTCACGAACACGTTCATTTAATATGCTTACAAACATGTTCGGTTAATATTCACGAATGAGCTCGTTTAAAGAAAATGAGCTTGTTTGTGAAAATTTAATGAATAATCTTTACAAAATAAACGAATGAGTTGGAACGTAAAAACCAAATTTCTTAACGAACATGAATGACACTAAAAAAATAAATGAAAGAACAAAGACATCAATTCGTTCATTCGTGTTCGGTTCGTTTACAACACTAAATATTTTCATGTCATATAAGCCTTTTAATCATCCTATGGACACCTCAGACCTTTTAGTGCCATCCATTTGTCTAATTGTCCAAGTGTCATCCTAGGTGACAAAGGCATGTATCTTCCATGAGGTTGGCATGTGGTCCTTTCATCTTATCTTCTAAGAGTGAATGAGAGAAGGACATGCGAAGTGCTAGGTGTCAAGAAAAGGTGAGGTACACTACAGGATAAACTGTCTTCTTATTTTGTCTTTTATTGTTGAAATTCGTTTTGTAGTGATTCTAGCCTAATTCTTGCACTTTTTTTGTCGAAACTCTATCAAAAAAACTGGATTTCTTCTTAAATTTATTTATTTGCATAATTAGAGGAAATTTATCAAATTAAAATGATAATTAACAATATTTACAGGAAAAATAAGCAAAATTAATCAATAAAAGTACTAAAATAACTATGTTTTCACAAAATTATCAATAACAATGATTGATTCATTAAGTAACTTGATTAAACACCTAACATGCATCCTATGCAACAACGGCAACAAAATCAACTTAATTTCAATTTCAGGCTTTTATTAAACAAGGCTTTCATGCCAAATGTAGGTTTTACTCATGCTTTAGACAATCATGTTGCGCAAAGGACGTTAAACAATGATGCACCAAAGCCAAACACGATCTTGATTAATAAAAACCACAATGAAATCAACATTAGGGTTTTTTGGCAACTAACATGCATACTAAGTAACAATGCCAACAAAATCAACTTAATTTCAATTTCAGACTTTTATTAAACACGGCTATGATACTAAATGTAGGTTTTGGCCCATGCTTTAGAGAATCATATTGCTATGGAAAGTAAAAAATGAAACATCAAAACAAAACACAAGATCTTGATTAATAAAAGCCAAAAACAAAATTGGCATTAGGGTTTTTCGAGCGAGTTCAAAAATTTCATACATTGTTAAGAGATATCGTAATCTCGAGAGTTTAATCTCCACTAATCATTGTACATCGAGGTTATGTTGTTGCAAACCATAGTCGTCCAATTTTCCAACCTTTAATAATATCCACACAAGTAGTTACGGACCTTTGAGAATAATGAGTTATGTTACGGCTGTCATTATGCTAGTAGTTTGAGTTTAAAAAATTCACCTCCACAATTCACTCAGTATCTTCATGCTCCCAATAACGTTGGAAACACTTTTCCTAAAGTTTCAAGAAGATTGGCAATGGAGGGATGATGAAATCGGCACTCTCTTAAGATTACTAGGGTTGATATAGTTAGGGTAAATATGTTTTATTAATTACACATTTACCTTAATGCCCATGAACTTATTTTAAATTATAGTTGGGTCTATCTCTTGATTAAACAATTCAATTTAAGAGGCAAGGTCCAAATTTAAAATAATATAGAAGCTCACTACTTAATTAAACAATTTAAATAAGCCCAGTGTTTCTTAATTATTATTTGGCCCAATAACTTAAATAAAACACTTTAAATTAAGTATTCTTAATTAAATACATTTAATTAAGAGTAACTATAATTCCATAAAACAAGTTCCTATGGAAAATTCCAAATTTCCCAAACCACTTAATTCAATTTAATCTTTTGACTACTTTTATGTCTATGATCCAACATTTTGGCAAGGAATTAAATTAATATTCAATTCATAGATCAAGATAGGTATCAAGTAATACATCATGACCATTCAAATATTAGCTAGTCACAGTGGTTTGACTTAATTCATTTAGTTTATTGTATATCCGTGTTAACTGTATACTTAATTTCATATTTATCCTTATGTTACCAACATTTACTCAACTTCTCAAATTGTCTTGACCAAGGACTTAAGAGGTAATATAAGTAAAGATGATGGAGACATTGCTCCTAAGTCACTTAGGGTGATGACCACTCATCTTGACTATTTCTCTCTCTCAATATGCTTCATGGCACACCCCAAATCACATTTCTTAGGCATTTAGTACCCATACCCATAAAGGTGAGTGTGGCAATTCACACATAAGATAACATAGCATGTCAAGTCTAAGGATTAGTTACATTACTAATACATGAGAGCATATTTCATAAACACTTAAGGGACACTACTAAATGGAGCTCTTATAGCGAGTTATGTTCAGTGAACTTATTCTCTAATAAGTACCAGTATGCTATCCTCAAATATCCATATATTTCAACCTATGAGTTTGATTGCTTGCTTTGCAAGTAAGGAGACTTAGCATGTACCTGTCTTTGAGCACTGTTAATGTCCTATAATGATTGGGAACATTTCTAGGAATGAGGCTTTGGTGCATTGAATCTCATAATTGTAACTCTTTACAATTCCCCCTCAAGGCAATTATGTTCCCAAGGACTTTATCTGTATAAGTGCAATAATCACAGCTATTCAAATAACTTATGGATCAAAAAGTACCTTAATATTATTCTTTAAAAATAGGCAATAGTAATGTTGACATGAAATAACAAATAGTATTAATCATAGCCAAACCTTAGTTGACTTGTAGGGTTTATACTAACAATGACCGACCATAGATCATTGTTTAAAGAGCTTGATTAAAACAAAAGCTGTAACTTAGACTCTGAGTTAATAAGCATATGCAAGTTGAAGGAAAATGCACCATTGTAGTGGAGACAAGTAATGGTAAAGTAAAATTAATTTTAGATGTCTTTTTTGTTCCTAACTTGGCATATAGTTTATTGAGTGTGACACAATTAATGGTTGGTGGATATACAATTGTGTTTGAAAATGGGACTTGTGTGATTAGAGATAAATTTAGGCAACTTATGGTGAATTTATGTATGACAAATAAGTTGTTTCTACTCAAAATTACTAATATGGAAAAACAATCTTTTATCCTTGGAAAAAAGGATGAGTTAAAGCTACGGCACTTTCGATATGGACATCTCAATATCAAATGTTTAAAGCTATTGAGTAAGAAAGGCATGGTTCTTGGATTGCCACAAATTGAGTCTCTTGATCTATGTGAGGGGTCTATTTAAGAGAAACAAGCTAGAAAATTCTTTCCAAATGGAAAATCGTGAAAAACCTCTAAATGTCTTGAGTTGATACATGCTGATTTGTGTGAGCCTATAAGAACCACATCACTTAATGGGAGTAAGCATTTTTTTTCTCTTTATTGATGATTATAGTCGAATGAGTTGGATTTATTTTCTAATCAACAAGTTAAAGACTATTGAGAATTTCAGAAAATTTAAGGCTTTTGTGGAAAAACAAAGTGGCACTTTTATAAAGACTCTTCGGACGGATCGACGTGGTGAGTTTCTGTATAAAGAATTTAACCTTTTTGTGAAGAACGTCGCATTCACATGGAGTTGACTGCACCTTATACACTAGAGCAAACTAATGTAGTCGAATGGAAGAATCGCACTGTTGTGGAAATGGCTAGAAGCTTGTTGCAAGCTAAAGGACTTCTAAATCTTTTTTAGGCTGCAGTTGTCGCAACATCAGTTTATTTGCTAAATCTTTCTCCCAAAAAGGTTGTCTAACACCATATGAAACTTGGAGATGTACAAAATTGATAATAAGCCATTTAAGGATTTACGGTTGTGTTGCTAATGCTTTAATTAATTCTCAAGAATGTTTCAAACTTAAGGAGAAATTTGAAAATTGTATTTTTCTTGGATACTGTACTTAATCTAAAGCATATTGTTTATACAATCTTCTTAGTGGCAAGTTGATTTTCAGCAAAAATGTAGTGTGTGACGAAACTGTAGGTTGGAAGTGGAATGGCAACAATGAAGCTACATAGAGTCAAATCCCAAGGGACAGTGAGAGTCTAACAAATGAAAATGCAAATTCAACTCCAACAAGTTCACCGTTTTCTTCTACTACACCAATTTCCTTTCCTTTAGGTTCAAGATAGAGCAGTTCATCCTCTTTGGAAGAATCCTTTGATGAAATGCCTCTGGTACGATCTAAACGTATTGTCCGCAAGTGCACGGGTCGTACAAGTAATAATAGGATTTGAGTCTCGGAATATCATCCCACAGAGAAGTTGATCAGCCTAATTAACTACCGGTTAATCTTACCCTAAGTATATCCTAGCAAATTATGAATTCTTAATGATGGGTAATCTACTAGACTAAAATTAAAAGTACTGAAAACAATAACAATAAAGAAAATAAAACCGAGCAAAAATTTACTTCAAGTGCTCCAAGAAAATATCTACAAAAATAATTAAAACAGTTAAAAGTAATAACGCAATTAAAAATGCAAATATGAAAATAAAGAAACAAAATTAATTAAACTAAAATTAAACTATCCTAGAATAAAATATGCATGTTATTAAACTAATTAACAAAAATTGCAAATCAAACTAACCTAAAATCTAATGAAATAAAATCCTAGAAGAATTAAGAAAATAACTACAAGCCTAAATGTTTAATATATTAATTCTAAATTAATCCTAATTATATCTAATTACTAACTTAACAATAAAATCTAACTAATGCATGAGAAATAAATATTTTTGGATTTTTAAATTTTAAGTTGAAAACTAAATTAAAATTTCATGAAACAAATTAAATCTAAATTAATTTTAAATGCAACTCATAAAGTCTACACTAAAATTAAGTCATAAAACCTATGATATAAAATCAACAATTAACATAAATTAAACTAAAAATTAAATTAACAAACAAAACACTAGAACTAACCTACAATTTTCATTTAACAATTAACCTAACTTAACAACTAATAAAAAGAATGAAAACAATAATAAAAATGCATTAAACATTAAATAATAAAAATGAAATGTGGCCAAACATGGCCTTAAGCTATTTCCCATCCAGCTGAATGAACACGTGCATTGTACTGTGCACGTTCTTGCTCAGGTGCTACCTTGTACTGTCTGCTCCAAGTGCTGCTCCAGGCTGCTATCCTGGTACCGTCCTATTCTCTGGCCAGATCAAACCGTCAACTCCTGTGTCACGGGTAGCTCAGCATCGGTTAGCAGCATCAACAAGCACAATTCTGCAATGACATTCCTTATTCTCTTCTGCTCTGCACTTCTGCAATTGCTTCGGTTCACAACCAGCTTACAGGATCTGTCCCTTGCTCCTGCTGTCCAGCATCAACATCAACCAACCTGAAATAATGCAAAACAAAAAGAAAACACAAGCAGAGGTTAGCTTTTGTAATTTTAAAGCAGTAAATAAACAACAGAGAATGTGAATTGACTAGAACTGAGAATTAAAGAAAAGAAAGAGAATGAACAGTAGAAGAAGTTGTGAAACAGAGGAGAGCAGAGCATGGCGTAGTCTGCCATTGTCTCGGCCAAGCTCACAGCCCAGCCAGTTATGTTCTGCCTGGTTCGATTAGTCACCACGCTAGCTTCAGATTCTGCCACTTTGCTCTTCTGCTTCATTTTTGTTCACTGGAATGCTTCTCATGATCCCAGCAAACAAAGCATCCAGTGATTAGGCAGCAACATAGACAAACCAATGTCAAACCACGTCCTGATCCTCATGGCCTGCTCCCACCTCGTTTTCTACTCTAATAAACACACTCAAGACAGGATAATAAGATGATAAAACTGTAAAAAAAAATGATCATAACCGACTGTAAAATGAAGAACTAAGAAACGCATAAACTGATGATTGCAAGATATTCAGAATTAAAAAAAAATTGCACATGAAACAAATCTGGAACAAGGGTAACGGGTTGAGCTTTATGGCTGCTGTCACCAGCCCCTCACACCTGAATGGAAAGTAAGAATCATGGAAAGCAAACAACGGAAATGAACATGAAAAGAAAAAAAACTTTTCATTCAATAGTATTAAAGGTCCGAACTCTAGTAAAATAAAAGCTTGTGAAAACTCAAATCCATGGAGGCTACCAACGTGAACTACAAAAGACTAAAAAAGACATGAAATTTTTCTTAAAATAAAAGTAACAATTGCTAGAACAGTAGCTAAAACAAGAATGGTGGCTTAATAAAGAACAACTTCCGGGAAAGACTAACAACGAGAGATATAAACTTTTCAATAAAATTTAACCTAAAAACTACTCTACCTACACTACTAATAAATTATTCTACACTTCTCCTAACCTAGGCTACTTACCCTATTTTATTTTTTCAATTGCCATCATGTTCTATTTATACACACACTTAAGGGTACAATGGTAATTTTTTCATCCTAGATGAGTTGACATTGTTTGGCCACTTGTCTTCATTTGATTTGCTGCAGAGTAGATATTTTCATGTCACCTGTCTTTTGGTCCAGTTGGTTATGCGATGTGGCCCGACATGTGTCTTTCAAAAAGTTGGCATAGTATCCGTCGATCTTATCGTTTCAAAGCGAATAAAATACTGACACCTGACATCACGCTTGTCTAGACGACTGGTGACTCGGTCTGCAAATTGGAAGTGGTCCAGTCTCCTTTAGCCCGTTTTCAGCCCAATTTTGACTGAAACGACTGAGTTTCATCCAGATTTATTTTATCTGCACATTAAAGAATTTTAATTAAATAAAGGAGATAATTAATAAAATAATATGGGGATTAAATAAATAATTAGAAAATTAAACACAAATAATTCTATTAAAAATAGAATTATCACACCTCCAAACTTGAGCTTTTGCTTGTCCTCAAGCAAAATAAAATTCATGTAGGAATGACAAGTACTAGACATAATAATTTCTCTAATATTATCCTCAAAGAAAAAGTAGTGACTATGATTTCAAAGACTCACAATTACAAGTCTAACATTCAGAATCATTCAATTATAAGTCCTAACCCAAATTGGAATCCTCGTGTGTGTGTGAAAATGTCAAAGTCACTTCACAGTACATTATCCGGATCAGATTAAGCAAACATAGTGAATGCAAAGTCAATGACAAGTGATCATTCCCATAAGTTTGCTTTTCACTTCTCTCTCCACTAATGTAGTCACACTTAATCAAAGATCAATAGGACTTCATTAAGCTTGTAATGTAAGACTGGGGCTAAGGTATGATAAAGTCGATTTAGGTTTAATTACCCCTTAACATGCATTACTTCTGGGATCTTAATGTAAGAGCTCATATTTATTTCCCCCAAACTTATTTCTTTTACTAGACATTTTATTCTATTTTTCTTTTTTTTTTTGAACGAATTTTCACTATCTCCTAATACCCAAATGTACATAGCTCACAATATATCCCAATGACTTTTCATGCTTTCGGGGTAAGGGATAGGAAAAGAGTATTTAAGCAAAGAAAAATTATAAGCAGGTGTATTTACAGATAAAGACTTATTTGGCTTAGATGGGTGACTAGGGATAATATGTACATAGATGGCTAGAAAGGCTTAAACGATCCAAAGATGACCTAAATCATCTCCCTAATTAAGTGTGCTATAATATTTCGCATCGAGATTAGATCAAACAAATTCTAGAATATGATACACAAAATCAACTGAACAAATGCAATCCTATGTCCACATAAGCTTTCTTTAAATAAATATACAGATTCATGACATGACATGTGCATAAGATGAGGAAATCACAATTAGAATCAAGATAAATTCAAGAATTCAACTTCATGCTTTTCCTATAATCATGCTTCTCAGTCAATCAAAATCAGACTTAATCATGGGGTCATATCATCGGAATATGAGAAAACTACATGCTAAGTACTAAATCATCCCAAAATCAAACAATTTAAGCTCATATTTTCGAAAAAAATTTCAAGTTTTGCCCCAAAATTGCTTAAATGATATCCCCTCCCCCAAACTTAAAGCGCACAGTGTCCTTAGTGTGCAGATTGTCATACCCCGCTTTTGTGAACCCTTCTATCCATACATTCTCTACTACGGTTGGGCTGTGAGAAGATGCAATTACTAATAATTCATTCATTTACAGCGGAATATTTAAAGCTTTAATTCACACTCCCAGGTGTGTGTGTAGATACACAAAATTAATTGTATAAATACCATGTGCTTACATATCATCCCCATAATACTGTTTACAATTCCAAGATATAACTGTGCGATACAATATATTAGATACAAAATACTCGTGTATACGAATCTTATACCTTTGCGGATTGTGGGAGCTGTTTAACACAAAAGGTCTAGAGACCACCGCTCTCTTACTTCTCAGTACCTGGAGGGGGAAAATAGTGGGATGAGCAAACCACAGCTCAGTAAGGAAATGTATGCTAGCAGGTAGATATCGTACTACCTACATAGCCCATGCATGCATAAACCAAAACCATGTTTTCGTTATAAATGGAAATATCATACGAAAAATGCATTTAAACATATATTTCTCAATAGCATTTTCGTGTAAAATGAGTATCAAGCTTCCATTTAAAACATGCTCATAAATAGTGCCCTCACGGCACGAATGTGAAATGAGAGGTTTATCAAAAACACGAAATCTCTTTCACTTCTCAAATCATTCTTTCCGCAATTCTCTTTCTTTTCTGAGATTATCTCTGTTTCTCAAATCCCTGAGACAGGCATGAAATTTTTGGCAATCAAATATCCACGACATATGGCCATAGTCAGTGATCCCAGGCCTCACTGATCAGGTGTGCATAGGGTATCACTTCGCCTGAAGGGGGATGGGTCAGTCCTACCCTCCGGCTCATCTCAATCCACCTCATCTCCTCGTATACTCACGGTGAAGATACGTCGTGTGTCATCTACGCGATACTCGTACTCACGTGCACCCAGCACGGTACATAGTATACCAATGGGTGATTACACTATTCCACGTACGACCGTGGACCCAAGTCCATACTCCAACTCCGATGGACTTTTTATCCTAAACCATGTCTCATATACCAGGCGAGCAAGCAGCGTGACACACAGTCAACGCAAAGCTCCAGCGCGGTACGATCTATCGTTAAGGCCCAGCCCGTTCAAATGGCCGTCGGCTGGTATCCTCTTGGGTCCCAGACCCCCAGGTTTACCTTAACTCAATAAAACAGGTGCGAGCAAAGTTTTCGCACTTTCTCAAAACCCTCGTGCGAGTTAAAACTCCAACACGGTACATCAAGGCATTAAAACGGGTGTAAGCTAGCGCTTCAACACCAAATCACATCTCAAAACTGATAGATGGCTATTTTCTCTTTTTAAAATTCAAAACATGTTTATTCATACAGCATGCCTCTTCATGCTAAAACATGTAAAATTAGTCAACCTATCATCAACGTTTCTCAATCCTCAAGATTAATGTATAATAGAGAAAAACATTGAAAACATGCATATCATGCTATTTCCTTATCCTGTCCCATTTCTCAATACATATATACATCCTAGTACTTTTCATGCTTCCATATCATTTCATAGAATTATAATATCGTACTAGTTCTAGCAATATATCTACGAAATTGCCGTAAAATACGTACGAACATCTTTATAGCTAACACACAGTCCCTTACCTCATTTTACTTGTGTGCAACTATCCGCCTTTATGCTTCTTGCGTTCTCATCTCGACTTGCTCCGGCGTATCATCCGAAATTGAAATTCATCGATCAAACACTCGAGTTAACGTTTCTAACTCTTGCTCAACTAATCATTTATCCAATGCCTTAAATACATATTTTACCATTTGTGGTAAATCTCACAATTTTATCCCAATATCAACATGTCCAAACCATTCCCACAACATAACCATCCACTCAAGATATCTCATTCATCGTTAACACCTCTACATTCCACTTTCTCACACTTGATTATTTCTAAGTTATATTCATTTCATACCATTCTAGGTAGTTCTATCCACAATATGCACACCCCAAATATCTTTATAATCATTAACTAAACCAATGTACTTGGATTTGTGCATTAGAACTTACCTCATTGGATTTCCTCTTGCTCCAATTAGGATTGCCCTTTATTTCTTCAATCCATCAAATGGGGAAATGCCTCTAGACTATGTTGTTCTTCTTTTTGTTGTGAACAACTTTGTCTCTAATAGACTCTCCTTAAATCTCACTGAAAATGGCTGGATTTAGGAGTGAGAAAGCTAGTTTTCTTTGAGTTGAAGTGAGAGGAAATGGTTTATCCCGAAATTCTGCAGATCCAACTGCTCCTATTTATAGTTTTGACTTGATGAGATCGATCTCCCTTGGGTGGAGATCGATCTGGTCCACTAAAATTCCTCTTTTCTAAGACATTTAAAAGGCAGGAGATCGATCTGTCGAGGCTAGAGATCGATCTGCTGTCGAACAGAAGTTTAAGGAGATCGATCTGGTCTTAGGGGAGATCGATCTGCTTCCAACCCGAGAGCTAAAGAGATCGATCTGCTTCCTTTGGAGATCGATCTGTTCCCTTCCATTACTCACATAAGAGCATTCTGGCTCTCCCAGATCGATCTCTCATCCTATGAGATCGATATGGCCTTCACAAATTCCAGATTTCCTGCAGTTTTTCTGCAACAACTCCCTTCAAGACTTCCTCAATTTACCTTCATAGTCCTTTCCTCATTCATCGCTCCTTGAGACTTAAAAATGTCATCCCATCCCACTTAATGTATTTTAAAACTTGTGGGAAATCTTTGTATAACCAAATATACACGATATTACTCGAATGGAAATATACACTTATGTAAATCTTTCCTTCCATTTTACTATACTACTCATATTCCATTTCGATCACATTCTTCTCGTGTTCAAGTTTATTTCCTCCTACTCATGCGTAATGCAACTTGTACGTATAATCACAATTCTTATTACAAGTGCGTACATAATCTTATGAACTTACATTGCATATACTTCTCATTACAATGTATCATCATACTTATGATTTTATTTACATTCCCATGTTCCTATATACCTAGCTATACATATACGGGGTCTCACATTCTCCCCCACTTAGAGAATTTGGTCCTCCAAATTAGAACCAATTTAATCCGTGAATAACTCGGGATACTTTTCCCGCATCAAACTTTCCAGTTCCCATGTGGCCTCTTCCTCAGTGTGATGTTGCCACAAAACCTTAACCAATGTAATAGTCTTGTTCCACAACACCTTCTCTTTCCTGTCCAACACCCTGATCGGTCTCTCGACATACGACATATCTTTCTTGAGCTCCAACGGCTCATAACTAATTACATGTGTCGGATCCGGGTAGTACTTCCGAAGCATAGAAACATGGAAGACATTGTGGACTTCTGCTAGCTCAGGTGGTAAGGCTAGCCTATATGCTTCTTCTCCCACTCTATCCAAAATCTCGAAGGGACCAATGTAACGAGGACTTAATTTTCCTTTCTTCCCAAACCTCATTATTCCCTTAGAAGGAGATACTTTCAAAAATACAGACTCGCCAACATCAAACTCAAGTGGTCTCCATCTCCTGTCAGCATAGCTCTTTTGTCGACTTTGAGCTGTTCGCAGCCTCTCGCATATTATCTGAACATCCTCGGAGGCTTGCTTAACCAAATCGGGAGCAAGCAATTGTCTGTCACCAACTTCTTCCCAACCAATGGGCGATCGGCATCTACGACCTTATAGTGCCTCATAAAGGGCCATACCAATACTTGAGTGATGACTGTTATTGTAGGCGAACTCAATCAATGGCAAGTGATCGTCCCATGAGCCTCTAAAATCTAGCATACACGCTCTCAACATATCCTCCAGGGTCTGTATAGTCCTCTCTGACTGACCATCTGTCTGAGGATGAAAAGCGGTGCTAAAACTCAATTGGGTCCCCATCGCTTCCTGGAAATGTCCCCAAAAGTGGGAAGTGAAGCGGGCATCCCGATCAGAAACAACACTCACTGGGACTCCATGCAATCTCACTATTTCTCGCACATACAGGTTCGTCAGTGCACTCAATGTATCTGTAGATCTCATGGCTAAGAAATGTGCCGATTTTGTTAACCGATCTACTATCACCCATATCGCATCATGGTTCTTATGGGTTCTCGGTAACTCCATCACAAAATCCATGGTGACATGCTCCCACTTTCATGTTGGTATCGATAGAGGTTGTAATAATCCTCCTGGTTTTTGATGTTCGACTTTTACTTGCTGACAAATGAGACATCTAGCGACATACTCAGCTATGTCTCTCTTCATTCCAGACCACCAATATGCTTTTCGAAGATTTTGATACATCTTACTACTCCCCGGGTGTATCGTGTATCTCGACGAGTGTGCCTCTGATAAGATCAGCTTTCTCAGCTCTAAATCCTTAGGAACACATATTCTATCTCTAAACCTTAGCATTCCATCTGGACTCAATATAAAATCAGCACCCTTCCCTTTTCGGATTTGGCTAATCATGACAATACACCATTGATCAATTTGCTGAACTTGTCGAATTCTCTCAATCAACTCCGGTTCTAATCTCAAGCTAGCAATAATCCCATAGCTGTCGATCTCAGGTAGGGTCATATCCAGACTAAGGTTTGTGAATTGTTCCAGCAACTCGTGCTCTCTAACCATCATATGAGATACCAACCCGAGACTCTTCCGACTCAATGCATCGGCAACCACATTTGCCTTCCCCGGGTGGTATAAGATCTCACAATCATAGTCCTTGAGGAGTTCCAACCACCTCCTCTGTCTCATGTTTAACTCCTTTTGTGAGAATAGATATTTCAGACTCTTATGATCCGTAAAGATCTGAAATCTCTCACCATATAAGTAGTGGCGCCATATCTTCAACGCAAACACTACGGCCGCTAACTCCAAATCGTGAGTGGGGTAGTTCTCATGATCTTTCAGCTGTCTAGATACATAAGCTACTACCCTTCCATCTTGCATCAAAACACAGCCTAGTCCTTGATGCGAAGCATCTGTATACACCGAGTAATTCCCTGAACTGTTAGGGATGACAAGAACTGGCACGGTAGTTAATCTGCGGTTAAGTTCCTGAAAACTCCTCTCACAAGCTTCATCCCATGAAAACTCCACTCTTCCTCGTAAGACGTGTCAATGGAGCAGCTAATCTAGAGAAACCTTCTACAAATCTCCTGTAGTAACCAGCCAAACCCAGAAAACTTTTGATCTCTGTGACTGTCCTAGGTTGTTCCCACTGAACAACTGCCTCAATCTTGGATGGATCTACTGACACCCCATCCTTCGATATAACATGGCCTAGAAAAGAAACCTGTTCTAGCCAAAAGTTACATTTGTTAAGCTTGGCATATAACCTTTTCTCTCGGAGGGTCTGCAAAATAATCCTTAAGTACTGCTCATGCTCTTCTCTGGACCTTGAATACACCAATATATCATCAATGAAAATAATTACGAATTGGTCCAGGTATGGCTTGAATACTTCGTTCATTAGAGCCATAAAAGCTGCCGGCGCATTGGTCAACCCAAAAGGCATCACTAAGAATTCGTAATAGCCATAGCGGGTACGAAATGCTGTCTTGGGCACATCCTCCTTCCGAATCTTCAATTGATGATACCCAGACCTCAGATCTATCTTGGAGAAGATCTGTGCTCCCCGAAGCTGATCCAATAAATCGTCAATGCATGACAAGGGGTACTTATTCTTGATGGTAGCCTTGTTTAACATCCGATAGTCAATGCACAACCTAAGGCTCCCATCTCTCTTCTTTACAAACAATACCGGGGCTCCCCATGGTGAGACGCTCGGTCTTATGAACCCCTTCTCTAACAACTCTTGCAGCTGTTTCCTTAATTCCTCTAACTCAACTGGAGCCATCCTATATGGTGACTTCGATATTGGTTCGGTTCCAGGCGTCAAGTCTATACCGAATTCCGTTTCTCTATCAGGTGGCAATCCTGGTAGATCGTCTGGAAAGACATCAGGGAATTCTCTGACCACTGAGATGTCCTCCATATCCGGATGTACTTTGTTCAAATCCACCACATAAGCAACAAAACCTTTAAAACAACACTCAAGTCATTTATACCAAAGTACTTTACTTAACACAAAATTTAAGATTTCATTTCTTCTCTTAAAATCTTACAACACATTCTTCAGGTAGAGAAAACTTAATGGTCTTAGAACGACAGTCTATGACAGCATGATTGGCGGCTAACCAATCAATTCTCAAAATTACATCAATGTCATACATATTCAACAAAATCAAGTTGGCTGTCATGCACTTATCTCCCACCCTCACTTTACAATCTTTATACACTTGCTCAACTAATTGGCTCACTCTCATGGGAGTACTTATTAGTAAAGTCCTACTCAAGTATGTGGGCTCTACAAAACCTTTTAACTTAGATGCACATGCAGGTGATATGAAGAAATGCGTAGCACCAGAATCAAACAAAGCAATAACCTCCAAATTGAAAATCAAGATTGTACCTTTTATCACTTCAAAAGAGGTATCAGCCGATGCCTGGTCTATCGCATACACCCTGCCTTGACCCACAACTTGTTTTCCTTTTTCTTCAACCGAGGCTTTCTTTCTTGCAGGAGGTGCAACTGTAGGAACCCTCTCTGGCTCTTTACCCCTCTGTGGAACTGCCTCAACTATCTCCGGGCACTCTCTGGCATAATGTCCAAATTTACCACATCTGAAGCATCGGGTACCCTGAAGATGACATGGCCTACCACCATGGTATCGACCGCATAACCTACACTGATCTATAGTCGGTCGGGGTCTACCAATCACTATACCCCTGGCTGGTGTCTGGGTCGGAGGCATAAAAGGTCTAACAACCTTTTTCTAGAACTCATCTACCTCTCTCCGACGTTTACTCATGAATTTTTGACCAAATTTGGCACTCTTGCCATCTCCCAGCTTCCTCGGTCCCTTGTCCTTACCCCAACTAAACTCAAAAATCTGCAAGTCATAATCTTGCTCACATAACTGGACCCGTCGCACAGCCTCTCTATATGTAGCGACATCAAATGGGGCTAACTTCGCTCGGATCGAAGGCCTCAGTCCATCTACAAATCTACGGACTCTAATAGCCTCGCTCCTGATCGAGTCCGGATCATATCTACCCAGTGAAGTGAATCGTGACTCGTACTCATCAACTGTTCGATTCCCTTGAGTCAGATTCAGAAATTTCATCTGTAGTCTCTGTCGAGCAGTATCTGGGATGTATTGCTCTCTGAAAACGTCCAAGAACATATCCCAAGTGATAACCATTCCTTGAGCTCTTAACATCGGCCTAGTGAACTTCCACCAGTGCTCTGCTGCGCCTCTCAATACAAAGGCCGCAAGCGCTACCTCTCCATAGCTGAACATCTACAGAAGTCGAATAACTTCTCCATTTGACTGATCCAGTCCTCAGTCACTGTCGAATCCTTTACCCCGCTAAACGAAGGAGGCTTAAAGTCCATAAAATGCCTCAATCTTTCCATATCACAATCATATCCATACCCCAAATCATCATCATGCTGATGTGGGGCTACCGGAGGAGGTACCAGTCGAATATAAGGTTCCCGTGGCCTAGCCGGTTCAGCTTACGCAGGTGCAACATTCTCAGGTTCAGGTGCAGCTGCTGGGGGATTCGGTGCAGCCTGTCCCGCTGTACCAGGTGTACCCTCAAACCTAGCCATGATCTGACCCATCATGGTCATCATCGTGCGCATGTCTTCCTCCAATCGAGTTATTCGAGGATCAGAAGCCTCTATCTGTTCCTGGGGCTCATGACTAGAGGATGATCTACTGTGCCTCTCAGTCCTGTCATTTTGCCCTCGAGCTCTCGAGCTCTCTCCCCTCTTGCGGTGTCTCTCAGGCATAACTCACTAGCCTGATAACTTTTCTGCGTTATAATAAACATTTAATTCACTACCAGCTCTGTACACACATTTGTATCTAAATATCGAACAGTAACTTGGGGATGTATGTTTTCTTAGTCCTAAACATCAACTCACATCAGACCAACCAGGCTCTGATACCAAACCTGTCATACCCCGCTTTTGTGAACCCTTCTATCCATACATTCTCTACTACGATTGGGCTGTGAGAAGATGCAATTACTAATAATTCATTCATTTACAGCGGAATATTTAAAGCTTTAATTCACACTCCCAGGTTTGTGTGTAGATACACAAAATTAATTGTATAAATACCATGTGCTTACATATCATCCCCATAATACTGTTTACAATTCCAAGATATAACTGTGCGATACAATATATTAGATACAAAATACTCGTGTATACGAATCTTATACCTTTGCGGATTGTGGGAGCTGTTTAACACAAAAGGTCTAGAGACCACTGCTCTCTTACTTCTCAGTACCTGGAGGGGGAAAATAGTGGGATGAGCAAACCACAGCTCAGTAAGGAAATGTATGCTAGCAGGTAGATATCGTACTACCTACATAGCCCATGCATGCATAAACCAAAACCATGTTTTCGTTATAAATGGAATTCGAAGTTTTTTGGGCCATGCGAGATTTTATAGAACGTTCATTAAGGATTTTTCTCAGATATCTAAGCCTTTATGTAATCTCCTTGATAAAGACACTGTGTTTTGCTTTGATGAGAGATGCTTATAAGCATTTAAGACTTTGAAGGAAAAATTAGTTACAGCCCCTATAATCATAGCTCCATATTGGAGTTTACCTTTTGAGCATATGTGTGATGCAAGTGATTACGCTGTCGGGGCTGTACTAGGACAAAGAAAATGAAGAGTCTTTTATGCTATCTACTAAGCAAGCAAAACTCTGAATAAAGCCCAGATGAACTATGCTACTACCGAGAAGGAGCTGTTAGCTGTAGTATTTGCTTTTGATAAGTTTCGCTCCTATCTCATTGGTACTAAGGTAGTAGTATATACTGATCATGCTGCCATTAAATACTTAGTCTCTAAGAAGGATGCGAAGCCGATGCTGATTAGATGGATTCTCCTACTACAGGAGTTTGACTTGGAGATTAGGGATAAGAAAGGTACGGAGAATCAGGTTGCTGACCATCTATCTAGATTAGAAAGTGGACTTAAAGAAGATGGTATAACTATTAATGAGTCCTTTCTCGATGAGCAGTTATTTACTTTTGGGCACTCCAGATTGCCCTGGTACACTGATTTTGTGAATTATCTAGTGAGCAATGTGATGCCACCTGATTTAACTGCCCAGCAAAAGAAAAAGTTTTTGAGTGATGTCAAGTATTATGTTTGGGATGAACCCTTCCTGTACAAGCAATGTAAAGATCAGATTTGGAGGTGTGTTTCCATGGAAGAAGTAGAGGATATACTTAGACATTGTCATTCTTCTGATTATGGAGGGCACTTTGGAGGAGAAAAGATAGCGGTCAAGGTTTTGCAATCTGGATATTATTAGCCCACGTTATTTAAGGATGCCCACTACTTTGTGCTGAAATGTGATAGATGTCAGAGAGTAGGTAATATTTTCAAAAGAAATGAGATGTCTCTGACTAATATTTTAGAAGTAGAACTTTTTGATGTCTGGGGTATTGATTTCATGGGACCATTTGTTCCATCATATAGTAATCTCTATATTCTAGTGGCTGTGGACTATGTGTCAAAATGGGTTGAAGCGATGACTTTACCGACTAATGATGCCAAGGTGGTGGTAAGGTTTTTTAAGAAGAATATTTTCACACGATTTAGCACAGCTAGGGCTATCATTAGTGATTGATCGAAGTTTTGATGGGCTGTTAAAGAAATATGGGGTCAAACATAAGGTAGCCATTGCTTATCACCCATAGACGAGTGGCCAAGTAGAGTTGTCCAATAGGGAAATTAAGGGGATATTGGAGAAGACAATAAACCCAAGTAGGAAGGACTGGTCCATTAGGTTAGATGATGCACTTTGGGCCTATAGGACAACCTTCAAAACACCTTTAGGAATGTCCCTTTATCAGCTTGTTTATGGTAAAGTCTGTCATCTACCAGTAGAGCTTGAGCACAAGGCCTACTGGGCCCTTAAGAACCTGAATTTCAACTTAGATGCAGCAGGGGAGAAGAGGCTGCTACAGCTCAATCAGTTAGATGAGTTCAGGTTGCAGGCATATAAGAATGCCAAGCTCTACAAGGAAAAAACTAAGCTATGGCATGATAAGAAAATTAAGGAGACACACATCGAGCCAGGCCAGCAAGTTCTGTTGTTTAATTCACGCTTGAAGTTGTTTCCAGGAAAGCTTAAGTCTAGGTGGTCAGGTCCCTTTACCATTACACAAGTATTCCCTCAAGGAGCCATTGAAATTATGGTGAGACCTTGAAGCAACCCTTTAAGGTTAATAGGGGCAGACTGAAACATTATTTTGGGGGAGGGTTTGATCGTCAGCATTTTGTGACCATTTTAGCTGACCTTCCTACTTTTGATCCTGCTATTTAACTTCATTTTTCTTTTTCACTTTTTGTACAGTTCTTTTCTTTTCTGCTGTTTCTTTCTTTGTTCATTTTGCAGATTTCTTTTCTAGAATTACCTTTTCAATCAAGTTTCGATTGTTCATCATCATCAGAAAGGGGAGTACTCTGTTTTTGAGCTTAAATGTTTATATTATCTGCTCACTGAGGATACTGTGCGCTTTAAGTTTGGGGGAGGGGATATCACTTAAGCAATTTTTGGGCAAAAATTGAAATTTTTTTCGAAAATATGAGTTTAAATTTTTTGATTTTGGGATGATTTAGTACTTAGCATATAGTTTTTTTATATTCCGATGATATGACCCCATGATTAAGTTTGATTTTGATTGACTGAGAAGCATGATTATAAGAAAAGCATGAAGTTGAATTCTTGAATTTGTCTTAATTCTGATTGTGATTTCCTCATCTTACGCACATGTCATGTCATGAATCTGTATATTTATTTAGAGAAAGTTTATGTGGACCTAGGATTGCATTTGTTCAATTGATTCTGTGTATCATAATATAGAATTTGTTTGATCTAATCTCGAGGCGAAATATTAGAGCACACTTAATTAGGGAGATGATTTAGGCCATCTTTGGATCGTTTGAACCTTTCTAGCCATCCATGTACATATTATCCCTAGTCACCCATCTGAGCCAAATAAGCATTTCTCTGTAAATACACCTGCTTATAATTTTCCTTTGCTTAAATTCTTTTTTCCTATCCCTTACCCCGAAAACATGAAAAGTCATTGGGATATATTGTGAGCTATGTACATATGGGTATTAGGAGATAGTGAAAGTTCGTTCAAAAAAAATAGAATAAAATGTCTAGCAAAAGAAATAAGTTTGTGGGAGATAATTTGAGCTCTCACATTAAGATCCTAGAAGTAATGCATGTTAAGGGGTAATTAAACCTAAATCGACTTTATCATACCTTAGCCCCAGCCTTACATTACAAGCTTAATGAAATCCTATTGATCTTTGATTAAGTGTGGCTACATTAGTGGAGAGAGAAGTGAAAAGCAAACTTATGAAAATGATCGCATGTCATTGACTTTGCATTCACTGTGTTTGCATAATCTGATCCGAGTAATATACTGTAAAGTGACTTTGACATTCTCACACACACACGAGGAGTCCAATTTGGGTTAGGACTTATGATTGAATGATTCTGAATGTTAGACTTGTAATTGTGAGTCTTTGAAATCATAGCCTGTACTTTTTATTTGAGGATAATATTGGGAAAATTATTATGTTGGTACTTGTCATTCTTACATCTGTTTTGTTTTGCTTGAGGATAAGCAAAAGCTCAAGTTTGGGGGTGTGACAATTCTATTTTTAATAGAATTATTTGTGCTTAATTTCTTAATTAATTATTTAAATCCTCATATTATTTTATTAATTATCCCCTTATTTAATTAAAATTCTCTTGTATGCAGATAAATTAAATCCGGATGAAACTCAGTTGTTTCAGTCGAAATTGGGCTGAAAACGGGTTAAAGGAGACTGGACCACTTCTAATTTGCAGATCGAGTCATCAGTCGTCTGGACACGCGTGATATCAGGTGTCTGTATTTTATTTGCTCCGCAACGATAAGATCAAAGGACACCGTGCCAACCTTTTGGAAGGTACATGTCGGGCCACATCGCACAACCAACTGGACAAATCGACAAATGATGTGGAAATATCTACTCTGCAGCAAATAAAATGAAGACAAGTGACCAAACAATGCCAACTCATCTAAGATAAAAAATTACCATTGTACCCCTAAATGTGTATATAAATAAAAAATGATGGCACTTGAAATAGGTGTGTAAGTTAGGGTAGAATAGTTTTTAGGATAACTTTAAGATTTATTTCCTTTGTTTTTAAGCTTTTCCGAAATAGTATTTTTTAGCCAAAAATTTTACTGTTCATTCCATCTTCATGTTTATGAAAAGCTAGTTCATTTCCAGTATTTAGTATTTTCATTACTAATTAATAGCAATCAACTTTTCTTTTCTTTTATTTCTCAGTCTGTTCACGTTTATTTACTTAAGGAAGAGTTTTTATTTTTGCTCTTGGTTTTGCTCACTTAGTTGATTTATTTCTTTGTCTTCACTGGTTATTCAGTTGCTTAATCTTATGCCTTTCGGTTTTGATGCTTTGATGTGGGTTGATGCTTAGCATTTGTCCACATTAATGGTAATGTGGAATCACGGCATTAGAGGCTACATGTGAAGCAACTCGAGGATGTTAGCTTTTCTGTTTGTTATGTGTTTTACGTTATTGATATTTTGGTTTTAATTTGTAGTTGCTGATTCTAGTTATTTCTTTCCAATTCTATGCTTATATTTTGGAGTTCATGGTTATTTCGTTATGTCATTTTTCTTTGGGTGCACTATATGATTCATCTCTTTATTGTATTTCAATGTTAGATTTCATATTAATTGTTTCTGCATTTTCTTATGTTTGTGATCCATTTTTACTGCATGTTATCTCAGCATTTTTTGTTACTATCACTTGACTCACTAGCCGGTTTAGGTTTGGTAGAAGCATTGCCGTGTGGTGAGGAGCAGAAGATTGTGTCCGTAGGTGCAATAGAGAGCATCCATAATCATCCTCTGTTATGCTCTGTTTTGAGAATTTGATATTGTTCATTCTCTTTTCATGACTGCATTTTGCATTAATCTAAGTATGATAGCTGCAGGTTTGACAGGATGTGTACTGACCGAACTGTTGTGAATATTGATGTGTGGGCGGTAGCTGAAGTTGTTAAGGATTTATAGCTTTGTGTCTAAGCTTTGTTCCAGCCTTGTTTCAATTTCTGTTTTGTTGTATTATTATATTTTCTGTTTTGTTGCCTTATTCCTAGTTACTTATTCAGGTTCGATTTCATGCTTCATTTTATAGTTGCATTAAATGGGTTTAGCTTTTCCAATTTTTGCATTGTTGATTGTTAGTTACTGATTATATTCTTGGTTGCAATCTGTCGGGTGGCATTTACAAGAGAGGAGGCAGCATTAGTGCATGATGTTGCCCGGGTTTGCAAGTGATTGCAAGGTAGAAATGCAGAAAGGACATACTGCAGATGAGGAGCAAGATGAGTTGATCAGCTGCTGGACGAGAGGATTGTACTGAAGCAGAAGTTGGCATCACAGGCTATGTTAATGCTTGCTGGTGTAGTGGACGCACAACAGAGTAAGCATGGCAGACGTAGGATAGCAGGTAGAGACGTGCATTGTGTTGCGGTAAGCTAGGCAGGCCAAGGAATGTTGCTGGCAGCATGTACAGCACCTGGTTCAGCATCTGAATGCAGCAGAACCAGTACATGACAACGTCGGCACGAGCAGCACATGGACGATGCCTGGAGTAACACATATACAGCAGCCTGAAGCAACTAAAGAAGAACCGTGCACAGTACATGCACGGACCGAGGCTAGCTGGGATTATTTGATTAAGGCCATGTTTGACAAATTTGGACTTTAGTTATTTAACTCATTTTCGTGCAATTTAGATAGATTAATTTCAATTTCATTGGTTAGCTTAGTTAGATTTTTTAAAAAAAATTAATTTGCATGTTGGTCATAGTTTTATTTAGATTTTATTTTTAAAGTAGTAATTAGTGATAATTAGGATTAATTTAGAATTAATACTTTAGACATCTAGACTTGTAGTTATTTTCTTAATTTTTCTAGGATTTTATTTCATTAAATTTTAAGTTAGTTTAATTTTCATTTTTATTAAGTAGTTTAATTACACGCACATTTTATTTTAGATTTATTTAATTTTAGTTTAATTAATTTTGTTTCTTTATTTTCATATTTGCATTTTTAATTGCGTTAATTACTTTTAACTGTTTTAATTATCTTTTGTAGGTATTTTCTTTAATTGCTCGGAGTTCTGTAAGTAAATTTTAGCTCAGTGTTATTTTCTTTAGTTTATAGCTTTTATTATTTTCAGTACTTTTAATTTCAGACTTAGTAGATCACTCATCTTCACTTCATAATTTGCTAGAATATACTTAAGGTAAGATTAACCGGTAGTTAATTAGGCTGATCAACTTCTCTGTGGGACGATAATTCGAGACTCAAATCTCATTATTACTTGTACGACTCGTGCACTTGTGGATAGAACGTCTAGTCCCTGGCAATGACACCAAAAACTTGGTACGATCTAAACGTATTGTCCGCAAGTGCACGGGTCGTACAAGTAATAATGAGATTTGAGTCCTGGAATATCGTCTCACAGAGAAGTTGATTAGCCTAATTAACTACCGGTTAATCTTATCCTAAGTATATCCTAACAAATTATGAATTCTTAATGATGGGTAATCTACTATGCTAAAATTAAAAGTACTGAAAACAATAACAATAAAGAAAATAAAACCGAGCAAAAATTTACTTACAATGCTCCAAGCAAATACCTACAAAAATAATTAAAACAGTTAAAAGTAATTAACGCAATTAAAAATACAAATATGAAAATAAGAAACAAAATTAATTAAACTAAAATTAAACTATCCTAGAATAAAATATACATGTAATTAAACTAATTAACAAAAATTACAAATTAAACTAACCTAAAATCTAATTAAATAAAATCCTAGAAGAATTAAGAAAATAACTACAAGTCTAAATGTCTAAAATATTAATTCTAAATTAATCATAATTATATCTAATTACTAACTTAACAATAAAATCTAACTAATGCATGAAAAATAAATATTTTTGGATTTTTAAATTTTAAGTTGAAAATTAAATTAAAATTTATGAAACAAATTAAATCTAAATTAATTCTAAATGCAACTCATAAAGTCTACACTAAAATTAAGTCCTAGAACCTATGATATAAAATCAACAATTAACATAAATTAAACTAAAAATTAAATTAACAAACAAAACACTAGAACTAACCTACAATTTTTATTTAACAATTAACCTAACTTAACAACTAATAAAAGGAATGAAAACAATAATAAAAATGCATTAAACATTAAATAGTAAAAATGAAATGTGGCCAAACATGGCCTTAAGCTATTTCCCATCCAGCTGAATGAACCCGTGCACTGTACTGTGCACGTTCTTGCTCAGGTGCTGCCTTGTACTGTCTGCTCCAAGTGCTGCTCCAAGCTGCTGTCCTGGTACTGTCCTATTCTCTGGCCAGATCAAGTCGTCAGCTCCTGTGTCACGGGCAGCTCAACATCGGTTAGCAGCATCAGCAAGCACAATTCTGCAATGACATTCCTTGTTCTCTTATGCTCTGCACTTCTGTAATTGCTTCGGTTCACAACCAGCTTGTAGGATCTGTCCCTTGCTCCTGCTGTCCAGCATCAACATCAACCAACTTGAAATATTGCAAAACAAAAAGAAAACACAAGCAGAGGTTAGCTTTTGTAATTTTAAAGCAGTAAATAAACAACAGAGAATGTAAATTGACTAGAACCGAGAATCAAAGAAAAGAAAGAGAATGAACAGTAGAATAAGTTGTGAAACAGAGGAGAGCAGAGCATGGCGTAGTCTGCCATTGTCTCAGCCAAGCTCACAGCCTAGCCAGTTATGTTCTGCCTGGTTCAGTTAGTCACCACGGTAGCTTCAGATTCTGCCACTTTGCTATTCTATTTCATTTCTGTTCACTGGAATGCTTCTCATGATCCCAGCAAACAAAGCATCCAGTGATTAGGCACCAACACAGACAAACCAATGTCAAACCACGTCCTGGTCCTCATGGCCTGCTCCCACCTCGTTTTCTACTGTAATAAACACACTCAAGACAGGATAATAAGACGATAAAACTGTAAAAAAAAAATGATCACAACCGACTGTAAAATGAAGAACTAAGAAACGCATAAACTGATGATTGCAAGATATTCAGAATAAAAAAAATTGCACAGGAAACAAATCTGGAACAAGGGTAACGGGTTGAGCTTTATGGCTGTTGTCACCAGCCCCTCACACCCGAATGGAAAGTAAGAATCATGGAAAGCAAACAACGGAAATGAACAGGAAAAGAAAAAGAAAAAAAAAACTTTTCATTCAATAGTATTAAAGGTCCGAACTCTAGTAAAATAAAAGCTTGTGAAAACCCAAATCCATGGAGGCTACCAACGTGAACTACAAAAGACTAGAAAAGACATGAAATTTTTCTTAAAATAAAAGTAACAATTGCTAAGAACAGTAGCTAAAACAAGAATGGTGACTTAACAAAGAACAACTTCCGGGAAAGACTAACAAAGGGAGATATAAACTTTTCAATAAAATGTAACCTAAAAACTACTCTACCTACACTACTCCTAAATTACTCTACATTACTCCTAACCTAGGCTACTTACCCTACTTTATTTTTTCAATTGCCATCATGTTCTATTTATACACACACTTAGGGGTACAATGGTAATTTTTTCATCCTAGATGAGTTGGCATTGTTTGGTCACTTGTCTTCATTTGATTTGCTGCAGAGTAGATATTTCCACATTACTCGTCTTTTTGTCTAGTTGGTTGTGCGATGTGGCCCGACATGTGTCTTCCAGAAGGTTAGCACAGTGTTCATCGATCTTATCGTTTCGGAGCGAATAAAATACGGACACCTGACATCACGCGTGTCCAAACGACTGGTGACTTGGTCTGCAAATTGGAAGTGGTCTAGTCTCCTTTAGCCTGTTTTCAACCCAATTTTGACTGAAACGACTGAGTTTCATCCGAATTTATTTTATCTGCACATTAAAGAATTTTAATTAAATAAATGAGATAATTAATAAAATAATATGGGGATTAAATAAATAATTAAGAAATTAAGCACAAATAATTCTATTAAAAATAGAATTATCAGCCTCATAAAAATTTCATATCCTTGAAGGAAATCTATGAATTTTGTAAATTTGCTTTATTTGTTTCAAATCCTACAACCATTGATAAAGCAATAACCAAAGAAGGGTGGCAAAATGCAATTCAAGAAGAGTTTATGGTAATTTAGAAAAATGAAACATGAGATATGGTAGATCTACTTGAAAGAAAGAATGCAATTACTCTCAAATGGGAGTTTGAAACAGAATGTCATGCTGATGAAACCATATCAAAGCATAAGACTCAGCTTTTGGCTAAAGAGTACTCACAGCAATAAGGTATTGATTTCGAAGAAACCTTTTCTTTAGTTGTTGAATTTAAAACTATGAAAATTGTTTTAGCTTTAGTTGCATAACTACATTAACCTGTTTATCAATTTGATGTCAAGTCTGCATTTTTAAATGAAGATTTAGAATAAGAAGTTTATGTCACTCAATTTGAAGGGCTCATGGTCAAAAAAAGGAGACAAGAGGGCATAAGTTGAGAAAGGCATTTTATGGGCCAAAATAAGCTCCAAAGGCATGGTATAACAAGATTGATGGATACTTTAGTTAAAATAGTTTCACAAGAAGTGAAAATGAGCCCACCTTTTAAGTGAAAAAGCAAGGTAAAGATGATTTTATTTTTTTCTATCTTTATGTTGATGATATTATGTATATGGGGTCTTCTGGTTCTCTTGTATGATATGATGAAGAAATTTGAGATGTCCGACATGGGTTTATTAAATTATTTTCTTGGACTTAAGGTGAAGCAAGGAGTTGATGGGAATTTCATCTCACAAAGGAAATATGGGACAGATCTTCTCAAAAAGGTTAATTTGCTCAATTGTAAACCAGCAACTACACCTATGGATGTGAATGAGAAATTGCAACTTAAAGATGGTATAGAGGCAGCCAACACCAGAAGCTACAAAAGCCTAGTAGGACGCGTAATTTATTTAACTCATACCAGACCAGATATTGCATTTTCTGTTGGTGTAATTTCCAAGTTTATGCAAAGGAAAAAAAGGATCTTATGATATGTTGTTGGAACTACAGATTATGGAATTTGGCACATAGAATTTCCTACATGAAACTTAAGTCGTTTTACTGATAGTGACTAGGCAAGTTCCTTGGATGATAGAAATGGTAGGTCCATAAGTATTTCCAACCTTGGATTAAGAGCAATCACTTAGAGTTCAAAGAAGCAAGCTATAACAGCCTTGTCTTCTTCAAAAGCAGAGTATGCTGCAGCAACTTCAGCTGCTTGTCAAACTATTTGGCTTAGAAGAATCCTAGTATATCTTCATTGAAAGAAAGAAGGTGCAACTGATATTTTTTGTTATAATAAGGATATGATTGTAGTGACAAAAAATCCAGTTTTTCATGGAAGAATTAAGCACATTAACATACGCTTCCACTTCATTGGAGACTTGGTTGCAGATAATGAGATTATGTTGAAGCACTATTGTACACACGAGCAAATGGAAGATATGCTTACAAAGTCACTTCCAAGAGAAAAGTTTTTCTACTTTAGATCTTGTCTTGGTGTATGCAACTTTGAGTTAAGGGGAGTGTTGAAGTATGATTCAAGTTGACCGAGTCCTGTTTTCAAGATTTGTGCGTTAGGTAGTTGAGTCATAGTCAATATCTTTAAGTCAAATAATTGTTAACTTAGTAGCTAATTTTTCTCAACTTAAATGCTATTTTTTTTTTCTACTTTAGTTGAGAGATATTAGGAGTTTTTGGTCGTTGTTAAGCCTATATAAAAGCTTACAGGAAGTGAATAAATGCAGCAGAAAAAAAAAAAATCTCAATACCTAGTGCCTAAGTTCTCTTTGCTGTTTTTTCTTCCTCTTTCACTCGTCTCCTAAATACTTTCCCATCTTTACAAAGTGGCACAATAGTAGCATGTCTAGAAGTCATTTCTATATTTGGTTGTGTTACTAAGGAGATAAAAAATACAAGGTGATTCAAAGCATTTAAATAAAGTCAAAATCATCTTTATATCCTCCAAGGAGGTTGAACATAACAATTGTTCAACAGACTTGATATGGTATAAAAATTATTAGATAAATGTACTAATTTTCTTATTGACTAGCATGATTCCTCCGCTTTGTGTGGGGTATATTTTCTATTTGTTTATAAGAAAAAAAATTTAAAATTTAAATCTATTATAAATGATAATATTTATATAAATCGTAATAGAAATAATAAAATAAAATAAATTCATAACATAAAAACCCAGTATTACAATATAAATCTTAAATGAAACAAGAGGAACAACCCCAAAAAAAAAAAAAAACCAATTTGAGTGGAACAAGTCTGACCCCTTCTTTTTTTCTTTATTTTACATTATAAAATTTATTTATTGTTCGCTTTTTCACTTGCGCGCACACAAAAAAAAAAAAAAAATCATTCTCTCTCTTTTTTATCTTCCATTCTTTTCCCAAATCGGCCAACCACTACGCTGGCCGCCACCCGCCTCTCTTAGGCAACCATTTCACTCCAAAAAAATGCCAAATCCTTCTCCTTAACCTCCTCTCCCCACTTCTAACCTTAATTTTTTTAAGAATTTCTTACAACTTGCTAGACCTGAAGAAGAACCACATGGCTTTAAAGTTTTTCTTTTTTCTTTTCTTTGATTGGTTGTGTGAATGGGTTTTTCAGGTTTGGGGTGAAATCTTGTGTGGGTTTTTTGTCGTGTGATTATTTCCGGTTTCAATTTCTACTCTATGTGGCTCGGTTGTATGTGGTTGTTGTATCCTAGGTGAAGTCAGCTTCTTGAGTTTTGGCATTGAGCATAAACTGAAGTAGGCTAATGAGGTGGGTTTTGAGGCTGGATTGGGGGGCTAAGCCATGTGTTTTCTAGGTAGTCGAGAAAAGAAGATGAAAAGACAAAGCTAAACATCAAACGCTGGCGACCAAGCAGGAAAATGAACGAGAAACCTCTGACAAAAGTAACTCGATTCCGTGAAAGTTGAAGAAAGCAGTTGTCAAAATGGGCTTATGGCAGCTCTTTCAAGATTCTAGAGAGATAAAAGGGAGAAGTGAAACATGTCGAGAAGAAGAGTAAGATCTCAACTAGTGTGATTCATGTAATGTCACAAACTAATTGCTGCCATAGAGTCAAAGCCATTCAAAATTGCAGTAGAAAATGAAAACAGTAAAAACACTTAAATATACTATCGTGCCTAGAGCTGGAAAAAGCTAATTTTCTATTAATTATGCATCGCAAATTTAATATATAAGTACATAGATTAGTATAACAACAAATTTTATCATCGTTAATTTCTTACAGCATAATTTTCAATTGAAATAAAAGTATCAAAACCAAGGCCAAGTCAAAAATTTCGTTTCGCAAAGATCAATCACTTAAAAAGAAACCTGAAGCCCATAATCCATTCTGTGCTAGAAAGGCCAACCCGATTCAGGCATATTGGGCCTCTATGAAGTTAGCCCTAAAACAGCTTGTAGGCTGAAAGTTCGATAATTTCGGTCTCGAAATATCCCGAGAAATGGCGATGTTGTTCTCTGTAATAGGAGTAATTCTAAAACCTAGAAACTGAAAAACATAAATGTCTATGCTGGAGATTTCTTCCTTGCTGTACACTGATATCCACTCAAGGAACCAGTTTATCTGTAAATGGTAAGCTGCCCCTTCTTTTATTTTTCTTTGTTTCTTGTCATTATATTTACATATGAAGACTTGGGTCTTACAATTTTGTTTTTGGTGGCGTGTTCATGCTGGTGATATTTTTACTTCTGCTTGCATGGTTTAATCAGCTTCTACTTTTGAGAAAATGGTATAAAAATTTATGAGGACCCAGATAAGTTATTGATAGAGAAAAATGATGGGTATGAAGTCTTTTGCCAATGCAGTATCTGTGTATAGAAATTTTAGCACCAAGAGTTTCAGCAATGGCATTGCCAGAGAGGGTTATAAGAGTGGAAATATGTACAAGAAGAGTAACTCCAAAACCCGTAAAGCCAGTATTAAATGGACTGATGAACAGAATAAAGTGTTGGTTAATGTTCGCAGTGGCCAATCTGTGTTTATTACTGGCTCTGCTGGGACAGGAAAAACAGTTTTGCTTAAGCATATAATCAAAATATTGAAAAAAACATATGGAAAGTCGAGGGTTTTTGTGACTGCATCTACTGGGATTGCAGCATGTGCTATTGGTGGACAGACACTTAACTCCTTTGCGGGTATTGGAATTGGTAATGGTGATCGTGAAATGTTGTTAGATCGGGTTCTAAATGATAAGAAGGCTTGTGTAAGGTGGAATAAGGCACAGGTGTTGGTCATTGATGAAATTAGCTTAGTGGAGGCAGTTTTGTTTGACAATCTTGAGTATATAGCAAAAGTAGTTCGTGGCTCTGATAAGGTTTGGGGTGGAATTAAGCTTGTTGTGAGTGGGGACTTTTTCCAGTTACCTCCCATATTTAAGCAGCATGATCCATTGGGCAAAGAATTTGCCTTTGAAGCCGAATGTTGGGATTCAAGCTTTGATATACAGGTTGAACTTTCCAAGATTTTTAGGCAATCTGAAGATAGGTTGATTAACTTACTTCAGGGTATTAGGAGAGGCAACACTGATCCTGAAGACTTGCAGTTTCTAGAGCAATCATGCTCGGTCTCTGAGCCTGATCCTTCAGTGGTACGGCTCTATCCAAGAATTGATGATGTAAACAGAGTAAACGAGGAGAGAATGAAAGCCTTATCTGAGGAAAAGGTTATCTATGAGGCTTCTGATGAAGGTGAAAAGCTTTGGAGGAGGCAGCTTGCTTTAGGTCTAGCTCCTGACAGACTTGTACTGTGCAAAGGTGCAAGGGTAATGCTTATAAAAAATTTGAATGTTTGGTGCAGACTTGTTAATGGTGCTACTGGTACAGTCACTGGATTTACCGAGGGTGGCACTGGCACGATTCTAACTCCTGATAATCGTTTGCCAGTTGTCAAATTTGATTCAGGCCCAGAAAGAGTTATTGAACCTGAAAAGTGGTATGTAATGGAAGGATCTTCACCTGTTGCTTGTCGACAGCAATTACCTCTTGTTTTGGCTTGGGCTATAAGCATTCATAAGTGTCAGGGAATGAGTCTTGACCATATTCATACTGATCTCTCTAGAGCTTTCGGGTTTGGCATGGTTTATGTTGCACTTTCCCGTGTGAGAAGCTTGGATGGCCTTCATCTATCTGGTTTCTCTCCCTCAAAGATTAAAGCTCACCCGAAGGTATTGCAGTTTTATAGTCGTTTTGCTCTTGAACAAGAAAAGGAGAACGTGGATGATGTTGTTGCTAAGAAGAATGAAGGTATCAATAATTACTTGCTTCAGTTTCAGATAGAACAGGAACTGGAAAAACATTTGTGTTTTCTCTTAATGAGTTCCTATTTTCACAGGGGCGAAGAGATTTTCTCTTAGAGAGTTTTTATCATCTCGCCTATCACGCCTGCGAGGGAAATGAAAGGAACCTTCGTTGATTACAGCTACTAGTACTTATGCCCCTGCCTTTGAGAGCAGCTGCATTGGTGACCTGGCTAGCTCGGGTCGGGACGAGGAATATGATATATGGCAACCGTCATTAAACTAACCCTCTCGTGCACATAAACATGAAAAATAAAGGCACGGAGGGCGAAAACAGACATCTATTTTTTTTTTTCTTTTTCATATTGAGATTAGATATGATGAAGAGTACCTTGGTGCAACTATAAATATTCTTTGAAGAGTACCTTGGTGCAACTATAAATATTCTTTTTTTTTGTGACTTAAAATTACGGATTTTAATTAAAATAGTCTCTTTGTTAATACAAAGGAATATAGCGTACAATAATCTTTTTCAAATCTTACAATGTGGAAATTGTGGATTACGGTGTCTTTTATTTTATTGAGATTAGATCTTTTAGGTTCTTAGTAAAATTTTGAGAATTTAGTGGACAAATATTATGGATTTCATTTCTTGGTTTTATGTATAATATTGGTTCCTATATTATTTGTAAAATACAAAAAAAGGAAATTATTTTAGAATGCACAAGTTCCTTATATACTATTTTCAATAATTAATAATGTTGATGAAAACAATAATATAAATGAAATAATTTGTGTACATGATATTTTTTTCAAGTTGAGCTTTGGCTTAAAAATTATGTTGGAATTTCACAAAAAATGAAAAGATATGTAAACAAATTTATTTTTACTATAAAACCAAAAAGGGTGATTAAATATTTTTTTTGCTCTATTGTAGGCAAAAATTTATTAATTCATCATTATAATTTATAAAATCTATCTAGTATAATTTAAAGATTATTATCTCATATTCTAACAATGAAATTTTTTTAATTTCACTAGTGAAATTAAGAGAATGTCACGTATTTTTATTTTCTTAATATAGAAATTATTTCTTAAACGATATTTGTCATTTTCTTAAATTTTTTTGAAAATTAAATAGATTATAAGCTAAATAAATAAAACCTAATAACATACAAGCATTCCTTCAATTACATTCCAAATCCATTGTTATAATTAGAATATTTTTAAATAATCTAATTTGAAAAAAAAAAGAATACTAAAGAAATAAATTACTAATGTTAATTTGACCTTTCCATGGATGGGGCGGCCTATTAAAGTTTGAAAGTTAGCTTGATTTTTTAGTGGGTTTAGACAAAAAAAGCTTGATGAACAAGCTTGGACAAAAAAATTAAAAATAAAAAATAAAAAGTAATAAGTAAATAAATAAACAATAAAATAAATTAAAAAGAAAAAAAACTAATATTTCAAAATTTAATAGGTTTTAATAGTTCTTAATATTTTCTTATTCATTATTGATTAACTTGAGTATGCACTCCAAATAGTTTAAGGGGTAAATTGGTCTCAAAATTAAGGTTTTAACAGTTAACTAAAGGAATGACCAATTTGTCTTACAAAATAACAAAGTTTAGGGCGGAGTGTCCATTTTTAATACTAATTTATTAAAGTTAAATTAAGGTCAAACCTTAAAGACCTAGATGAAATTCACTTTATTTTTTTATATGTTTTACTAAATATAATGTAATTTAAAACATTGTTATTAACAAAATATATATATGTTTAATATCGAAATTAACGCACAAAAGTTGACAAACTAAATTAAATTTTAAATGAAATAAAAATCAAAAAAGAAATAAAAAATCAAAATAATCAAAATGCAGGAAAAAAAATAAAAAAATCGAACCGAGTCAGACCCAAGCCCTTACAATAAATATAAAAACAGGCTTAGGCTAAAATTTAAACCCGAATAATCGGGTAGGGCCGAGCTTGAACTTAGACGTTGTCCATTAATATATAGCATAGGCCTGGCCTGACCCATAGACACCTTTGGTGTTAATGCATGCTTTTGTTGCGGTGCCAATACTATCATTAAAAATGGAAAAAATTAATATTAAAATTCTATCTATTTATTAAGAGAGAGTTCCTACAATCACTAACGACAGTATTTGTTTTAATCATAAACAACAAATAAAAGCATAGAACAATGAAAAATGAGAAATTAAGTTAAACAGATATTCCCAAATACAGAAAATAAAAAATTACTCATTTGAGAACAAATTGAGCTCAAAGATTTTAAAATAGTTAGCATAAGTTATCTAGCCATTTAAAAAAATAGATAATTTATTAAGCTATTAACAAAATATTATCATAATATGAAAGAACAGGAAATGATCAATGGGAAGGTTTTGTATTTGTTGTTTTCTTTCTATTGACATGTTAAAATCGTTCGTTAATCAGCAACAATGGTGAAAAGTGATATGAAATGTTTTGAATTGAACTTTTCTAAACATGCATCGATCACCTAGTTCAAGTTTTGTTTTCAATGATGAACTTCCTCTAGCCACCAAAAAATATCTTATTATGCTTAGTATAAATATGATTGATGCTCCAACTTTTTCCATTTTCAAGAATTGACAGAATGATAACAACTAAGTGCTTTGGCATATAAAGATAGTGTGATTTTAGCTAGAGTATGCTACCATGATAAAAACAAAAAAGATTTATAACAAAAGTGGAATATATAGAAAGTTTTGTTATAAGATTGGAGCATTAACAAAACAAAGAAGGTTTCACATTTTTTAGGGCCATTGTGCATTTAAATCAAGAAGTATTGCAATTTTATTGCAAAATTGGATGGATGAAGTGTCTAATCATCTATTTCAATTGTAAAATAAGATTAAGCATTTGTTTGAGAAATTAAAGTAGATTTAGTGCTCCTTTTTGGTTGAGGAATGAAAACATCAGCCATAACTTCATCACCTTAATCTGTTTGACGTTCAATAAGAGGAGATGATTGATCTTTTTCTTTGATCTTTACTACAAATGCATGTAGTGACCATAGGAAATAACTCAATAGAAAGGAATCATTTATTACATAATGGAAAAAAAAACCTTCTCTTGTTTGAATTTCAAAAGGAGTTATCATCTGTCCAGCCTTTGAATGTAAAAAAACTTCAAAACTAATGTTTCGTTAATTGTGAATAAAGGATAGTTATCTTACTGCTCTTCATAGTTTGTATTCTTTGAAATCTTAATCCATTACTTGAAAAAAGGAAAAGAAAACCCTTGTGTGCGTAATTGTAAAAAAGGTTAGGTGGGGATTGTAAAGGTTGTCTCCTTGAGCCTAGAAAAATAAGAAGCTGTGAAGGTTGTCTCTTTGAGCCCAAAAAAATATTGAGAGAAGCTGAAAGGGTTATTCTTAAGTCTAGACAAAAAAGTTACTATTGAACCTTAGAAAAAGAGGTTGTAAAGTCTATTTTCAATGAGTGAATTTGACAAAACCTTGAGAGGAGCTCAAAAACAGATAGGAAGTAGGCGACGGTGCCAAATCTCAATGATTCACTTACGTAAAACTTCTTTATGCATTCTCTCTTAACATTTTATTTCTCTTTGTATATTGATTTGATTGCTTTACACTTATGGTAGGATAGAAACATTTTTTAGTTTAGCATATGAAGAATGAGCATTAAATCTTTAGCAAAATCGATTCACACCCTTTCTTGATTTAGTATTTGATCCAATAATTGGTATTAGAGTTTGGGCTCTTAAATATAGGCTTAACATTTTAAGAGTTTAAACGATCTTTAAAATGGCTCATTGCAATTTAAGAACTTTCATTAAATTAGAAGGCTACTCCATTATTAAACCTCAAATATTTGACGGTGAAAACTTTTTTTATTAGAAAAATAAATTGAGACTTTTTATTCAAGCATGTGATTATGAAGCATGGAAGATCATTATAAATAGACTTGTAGTGCCAATGAAAATAATAGGAAAATTGGAATTTGCAAAGAATGAAAATGGGTGGAATCTAAATAGTACATCAATGTTTTGACTCAATGTTAAAGCCATGCACGTATTAGCTAGTGCATTAGGACCTAAGGTATTTGATAAGATTGCCTTATGTATTAATGCCAAAAGTATGTGTGATAATCTTTCCTCCACATATGAAAAGGTTCGTAGAAAAAGTTGAAAATTCTAACTCTCATACAATAGTAAAATGATCATTTGATGAGTTACAATAAGCCTTCAATGAGATAGCTAGTGAATTTAAGGAAATGAATGGGATATATAGAAAAATATTAGTTAAACTTAAAGAAGAAAATAAAATACTAACAAACACTAAATTAGAATTAGAAAAGAAAATAGATAACCTAACTTTAGAGGTGAGTGGGTTGATAAAGAAAAACACAAACTTACATAACACATTCTATAAATTTTAATGGGCCAACAAAAACTAGATCATATGCATGGTACATAAATAGCCTACTTTGATAAAGATGGCCTAAGATTCCAAAAATTCAAAAAAGGAAACTCATTTAAAGAACTTTCTTGTAAAAAGGAATGGAATGCATAAGATATCATCTACTTGTAATATTTGTTATAGAAGATGACATTCTTCACCAGCATGCACTTTTAGAAAGACCACTTTTGGAAGAAAATATGCTTGAGAAGTAGCAGTACCTAAACATGTTCTAAAATTTCATGATGAATTGTTAAAATGGATAATTCATAGAACTAAAATTGTCAATGCTAACTTTGAAGGATTTAGGAAAGTTTGGATATGATGGTATCTAAAACCAATTTTTGATCTTTTTGTTTATAGGTACAAGAGCATAGCCATAAAAAGACTACAACGGAACCCTAATACCTTGATAGTGGATGCTCTAGACATGTGATGGGGAATAGAAGACAATTTAAAACTTTAAAGCCTAAATATGGGGGAGATGTAACCTTTGGAGACATTTCTAAAGGATAAATAGAATGAATTTGCACCATAGGAACAATGCTATCTCCCTTGAAAAGTGTTGTTAGTAAAAGGCTTGAAAAACGATCTTTCTAGTGTTAGTCATTTATGTGATAGAGGGCATAAAGTTATTTTTAACCCCTCAAGTTGCATGCCATTTTTTGACCCTTAAGTTTTCATATCATATACTCCAAGACTAATAAGATCTTATTCGTAAGACATAGGAAGGAAAATATCTATGTGATGCATTTAGAAAACTTAAATAATCAAATTATTTGTTTCATGGTAAATAAAACAAATTACCCTTGGACATGGCGTAGAAGATTAAGACATGCAAGTATGCATGTAATATCAAAAATGGCCAAAATGATCTTGTTGTAGGATTGCCCAACCTAAATTTTGAAAACGATATGATATGTGAAGCTTATGCTAGAGAAAAACATGTAACAAGCTCTTTTAAACCTAAAAAGTATCTATCTATAAATAGATATTCACAATACTTCACCCAGACCTCTTTGGACCCACAAAAACAACTAGTCTAAGAGGAAAACACTTTGGTTTTGTCATCATAGATGGCTACACTAGACTCATATTGGTATTTTTCTTGAGCACCAAAGATTAAACATTAGAACAATTCATCATTCTTGCAAAACAAATTCAAAATGAAAAAGGTAAAACTATCACTAGTATTAAGAGTGATCACGGGAAAGAATTTGTGAAAATAACTAGAAATAAATGGAGTAGTTGCAAAAACAAATAGAAAACTAGAAGAAATGACAAGAACAATGATATGTGAAAATAACTTACCCAAATATTTTTGGGCAAAAGCCATTTTCTAAGACCCGAATTTTTAATCATATTTCCTTATGATTCACTTGATGTAAACATGGTTATATGTAAATTGCATCATAAGAAGAGTTTTACGAGAATGAAAAATACAAATGGAGATTTAAATGGACACATATTAAACGAATGAGATTTGGACCATTTGGATTGGAGATAAGAATTTAAAACAAGAAATGAGAAAGGGTTCGTGAAGGGAAGTTGTGTTAATTTGGTTCCGAACACGTTAAAGGGTAAAAAGGTCAAAAGACTCGAAATTCGGTGTCAATTCGGTAAGAAATTTACACTGTAAAGATGGATTCAGAAAATCTTGATCAATAAAGGAGAAATAATTAAATTTCAGGTTAAATTGATCAAGATATGAATTTATTAAAAAAATCAAAATTTTCACCTCGAGAAATTATCCCGAAAATATTAGAAAAATACTCGAGAAATAAATAAGATAAATATATATTTAATTGATTTAAATATATATATTTAAATATTTTGGGTATATAATATATTATATTATATTTTAATAAAATATAATATAATATAAAAATAATAATAATAAAAATAAATAAATATATATAATAATTAAAAAAAATTAGAAACAGAATCGCAAGTCGCAATTCTGTGAAAGAAATGGAAATGGAAGCAGAAGGCAACGAGGCCGACGAGGCCTTCCCCTCTGCCTCACCGACGGAGGCCCTGGTGGACGGACCCAGACGAGGCAGCCGAGCCTCGCTGACGCTGGTGGAGGGCGAAAGAACGCTGACGAAAGGAGAAAGAGAGAGAAAACCGAGAGGGAAGAGAGAAATGGAAGAGAGGGATGCGATCGACGGCCGGAAGAAGGAGGAACGCCTCACCACCGGCCAGAGGGGGTGACAGTGGCGCCAATCCAGGAGCGGATCGACGAGAAACGACGCCGAATGGTGCAGGAGAAAAATGGCACCGACGTCGAGGAGAGAAGAGGTCAGACCGGCCACTTTTCGACCACTCTTGGTGAAACTGACACTAGATTCATGCACCAGACAACCTCGCGGACAAGCAGGAGACGGAAGCAAACGAATAACCAGCCGGTGAAGCTCCAAACGACGAAGAAGAAAATCCGACTGGACTGAACCGAGCTGAACCGAACCGATTTGAATCGGGTTGAACCGGACCGAACTGGTTCAGCCAGAAAAGAAGAAAAAGAAAGAAAAAGAAAAAGGAAAAAAAGGAAAAAAGAAAAAAGAGAAAAACGTGGAAAAAATTTCAGTGATGCGATCGAGCTACGGGTAAACCGGTAAGCGGTCAAAATTGACCGAGTTAAATTTTGAAATATTTAAGTTGATTAATATTCGACTGAAAATTGACTGAAAAAATATGTAATTGTGTAGCTTGACAATCGACGTCAAACGAGAGCTCGAGTCAGCCTCGATTTGTGTACTATCATGAAATCTCGGGTAATTAATCCTTATATACGATAATTTGCATAGTTATGCGTGTTAAAAATTTACCGCATAAATTACAGATTAATTCCGTATAAAATGAATTAAATTCTAAAAATTGAGATAAATTATCGTAAATAATTAATTGGGTTATCCGAAAGTTTAGAACGAGGCCCAATAAATACTGATGGGCCCAATGAACCCAATAGGCCTCGATAATGTGAATAGTAAGTGGAAAATGAGCTTAAGGCCGATTAAGGTGCAATCGGGCCTAAGATTGTAAACGGGCCCAATACTTTGAATTAAGCTCAGAAATTCTGAAATATAGTTAAATTGAATGATTTCTGACCCTATAAATAATTATACGCAGCTCCGGAGATTTGATTGGGAGTAAATCGGACTGCGTGACGAGACATCTGTGAAAATGTCAGACTGTACAGAAAAATGAGGTAAGGGAATTTTGTGAGTAGCTACGCATATTTTTAATAGCTTTTATATACACCGAAATTTTATAAAGGTCATAGAAATGGATTAAAAATTTTAAGGACTCAGAATAGGTAAAAGACTATTTTACCCCTACTAAGGGAAATTCACCTAAGGATGGTGAAAGCATGACATGCATGAAATGCATGATTTGAGGAATTTTCGTGACTTTTTAGCAAAGCAAATTGGTAGATTGGCCAGTATTTGCATAAATTTCACAAGATAACACTACGAAAGTTTTATTTAGATTTAAATGAAATTTATTTGGAAAAAGGGACAACTATCAAGTTTATATGAAAACAGATGGTGCTGGAGCCTAACTCGCACTATATCTGAGTTTGTGAGTGTGCATAATGGTGCTGGAGCGATTGCTCGCACCGATTTGTGTGACATGATATGCATAAAAAGGTGCTGGAGCGATTGTTCGCACTAGTTTTAATTATTTGACATGCATGAGACATGCTAGAGCTTAGCTCGAACAAGTTTTAATTTGTGTGATGCATGCATTAGTGCTGGAGCAAGGGCTCGCACTAGAGTTTTACATGTATAGGTACTGGAGTCTAACTCGCACCAGATTTTCATATGATTTTCGTGACAGGGTGCTGGAGCCTAACTCACACCAAAGTTTCACTTGATTCTTATGACATAGTGCTGGAGCCTAGCTCGCACTAGTTTTACATGATTTTGACAGAGTGCTGGAGCTTAGCTCACACTAGATCTTATGAGATTTTATGAAACGCATGCTGGAGATTTGCTCGCACGAAATTTTCCTTGATTTTATAAGAGTGTTAGAGCATCGCTCGCACTGATTTTATGAGACATGCGATGAGCCGTTCTTGGAGCGTCGGGTAGACTGTGTGTCAAGCTGATTAAATATGCTCACACGTGCGTTTTGAGACAGGCACGATTATTGATATAAGATGTGGGTCCATGGAGTACATTGTACCGTGCAAGTAGCATGAAGTACGTTGTACCATGTTAGGATTGATTATGTGGCATCATCGGATGCGAGTGGCATCTTCGGATACGAGATATCGGACAGGACCGATGGGATAGACTGACCCATCTCCCGGGGCTGTTCCCGATAGTGGTGAAACCCCGTACACAGGATCCGTGTGTCCTAATAAGTGTGATAGATGTGGATTCATGAAATGAATTAAAATGTTTTCTACGGTTTTGTAGAAACTCAGCATGATGTATTTTCCATACTTGTTTATAATTTATGAAATGAAATGTTTTAGCATAAGGAGGTTATCCATGCTTTAATTGCAAATGCATGATTTTGATTTAATTCATGCGTTGTATGATTTTACATGAATGCCATTGAGGCATGAGTTGCATGATTTCCATAAGCATGAACAGTTTTTATAAACTATGGCATTGATGTGTGCATGATTTTGTGTATGAGCTTTAAACGAAAAGAAATAGATTTAAAGGCATAGCATTATGAGCATGTAGATAGTGGAGCTATCTACTTACTTGCATAATTTTCTTACTGAGCGTGTGGTTGCTCACCCCCTTATTATCCCTCTTTTTCAGAGCACTCGCAGTAGTTTGTGAGCGACTGAGGACTTGCATTCTTGGTATCCGCTGCATCCCATCGAGAGTCAGGTATACACATTTGTATAGTTTTGTATCTAAATATGTAAATACATAGTACTGTAAACGTATATGATGTCGGTGATGTAAGGTGTTGAGTTAATGTATTTTGAAATGACAAAACAAGTTAATTCTACAACATTAAGATGATATAGAAACATGTTTAGAGGTTATTAGTACCAGAACTTAGAGTTCTGTTGATGAGATATCGATCTGGCTGATGAGAGATCGATCTCCTGGGTTTTTACTTGATGAGAGATCGATCTCATAATGGAAGAGATAGATCTGGCAAGCCTTAAACCTTTACAAAGGGACTTAGGTAGAATGAGATCGATCTGCAAGGGTTAAGAGATCGATCTGGCTAAAGCTAGAGTTGAGAGATCGATCTGGTCTAGGAAGAGATCGATCTCCCTTAAGAGCTTAAGACTATAGATCGATCTGAGAGATCGATCCACACTCAAACAGAGAACTTATGAGATCGATATGGTAAGGAAGAGATCGATCTCCTCAAAGTCAGAGAGCTAAAGAGATCGATCTGTGTTGTTGAGAGATCTATCTCCTCTCTACGAGATTGCATGGCAGATCGATCTGGAAATCGATCTTGCCTCAAACAGAGAGATTAGGAGATCGATCTGCCTATTCGACAGATCGATCTGCCTCATTATTTTTAAACTAACAGATCGATCTGCTAACCTATGAGATCGATCTCCTTGTGTATTTGTGCTTCAATCTTGCAGAATTTATAACTAAGAGATCAATCTGGCCAAGATGGCAGATCGATCTGGCACTCTACTGGAGGTACCCAACGGCTAGTTTCTGCAAATCACAACGGGAAAAATAGCATTTAATGCTCCAACTACCAATCCTTTAGTATTTAACCAAGCATTGAAGACAAAGAGAATAGAGACACTATTGCTGAACATTCCAAACATTCTCAAGCTTTAATTCATTCATTCTTTGTGTCCCTATTGTTCATCAATTGAAATTTATTGTACAAGCTGAAGTGCAACAAGCTTTGTTAGCACTACCCATTGTAAAGCCTTATTCTGTATTCATCCATACCCAAAAAGAAAAGAGGATTGTTCCTCAGTGAGAGACATTGTAAAAAGGGTGAATACATTTCTGTATTGCTAAGGGTAGAGAGGTTATTCCTTAACCTGTAAAAGGAATATTGTAAGCTCTATTGAAAGAGAGAAAGAAAGCACTTGACAAGAAGGTCAAGGAGAGAGGACGTAGGCAAGAGTTTGGCCGAACCTCTATAAACGATTGTGTTTGTTTCTCTCTTCCCTACTTTGCATTAAATTGTTATATTGCACTATATTGCTCATTATCATTTATGATTAAATTGTGATTAATTTTTAATTTGCCATAATTGTTAGAAAACCGATTCACCCCCCCTCTCGGTAGAGCCAACAATTGGTATCAGAGCTAGGACTCTTTAATCACATAGGAACAACTTCCTAAGAGTTAGAAACGATCAAATGGCTCTTAACAATGTAGCAACTAGTTTGGTAGGAGAGGGGCACTCTACGGTTAGACCTCCCATGTTCAATGGTGAACATTATTCGTATTGGAGGACTAGGATGATGTTATTCATTCAAGCAAATGATTATGAAGTGTGGAGAATAATAGTTAAGGGACCTCAAATCCCTACAAAGAGAATAGAGGGAAGAGATATCCCCAAAGAAGAAGATGAATGGGATTCTAATGACATTAAATGTGCACAGCTAAATGCTAAAGCTATGCACACATTATTTTGTGCTTTAGGTCCTAATGAATACAATAGAGTCTCCGGGTGTGATAATGCCAAGCAAATATGGGATAAATTGACAATAACTCATGAGGGTACAACCCAAGTGAAGGAGACAAAAGTAGGTATGCTCACACATGACTATGAGCTTTTTAGGATGAAGGAAGGAGAATCAATTAGTGATATGTTCACTAGATTCACAGATGTAATTAATGGATTAAAATCTTTAGGAAAAATATATTCTAATATTGAAATGGTAAAGAAAATTTTAAATAGCTTACCTAAATCATGGGAAGCTAAAGTGACGGCAATTGAGGAATCTAAGGATCCTCACACATTGTGCCTAGATGAATTGATAGGATCCTTGCTCACTTATGAGATGAAACTTAAAAGAAATGAAGAGCCACCCAAGAAAGTGGGAGTTGCTCTAAAATCCACTGCTCAAGAGGAGATTAAAAATGAGAGTGGCAGTGAGGAGGATATTGAGATGGCAATGTTTGCCAAAAGATTTAATAAGTTCATGAGGATGAAAGCTAGTAGTAGTAATAGGAGAAACAATAGGAGAGAACAAGAGGAAGTAGGTAGAAAAGACTCTATTGTGTGTTATGAATGTAAAAAACCTGGAAACATAAAATTTAACTGCCCTCTTCTTAAAAGGTCAAATGATAGGTTCCATAAAAAGAAGGCAATGTGGCAACATGGAGCGACAGCGACTGCTCCGATGATGAATCAAATGAGGACATTGCCAACTTATGCTTCATGGCTATTGATGATAATGAAAAGGTAACCTCTAATCTTAATGAATACTCATTTGATGAATTGTAAGATGCATTTGATGATCTTGCATTAGAGTATGAATGTATGAGCATGAAGTATAAAAAGTTAATATCTAAATTAAAAAAGGAAAATGAGATAATGTTAAAAGATAAATTAGAATGTGAAAAGAAACTAGAGATTTCAAATCTAGAAATTTGTGACCTTAAGGAGAAAAATAACAATCTACATAACTCCTTTAATAGATTTCACATGGGGCAACAAAAGCTAGATAGCATGCTAGAAACCCAAAGGGCATTTTTTGACAAAAATGGCTTAGGATATAATGCACAAAGTAGGGAGACCCATCTTAAGAGTTTTATTGCTAGGAAGAGCATGAATAAACCTGCAGTTACTTGTTCATATTGTAATAGAAAGGGACATAAGTCACATTATTGCAATATAAAGATGAGGAATCTTAAAGGAAAAAGAGTAAAAAGGATATGGATTCCAAAAGAGGTAATTCATTCCAAGGACTGTAATGCATTAGCAAAATGGATCCCAATGGGATCAAGAATTGCATTTACTAACCTCCAAGGACCCAAGAAAATTTGGGTACCTAAGACTTGAGTTTGATTTTTTTTTTAGGTGATTGAGCATAGCCACAAAGCTAAAACAAAAGAAGCTTGGTACGTAGATAGTGGATGCTCAAGGCACATGACGGGTGATAAAAGCCATTTCAATTCTTTCAAATCAAAAATTGGTGGAGAAGTCACTTTTGGGGACAACTCCAAAGGCCAAGTGGAAGGAAGTGGCTCAATAGGTAATGATCATTTCTCTTTAGAAAAAGTATTACTTGTTAGGGGTCTAAAGCATAACTTACTAAGCATTAGTCAACTTTGTGACAAAGGTTACAAAGTAATTTTTGATTGCATGAAGTGTAATGTTATAGATCCTAAGTCAAATAAAATTCTTTTTCTAGGTCATAGGCAAGGTAACATATATATTGTCTATCTTAATGAACTCAAAAATGAAAACATATGCTTAATGGTAGACAACAAAAAGGAATCTTGGTTATGGCATAGAAGACTAGGCCATGCTAGCATGAGTGTGCTATCCAAGTTAGCTAGAAAGGATCTAGTAATAGGCTTACCCAAAATACCCTTTGATCATGAAGAAATATGTGAAGCTTGTGTTAAAGGAAAACACAAGAGGACAACTTTTAAGCCTAAGAATAGTGTATCCACCACTAGACCTCTTCAATTACTGCATTTAGACTTATTTGGACCAACTAGAACCACTAGCTTAGGTGGGAAACACTATGGATTTGTAATAGTTGATGATTACACTAGGTACTCATGGGTGTTCTTTTTGAGAGTAAAAAATGAAGCCTTAGAGAAATTCATAGCCTACTCAAAGGTGACTCAAAATGAAAAAGGATACACAATAACAAGCATTAGAAGTGATCATGGCAAAGAATTTGAAAATATAGGATTTGATGAGTATTGCAATGATCAAGGAATTAGCCATAATTTTTCAGCCTCTAGGACACCACAACAAAATGGTGTAGTTGAGAGAAGAAATAGAACTTTGGAAGAGATGGCTAGAACTATGTTATGTGAAAATAACTTACCAAAGTACTTTTGGGCTGAAGCTATAAACACATCATGTTATATAATTAATAGAGCTATGATAAGACCCATGCTAAAGAAAACTCCCTATGAGCTCTACAAAGGTAAGAAGCCTAACATTAGTTACTTCCATCCTTTTGGCTGCAAATGCTTTGTTCTAAATAATGGAAAAGATAATTTAGGAAAATTTGATGCCAAGAGTGATGAGGGAATATTTCTAGGATATTCATTGAATTCAAAGGCTTATAGAATATATAACAAAAGAACATTAATGGTTGAAGAGTCTATTCATGTTATATTTGATGAGTCAAATAATATATCAAAAGATTTAGCCAATGATGAGAATGTTGGAATATTTGATGAAAACTTAGAAGATGACTTTCTAGAAAAGCTTGACCTGAATAAAGAAGATGAAGAAGATATAGAGGTTTTAGAAAGAGAGCCTAGAGCACCAAGAGAGTTAGGATATGTAAAAGATTGTGAAATAGTAGGAGATCCAACTCTTGGAGTTAGAACTAGATCATCCCTAAGGAATATGTGCCAATATATAGCCTTTGTATCTCAAATTGAGCCTAGGAATGTCAATGAAGCCTTAGAAGACAATAATTGGTTCCTAGCAATGCAAGAAGAATTAAATCAATTTGAGAGAAGCAAAGTATGGAAACTAGTTCCTAGGCCTAGTGATCACTCAATAATTGGAACTAAATGGATATTCAAGAACAAAATGGATGAAAATAGTGTGATCACAAGGAATAAGGCTAGGCTAGTTGCTCAAGGCTATAGACAAGAGGAAGGCATAGACTATGATGAAACATATGCACAGGTAGCTAGATTAGAGGCAATAAGAATGTTACTTGCCTTTGCATGTTATAAAAACTTCAAGTTATATCAAATGGATGTAAAGAGTGCATTCTTAAATGGTTTTATTAATGAAGAAGTATATGTTAAGCAACCTCCCGGATTTGAAAATCATGAATTTCCTGAACATGTTTTTAAATTATCAAAGGCACTTTATGGGTTAAAACAAGCTCCTAGAGCTTGGTATGAAAGGTTGTCAAAATTCTTAATAGAAAAGGGATTTTCAAGAGGAAAAGTGGATACCACCTTATTCATTAAGAATAAAAATAAGGATTTATTAGTTGTACAAGTGTATGTAGATGATATTATTTTTGGTTCAACTAATGAGTCTTTATGCCAAGAGTTTGCTAAGATCATGCAAGGAGAATTTGAGATGAGCATGATGGGAGAACTCACATTCTTCTTGGGACTTCAAGTGAAGCAAACAAAGGATGGAACCTTCATCAATCAAGCAAAGTATACCAAAGACTTGCTCAAGCGATTTGGAATGGACAATTGCAAACCTCAAGCCACTCCAATGGGCACCAACATCAAGCTTGATAAAGATGAAAGTGGTAAGTGTGTAGACACTAAACTCTATAGGTCTATGATAGGCTCATTGCTTTATTTAACTGCAAGTAGACCAGATATTTTGTTTAGTGTATGCCTTTGTGCTAGATTTCAATCCTCTCCTAAGGAATCACATCTATTGGCAACTAAGAGAATCTTTAGATACCTCAAAGACACTCCCTCACTAGGACTTTAGTACCCCAAGGACTCCACTTTTACCCTTCATGCATTTTCAGATGCTGATTTTGGAGGATGCAAAATAGATAGGAAAAGAACTTCAGGTACTTGCCAATTCTTAGGAAATAGGTTAATTTCTTGGTTCTCCAAGAAACAAAACAGTGAGGCTCAGTCCACAACTGAAGCTGAATATATAGCAGCTGGTAGTTGTAGTGCTCAAGTGTTGTGGATTAAACAACAAATGAGAGATTATGGTATTGACATGAAGCAAGTCACTATTAAATATGATAATACCAGTGCCATTAATCTGTCTAAGAATCCTATTCAACACTCCAGAACCAAGCACATAGAAATTAGACATCACTTCCTTAGAGACCATGTATAAAAAGAGGATATAATTTTAGAGTACATTGACACTCTACATCAAATAGCTGATATATTCACCAAACCCCTTGATAGAGATAGGTTCTGTATCCTTAGAGGTGAATTAGGACTCATGGATATGCCTTAGGACTTTCATGTTTTAAAAATCTTGGTTTCAAGTTGATTTTAAAAGAGTTTTTGCAAAGATTTTCTGGCAATGAGGATGAGAGATCGATCTCCTTGCAATATAGATCGATCTCCATACCTCCAACAAGCCTAAATCATCAAGGTTAAGCTAAGCAGATCGATCTTCTAACCATAAGATCGATCTCCTTACGTCTCTGTTTAAAGGAAGATCGATCTGTCAACACGACAGATCGATCTCTTCAAGCTTTCGCATTCTGCAGATCGATCTTTGCATTGGGCAGATCGATCTGCCTAAGCCTCTGTTAAACGACAGATCGATCTGTGTGTAACAGATCGATCTCCTTAAGCCTCTGTTTGCGACCAGATCGATCTGACCTTACGACAGATCGATCTCTATTGGATTCTGGAAATGACAGATCGATCTGTCGCCTCGACAGATCGATCTCCTGTGCCCTGGAGTATAAATACCCGCGTAAAATTCCCAAAATTCACAAACCCAATTTTCAAAATTCCCAAATTTCCCTCGCATCCTTTCCTTCGATTCCTCCTCAGATCGATCTCCGTACGGACCTCCTTGAGTCTTGGTGTCAAATTTTGGTATAGTAACCAACATTCCTTACTGATTTTCTCAAAATTTTTCTTCAATTTGTGTTCATTTTAATTCTAGGGCAAACCTAGGTACTGTTTCATTGCTTTTCTCATTGTTGAATCTGTTTAGCGCAAATCTAGAGTCTAGAATAATGCCTAGGCTTAAGAAAGTAGGAGTCAAACCTCCTAGAACCACTGTAGAGGCAGGTTCCTCATCACAACCCGTTCCTCCACCTCCTATCGCTTCCTTCAATCGGTGTTTTAAAACACCAGCAAAAAGAAAGCGATATGAGGAATACTTCTCAACCATGCCAATCAAGCATTGGCGTACTATCGATTTTTCCTTCCTCAATCGTATAGATTTTCCTTACGTGTCAAAGTTTGAGGAATTTGGTTGGATGAATTTCTTAAAAATCAACACTCCCGTCCCTTCAAATCTAGTTCGTGCATTCTTTTCCAATGCCGAATTACTTTTTGACCCAAATGACACTTGTAAAATTGTCGGTTTCAAAACATATGTCATGGGTAAACCCATTATAATAGACACTGAAGTTCTAGCCAAAGCGTTTGATATACGCAATGAAGGCTTAACAAATGAGGATGAGGAAGTCTCCTTGGAGTTTGATCTCCCTAGGGACAAGGCGAGTGACCTGCCGATGCATCCTCGGTTACTCCACCTCATAATCTCTTGGAACCTCCGCCCTTTCGGTACTCGTCATTCTATCGTTAGGCGCTTAGATCGTTTTTGGCTCCATCACATTCACACCACAAGCCAAAAACCTAACCTCCCTCACTTTATATACGAAGATTGGCTGAAGATTGTGCGTGGACAAGCTACCACGATCGTTTTTCCACAACCGGTAGCTTATCTTCTCCACCGCCTTGGTATCGACTGCAGCGGCGAGACTGGCGAACTCCCCTCTCCCAAGAGCGTGCTTAACATTGGGACCCTCCATCATATGGGGTACTACAAAGACTTTCGGGGAGAGTGGACGAAAAAGAGGGACCAACAACCTGCTGAGGCTATGGAGGAGGACCCCACCACTGAACCAGCGCACCCATCTACTGCACCAGCTCCGGAACCATCGTCCTCAATGGCTCCGCCCACTGCACCGGCAGCCCCACCGGGAGAAATGGAGATCTTTATGAAGATGCTGAGTGACCTCACTCAAAAAATCGATGACGGATTTGCATATTTAAACCAAAGAGTGGATAAGATTCAAGAGGCTCAAGAGGCGATGTTCGACGAGCTCCAAGTAACACGCACGCATGTTGAGAATCTTTTGGATCGTGATCCTCCCTCCCAATAGGCCTTAGGTGCTTTGATTTAGTGTAGTTACAACATTTTAAGCTACTTGATGTTATCTGTGAGGAATTTGCTTGAATGAAATGTTGATTGACTTGTGTTAATGAAATGTCATTGGTTGTGTTAATGAGAAAGTTCATTTTGAAATGATGAGTATTCTATTCTTGTGTTCTTGATATGATAAAAAGGGGGAGAAGACACATGTGATTGTGTTAAGATACATAAAGGTGTCTAAGAATGATTAAATTGAGGGGGAGTTAAGCAAGTAACAAAACCAAAAAGCTAAAAGAAAAGGGGAGCTCACAAAAAGGGGGAGCTTTTGCAAAAATTCACTAAACATGTTTGTTTTATGTTTTGTCATATCAAAAAGGGGGAGATTGTTGAGTTAATGTATTTTGAAATGACAAAACAAGTTAATTCTACAACATTAAGATGATATAGAAACATGTTTAGAGGTTATTAGTACCAGAACTTAGAGTTCTGTTGATGAGAGATCGATCTGGCTGATGAGAGATCGATCTCTTGGGTTTTTACTTGATGAGAGATCGATCTCACAATGGAAGAGATCGATCTGGCAAGCCTTAAACCTTTACAAATGGACTTAGGTAGAATGAGATCGATCTGCAAGGGTTAAGAGATCGATCTGGCTAAAGCTAGAGTTGAGAGATCGATCTGGTCTAGGAAGAGATCGATCTCCCTTAAGAGCTTAAGACTATAGATCGATCTGAGAGATCGATCCACACTCAAACAGAGAACTTATGAGATCGATCTGGTAAGGAAGAGATCGATCTCCTCAAAGTCAGAGAGCTAAAGAGATCGATCTGTGTTGTTGAGAGATCGATCTCCTCTCTACGAGATTGCATGGCAGATCGATCTGGAAATCGATCTTGCCTCAAACAGAGAGATTAGGAGATCGATCTGCCTATTCGACAGATCGATCTGCCTCATTATTTTTAAACTAACAGATCGATCTGCTAACCTATGAGATCGATCTCCTTGTGTATTTGTGCTTCAATCTTGCAGGATTTATAACTAAGAGATCGATCTGGCCAAGATGGCAGATCGATCTGGCACTCTACTGGAAGTACCCAACGGCTAGTTTCTGCAAATCACAACGAGAAAAATAGCATTTAATGCTCCAACTACCAATCCTTCAGTATTTAACCAAGCATTGAAGACAAAGAGAATAGAGACACTATTGCTGAACATTCCAAACATTCTCAAGCTTTAATTCATTCATTCTTTGTGTCCTTATTATTCATCAATTGAAATTTATTGTACAAGCTGAAGTGCAACAAGCTTTGTTAGCACTACCCATTGTAAAGCCTTATTCTGTATTCATCCATACCCAAAAAGAAAAGAGGATTGTTCCTCAGTGAGAGACATTGTAAAAAGGGTCAATACATTTCTGTATTGCTAAGGGTAGAGAGGTTATTCCTTAACCTGTAAAAGGAATATTGTAAGCTCTATTGAAAGAGAGAAAGAAAGCACTTGACAAGAAGGTCAAGGAGAGAGGACGTAGGCAAGAGTTTGGCCGAACCTCTATAAACGATTGTGTTTGTTTCTCTCTTCCCTACTTTGCATTAAATTGTTATATTGCACTATATTGCTCATTATCATTTGTGATTAAATTGTGATTAATTTTTAATTTGCCATAATTGTTAGAAAACCGATTCACCCCCCCTCTCGGTAGAGCCAACATAAGGTTATGTAAATGAAATTATGAATGTAACATGAAAATGAAATAGTAAGTAGTGTGAGGGGACAACACCAAATCATAGCCCAATTGTTGGTAGGATGGTCACGATGAGAGGAAGGTAAGAATTAAATATGAAAGAAAAACGAAAAATTTAGTCTAATTTTTGGGTTATGACAATTAGTGGTATCAGAGCTGAGTTGGCCTAATATGAATCGGTGTTAGTGGTTAAGGAAGTTTACATCCCCATGTACTATGTTTTGCTTAGATACAATTGTGTATATCTAGATGAAATTGCAGCTAAGAATTTGGTTTTGAAATGCAAGAATCTATTTATTATAACTGATAGCCGCTATGGTAGAGGGGCAAGAGTACATGTGCTCGAGACTCAAGATGATATTAAAGTGGAGGCTGGTATTGAGTATGCCCTATAGAGTCCGATAGAAAGATTAGACATTATTAAGACACGCTTCGCGAGGTTGGAGCGGAGTGTAGAGAATATTTTGGGAGCTAATTGCTCAGAGTATGCATGGGATTTGAGGGCGAGTCGGAGCATTGGTGGAAGTTCACTCGACCCATCTTAAGAGTTAGACATCCAGAGCTGACATGAGAAATATTTTTGGATGTATTCCGATGACAGAATATCTCAGACACTGCTTAAAGAAAATTATAGATAAAAGTCTTTACTCTGACCCAGAGGAACTGGTTGATTGACGATTATGAAACTCAGTTTATATTCCTAGACAGGTATTACCTCTCGACACTATGGGCAGTGAGAGTAGGGAAGTCCAAAAGTTCATGGAAGGGCTCAGATTGTCAATTAGAGTTCGATTGGCCCCGTTAGATACCACTACCTATGCTGAGGCAGTGCGCAGACTACAGTTGTGTGAATAAGATCATGAGTTGCATGCCTCTGAGATTGGGAAAGGTAGTAAGGGCCGAAATAGAGACAGAAGAGAATAAAGAATCACAGAGATGTAAGAACGGGAAAAAGGTAGTTTGGTAAGAGATTAGAGTTGATGAGTCATGGGGTTAGATGATTGGTAAGGCCCAGTGTATCCAATTTCAGCACTTTTGAGGGGTATTGTGATTGGAGGACCCCGACCTACTACGGAGCAGTGTAGGATATGTGGTAGATACCACGGAAGTAGGCCCTACACCTCATTGATGAAAATAGGCGTCAAGTGCGGTAAGACGGACCATTTATTTAATGATTGCTCAGAGTTGGGTGAAACTGCCCCACAGAAGGGCAAAGAGACAGAGAAAATCTTGTTGATATCTCTGCACCAAAAAATGAGGCCACAGCCGAAGAGAAAGGGAAAGTAGGCTATTGGACGAAGGTGAGTGTATGCCTTGGACCAGGACACTACTGATGTTTCATCTGATGTGGTGGAAGATACCACACTGGTTGTGAATAATAAAGTAATTATTTTAATTGATCCTAGTGCCACGCATTTATTAATACCGCCTTCAGTTGCTTATAAGCTAGGGAAAGATGTGAAGCCTGTACCCTTAGGCAAGATGATAATAGTTAGCTAATTATCACTAACTAAATATGAGTATAGGGATTGTAAATTGAAAACGGGGAGAAAAGGATATGTCAGCCAATTTTATTCAATGGAATATGCATAATTTTGAAGTAATATTTGAGAATAGATTAATTCGGCTGCAAACTATGCTGTTTAGATTGCTATCCTAAGATAATGATATTTTCACCCTTGAAAAGTATACTGTAAGTTGTGACAAGTAATGAAAGGGATGTAGCGATTGAAATTAAATGAGTAAATGATTGTACTCACGGAATGAGTAATGATGGGAATGTTTTTTCGCTTGTGTGGTTAGTATGGATAAGGCATAGTCGGAGTTAACAGATATCCTTATGGTCAGGGAGTTTCCTGATATCTTCCTGGATAATCTACCAGGGTTGCCACCTGTTAAAGGAATGGAGTTTTGTATTGAATTGGTACCTAGTACGGAGCCGATATCCTAATCATGGTATAAAATGGCAATAGTGGAACTAGAAGGACTAAAGAAACAATTATAGGAGTTATTGGATAAGCGTTTCTCAAACTGAATGAGTAACTTGAGGAGCACTTGTTCTATTTGTGAAAAGAGAATGGAAGCCTCAGACTATGTATTAAATTTTGATTGTCGAACGAGGCTAACATCAAGAATGAGTGTTTCGTCCCACTATAGATGATTTATTGGATTAGCTGCGAAAAAACGCAAATCTTTTTAGAGATCGACTTGAAGTTTGGGTAACATTAAATGTGAATGTGCCCAAATTGATTTTCGTAACTGTTAGGGCATTGATGAACAAGGTATTTAAACCTTACCTGGACCGATTGGTTGTCATCTTTAGCGATGATATTTTGATGTATTCGAAGTCCAGGGAAGAACATGAGTAACAACTAGAAACTGTCTTACAGATGAGGTGTTTTGAGTTTCTCGAAATTGGCTACTCCGTTGACACGTCTCGTTCGAAAAAAGATTGCATACGAGTGGGATGGTAAGTATGAAAATGGCTTCCGTGAGTTTTAGTATATTGAAGTAATAAACTGACCACTGTAATTATTCTCGCCATAATCAATAGCTCAAGAGGTTTCAGTGTATAAAGATTGGGCTGTGTATTAAGGTAAAATGGGAAGATTGTCGTTTATGGATCCAGATAGTTCAAGAACCATGAGAGAAACTATCCGACCCATGATTTAGAATTGGCAGCCATAGCGTTTACACTGAAGGTATAACACCACCACTTATACGATGAGAAATTTTAGGTATGCACTGATCATAAAAGCTCCGAGTATCTATTTTCACTAAAAAGAGTAGAATATGAGATAACATAGAGGGTTAGAGCTTTTGATGGATTATGATTGTGAAAATTTTACCACCCAGGAAATGCTGATGCCTTAAGCAGAAAGAGCCTCAGGATGGTATTACATATGATGGTCAGGGAGCGTGAGCTGCTAGAGCAGTTGTGAGCCTCAGTAGTGATGTGATCCCTTCTGATGATGACAATGATTGTGTGACAACTAGCCTGAGATTAGAACCGGATTTAAGCGACCAAATTTGACAGGCTTAGCGTGATGATCGGCAGAGTGTTGATGGTGTTGGTCAGATTCAGATGGGTACAGTGACAGAGTTCATAGAGAGTGATGATGGCTTACTGAGGTTCAGAGACAGTATAAGTGCTCTCCAGGACCACAGTGGGTGATGATAGTGTTATTGTCAGAAGCTCACTCTTTGGGATATACAGTGCATCCGGGAAGTAATAAATATATCGAAATCTCTAAAAAGGGTATTGGTGGTCAGATATGAAATGAGATATTGTAGAGATTGTGGAGAAGTGTCTCGTATGTCAGCAGATTAAGGTAGAGCAATAGAAGTTTGCAGGGTTATTGCAACCTCTACCTATATTGACACGAAAATGGGAGCAAGTTACCATGGATATTGTAATGGGTTACAAAGGACACGGATGAATCATGAGGCTATCTGGGTGATAGTCGATAGATTGACTAAGTCTACCCACCTTCTGGTTATGAAATCCCCAGATACTCTGAGTGTGTAGGATTTATGTATAAGGAAGATTATGAAACACCATATATTTTCCAGTGAACATTGTATCATATAGGGATTCCCGCTTCACTTCCCACTTCTGAAAATATTTTTCAGGAAGTTATGGGAACCCGATTGAGTGAGAGCACAACGTTCTATCCTCAGACAGATGGTCAGTCAGAGAGGACTGTACAGATTCTGGAGGATATGAAGAGAGCATGTGCCATTGATTTTATAAGCTCATGGGATGATCAGTTGTTACTAATCGAATTCGCCAATAGCGACAGTTACCACTTGAGTATCAGGATGACTTTATATGAAGCATTGTATGGCCGTAGGGGTTGTTCCCCGACTTGGATAGGAAGAAGTTGATGACAGATAGAGAATTGCTCTCGAATTAGTATAATAAGTCTCTGAAGGTGTTCAATTGATTCGTGAGAGATTGAAAACATCTCAGAGCAGACAGAAAAGCTAGGTTGACAAGAGACAGAAAATCATTTGAATTCACCGAGGGTGAATTAGTATTGTTGGAAGTTACTTGTCCTAAGGGCATAACGAGATTAGAAAAGAAGGCAAATTAAGTTTCGTTAGATTGAATCCTTTGAGAGAGTGAACAAAGTGGGAGATAAGGCCTATAGGTTAGCGTTACCACCTGTATTAGCTGGCACCCATAATGTATCCCATCTTTTGATGCTTTGAAAATACTACCCGGACCCAGCATATGCGATCGGATATGAGCTGTTAGAGCTAAATGAAAGTATAATGTATGTTGAAAACTCGATACGGGTATTAGACGAAAGGAGAAAGTGTTGAGGTTTAGGACGATCTCCCTAGTCAAAGTCCTTTGGTAGTATTACACTCCGGAAAAAGTGAGAATTAAAAAAATATGATGCGATAGATGTACCCGGAGTTGTTTATGGACCCATTTGACTTGGTTCGAATTTGGAGGACCAAATTTCTTAAGTGGGGGAGATTATGTAAGACCCAATTTTTAATCATATTTTCTTATGATTCACTTGATGTAAACATGGTTATATGTAAATTGCATCATAAGAAGAGTTTTACGAGAATGAAAAATGCAAATGGAGATTTAAGTGGACACATAATAAATGAATGGGTTTGGACCATTCAGATTGGAGATAAGAATTTAAAACAATAAATAAGAAAGGGTTCGTGAAGGGAAGTTGTGTTTATTTGGTCCCGAACATGTTAAAGGGTAAAACGGTCTAAAGACTAAAAATTCGGTGTCAATTCGGTAAGAAATTTACATTGTAAAGATGGATTCAGAAAATCTTGATCAATAAAGGAGAAATAATTAAATTTCAGGTTAAATTGATCAAGATATGAATTTATTGGAATAAACCGAAATTTTCACCTCGAAAAATTATCTCGAAAATATTGAAAAAATACTCGAGAAATAAATAAGTTAAATATATATTCAATTGATTTAAATATATATTTAAATATTTTGGGTATATAATATATTATATTATATTTTAATAAAATATAATATAAAAAATAATAATAATAAAAATATATATATAATAATTAAAAAATTAGAAATAAAATAACGAGTCGCGATTCTGTGAAAGAAATGGAAATGGAAGCAGAAGGCAGCGAGGGAGCCGAGGCCTTCCCCTCTGCCTCACCGACGGAAGCCCCTGCGAATGGACCCATACGAGGCAGCCGAGCCTCGCCGAAGCTGGTGGAGGACGAAGGAACGTCGACAAAAGGAGAAAGAGAGACAAAACCGAGAAGGAGGGTGGCGATCAGCAGTCGGAGGAAGGAGGAACGCCTCGCCACCGACCAGAAGGAGTGACAACGGCGTTGATCCAGCGCGAATCGACGAGAAACGGCGTCGAATGGTGCAGGAGAAAGATGGTACCGATGCCAAGGAGAGAAGAGGCCGGACCGGCCACTTTTCGGTCACTCTTAGTGAAATCGACACTATATCCATGCACCAGACGACCTCGCGGATAAGCTGGAGATTGAAGCCGATGAAGAACCGACCGACGAAGCTCCGAACGGCGAAGAAGAAAATCGGACCGGACTGAACCGGGCTAAACTGAACCGGTCTGAACCGGGTTGAACCGAACCGAACCAGTTCAGCCAGAAAAGAAGAAAAAGAAAAAATGAAAAAAGAATAAGAAGAAAACTTGAGGAAAATTTCAGTGTTGCAATCGAGCTACGGGTAAGCCGGTAAGCGATCAAAATTGACCGAGTTAAATTTTGAAATATTTAAGTTGATTAATATTCGACTGAAAATTGACTGAAAAAATATGTAATTGTGTAGCTCGACAATTGACGTCAAATGAGAGCTCGAGTCAGCCTCGATTTGTGTACTATCATGGAATCTCAGGTAAGTAACCCTTATTTATGACAATTTGCATAGTTATGCATGTTAAAAATTTATCGCATAAATTACGGATTAATTCCGTATAAAATGAATTAAATTCTGAAAATTGATATAAATTGTCATAAATAATTAATTGAGCTATCCGAGAGTTTAGAACGTGACCCAATAAATACTAATGGGCCCAATGAGCCCAATAGGCCTCGATAATGTGAATAGTAAGTGGAAAATGGGCTTAAGGCCAAAGAAGGCCATTAAGGTGCAATCGGGCTCAAGATTGTAAACGGGCCCAATACTTTGAATTAAGCACAGAAATTATGAAATACAGTTAAATTGAATGATTTCTGACCCGTTAAATAATTATACGCAGCTCCGGAGATTTGATTGGAAGCAAATCAGACTGCATGACGAGACATTTGTGAAAAAGTCAGATTGTACAGAAAAATGAGGTAAGGGAATTTTGTGAGTAGCTAGAGGTAGCTATGCGTATTTTTAATATCTTTTATATATACTGAAAATGTATAAAGGTCCTAGAAATGGATTAAAAATTTTAAGGACTCGAAATAAGTAAAAAATTATTTTACCCCTACTGAGGGAAATTCACCTAAGGAGGTGATGGTGAAAGCATGACATGCATGAAATGCATGATTTGAGGAATTTTCGTGACTTTTTAGCAAAGCAAATTGGTAGATTGGCTAGTATTTGCATAAATTTCACAAGATAACACTACGTAAATGTTATTTAGATTTAAAAGAAATTTATTTGGAAAAAGGGCTAACTATAAAGTTTATATGGAAAGAGATGGTGCTGGAACCTTGCTCGCACTATATCTGAGTTTGTGAGTGTGCAAAATGGTGCTGGGGCAGTTGCTCGCACCGATTTGTGTGACATGATATGCATAAAAAGGTGCTGGAGCGATTGTTTGCACTAGTTTTAATGATTTGACATGCATGAGACGTGCCAGAGCTTAGCTCGCATGAGTTTTGATTTGTGTGATGCATGCATTAGTGCTGGAGTAAGGGCTCACACTAGATTCTTACATGCATAGGTGCTGGAGTCTAACTCGTACCAGATTTTCATATGATTTTCGTGACAGGGTGCTGGAGTCTAACTCACACCAGATTTTCACTTGATTTTTATGACACAATGTTGAAGCCTAGCTCGCACTAGTTTTACATGATTTTGACAGAGTGCTGGAGCTTAGCTCGTACTAGATCTTATGAGATTTTATGAAACGTGTGTTGGAGCTTTGCTCGCACGAGATTTTCCTTGATTTTATGAGAGTGTTGGGGCATCGCTCGCACTGATTTTATGAGGCATGCGATGAGCCGTGCTTGGAGCGTTGGGTAGACTATGTGTCATGTCGATTAAATATGCTCGCACGTGTGTTTTGAGACAGGCATGATTATTGATATGAGATATGGGTCCATGGAGTACGTTGTACCGTGCAAGTAGCTTAGAGTACGCTGTACCGTGCTGGGATTGATTATGTGGCATCTTCAGATGCGAGTGGCATCTTTAGATGCGAGATATCGGACAGGACTGACGGGATGGACTGACCCACCTCCCAGGGCAATTCCCGATAGTGGTGAGACCTCGCACACAGGATTTTTGTAACAGTAGGATCACGAGTATATAGCCATACTCCTGGTTATTTGCCTGAGATATTGATATATATATTGCCTAGTCTCGCATGTTACTATCTGATATTTTGAAAGTTTGAGAATGCGTGGATTTTGTATGAGTCTGACCACCCGAGGGGGGGTTAGATCCTGACTGATGATATTAGTTTTGTTGTGAATAAATGGAATTTTCAATATTTTCGAAAATGCTTGGAAATAAATGATTTTATGTGGATCAGGATCACTCGAGGGAGGGGTTGAGTCCTGATGAGTGTGATGGATGTGGATTCATGAAATGAATTAAAATGTTTTCTACGGTTTTGTAGAAACTCAGCATGATGTATTTTCCATGTTTGTTTATAATTCATGAAATGAAATGTTTTAGCATGGGGAGGTTATCCATGCTTTAATTGCAAATTCATGATTTTGATTTAATTCATGCGTTGTATGATTTTACATGAGATGCCATTGAGGCATGAGTTGCATAATTTTCATAAGCACGAACAGCTTTTATAAACTATGGCATTGATGTGTGCATGATTTCGTGCATGAGCTTTAAACGAAAAGAAATGGATTTAAGGGCATGGCATTATGAGCATGTAGATAGTGAAGCTATCTACTTACTTGCATAATTGTCTTACTGAGCGTGTGGTTGCTCACCCCCTTATTATCCCTCTTTTTCAGAGCACTTGCAATAGTTCGTGAGCGGCTGAAGACTTGCATTCTTGGAATCTGCTGCGTCCCATCGAGAGTCAGGTATAAACATTTTTATAGTTTTGTATCTAAATATGTAAATGCATAGTACTGTAAACATATATGATGTCGGGGATGTAAGGTTATATAAATGAAATTGTGAATGTAACATGGAAATGGAATAGTAAGTAGTGTGAGGGGACTAACACCGAATTATAGCCCAACTGTTGGTAGGATGGTCACGATGAGAGGAAGGTAAGAATTAAATATGAAAGAAAAATGAAAAATTTACTCTGATTTTTGGGTCGTGACATATTTATACTTCATGCTACATAGTTAATAGAGCTATATGGTTAAACTCATTGTAAAGAAAACACCATGTAAACTTTATAAAGGGAGAAAGCCTAACATATGTTATTTTCACCCTTGTGGTTGTAAGTGTTTTTTACTTAATAATGGAAAAGACAACCTAAGGAAATTTTATGCTAAAAGCGATTAAGGTATTTTCCAAAATTACTCCATGCACTTTAAGGCCCATAGATTTTAACAAACGGGCAATTCTAATGGAGAAATCTATACATATTATCGTTGATGAGTCATATGTATGCCTTAGGAAAGAAAGTTTAGAGAAAGATATAAAGATTTTAATAAAAATATGAAAAGACCACTTCAAATAATGAAAATAATAAACTTGAAGATGAAATAATTAAAAGTAAAGAAGAATAGAATTTATAAGAAGAAAAAAAATCTAAAGAGAGAACCTTAATATCCTAAGGAACATAGATATGCTAAGGATGGAGAAATAGTGGGAAACCCAAATCTAGGAGTTAAGACTAGGTTATCACTTAGGAATATGTGTGAATATGTAACCTTTATTCTCAACCAAAACCCAAAAAATGTAAATGAATCTTTAGAAGATAATAATTGGATATTAGCCATGTAAGAAGAGTTTAATCAATTTGAAAGGAGTAGGATATGGACCCTATTTCTTAGACCTATTGACCATCCAATTATAGGAACAAAGTGAATGTTTAAGAAAAGCTAGATAAACATAACATCGTCGTAAGAAATAAAGCTTGATTGGTACCAAGGAGTATAGGCTAAATAAGGGAATAGATTATGATGAGACCTACGCTCCCGTAGCTAGATTAGAGGCCATTAAAATGTTGCTGGCATTTTCATGTTATAAAAACTTCAAAATTTTCTAAATGGATGTTAAGAGTGGTTTCTTAGATGATCATATAAATGATGAGGTCTATGTAAAACAATATCTCGAATTTGAAGACCCACACTTTCCTAACCATGTACACAAATTGTCTAAAGAATTATAAGGTTTAAAGAAAGCTCCTAAAGTTTGGTATGAAAGGCTCACCAAACTTTTAATTGAAAAAGGATTTTCTAGAAGAAAGTTTGACACAACTCTTTTTATTCAATATGAAAGAAAAGATATTTTAGTGGTTCAAATATTTGTATATGATATAATTTGTTCCACTAATGAGTCTTTATGTGAAGAATTTCAAACTTGATGAAAGGATAATTTTAGATGAGCATGATGAGGGAACTAACATACTTTCTAAGGCTTCAAGTGAAGCAACCAAAAGAATCTAACCAAAAGAATCTATCTTTATAGATCAAGAGATATTCTAGATATTTAATCAAGAGATTTAGGATGGATAATTTTAAACATTTTCCTACACTTATGAGTACTTCATTAAAGCTTGATAAAGATGATGGTGGAAAGTGTATAGACTCCAAATTGTATAGGTTTATGATGGAATCACTTATTTGCCACATAGTTAAATAAACCAAATATCACGTTTAGTTTATGTCTATGCATTAGATTTCAATCCTTTTCCTAAAGAGTCACATCTACTTACTGTAAAAAGAATCTTTAAGTACCTTAACGATAAGCCTAATCTAGGATTATGGTATCCAAAGAGATCATCCTTATGTTTCCATGCTCGCTTGGATGTAGATTTTAAAGGATGTAAGGTTGATAGAAAAAACACCTTGAGTACTTGTTATTTCATAGGGAACATGTTGATCTCTTGATTTTCTAAGAAACAAAATAGTGTTACTTAATTCACTACCGAGGTAGAATATATAGCCTCTGGGAGGAATTGTACCCAAGTATTATGGATCAAGTAACAATTAAAGGATTATGGAATAGAAATGATAAAATCCCTTTTAAATGTGACAATACTAGCGTCATAAACCTCATAAAAAATCTCATTCAACATTTAAAAACTAAGCATATAGAAACTATGCACCATTTTATTAGAAATCACGTGCAAAATGAGGACATAGTTCTTAAATATGTATATACTACACACCAATTGGTACATATTTTCACAAAACCATTAATAGAGACAGGTTTAGCTCAATTATGGATGAACTAGGACTAGTGAATAAATCATAGATGTTTTCCTATCTTTATCCCTGCTCATTTTGATATAAACATGATTAATCCTTGTTTAAATAGTACAAAGTGGTTCAATTTTATCTTAGTGATAAATTAATTTGGGAGTGACCAAATAAGGCACATTAGAAATGTATCTTACTTTCTATTAATGCCAACCTTGAAACTTTCATAGACGTTTTCCTATCTTTATCCCTACTCATTTTGATATAAACATGATTAATCCTTGTTTAAATAGTACAAAGTGGTTCAATTTTATCTTAGTGATAAATTAATTTGGGTGTAACCAAATAAGGCACATTAGAAATGTATCTTACTTTCTATTAATGCCAACCTTGAAACTTTCATTCTTCAGCATCAGATTATTTTTTATAGATTGAATGATCTTATGTGCATGTCAGTTTTTTAAAGAAACATTTTAATTGATTTTAATGACAAACATCTTAAAAAACTCGAACAAGATAATTTAAGTGTTAAAGTAAAATTTTCAAGAGATTTTATTGACTACGTGAGGATAGGGATCAATACTCTCTCTTAAGATATTAATACCTGAACTTGAAAGGCACCAAAGAAAAGTTGAAACCTGTAAAGTATCAATACCTTATTCAATAAGTATTGATACCAGATGAACAAGTATCAATACCCCACGAACCAAAAGTAAACAATTTATTATAAACCATGGACAAATTATATATAATCTATGTTGGTTATAAGCTTGGTGTGTATGATAATTGGCTCGAAGCATAGAAACAAGTCCATAAATTTAAAGGAGCTTTATATGAATCCTTCCTAACCAAAACTTAAACTAATCAAGCCTTCCTAAGATTTTAGGGAATGGATGTGTCACGACCCTCAATCCGTCGAAAATCCACTACAATGTTTTTTTTCATTTTTCGTTTATTATTTGATTCATTTCTTATTGTTTGTTCTTTACCTTTACCTTACCTGATCATGAATAGTTACACCACCAATAGCTAGGCTGTGTATAAGTGTAAATCTCATCCAAATCAAATCATTTCAATTTACAATTTATTTAAACATAAACACTTGTATTTCTAAATCAGAGTTGTTGTTTACAGGTGTTTACAATTTTTTACATCCCCCAAATGTTACATTCAAAATATTATTGTCTTACGATATGTCTAAATACAAAAACTATACAAATGTGTTTACCTCGTGTGATGGGATGCAGCGGACACCAAAATCCAATCCTTAGTCGCTCTCTATTTATTGTAAGTGCTCTGTAGAGGGGGGAAAATAAGAGGGGCGAGCAAACAACGCGCTCAGTAAGGCAATCATGCGAGCAGGTAGATAACCGTACTATCTACGAGATCGTGATGTCATGCTTAAATCACACATTTACTTATCCTACTCCAAAACATCAGTTCTTGCTTGTGTTCATGACATGTAAAGCTATTCATGCTATTTAAATCAGTGCACAGTTCTTAAAACATAGCATGGAAAATCATCATGCGTAAATCAAAATCAAAGCATGGTAAATCAACATGCAAAGTGCACTTATAAGCATTTCAAAACACAATACAATTCTTCACAAAATTCATCATTCGTCAGGACTCAACCCCTCTCATGGACTGTCCTGACCCACAAACACCTTTCAAACATGGATTATCATAAAACAAGACATGTGAGATAGGCAAATAATATAATATGGGTAATAACTAGGAATATGGCCATATCCTCTATGATCCCAGGCTATACGGATCTTAGTGTGCGGGGTATCACCTTTACTGACTTCCGCACGGGAAGTAGGTCACGTCCAACCCGTCGGTCTATAGCAGAATATCCATCGTCTGAAGACGGTATATATATATTATTCACACATGGTACAACGTACTCCGTTGACCCATATCATCACATCATACACTGCCACATCTCAATACGTACGTGCGAGCCTATTTAATCGGCGTAGCACACAGCCTACCCGAAGCTCCCAGCACGGCTCCCAACATGTCATAAAATCACGTGTGAATAGTTTCAAACACGATAACAAGTATAGTGGACATCTAGTACGAGCAACACTCAAGCACAATGTCAAAATCAATATGAAAATCAATGAGAGCTAAGCTCCAGCACAATGTCATAAAATCCATGTGAAAACTAGTACTATCTAAGCTCCAACTCTCATGCATGTAAAACTCTGGTGCGAGCATCGCTCCAACACTAATGCACGTATAAAACACATCAAATCTCATGCGAGCAATGCTCTAACACGTTTCGTTTTCATAAAACTCATGTAGGTGGCTCATTCTTTGCAAAGCATGGTTATAAAAACCAAATCGAGCTATTTTCATGCAAATCCCTTAAAATACTAGCCAACCTACCAATTCACATGCTAAAAGCAGTAAAAAGATTCAAAACATCATGATTCTTGTTTTTCATGAACTTTTCTCAAAATTCCTCGATGTTTTTGCCCTTCAAACATCCATTTCATTCTAAGACCCTTAGATACATTAAGAAATCACCCAATGCACTCGAAAGTGCATACAGATACCTCTAAAGCTAACACAATTCCCTTACCTCAATTCTCTTGGAAGCAACTCTTCCTTCCTTTCCCGCTTCTCGTGATTTGGCTCAACTTGCTCCAGATATATCCTCGAGAGCTAAAATATTCATCAACCATATGAGTCAATACCGATAACTCATATTCTGACTTCAACTAGTCTTTATATCTTATCGAGCCTATTTCATTAAGTTTGATCGATTATCACATTTGGTCGTCATTATGCCATTCCTAGTCAATTTAGCTAGCAACTTACTTAGTAACTCATCAACACTTGGTATAGATGTTTTATCTATAAATTTCCATTCATTCATGCATTTCTACAACATCATATATGCACATTTCATCACCTTTACCTATCCCATAATGTGACTTCATCCAACCATATCAAAATCATGCATATCACATTACTAACACCTTGGCATAATCCATTTATCATCTAAGTAACAATATCATATTTTCTCACACTAAACCCATTATAGGTTATGCTTGATTCATCACATTCTAGATAGTTTCTACCAATAATTCATACACCAATCTATTCACAACAACATCTAGATAGACATATTTAGAGTTGATGTATTGGAAACTCACCTAACTTGACTTTCCTCTTGTCCCAAATAAGATAACTCTTTTGCTCCTTCAATCCAACAAATGAAATATTGGCTCCAAGCTATGTTGTTATTCTCCTCACAATGAATAACTTTGGTTTAATAGCTTTTTCTCAAATCTTTATGGAAGGGGGTGTATTCTAGAGAGAGAAAGCTTAGTATTTTAGGTAAAAATGGAAGGGGTGTATTGATTTGTTGAAGAAAGAGGTTTTGTCGTGGGGTTTTTATAGAGCAGGGGTGATGAGGTTGATCTGCTAGGGTGAAGAAATTGATCTTTCTTTGGTTTTAGCCTTCGAATTTTCAAGTTTACAATGAGAGAGATTGATTTACTCATTGGGGAGAGATCAATCTTTGTTTGGTTGAGGAAGCAGCAGGTCGATCTGCTCATGGGGATAGATCGATCTGCTCTTGACAAAATCAAATGGAGATCAATATGCACTTAGGAAGGGATCGATCTCTGCTAGGCAGAGGCAAATGCAGATCGATCTGCTCATTGGGGAGATCGATCTGCCCAATGGGGAGATCGATCTGGCCTTGACAGATTCACTTGGAATTGTTTGCTTGCTCAAGGGATCAATCTGCCTTGAATAGGAGATCGATCTGGCCTTCATCTAGGGCATTCCTGCTGCACTTTCCTAGATTTTTTAAAGGTAAACTCCTATTTCATTACTCCAGTACTCATTTTGCATTTTAATCCCACTTAGAGCATGGAAAGACTCATTTCCTATGATTCACATACTACATGACTTGTGCGTATTGCTTGAATTCATAAGGAATACTTAGAATTCACAGTCCATGCCTTATCATTTTGTGTTTAAATCCTTATTTGAAATTAGAATGCTTAAAGTTCTGTTCATCTAGTTTGCGGCCACTTCAATCCTCATTTATCCTTTACTTATATCATGACACTCATTTATCCCATTGCAATATATCACATTTACACGATCCAAAATCATTTGCTTTATACTTTCATTTACATATAAATAAGTCATACATACATGGGGTCTCACAATCTCCCCCACTAAAAAAATTTGGTCCTCCAAATTGGGATCAAATCAGTCCGTGAACAGCTCAGAGTACTTCCCCACATCAAACTCTCCAACTTCCATGTAGCTTCTTCTGCAGTGTGGTGCTGCCAAAGAACTTTCACTAAGGGAATCGTCTTCGATCTCAACACCTTCTCCTTCCTATCCAATATCTGAACAGACTTCTCGACATACAACATGCTCTCGTTGAGCTCCAATGGCTCATATCTAATTACATGTGTCGGGTCCAAGTGGTTGTAAGACCCGATTTTTATTGTATTTCCTTATGATTCACACATTGTATGGATATTGTTATATGTTAATGGAATCATAAGACGGATGATTTTGATCATATAAATATGAATGAAGTAGTAGAACGTACATAAAATTCAAAAATGGACAGTTAAGGAATTTCAAATTAAATTTATGAGAATTGAATTGTCCGGACAAAGATACGAATTTTAAATGAGAAATTATAGTGGGTCCAAGAAGGAAAGTCAGCTTAAATTGGTCCCGAACGTGTAGAAGGGTAAAACGATCAAAAGACCAAAATTCGGTATAAATTCGATAAAGAAAATTTCATTAAAAAAATATGGAATTGAGAAATATTGATCAATAATAAGGAAAATATTGAATTTCGAGTCCAATTGATTAAGATATGAATTTATTAGAATTAATCAAAATTTTCACTTCGAAAAATTATCCCGAAAATACTGAAAAAATATACCGAAAAGATAAAATAAGTCAAATAAATTTATTTATTGATTAAATGAATAAAATAAGATTTTTTGTTAATATTTTGGGATCTTTATAATGTTTTAATGATTAAAATAATAATAAAATAAATTATAAAAATAATAATAATAATAATAATAATAATAATAATAATAAAGAAATTGAAATCTGAAAAACGCGAAAACTGAAGAAGGAAAACAGGAAAGAAGCGAAGACACAGGCGACCGAGGAAGATCCCATCATCGGCGACCAACGAGGCCAGGCGAGAGCTGAAAAAGATAGCTGACACCTGCGCGACCCACCAGCAACCGCGACGCGCACCTACGGCACCGGAGGAAGCCAGATCGGCGAAGTGAGGCAGAAAAGAGGAGAAGGCAAATCCGACGGTCAGTGGCGTGATTTGACCCGATCCAAGGCCAATCGAGTGTTCTCCGAATAGAGGCGCATCAAACGACGGTAGTGAGGCGTCGAGAACCGATCGGACGACGTCGGAACAGCGAAAGGAGACTGAACCAGATGGCCGGTTCAGGGGAAGGAAACTGCACTGAACCGGACCAGATCGGTTCAGCCAAGGAGAAAAAAAAAGAAAAAGGAAAAAGAAAAAAAAAGAAAAGAAGAAAAGAAAAAGAAAGAAAGGGGAAAAGGAAAGAAATTTTATCGGGGACGTCTCGAGATTCGAGTAAGTTAACCGATGGTCTAGATTGACCTACGGGTAAATTTTAAAATTAATTTAATATTATATTTAATGAAAAATAATCCGGATTAATATAATTGTGCAGTTCTACGACAGAGCCCGAATGAGAGCCGATTGAGCTCCAATTTTTATACCCCGTATAGTATTAGGTAAGTACACTTTAATTACGATAATTTGAGTCCTTAATGCAGAGTTAAGATTATTTTACGGATTTTACGGATTAATTCTGCATAAAATTATTCAAAAATTTAAAGTAATTATTGTAAATAATATACAGTCCATCTAAAGAGTTTGAAACAAGGCTCAATGGGTATTGATAGGCCCAATGAGCCCAATAGACCCGAAGAAGAGATTTAATAAGTGAAAACGGGCTGAAAAAGGGGTCGAGACCCATTAAGGTGCAATTGGGCCCGATAAAGTAAAATGGGTCAAGTGCTTTAGATTCGATCAGTAAGAGTGAAATACTGATAAGTATATTAGAACTGACCCAAATACGTGGTTATATGCAGCTCTGTAGACTTGGTTTGGAGCGAATTGAACTGAGAGACCTGGTACGATCGAGACGGGATAAGCTTGCGTGTGATTCCAAGTAAGGGAATTTTACAGACTGCTAGAGGTAACTTTACGCAATTTCGACATCATTTACATTCCCTAAAATTTTCTGAAGGGTCTAGATTTAAAATAAGAATTTTGGTGCTCGGATAGGCAAATGACCAAAATACCACTGTGAAGGGTAAATTTTTCAAAATTAGAAAAAGTTGGGAGGAGCAAGAACAAGAGGTTCCTGCTTGTTTTTGAAGTGTTTTGACACGTGCATGGGTAGGCTGGCTAACTTTTAAATAAAAATGCAAAACATTGCATATTTTCAACAATGTGATTTCTTTAGGAAATTGTTTTGAGATAACAGAGCCGCCTACGTGATTTTATGAAAGTGTGATGTGCTAGAGCTCAGCTCGCACGAGTTTTGATTTGTGTGATGCATGCATTAGTGCTGGAGCAAGGGCTCGCACTAGAGTTTTACATGCATAGGTGCAAGAGTCTAACTCGCACCAGATTTTCATATGATTTTCGTGACAGGGTGCTGGAGTCTAACTCGCACCAAATTTTCACTTGATTTTTATGACACAGTGCTGGAGCCTAGCTCGCACTAGTTTTACATGATTTTGACAGTGCTGGAGCTTAGCTCGCACTAGATCTTATGAGATTTTATGAAACGCGTGCTGTAGCTTTGCTCGCACGAGATTTTTCATGATTTTGTGAGAGTGCTGGAGCATCGTTCGCACTGATTTTATGAGACATGCGATGAGCCGTGCTTGGAGTGTCAGGTAGACTGTGTGTCACGCCGATTAAATATGCTCGCACGTGCGTTTTGAGACAAACACGATTATTGATATGAAATGTGGGTCCATTAAGTACGTTATACCGTGCAAGTAGCATGGAATATGTTGTACCGTGCTGGGATTGATTATGTGGCAGATGCGAGTGGCATCTTCGGATGTGAATGACATCTTCGGATGCGAGTGCTCGGGCAGGATCGATGGTATGGACTGACCCACCTCCCAGGGCGGTTCCCGATAGTGGTGAGACCCCGCACACAGGATCCGTGTAGCAGTGGGATCACGAGGATATGACCATAGTCCTGGTTATTTGCCTGAGATATATATATATATTGCCTAGTCTCGCATGTTGTAAATTAATATTTTGAGAAGCATATTTTGTAGACTTTTGTGTGAGTATGGATCACCTGATGGAGGGGTTGGATCCTGACTAAGATGTGATTTTGATGAGAATGAAACTGGGATTTAAACTGAGACTTGCATGACGTTATTTCCATGCTATTTAAACTCATGCATGATGTAAACTGATTTTACATAACATTCATTGTATCGCATGTTACTATTTCTTTGAAAAGCATTTGATTTCATGGTTTTATGTGAGTCAGGAACACCCGAGGGAGAGATTGAGTCCTGGCTATGTAGTGAAATTTTAACAAGAATGAAATGATTTAAATGGATTTGCATGTTGAGTTTTCCATGCTCTTTGAAATCCATATGTGAACTTGTTTTACATGACATCAAGAATTGTAGCATCTGTTTTAAAATTGTGTGGAGAAAGGGTGGTTTATGCATGACACCACGTTCATGTAGGTTGTATGGTTACCTACTTGTTCGTAAGATTGCCTTACTGAGCTCGATGTGCTCACCCCTTTCATTTTCCTACATAGATTTCTTTCAGTAGACTTTGAGGCAATTGAGTACTGCATTCCTGATATCCGATATTGCTCATCACTTGAGGTATATACACTTGTACATATTGTATCTAAATAAGAATAGCACAGTAACATGTTTGTAAGTAACTTTCGGGGATGTATAGATACTGTAAACACTTGGAAATAAATGAGAAAGAATTAGTGAAAAACTCATGTGTTTACCTTTACTTTAATAAGGAATTAAGTTATATGGTGAATGAATGGTGGGACTGGCATTGACGCACAACTCAATTGTTAGTGGAGTGGTGGTCACGATCAGAGGACAGGTAAGTATGAAAGAAAAACAAAAAATTTACTCTGATTTTTAGGTCGTGACAAACGGTGGTATCAGAACGAAATCGGTCTGATTTGTGTCAGTATCAGTAATTAGGAAATTACATCGCCGTGTTATTGTGCTTGGTTAGATACAATCGTGTATATTGAGATGATTTTTAACTAAGAAATGGTTAAGAATATAGGATTTGGGCATTATGACGAACACCAATCGCGGTAGAGGGGGTAGAGCATAAGGCAAAGGCCGTAGAGGTAAGCCTGAGCCTACTAGTCGTGCTGAGTCGACCCATGAGACCCATGAAGAGGTTGAGGTGGAGATTGATGTTGATCATACTCCACAGGGTCCTATAAAGAGACCATACAGTATTGAGACACGCTTCACGATGATGTAGTGGAGTGTAGAAAATATTTTGGAGTGTACTTCTGTAACATAGAGGTGTGGAAGATGTTGTGAACGCCTGCTAGCTCAGGTGGCAATGCTAGCCTGTAGGCCTTATCTCTAACTCTATCAAGTATCTCAAAGGGTCCAATGTAACGAGGACTTAACTTTCCTTTCTTTTCGAATCTCATTATACCCTTGGAATGAGAAACTCGTAAAAACACTGATTCACCCATTGTGAATTCTAATGGTCTTTGTCTCCTATCAGCATAACTCTTTTGTCTACTCTGAGCTATCCGTAACCTCTCACAAATTAATTGGATGTCCTCAGAGGCTTGTCTCACTAAGTCGGGAGTAAATATCAGTCGATCACTAACCTCTTCCCATCCAATAGGGGAACGACATCTTCGGCCATACAAAGCCTCATACGATGCCATCCCGATACTCGAATGGTAACTGTTATTATAGGTGAAATCTACTAGTGGCAAATGGTCATCCTAGAAGCCTCCAAAATCTAATACGCACGCCCTCAACATGTCCTCCAAGGTCTGTATAGTCTTCTCTAACTGACCATCTGTCTGAAGATGGAACGCTGTGCTAAAACTCAGTTGGACCCCCATCGCTTCTTAAAAATGTTCCCAGAAGTGGGAAGTGAAGCGGGCATCCCTATCAGAAACAACGCTCACTGGAACACCATGCAACCTCACTATCTCGCGCACATATAGTTCTGCCAGTGTACTCAGAGTATCGGTGACTCTCATAGCTAGGAAGTGTGCCGAGTTCGTCAATCTGTCCACTATCACCCAAATCGCATCGTGATTTCTACGGGTCTTGGGTAAACCCATCACGAAGTCCATAGTGACATGCTCCTATTTCCAAGTCGGTATAGGTAGAGGTTGCAATAGACCTACAGGCTTCTGATGCTCTACCTTCACTTACTAACAGACGAGACACTTTACCACAAATTTTGCTACATCTCTTTTCATTCCTGACCACCAATACACTCTCCAGAGGTTTTGATACATCTTGTTACTTCCCGAATACAGTGTATACTTCGTTGAATGAGCTTCTGCCAAGATCAACCTCCTGACCTCTAGATCATTGGGAACACATATTCTACCCCTGAACCTCAGGAAACCATTTGAACTCAAATCAAAATCAGTCTTTGTACCCCTTTATATCTGTCCGATAACATCACTGCACTACTGATCAATCTGCTAAGCCTGTTGGATGCGATCTACTAGATCTGGTTCCAACCGCAGGCTAGTTACCATAATGCCACTATTAGTATCAGGCGGGGTTACATCCAAACTGAGACTCGCAAACTGTTCCAATAGCTCGTGTTCCCTGATCATCATATACGATACCAACCCAAGGTGCTTCCTATTCAGTACATCAACTACTACATTCACCTTACCCGGGTGGTATAAGATCTCGTAATCATAGTCTTTCAAAAGATCAAGCCACCTTCTCTACATTATGTTTAATTCCTTCTGTGAGAACAGATACTTAAGTCTCTTGTAGTCAGTAAATTCTTGAAATTTCTCACCATAAAGGTAATAACGCCATATTTTCAAGGTAAATACTACGGTCGCCAACTCTAGATTGTGGGTCAGGTAGTTCCTATCATGATCTTTTAATTGTCTAGATCTATAGTCGACTACCTTCCCATCCTGCATCAGTACACAGCCTAGTCCTTGGTACAAAGCATCTTTGTATATAGAAAAACCTTCTGAGCTGGTAGGAATGGTGAGAATCGAAGCTGTGGTCAATCTCCGCTTTAACTCTTGAAAACTTTTCTCACATTTATCATCCCACACAAATTCAAAATTCTTTTTCGTGAGACATGTCAACGGAGCAGCTAACTTCAAGAATCCCTCTACAAACAGTCGATAATATCCAGCTAAACCCAGGAAACTTCTGATCTTTGTGACTATCTGGGGTCTTGCCACTAAACCACTACCTTAATCTTGGATGGGTCCACTAACACACCATCCTTCGATACAATATGTCTCAAAAAAGAGATCTGTTCTAGCCAAAAGTCACACTTACTTAGTTTAGCATATAACTTTTTCTCCCGGAGGGTCTGTAGCACTATCCTTAGGTGCTGTTCATGCTTCTCTCTAGATCTTCAATACATCAGAATATCATCGATGAATACGATAACGAACCGATCCAAATACTAGTGAAACACCTCATTCATCAACGACATAAAAGCTGTGGGAGCATTCGTCAACCAAAATGGTATAACCATAAATCAAAGTGACCATACCGGGTGCGAAAAGCTATCTTGGGTACATCTCCATCTCGAATTCTCAACTGATAGTACCCAGATCTTAGATTTATCTTAGAAAAGACTTGTGTTCCCCGAAGCTAATCTAACAAGTCATCGATGCGTAGGAGGGGGTATTTATTCTTGATGATCGCCTTATTCAACAACCTGTAATCAATACACAATTAGAGGCTCTCATCTTTCTTCTTTACAAACAGAACCGGTGCTCCCGAAGGTGATACACTCGGCTTGATGAACCCCTTATCCAACAACTCTTGTAACTGCTTATTCAGTTTCTCCAACTTAATTGGAGCCATTCTGTACGGTAGCTTGGATATCGACTCTGTACTAGGTGCCAAATCTATACAAAACTTCATCTCTCTATCTGGCAGTAACCCTGGTAAATCATCTGGAAAGACATCTGAAAATTTTCTGACCACTGAAATGTCTCGCAATTTTGGGTATGACTTATCCGTCTCAACCACGTAAGCAATATAACCTTTCAAAATATCAATCATTAAATTAGTACAAAAATTTATCTATTCCACTTACAACCACAACTGCTTTCATTACTTTTCAAGGAGATTTTACATTACATTGTTTGGGGAAACTTACGATAATACTAACTATCCCTGAAAACGTTACCGTCTTAGAAAAACAATCAACTACAGCACGATTTGCAGTCAACCAATCCATTCCTAGTATTACATCAAAGTCTTTCATATACATTAAAATAAGGTCGGCTGACATTTCTTTTTCCCCTACTTTCAACTTATAACCCTTAAACACATATTCCACCAGCTAACTATTATTCATTGGAGTGCTTATCTGCATCCTCATATTTAACAAGGTAAGCTTCAAATATTTAAATAATTTATATCCAAATGTAGGCGATACAAATGAATGCGTAGCGCCAAGATCTATCAAAACATAAGCTTCAAGATCAAAGATCAAGATGGTACCTTTTACCACATCTGACGATTGATCTGCAGTATCCTGGTCCAGTGCGTGTACTCGTCCTTTGCCAACTACCTGCTTCCCCTTTTCTTCAGCTGTCACCCTCCGTATCGGAGTGGGAGTGTCAACTGAACCTCTCTCCGACTCCTTACCCTTCTATGGGGCACCCTCAGTCATCTTTAGGCAATTTCAGATCATATGCTCTGGCTTCCCACATCGAAAACATACTATAGGAGATCCATAACATGACTGCGTTCCATGGTACCTACCGCACTTACTGAACTGTTCTGTAGTAGGTCGTGGCCCTCCAATCACTATTCTCTTTGCTGGAGCTATGGCCGGATACACGAGAGGCTTAACTGTCCTCTCCTGAATCTCCTCAATCCTCGGCCTCTTCCTACAAGAATCTCTTGCTTCCTCTATAACTAAAGCCTCTATCCACTATCTGTCTCTACTTGTCTTTGTCCCTCACTCTACCAACCTTTCAAAACTCTGAGGCAACCCGCTAAATATCTTGCTTACACAACTATGCCCTGTGCACTACCTCATCGTAGGTCGGTATGTCAAAGGGAATCAATTGGGACCTAATAGCTAGTCTCAGTCCATTCACAAACTTTCGGACCTTCTTGACCTCACTATCCATCGTATCAGGATCATACTTGCCCAAAGAGATAAATTTAGTCTCGTACTCATCCACCGATCCCTTAGTCAAATCCAAGAATTTCATTTGCAGCCTCCGCTACGCAGTATCCGAAACATATTACCTCCGGAAGGCCTCCAAAAATAAATCTCAGCTGATCTTTGTATGTCGGGCTCTCAAAATGGGTCTGGTGGATTTCCACCAATGCTTTGTTGATCCTTTTAGCATGAATGCGACAAACGTTACCATTTCAGTAGTAGTGCACTCGAAAAACCCATATAGTTTTCCAATCTCATTCACCCGGTCCTCTACAGCTACTGGGTCATTAACTCCACTAAAAGATGGTGGGTTAAATTTTTGAAACTGCCATATCCTATCCAGGTCACATCCATAACCCCAATCTCTTCTACTCTGTTGTGGAGCAACAGTAGAATGAGAATCCTGTACTGGTGAGGGTGTAGGAGTATCTGTAGTCTAAGGTTCTTGGGCTGGTTGTGCAGGCATCTCAGGAGTAGCCGCCCGTTCAACATCACTTTGGGCAGCTGGCCCATGCCCGCCCCCAGCTCTAGGTATCGTCTGGGCAATCAACTCCAAAATTACATCTAAGCTCTGCTTTATCCTCGTAAAGCATGCCTCAGTACTCTCGGGTCTCTCTACCGAACCTTGTGGAGCATGTTCAACATCTGCCTCCACCTCTACCTCCTCATGAGCCTCATGTGGTATCGGGTCAGCATGGCCCCCAAGCCTACCCTTACAGCCTCTAGCTCGTGCTCTCGCCTCTCTACCACGACTGGTGTTAGGCATTATGCCAAGATTCCTACATTCACAATCATTTCTTAGTCAAACTCATCTCAATATACACAGTTGCATCTAGACAAGCACAGTAACATAGGGATACAATTTTTTTAATTTTTTTACACTGACACACATCAGACCAACTCTACTCTGATACCAAATAAATTGTCACGACCCTCAATTCGTCGAAAATCCACTACAATTTTTTTCATTTTTCGTTTATTATTTGATCCATTTTTTATTGTTTGTTCTTTACTTTTACCTTACCTGATCGTGAACAGTTACACCACCAACAATTGGGCTGCGTATCAGTGTAAATCTCATCCAAATCAAATCATTTCAATTTACAATTCATTTAAACGTAAACACTTGTATTTCTAAATTAGAGTTGTTGTTTACAGGTGTTTACAATTCTTTACATCCCCCAAATGTTACATTCAAAATATTACTGTACTACAATATGTCTAGATACAAAAACTATACAAATGTGTATACCTTATGTGATGGGATGCAGCGTACACCAAAATCCAATCCTCAGTCGCTCTCTATCTACTGTAAGTGCTCTGTAGAGAGGGAAAATAAGGGGGTGAGCAGATCACGCGCTCAGTAAGGTAATCATGCTAGTAGGTAGATAAGTGTACTATCTACTGATCGTGATGCCATGCTTAAATCACACATTTACTTGTCCTACTCCAAAACATCAATTCATGCTTGTGTTCATGACATGTAAAGCTATTCATGCTATTTAAATCAGTGCACAGTTCTTAAAACATAGCATAAAAAATCATCATGCGTAAATCGAAATCAAAGCATGGTAAATCAACATGCAAAGTGCACTTATAAGCATTTCAAAACTCAATACAATTCTTTACAAAATTCACCATTCGTCAAGACTCAGCCCTTCCCATTGACTGTCTTGACCCTCAAACACCTTTCAAACATGGATTATCATAAAACAAGATATGTGAGATAGAAAAATAATATAATAAAGGTAATAACTAGGACTATGGTCGTATCTTCTGTGATCCCAGGCTACACGGATCCTAGGTACGGGGTATCACCTCTATCTGCTTTCGCACGGGAGGTGGGTCACGTCCAACCCGCCGGTCCATGGCAGAATATCCATCGTCCGAATATGGTATATATATATATATTATCCAGAGATGATACAGCGTACTCCATGCTATATGCACAGCACAACGTACTTCATGGACTCATATCATCACATCATACACTGCCACATCTCAATACGTACGTGCGAACCTATTTAATCGGTATGACACGTAGCCTACCTGAAACTCCCAACACAGCTCTCAATATGTCATAAAATCACGTGCGAGTAGTCTTAAGCACGGCAACAAGTATAGTGGACATCTAGTGCGAGCAACGCTCCAGCACAATGTCAAAATCAATATGAAAATCAGTGCGAGCTAGGCTCCAGCACAATGTCATCAAACTAGAGCTGGCAAAAGTTGGCCCGAGCCCGAGAAAAGCCCAACCCGATAAAGCCCGAGCTCGAAAAAATTTGAACCCAAAAAAATCCGAACCCGACATAACCCGAGTCTGATACGGCCCGAACCCGAAACTGGTCCGATCCGAAACCCAAGAAAATCTGAATTTATAACCTGAAAAACCTGAATTATAATTATATAATTATTATATAAATAATTAAATAATAATACACTTTTTCTAATTAAAATTTATAAAATTTTAAAACAATCATTATTTATTTATTCAATAATTATATCAATAATTTATTATCAACAAAATAAATATTAAGTATTTACATTCAATTATTAAATAAAATTATTTTAAAACATTCAATATCAAATAATTTCCAATATTATGCTAATTATATTTGTAATAATAAATAATAAATATATTATTAAATATAACATTTGATTTTATTATAAAAACAATTATTATACTATTTTATTATATTTAGTTCATATTAAAATATTAATTTTAATACAATAATAAATCAAATATATATATAAATCATTATATAATTGTAACATTAATTTAAATTTGATATTTCGTATAAAACATTGAATACATTATTAACAAAATTAGAATTTAAATTCTGACTCCTATAACTTGTAAATAGAAAAATAGTAATTTATTTTTTAAATGGTGATTATGCTAAAAATAAGAATTGAAAGTTGAAAGAGGGGATCATATCCTTTTAAAGGTTGCAATAACTTTTTCACTGCAAAAAAAGATTCAGACTCAACTATGACATGTTTGCGTCTAAATTTTCATGCCATTAACAAGTCAATGATTGTTATATTCTAAATTAGTCCAATATAGTAAAAAACAAACCAGCAAAGAAAATATCAAACACTTAAAGCTATGACATGTATCATTACAAGAGCAACAAAATAGAAAACATACAATCATTCTCATACACAGCCACCTAGTTATGGAGAAATCAATCCCTAGTCATACATTGCATGAAGAACAAAACAGAAAAATACGGTCATTCCATTCAACGCTAGCGACTTGATGAATAACATGCTCGGAAAGATTGTAAATGCAGGAAGCAACCAAACTCTCCAAGAGTGACACTGTCTTCAACTAAGATTAATGAGACAATGATCAATCATAATTACTCTTAATAAAAATTTTTAATTTTTTTATTAATAAGAATTTAACTAATAAAAAATTAATAAAATAATAATGACACTAAAATCTTACCATCTTGATCTATATCATATCCATACAGCCAATTACGAGTAGTAATCAAAATTTCTGCATTATGTGTTGTGAGACAATTTCTCCATTTGTTGATAACTCTACCACCCATACTAAATACTGATTCAGATGCAACTGTGGTAAATGGAATACCCAATATATCCTTAGCCATAAGTGAAAATACAGGGTATCGAAATTGATTTTTCTTCCAATAATCAAGAACATCAATTTGAATCTCATAATCTTCTCTTGGTTCATTCAAATATACATCTAACTCTGATCTATATAAAAGAGATCCAGAATTGAAGCTTCTAAATCCCTACAATAACAAAATAAGTTCATATATGAAATTATAATAACAAATGTAAATTAAAACTCAAAAAAAGAATTACTTAATATAAAAAAATAATATTTTAATAAGTTACTAAAACAATTTATATTAAACTTTTGAACAAAAAATTTATATAAATATGTTATCAAATTAACAATAAATATTTATATGTTTCAAATTTTATTTCTAACTAGGAAATTTAAGTTTTTGCTATGTCTTGTCTCTTGTATAAATTTTATTACTAAATTATATAATTTTTTTCCTCTTTAATTCATATTTCATCCTTTTAATTATATTTTGTCTTATAATCACTATGATTAAATTATATCAGCTTTTTGGTTTTCCTATTTTATTTAAACTCCTATATTATATTTAATAATTTTCTCAAACTTAAACTAATTGCATCTATCAATTGAGAATTTAACTACAATTATAGAACTTTAATTAGGTATAATTTAAAACGAATTGATAACAATTAATTAGGTATAATTTTGTTAAGCATATATGATTATTTATTTATTTGTCTACCTTATCGGTTCATATCTATACCAGTCCACTAGAATAATATCAGTGGATATTTTTTTTTGTGCATTATGCAACGTGGCGATCAAGACAAACATGCATCATTACTTGATTGTGCAAAATGATTATTTTAAGTTAATTTTTTATTTAAATTATATAACTAATTTATTAAAAATTAATAATTTGTTATACTTATATATGATAACTAATTAGTAAATATTTATTTTAATAATAATTTTGATAATAAATAATTAATTTTTTAACCATGTTATTATATAATATGATAATTCAGTTTGAAAATTATTAAATTAATTATATATATACATTAACGTGCAATATTCATTTTATTTTATTTTATACAATAATTAATAATTTATCACGAAATCATATCCTTTCTTTTCTTATTCTTTGAAAACCTATCAACAATTTCAATTATTCTATAGATATATTATATTTGTAGTCCAGTCAGATTTTTTATACTCTTCAATTTTTCTTGGCCAAGGCCAAAGAAATAAGCAAAACATTCATTTAGAAAAGAATTGAAGAAGATAACATCTAGAAGTTGGAGGAAATCTGTAAAACTAAAAACAAACTAACAGAGGAAATAAAAAAAATATTATGAAACTTTTATTAATCTAATTTTAGTGACTTCTGTTTAAAATTTAAAAATTTATTATTTTAATCATAATTATCTACTTTAATTTCATAATTATTTATATTATACTTTTTTTTAAGCTAACAAAATTTTTTTGTATAAATATATTTTTTTAGTATATTATATCAACTACAAAATATCACTCATATGGTAGTATATAATTGTATATGATATAATTATATCAAATATTAAAAATATATAACTTTTTAATTTAATATTCTAAATTTTTAATGAGACATTTGATTAATTAATATAAACGATTATATTTGATGCAATAATATTAATTATGATTTATGTACAAATAAAAAAATAAATTAGAAATAAAATAGAGCTAATTAATTGACCATTTATTCATATTAAGCATTTTTTTGGTAAATGATAATATTAATAGGTACTTTTCTTCTTATAATATCTATATGTAATATTTTCTTTTGCATTTAATGAATATAATTATATCTACTATTTTATAGTAAATATTGTAGGAAATTAAAAAAAAGTAAATTATTTTTGTCAAATAATAAATATTAAAATATAGAAATTTGTTTTTTTTTATAAATATTTATTAAAATATAAAATCATATAAAAATTAAATTAATTATCACATTCAAAATTTTAAAAAAAAAAATTATAACTAATAAAATTTCAAAACATTTCAAGCTAGCCCGCTAAACCCGCCCGACTAGAACCGAGATCGAACCCGAAGAAGCTCGAAACCGAAAAAACCCGAAATCGAAAAAGCTCGAAATCGAAAAAGCCCGAACCCGAAAAAACCTGAACCCGAAAAAGCCCGAACCCGAAAAAACCCGAAATCGAAAAAGCTCGAACCCAAAAAGAACCCGAACCGAACCCGCCCGAGCCCGCCCATTTGCCACCTCTACATAAAACCCATGTGAAAACTAGTGCAAGCTAAGCTCTAACTCTCATGCATGTAAAACTCTAGTGCGAGCATCGCTCTAGCATTAATGCACGTACAAAACACGTCAAATCTCGTGCGAGCAACGCTCTAGCACGTTTCATTTCCACAAAACTCATGTAGGTGGCTCATTCTTTGCAAAGCATGGTTATAAAAACCAAATCGAGCTATTTTTATACAAATCCCTTAAAATACTAGCCAACCTACCAATTCACATGCTAAAATTGTAAAAAGATTCAAAACATCATGATTCTTATTTTTCATGAACTTTTCTTAAAATTCCCTGATGTCTTTGCCCTTCAAACATCCATTTCATTCTAAGACCCTTAGATACATTAAGAAATCACCCAATGCACTTGAAAGTGTGTACAGATACCTCTAAGGCTAACACAATTCCCTTACTTCAATTCTCTTGGAAACAACTCTTCCTTCCTTTCTTGCTTCTCGCGATTTGACTCAACTTGCTCCGGATATATCTTCGAGAGCTGCAAATATTCATCAACTATATGAGTCAATACCGATAACTCATATTCTGACTTCAACTAGTCCGTATATCTTATCGAGCCTATATCATTAAATTTGACTCATTATCACATTTGGTCATCATTATGCAATTCCTAGTCAATTTAGCTAGCAACTCACTTAGTAACTCATCAACACTTGGCATAGATGTTTTATCCATAAATTCTCATTCATTCATGCATTTCTACAACACCATATATGTACATTTCGTCACCTTTACCCATCCCATAATGTGACTTCACCCAACCATCTCAATCATGCATATCACATTACTAACACCTTGGCATAATCCATTTATCATCTAAGTAACAATATCATATTTTCTCACACTAAACTCATTCTAGGTTATGCTTGATTCATCACATTCTAAATAGTTTCGACCAACAATTCATACACCAATCTATTCACAATAACATCTAGATAGACATACTTAGAGTTAGTGTATTGAAAACTCACCTAGCTTGACTTTCCCCTTGTCCCAAAAAAGATGACTCCTTTGCTCCTTCAATCCATCCATGTGAAATGTTGGCTCCAAGCTATGTTGTTCTTCTTCTTACAATGAACAATTTTGCTATAATAGCTTTTTCCCAAATCCTTATGGAATGAGGTGTATTCTAGAGAGAGAAAGCTTGGTATTTTGGGTAAAAATGGAAGAGGTGTGTTGATTTGTTAAAGAAAGAGGTTTTGTCGTGGGATTTTTATAGAGCAGAGGTGATGAGATCGATCTACTAGGGTGAAGAGATCGATCTTTCCTTGGTTTTAGCCATCAAATTTTCAGGTTTGCAATGGGAGAGATCGATCTGCTCATTGCGAAGAGATCGATCTTTGTTTGGCAGAGGCAACAGCAGATCGATCTGCTCATGGGGAGAAATCGATTTGCTCTTGACAGAATCAAATGGAGATTGATCTGCACTTAGGAAGGGATTGATCTCTGCTAGACAAAGGCAAATGCAGATCGATCTGCTCATTGGGGAGATCGATCTGGCCTTGGCAGATTCACTTGGAATTGTTCTGCTTGCTCAAGGGATCGATCTGCCTTGAATAGGAGATCGATCTGGCCTTCATCTAGGGCATTCGTGCTGCACTTTCCAGATTTTTCAAAGGTAAACTCTTATTTCATAACTCCAATACTCATTTTGCATTTTAATCTCACTTAGAGCATGGAAATGCTCATTTCCTATGATTCACATACTATACAACTTGTGCGTATTGCTTGAATTCATAAGGGATACTTAGAATTCACAGTTCATGCCTTATCATTTTGTATTTAAATCCTTATTTGAAATTTGAATGCTTAAAGTTATGTTCATCTAGTTTGTGGCCACTTCAGTCCTCATTTATCTTTTACTTATATCATGACACTCATTTATCCCATTGCAATACATCTTCATTTACACGATCCAAAATCATTTGCCTTATACTTTCATTTACATATAAATAAGTCATACATACATGGTGTCTCACAGGATGAGTCTCTTGCCAGTGACTCCTCAACCACGAGAACTCTAAAATTAGCAAGTCACCAAGAACCTACTTCTCTCCATATACCACTCAGCACTTCTAATTCCTCCTCTACAACTCCGTGGTATCATCTCTTCTTAGGTTTTTTTTATTAGGGCAATTCTAACACTTGTATTTGTTAATTATTGGAACTAGTGATTGGGGTAATTCTAACATTTGTATTTGTTAATTATTAGAACTAGACTGTCTATGGTATTCATATTTTAAGTAATCTTGCACTCTAGCGTGATCATAAGCTTCGTACAGTCCAAAGATTTTATGGCATGTAATATATTGACTGCTTTATCTTTCTTTATCACTTATTCATGACATGACTCTCTCACTAGATCTCATTTCTTATGATTGCTCATTGCCTATAAATTGATCTTAATATATGCTTGGATTAATGTTCCTTATCATTTAGTTATCGTGATAAGCACCCCTTATTATAAAATATGCTTTGAAATACTTACACTTTTTGCTATGACAAAAATGGGAGAAGTGAGAGATGAATTAACCCTCATGCAAAATCATATTTGGAATTGATGGATGTATTTATGGGGAGAAATCATTTTGCTACTTTTAAATTGAGTATCAAATTGAGGGGCAATGATGATATCTTTAAATTAAATTCATCATAAGTTATGTCATATCAAAAAAGAGGGAAAGATTGTTAACTTTGGAATACTTCAAATTTTTATATGACTTTAAAAAACTTAAATGAATTAGTCGTGAACTAAATTGAGAGTCTTCATATAGCCTTGGTTTAATGGATGCACAAGTTTATTAGCCATTATTATGTATTTAATATTCAAGGTATTGATACCTTTAGAAGACATACTAATACCCATTTTTTAATCTGGCTATCTCTAGGATTGTATAGATACTCGATCATTACCATTAAACAAAAGCCAAGTGTTTTGTTTTAGTATCAATACCCAAAGGTTTCGATATAAGTACCTCATGTATTTTAAATGCATGACTTCTTTTTAAGGTTTCGACGCACCAAGGTAAGGTATTGATACCTTTCAAATCTGACAAGTGATAACAGCTAGTTTTTTAGAGAGCCAATGGGAAAATGCATTTTAATGCTCATCTACCTTCAAATTTCAGGTGAGAAGGTATTTATTCAAGCATTCAAGAAGGGCAACAACAAAAGCTACCACTTGAATCATCATCAAGAATCCATCTATTGTTCTATTTAGAGAATTTTTGTATTTTTACTGCTCTCATAGTTTGTACTCTACAAAACCTTAATCAATTACTAGAATAAGGAAAGGGAGAAACCCTTATGTGCCTAATGGTAAGAAGATTAGGTGAGGATTGTAAAGGTTGTCTCTTTGAGTCTAAAAAAGGAAAAGTTAAGAAAGTTGTCTCATTGAACCAAAAATAAAAAATAAATAAAAGGAAAGGGTGTGAAGGTTATCCTTAAGCCTAGACAAAAATGAACTATAAAGGTTGTTCTTGAATCTTAGAAAAAAATGTTGTAAAGTCCATTTTCAAGTAGTGAATTTGGCAACACCTTGAGAAAAAGCTCGAGGAAAAGGACGTAGGCAAGTGTGTCGAACATCTATAAATCACTTATGTAAAACTTCTCTACTTCTCTCTTAGATTTTATAGCTCTTTAGATATTAATTGATTGGTTTACTCTTATAGTAGTATAGAAACATTTGTGAGTTTAGCAAAAGAATGAGTATTAAATCATTCGCAAAACCGATTTACCTCTCTCTTGATTTAGTATTTGAGCTAATAGGAATATAATTGATCTGTGTTTTTTTCTATGACTTTAAGGGTGAAGTGAGTGGAGTTTGATCTTTCATTTCGTTGGTAATTTGAGTTTTGATTTTTGAAACTTGTGACTTTTTTTCTTTGTATCTAGCTAAACATTAATTCTCTTTTTGTTATGTTCTCGTATCCTTTTAATAATAGCAAAAAAATGTTTTTTTTTTCATGTTATAAATTTCATTCTATTTATCTCAAATTTTAAATTATAAAATTTTAAATTTGTATTTCAAATTTTAACTATTAAATATATTTCTTAATAACTTAATATATAGTAAAATGTCATTTTTTTTAAAAAAAAAAAAAGCTAGTGGGTAAGAAAATTAAGTATTAGACATACCTCGATCTCTTCTTAGAGCCATAATTTCTTTTAATTAGGAATATTAATATTGGTCACGTTAGAAAACTAAATCAATTGTTGGATGGAATATATATGTATATATATATATATATATATATATATATATATATATATAGCCATAATTTCTTTTAATTAGGAATATTAATATTGGTCACGTTAGAAAACTAAATCAATTGTTGGATGGAATATATATATATATATATATATATATATATATATATATATATATATATATATTGGGCATCTTAGATTGAATGTATATTTTTGAGATATTTTTTAGATTAATGTTAAAATATTGGTCCATGGATAAGAAAATTTATTAGACAAGATTTTTAATAAAAAAGAAATTTTTGGTGAGAAGCTAGTGAGTACATAAATAGCGAGAGTCTCCAAAGAATGAAGTATGATAAGAAATTATAAGAAAAATTGTGAGATATACAAGATTTAATGTGTAAACACTCATGGGACAAAGAAAGAGTGTTAATGAACGTAAATGTTTGATAATTTAAAAAAAATCAAGTAAAAGTATTCTCAAAAAATCAAGTGTGTATATTTATTGATCAATTTGAAAATAATTCGTTGGGTAAGTTTTTGTTTGAATTGAGATTAATTGAATGTGCATTGAATATATAATTTTCTTTAGTAATTTTTTTTTCATATGTGACGATAAAAAGTTAAATATCAATGCACGTTAAATTATTATCTTTTGCATAAATTATTTATAATTTGATTTTGTTTCATTGAGAAAAATCGGAGAAGAGGTAAGAATTACAACCACATTGTTAGCACGTGGAACGTGAAAATTAAACAATGATAAAAATAGGAGAGTGTGCCGGGGGACCTAATTCCAATAATGAATCCACCAACTGCAAGTATTCCTAGATATTGAATTCAACTTTCCAAGTTCCAAAAACATGAAAAAGTATAGTAAGATGATCAGTCATCGAATAAACCGGACAGCCGCGATAATACCCAACCGCTACACCTTGTTTCGCGGAAAACAAGAATCTAATGTCACACTTTATTAAAACATGTCTAGACTAAGTACCTATTTTGTCCATTTTATTCAGGAAAAGCCGGTTAATTGAGGAACAGAATATTGGGATGTGGATTAACAGAATATAAATAGATTTTACATATATATATATATATATATATATATATTATACATATTGAAGTTTAAGATGTTAGGTTGGATAGCAGTTTTCGTATGGCCGACAGTACTTATGCTTGAAATATATGATGAATAATTTAAGGGTAACTTTTATCTAGATTTTTAAGGTTTGATTATAATTTAATTTTAGTTTGTTATTATAAAAAAATGAACATTTTATTTTAAATTTTTTTATTTTATAAGACAAATTAATCATTTTCGTTAATCAACTGTTAAATTAACCGTTAAAAATTTAATTTTAAAATCATTTTACCCTAAAATCATTTGTAATGCTTTAAATATTCATGTCAATTAATAATGAATAAGAAAATATAAAAAGTTATTAAACTTTGAAACGTTAGTTTTGTTATTTTTTTTCTTTTTAATTTAATTTTTTGTTTATTTATTTACTCATTATTTATTGAATATTATTTACTATTTATTAATTTTATTTATTAGTACTGTACTAAGTAGTACATTATTGTTATTAAGAACATGGTATAAAAACAACAACAATGTGTTACTTAGTACAATAAGTAATAAATAAAAATAATAAAGCAAAAATAAATTTAAATGAAAGAAAAAAACTAACATTTCAAAGCTTATTCATTATTCATTATTGATTGACTTAAATATTTAAAGCACTTCAAGTAGTTTAAGGGGTAAAATGGTATCAAAATTAAGTTGTTACAGGTGTCGATTTTTTATACTTACTAAAATTGGATTAGAGTCAAACACTAAAAGAATTCATGCTTTCAGTGTGGAAAATTGCCATCGAAAATTTTAGTCACGGATGTGGAGATATTATTTTTTTCAATTTGCGACGGAATTAACGATGAAATTCCGTTGCTAATGTTAGAAACCATTCCAACGCTAAATCCGTAGCTAATTCACTCACATAGAAAATGAGAGTTGGCGCCAAACTATTAGCAACAGAATTAGTGACGAATATCCGACTCTAAATCCCTATTTTTAAGTTTTTTATTTTATTGATTTTTAAATTTATTTAATTTTTTAATATTTATTCCGTTGTTAAAGGGTTTTAGAGTCGAAATTTTGACACTTAAGCCCTTTTTTGATTTTTTATTTATTTTCAAATGTATTTAAATTTCTTATATATATTTTCATAGTTAAAAGGTTTTAACGTCAGAATTCTAATGCCAAAACTCCATTTTTAAAGTTTTTTTTATTGATTTTTAAATATATTTGATTTTTTTATATTTATTTTGTAGCTAAAGGGATTTAGTGTCCGAATTCCGACACTAAACCCCCCCTTTTATAAGTTTATTATTTATTTTTAAATGTATTTAATTTTTGTATTTATTCCACAATTAAAAGGTTTTAGCCTTAGAATTTCGAGATAAAGCACCTTTTTTGTTTTTTATTTATTTTTAAATGTAATTGAATTTTTTATATTTATTTGGTAGCTAAAAAATTTAAACGTCGAAATTCTAACGCTAAAATCCTTTTTTATAAGTTTTTTATTTATTTTAAAATGTATTTGATATTTTTATATATATTTCATAGCTAAAAGGGCTTTAGCATTGGAATTTCAACACTAAAACCTTTTTTTAGTTTTTTATTTATTTTCCAATGTATTTAACGTTTTTTTATATTTATTCCATAGCTAAAGGTTTTAGTATCGAAATTTCGACATTAAAACTTTTTTTTTAGTTTTTTATTTATTTTCAAATGTATTTAATTTTTTATGTTTATTCTGTAGCTAAAAAGCTTTAACATTGGAATTCTGATGTTAAAACTCATTTTTATAAGTTTTTTTATTTATTTTTAAATGTATTTTTTTATTTATTCCGATCCTTGGGGCTTTAGCGTCAGAATTATGATACTAAAACCCCATTTTTAGTTTTTCTGTTATTTTATCTATAATTTTTTAATTAAAAATATTTTATTCTGACACTGAGTGAAAAAAAATTGAAAATTGAAACTAACTCTATTTTTCTCTCTCTCACTTAAAACTTTCTATCTTTCTCACTCTATTGTTGCCGCCTAAGATCTTCCTCGCCACCGTCGATAGAACCATCCCGACGTCATTACAGTTTCACCTCGCTCACGTTGCCGTCGCTAGTATGTCTTTCTCTCTGTCTGTTTTTTTTTTTTTAACATTTTTGTTGTTTAAAATCTTTTTCTATTTTCTTTTTTTTTTTTTGCCACAATTAATGTTGAAGACTACGTCTGTTGCCACCGTCTGTCCGTTGACGTCTCAATTCGCCGTCACTGGTTTCTACCTACATTCCCTTTTATTTTATTTTGTTTTTTATGAATTATGGAAGATGATGATGAAGATCTTGATGATGATAATTGAAAATGTTGATGATTTTGGTGTGTATTTGATGAGTTTTAATTGATTCGTTATTTTTTGTATATTTTACTTGTGTATTGAATTATTTTAGCTACCAAAAATACTGTTCAAAATATGTTTTCTTTACAAAACAGAAAATATATAAAATTATATAAAATAATTATAAAACGAATTTCATCTTTAGCGTCGAAATTTTCGTCGAAAAAAGCTTTATCAATAAAAAATAAAAAAATCAATATAATTTACATATAGAAAAATTAAATTTTTTCTTTCCTAGCATCGAAATTTCGTCTCTAAAATTTTTTAGCGACAAAATAAATACAAAAATAAAAATAAAAAATTACCTTTCAGTATCGAAATTCTGTTTCTAAAAACCTTCAACGACGGAATAAGTTTTAAAAAATAAAATATATTTTTTCTTTTTCATCATTGGAATTTCGACGCTGAGAACTTTTAGCGTTAGAAAAAAAAATTAAATAATTGAACATTTAAAAAATTGATTTTTACCATCGGAATTCCGTCGTTGAAGCTTTTAACGACCGATTTTTCAACAAACGAAATTAACGATATATTTTTTCTATTCGTAACGAAAGACTTTTAGCATCTTTAAAATTACTTTCGAAATTGGCGTCAGAATTTTCAATGCTAACTGTGATTACCGACGAAATGAAAAAATTTTTAGTGAAAAATCCAACACTGAAAGCCCATTTTTTTTAGTGAAACTTTAGAGACCTAAATGAAAATTACCCATAATTTATTCATGATTTTCTTGATAAAAAAAAATTTAATGGTTTAAGTTGTATCTCTAAGGTAAACTAATCTTTTGAGCAAAGGTTAACTAATGATTAATTTAAATAAATAACGTAATTGATTTCAATATAAAATTAAAAACAGTAGTAACTATGATATAATAATGATATATTTGAATTCAATCAAATGATTATCATTAAAAATATTATATTAAAATTTTAAAAAATAAATGCAACACTAAGTCAGTGTAAATTATGGGTAATTTTGACCATGCCACACTAGATGGCCGGTGGGTTCCAAACCCACTTAAATACAGTTTTTTTTATACGTATCCACGTTTAAAATTGCTAGAGCTCAAAACACCCTTCAAAGCCTAAAAATGTCCGCTGCTTCTCAACATATTGCGAGTTTCAGTTGCTCAATTCCCACTGTATGGTATGCATACATTTACCTATCCATACCTATATAACCTTGCAAACAAAGAAAGGAAGAAAGAAAATGAAAAGAATAATTAAGAGAAAAAGTGATAACCATAAATTAAAAAAGAAATTAATGAAGTTGACCAAATTAAACACGAACCAAAACTTGAAGATATAGTTTCGGAGTTAAACTAAGACCAGTGTCTCTGCGTGTACTTACTGATCATATTCTTCAACTCCCATGTTCCATGGAATACAGACAAAGATTCTTCCAACGACATTCAACCCTTTTTTTTCTGTTCAGTTTCTCTTTAAACCTAATTATCCAGTCATTCCAACCACCAACCTTTCAAAAAACAACAACCTAAAATAAACTTCTCTTTCTCTTCTTCAGCTTATGAATCATTAATTCTTGTTGTTTCTGATAATAATTCTTTGCATACTATGATCAGTGTTTTTTTTTCTTTTTTTTCTTTTTGTTGGGGTAGGTTTGACGTTGAATGTACGCATGTCATCTATGCAAAACAAAAGTTATGGAGCAGATTAAATTGTTATTTTTAGATTTTTTATGAAATTATAGGATATAAATTACAATTATAAAATAGTTATATAATTAAATCATAAAATATAAAAAATAATTATATTATATATTCGAGTTCAAATCTAAATAACTACCTCTCATTTTCAATTATTGAATTTTTTTAAACAAAAAAAAAAAATAAATGAGTAACAGATATATTAAAATAGGTATAAACGAAATCCACCTACGTGGTGATACTGATAGCCAGTATCGTTAATTTTTGCGCTTTTTTTTTTTTTTTTTTGTTTCAGAAAAGAATAGTGGAAGAGAGACTGAATAGTAAAAGAAAGAATGGGGGAGACAAGGGTCTCGTTGCCAGTAACCTTTTTCCCGTCACCCTATTCCACCTGCCTTGCAATTTTCACTGTTCATTATTGGGTGTAATTATCCAACCACTAATCATCACCTTCTCTTAAAAAATATCCAACACAAATTTTTTTGGATAATAAAAAATGATACATCAATATTACAAAAAAATAATTTATAATATTAAACAAATAAATGTCAAAACTTTCTTCAGAATAGGTGTGAAACTCAAAAATGACTTTAAAAGGGATGCAGTTAATTGAGAGTTATAGAGGCATGATGGTAGGTTGTTTGTGGGTGGATGGGTGTTTGTTGGAGTTTCGTGGGTTTGGTTGTTTGGAACTCTTTCATGAGTGGAGACCAAGAGGTGGCTTGGGTGAATTGCTCCTCAAGTCATGCTTTATTGAGGCGTAATCTATCATGTTGCTTCTCTTTCTCTTTAGCGTCTCCTCTATCAAGGATTGAAGTGTCTCCGTTGACTCATTAGCGTTCCTTATCCTGAGAAATCAACGGGATCGCTGACGCCATGACCAAGGCGGGTGTTGATCGTAATGATGACTTTATGGCTGAGCTAAGAAAAAAAGGTCAAAAATGACAAAAAAGGGACAAAAAGTATTTGATATTGAAATCTTGTTTCAATAGAAAAGAGAGAATTTTGAAGTGAAATTTTTTTAATTCTCAAATTTAAATTTTATTAAGTATGAGTTCAGTTTAATATTCATTGATTATTAATTTGACTTATTTATTATTTTTTATTCTTAATGCATTAAAAATTGTTTGTTTATAATTATAATTTATGCCGATACATGTAAAAAAAAAGTTATTTGAGTAAAGAGTTCAAATGCTTATAAATATATATATATATATATATATTAAGGTTAGTTAAATTTTTATTTTTTAATTGTTATTTAAACAATATTTATAATACTTATTAAGGTTAGTCAAAATTTTATTGAATTATATTTATTTAAAAAATCATGACATAAAAGATTAGATTAAAATTAAAACATCCTAGAAGTTGTTTAGGGTTCAAGGAATCCGGACATAATGATTGGAGCAAGAATATGCAAATAACCCATAAATTAATGGTACAATTTTTTTGTGAATTCGACTCCTGGCTTCAAATAAATGATCATTAATGATCAGTATAGGCAATTTAAAAAGAAAATTGTTTGATAGTGGCTGGGGTTTAAAAGATAAACCGTCTGAATTTTTAGTCTTAATTATAAAAGATATCAAATTTTCCTTTTTAGAATTGATATTATTTTTTTTAAAAAATGATATTATATTGCTGACTAAATAAAATTTAAAAAAAATTAATTTAACACATTTCTTTTAAAAATTTATAATAAACAAAAATAAAGTATGCTTACATCAATACTATTGCCACAAGTTAAGGAGGGCCATAGAAGAGGATATAAATGGAAAGAAAAAAAAAACGTAAAAAGGAGGAAAGCTGCGAAGGCACTACAAAAAAACATGCTTTCAGCGACGGAATTTAGCGACGGAATATTTTCCGTCGCTAAATAAAACCATTAGCGACGGATTTTGCGACGCATATCCGTCGCTAATATTAAAAAATATATAAAGCTTAATAACGACGGAAATAGCGACGGAATTCCGTCGGTAAATTATCTCCATTCTTTGTATTTTTCAGTTTATATTTATTTCGTCGCTAAAACACTTTAGCGACGGAATTCCGTCGCAAAAATATTCCGTCGGTAACAATAATTAGCGACGGAATTCCGTCGCTAATTTTTTCCGTCGTTGAAACGTTTCAGCGACGGAATTCCGTAGCTGAAACTTTCGTCGCGGAAAATATTCAGCAACGGAATTCCGTCGCTGAAAAATTTCCGTCGCTAAAACGTTTAAGCGACGAAATTTCAAACTGACATTCAGCGACGGAATTCCGTCGCTGAATATTTTCCGCGACGGAATTCGTCGTTAGAGTTTATTTTCGTCGCAGAATACATTCTGCGACGAAATTCCGTCGCAAAAAAATCCGTCGCAGAATGTATTCTGCGACGGAATTCCGTCACAGAAGCCATTTTGTAAGAAATGACTTCTGCGACGGAATTCCGTCGCAGAAGGCATTCTGCGACGGATTTTTTTACGACGGAATTCCGTCGCAGAATGTATTCTGCGACGGATTTTTAATAATTTTGTCGCTGAAATCATACTGCGACGGAATTCCGTCGCAGATAGTTTCAGCGACGGATATTCAGCGACGGAATTCCGTCGCAGAATCCGTCGCTGAATATCTTTAAAAGTTAAATTCTGCTGCTCGCAAGTCAGTCTTCCAGATCGGGTTTCTCTTCTCTTCCAAACCCAGCTTCTCTCCCTTTCGGATTTTGCCAAATCAGTCACATTTCTCTGCAATCTCAGTCATCCAGACCGAGATTCACCTTGCCCACCGCCCTCTTTGCCTTCCCCTTCCATTATTTCTCCCTTTGCACTGTTACCCTAAACCCCATTTCCTTAAAACTCGACGAATTTCTGCCCAGATTCGCCATCCAGACGACGCCCCCATTCCTCCCTTTCTGCCGTTGAGCGTGGGAGACGCTAGCTGGTAAGAATGCCTTTTCTCTTTTCTCTGTTTAATTGTTTGATAGTTGTTTTTTTTTCTGTTTTCTCTGTTCCCCTTTCGGTTTATATGTATGTCTTCCACTGCTTGCTTTCTTTGTTTTATTTTTGTATTTTCATTTAATTAATATACATGAATTAATCCACTTAGAATTAATGCCATGTATATATAAAGGCTTTCTTATATTAAATTAACCTCATAATTTCATCCTTCTGTTAGTAGATGAATTTACTGAATTTTTTGGTTGGCGTTTTGGAACATTTCCCATCATGCTGAATATAAGCATAACAAGAAAAAGAAAAGATTTTGAAATGCATAATTTTACGCTGAGACTTTGTTTGTTGATTCTGAAATTGCTAATCAAGCAAGCCAGTCATGATCTGATGCAATATCATATGATTATTCTCAAAATTTCTGAGCAATTCAATACTAACGGCTCAATACATGTGGCTGGCTGTTCTTATTCAGCTGGTTTTTTTGGAACTATCCAATTGCCAATAAGTCATGTGCATATTACTGATTTAGTATATATAAGACTTTTTTCAAATGCCTTTTTCAGGTCTGGGCTAGCAACAGGGGCATGTTTTAATGGTAATTGGGCCTTGCTAAAATACCTTCAACTGATCACTACTAGTCTTTTTCCATATAAAAACAGTACATGGGTATTTAATAAATACTATAGTTTTTTTTTCTGGAAATTTTGGGTATTTAAAAACAGTACATGGGTATTTAATAAAACATGAGCATACGCAAATGATGATCTACTGTATTAAATTTTAATTTTAATTATTAAGATTCAATTTTTGATAGTTTCAAATACTTAAAAAAAAATAGTTGCAAAGTGATAAGATATAAATATAAATGAAAGGTTTTAATGTAATCTTTTTCGAATTGTAATCTTCTTATTGTTATTTTTATGTGAATTATAGTTATTTTATTTAATGTTATAAATTTAATTATAACATTATATGCAAGTTAAATTTAGTTAAAGTAGATTTGAAGCTGTAGTTTATTTAATTGACTTTGTACTTTAAATTTGGAAAATTTAATTGAATATGTAGTTTAAATTTGGATAATTTGAAGAATTTGCGTATTTGATCAATAAAATAAAACTCTATGTACGCCTTAACAATATCCATACTGTTATTTGTCTTTCATAGGAAGAGAGGTAACGTGCGTGCATGAAAGCTAGCAAAAAAGTCCACCACATTTGAAGCCATATTGAACTAGAAGCCAAGAGCAAATAAGTTCATTCTGAAGGTAAAATTATTAAGATATCAAATTTTTCAGTAATTATAACTAATAATTTTGTTATTTGTTGTTATTATTATTATTATTATTATTATTGTTGTTGGTGATTATTTGGATTTGGCGTAGGATAAATATGAACACGCTAGTGACATAATTTTTGGGTTTAGATTTCTGTGAAGCCATTAAAATAATGTGATAAGAGTCAAAATATTTTGATTTTGTTAATTGATTTATAATTAGTTTAGCTAAATTTATGAATATAACTTTAATGATGTATTGTTAAAAAAAAATTGGATTTATGATATTGTGGTTGCTGATGTGATTGGAAAGCATGATTGTTAGTTGTGGATAACTAAGCTTGTTGAGTTGATTTAATATGCATGAATTGTATTAATGATTTAACTTTGCTATATAGTATTATTTGTATGTTGGGTAGAGACAAATTACAGTCGTTATGCTGCCAAAATTTTTAAGAAATGTTAGGACTTTAAATAAAATACTCCACACATTCAGTTTCAATATTTAAACCTAAATATATGTATGTTTTAGATAATTTGATTTATTTTGTAATAAGGACAAATTTATCCTTTTGAGTTATTTATTTTGTTATTGTAGATGTTAAATTTTGTTATATGCATGTTACATATTAAATTGATTTGACTTAATTGAGAAAAATTATTTTGTGATAGAGTGTAATTGTTATTTTATTTTTTCAGATTTTATTTTCTGTGTGAAAAATGGATAAGGATAGATCTTGGATGTATTGTCGAGTAGATGTAGATGGATTCATTAGAGATGAATTTTTGAATGGAGTTGAAGAGTTAATTACTTTTGCATTTTGTCATCCTGAGGTAGTTAGTGGAAATCGAATTAAATGTCCTTGTAGCAAATGTATGAATAAACAATTCTTGGAAGTCGATAAGGTGCGGAAACACCTTTATTACAAAGGTTTTGTTGTTGGGTATACCACTTGGCATAAACACGGAGAAATTGAAGAAGGACAGTCATCACGAAATATAAATGCAACAGTTGATCCACTACATGGGGTGCGACCTGAGGGACAAAATCCATATGTTAGAATGGTTACGGATGCTTTTCAAATGGATGATGACGTAATTGGTAATTCTGTGAACAATTCAAGAAGTGAGGAGCAACATCCAGATTCATCTGCTACATACTTCTATTCTCTATTGAATGATGCAGAAGAACCACTATGGCCTGGTTGTTCAATGCACACAACATTATCGGCTGTTTCACAACTTTTGAACTGGAAGTCAGAGTTTAATATAAGTGAAGCATGCTTTAATCGTTTGTTGGGGATTATGAAGGCTATGTTACCAGAAGATGATAATTTGCCACAAACCAACTATGAAATGAATAAGAAGTTACAAAAATTGGGTCTTAGTTATGTTAAAATAGACGCATGTAAGAATAATTGTTTGTTGTTTCATAAAGAATATGCAGAGGAGGAATATTGTCAAATATGTGGTCATCGTCGATATAAACCTATCTCAACAGTTGGTGGACGAGGAAAAAAGATACCTTATAAGGTTTTACATTATTTGCCATTAATTCCGAGGTTGCAAAGGCTTTTTATGTCGTCAGTAACTGCTAAGTTTATGACATGGCATGTTGAAAGTCGAAATACTAACGGAGTGCTCAATCATCCTGTTGATGGGGAGGCATGGCAAAAATTCGATAGTATTCACCAATCGTTTGCTGCTGATCCTCGGAATGTAAGACTTGGTTTGTGTGCTGATGGATTTTGTCCTTATGGCCCGGCATCGAGATCATACTCTTGTTGGCCAGTTATGCTTGCTGTTTATAATTTACCTCCATGGATGTGCATGAAGCAACCATATTTGTTTCTGAATATGATAATTCCGGGAAGGAAAAGTCCATCACATAACATTGATGTTTTCTTGAGACCTTTAATTGATGAGTTAAAGGTGTTGTGGGAACATGGTGTTGAGACTTATGATGCTCACAGAAAACAGCATTTTATGTTAAGGGCCGCATTGTTATGGACGATTAATGACTTCCCTGCTTATGGAATGTTGTCTGGGTGGAGCACCCATGGTCGATTATCTTGTCCTTATTGCATGGAACGTACAAAGGCTTTTAGGTTGCAGTATGGACGAAAGCCTTGCTTTTTCGATTGTCATCGTCAATTTTTGCCTCCTAATCATCCTTTCAGGAAGCAACGTGACAAATTTAGTAAAAGGGTAGATCATGATCCTCCAGTGCAGAGATTGTCAGGTGAAGAAGTATTGCAACAATTAGATGTCATCGACGGAAATTCCGTCGCTAATTCCGTCGCTGTTGACCCTTTTTCTTGTAGTGAGGAGAGGAAAGAAAAGAAAATTAACCAATAAAAATTTATATATTAAAATAATCCTTAAGGATTCTTTACTTTTTAAGTGTCTTAAAAAAAAAAAAAAACAAAGGAAATCTTGACACACATCTATTATATATTTATTTTTGAACGAAATTTTAAATTACAAAAAAAGTTAGTATTATAATTAATAATTACATTTATATAAAAAGTTATTTTAAATCAAATAATTGAACTATTATATAATTGGACAAATACAACATTAAATTGATCTAAAACTTTAGAAGTTTAAAATTTTTTTCTTGTCAATTGCTACTAAGTTAAATCTTTATTGGCCACATTTATTATTATTTGTTTAAGCAATATTTATTTATTAACCTACTTTAGTATTTGAACAAAATAGAAGGTCGACATCAAGAATAGGAAAAAGAAAAAGGACATGGAGGACCAAACAGAAAATTATTTGTACTTTTCTAATAAAAGGATATGTTTTTTCGTATTGGAAAGATACTTTAATGGTTTAAATTTAAATTTTTTAACCTAACATTTGAGTTGCAATTTTTGAGATGTAATTAAAGTGTGTTTGTTTATATATATATATATATATATATATATATTATTGTACAATCCAAAATCATATGTAAAAGAGGAAAAATAACAAATATTAAAATGAGAGTGCTTCTATTTACCTTCAACATATCTATCCTCATAACTTATTTGTTAAAATAATTTAACCCCTAAAACTTTTTTTTTTTTTTTGAAATGTAACCATTTGGAATATATAATTCTGATGCTAACTTTTACTTGTTCCTGTAAAACGTAATCTCAACGAAATATTTAACTAGAAACCGTTCCTAATAACTTGTGTTGCTCGCATAATACTACCAAATACACTAGTAGTACTACATTTTTCCAGCACAAGAACAACCGGCACTACCAGTCGTTCAGCAGTCTAGGCACCTAGCTAGCAACTCTTCAAACCCGATACTGAATCGCTGATCTGGCGTTAACCCATTGCCGCACAAGAAGTGGTCACTGCATACAGAGAATCATCTCAAAAGATCCGTGCATGGAGGACATGGACTTACTATCAGAAACACGAGAGGAGCAATGCCCAAAGGATAACTGAGTCCATTTCTTCATCTCGGGAAATCAGTTGGAAACATGATTCGATATGCCTGAAGTTACATGCTCCCTATCTCATCTGAGCTGGCTGAGGTCTTGCTTCCCACCTGGCAAGCTGGGCCAACTTGGATCTCATCCTCACTGAACATATTCTCCTCACTGCTATCAGAGAAGGGCTCAACATCATCATCTTCGAAATCTACCTTCTTTCTCCTATGGATATCTTTTATTCCTCTTCCTTGCAAAGCCAGTTCCCTTCGCTTCCTTGCTTGCCGTTTGCCCTTGGGAAACTCTTCCTTCTGTGACTCGACGCTTTTGCTTTCTACGTTATTTGCAATTCCTCCCTTACTGTATTCATTATCCTGTGCTTCTTCAGCATCAATCAACCTTGTGCCTTTTCTTACTTGAATTAGTCTTGGGGCCACGATCAACTAGCTGAGCCCATTCTTGTCGCTTTCTTAGGCAATCAAGAACATCTTGAGAATGACTGGAATATGCATAGCTTGAGAATGACTCAAATACAAATTTTATTTTATTCTCCCTCTTCTCATAACATAATCACTAACTTTTCTCAACCATTCTAATTCTCATAATTTATCATAACAATCTTTTTAATTTCTTAAAAAAATCTGAGTTAACTTCTTTATTTAATCAACAAGTTTGTATTAATTTATTAGATTTAAGTTTGGATTTTGTTTTTTTACCCTAAATTTGTTAGAACCCTAGTCCTCCACTCTCACTGGCTTCCGCGGTTCTAGTGGAAGCATGACTTCCACCAGGCACGAATGCTGACGGAAGCAGGAATTCCGCAAGCATGAAAGCTTGGCAATCTACCAACGCTGGTGTGGTTTGGTTTGGTTTAATTAGTGGCAATCTACCAAAGTTGGTGCGGAGAAAACAACAGGTTGTTGGGTTGCACCGAATTGGAACTTGAAATCCTTGATGAGATCATCTTCTGGCGCAGGACGATTAAGATCCAAAGATAGAATGTTTCTAGGCTTGATGTAATGATGATAGCCATCGCCTTGTTGTTATTACTTTCTCGTAAAGCAAGAACAGACTTGTTGAATTGCGCTTCTTCAACATCATGATCTTTACCTGCCAAAACATGTGGTTTTTTCTCTTCTGCCAAGGCGGTCTTCGGCTTTCTGTGACTTGTTGCCTCCTAGAGCTTGGAAAGAAGTGAAGAACGGTTACAATCCATCCTTGTATGTTGTAGTAGCTGTCTTAGAGAATTTTCGGCTACCAAACTTTTCAAACTTGAATTTCTCTTCACGACATAAAAGCCATAAAAGCCGGGCATGAAAGCTCGGTGGAAGCAAGGCTTCCCAAGCATGAAATCAAGGCTTCCGGAAATGGAATTTCCGGAGCCAGTAAAGGCTCCCAAAAATGGCATTTTCGAGAATGCATTTTCAAGAATATCGAAAACTTTAAGGAGTAATATTATTGTCAAATATAATTATGTAATTTATACAAAGATATTTCGGTATTAAAAAAAATCTTAAATTAGGTTGCATCTTGAAGAGTAATAAGATAGTTGTTAATAGAATCCCTCTTAAGATGAGCTTAGGTTTTTCATAAAGATTATAGTTAATGTCATTGAATAGCACATTTGCATCAATCTAATTCCAAAAATTAAATCAAAGAGGACTTAATACTTTTTGCTTTTAATTCAAGAAAGAAAGATTCAAATTCAATATAAGCAAAAAATACACGTATTTATATTATCTATAAGCTATAACATATATGTATAAAAATATGGATGTTCTTAACATTTTTAAGTTACTCTTTAATTCTTTATAAATAAAAAATTCCATTTTCATTTAAATATTTTTATTAAATGAATTTATTTGATGAATAAAAACCTCAAAAGTTTAAATTGAATTATTTTTTATTTTAGAGTTTTAATTATATATTAAAGTTAAAACTTAAAAATAATATGCTTTGATTTGATGATATGTTTACATGTGAATAAATTTTACTTGCATGTAAATATGCATTTTATTTTTTTGGTGTAACCATAAATATTCTTATCCATTTTATGGTTTGAAATTAATCCTATTCGAGTTGGAAGTAGATTTTGGTAAATATGTATTTTATTAATTTCAATTTTTTGTATATAATACAATTATACATTTAATGTATAACATATTATTTAAAATATATAAAATGGAAGTATTTACAAATTTGCATTTAATAATTACTATTAATAAATATATAAGTGGTTAATAAAAAAAATTATCGTTTAAAATATATTTATTCATTATATTTTTAACTTATCGTTTTAAAATTTTTTATTAATAACGTTACATAGAATAATTATATATATTTAGAAAATAAGGAAGGTTATACATGTTAATCCAAATTTCCAATAATATATATTTTATTAATATCAGTTATTTACAAAATATGCAACTTTATACTAATAAATATATAATTATCACTTAAAAAAAATATAAAAAAGTAAGTATACGAAAAGAATGGGACATTTAAAAGTATTAATAAAAATTAAGTTAATGCTGAATTAAAAAAAATGAAACCTTAGCAGAATGCTGAAGATGGAAAAAATAAATTGTAAGATCCGGTTTTATCGAAATTTATTAAGATTCAAATGATGTAAATTGAATCATAAGAAGAGTTATACATGAATGAAAAATACAAATGAAATGAATAAAAATTTTCAAAGACATTTAAAGATCAAATGAAGGATCGAAATTGTATTCTCGATCACGTGAAGGGTAAAACGGTCAAAAGATTAAAATTCTGTATTAATCGTGACAAGAAAATTTAATTAAAAATACGGATTTGAGAAATCTTGATCAATAACGAAGAAATAATTAAATTTCAGATTAAATTGGTCAAGATATGAATTTATTGGAATAAATCGAAATTTTCACTTCGAAAAATTATCTCGAAAATATTGAAAAATTATACTGTAAAGATGAAATAAGACCGATAAATTCATTTATTTATTTAAATGAATAAAATAATATTTTTTAAGATATTTTGTATTTTAATTGAATAAAATAATGATTTAAATAATATTAAAATAAATTATAAATAAATAAATTAAAAAAATGAAATGAATTTCGTGAAAATGCGAACTGAAGAAGGAAACAAGCCGAGCCCGACTTCCCTCACCGATGTAGGCAATCGGCGGTGAGCCCAGGCGAGAGGCCGAGGAAGCCCAGACGAGAGCCGAGCCACCACTGACACCAACGACCGACGAACGGCAAGGAGGCACGCCGGCGAAAGGAGAAAGAGAGAATCGAGAGAGGGAAAAAAAGAGGATCCGGTGACCGGCGCCGATCTAGGGCCGACCACCGCCAGACCGACCGATCAGCAGCTGAATCAGCCAGTGGGAAGGCGGCTAGTGCCGACAACGGTGAGAAAAGAAGAAGGCACCGACGCCGAAAGGGAGAAGAGCCGGATCGGCCACTTTCCGACCACCTCTGACCAAACCAACCTCAGATCTGAGCTTCGCGAGGTCCCGAGAAGCTGCTGACGGCGAAAGCCAATGAAGAACCAGTCGGTGAAGCCCCGAACCGACCGAACCAGACTGAACAGGCTTAATCAAATCGGTCTGAACCGGGTTGAACCGGACCGAACCGGTTCAGCCAGAAAAGAAGAAAAGAAAAAGATGAAAAATTGAAAAAAAAATTTTGGTGATGCAATCAAGTACGGGTAAGTCGGTAAGCAGTCGAAATTGACCGATTTAAATTTTGAAATATTTAATTTGATTAATATTCGACTGAAAATTTACCTAAAAAATATGTAATTGTGTAGCTCGACAATTGACGTCAAATGAGAGTTCAAGTCAACCTCGATTTACGTACTATCATGGAATCTCGGGTAAGTAACCCTTATTTACGGCAATTTACATCGTTTTGTGTGTTAGAAATTTACCGCATAAATTACAGATTTAATTTCCGCATAAAGTGAATTATATTCTGAAATTAGAGATAAATTGTTGTAAAAAATTAATTGAGCTATCCGAGAGTTTAGAACGAGACCCAATAAATACTGATGGGCCCAATGAGCCCAATAGGCCTCGATAATGTGAATAGTAAGTGAAAAACGGGCTTAAAGCCTATTAAGACCTATTATGGTACAATCGGGCCCAATATGGGTAAACGGGCACAATGATTTAAATTAAACCAAAAAAATATGAAATACAATTAATTATATTGTATTTGACCTGATAAATATTTATATGCAGTTTCGGAGATTTGATTGGGAGCAAATCGAATTGCGTGACGAGACATCAGTGGAAATGTCAAACTGTACAGAAAAATGAGGTAAGGGAATTGTGTGAGTAGCTAGAGGTAGCTACGCATATTTTAATAACTTTTGTATACACTGAATATGTATAAAGATTTTAAGAACTCGGAATAGGTAAAAGTCTATTTTACCCATATTGAGTGAAATTCACATAAGTATGATGAAAGCATGACATGCATGAAATGCATGATTTAAGGAATTTTCTTAATTTTTAAGTAAAGCAAATTGGTAAATTAGCCAATAATTGCATAAATTTCACAATATAACACTACGTAAGTGTTATTTAGATTTAAATGAAAATCCTTTGAAAAACGGGCCAACGATCAAGTTTATATGGAAACAGATAGTGCTGGCGCATTGCTCGCACTATATCTGCGTTTGTGAGTATGCATAAAATGTGCTAGAGCGGTTGCTCGCACTAACTTGTGTGACATCATATGCATGAAATGTGCTAGAGCGGTTGCTTGCACTGATTTTACTATTGTGAAATGCATGAGAGGTGCTAGAGCTTAGCTCACACTCTGGTTTGACTGTTTGACTGTTTTGACTTTATATGCATAAAAAGGTGCTATAACGATTGGTCGCATTAGTTTTAATGATTTGACATGCATAAGAGGTGCTGGAGCTTAGCTCGCATCCTATTTTGATATGATAATTGCATAAAAGTCGTATTGGAGCCTTACTCGTACGTGATTTAATCGATTTAATTTCATAAGCCGTGCTAGAGTGTAACTCGCACGAGTTTTTATTTACTTGAGCATTTATTCGTGCTGGAGCATTGCTCGCACGAGGCTTTGATGGATTTTATGCATAAATCGTGCTGGAGCTTGCTCGCACGTGATTTTATATGGATTTAAACTCATTTTAAAGTCGTACTGGAGTGTTACTCGTACGCAGATGTTACTGATTTTTATGAAACCGTGTTAGAGCTTTGCTTGCACAAGGTTTTCAGATATCATGAATATGCATGGAGTTGTGCTAGAGCTTCGCTCGTACAGGGAATTATATGACATGAATATAGTTGTGTTGGATCCTCCTGTAGACTGTGTGTCACAGTGAGATGATATGTCACACGTGCATACTGAGACATAGATGGTATGAGTGGATAAAACCTATTGCAGGCACCCCTTGACTGAGATTGGGTTCACGGAGTACAATGTACCGTGTATATCACATGGAGTACATTGTACCGTGGGGATTGTTGGAGTGGAATGACATTAGCCATGAGGTAGCAAGCCTTGCCCTTGCAATCCTGATGTTATGTTGTTCTGGTGGCAGGATTGACCCACCTCCCATTTCAGGTGTGATACCTCGCACACTAGGTACCGTGTAGCCAGGGATCACTAGGTTATGACCACTGTCCTCGATGTTACTGATATAGTCACATTCATGTCTCACATGATATAACTTGTGGTCTCGATAGACCAAGGTAGACCCAAGGGAGGGGTCAGGCCTCCGATTTTATGATTTTCTACTTTGATGATAGATTTTTCTGAGGATTTTATGACATGTGACCCTAAAAGAATGGTGATTTTATAACAAAATTTTATAATAAATTGTTTTATGAGTTTGAAATTTATTTATGAGATGCTTAATCCCTTCGGGTTATTCTATACTGCAACTTTAATGAAGTGATTTAAATGCAGTAGTATGAGGAGTTTTTCATGCTTTAATTACAAATTCATGAAAAGAATTGTCTTTCATGTTTGGTGTCACATGACATGAATTAATGCATGATCTTGATTTATTTCATGCTAATTATGATTTTATGATTTTTCATAAAATGCCATTGATGCATGAGTTGCATGATTTCTATATGCACGAATAGTTTTTATAAACTATAGCAATGATGTATGCATGATTTTGTGCGTGAGATTTAAACGAAAAGAAATGGATTTTTAAAGGCATGACATTATGAGCATGTAGATAGTGGAGTTATCTACTTACTTGTATAATTGTCTTACTGAGCGTGTGGTTTGCTCACCCCCTTATTTTCTCATCTTTTCAGAGCACTCGCAGTAGTTAGTGAGCGGCTAAGAACTTGCATCTTGGTATCCACTGCTTCCCATCGAGAGACAATTATACACATTTGTATACTTTCGTATCTAAATATCTAAATGCACAGTACTGTAAATGGATATGATGTCGGGGATGTAAGGTTATGTAAATATCATTATATAAGTATTTAGTTAAATTCAAATAATAGTAAATCCTGATATGTAAATATGATTATAGAAATGGAATGATAAATATGTGAGAGGTGACTAACACCGAATCATAGTCCATCTGTTAGTAAGATGGTCACGATGCGAGAAAGGTAAAAATTAAAGAATAAACGAAAAATAAAAAATTTATAATGATTTTTAAAAAATTTGGATCGTAACATAAATGAACTCTTTAAATTAACTTAATTTAAAAAATTAATTTAATACCGTAAAAAATCATTAAATTTTTTATTTATAATAAAAAATTTTATATTTCAATTTTTATAAAACCAAATATATTTGGATAATTTGGATAATTAAGGAAGATTAACTTATATTGAACTGGCACGAGAATAAAAAAAGGGACTATCTTCTGATGTCAGATCAGAATGTAGCCAATTTCTGATATTCCAATGGAAACAAGTCACGGTGAATAGAGCAGAACTGTCTGGTGAAGTGGGGCCGTGGGGGTCCATGTCAGCTTACAGCGGAGCTTTTGTCTTCATAATCTTCAGACCTCGTAATGCATGCATGTATGATCCCATGCATGCAAATGATGCTGCATTCATATATAACAAGTAACATTAACATACATCATATACAGAAACATGCATAGAGAATGGTGACAATGATGATGATGATGGGTGGGCTCACATTCACAGTCACAGTCACATTCAAAAGGCCCATAACTTTCAGTCATTCATCAAGTACTTGCGAAGTCCTTTTCTTTTTTCTTTATTATCTTTACAATTTTCTCTTGTCAAAGTCAATCAACTCTTTACTGGCTTCACTCTTATGGACACTTGTTTGTTTCAAGCCATTCGTTGCTCCCCGAATGTGATCTCTGCCGTTTATTACTCATAATATATTGCCCTTTCAGGATTTTGAGTTTTGCGCGTGAAGAACACGCGATCGAAAATATTTCTTCTTAATTTTACCCCACTTGGGATACGGCTTTTGCTACTTTCTTTACCCCACTTAATGCGTTGCGATTGCCAACATCACCGAAAATGACTTGATTTTGGTCTTGTTTGAGTAATTAATGAGACTGTGATATAAAAATGTCAGTTTAATTTAGACTAATATTTAAATATTTTTTTCATTTTTATAATATATAGAGTTAAAGTAAAAGCGAACAATCCTTCAAGATTGCAAGAAGATTTCTTTCTATTTTAGAATAATTTTAAAATCAGTATTTTAATAATAAGATATAGTCGAGCGTAATTCGATTCAACTGTTTGATTCAATAAAGATTATGATTTCCTTAAAATATGAATATGAAATTAGATAATATTTAAGATAATTATTTTATATATTATTAGTAAAAAATTTTAATTTTATAAGTGAAATTAAAATAATTATATATATTTTATTTAATTTATTTTTTATTTTTTAATATTTTAAAAAATATATATAATATTAAATTTATTTGTAGAGTTAAAATTTTTTATTAATAATGTATAAAATAATTATCCTAATATTTGATGTAATCAAATTTAAAGGAAAGTAAAATTTCACTCCATGTTGTGATCTAATGATCAAGAATTCAAGGTTCAACATTAGCTACTTGTGAAAACGATTTTAAGACATTAAGCAATAAAATAAATTTGTAAAAATATTTAGTTATAAAAATATTTTTAAGACGTTAAATAAAAAATAAATGAAAAAACAATTTAATATCTGAACAAGGGTCAGTTTGGCTCATTGATTAGCTCTAATGAATTGTGGTGCGTTTTTTTCAAATATGACAAAAAAACTTTTCAGAGTTAATTTATTTTTTTACCTTTAGCATTATATTTTTTTAATAATTTATTAAAAAAATATATATCTTTAATAATTATTTTTTTTTTCAATTTCATCGAAATCAATTATATTATTCATTCGAACTAAATTTAAATTTGATCTAATTTATTAAAATGAGTGAAAGATAGGTTCTTGATCGATTCAATGACTATTCAACTTGATAATCTTTTTTCTAATCAAACTAGCCATTGATTTTTGATTGAATCAATTCCATTTAGTTCTAATAACACTAGACTAGAATGGTTTGTGGTTTAAAATTTGTAGGATTGACACTTTTAAGGTGGTTCACGATCCTAAATACCACTATTACAATAAAATTAAAAGACTACGGTTAGTCTCTATGATAAAAGACTACGTTTTTAATGTATACTATTCAAGAGTAGTTCTTTCTTGAGAACTTTATGTAAAGCTTTCACTCAAAGTATACTATGTTTATATAGATTAGACTTTTATGAAAAAACAGTCTTTTTAGTATAAAATAGATTATACTTTTATAAAAAAAAAAAAAGACTTATATAGACTACATTTTTATAAAAATCATAATATATATATATATATATATATATATATATATATATATATAGACTATACTTTTCTGAAAAACCGTAGAAAAGATAATCATTTTTACATGAAGACTACACTTTGTTGAAATAGCTGAGTCTTTTTGTGCATTACCTTACACTTGTTATTATAAAAATGTCATAGACTATAATTATATAAAAAATAGAATATGATTATCGAAACTAATCATAATGTAATATCTTTAACTATGAATTTTAAATATGTAAAATTTTTAAAGAAATCATAAAAAACGTACTGAAAAATGCTTTATAATTATGATATTATTTAAATTATAGCTTTTGTACATTGTTCATCAATGCTCTGACTAGATTTATATTTTCAAGTGTAGTACTGAAAGACTAAATTTTACTGTAATTGAACAAAAATTATGGTTTTCGATAAATTATAGTAATAAAAATTAAAGATTACAGATATCTAAAAGGTGTAGTTTACAGGTATAAAAATTTACATTTTCATAAAAGTAATTATACAAAATATTACGATTTTATTGATAATTGTAGTATATTAAATTATTAAATATACAAAAAAATTATTTTGAAAAATATAATATTAATTTGTAAAGGCCAATATTATTGAAGTTAACATATGCATTACAATATCAAAGCAAGGGAGCAGCAAACACAAGACGCCTGTGCCTCCATTAAAACAATCCAACATAAACTAAACGACAGTATCTTAAGCCTACAAATATGGCAACATACAAAATAAATCGATTAAGAGTGTATCTAACGATCCCAAAGAAAAACGCATGAAGCCCATAATCAGAACAAACAACCAACTCAAACCATAAAAGAAAGGGACCATGACTTAGCAAATTTCATATCAATAACCTTCAATATCAGAACCCCTAACAATCAAGCCACCCAACATTAGGCCAACCTGAGAGCAGTCATACACATATCGATCAAGAGAAAGCTACTGCCCAATATAAGCTTACTACGTTGATTTGAACCAACCATTAAACATCTTACGAGCAGCAATGAACCAAACAACACATTCTTTCTAGTTTAAAAACAAAAAATGCCAATAAACAAAGCAATCCTTAAAACACCAATAGAACATATCCAAACAACATCAAAACAACATAACAAAAGCAACTACAATCAATTCACCATAAAACGAACAAAACTTCAATACTGAGCATAACCGAGGAAGACATTTAATATACCACAACATTGCCCTTTGATACTGTTGTGCATGATAAAAAAAAGATAAAAATAAAAATAATAAATAATAAAGTGCATCACGTGGTGCATTAGTCACGTGGCGCACGAAAAAAATAGATAGGAGACTGGATCTACCGTTTTGGAAATAATATAACGGGATACATAAATAAAATAAAAAAAGACATTTAGTCCGAGGATATATACGTAATTACTGACCGTATAAATCTTTATAAATAGGAGTCAGGTATGACTCAAAAACCTAAATCTCTATTTTCTCTATAGAAACTCTGTCAAAATCTGCGATTCTTTTTTTTGCAGAGTCTCCGGTAACTCGTAGCACAAAGATCGAAGCGAGGACATCAGCAATACATCATCATACGTTATCATTCTGTTAGACAACAAAATATACAAATCAAGTAAGAATAATAGATCAGCTAAATGCCGTCCGCCAATCCACCATATCATAATCACATGTGGATGATGATCAACCTCCCAAAAACGAGCCAATTAACAATGTCCCTATAGAGAGGAAAAACACGAATAGCATAAGGACACAGAGAATCAAACTTTAAAGACCGACAACCAAAACACTATAAAGCACACCAATTAATAATATCTCTAGATCTATTTATGTAGTAGTATTAGAATTTATAAAAGATATTGATCGAAATTAAGTGACTAACACATAAATTTGGTTAATATATTTAAACATAGATTTTCCTCTATCTTTATGTGAATTAAAACATTAAGAACTAATCTACCAGTAAATTATTAAATTTAATCAAATAGTAGACCTCTTATTAAATCAAACAAACAATCATAAAAAAATGTTATGAAAAATCTTAGATATCTAACCAAGTGATTCAACCATGATTCTCACAACAATATTAATTCAAGAATAATTAAATCACACACCGACCGAATTGAGAAAACTACTTACTAGTCATTATAAAAGAAATCAACAATATTAAGAAATATAAAAGAAAACGAAATTTGTATGGTATTAAAAAAAATCATAAATTCTAATATTAAAGGTAAAATAATTCGACAAAGCTTATATAAAATTAAAGAGAATTTTGATAAAGCTAATAATATAAAAAAAAGAAAAATAATTGAAAATATTAAGAAACCCGTTAATAAATTTAAGAAAAATAAATTCAATAAGGATATATATATATATATATATATATATATATATATATATATATATATATATATATATATATATATATATATATAAAGAAATAATTGGCCAACAATAAATTTTATATAATCAGAGACTTCAAAAATAGTAAAATAGTTTTACAACTTTATAAAACCAAAACTAGGACAATTGATGAATTAATTAGCCACCTAAGGTCCATTTATATAATGAGGGAATGATACAAATCCTACTTGTAGTCAATTTTTAATTATAATTTTTAATAGTTTTCTAAAAACATCTTTAATTATCTTAGAGTGTTGGATAGCTTTGCCAACTCTTCAAGGCTTTTCTCTCTCTCTTTGTAATTGTCTCTTCTAAAAAGGTTTTAATTTCAATATTCAATTATCCTTGTAGTAATTCTACTTTTACTAGGATTAAAAGTCGTAGTTTTTGGTTCTAATTTTGCATAGACTTTTGACCCATCAAATGAACTTCGATTTGGATGATCTTAGACATTTCGGAAAGCTTGAGAAGTCTTCTACAACTTTCTAAAGATCACTTTTTCCCTAGAAATTTAGTCAAAGGCAAAATTACCAAAATACCATGCCGATCAGAAATTATAAAAAAAGTGTCATTTAAGTTCCATTTTCTTCCGTAAGCTTATTTTTGTCACCTAAAACATCAAATGAGCATTAAAAAGCACTTTTAAGTAAAAAAAAATATAGATAGAAGAATATTTTTAGCAATATAATATCAAATTAAGCACTTATTAAATTTTCCTATAGTTATGCTTTGCTAGTTTTCTAGCATATCCTGACTATATTTCTTAAATTCTCATCCTAAATCTTAACTCCTAACTTAGTTTCGTAGTAGTCACGATTGCATTTAACCTATGCAACAAGCTTTTAAACCCCTAAAAACTCACAAAATCTTAGGAGATATATCCATAAATTTTTTTTACTTAGACTCAATCCTAAAAATTCAAAACTTTTAATTAAGATCATGAACATAATTTATTTTAACTTTCAATTCATAACTCAACAAAATCAAATAATCCCACATACTTCTAAATAAGTCAATATAAAATACATAATATCAATTGAAACATGTAATGTGAGCACGCAGCTACCCATCTCCATTACTGTAAGCATCAACAATAAATTAAGAATTTTTTTATTTTTTTCATGCTTTTAAGGTTATATCATGGTTTCTCTAAGTATTCACTTGTAGAACAAGTCAGTGTTCCTATTTAGAGTGTTTTGCATGCTCATACTTTAAGTCACTAAATATATTCACTTGTGAAGATTTCTGTGACTCAAAACATTAGAGTAGACCTTTATAAAATTTCAATTCTTTAACCTCTTTTCTTTTTATTTCATCATCTTTTTCTTTGTCTTTTTTTTTTTAAATCTTTCTTTCACTTCTTTTTTCTTAAAGATATCTTCGTTTACTTAAACCTTGCTTAGGACTAATTTCAATGAGTAAATTACAACATAAATATCACTTGAACATTCACATTATATCATGAATTCATATAAAAGTATTTAGAAAGTACTCACTTTAACAATTATAACAATCAAAATACTTTCAACTCTTTTATAACACGTTGTTTAAGTTTTAAATCAATTATCAAAAGATAGAAAAATCTCATGATCTTTAAACTCAAAACTTGACAAACTCTAATATTAACTTCCTAAAACTGAAAAGCACCTAAGACGTTTGGACAATAAAAAAAATGGACAACAAAAAATTGAAATATTAAAAGAAAAAATTCACAAAACAAAAAAAATCCTAATATTAAAAGTGTCAACCAAAAATACTTAAAAATAATTATTACTAAAATTTTGACTTCCTAGACTCCCCACACTTAATCCTTACTTTGTCTCCAAAGTAGGTCTATCATGCAAAGAAGAAATATATTGACTCAAAAATAATAAGAATAAAAGAAAAAAAAAGGATAAGAAATACTTATTAATTTTCATCATTGGGTTGCCTATTAAGTAGTGCATTTGTTTAATATCATTTGCCTGACTCCATCACCTTTCTTTCATCCAACTCCAACCTTTAATTTTCTTTTTGGGTCCTTAAGTTCTTCCTTCTCAAGATTCTTTCTCATAGATGTTTCGAACCTAGTATTACTTATTTTTAAGGGATAGTAAACTTACCAGGATCTTTGCACTTAGGAGGAATTTTTCATTGGATAACCACTGAAATATTATCATCGATATTTATTTTTTCATTACCTTGCAATGTTTTCTTTGAAGTACATAATTCTTTCAAGAACTTGGCATACCGAGACACTTGCTTAATGGCATCAAGAGGAATATATCCACCTTGTAGAACGTCTCCAAGATTCCCTTATCTTGTTCTTCCTTGTTAGATCTTGCAAACCTACAAAGAAAAAGAAGTATTAAAAAATGGTTTTCACTTAGCTTATGTGGATGTGTCTTCTTTTCGGTTTCCTTTCTCTTTTCTTTATGATCCTTTTGGTTGTTGCCATTAAAGGTTCTTTTGCTTCCAATTCCTTACCCATTTGCAAGATTATAGCACTATCATTCCCTCTTGGGTTAACCATGGTTTGGGAAGATAATTTTTTCAGTTCTTGTGCTACAATCTACTTACTGTGGTAGCTAGTTGACTAAATTGATTCTCCAAGTTTGTTTATGCTTGTCCATATCTCTTGTATGTTCATCCTTGTCTCTTGCATATTCATCCTTGTTTCCTATTGAAATTTTAAACTACTGTCAGCAAAAGATTTAATTATATCCTCAACAAACATACTTGAGCTTTGAGGGGGATGGCTATCTAAGAATGACGTATTGTAATCCTGTTGATAATTTTCATAGTTGTAATTAGAATAATCCTTCTGTTCTTGATTGTAGGTATTGTAGTATGGGTCATAAATATGTTGTGCTATCCTAAAAATCCTCCCATATCATAAGCTTGCTCCATGGAATCTTTTTTTTCTTGGATAGCAGTGATAATGGAAGAATCAAACCTAAAAATTAATAAAAAAAATAAGAAAATGGAAAAAATTATTAGAACTATAATTAAAATAAATAACTCAATTAAACTATCATTCCCCAGCAACGGTGCCCGAACTTGATAAGTGTCGAAGTCACCAAAAAAAAATTTCTACACTACTAATAGATAGGGAGTAGAGTTCGTCTCCAGAGGGACTGCAGAAATCAAATTAATATTAAAAATAAAAGTTCTAAAGAAAAATATGTAAGACTCTCAAATTCATAAGTACATACATGTACATGCTATGTGAAGCATGAATGATGTAAAGTCCATAGAATTGAATGTACATACTTGTAATATGAGTTGGTTATGTACGTACAAGTTTCTTTATGTATGAATAATAAGAAATGGACTTTAGTATGTGATGAATAGGAATATATGGAAAATTGAGTAGTGTGGTAAAGTGGATTTAAGTATGCATAAGTTTTATACTCCATTTGGTTGTAAATGGTATACCTCTGGTTATACAAAGGATACACACAAGTTTCAATGTGTATAAGGTATGAAAGGATGTCATTTTCAAGCCTTAAGTGTGGATGAATGAGAAAATGATCATAGTAGCAAAATGTATGAAGTTTGGCATGTGTTACTATAGAAAACTACAGTAAAATCTGGTAAATATGGATAATAGATCGATTTGGAAGAGCAAAAAATGCTCTTAATTGAGAGATGGAACAGGTCAGATCGATCTTATTGGAGAGCAGATCGATCTTCTGAGCATTATGTATTGAAAGAATTAATCTCTGAAGGGCCAGATCGATGTCCTTAAGCTACTGACTTGGAGAAGATCGATCTCATGCAAGAGCAGATCGATCTCCTTAAGGTTCTGAGTTGAAACAGATAGATCTCATACTTGGGAGCAGATCGATCTCATCAAGATAACTCTATAAATACTGGACTTCTGCACTTCATTTTTTTGAGAGTTACTATTCCATTTGAGAACTAAACCTAAACCTAGCCAAGAAACACCAGAAAACTTCAGTTTGTGATCAGTTTTGAGTGATGTATAAGTGAGCAAAGTTGTTCTTAGCAAAAAGGAGAGCAACATCCTTGAATACAAGAGATTGAAATCAAGAGTTGAAAGAGCAAGAAGGATTTTACCATTTGGTGGAAAAGGAAGAAAAGTTCAAATAGGTAAGATTCAACATACCACTTTGATATTTATTAAACTAGGTGTATTGATGAGTTGATTGATATATATATATATATATATATATATATATATATATATATATATATATATATATATATGAATTGTTGGAAATGAGAGGATCATGGAAAATGAACATGACCTAGCTTTGGCATGAAAATGAGAAAATGATGAGGAAATGATGTTAACATGGATTTAATGATGGAATATGCATGTATGGAAGATTCTAAGTTAATCTTATGAAATGCATATATTGGAAATAAGAGAAATAAAGATAGTTATGTGAAATTATGGTATAATGCCATATTTGGATGAAAATAGTGAGATTGATAAGTTTTATTGAAATTTGGCAAATGAAATGAGTATAGAGTGATATAATAATGCCAATAAGTGTAATAGTTTCAGAAATTATCGTGGAAGCTGCTCGGACTGCGAAAGTGAGTTACACCGAGGAAGAGAGGTCACTTGACGTGATCCGAGGTAAGAGAATTTCGTGAGTAGCTAAAGATGGCTACACGTATTTTAAATAGCATTTCAATATTATATGCTATATGAATTCCCATGAATAGGCCAAATATGTGATAGAGCCAAATGAGATAAAGTGTAGTTTTATCCAAAAATAGGATAAAAAGCCTGAGAAGCATGTTGTGATCCAAAATTTCATGAGTTGCATGATAGAATGGCTAATATTTTTTATGTATATGCGAAAACAGCACATTTAAGTGCTAATTTGATTTGAAATGAGTGAAATGTGATTTGAATAGCCATCTATCTGGTTTTGTGTGAAAACCATAAGTGCTAGAGAATACTCGCACTATATTTTGAGATATGCATCACATAGTACTGGAGATATACTCGTACTATATTTTAATGTTATTTTATGCATGTTAGAGTACTGAGAGCTTTGCTCGTACTCAGTTTGTGATTGATGCATATAGAATATTGGGAGCTATGCTCATACTCAGTTTTACATGATAGAGTGCTGGGAGCTTTGCTCGTACTCTACCTTTCATGTTTTAACATGATATCGTACTAGAGTGATAGCTCGTACTTAATTTGAAAAGAGAATTATGCATTAATCTAGTGCTAGAGGTTACTCGCACTAGTGTTTAATATTTTGAGATGCATACACAGTGTTTAAGAGGCGGAGTGTTGATTGTGAGTCACACTCAAGACGCGCACTGTTATTTTTACGTGATATATAATACATGTTAAAGAGCAAAACCACGACGATTTCCTCCGTGTAGACTGAGTGTCACACAGTTGAGATGTTCACACGTGGATTTAGAGACGTGACATTTATTCCATAGTATGAGGGCTAAGACTTATGGCAAGCACCCCGACTATAATGTATTTCCATGGTATGAGGACTAAGACCTATGACAGGCATCCCGACCATGAGGAGAGGGTCCATGGGTGTACGTTCTACCGTGCCAGTGGCATGGAGTACATTGTATCGTGTGTTATGTGGAGTTGAGGAGTATATAGTTGGAGGTTGTGATGGACTGACCCCCTCCCGTTACAGCAGTGATACCCGCACACCGAGATCTGTGTTGCCTGATATTTCACATTATAGGATATGGTCATAGTCCAGGAGAGTATTGCATTTAGCCACTGAGTCTCGCATGTAATATCACTTATTTTATGATACGGTTAGACTTGAGAGAGAAAGGTCGAAAACCGATTTGTGTTGTGTGGTGAATTGCCATATTTACTTGATTTAAATGTAAATGGCATAATTGAGATAAAGGCATTCCTAATTTTATAAATATGCACTGTGTTGCATGAATGCCTAGATTTGATAAATAAGCATGATTTCAAGTACATGGGATTTAATCTGTACTATATTATATTGTGTTAATACATACTTTGAGATGGGGGAAGGAAAAGCAAAGCCCTATTTTCAGTAGATAGTGCGGTTGTTTACTTGCTTGCCTGATTTTCTTACTGAGCGCGTTGTATGCTCACCCCCTTATTTTCTATCCTCTACAGATCATCCGCAATAGAGTGAGTCCGACTGAGGTATAACATTCATTGTATCCGCTGCCTATCCAACTTACAAGAGGTATACACAGTCGAACATTTTGTACTAAACAATGTATAAGCACAGTTACGTAAACTATTGTACGGTCGGGATGTATATGTACAAATAATGTATAACAGTTTATATTATTGAAAAGTGTGAGATATGAGAATTTTACACATATCAAATTATGTAATGAGAACATGAAGTGTAATTGATTGAACTAAATGAAATGTACTCTTACATTAAGGTGGTATGGAATGAATTACTAAGTTATAAATGAGATTTTATGTTAAAGTGTGAAACTATGAGGCCAGATCGATCTCGGAGAAGAGATGATCGATCTGGTAAGTTAAAAATAACAAGGAAGGAGGAAATTAAGTGAGCAGATCGATCTCATGAGGAAGAGCTCGATCTCAAAATATTTCTGTTAAGGAGAAGATTGATCTCTTTGAGGAGTAGATCGATCTCATGAAGCATTCTGTAAACTAGAGATCGATCTCATAATTGGAGCAGATCGATCTCATAAAACCATTAAGAGATCGATCTTACCCCACGACAGATTGATCTCCTAAGCATAAAATTGCCCCAAATCGTTCCCAAATTCAAATGCAGATCGATCTCATCAAGAGCCAGATCGATCTCCTACCCTTCGTCTATAAAAGGACCCCTGTGTTTTCCTGCATTTCATCTTTCTTTCTCTTTCAAACCTCCATTTCAGCCGAATCCTAGCTTTCTCTCTCTTTCAAATCGCCCATTTCCGTTCAAATCAAGAGTTGTGGTAAGAAGGAAAGTTGTTCCTCACCTAAAGGAGAACAACATACTTGAAAATCGAAAGACGAATCGAATCGAGGTGTGAGTTGAGCACTCCACAAGTTTAGGTAATTTTCTAAACCTCGATCTTTGATTTTGAAGTGATTTTTGGTGATTGTGAACATGGGATTGTGATGAAATAGCTAGGAGATGGTTAGAGATTGATGAAATTATGATTTTATTGGAGTGATGATGATATTAAGTAAATTGTGACAAATTGAGATTTTTGTTTATAAATTGGAAATTTAGGCAATGAGGTGATTTTGGTATGGGTATCAGGTGTGAGAAATGTAGGATTTGGAAATGTAGTAGATGGGATTATGAATGGTGCTAGAGTTATAAGAATTGAGAGATTTAGGTGTTAGTGAGAAATATGAGCAAATGTATGCTCGATAATGAAATTGAGTCGAGACATTGATGTTTTAACATCGTTTGGACAGCTCGGGAGTTTCAGAGTGAAATGCGAGGCTAGCCCGTGATACGGGGGAACGATTGCACTATACAAGGTGCAAAGAGGTAAGGGAAAACTAAACTCATTTGTGTATGTGTTTTGTGATAACATTGTAGCATGATTTTCAACTGAGAAAACAAGCATGTTTTATGTGTTATGAATGAGAAATGCACACGATTTTATAGCCGGTTGGGGCCCAACCTTTATTAGTTGTAAATTATACGTGAAAACGTTTTATAACCATTTTGTGTTTAAAATGAGAAGAGTGTTTTAGGCCCTACGTTAAGGCGTATTGAGATTTGAGAAAATGTGTGCGTGGTTTTATCGGTTGAAGCTCGGTTTTAACAGGTTTTGTGTTGAGTACAAAGTGGTTTGAAATGAGTTTTATGATAGAAAAACCATTTTTGAGCTTTACGTGAAGGCAAAACGGTTTTTATGATAATAGCTATTGACTGAGACTTAGGTGTGTCATTTTGAGTACACACCGGGCATTGCTCTATTAGTATGTAAGTCCAATATTCCTCCGTTCTGGTAATGTGAGATGACCCATACTCCGGTAGCGTTGGTTACCTACCACGTGTATTTGATGGCTGTGCCACATGCGAATCTTAATCTGTGGCTGTACCACGTGTATTTGGTGGTTGTGCCACGTGCGAATCTTAATATGTGGTTGTGCCACGTGTATTTGGTGGTTGTACCACGTGCATTACTATTGCAGTGATTTTCATCACGTTTTAAAGAAAAAAGCCATTATTGCATTTTGATTTCTACATGCTTGTAACTGTGATTTGTACTGAGTATGTACTTTCATGTTTTACATGATGTATTAATGAGTTCATGCTACATTTTTCTATTGAGTTTTCAACTGTGAAATAAATGATTGTGTGTGCAAATCATTAATTTAATAATGAGTCACTTACCCCCTTACTGAGCGATTTAGAAGCTCACCCTGTTTTATCTCCCCTCCAGATTTCTTCAGGTGAGGCGAATTTCCTGTGACGTACGGAGTAGTGGCTAGTGGAAGACTTGAACTTCAGGCCATATATATTGTATTTTGAGGTATCATTATCTTTTCATGTATCCAGACAACTATTGTAATCACAGACACTTGATGTACAACATTGTATGAGATGTATTAGGATTAATTAACTTGGGATTGAGTAATGTATATGATATGATATATACTATTTAATGATGAGGTCCTGAGGCATGATATGTATGATGATGTTTGACACTGTACAGGAATGCACCTAGATATATGTATTGATATAGAAAAAGTTTTAAATTTGCCATATTTTTCACGTTTACGGGGCATGACAAAAAGAATATTAAATTCTATATGTATTGTGATTGAATGTGAGAGGATGACTAATATCGAATCACAGCCCAACAGTTGAGGAGAGAAAGGTAAGTAAAGTAAAAAACGAAAAATTTATAGTGGTTTTGGGTAAGTCACGGATAGAGGTCGTGACAAAATAACAAAGAAAATTAAATGAGGGATTTTCTAAAAGGGAAATTGGTTTTTGGCTTAATATTTACCAAAAATAGTAAGTGTTAAACTATGAAATCAGTTTGAAAGAAAATAACACAAAAGCAAAGCATTCAGTTAATGTGTTCCTTTAATTATCTTAGATTTAATTTGTTGATCAATGAATTATAAAGATGTCACCAAATTAAACATTCAATCATAGTGCAACGACAAACAGTGTTAACATTGTCTTCCCTTACTTCTTAGTTAATTACAAAAAAAAACTTTGTAATTAATCCTTAGCCACTTAAACAATTTAGAAAGAACTCTCTAGATATATTCATGTAGCAACATTAAAATCTGTAAAAGATATTGATTGAAATTAAGCGACTAACACATAAGCTCGATTAATCTACTTAAACTTAGATTTACCTTTATGTCTATGTGAATTAAAACATTTATAACTCAAGTTTTAAATGTAGTAGTAGATTATTAAATTGACTCATAAAAAGATGTTATGAAAAATCTTAAATATCTAACCAAGTGATATATTATTAAATCATACTTCTTACAACAATATTAATCCAAGAATAATTAAATTACATACCAATTGAATTGATAAAACTACTCACTAGTTATTATAAAAGAAATCAACAATATGTAGAAATATAAAAGAAATCAAAATTTCTATATTTTTAAAAAGATATCATAAATTCCCATATTAAAGGAAAAATAATTCGGCAAAGCTTATGTAAAATTAATGAGAATTTTGACAAAGCTAATAGTATAAAAGAAAAAGAAAATTAATTGAAAAGATCAAGAAAATCGATAAGAAATTTAAGAAGAATAAAATCGATAATGAAATATAAAGAAAAAGAAACAATCAACTAACAATAATTTTTATAAAAAATAGACTTTATAAAATAGCAAAATAGTTTTACAAGTTTATAAAACCAAAACTAGGACAATTGATGAATTAATTAGCCCATAATTTAACTATAATTTTCAATAATTATCTAAAATTAATCTTCAATTATCTTGGAGGGTTGGATAACTTTGCCAATTCTTCAAGGCTCTTCTCTCCTAATAATTATTTCTTCCAAAAAGACTTTAACTTAAATGGTCAATTATCCTTGTAGCAATTCTACTTCTACTCGATTAGAATTCCTAATTTTTAATGTTGATTTTGTATGGACTTTTGACCTATCAAACGAATTTCGATTTGGATGATCTTGAACATTCTGGAAAGCTTGAAAAGCCCTCTACAACTTTGATGAAGTTCACTTTTTTTCCTAAAAATTCAAATAGAGGCAAAATTATCAAAATACCCATATTGGTCATAAATTGTAAAAGTGTAATTTAACCTTCATTTTCTTCCAGAAAACTTATTTTTGTCACCTAAAACATCAAATGAACATTAAAATGAACTTTTAAACACAAATATAGCTAGAAGAAAATCCTTAAACAATATAAATTTATCAAATTAAGCACTTATCAAATTTTCTCAATTAAGGACATAATCTTTTATTTGAATTCAATTAGGACTAAATGTTTTCAAAAAAAATTCAATTATAGATTTTTTAACGAGAGTGAGTTGTACTCACCATTTAAGAGAGTGAATGTTGATGAAAAGATGAAATCGTATTTTCACTCTATCAAAATAATCTTAATTTTTTTTTTCAAATCCAATATCCTGATCCAATGTTCTTATTCTAAGCCCAATATTGAAGCATTAATCCATATTTGGTTATATTTTCATTTTTTTATTTATTCAATTATTTTTCATTCTTATTATTACCTTTTATTTTTTATTTGTTTTCTTTTATATGTTTTCTTTACTTAATATTTAAGGATAGGTAGATTAGGCTGAAGAAAAAAGAAAATAATAATAAAAAAATAGAAACTAAAAAAAATAGTTTGATTGGAACTCAATTTCAACCAATTATGATCGGATAAACTCAAGAATAAAGTACAAAATAAATGAAGGAGATAAATAGAGAAATCAAAGTTTTGATTTAATGGAGTTATCCGTTGTGACGCCCCGGAAACGCGAAAAACAGGACAAATTTAAAACTTTTTATTCATTCATTCACAATTAACGGTGCATTCCTGTGCAGTGTCATACAACATAATACATATGTTACCAAATTTTCACCTCTGGATCTCATCATCTCATAATTATATTTCATACCATGTACATTACTAAACTCAAGGTTAATTAATCCTAATACATCCCATACATCATTGTAAATCAAGTGTATGTAAATATAATATTAGTCTTGGTACATGAAATGATAAATTATACCTCAAAGTACAATATGGCCTGGAACTCAAGTCCTCTACTAGCCACTACTCCGTACGTGGTAGGGAAACTCTCTTCACTTGAAGAAATCTGGGGGGAGAGAAAACAGGGTGAGCTTCTAAATCGCTCAGTAAGGGGGTAAGGGACTCATTAATAAGAAAATGATTTGCACAGCACAATCATTTTATTTTGTGGGTGAAAACCCAATAAACTCAGTAGAAAAATGTAGCATGAATAATTAAAACATCATCTCAACTCATTTTTCAAAGCTCATGTAGAAACACAATAATAATTGTTTAATATAAAACCATAGTTACAAGCGTGCATAAAACAGGATGCGATAATGGTTTCCTCATAAAACGTGATAAAATCAACGCAATAGTAATGCACGTGGCGCAGCCACAAAACACAATCTCATGTGTAAAACGAGACTAGACAAATAAAACTCATATAAAAACTCATCATGGCACATCAAAACGATTGAACTCGTCCCCTAGGCGGACATCCCCAATCGAGGGATTTTGTCGACAATAATACACCTATGGGTATGGTTCGTTGTAGACTTGATCAGAGTTGTACAGCCATCGGTCTTACATGTCACGCCCCGAAAATGCGGAAAATAGGGCTAATTTAAAACTTTTTACTCATAAATTCCCGATTAAAGGTGCATTCCTGTGCAGTGTCATACATCATCGTAATTATCATGCCTCAGGATCTCATCACGATATAATAAATAATGTATTATACCCATTACTCGATTACAAGTTAATTAATCCTAATACATCCCATACAATGACATACATCAAGTGTCTGTAATCATATTAATAGTCTAGGTACATGAAAAGATAAAATATACCTCAAATACAATATATAGGGCCTGGAGCTCAAGTCCTCCACTAGCCACTACTCCGTACGCCGCAGGGAGATCTTTTTTCACTTGAAGAACTATGGGGGAAAAGGAAAACAGGGTGAGCTTCTAAATCGCTCAGTAAGGGGGGTAAGGGACTCAGTTATATAAACCATTTCACACATCACAAATATGTATTTGTTTATAAAGCTCATTTGAAATCGTAGCATGAAAGTTCTCAAAACATCATCTCATAACTCGTTAAATCATGTGAAAACATGAAGATAAAAGGCTCAACACTGAGCACTCACAAGCATGTGTAAAGATATGCAATAATGGCTGTTCTCAAATACGTGATAAAAATCACCTCAGTAAATCACACGTGACAAGGTCACAAAACACAACTTATGTGTAAAACGAGACTAGGCAATAAAACTCAATTAAAACTCGTCATGGCACATCAAATATATATAAGCTCCTCTGGGTGCGCATCCCAGGCATCCTCGTATAGAGGGAACGTCGACAATATGGTCGTGTGCAAAGTATATTGGACTTATATGTTACCAGAACAAGGCCCGGCCTTACTTGCTACCAGAGCAATACCTCGCCTAATGCACACTGACACGTGGTCCCTGGGTCGGTTCCCAGGCGGCCCACTCTCTCTCGGTCTTACATGCTACCAGAGCAATGCCTCCCAACGATACCAGAGCGGAGGAATAATCGGACTTACATGTTACCAGAACAAGGCCTGGGGTCCCTGGGTCGGTTCCCAGGCGGCCCACTCTCTCGGTCTTACATGCTACCAGAGCAATGCCTCCCAACGCTACCAGAGCGGAGGAATAATCGGACTTATATGTTACCAGAACAATGCCTGTGGTCCCTGGGTCGGTTCCCAGGCGTCCCACTATATCGGTCTTATATGCTACCAGAGCAATGCCCGATGTGTATTCAACATGACACGCCTAAGTCTCACTCATTAGCCATTATCTTATAAAACGTTATGCCTTCACGTAGAACTCATAATGGTTTTCTCTTAAAAACTCATTTAAAACATTTGTGTACTCAACACAAAACATATTAAAACCGAGTTCCAACCGGCAAAACACGCACACATTTTCTCAAATCTCAATATCGCCTTAACGTAGAGCCCAATTTACTTTTCACGCAACTCAAAGGTTTATAAAGCAATTTCACACTTAGCTTATAAACTCATAAAATAATGGGCTTCAACCAGCTATAAAAACCGTGTGCAATTACCTCACAACACAAAACATGCTTGTATTCTCAAATCATGGTTCATGCTAACAATTCATCAAAATACATACACAAAATGGTTTAGTTTTCCCTTACCTCTTTGCACCTTGTATAGTGCAATCGTTTCCCCCGTATCACGGACTAGTCTCGCATTCCACTCTGGAACTCCCGAGCTGTCCAAACGATGTTAAAACATCAATTCTCCACATCACATAAGCCTCAATTCTCAAAATCGAGCATAATTGCTCATAACACCTCAATTCTCTTGATTTCTCGTAACTCAACCCTAAACTACAACATCATTCACAATATCCCAATGTTCAATATCTCTAATACCAATTATCTATGCTAATTTACCACATTGTCTATATTTTCGTTTATAGCACAATCCTCAAAATTGCCACAATTTCCAAATATCAACATTAATCCAACTACATTATAATCTCATCAATCCCTAAGCATTCCACAACTATTTCAACACAATTACAACCACCAATAACATCAAAATCAACTCAAATATCAAGATCGAGGTTTAGAAATTACCCAAAGCTTGTGAGACGCACAACTCACGCCTCGATCCGATTAGTCCTTCGATTTCCAAGTATGTTGTTCTCCCTTTGATGAGGAACAACTTTCCTTCTTACCACAATAGCTGATTCGGCCGGAAATGGGGGATTTGGAGGAGTGAGAAACTAGGTTTTCGGAAAAATGGAGGTTTGGAAGAGAGAGAAAGTGAAATTGCAGAGAAAACACGGGTTCCTTATATAGACTGGAGGTAGGAGATCGATCTGCCTCTTGATGAGATCGATCTGCGTTTGAAATTTGGGGACGATCTGGGCAATTTTATGCCTAGGAGATCGATCTGTCGAAGGGTGAGATCGATCTCTTTATGGCTTTATGAGATCGGTCTGCTCCTAAAGAGATCGATCTTCTCCCCAAACAGAAGCATTTGGAGATCTATCTCCTCCTCATGAGATCGATCTTCTCTCGAACAGAATCATTTGGAGATCGATCTCTTCCTCATGAGATCGATCCCTTCTCAAACAGATTCATAAGGAGATCGATCTCTTCCATTGGAGATCGATCTGCTCCTCAAATTTCCCCTTCCTCGTCATTTTTTAACTCACCAGATCGATCTCTCCTTCTCCCAGATCGATCTGTCCTCGTGCTTCATGCTCATTTTACACACTTAACATATAAATCTCCAATTATAATTCCTACAATTCACTTAGCTCAATAAATTTCACTTCAATTTATTATTACATCATTAAATATGTCTGAAATTCTCAGATCTCACATCCTCCCCACCTTAAAAAGAATTTGGTCCTCCAAATTCAACTCAACTAGTCAAAATAGATGGGGGTATTTCTCCTTCATGAGACTCTCTAGTTCCCACGTCGCCTCCTCCCTTGAATGATGCTTCCACAAGACTTTCACTAATGGGATGCTCTTGGTTCTCAGTACCTTCTCCTTTCTATCGAGAATCCAGACGGGTTCCTCAATGTAGCTCATGTCCTCCTGTACGTCCATCTCATCATACTCTATGACATGAGAAGGGTCCGGGTGGTACTTCCTCAACATAGACACATGAAAAACGTTGTGTATTCCGGACATCTGTGGGGGTAATGCCAATCTGTAGGCTACCTCTCCCACTCTCTCAAGAATCTCGAATGGTCCTATGTATCGAGGACTCAATTTCCCTTTCTTCCCAAATCGCATGATACCCTTGCTCGGTGATACTCTCAGAAATACTGCATCACCAACCTCAAACTCGAGTGGCCGTCTACGCACATCCGCGTAGCTTTTCTGTCTACTCTGTGCAGCCCGTAACCTCTCACATATGAGTTTCACACTCTGTACGGCTTGCTCAACAAGCTCGGGAGCATTTATCTTTCTGTCACTGACTTCTTCCCAAGCTACAAGGGATCTACACCTCCTACCATATAGAGCCTCAAAAGGTGCCATTCCAATACTCGCATGATAGCTATTATTGTATGCAAACTCTGCTAGGGGCAGGTGATCATCCCATGATCCCTTAAAATCCATCGTACACGCCCTCAACATATCCTCCAGGGTCTGAATAGTCCTCTCTGACTGACCATCTGTCTGAGGATGATAGGCGGTACTAAAACTCAATCGAGATCCCATGGACTCCTGAAACTGGGTCCAGAATCTGGAAGTAAATCGGGAATCTCTATCAGAAGTAATACTCACTGGAGCCCCATGTAATCTAGCTATCTCGCTGACATATAGCTCAGCTAAGGCATCCACAGTATCTGTGCTCTTGATGGCAAGAAAGTGGGCACTCTTGGTCAATCTATCCACAATGACCCATATCGCGTCATGACCTCTTCGGGTCCTCGGTAAACCCATAATAAAGTCCATAGTGACATGCTCCCATTTCCATGTAGGTACAGGTAAGGGCTGTAGTAGTCCTCCGGGCTTCCGATGCTCAGCTTTCACTTGCTGGCATACTAAATACCTGGCCACATACTCTGCCACATCTCGCTTCATACCACTCCACCAGTACACCTTTCTCAAGTCTCGGTACATCTTAGTACTCCCTGGGTGCATGGTGTATCGCGAGCAGTGGGATTCTCTCAATATCTGTCTCTTCAGGGTATCATCGTCCGGTACACAAATCCGTCCTCTGAACCTCAACAATCCATCCTCACTGATGGTGAGATCCGACTGCGAATTCTGCTCAGCTTGGCTAACCATATCTATCAATCTCTGATCACTGCGCTGCCCAGTTCTAATCTGATCCATGATCCTGGGCTCTATCCGCAGGCTAGCCAAAAATCCAGTCTCTACCTCTTTAACTCTGATCCGAAGTTCGGCGAACTGCTCTAACAAATCCCATTCCCTGATCATCATAGTAGATATCATACTCTTCCTGCTCAGGGCATCAGCAACCACATTCGCCTTACCCGGATGATAAAAAATCTCGCAGTCATAATCCTTAAGGAGTTCCATCCATCTCCTTTGTCTCATGTTTAACTCTTTCTGATCAAAGAGATATCTCAAACTCTTGTGATCAGTGAAGATCTGGAATCTTTCCCCATATAAGTAGTGTCGCCAGATCTTCAAAGCAAATACCACAGCGGCTAACTCCAAATCATGCGTGGGATAATTCCGCTCATGGTCTTTCAGCTGTCGCGATCCATATGCGACCACTCTCTCGTGCTGCATAAGCACACACCCCAATCCTTGGTGAGATGCATCACTATACACCGAGAATCCTCCTGATCCCTTAGGAATAGTTAACACAGGTGCCGCTGTCAATCTCCTCTTTAACTCTTGAAAACTGAGCTCACATTGATCAGTCCATATGAATGGAGTCTCCTTACGCGTGAGCTTAGTCAAAGGAGCGGCAATCCTTGAAAATCCTTCCACAAATCTCCTGTAATACCCTGCCAAACCAAGGAAGCTTCGTATCTCAGTCACTGTCCTCGGTCTCTCCCAATTAAGCACAGCTACTATTTTACTCGGATCCACTGATACTCCTTCCTCTGAGACTACATGCCCAAGGAAAGCTATCCGGTTCAGCCAAAACTCACACTTACTAAGCTTTCCGTATAATTGCTTATCTCGGAGTATCTGAAGTACTAACCACAAATGCTGTGCATGCTCCTCATACGATCGAGAGTACACCAGGATATCATCGATAAAGACTATCACAAACTTATCCAGATAGTCTCTGAACACCTCATTCATCAATCTCATAAATGCTGCAGGGGCGTTCGTCAATCCAAAGGACATCACCAGAAATTCGTAATGGCCATACCTTGTCCTGAAGGCCGTCTTTGGAATATCTTCTTCCTTGATCCTCAATTGGTGATAGCCCGATCTCAAATCAATCTTAGAAAAGACTGATGCCCCTCTTAGCTGATCAAGTAGATCATCAATCCTGGGTAGTGGGTATTTATTCTTCACCGTGGCTTTATTCAATAGCCGGTAGTCCACACATAATCTGAGACTACCATCCTTCTTCTTAACAAACAGTACTGGGGCTCCCCACGGCGAAACACTGGGTCTAATAAACCCTTGATCCAATAACTCCTGTAGTTGTTTCTTCAATTCCTCAAGTTCCACTAATGCCATCCTGTAGGGAGGTTTAGAGATCGGCTGAGTATCTGGTACCAAATCAATGGTAAACTCCAGCTCTCTCTCTGGTGGTAAACCTGACAATTCATCTGGGAAAACATCCAGAAATTCGCAAACCACAGGTATATCCTCAATCCTCGGATGTTCCCGCTCATCGTCTGAGATGAGTGTCTCATAACCTTCACATAAATAATCATATTTATTATTCTCCAAAATAATGTTAAAATTCTCAAATTACTCACTAGAAATCCACATAATCATTTCCTCAATATCTCAACCGTACACTGTAAGGTTCAGGTAGGGAGAAAGTTACAATCTTAGTGTAGCAGTCTAAACTCACTCGATTGGTCGCCAACCAATCCATTCCCAGAATTACATCAAACCCATGTATATTCAACATGATTAGATCTGCTAACATCACTCTATCTCCCACCTTTATTTCACATCCTCTACAGATTAACTCAGTTCTCTGGGATTCACGCATAGGGGTATTTACATGTAGTATGTATTCTAGAGGTTCAAACTTCAAGTTTAATCTACATGCAAAATGCTCAGAAATAAACGAATGCGTGGATCCTGAATCAATCAACACATGAGCCTTATGATTACAGACAGAGAGTGTACCTCTTATGGTTTCTGCCGAAGCGTCTGCGGTCTCCTTATCCAGGGCAAACACACGTCCCTGTGCCACAGGTTTCTTCCCTTTCTCTGCCGCAGTGGCCCGTCTCCGGGGATCCACTCTCTGAGGCTGCTGTCTAATGGGCTCCGGAGCATGTGGTATCTGAGGTTGGGGACAGTCTTTCACTCTGTGACCCATGTCACCAGATCTAAAACATCCATGGATCGACCCAGTACAACTTCCCTCATGCGATCGGCCACAGTCTCTACAAAACCTTGTCTCAGGCCTGACATATCGAGGGGTCTCCTTGATAATAGGATAGGCTCTGGGTCTCTCCAATCTGTCCTTCTGTACCTCAATCCTTCCTCTTCTGAAGGAACCTCTCCGAGCATCTGTTTGAAAAATCGCTGGCCTCTTGCCCTTATCTTTATTCACTGCTCTGAGCTCATGCTGGGATTGTACCATTTCAATTCCTCTTTCAACCTCTTGCGCTCGTCTCAGAGCGTCTCCAAACTCAGTAATACATAGCCCCATCAATCTATCTCTGATGACGGGCTTCAACCCATACACAAACTTCTCTGTGCGGAGCTCTTCACTCTTGAAGGTCTCTGGGTCATATCTCAGTAGTGCGGTGAACTGGCTCTCATAGTCATCCACCGACATGTCACCCTGTACCAAACTTAAAAATTCGGCCTGTTTCCTTCTCTGGGCGGCTCGTGGTACATATTGGGTTCTAAAAGCTGTCTGAAACTCTTCCCAACCAATCACATCCTGGCGGGATATCAAGATACCCTGGGTAGTACCCCACCAATCTCGAGCTCTCCCTTTTAGCATATAGGCACTCATACTGACTCTCTCAGCATCGGTGCACCCCAGTAAATCAAATATAACTCTCAACTCCGTCAACCACTCCTCAGCCTCTGTAGGATCCTTCTTTCCCTTAAATGCGGGTGGATTCATCTTCAGAAATTCCTTTAGTCGGACCTTACTTCTGTCCTCAGGCTGAGTGACAGGAGGCGCTGGGGGTATGGGAGGTCCTGGTGGTGGTGTAGGGGTAGTATCCGAGGCATTAACTCCAAAGTGTTGCGCGAATAGCGCTGCCATCTGCTCAAAACCTTGCCTCACATCGGTCTCAATCCGATTAAATCGAGAGTTAGGACTCTCTGGTTGTGGGACAGGTGGTGGAGGGGACTTTGCCAGCCTCCTCGAACGACCTCGTCGTTTACTCATTCTCAATCTCAACCCGTCTCCTGCGCGTACATATCACAATCGATTGAAATCTCAATCCTCAATTTCAGTTCATGACCAGACTATTACAGACACTTGGGATGTATTCTATTTCACTCAATCGACACTGACAGTACTAGACACCCTAAGCTCTGATACCAAGAAAACTCTGTCACGCCCCGAAAATACGGAAAATAGGGCTAATTTAAAACTTTTTACTCATAAATTCCCGATTAAAGGTGCATTCCTGTGCAGTGTCATACATCATCGTAATTATCATGCCTCAGGATCTCATCACGATATAATAAATAATGTATTATACCCATTACTCGATTACAAGTTAATTAATCCTAATACATCCCATACAATGACATACATCAAGTGTCTGTAATCATATTAATAGTCTAGGTACATGAAAAGATAAAATATACCTCAAATACAATATATAGGGCCTGGAGCTCAAGTCCTCCACTAGCCACTACTCCGTACGCCGCAGGGAGATCCTTTTTCACTTGAAGAACTCTGGGGGAAAAGGAAAACAGGGTGAGCTTCTAAATCGCTCAGTAAGGGGGGTAAGGGACTCAGTTATATAAACCATTTCACACATCACAAATATGTATTTGTTTATAAAGCTCATTTGAAATCGTAGCATGAAAGTTCTCAAAACATCATCTCATAACTCGTTAAATCATGTGAAAACATGAAGATAAAAGGCTCAACACTGAGCACTCACAAGCATGTGTAAAGATATGCAATAATGGCTGTTCTCAAATACGTGATAAAAATCACCTCAGTAAATCACACGTGACAAGGTCACAAAACACAACTTATGTGTAAAACGAGACTAGGCAATAAAACTCAATTAAAACTCGTCATGGCACATCAAATATATATAAGCTCCTCTGGGTGCGCATCCCAGGCATCCTCGTATAGAGGGAACGTCGACAATATGGTCGTGTGCAAAGTATATTGGACTTATATGTTACCAGAACAAGGCCCGGCCTTACTTGCTACCAGAGCAATGCCTCGCCTAATGCACACTGACACGTGGTCCCTGGGTCGGTTCCCAGGCGGCCCACTCTCTCTCGGTCTTACATGCTACCAGAGCAATGCCTCCCAACGCTACCAGAGCGGAGGAATAATCGGACTTACATGTTACCAGAACAAGGCCTGGGGTCCCTGGGTCGGTTCCCAGGCGGTCCACTCTCTCGGTCTTACATGCTACCAGAGCAATGCCTCCCAACGCTACCAGAGCGGAGGAATAATCGGACTTATATGTTACCAGAACAATGCCTGTGGTCCCTGGGTCGGTTCCCAGGCGTCCCACTATATCGGTCTTATATGCTACCAGAGCAATGCCCGATGTGTATTCAACATGACACGCCTAAGTCTCACTCATTAGCCATTATCTTATAAAACGTTATGCCTTCACGTAGAACTCATAATGGTTTTCTCTTAAAAACTCATTTAAAACATTTGTGTACTCAACACAAAACATATTAAAACCGAGTTCCAACCGGCAAAACACGCACACATTTTCTCAAATCTCAATATCGCCTTAACGTAGAGCCCAATTTACTTTTCACGCAACTCAAAGGTTTATAAAGTAATTTCACACTTAGCTTATAAACTCATAAAATAATGGGCTCCAACCGGCTATAAAAACCGTGTGCAATTACCTCACAACACAAAACATGCTTGTATTCTCAAATCATGGTTCATGCTAACAATTCATCAAAATACATACACAAAATGGTTTAGTTTTCCCTTACCTCTTTGCACCTCGTATAGTGCAATCGTTTCCCCCGTATCACGGACTAGTCTCGCATTCCACTCTGGAACTCCCGAGCTGTCCAAACGATGTTAAAACATCAATTCTCCACATCACATAAGCCTCAATTCTCAAAATCGAGCATAATTGCTCATAACACCTCAATTCTCTTGATTTCTCGTAACTCAACCCTAAACTACAACATCATTCACAATATCCCAATGTTCAATATCTCTAATACCAATTATCTATGCTAATTTACCACATTGTCTATATTTTCGTTTATAGCACAATCCTCAAAATTGCCACAATTTCCAAATATCAACATTAATCCAACTACATTATAATCTCATCAATCCCTAAGCATTCCACAACTATTTCAACACAATTACAACCACCAATAACATCAAAATCAACTCAAATATCAAGATCGAGGTTTAGAAATTACCCAAAGCTTGTGAGACGCACAACTCACGCCTCGATCCGATTAGTCCTTCGATTTCCAAGTATGTTGTTCTCCCTTTGATGAGGAACAACTTTCCTTCTTACCACAATAGCTGATTCGGCCGAAAATGGGGGATTTGGAGGAGTGAGAAACTAGGTTTTCGGAAAAATGGAGGTTTGGAAGAGAGAGAAAGTGAAATTGCAGAGAAAACACGGGTTTCTTATATAGACTGGAGGTAGGAGATCGATCTGCCTCTTGATGAGATCGATCTGCGTTTGAAATTTGGGGACGATCTGGGCAATTTTATGCCTAGGAGATCGATCTGTCGAAGGGTGAGATCGATCTCTTTATGGCTTTATGAGATCGATCTGCTCCTAAAGAGATCGATCTTCTCCCCAAACAGAAGCATTTGGAGATCGATCTCCTCCTCATGAGATCGATCTTCTCTCGAACAGAATCATTTGGAGATCGATCTCTTCCTCATGAGATCGATCCCTTCTCAAACAGATTCATAAGGAGATCGATCTCTTCCATTGGAGATCGATCTGCTCCTCAAATTTCCCCTTCCTCGTCATTTTTTAACTCACCAGATCGATCTCTCCTTCTCCCAGATCGATCTGTCCTCGTGCTTCATGCTCATTTTACACACTTAACATATAAATCTCCAATTATAATTCCTACAATTCACTTAGCTCAATAAATTTCACTTCAATTTATTATTACATCATTAAATATGTCTGAAATTCTCAGATCTCACATTACATGCTATCAAAGCACGATCTGGTCTTACATGCTATCAGAGCAATGCCACCCATCGCTGCCACGGAGCGGGGTCATCTCACGTAACCAGAACGGAGGAGTCGGTCTTACTGCTACTAGAGCACGACCCGGTCTTACATCCTACAAGAGCAAAGCCCGATGTGTATTCTACATTACACGCCTAAGTCTCAGTAATAGTCATTATCAAATAAAATCATTTTGCCTTCACGTAGCACTCATAATGGTTTTTCTCATAAAACTCATCTCAAAACCGTTTTGCACTCAATACAAAACATGTCAAAACCGAGCTCAAACCGGCAAAACTACGCACACATTTCTCAAATCTCAGTAAGCCTTAACGTAGAGCCAAATCACATTTTCAGTTTTTAAACTCAAAACGGTTGTAAAATAATTTCGCATTTAGTTTACCACTCATAACAATTGGGCCCTAACCGGCAATAAAATTATGTGCAATAACTCATTCACAACTCATGAAAACATGCTTGTTTTCTCAAATCACATTTCATACTACAATATCATCACAAAATTGCATACACAAATGAGTTTAAGTTTTCCCTTACCTCGTTGCACCTCGTATAGTACAATCGTTCCCCCAAACGAGGGACTAGCCTCGTATTCCTCTCTCGAACTCCCGGGCTGTCCAAACGATGCTAAAACATCAATAATTCATCTCAATCACATCATCGAGCAGATATTTGCTCATATTCTCGTTAATTACTACAAATCTAATTTTTTTTCCTAATATTCCTATCATAATCTACATTCTCGTCCAACTACATTTCAAATCCTACATATTTCATGCACAATATTCATGCCAAAATCACCTCATTGCCTTAATCCCAATTTATAGCCAAAATCCCACAATTTACCACAAATTGAATAATATCATCATCACTCTAACAAAATCATAATTCATCAACTCTAATCTTTTCCTAGCTATTTTATCACAACTTTCATAGTCACAATCACCAAAATCACCCCAATATAAAAGATTAAAGCTTAGAAATTTACCCAAAACTTATGGAGAGCTGTATTCACACCTCGATTCAATTCGTCCTTCAATTTCCAAGTATGTTGTTCTCCTTTGGATGAGGAACAACTTTTCGTCTTACCTCTGCATGAGATTTGGATGAAAATGGGGGCTTTGAAAGAGAGAGAAAGTTAGGGCTTCGATTTTCTTAGAGAGAGAGAAGATTAAATGCATGAAAATGCAGGGGTCCTTTTATAGACGGAGGGTAGGAGATCGATCTGGTCCTTGATGAGATCGATCTCTTTTTGAATTTGGGAACGTTTTGGGGTAATTTTATGCCTAGGAGATCGATCTGTCGTGGGGTGAGATCGATCTCTTAATTGCTTTATGAGATCAATCTGCTCCAATTATGAGATCGATCTTCTGTTTACAAAACGCTTCATGAGATCGATCTGCACCTTGAGGGGATCGATATTCTCTTTACAGAATGCTTCATGAGATCGATCTTCTTGCCTATAGGATCGATCTGCCTATCAGTTCTTGCACATTTCCTGCATTCTGGAGCTATGAGATCTATCTCTCATCCTTGGAGATCGATCTGGCCTTCACAGATTGTACTGCTGCTGCATCAATTTGCAGAAAACTCAATGTAAAACTTTCCAAAATCTACCCCATAGTCCATAATTCAATCCATACACATTCAAGACTTAAAAACCTCATCTTCTTATACTTCATCATATTTAAAACTTGTGTGTACATAAACATATCATAATTACATACATAAAATTACAATTCTCATAACTGGGGTATACAAAATTCTCAGTTCTCACATCCTCCCCACCTTTAAAGAATTTGGTCCTCCAAATTCAACTCGACTCATCAAACAAATGGGGGTAATTCTCCTTCATGAGGCTTTCTAATTCCCAGGTTTACTCTTCCATTGAGTGATGTTTCCACAAAACTTTCACTAATGGGATGCTTTTGGTCCTAAGTACCTTCTCTTTTCTATTGAGAATCCGAACGGGTTCCTCAGTGTAGCTCATGTCTTCTTGTATGTCTATCTCTTCATACTCTATAACATGAGAAGGGTCCGGGTGGTACTTCCTCAACATAAATACATGCAAGACGTTGTGTATTCCAGATATCTATAGGGGTAATGCCAACCTGTAGGCTACCTCTTCCACTTTCTCAAGAATCTCGAATGGTCCGATGTATTGAGGACTCAACTTCCCTTTCTTTCCAAATCTTATGATACCCTTACTCGGTGATATCTTCAGAAATACTGCATCACCAACATCAAACTCGAGTGGCCGTCTACGCACATTCGCGTAGCTTTTCTGTCTACTCCGTGCAGCCTGTGATCTCTCACAAATGAGTTTCACACTCTGTACAAGCCTGTTCAACAAGTTCGGAAGCATTTATCTTTCTGTCACCCACTTCTTCCCACGCTACAAGGGATCTACACCTCCTACCATATAGAGCCTCAAAAGGTGCAATTTCAATACTCGCATGATAGCTATTATTGTATGCAAACTCTCATAGGGGCAGGTGATCATCCCATGAACCCTTAAAATACATCGTACACGCCCTCAACATATCCTCTAGGGTCTGAATAGTCCTTTATGATTGACTATCTGTCTGAGGATGATAGGCGGTACTAAAACTCAATCGAGATCCCATGAACTCCTGAAACTAGGTCCAAAATCTGGAAGTAAATCGGGAATCTCTGTCAGAAGTAATACTTACTAGAGCCCCATGTAATCTAGCTATCTCGCTAACATATAACTCAGCTAAGGCATCCACAGTATCAGTGCTCTTGATGGCAAGGAGGTGGGCACTTTTCGTCAGTCTATCCACTATGACCCATATCACATCACGACCTCTTCGGGTCCTCGGTAAACCCATAATAAAGTCCATGGTGACATACTCCCATTTCCATGTAGGCACAAGTAAAGGCTGTAACAATCCTCTGGGCTTCCGATGCTCAGCTTTCACTTTCTAGCACACTAAACATCTGGCCACAAAATCTGCCACGTCTCACTTCATACCACTCCACCAATACAGTTTTCGCAAATCTTGGTACATTTTTAGTACTCCTTGGGTGTATTGTGTATCGCGAGCAGTGAGATTTTCTCAATATCTGTCTCTTCAGGGTATCATCGTCTGGTACACAAATTCGTCTTCTGAATCTCAACAATCCATCCTCACTGACTATGAGATCCGACTGCGAAGTTTGCTCAGCTTGGCTAACCATATCAATCAACCTCTGATCATCACGCTGCCCAGTTCTAATCTGATCCATGATCCTGGGCTCTATTTACAGGCTAGCCAAAAATCTAGTTTCTACCTCTCTAATTCTGATCCGGAGTTCAACGAACTGCTCCAATAAATCTCATTCCCTGATCATAATAGCAGATATCATACTCTTTCTGCTCAGGGCATCAGCAACTACGTTCGCTTTTCCCGGATGGTACAGAATCTCGCAGTCATAATCCTTAAGGAGTTTCGTCCATCTCCTTTGTCTCATGTTTCCATCCATCCATCTCCTTTATCTCATGTTTCCATCCATCCATCTCCTTTGTCTCTTATGGTCAATGAAGATCTGAAATCTTTCCCCATATAAGTAGTGCCACTAGATCTTCAAGGCAAACACCATAACGTCTAACTCCAAATCATGGATGGGGTAATTTCGCTCATGATCTTTCAACTGTCGCGATCCATAGATGACCACTCTTCCATGCTGCATGAGCACATATCCCAATCCTTGATGCGAAGCATTACTATACATTTAAATCCTCCTGATCGATCAGGTATAGTTAACACAGGTGCCGCTGTTAATCTCCTCTTTAATTCCTGAAAATTGAGCTCACATTGATCAGTCCATATGAACGGAGTCTCCTTACGCATGAGCTTGGTCAAAAGAGCGACAATCCTGAAAAATCCCTCCACAAATCTTCTGTAATATCCTGCCAATCCAAGGAAACTTCGTACCTCTGTAATTGTCCTCGGTCTTTCCCAATTAAGCACAACCTCTACTTTAATTGGATTAACTGATACTCCATCTGGGAAACTATATGACCAAGGAAAGCTATCTGATCCAACCAAAACTCACATTTACCAAGCTTTCCATATAATTGCTTATCTTGGAGTATTTGAAGTACTAACCACAAATGCTGTGCGTGCTCCTCATAAGATCGAGAGTACACCAAGATATCATCAATAAAGACTATCATAAACTTATCTAGATAGTCTCTGAACACTTCATTAATAACCTCATAAAGGCTGCAGGAGCGTTTGTCAATCCAAAGGGCATCACTAGAAATTCATAATGGCCATACCTTGTCCTGAAGACCGTCTTTGAAATATCTTCCTCTTTAATCCTCAATTGGTGATAGCTCGATCTCAAATCAATCTTAGAGAAGACTGAAGCCCCTCTCAGCTGATTAAGTAGGTCATCAATCTTGGGTAATGGGTATTTATTCTTTACCATGGCTTTATTCAACAGTCGGTAGTCTATGCATAATCTGAGACTACCATCCTTCTTCCTCACGAATAGCACTGGTGCTCCCCACGGTGAGACACTGGGTCTAATAAATCCTTGATCCAATAACTCCTGTAGTTTCTTCTTCAATTCCTCAAGTTTCACTAATGCCATCCTATATGGAGGTCTAGAGATAGGCTGAGTGTCTGTACCAAATCAATGGTAAACTCCAGCTCTCTCTCTGGTGGTAAACCTGACAACTCATCTGGAAAGACATCCGAAAATTCACACACCACAAGTATATCCTCAATCCTCGGATGTTCTCACTTATCATCTGAGATGAGTGTTTCATAACCTTCACATGAACAATCATATTTAGTACTCTCAAAAGCAACATCAAAATTTCAATTTGCTGACCAAAAATTCTACACATTTATTTCCTCAATATTTCAAAAGTACATAGTAAGGTTCAGGTAGGGAGAAAGGTTACAATCTTAGTGTAGCAGTCTAAACTCACTCGATTGGTTGCCAGCTAATCCATTCCCAAAATTACATCAAATCCATGTATATTTAGCATCATTAGATTTGTTAACATCACTCTATCTCTCACCTTTATTTCACACCCTCTACAGATTAAATCAGTTCTCTGGGACTCATGCATAGGGGTATTTACATGTAGTACATACTCTAGAGGTTCAATCTTCAAATTTAATCTACATGCAAAATGCTCAAAAATAAACGAATGCGTGGATCCTGAATCCATCAACACATGCGCCTTATGATTATAGACAGAGAGTGTACCTCTTATAGTTTCTGCTGAAGTGTCTGTTGTTTCCTTATCCAGAGCAAATAGACGTCCCACTGTAACGGGCTTCTTTCCTTTCTCTGCTGTAGTGGCCTGTCTCGAGGGATTCACTCTCTAAGACTGCTGTCTAGTAGGCTCCGGAGCATGTGGTATCTGAGGTTGAGGACAGTCTTTTACTCTGTGACCCATGTCTCCACATCTAAAACATCCATGGATCAACCCAGTACAACTTCCCTCATGCGATCGACCACAATTTTTGTAAACTCTTATCTCAGGCCTGACATCTCGAGGGGTCTCCCTGATGATAGGATAAGCTTTGGGTCTCTCCAATCTGCCCTTCTGTACCTCAACCTTCCTCTTCTGAAGGAATCTCTTCGAACATCTGCTTGAGAAATCACTGGCCTCTTGCCTTTATCCCGAGTCACTGTACTGAACTCATTCTGGGATTGTACAATTTCGATTCCCCTCTCAATCTCTTGTGCTCGTCTTAGAGTATCTCCAAACTCCGTAATACACAACCTTATCAATCGATCTCTGATGATGGGCTTCAATCCATACATAAATCTCTCAGTGCAGAGCTCATCATTTTTGAAGGTCTCTGGATCATACCTCAATAGAGCGGTAAATCGACTCTCATAATCATCCACTGACATATTGCACTGTACCAGATTCAAAAACTCTGCTTGCTTCCTTCTCTGAGCAGCTCGTGATACATATTGGGCTCTAAATGCCGTCTAAAACTCCTCCTAGCTAATCACATCCTGGCTGGACATTAGAATACCTTGGGTAGTACCCCACCAATCTCGAGCTCTCCCTTTTAACATATATGCGCCCATACTGAACCTCTCAGTATCTGTGCATCCCAAATAGTCAAATATTTTCAGAAAGTCCTTCAGCCGGATCATGCTCCTGTCATCAGGCTGAGTGACGGGAGACACTAGGTCCATCTGTACTGGGGGTACAAGAGATCCTTGTGGCTGTGTAAGAGTAGTACCTGAGGCATTAACTCCAAAATATTGCGTGAATAGCACTGCCATTTGCCGCACATCATGCTCAATCTGGTTAAATCGAGAGTTATGACTCTCTAGGTGTGGGGCAGGTGGTGGAGGTGGCTCTGCCTGCCTCCTCGAACGACCTCGTCGTCGACTCATTCTCAATCTCAATGCGTTTCCTGCGTGTACACATTAAACCTGATTGAAATCTCAATCTTCAATTTCAGTTCATGACCAGACTTATACAGACACTTGAGATGTATTTTATTTCACTTGATCGACACTGACAATACTAAACACCCTAAGCTCTGATACCAAGAAAACTCTGTGACGCTCTAGAAGCGCGAAAAACAGGGTAAATTTAAAACTTTTTATTCATCTATTCACTATTAAAGGTGCATTCCTGTGCAGTGTCATACATCATAATACATATGTTACCAAACTTTCACCTCAAGATCTCATCATCTTTTAGTTATATTTCATACCATGTACATTACTCAACTCATGATTAATTAATCCTAATACATCTCATACATCATTGTACATCAAGTGTCTGTTAATACAATATTAGTCTAGGTACATGAAATGATAAATTATACCTCAAAGTACAATATGGCCTGGAGCTCAAGTCCTCTACTAGCCACTACTCCGTACGTGGTAGGGAAACTCTCTTCACTTGAAGAAATCTGGAGGGAGAGAAAACAAGGTGAGCTTCTAAATCGCTCAGTAAGGAGGTAAGGGACTCATTAATAAGAAAATGATTTGCACAGCACAATCATTTTATTTTGTGGGTGAAAACCCAATAAACTCAATAGAAAAATGTAACATGAATAATTAAAACATCATCTCAACTCATTTCTCAAAGCTCATGTAGAAACATGATAATAATTGGTTTAATATAAAACCACAGTTACAAGCATGTATAAAATAGGATGCGATAATGGCTTACTCATAAAACATGATAAAATCACCTCAATAATAATGCACGTGGTGCAGCCACAAAACACAATCTCATGTGTAAAACGAGACTAGGCAAATAAAACTCATATAAAAACTCGTCATGGCACATCAAAACGATTGAACTCGTCCCCTAGGTGGACATCCCAATCGAGGGATTTCGTCGACAATAATATGACTATGGCCATGGTTCGCTGTAGACTTGATCAGAGCCGTACAGCCGTCGGTCTTACATGCTATCAAAGCACGACCCGGTCTTAAATGCTATCAGAGCAATGCCACCCATCGTTGCCGCTGAGCGGGGTCATCTCACGTTACCAGAACGGAGGAGTCGATCTTATTGCTACTAGAGCACGGCTCGGTCTTACATCCTACAAGAGTAAAGCCCGATGTGTATTCAACATAACACGCCTAAGTCTCAGTAATAGCCATTATCAAATAAAACTGTTTTGCCTTCATGTAGCGCTCATAATGGTTTTTCGCATAAAACTCATCTCAAAACCGTTTTGCACTCAACACAAAACATGTCAAAACCGAGCTCAAACCAGCAAAACCACGCACACATTTCTCAAATCTCAATAAGCCTTAACGTAGAGCCCAAGTCACATTTTCACTTTTTAAACTCAAAACGGTTGTAAAACAATTTCGTATTTAGTTTACAACTCATAACAATTGGGCCCTAACCGGCTATAAAATCATGTGCAATAACTCATTCACAACTCATGAAAATATGCTTGTTTTCTCAAATTACATTTCATGCTACAATATCATCACAAAATCATATACACAAATGAGTTTAAGTTTTCCTTTACCTCGTTGCACCTCGTATAGTGCAATCGTTCCCCCAAGCAATGGACTAGCCTCGCATTCCTCTCTCGAACTCCCGGGCTGTCCAAACGATGCTAAAACATCAATAATTCATCTCAATCACATCATCGAGCAGATATTTGCTCATATTCTCGTTAATTACTACAAATCTCATTTCTTTTCTTATATTCCTATCATAATCTACATTCTTATCCAACTACATTTCAAATCCTACATATTTCATGCACAATATCCATGCCAAAATCACCTCATAGCCTCAATCCCAATTTATAGCCAAAATCCCATAATTTACCACAAATTGAATAATATCATCATCACTCCAACAAAATCATAATTTCATCAACCCTAATCTTTTCCTAGCTATTTTATCGCAACTTCCATAGTCACAATCACCAAAATCACCCCAATATCAAAGATTAAAGCTTACAAATTTACCCAAAACTTATGGAGAGCTCTATTCACACCTCGATTCGATTCGTCCTTCGATTTTCAAGTATGTTGTTCTCCTTTGGATGAGGAACAACTTTCCTTCTTACCTCTACAAGAGTTTGGACGAAAATGGAGGCTTTGGAAGAGAGAGAAAGATAGGGCTTCGATTTTCTTAGAGAGAGAGAAGATGAAATGCAGGAAAACGCAGGGGTCTTTTTATAGATGGAGGGTAGGAGATCGATCTGGTCCTTGATGAGATCGATCTCTTTTTGAATTTGAGAATGTTTTGGGGCAATTTTATGCCTAGGAGATCGATCTGTCGTGGGGTGAGATCGATCTCTTAATTGCTTCATGAGATCGATCTGTTGTTTACTGAATACTTCATGAGATCGATCTGCTCCTTGAGGGGATCGATCTTCTCTTTACAGAATGTTTCATGAGATCGATCTTCTATTTACAGAATGCTTCATGAGATCGATCTTCTTACTTATGGGATCGATCTGCCTATCAGTTCTTGCACATTTGTTGCATTCTGGAGCCATGAGATCGATCTCTTATTCTTGAAGATCGATCTGGCCTTCACAGATTGTACTACTGCTGCATCAATTTGCAGAAAACTTAATGTAAAACTTCTCAAAATCTACCCCATTGTCCATAATTCAATCCATACACATTCAAGACTTAAAAACCTCATCTTCTTATACTTCATCATATTTAAAACTTGTGTGGACATAAACATATCATAATTACATACACAAAATTACAAATCTCATAACTGGGGTATACAAAATTCTCAGTTCTCACATCCGTAGACCACAATACCTAGAAAACACGAAACAAACAACTGTCTCATTCCTTACCTATGGGATGAGGAAACCACAAAAAAAAATTCTAAATGGGATTTTGATCTAATTTTTTTATGGTTTTTGGGTCTTAAACTATTGGTTAACTTAGAATTTAGGTGGGAATATAGTATAAGAGAAAAAGCTTTAGTCAGGCAAAACGTGTTCTTTTTACGTTGTAAAACTTGGATTACTCGTTTAGATCTAAGAATATTGAGAGAAATTTGAAGGAAATGGGTTAGGAAAAGAGAAAGAAGGAGAGGAGTTATTTTTTGAGTACTCTTTGGAAATTTTTAGGGCTAGGGAGATGGTGGCCAATGTTCTTTAGGGGTGTTCGAACTTAAAAGAAGAAGGGATGGGAGAGGTTTTCAAAGAAAAAGAGTTTTTTTTTTTTAAAAGAGAGAAAAATATGATTCAAAAAGAGTTTTTTTATGATAGTAAAAAAAAAAAATTAAGTACAAGCACCAATGCATTTTAAAGTTAGACTGGAATTATTATTTTTTTTTTTGCAACCATTAAATTGTGGCCATGTGTTCTGTTAACACTGTTAATAACTTAACGGCACGTGGCTCTTAATGCTCTCAAAACATTCTCAATTGATCATTCTCGCAAACTTTTAGTACATAATTGACTCAAAATAAAAAAATTTATCCTTAATTCAGAAATGTTTTTAAAAAATGATCCAAATGTTAGATCTCAAATTGAGCATTTAGCCTTTAATTAAACAATGAGTTGTCATAATTTTAGTAAAACACTTTGAATATGTGTGTGTATTTGTATTTGTACAGGTATATGTATATATGTTTACCATGTTCGCATAGATACATACACAGACATAGATTAGATACATAATATGTATATATATATATATATATATATATATTTATATATATATATTTATATGTATGTATATAAATATATATATTGTTTATGATAATGTGTTTAAATATTCATTTTTGATATATGTGCTAATTAAACTATAAATAAAAGCTTTTATTTGGTTTTTTTAAAGGTATATATTTTAAGCTTTGTCTAGAAATAATTTTTATTTTTATAAGCTTGGATATCATTGATAAAGAAAATATCCAAAGAGGAGAGTATCTGTATAGGAACCATCTAGACAGAGTACATCGATCCAACAAAACGACCAACATAATAGCCAGGAAACATATAGCTTGAACAAAACAAAAGGAACTATAAAACAATAGCAAAATCACTCAAAAGAGAAGAGAATAAGATATTTATTAATCTAGCTTGAAGATGCTTCATTTGTGAGCCGAGAAGAAACTAACTTTGGAGACCCCTACTTTTTCCATGTTGTTAGGCTCACGAAAAAAAAAAAAGGGAAAATGAGACCTCTCCAAATTCAGTTAGTGGCTCGTCGATATCACCAGAGACAGTCCAAAGCTTCGAAAGGCTTTTTACAACGTTCTTGCACTTACTATTAGATAATAGGTTATCTTTATTTGTATTCAAATGTATAACTAATTCTTAGGAGATTAGCATAATCTTAAATATCCTCTTATCTATAGCCTTAATTTTCGAAAATTAGTTTTACATTCTTTGCTATATATTCTGTACATTTTATCAAAGAAAGTGCAGTGAAAATAATTCAAACCGTTATAATTTCCTTTATGGTATTTGAGCAAGAAAGAAGGAAGGAACGCTCTACCCAAATTTTTTTTTCCTCTTCTCCATCTTCAGAATGACCACTGAAAATAATACAACATCTACTTCCTCAACATCAAAACCAAAAGTGACAGCCCCTGCACACTCAATCAATCTTCATACCAATGAGTTTCAACTCATTACCATCAACATCTCAGCTCAAGCTCTTCTCAAACTCACCACCAACAATTATGTCTCCTGGAAATTACAGTTCCAAACCTTATTTATCGGGTATGATCTCTTTGGGTACATTGATGGCTCAAAACCATGTCCACCAGCCTCTATCACTGATAATAATACTACCATCTCCAATCCAGCCTACAACAACTGGATTCGCCAAGATCAGCTCATTCTCAACGCCCTCATAGGTTCGCTTTCCCCGACCATTATTCCATTTGTTGCAAGATCAAAAACGTCAGCAGAAGCCTGGACAATATTGACAAACACTTATGCCAAACCATCCCGAGGCCGGATCAAACAACTCAAAACCATCATCAAAAACTGTACTAAAGGTACTCTCAACATCACTGATTTTCTTCAATCTGTTAAAGATCGTGCAAATGAACTTGCTATTCTTGGTGCCCCAATGGATGAAAAAGATCTTGTTGATAAAATTTTGGAGGAAATGGGCGATGACTATAAAGAATTGGTACGCATTGTTCAAGCTCGTGACAATCCTATCTCCTTTGATGAACTCCATGAGAAACTCCTAACTTTTGAAGCCTCTCTCTAAGGGAAATCTTCTACTCCTTTCCCGGCTACTGCTAATCCCATAAATCGAACATCCTCACATCGACACCCACAAAACTTATCTAACAATTGGCGTTCCTCCTCCCCTGGTGATTCGACTCAACAATTCAACAATAGTTGGTCCCTCCATTCCACTGCTCCATCACCATTGACCAACACCTGTAATCCACCTCGTGGCAATCGACCACGTCGTCCATACCTTGGGTATTGTCAGATTTGTGCTATTCAGAGACACACGGCCAAACAGTGCCCATCATTTAAATTGGTACCACTTCAGACCTACAACTCTGGCTATGCACCAACACCCAACAGTTCGACAACACCTTGGCAACCACAGGCTCATCTCACTACCCCTACTGCTTCCAGCAATAAAAAATGGTTACTTGATAGTGGTACATCTCATCATGTCACCACAGACTTGGCTAATCTCTCATTGCATGCTCCTTATCATGGCACTAATGACATTATGATTGACGATGGCACGGGTCTCTCCATTACTCACACTGGTTCCACTTCTCTTACCACACCTAATGCTTTATTTACCTTACGCAATGTGCTTTATGTTCCTAATATGAAAACAAATTTAATCTCCATTTCTCAATTTTGCTTAACTAACAATGTTTCTGTTGAATTCTTACCAAAATCCTTTCAGGTGAAGCATCTTCGCATAAGTAAAATTCTTTTACAGGGCAATTCTAAAGATGGAGTTTACGAATGATCGTCTGCGACATCTAGGTCTTCTCCAATTTTTGCCTTTTCCAGTGTTAAAACTACTTCCTCCAATTGGCATCATCGCTTAGGTCACCCAGCTACCCCTATTTTAACACATACTATTTCAGTTTTTAATTTGGGTGTGTCTTCCCCCATTTCCAATGAATTTTCTTATAATGCTTGTCACTGCAATAAAATGCATAAATTATCTTTTTCTACCTCTTCTATTGTGTCATCACAACCTCTTGAAATGATTTACATAGATGTGTGGACGTCACCTATTATTTCGCATGATGGGTTCAAATATTATGTTATTTTTGTGGATCACTATACCAAATACATATGGTTCTATCCATTAAAATACAAGTCTGACGTTAAAGATGTCTTCACTAGATTCAAAGCCCTTGTTGAAAATTAATTCAATAAAAAAGTTAAAACTATTTTCTCTGACAATGGAGGTGAATATGTGGCTTTCAAAGATTTTTTAGCAACACATGGCATTTGTCATCTCACTACACCACCACATACACCTGAGCATAATGGGTACTCAGAAAGAGGTCATCGCCACATAGTCGAAACTGGCCTAACTTTACTCTCTCATGCATCTCTACCCTTAACCTTTTGGTCTAATGCTTTTGTTATTGCCGTCTACTTGATCAATAGATTGCCAACCACCACACTAAATATGTCCTCATCATATGAAAAAATCTTTAACACCACTCCAAATTATTCCAAGCTTAAAATTTTTGGGTGCCTTTGCTACCCTTGGTTACAACCGTACTCGTCTCACAAACTTGATTCCAGATCTAAACCTTGTGTCTTTCTTGGGTATTCATTATCTCAGAGTGCATATTTATGTTTTGATATATCCACAAATCAACTCGATGTTTCTCGTCATGTTCAATTTGTTGAGTACGTTTTTCCTTATAAGTCACTTCATACCAATTTACCATGTCCTGACTCCACTACCATTGACACTTGGGTTCCCTTACCTCTCAAAGTCACTATGTCTATAGATACATAGTTGGCATCACAACCTCCATGTACAGCTTTCCCTCAAGAATTAACAACAAACACTGATCCTTCACCTAAACAATCACCTAATTTGCCTTGGTGCAACTCTACACCACCTGAACCTGCAACTCAACCACCTACATCCATACCACTCAATCCGCCCACTCAAACACATCTCAACCAGCATAACATGATTACTAGGGCCAAAAATCAAATCCGAAAGCCTATCCAAAAACTCAACCTTTACACTCACATGCCTACCATCATAACCAGCATTGAACCCACAACAGTTAACCAAGCCCTCAAAGATCATAATTGGCGTCAAGCCATGTCTAAGGAGTTTGATGCTTTAGTCCGCAATGGAACATGGGAGCTAGTTCCACCTACTGTAGCCTCCAACATTATTGGATGCAAATGGATTTATCGTATTAAAAGACATTCTGATGGTTCTGTTGACAGGTTTAAAGCTCGGCTTATAGCTAAAGGTTTTCATCAAAGACCTGGATTAGACTATCATGACACCTTCAGCCCGGTTGTGAAACCTACTATTATCAGAATGGTTCTTAGTATTGCCATAAAGAAAGGGTGGTCTCTTCAGCAATTGGATGTCAATAATGCTTTCTTACAAGGTAACCTTATAGATGATGTTTACATGACTCAACCTCCAGGTTTCATCGACTCTGATCATCCAACTTATATCTGTAAGCTGCGCAAAGCCATATATGGTCTCAAACAGGCATCGAGAGCTTGGTACCATGAACTCCGTCAATTTCTTCTTGTGGCTGGGTTCAAAAATTCTCATGCTGACACATCTTTATTTGTCTTCAATAATGGTACTCATCTAATTTATCTTCTTATATATGTTGACGACATCATCCTCACAGGTGATTGCCCAACTCTAGTCACCCACTTCATTGACAATTTATCTCAACGCTTCTCTCTCAAAGATCTTAGGCCTCTCTCATATTTCCTTGGCATTGAAGTGGTTCCTCATCCTCATGGAGTATTATTATCTCAACGTATACATCATCGACCTATTACTCGCACAAAGATGATGGGAGCCAAACCAGTAGTCACACCATTACCCACCAATCCGCCACTCAGCTTACACTCAAGCACTCCTCTATCTGATCCTACTGAGTACCGCGCAGTTGTTGGAAGTCTTCAGTACTTGTCCTTCACTCGCCCCGACATTTCTTACGCAGTAAACAAGTTGTCACAATTCATGCATCAACCCTCCACCGACCATTGGATACTAGTAAAGCGTCTCCTGCGATACTTATATAGTACTTTAGATGACAAAATACTACTATATCATAATTCCTCGGACTCTCTTCATGCCTACTCTGATGCAGATTGGGCTGGCAACAAGGATGACTTCTCTTCCACAAGTGCATATCTTGTCTACTTTGGACGTAATCCTATCTTATGGAGCTCAAAGAAACAAAAGACAGTTGCTCGCTCTTCCACGGAGGCAGAATATCGATCTGTTGCTGCCACTGTTGCTGAACTTAATTGGGTCTTCTATCTCATGACTGATCTTGGCATTACAATTTCAAAACCTCTTGTTATCTATTGTGACAATGTAGGTGCAACTCACTTGTGTGCCAATCCAGTTTTTCACTCTCGAATGAAGCATGTAGCTATTGAATTCCACTTTATTCGAGACCAAGTTCAAATGGGTGCACTATGTGTCTCTCATGTTTCTTCTGCTGATAAGCTTGCTGATGCTCTTACCAAGTCATTACCTCGATCACAATTCCAGTCTCTCAAATCCAAGATTGGCCTCTCTTCTCGAGGCCTATCTTGAGGGGGCATATTAGATAATTGGTTATCTTTATTTGTATTCAAATGTATAACTAATTCTTAGGAGATTAGCATAATCTTAAATATCCTCTTATCTATAGCCTTAATTTTAGGAAATTAGTTTTACATTCTTTGCTATATATTCTGTACATTTTATCAAAGAAAGTGCAGTGGAAATAATTCAAACCGTTATAATTTCCTTTACTTTCTTAATCCAATTTTAGAATATGATTCTATAATCAGTTTTCTACATCTATGCCAACTCAAATTAATAAATAGATCAAGGCCATGCTTAATTACAAGTAGCTTAGCCACATTGAAGTCTTAGACTTTTAATGAATGATAGTATAAGCCATGAACATGGCTGATACAACTTCGAAGAACTCTTCCACAACTCGTAAAGCCTCAAAGAACCTGATTAATTTCTTAAGATTTAGCAAATTATTGGTCTTGACTTCTAAAAAAATGGTGTCATTAGCAAATTAGAGGTAGGAAATGCTAAAACCATTAGGGAAACAAGAACAACCCTTTGACAAATACATCTTGACATGGAAACATGAACAACACCAACTTTCATAAAAGTTCACTCTGAAGTTCATGATTTTATTCTATAATTCTCTCGTGGCTACCGCATCATATGGGGCATGAATGTTTAGGATAAACAATTGAAATTCTAAAGGACCACGTTACTTTAATAATGATTGTCATGTTAGAAATGGAAGAATGATCCATGATAAAAATAGCCTTATTTGAGACCATCAAAAGACCACTTGATAGACCCGTCAAGGGAGAGAAAGCATAGTCGAAATTTGAATCCTACTAAAACTTCATGATTAGTCGATCAATAACCTTTTCAAGCTTTATCACTTGTAATAAAGCATTTCAACTTTATGCTTAACCACCAACTATTTCAAGATCTTAGCTTTGAGAGCAGTCCCTAGAACCCTAATGTTCCAATTGAGTATACGCATGGCCATAAAAAAATCATCAGAAAAAATCCCATGAGTTAGAAGTTAGGCATGGCCTTTTTTGACTCCATAGCTATTAACTCTTCCAGAATTTAATACTTACAAAGATTTGTTTTAAAACCCATCAATTTGCCTACTTCACATGTGTCATGAGTTAGCTTTTCCAACACCTTTCTTTGATTGATGAGGTCACCTCGGATAATGACTCGTTTGCTCCATTCTCTAGTTTTCTTTACTGCAACTTGCTTTTCTTGGTATTTCTTCTACAGATTTTTTTTAAAAAAATTTTCTTTCCTTTTCTAGCTACCTTAAACACTAGTGATACAACTACCTTCTCTAAGGATTTGAATTTTTTGATCCTGGAATGAAAATTTTACCTAATTGTGACCCATTCATTTTCCTAATGGCAGGAGATAGATTGGTTTGGTTGACCTCCTTGTCGCTTTGCTTCTCAGTTTTGGCTTCTAAGTTTTGGTCACTTACATTATCCATAGGGTCACCACTTTGGCAAGCATCCTCTTCTCTCATTTTAGCCATTTCATTAGATTTGTTGGTGGCTTTTTTCCTCTTGTCAAATTGTGATTAAACTTTGCCTCGTTTATCAAGACAACCTAAGTTGTCTTCTGTATCTACCACCATCTCCACACTACACAAGCTTCGCTTAGTTTTATGAAGGGTAACACTAGTTTTGCTACAATAGCCCATTTTGCCCCAGACTTTGTTGACTGTGTCCCTGTATGTATCAGTTTCTTTAAACTTTTGGTTAATACTTGCAAACCTCTTTTCCTCTTCCTCCCATAGAGTCTACATCAAGTTATGGGGCTCTGGAATTGATTCAACATCCTCGACAGAATCCAAGAGTGTCCGGTCCATAAAGGCGTTTGAGTAGTTTCCTTGCTTTGAATGATGCTTGCATTGGCAGTCCTCAAACATGTCAGTTTGAAAGACTTTAACCTTTACAGTTTCCCACATAATCAAGGTTGATAGTCTCATCAATTCTTCCCAAATGATTAGTCAAAATGAGTGATCTCCCTTTGCTACAGTTATTGAATCTCAATGCCTTGTTGTCCGTAGATAATAGATCCCCCATAGATTAGCGATATTTTTAAGGATAATTATCCTATACACTGTCAGTGAAATTTTTTGACTCCACAAGTAGGGTTAGGATGATTACACATGTCCTTTCAAAATATTAAGAAAATAAACAATAAATAAAATAGGATATGTGTAATCATCCTAACCCCGCTTTGTGGAGTAAAAAAACTTCACTGACAGTGTAGAGGATAATTATCTTATTTTTAAAAGTACAATGGTTCCAGACATAGAATGGAACTGTGAGACCCCGTATATGTAAAGTTGTAATGTGTAATAAATATGAATAGACTTGTAATGTAAAGTATGATTGATGTAAGTCCATGGATTCAATGTACGTATGTGTAATATGATTTGTAACGTACATACAAGTTCCATTGAGTATGAATATGAAGAAATGAATTCTTATAAGTGATGGATGTGATTGAAACTCAAAATGGGTAGTGTGATAAAATGGAATGAAGTTATGCTTCAATTTGGTTTTATGTAGCATACCTTTGGACATACAATGAATGTACACAAGTTTCAATGTGCATAAGGTATGAATGGATGCCATTTTCAAGTTATAAAGGTGGATGGATGAGAAAATGGTCATGGCAACAGATTAAGGATGTGTTGGTATGAGTTGCAACAAGGAAACTGCAAGAAATCTGGAAAACATGAAGGCCAGATCGATCTCATAGGATGAGAGATCGATCTGAAAGAGCCAGAATGCTCTTATTTGGGCAATGCAATAGAGCAGATCGATCTCCAATGGGGCCAGATCGATCTCCTAAGCATTCTGTGATGAAAAGATGGATCCTCAAGCACCCAGATCGATCTCCTTAGCTCTCTGTTTGGGACCAGATCGATCTCATGCTTCGACAGATCGATCTCATGCTTAAAAATTTCGTGAAAATGAGAGATTTAAGGGGACCAGATCGATCTCCTCTTGGACCAGATCGATCTCCTCAAGCTATTTCTATATAAGGAGGGCTGAAAATCTGAAAATTTTGGGAAAAACACCAATCTTCCATTTCTAACCCAAAAACCCAACTTTCCCTCTCTAAAATCAGTCATTTTCAGTGAGATTTGAAGAGAGACCATTAGAGGCAAAGTTGTTCCTATCAAAGAGAAGAACAACATAGTGGGTAGGCATTTTCCCATTGTTGGTATTGAAGGAGTTAAGGGCATTGCCATTTGGAGCAAGAAGAAAAATCATATTTGGTAAGATTCTAACACTCCAATCCAAATACATTGTCTATTTAATTGATTTTGGAGTTGTTTGGCATGAGTATTGATGGATAAATTATCTAGGGATGTGGTGGAATTGGTGTGACCTAGAAAACCTAGAATGGGTATAATGTGAGAATATATGGGTTGAATGAGTTTATGATTTATGGGCATGCTAAAGTTGCTATTGAGGTAATGTTTATGATTTTAGATGGTTAAATGAAATTTCATTGTGAGTTTGGAGGAATTATGAAAATGGGTATGTATATGCTTGATAAACGTCATAGTGAGGGAATTCATGAAATATGAACACTATGAGCTTAATGTCGATTTAATATCGATTTTGAATAAGTTAATAGGCCAAAGAAGAATCCATAGACTCGAGTTTTCGGTAAAGTAATGAAACGAGGCCTCACAAGCGTTAATAGAAAACCATAGGTCGAATTGACTATAGTGAATGCACGATATCATATTATATGGATTGAGTACAATGCGGGATACGATTTTGTGCAGTCCCAAAGAGTTCGTTGGAAACGAATCGAGTGGTACGAGTAGCAGCTTTAAGGAAGTGGAATCACGCATCGCGATTCCAGGTAAGGGAATTCTATAAGTATATAGAGGTAGCTGCTCGTAATTTGTGGGATTATAGGGTGTTTATGAAATGCATGAACGTTTGAGAAATGGGTTGTTTGGTATGCGAAAATGGTTGTGAATATTGGATGATTTGGTTTACATGGATGTATAAAAAGGGATAATAAGGCTAATAATTGCTTAAATCAAGTGTTTTGAATACTTTCACAAAACATGTGTTTCGTTTTAAACGAATTGATAGATAGGATGGCTATTATGGTTTGATGTTTGTGATAGCACATGTGAAGTGCCAAATATGTTTTGAGATAGCTTTAAAAGCTTATGAGCCGCCTATCACATTTTTGTGAATTAAACCGTGCTAGAGCCTAGCTCGCACCGGGTATTGATGTTTTCATTTGTATGAAACGTGCTGGAGCTTAACTCGCACCTTGATTTGGAAACTATGATGATGTTTATAAACCGTACTGGAGCTTCTGCTCGTATGTGGCTTTTGAGTGGTTTGTCTTATGAGTATAACCGTACTAGAGCTATGCTCGTACGCGTCTCTTTATGATAGGATGCATGAGCCGTGCTAGAGTTTTGCTCGCACAAGTTTTCACATTGTGATACGTATAAGGTTGTGAAAGTTGGTAAGATCCTTAAGCCCTACATCCTTAAGCTAACATCCTTAAGCCCAAAGAGGCGGGGAGGCTCTGTTAGGCGGGGATGCTCTGTTCGGTGGGGAGGCTCTCTTACGGTGGGATCCTTAAGCCAACATCCTTAAGCCCTGGAGGGGCGGGGAGGCTCTGTTAGGCAGGGAGGCTCTCCTACATGGGTACGGTAAGATCCTTAAACCCTACATCCTTAAGCCAACATCCTTAAGCCCGAGGAGGCGGGGAGGCTCTGTTAGGCGGGGAGGCTCTGTTCGGTGGGGAGGCTCTCTTACGGAAGGATCCTTAAGCCCTACATCCTTAAGCTAACATCCTTACGCCCTAGGAGGCAGGGAGGCTTTGTTAGGCGGGGAGGCTCTGTTCGGCAGGGAGGCTTTCCTTCACGGATATGGAAAACTCTTGGTATGGGGTAGGTAAGACCTAAGAATGGCACCCCCAATCACGATATGAGTCTGCGGAGTACGCTGTACCGTGTATATCACATGGAGTACGATGTACCGCATGATGGTTATGTGATGAGAAAGTCTGGCAAGGGATAATCCATCTTCATGCCAGTATGATACCCCGCACACCTGGATGCGTGTGGTCTGGGATGATTTATGATGTAGTGGTCCACATAGGCATTTTTGATATAGTGACCTAGTTTTTATACACATGCGTGAATTGTGAAATGAAAATGTGGTTGTGATTGTGAATTGATTTGGTGGTATTTATGTGTTGAGAAAGAGGTTTATGATGTTGGTTTAAAAAGGAGGTTTCTTAATGAATTGCCCTTTTTATAAATTTAAATGAGATTGAGCATGAGATGATTTATACATAATGTTTTTACCATGTTTTATATGTCAATGTACATGATTTTAATACATGATAAATATGTATACTCACATGGCATAGTTTTACTTCCTCATGCTCCTACTATGAACGATTTATGCATAACGCTATCAGCATGTAGATAGAGTAGTTATTTACCATGCTGGCATTATTGCCTTACTGAGCGTGTGGTTGCTCATCCCTCTCTATTTTCCCCCCTACAGAGCTTGCATAGTAGCCCAGTGAGGACTGAGGCGTGGTATTTTGGACTCCGCTGCATCTCCATCGCTTAGAGGTATATACACAGTGATTCTTTTTGTATCTAAACAATGTAAAAGCACAGTATTCTTTGAGTTGTAATTATGGGGGATGTAGATGTCAGTAAAACATGCTTTTGTATAAGTACAAGATTTAAATGCAAATGTATGACATCGTTTTATCTCACTGAGAATGAATGAGATGTGGAGTTTATTATTGACTCACAGCCCAACAGTGTGTGGTGAGTTAGTTCACGACCGGGTAAGGTAACAGTAAAACGTGAAAATTTTTTAGTGATTTTCGGTTAAAGAGAATGGAATTGGGTCGTGACAGGAACTCCCACAACCAAGATCCATGTGGATCTGAAATTAAACTCCATATCCTTTGACCATGGTGAGATATTACCGAGCTACTCCTTGAGTCTTGCCCAATCCTGTTCCTTTATATCTCTCATGGACTCTTCATCTTCAAAGGAAATCAAAATTGTTTCTCCGCAATTTGTCTGGTAAAAATGTCTCACATGGCTCTTTAGACAGTCCATTAAGTGATTAGACTCAAAATGCTCTTTGACCATACTGATGATACACTTTTTCAAATTATATATAACATCTTCATCAACCCATCCTGAACATGATTTCAAGGATTCCTTTTCCTTAGTCATAGTAGTATACCTAATTACATCACCTATGGGATATTCATTTAACAAAGCCTATTTGAAAGTTCTCTTTTGGACTACAAAGTTCAAAGTATATGAAGTAGGGTTGAAAGCTTGATATTGCCAGTCTGCTACTCTGTTATATTTAAACCAATGTCTTTTCTTCCACTTTTGCCATTGGAGTTGGTTCCTGCTATAGATAGATCTAACATTATATCTAGCTACATTTACACCAAGTCTGTAGTCTATCAGCCAAGCACCATGTAACATTGCAACTGCATTATTGGTATGTTGGAGGTTCATGAAGCAAACATAAATACTTTTTCCCCTTAAGCTTTTTTTTTTTTTGGGATAAAGACATCCACGTACCATGATGTTGAAAGACTTGATGGAGCCACCTCCAGTGCATAGCAGGAGGGAAATTGTTGACAAAGACAAAATACACGTTAGTCGAGGCCATTTTACCAATGCTATCTTCAATTCTTGATCGCTAAGATGGACCAATACTTGATTGAGTGGGTCGTTGTTTATTCAAAACTAATTGTTAGCTTATTTAGTGTTTCAATTTGGGATTGAACTTGGTCTTAACATTAATATATATATATATATATATATATATATATATATCTATATATATAGATATATACATATATTAAAGAATAATAAATACTAGTTTTAAGTCGTTATTTTTTGTTTTAAAAAATGTTACTTTCTGTTGTCCACATGCATTGAGAAGGTAATTTATGTGAAACTCTTTTTGCAAGTAGGCCACATAGTTATAACTTTGAATTGATGAATTTGCATAATCCTTAATGTTTTGTTTAAGCTTATATAATATTATTTGTTTCGTATCACTAGACCTAGATCATGTATTGTTTAAAGGATTTTAATGGTTTTTGTGAATAAAAAATAAAAAATAATCCATGTAGTTTTGCTTAGGTACAAATTAATTGCCAAACTGAACCTAAATAATTATGGATTATTATTCAATACATTGTTATTTAAGTTTCCACAAGCAATGTTAGCATACTAACACATATTTTATTTTAATTATTTTTTATTTTTTTTTTAAAAATTCTCTAAAGGGTATTTGTCAGAATTTCGCTTGTGGAATATAAAAATTTCACAAACAGTGTATTGAATAATAATATAATAATTGTTTTGTTCTATGATTGTTTGACACGCTAAACAGAAGAAAGCTATTAATATAATAATGAAGTGAGTAGGGTGGAGTTGCAGACTAATTACTTTATCATTACTATTAACTTAAGCAACCAATAAAACGTGGATTGACTATAAAATGCCTTAAATTGATCCTATGTTTGTTATCCAGAAACTTCTTATGAGATTTTAGTCTTTTTTTTTCATCAATTTCAAGTAAGCCTTTCTTAAATTTTGAATGAAAAAGTTTCTGAAAAAAAAAAAAGAAAAACTTTGTTCTAAGCAAACATTTAATCTCTAAGCTGCATATATATATTTATAATATTTTTTAAATGCATTTTTAAAATCTCAGTAATATTGTATAAGAAATTTTGTTTTTCACTTCTTTAGTGGTATATATAAATTAAAGGCTTATATATCATTTTGCATTGATGCCAAAGAGACAAAAATAATAGATGCTTTAATTGAATTACTAATCCATTCATATTGAGTATCTTTTTAGTCAATTCTTTGCTTGCATTAATGTATGATTAGTTTACCAAAGAAAAAAAATGCATGATCATAAAGCATTAGAAACAATCATGATTAAACCTAAACTCTGTTGTAGTTTCCAACTTTTCATAAAAGTTGACCTAATATTGTTCAGTTTGGAATTGGTTGGAGGCACTCCACACTTTTTCTCTGTTTTCTCCTTTTTGTCTCCTAAACTAGAAATCAATGTTAATTTAGTAGTATTACAGTATACCACCCTACTCATCCACTCAAGCAGATTTACTGGATGTACGACTTAATTTGAAATTAAGATTTTAATCTCTTACCTAACCCTCACTTATTATAAACTTAATGATTTATAAAATTTTAAGAATAGGGGAAGTTATTCTATTTTCAAAGTCAGGGTAAGTTGTTAACCTATTTTGGAATTTACGGATCAATTGTATTTTCACCCATAGATTTTTCGAGCTTATTAATCACCTACCAATGAAGGACTTTGGGGATTCGAACTCTGATACTTTGCACACGCAGGTTCAAAAGGGTTTACTGCATCTTTTGGCTTTCACGATTAGTAATATATATTCTAATAAAAAACTTTGATCTATGTTGCCTTTCATTTGTATCCTACATGTAACATGTATTGTAAATTCCTATGGTCATGGGTTTATCAAAATCAACATGCCTCATGTTGGTGTATATATGTATATTGCAAGAGATTCTGTTTTAAACCATATGGTAAGTCTTGCATTGCATAGTGGCATACGTATTTAAAATGTACTGAAAAGAGATTTGCTCATCATGATAAGAAAAAAGTTAATGTTTATTGATATCAAATCCAAGTAACTGTTTAAAGTAAATGAGGCCTAACATCTTCACTTAAGAAAACAAGAGCTGCTATCAAAGATCAGAGATGGACAACTACACATGGATAACTCAACTCTCTTGCTTGTTAGCTATTTTTTTCTTGAACAATGAGGTACTTTTATACCACATTTTTTTAATGAAATTAATCTTCACTCGTATTTTACTACTAATCCAAAAAATTTGATCTAGTGAAAATTAGAATATGAGACTTTTCGCTATGAATCATCCTTACTAAAAATTTCAACGAGATCTTATACCATTCAAGTAACTCTTTAAGTCGTAGCTAACTACTCTGCATGGACCATTTGGTGCATGCTTTCCACTTCCATAACACAAATTAACTCTTCTTCAATGCATGTTCCTTAATGCATGCAAGCTGGGTTAAGTAATCTAGCATGTCTGAACATTACCTTGTCTTGCGCATTACAATTATAGAGGTCATTTTGGTATCAACAATATGTTACTTTACTTGAAATTAAGGTCATGCATTTAGGTATAGTAGTTTCTGTTGAAGGTGAGAATGAAAACATGAAAGTTGTTGAAGTGAAACTTGGAAGAGGAAGAATTAGGACGTATTGGGCATTGTGAATGGGAACATTTTACAACTAATTCGATGAAGCGTTGAACAGTATGGTGTCAGCTTTTGATACGTTATAGCATTAGCAAGAACCTAACCAACTCAAAATTTAATACTCTTCCATACCCCACTTCCTCCGACCGTTCCTTTTCCTTCATCACAAAGGAGCGTGTTCCACGGGCAGTAAACAAGCGCGTACAGTGGTGTTTCTTACAGCGAATCTTTGTTCTTTATGCGTACACAAATGCGTGTTAATATAGGGAAGAAATTTAGGAAAAAGAAAAGGAAAGAAAATGCATCTTCTAACAGTAAACCAAGGATTGAAAAAAAAAGAAAGAATAAAGGTAAAAAATTGGTTATTCTCTGAAACACTTTAGCGTTCGCTTGCGTTCTCATGCGTCGCTGTCAGTCATAAATTAGGGAAAAGGAGAAGAGGAGAGTTACCATCAAAGCAAAGCAAAGCAAAGCATGAAATGAAATGAAAAAACTTTCTCTTTCTTTCTTTCTTTCTCTCTCTTCGAGCGGGAAAAATGTAGAGCCTCTCTCTTTCTATAACCTCATCTATTTCACCCTCTCAGATAGATACAACAAGCCTAAACCTCTCTTCAACTATCATCAGTTTCTGATCTTCTCTATCTCCATCTGTGTCTGAGTCTGCCTTTCTCTTTTTCTCCTTTGTCTAATTTTAGCTACCCGAACTTCTCTCTTTGTTTTCTTCCTTTTCTTCTTGTCAAAAAATGTGAGTTTTCGACCTGATTGCTCTCTGGGGACGTACATCTTCTTTCAAAGAATTAGCATGGCGGTTGTTTTTGAAGGTTTTTCCATCCGGTGAGTTGTTTCCTTTTTTGGGTTTTTCTTTCCTTTTCAAGTTTGCTTTATGGTTATTGGAAAAGTTTCTTTTTCCTTCTTCTTGGGTTCTCGTTGTTGTTTGACTTGTTGATCTGTTGTTTTGCGTAGGGAGTATGCTTCCAAAATGAGAAGCATCGACGTGGTGAAATGCTGGCCATTCAATGGAGTTTCTTCTTCTTCCGATGATGATGATAGTGGTAACGGTAACAGTAAGATAAGCAAACAAACCATGGAATCTCTTCTCCCTTCTATCACTGTCACCAAATTCCGCTGGTGGTCCGAAGAGCTTGATCTTCTCAAGTCAACTGAATTAGCTAATATGCAAAGCAGCAGCAGCGGCATGGTAAAAAATAAGCTTCAAGAAACGCTACCCAGAAACGAAAGTGGTTTTTTGCAAGTAAATCTGGAGAAATCCGATGAAAGGTTAGACATGTTGGAATGTCCGGTTTGTGGGGCATTTGCTGCTTCCACAGTGAACGCGTTGAATGCTCATGTTGATAGCTGCCTTGCTCAAGCATCTAGACAAGAGAGGCGCCAAATGAGGATGGCAATTAAGGCTACAAAATCAAGAACCCCCAAGAAACGATCCATCATTGAGATTTTTGCTGCGGCTCCTCAGATCCACAAGGTTGATGCCGCTGATGATGAGGATTTGCTGGATGAAGATGAAAATGTCAGTTTGGAGAAAGAGTTCAATTGCAAGATTGAGAGGCCAAAGAAGAAGAAGAAGAAGATGAAGAAAAAGAAGAAGAAAGTGGCAGTTGTGAAAAAGTTGATGAACAAAAAGAGGAATTTGAAGAAGAATAAGAATAAGAAGCTGGATGGGCTCATTGCTAACAAGGTATGTGATTTACATCATAAAATATTGCTAATTATGGGCTTTATTATGATTATGAGTTGTTTGATTTCAGCTACTGTAGTTTTCAGTTCCTGAAGAAAATTTCTCATTTTATGATGGTTATAATTCATTATTGTTCTTGTCATGATAAACCATCATTGATTCATACCACTTTGGGCTTGTGATCTTTAAGTAGTTGATCAATTGGAATTTGAGCAAGTTAAAATACTAGCTACGATATATATGTATGTTCTTCATATGCGTTTTCTTTGTGCTTCTTTCTTTCCTTTTTTTATTACCGAAATTACTGCTGATAAAGCTGGTTAAAGACTGTTTTCATTTTGACGACTGAGATCACTGAGCAGTGCCTTGTAATTGTACTTCTTGTGTGCAATGAGGTTCAGCAGCAGCATAAAGAGAGAAAAAAAAAGGTTAAAAGAAAGAGATGGGGTTTTCATGTTTGGGAAGATTTGAGCCGGTTATGGAGCTTAGGTGAGGTGTGGTGTTCCAGCTGTACAGTACGGGCTGGGCAGAGATGTCTTTTATAGGGTAGAGGTTTTTTGTCCTTGGTTTATCATATCTATCCTAGATTAATGATGCTGTTCTTTTCTTTTGATTACTGTTGCAATAATTTTTTCTAACTAAGATCTTGGGGCCAGTCTTATTTTTGATCTAATGGCTAGTTTTTCATCCTAATATGGGAGGGGATCGTCATTGAGATTTATAGATTATGGACGCTATGAACAGACTTCAATAATGATTTCAGAACTTTTAAGCTGTAAGGTCGGATTGATGATAACGTGGACTGGAAAATTGCCACAGGATATGGAGGTCTGTAAATTTCTGTAATGATCTTATTGCAGTGTTTCTGCATTGAATGACATACATATGGTGTCATCTCAGGACTAGGTTATGAAGATAAATGTGTTCTAGCTCTGGTAACTATTTGGTTTGTGCAATCCATCTTTGCATTTGCTAGGAAGGAGAGTAGATGGGTGATGCCAAATTCTGATCTAGTTGAAAGTTGTTCTTTTGAGCGGACCATATATTTTTTGGCAAACTGATTGGCTTAGGAGTCCAAAATTTTGATGCAAGATTTAGTGCTTGTAGCATCTTGTGTTCTGGGATTGTGTCATCAGATGCTTAACCAGCTGCATGATGAAATTGCAAAACTGTTCATATTTTATGAGACATTCGAAGTTTTAGGCACCCATCTTGGTGTTAATGGCGGCAAGGATTCATTAACTGGCATGGATTGTGGTTAAATTGATAGTTCGTGGATGAAAGTCATCCTAACTCCCTCATGCATGGACTTTTGCTCATTGTTCAGTTCTAGTAGGTGGAATATGAACTATCAGGGAAAATGCTTTTTATGTATTGGTATGAGCATGACTTTGGGCCTCTTCCATTTGGCTTGATGAGAATTTGTTGATGGAAAGAAGAGGAACGTTGCTATAGAAGATACTATTGAGACGAAAATATTGACTTGAACTTGTTCATTATAGATGATGATTGCTTAAAATATGAGCGATCTTAATTTGTTTTATTTTACCGTCTGGTTCTTGAAAGTCATATGGGATGGAGAGTTTTGTACCGATCAAGTACTTTTCTATAAGGAGCATGATGAAATAATGATACTCCATTTATGCTGTTATCACTTCCCAATTGCATATGAGAAGATCATTCTCCAAAAGGAAAAAAAGAAATAAAAAATTCGGTGAAGATATTCTTGCATTATGCTGGTGTATCTTGTGCAGTCTTGATCTCTAAGGTTTGAGAAACATTCTGTTGAATTATACTTAATACAACCAGTATAAACATACTTACAAGTAGAAAATGATCAACATCATATGATTCCTATCTAGCTAGTACGCTTACTGTGTTTCTTTTTCGCACAATAACGTAATGCAATGGGTTGTTTGAGAAATTTTCACCCTAGGGGCCAAAAGTTCTGAATGACCATCTCAAAATGGATTGAGAACTTCCCTTTTCTTTTTTCCATGTCTTTTCTCATCATGCTGGTTTAATATGTCTATGATATATCTTGAGACGTTTTTGGGAAATGAATCTTCTTTTCCTTACAAAAATAATGTCTGAAGAGGATAGGTTGAATTTGGCACTCTTCGGCTGTTTCAATGTTTATTCAATAAAGTCATTAGATTTGTTAGTTATAACAGCTTTAAATCTTAAATAATTTTAAATCAATGTGATAGTGAATTACAACCAGTGATGGCCATGATTGTCCATTAAGGTAGAGATGCTGTTAGAAAAACCTACATGACTTGGTAAGTAGCTTTGATTAGTAGTGTATCCTTTTAACTAGACAGCAAACATACCCTCTATGCGTTTCTATATCCTCCCAGAAAGGAAATCAGTTCATTGAAAAATAATGAGAAAAGCATTTTATTTTTCTATTTCTTATCATAGAAAAAAAATGGAATTCATTTTTCTGATAGAAAATTTAGTTAATGGATTTAGTATCTCAACAATTTGATATTATGTAGCCTAATATTTTTGTTCTTGGTTACAAAATTATCTTAATTCTAGGAACATTTGTGTATCATTATTTATTTTTTTGTTACATCGTAGTGTTTTAATGAATGCATCTTGGCAATGTTGTTCTATGATACAAAGTTCTATCAAATTAAAGGTTACTCTTTCAATGAATGCATTATGTTGCCTAAATTATTGTGCTCACATAGGGGCCTAGTGCGGATATGCATGCATTGCTGCTTTCTCAGAGGCTTGAATCCATATATACTTGCAAGTTTCTTTTATAAGAGAAAACTGTGCACCTCCTTCACTATTTGTTACAAAGGAGGAAAAGAATGCTGACTTTAACTAATAGCTCTTATTGTTTTTCATCTTGTAGTAGAATCCTTTATCATTTGTTTTAGGTAGTTCCAATTCTGTTTTGAATTCATTTCTTTTTATACTTTTCTTCTAAGATTGTCCGCATTCTTTTCACTTTTGATAATATTTCACTAGTCAGAAAAGAAATGAATAATTAGGAATGCAGTCTGTACCATAAAAATTTACATTATGCAAAGTAAGATCAAATTCGGAAAGAACTGTAGATAGAGATATTGTAGAATCTGATTATTCTGCAGGTGCATATCCAGTCCTTCATTTGGCTATAACTTTTAATCCCTTATGTTATATCACATCATGCATGTAGAGGAATTGAAAAGACTATAACAGAGCTATCTGGTTACTGCCAGCTACTAAACATGTCTGATTTAGTTGTTTTTGATTGAAAAACAAATATTCTTGGACCTTTAGGAAATTTTGACCTTCTAAAATCTCTTCAACATTTTGTCGATCATTTTAATGTAGCTGGTAATTTTAGTTTCACGTATAATTACCTATCTTTTCTTGATTTCCCAAATTTTAGATGCTTTAACTACTATAGATTTGTTGTATCCAGAATTGTTCTTTTGTGAAAGTTTATGCTAGAGCAGTGTGCTTTTCATGTTTCTTTAATCAAACTCAACAATCTGTGATGCCTGGAGTTTAAGAATCCCTAAGTATTGGGAGCCAGTGAACTCTTTTAGTTACAATCACTAGCATAGCCACAGGAAGATTCTTTCTGGAATAATGATTCTTCTATCTTTCCTAGGTGGGCATTTTCCTTGTCTAATTTAGCTGCTATATGTCATATGATATCTTCCCAATGTTATCACTGAAAAAACTTTTCTGCTATATTTGTGATTATTTTCTTCTTAATTATAGGTGTTCCAATTTTATTATGAAATTTTATATGGAAGTTTCATGTTTCTGCTAAAGATCTATTTATAGAAAGTGAATTTTGGAATCTTAGGATTACATTTAAAATAGGCCTTTTTGTTTCTTGTCAAAGCAAAATTTTCCCCAATGATTTCCTCATGTAGCTAGAAAGTACTTTTCTGATGCTAAGCAAATCCTACCTTCTTCTGTACTTGAGGCTTCTATTATGTAATTTGGATTTATAAGAAGGATTTCTTAGTTGCAAAGTTATGACTTTGAGCATTGAAAGCTCCTACTGTAAAGTGAATGATAGATATGCAGTCATATTAACCACCGTGCAGACTTGTTGTAATCACACATTCTTGCTAAAAGTGTGTAAACCATGTTAATATTTTGATAAGAAGTATGATCGTTCATGCATGTGTAACATACTACGTTTTTATCAAATCATTTAAATAGCAGTGAGAGAAAACTGAAATAAATATAAGTCTGCATAGCATATTAATTAAATATCACTAAAATATTTCATCAAACTTGAAATAGGATCAAAAAACGAAAATAAATTCTGCAATGGTAGCCAAATCAATGATCTAATGGCATAGTGCCCTATATCAGAGATGTTTATATATATAACGATAGTGGTTTCTCTCTTGTCATCCCTTTTATTTACTTATTTGTTAATCATTTTTATTCCCATGTGTGTTACAATTTTACCCTCTTCTCTCCTTCACGAGCCCAAAGAACTTGGACCTGTGGCCTTGAAAATTTCCTTGAAAGCCAATGAGACGAGATGATGGCTGTATCTATTCTATTTGTTGTCTTCTTAATTATGTTCTTGCTTTCTCTTTCCCTCTTATTAACTTGCTACTCGTAGATATTTTTTCACTTAATTTGAATCTCTTATAAGCCAACGACTTTCTATTAAATCCTTTCTCTTTATATTTCATTTACATTTCCAAATTCACCATTATAATTATATCGTTGCATTTTCATAGGCCAGTCTTTGGCTTCAAGTTATGCAATTTGTCATTACATTGACTAACTAAAAAGGGAAATTCAAGAAATAAAGGGTGATAAACTTGTGGTAGCAGTATGATAAAGTATTAGAATCAAATGGATTTCTTACTATCAAAATCCAGATTGCTATGTACGGCTATCAATAAATAAGGAAATCAAACTACAAACTTAGGATTATGAGAATCATGATAGGAAAAGGACTTGGTATGTAATCTGAAGTTAATATTAAACTACTAAATTTTTCCTTGAATCAATAAATTCTTAGGGGCTCTTCCTGTTGTCAGTAATATTTTGACTTTTTAAACTGGCTGCGAGTTGGATGCAAATGTTGGTGCTTCCTTGGACAAGCAGACAGTGAAGTTTGTGGTTGGAATAGGTATAGACTTTGAATTAGCAGCGTGTAGTTGAAAACTGATATATAATCATGGGATTGCTGCGGTAGATACTATGTTGTGAAGGTAGTCTATAAGTTGTTGGTATAGGATTGGATAACCCCTTTGTGATAGTCCTTTTGCAAGTTGACTGCTGCTCTTCAGTTTTAAGTTCAGTTTGGTAATTTTGACATGGATGTAGGCCCAATTTATGGCTGAATTCTTCAAATTCAAAAAACGAATTTCTGTGTCTGTGAATTCACCAAATCCTACTTATTTTTGGCCTAGTCTAACAATATAGAAATTAAATAGAAATAAATAGTACATTTGCATGTAGAAGAATTTTTGGTAAATGCAAATTTTCTAATCTAGTTAACTAGAGAAGGATAAGTTTCTAACTGGATTCAAATTCTTTCAAATTTGTATGGCAGCTTGACACATCATGGATGTTGGATAGCTTGTTTACAGTTTATTTATTTTTCACTGTTGAATTAAATAATAGTTGAAATGACTTGAAAAACTTGACACCATGATGCTTCTGATATTCGTGTCTCAGGAGAATGGTAGCAAGCTGAAGCTGCAAACTCCAGTCAATTTGAATAGAAAACCATATAATACATTATGCAATGGAGGCTCAAACACTGTTTCTATCCTTAGAAAGAAACCAAGTCTCAAATGCTTGTCTGTAAAGAAGAAAAGCAAGGTTGTTCAAGCATCCAAGCCAATTGTAGAGCGTGAAAAGCGAAGTTCGCCTGTTTGTGGCATTCTCAAGAATCCAGCAAAAATTATTTCTGGACAAAATGCAGCAATGTGCAATTTGCGGGCCACTACTCAAGCAAGCACCTGTGGCGTTCAACGTTCAGTTAGGCATGTTAGCTTCTCAGGTAAGGACGACATACTTGTTCCCTGTAAGAAACATGTTGCTTCATTTGATAAAAGCATTTGTCACATTGATTTAGATTCGTTTGAGCTGTCAAGAAAAGGCCACCAGAATGAAGGTGATAAAGAATTTTCGGCTAGAGAGATAAACAGAAGTGATGATGAAGATGTTTCTTTGAGCAGAGAACATGGGATTGGGGTGCAAGCTATGATGGAGAAGCAACAGTTGCCTGATAATGTTGATATACCAAAATTTCTCAGAATCATAGAGCAAGAAAAAGCAAATCATTTTTCTGATAGATCTTTGCCCCCTGGTCAAGTTGTATTAAGTTCTGGTAATTTGCATACGTCTAATCAAGGAAACCAAACCGCATTCCATAGCCCTCCGTATTCTGTTGATCCTAGATTCTTTTCTGCAGTGAAAGAGATCCAAAATCCTTTTGTCAATTCTCAAGTATGTGGCGGTGTTTCTACTGCTTTGAATTGCAGTTCCCTGTTTGTTGATTATGTTGGAGATCACTCCCAGCAAGTTGCTATAAGTTCTAAGGAAAATCCGAGGGCATCTTTGCAGCCTTCATCATCTGGTTTTTCTTTGAGTAAAAATGCAAGTGAGACTGCTCCGTTTACATCACAATTTGGATCAGAAAATGTTTCAGGCCATGCTTTGCCTCAAAAGCCATTATATCGTCAGTCTCCTATTGAGCTAATGGGGAGGCTTTGTCCCTTTCCCGAATTGAAACAGAAGGAAGTTGCCTTGAGAGAAAAGTACAGGGATGAGGAATTTTTTGGTTTGCCTCTTAATTCACAAGGAGAGCTAGTACAGGCAAAGTCGAGTGGAAAAGGAGGATTCAACCAGCTAAAGAAATCGAGTCCAGCATCAGGTTCTTCCAATAGATTTAACAATCTTGTCTTGCCAAGGAGCATGGATGATCATTCAATTATGAAAGGGAAGAATTTTATTGAAAGTGCACTTCCAAATGGTCAGTTAAGTTTGTTTCCTGCACAGAATCACATGAAAGAGAATACCACTGTACAATCACTGGCTAGATTAGGTGCTACAGAATCTCAAGGCCATAGAAAAGATGACTACTGTATAAATTCTGATAGAAAATGCAACCACTCCATCTGCTTGATGGATTCAGACCTAAATTTGATGAACATCTCTTTCAGTGGATGTGGGAAATATGACCAGTTTTATAACCAAAAGGAGAAAGGCATGAGTCATGCAAAGGAAAATTCAAAGAAGATGCTCCTGAGTTGTCCCCCTCCAACAATGAGGTTGATGGGAAAAGATGTTACAATTTGTCAAAGTATCGATGAGAGACAAGGATTTGCAGATGCAAAGGTTTGGACTGATAAGGAAATCATAAAGGAGCACCATCCTCAAAGTACCGCCCTTCAGAATTCCTGTGTTGATAGGCATTTCCAGCAAGATTTGCTTTTGGGTCCAGCATCAGGAACGTTTAAAGAAACACCTGTGCAAAGATTTGAAGTAGAGAGTAATCAGGCCTTTCCCAGCAATGAATTCATAAAGCCTTTTGAGTCTAATTTCTTTCAGCCTTGCCTTAACTGGCAAGCAAAACCAGAATCCCATAATAGCAGCTTTACAGTTGCAAGAGATCCTAATCCAAACTCACATCATTTTGCTCAGCCACCGACTTCCCTTGCTATTTTTAACAATGGAGCTGACTTCCAGGAGCCTTTTATATCCAGAAACCATAACGTAAGAGTTGACTCTCAACTACCTGCAGCATCTGCTTCACACAGAAACTATCAGAATATAAATGGGAATTCTCTTGAACTCAAAAACAAGGAGAATCTAGTGAATGCTGGAATATCATCTTTCAACTTTCCCTTTTTGCATCCAGATCATGTTGAACATGTCCAACCTTCTTGGTTTGGCGGCTCCCCAAAGAGCCTGATCCCTTGGTTGTTACAAGCAACACAGCAAGTAAAGGCACCTAGTACACCTTGTCAACCGCGTCCTGAAGTGGGTGGTAGACATCATCCCCACACTTCTCGAACTAGTTTTCTTACAAACCACTTGGTTCCTCATTTGCCAATAGTTTATGATGATCATGACCCAATGATCTCTTACTCACATAGAAGTTCAGTTGGGCAGCCATCCATAGCTCACTCCCCTCTCTTCTCAGCCCTTCCAGGAATTAAACCAACTTTTCCTGTTAACATGAGCCACAGCAACAGAATCAAGGTAAAAGACAGAATGAAGTCAAGAAGTGCCGGCATTCAGGATCTCAATATTCTCCAGAGGACAAGGAAGAGGCATGGAGCTAAAGAAGATTATCCAACGAAGTCCATTAAGATACCTAAACTAGGAATTCAAGACGACTCAAGAGCTGCAACTTGGTTGACAAGAGAAAGCTTCACCGATGACATTCAATGTGACACGGGGTCACTTGAAATTGAACCTGAAAGGAATGAGGCAAGCATTGTAGGATGGATTCCAAGTGAGTCTCGATGCAATGAGTTTGGACTTTCAGCTGCTATTGATTTTTCCAAAGTTGATGGTGTAACAAGAGGAGGTCCCATTAAACTGAGTCCTGGGGTGAAGCACATCCTTAAACCAAGCCAAAATGTGGACCAGGATAACTCGAGGTTGATCCATTCAACTATACCTTTCTCATCCATGACTGAGTGTGGTAGCATTTTGGAGACACACAAAAAATCAACAAAGATTTACAGGTTTTAGGAGTAAGTATTGTCCTCCTGCAGTAATTTTCTGTTTTAGTTTTCATCGCCCAGGCTTTATAAATTGTTCTGTGGATGTACAGGACTGTCTACTAGCCCAGCAGGATACAAGACTTTTGTATTTGACTGGAGTTCCAAGCAATCATTAAAAAGATGAAGTTCAGTTGTCATGCATTTGCTACCGTTTCCAACTAGTGAGATTTATATAATAGTGGATATAAGGTAAGAAAACCAAAAGAAAATCACCTGTATTACAATTCTAGAGCCGAGGATCAGTTAATTACTACATCATGGTTTAAGCTCCAGCCCCTCTTTCCCAAGCAAAAAAAAAAAGTTTATTTTCTTTCAGTTGAGGTTTATGTACTAGGAATTCGTAATACAATGTTGTAAAACGTGGATTATGCTTCTTCGTTGATACCATTAGAAGATGTTTCACTGACCATTTTCTTCTTGAAATTGTCAGTAGTCATATGTGATTATGCATGAAGTATCCCAATGTAAGGCTAATTATGTCTTATTTCAATTAGAAGGATGATGATATATTTCTATGCTTTTGACTGCTCCATAACTATTGATTATGGACTTTATGCTTTTGAGCAGTGATATAATAATTAGGATTTTGTTTAATCAGAGTTGTTGTATCGTTCGTGATCATCTTGAAATACTAGGGTCATGTTTTTGTAATTTAACCCTAGACTCTTCAAGAAAGTCTTCCCCTTGGATTTTTCTATTCTTGTAAAGATTACAGTATTTTAGAAAAAAATCAACAGTGTAATATCATTGAAAACCGTAACCCTCCGGGATAAAAGTGATTAGGATTTCTATTACCAAAAGTGGTTTATATATGTTAAACACTACGGTTTTTTTAAACGAGTGTAGTTTTTATGCTAACTAAGTTGATTAGTATTTTTATCTTGTACATAATTATTAAATTATGATTAATTATACAATCGTATAATTAGGAATTCATTGAGCCTTCTTGAGGTACCGATATCAAGTAAATGCATACAATACATGTTATAAAGGTATTGATACGATTTAGAAAAACAAAAATAAAAATAAAAATTAGAGTAAGTAACGTATTGAGTATTCTTCCAAATCCAAATCCTGAACTCTTCTTCTTCATGTAGCCAAAATCTTCCTCACTTAGAGCAAAGAGTTCTAGAAAATATGTTCAGTCAAAAGACCAAATTTGTTCCAAGAAAACAAAAATTCCTACGCAACGAAAGTTAGGGAATCATCTCACTTCACTCTAGAACTTTTTGGATAATTGCTTAAGGACCAAGAAAGCAAAGATAACTTCTATCAAAAGTTTCTTCACACGGAAGTTTGGTTAGGAAAAATAATCAGATTTGACATTCTAAGGAAGGCAAATGTAAAATATGTCAAAACTTTTGAGAGATTTTGATGAGGCAAATTCTTACAAATCTCGAGCCATATAATACCGAACCTAATTCGAGTCTTCTTCCGCAATGCTAAATTATTCAGCACCCCTGAAGATCCATGTAATATTTGCGGTGTTGAATATCATTCCTACTTGGCCGAACCTTCACCATAACCACATGAACAATTGTTGAGGCTTTTAACCTTGTGGATGAAGGGGATATATCAAAGAGAGTAGAAATTTCAGCTTCTATCTTTGTTAAGGATGAAAAAGCATCACTCTTTGACTTCAATGATAAAATTCTCCACTCGATCATAAATCATAACTTGTGTCTCTATGGGAGCAAGTATGCTTGTCTTAAGAGAATAAATTATTGGTGACTTCACTGTATCAAAGCAGGAAACAAAACTAATCTAGTCCATTTCTTTTTCCAAGCTTGATGAATTTTAGATAACGTATCTTGCTTCCAAATGAAATAAAATAGACTCTCTTTAGTCTTAAATCAATCTCTAATATCTATATAGAGGAATTTTAGGAATGCTAAAAAGCCTTTTTTTTAATCTTAAAAATCTTTAATAAAACAACACTTCTTTTAAAAGTCTCAAGTCCTTGTCAAGACTTAAATTTGATTGTTTATGTGCTGAATTGACTATGTTTGAATGATTGATTAGTGAATGCCTTGATTGCTTGATTGGTGAATACTTAGATGAATGCTTGAGTTTTAGGATGATGAATGAATGTATTGTTTGATTGTTTGCACTTTTATGACAAAATACTTTACTGGTTGACTTAGATTTATCAGTCTTAACGGAACTTAAAACATTTCTGCAGTAGAATACATTGTGTGTCACTTTGTGATTTGGTTCTTGATGTACTGTTTATGTATTTCTCAATGAGTTTGCTTGTACTTAATGTGCTAATGTGTATTCTTTACTTGAATGGTGAATATCTCACCTTGGGATCATTAGCTTAAGCTAATTGATTGCTTTTTTGAGCTTAAACTAATGAGTATCGTGTCTGTATGCATTTTTAATAAGTCAATCCAATAACATGTGCGTAATGTATAAGTGTCTGCGTTCATGAGTTTTTTCATCTCATCTATTTTAGATAAACTTGTTATTAATTGTGACTTGAAAAGCTAGGAAAGTTAATTGCCAAAAATAAAACCAAGTTGGATCCATCCTAAGCAATGAATAAAATCTTTTCTTAGCCTTGAAGAATAAGCAACCTTGAACCAAGAGGAAGCTTTCTTGACGTTTAAGGAATCACTTTCCTTTTGAAGCATCTATTCACAACTATAAAAGAGATGGTGCATTGTGGCGTGATCAAGCCAAGAGAGCAAAGTAAGAAGAAAAAGTTAGGTTATTAAGAACTATCATTCTTGGGTTTTGGGGAGTGTATTGTTAGCTTGAGTGTCAAAACTTTTGCAATCTTCATCTTATTATTATAGTAAAATTTTTTGTCGTCTTCAGTAGCGGACATAGGCTTATAGTTGAACCAAGCAAATTGTATGACCTTGTTTTTTATTTTCTTGTATCATTTTCTTTGTGCATATTCTTAGTATATTGTTTGTAGCCAATTATAGCTTCGTTGAGCAACAAACTTGTTTCAAAGTAAGCAATACAAGACTATTAAGATGGTTGCAAGTACATCATCCACCAAACATGAAGTTGAAAAATTCACCAAATGGAATAGCTTTAGTCTATGGCGCATCATGATTCTAGCGATGTTGGTTCAACAAGGATTGATGAAAGCCTTATTTTGTAAAGATAAATCACCAGATACACTTTTAGATGCTCAAAAGGACAAGGTTATGGAGAAGGCGTGCAGTGTGATCTTACTCAGCCTTGGAGATAAAGTTTTGTAAGGAGTAGCAGATGAGAGCATCGCATTAGGTTTGAAGCTCAAGCTAGAGAGCAAGTGCATGAATAAGACATTGACAAACTAGTAACATCTCAAATAAAGGATCTACACCCTTAAAATGAGGGAAAATATGTCCATACACCAGCACCTAGATACATTTGATACCAATATTATGAAGATTAAGCCTTGATTTTGTTGTGTTCGTTACCACCATTGTACGAGAATTTTGTTGATACAATGCTATATGGTCGTGATGATATTTCTCTTGCCAATGTCAGAAGTGCCTTGGGTTCCAGTGAGTTAAGGAAGAAACTTACGATAAGACAGTTAACAAGAATCTAGGTGAAGGTTTGGCTACTCAAGGAAGATCCAAGACAAAAAGTGGTACTTCAAGCAGAATTCACTCCAAATTAGAGTTCAAAAAAAGACTTTAATGTTTTCATTGTAGAAAATTTGGACACATGAAGAAAAGATTATCCAAAGAAGAAGGATAAAGCTGAATCTTTAAAGTAAATAGAAAATGGTGCAAATGTGGTTGATTTGTTGTCTTCTAAAGATGCCAAAACTGTTCTGGCAGTATCAAAATCACACGTAAGGGACAAATGGATTCTTGATACGGCTACTACTGTCACACCCCACTTTTGGGAACCCTTCTATCCATACATTCTCTACTACGGTTGGGCTGTGAGAAGATGCAATTACTAAAATTCATTCATTTACAGCGGAAGATTTAAATCTTTAATTCACACTCCCAGGTATGTGTGTAGATATACAAAATCAATTGTATAAATACCATGTGCTTACATATCATCCCCATAATACTGTTTACAATTCCAAGATATAACTGTGCGATACGATAAATTAGATACAAAATACTCGTGTATACAAATCTTATACCTTTACGAAATTGTGGGAGCTGTTCAACACAAAAGACCTAGAGACCATCGCTCTCTTACTTCTCAGTACCTGAAGGGGGAAAATAGTGGGATGAGCAAACCACAGCTCAGTAAGGAAATGTATGCTAGCAGGTAGATATCGTACTACCTACATAGCCCATGCATGTATAAACCAAATCATGTTTTTAGTACAAATAGAAATATCATACGAAAAATGCATTTAAACATATATTTCTCAATAGCATTTTCGTGTAAATCAAATATCAAGCTTCCATTTAAAACATGCTCATAAATAGTGCCCTCACGGCACAAATGTGAAATCAGAGATTTATCAAAAACACAAAATCTCTTTCTTTTATGAGATTATCTCTGTTTCTCGAATCTCTAAGACAGGCATGGAATTTTCGACAATCAAATATCCACAACATATGGCCATAGTCAGTGATCCCGAGCCTCACTGATCAGGTGTGCACAGGGCATCACTTCGCCTGAAAGGGAATGGGTCAGTCCTGCCCTCCGGCTCATCTCAATCAACCACATCTCCTCATATACTCACGGTAAGAATACGCCGTGTGTCATCTACGCGATACTCGTACTCACGTGCACCCAGCACGGTACATAGTATACCAACGGATAACTACATTGTTCTACGTACGACCGTGGACCCAAGTCCATACTCCAACTCCGATGGACTTTTCATCCTAAACCATGTCTCATATACCAGGCGAGCAAGCAGCGTGACACACAGTCATCGCAAGGCTCCAGCGAGGTACGATCTATCGTTAAGGCCCAGCCCGTTCAAATGGCCGTTGGCTGGTATCCCATTGGGTCCCAGACCCCCAGGTTTACCTCAACTCAATAAAACAGGTGTGAGCAAAGTTTCCGCACTTTCTCAAAACCCTCGCACGAGTTAAAACTCCAGCACGGTACATCAAAGGCATTAAAACGGGTGTGAGCTAGCGCTTCAACACCAAATCTCATCACAAAACTGATAGATGGCTATTTTCTCTTTTTAAAACTCAAAACATGTTTATTCATACAGCATGCCTCTTCATGCTAAAACATGTAAAATTAGCCAACCTATCATCAACATTTCTCAATCATCAAGATCAATGTAAATTAGAGAAAAACATTGAAGACATGCATATCATGCTATTTCCTTACCCTATCCCATTTCTCAATACATATATACATCATAGTACTTTTCATGCTTCCATATCATTTCATAGAGTTATAATATCGTACTAGTTCTAGCAATATATCTACGAAATTGCTGTAAAATACGCACGAACATCTCTATAGCTAACACACAATCCCTTACCTCACTTTATTTGTGTGCAACTATCCTCCTCTACGCTTCTCGTATTCTCATCTCGACTTGCTCCGGCGTATCATCCGAAACTGAAATTCATCCATCAAACACTTGAGTTAACATTTCTAACTCTTATTCAACTAAGCATTTATCCAATGCCTTAAATACACATTTTACCCCTTGTGGTAAATCTCACAATTTTATCCCAATATCAACATGCCAAAACCATGCCCACAACATAATCATCCTCTCAAGATATCTCATTCATCATTAACACTTCTACATTCCACTTTCTCACACTAGACTATTTCTAAGTTATATTCATTTCATGCCATTCTAGGTAGTTCTACCCATAAGGTGCACACCCAATTAACTTCATAATCATTAACTAGACCAATGTACTTGGATTTGTGCACTAGAACTTACCTCATTGGATTTTCTCTTTGCTCCAATTAGGAATGCCCTTTATTCCTTCAATCCGATAAATGGAGAAATGCCTCTAGACTATGTTGTTCTTCTCTTAGACGTGAACGACTTTGTCTCTAATAGCTTTTCCTCAAATCTTACTGAAAATGGCTGGATTTAGGAGTGAGAAAGCTAGGTTTTTGAGTTGAAGTGGAAAGAAATGGTTTATCCCGAAAATCTGCAAATCCAACTTCTCCTATTTATAGTTTTAACTTGATGAGATCGATCTTCCTTGGGTGGAGATCGATCTGGTCCTCTAAAAATCCCTCTTTTCTAAGGCATTTTAAAGGCAGGAGATCGATCTGTCGAGGCTTGAGATCGATCTGCTGTCAAACAGAAGCTTAAGGAGATCGATCTGGTCTTCGGGGAGATCGATCTGCTTCCAACCCGAGAGCTAAGGAGATCGATCTGATTCCTTTGGAGATCGATCTGCTGCATTCCATTACTCTCATAAGAGCATTCTGGCTCTTCCAGATCGATCTCTCATCCTATGAGATCGATCTGGCCTTCACATTTCCAAATTTTCTGCAGTTTTTCTACAACAACTTCATTCAAAACTTCCTCAATTTACCTCCATAGTCCTTCCCTCATTCATCGCTCATTGAGACTTAAAAATGCCATCCAATCACACTTAGTATATATTAAAACTTGTGAAAAATCTTTGTACAACCAAATTTTCACGATATTACCCGAATGGAAGTATACAACTTATAAAAATCTTTCCTTCCATTTTACTACACTACTCATATTTCATTTCAATCACATTCTTCTCGTGTTTAAGTTCATTTCTTCCTACTCATTCATAATGCAACTTGTACGTATAATCACGATTCTTATTACAAGTGCGTACATAATCTTATGAACTTACACTGCATATACTTCACATTACAAATGTATCATTATACTTATGATTTTATTTACATTCCCATGTTCCTATATACAGCTATACATATACGGGGTCTCACAACTACATTTCTAATTAGCATTTCCAAAAATTTATTTGCCATATACGATACATGTGCAAGTTTAGTGTTAATGGAATATGATCATGCATGTCACAGTTTGTATTAAGATGTTTAACGGTATTATCAGAATCTTGACAAATGTTCAGCATATATTTGAGATGAAGAAGAACTTGATTTCCTTGAGTACTTCAGACATTAAAGGCCTCCGATACTTCGATGAATATGGAGTATTGAAAGTATCCTTAGGTGGTTTAATTGTGACGCGAGGACATTTGGAGTGAGTACTATACATTTTTTATGATACCACTGCTACCTATTCTATAACAATATCGTCATCAGTTGATCTGAAATCTGACACCACTAGACTACGGTATATGTAGTGTGGGCCTATGAGTAAGAAAGGTCTCTCGATGTTGAGTAAGTGAGGTCTATTGTGTAGATAGTGTACTGAAAAACTTGATTTCTATGAGCATTATGTCTTTGGAAAGCAAACTCAGGTGAAGTTTAGCACTGAGATTCATCAAACCAAAGGTACTGTTAATTATATTCATTTTGATTTTTAAAGTCCTTTTTCCAACAATTTCAATGGGTGGTTATAAATATTTGTTGACTTTTATTGACGATTACTCGATTACTTGAGAAAGGTTTGGGTGTATTTTTTGCAACACAAAATGTAGCACAAAAACCAAGTGCTTGTTACCTTTAAGCAATTCATGGCTTTGATCAAAAATCAAACAGGGAAGAAGATCAAGCAGCTTCGAATGAATAACGATTTGAAATATTGCTCTATTGAATTTAATAAGTTCTGCAAAAATGAAGGAATAGTGAGACATCGCATTGTTCGAGGTACAACACGGCAAAATAGAGTTGCAAAACAAATAAATAGAACTCTTTTGGAATGAGTTCGGTGCATGAGATCAAATATTGGCTTAGTGAAGATTTTTAGGCTGAAATTATAAATATTGTGAGCTATTTGGTGAATAGATCTCCGCCTAAAACTATTAAACTAAAGACTCTAGAAGAAATATGGTTTTGTTCTCTTATTGATTACTCTGGCTTAAGAGTGTTTGGCTCTCCAGCTTATACTCGTATTAATGAGGTGAAGCTTAAACCCAGATTGAAGAAAAACATATTTCTTGGGTGTATCTAAGGGGTGAAAGGATAGAGGTTGTAATATCCTGACCTGGAATCACCCAAGTTTATATTTAGCATAGATGTGACTGTTGATGAGTCTTTCATGCTTTGATCCATAAATAGTTCCTAGGAAAATGAAGAATCAGGTGACAAGGTAGATTATGATATTGAGCAATAAGTGAAGTTTCATATAGAGGCTCCTAGTAGTTTTGTGGAAATTACTTCAGTCTAGGATAATGATAGTGAGGTACAAGATTCTCTTGATTAACCTCAAGAAAAAATAGCATATCATTTCTACTGGAAGAACGAGGAGACAGATCAAGCCTTCTCAGCGTTATAAAGGTATGTCTAGTTTATTATGCACTTAATGTGGCAGAAACCATTAATACAAAACCTTCCAGTTAAAGTGATGCAGTCATATGTGATGAATCAGCACAGTGGACGATTGCTATGAATGAAGAGTTAGAATCTCTTCATAAAAATCAAACGTGGGAGTTGGTCAAACCGCCAAATAATCAAAATATTATTGGCTGTAAGTTGATCTTTAAGAAAAAAAAGGCACCTTAGGGTTGATACAGTTAGATTCAAGATATAGTTGGTAGTTAAAGGCTTTAGTCAAAAGGAAGAGATTGATTATAATGAAGTTTTCTCTCCGATCATAAAGCATAGCTCTATCTACATGTTGCTTGCCATGGTAGCCAAGTTCGAGATGAAACTTGAATAACTTGATGTGAAGATAACATTCTTATATGATGAGCTCGATGAAACAATCTACATGCATCAACTAAAGGGTTTCATAGTACTTTGTAAGGAGGATCATGTTTGTTTGTTAAGAAAGTCCTTATATGGATTATAGCAGTCAACTAGGTAGTTGTATAAACGATTTGGCACTTTTATGATAGAACATGACTATACTCAGTGTGACTATGATGCTTGTGTTTGTCATAGGCAACTCTCAGATGATTCATACATATATTGTTGTTTTATGTTGATCATATGATAACTACTATCGAAAACATGTTGGAAATCAATAAGTTAAAATCACAGTTAAGTAGAGAGTTGGAAATGAATGATTTAGGTGTTGCTAAGAAATTTTGGACCTGGAGATTCACAAAAACCAAAAAAGGAGGGGAAGTTTTTCTTATCACAAAAGAATTACATCAAATGGGTGTTAGAACATTTCAGTATGGGTAAGTTTAAACCTGTGAACACCATTCTAGCAGTGCACTCTAGGCTCTCAGCTCTGTTATCACCACAGTTTGATGAAAAGGAGCAGTAGATGTCTTGTATCCCATACTCGAGTGTAGTTAGGAGTTTACCGTATGCCGTGGTTTGCACTCAAGCATATATTTTACATGCAATCAATATACTGAGTAGATATATGGCTTGTTATGGCAAGGAATATGTAAATACTGAAATTTTTCATGTAATGGGTGTAGTACATAAATGACAATGTGGAAAATTCAATTTAATACATGGACATATATGTACGTATTAGTTGGCAATGTTTAATTATTACCAAGATTAATGTATAGACATACATGTATGTACAAGATATATAAATATACGCATTTATAGGTGTATATGAATGTACATAGAAATAAATGTACCCATGTATATAAACGTATACATATACATCCAAGAGTATATGCACATATATATATATATATATGTGTGTGTGTATGTGTGTATTAATATACAAATACGTGAAGTCGAGAGCTTTCTTTGTACACATGCAAGGAAACACCATTTAGCTATATATATTATATATACAATTGATGGATCGTGTCAGAAGTAGGGTGATCAAATATGATGAGTAAAAGAGATGAAGTCGGATTCAGTAAAGGAAAGGACGAAAAGGACTAAGGGAAAATAATTGTATTTGAACATGAAAGAACAATAGAAGGGGGCTGTTAGGAAAATGAAAGTATGAGACGTGGGGAAAATAGGAAACAATAGGTGATACAGAGAAAAAAAAACGGAGCATCCAAATCCCTGATCACCGCACCCACCATCTGCACACCTGAACCCTCTGCATACCACCCACACCCCGTCGCACCTCTCTTCCATCAGTCTCCATCGCCTGGCAACACTTTCACGAACAGGAGAGAGAGCCTAGATTTCTGGAGAACTATGAGAGAGGAAAAAATAACACAGCCACTAGGAAATTGGAAAATACAGCATACAACTGTTGACGGCTGGAAAAGTGAGCAAAGAGAGGGTGTCGGACCGTTGGTAGCTAGAGAATGCAGAAGAAAACGTGAACAGAGGCAGACAGGGGAGGTTGGCAGTGACTGGTGCGTGGAGGCTGGAGGAAAAGTGGGGAGGGCCGAGAGGGATGTGATGTTGAAGTTGAGAGCTGGCTGGGGAAGGCGAGGCCGTGAGGAGAGAAGTTTGAGAGAAACTGGAGGAGGTAGAACATAGGAGGAGGGTGGTGACTGGTTAGGTGAGCTCAGGACCTAAAGAGAGTTGGGAAATAGAGAGCTCCTTCTCTGTTTACGGCGCCGAGAGCGATCTTGACTGGTTGTAGGGAAGGGGCATAACCACGAGCTGCTAAGGGGCTAGTGCCGGAGCCGAAGGTAGCTGAACGTGCGACCACTATATCCGATCGCTCCTTGCCACTGAAAACAGTATTGAAAAGTTGGAAATAGGGGGTGTGATCGGGAGGGAGTCGGAATAAGTAGAGCACGTGAACGAGAGTGGAGACTGGGAGGAAGATCGGAAAGGAAGGCAGGCATTGATGGTGGCCGAAACATGGGTGACAGAGGAGGAGGAGACAGCGCCGAGTACTGGTGAAAAATTGTGAATAGTATCATCGGGTTGTAACTGGGAAGAAGAGAGGAAGGAAGAAAAACGCGGGAAAAAAAATAGGAAATTGAAAAAAAAAAGTAAACAGTAACCAAAAATAGGAGAAAAAGTGAGTAATATATATATATATATATATATATATATATATATATATATATATAGTAGAAAATAGAAGAAAATAAAGGAAAGAAGACAAGTGTACTGAAAATTTGGAAACCGAGGAAAATGGCTCTCATGGAAATAACACGAGTGGATTGGACTCGCCAACTCACTATGTTGAGGCAATCGAGGACTACTGACAGACATCGAGGTAAAGAAAATTCTCGTCGCTATTAGAGATAAATATGCGTAATTTTCGTATATTTGTATATATAAAATTTAGGCTGAATTTCGTAGTACCGAAATTACCGAAAAATCTAGGCTGAATTTTATGACTCTGAAAATTAGAGATTTTAGCCTACTTGAACAACTTAATTTTACTGATTGAATTTAAATGGTTTGCATAGATTCTGATATGGCTTGAATTCTGTTTAAAAATTAAAAAATCTCAAATTTTAGATTTTCATAGACTGTTTTTTGGGATTTTATCCGAAAAAGGGCTAATCAGCCTGTTTTGAACGGTTTCATGAAACAATTGAATTTTTATGTGATTTAAGGTGAAATGATTTGCTTATAAAGCTATTCCGATGTGATGTGCTTGAGCGCGTGCTGACTATGTGTCGCACGATCCGACTCGCACTGATTTTTGCGATAAAAGCATTGGTGAGATCATGCTGCACTGTTGATGTTACCGTATAAGCTTGTCACAGCAGCCATTGTTTGTGGGCCCAAGAGGGGTGGCCATGACCGCCTGGGCTGGTCCGTTACATCTTTCTATTATGTATCTGTGGTCCACGAGTACAATGTACCGTGTTTCTGATTCTGTTTCTGGTCTTCGAACATTCTGATCTGTGAGCCGTTTGGTTAACTGATCACTCCTATGACGATTTACATCCCGGCACAGCTGGCCCGTGAAATACCCGGAGTCATCGACATTGGTCAATAGTCATTTCTGATATTTGATATAACATGTATGTCTTGTCTCGTCTATTTAAACTTCTGAATTTACTGTGTGATTTTATTTCATATGGAACTGAATATTTTAATGCATAAAAAGATCATGGAGGCCACCTCTTGAATCATGCGGGAGTAAAGTGTCAAACCGTCGTCGCTTTTAAAAGCTGTTTAAAGTTTTAGAAACGGTATTGATTTCAGTTCCATTTTCATACTAAATTTGCCATGGATTTTTCAACTTAATTTTTTGGAACTGGTAGTACCTCTGTGTTATTTGAAATATTTTCTGAATTGTCTGCATGAACTGAGATATTTAAAAATCTGTTTATTTTGCTACTGAAAAACTCTAAACTTTCTGTATTTACAATAGTAAAAGATTACATTGCCGATACTAAATCTGTTTTCTGAATTCTTACTCTTGTATCTAAGAAATTACCAAATCATCTGTATACTTTGTGAAAATATTCCGGATTTGGCAAATATAAAAATATATATTTTTAGGTAGTATATTTATCTACCTGCTATGGGGTTTTTCTTACTGAGAATGTTGAGCTGACCCATTTACTTTCCTCCACAGAGCCCCACTGTAGTTTGGATCGCTTCCGTTAGTAAGACATTCCGCACAGTTATGATTCCGTGGAACACATTACTGCATTGAAGGTATACACAGGTTTAAAGAAGTTCTATTGTATCTAAAATTTTTTGTAAGTACAGTAATGTAATACAAGATGTGTCTAGGGAATGTGAACATATTTTATTTAAATTTGTTACTAAGAAAGAAAATTAATCAAACTGAGTATTATTCTGACCAATATCGACTTGTAACCCAACCAAAATGTCCGTAAATTTGGATCGTTACAGAATATGACAAGTTGTAAAATAGATTCTCAGGTACTTAAGAGGTACTATGGATTTGTATTGATGTATGATCAGAATGTCAGTTCTAGAGAAGTCACAAGTTTTGTGAACTCTGATTATGCTGGGAATTCAAATAGAAGAATATCTTTAATGAGTTATATTTTCACTCTTTTTGGAGGAGCCATAAGTTAGAAGGTTGTGTTATAGTCTACCGTGGCCTTATTTGCAACCAAGGTAGAATATATGATAGCATGAGAAGCAGTGAAAGAGGCATTGTGTTCAATAGGTCTGGCTAGCAGTTTGGGTTTGTAGCAAGATTCTAATGTTGTGTTTTATGTTAACTAGAGTGCCTTTCATCAGATGAAAAATCAGTTTCACAAGTGGATCAAGCACATTGATGTTAGATAAAATTTTGTTTAAGACATGTTACGCAAGGTGATAGTAAGATTGCTATAGAGGATAATCCTCGAAAATGTTAATGAAAACCATCCTTGTGCACAAATTCAACATTGCTTGGACTTGATATCCACAGTCAATGATTACTTGAACGACACTCGACGAAGATGTTTGAGTTTGGAGAATTTATTATAATGTATCTTGAAAGAATTTTTCAAGGTGGAAATTCGTTAATTGCGACTTAAGAAACAAGGGAAGTCAATTGCCAAAAATAGAACCAAGCTAGATCCTCCCCAAGCAACCAATAAAATCTTTTCTTAGCCTTGAAGAATAAGCAAGCTTTAAACAATAGGAAGCTTTCTTGACGTCAAAGAAATTTCAATCATTTTCCTTTTGAAGCATCTATTCACAACTATAAAAGGGACAGTTTGGTGTATTGTGGTGTGAGCAAGCCAAGAGAGAAAAGTAATAAGAGAGACTTAGGTTATTGAAAGCTATCATTCTCGGGTTTTGGGAAGTGTATTGTGAGCTTGAGTGCCAAGACTTTTGTAATCTTTATCTTAATATTATAGTAAAATTTCTTGTCATGTTCGCCCATAGATATAGGCTTATAGTTAGAGTACATAAATTGTGTGACCTTGTTTGTTATTTTCTTTGTGAAACCCCGTATATGTAAATAGTATATATGTACATAGAAATGTAAATTAAGTGAAGTATATGTGATGTAAGTCCATAAGTTAATGAACACACTTGTAATAAGAGTTGTGATTGTACATACAAGTTACATTATGTATGAATGTAAAGAAATTGACTTAAACATGTGGAGAATGTGAGTAGAATGGATTATGAGTAGTGTGGTAAAATGGAAGTAGAATTGCATAAGTTGTGCACTTGCATTTGGTTTATATCGTATACTTTTGGTTATACAAGGATTCCACACAAGTTTCAATAGGAATAAGGTATGTATGGATGTCATTGTCAAGCCTCAAAGATGAATGAATGAGAAAATGATCATGGTAGCAAATTAAGGATGTTTGAGTATGAGTTGCTGCAGAAGAACTGCAAAAAATCTGAAAACTATGAAGGGCAGATTGATCTCATGGGATGAGAGATCGATCTGGAAGAGCCAGAATGCTCTTATTTGGGCAATGGAATAGAGCAGATCGATCTCCAATGGAGCCAGATCGATCTCCTAAGCATTCTGTAATGAAAAGATCGATCCTCAAGCACCCAGATCGATCTCTTTAGCTCTCTGTTTGGGAGCAGATTGATCTCATGCTTCGATAGATCGATCTCATGCTTAAAATGCCGTGAAAAAGAGGGATTTAAGAGGACCAGATCGATCTCCTCTTGGTGCAGATCGATCTCTTCAAGCTATTTCTATAAAAGGAGTGTTGAAAATCTGATTTCGAAAAAAAACACCATTCTTCAATTTTCAACCCAAAAACCTAACTTTCTCTCTCTAAAATCAGCCATTTTCAGTAAGATTTGAAAAGATACCATTAGAGGCAAAGTTGTTCCTATCAAAGAGAAGAACAACATAGTTGGAAAGCATTTTTCCATTGTTGGTATTGAAGGAGTTAAGGGCATTGTCATTTGGAGCAAGAAGAGAAACCAGATTTCGTAAGATTTTAACACTCCAACTATGGTACATTATCTATTTAATTGATTTTGGAGTTGTTTGGCATGAGTATGAATGGTTAGAAACTATCTAAAATGCATTGAAATGATTATGACCTAGAAAATGGATTGAACCTAGTGTGAGAAAGTGGAATGTTTGGAGGTTAATGAGAAATGGGATATGTAGAAGTTAATAATAGTGTTATGGGTATGATTTTAAGATGTTGTTGGTGAATAAATTGTAAGATTTATCTAAAAGGTGTAAAATGTGGATTAAGGCATTGGTAAAATGCATAAGTGAACCATATTGAATAGTGAGGTCAAATATGTGTTAAAAACATTAACTCAATTGATTTGGATGAATGAATCGCAGCTTCTGAGGATACACCGGAGCGAGTTGAGCCAAGAGCGTGAGAAGCTAAGAGAAAAAGAGTCACACCAAGTAAATCGAGATAAGAGAATTGTGTGGACTCTTAGAGATATCTGTGCACAATTTGGGCACATTAAATGCTTTGCTAGAATGCATGTGATATAGGAAATGATGTTGGGTGATTGAAGGAAAAAAGTTGGGTGTTTGAGAAATGTGCATGAAAATAAAAGCATATTGCTTTGAAAATCATGTTTTATTGCTTTTTAGTAAATGATTTGGTAGGTTGACTAATATTTGAAATGATTTACAAAAGAGTTGAATTGTTTTGGTTTGTTAACCACACTTTGCAAAGAAATGAGCCACTTACATTGTTTTCGTGAGAATGAAAACGTGTTAGAGTACGACTCGCATGAGACTTGACGTGTTTTATACACATGAGTGCTAGAGGCACTAGTTTTCACATGGATTTCATATTAGTTTTGGCATTGTGCTTGGAGTTTGTCTCGCACTAGATGCCCACCTTACTTGTTGCAGTGCTTGGAGCTTCAAGTAAACTGGGTGTCACATCGATTAAATATGCTCGCATGTGCATTGTTTCGACATGATTTATTAGCTGTGTTAGGAGCTTCGGGTAGACAAGAGGTCGTACCGATTAAATAGGCTCACACGTGCGTTTGCGATGTGGCTTAATATGATGTGTTGATTGGGTCCACGGAGTATGTTGTATCGTGCATGTAGCATAGAGTACATTGTACCGTGTTGAGATGTGATATGCCGTCTTCGGACGAGATCTGCTATGGACCGGGGGGTAGGATTTGACCCACCTCCCGTATGGAAGCAGATAGTGGTGATATCCCACACACCTGATCCGTGTAGCCGGTATCACAGGTTATGTACATAGACCTTAAGGTTATTACTTATTATAGAATTGCCAATCTCACATGTCTATTGTTTTGAGAATAAATCCATGTTTAAAATGATTTGTGGGTCAGGACAGTCCGAGGGATGGGCTGAGACCTGACAAGTGTTGAATTGTTTTGAGATATTGATTGTTAATAGTTTTTAAAGTGCACGGATGCATGATGTTTAATGCCATGCTTATTTGAGAAATGCATAATGGTTAATGCCATGCTTATTTGAGAAAATGCATGATGTTTAATGCTATGCTTATTTGAGATAATGCATGATGGTTAATGCCATGCTTATTTGAGTTGAAATGTGCATTGGATTTTAATAGCATGAATGCTTTACATACCATTAACACAATCATACACTCATGTTTTGAGATAAAATGATGAATTAAATGCTTTTGAGCATGGCATCACGATCACGTAGATAGTGCAGTATCTACCTGTTCGCATGATTGCTTTACTGAGCATGTGGTTTGCTCGTCCCCTTATTTTCCCCCTCTCTACAGAGATTTGAGTATAGAGTGAGCGTGACTGGAGGCATTCCCTTTTGGTAATCCGTTGCATCCCATCGCTAAAGGTATACACACTGTTGAAATTTTGTATCTAAACTTACGATAGCACAGTAGCATTTTGTATGTAACTATTGGGGATGTAAAACAATGTAAACACATGTAACAACTTTGATATATATACATTTATACAAGTATTTACCTATGAATAATATGCAAATTGAATTGGTATGGTGGAGTGAGTTAGACGTCGACACACAGCCCAACTATTGAGGAGAGTTGTTGTTCACGATTGAGGTAAGGATGACTGATAAATGATGCATGAAAATGCAAAAAATTTGTACGTATTTTGGTAAGTTGAGGGTTGTGACATTCTTGATGCATATTTTTTATGAATTGTTTGTAACCAATTATAGTCTTGCTGCATAACACTTTGCTACATCATTTGTGTTCTACATAAGTGTTTGTTCTAGATAAGGGCTTGCATTATGAGTTTGTTTATCTTACTTATATTGCATGGCTGCATAATTCATAAATCTAAGTACATTACTCCTACATAAATGCACTCTTATACATAAGTTCATAAACATATAAGTATGAATTTATGCACTTGTCTTCATACATACACATGTACTACATTTTTTTTCACCTAATCAATATCAGACTTCATGTCCTTTGTAATTTCAAGTATCTCTTACAAAGTCTGGTATACTTGGTTATATATTTGATGCTGTGTTTACTTTTACTTACATTACATTCATACTTGGTTATATATTTAATAAAGAAATCAAACCTATGTAGAATCATGAAGCACCATAATTGCTTAAACTGTTTTGGAACCTAAACTGAAGCAGAACTGTAATAGAAGTAGTTGGAAACGTAGAGCACTAGAACATAAAAGTAAATAGAATTGTTGAGGAAGCAGAACTGAGAAGGAGACTGTGAAACTTACTTTGTGTCAATGCCGAAGGACTAGAGAGAGAAGAGAGAAAGAAAGAAAAAACTTGGCTGTGTGTAAGAAAGAAGGGGAAAAAAACAAAGATGAGGAAAGAAAATAAGAAGGTATATTTTTATATTTATTAATTTATTATTTTTTTATTATTTATTAGTATGATCAAAATTGTTTAAGAATTCGTTTTAATTAATATTAGGAATATTAAATTAGTAATCAAATTAGAATTATGAATTAAATTTAACTAGGATTCATAAAGTAGTAAAATTAAAATAAACTAAAAAATTACTATGTATAAATTAAATAAATTATAAAATTAAAATCATTTGTAAATAATTTTTTAAAATTATGAACATGACTAAAGCTTATCCAAGGATAAAAATCTTAGGGTGACTACAAGTAAATAACAACTAAGAATTTTCTAGGTTTAAATTTCTCTTCTAATTTTTTTATCAAAGTGATGGATGATTTAAATGGGAAATTTAAAAGTAATCCACACTTACACACACAAACACACACACACACACACACACACACACACACACATATATATATATATATATATCCTATAATAAAAATAATTAAATATAAAAATTAATAAATAAAAAATGAGTGGTGATTATCCGAGGATGAAAGCCTTAGGGTGACTACAAACAAGTAGCACCTTAGAATTTTCAAGGCATAATTTTCTCTTTTAATTTTTTTCCACAATGATGGATGATTTAAATAAGAAATTTTGAAAAATAATCAACATTCATTTTATATAACCTAATAAAATAATTCAAGTAATAATAAATAAATTTATAAAAATAAATAATAAAGATGGATAAAGATTATCCCGACGATGGAAGTCTTAGGGTGACTGAAAGTAAATAGCATCTAAGAATTTCATAGGTGAGAAAATTTTTGGGATTTTTCCAGCATAATGAAAAATCTTTAAGAAAATTTCAATAAAAATGATCCATGTCATAACGTGTCAAGACCTAGATCCTAACTCGTTAAACTTAAACTATGAAGTCCACACCAACCATTCTCTATCTAGGTGTGATTGGTCACCTATTCAAATCACGGATATGGCTTAATCTATGTTCAAAGTTTGAAGTTCGAGAGTACAATAACGTGTAAGGAAGATGTTAAGCACCCCACAACGCCAACCCTAAATTGATACCATTTAATTTTAGTTTTTCTTCAAAATTTGCTTATGTTGATCTTTAATTTCGATATAATTAATATTAAAAAAATATTTCTAAGCATCCTCCATTAAGCTAGTGGGACAACTTAAAAAATCTTCCTTACCTCAAAAGTATTCAGGTAGTACTGTGCGAGTTACTTGAAGAGGCTCTGTCGTCGGATTCATTTTAATTTATTATGAAAAGAAATTCTAACTTTGTCTCCTCTATCCAATTTGCTCTTATCATTCTATTTATTTTTTATCATTATTTAACTCTGCCTTTATTGAACATAGCCGATCCCAAACCCGGATAAAAGGAGAAAGGTTAGCGGTAGGTTTGGACAACAAGCCACTTAAAACTTATCCAATTTTTATGAAATGAACCAAAATATAAAATCCGTTGGGGTGTCCCTTACTCTGCGACGCACTGCATCAGTGCCCGATTGTAATAAAAAATATGTAAAGGTTGCTAGATGGTCGCCCAGAAGCGATATGCCACATTGACGCCTAGATATGGTGCCCAATAGGCAAAGGTTCTAACACCATAATGGATGAGGGTGGGTAAAGAAGCTAGTCAATAATCATAAGCTTATGTTAGGATTTTGGAATATAGATACGCTTAATAGTAAGTTATTGTAGATTTGTAAGGTTATGTGTAAGAGGATGGTTAATACTTGTGTCTCCAAGAGACCAAACGAGTTGGAGAAAAGGCTAGAGAGATAGCACCTTGGCGGTATAAGCTTTGGTATACAGGGAGGATAGAGACAAAAAATATAAAAAAGATGTTATACAAGTTAAGAGACAATGAGATAGAATTATTTTGGTTAAGTTAGTTCTAGGTGGGGACGTTTTGAATGTTATTAGCGTATATGCACCACAAATAGGACTTGATAATGTTAGTAAAAGACAATTTTGGGAGGATCTAGATAAGATAGTACAAGAAATGCCTATAGGAGAGAACCTTTATATTGGTGGTGACCTTAATGGTCAGGTAAGTGCTAGTAGGGAGGGTTTTGAGAGCTTACATAGGGGTTTTGGTTTATGTGTAAGAAATGAGGTGGAGATGCTATCATAGATTTTGCTTTATCTTATAATTTAACCTTAGTGAATACATTATTTAGGAAGGGAGAACCTCATCTCATAACCTTTAAGAGTGGATCGAATGCAAGTTAGACTTTTTTTAGACTATGAGGAGGGAAAGACCTAGTTGTCTAGACTACGAAGTTATCCTAGGTGAAAGTGTTACCGCACAACATAAACTACTAGTACTAGCCTAAAAATTCATAAACGACATCATAAGAACCAATAAGAAAGAGCTACAAAGATTGATGGTGGAAGCTAAAAGAAGATTATTGTGAAGTATGTAGAAACAATTGAACCCAAAAAGAAGACTGGACAACAGAGGAGAACTCGAATACAATGTGGAACAGTATGACAAAACACATTCAGAAGGTGAGTAAAGAGATATTAGGAGTATTAAATGGAAAAGTACTGATCGGAAAAGATGCAACATGGTAGGCAGAATTAGTTAAGGAAGCTATAAAGACTAAGAGAGATTGTTACAGGGCTTTGAAGACAAACAACATCGAAGAAAGCTTTACAAAATACAAGTTTGCTATGAAGAATGCAAAAAAGGGTGTGGCAGAAGCTAAGACGAAAGTTGTGAAAGAGATTTATGACAAGTTGGACACAAATGAGGGAGCAGAAGAGATATATAGATTGGCACGAGCAAAAGAAATGAGGAGTTGTAATTTAGAAGTGGTGAAATGTATAAAGGATGAACATCAAAGAATTCTAGTTAAGGATAATGATAGTAAAGAAATGTGGCATGATTATTTCAACAAACTATTCAACGAGGGACAAAGTAAAATGGTGGACAATATCTCGATGTCTCTCGAGGATTTAAACTGATGCTTTATGCACAGAAATCAAAGAGAGGTAAAGGAGGCACTGAAGAGGATAAAGACAAGGAAAGCTATTGGGCCTGATGACATTCCTATTAAAGTTTGAAAATGTCTTGGAGATGTTAGAGTTAGGTGGTTGAAAAATCTTTTTAATAAGATTTAGCGCACTAATAAGATGCTTGAGGAATGGAGAAAGAGTGCATTGGTACCTCTCTATAAGAATAAGGGAGATGTTTAAAGTTGTTTCAATTATCGAAGGATAAAACTAATAAGTCACACGATAAAATTATGAGAAAGAGTGATAGAACGAAGATTAAGATTGTAAAGATATTTAAGAACCAATTTGATTTTATGTCTGGCTGGTCAACTATGGAAACGATACACTTGTTTAGACAACTTATGAAGTATTCTCGAGTAAAAGAGAAAAATGTTCATATGGTCTCTATATACTTGGAGAAAGTATATGATCAAATACCTAAAGAGTAGTTGTCTTTAATGAAGAAAAGAGTCCATGTGAAATATATTGAAATAATTAAGGACATGTATGGAGATGGAAGAACTCTTGTGAGGATGTGTGGAGGGTAAACAAGTAAATTTTTTATCATGGTAGGGCTACACATCAAGGGTCGACGTTAAGTCCGTTTTTTGTTCGCTACAGTAATGAACAAACTGACTAAATCCATCCAAGATAATGTACCTTGGTATATGATGTTTACAGATGATATTGTTTTGTGCGCTGAGACTGAAATGAAAGTTAATATTAAGTTAGAACTGTTGAGACAAACGTTAGAGTTAAGAGGATTCAAATTAATCAGAGCAAAGACTCAATACATGAAGTGTAAATTCAGTCCAAACAGAGAGGAAGATAGAAACATATTGATGCTAGATGGGATGATGATCCCTAAGCGAGATCATTTTAGATATTTGGGGTTGATCGTTCAGATGGATGAAGAGATTGATGATGATGTGACCCATAAGATACAGTTTGGTTGGAGTAAGTAGAGAAGCGCTACAGGTGTGTCATGCGACAAAGGAATTTCTATAAGGTTGAAAAGCAAGTTTTACAGGATAGTTGTAAGACTTACATTACTCTATGACAGTGAATATTAGGCAACTAAAGGAGTGCATACTCAGAAGATAAGTATAGCGAAAATACTAATGCAGCAATGGATGTGTGGATATATGAGAAAAGATAGAATATGAAATGAGGACATTCGTAAAAAAGGTTTATTGACACCTATCGAAGATAAGAAGAGTGAAAGTCGTTTACATTGGTTTGGACACATACGACGTAGATTTGTGGACGCTCCAGTTAAAAGAGTGGAGATTATGAATGATGTAAAAAAAATTTAAGGTTAGGAAAAGATCGAAAAGGACTAGGAAGAAAGTAATTTGAAAGATATGGCGGGACGAAAGTTGGAAGAACACATTACATTAGATAAGAATGAGTGGATAATGAGAGTTCATAATGACGACTTAGTATAGAGTTATATATTAGTTCATACAACCTACCCTATACAACCTACCCTAGTATTGAGATGAAGACTTTAATGATGATGATGATTTCTACCTTTTTTATTCCTATTTATTATTCTTATTTTTATTTATTATTTATCTCTATTTTATTTTTAAAAATAAATAAATTATTTTTTATTAAAATTCCTTTTAGATCCTCCCTTAAGCTAGTTAGACATCGAAAGAAATTTTCATAGCTATAGATTTCCAATGTATTACTTAAGCGTAATCTCCTTTGGAATTTTATCGTTAGAATAATTCATGTCCCTTCTTATAATTTATGGATAATTATTATTTTTATTTCATTTTATTATTTTAGTTTCTATTAAAATTTTTAGGAAATGAATATTAATTATTTTTATTAAAAATTCCCTTTAATTCTTCCATTAAGCTCGCCAGATCATAAAAGAAATTTTCTCATCTAGAGATTTTGAAGGTATTACTTAAGAATAATTCTCATCCGAATCTCATTATAGGAAAAAAAATTTATGTTCAATTTCATAATTTATTTATATCTTTAATTTTCATAACTAGCTTTCTTATTATTTTAATTTGATAATAGATCTTATTTTATTTTTATAATGAATACAAACCACAAGTTATGAAAACTCTCTTTAAACTCTCTATTAAGTTGGTGAGACTCTGGAGAGAACCTTTTCACCTAAAAATTTTCAAAAAAAATTACTTAAGCATAATTCACTTGATATTTCATAATTGAAGTGATTTATATTCATTTTTATAATTTATTAATATTTATTTTTCTACTTATATTATTTCAAAGTTTTATACATAATTTGAACCCTCTAGCTTAATTTGATTTATATTAAATAATAAATATGGCTCTAAATTTAAAATGAATGATACTTGAGTTGGTATAACAATCAAATAAATAAAATAAAATTAATGAAATAATTAATGAACTAGACAAGGGATCATGAATTGACGTGAAACATAAAGGAAAGAATAAAAGAATAAAACAAGTGAACCAAATATATTACTTCTGTCAGGTAACCATACTTTTACATGCCAACGATTTGGCTTACCTATTTCTTTCTTTTCTTTCCCACTTAGCCTTCCTTCAGGCAGCAACAATGTCGATGGCTTGGAGCGGTAGCAGCAACAGGGGACGGTGATGCAGTGCAGGGCAGGGAAGGAACAGCCGCAGCAACTTAAGGATGCAAAGGAAGCAAACAGGAAAGGCGATGTGTACGGCAGGGAACGATGCGAGAAGCAGGGAGGCTTGTTGAGCTTGCAGTTAAGGAAGACCAAGGACGGAGGAGCAGTCGTTTTCTCTTTTCCCCCTCCACTTGCCACCACCGACCCCTCTTTATTTAGTATCTTCAAATTTTCATTTTTTTTTTTGGTATTCCATTTGATTTCTTCTCCAATTTAATTTTTGATTTCTTTCCATATTTTTAATTTTATTTCTTTCTGAGATTACCAAATCAGATTTTTGACTTTGCCTTTATTTTGAGATCCTATCCTTTATTTTGAGATCCTATTTTCCTTTTCAATTTTCTCTAATTAATTAACTGATTTTTCCTTTCAAAAAATTTTCATCAAATAATTTAACAGATTTTTAAACTTCACAAAACTTATACTTCCTTTCAAACAATTTCCTTTTTTCAGAACTTGATTTTTTTTTTTTTTTTTGTGTTTCTTTTTTTTTGTTATTTTTTTACTTTTTATATTTTTATTTTTTCTTAATAATAAACAAAATAATAATACCAAAATTACGTTTATCTTCTAATGATCAAAGCAAAGCCTAAATCTAATCATAATATCCAAAATGAGATTAAAATCTGAATGAGAGGTAAATTCAAATCAAAGAAGCGGATTTCAAGAACATTAGGCTCACATGAGAATTTATTAGGCTCGGATAAAAATAACCCAATAGGCCCAGTAATATTAAAAGACCTCAGACTAAATGGGGTATCTAAAATAACCCAATAGACCCAATAACATTAAAAGACCCCGGACTAAATAGGGTATCCACAATCGATATTCGTTTTTAAAATAAAATAAATAAATTTTTAAAGTTAAAAAGTAATTAAAATAACGAAGATGGGAAAGGTTGTTCCAATGATGAAAGCCTCAGAGTGATTGTAAGCAAAAAGCACCTAAAATTTTTTTGTGAGAAATTCTTTTAGATTTTTATCAATGTAATGAAAGATGTAAAGGATAATTTCCATCGGTATTCATTTTCATGATATACAATACAATAAGAAAAAGAAAATTTTCATCTAGATTTTTAAGATTTGACTCTAATACAACTTTAGTCTTTTAGTAGTAAAAATAGACATTCCGTTTCAAATTTTTTTTATTTTACATGACACATTAATCCTTTTTAGTTAATTGTTAAGTTAATAGTTAAAAACTTAATTTTAGACCATTTTATCCTTTTAAGACATTTGAAGTGTTTTAAACAATAAGTCAATCAATAATGAATAAGAAAATATTAAGAATTACTAGATTTTGAAAGGTTAATTTTTTTTTAATTTATTTTTGTTTAATTAATTATTTATTATTTTTTGTTTATTATTTTTATTTATTAAATTCTGTATTAAGTACTACATTGTTGTTGTTTTCTATCCATAGAAATATTATTGGTTAGTTAATATAATGCGTCATTTTTGTATAGTACCTAATAAATAAAAATAATAAATAAAAAAATAAATAATAAGTAAATAAATAAACAAAAATAAATTAAAAAAGAAAAAAGAAAATTTACTTTGTCTTAGTATTTCTTTTTTTATTATTGATTGATTTGAGTATTTAAAACATTTCAAATAATTTAAGAGGTAAAATAGTTTCAAAATTAAATTTTTAACGGTTGAATTAAAGATTAATTAACGGAAAGACTAACTTGTCTTGCAAAGTAAAAAAGTTTGAAGTTAAGTGTTCATTTTTAATACTAATAAACTAAAATTGGATCACGTAGATAAAATTTACACTAAAAAAATTTAAATGAAATAAGAATGTAGAAGGATACAAACAAAAAGAAAGATAGAAATAAGAACTTTTGGTAAATATAAGATAATCTAAAACTAAGTTGATACCATTTAAGATAGACGTTGTGGAGATGCTTAACATCTTCGTTACATATAATCGTACTCCTAAACTTAGGATATTTGAACATATATCGATATTTTATCTATAATTTTGAATAGATGATCAATTATACTTTAGGTACAATAATTCATGACGACTCTTAGAGTTTTGTTTCTAGCATTTAAATTTACAGGCTTACACGATATGACAGTATCTCTTGTTGAATCTTCAAAAAAAAAAAAAATGTAGCAGGCAATATACTTTGTATCTCGGCTTAATTAAATTAGCAAGACCTTTTAGAATATGATTAGTAGAGTAGGAAAAAGAAGGATGATCATAAGGAAAAAGGCTGATGAGTCAGGTTTTTTTGCAGAAATGGTGGTTGAGAGAATTTACTTCCCCATGAATTTTTTTTTTTTTCTATATTATATATGTACACACACAACTAAACTTGTATTCATACAGAATCAGTGATAAAAATGGGAAGCGAATGACGAAACAAATTAACTCCTTCAACGTTTCTTTGCTTCTCTTTCAGCCTGAAAAAGCAGTTCAAAGAAAAAAAAAGAACAAATCAGCAGGTTAAGGAGAAAAAGAGAAACATGCAGGAGTAGTTTTATGAATTGTTGGGGTTTCTTAATTACCACTTTGATTATTCGCTCAAACGCAGGCCATCCATGCTTGTCAACGTATTCAGCTACACATTTCCTAGCGTCTAAGCTGATCATCTGGAGGATCTTCCTTTGATCCTCTGTATAATTTGAGCCCACAAAGCCACCAAGTTTTATGTACTTTCGAATATAATTTTCATAGATATAAGCTGCACCATTGAATATCGGCAGCACCAGCCACATGCAAAATAAGAGCTTCATGTATGCCCAAAATGGGAGCCTGCAATGCAGTTATACATTTTTATTGAAGTAATTTATTATTTTTTTCATATATATATATATATATAAATTATATAAACTACGAGATGCCTTTATATTATATTAGGTACGAGTTTAATCTTCACTCATACTGATCAAAAAAATTTGAATATGAGACTTATCATTATGAATTGTACTAACTCAAGAAATCAATAAAACTACCATTATGCCAATCTTTTGAGTTTTATATATATATATATATATATATATATATATATATATATATATATATATATATATTCTTTGTTGTGGGATCATTCTAAGGCTTGCTTACCAAGCTAGGACTTTCCAAAATGAGAGCTCGAATAGGGTTATGAAGGAATATATAATCCAATAGGTTAACCACTGCTGATCATCTACCAGGGAAGGACTTTCTATTGCGCGGATTGAGGCATATCTGTTCATTCACATGCACAAAATTCGTTAGAAATTTCTTTAATTCTTCTCTCTTTTCTCATTGATTTTTTTTTTTTTTTTTTACTCTGAAAATATTCTTCTGCTTTTGAGGTTGATAGATACTGAATCATGTTCACTGTAAGAATGTTGACTATTGCTTTACTTACAATGGATAAAGAAGCATTATTCCAGGCCTGGATCATAGAGAAAAACAAATTAATTAGACCTCTAATATACACACACATTCACTAACATATAAGAGTAATAATCCTAAGAATAAACAAAAAATTGTTTAAACTAATATCCGTTCCATTCATTTTGTTTGTATTTTTTTCAAAACACAAATTTATTTTCGTATTTTTATTTTCTACTTTTTGATAAAAACGATGAAGCATCAATTTTTTAAAAGTATTTTAAATTTTTAAAACAAAATAATTTAAACTTTTTAGTGTTCTACATGTGAATTTGTTTTTCGTTCATTGCATATGAATTTTCAAGTATATATTTTTGATAGAAATTTTCAAGTCTATATAATATACTGATTAAGAGATGGAGTTGGTAGAATGTTAAACAATGCTCAAGAATTAAGTGATGACTTAATTAATAATGGTACACATACATTTACTCTTGTTTTAATTTTTTTTATCCCTAATTGACTTTCATAGACATTAAGACTTTAATTAGTGTATTATATATACATTTTTAATTTTAAATGAAAGTAAATTGTCAATAGTTTTTAATGCCCAAAAGTTTTAAAAAATATATGAAAAAATAAATTCAACATATAAAGAAAAAAAGAGTACTAGATGTAAAAAAAAAGGAATTCTGAAACATAAAAGGATTGAACAAATTAAAGAATACATAGTTTCAACATGTGAATAAATAATAAAGAACAGAAAATATTAGTACCCGAGGGTCGCATCCAGACGTTTGAGAATTACTCTGAGGACACCCATATGGTGAGAGACGTGTAGCTCTTTGTGTTCTCTTTTCGATGAAAATTTTGAGAGGTGAGATAACAATCGATGATACAATAACTGAATGATACTGAATGAAGTTATTACGGTAGGCCAGCCTAGCAATATTTAAAGCTTTGTTGGATGATGTAACCAAGAAAAGAATATGCCAAACCAAATGTCTTCTTTTCTCCGCTTATAAGAAAAGTATTGAAGCAGGAAAAATTAATTAAAAGAAAGAAATTATGGAGGTTTCTTTTATTATATTCTTCTCAACTTATTGTTGTTTTGTTAGATTTCCTACTTTTCTTCCTCCGATGGGATATGATAACAAACTAATTTAACTAGATGAAACCCGCGCTCCGCTGCAGGATTGATAGAGTTTGAAGAAATGTTAAATTAAAATTCAACTCTGAAGGGAGATTTTGTTTGTAATTCATGCGTCAATAATTCTTGCAAAGCTCAAACAAAATATAAATTAAACAAAGAGAACCTAAAAAGAACAGCAATATAAGTAACTACATACCTTGGCAATGTAACTGAGGATGTCAAAATTGCATTAAAATGGGCACCAATAATCATAAAAGAGAATAGAAGTGTAGTTATTTCAGTCAATGCTCTGTCCGGGAAGTTTCTATCTTCCTGCGAATAAAATTGACGAACTTGCGTAAAATATCATCAGTTTAAGTCCATAGAGCATTCAAACAGTAAATCAAGGTATTGTTGACGGATTGTTGAGTTGGTAAAAATTGTCTACTTCACTTATAAAGTTTAAGTTCGATTCCTATTGCAAGCAGTCATTCTTAGTGTGCAATTTGTAAATTCAATGTAAGTTCTCGCAGAAACCTATGATATGTCCTCTCCCTAGATTGGGGAAGCCTCCTTTCGCCCTAAACTTTATGTTACCAAAAAAAAAAAAAGCAAATAAAGGTATCATTTTTTACGAAACCTCTTCATTCAAAAATCTTTTAGACTAATGTCATTTCATAATTCTATGTAACAAAGGCTGAAACTAGAGATCCCAAATTGAATCTTTTTTTAGCATTATTTTTACCAAATCACATGACTAGAAAAATATATGAAGGCATAATCAAAATCTAACCCATTACGGAATTCTCGATCTTTCAACACCTAGGTTAACAAAATCTAACCCATTCGTGTTCATTTACCACATAAAAAAATAGTGAAATCCAAGTTTCTTTTTTTTTTTTTTTTCACTCATCCTTTTTACCTTCTAGGTCTTCATCACAGATTTATCCTTTCTCCCAAAATCAAATTCCACTTAACTTTGTCATCCTCAAAATAAATAAATACATTGATCTTTAATCAAATCAGAATCCATTTAAAAAAAACAACAAATCAAATCAAAACTTACTTGGAATTGCTCGAACTTCTCAAACATTTCTTCAACATCAAATCAGAATTGGAGACCTAAAAGCCACTTAAGAATTTAAGGTTAATCGAAATGTTTCATCTTAGTTTTAGATATGGATCATAGCAGTGTTACTGGACCTGCATGTAATTTATACTCGAACCAAAGGGAACTAGAATTGAATGACACGTGTCCCAACCATGAAAAGCCACATGTCCCAAAAGGTAGGCCCTACAAGGCATGCCATGTGGCATCTTTAGATAACACATGGCAAGAACCTAGCGGTTGACGTCCAACCCAACGGTTGACTTAGCAGCTGGGCCAAAACTGGATAAAGCTTATGTCACGACCCTTTTTCAATCTCTTTAACCGAAAATCACTGAAAATTTTTCGCGTTACAAGGCATGCCATGTGGCATCTTTAGATAACACATGGCAAGAACCTAGCGGTTGACGTCCAACCCAACGGTTGACCTAACAGCCGGGCCAAAACTGGATAAAGCTTATGTCACGACCCTTTTTCAATCTCTTTAACCGAAAATCACTGAAAATATTTCGCGTTTTACTATTACCTTACCCGATCGTGAACTAACTTACCACTACACTGTTGGGCTGTGAGTCAATAATAAACATCACATCTCATTTATTCTCAGTTAAATAAAGCGATGTCATATATTTAATAGTTAATCATTAACTTACACAAGTTATGTTCATTGACATCTACATCCCCCATAATTACAACTCAATTGTTACTGTGCCATTACATTGTTTAGATACAAAAAGAATCATGTGTATATACCTTTCGGTGATGGAAGCAACGGATGTCCAAAAACACAAAGCCTCAGTCCTCACCGGGCTACTACGCACGCTTTGTAGGAGGGAAAAAATAGAGAGGGATGAGCAACCACATGCTCAGTAGGCAATAATGCAAGCATGATAGATAACTACTCTATCTACATGCTGATAGTGTTATGCATAAATCGTTTATGATAGGAGCATGAGGAAGTAAAGCTATGCCATATGAGTATATATATATATCATGTATCAAAATAATGTATATTGGCATATAAAACATGGTAAAAACATCATGTATAAATCATCTCATGCTCAATCTCATTTAAATTCATAAAAAGGGTAATTCATTAAGAAAACTCCATTTTAAACCCACATCATAAAGCTCTTTCTCAAACACATATAATCCCATCACAAACCATTTTCTCAATTACACACATCAATACCAATTCACAAATCAAACCCTACGAGACTCGACCCCTCCATCAGGTCTACCTTGGACAATCACAATCACACATATGAAATAAAACCAGGTCACTATATCAAAAGTGCCTATGTGGACCAACTACATCATAAATCATCCCAGACCACACACATCCAGGTGTGCGGGGTATCGTGCTGGCACGGAGGTGGATTATCCCTCGCCAGACTTTCTCATCACATAACCATCGCGCGGTACATCGTACTCTATGTGATATACACGATACAGCGTACTCTGCGGACTCATATTGTGATTAGGGGTGCCATTCCTAGGTCTTACCTACCCCATACCAAGAGTTTTCCATATCCATGTAGGAGAGCCTCCCTGCCGAACAGAGTCTCCCCGCCCCTCCAGGGCTTAAGGATGTTGGCTTAAGGATTCTTCTATACCTATGTAGGAGAGCCTCCCTGCCGAACAGAGCCTCCCCACCCCACCAGGGCTTAAGGATGCTGGCTTAAGGATCCTATCGTAAGAGATCCTCCCCACCGAACAGAGCCTCCCCGCCTCCTCGGGCTTAAGGATGTTAGCTTAAGGATGTAGGGCTTAAGGATCTTACCGTAAGAGAGCCTCCCCACTGAACAGAGCCTCCCCGCCTAACAGATCCTCCTCGCTTCCTCGGGCTTAAGGATGTTGGCTTAAGGATGTAGGGCTTGAGGATCTTACCAACTTTCACGGCCTCACACGTATCCCAATGTGCAAACTTGTGCGAGCAAAGCTCTAGTACGACTCATGCATCCTATCATAAAGAATCCATGTACGAGCATAGCTCTAGTACAGTTATACGCATAAGAGGAACCACTCAAAAGCCACGTACGAGCAGAAGCTCCAGTACGGTTTATAAACATCACGATAGTTTCCAAATCAAGGTGCGAGCTAAGCTCCCGCACGTTTCATACAAATGAAAACATCAATACCCGGTGTGAGCTAGGCTCCAGCACGGTTTAATTCACATAAACATGATAGGCGGCTCATAAGCTTTCAAAACTAGTCTCAAAACATATTTGGCACTTCACATGTGCTATCACACAACATCAAACCACAATAGCCAGCCTATCTATCAATTCGTTTAAAACAAAACACATGTTTTGTGAAAGCATTCAAAACACTTAATTTATGCAATTATTAGCCTTACTATCCCATTTCTTCACAATACCATTCCAAACAACCAAATCTCATACAAATAATCGTAGTAGTTTCCATACATTGTCAAACACATTCTTATAAACGTTTGCACATTTCCAAAGCCCTATATACCCATAAAATACGAGCAGCTACCTCTATATACCTACAGAATTCTCTTACCTGAAATCGCGATGCGTGATTCCACTTCCTTAGAGCTGTTTACTCGTACGATTCGATTCGTCTCCACTGGACTCTTCGAAACTGCGCATAATCATATTTCACATTACATTCGATCCATATAACAGGACATCGTGCGTTCTGTAAGACCCCGTAGATGTATAAGGGTAATGTGTGTACTTGGATCATAATATGAATGGACTTGTGATGTAAAATGTGATTGATGTAAGTCCATGGATTCAATGTATGTATGTGTAATATAAATTGTAATGTACATACAAGTTTCATTGAGTAAGAATATGAAGAAATGAATTCTGGCAAGTGAGGGATGTGATTGAGACTCAAGATGAGTAATGTGGTAAAATGGAATGGAGTTATGCTTCCATTTGGTTTTATGTTGCATACCTTTGAATATACAATGAATGCACACAAGTTTCAATGTGCATAAGGTATGAATGGATGCCATTTTCAAGTTATAAAGGTGGATGGATGAGGAAATGGCCATGGCAATAGATTGAGGGTGTATTGGTATGAGTTGCAGCAATGAAACTGCAGGGAATCTGGAAAACATGAGGTCCAGATCGATCTCCTAGGATGAGAGATCGATCTGGGAGAGCCAGAATGCTCTTATTTAGGCGAAAGAATTGAGCAGATCGATCTCCAATGGAGCCAGATCGATCTCTCAAGCATTCTGTAGTGGAAAGATCGATCCCCAAGCACCCAGATCGATCTCCTTAGCTCTCTGTTTGGGACCAGATCGATCTCATGCTTCGACAGATCGATCTCATGCTTCAACAGATCGATCTCATTGCTTCGACAGATCGATCTCAGGCTTAAAAATGCCGTGAAAAAGAGGGATTTTAAGGGACCAGATCGATCTCCTCTTGGACCAGATTGATCTCCTCAAGTCATTTCTATATAAGGAGAGCTGAAAATCTGGAAATCCCAGAAAAACACCAAACCTTACCATTTCAACCCCAAAAACCTAACTTTCCCTCTCTAAAATCAGCCATTTTCAGCGAGATTTGGAGAGAGATCATTAGAGGCAAAGTTGTTCCTATCAAAGAGAGGAACAACATAGTGAGAGGGCAATTTCCCATTTTTAGAGTTGAAGGAGTTAAGGGCTTTGCCATTTGGAGCAAGAAGAGGAATCACATTTGGTAAGATTATAACCCTCCAATCCAAATGTATTAGTTATTTAATTGATTTTGGAGTTGATTGGTATGAGTATTGATGGATAAACTACCTAGGAATGTAGTGGAATTGGTGTGACCTAGAAATCTAAAATGGGTATAATGTGAGGAGATGTGGGATTGAATGAGTTTATGATTTGTGGCATGCTAAAGTTGCTATTGGGGTAATGTTTATGATTTTAGATGGTTAGATGGAATTACTTGGTGAGTTGAAAGAAATGTGAAAAATGGGTATGTATATAATTGATAAATGCCATAGTGAGGGGATTCATGGAATATGAACGCTATGAGCTTTACATCGATTTGCTATCGATTTTGAATAAGTTAATAGGCATAAGAAGGTCCATAGACTCGAGCTATGGATAAAGTAATGAAACGAGGCCAAATAAGCCTTAATAGAGGCTATAGATTAAATTGACTATAGCAAGCACAAGGGTTGCATTGTATGGATCGAATATAATGCGGGATACGATTTTGTGCAGTCCCGAAGAGTTCGTTGAAGACGAATCGAACCGTACGAGTAAGCAGCTTAAGGAAGTGGAATCACGCATCGCGATTCCAGGTAAGGGAATTTTGTAAGTATATAGAGATAGCTGCTCGTATATTGAACTCGTGGGTATATAAAGGGCTTTGGAAATGTGCATGGACTTATAGAAATGTGTTTTGATGGTGTATGAGTATTTGTATGAGATTTGGTGGTTTGAGATGGTTATTAAAAAAGGGATAGTAAGGCTAATAATTGCATAAATCATGTGTTTTGAATGCTTTTACAAAACACAATGCTTTAATTTGAGCAAATAAAAGGATAGGCTGGCTAGTATTTGAATGATGTTGTGAAATAGCCCATATGAGGCACTAAACACATTATGAGATGTTTTGAATTCATGTGAGCCGCCTATCGCGTGTATGAGATATAATTCGCGTTAGAGCCTCGCTCACGCAAGACTTCTATGTTTTCACTTGTGTGAAACGTACTTGAGCTTAGCTCGCACTTTGAATTTGAATTGTGATGATGTTATAAACCGTACTGGAGCTTACGCTCGTGCGTGGATTTGAGTGGTTTTTCTTATGCATATAACTGTACTGGAGCTATGCTCGTACATGTTTTCTTCATATTTAATGCATAAATGCCGTACCAGAGCGTTGCTCGTACGAAGTGATTGGTTTTGATGCATGAATTCGTGCTAGAGCGTAGCTCGCGCTGGTTTTCACACTGTGGTATGTATGAGGTCGTGGTGAGAGATACGGATTAACTCAGGGAACCCAACAGGCCTGACAGACCTCTTAGGTGAGGTGAGGGTGAGGGGCTAGGACCTGACTTAATCCATCCAGGGAACCCAACAGGCCTGACAGACCTCTTAGGTGGGGTGAGGGTGAGGGGCTAGGACCTGGATCAGGGAACCCAACAGGGGCGAGCAAGGCCATGAGGGGCTAGGACCTGGTATTGCGGTTACTCTCACGCGCTCTTGAGACTATAAAGGTTACACTTGACATGGGGTAGATAAGACCTATGGCAGGCACCCCCAACCATGTTATGGGTCCGCGGAGTACGATGTACCGTGTATATCACATGGAGTACGATGTACCGCGTGGTGGTTACTTGATTGAGAAAGTCTGGCAGAGAACTAACCCACCTTCATGCCAGCATGATACCCCGCACACCGGAATCCGTGTGGTCTGGGATGATATGTGACGATTGGCCAATGTAGTCACTTGAGATATAGTAACCTGTCTCCTTGCTTGATTTACTTACTACCACATGATTTTAAATCTCTAAGTGTGATTGTGATTGTTTAAGGTAGACCCGAAGGAGGGGTCGAGCCTCGTGGATTTGAATTGTGAAATGAAAACGTGGTTGTGATTGTGAATTGATGTGATGTGATTGTATGTGATGAGAAAGAGATTTATGACGTGGGTTTAAAAAGGAGGTTTCTTAATGAATTGCCCTTTTTATGAATTTAAATGAGATCGAGCATGAGATGATTTATACATGATGTTTTACCATGTTTTATATGCCAATTTTACATGACCTTGATACATGATATATATGTATACTCATATGGCATAGTTTTATTCCTCATGCTCCTACCATAAATGATTTCTGCATAACACTATCAGCATGTAGATAGAGTAGTTATCTACCATGCTTGCATTATTGCCTTACTGAGCGTGTGGTTGCTCATCCCTCTCTATTTTTCCCCCTACAGAGCGTGCATAGTTGCCCAGTGAGGACTGAGGCATATTATTTTGGACTCCGCTGCATCTCCATTGCTAAAAGGTATATACACAGTGATTCTTTTTGTATCTAAACAATGTAAAAGCACAGTATTCTTTTGAATTGTACTTATGGGGGATGTAGATGTCAGTAAAACATGTATTCGTGTAAGTACTCGATTAAATGCACATGTACGACATCGTTTTAATTAATTGAGAATGAATGAGATGTGGTGTTTATTATTGACTCACAGCCCAACAGTGTGTGGTGAGATTAGTTCACGACCGGGTAAGGTAACAGTAAAACGCGAAAAATTTTCAGTGATTTCGGTTAAAGAGAATGGAATTGGGTCGTGACACGTTCACTATAGTTGATTCGACCTATAGTTTCTATTAACGCTCATAAGGCCTTGTTTCATTTCTCTAGTCTATGGATTCCTTTTAGGCCTATCAACTCATTCCAAATCGATATTAAATCTATACTAAGTCTATAGTGTTCATATTTCATTTACTTCTTCACTATGGCATTTACCAAGCATTTACATACTCATTTTCCATAAATTCTCTAAACTCATAATGTGGCTTCATTTACCCAGCTCAACTCATCAACATTACTCCAATAACAACTTATCAACATCCATAAACCACCAACTCACCCAATCTACACTTTCTCATACTAGATTCAATCCATTTTCTAGGTTACATTAGTTTCTAACACAACCTAGGTGTTTCCAACCATCCATACTCATGCCAAACCATTCTAAAATCATTTAAATAGACAATATACCAGAGTTGGAGTGTTAGAATCTTACCAAATCAAATTCCTCTTCTTGCTCCAAATGTCAATGCCCTTAGCTCCTTCAATACTAATAATGGGATTTTGGGTTCCAACTATGTTGTTCTCTTCCTCAAGATGAACAACTTAGTGTCTAATGGCCTCCCCTCAAATCTTACTAGAAATGGCTAATTTTAGAGAGAGAAAGTTAGGTTTTCGGGTTGAAAATGGAAGCATGGTGTTTTTCCCCAAAATTTTCAGATTTTCAGCACTCCTTTTATAGAATTCACTTGAGGAGATCGATCTGGACCAAGAGGAGATCGATCTGGTCCCTTTAAATCCCTATTTTTTATGCAATTTAAGCATGAGATCGATCTGTCGAAGCTTGAGATCAAACTGCTCCCAAACAGAGGGCTAAGGAGATCGATCTGTATGCTTGATGATCGATCTTCTCATTACAGAATGGTTAGGAGATCGATCTGGCCCCATTGGAGATCGATCTGATCTATTCCATTGCCCAACTAAGAGTATTATGGCTCTTCTAGATCGATCTCTCATCTTATGAGATCGATCTGGCCTTCATACTTTCTAGATTTTCTGCAGTTTTCCTAATGCAACTCACACCCAAATGTCCTTAATTTGCTACCATAGCCATTTTCTCATCCATCCACCTTTAGGACTTGAAAATGGCATCCATTCATACCTTATGCACATTGAAACTTGTGTGCATTCATTGTATATCGAAAGGTATACTATATAAAATCAAATGGAAGCATTTATATTCATACAACTTTCTTCCATTTACCACACTACTCATTTTGAGTTCCAATCACATTCCTTCCTTATAAAAGTCCATTTCCTCATATTCATATAAAATGGAACTTGTGTGTACATTACAAAATCATACTACCATTATGTACATTGAATCCATGAACTTACATAAAACATACTTCACATTACAAGTCCATTCACATTTATTTGATCCAATCACACACAATACAACTATACATGTACGGGATCTCACATTCTCCCCCCTTCAAGAAATTTGGTCCTCCCAATTGTAACCAAGTCACTCTTCAAAAAGTTACAGGTATTTCTCCCGTATCAAGTTCTCCAATTCCCATGTGACCTCTTTCACCGTGTGATGTTGCCAAAGAACTTTCACCAAGGGAATTGTCTTATTCCTCAAAACTTTCTCTTTTCTGTCCAATATCCGGACCGGCTTCTTTACATATGTATGACATATCTTATCACGTGTGCCGAGTCTGGGTGATACTTTCGAAGCATCGAGACGTGGAAGACGTTATGTACATTTGCCAAGTCCGGTGGCAATGCCAACCTATACGCCTTATCTCCCACTCTCTCCCAGATTTCGAAGGGTCTGATATATCTAGGGCTCAACTTGCCCTTCTTACCAAATCTCATGATACCTTTCGATGGTGAAACTCTTAGAAATACCGACTCACCCTCATCAAACTCCAGTGGTCTTCATCTCTTGTCTGCATAACTCTTTTATCGGCACTGAGCTGTTCGTAATCTCTCATATATCAACTGGACGTCCTCAGATGCCTGCTGCACTAACTTCGGAGCAAAGATTTGTCTGTCACCAACCTCTTTCCATCCAATGGGAGATCGACATTTGTGCCCATACAGTGCCTCATAGGGTGCTATCCCGATACTCGCATGATAGCTATTATTATAGGCGAACTCGGCTAGCTGCAGGTGGTCATCTCAAGAGCCTTTAAAATCCAACACACACGCTCTCAACATATCCTCAAGGGTTTATATAGTCCTCTCTGATTGCCCATCTGTCTGAGGATGAAAAGTGGTGCTAAAACTCAGTCGGGTCCCCAACGCTTCCTGAAAATGTTCCCAGAAATGAGAAGTGAAGCATGCATCCCTATCAGAAACAACGCTCACTGGTACACCATGCAACTGTACTATCTCTCGAATATACAGGTTCGCCAACTGACTCAGTATATCGGTAGCTCTCATAGCCAAGAAATGGGCGGACTTAGTCAATCGGTCCACAATAACCCATATGGCATCATGCCCTCTGCGGGTCCTCGGTAACCCCATCACAAAATCCATGGTGACATGCTCCCACTTCCAAGTCGGTATTGGTAGATGTTGCAATAATCCTACAGGCTTCTGATGCTCTACCTTCACTTGTTGACATACGAGACACTTAGCAACATATTCAGCAATGTCTCTTTTCATTCCCAACCACCAATAAACCTTCTAAAGGTTTTGATACATCTTGGTACTTCCCGGATGTATCGTATACTTCGATGAGTGAGCCTCTGATAAAATCATTCTCTTGATCTCAGGATTTTTGGGAACGCATACTCTGCCTCTGAACCTTAATAAGCCATCTGTACTCAACTCAAAATCACTACCTACACCTATTTGTATCTGCCTCAACCCATCGATGCACTATCGATCGCTCTGCTGGGCTTGTCGAATACGACCAATCAATTTTGGCTCCAATCTCAAACTAGCCATGATCTCAAGTCTCTCAGATCCAAGTGGGGTTACATCTAAACTAAGGTTCGCAAAGTGTTCCAACAATTCATGTTCCCGTACCATCATATAAGACACCAACCCAAGGTTCTTTTTGCTCAAAGCATCGGCAACTACATTTGTCTTACCCGGGTGGTACATGATTTCATAATCATAGTCCTTTAAAAGTTTGAACCATCTCCTCTGTCTCATATTCAGCTCTTTCTGTGAGAACAGGTACTTAACGCTCTTATGATCTGTGAACACCTGAAATTTCTCATCATAGAGATAGTAGCGCCATATTTTCTAAGCAAATACCATGGCCGCCAACTCTAAATCATGTGTCGGATTGTTCCTTCTATGATCTTTCAACTGTCTAGATCCATAGGCAACAACCTTCCCATCCTGCATAAGTACACAACCCAGTCCCTGGTGTGATGCATTCGTATACACCGAGAATCCTCCTGACCTGGTAGGAATGGTGAGAACTGGAGTAGTGGTTAATCGACGCTTAAGCTCCTCAAAACGCCTCTCACATACCTCATCCCAAACAAACTTAACATCCTTACGCGTGAGGCACGTCAATAGAGCAGCTAGTCTAGAGAAACCCTCTACAAATCTCCGATAATATCCTGCCAATCCCAAAAAAACTTCTGATCTCAGTTACTGTCTTGGGCTGTTCCCACTGTACAACTGCCTCTATCTTGGATGGATCCATCGATACCCTATCCTTCGACACAACATGCCCCAGAAATGAGATCTGTTCCAACCAAAAGTTACACTTGCTGAGTTTGGCATACAACTCTTTCTTTCGGAAGGTCTGCAGAACTATCCTTAAGTGCTCCTCATGATCTTCCCTGGACTTGGAATATACCAATATGTCATCAATGAACACTATCACAAACTTGTCCAGGTATGGCTTAAACACATCATTCATCAATGCCATAAATGTTGCGGGAGTATTCGTCAATCCAAATGGCATCACCAAAAACTCGTAGTGGTCATAACGGGTACGAAATGCTGTCTTGGGTACATCTCCACCCCTGATCCTCAACTGATGATACCCTGACTGCAGATCTATCTTAGAAAATACTTGGACTCCCTGGAGCTGATCCAAGAAATCATCGATTTTTGGAAGGGGGTACTTGTTCTTAATGGTGGCCTTATTCAACAACTGGTAATCTATACACAGTCGGAGGCTCCTATCCTTCTTCCTTACAAACAGTACCGGTACTCCCTAAAGTGAGACACTCGGTCTTATAAACCCCTTCTCCAGTAACTCTTGCAGTTGCTTCTTTAACTCCTCCAACTCAATCGGAGCCATTCGATACAGTGGTTTAGATATCGGCTCGGTACCAGGCATTAACTCTATACCAAACTCCATTTCTCTATCCGGGGGTAACCCTGGTAGATCGTCCGAAAAGATATCAAGAAATTTCGCAATCACTGGAATGTCTCTCAATTTTGGGAGTGCCTTATCTATGTCAACCACGTATGCAATGAACCCTTCACATTATCCTTTCCATCGTTAGTAACATAAACCATCACTCCACATTCAGCATTTATCATAAACAATAAATTTATCTCTCAAGCATTATGCATTAAAATCATTCTCTGTTATTCGCAACAAACATACAATTTTCATATCATTTCTTTTCATCAAAGATTACAATAAGATTGTCACGATTGGTAGCCAACCAATCCATTTCCAGTATTACATCGAAATCATTCATATTCAATAAAATTAATTTGGTTATCATTTCTTTTCCCTCTATCATCAGTTTACAATCCCTACACACATGCTCGGTCAATTGACTATCATTCATGGGTGTGGAAATCATCAACATTTTATCCATCAACGTAGGTTTCACATACTTCAACAATTTATGTGCAAAGGAAGGTGATATGAAAGAATGCATGGCACCAGGATCAAATAATATCAATGCTTCTAAATCAAAGATTCGGATGGTACCTTTAATCACATCCGTCGATACGTCTGCAATGTCCTTGTCCAGTGTTTGCACCCTTCCTCTGCTCACACCTGCTGCCTGCTTCCCTTTCTCCTTAGCTGTAGCCCTCCTCCTCGGGGCAACTGCCTCAACTGGAGCTCTCTCTGGCTCCCTGCCCTTCTGTGGGGTAATCTCCATCTTCTCAGGACAATACTTAGCTATATGTCTTGATCTCTCACATCTGAAACACACCATAGGGGTAATCAGACAGGGCCTAGTCCCATGAAATCTCTCACATCTCCTACACTATTCAGTAGTAGGCCGTGGTCCTCCAATATCCATACCCCTCGGCGCAGTCAAGGCCGGGTATACGAGAGGTCTAGCAGCTTTCTCCTGCATCTCCTCAATCTTAGGCCTCTTCTCGAAAAACCTTTGGCCTCCTCTCTTGGCCACTCTATCAAACCCGAATCTCTTTCGGTCTCTGTCCTTCCTGATACTAATCCTCTCAAGCTCAGAGGCATTTCACTCAAAGTCTTGCTCACACAACTGAGCCTTATGTACTGCTTCCCCATAAGTCTGAATATCAAATGGGGCTAGCTTAGTTCAGATGGCCAATCGCAGTCCATCCATGAACTTTTGAATCTTTCGAGTCTCACTACCCATCGTGTCCGGGTCATATCTCCCTAAGGACATAAATTTGGACTCATATTTGTCCACAGTACGGTTCCCCTGAACCAGATTCATGAATTCCATCCTCAATTTCCTCTGTGCGGTGGCAGAAATGTACTATCTCCTGAAGGCCTCTAAGAATATCTCACATGAAATCTGAAAGTGTCTAGCCCTCAAAATAGCTTCCGTGGATCTCCACCAGTGCTCTGCCTCGCCTTTCAGCATAAACACGGCAAAGGCAACCTTCTCTGCTGAAGTGCATCGAAAAAACCTATACAATTTCTCCATCTTATACACCCAGTCCTCCGTGACAACCGGGTCCTTCACCCTCTAAACACTGGGTGTTTCAATGCTTGGAACTCTCGCAGTCTGCTCAAGTCGCAGTCATAACCCAAATCACTACCGCTTTACTGTGGAGCGATAGGAGAATCTATATCCGGTACTGGAGGTGTCATCGTCTTAGTAACCTAAGGTCTCTCCGCCTCTGCAGCTGCCTGTCCAGTCGTAGGCTGTGCTGCGAGACCCCGTCCATCACCGGCACTCAAGGCTTGCATGACTATCTCCACCAGGTTCTCAATACTTCCCTCTAACCTAGCGAAGCGAGCCTTAGTATCTTCTGCTCTCTCAGCAGGGTTCTATAGTTTCTATTAACGCTCATAAGGCCTTGTTTCATTTCTCTAGTCTATGCATTCCTTTTAGGCCTATCAACTCATTCCAAATCGATATTAAATCGATACTAAGTCCATAGTGTTCATATTTCATTTACTTCTTCACTATGGCATTTACCAAGCATTTACATACTCATTTTTAATAAATTCTCTAAACTCACAATGTGGCTTCATTTACCCATCTCAACTCATCAACATTACTCCAATAACAACTTATCAACATCCATAAACCACCAACTCACCCAATCTACATTTTTTCACACTAGGTTCAATCCATTTTCTATGTTACATTAGTTTCTAACACAACCTAGGTGTTTCCAACCATCCATACTCATGCCAAACCATTCCAAAATCATTTATATAGACAATGTACCAGAGTTGGAGCGTTAGAATCTTACCAAATCAAATTCCTCTTCTTGCTCCAAATGTCAATGCCCTTTGCTCATTCAATACCAACAATGGAATTTTGGGTTCCTACTATGTTGTTCTCTTACTTAGTGTCTAATGGCCTCCCCTCAAATCTTACTGGAAATGACTGATTTTAGAGAGAGAAAGTTAGGTTTTTGGGTTGAAAATGGAAGGATGATGTTTTTTTCCCGAAATTTTTAGATTTTCAACACTCCTTTTATAGAATTCACTTGAGGAGATCGATCTGTACCAAGAGGATATCGATCTGGTCCCTTTAAAATCTTTTTTTATGGCAATTTAAGCATGATATCGATCTATCGAAGCTTGAGATCGATCGGCTCCCAAACAGAGAGCTAAGGAGATCGATCTGTATGCTTGAGGATCGATATTCTCATTACAGAATGGTTCAGAGATCGATCTGGCCCCATTGGAGATCAATCTGCTCTATTCTATTGCCCAAATAAGAGCACTCTGGCTCTTCTAGATCGATCTCTCATCCTATGAGATCGATCTGGCCTTCATACTTTCCAAATTTTTTGTAGTGTTCATGCTGCAACTCACACCCAAATGTCCTTAATTTGTTACCATAGCCATTTTCTCATCCATCCACCTTTAGGACTTGAAAATGGCATCCATTCATACCTTATGCACATTGAAACTTGTGTGCATTCATTGTATATCCAAAGGTACACCATATAAAACCAAATGGAAGCATTTATATTCATACAACTTTCTTCCATTTACCACACTACTCATTTTGAGTTCCAATCACATTCCTTACTTATAAAAGTCCATTTCCTCATATTCATATAAAATGAAACTTGTGTGTACATTACAAAATCATACTACCATTATGTACATTGAATCCATGAACTTACATCAAACATACTTCACATTACAAGTCCATTCACATTTATTTGATCCAATTACACACATTACAACTATACATGTACGGGGTCTCACATTCTCCCCCCTTCAAGAAAATTGGTCCTCCAAATTAGAACCAAGTCACTCTTCAAAAAGTTTGGGGTATTTCTCCCGTATCAAGTTCTCCAATTCCCATGTGGCCTCTTCCACCGTGTGATGTTGTCAAAGAACTTTCACCAAGGGAATTGTCTTATTCCTCAACACTGATCTCAGGATCCTTGGGAACGCATACTCTGCCTCTGAATCCCAATAAGCCATCTGTACTCAGCTCAAAATCACTGCCCACACCTATCTGTATCTGCCTCAACCCATCAATGCACCGTCGATCGCTCTGCTGGGCTTGCCGAATACGGCTAATCAATTCTGGCTCCAATCTCAAACTAGCCATGATCTCAAGTCTCTCAGATCCAGGTGGGGTTACATCCAAACTGAGGTTCGCAAAGTGTTCCAACAATTCATGTTCCCATACCATCATATAAGACACCAACCCAAGGTTCTTTCTGCTCAAAGCATCGACAACTACATTTGCATTGCCCGGGTGGTACATGATTTCATAATCATAGTCCTTTAAAAGTTTGAGCCATCTCCTCTGTCTCATATTCAGCTCTTTCTGCGAGAACAGGTACTTAAGGCTCTTATGATCTGTGAACACCTGAAATTTCTCACCATAGAGATAGTGGCGCCATATTTTCAAAGCAAATACCATGGCCGCCAACTCTAAATCATATGTCGGGTAGTTCCTCTCATGATCTTTCAACTGTCTAGATCCATAGGCAACTACCTTCCCATCATGCATAAGCACATAGCCTAGTCCCTGGTGTGATGCATCCGTATACACCGAGAATCCTCCTGAGCTGGTAGGAATGGTGAGAACTGGAGCAATGGTCAATCGACGCTTAAGCTCCTCAAAACTCCTCTCACATGCCTCATCCCATACAAACTTAACATCCTTACGCGTGAGGCGTGTCAATGAAGCAGCTAGTCTAGAGAAACCCTCTACAAATCTCTGATAATATCCTGTCAATCCCAAAAAACTTCTGATCTCAGTTACTGTCTTGGGTTGTTCCCACTGTACAACTGCCTCTATCTTGGATGGATCCACCGATACCCCATCCTTCGACACAACATGCCCCAGAAATGAGATCTGTTCCAATAAAAAGTTAGACTTGCTGAGTTTGGCATACAACTCTTTCTCTCGGAGGGTCTGCAGAACTATCCTTAAGTGCTCCTCATGTTCTTCCTTGGACTTGGAATATACCAATATGACATCAATGAACACTATCACAAACTTGTCCAGGTATGGCTTAAACACACCATTCATCAATGCCATAAGTGCTGCGAGAGCATTCGTTAATCCGAATGGCATCACCAAAAACTCGTAGTGGCCATAACGGGTACGAAATGCTGTCTTGGGTACATCTCCACCCCTGATCCTCAACTGATGATACCCTAACCGCAGATCTATCTTAGAAAATACTTGGGCTCCCTGGAGCTCATCCAACAAATCATCAATTCATGGAATGGGGTACTTGTTCTTAATGGTGGCCTTATTCAACAACTGGTAATCTATACACAGTCAGAGGCTCCTATCTTTCTTCCTTACAAACAGTACCAGTGCTCCCCAATGTGAGACACTCGGTCTTATAAACCCCTTCTCCAGTAACTCTTATAGTTGCTTCTTTAACTCCTCCAACTCAATCGGAGCCATTCGATACAGTGGTTTAGATATCGGCTCGGTACCAGGCATTAACTCTATACCAAACTCCATTTCTCTATCCGGGGGTAACCCTGGTAGATCGTCCGAAAAGACATCAGGAAATTCTGCAATCACTGGAATGTCTCTCAATTTCGGTAGTGCCTGATCTATGTCAACCACGTATGCAATGAACCCTTCACATTATCCTTTCAATCGTTAGTAATATAAACCATCACTCCACATTCAGCATTTATCATAAACAATAAATTTATCTCTCAAGCATTATGCATTAAAATCATTCTCCTTTATTCGCAACAAACATACAATTTTCATATCATTTCTTTTCATCAAAGATTACAATAAGATTGTCTAATCCTAAAAACATCAATGTCTTGGCATGACAATCCATAACGACACGATTGGTAGCCAACCAATCCATTCCCAATATTACATCGAAATCATTCATATACAATAAAATTAAATTGGCTATCATTTCCTTTCTCTCAATTATCAGTTTACAATCCATACACACATGCTCGGTCAATTCACTATAATTCATGGGTGTGGAAATCATCAACATTTTATCCATCAATGTAGGTTTCACATACTTCAACAATTTATGTGCAAAGGAAGGTGATATGAAAGAATACGTGGCACTGGGATTAAATAATATCAATGCTTCTAAATCAAAGATTCGGATGGTACCTTAATCACATCTGTCGATGCGTCTGCAGTGTCCTGGTCCATTGTGTGCACCCTTCCTCTGCTCACACCCGCTGCCTGCTTCCCTTTCTCCTCAGCTGTAGCCCTCCTCCTCGGGGCAACTGCCTCAACTGGAGCTCTCTCTGGCTCTCTGCCGTTCTGTGGGGTAATCTCTATCTTCTCGGGACAATACTTAGCTATATGTCCTAGTTTCTCACATCTGAAACACACCATAGGGGTCATCAGACAGGGCCTAGTCCCATGCAATCTCCCACATCTCCTACACTGATCAGTAGTAACTGTGGTCCTCCAATAACCATACCCCTCGACGCAGTCAAAGCTGGGTATACGGGAGGACTAGCACCTCTCTCCTGCACCTCCTCAATCTTAGGCCTCTTCTCGAAAAACCTTTGGCCTTCTCTCTTGGCCACTCTATCAAACCCGAATCTCTTCTGATCTCTGTCCTTCCTGACACTAATCCTCCTAAGCTCAGAGGCATTTCACTCAAAATCTTGCTAACACAATTGAGCCTTATGTACTGCTTCCTCATAAGTCTAAATATCAAATGGGGCTAGCTTAATTCAGATGGCCAATCTCAATCCATCCATGAACTTTTGAATCTTTCGGGTCTCACTACCCATCGTGTCCGGGTCATATCTCCCCAAGGACATAAATTTGGACTCATACTCGTCCATAGTACGGTTCCCTTGAACCAGATTCATGAATTCCATTTGTAATTTTCTCTGTGCGGTGGCTGGAATGTACTGTCTCCTGAAGGCTTCCAAGAATATCTCCCATGTAATATCGGAGTGTCTAACCCCTTAAAATAGCTTTCGTGGATCTCCACTAGTGCTCTGCCTTGCCTTTCAGCATAAACATGGCAAAGGCAACCTTCTCTGCTGAAATGCATCGAAAAAACCTATACAGTTTCTCCATCTATACACCCAGTCCTCCGTGACAACCAGGTCCTTCACCCCTCTAAACACTAGGGGTTTCAATGCTTAGAACTCTCGCAATCTGCTCAAGTCGCAGTCATAACCCAAATAACTACCGCTCTGTTGTGGAGCGATAGGAGAATCTGTATCCGGTACTAGAGGTGTCATCATCTCAGTAACCTGAGGTCTCTCTGCCTCTGCAGCTGCCTATCCAATCGTAGGCTATGCTGCGGGACCCCGTCTATCACCGGCACTCAAGGCTTGCGTGACTATCTTCACCAGGTTCTCAATACTCCCTTCTAACCTAGAGAAGCGAGCCTCAGTATCTTTTGCTCTCTCAGCAGGGTTCTGTGGAGCCTGCTCAGTCTGTGGCTCCGCACGGCTCTCAGGCCCACCTCTACGGCCTCTAGCACGTGCCCTTGCCCCTCTACCTTTCCGTGTAATTAGCATAATGCCTAACTTCCTGTATTTAAAGTCATTTATATCCATCACGATATACACAGTTATATCTAAACAAAAGCACAGTACTATGGGGATGTAACTTTTCCTACGTTTTATTACTGAATCATATCAGGCCAACTCAGCTCTGATACCAATCTCTATCACAACCCTTTTTCAATCTCTTTAACCGAAAATCACTGAAATTTTTCTCATTTTACTGTTACCTTACCCGATCGTGAACTAACTTACCACCACACTGTTGGGCTATGAGTCAATAATAAACATCACATCTCATTCATTCTCAGTTAAATAAAGCGATGTCATACATTTAATAGTTAATCATTAACTTACACAAGTTATGTTCATTGACATCTACATCCCCCATAATTACAACTCAATCGTTACTATGCCATTACATTGTTTAGATACAAAAAGAATCTTGTGTATATACCTTTCGGCGATGGAAGCAGCGGATGTCCAAAAACACAAAGCCACAGTCCTCACTGGGCTACTACGCACGCTCTGTAGGAGGGGAAAAATAGAGAGGGATGAGCAACCACACGCTTAGTAAGGCAATAATGTAAGCATGGTAGAAAACTACTCTATCTACATGCTGATAGTGTTATGCATAAATCGTTTATGGTAGGAGCATGAGGAAGTAAAACTATGCCATATAATATACATATATATAATGTATCAAAATCATGTACATTGGCATATAAAACATGGTAAAAACATAATGTATAAATCATCTCATGCTCAATCTCATTTAAATTCATAAAAAAAGGTAATTCATTAAGAAACCTCCTTTTTAAACCCACATCATAAAGCTCATTCTCAAACACATATAATCTCATCACAAACCATTTTCTCAATCACACACATCAATACCAATTCACAAATCAAACCCCACGAGGCTCGACCCCTCCCTCGGGTCTACTTTGGACAATCACAATCACACATATGAAATAAAACCAAGTTACTATATCAAAAGTGCCTATGTGAACCAACTACATCATAAATTATCCCAGACCACATGCATCCAGGTCTGCGAGGTATCGTGCTGGCACGGAGGTGGATTATCCCTCGCCAGACTTTCTCATCACATAACCATCGCACGGTACATCGTATTCCATGTGATATACACGGTACAATGTACTCCGCGGACTCATATCGTGATTGGTGGTGCCATTCCTAGGTCTTACCTACCCCATACCAAGAGTTTTCCATATCCATGTAGGAGAGCCTCCCTGCCGAACAGAGCCTTCCCGTCCCTTTAGGGTTTAAGGATGTTGGCTTAAGGATCCTTCTGTACCCATGTAGGAGAGCCTCCCTACCGAACAGAGCCTCCCTGCCCCTCCAGGGCTTAAAGATGTTGGCTTAAGGATCCTACCGTAAGAGAGCCTCCCCACCGAACAGAGCCTCCCCACCTAACAGAGCCTCTTCGCCTCCTCGGGCTTAAGGATGTTAGCTTAAGGATGTAAGGCTTAAGGATCTTACCATAAGAGAGCCTCCCCACCGAACAGAGCCTCCCCGCCTCCTCAGGTTTAAGGATGTTGACTTAAGGATGTAGGGCTTGAGGATCTTACCAACTTTCACGACCTCATATGTATCCCAATGTGCAAACTTGTGCGAGCAAAGCTCTAGCACGACTCATGCATCCTATCATAAAGAAACCACGTACGAACATAGCTCTAGTACGGTTATACGCATAAGAAGAACCACTCAAAAGCCACGTACGAGCAGAAGCTCTAGTACGGTTTATAAACGTCATGATAGTTTCCAAATTAAGGTGAGAGCAAAGCTCCCGCACATTTCATACAAATGAAAACATCAATACTCGGTGCGAGTTAGGCTCCAGCACGATTTAATTCACATAAACATGATAGGTGGCTCATAAGCTTTCAAAACCAGTCTCAAAACATATTTGGCACTTCACATGTGCTATCATAAAACATCAAACCACAATAGCTAGCCCATCTATCAATTCGTTCAAAACAAAACACATGTTTTGTGAAAGCATTCAAAACTCTTGATTTATGCAATTATTAGCCTTACTATCCCATTTCTTCACAATACCATTCCAAACAACCAAATCTCATACAAATACTCGTAGTAGTTTCCATACATTGTCAAACACATTTCTATAAACGCATGCACATTTCCAAAGCCCTATATACCCACAAAATACGAGCAACTACCTCTATATACCTACAGAATTCTCTTACCTGGAATCACGACGCGTGATTCCACTTCCTTAGAGCTGCTTACTCGTACGATTCGATTCGTCTCCACCTGACTCTTCGAAACTGTGCATAATCATATTTCACATCACATTCGATCCATATAACATGACATCGTGCGTTCACTATAGTCGATTCGACCTATAGTTTCTATTAACGCTCATAAGGCCTTGTTTTATTTCTCTAGTCTATGGATTCCTTTTAGGCCTATCAACTCATTCCAAATCGATATTAAATCAATACTAAGTCGATAGTGTTCATATTTCATTTACTTCTTCACTATGGCATTTACTAAGCATTTACATACTCATTTTCCATAAATTCTCTAAACTCACAATGTGGCTTCATTTACCCATCTCAACTCATCAACATTACTCCAATAACAACTTATCAACATCCATAAACCACCAACTCACCCAATCTACATTTTCTCACACTAGGTTCAATCTATTTTCTATGTTACATTAGTTTCTAACACAACCTAGGTGTTTCCAACCATCCATACTCATGCCAAACCATTCTAAAATCATTTAAATAGATAATGTACCAGAGTTGGAGTGTTAGAATCTTACCAAATCAAATTTCTCTTCTTGCTCCAAATGTCAATGCCCTTAGCTCCTTCAATACCAACAATAGGATTGTGGGTTCCTACTATGTTGTTCTCTTCCTCAAGATGAACAACTTAGTGTCTAATGGCCTCCCCTCAAATCTTACTGAAAATGGCTGATTTTAGAGAGAGAATGTTAGGTTTTTGGGTTGAAAATGGAAGGATGGTGTTTTTTCTCAAAATTTTTAGATTTTTAGCACTCCTTTTATAGAATTCACTTGAGGAGATCAATATGCACCAAGAGGAGATCGATCTGGTCCCTTTAAATCCTTCTTTTTCATGGCAATTTAAGCATGAGATCGATCTGTCGAAGCTTGAGATCGATCTGCTCCCAAACAGAGAGCTAAGGAGATCGATCTGTATGCTTGAGGATCGATCTTCTCATTACAGAATGGTTAGGAGATCAATCTGGCCCTATTGGAGATCGATCTGCTCTATTCCATTGCCCAAGTAAGAGCATTCTGGCTATTCTAGATCGATCTCTCATCCTATGAGATCGATCTGGCCTTCATACTTTCTAGATTTTCTGTAGTTTTCCTACTGCAACTCACACCCAAATGTCCTTAATTTGCTACCATAGCCATTTTCTCATCCATCCACCTTTAGGACTTGAAAATGGCATCCATTCATACCTTATGCACATTGAAACTTGTGTGCATTCATTGTATATCGAAAGGTATACTATATAAAACCAAATGGAAGCATTTATATTCATACAACTTTCTTCCATTTACCACACTACTCATTTTGAGTTCCAATCACATTCCTTACTTATAAAAGTCCATTTCCTCATATTCATATAAAATGAAACTTGTGTGTACATTACAAAATCATACTACCATTATGTACATTGAATCCATGAACTTACATCAAACATACTTAACATTACAAGTCCATTCACATTTATTTGATCCAATTACACACATTATAACTATACATGTACGGGGTCTCACAGCTTAAATCAGGGGCTTCATTCATGTAAAGCTTTCAGCCTTCACACAAGTTTAAACCACTAAAAGGTGCTTACCGAGTAAATACAACCACATGGGACCCACATGGTTCTAACACAATTAAGTCATGGTTAATTATGTAATTATGCATCTATTAGTCTCTATAAGTAGCCAACATGTATTTTTAAACTCAATTAATCACTCTTTTACTTACTGAAACTCTGTCAAATTATGTATTGACTTAAGAATTTGAGTGTGCACATAAGGAACAACCCTTATGTCTTTTTGACTTCTCGTTCTTTAGGAGTTCCTGGTAACGTGGACACGAAGATCAAGGTTTCGACGTAAGCATTACCTCATTGTTGTTTTGAGAAACAACAATTGGCTTTGTTTGTGAGAATTAAATATAAAAGCTAAGTTGATGACGAGATGGTGAGGACACGATCTGTAGCAGCAAAAAATGAGGGGGATGAAGGTTCTATGAGCTCCCCAAATCATCATCCTTGGCAAGAAGCTCAAGGAGAAGGGACGAGCCTATGCCGTCAATTTTCTTGGCTGAATTCGAAGCTTTAAGGAGATAGAGCGAGGAGACCACCTAGACTTTGAAAGCCATGGTGGACCTCTTTACGAGCGTTCTCCCATAACTGAGTTTACCACATGAAGTCCACAATCTCATGTCAAGAATGAGCTATGGAAAACATGCTTCAAAGATAGTTGATTCCTTGAATTGAGAGGAAGAAAGTCAGCTGCATACTCAGGGGAATAGTTAACCACATACTTAGGGGAGCTCTTAGCGGTAGACTCAAGGTCAGACACATTACTGATAACAATATCATTGGGTATGAGCTTCTTCATTCACTGAAACGAAGGAAGAAGTATCTTGGAGGCCATTTTGCCCTAAAGCTTGACATGAGCCAGCCATATGATAAGGTCGAGTGGTCCTATTTGTAAAAGATAATGCTTTGCCTTGGGTTCCATCCTTCTTTTATCAATTTGATCATGTAATGTGTACAAACAGTTTCTTACTTTTACTTGTTAATGCATAACCGACAATAAGCTTCATTTCGGAACATGAATTACACTAGGGTGATCCACTTTCACCTTATTTATTTTTATGATGTATTAACGGTTTATCATTTATTCTTCAACAATGGTAGGTAGATGGTTAGTTGCATGGTGTATAGGCTAGTTGCATGTGCCCAAAGATCAATCATTTGTTTTATCGAATGATAGTCTTATTTTTACAAAAGCCACTGTGATGGAGGCTATGATATTGAAGCCTATGTTGCAAAATTGTGTGAAAGTATCGGGACAACATATTAATTACTCTAAATACACCTTATACTTCAACTCTAAGACTCATATACTAGCTAATGTGATGATGAAGGATCTTTTTGGCATCCAAGTCATTCACTAACCAGAAAAGTGTTTAGGATGTCGTGTATAGTAGGAAGAAACAAATGTCGAGCTTTTAAGAGTATAAAAAATCATATTGCTTCAAAGCTACAAAATTGGACAACATGGACTCTATCATGTGCAAAAAAAGAGGTGTTTCTCAAAATCGTGATCCAATCCTTGCTAGCATATACTATGCGTGTTTTCTTACTTCCTAAAACTTTTTACTAATCGATAAATAGTATGATTGCACAGTTTTGGTGGCAAAATAGAGGACATAGAGGTATTGCTTAGTTTCCCTAACAGGATATGTGTAAGTCCAAACTTGTTGGGAGTATGGGGTTCTAAGATATGTGTCTCTTTAATCAATCTCTCATGGTAAAGTAAGGGTGGAGGCTATTTAAGAGTCTTGAGTCTTTAGTCTTCTTAGTGTTGAGGTCCAGGTATTTTCCATTCAGAGATCTACTTCATGGGATCTTTAATTCTAACCCTTGTTTTATTTGGCGAAGCATCTGGGTAGCAATGACAACTCTAAAGGAAGGTCTACTGTGGAGAATTGGCAATGGAATAGATGTTCATATTTAGAACTACTTTTGGATCCCAACCTTGACAACTTAGAAATCTCAACTTTTGCATGGTATGCTTGATACTGTCATGATGGTGGTTGATTTAATTTATTGGAATCTGATCTCGGTAGGAAGCGCCTTTAGTGCTAATGACGCAGCCCATGTGATGGTCATTCCATTTGGTTTGATGCATAGAAGAGATAAATGAGATTGATGGTTAATAAAAGATGGTTTGTTCACTTTAAAGAGTGTTTAGCAACACTTGGCGTTTGCTGGTAGGATGGATATGGTAGATGCCACTAATGTTTGATGAGGCAAGATTTGGCAAATTGTAGCCTCATAAAAAATCATGGTTTGTGTAAGTTGATTAAGTTGGTAAGGGTTATCCACTTCATTTGTAAGTTTAGGTTCAATTCCATTTGCTAGCAATCCTACTTGGTAGGTGATTTGTAAATCCAATGTAAGTTTTTGCTGAGACCTATGGTATGCCCTAGCCTTGGAATGGGAAGACTCTCATCACCCTAAACATTATGTTACCGAAAAAAAAAGAAAATAAAGGTATCATTTTTTATGAAACCACTTCATTCACAAATCTTTTAGAATAATATCATTTCATAATTCTATATAACAAAGGCTGCAAATCGAGATTTCAGATCAATTTTTTTTTTAGCATTATTTTTCCTAAATCACATGATTAGAAAAATATATGAAGACATAATCAAAATTTAACCCATTACAGAATTCTCGATCTTTCAACACCTAGGTTAACAAAATCTAACCCATTCACGTTCATTAACCAAATAAAAAAACCATGAAATCCAAGTTTCTTTTTTTTTTCCGCTCATCCTTTTTACCTTTTAGCTTTTTATCACTGATTTATCCTTTCCCCAAAAATCAAATTGTACTTAACTTCGTCATCTTCAAAATAAATAAAAACATTAATCTTTAATCAAATTAGAATCCAATTAATAAAACAACAAATCACATTAAAACTTACTTGGAATTGCTCGAACTTCTCAAACGTCTTTTCAACATCAAATCATAATTGGAGACCTAAGAGCCACTTAAGAATTTAAGGTAAATTGAAATGTTTTATCTTAGTTTTAGATATGGATTATACAAGTGTTATTGGACATACATGTAATTTAGACTCGAACCAAAGGGAACTAAAATTGAATGACATGTGTTCTAATCATGAGGAGCCACGTGTCCCAAAAGGTGGGCCGCACAAAGCGTGCTACGTGGCACCTCTAGGTAATACTTGGCAAGAACCCAACGGTTGATGTCCAACCTAACGATTGACCTAGTTGTCGGGCCAAAATTGGATAAAGCTTAAATCAGGGGTGTTACGCATGTAAGGTTTCAGGCACTTGTACGAGTCTAAACTATTAAAAGATGCTTACAGAGTTAACACAACCACATGGGACCCACGTAGTTCCAACACAATTGGGTCATGGTTAATTATGTAATTATGCATCTATTGGTCACTATAAATAACCAATAGGTATGTTCTAAACTTAATTAATCACTCTTTTACTTACTGAAACTCTGTCAAATTTTCTATTGACGTAAGAATTGAAGTACGCACGTAGGGAACAACCCTTGTGTCAGTCTGACTTCTCTTTCTTTGTGGAGCTCTTGGTAATATGGATACAAAGATCAAGGTTTCGACGTCAGCATTACCTCATTGTTGTTTTAAGAAATAACAATTAGTGTCGTCTGTGGAAATCAAATATAAAAACCAAGTTCTTGATAAGATGGTGAGGACATGATCTGTAGCAGCGAGAAATAAAGGGGATGAAGGTTCCCTGAGTTCCCTAAATCATTATCCTTGGCGAGAAGCTCAAAGAGGAGGGAAGAGCATGTGGCCATAGTTTTCTTGGCTGAATTTGAAGCTTTAAAGAGATAGAGCTAGGTGACCACATAGGTGTTGAAGGCCATGGTAAACCTCTTTAAAGGTGTTCTCTTACAACCGTGTTGGCCACATGAAGTCCAAAATCTCGTGTAAGGGATAAGCTTTGAAAGATATGCTTTAATGATAGCTGATTCCTTGAATCAAAAGGAAGAAAGTCAGCTACATATTCAGGGGAATAGTCAGTCGCATACTTAGGGGAATACTTAGTGGTAGACTCAAGGTCAAACCCATTACCAATAACATTATCGTTGGGTATGAGCTTCTTTATTCACTAAGACAAAGGAAGAAGGGTTGTGGAGGCCATTTTACTTTAAAGCTCAACATAAGCAAGGCCTATGATAAGGTCGGTCCTATTTATAGAACATAGTGCTTTGCCATGGGTTCCATCCTCCTTTTATTTTGATAATGCAATATGTATAAATAGTTTCCTACTTGTTCTTGTTTATGAATATGGAACAACATGCTTCATTTCATAGCATGGATATGCTAAGGTGATATACTTTTACCTTATTTGTTTTTATGATGTATTGACGGTTTATCATCCATTTTTAAACAAAGACAGGTAGATGGATATTAGCATGGTGTATAGGCTAGTTGTATGGGCCCTAAGGTCAATCATCTGTTTCATCAGATGACGGTCTCATTTTTTGCAAAAGCCACTGTGATGGAGGCCATGACATTGAAGTCTATGCTGTAATTTTATGTAGAAGTATCGGGACAACATATTAATTACTATAAATCCACCTTATACTTCAACTCTAATACTCATGCACAAGCTAATGTGATATTTAAGGATTTATTTAGCATCTAGCTAAGGTGATCATCAAGGATTTATTTGACATCCAAGTAATTCACTCACTAGAATAGTATTTAGGCAATCGTGTATAGTGGGTAGAAACAAATGTCAAGCTTTCAAGAGGATAAAAGACTATATTGCTTTAAAGTTGCAAAATTGGACAACACAAACTCTATCATGTGCAAGAAAACAGGTGTTTCTCAAAGCCATGATCCAATCCTTACTAGCATATACTATGATTATTTTCTTGCTTCTTAAAACTTTTTGTTAATCGATAAATCGCACGATTGCACAGTTTGGTGGCAAAATGATAGAGAACATAGAGGTATTGCTTGGCGTCCCTGGTAGGATATGTGTAAGTCCAAACTTATTGGGGGTATGGGGTTCCAAGATATGTGGCTCTTTAATCAATCTCTCTTGGCGAAGTAAGGGTGGAGGCTACTTAAGAATCCTGAGTCTTTGGTCATCTCAGTGTTGAGGTCCAGCTATTTTCCATTCAGAGATTTACTTCATGCGATCCTTGGTTCTAACCCTTGTTTTATTTGGCGAAGCATTTGCACAACATGACAACTCTAAAAAATGTCTTCTATGGAGAATTGGCTATGAAATGGATGTTCATATTTGGAACTACTTTTGGATCCCAACCTTGACAATTGGGAAACCTTAACTTTTGCATGGTATATTTGATACTCTCATGATGGTGGTTTATCGAATTGACCCCTCATCACATGATTGGAATTATATCTTAGAAGGAAGAACCTTTAGTGCTAATGACGCAGCCCATGCGATGCCTAGTCCATTGGGTTCAATGCATTTAAGAGGTGAATGGGATTAGTGGTTTACAGAAATTGGTTTGTTCACTTTGAAGAGTGTTTATCAACACTTGGCATTTGTTGTTATGATGGATATGGTGGATGCCACTAATGTTCGATGAGGCAGGATTTGGCGAATTGTAATCTCACAGAAAATCATGGTCTACTTTGGCTAATTAGTAAGATTATTTTATTTGAATAAAAAAATGTATCTTAGATAATGTATTAGCTACATATATATCGTATTTATCTGAATAAAATTTAGACTATCATTATTCAAAAAAAATTATATAAAATTTATATTTAATGCAACATTAAAATATATATTTCATATACAACTGTCACTAAATCATAACACACAATTTATTTAATAAAATTTTAAAATAAAGGCTTTTGGAAATGGTTTGTTATCCTAACCATCTTGCAGCATCAAATAAGTAGAAGAGAATGTTTTCCATTGGATCGAAAGTGCTATAAAATATCTATTCCATAAAACCACGCCTCTTCACAGCGTCGTAACTCTGTTTCTCTTTCTTTCCATCACACACACGACGATCACAACCCACTTCCCGACCATTTTCCATTTTAACATAATTTGACTCGACCAAAAAAAACCAGTTACCTCGTCCTGCCATTTAGGTATTAGTATTGTCTTTTTTCTTTCTACTCTAATTTTAATTTTAATTTTAAATTCCTCTTTGTGATAAAAGAAATGGGCTTGCTTTTGTGCTTTTATTTTTAAATTAGTTTTACATTTCGTAATCCATGCTATCAAGCTAAAGTGAAGAGTAATATTCCAGCTTCTTGTTAAAAATTCAAAAAAGGAAATTAATTTGATGCCTTTTCTATTCTCATTTATATGCAAAATGTGATTTTTGCCCTTTTTTTTTTTTTTTTTTTTCTATTTTAGCTTCTTTTAGAGGGGAAATTAAGTAACAAAAGCAGTGAATTAATATGTAGTTAAATATATTTTTTTATTGAAATGTTGGAATGCATGATCCTTATATAATGGGCTTTTATTTTTTTCATACACTGAATAGAAATAAATTTTTTTTGTTGATTCTTTCATTAATGTTATGTTTTCTAATTCTTCCTTTAAACTACGGTTTGGTGTTGAAATTCATCTCATTGGTGATACCATTAACTTGTTTTATTTGTTCAATGCATCTGTTGTCAATAATCTATGCATAGAACCAACTTCCAAGGCCTTTATCCACTTATCATAGACAGCTATGCAATCAAAATCAGCTTAGTCTTTATTTGGTCTCCAAGGTTTTGTTTACATGAATAACCCTGTATACTTCTACTTCAAGGAAACATTATTTTTCTTTTGTTCTTCACTACCTCTTGCAAAATATTTTTGAGGCTTTTCTCTTTTTTTTTTTCTTAGACTAAATCACTATATTGAGTTGCTTATATTTTATGCAAGTTTTGAGTTCAGACCATTTTAAGTGATTTTTTTGGGAACTTATCGTTAAATTTGTTCAATCTTCTTTATCTTTTTGCTTTTAAATAAATTTACTCTTTCGCATATCCTCGAAAGGAAAAGGATAATTATTACACTCATACTTCATAATGTTTTGTATAATAACCAAATATACTTGTCTACAATCAAGTCTAAACAAAATATTGGTAATTATAAACATTATTTTTCAAATTGAAACCACTTATAAGTCTAGTTACTTGCGTATCACATTTTGCGTATTATAAATGAGTTCTTTGTTACATAGAGGAAACATTGCAAACAAGTAGAAAAGGGATATGTTGGGAGACGGTGGAGAGGAAGTTTGGAGTGGACCTTGAAGAACGTGGGTTGTGGCAAGTGGTGGTGGAAGGTTGAGCAAGGCTGAGAATAAAACTGAGTAGAGAGAGTACTGCAGAGAGGGTTTGTGAGAGTTTTTGAGATAGGCAAATTGCCAAAAGTCCACTTCAAGGAGAATAAGTGTAACGACCCGAATTTCCACACATTTTGGTTGGGTTACAAGTCGATATTAGATCAGAATCAATAAATCGGTCTGATTAATTATCTTTCTTAGTAACAAATTTAAACAAAATATGTTCACATTCCCCATACACATCACGTATTGCATTACTGTACTTACAAAAATTTTAGATACAATAAAATTTTTTTAAACCTGGGTATACCTTCGATGCAGAAATATGCTTCGCGGAATCATAACTGTGCAAAATGTCTTACTAACGGAAGTGATCCAAACTACAGTGGGGCTCTATGGAGAAAAGTAAGGGGGTGAGCTCAACATGCTCAGTAAGAAAAACCTCATAGCAGGTAGATAAATACACTACCTAAAGATATTTATATATATATATATATTTATTTATTTTTACCAAATCCGAAACATTTTCACAGAAGTATACAGATGATTTGGTAATTTCTCAGATACCAGAGTCAAAACTTGGAAAACATATTTAGTATCGGTAGTGTAATCTTTTATTGTGGTAAATACAAAAAATTTCAGAGCTTCTAGTAGCAAAATAAACAGATTTCTTGAATATCCCAATCCAAGCAGACAATTCAGAAAATATTTCAAATAAACATAGAGGCACTGCCAGTTCCGAAAAATCAAGTCGAAAAATTCATGGCAAATTCATTATACAAATGGAACTGAAATCAATACCGTTTCTAAAACTTTAAACAGCTTTTAAAGCGACGACTATGTGGCACTTTGGTCTCGTAGGATTCAAGAGGTGGCCCCCATAGTGTTTATGCAGTAGAAAAGAACAATTCCATATAGTCAAATCAATTCACATAATCAATTCAGAAATTCAAATAGACGAGACAAGGCAGGCATGCTATATCAGATATCAGAAATGACTATTGGCCCATGTTGGTGACATCGAGCAATCACTGATCAGGTGTGCCGGGATGTCAATTATCGTGCAAACGACTCACTCATCAGAATTTCGAAGACCAAAATTAGAAACATTTCACCACAGATGTAACGGACCAGCCCAACCGGCCATGGCCACCCTTGTGGGCCCACAAACAACGACTATTGTGACATCGTTACACGATTGAGTTAACAGTGTAGCATAATCTCAATGTAACGGACCAGCCCAGCCGGCCATGGCCACCCCTCTTAGGCCCACAAACAACGACTGCTTTGACAACGTTACACGATAACATCAACAGTGCAGCACACACTCAAGCACATCACATCAATATTTCTTTAAAATCAGATCATTTTTCCTCAAATCACATATAAATTGAATTTGTTTTACAAAGCAATTCAAAACAGGCTGACTAGCTCCTTTTCGGATAAAATCTCAGAAAACAGTCTATGAAAATTTGAGATTTTCAATTTTAAACAGAATTTCATGCCACATCAGAATCCATGCAAACCACTTAAATTCAATCGATAAAATTAAGTTGTTCAACTAGGCTAAAATCTCTAATTTTTGGAGTCATAAAATTCGACCTAGATTTTTTGATAATTTTGGTACTGCGAAATTCAGCCTAAAATTTTATATCAACAAATATACGAAAATTACGCATATTTATCTCTAATAGCAACGATAATTTTTCTTACCTCGATGTTTGTTCGTAGTCCTCAATTGCCTCAATATTCGAGTCTGCAGGTCCGGTCCACTTGAGTTATTTTCTCTGAATTTCGTACCAGTATTTTTTGAAGTTTTGAACCGATATTTTTGACTATCTATTCCCCGAGTTTTTCCCCCAATTTCATTGGGCCTTCTTTTTCTACTCCAAATACATATATATATAAATATATATAATTCTAAATATATGTATAAGAATTTCCCCTTTTTTTCCTTCCCCGTTTGAATTTTGTTTTCCCGCCATTTCTTTTGTTCTTCCTTGCTACCAACAGACGCCACTGTTCACATTTCTTCCTAGCTCTCGGTGCCATCACTTTCCTTCAGTTTTTTCGTTTTGCTTCTTCACAGAAGGAAGCCCCGATATCGCCCCCCTCTCCTTCTCCGTCGTCGGCCTCCTCTTTTCTCGACAGCCCTGTTCTGTACTTCATCATTTTGCTTTATTCTTCACCGAGATGCAGTGTGCCTTACCACCATCTTCTCATTGTTTTCGACTACCCCCCTCACCATTCTTCTCTTCTTGTTGCCATCCACGTTTTCTGTCATCTCTTATACTTCCTTCCTTACCACCGTCGTCCCAGTGACACTTCCCGACTCCCCTGTTTTAGTGTCTCCAACACGATCTCCTGTTCATCACCATCGCCATCCTTTGGTTGCTGCTGTTTTCTGCTTTCAGTTGGACCAATTTTTCTAGCTTTCACTCACTCACGTTCCTACCTCCGTTCCATCATCTTTCTCGTATTTCCTATCCTATCCTTAAAACTCTCGGTTATGCCTCATTTCCATTTCAAGTTTCCTTTGTTTCATTTTCTGCTTCGGTTCCTAGCAAATCAGCCTCTTCTCCTCTTCTCTGATTCATGCCTTTCGGTCAACCTTCAGTCTGCTTTTATCCTACTCTTACTGCCACCTCTAGCCATTACTTTCATCTCCCTACTGCAGCCCGAGCCCTTTTTCCTCTGCCGTACATCTCTGCTTTAGCTCAGTTTCACCCTTCTTTCCTTATTTCTTGATTTCACCCACACACTCTCTTTTTAGCTCCTGCCTTCCTGCCCTCTTCCCTATTTTTTATGTAGTTCCAAGACTGCTCCCCTGCTCCACTACTTTGTTTCGTTACTGCCAATTTTTATTGCAGAAGCACTCTCGAGTTGCTTCTCCAACTCATCAAGCACCATACTTTCACGTTCCTTCTCCATTTAATTCAGTCAGAGTATAACCCGTAAAATTCTGCATCCTCGATCATATCCTTGTTGCAGGCTTCAGTCCACCGACTCCTTCCTACCTACAGTTTACCATCACCATCATCTGTTTCTCCATATATTTACTGCAGCACCCACCTACCCTACATTTTCTTGTGTATATGTATATATACTTATACACACATATATATTGATACTCATGTACTTATACCCTTCACTTGAAGAATAATTTAGGATATTACATATATACTTATATATATGTATATGTATATATAAATATACTTAATAAGGTTCCCTTGTAGTATTAAAATTACATTTAATCTAATTTATGTACTTATCTATGTAAGGAAAATTTATACCAAAATCTAACCCTTAGAAATTTATTTTCTATGTAAGGAAAATTTAGACCAAAATCTAACCCTTAGAAATTTATTTTCTATGTAAGGAAAATTTATACCAAAATCTAACCCTTAGAAATTTATTTTCATTCCTTACAATTATTGTTCTTCGACTTAAAATATTTTAGTCAGTTAATTTCTCCTAAGCCCTCATGTCACATAAATTTTAATTTGAATCATACATGAAGGGAACACGTCTTTTATCTCAATAGTTCAATTATTAATCATGATAAGGCTGAATACATGAAAATTCTAGGTGTTTACATTTTGCCCACCTTGGAAAATTCGATCCCCAAATTTAAGAGTACATATGTTCTTGAATAAATGCGGGTACTTCTCTCGCATTAAGCTCTCTAATTCCCATGTGACCTATTTTGAAGTATGGTACTGCCATAAACCCTTCAGTAAAGAAATCGTCTTAGACCACAATGCCTTCCTGTCCAGTATCCGAATCGGCTTTTCGACATAGTTCATATCCTCTTTCAACTCCAGTGGTTCATACCTAATCACATGGATCAGATGCGGGCGATACTTGCATAGCATTGAAACGTGGAAAACATTATGAATACTCGATAATTTCGACGATAGCGCCAACCTGTAGGCCTTGTCTTGTCACGACCCAAACTACCCAAAAATCAGAGTAAATTTTTCGCATTTTATTATTTACTTAAATTCTTACCTGTCCTCGAATCGTGACCAACACTCCACTAATAATTGGGCTGTGCGTCAATGCCAGTCCCACCATTCAATTACCATCTAACTTATTTATTCTCCAGTCATTTATAATTGTTTATATTATTTATACATCCCCTAAAGTTACTTACAAACATGTTACTGTGCTATGCTTATGTAGATACAATATGTACAAGTGTATATACCTTATGTTGATGGGCAGCAGTGGATCTCCGGAATGCAGTACTGAGTCGTCGCAACTTCAACTGGAGATTATCTGTTGGAGAAAATGAAAGGGGTGAGCACATCAAGCTCAGTAAGGCAATCCTACGAACAAGTAGGTAACCATACTACCTACATGAACGTGGTGCCATGCATAAACCACCCTTCCTCCACACATTTTAAATCAATGATATGGATTATGATGTTATGTAAAACACATTTGCACGGAAAATTCAACATGCAAGTATATTCAAAATCATATCTTTCTCGTTTAAAATTTCACAGTAAAGTCAGGACTCGACCCCTCCTTCGGGTGATACTGACTCACTCAAAATCATGAAAATCGTTAACATCACATATGAGTTTTAAAAGCATGGAATATAACCATCATGCATATTTAATTTAAATCCCAGTTTAAATCATCGAAATCGTCGACATACGAGACGAGGCAATATTTGTATAACGGTAATAACCAGGACTGGCCAATATGTCCTCGTGAGTCCCTCTAGCTACACGGATCCCAGTGTGCGAGGTCTCACCCTGATCGGGAACCGCCCGGGAGGTGGGTCAATCCAACCCGTCAGTCTTATCCGATCTCACGCATCCGAAGATGCCGTATCCGAAGATACCCCGTATCACAAAGATACCGTATCACAAAGATACCCCGTATCACAAAGATACCACACGGTACATCGTACTCCATGCTACTTGCACGGTACATCGTACTCCGTGGACCCACAGCCTTATCCCTCGTTCGGGCTCATCAGCTGGATCTCCAACCCTTATCCCTCGTTCGGGCTCATCAGGTGGATCTCTAACCCTTATCCCTCGTTCGGGCTCATCAGGTTGTTTCTCTAACCCTTATCCCTCGTTCGGGCTCATCAGGTTATTTTTAACATGCCATGTCTCAAAACGCACGTGCGAGCCTATTTAATCGGTGACACACAGTCTACCCGATGCTCCAAGCACGGCTTATCATATGATCTCTGAAAAGTAGTGCGAGCGGTGCTCTAACACTGTCAGTAAATCAAATAAAACTAGTGCGAGCTAAGCTCTAGCACTCTGTATGTAAATCATGTGAAAATCGGGTGCGAGTTAGACTCTAGCACCCTGTCACGAAGATCATATATATATATATATGTATACAAATCTGGTGCGAGTTGGACTCCAGCACCTATGCATGTAAAACTCTAGTGCGAGCTCTCGCTCCAGCACTAATGCATGCATCACACAAATCGAAAATACCGTGCGAGCTGAGCTCTAGCACGTCATATGTCAATAAAACACGTAGGCGGCTCTATTTACTCAAAACAGTTTTCAAATCAATTTCACGTTGAAAGTATGCAATGCGGTGCATTTTCTTTCAAGGTGAGCCAGCCTACTCATGCATGCGTTGAAATACCTCCAGAACGAGCAGGAACCTCTTGTCCTTGCTCCTCCCAATTTTTCCTAAATTTTTGGATTTTACCCTTAGCAAGGGTATTTTAGTAATTTACCCATTCGGGGCACTAAAATTATTATTCGACCTCTAGACCCTTCAGAATATTTTAAATGACTGCCAATGAATTTAAAATTGCGTACTGTTACCTCTAGCAGTCCGCAGAATTCCCTTACCTCGATTCTCGTCGAGTCTAACCTTTTCTTTTCCAATGTAGTCCCATCGCGCAGTCCGATATGCTTCCAATCCAATGCCCGGAACTGCGTATTAACATTCCTCGGGTCAGATAACATATGATTTAATTGTACTTAATCTTTTCTGGGCTTAATTTAAATCGTTGGGCCCATTTACTCCTATTGGGCCCGATTGCACCTTAATGGGCCTTAAGCCCGTTTTCCACTTAATTTCCACTTTATCGAGGCCTATTGGGCTCACTGGGCCCACCAATAATTTATTGGGCCTCGTTCTAGCTCTCGAATAGCTAAATTCACTATTTACGACAATTTATCTAAATTTCCATAAATTAATTCAATTTATGCGTAAATTAAATCAATATCACGCATAACGAGGCAATTGTCGTAAATAGGGATCACTTACCCGAGATTCCATGCTAGTCCGTAAATCGAGGCTATCCCGAGCTGTCGTTGGATGCCAATTTGTCGAGCTACACAATTACATAAATTTTTGGGTAAACTTTTCGGTCGAAATTTAATTAAATAAAATATTCCAAATTTAAATCGGGTCAATTTGACCGCTTATCGACTTACCCGAAGCTCGATTGCATCATAGGAATTTTCCCCAATTTTTTTCCTCTTTTTCTTTTTCCCTTTTTCTCCTTTTTTCCCCTCTTTTTGGCTGAACCGGTTCAGTCCGGTTCGGACCGGTTCAGACCGTCGGTTCACCCCGGTTCGACCGGTTCACCATCGGTTCACCCCTTTTTTGGCCGGTTCTCCACCGGCTTCCACCGCCAGTGGCTCCGCTGGGTCGTCCGCATCACGAATCTGGCCTCGGTTTCACCCAAGTCCGTCGGAACGCCGCCGGTTCGGCCTCTTCTCCTCGGCGTCGAAAACCCATTTTCTGTTTTGGTCATCGCCGGTGATTCCGGCCGTCTCGCCGGCTGCTACCGGTCTCAAAAGGACCGCCTCCTCCTCACGGTCACGCTGGTGGCCTCCGTTCACGTCCAGTCGCCGTGGATCGCCGGGACCGACTCGATTTCTTTCTCGGTGCTTTCCCTCCTCCGATCGGCTTCCTCCGGCCACTGCACGGTGCGATTCCGGTGCCCACGTGCTCGCCGGTCTCTCCTCTACCTCCTCGTGGCCTCGTCGGAGTCGTTGGTCGCCGGACGGGGGTCCGGTCTTCCTCGGTTGTCGCGGCTTCCGTTTTGTTTCTGTTTCTCCCTTCTCTTTCTCTCTCCCCGACCCGATTTTCAGATTTCCTTTTTTTTTTATTTTATCATTTTTATTATTATTATTTTTATTTATTTTAATTATTTTACTATTCATTAAAATACATTAAAATACCCAAAATATCACTTAAAATATCCTTAAAATTATTATTTAATTCTAAATTAATTAATTTAATTTTATTTAATTTATTTATTATATTTTAACCTCTTTTTCGGGTATAATTTCCCCGTATTTTCGGGATATTGTCCCAGGTGACTTTTCGGTATATTTTTCGATTATTTTCGGGATTATTTTTCCGAACTAAAAATCTCGATTAATCTCGATTAATTTTCATAAATTAATATCTTGATCAATTTAATTCGAAATAATTTTATTTCACTTTTATTGACCAAGATTTCTTAAGTCCATATTTTTAATTAATTTTTCTCATCGAATTTACTCCGACTTTCGGTCTTTTGACCGTTTTGCCCTTACACGTGTTCGAGATTAAATTTAACCCGACCTTCCTTCATACGTCCCCCATCTTTTCTTATTTAATTTCCGTATTTTAATTAAATTCGGGTCTTACAACTCTCCCCCACTTAAAGAATTTGGTCCTCCAAATTAGAACCATGTCATATGAGTCCATATACAACTCCGGGTACATCGATCATATTATACTCTTAAATTCTTATGTGACCTTCTCCGGAGTGTATTACTACCAAAGGACTTTAATTAGGGAGATCGTCTTAAACCCCAATACTTTCTCTTTCCTGTTTAATGCCCGAATCAACTTCTCGATACACTTATAATTTCATTAAACTGAACTTTTGGAGTTCATATCCTATCACCTCTGCTGGATCTGGATAGTAGTGCTGAAGTATCAAAAGTGGGACACATTGTGGGTGCCTGTTAACTCAAGTGATTACCATCAACCTACAGGTCTTATCTCCCACTTGTCCAATCTCTCAAAGTTTCCATCCAGCACAACTCAATTTACCTTCTTCCAAAAGCTTGCTATGTCCTTATTCCCTTAGGACAATAAACATCTCAACCATACTAATTCACCAAGGGAAATTTCCAATACTTGTCTATCTGCTCTGAGGTGTTCTTAATCTCTCATCCTTAACTAAACATTCTCAGAGACTTATTATCCAAGGTTAAAGTAATTCTATTCTGTCACCCACTTTTCTTATCCAATTTGGGGAACAACCCCTACAGCCATACTCTGTCTCATATCTTGTTATCCCGATACTCAACTGCCAACTGTCGTTATTGGCAACTTCAATTAGAAATCAACTGATCATTCCAGGAGCTTATAAAATCGATGGCACACACTTTCATCGGATCCTCCAGAACCTGTACAGTCTTCTCTGACTGACCATCTGTCTGAGGATGGGAAGCTGTGCTAATACTCAGTCGGGTTCCCATAGCTTCCTGAAAAATATACCCTGAAGTAAGAGGTGAAGCAGGAATCCCTATATGATACCATGCTCACTGGAACGCTACTTAATGTTCCACAATCTTCCTTAGACATAAATCCTGATACACACTCCGAGTATCTGGGGATCTCATAACCAGAAGGTGGGTGGACTTAGTCATTCTGTCGGCTATCATCCAAATAGCCTTGTAATTCACCTGGGTCTCTGTAACCCATCATAAATTTATGGAGACTTGCTCTCATTTTCGTGCCGTGTCAATATAGGTAGGTGTTACAATAACTCTGCAGACTTTTAATACTCTACCTTATTCTGTTGACATACTAGGCACTTTTCCACAATCTCTACCATATCTCTTTTCACATCTGACCACCCATACCCTTTTCGAGATTTCGATATATTTATTTACTTCCGTATGCACTGTATATCCCGAAGAGTGAGCTTCTGACAACATTACTGTCTCATCAACTGTGGTCCTGGGGAGTACTCATACTGTCTCTGAATCCTCAGTAACTCATTATCATACTCCGTGAACTCTGTCACTGTACCCTTCTGAATCAGACCCAAACTATCGACATCCGGTTGATCATCACGCTAAGCCTGGCAAATCCGGGCACTCTCATCCGGTTCTAATCATCAGGCTAGCTGTCACATAATCATACTAATCACTGTCATCATCAGAAGGGATCACATCAATACTGAGGTTCACAACTGCTCTAGTAGCTCACGCTCCCTGACCATCATATGTAATACCATCCCGAGGCTATTTCTGCTCAAGGCATCAGTCATCACATTAGCCTTTCTTGGGTGGTACAATTTTTCACAAATCAAAACCTCTCAGAAGCTCTAACCCACTATGTATTCTCATGTTCGCCTCTTTCTGTAAAAATAGATACTCGGGCTTTATGATCAGTGCATATCCACAATTTCTCACCATGTACATAATAGTACTATATCCTCGGTACAAGTACTACTGCTGTCAATTTTAAATCATGGGTATCTTCCCATTATACATCAATATACAGCTCCTTCATAATTTTGAGGTATCCATACTCACTGGGAACCTCTTGAGCTGTTGGGTATGACGAAATTAATCACGGTGGTCAGTTCATACTTTACTACACCGAAATCCATATCACATCCATCGTCTTAGTTATCATCTCATTCCAAGACCACGTTTCTTAGTTAAACGTGTCAACCAAGTATATCCATTTTGAACTCGCAGCAGTCCATTTGTAAAAGCCATTTCCTAATTGTTGCATATAATTTGCCCTAGACTTTAACTACACCCAACCTATCATCAATAATGATGATTACAAATCGGTCCCATCCTTGACTTATCCACGCATAAGCGTATAAGATCCTTCTCAACCGCTTACGTTTTCAGGTACTAACCTGCGTCATTTCCTTTTCTTATATTGACGGCTCCTATTAAATTTTTCTATGTTAGTCTTTATGATTGTCGAATTTTTATATTCTTATCGTCTTAGTAATGGTATCCTAATGCTAAAGGTATTTATTACGACGATTGATTTCCCGTCATAGGTTATATATATATCTAGACGCTGTCAAGTCTTCAGGCGGGGAGGTATTTTGAAATACCTTTATTAGCCTTCAGACTTAACCACAACTACGTTATATCTCAGTCTCTGTGGTCACAATTTATATTCGTTACTAATTGCTTTAATCCTAAAGACTCCATATCGTAAGGATGTTCTTACCTAGCATATATCTCTTACTTCAATACATCTTGTATTTAGGATCTATCTTATCTTAAAGATTATCTCCTTAGTATATCAATCATGACGAAACTCTTGTCTTTATTCATTCCGTGAGTACAATCCTTTACTCCTTTAATTTTAACTGTTGCATCCCTTTTTATCACCTGTCAACACTTACAGTATACTTTTTAGTACTGTTTTCACCCATGTTTTCAACTTAAAATCTCTATATCCTTATTTTGATAATTAATCCTCCTCTATTGGGGTACTCATTTATCTGTATTGCGCCCAATGATGTAGGCATTCATGCCTTTTACTCGCTTATAGGGGAATGAAGATGGTATGAATAAATATGTGGCATCAGGATCAATGAATATATGTGCTTCATTATTCATAACAAGTGTGGTATCTCACACCACATCCATGAAACATCAATAGCATCCTGGTCCAAGACATCCTTTCACCTTCGTCCAACAACCTACTTTCCTTTTTCTCTGCGACTATGTCCTCCATTTTCGTTGCGGCTATACCAACGAAGTTGTTCTGTCTCTTTACTTTTCTGTGGGACGATCTCGCCCAATTCTGTGCAATCAAATCAATGGTCCGTCTTATCACACTTAACGGCCATTTTCATCTATACCGTGTAGGTATAAACCTTCCTTCCGTGGTATCCACCACACATCTCACACTGCTTACAGTGCTCACACTGCTACACTGCTTCGTAGCAGGTCGGGGTCCGCCAATCACAATGCCCCTCAACAGTGCCAAAATTGGATGCACTAGGGCCTTACCAATTATCTCAGCCCATAACTCATCGAATCTAATCTTTAACCAATTTTCATTTTCCCATTTTGACATCTCTGTCATTTCTCGATTCTCTTTCTGTCTCTATTTCGACCCTCATTACCTTTCTCAATCACAGAGGCGTGCAATTCGTGTTCTTATTTACCAAACTGTAAATCTGTGCACTGCCTCGGTATAAGTAATATCTCAGGGGCCAATCGGACTCTAATTGAAAAGTTGAGTCGTTTCATGAACTTTTAAACATCTCGACTGTCACTTGTTCATAGTGTCGAGGTAATATCTACCCAGAATATAATCGAGTCTCCATACTCGTCAATAAATCAAATCCTCTGGGTCAAAGCAAGGACTTTAATCCGAAATTTCCTTTAAATCATGACCGAGATATCATATCATCAGAATACATCTATATTTATTTCTCATCTTAACTCTTAAGATGGGTCGAGCGGGTTTCCACCAATGTTCCGCTGCGCCCTCTGATCTCATACATAATCTGAGCAATCTGCTCCTCAAAATAATCTCCACACTCCGCTTCAATCTCGCGAAGCGTGTCTCAATACTGTCCGATCTCTCTGTCGAACTCTGTGAGGCATTCTCAACATTAGCCTTCATTTCAATTTCATCCTGGTTTTCACAGGTCAACTCAGCACGACTTAGCAGACTCAGGTCTACCTCTACGACCTCTGCCTCGTGCATTATCTCATCTAACGTGACTCATATTAAGCATTCCTGCATTCCCAACCATTTCTTAGTCAAGCCCATCTCGATATACACTATTGTATCTAACTAAGCACAGTAACACGGGGATGTAATTTCCTAATTACTAACACTGACACACATCAGACCAACTTCGCTCTGATACCACCTTTATATGTCACGACCCAAACTACCCAAAAATCAGAGTAAATTTTTCGCATTTTATTATTTACTTAAATTCTTACCTGTCCTCGAATCGTGACCAACACTCTACTAATAATTGGGCTGTGCGTCAATGCCAGTCCCACCATTCAATTACCATCTAACTTATTTATTCTCCAGTCATTTATAATTGTTTATATTAATTATACATCCCCTAAAGTTACTTACAAACATGTTACTGTGCTATGCTTATGTAGATACAATATGTACAAGTGTATATACCTTATGTTGATGGGCAGCAGCGGATCTCCGGAATGCAGTACTGAGTCGTCGCAACTTCAACTGGAGATTATCTGTGGGAGAAAATGAAAGGGGTGAGCACATCAAGCTCAGTAAGGCAATCCTACGAACAAGTAGGTAACCATACTACCTACATGAACGTGGTGCCATGCATAAACCACCCTTCCTCCACACATTTTAAATCAATGATATGGATTATGATGTTATGTAAAACACATTTGTACGAAAAATTCAACATGCAAGTATATTCAAAATCATATATTTCTCGTTTAAAATTTCACAGTAAAGTCAGGACTCGACCCCTCCTTCGGGTGATCCTGACTCACTCAAAATCATGAAAATCGTTAACATCACATATGAGTTTTAAAAGCATGGAATATAACCATCATGCATATTTAATTTAAATCCCAGTTTAAATCATCGAAATCGTCGACATGCGAGACGAGGCAATATTTGTATAACGGTAATAACCAGGACTGGCCAATATGTCCTCGTGAGTCCCTCTAGCTACACGGATCCCAGTGTGCGAGGTCTCACCCTGATCGGGAACCGCCCGGGAGGTGGGTCAATCCAACCCGTCAGTCTTATCCGATCTCACGCATCCGAAGATGCCGTATCCGAAGATACCCCATATCACAAAGATACCGTATCACAAAGATACCCCGTATCACAAAGATACCACACGGTACATCGTACTCCATGCTACTTGCACGGTACATCGTACTCCGTGGACCCACAGCCTTATCCCTCGTTCGGGCTCATCAGCTGGATCTCCAACCCTTATCCCTCGTTCGGGCTCATCAGGTGGATCTCTAACCCTTATCCCTCGTTCGGGCTCATCAGGTTGTTTCTCTAACCCTTATCCCTCGTTCGGGCTCATCAGGTTATTTTTAACATGCCATGTCTCAAAACGCACGTGCGAGCCTATTTAATCGGTGACACACAGTCTACCCGATGCTCCAAGCACGGCTTATCGTATGATCTCTGAAAAGTAGTGCGAGCGGTGCTCTAACACTGTCAGTAAATCAAATAAAACTAGTGCGAGCTAAGCTCTAGCACTCTATATGTAAATCATGTGAAAATCGGGTGCGAGTTAGACTCTAGCACCCTGTCACGAAGATCATATATATATATGAATACAAATCTGGTGCGAGTTGGACTCCAGCACCTATGCATGTAAAACTCTAGTGCGAGCTCTCGCTCCAGCACTAATGCATGCATCACACAAATCGAAAATACCGTGCGAGCTGAGCTCTAGCACGTCATATGTCAATAAAACACGTAGGCGGCTCTATTTACTCAAAACAGTTTTCAAATCAATTTCACGTTGAAAGTATGCAATGCGGTGCATTTTCTTTCAAGGTGAGCCAGCCTACTCATGCATGCGTTGAAATACCTCCAGAACAAGCAGGAACCTCTTGTCCTTGCTCCTCCCAATTTTTCCTAAATTTTTGGATTTTACCCTTAGCAAGGGTATTTTAGTAATTTGCCCATTCGGGGCACTAAAATTATTATTCGACCTCTAGACCCTTCAGAATATTTTAAATGACTGCCAATGAATTTAAAATTGCGTACTGTTACCTCTAGCAGTCCGCAGAATTCCCTTACCTCGATTCTCGTCGAGTCTGACCTTTTCTTTTTCAATGTAGTCCCGTCGCGCAGTCCGATATGCTTCCAATCCAATGCCCGGAACTGCGTATTAACATTCCTCGGGTCAGATAACATATGATTTAATTGTACTTAATCTTTTCTGGGCTTAATTTAAATCGTTGGGCCCATTTACTCCTATTGGGCCCGATTGCACCTTAATGGGCCTTAATCGGCCTTAAGCCCGTTTTCCACTTAATTTCCACTTTATCGAGGCCTATTGGGCTCACTGGGCCCACCAATAATTTATTGGGCCTCGTTCTAGCTCTCGAATAGCTAAATTCACTATTTACGACAATTTATCTAAATTTTCATAAATTAATTCAATTTATGCGTAAATTAAATCAATATCACGCATAACGAGGCAATTGTCGTAAATAGGGATCACTTACCCGAGATTCCATGCTAGTCCGTAAATCGAGGCTATCCCGAGCTGTCGTTGGATGCCAATTTGTCGAGCTACACAATTACATAAATTTTCGGGTAAACTTTTCGGTCGAAATTTAATTAAATAAAATATTCCAAATTTAAATCGGGTCAATTTGACCGCTTATCGACTTACCCGAAGCTCGATTGCATCATAGGAATTTTCCCCAATTTTTTTCCTCTTTTTCTTTTTCCCTTTTTCTCCTTTTTTCCCCTCTTTTTGGCTGAACCGGTTCAGTCCGGTTCGGACCGGTTCAGACCGTCGGTTCACCCCGGTTCGATCGGTTCACCGTCGGTTCACCCCTTTTCCGGTTGGTTCTCCACCGGCTTCCACCGCCAGTGGCTCCGCTGGGTCGTCCGCATCACGAATCTGGCCTCGGTTTCACCCAAGTCCGCCGGAACGCCGCCGATTCGGCCTCTTCTCCTCGGCGTCGGAAACCCATTTTCTGTTTTGGTCATCGCCGACGATTCCGGCCGTCTCGCCGGCTGCTATCGGTCTCAAAAGGACCGCCTCCTCCTCACGGTCACGCCGGTGGCCTCCGTTCACGTCCAGTCGCCGTGGATCGCCGGGACCGACTCGATTTCTTTCTCGGTGCTTTCCCTCCTCCGATCGGCTTCCTTCGGCCACTGCACGGTGCGATTCCGGTGCCCACGTGCTCGCCGGTCTCTCCTCTACCTCCTCGTGGCCTCGTCGGAGTCGTTGGTCGCCGGACGGGGGTCCGATCTTCCTCGGTTGTCGCGGCTTCCGTTTCGTTTCTGTTTCTCCCTTCTCTTTCTCTCTCCCCGACCCGATTTTCAGATTTCCTTTTTTTTTTGTTTTATCATTTTTATTATTATTATTTTTATTTATTTTAATTATTTTACTATTCATTAAAATACATTAAAATACCCAAAATATCACTTAAAATATCCTTAAAATTATTATTTAATTCTAAATTAATTAATTTAATTTAATTTAATTTATTTATTATATTTTAACCTCTTTTTCGGGTATAATTTCCCCGTATTTTCCGGATATTGTCCCAGGTGACTTTTCGATATATTTTTCGATTATTTTCGGGATTATTTTTCTGAACTAAAAATCCCGATTAATCCCGATTAATTTTCATAAATTAATATCTTGATCAATTTAATCCGAAATAATTTTATTTCACTTTTATTGACCAAGATTTCTTAAGTCCATATTTTTAATTAATTTTTCTCATCGAATTTACTCCGGCTTTCGGTCTTTTGACCGTTTTGCCCTTACACGTGTTCGGGATTAAATTTAACCCGACCTTCCTTCATACGTCCCCCATCTTTTCTTATTTAATTTCCGTATTTTAATTAAATTCGGGTCTTACATGTCTCCCATTCGATCTAAGATCTCGAAAGGTTCCATATAACGGGGACTTAACCTTCATTTCTTCCCAAATCTTTTTATGCTATTGGGATGAGAAACTTTCAGAACTCCAAATCTCCTACTGAATTTCTAAAGTCCTTCGTCTTTGGTTAGCATAACTCTTTTGCTTGTTCTGAGTCATTCTCAACCTTTCACAAATTAATTGAATATCTTTAGAAACTTGCTTAACCAAATCGGGAACAATTATCTTCCTTTCACCCACTTATTCCATTCATTCAGTGAACGACATTTTTTACTATACAACGCTTCATACGGTGTCATTCCAATATTTGAGTGGTAGCATTTATCATATATGAATTCTGCTATCATTTGAGACATTTAGTCACAAGTTCAGATATATGTCTTATCATACCTGATTACTAATATACCATTAGGGAATTTTGATACATCTTACTGTTCTCTAGATGCAAGGTATATCTCCATGGATGAGCTTTTGACAATATCAGTTTCTTCAACTATAGATCATTGGGTACATAATTCTGCTTCTAAATTTTAATAAATCATTAGTACCAATACCAAAATTTGTTGTAGCACCCATCTGGGTTTGATCAGCCATATCAATGCAGTATTTATCAGTTCACTATGCCTATTCGATCCGATCAATCAAGTCCAATTTTAACTCTTAGGCTAGCCACCATGAAACTAATGTCAGTGTCAGGGAAGAACCACATTCAAGTCGAGATCCACTAATAATTCAATAACTCATGTCCCTGACCAATATACATAACGTCATCCCGAAATCACTTCTGCTCAAAGTATTAACTTGAGTCATTCCCTTTTTTTTCTTGTATTAGCGGCCTTTGTGAAATTTAATATTTAAACCTTCTTGATTCGTAAAATTTCATAATTCTTCACAGCACAATTAATGGTATCCTAACTTCAAACGCGAATATGACGACTGTCAATTTCAATTTATAGATTATGGATTAGGGTACTTCTAGATGCTGTCAAGTCTCTCAGGCGGGGAGGTATTTTAAAATGCCTTTGTTAGCCATCAGACTTGACCACATAATTGGTTATGGATATAAGGGTTTAAGGTTCAGTCCCAATAAGAAGTAGGATACCAGAATTCATCGATATTCTCATTTATCCTTCGGACATAATCCATTCTCAATCCATATCACTTAATCTGAATTCATTTCACATACGAGAGATATTCTTACCTTGTATACACCTCTTATTCCAATATAACTTGCATTCAGGATTTATCACATTTCAAAGCTTGTCTCGTTTCGCACATCAATTATAACGAAACCCTTTTCCTTATTCCAATTAAGTCTCGCATCCCAAAGCATTAGCACACCTAACTTTCAATCCTTAGATTCGAAACGTACTTCATACTCCAAAATCTCTTTATATTTCAAAATTTTGAATCATCTTAATAGTTTTAGTTCTTTCCCTTGATCTATAATCACTATTTTGGGAGGGTCCAATTGACTCCCTTTCTTAATACAACGTGACCCAGAAGGCTTCGGATCTCTTTAAAAATTAACGCTAGTACACTCCAAAGTGGATCACTTGGTTTGGTAATTCCCTTATCATATGCTCCTTGTAATTACTTTTTCAGCACTTCAAATTCAATCGAAATTGTTCAATACAATGGTTTGAATAATAAATTCGATATCAAGTACTAGATCACCTCAAGCTTCATCCTTCGGTCTAGTGGTAACTCTGACAGATCATCCAAATATGTGTCAAAAAATTTTATGTCTACAGGGGTGTCTCTTTACTCCGAACACGCCATATCTTTATCAATCATGTAAGCAGTGAGACCTTCAGAGTCTTATTTATAAAATTACTTTCGTAATTCATTCTTCCAATTGCAATGGCTTTACTCCTCATTATCATTTTTTCTTCAGTAGACCTCTTTTCTATCGCATCTCTATACCTTTTCCTCTTTCTTGGTAACATCGCGAGTATATGTCCCTTATTCTTATAATTGCGCCTTGCGCACTGCTCCCTCAAAATAACATCCAATTGAGTTAACTTAGCTCGATTGAGGGTCCCAATACCTCTTATGAGTTTCCTGGACTTCCTCTGTTTTACATCTCTACTTATCCGGATTATACTCATTCTAAATCTATTTAATTTCATATTCATTCTCGGACTTATTTTCTTATGTTCGATTCAATCATTTCAGCTATAATTTTCACTTTGTTTCATTCGAAATGTATTGCCGTCTAAGGGCCTTCAGAAACATATCCCATGTAATTTTCTGATGTCGGCTCTTGGATTAAATCGGGGAACTTCCCTCCGAGTTCGACTTTTCATTTCGATATTGATGCTACAAAGGCTACTTTCCTTATAGTAGTGCACTCTGAAAATTCATGTAGCTTCTCCAATTCTTTAACACAAAAGTTGTAAAAGCAACTCTCTCGGTAGAGTTACTTCTAAAATCATCAAGCTTTTCTATCTCATTCATCCAACATTCTGAATCACTGAATTCTTAACCTTATTGAAAAACGAAGGCTTAAACTCTTGAAACTGCCTCCAATTTATTAAGTTCACAGTCATACTCTAAAAATCCTGGCAAGTTTTCCAATTTAATTTTTCAGTTTTCCATTACAATGGGATTCTTGACTCCAGTATATAATAGTGTAATATTTTTTGAAATTACCTCGGTCTTTCTCTCAGACACACCTCAATCATTATCATTATCATTATCATTGTGCCACTATCACTTGATCAAACAATGTCATCATTGCCTCCATGTCCCGCTAAAATCTTACGAAGAGGATTCCAAAATTTTCAGTGAAATTATAAGGTGTACACTCAGACAAGGGTTTACTACACCTCTCGGGCCTACCTCTACGACCTTGAGGAACGGTTCATTTTCATCTGTCAATATGACTGTAATACCAATCAGTCATATCTATCAGTTTCCCTTCATTCATTGACACAATGTTCAATAAAATATAGCTAGGTATACTCATTTGTATCTAAATAATGTACAATAATGCTGGGGATGTGAACCTTCCAAATTTTTCTTACTTCTAATATCGACTCGTATCAGACCAACCTTTCTCTGATACCACTTCTGTAATGACCCAAATTTTCATACATTTTGGTTGGGCTACAAGTCGATATTAGATCAGAATCAATAAATCAGTCTGATTAATTATCTTTCTTAGTAACAAATTTAAACAAAATATGTTCACATTCCCCATACACATCTCGTATTATATTACTGTACTTACAAAAATTTTAGATACAATAGAACTTCCTTAAACTTGGGTATACCTTTGATGCAGAAATATGTTCCGCGGAATCATAATTGTGCGGAATGCCTTACTAACGGAAACGATCCAAACTACAGTGGGACTCTGTGGAGAAAAGTAAGAGGGTGAACTCAACATGCTTCATGAGAAAAATCCCATAGCAGGTAGATAAATACATTACCTAAATATATATATATATATATATTATTTTTGCCAAATCCAGAGAATTTTCAGAGAAGTATACAAATGATTTGGTAATTTCTCAGATACTAGAGTCAGAACCTAGAAAACAGATTTAGTATCGATAGTGGAATCATTTACTGTGGTAAATACAAAAAATTTCAGAGCTTCCGGTAGCAAAATAAATAGATTTCTAGAATATCCCAATCCAAGCAAACAATTTAGAATATATTTCAAATAAACACAGAGGCACTCCCAGTTTTAAAAAATCAAAGTCGAAAAATTCATGGCAAATTCAGTATAAAAATGGAACTAAAATCAATACCATTTCTTAAACTTTAAACAGCTTTTAAAGCGACAACTGTGTGGCACTTTGGTCCCACAGGATTTAAGAGGGGGCCCCCACAGTGTTTATGCAGTAGAAAAGCATAGTTTCATATAGTCAAATTAGTTTACACAGTCAATTCAAAAATTCAAATAGATGAGACAAGGTAGACATGCTATATCAGATATCAGAAATGACTATTGACCAATGTCGGTGACTCCGGGCAATCACTAATCAGGTGTGTCGGGATGTCAATTGCCATGGGAGTGATCAGCTACCCGAATAGCTCACTCATCAGAATGCCCGAAGACCAAAATTAGAAACAGTTCACCACAGATGTAACAGACTAGCCCAACCGGCCATGGGCACCCCTGTGGGCCCACAAACAACGACTGCTGTGACATCGGTACACGATAATGTTAACAGTGTAGCATAATCTCAATGTAACAGACCAACCCAGTAGGCCATGGCCTCCCTTCTTGGACCCACAAACAACGACTGTTGTGACAATATTATACGGTAACATCAACAGTGTAGCATTATCTCACTAACGCCTTTGTCTCAAATCAGTGTGAGTCGAACCTCGCGACACACAGTCAGCACACGCTTAAGCACATCACATCAGTATTTCTTTAAAATCATATCATTTTTCCTCAAATCATGTAACGACCCTTGACCTTTGAAAATCGGGGAATTTTTTTTTTTTGAATTTAATTTACCCACTTATTCCCTTATTCACTTAGGCTGTATTCCTGTTCAGTGTCAATCCTTAAAAAAATATCTCATTTAATTTATCCTTATACAGATTTCATCTCGACATATTATTTTCAATAGATGTCTATGCATACAAATAGTCTGGTATAAAGATAAGAATGTATACCTCACGCATATACAAAGGTAGTCTGGGGAAGTTCATATCCGCCAGCCTACGTCGTCTACGCAGCATTTTATTAACTGTAATTCACTGCAAAAATCTGAGAGGTAGAGGGGTGAGCTTTTGGGGAAAAGCCCAGTAAGGTAATGCTCTTAAAGTAGTTCTGATATAAAAAAGTATTTGAAATTGTTCATGGAACGAAACTTAATGAAATATAGATATTTTCATTTCATGCATAAACGTCATAAAGCATGCGTGTCTTTAAAACAAATCACATGCTTAACCATTTTACAACTTTTCATAAACCTTTCATGAACATTTCATAATTACTTTGTAAACATTACATAAACATGTTGGTTCATAACCAATCATTGAAATTCATAAGGCACATATTCGTTGCCACATTTATCATTCATAACTAATTCATGGAGACCAGGCTATAATTAAGTCATGTGATACGTGTCATTCTCCGTAGAGAGCTAAACATGTTACCTATGGCCATGGTAAGTGGCTGTAGACTGGATCAGAGTCGTACAGCTCTTTCGTAAAACATGGGTAGTATCCATCTTACATACTTTCACTAGCACATAGCTAGGACGCAGGCACCAATGGCACTCTCCGTGTGGGCAACATAATTGCGTGCTGCGCGGGCACAGGATACTACCAAAACATCATCATCATAAACCACAAGTAGCGTGACATCTACCACACAGGTATAGTCAAGTGCTACAGGGGCCTACGTACCGGCACCTCAAGTGATGGAGCCGGAACACCACGAGAAGTAGCCAAGCATGAAGCCTAAGTCTCAAAACATATTTTTTTTTTGTAAATACTTTTGAAAACGTCAAAAGTTCCATTTCAAAGCGTAAATATGGGTTTTCAAGCCATCATAAAACTTTAATGCATTTTCATAATTCGAAAGTTTATTTCATAAACATAGATGTTCTAGCGAACATTTTGTAAAATGAAATCATGTTTTGTAAACAGTTTCGCAAGTATGGACGCATTGATAAATCATTTCAAATCATATGCTCTTTCATAAAATCATTTATTAGAGAAACATGAATGCAATATCAGAACTAAGTTAAGTAATACCCCTTACCTCGATTTATCGGGTATCTCGAATTCGAACGGTGACGTCTCCTAGTACCTCCTTTAATCACTTCTACAATCACCTACATCGAAATTGTAGACTTAGCACCCTATTCATGCGAATTGCGTTAAAATCGTAATTTATCGTTGCTACTGCGTGTGTACGTATTATTGTATATCCTTAGGCCGATACGCACGTTTATATATTTCTTCACTATTTATATATTTGCTCCTACAAGTATTAGTATATATCTTTATTATATACATCCACATGTATACGCGCATAAATATATATTTATATATATACACTCCTATATGTATATATATATATATATATATATATATATATTATTGTTTTCATATTTTCCTATCTCATATATATATACATTCTTTGTATATACATATACTTGCACACATTCACATTTCATATCCCCCACATGTATATGCACATATATATATATTATCATTGTTTTCTATTTTTTCCTTATCACCTATGCATACATATATTTTTTTTGTACAAATACTAGTATACCCAATTCATTATATACACCTATTTGTACATGTACCTAAATAAATAAATATACATATATATATTTAAATAATTATTCTGAAAATTAAATTGGTTCATTTGACCACTTACCGATCTACCCGGAGCTCGATTGCATCATCGAATTTTTCCTCATTTTTTTCTTTTTTTCTTTTTTTTTCCTTCTTTTTCTGGCTGAACCGGTTCGGTCCGGTTCAACCCGGTTCAGACTGGTCCGGATCAGCCCGATTCAGTCCCGATCCAACTTTCTCCCTCGTCGTTCGGGGCTTTTCCAGTCGGTTCTCCGTCGGCTTCCGCCTCCAGCTTGTCCGCGGGGTAGTCCGGTGCATGGATCTGGGGTCGGCTTCGCCAAAGCTCGTCGAAAAGTGGCTGGTCCGGCCTCTTCTCTCCTCCGGCGTCGGTACCCAATCTTTTCCGCACCGTTCGGCGACATTTCAGGCCGATCTGCGCCTGGATCGGCATCGCAGACGTCCCTCTCTGGCCGGTGGTGGGTCGCTCCTCCTTCCCCCGGCCGCCGATCACCTCTCTCCTCCCTTTTTCCCTCTCTTCCTCTCGGTTTCTCTCCCTCTCTCGCTGACCGCGGCTTTTCTCCCTCTGCCAACGCAGGTGGTAGCCTCGGCTGCTTCCTCTCGTTGCTGGCAACCTCCGATCAGGGAGCAGAGGGCTCGGCTCCCTCGGTTTCTCCCTTCTGCTTTTCCTCTGGCTTCCTTTACACTTTACAGTCACGATTCGCGACTTTCCTCTCTTTTTTTTGTTTTTATTATTATTATTATTATTATTATTATTATAGATTCTATATTATTTAGTTATTTATTTATATTTGTTTATTATTTTTTTATTTTTTTAATATTATATTATATTTTATTAAAATATAATATAATATATAATATACCCAAAGTATTTAAATATATATATTTAAATCAATTAAATATATATATTTATCTTATTTATTTCTCGGGTATTTTATTATTTTATTTATTTTATATCAGACTTACGATTTTATCTCCACTTGTACGTTTTTTTACAAACCAATTTAGAAGAAAATTTCAGGTATTTACATTCTCCCCACCTTTAAAGAATTTGGTCCTCCAAATTCATCTTGGTCCTTTAGAATAGATGAGGGTACTTCTCCTTCATGAGGCTCTCTAGCTACCCTATAGCTTCTTCAACCAAGTAGTGTTGCCAAAGAACCCTTACCAGAGGAATAGTTTTCAATCGAAGTACCTTTTTCCTTTCTGTCCAAAATTCGGTTAGGTTGCTTAATGTAGCTCATATCCCCTTGAATGCTCAAAGGTTCATACTCAATGATATGTGAGGGATCCGGATTATACTTCCTTAGCATCGAGACGTGGAAGACATTACGTACCCCAAAAGCTGCGGTGGTAAGACAAGTCCATAGGCTACGTCTCCCACTCTCTCTAGAATCTCAAATGGATCAAATGAAGTGAGGACTCAGTTTCCATTTCTTTCTATAGCTCGTGATACCCTTGCTCGGTATATATTCAGAAACACAGAATTCCCAATCTAAAACTCAAGTGGTCGCTTATGCTTATTCGCATAACTCTTCTGCCTACTATGTGCGACCTTGCGTTTATCACAGATTATCCGAACACCTTCTGCTGCCTATTTGACCAAATCGAGAGCCAAAATCTCTTTGTCACCCATTTCTTCCCAAGCCACTGGAGACCTACATCTTCTATGATACAATGTCTCATATGGTGCCATTCCGATGCTAGCATATTAGCTATTGTTATAAGCAAACTCTGTAAAATTTCGTTTCATTTCAGGCTATCAAAACACCCTTTGTCGATTTTTTTGGTACATTTTGGTACTACCAGGGTGTAGAATGTACTTACTATTATGAGCTTCAGTCAAAATTAACTTTCATATGAAAGATCAACCACTTGTCAAATTAACAATGATCCCAAAGTTGTAACTTAAATCCAATCACACTTCGACTGTTCCCTCTAATATGTCATTCGAATATAATCATGAAAACCTCAAAGTTATTGTTCATAACATTGTCTGGGATCAACATCAAATTTCTTAGAACAAAATTTTCAAATCATGTTAAGTAATTATATCCTCATAAAACTTTAAATCTGAATAATCATATCGATAAATTTTCCAGTCACTTATAAACTATTGGATATTGATTTTCTTTTCTTTTTCACTATATCAGAATATTTATCATCAGTTGACCATCACACACTACGATAAAGATGAAATCAATATAACTGAAAATTTGTAACAAACATAAGTTTTTCACCCCAAATAATTTCAAACATAAATCTATGAGTATCCAACTCATCTCTAATCTCAAACATTAATAGCTTTCAAGTCTCATAAATCAATTATGGATGACGATGAAACTCATCGTAGAGCTTATAATATCATAATCTAAAATTTTCTATTAGCCAAATACACTATTAACTCCAACTAAAAGTTAGAGCCTAGGAACAATAGGAAAGATCAATCGATAATTTCAATCATTATAACTCCAAATAATAAAATCCATATTAAGATCACAACTCCAAACACCAATAATATACATCACATAATCTCATTGATTCCTCAATCTTTGGAACCGTTATCACAATTTATTCACTTTTATCATTAACTAATTAATAGCACTCAATGTAGAAGTTTAGAGATTGTCCTGCAACGACTTGAATAATTTGTCAATTCCTATCCTCAAGTTGAGATACTTTTCTCTTCCTTTTACTAAACCAAAATCACTTCGATTTATGCAATTATCCTCATTAAATGTAAGATTGATTCCAGCCAACAGAAAAATCTTACAATATACAATAATAAATTTTCTGTCGTTGATCTCCAATTACTGCCTAAAATCTACGTTCCCACATAACATTCCTTTGCACTTGATATTGAACACTTAATCCATATTCCATAGTTCATACGATTTCATTAGAATGAAATTCATTTCTTCATCTTCACAAGTAATGGTATCCTGACTTCCAACACGAATATAACAACCGTCAATTTCAAATTATCCTTTAGTCACACTCATTCTCTGTTCATATCACTTGATTTGAATAATTAAATTTACCAGAAGTATTCATACATTGTATACATCCCTTGTCCATAGTATCACCTGTATTCAGAATCTATCACATTTCAAACTTGCCTCATTTTGTACATCAATTATCTCAGAACTCTTTTCTTATTCCAATTAAGTCTCGCATTCGAAACATAAGCATGAGCCATTCACAATCTTTATACTCGATATGTAATTTATAGTCCAAAGTCTCCATATATCTCAAACTCTGAATCATCTTAACAATTTTGGGTCTTTTCCCACTGATTTATAATCCTTGTCTTTGGAATCCAATTAACACCCGTTCTTAACTAATCGTGACCAAGAAGACTCCGGGTCTCCTTAACAATTAATGCTAGTACACATCAAAGTGAATCACCTGGTCCGATAATCTCCTTTTCATGAAATCCTTATAATTGTTTTCTCAGCATTTTAATTCAATCCTGTAAGCATACTTTTAGTTATGTGATTCATCTTTTCAGTTACAAGGACTTTACTCTATCACTCTCACTGCTTCCTTAGTACATCACTTTCCGGTCATCCTCTATACCTTGTCATTTTCTTAGTAATCTCGAGAGTATATATCTCATATTCTCATAGTTACGCCCTACGCACTGCTCTCTCAAAATAACATCAAGTTGAGCTAACCTAGCTCGATTGAGGATCTTAGTACCTCCTATGAGTTTCCTAAATTTTCTCCGTTTCACATCTCTATTTATTCAAATTATTCTTCTTCCAAAGCTATAAATTTAATTTCATAGTCATCCATAAACTTGTTACTTCCTGTTCGATTGCAATCATTTCATTCATAATTGCCACTTTATTTCATCCAGAATGTGCTGCCGTCTATCTAATGTAGTTTACTGATGTCGGCTCTCGAATTAAATCGGGGAACTTCCCTCCGAGTTTAACTTTTCATTTCAATATTGATGCTACAAATGCTACTTTCTTTATAGTAGCACACTCTGAAAATTCGTGTAGCTTCTTCAATCCTTTAACATAAAAGTTACAAAAGCAACTTTCTCGGTAGAGTTGCTTCTAAAATCATCAAGCCTGTCTCATTCATTCAACGCTCCGAATCGTTGAATTCTTAACCTTGTTGAAAAATGGAGGCTTAAACTCTTGAAACTGCCCCTAGTCCATTAAGCTCATTGTCATACTCTAAGAATCCATACAAGTTTTCCAATTTTCCATTACAATTGGATTCTTAACTCCAGTATGTAAAAGCATACTATCCTCCAAAGTCAGCTCGGTCTCCATCCGTTAGTGAACTTACAGACATTTCTTAACTTCACTGCTCACAACGTTGGGTCACACCTTTCCAGGGATATAAATCATAATTCGTACTCATTGACAGATCGATTTTCTTGTGCTAGACCCCTAAATTTCATTCGTAGTTTCCTTAACCTTATTCATTCAGTTCTCTATAACTACTGGGTCCTTTATCCAATTTAACAATGGCGGTCTGCACTCCTGAAAATGCCTCATCTTGTGTAGCTCCTACTCCTAACCCAAGTCATCATCCTTCCGTTGTGGAGCTACAGGAGTAGTGTCAGACCCGAGTTTTTTGATTTACGTATGTAGCTTGTACCTTATGATTCCTATGTGTACGAACGTTATATTTCATAGTTGAATCATAAGAAGAGTATTTACTATCGTGCAATCGATTTATTGAGAATTAAAAATTCATGTAAGCTACATAACAGCGAGATAAGGGTTCAGTTTATTTTCGAGTAAGTACAGGGGTAAAACGGTCAATTGACCAAAATTCGGTATAAATTCGATGAGAAAATTTCATTAAAAATATGAAATTGAGAGATCTTGATCAATAACGAGGAAAATATTGAATTTCGAGTCCAATTGATCGAGATATGAAATTAATTAATATTTTTGGAATTTTCGTCTCGAAAAACGAGCCCAAAATAGTGAAAAAATATACCGAAAAAGTAAAATCGAACTGATAAATTCCTTTACGGACTAAATAAATTTAATTGGAATTTTTGAGAATGTTTGGATACTTTTGGGATTTTTATTATTATTTTAATGAATAAAATAATAATAAAAAATTCTTTATAAAAAAAAACAGAAATCAGAGAATTGGAAATTTTCGGGGAGAGAGAAACCCGCACGAAACCGACGAAGCCGACCGAGAGAGAAGGAGACACCGACGACGAACCAGCGGCCGACGGCGCGAGGAAGGCTGGGCAACGGAACGACCGGCACCGGGGAAGAGTGTGGCGGCGACCACGCGCCTGGGATCACCGCCGACGAGGAGATCGGAGACGTGGGAGGCCGCGGGAGAGAAGGGTAAATCGGGCAGAATCCGGTGCCGATTTACCTCAGCCCAGGCAAAAAGAAGCCTCTAGAGGCGAGGCCGAAGCATTTGGTGGTGGAATCGGCAGGAGAACCTGTCAGACGGCACCGGAACGGCAAAAAGAGCCTGAACTGGTCGGCCGATCCAGTGGAAAAGTAACTGTGCTGAACCGGACCGGACCGGTTCAGCCAAGGAGAAAAGGGGAAAAAGAGGAAAAAAGGAAAGAAAAAGGAAAAGGAAAATTTTTGGGATTTCACCGGACTTCGGGTAAGTCGATACGAGGTCAAAAGTGACCAATTTAATTTCTGATAAATTTATTTAAATTGTATTTAATCAGAAATTGACCCGGAGTTAAATATACGAAATTGTGCAGTTCGACGATTAATTCCGAACGGAAGCCCGATCGAACTCCGATTCGCGAACCATCGCACAATCTCGGGTAAGTAAAGCTCATTTACAACAATTTATGTGATTTATGCGTATTTAAGATTTAATTTACGCATTTCGGATTAAATTTTGGATTTGGTGAATTATATTCAAAAAATTGAATAAAATGTCGTAAATGATATACGGGCTATCCAAAGAGCTTGGAATAAAGCCCAATGGGTATTGATAGGCCCAATGAGTCGATAGACCTTGATGAACGGGCTTAATACGGATTAAGGCCCGATTAACGTGATTAAGGCCCATTAAGCGTAAAAGGGCCAATTTAAGTGAAATAAACTGTATTAAATGTGTAATACAGTAAGAAAAGTGTAATCAACTCAGTGAATGATTAAATGCAGTTCCAGAGTCATATTGAGAGTTGACCGGACTGCGAGATTAGACAGCACAGAGGAAGAGAGGTCACACGACGTGATCCGAGGTAGGGGACTCTTGCAAGTAGCTAGAGATATCTGTGCATATTTTCGTTGGATTTTACATTCACTGAAATTGTTTGAGGGTCAGAGAAAATCTATAATAATTATAGGGACCCGATATGGGTAAATTACGATTTTGCCCCTAGTTAGGCAAAAAGTGAAATTTTGGGAAAAGTGGTAAAAAGCATGGAAATGATGTTTTGAGTGGTTTTTACTGCTGTGTAGCAGAAGAGTAGGTGGATGGGCTAATGTTTTGAGGTCGATGTAAATTAAGCACACTTTATAGTGCTGATTTTAGTGATTTTTAACATCCCTATTTTTAAAGAGCCATCTACCGAATTATGTGGAAACAATCGTGCTAGAGCATAACTCGCACTTGATTTCAGAGGTCTTTCACATACATTAGTGCTGGAGGTTGACTCGCACTACATTTATTTAACATGCATGATAGAGTATTGGAGCATTGCTCGTACTCAGTTTTTATGTGATTTGTGCATGATAGAGTGCTGGAGCGTTTAGCTAGTACTCGAGTTTTACATGAGATGCATGACCTGGTGCTGGAGGTTCACTCGCACTAGTGTTGATATTTTGACATGCATATACAGTGTTTTGAGGCGAAGTGTTGACTGTGTGTCACACTCAAGACGCGCACTGTAGTTTTTCGTGATATACACACATGTTAGAAAACCGTGACGATTTCCTCCATGTAGACTGAGTGTCACATTGTTGAGATGTTCTCACGTGAATTTAGAGACGTGGCATTTATTCCATAGTATGAGGGCTAAGACCTATGGCAGGCACCCCGCTATGCTGTATTTCCATGGTATGAGCGGCTAAGACCTATGGCAGGCACCCCGACCATGATGTATGGGTCCACGAGTGTACGATGTACCGTGCGTGTGGCATGGAGTACCTTGTACCGTGTTTTATGTTGTGGAGTTGTGGAGGAGAGTTGTTGATAGCTGACGGTTGTGATGGACTGACCCCCCTCCCGTTACAGCAGTGATAACCCGCACACCGAGTACTGTGTTGCCTGGGATCACATTTTCGGATATGATCATAATCCAGGATACTATTTGCATAAACCACAGAGTCTACATGATATATCACATTAATTTACTGATTTAAATTGCGGACAGACCTGAGGGATGGGTCGGACTCCGATTTGTGTTGTGAATCATTTGATGCCATATTTATATGTGATTTAAATATACATGGCATGATTTACATAAAGGCATGATTTATATATATAACTGCATTGTTTTGCACTACATGCCTACTTTTGAGAAATAAAGCATGATTTCTGTACATGGGATTTATTCTGTACAAGTACATATATATTATATTTCAAGACATGCTTTTAAAGTGAGTAAGGAAATAAATGTTTTCAAGGCATAGCACTATTTTGAGTAGATAGTGTGGATATCTACTTGCTTGCCTGATTTCCTTACTGAGCGCGTTATGCTCACCCCCTTTTCTTTACATCTCTCTACAGAGTGTCAGTAGATCGAGAGTTATCGAGGGATAGTGTCCCAGAGTCCACTGCTAGTTCCTATCGATTCATCAAGTATACTTATTATGTACAGTTGTGTATCTAAACATAGAAACAGCACAGTGATGTATACATTATATAGTTTGGGGAATGTATTTGTATTAGATTTTATATAATCTTACATGTATAATAAAAGCAGCTACAGTCAGAATTAACATATTAACATGTATGTATGAGAATGAATATTATGGTAAGTGGAGACTCTGACATCGAATCACAGCCCAACCAGTGAAGAGAGGAAAGGTAAGTTAAAATGCGAAAAATTTATAGTAATTTTTAGATAAAGTCAAGGATTGAAACTGGGGTCCTGACAGAGTGGTATCAGAGCCTAGTTGGTCTGATGTGAATAGGTGTTAGTAATTAGGAAAATATACATCCCCATATCACTGTGTTTTGTTCAGTTACAATTGTGTATACAAGATGGGAGTTGGACAAATTAATGTTTATGAATGCAGGAATTGAGACATTATGGCTAATACCCGTCGTGGTAGAGGGGCGAGAGGTAGGGCTGGAGGCCGTAGAGGTAGGTCGACTAGCCAGGGTGAGTCTTCGACTACCCATACACCCCCAGGTACTGCTGAGGTACCAGATACTACTGAGGCACGCTTCGCGAGGATAGAACGTAGCCTAGAGGCGATAGTAGGGCTGTTGGCACAGACTTTGCCAGGTAGACAGAGGCATGATGCAGAAACTGCGACTGGAGAGGCAGTTGCACCTGATACACCTACGCAGCCTGTACAGATGCCACAGACTACTGATACTCCTACACCCCCACCAGCTCAGGTTAGTAGAGGATATGGGTGTGATTTGGATCGGTTGCGACAGTTCCAGAAGCTTGGACCTCCATCTTTTTGAGGGGTCAAGGACCCAGCCAGTGCTGAGGAGTGGATTGGCGAGATGGAGAAGTTGTACAATTTGTTTGAGTGTACGACTTCTGAGAGAGTCGCATTTGCTGCGTTCCTACTGAAGGGAACGGCAGAGCATTGGTGGAAGTCCACCAGGCCGATATTGAGAGCCCGACATGCTGAGATTAGTTGGGAGATGTTTCTAGAGGCCTTCAGGAGGCAGTTTGTTCCTGATACTGCGCAGCGTAGACTGCAGGCTGAGTTTTTGGGATTGAGCTAGGGGAGTCTCACAGTGGATGAGTATGAGACCAGATTTTTGGCCCTAGGGAGATATGATCCCGATACCATGTATAGCGAGACCAGGAAGGTCCGCAGATTTATTGACGGATTGAGACCGGTGTTGCGGTCTAAATTGGTACCACTAGACATTGGTACATATGATGAGGCAGTGCGCAGAGCGCAGCTTTGTGAGCAAGATTACGAGAGAAATGCCTCTGAGTTTGGGAAGTTCAGTCGGAGCCGAGATAGAGAGAGGAAGAGGCCGGCTAGAGATAGAGGGTTCAGTTATCAAGGAGGGAGGAGACTCTTCAATAAGGGACCACGGATAGAGGAGGTGCGAGAGCGACCAGTCAGACCTCCTACATACCCGGCCATAGCTCCGACGAAGGGCATTGTGATTGGAGGACCAAGGCCTACTACTGATCAGTGCAGCCGATGTGGCAGACATCATGGCGGTAGACCTTGTTCGTTGAGCCCTGTTGTGTGTTTTCGATGTGGGAAACAGGGGCATATGGCTAGAGAGTGCCCAGAGATATATGTGATTGCCCCATAGAAGGGCAGGGAGCAAGATAGAGCTCCAGCTGGTACGTCTGCTCAGAGAGGTAGAGCGACGGCAGAGGAGAAGGGGAAGCAGGTGATGGGTCGAGGGTGAGTACATGCTTTGGACCAGGACACAGCTGATGCTTCTACGGATGTGATTCGAGGTAACATCCTGATTTATGATTTAGAAGCATATGTTTTAATTGATCTTGGTGCCACACATTCATTTGTATCACCATCATTTGCATGTAAGTTAGAAAAGCATGTAAAGTGTACTCCTTTAAAGATGATGATGTTGATTTGTACGCCTATGGATTCCAGTCAGCTAGTTGAGCATGTGTATAACGATTGTAAGTTAAGAGTAGGGGAAAAGGATATGACAGCCAATCTAATATTGCTAAGTATGAGTGACTTTGATGTAATATTAGGTATGGATTGGTTATCTGCAAACCATGCTGTTTTAGATTGTTATGCTAAGACAGTTATGTTTCCTAACCCTACGAAAGTTATTGTAAAGTTTGATAGGAAGAAATGAAAGAAATAAATATGTTGTTAATAAATAAAAAATATTTTGCTGACTGAGAGATAAATATCTTGAAGGTTTCATTGCGTACGTCGTGGATACGGATAAGGTACATCCGGAGTTGGTAGATATTCCTGTGGTCAGTGAGTACCCAAATGTTTTCCAGGATGAGTTGCCAGGGTTACCACCAGACAGAGAGATGGAGTTCTGTATAGATTTGGTGCCTGGTACTGAGCCTATTTCGAGACCACCGTATCGCATGGCCTTAGTTGAGCTGGAGAAGCTCAAGAGACAGTTACAGGAGCTGTTGGATAGGGGTTTTATCAGACCGAGTGTTTCACCGTGGGGAGCACCGGTTCTGTTTGTGAGGAAGAAGGATGGGAGCCTCCGATTGTGTATAAACTACAGATTATTGAATAAGGCTACCATCAAGAATAGATATCCCCTTCCACGCATTGACGACTTACTGGATTAGCTTCGGGGAGCGCAGGTCTCTTCTAAGATTGATCGGAGGTCTGGGTATCATCAGTTGAGAGTTCGGAGTGGAGATGTACCCAAGACAGCATTTAGGACTCGATATGGCCATTATGAGTTCCTAGTTATGCCATTCGGACTGACGAATGCTCCCGCAGCTTTCATGGCTTTGATGAACGTTGTGTTCAAGCCATATTTGGATCAGTTTGTTATCGTATTCATCGATGACATATTAGTATATTCGAGATCCGAGGAGGAGCATGAGGAGCACCTTAGGATTGTATTACAGACTCTACGAGGGCAGCAGTTGTATGCTAAACTCAGCAAGTGTGATTTTTGGTTGACAGAGATCTCGTTTTTGGGACATGTAGTGTCGTGGGATGGTGTATCAGTAGATCCATCCAAGATTGAGGCTGTAGTTCAATGGGAACAGCCGAGGACAGTTACCGAGATCAGGAGTTTTTTGGGTTTAGCAGGGTACTATCGGAGATTTGTTGAGGGATTTTCGAAGTTGGCTGCTCCGTTGACACGTCTCACTCGGAAGAATGTTGCATTCGTGTGGGACGAGGATTGTGAGAGGAGTTTTCAGGAGCTGAAGAGTCGATTGACCACCGCTCCGATTCTCACTATTCCTACCAGCTCAGGAGGATTTTCAGTATATACCGATGCTTCGCATCAGGGACTGGGCTGTGTGTTGATGCAGGATGGAAGGGTAGTTGCTTATGGATCTAGATAGCTGAAGGACCATGAGAAGAACTATCCAACCCACGATTTAGAGTTAGCAGCAGTAGTGTTTGCGTTGAAGGTATGGCGCCACTACTTGTATGGTGAGAAGTTTCAGATTTTTACCGACCACAAGAGCCTCAAGTGCCTGTTCTCACAGAAGGAACTAAACATGAGACAGAGAAGATGGCTAGAGCTTCTGAAGGATTATGATTGTGAAATACTTTATCATCCGGGTAAGGCTAATGTTGTAGCAGATGCTTTGAGTAGGAAGAGCCTTGGGATGGTATCGTATATGATGGTCAGGGAGCAGGAGCTGCTAGAGCAGTTTGCTAGCCTCAGTTTGGGAGTTGTGCCTTCGGACAGAGATGCAGATTGTATGATTGCGAGTTTACGCTTAGAGCCAGATCTGTTGGATAGGATCAGACAGGCTCAGCAGACAGATCTGCAGTGCATCGATGTGATTGGTCAGATGCAGAGGGGCACAGCGATAGATTTTGAGTTGAGTTCTGATGGACTACTGAGGTACAGAGGGAGATTGTGTGTTCCCGAGGACCCAGAGCTCAGGAGATTGATATTGTCAGAAGCTCATTCCTCGAGGTACACGTTGCATCTGGGGAGTGGCAAGATGTATCAGAACCTCCGGAAGGTGTACTGGTGGTCAGGTATGAAGAGAGATGTGGCAGATTTTGTGGCGAGATGTCTCGTATGTCAGCAGGTGAAGGTAGAGCATCAGAAACCTGCAGGATTGTTGCAGCCTCTACCTATACCGACATGGAAATGGGAGCATATCACCATGGATTTCATGATGGGTTTACCGAGGACCCGGAGGAATCACGATGCTATATGGGTGATCGTTGATAGACTGACGAAGTCAGCCCACTTCCTAGCTATGAGAGCTACCGATACTCTGAGTACATTGGCAGGGTTGTATGTACGCGAGGTAGTGAGGTTGCATGGTGTTCCAGTGAGCATTGTTTCGGATAGGGATTCCCGCTTCACTTCTCACTTTTGGGAACATTTTCAGGAAGCTATGGGAACCCAGTTGAGTTTGAGCACAGCTTTCCATCTTCAGACAGATGGTCAGTCAGAGAGGACGATACAGACTCTGGAGGATATGTTGAGAGCATGTGTGCTGGATTTTAGAGGCTCCTGGGATGATCATTTGCCACTAGCCGAGTTCGCCTAAAACAACAGTTATCATTCGAGTATCGGGATGGCACCGTATGAGGCCTTGTATGGCCGTAGATGTCGTTCCCCTATTGGGTGGGAAGAAGTGGGTGACCGTAAGATTTTTGCTCCTGATATGGTTACACAGGCTTCTGAGGATGTCTGGTTGATAGTTGAGAGATTGAGGACAGCTCAGAGTCGACAGAAGAGTTATGCTGACAGGAGACGTAGACCACTTGAGTTCGCAGTTGGTGAGTCCGTGTTTCTGAAGGTTTCTCCTTCCAAGGGTATAGCGAGGTTTGGGAAGAGAGGTAAGTTGAGTCCTCGCTACATTGGACCCTTCGAGATACTTGATCGAGTGGGAGATAAGGCTTATAGGTTGGCATTGCCACCAGATTTGTCAGGCGTGCACAACGTCTTCCACATTTCGATGCTTAGGAAGTATCACCCGGATCCGGCACATGTGATTAGTTATGAGCCTTTGGAGCTCAGTGAGGACATGTCATATGTTGAGAGGCCGATTCGAATACTGGATAGGAAGGAGAAGGTTTTGAGATCGAAGACTATCGGGTTAGTGAAGGTACTATGGCAGCATCACACTTCCGAGGAGGCTACTTGGGAGTTAGAGATCTTGATGCGAGAGAAGCACCCCCAGTTGTTTGATGATTAATTTGGTTCTAATTTGGAGGACCAAATTCTTTTAGTTGGGGAGGATTGTCAGACCCGAGTTTTTTGATTTACGTATGTAGCTTGTACCTTATGATTCCTATGTGTACGAACGTTATATTTCATAGTTGAATCATAAGAAGAGTATTTACTATCGTGCAATCGATTTATTTAGAATTAAAAATGCATGTAAGCTACATAACAGCGAGATAAGGGTTCAGTTTATTTTCGAGTAAGTACAGGGGTAAAACGGTCAATTGACCAAAATTCGGTATAAATCCGATGAGAAAATTTCATTAAAAATATGAAATCGAGAGATCTTGATCAATAACGAGGAAAATATTGAATTTCGAGTCCAATTGATCGAGATATGAAATTAATTAATATTTTTGAAATTTTTGTCTCGAAAAACGAGCCCAAAATAGTGGAAAAATATACCGAAAAAGTAAAATCGAACTGATAAATTCATTTACGGACTAAATGAATTTAATTGGAATTTTTGAGAATTTTTGGGATACTTTTGGGATTTTTATTATTATTTTAATGAATAAAATAATAATAAAAAATTCTTTATAAAAAAAAAAACAGAAATCAGAGAATTGGAAATTTTCGGGGAGAGAGAAACCCGCACGAAACCGACGAAGCCGACCGAGAGAGAAGGAGACACCGGCGACGAACCAGCGGCCGACGGCGCGAGGAAGGCTGGGCAACGGAACGGCCGGCACCGGGGAAGAGTGTGGCGGCGACCACGCACCTGGGATCACCGCCGACGAGGAGATTGGAGACGTGGGAGGCCGAGGGAGAGAAGGGTAAATCGGGCGGAATCCGGCGCCGATTTACCTCAGCCCAGGCCAAAAGAAGCCTCTAGAGGCGAGGCCGAAGCATTTGGTGGTGGAATCGGTCGGAGAACCGGTCGGACGGCACCGGAACGGCAAAAAGAGCCTAAACCGGTCGGCCGGTCCAGTGGAAAAGTAACTGTGCTGAACCGGACCGGACCGGTTCAGCCAAGGAGAAAAGGGGAAAAAGAGGAAAAAAGGAAAGAAAAAGGAAAAGGAAAATTTTTGGGATTTCACCGGACTTCGGGTAAGTCGATACGAGGTCAAAAGTGACCAATTTAATTTCTGATAAATTTATTTAAATTGTATTTAATTAGAAATTGACCCGGAGTTAAATATACGAAATTGTGCAGTTCGACGATTAATTCCGAACGAAAGCTCAATCGAACTCCGATTCACGCACCATCGCACAATCTCGAGTAAGTAAAGCTCATTTACGACAATTTATGTGATTTATGCGTATTTAAGATTTAATTTACGCATTTCGGATTAAATTTTGGATTTGGTGAATTATATTCAGAAAATTAAATAAAATGTCGTAAATGATATACGGGCTATCCAAAGAGCTTGAAATAAAGCCCAATGGATATTGATAGGCCCAATGAGTCGATAGACCTTGATGAAAGGGCTTAATACGGATTAAGGCCCGATTAACGTGATTAAGGCCCATTAAGTGTAAAAGGGCCAATTTAAGTGAAATAAACTGTATTAAATGTGTAATACAGTAAGAAAAGTGTAATCAACTCAGTGAATGATTAAATCCAGTTCCAGAGTCATATTGAGAGTTGATCGGACTGCGAGATTAGACAGCACAGAGGAAGAGAGGTCACACGACGTGATCCGAGGTAGGGGACTCTTGCAAGTAGCTAGAGATATCTATGCATATTTTCGTTGGATTTTACATTCACTGAAATTGTTTGAGGGTCAGAGAAAATCTATAATAATTATAGGGACCCGATATGGGTAAATTACGATTTTGCCCCTAGTTAGGCAAAAAGTGAAATTTTGGGAAAAGTGGTAAAAAGCATGGAAATGATGTTTTGAGTGGTTTTTACTGCTGTGTAGCAGAAGAGTAGGTGGATGGGCTAATGTTTTGAGGTCGATGTAAATTAAGCACACTTTATAGTGCTGATTTTAGTGATTTTTAACATCCCTATTTTTAAAGAGCCATCTACCGAATTATGTGGAAACAATCGTGCTAGAGCATAACTCGCACTTGATTTCAGAGGTCTTTCACATACATTAGTGCTGGAGGTTGACTCGCATTACATTTATTTAACATACATAATAGAGTATTGGAGCATTGCTCGTACTCAGTTTTTATGTGATTTGTGCATGATAGAGTGCTGGAGCGTTTAGCTCGTACTCGAGTTTTACATGAGATGCATGACCTGGTGCTGGAGGTTCACTCGCACTAGTGTTGATATTTTGACATGCATATACAGTGTTTTGAGGCGGAGTGTTGACTGTGTGTCACACTCAAGACGCGCACTGTAGTTTTTCGTGATATACACAAATGTTAGAAAACCGTGACGATTTCCTCCTTGTAGACTGAGTGTCACATTGTTGAGATGTTCTCACGTGAATTTAGAGACATGGCATTTATTCCATAGTATGAGGGCTAAGACCTATGGCAGGCACCCCACTATGCTGTATTTCCATGGTATGAGCGGCTAAGACCTATGGCAGGCACCCCGACCATGATGTATGGGTCCACGAGTGTACGATGTACCATGCGTGTGGCATGGAGTACCTTGTACCGTGTTTTGTGTTGTGGAGTTGTGGAGGAGAGTTGTTGATAGCTGACGGTTGTGATGGACTGACCCCCCTCCCGTTACAGCAGTGATAACCCGCACACCGAGTACTGTGTTGCCTAGGATTTCACCACATGTTAGGATATGTACATAGTCCGGAGATACTCTCTAACAGTAAGATCCTTAAACCCAACATCCTTAAGCCAGAATAGGCGGGGAGGCTCTCTTACATAGTCTAGAGAGATTGCATTTAGCCACTGAGTCTCGCAAGGTATATCACATGTATTTTATGATACGGGTAGACCTAAGGGATGGGTCGAAACCCAGTTTATTTGTGTTGTGATGAGAAATGCCATATTTACTGTGTTTTGAATGTAAATGGCATATTTTATATAAAGGCATTCTTAAATGATTTATTATGCACTGTTTTGCATGAATGCCTCTGATCGATAAACCAGCATGTGTTTAGTACGTGGGATTTTAAATCTGTACTATATTAAATATATTTTAAACATGCTTTTGAAATGAGAGAAGGAAAGGCAAAGCACTATTTTCAAGTAGATAGTATGGATGTCTACTTGCTTGCCTGATTTCCTTACTGAGCGCGTTGATAGCTCATCCCATTCATTTTTCCCCCATCTCTACAGATTCTCATCAGTAGATCGAGTCGGCCAGGGTATTGCATTCCTTTGATCCGCTGCCACTCCCCATCTAGCGAAAGGTATACACACGCGTACTCTTTTGTATCTGAACAATGTATAAACACAGTGATGTACACGTTTTAATATGGGGGATGTAATGATGTAATTATATTTAAGAATACGAATTTACTTATGATATAAATGTCATGTATGTATGATAGGAAAAAGAATGGTAAGGTACGTATGGATGAGGAGACTAATGCCTATTCACAACCCAACTGTTGAGGAGATAAAGGTAAGTAAAAAGTGAAAAATTTATTGTGGTTTTTGGTTAAGTCGCGTGTGGGAGGAGGGCGTGACAAGTAGGCATATTTGTAGTTCTGACACATCTCTACAGGCTGTGCGGGCGTAACGAACGTAATCTGCCTGTCTATTCATCCGTCTACATCATCACCTAACATAGCCTGTATCCCAATTTTTCATAATATGTTCAATACTCCACTCAACCTTAGCAGTGTATCTCAATACCACCTGTCCTTTCCACAGGACCTGATGGAGCACCCTCAACATTAGTTTCAATCTCGATATTATTTATGAGTCTCATATGATGACTCTGCATGATTCTCAGGCCTATCTCTGCGGCCTCTAGCTCGTGATCTAATTCATCACGTAAACCCAACATTAAGTCTTAACTTAATTAGGTATACTTACTCTACAACCAGACAAGCACAGACATTTGGGATGTAATCGTATCCTTATTATTGACACTGACAGTACTAGACAGCCTTTGCTCTGATACCACTTTAAACTGTAATGACCCTTGACCTTTGAAAATCGGGGAAATTTTTTTTTTAATTTAATTTACCCACTTATTCCCTTATTCACTTAGGCTGTATTCTTGTTCAGTGTCAATCCTTAAAAAAATATCTCATTTAATTTATCCTTATACAGATTTTATCCCGACACATTATTTTCAATAGATGTCTGTGCATACAAATAGTCTGGTATAAAGATAAGAATGTATACCTCATGCATATAGAAAGGTAGTCTGGGGAAGCTCATATCCGCCAGCCTACGTCGTCTATGCAGCATTTTATTAACTGTAATTCACTGTAAAAATCTGAGAGGTAGAGGGGTGAGCTTTTGGGGAAAAGCCCAGTAAGGTAATGCTCTTAAAGTAGTTCTGATATATAAAAGTATTTGAAATTGTTCATGGAACGAAACTTAATGAAATATAGAAATTTTCATTTCATGCATAAACGTCATAAAGCATGCGTGTTTTTAAAACAAATCACATGCTTAACCATTTTACAACTTTTCATAAACCTTTCATGAACATTTCATAATTACTTTGTAAACATTACATAAACGTGTTGGTTCATAACCAATCATTGAAATTCATAAGGCATATATTCGTTGCCACATTTATCATTCATAACTAATTCATGGAGACCAGGCTATAACTAAGTCATGCGATACATGTCATTCTCCGTAGAGAGCTAAACATGTTACCTATGGCCATGGTAAGTGGCTGTAGACTGGATCAGGGTCGTACAGCTCTTTCGTAAAACATGGGTAGTATCCATCTTACATACTTTCACTAGCACATAGCTAGGACACGGGCACCAATGGCACTCTCCGTATGGGCAACATAATTGCGTACTGTGCGGGCACGAGATACTACCAAAACATCATCATCATAAACCACAAGTAGCGTGACATCTACCACACAGGTAGAGTCAAGTGCTACAGGGGCCTACGTACCGGCACCTTAAGTGGTGGAGCCGGAACACCACGAGAAGTTGCCAAGCATGAAGCCTAAGTCTCAAAACATATTTTTTTTTTTGTAAATACTTTTGAAAACGTCAAAAGTTCCATTTCAAAGCGTAAATATGGGTTTTCAAGCCATCATAAAACTTTCATGCATTTTCATAATTTGAAAGTTTATTTCATAAACATAGATGTTCTAGCGAACATTTTGTAAAACGAAATCATGTTTTGTAAACAATTTCGCAAGTATGGACGCATTGATAAATCATTTCAAATCATATGCTCTTTCATAAAATAATTTATCAGAGAAACATGAATGCAATATCAGAACTAAGTTAAGTAATACCCCTTACCTCGATTTATTGGGTATCTCGAATTCGAACGGTGACGTCTCCTAGTACCTCCTTTAATCCCTTCTACAATCACCTACACCGAAATTGTAGACTTAGCACCCTATTCATGCGAATTGCGTTAAAATCATAATTTATTGTTGCTACTGCGTGTGTACGTATTATTGTATATCCTTAGGCCGATACGCACGTTTATATATTTCTTCACTATTTATATATTTACTCCTACAAGTATTAGTATATATCTTTATTATATACATCCACATGTATACGCGCATAAATATATATTTATATATATACACTCCTATATGTATATATATATATATATATATATTATTGTTTTCATATTTTCCTATCTCATATATATATACATTCTTTTTATATACATATACTTGCACACATTCACATTTCATATCCCCCACATGTATATGCACATATATATATATATATATATATATTATCATTGTTTTCCAATTTTTCCTTATCACCTATGCATACATATATTTTTTTTTGTACAAATACTAGTATACCCAATTCATTATATACACCTATTTGTACATGTACCTAAATAAATAAATATACATATATATATTTAAATAATTATTTCGAAAATTAAATTGGTTCATTTGACCACTTACCGACTTACCCGGAGCTCGATTATATCACCGAATTTTTCCTCATTTTTTTCTTTTTTCTTTTTTTTCCTTCTTTTTCTGGCTGAACCGGTTTGGTCCGGTTCAACCCGGTTCAGACCGGTTCAGACCGGTCCGGTTCAGTCCCGGTCTAACTTTCTCCCTCACCGTTCGGGGCTTTTCCAGCCGGTTCTCCGCCGGCTTCCGCCTCCAGCTTGACCGCGGGGTAGTCTGGTGCATGGATCTGGGGTCGGCTTCTCCAAAGCTCGCCGGAAAGTGGCTGGTCCGGCCTCTTCTCTCCTCCGGCGTCGGTACCCAATCTTTTCCGCGCCGTTCGACGGCGTTTTAGGCCGATCTGCGCCTGGATCGGCGTCGCAGACATCCCTCTCTGGCCGGTGGTGGGTCGCTCCTCCTTGCCCCGGCCGCCGATCACCTCTCTCCTCCCTTTTTCCCTCTCTTCCTCTCGGTTTCTCTCCCTCTCTCGCCGACCGCGGCTTTTCTCCCTCTGCCAGCGCCGGTGGTAGCCTCCGCTGCTTCCTCTCGTCGCTGGCAACCTCCGATCTGGGAGCAGAGGGCTCGGCTCCCTCGGTTTCTCCCTTCTGCTTTTCTTCTGGCTTCCTTTGCACTTTACAGTCGCGATTCGCGACTTTCCTCTCTTTTTATTATTATTATTATTATTATATATTATAGATTCTATATTATTTAGTTATTTATTTATATTTGTTTATTATTTTTTTATTTTTTTAATATTATATTTTATTTTATTAAAATATAATATAATATATAATATACCCAAAGTATTTAAATATATATATTTAAATCAATTAAATATATATATATATTTATCTTATTTATTTCTCGGGTATTTTATTATTTTATTTATTTTATATCAGACTTACGATTTTATCTCCACTTGTACGTTTTTTTACGAACCAATTTAGAAGAAAATTTCGGGTATTTACAAATCACATATAAATTCAATTTATTTCACAAAGCAATTCAAAACAGGCTGACTAACCCCTTTTCGAATAAAATCCCAGAAAATAGTTTATGAAAATTTAAAATTCAGGATTTTCAATTTTAAACAGAATTTCATGCCACATAAGAATCCATGCAAACCACTTAAATTTGATCGGTAAAATTAAGTTGTTCAATTAGGCTAAAATTTATAATTTTTGGAGTCATAAAATTCGACCTAGATTTTTCTGTAATTTTGGTACTGCGAAATTTAGCCTAAAATTTTATATCTATAAATATACAGAAATTACGCATATTTATCTCTGGTAGCAACAAGAATTTCCCTTTCCTCGATGTCTGTTTGTAGTCCTCAATTGCCTCAACGTTGCGAGTCAGTAGGTCCGGTCCACTCAGTTTATTTCCTCCGAATTTCGTACTAGTATTTTTCGAAGTTTTGAACTAATATTTTCGACTGTCTTTTCCTCGGATTTTTCTCCTAATTTCCTTGGGCCTTCTTTTTCTACTCCAAATACATATATATATATATATAATTATATATATATATATATAAGAATTTCCCTTTTTTTTCTTCCCAGTTTGAATTTTTTTTCCTACCATTTCTTCTTTTTCTTCGTTTCTTCTTCCTCGCTACCAATCGAAGCCACTGTTCACATTTCTTCCTAGCTTTTGGTGCCATCACCTTCCTTCAGTTTTTTTTTGTTTTGCTTCTTTACAGAAGGAAGCCCCGATATCGCCCTCCTCTCCTTCTCCGCCATTAGCTTCCTCGTTTCTCGACAGCCCTGTTCCGTACTTCATCGTTTTGTTTCATTCTTCACCGAGACGTAATGTACCTCACCACCGTCTTCTCATTGCTTCCAACTACCCCCTCACCATTCTTCTCTTCCTGTTGTCATCCATGTTTTCTATCATCTCTTATGCTTTCTCTCTTGCCACCCCTATCCCCGTGCTGTCACACCCCACTTCCGAGTGCCCTTTATCCATACTTACGCTACTACTGTTGGGAAGTGAGACAATGCAATTACTAAAATTTCATTAATTTACAACGGAAATATTTAAACTTTAATTCACACTCCTAGGTGTGCGTAAATATACAAAATTAATTGTATAATAATATCTTTACATAACATCCCCTATACCACTGTTTACATTCTCGATTTGTAACTGTGCGATACATTATAATAGATACAAAAGACTTATATGTATACAAATCTTATACCTTTGCAACTGGTGGGGGCTGTCCAACACAAAAAGATCCAGAGACCACCGCACTGCTTTACTTCTCAATATCTGGAGAGAAAAAAGTAGTGGGATGAGCAAACCACAGCTCAGCAAGAAAATGAATGCTAACATGTAGATACTGTACTATCTACATACCCCATGCATGCATAAACAAAACCACATTTCAATGTAAATGGAAATATTACTAGAAAATGCATTCAAACATTCATTTCTCATATAAGCATTTTCATGAAAACATGTATACGATATTCCCATTTGAAAACATGTCATAAACAGTGCTATTATAGCACGAGCATTCAAATCGAGAGATTTATCAAATTACAAACTCTCTTTGCTTTTCTCAAATCATTTCTTTTCACCAAATCTCTTTTGTTTTTTGAGTTTCTCAATTTCTCGTATCTCTGAGACAGACATGGAATTTTCAGCAATATAATATCCACGACATATGGCCATAGTCAGTGATCCCAGGCCTCACTGATCAGGTGTGCATAGGGCATCACTTCGCCTGAAGGGGGATGGGTCAGTCCTACCCTTCGGCTCATCTCAATCAACCTCATCTCCTCATATACTCACGGTATAAGGTACGTTATGTGTCATCTACGCAATACTCGAACTCACGTGCACCCAGCACGATACATAGTATACCAACGGACAACTACACAGTTCAATGTACGACCGTGGACCCAGTCCATCTACCAACTCTAATGGACTTTTCATCCTAAACCATGTCTCATATACCAGGCAAGCAATCAGCGTGACACACAGTCATCGCAAGGCTCCAATGCGGTACGATTTATTGTTAAGGCCCAGCCCGTTCCAAGGCCGTCGACTGGCATCCCCTTGGGTCCCAGACCCCCAGGTTTACCTCAACTCAATAAAAACTGGTGCGAGCAATACTCTAACGCTTTTCTCAAAACCTTTGTCCGAGTTAAACTCCGACATGGTACATCAAAACATAAAAACGGCTAACGCTCCAGTACATTATTATTATAAAACCACGTACGAGTCAGGCTCTAGCACGGTTTATCAAAACATGCAGACGTATGCGAGTGAAACTCCAACATAGTCAAAATCATTAAAACGGGTGTGAGCTAGAGCTCCAACACCAATCTCATCTCAAATCTGATAAGTGACTATTTTCTCTTTTTAAAAACATCAAAACATGTTTATTTACGTAGCATGCCGTCCCATGCTAAACATGTAAAACTAGCCAACCTATCCATCATCATTCTCAATCTCAAAATCAGTGCATGGTTGAGAAAACATCAAAACATCATACATAGATGTAAAGCATTAAAAACATGCATGTCAGGCTGTTTTTCCTTCCCACATCCCATTTTCACAATATATATGTATATCTAATACTTTTCATACTTTCATATAGATTTCCATAGTTCAATAGCTAAACATATTATTTCTAGCATCGTAACTACTCAAATCGCAGTAAAATACGTACAAATACCTCTATCGCTAACACACAGTCCCTTACCTCGAATTGCACTCGTATTTTCTCTGTCACGTTTGCTCCGTTCACGATCCGAGTTAGTCGTGTCTCACGTATTCCGAGTTATACGTATAAATCATCAAGTTATTTTCTTTTCCCTCTACTAAACATACACATTGTCTTCTATTTATCTATTCATGCTTCTCAAACCCTTAAATCACATTTCACTCTTCCACAAAGATCATTTTACCATCTCTTAAGCTTTCCATCACTTTTCCATGTATTTCCTCTTTATAAATCTCCCTTAATATTACTCACCCATCGCTACATTCATAATTCCTATCAACATTTCACATACCACTCAACCCACAAATATCTAGAAACCATATTTAGAAGCTTCAAGGTTGAAGAGCTTACCCATTTACTTAGTCAAACTTGTGGTAGCCACAACTCCTTCTCTTGGTCACACCAATGTGAGATTTTTAGGTATGTTGTTCTCCTTGCTTCAAGAAACAACTTTTCCTTGAGCTTCTTGCAAAACTGGCTGGAATGTACTCATCTTTAGAGTAAGAAAGCTTGGGTCTTGAAAGAAAATGGTAGGTGAGGTTTGGTGGGAGGGAAAATTTGAGTTTTCAGTCCAATCACGTGCCCCTTTTTATAGATGCAGAGACATGAGATCGATCTGGCCCTTGTGGAGATTGATCTCTGCAAGGTTTGGTAGTCCTTTTTACCAAACGCAACCACTACAAGTTCGATCTTCTTCCATGATGAGATTGATCTGTTTACAGGTAAATTCCTTCTTAGAGATCGATCTGCCCCTTGTAGGAGATCAATTTGCTCTTTACAGAACCCTTAAGGAGATTGATCTGTCGAGTCTTGAGATCAATCTGTCTCAAACAGATAGTTAAGGAGATCAGCCCACTTGTCTTAATAATCGATCTTCTCATTACAGAATACTTAGCAAATCGATCTGCACTGCTCCATTACTCAAATAAGAGCATTTTTTACTCTTCCAGATCGATCTCTCATCCTATGAGATCGATCTGTCATTCATATTTCCAGATTTTTACTTCAGTTTTCTGCAGCAACTTCACTCAAAACATCTTTAATTTGCTACCATAGTCATTTTCTCATTCATCCACCTTTGAGACTTGAAAATGACTTTCATTCATACTTTATACACATTAAAACTTGTGTGTAATCCTTGTATGACCAAATGTATACAATATATAACTAAATGGAAACATAAAGATTTGCACCACTTATGCAATTTCATTCCATTTTACTCCACTACTCATATTTCATTTCTTCATATTCATACTTAATGCAACTTGTACGTACATCATAACTCTTATTACGAGTGTGTACATTAATCTTATGGATTTTACATCACATATGCTTCACTTTACTAGTACATTACAATACTTCATGAATTCATTTACCTATGTACAAGGTTAAACCTATACGGGGTCTCACATTCTCCCCCACTTAGAAAATTTGGTCCTCCAAATTGGAACCAATCATTCTGTGAATAACTCGGGATACTTCTCCCGCATTAAACTCTCCAATTCCTTGTGGCCTCTTCCACGGTGTGATGTTGCCACAGAACCTTAACTAATGAAATCGTCTTGTTTCGCAACACCCTCTCTTTTCTGTCCAATATCCGGATCGGTTCCTCCACATACGACATGTCCTCCTTGAGCTCCAATAGCTCATAGCTAATTACATGTGTTGGATCCGGATAGTACTTCTTAAGCATAGAAACAAGGAAGACATAGTAGACTTCTGCTAGCTCAGGTGGTAAGGCTAGCTTATATGCTCCATCTCTCACTCTATCCAAAATCTCGAAGAGGCCAATATAACGAGGACTTAGTTTTCCTTTCTTCCTGAACCTCGTTATTCCCTTAGAAGGAAATACTCTAAAAAATACGGACTCACTCACATTAAACTCAAGTGGTCTCCGTCTCTTGTCAGCATAGCTCTTTTGTCGACCTTGAGCTGTTCGCAGCCTCTCAAATATTATCTGAACATCTTCGGAGGCTCGTTTAACCAGGTCAGGAGCGAGCAACTGTCTATCACCAACCTCTTCCCAACCAATGGGTGATCGACATCTACGACCGTATAATGCCTCATAAGGGGCCATACCAATACTTGAGTGATAGCTGTTATTATAGGCGAACTCAATCAATGGCAAGTAATCGTCCCATGAGCCTCTAAAATCCAGCACGCACGCTCTCAACATATCTTCCAGGGTCTATATAGTCCTCTCTGACTGACCATCTATCTGAGGATGAAAAGCGGTGCTAAAGCACAATTGGGTCCCCATCGCTTCCTGAAAATATCCCCAAAAGTGAGAAGTGAAGCGGGCATCCCGATCAGAAACAACACTCACTGAGACTCCATGCAATCTCACTATCTCCCGTACATAAAAGTTCACCAATGCACTCAAGGTATCTGTAGATCTCATGGCTAAGAAGTGTGTCGATTTCGTTAACCGATCTACTATAACCCATATTGCATCATGGTTCTTACGGGTTCTCGGTAACCCCATCACAAAATCCATGGTGATGTGCTCCCACTTCTATGTCGGTATCGATAGAGGTTGTAATAATCCTCCAAGTTTCTGATGCTCAAATTTTACCTGCTGACATATGAGACATCTAAAGACATACTTAGCTATGTCTCTCTTCATTCCAGACCACCAATATACCTTCCAGAGATTCTGATACATTTTACTACTCCCCGGGTGTACTGTATAACTCGCTGAGTGATCCTCTGATAATATCAACTTCCTCAGCTCTGAATCCTTAGAAACACATATTCTATTCCCGAACCTTAGTACTCCTTTTAAACTCAATACAAATTTTGTACCCTTACCCTTCTGGATTTGGCTAATCACATCAATACATCATTGATCAATTTGCTGAGCTTGTCGAATTCTCTCAATCAACTCCAGTTCTAATATCAAGCTAGTAATAATCTCATAGCTGCCAATCTCAGGTAGGGTCACATCCAGACTAAGGTTTGTGAATTGTTCCAACAACTCGTGTTCTCTAACCATCATAAGTGATACCAACCCGAGACTCTTTCTACTCAATGCATTGGCAACCACATTTGCCTTCCTCTGGTGGTACAAAATTTCACAATTGTAATCCTTGAGGAGTTCTAACCACCTTCTCTATCTCATATTTAACTCCTTCTGTAAGAATAGATACTTTAAACTCTTGTTATCCGTAAAGATCTGAAACTTCTCACCGTACAAGTAGTGGCGCCATATCTTCAATACAAATACTACGGCCGCCAACTCTAAATCATGAGTGGGGTAGTTCTTCTTATGATCTTTCAGCAGATCCATAGGCAACTACCCTTCCATTCTGCATTAAACCACAACCCAATCCTTGATGTGAAGCATCTGTATACACAGAGTAGTTTCCTGAAATGTTAGGGATGATAAGAACTGGCACGGTGGTTAATCCGCGCTTAAGTTCCTAAAAGCTCCTCTCACATGCTTCATCCCATGTAAACTCCATATTCTTTCTCGTAAGTCATGTCAACGGAGCAGCCAATCTAGAAAAACCCTCTACAAATCTCCTGTAGTAACCTGTCAAACCCAAAAAACTCCTAATCTCTGTGACTGTACTGGGTTGTTCCCACTGAACAACAACCTCAATCTTGGATGGATCTACTGACACCCCATCCTTTGATACAATATGGCCTAGAAAGGAAATCTGCTCTAGCCAAAAGTCACATTTACTAAGTTTGGCATACAACCTTCTCTCTCGGAGGTCTGCAAAACAATCCTTAAGTGCTGCTTATGATCTTCCCTAAACCTTGAATACACAATATATTATCAATGAAAACGATCACGAACTGGTCCAGGTATGGCTTGAATATATCATTCATTAGAGCCATAAAAGTTGTCGGTACATTTGACAACCCGAAAGGCATCACTAGGAATTCGTAATGACCATAGCGGGTGCGAAAAGCTGTCTTGGGCACATCCTCCTTCCGAATCTTCAATTGATGATACCCAGACCTCATATCCATCTTGGAAAAGATCTGCGTTCCCTGAAGCTGATCCAATAAATTGTTAATGCGCGGTAAAGGGTACTTATTCTTGATGGTAGCCTTGTTCAACATCCGATAATCGATACACAACCTAAGGCTCCCATCTCTCTTTTTCACAAACAATACCGGAGCTCCCCATAGTGAGATGCTCGTCTTATAAACCCTTTATCTAACATATCTTGCAACCACTTCCTTAATTCTTCTAGCTCAACTAGATCCTATATGGTGACTTGGATATTGGCTCGATTCCAGGTGTCAAATCTATACCGAATTCCATTTCTCTATCCGATCGCAATCCCGGTAAGTCGTCTGGAAAGACATCAAGGAATTCTCTAACCACTGGGATGTCCCCCATATCTAGATATGTCTTGTCCAAATCCACCACATAAGCAATAAAACCTTTAAAATAACATTCAAGTCATTTATACCAATCTACTTTACTTGTCACAAAATTAAAGATTTTATTACTTCTCTCAAATCTTACAACACATTCTTCGGGTAGAGAAAATGTAATAGACTTAGTGTGGCAATCTAAGACAGCATGATTGGTAGCTAACCAACCCATTCCCAAGATTACATCAATGCCATACATATTTAACAAGATCAAGTTGGCTGTTGCACACTTATCTCCTACCCTCACCTTACAATCTCTATACACTTGTTCAGCCAATTGGCTAACTCTCATCGGAGTACTTATTAACAAAGTCCTATTTAAGTGTGTGGGTTCTACAAATCTTGTTAACTTGGATGCACATGCAGGTGATATGAAAGAATACGTAGCACCAGAATAAAATAAAGCTATAGCTTCCAAGTTATAAAACAAGATTGTACCTATTATCACCTCAGAAGAGGTATCTGCCGATGCCTGGTCTATCGCATATATCCTGCCTTGACCCACAACTTGCTTCCCTTTTTCTTCAGTTGTGTCTCTCTTCCTTGCAGGAGGTGTAACTGTGGGAACTCTCTCTGGTTCCTTACCCCTCTGTGGAACTACCTCAACTGCCTCTGGACATTCTTTTGCATAATGTCTGAACTTGCCACATCTGAAGCATCGTGTACCCTGAAGATGACAGGGCCTACCACCATGATATCGACCACATACTCTACACTGTTCAGTAGTCAACCGAGGTCCAACAATCACCATACCCCTAGCTGGTGTCTGAGTCGAAGGCATAAAAGATCTAGCAATCTTTTTCTATGACTCATCTGTTTCTCTCCGACGCTTACTCATAAGTCTCTGACCAAATTTGGCACCTTTGCCATCTCCCATCTTCCTCGGACCTTTGTCCTTACCCCAACTAAACTAAAAAATCGGTAGGTCATAATCCTGCTGACACAATTGGGCTCGTCGCATAACCCCTCTATATGTAGCGACATCAAATGGGGCCAACTTAGCTCGAATCGAATGCCTCAGTCCATCCACAAATCTGCGGACCCTGATAGCTTCACTCCTGATAGAGTTAGGGTCATATCGGCCTAGTGAGGTGAATCGTGACTCGTACTCATCAACTGTTCGATTCCCTTGAGTCGGATTCAAAAATTCCATCTGCAACCTACGTCAAGCGGTATCTAGGATGTATTGCTCTCTGAAAGCACCTAAAAACATATCTCACGTGATAACCATACCCTGAGCTCTCAACATAGGCATGGTAGACTTCCACCAGTGCTCCGCTTCGGCTCTCAATACAAAGGCCGCAAGCACTACTCTTCGTAGCCGAACATCTACAACAGTCAAACAACTTCTCCATCTGATTGATCTAGTCTTCAGCCACTGCCGAATCCTTTATCCCGCTAAAAGAATGAGGCTTAAAGTCTATAAAATGCCTTAACCTCTCCATATCACAATCATATCCATACCCCAAATCATCATCATCATACTACTGTAGGGCTACTGGAGGAGGTTCTGGTCGAATATAGGGGTCTCGTGGCCTAATCGGTTCAGGTTGTGCAGGTGCAACATTCTCAGGTTCAGGTGCAACTGCTGGGGGATTCGATGCAACCTGTCCCATTGTACTAGGTGTACCCTCAAACCTAGCCATGATCTGACCCATCATGGTCATCATAGTGAGCATGTCTTCCTCTAATCAAGCTATCCGAGGATCGAAAGCCTCTATCTGTTCCTGAGGCTCATGACTAGAGGACGATCTACTGTGCCTCTCAGTCCTGTCATTTCGTCCTTGAGCTCTCGAGTTCTCTCCCCTCTTACGGTGTCTCTCAGGCATATCTCACAAGCCTGATAACTTCCTGTATTTATAACAAACTTTTTATTTACTACCGCTCTGTATACATATTGGTATCTAAATATCGCACAGTAACTTAGGGATGTATGTTTTCATGTCCTAAACATTGACTCACATTAGACCAACCAAGCTCTGATATCAAATCTGTCACACCCCACTTTTGGGTGCCCTTTATCCATACTGTTGAGTTAATGTATTTTGAAATGACAAAACAAGTTAATACAATAATGTTAAAATGGTATACAAACATGTTTAGAAGATATCAGGATCAGAACTTAGAGTTCTGCTGATGAGAGATCGATCTGGGGTATGAGAGATCGATCTCCTGGGTTTATACTTGATGAGAGATCGATCTCATGAAGGAAGAGATCGATCTGGCAAGCCTTAAAACAGTGTAAAGGGTTTAAGGTAAAAAAAGATCGATCTGCCAGGGTTAAGAGATCGATCTCATCTAAGTCAGAGAACTTAGGAGATCGATCTGGTAAGGAAGAGATCGATCTGCTCAAAGTCAGTGAGCTTAAGAGATCGATCTGGTGTATTGAGAGATCGATCTTGCCTCAAACAGAGAGGATAGGAGATCGATCTGCCTATTCGACAGATCGATCTGCCTCTGTCTATTCAAACTAACAGATCGATCTGGTAATGTATGAGATCGATCTCCCTGTGTATTTGTGCTTTGTCATTGCAGGATTTAAAACTAGGAGATCGATCTGGCCAAGATAGGAGATCGATCTGTCTGACCACTGGAGGTTCCCAACGGCTATTTTCTTCAAATCTCAACGGGAAAAACTGCATTTAATGCTCCAACTACCCAACCTTCAGTATATAACCAAGCATTGAAGACAAAGAAAATAGGGGAAACTATTGCTGCATATTCCAAAGATTCTCAAGCTTTAATTCTTTCATTCTTTGTGTCCCTATTGCTTATTGATTGAGAATCATTGTAAAAGCTTAAGTGCAAAATAGCTACACTTGTCCTACCACTTTAAAGCATTAAATTGTATTCAGTCCTATCTTAAAAAGAGAAGAGGATTGTTCCTCAGTGAGAGTATATTGTAAGAGGCTGAATACTTTTTTTTTTTCTGTATTGCCAAAGGTAGTGAGGTTATTCCTTAACCTGTAAAAGGAAATTTGTAAGCTCTATTGAAAGAGAGAAAGAAAACACTTGACAAGAAGGTCAAGGAGAGAGGACGTAGGCAAGAGTTGGCCGAACCTCTATAAGTGACTGTGTTTGTTTCTCTTCCCTTCTCTCTGCATTAAATTGTTATATTGCACTGTTTTATTCATTATCATTTGTGTTTAAATTGTGATTATTTTAAAATCTGCCATAGTTATTAGAAAACCGATTCACCCCCCTCTCGGTAGAGCCAACAATTGGTATCAGAGCTAGGACTCTTTAATCACGTAGGAACAACTTCCTAAGAGTTAGAAAACGATCAAATGGCTCTTAACAATGTTGCAACTAGTTTGATAGGAGAGGGGCACTCCACGGTTAGACCTCCCATGTTCAATGGTGAACATTATTCATATTGGAGGACTAGGATGATGCTATTCATTCAAGCAAATGACTATGAAGTATGGAGAATTATAGTTAAGGGACCTCAAATCCCTACAAAGAAAATAGAGGGAAGAGATATTCCCAAAGAAGAAGATGAATGGGATTCTAATGACATTAAATGTGCACAACTAAATGCTAAAGCTATGCACACATTATTTTGTGCTTTAGGTCCTAATGAATATAATAGAGTATCCGGGTGTGATAATGCCAAGCAAATATGGGATAAATTGGCAATAACTCATGAGGGTACAACCCAAGTGAAGGAGACAAAAGTAGGTATGCTCACACATGATTATGAGCTCTTTAGAATGAAGGAAGGAGAATCGATTAGTGATATGTTCACTAGATTTACAGACGTAATTAATGGACTAAAATCCTTAGGAAAAATATATTCTAACATTGAAATGGTAAAGAAAATTTTAAATAGCTTACCTAAGTCATGGGAAGCTAAGGTAACAGCAATAGAGGAATCTAAGGATCCACACACATTGTCCTTAGATGAATTAATAGGTTCCTTGCTAACTTATGAGATGAAACTTAAAAGAAATGAAGAGCCACCCAAGAAAGTGGGTGTTGCTCTAAAATCCACTGCTGAAAAGGAAATTAAAAATGAGAGTGGCAGTGAGGAGGATATTGAGATGGCAATGTTTGCTAAAAGATTTAATAAATTCATGAGGATGAGAGCTGGTAATAGCAATAGGAGAAACAATAGGAGAGAACAAGAGGAAGTAGGTAGAAAAGACTCTATTGTGTGTTATGAATGTAAAAAACCTGGACACATAAAGTTTAACTGCCCTCTTCTCAAAAGATCTAATGATAGGTTTCATAAAAAGAAGGCAATGGTAGCAACATGGAGTGACAGTGACTGCTCCGATGATGAATCAAATGAGGACATTGCCAACCTATGCTTCATGGCTATTGATGATGATGAAAAGGTAACTTCTAATATCAATGAATACTCTTTTGATGAACTGCAAGATGCATTTGATGATTTAGCATTAGAGTATGAATCTATGAGCATGAAGTATAAAAAGTTAATATCTAAATTAAAAAGGGAAAATGAGATAATGTTAAAAGATAAATTGGAATGTGAGAAGAAACTAGAAATTGCAAATTTAGAAATTTGTGACCTTAAGGAGAAAAATAGCAATTTACAGAACTCCTTTAATAGGTTTCACATGGGGCAACAAAAGCTAGATAGCATGTTAGAAACCCAAAGGGCATTTTTTGACAAAAATGGCTTAGGGTATAATGCACAAAGTAGGGAGACCCATCTTAAGAGTTTTATTGCTAGGAAGAGCATGAATAAACCTGAAATTACTTGTTCATATTGTAATAAGAAGGGACATAAGTCACATTATTGCAATATAAAGATGAGGAATCTTAAAAGAAAAATTGTAAAAAGGATATGGATTCCAAAAGAGGTAATTCATTCCAAGGACTGCAATGCATTAGCAAAATGGATCCCAATGGGATCAAGAATTTCATTTACTAACCTCCAAGGACCCAAGAGAATTTGGGTACCTAAGACTTGAGTGTGTTTATTTTTTTTGTTATAGGTGATTGAGCATAGCCACAAAGCTAAAACAAAAGAAGCTTGGTACTTAGATAGTGGATGCTCAAGGCACATGACGGGTGATAAAAGCCATTTCAATTCCTTCAAATCGAAAATTGGTGGAGAAGTCACTTTTGGGGACAACTCCAAAGGCCAAGTGGAAGGGAGTGGCTCAATAGGTAATGATCATTTCTCTTTAGAAAAAGTATTACTTGTTAGGGGTCTAAAGCATAACTTGCTAAGCATTAGTCAACTTTGTGACAAAGGTTACAAAGTAATTTTTGATTGCATGAAATGGAATGTTATAGATCCTAAGTCAAATAAAATTCTTCTTCTAGGTCATAGGCAAGGTAACATATATATAGTCTACCTTAATGAACTCAAAAACGAAAACATATGCTTAATGGTAGATAACAAAAAGGAATCTTGGTTATGGCATAGAAGACTAGGTCATGCTAGCATGCATGTGCTATCCAAATTAGCTAGAAAGGATCTAGTGATAGGCTTACCCAAAATATCCTTTGATCATGAAGAAATATGTGAAGCTTGTGTTAAAGGAAAACACAAGAGAACAACTTTTAAGCCTAAGAATAGTGTATCCACCACTAGGCCTCTTCAATTACTGCATTTAGACTTGTTTGGACCAACTAGAACCACCAGCCTAGGTGGGAAACACTATGGTTTTGTAATAGTTGATGATTACACTAGATACACTTGGGTGTTCTTTTTGAGAGTAAAAAATGAAGCCTTAGAGAAATTCATAGCTTACTCAAAGGTGACTCAAAATGAAAAAGGATATACAATAACAAGCATTAGAAGTGATCATGGCAAAGAATTTGAAAATATAGGATTTGATGAGTATTGCAATGATCAAGGAATTAGCCATAATTTTTCAGCCCCTAGGACACCACAACAAAATGGTGTAGTTGAGAGAAGAAATAGAACTTTGGAAGAGATGGCTAGGACCATGTTATGTGAAAATAACTTGCCAAAGTACTTTTGGGCTGAAGCTATAAACACATCATGTTATATAATTAATAGAGCTATGATAAGACCCATGCTAAAGAAAACTCCTTATGAGCTCTACAAAGGTAAGAAGCCTAACATTAGTTACTTCCATCCTTTTGGCTGCAAATGCTTTGTTCTAAATAATGGAAAAGATAACTTAAGAAAATTTGATGCCAAGAGTGATGAGGGAATATTTCTAGGATATTCTTTGAATTCAAAGGCCTTTAGAATATATAACAAAAGAACATTAGTGGTTGAAGAATCTATTCATGTTATATTTGATGAATCAAATAATATATCTAAAAATTCAACCAACAATGATGAAAATGTTGAGATATTTGATGAAGGCTTAGAAGATGATTTTCTAGAAAAGCTTGATTTGAATAAAGAAGATGAAGAAGAAATAGAGGTTTTAGAAAGAGAGCCTAGAGCACCAAGAGAGTTAGGATATGTAAAAGATTGTGAAATAGTAGGAGATCCAACTCTTGGAGTTAGAACTAGATCATCCCTAAGGAATATGTGCCAATATATAGCCTTTGTATCTCAAATTGAACCTAGGAATGTCAATGAAGCCTTAGAAGACAATAATTGGTTCCTAGCAATGCAAGAAGAATTAAATCAATTTGAGAGAAGCAAAGTATGGAAACTAGTTCATAGGCCTAGTGATCACTCAATAATTGTAACTAAATGGATATTCAAGAATAAGATGGATGAAAATAGTGTGATCATAAGGAATAAGGCTAGGCTAGTTGCTCAAGGCTATAGACAAGAGGAAGGCATAGACTATGACGAAACATATGCACCGGTAGCTAGATTAGAGGCAATAAGAATGTTACTTGCCTTTGCATGTTATAAAGATTTCAAGTTATATCAAATGGATGTAAAGAGTGCATTCTTGAATGGTTTCATTAATGAAGAAGTCTATGTAGAGCAACCTCCCGGATTTGAAAATCATGAATTTCCTGAACATGTTTTCAAATTGTCTAAGGCACTTTATGGGTTAAAACAAGCTCCTAGAGCTTGGTATGAAAGGTTGTCAAAGTTCTTAATAGAAAAAGGATTCTCAAGAGGAAAGGTAGACACCACATTATTCATCAAAAATAAAAATAAGGACTTACTAGTTGTACAAGTATATGTAGATGATATTATTTTTGGTTCAACTAATGAGTCTTTATGCCAAGAATTTGCTAAGATCATGCAAGAGGAATTTGAGATGAGCATGATGGGAGAACTCACATTCTTCTTGGGACTTCAAGTGAAGCAAACAAAGGATGGAACTTTCATCAATCAAGCAAAGTACACCAAGGACTTGCTCAAGCGTTTTGGAATGGAGAGTTGCAAACCTCAAGCCACTCCAATGGGCACCAACATCAAGCTTGACAAAGATGAAGGTGGTAAGTGTGTAGACACTAAACTCTATAGGTCTATGATTGGATCATTGCTTTATTTAACTGCAAGTAGACCAGATATATTGTTTAGTGTATGCCTTTGTGCTAGATTTCAATCCTCTCCTAGGGAATCACATCTATTGGCAACCAAGAGAATTTTTAGATACCTCAAAGATACTCCCTCACTAGGACTTTGGTATCCCAAAGACTCCACTTTTGCCCTTCATGCATTTTCAGATGCTGATTTTGGAGGATGCAAAATAGATAGGAAAAGTACTTCAGGTACTTGCCAATTCTTAGGAAATAGGTTAATTTCTTGGTTCTCCAAGAAACAAAACAGTGTAGCTCAGTCCACAACTGAAGCTGAATATATAGCAGCTGGTAGTTGTAGTGCTCAAGTGTTGTGGATTAAACAACAAATGAGAGATTATGGTATTGACATGAAGCAAGTCTCAATTAAATGTGATAATACTAGTGCCATTAATCTGTCTAAGAATCCTATTCAACACTCCAGAACCAAGCACATAGAAATTAGACATCACTTCCTTAGAGATCATGTACAAAAAGGGGATATAATCTTAGAGTATATTGATACTACACATCAAATAGCTGATATATTCACCAAACCCCTTGATAGAGATAGGTTCTGTATCCTTAGAGGTGAATTAGGACTCATGAATATGCCTTAGGACTTTCATGTTGTAAAAATCTTGATTTCAAGTTGATTTTTAAAGAGTTTTTGCAAAAATTTTCTGGCAAAGAGGATGAGAGATCGATCTCCTTGTGATATAGATCGATCTCCATGCTTCTATCAAGCCTAAATCGTCAAGGTTAATCTAAGAAGATCGATCTTCTAACCATAAGATCGATCTCCTTACGTCTCTGTCTAAAGGAAGATCGATCTGTCCCCACGACAGATCGATCTCTTCAAAGCTTTCGCATTCTGCAGATCGATCTTTGCATTTGGCAGATCGATCTCTTTAAGCCTCTGTCTGCGACCAGATCGATCTGGCTTTGCGACAGATCGATCTCTCTTGGATTCTGGAAGTACCAGATCGATCTGTTGCCTCGACAGATCGATCTCCTGTGTCCTGCAGTATAAAATCTCGCAAAAAATCCCCAATTCTCACAAAACCTAAGTCTCAAACTCTCAAAATCCCTCGCATCCTCTTCTTCAATTCCTCCTCAGATCGATCCTCGTACGGTCTTCCTTGCGTCTCGGTGTCAAATTCCGGTATAGTAACCTACATTTCTCACTGATTTTCTCAAAATCCTTCTTCGATTTGTGTTTGTTTTGCGTCTAGGGCAAACCTAGGTACTGTTTCATTGCCTTTCTTTTTGTTGAATTTAGTTATCAAATCTTTAAGGTCTAGAATAATGCCTAGGCTTAAGAGAGCAGGAACCAAACCACCTAGACCCAATGTAGAGGCAGGTTCTTCATCACAACCCATTCCTCCACCTCCTATCGCTTCCTTCAATCGGTGTTTTAAAACACCAGCAAAAAGAAAGCGGTATGAGGAATATTTTTCAACCATGCCAATCAAGCATTGGCGCACCATCGATTTTTCATTCCTCAATCACATAGACTTTCCATACCTGTCAAAGTTTGAGGAATTTGGTTGGACAAACTTCTTGAGAATCAACACTCCTGTCCCTCCAAATCTCGTTCGCGCATTCTTTTCCAATGCCGAACTCGTTTATGACCCCGATGACACCTGCAAAATCCTAGCCTTCAAAACCTTCGTCATGGGTCAATCCATTATAATTGACTCTGAAGTTCTAGCCAAAGTGTTTGAAATACGCAATGAAGGCTTAACAAATGAGGATGAGGAAGTCCCCTTTGCGTTTGAACTCCCCGGGGACAAGGCGAGTAACCTTCCAATGCACCTTCGGTTACTCCACCTCATAATCTCGTGGAACCTCCGCCCTTTCGGTACTCGTCACTCTACCGTTAGGCGTCTAGATCGTTTTTGGCTCCATCACATTCACACCACAAGCCAAAAACCTAACCTCCCTCACTTTGTTTACGAAGATTGGCTGAAGATTGTGCGTGGCCAAGCTACCACAATAGTGTTTCCACAACCAGTGGCTTATCTTCTTCACCGCCTTGGTATCAACTGCAGCGGCGAAACTGGCGAGCTACCATCTCCCAAAAGCGTGCTTAACATTGGGACCCTACATCATATGGGGTACTACAAAGATTTCCGGGGAGAGTGGACGAAAAAGCAAGAACAGCAACCTGCTGAGGCTGAGGAGGACCTCACTGCTGAACCAGCACACCCATCTGCAGTACCAGCTCCTGAACCGTCATCTTCAACAGCTGCGCAAACTGCACCAACATCATCTCCTGCTGGCTTGGAGATGCTCATGAAGATGATGAGTGATCTCAGTCAGAAGATGGATGAAGGATTTGCGAAACTAAACCAACGAGTGGATAGGATTCAAGAGACTCAAGAGGCGATGTTCGATGAGCTCCAAGTAACACGCACGCATGTTGAGAATCTTATGGATCGTGATCCTCCCTCACAATAGGCATTAGGCGCTTAGATTTAGTGTAGTTAAAACATTGTTAAGCTACTTGATGTTATCTGTGAAAAATTTGCTTGAATGAAATGTGATTTGATTGAATATTTGGTGAGTTAATGAAAATGTTGATTTTGAAATGCCATGAATCTTCTCTTTAGTGTGTGATTGATATGACAAAAAGGGGGAGAAGAAACATAAGAAACATGATAAGAAACATGCATGTTGTTGTGTTTGTGTTCATAGTTTAAAAGAATGATTTAATTGAATGATTTAATTGAGGGGGAGTTATGATTTAATTGAGGGGGAGTTAAGATTTAACTGAGGGGGAGTTAAGTTATTAATAAAGTCATAACAAAGTCAAAAGTTCACAAAAAGGGGGAACTTTGCAATTTCACTAAACATGTTTATTAGATGAGTTTTGTCATATCAAAAAGGGGGAGATTGTTGAGTTAATGTATTTTGAAATGACAAAACAAGTTAATACAATAATGTTAAAATGGTATACAAACATGTTTAGAAGATATCAGGATCAGAACTTAGAGTTCTGCTGATGAGAGATCGATCTGGGGTATGAGAGATCGATCTCCTGGGTTTATACTTGATGAGAGATCGATCTCATGAAGGAAGAGATCGATCTGGCAAGCCTTAAAACGGTGTAAAGGGTTTAAGGTAAAAAGAGATCGATCTGCCAGGGTTAAGAGATCGATCTCATCTAAGTCAGAGAACTTAGGAGATCGATCTGGTAAGGAAGAGATCGATCTGCTCAAAGTCAGTGAGCTTAAGAGATCGATCTGGTGTATTGAGAGATCGATCTTGCCTCAAACAGAGAGGATAGGAGATCGATCTGCCTATTCGACAGATCGATCTGCCTCTGCCTATTCAAACTAACAGATCGATCTGGTAATGTATGAGATCGATCTCCCTGTGTATTTGTGCTTTGTCATTGCAGGATTTAAAACTAGGAGATCGATCTGGCCAAGATAGGAGATCGATCTGTCTGACCACTGGAGGTTCCCAACGGCTATTTTCTTCAAATCTCAACGGGAAAAATTGCATTTAATGCTCCAACTACCCAACCTTCAGTATATAACCAAGCATTGAAGACAAAGAAAATAGGGGAAACTATTGCTGCATATTCCAAAGATTCTCAAGCTTTAATTCTTTCATTCTTTGTGTCCCTATTGCTTATTGATTGAGAATCATTGTAAAAGCTTAAGTGCAAAATAGCTACACTTGTCCTACCACTTTAAAGCATTAAATTGTATTCAGTCCTATCTTAAAAAGAGAAGAGGATTGTTCCTCAGTGAGAGTATATTGTAAGAGGCTGAATACTTTTTTTTTTTCTGTATTGCCAAAGGTAGTGAGGTTATTCCTTAACCTGTAAAAGGAAATTTGTAAGCTCTATTGAAAGAGAGAAAGAAAACACTTGACAAGAAGGTCAAGGAGAGAGGACGTAGGCAAGAGTTGGCCGAACCTCTATAAGTGACTGTGTTTGTTTCTCTTCCCTTCTCTCTGCATTAAATTGTTATATTGCACTGTTTTATTCATTATCATTTGTGTTTAAATTGTGATTATTTTAAAATCTGCCATAGTTATTAGAAAACCGATTCACCCCCCCTCTCGGTAGAGCCAACACATACTTACGCTACTACGGTTGGGTTGTGAGACGATGCAATTACTAAAATTTCATTCATTTACAACGAAAATATTTAAACTTTAATTCACACTCCCAGGTATGTAAATATACAAAATTAATTTTATAATAATATCTTTACATAACATCCCTCATACCACTGTTTACATTCTCAATTTGTAACTGTGCGATACATTATAATAGATACAAAAGACTTATGTGTATACAAATCTTATACCTTTGCAACTGATGGGGGTTGTCCAACATAAAAAGATCTAGAGACTACCACACTGCCTTACTTCTCAGTATCTCAAGGGGGAAAAGTAATGGGATGAGCAAACCACAGCTCAGTAAGGAAATGGATACTAACAGGTAGATATTGTACTATCTATATAGCCCATGCATGCATAAACAAAACCATGTTTCAATGTAAATGAAAATATTACTAGAAAATGCATTCAAACATTCATTTCTCATATAAGCATTTTCATGAAAACATGTCTATGATATTCCCATTTGAAAACATGTCATAAACAATGCTATCATAGCACGAGCATTCAAATCGAGAGATTTATCAAATTACAATCTCTCTTTACTTTTCTCAAATCATTTCTTTTCACCAAATCTCTTTATTTTCTGAGTTTCTCAATTTCTCGTATCTTTGAGACATGCATGAAATTTTCGACAATCTAATATCCACGACATATGATCATAGTCAGTGATCTCAAGCCTCACTGATCAGGTGTGCACAAGGCATCACTTCGCTTAAAGGGGGATGGGTCAGTCCTACCCTCCGGCTCATCTCAATCAACCTCATCTCCTCATATACTCACGGTATAAGGTACGCCATGTGTCATCTACGAGATACTCTCACTCATGTGTACCCAGCACGGTACATAGTATACCAATGGACAACTACACAGTTCAACGTACGACCGTGGACCCAGTCTATCTACCAACTCCAATGGACTTTTCATCCTAAACCATGTCTCATATACCAGGCGAGCAATCAGCGTGACACACAATCATCTTAAGGTTTCAGCGCAGTACGATTTATTGTTAAGATCCAGCCCATTCCAAGGCTGTTGGCTGGCATCCCCTTGGGTCCCAAACCCTAAGGTTTACCTCAACTCAGTAAAAACTGGTATGAGCAATGCTCTAGCACTTTCTCAAAACCATGTGTCATCTACGAGATACTCTCACTCATGTGTACCCAGCACGGTACATAGTATACCAATGGACAACTACACAGTTCAACGTACGACCGTGGACCCAGTCTATCTACCAACTCCAATGGACTTTTCATCCTAAACCATGTCTCATATACCAGGCGAGCAATCAGCGTGACACACAATCATCTTAAGGTTTCAGCGCAGTACGATTTATTGTTAAGATCCAGCCCATTCCAAGGCTGTTGGCTGGCATCCCCTTGGGTCCCAAACCCTAAGGTTTACCTCAACTCAGTAAAAACTGGTATGAGCAATGCTCTAGCACTTTCTCAAAACCATCGTGCGAGTTAAACTTCGGCACGGCACATCAAAACATAGAAACATATGCGAGCTAACGCTCCAGCACATTATTATTATAAAACCATGTGCGAGTCACACTCCAACACGGTTTATCAAAACATGCAGACGTATACGAGTGAAACTCCAGCATTGTCAAAATCATTAAAACGGGTGTGAGCTAGAGCTCCAACACCAATCTCATCTCAAATCCAATAGGTGGCTATTTTCTCTTTTTAAAAACATCAAAACATGTTTATTTACGTAGCATGTCGTCCTATACTAAACATGTAAAAATAGTCAACCTATCCATCATCATTTTCAATCTCAAAATCAGTGCATGGTTGAGAAAACATCAAAACATCATACATAGATGTAGAGCATTAAAAACATGCATGTCAGGCTGTTTTTCCTTCCCACATCCCATTTTCACAATATATATGTATATCTACTACTTTTCATACATTTATATAGATTTCCATAGTTCAATAGCTAAACATATTATTTCTAGCATCGTAACTACTAAAATCGCAGTAAAATACGTACAAATACCTCTATCGCTAACACATAGTCCCTTACCTGCTCGTATTTCCTCTGTCACGTTTGCTCCGTTCGTGATTCGGGTTAGTCGTGACTCACGTATTTTGAGCTACATGTATAAATCATCAAGTTACTTTCTTTTCCCTCTACTAAACATACACATTGTCTTCTATTTATCTATTCATGCTTCTCAAACCCTTAAATCACATTTCACTCTTCCACAAATATCATTTTACCATCTCTTAAGCTTTCCATCACTTTTCCATGTATTTCCTCTTTATAAATCTCCCTTAATATTACTCACTCATCGCTACATTCATAATTCCTATCAACATTTCACATATCATTCAACCCACAAATATCTAGAAACCATATTTAGAAGCTTCAAGGTTGAAGAGCTTACCCCTTTACTTAGTCAAACTTGTGGTAGCCACAACTCCTTCTCTTGGTCACACCAATGTGAGATTTTTTGGTATGTTGCTCTCCTTACTTCAAGGAACAACTTTCCCTTCTTGAGCTTCTTCCAAAACTGGCTGGAATGTAGTGATCTTTAGAGTAAGAAAGCTTGGGTCTTGAGAGAAAATGGCACGTGAGCTTTGGTGGGAGGGAAAATCTGAGTTTTCAGTCCAATCTCATGCCTCTTTTTATAGATGCAGAGACATGAGATCGATCTGGCCATTGTGGAGATCGATCTCTGCAAGGTTTGGTAGTCTTTTTTACCAAACACAACCACTACAAGATCGATCTTCTTTCATGATGAGATTAATCTGTTTGTAGCCAATTCCTTCTTGGAGATCGATCTGCCCCTTGTAGGAGATCGATCTACTCTTTACAAAACCCTTAAGGAGATCGATATATCGAGTCTTGAGATCGATCTGTCTCAAATAGAGAGTTAAGGAGATCGATCTGCTTGTCTTAAGAATCGATCTTCTCATTACAAAATGCTTAGCAAATCGATCTGGCTCCATTGGAGATCGATCTGCACTACTCTATTACTCAAATAAGAGCATTTTTGGCTCTTCCAGATCGATCTCTTATCCTATGAGATCGATCTGTCATTCATATTTTCATATTTTTACTGCAGTTTTTTGCAGCAACTTCACTCAAAATACCCTTAATTTGCTACCATAGTCATTTTCTCATTCATCCACCTTTGAGACTTGGAAATGACTTTAATTCATACTTTATACACATTAAAACTTGTATGTAATCCTTGTATGACCAAATGTATACAATATATAACTGAATGGAAACATAAAGATTTGCACCACTTATGCAATTTAATTCCATTTTACTCCATTACTCATATTCCATTTCTTCATATTCATACTTAATGCAACTTGTACGTACATTACAACTCTTATTACGAGTGTGTACATTAATCTTATGGACTTTACATCACATATGCTTCACTTCACTAGTACATTACAATACTTCATGAATTCATTTACCTATGTACAAAGTTAAACCTATACGGGGTCTCACAAGTGCCACTTCTCGACTCCCCTGTTTTCGCATCTCCAACACGATCTCCTGTTCATCGCCATCGCCATCCTTCGGTTGTTGTCGTTTTCTGCTCTCAATTGGACCAAGTTTTTCAGCTTTCACTCAATCACATTCCTTCTTCTGTTCCCTCATCTTTCTCGCATTTCCTGTCATATCCTTAAAACTCTCGATTATGCCTCGGTTTCCATTCCAAGTTTTCTTTGTTTCATTTTCTGCTTCGGTTCCCAACAAATCAGCCTCTTCTCTGCTTCACGCCTTCCAGTCAACCTTCAGTCTGCTTTTATCCTACTCTTAATGCCACCTCCAGCCTGTACTTCCATCTCCTTGCTGCAGCCCGAGCCCTTTTTCCCCCTGTCGTTCGTCCCTGCTTCAGCTCGGTTTCACCCTTCTTTCTTTATTTCTAGATTTCACCCACACTCTCCCTTTTTTCAGCTCATGCCTTCCTACCCTCTTCCCTATTTTTTTATGCAGTTCCAAGACTGCTCCCCTGCTCCACTGCTCTGTTTCGTTACTGCCAATTTTTATTGCAGAAGCACTCTCGGGTTGCTCCTCCATCTCGCCAAGCACCATACTTTCACGTTCCTTCTCCATTTAATTCGGTCAAAGTATAACCCATAAAAGTCTACATCCTCGATCATTTCCTTGCTCCAGGCTTTAGTCCATCGACTTCGTCTTACCTACCGTTTGCCATCACCATCATCTGTTTCTCCATATTTTTACTGTAGGAACCACCTACCCCACGTTTTCTTGTGTATGTGCATATATACTTATACACACATATATATTGATACACATGTACTTATACTCTTCACTTGAAGAATAATTTAGGATATTACATATATACTTATATATATGTATATGTCTATATAAATATACTTAATAAGGTTCCCCTGTAGTATTAAAATTACATTTAATCTAATTTTTGTACTTATCTATGTAAGGAAAATTTATACTAAAATCTAGCCCTTAGAAATTTATTTCCATTCCTTACAATTATTGTTCTTTCACTTAAAATATTTTAGTCAGTTAATTTCTCCTAAGCCCCCATGTCACATAAATTTTAATTTGGATCATACATCAAGGGAACACGTCTTTTGTCTCAGTAGTTCAATTATTAATCTTGATAAGGCTGAATACCTGAAAATTTTGGGTGTTTACAATAAGCACTTTTTATCTATGTATGTGTGAAGAATAGGAATTACATTTCTCTAGTATTAATAATATAATAATGAGAATTGACAGTTACAAAAGCTTTAATACTTTGTTTAATGGAAGTTCAGCTTTGGGAGAAGGTATTTTGTGTTTTGAAAGAGATAGGACAAAAAATTTATATCTTAGAAAAATGTTAAGAGAAGAACTCTTAACTATCTTCATATCTGATCCACCAAGTCAAGCTCTCTAAGACATCCTAATAGTGAAGTTAACCCAAGAATTTTACCTTATTCTGAGGTTATTTTCACTCATTCTCAGTGAAAATATTATTCAGTGAAAACGTTGATGTTGTTTCATGAAGATGTTACTATGTACATGAGTTGTTCTGAAAACAAGTTGTTCTGTGAAGAGTTGTTCTAAGAATGAGCGCTTTTTAGAAGAGGCTGTTCTTGTAAAGAAACTCTTCTGAGAATAGACTATTCTTGTAAATGAGCTCTTCTGAGAAGAAGTTGTTTTGTAAAGGAGTTATTCTAAGCATAGGCTATTCTTGTAAAGGAGCTCTTCAAAGAAGATGTTGTTCTATAGATGAGTTATTCTAAGAAGAGATTATTATTCTATGAAACGATCTTGTTACTTGTTTTGACTCTCTTTCATTATAATATAAAACTTAAAGAAATAAAATATTAGTTTCTAATATCAGGTATCTACATTTTGCTCCCTCATGAGAATTCTTAGTATAAGAAATTCTCATGCATTAGTACACTAAAGGGTCTTTGGAAAAATAATATTTCTCATTCAACCTTGTTGTCCTGTATTGAAATCTTTATATTCAGTTTTTTATTGCCCCCTATATTAGAAAAAAAATTCTATGTACAAATCGAATGAATTTTAATAATGAATGAAAAATTTTCTAGTAGAACACTTATCTAGCATCACAGCAAAACATTTATTTGGCATAACAAGTGTCTAGTAGAATAATGATTATCTGTATGGTTGCCTTGCAAAATGGCTACTTAGAAAAAAATATTTTTTATATGTTATGTTGCCACTACATAGGAATTTCTTGAGAGAAGAGATATTCTATGCATAAAGCAAATAAATTTTACTCAAATATGAGAAGAGATTATAAACTAAAAAATGAGAATAAGTGAAAATAAGTGATTCCCTAAAATTTTGGGAATAAGTGAGAAGAGCATTGCCCTAAGATTTAGGGAACGAGTAAAAATATGTGGTATCTTCAAATTTTGTGTCAAGGCCCAGCCCGTTCCTAGGTCGTCGGCTGGCATCCCCTTAGGGTTTAGATCCAACCCAAGTTTGTCTTGACTCAGATGTACTATTCACTTTGGGTTCACTGACCCGCACGATTTTATCGAGGTAAATACTCCAATTTGCGTCCCCATTGTGATTCGAACCTAGTACCCTTAAGTACTTAAACCTTACACACATGGTACCATTTGTTCCACTTATTGTCAAGGCACAACCCATTCTTAGGCCGTCGGCTGACATCCCCTTGGAGCGTAGATCCCCCAGGTTTGTCTTGACTTAGGCACACTATTCGCTTTGGATCCACTGACCCACACGATTTTATCGAGGCAAATACCCAAATTCGCATCCCTATCGTGGTTCAAACCTAGGACCTTTAAGTACCCAAACCTTAGACACATGTGGATCAAATGATACCATGTGTGTAAGGTTTGGGTACTTAAGGGTCTCAAGTTCGAACCACGATGAGGACGCAAATTGGAGTATTTACCTCGATAAAATTGTGTGGGTTAGTGAACCCAAAACAGTCATCAAGAGGAGGAAGAACTGGTAGAGGAAGATTTAAAAATGCAAGAAGCAAAGGTGAAAGAAGCTGTATATGGAAATCAAATGAAGAAAGCTCATCCTTAAGATGTAATATTTGCAAAAGGAACAGCCACGAGGAGAAAGATTGTTGGTTCAAGGGAAAGCCATAATGTTTCAATTGTAAGAAGTTCAGATACTACAAAAGACTGTAAGTTAAATTTGCAGCAGCAAGCTAGTTATTCAGAGGAAAAAGACTAGGAAGCAAGCGTGTTTTACGATTGCCAAACAGCCTTGGAGCAGAAAAGCGAGTAATGGTTGATTGATAGTACTTGCAGCAGCCACCTAACCCCAAAAAAAGCTGTTTTTGAGAGTTAGATTCCAATGTCTAATCCCAGGTAAAAATTGGCAATGGAGATTACATGAAGGTTAGTGGAATCGGGAGCATTGGTGTTCGAGCTAAGCAAGGAAATGAAGTGATTCAAGAAGTACTATTCGTACCTGATACAGACCAGATCTGTTGAGTGTGGGACAACTTGTTGAGCATGGTTATAAGCTAATTCTTAAAGACAACAGCTACACCATTTTTTACAAGAATGATAGAAGTAAGGTGCTGGCACAAGTGAAGATGGTGAATAGATGTTTTCCATTGAATCTCAAATATGTAAGCAATGTTGTTTTGAAGACAAATGTAATGGACGATCCATGGCTATGGCACAAAAGGTTCGGGCACTTGAACTTCAACAGCATCAAAATGCTTTATCAGAAAAATATGGTGCAAGGACTTTCCAAAATTGAAGATAAGAAAGATGTGTGTAAAGGTTGTGCTCTTGGAAAACTTCATCGGCAATCTTTTCCCAAAGGAGTTACATGGAGAGCTAAGGAGATGCTGGAATCGGTACATACTGATGTGTGTGGACCTATGGAGACTCCATCTCATGCTCAAAATAGGTATTTCATCTTATTTATTGATGATTATACCCGCATGACTTGGGTGTATTTTATGAGGCAGCGTAGTGAGGTCTTTACCATTTTTAAGAAATTCAAGTGTCTTGCCGAAAAACAAAGTGGTCAGCCAATCAAGTTCTTAAGAAGTGATAATGACAAAAAATATAATTAAAGACAATTTGACAAGTTCTATGAATATGAAGGCAGTGAGAGATAGCTCACCGTTTCTTATATGTCACAACAAAATGGTGTGTCTGAGCGAAAAAATCAAACGGTAGTGGAAATGCAAAGTCTATGCTTCATGATTGTGGATTGTCTAAAACATTTCGGGCAGAGGCTGTATTTACAGTAGTATATGTAATCAATAGAAGTCCTACAAAGGCAGTGAAAGACATGACTCCATTTGAGACTTGGAGCGGGTATAAAGCTTCGGTAAGACATTTCAAAATTTTTGGGTGTATTTGTTATGCTCAAATTCCCAAGACTAAAATAGGATGAAACAAGTGAAAAATGCATCTTTGTCGGCTATAGCTCATGATTAAAAGGCTATAGGCTGTATAGTTTGAAAAATCATAAAATAATTTTGAGTAGAATTGTGGTGTTTAATGAAAATGCTATTTCGATTGGAAGGAGGAAAAAGTTGACAGAAGGCCAACTTTTGGTGGATGAAACTCAACCCAAACAAGCTCAAGAAGATGAGAATGGTGAAGAACATGATCAGCCTACAAGTTCAAATTCTCCATCAACACCTAGTTCTCCAAGTTCAAGTTCATCTAGTCCTCCTAGCTCACCTCCAAGAAGATTGAGGAGATTGGAAGACATTTATCAAACTTGCAACTCGTGTATTGTTGAACCAGAAAACTTTAAAGAAGCGGTCAAAGAAGAACCTTGGAGAAATGCCATGAATGAAGAAATAGGAGCAATTGAGAAAAACAAGACATGTGAGCTAGTGGACAGGCCAAAGAATAAAGAAGTAATGGATGTAGAATGGATCTACAAGGCGAGGCACAACTCGGATGGTTCAGTCGAGGAACAAAGCCAGACTTGTACCAAAGGGTTATCTACAACAGCTCGGAGTTGACTTTACTAAAACATTTGCACCCGTTGCTAGACTCGATACAATTAGAGCACTCATTGCTATGGCAGCTCACAGAGGATGGTTGTTGTATCAAGTGGATGTGAAATCATCTTTTTTTAAATAGTGAACTAAAGGAAGAAGTCTATGTGGAGCCGCCTCAAGGATTTATAGTCAAGGGAAAAGAAGACAGAGTATACAAACTGAAGAAAGCCTTGTACGTGTTGAAGCAGGCGCCAAAAGCTTGGTATAGCGAAGTTGATAATTATTTCGGTGAGAAAGGATTTCAAAGAAGCAAAAGTGAATACACCTTATATGTCAAAACCTAAGGTAAGTCAAGCATACTTATTGTGGCGCTCTATGTTGACGATTTAGTCTACACCGGAAATCATGAGAAAATGCTTGAAGAATTCAAAATGGAGATGATGAACAGGTATGAAATGAATGATCTTGTCATGTTATATTATTTTCTTGGCATTGAGATACATCAAAGTGAAAATGGAGTTTTCATTCTCGGAAGAAATATGTTGAAAATATTCTTGAGAAATTTTGAATGAGTGGTTGCAAACCAGCGGTTACACCACTTGTTGTGAATGAAGATGGTGACAAGAAGGTAGATGCAAGTCTATATAGAAGTGTTACTCTATCTCACTGCCACAAGGCCAGACATTATGTTTGCTGCAAATATGTTAGCTCGGTTCATGAGCAGTCCTAGTAATGTTCATTTTGGACTTGTAAAAAGAGTGTTGAGATACATAAAAGGCACAATCAACTATTGTATTCATTATGGCAGCAATGTAGAACTGAAATTAACATGTTTTTGTGATAGTGACTGGGCTGGCTGTGTGAATGACATGAGAAGAACCTCAGCTTATGTATTTACACGAGGGTCTGGAGTATTTTCATGGTGTTCTACGAAGCAAAAATCAGTTGCTCAATCATCTGCAGAATCTGAATATGTGGCAGACTCTCTAGCAACATCTCAAGCAATTTGGTTGATAAGGATCATTGAAGATGTTGGTGAAAAACAAACGGAGGGAACTGAACTTTATTGTGACAACAAGTCAGCTATTTCTGTGTCAAAGAATCTTGTTTTTCATAGTAGAACTAAGCATATTGCAACAAAGCTTCATGCCATAAGAGAAGCAGTTGAAGATGGACAAATACAGCTCAAGTATTGCAAGTCAGAGGAGCAGCTGGATGACATATACTAGGCGTTCAAGAACTGCACATCAAGGGGGGAGAATGTTAACATTAATGTGCTGCAGTAAGTCTTTGAATCAATTGTAGCAAATCTTTGAGAGCCGAAATTTATGACTAAGAAATATGAACACTTGACTAGGACATTAGCAGAAAATTAAGACTTTTTGCTTGTAAGAAATCAGTCAGTAGTTTAGTACTCTATAAAATATGTACTTTGTCTGTCATTTGAATGTAAGAAAAAAGAGAGGAAAGAAAGAAACTAAAGTAAAATAAAGAGACATTTCTGGCCCTGAAACTATCTCCTCTGATCTTGTTCAACTCTGCCACCCTTCATCCAAATTACTTAATGCATTTCATTCTTATTATTTACTGTCATTAAGAGCTGCAAAACAGCCAACAAAATCTATCGTATGGATTGACTTCGATAGGGTTAAAAAAGGTGACACATTTGTGGCTATTTGTAGGCATTGTAAAATAGAAGCTTAGCGGATTAAGTACTAGTGGACATCAAATCTGAGGAACCACTTAATTAGGTGTCAGAAAGAACTAATCATGGCATAGCTCAATACTTTTCTGCTAGAGAAAACAAAAAGGAAGGATCTCTTGCCCTTGTAATTATCGATCAAGAGCAGAAGAAGGATGAAGCGTTTAGTCTTGTAAATCTTAGATATGAACAGGAGCAGATTTGAGTCTGTTAGCATTGGTTGTAATAGCTTGGATCAAAGGCGGAGCCAATTTGATTGTGCCTGCATGATCATATTGCATAACTATCCGTTGGTTATGGTGGACCAAGTCGGATTCAAGATATTTGTCAAGAATCCACAGCCGTCGTTTGAGCTTATGATATATAATAAAGTTGAATCTGATTGCATGGAAATCTATGCAAAGGAGAAGCAAAAAATGTATGAAATTTTGGATAAGTTGCCCTGGAAAATGTGTAACTACTGACGTGTGGACTGCTTCAGATGAGGCTGCACACTTGAGTTTGACAGCACACTACATTGTGTTGGCTTTAGAGATAAAAAAAAAAAGAATCAAAATCGAAGGAAGAAAAAAGTTAACCAGTTTAAAAAGAAATGTGAAACAATATGCTGTAAAAAAATCTTCAATTTCTATTCATCCATCATCTTTTATATTTATAATGCTTAAAAAAAATAAGTCGCATCATAATCACTACTGCAAACTTACTCCTAAAGAATAACAATTTATTACTGCATAACTTACTCTATTATTACATAATTTACTCCTAAAGACTAGCAATCCACTATTGCATAATTTACTCCAATACTGCATAATTTACTCTTAAAGATTAGCAATCCACTATTGATTGACTAGAACACTTATTCAAATCTGAAACAATAAAAAACATGTGCAATCTTGAAGCAAATCTGCCCATGGGTAGCCCCTACAAAGCAAAAATGAAATGCCTTCATCGGAATACCAGAGTCGCTTGTATATGGTGATCACTCTCATCCAAGCAGCTTCAGACATTTCGTCTCAATCGAAGGTGTCTCTCAAAGCCCAAAAGAAGTATGGAAGTCAAAGGGTCACCCTTGAAGAGTACATGCCTCCTATCGTGCTTTCCTCCCTGCCCTCTTACTTAAGAATCTAAAGGTTACTTCTCTCCACTATTGATTGACTAGAACACTTATTCAAATTTGAAACAATAAAAAACATGTGCAAAGCAAATCTGCAACACTCTTCCTTGTTTTAAAATCTGTAAACTCTAATTCTCTACCTTAAAAACTCAAACTTACTAGCTGGAAGAGGCTTCGTGAATAGATCTGCCAATTTATCTTCTGTCTTGCAGTAAACTAAAGTTACTTCTCCATTTTGCTGCACCTCTCTCAAGAAGTAGATCTTGATATTGAAATGCTTAGTTTTCTCATGAAACACCAGATTGTTTGAGATTGCAATTGCTGCCTGATTGTCAACAAAAATCTTTATGCTATTCTTCTGCTCCATATGTAAATCACATAGAACCTTTTTTCAACCATAAGGCCTGATTCACTACTGCTATTGCTGCAATAAATTCTGCCTCTGTAGTGGATTGTACTACAATCTCTTGCTTCTTTGAATTCCATAATTTAACTCCTGAACCTAGGCTGAAACAATATCCTGAAGTACTCTTCATGTCATCAATGGATTTAGCCCAGTCACTATCTGAAATTCCACATAACTTGAAGTTTTGGCACTTCTCAAACTGGACACCATAATCAATAGTACCTTTGACATACCTTAATATTCTTTTTACCGCTCTTAAATGCATTTCACTAACGCAATGCATAAATCGAGATAAGAGACTTACAACAAATAGAATATTCAGCCTTGTTGTAGTGAGATACATCAAGCACCTAATCAAGCTTCTAAAATAACCTTCATCAACTTTATTTGCATCATCTATCTTGCTCAGCTTTTCTTTTTGATTCATTGGTGTGTTTATTGCTTTGCACTCCTCCATCTGAAATTTCTTCAGCATTTCCCTTGCATATTTCTTCTGGCATATGAACACTTCATTCTTGCTTTGTTTGATCTCCATTCCAAGAAAATAAGTCATAAGACCAAGATCTGTCATTTCAAAAACCTACATCATTTCTTGCTTGAACTCTTTAACCAGCCTTTTATTATTTCCTGTCACCAAAAGATCATCAACATAGAGGGACACTATGAGAGAATTGTTTCCCTTATATTTCATATAAAGAATGGACTCTGATAAGCTTTTTACAAAGACAAGGCTCAACAAATGTTCATATATCCTGCTGTACCAGGCTCTTAGTGATTGTTTTAGGCCATAAAGAGTCTTTTTGAGTAGGTATACCTTATTTTCTTCACCTTGCTTCATAAATCCTTCTGGTTGCTCTATATATATTTCTTCCTGTAATACACCATTTAAGAAAGCTGATTTGACATCTACCTGGAACATTTCCCAGCCTTCTTATGCTGCAACTGCAAGGAGCAATCTGATTGTATCTAATTTGGCCACAGGAGCAAAAGTGTCAGAATAATCAGCACCAAAAATTTATGCATACCCTTTAACTACAAGCCTAGCCTTGTATTTATTGATGGAACTATCTGCATTGAGCTTTGTTCTAAATATCCATTTCACACCAATGACTTTTCTATTTTCAGGCCTATCAACTAGCTTCCATGTTTTATTTTTTCGACTCATTGACATCTCTCCCTCATTGCTTTCTTCCATTTTAGATCTTTGAGTGCTTCTTCATGACTAGCTAGTTCACATATCGCTACATTACATCTTTGATAGATGTCTGAAAGTAGCCTTGTACCTCTGATAGGAGGATCATCTTCCAGCTCATTCTGCCAATGGTTTGATCTTTGTTCTTCACGAAAGTTATTTTTTTGATCTTGTGAAGGCTAACTTGTTCTTGATAAATTCTTCCAGTCTCATTGCTTATCTTCATTGAAGTGTACATTTCTAGTGATAGTCATTTTTCTTGTTTGTGGATGATACACTTTGTACGCTTTTGAAACTGAACTGTAACCCACAAAGATGCCTAGAATTGCCTTCTTGTCAAGTTTGTCACGTTTCACCTGTGGAACATGAGCAAAACATACATAACCAAACACTTTAAGAAAGCTCAGTGAAGGTTTATATCCATACCAAGCCTCAAATGGATTTTTATCTTTCAAAGTTTTGGTGGAAAGTCGATTCTGTAGAAAGACTGTTATGTTGGCTGCCTCTACCCAAAACTTTTTAGACAACTCCTTCTCATGCAACACACATCTGTCCATCTCTCAATCACTAATCTATTTCTCCTTTCGCTTACTTCATTTTGTACCGAATTGTAGGAAGTTGTGAGCTGATGTTTAATGCCTGCTTTTTCACAGAATAGATTAAATTCTGTTGAAGTATACTTTTTTCCATTATCAGACCTTAGAAATTGAATCTTGTAGCCACTTTGAATTTTTCACCATTTTTTTGAACTTTCAGCTTCCTCAGTTAGTTAAAAGAATGAAATTGGATGATATTATGAAGATACTAGGTAGCATAGATATCATTATGTGAGAAGTTGATCGTTGAAATGATAATTTATACAACAAAAGTACAAGATATCAATTCCTTTTAGAGATTAGAATCTTTAAAAGAGGTCTATGGGATCATATGGATGTTTATCCCTATTTTGACTTTTGTAGTGGGAATCACAATAGGTGTACTAGTAATTGTATGGTTAGAAAGAGAAATATCTGTAAGAATACAACAACATATTGGGCTTGAATACGTCGGTCCTTTTGGAATTCTTCAAGCTCTAGCAGATGGAAAATACTTTAGCCACTTCTTGTATGGAGTTCTTTGAGGTCCTGCCACATCTGTGTGAATGAGTTGCAACTTTTAAGAGGCTCTCCAAGTTGATTTAGGAAATGACAACCTATTTTGTTTACCAAATTGACAGGCATTACAATTTAGCAAATGATCTGTAAGCACCAGTAAACCTCTCGCCATGTCATTCTTCTTCATTTTCAACACTCTTTGAAGATAACAACGGCCAAGTCTCTTATGCCAAATCTGTGTGGTATTGACTTTACTACAATAAGTTGTTTGTTCCTTCTCGATTGGATCAAATGAGAAGCTTTTACCTCTCATTTTGACTCTTAAAATCTCTTGGCTAGTAGTGTCATAGATAAGGCAGTGCCTATCTTCAAAAGATATATTGAATCCTTTTTCTATCAGCTGACCCACGCTCAACAAATTTTGGTCAATATTAGGTACATAAAGAACATCTGAAATTACCTTTGTACCTGAACTTGTTGTAATTGCAATGATTTATTTTCCTTTTGATGTAAGATAGTCATCATTCTCTATTCTGACCTTCATAATTCCAGTGGGCTGCAAATCCTTGAAGAGAATTCTATCATAAGGCATGTGGTTTGTACAACCACTATCAATCAGCCAACATTCTGAAGAGCTCCTAGTTGAAAAGTAGGTTGCCACAAACAACTGGTCTTCTTTATCTTGATCAGCAACTTGGGCATTGACTTCTTGCTTGTGAACTTTTCTTTTGCAAATGACGGCTTCATATCCAATCTGATTGCAGTTACTACACTTTGCATTTAGCCTCTTCTAACATTTGAAAGAAGGATGACCTTTTTTGCCACAGTGCTTACAAAGTGGATAGTCTCTTTTTGAGTTTATACCCTTGCTTTGGTTATGGTTGTCTGCAGAGTTTTCACTACTTGACGCTTAATTTTTCTTGTAATTTTTCTTCTTGTACTTTCCACCTTTCTGATGCTTAGCTAACAAGGCCCTTTCAATAATACGATCTTACCTCATAAGTCTCTGTTGCTCCTGAGCTTGCAAGGCATTTAATAGGTCTGCCAAGGTGATCTTAGACAGATCTTTTGTATTCTACAAGGTGGTTATAGATGTTTCGTATCTTTCAAGCACTGTTACAAGAATTTTTTCAACAATTCTGGAATCAGAAAGTTCAGTTCCAAGTAACCTTACCTTGTTGACAATGGTAAGCAATCTGTCTCAGTACTCTTTAATTATCTCAGACTCTTTCATTCTTTGTAACTTGAATTCTCTTATTAAATTCAACACTTACATGCCTCGTATCCTTTCATCCTCTGCATATTCTTCCTTCAAATAATCCCAAAATTATTTTTTTTTGTTCTGAGAGACATGATTATCATGAAAATGGTTGTTGAGACAGCAGTAAATAGACATATTTTCGCTTTTGACTTCCTGATCTTTCTTTCCTTGTGATTTTTTAACTGGGTCATGGTAGGATTATTTGGCAGTGGAGGAACTTCATAATCTTCTTCCACAGCTTCTCAAAGATCCAAAGCCTTTAAGTAGGTCTCTATTTTCATACCCAAAGTTAATAGTTTTCTCCATCAAAGACAGGAGGAGCAATTTGTGATAATAAGAAGATGGCTTGGATACTAATTTGTTGGTTTTAGAGATAAAAAAGAATCAAGATTGAAGGAAGAAAAGAGTTAACAAGTTTAAAAAGAAAGGTGAAACTATATGCTGTAAAGGAATCTTCAATTTCTATTCATCAATCATCTTTTACATTTATAATGCTTGAAAAAAGAAACAACTCACATCATAATCCACTACTGCATAACTTACTCCTAAAGAAGAGCAATCCACTACTGTATAACTTACTCTTAAAGACTAACAATCCACTACTGCATAACTTACTCCACTACTGTATAATTTACTCCTAAAGACTAGCAATCCACTAATGATTGACTAGAACCCTTATTCAAATCTGAAACAATAAAAAACATTTGCAGTCTTGAAGCAAATCTATAATACATTGATGAAGATTGGCAATTACAAAAGAAGATTTTGAATCTTGTTACTATTTATCCTTCTCATACAAAAGATATGCATTCTGAAGTTATAATGACTTGTCTGATGGATTGGGATACAAATCGTAAGTTGTTTTCTATGGTATTTGCTAATTATACTAGTGAAAACATGGTTGATGTAATCAGAGATCCGCTGTCGTAAAATAGATTAAATTTGACGCAATCTCAGTATGGGTCCCGAGTGAAGGCCAGAGATAAGGGTAAGAGGCCTAAGGCATCCCAAGCAGATTATAGAATAGATCCGCATAAGAAGCTGAGGATCGAAGAGTCTAGGGCGAGAGTTGATAAGCATAAGATTCCTTTCAATACTACAGAGACCACTCGAAGCCTCAAGCGAGCTGTTAAGATCTGTAAAGAATGTGGTCGGCTGCACGAGGGACAGGGTGGATGTTTTAAGTGTGGAGACAAGTGGATGTTTTAAGTGTGGAGGCACGGGTTACCGAGTTAAGGATTGCCCACAGCTTCAGACGCCATAGCCCCAAGAGCCTCCACGACAATAGCCACAGAGACAGGCTCCCTAGAGATGGGCCACAGCCGCTGAGAAGGGTAAGAAGCCTGTCGCAGAGGGGTGTGTGTTTGCTATTGATAAGGAGACTGCAAACACTTCATCTGAGGCTATCCGAGGTACACTTCTTATCTGTAACTATAAAACACATATTATTTGACCCTGGATCCATACATTCTTTTATTTCGTCACAATTTGCATATAAACTACACTTAAAGCCTGAACCTTTAGATCATATACTGCATGTAAATACACCTATGCGTGAGTCTCAAAGGACCGATAAGGTATGTAGAAAGTGTGAAATTAAGGTAGGAGACAAGGTAATGTTAGCAGATCTAATTTTGTTAAATATGTATGGTTTTTATGTGATTCTAGGTATGGATTGGCTAGCTACCAATCGAGTAAGTCTAGACTGCTATACTAAAACTGTAACCTTCTCCCTACCTAAAAAATTCAATGTACATTTGGTTGATAAGAAGTAAATGGGTGAGGTTCAATGTATGAAATTTTATGATAAATGATAATTTCTTGAAATTGCTGATGTGAAGGTTATATTGCACTCATCTTCGATATCAGTCAGGACATCCGAGGATAGAAGAAATGACAATTGTGTGTGAATTTTCAGATGCATTTTTAGATGAGTTATCAAGCTTGCTACCAAAGAGAGATCTGGAGTTTACTATTGAGTTAGTGCCAGATACCCAGCCAATCTCGAAACCTCCCTATAGGATGGCACTAGTTGAATTTGAAGAATTGAAGAAGCAGTTGCAAGAGTTACTTGATAAGAGTTTTATTAGACCCAGTGTGTCACCATGGGGAGCTTTGATTTTATTTGTCAAGAAGAATGATGGTAGCCTCAGATTGTGTATAAATTACAGATTACTATACAAAGCTACGGTGAAGAATAAATTTCCCCTACTAAGAATAGATGATTTATTTGACCAGCTGAGATAGGTGTCAGTGTTTTCCAAAATTGATCTGAGGTCGGGCTATCACCAGTTGAGAATTCAGAGGGAGAATATACCTAAGACAACCTTTTAGACTAGATACGACCATTATGAGTTCTTAGTTATGTCGTTTGGCCTGACTAATACCCCTGCTGCTTTTATGAATCTGATGAACGAGGTGTTTCGGAAGTATTTGGATCGGTTTTTAATAGTCTTCATTGACGACATTTTCATCTATTCTAAATCCTAGGAGGAAGATGCGTAGCATTTACAGAATGTGGTTCAGAAGCTCCAAGATAAGCAGTTGTATGGAAAGTTCAGTAAATGTGAGTTCTGGTTGGATCATATAGCTTTTTTTGGTCATAGTGTATCTAAAGACGGGGTGTTAGTTGATCAGTCAAAGGTAGAGGTTGTACTCAAGTGGGAGAAACCGATGATAGTTATGAAAATTCAGAGTTTTTTGGGCTTGAAAAGGTATTACAGGAGGTTTGTTGAGGGATTCTCCAAGATCACAGCTCCTTTGACTAAGCTTACATGTAAAGACGTTTCGTTTGTATGGTCTGATCAGTGTAAGCAAAGTTTCCAGGAGCTCAAGTGGAAATTGACTACAGCACTTTTTTGACCATTCCGAGTGGATCTAGAGGCTTCGCAGTTTACAGTGATGCTTCCCATCAGGGTCTAGGGTGCGTACTCATGCAGCATGGGAGAGTAGTCGCTTATGGTTCATGCCAGCTTAAGGACCATGAGAGAAATTATCCCATGCATGATTTGGAATTAGCCGTTGTGGTATTTGCTTTGAAGATATGACGACATTACTTACATGGAGAAAGGTTCCAAATCTTTACTGACCACAAGAGTTTGAATTACATTTTTTATCAAAATGAGCTTAATATGAGGCAGAGATGATGGATGGAGCTCCCTTAGGATTATGACTACGAGATTCTTTATCATTCCGGTAAGGCGAACATAGTTGCTGATGCTCTGAGTGGGAAGAATATGGTTTCTGCTATGATGGTTAGAGAATGGGATTTGTAGGAACAGTTTGCTGAACTCAGGATCAGTGTTGAAGAAGTAGAGGTCGGGTTTATGGCTAGCCTACCGATAGAGCCCAGTATCCTAGATCGGATCAGCTCGAGGCAAAGGAATGATCAGAGATTGTTGGACATGGTTAGCCAAGCAGAACAGACCGTGTAGTCAGATTTTTCAGTCAGTGATTATGGGTTATTAAGGTTTAAGGGTCGCATCTTTGTTTCGAACGATGATGCCCTGAAGCAGCAGATTTTGAGAGAGTCTCACTGTTCCCATTACACCATGCATCCAGGCAGTACCAAGATGTATCATATTCTGCGTAAGGTGTATTGGTGGAATAGCATGAAATGGGATGTGGCAGAATTTATGGCCAGATGTTTGGTGTGTCAGCAGGTTAAAGTTGAGTACCAGAAGCTCGTAAGACTACTCAAATCTTTACCTGTACCTACGTGGAAATAAGAGCATATTACAATGGATTTCATTATGGGTTTACCGAGGACCCGTAGAGGTTATGACTCGATCTGGGTGATAGTTGATCGATTGATAAAGAATACCCACTTCCTAGCCATTAGGAGTACGAATTCCTAGTGTGCCTTGGCCGAGTTATATGACAAAGAAGTAGCTCGTTTGCGTGGGGCTCCCGGGAGTATTACGTCTGACAGAGATTCCAAGTTCACCTCCAGATTTTGGACTCATTTTCAATAAGCCATGGGATCTTAGCTGAATTTTAGTACCGCTTATCATCCTCAGAGTGACGGTCAGTCCGAATGGACTATTTAGACCTTGGAGGATATGTTGAGGGCGTGTACATTGGACTTTAAGGAGTCGTGAGATGATCATTTGCCCCTTGTAGAGTTTGCTTATAATAATAACATCATGCTAGCATTGACATGGCACCGTATGAGGCTCTGTATGGCAAAAGGTGCAGATCCCCTGTAGCTTGGGAAGAAGTTGGCGACAAGAAAATATTTATTCTGATCTGGTTGAACAGACAGTAAAGAGTGTTCAAATTATTTGTGACAGACTTCGAGCTGTTCAGAGTCGACAGAAGAGTTACGTTGATATGCGTAGATGACCACTTGACTTTCAAGTTGGGGACTTTGTATTTCTTAAAGTGTCTCCGAGTAAGGGTATCATGCGTTTTATGAAGAAAGAAAAGTTGAATACTCGTTTTATTGGTCTATTCGAGATATTAGAGAGAGTGAGAGATGTTACCTACCGATTAGCTTTGCCCCCACAGCTTTCTGGGATACATAACGTCTTCCACGTCTCTATGTTAAGGAAGTATAATCTGGATCCCTCTCATATCATCGAGTATGAAGCATTAGACATCTAGGGAGATATGAGTTATGCAGAAGAACCTGCTCGAATCCTTGACAAAAAAGAGAAGGTACTTCATACGAACAGAATTTCATTAGTAAAGGTTCTCTGGCAGCACCATTCAGCAGAAGAAGCAACTTGGGAGCTCGAGAGCCTTATGAGAGAGAAGTACCCTCACTTATTTGATGGACATGGCTGAAATTGGATGACCAAATTCCTAAAAGGTGGGGAGAAATGTGACACCAAAAAATTTTTGTTTTATTATTTATTTGGAAGTTAGCAAACAATTAAGATACTTAGAATAATATTATGCAGGCTCGAAATGACTGAAGCGCTCAGAATAGTGGCACAGCGCTCGAGGCAAGAAAAATTGAGGTAAGGTTTCAAATTTGATAATTTCTCAAGGTTTGCATGCATATGTATGTTTTTGTAGTTGGAAGGTGAAACTAAGGTATTGGAAGTGAAAAAGTTAGTGAAAACTCGAGTTAGCGCTAAACCAAGTAATTGGACCCAATAAGAGAAATAAATTCAGAATAAATTCTATAAATTCATAAAAATTATTCTGAGATCATGGGAAATTAGTATAAGGCATAATCGACTTGGGGAATGAAAATTGAGTGGAAATCTTATGGGCTCGGTAATTGAATTAATTTTTAAAGTAAACTAAAAATGTTAAGCAATTTCAATCAGTAAAGACTAAAACGGGTAAAATGGGCTCAAACAAAAAAAAATCTTAAACAAGTGGGGCCTAAATTTTTAGGGGACATACTAGAGACCTAGTATAACACATGACTGGTAGAAATTTGGAAGAAAATGGGCTAAAAATATTTTTTGTGGAATTTATGAAAACAGGGCAGCAGATTGCCTTGGCTTATGGTTAGATTTGATGACCTTCCAAAAATATTTTGACCCCCATCACACCAATCCAAATCTACTTAAGACCCGAGAGAACCACTTCTATGGTTAGATTTGATGACCTTCCAAAAATATTTTGACCCCCATCACACCAATCCAAATCTACTTAAGACCCTAGAGAACCACTTCCTCATTTCTACTGTACGCGTCTTCTTCAGGGGTTCATTGTGCAAATTTTCCAGCCACCTTCCTGCAACTTTTGGTGTTCAATCAAAAGGATAAAATCTTCCCTCTTAAGTCCTCTACAACATATAAAAAATTTTGCCTTAAACAAACTCATTTGATAGGTGAAAAGTTAGTGAGAATAATAGGGGTCGAATCTGCCATGTTTTTGGGTAAGAAGAAACTTAAATTTATGAGTTTTGGTTGGTTTTTTAGATTGTTTTTGATGATTATAAGTAGTATATATGTTGATCTACAGCTAAAGGTCATTGTTGAAGGCTGAATTTAAGGTCAAACTTTGTCAAACCTGAGGTAAAGTTGTTGGAATTTGATGATGGCTAGATATGTTGATATTTAATGAATTTGGATAGTTTTTGGTTAAGTAGAATTGGAAGAAAACTTGTCTAGGGGTATGTATAGTTTCGGTCAGCCTTGATAGGTTGAAGAAAAGCTGAAATTTGGTTAAGTTTGATGTTGCGGAATGTTAAATTTATACCGAAAAATTCGGTTTATAGCTCAGTTTAGCTGAAAAACTGTGAAAGTCAGATGATTTGGTATGTTGTGAGTTGTTAATTGGAGCTTAGAATAAATGTGTAAGACATTAGGTTAATGAATTGAAATTAGAAGGAAAGAAACTATCAAAAATAGCTTAAACCGAGACTTTATCGGTAAAACCGAGAAAGTAAAGAAAATCTGTAAAATGACTGAATCTAGTGAGTTTTACGTAGGTTGAAGTATATTTAAGTATATTATGATGAATTTGAGTATCATTTGATGGATTTGAAATTATTTTTGGCAATTTGAAATGTTGGCATGTAAAATGAGGCAAACCCAGTATTTGACGATTTAATGCTATCTCAGCCTCGATCAGGTAAGGGATGCAGTTTATTTTAATAACCATATTTCTTACCTATAAATAAATAGATATTTCATGAAAACCTTAGTAAAATAAGCATGAATTTCAAAAGACCTTGAAGCCCTGTTGGATTTCTTATGAATGCATAATTTTCGATATCATTTTATAACTAGGATCTTTTATGTAACAAGCGTGTATATGTATAAGTGATTTTTCTGAAGTATGATATCCGTAAGTTTTTATACAAATAAGTTTAAAAATGATTTCTATATGATGATAAGTTTTATTTCGAGACTATAGGCTCAGACTGTGCGAGTCAGCGTAAATCTGGGGGTCGATTTAAAGGGACCCAAGAGAATTCTAGTCGACGGCCTATGAACGGGCTGTGCCTTACCTATATCGTGCATATTTTTACGTGTGTGTCGTGTCGCCTTCGTGGTAGTATGCGTTTCCATCTGTGTGGCATTTATGTGACGCTGTACGACCCTGATCCAATCTATAACCCTATCAGTATTTTGTTCCCTCTTCGGATGATGCCCACTTTTGAGGATGAAGTAGTGATTACCCTCATGACAGTAATAGTGAATGCCTAGTCTCCATATTTTTGATTTTGTTACGATCCGTCTATTAGTTCTGCTTAAATATGTAAACACAAATTTTTTGAGATTTTGACGAAAGTAAGAAAAGTATAAGAATTATGTTTTGGCATGAGAAGGTATATGATTTTGAATATGTGAATTTATATAATTTTTAACTGTTCGATTTGAAAATGGCACTTAGTTATCTAGTATTATTATTTTTCTAAATGTTTTAAATATTATTATTTTAATGCACTCCTTACTGGGCTATTTGAAGATCACTCTAATTTTTCCTTCCTTCCAGATTATTTACAGTAAGTACCTCCGTGCCTGCTGTGTACCCGAATAAGGCTGGTGGGCGAGACTCTCCCCAGACTATCTCTTGTACACATTAAGTTATATTTCAGTTGTATCCATATGCTCTGTATAATACAAATACTTATATGTAAATGAGCATTAGGATGTAATTACTTTTATGTATATATGAAAATGGAAAAGTAGGTAATCTCATGAGTTTACAGCGTATGACAGTTTAAGAAATGAATGATAAGTCAGGAATTGGCACTGAACATGAATACACCTTAAGTAAAAAATTAAGTTATAAAAAAAAAAAATTCGACCATAATTTTCGCGTTTCCGGGACGTTACAACCCTACATTTAGATAGAGTGGTAACAACATATAATCTAAATGACGTTACCTTCAGATTATGAGAAAGAACAATAATTAATTCATTCGTTATTTGAAAAATATTTTATACCAAGAAATTGAAATTAGCAAAGATTCATCCCCAAGCAACATAGGAAGGACATTTTGCTGTTTTTTTTTTTAAAATTTCCTTTTAATTTCTTGATAACATTTAAGTTGTCTTCTTAAAGTTAATTATTATTCTTTAGAAAAATTAATAATAGAGGTAACAAATTGGACGGTTTGAACGTGTTTGGATCAGTTTTTCTTTCTTGAATTTGAGTCATTTTGATTTCAAATTCATTTCAAATTCAAATGTTTTTAAATTTTGATGTTTTAAGGTTTAAAATGAGATTCAGAATTTTACGAGGTTCAAATAATTTCATATTCAGAGCATTTCAATATATGGGATATTTCAATTACGGATTATTTAGATTTGGTTTGAGTTTAGTTGAAATCGAATAACTTCATAATTTTATGAGTTATATACACTTTTTTTCAAAAAAAAAAGAATGTAATAATTAATTTTACTTCTTACATAATTAATTAAAATATGTCAGAAATACTAAAGTTAAAATTTTAAAAATTAATAAATATTTATAGAATCTATATATAAATTTTGCATTTAAATATTGTACATTATTTTTTAGCCTATCTCATAACTTTAAATAAAAGCTAAATAATATATAAGTTCATTAATTCATAGTTATAGTATGAATAAGAAAATTTATAAATTTAGATATTTTTTATTATTTGTGAAGGTATATTATTATAGATCTTTTAATTTTTATAATATTTGATATTGAATATATTTATAATGAATGATCATCTAAGAAAATTTTTTTAAGTGAACTAAAAAATATTTATGATAACATTAAAGCAAATCAAAATAATCAAAATGTCCAAAACTATTGGACTACATAAAAAAATCATTTCAAGGAAGCAAGTTACGAAATAGAGCCCACCAAATAGATAATGGCCTTTTAGTTTTTATTCTTAGCTCACCCATTGGACCACGAGACGCATAGCCAATAGTCCAATAAATTTTCATTTTTATTCTTTTTGTCCTTTTTATTTTGTTTATTAGCATTTTTAGTCGTTATATATAATTTTTAACATTATTTTAAAATTTCAAGATTTTTCCATAAATTTATTTATTTTTTGTTTGGACATGAATATAATACCAACATAATTACATTATTAACTAAATAGTAGACATGAAGATTATCAAATCAATTAATATAACATTTATAATCAATACTTGAAAATTTTAGAAAACCAAGACACATAAAAAAATAATTGATTCAGTATTGAACTAATTTTAATATTTAACTATTTTTGACATAATTAAAATCAGATATAATTAATTCACCAAATATCAAAAGTCTAATTATAGTGTTGCATTGTAGACATAATTAAAATGAGTATCATTATTCACAAAAATACTTATTATGAATAATTTGTCAATTAATTAACTTAATAGTAGCTTATACATAAATCATAATATTAACATTACTGCATCAATATAATCGCATATATTATTTGATCAAATGTCTCATGTCCATCCAAATGTTGAATTAGAAAAAATCATATATTCCAATTGGCGGTAATATAATAATCAATGATAAAAATCATACATCAGGCGATATGTATAATACAATACAATACGATTCATTATAAAATCGATACGTATAAATACAAAGAATCTAATTTATTAGGAATTGGTAGCATATCTATTGATATACATGTGAATCGATACATATTGTACGATACATTGATACACTTCAAATACATTTTGTTGTGAAATTCGATTAAGCCGAATTCAATTATGATCTAACCTAATTAACTAAAATTGCAATTTTAATGGCTTTTTAACCTTAAAAAAATTAAAAACATGTTCTTTACATATTTTATTTTTTAAAATTTTAGTTAGTAAATTTAAATAAAAATATATATAAGAAGTATATATTTAAAGTATATTATTAATGAGCATGTTAATTGTTTGAAGAAAGCCTATTTCTAAATTTTATCTTTTATTCAGAGCAAGTACATGGAGATGAAGAATCGAACTTTGAACCTAATCTCTCTTAAAGAGGAGTAACAACTACTAGATCAGATCTTGGTTGTTTTATTTCTTAATTTTATCACATACTCAAATCCTATTGATATGTATATACAATTTTTTATTTATCTAACATATGTATGTATTATTTATAATTAATTTGAAAATTATTTATCATATCTTATGATATAACATGATGCTCAATACTTGATTCTTACAAAATAAAATTTAGATTCACGATATATATTTCAATTTAATAATTATAAAATAATATTGAATATAATCATATACACGTATTGACCAAATTTCTTACATCAAAATGAGGCACTCAATATGAAAACAAGTGGAGAGATGTTTTTGAAGAATTGAAGCTACATTATAAAAAAAAATGAGAATCAAAGCAATATTTTTTTTTCTCAACCATTAATGATGGTTACTGATAGTGACTAAAGTAGCTGAAAAAATTTAATAAATTTTTAACTTTTAATTTAATAACTATAAAAATTTAATTTTTTGGTTAAAAGTTTAATTTTATTAACTTATTTCTTAGATAAAAGTAATTTAATCATCTTTTAACTTTTAATTTAATTACATATTTGATTTCATAATTTGATATATATGGACTTATACTTTATCATTTTAGAGATTTAAGAACTAAAAAAAAAAAAATCTGAGTTGGACATGTAACTTCTAATTCATTGCCACAAAAACAAAATCCTTCTCTTAATATATCCTTGAATGTAGAAGTGACTTTTATCCAATTATTTGGATCAGCCAACATAGATATGACATTTGTGAAATTTGCTTTGCAAAAAAGGATATGACATTTGCCTTGCAGTATGCACAATATGGAGAAGAAGTCTTACATTTTGTTGCATAGAAAAGGAATGATTGCTCGTGGCCATCCCCATCAATAAGCACCATCCTTGGCGTGAACCTCTACTCTAAGTCTTTAACTTATTGAACTATGGAGACGGTCAGGCCATGAATTCTGGTATGGAGGGTAAATGCACTCATATAAACATTTTCACATGCACTAGATCGCTAGAATCTAGAACTCTAGATACTAGAACAAGCTAATAACATTATATGAATCACTAACTTCATGCTTTGCTTGATTGAAAAAGAAAACGATATAGTGAAAAAAATAAAATAAAATTCAGTTTGCTGTTCTTAGCTGCCTGCTTGAAGTTCACTACAATGATAGTGGGTACAGGCAATTTGGGCGGTGGGAGTGGAAGAACCCACACTTCTACATTTCCCTTAAACCAAACAGGTGAAATGGAGTGCAGCAAAATTATGAAAGGGTGTCTTCCATTCTTTTCTTACCATAAATGAAACCAAGAATAGAAGATGAGCAGAAGTTCACATGGGAGTCACCCTCAGTTACGTCACAGGCTGTGGTTCACAGCCCTTAACAGATACATTAATAAAAAAAAATCTAATAATGTAAGAGAGAGAGGGAGGGATAGGGTTGAGGGTCAGAACACAAAACTAGAATAAAGGGCCCAACCCCAAAATTTCACAAGCCAGATTATAACATGGGAGGCCATCTAATTTCGTTTTTGATATATAGCTTTAGTGCTACAGTACATTGAATTCTTAGAGCAACTAAGCACAAGGTCTCATTCAAAACCATTGCTAGTCACTTTCCAATATACACTTCATCATCATCCTTCTCTTTTTCCCATACAAGAAGAAATGGACGGTTAATGGAATCTCAAAGAGAACATCAAGCATCATTCTTTAGCATCCCTACATCCTTTCTCTCCTTTCTACTTCTCCAATACAAATTTAACTAGCAAAATTTATATAAATATATAAATATATAAATATATATTATATTTAGAGATATCTACTAAAGTAAACAAAACTTTGTGTTGGTGTTGGGTGATTGTTAAAGGGTCAATTTTCTGACTATAAATGCCCATCTGCTAAAAGCAGCGAACTTCCTTTTTCTTGCAACTCAAAACTGTTGCTCTAATTAAACTATATTCATCAAAAGAAGGAGAAGAGTTGGAATTGAAGAACTTCTCCTTTGTGTTCCCAATTCAATTCCTTGGTTTCCTTACCAGGTTAGCCCATAAGCCAAAATCTTACGCAACCAATTAGTATAAGTTGTGTTTTTGGTGTTGTCTAATTTCATCAAAGGACTCTCAAAAGGTAGTTATCTTTGCAATTCAAGTTTATCAATATTTGGGTTTGCTTGTTTTTCAGCTTTCAACCACGGAGTTTCCTAATCAAGAACCGGAAAGCTCTTCCCAGAAAAAAATGGGAAGAGGTAAAATCGAGATTAAGCGGATCGAGAACACTACTAATCGACAAGTCACCTTCTGCAAGCGCCGCAATGGACTGCTCAAAAAGGCTTATGAATTGTCTGTGCTTTGTGATGCCGAGGTTGCTCTCATAGTCTTCTCCAGCCGTGGCCGTCTCTATGAATATGCTAACAACAGGTTTGCTTCTTTCTTTGCTTCAATTCCTTTCTTCTTCCAACTTCTAAGTATATATAAATATATATATATATATATATATATATATATATATATATATATATTCTATTTTCATTTTCTGTTCATTCATCAACATATTCTTCATCTTCTTTTTTTCTTTCTTCGGAGTTAGGTCTTCTAAGGGTTATAGGCTTTTATTCTATTAAAGGCATCACTTTTTTCTTTTGCAATAAAAGATAAGGATTTTTGCTGTTGAAAATTTTCTTTTCTTCTGTGTCTCTAACAAAGATTTACAGGTTTCTTATTTTCTGTTTGCTGTACCTTTCTAAGCCTCAATTGGGGGTTGCTTTTCCTCTTGTCTCTCGTTGTTTGAGACATAACCAGATGATCTGATGGAGTGGTGTTATAGTAGTAGTTGTAAGAGCAACAGCTAGGGTTGTGATGCTATGTGCAAGCAGATGGGTGAAAGCAGACCCTCTTTTCTTACACGCTCTCTCTCCGCATGTCAGCTTTCACACTCTAAACAAAAACTGTGTCACGCCCCCATTAGCCCATGCCTTATCTCTTCCATCTCTTTCGGATATATAATTCTTAAAAAAAATAACCCTCCTGAGTCCTGTCAGATTTCTAAACTCGGATTCATGGATTAGTCATGTTTGTCGTCACGTAATATCAAACTTCAATCTGATGACGGAGTTTAAGGTAAAGTTCTGATGGATGTGACGAAGCAGTCACTCAATCAGATCTTAGATTAGGGTTTTCGCCCGAATGGGTAATTTTTTTCTGGGCAAATCTAACAATTAATCTTTTTTATTAAAGCAAGTGAAGATTAGGGTTTTAAAACTAAAATAGATATCTAATATTAAATTCCCAGAACATTTCTTAGACAAATTAAAAAGAAACCCTGGTTTTACTCCATTTTTTTCTTTACCGTTTTGGGTGCACAAAGCTAGGGTTTCCTTATGTTAAGCGCTTAAGCTTAGTGCCTGTCTTAGTTACACAATATACGAATCTTTGGTCACGTCAGACAAGATTTTTCTGTTCTTCACCACTGACGATGTTGGTTTCAATGATTCCTTTTATTTGGTTTCTCTTTTTCACATCTCATCTCATCTCATCGCTTGTAGTTGTTGCTGCTGTTGATGTTTTGTTTTTTTTTTTATCTCAAAGAGTGAAAATATTCTTTGATCGCTTTGTTATTATTATTATTTTTGGTAAAAGAGGAGCTTTCATTATGTGATAAGATGCTGCTTCAAGTTTACAATGTTCACATATTAAAATCATCATGAAATCCAAGCTGAAAGTGTCAAAATCTTTCTTTTTTTTTTTTTTTTTTTTTTTTTTTTTTGTAAAACAACAAGAAGATAAAAACATGGAAAAGATCTCAACAAACTCATTTACACAAATTTATGAAGAATACCAACAAAAGCAAGCATTTGTGTTATTATGCATAAATATTTAAGATAAATTAATACTTAAAAAGAGAGAAAATACAAGCAATATGAGAGAGAGAGGGGGGGGGGGGGGGGGTAAAAAGTTGAAGTGACAGAGAGACGGGGGGGGAAACAAACGGTACGAGCCAATAAGGTTCTCTGCACTTTCTTGGAGCGTGCAGCATTGGGCATTTTTACTCTGATTGTTACAAATCAGTCGCTCAGTCACCCAAAGTTTTAATTCTTTACTTATATTTTCAATTTCATTTTGAAAAAAAAAAAAAAGAAAAAGAAAAGGATATTTAAGAGTATTTTTGGTTGATCTCTGGGTATTTCATGATTTTTCTGGTTATTACATGTAGTGGAATGTCTTGGCTACTCTTACTTTTCATCTAACATAAAGTTAAAGTTAAAGGATAGTAGCCAATCATATCGGGGTATCTTGTGCCAGAGTGGCAGAGGCCACCAATCAGTAGCTCGACGATATTAAGGAAACACTAGCAGCTGCACATAGCTTTACTTTGTTCTCTGCAGTGCCCAATGTTTTTCTTAACTCTTTTCCTTTCTCTTCCTCTGTTTCTTTTCTTCTCGTCCCATGATATTCATCCCCATATAGTTATAAGTATAGAAGTGCATGTTAAAATCTGTTGATTGCATACAAGATTTAAGGATGTGACGCTAGTTAAAATATTACTCCACCCCACATAACATCCTAGCCAGATCACCTTTTTTTAATTTTTTAAAATTAATACATATATATATATATATATTTACTTTCCAGCTTGTTATTAATTACAATTAGAAAAAATACTAAAATTTGTAAATAGAATAGTTTCCAATAATGATGTCAAGATTTTTATTTGGTAAGATATTTTAAATAATTAAAGCTAAAAAATTTCCCAAAAGTCAAATTAAGATACAAAAATTTTAGATGAAGAGACTGGCTTATTTTTTGCACAAATTTCAATTAGAAGAAAATAACTTTAACATATATATATACACACACACAGAGAAAATCTCAATTAACAAATTAATCAAACAAACCAAATAAAATAAATATAAAGTTGGACTATACCCTAGACATGATGAAACTTAAATGTTTCAAATCTCCTTTTTTCCATTGAGATAATTTCTCATAGGCTCATTTTAGCTCAACATGGTATACATACAAACAGAGTTTTGTTGTTACCAGTGATGGCTTTGGTATAAAAATATGAACAACTCAAGGAAAATTGGCATCAGCTATATGGACAATAGTGATGTTTATGACTTAGAAAAAAAAAGGCATATATCAATTTGAAGTTGTCTTTTGAAATTGGTCATTAGCTATTTCTAGACCACTGAAGAAATCATTATTTTTCTTTTGAAGTAGAAAAATTTGTGTTCAAAAGAAAAGAAAATAAAAGAAAAGATGATCCACTGCAGAAATCTTCCACATTTAGGTAATGTGAATGAATCCTACAAACCCAAAAAAAAAAAAACCAAAAAAAAAAATTTGTGAAGTAACCTTTTCATTTTTTATTTGAATCTCGGAGGCTAGCTTCTGCAAGGGAACTGTTTTTCATCTAAATAATAATAAACGACTAAAAAGTTGTTAAGATTTTTGACGTATTTATGAAAAGTTTGTGATTCTATAAGATTTTTCATTATTTTAATTGTCTCATAGCTATATATTTAAAAACATCTTAGATAACAATGTACCAAAAAATAATATATTAGATAAGAGGGAAGTTTTATATTTGATTGATAGCGTATAACTAAGGTCTAAATGAGTTAAGATATTTATGAGCTGCTTCTTGATTTTATAATTATTCAAGTTCGATTTGTTTATTTTTAAGATTAATTCAAACTCGAGTTATATGAGTAACAAGTTGAATTAAATTTAAATATTTTAATACTTGACTTGAGTAGTTCATGAGCCTAATCAAAATTTTTAATATTTGATTATTAATTTGTCATATTGCCCTTTAATATATGATTAAAAATAAAAAATCAAACTGATTTAGTTGAGCTCGAACTCAAATTTTTTTATTGAATCGAACTCGAATTTTGAAAATTACACTCAATTAAACAAAAATCGAATTTCAAATTTTTACTTTTTGAATCAAATCAAATTCAAACTTAACAATAAATATCTAAATTCCTCTAAATTATATTATATGTACAACTCTATACATGACTACTTAACTATAACTCATCACTTCAATATTTACATCATTAATAAAAGAAATTTTTTTCTTTTTAAATAATTGTTTTGTGAGATTAAGAGTTGTGATTCACTCATACTATGTAGATTTATACGTTAAGCAATCCTAGCACATTAAAGGTTATGAAAATTCAATGCATTTAGTAACTTTTTAAATACTAGTTTATCTAATTTGTTGTTACATGAAATTAAATATATTTTTTAAAATGATAATTATATATTGAAATTATAGTTGTATTTGTACAAATAATTCAAATTGATAAAATGTAAATTAACATTTAAGGCTTGTCACATTTGTAAAAAATATATCAGATAGACATAAAATTTATTGCATATAACTTTATTGTACACTTTAAACATAAAAAATTCGATATAAATTGTAATTTTTTTGATAAACCGAAAAAGTTTATAAATAAAAGACTAAAAGAGAGGTACAAAAAAACAGAGACAAAACATGTCTGTCAAGAGTTACTGTTTAACTTAACTGTTGTTATCACTTTTTAAGAAAAAATATGTTGAAAGTTTGAATCTCTCTTTCCTCTTATATTTTTTTATAAAACAAGAAAAAAAGTCTCCTAAAACCCTAGATGCACCAAATTAGGAGAATTCCAAAAGTCCAATCATTCTAAGTCTGAAATCATAGGAAATGGATACTCCAAAATTCTGAAAAATAAAAAAAAAATATTTTTAAATCAAATACTAACTTAAAAGATTAAAAACCTTTTGAATAGTGATTATAAAAAAATGGTAACATATTATAAAATTTTGAAGTTAGAGTCTGAACAATTTCAATTATACATCCTTTAATTATACAAAAAAAAAAAGCCAACTTAAAAGAATATACAAAAAAAAAAAAATTCTAGAAAATTGAATGACTTCACAACTAGCAATCCAAGAAAGAAAGTCTATCAAGATTATAAAGAGGCTCACTATAAATAAGATATCTCTGGCCTTTCCTATAGCAGCGACCAACAATTCGTTTGTTTGCATAGTCACTCAAGGACATGGCATGGATGGCTTCCTCTACCACTGTTTTTCTGACCCAAAAAAAAACCAGGGTATTGAAGCAAAGCTGAGCCTGTCAACAAATTCATAAGATGATTGCTAGTCATAGATTTTTCCCAAAATAAACTAAGATTTTGTTTGGAAATTTTAAAATTAAAATTTTGAATAATACAAAAGCGTTACAAAGTTCTAGACAAGCCACTAAGATCAACATATAAATTAAACAGCTTGTTTAAGATTTCATTGTGTTCCTATAGGTTAACAAGAACTCTGTTTAATTAAGAAATTAACACGTTGGAATCACTTTGAGTTGTAATCTCCAATAAAAAATTTTAACTTAGATTCAACCACAATTGAAAGTAGTTCAAAAACAATCAATAACTGAGTTATTAAGTTTGAATCTTTAATTCCAATATTTTTAGAGAAGATAAGCAAAACACAACTTTCAATTTTTCATAGTCTTGGATGAGCATCAATACCAATACCCCAGGTTTTTTAAGAGCACAGCCTTCCACATTGAGTTTCCATGCCCCTTGAAGTGGGGAGACCAAAAATATCCTGTCTAGCTCATTTTCAGGAAGAGAAATGGATAGATTTTGAGTATTGAAAATAAAGTTCAATATCAAGAATTAACAAAGTCTATTTTTTTTTTTAAAAAAAATCTTTTAACAACACTTAATTGTTGAAATATTGGATCTCAGTGCTTTTCAGCAAACAATTTCAACTTTCACTAAATGTAACTTTGAATTTGGACTTCGAAGTCTGAAGATTTCAAAAAGATTTGGGATTAAAAACTCCGTTTATCCTGTGAGACCAAGAGCAAGTTTAGCACAACAGTTGCCACTAATGCAGTGTAACCTTTTTACTATACTAAAAACAAAACATAAGGTTGGGTTAAGTTACCATTTTACTTATAATTTCAATTTTTTATTATTTTATTAAAATATAATTATTTTATATTTTTCAATCTCACTATATTTAATCTCATCGTACATTCAAATTACTTAAAAAAACTTTGTCTAACTTCAAAGGAGATAGAGTGACCGAGTTTAATACTTCCAAAAAGTGTTCCCATAATTCAGTCTCCCAATCAAAAATGTTTCGCCTCAGTGGTCTGTACCGACTCAATTTTCAATCCAACCCAATAACCTTATAATCTTTAATTAACCATTTTTGTTTTCAACTAAAGCATAAAATCCTCAGAAAGTAGTTTTAAAGATGGGATCATTTATCCATTTATGATTCCTAAAGTGTACTCTCGAGCCATCACCTGCGCAAAGAACAAACTAGAGATTATAAACTTAGGGTGCACTTCCCAAATGCCAATTATAATTTTTTTAATTATTATCGATCCAATATCTATTTATCAGAACTCCCAAATAAACCAATCATAACTATAACTTTTTTTATTTATTATTTAATAAATTAATATAACAAAAATCATTCGAAAAAACCAAATTCATTATTTATAAATAGATATTGCATCTTATTAATATTTATAATAAATCATATTTAAAATGATAATTTAAAAATATAATTAACATAAACGTCTTTTTTTGTTGATAAAAAATTGAATCAATATTAGTAAGTTATATATGTTATAAATATAGATTATAGACATTAATTGTATAGATTATTATAAATTATGATTGAGGTTAAGAATATAGTAAGAGTGGTATCAGCTTGAGGTAAGTTCAAGATGATGGGTGTGTATAGAGAAAAGAGCTACATATATTTTCAAAATGAATTGCACAAAGGAAAAATTATCGGAGGCTAAAGAGGAAGATATTTCGGTGCAAACAACTCCTGACTGTTCAATTGACACTAATGTTATGATTCTGTCTATCAAGTTTTGTCTCTATTAAAAACAAAAAAAAAAAAAAAAAAGTCTTCATGTTATCCTTAAGATGATTTCAACATCTCATTCTAAGGTATGAATAATGTATAATTAAGATATATAGCCGACGTTATCTGTAGTATTGATCTTGATGTTGATCTTGTAGCTGTCTCTTTCAGCCCTTTATGTTGGGGAGTGTGAAATTGTTAGGCCTTTTTGCTTGACAAGAAAGCCACAATGATATTCAGTAGTCACTACAAAATTGTCCATCTTTGCTATTGTACTCTTATTCCATCTTTGCTATTGTTGTATAAGAAGCCAATCTTCAAAAGTTTCCAATTGTAAACATGACATATACAATTGTCAAATGCTTGAGCAGTATGTAATAGATCTATTGCATATATGTAACAAAGAATTTCTAGTGCTAGTAAGGGAGTTTAAACATATGGTGAACAATATGGTACTTTTGGGATCAAATAGTGTTTAATCTCATTCAAATAACCTGATTGACTGCTGATAATTTTGCAGTGTCAGAGCAACAATTGACAGATATAAGAAAGCAAGTTCAGATGCATCAAACCCAGGATCTGTTGCTGAAGCTAACACTCAGGCAAGTCCAATATTGCTTATGAAGTAAATTAAATGGTATTAATGGTTCACATTCTTTCATAAAAAATTCCTAAGATAAGTTCATTTCATCCTTTCAGGTAATATGTATCTTACAGCTCATATATACCATGTCCTTTAGGACCCTTTTCTGCAAAATATTCTGCATTATATAGTTTATAAACCAAGAACTGCTTCAAAAATATTAAAACCATAAACAAGAAAAACAAAAAGGTAAATTAAGAAAAGTTAACCTTCAAAAGCCTACAAGTCTATGCAAATAATATTCTTAATCATTTTGCTCAGCATATATGCTCATCGGGCATTATGGTCACCCGAGGCTCCCTGGGGACTCAGTCTTCTGTTTATCTCTGTCTTAACTCCCTTTTTTTTTTTGGATAAACCAAACATTTTATTGATTTGTGAGTAGATTACAACAGGAAAAAGTTAAAACAAAAACAATCACGGAGTTTAAAACTCAGGCCTTATTAAATCTACTCAAGCATAAGAACTACAACTACTTCCTCGCAGAATTCCCCGAGAATTTTCCACCAGAACCTTTTTATTGTCTTAACTCCATTATTCGTTCTTATCCTTGAACTTACACGACTACAATTAGGAAATAAGATCAAAAGGATTTTACAAGCACCTAAATGTTGAAATCATACTTTCCAGTGTCGTATAGGTCAAAGCTGGTTTTTGTTAATAGTTGGCTTATTCTTGGTATAAGCTTATGAAAGTTGTATATGATGATTGAAAGTTCAATTCAAATTGAAAAAGGGACGATGAAATATTTAGTGAAGTATTTGCAGGATTCGTTAAAATATTGTTTAATGATCAATTTTACCTAGCAAACAAGTTAATTGATCCATAAATATAAAAGCGAATCTTTACTTTTAGAATTATAAGATAGATCTAATTTCTATATGATCTTTAAGTGGAACATGAGTTGTAGGGATATGAATAAGAATTGTAGAACACAATGGGCTACATGAGATAAAAGATATTTTATGTGTTTAAGGAACACGAAAACTAGAGTTGTTTTGTGATTTGGGATTAGTGTAATTGTTTATTGGATGCTTTGTTTTCTTTGTGATCCTTAGGTTTATAACAGATTTTTTCTTTCATTTGTGGACATAGACATCTGAAGATAAACCACATTAAATACTGTGTCCTGCGTGTGTCAATCAAAATTGTTGTTGAAGATACTTTTAACTCTTTCTTGCGTATTTCGAACATCTTCTTTGTGCTACTTGATGGATTTCGATATAAAAAATTAATACAAAATGTGACTCCAAGGCTTGCTGTTAATACCACTTTTCTTAAATCTTATTTAACGCTCACCAATTGTATTATATAATAGGGATTATGTCAAATAATTTTATGATACAAAGAAACTTTCATTTTAAATCACCTTCTATATTCTATACTAGGGCACTTGGATACTCAGTAACAGCAATCGATTTATTTAGTGTATTTTTATTCCAGAACATTTTTCAAAATCATATCTTTGGAATGTCTTTGAAAGATCATTTGGATGCCCTATTACTTGGTAGAGTAGTCAGCTGCCACTCATAAAACATTCAACTGCCTTAGTATTATTTTCATATAAAAGCTCTTTCCACAACTAACAGTCGACCCCAATAGCAAGAAAGCTTGACCAATTGACTTTTCATTGATTTTCTTAACCTAAAAACTTTCTAAAGCTACCGCATAACTTCCTTAACACTAACTTCTTATTTCATTAGATATCATGTTTAATCAATAATTTTTTCGCTATTTTAAGAACATTTTTAACACTGTATATGATATACTTTGTGTTGATCTTGTTGTAAAATATGTTTCAACTTGAAAATGCCAACAACTAGATTCATAGCTATGGTCTAAATATATCGTGATGCGTCATAAGACCTAATGTAGGGATATTGGTTTGATTTTGGAGGTATTCATTATTGCAAAATGTGTTCATGAGATTTGAAATGTGTAAGAGAAATTTGTTGTAATAAGGTATCAATTGCAAATGGAATAATTCTTAAATTGATCTACTGATACTCTAATGAATTTCTGAATTTGGATGAGAGCATTGAAGATATGAAGCATGTATAGATCGTGGGTTAATAGGATGGAGTAAATTAATGTCATGTTTGGTGTATAGGATAACGGATAAGATAAGATGATAATTATCATATCTTTTGTTTGATCCACACATTAAGGAGAGTATTGGATTGTAAAAAAGATTAATCATCGTCTTAATTAGAAAATGATGATACAATCTTCTCTAAAAGGTAAGGATTATTTTTAATCCCACGAGATTAAAAGTAAATATTTATATTTTATTTATTTTACCCTTAAAATTTATATTTAAAAATTAACTTAAAAAATTTAATAAATTAATAATGATCATTATTTAATTAATTAATCCAAATTGTTTTACTCTTTTTCCTTATTTTTCTGTTTTTACTTTTTTCTTTCATTTCCTTTTCTTTTCTTGTTTTTGAATAAAGGAAACAATACTTTTGTAAAACAATATTTTTTTGAACAATTCATTTTTCTTTCAAAAATTATTTTTTGCGTATTATCAGATTTTTAAATCAATTTTTAGAAAATAAATTTTTAAACATGAAAATTATTATAAAATATATTTTTTAACTAGATTTTTTTTTACGTTTAAATTTTATTTTTTCTTTCCTATTTTTTTTTCTTTTTGCCTGTAGAAAAAGAAATAAGAGGGAGAAATGAAAGAAAATACTTTCTAACCATAAAATTATTAGAAACTATATTTCTTTTTAGTTTAGAAAATTTAGCTTATTAAATTTAATTTTCATTTTTTCCTTTTTTTCTTTTTCTTTCTAATTGGAAAAAAATAAAGAAAATGAATAAACGTTTAAATTTATTTTTTCTTTATTTTTTTTTATTTTTTCTTCCTTAGTTTTTTTTTTCCCTTTTTGCCCATAGGAAAAGTAAAGAAGAAGGAGAAAGGAAAGACAAATAACTATTAACCATAAAATTATTAAAAATTATATATTTTTTAGTTTGAAAATTTTGACTTATTAAATTTAACTTATTTTTCCCTCCAAAAAAAATTAACAATTGCTTTTTAAAAAATTAATTTCATTAAAAAATTAATTTATTTCATAGAAAAAACTCATTTTTTCTAAAATAAATATATAAATCACATAAAGAAATAAAAACAAAAAAGAAAGAAAAGAAAAAAAGTGAAAGTTTAATTTTTTTTTATAAAAATTAATTTTAAACATATTACATTTTTGAAAAAGTAAATTAAACTTTTTAAAAGAATAATTTTTTTATTAAAAAATCAACTAACTAATTAAATTTTAATTATAATATTATAAATAATATGTAACTTTTAAAGTTTTGATTTATATTTATAACAAAAAATTATAAATATAAATTATGTTACTTTAAAAAAGAATACTGTAAAAAAATTATGCTACTCTTAATTTTAAACATAGCAAATATGATAAAAAATATAAAAAATTATCATATCTTATTCTTAATCCTTGTATACACCAAACATAAGTAAAATGATATCATCTAATCTTATCTTATCCACAATCTTATATTATCTTATACTTTCCTTATTTCATGCACCGAACATGGCTCAAATACCTTAGAAATGTTACAACTACTCTAGAGGTATTGAAACTTTTCTTGTAAGGTTATATTTTTATTTTTTGTGAGTGATACACAATTTTTTGGGTGGTGTTATGTCCTAAAAATATGTGGCTAAAGAAATCACACATGATAAAGAGTTTTTTTTTTTTTCTTTTTTCAAAGCCAAAAAGGCTATGGAGCTAGCAATAAAACTAGTCAGAAAAACAAACTTCCTCAATACATACATGAAGCCAAACAAAATGTCATCTGAAGAATCCCTAAAACAAAACCCCAGCGTTACACTCAACACGTAAATAATACAAGAAAAATCATAAAAAAAAAAAAAAAACCCTAGATTAGAAGACCTTACACAACCAATAATGAAAACATAAACTTACAACCGAGACAAAGCATTAAAGCCATAAAACACAGCTTGAAGATGGCAAAGCATAAAGAAGAGCATGCCCAAATCTTGAAAAAATAACCCATAATGACCTTAAAACTCCCAAAATTGAATAGAAACAAGATGCTTACAATATGTCAAATTATCGTAGTCACTGATTTTTGCTTCATTTCCAACTATTTGGCCTCAAACCACTAGCTGAATTATCTCTGTCTTTTGGGCTTAACATGGAGTTTAATCCATAATGCTCTGTACTCTTTCTTTTATTTATCACAGCTTCCTTATCTTTGTGCTACCAAAATCAAGGTAATCAATACCACAGGCTACATTCTCCTTAGGTTTCTCCTACCCTTTGTCACTTGCATTTATGCCCCCCAAAATCAAGAAAATATTATTTTATCAAAATTATAGTTTTTCTTTATTCAAAAACAAGAAAGAAAAAAGGAAAAGAAAAAAGAAGGAAAAAAAGAAAAAAATAATTTGGATAATTTAATTGAACAATGATCATGTATTTTATTTAATGTTTAAGTTAATTTTTAGATATAAAATTTTAAGAATAAAATAAATAAATAAAATATGAATATTTATTTTAAAATAAATCTCATTGGATTAAAAATACTCCCTTTGCTTCTTTTTTTTTTTTTGGCAAAATAAAATTGCTAAATGCATCAATATCTAGAATATCCAGAGAGTTCCATTTGGCTTCCCGATTTGCTCCAGTTGGCAATCCATTTTCTAAATAATAGCAAACATAAAATGGAACTAATTTCCAGCAACTGTCTAATGAAATGTTACAATCGTACTAAACTTGAACTTGTATTTGGAGGCATAGTTCATTTCTGGCTACAACGAGCAGTATAGATCAACAGATATGTAAGTGAATTAAACCACATAATCATCTGGCAGTTTTGAGTTTTAAAGTATTTCCATTCAAAATGTCACTTTGAAAAAGTTAACAAACTTTAATATCTATATTGTTCTCTTTTGCTTCTTATTATTTCCATTTATGTTTAAAGACTTTCTTTTTTAAAGACAATTTAATCAATTTAAATATTTTATATGACATGACATGTTAAAATTTTGACTTCCTAAAACTATGTGTTTAGTGAACATGTGACAAAATAATTGAGACGAAAGAAGTAATTTTTACCTTTTGAAGAGAACCAAATCATCTTACGCTAATAGAATGATTGATATTCTTATTTGCAATCCAATCATCCTTTTAATATATGCATCAAACATAATATGTGATGATTATCATCTTATCATATCATAATCATCATCTTCATCTTATGAATCAAACATGACCTAAAAGGATTGTTGGTTTACAAATTTTCACTTTTATGAGATAAAATACAAGAAGACTTGAGAAATTTTCAAGCTTTAATAGAAAAGAAGCCATATTATGGTTGAGCAATTACTTTCTGTCAATCCGTTGCATGTTTGGCTGATACAAGATTATTATAAATAACTGCCCGACTCTAATGAGTGTTAAGTTGGCTTATTGCTTTATAAATAGGTCTAGAAGCCACTTATTATGCTGCAATTGGTTATATTATTCTTACCTAGAAGTACCTTCTATATAAGTGTGTAAACTCTGAAGGAAAAGAAAGGGATAAGATTCCCTTCTACTTGTGAGGATATATTGACAAATGATAGAGAAATTATAGCTCACTCGGGCAGGAAATTCACTCACTATTCAATGCAGCCTATTTGATAGTTGTTCGGACTCTTTATTTTGTTTTGAAGTATTTATATTTGTCACATATTCCGACAGACATGAATATGGATGTTCAATCCTCTAAATATACATAACTATACTTAATTCTGATACTATCTGTCTATCTCTACTTATAATCAACTCAGTTTTACCAGCAAGAAGCCACGAAACTCCGACGACAAATTCGTGATGTGCAGAACATGAACAGGTAACATCGATCAATGGTTATATCCTTCTGTTTTCAAAAGATGTTATCCATGGTTGTCTTGTTTCCCGTTTTTCTTGTTCATTCTCTACTGGAAAAGTTTCATCGACGATGTTTCTTCTAGGCATATCCTTGGTGAGGCTCTTAGCTCTTTGACCTTTAAAGAGCTGAAGAATCTGGAGGGAAGACTTGAGAAAGGAATTAGTAGAATCAGATCCAAAAAGGTTCTGTCCCTTCACCTTGAGGGCGGTAGAATTATAAATTAAAGTCTTTCATCCTTTCCTTCTTTCTTTCTTTCTTTCTTTCTTTCTTTACTTTTATTGAAGATAATTTGCTAATTCACTGACATTGTTAATTAAACTTTACCAGAACGAATTACTATTTGCAGAAATCGAGTTCATGCAAAAGAGGGTAAATGTTCATAATCATCCCAACTTTTTTATCTTTATTGTTATGTATTTTCTATTTAACTCTTGATCGACCCTAATTTCGAACTTGTCATTACAAAAGAACACATAAACCTTGTGTAGCTGGTTAAGAGGAATCTCGGCTGTACCGATTTCATGCAGCTTTAGCTAGGAAATGAACTAAAATGCAATCCTGAAACCTTACAGCGGCTTGCAACCTTCTCACACTCAACAAATATAGAAGATTATTGGCCAATATATAGAAGATTTAAGGATATCAAACCGTCCCCGATCATTTTAATTTGACAGACTATATCTTTATTTTTACAATCTTTTGCCATAGACACATCGTATAAAGTATGAATAGTGTTAAATAGTTAAACATACAAGGCCAGCTTCTGTACTGACAATGATAAGGTAAAACTTCGAAGTGTTAGCTAGTTGTAAATAGTGTTAAATATTAGAATTTCAGTTTATGCCAAACATGACACTCTTGATAGGATTCAATGCACTTACAACTTAATATAATAATAACATGACAAGCAGCTTTCAGGTTGGTCTTTTAGATGATTCTGCTACTCCTAGGTAATCTTTATTTCTTAAACCTGATTTATCTGACTCACAGCTTTGTTCCAAAGTTGACATGTGTTCATGGCTTGGCGTCTCCAGGTTCAAGCTGTATGCAGATTGGACTTTAAGTTACTATATATTAGTGGTAACAAAATATATAATGGAAGCATGAAATTGCTACATGTTCATAAAGTAGTTTCTATGAGTCCTATGAGGGAAGTGAACATCCTTGTCAGTACATTGAACTCTAAATTGCTTGAGATGCATTTATAGATCAAATGCTCATGGTCAAATCAAAATCTTCCTTTGATTAACGATTGTAAGTGCGTATTTCTAGGAAGTTGAGCTGCAGAATGATAACATGTATCTGCGAGCGAAGGTATTCTCTCTCGCTTGTCTCTTTCAGTTATACATGGAGGAGTTGGATGTTAATCTTAGGCTCATATATGACTGTAAATTTGATAATTTATGCAGATAGCCGAAAATGAAAGAGCGCAACAACAATCAAACCTGATACAAGGGTCTGTGTACCAGACTGCGACTTCACAACCCTATAATAGGAACTTTCTGCCTGTAAACCTCCTGGAACCGAGTAATGATTACTCCAATCAAGACCAAACTGCTCTGCAACTTGTATAAGGTTATCTCTTTCATCTGCAATTAAATGTTAGACAGAACCATCATTAACCAAGAATAGATTTGGAGCATAAAAAAAAAAAAATATGCATTTGCTTCATTGCTATGGAAGAGAACGATATTCTGACAAGTTATACAGAAATATAAAGCCATAAAGGCAATAGCTGTGTATGTAATGGAAGACTACATGTGAATCTAATCATAAAATAAATGATATGGTACTCTTTAAGTCGGATTATGTAAAGTTGGATCAATACTGGAACTACAAATTTGAAAAGGTTATACACAGTGTTATCTAACCATTAACTTTGAATTGAGTATTAAACAGAGTACTACTGTATGGGGCTATTGCCTCATCTCTTTCCATTTTTTGTTTTTCTGCATAATAGGCACTTGATTCTGCAAGACTGCATCTCACACGTAATGAAAATAATGCTGCTTGATCATTTCCATTTTCATAAAATAATGTAGTAGTACATAAAATTTTGTTCACATTCTGACGCATGTTTCTTTTTGGGACTTTTTATTGCAGCTGAAGTGCAAGCAGTCACTAATGTTCTACCAACTTTGTCTCTGGTTAAGCATATTAGCTTGGAAGTATATATAGTTTATAAATAGTTGAAGACTAGTTGTTCGTCATGAAAGTAAGGAACTTAGGTTTTCAATACTGAACTCCTTTTAACTGTTATATTGCAGAAAGGATTATTCTTGTATTATATGCTTCCAAAACGCTAGATAACATGGATGATGTTTCAACCCTTCGCTTCTCTTTGAATATTTGTTTAACTCAAGAACTAAGATTAAGTAGTTATTTGATTTGGCATGGACTAAATCAACTAGAATCAATGTAGCAAATTAAGCTTTTAAGTAACAGGAAATATAAGTACATCACAATCTTCGGTAAATTTGTCATCGTAATTGCACAGTTCAAGGGAACCAATAATATCTCATGCTCTCCCCTCTGAATATCTTCATTTGTGTCACAAAATACTTCTTGCAGTATCATATCCTAATGTAGGCATATCTTAAACAGATACACTCTTAACATTTATTGATAAATTAATGTTTGATACTTATGATTTGTTAAGAGCTTCTTTTATCGTAAAATTTAGATGTGTTTAATAGACTGTGTTGGACTAGCATGATCTATTTAATTATTAGCCTGTGTTAATATATTATGCTAGCATAACACTATTTTTTTTGCGGTGCTAACACAGTACATGAAATTGAAGGGTATAACTCAACAAAGTACATGATCCATAGCACTAATGAGTCATAATAGGCTAAGCACAATATAATTTTCCGTGTCGTATGTGTTAGTCATAGTTTATTAATAAATATTTAGATTTTTTATTATTTTAAAGTTTTTACTTATTAATTTAAATAACATCTGAGATAAATAAAAAGATATATAATTTATTTAGGAAAAATACCTATATCAATTAGAAATATAATAAAATCTACTAAATAAAAATATTAATAAATTCATTAGTTATTATTTGTAAAATAGTTCCGATGAGTCCCGTATCAATTATAGAACCAATTCCTATAATTATGAAACTCATATGAGATACAGAAGAATAGACTATTCTTTTTTTTTAAATTTCGTTGACCAAGAGATGTTGAAGCTGCATAAATTATTTGCATTGTACCCACTATTATCAACCAGGGAGAAAATATGGAATGAGCATGGGGTAATAATTTCATTTACATTAATCCTAATATTAAAAAAACAAAGACAAAAAATTATTATTTTATTTTTGTTCTCTTTATCTTTATCTAATGGTTCACTTATATAATATGATTTGTCTTGTACTCCAACTTTTTCATCTAACCAATCTTTAAGTACAATAATCTTTAATAATTTATTTTTTAATCGAGTTCTTTTAGTAGTGTATTTAATAAATATATATGATATATATAATATGACATATCATACATTTTGTTTTTAAAATAAAAAAATAAATTTATGAATCACTAATTCAAAAAATTTATAATTAAATTTATTAAATATAATTTTGTTTCTATAAATGAGTCAATACAACATGAAACATGAGCTTGCGCGTTATGCTTTACTAGTTCTCGTACTAGATGCTAGCATTGACCCTTTTAATTTTATTTAGTAAGGAGTGTTGGCACTTTTTTTATATGGATTTTTTAAAAGTGATTTTGAATTTATTAAATACATATTTGATCGGGTCTAAAATTATAATAGGATCTCTTGTCCATATTTGAATATCGTTTGGAATTTAAATATTTTTTAACTTGAACCTTTAAATTGCACATTGAACTTGGGATTTGCTTTCACATTTTTGTGTATTAGTTGATTAGTTAGACTTCTAAAATTTTAATTGAGTTTGAGACTAATCGTTTAAATTAGGGGCATGCGGAACTTAGTTTTGGGCCTTATATTTTAGACTTTAAATGGACTATTGAATTTCGGACTTGGTTTTGGTCTCAGACCTGATACTAGTGTCCAAGTCCTCATTTTTTTTAAAAATAAAAAATAAAAAGAAGAAAGAAAATCAAACAAAAATAAAATAAAATCACAACAACAATTTGCCTTGTATTAAACTTTGATTTTGCATTAGCATCGAGACTCAAATTTTATTTAGAATCGAAACTCTAATAAATCTAGGTCGATTCACAAGAGGAAAATAAATAAAAAAATAGAAAAAGCTGACAGGCGACAAAAAACATGGAAGTTTCTCCGACTGAAGGTGCCCAGCATAATTAATCGAATGAGGAAGATGATTTATTGGCTCGTCATATTAAGAAGATCAATGCAAGAATTGAAACAGCCTCTCTACAAGATGATCCTGTTATCGAGGTACCAACCCAAGCTCCACCATCCTTTAAGGACATGGTTATGGGAACTCAACATAGAAATATTTAGCAGGAAACTAATGAGGTTGATTCTTCGTTACTGGTGGAAAATTTAATTTTTGTTTCAGAGTTAGATTCGTGGCCTAGCGTATCCATTTCTGATCAGTATCGTCAAATTATCGAGAGACCTTAGAGGGATTGTTTAATCCTCAATCTGTGGGATTTAAAGTTCTGAGAATGTGGAATCCAAAGGGTGACTATAAGCTCATTGATTTGGGAAAGGGATTCTATCTGGTGAAATTTGCTTCAGTATCCGATTTGTGATTTGTAGTAGAGGAGGGACCTTTGCTTATATATGGCCATTATTTGACTATTCGACGTTGGAAACCAAAGTTTTGTCCTAATGACGTTACCATTGATTCCAGAGCGGTTTGGGTTAGCTTTACAGAGTTGCCAATTGAATACTATGATGAGAAAGTGTTGCTTGCTATGGGAAACATGATTGGGAATGCTAAGGTTGATCCCAATACCCGTCATGCTTCTGGAGGAAAATTTGCTCGTGTGTGTTGAAGTTGATCTACATAAGCCATTAATTCTAAAAATTTGCTTGGACGGCCATTGGCAGAGAGATGAGTGTGAAGATTTAACCTAATTTGTTTTGAATGTGAGAGGATGGGCACAAAGGAGTTTGTCCCTCTTATAGTCGAAATGAGCTAAGGACCCCAGGGCGGGGTGGACGGTGTTCACAAAGAGAGCAAAAGCAAGGAGAAGGTACATGATTCTAAAGCCGGGGCAGACACAAGGGATTTTGGCACCTGGATGGTGGCACAGTATAAGAGACGTAAGAAAGTAGAGAGGAGTAACCCCGAGATTGTTGGGGATGCTGGATTTCGTGGTTCAAGCTTTGGTGAGGAGAATGTGGTAAATGGTGGGGTAGGGCAGAATAGCCAAAAAGTCCATGTATTGAATTTAACGATGGATTATTTCGGCCCAGGATAATGTGGGCCGCATTGGGAAAGGTTCTGAATCACAAGGCCAGCCCAAGTCTTCTTCAAGTGCAAGTGTCCAACCCTATACAAATTCTAATGGTGTTGAACGATTCCCACTTCAGGGTGGGCTGGATGCAACACGAAACTTACGGGAGGTTGTTTCGAAGCAAAAGTCTATTGCCGGAGATCATAGGAATCGGAGTAAGGATAGTCAACTGTGCAGAGCATTCGGCGGTGAAGCCCCAACTAGGGACTACGGTTAACACCCCTTTACAAACTAAAAATTTAGAGGCTTTGGAAGATCAGGAACAGGGGTTCAGCCTTGCCCATTGGCCATCACGTGACAATATGGATTTAGATCATAGGGAAAGAGAGCCTGTTGACTCTTTTGTTCCTGATACACACTAGTTTCCCTCGATTACAAGTGAATTCCTTGACTCCATTAGATAGTCTTCAAGATGCTTTGGTGCATGCTCATCCTAATGAGGTTGGAGAACTAGGAGCTTCCTTTAACAATATTAATGAATATTCTGTTATCGAATACTAGAGGCGCAGGCAACAAAATTTTCCTGTGCAATGCTAAGGACCTGGTATGGAGAACAAAACCGAGTATTTTGGTGCTAGTGGAACCGAGAGTGGGTAATGATTCAGCAACTAGAGTTATTAGAAGGCTAAGATCTATGGATTTTCATATAGTTAATCCTATAGGTTTTTCAGGAGGTATATTGGCTTGTTGGCATAGAATGGATGTTCAGTTAGATGTCTTGCATGCTTCGGCTCAAGTCATAGATTAGAGATAAAAGGTGGGCAAAGCTGGCTTTTTTCAGCCATATATGCCAGCTAGAAGTTGGAAACTAAGAGAATGTTGTGTCGTAGTTGAAGGAGTTCTCATGCTCGATGGACATACCATGGCTTCTTCTTGGGGACTTTAATGATGTTTAAGAGGGTCGGGAGAAATCTGTTGGGTCAGCTATGTCGGCATACATGTGTTCTTTGTTTAATAAAATGATAAGCTGCTGTCAGTTGCTTGATCTTGGCTTTAAAGGTCCTCAGTTCGCGTGGTGTAATCAACGACCAGGTTTAGCCAGAATATATGCTCGACTTGATCATTCCTTAGTCAATGACAAATAGAGAACGCTGTACCTGGAAGCTAAAGTATTGCACTTACAGAATGCGTATTCTGATCACTGCCCAGTTTTTCTTCGAGTGCAGAGGGATGATTTGCCACATGAGTTGAATAGGCCTTCTTGTTTCCATGCGATGTGGGTTTCAAACCCCTCTCTGGAAAGTTTAATTTCCAAAGCCTGGAAATCTGTCGATGGCTCTCTTTGTGACAAAACTAAGAGATTAGTTACTGAGCTGCAGGCCTGGAATAGATATTATTTTGGGAATAAGAAGAAAGTGCTAGCTCGGCTAGGCGGTGTTCAAAGGGTATTAACGAATCGTTGGTCCCATCAGCTTCTCCTTCTGCAGAAGCAATTAATCCAGGAATATAATTTGATTTTATGGCAAGAGGAGTTGTTTTGGTACCAGAAATATAGAGTGAAATTGATAAAAGATGGGGAACGGAATACAAATTTCTTTTATGTTTTAATTGTGTAGAAAGAACAAAAATAAAGTGGTGATGTTAAAGATGATAGGGTTGAATGGGTTTCAGAACAGCTTGGTAACAGTTAGTTGCAATTTTTTTTTTTTTAAATTGTATTCAATAGGTGGGGATGAGGTAACTACTTTGCCTAGGTTAGCTGGTCCTTCCTTTACACCAGACCAGGTGGAGATGATAGGGATGAAGATTAATCAAAGTGAGATTCATCATGCATTGTTGCAGATGAAAGCTTGGGCTGCTCCTGGTTATAATGGGTTTCAGGCAGGATTCTTCCAAAAGTTTTGGGATATCTTTAAAGTGGAGATGTGTGGTTTGGTAGACATTGCTTTTGAAACAGGTCGGCTTCCCAGTGAACTTAATGTTACTTTGTTGACTTTAATTCCGAAAGTGCACTATCATGAGTATGTTAAACAGTTTCATCCAATCAGTTTTTGTTGCGTGGCTTATAAGTTAATTACGAAAGTACTTGTAAACATACTGAGGCCTCTTTTGATTGAATTGATAGCCCCTGTGCAAGGTAGCTTTATTCCAGGATGGCAAGCTGCGGATAATATTGTAGTTGCTCACGAGTTGGTTCATACGATACGTAAGTCCAAAAGGAAAGATGGGTTGATGGCAATTAAGATAGATTTAGAGAAATCTTGTCATAGGATTTAGTCGGATTTCTTGGAGAATACTTTAGCCTCGTTTGGGTTTCCTTCTAAATGGATTATTTTTTTTGGTTAAATCCAAATGGATTACTTTGATTATGAATTGTGTCTCTGAAGCCAAGTTGTTTGTATTGTGGAATGGGGAAATGACTGAGGTCTCCCCTGCTCAAAGGGGACTTAGTTAAGGTGATCCCCTCTCACCGTATTTATTTGTTCTATGCATGGAGAGATTAAGTCGTCTCATCAAGGATGCCGTTCAGAAAGGAAGTTGGAAGCCTATTACCTTGAAAAAGGGAGGTCCAAGTATTTATTTTTTGCAGATGATTGTTTGCAAAAGCCAATGTAATGCAAGGAAAGGCATCATGCGCTAAAGTGAGTCTACAGAAATCGGAACTCTTTATCTCTCCCAGGCCCCTTATTTACGAGCTAAAGCTGTGAGTAGAGCTTTGGGCATTGGCCTTACGGCTAACTTGGGGAACTACCTTGCGGTCCTTTTGTTACATGGTAGGGTTACAAGGAAAACTTTTCAGGATATTGTTGATAAAGTTAATGGAAAACTAATGGGTTGGAAATCTCGATTGTTAAGTTTGGATGGGAGAGCTACTCTAATTAGCTCGGTTTCTTCGTCGATTCCAACCTATCATATGCTGTCCACCATCTTGCCAAAGAGTGTACATAACACTCTTGATAAATTGAATAGAAGATTCCTCTGGGGTGGTAATGATGAAAAAGAGGTGTAGCTTTCGTCAATTGGGAGGAGATTTGTAAATCGAAGAAGATGGGGGGATTAGGATTAAAAAGGATGGAAGCACATAATTTAGCTAGCCTTGATTCAGAAGACAGCTTGGAGATTTGTTAACGAACCAGATAGTCTATGGGTTCGGCCTCTTAAAGCTAAGTACGGTGTCACAAGAGACGTGATTAATTTTGTTTCAGCTAATACACAGAGAAAGAGTAACTGGTCTTATTCTTGGAAATCTCTGTTTACAGGCTTGAAACTTCTGCCTGGAGAATTGAGGAGGAGAATCGAAAATGGAAAATCTACGTTATTTTGGAAGGAGTGTTGGTTGGATAAGCCTTCGTTGTCTTATCCAGGTATAAATCTGGAATTAATAGATTCAACGCAACTGTTGATGAGTATTTGGATGAAACAAGTGGCTGGAGGTCTGATTTAATTTTTACCCAGTTGCCAATGGAGGCTGCATTATTGGTCTTGGGAACTCCTACTGCCAATATAAGGAGTATATCTGATTCATGGATCTGGATGTATAGCCCGAATGATGATTTTTCATCTCGTTCGACTTATGTATCCTTCATCAACAGAGTGCTCCTGGGAATGAACAAAACTGGAGTTGCCCATGAAGGTTGAGGGCTCCTAACAAATGGCTTTATTTTCTTTTCTTAATAATGAAGGGAAGACTTCCCACAAATCAGTTAAGATACCAGTGGTGTTTAACGACATTTGCTGAGTGTCCAGTTTGTAGGAGTGATCAAGAAACAGTGATCCATGTTCTTAGAGATTGTGGTCGTGCTTCCACTGTTTGGAAAACGTTGCTCCTACAACGTTTTTGGCCTAATTTCTTTGCTTTATAATTGAATGATTGGTTTAAAGTAAATTTACGGGGTAATATATTTGATCAGACTGCCCCGATAGATTGGTACTGTACTTTTGTAACGGCGGCTTGGAGGATATGGACTATTAAAAAATAAATATGCACAGAGTATTTGTCTTCAATGAAAAACAAGTGTATTGCAACTCATGAATGATACACTGTTTTTGTGTAGTATATATACAGAATTTATAAGCACTGATTCTACAACTAGATGCTAAAAATAAGGCTTAGATTTCTAGTAGTTACAGATAAACTTGAATTTCAAAATTCAAACTGTGATATGCTTGATGTTAAATCTGATTGTTGCTGATTTTTCTGCTTGTCTGAGCTTCACTTGGATTTGGCTAATCTTCCTTTATACGCCCCCGTAAGATGGAGGTGCCATCAGCTACTCCAATCTTGTTTCTGAGAATTTCTGTACGCTGCTTTGACAAAGGTTTTGTTAAGAGATCAGCAAGTTGATCTTGGGTGTTGACATGATGAACATTTAGAGTACCATTTTTCACAATATCACGAACAAAATGTAAATCAATCTAAATATGCTTCATCCTGGAATGCTGGATAGGATTCAGACTCAAATGGGTTGCTCCTAAATTATCACATAATAGTTTTGGAGAAGCTTGAAGAGGGAAACCGAGTTCAGCAAATAGATAGAGAAGCCATAGTGTTTCTGAAGCAGCATTTGCAAGTGCTCGATATTCGGCTTCAGTTGATGATCTTGCGACAACCCTTTGTTTTTTTGAACTCCAGGATATGGGGTTAGAACCAAGAAAACTTATGTACGCAGAAGTTGATTTTCGATCATCAAAATTACCTGCCCAATCAGCATCGAAGTAGGTGGTGAGATTTGTAGATGAACTCTTCTGAATGTGAATCCCATGAAAAATAGTGTGCTTCAAGTATCGAAGCAACCTTTTTGCAGCTGTCCAGTGAGTTGTTGTGGGTTTATGCATGAATTGGGACAACTTATTCACAACAAAGGAGATGTTCGGACGTGTAAGGGACAAATATTGCAAAGCACCAATTACACTCCTAAATTCAGTGCTATCAATAGAAGATGTTCCATCACTTAAAGTAAGTGCAGTGCTGGTGGACAATAGGGTGGTAACAGTTTTTGCACTTTGCATATTGGTCTTTATCAACAAATCTCTAATGTATTTGTGTTGGGATAAGAGGAGCCCTTTTCTTGTTGGAATAACCTCCATACCCAAAAAGAAATGAAGTGGACCCAAATCCTTTAAAGAGAATCTATGTCCAAGTTGTGTAATAATTGATGAAACAAATGTAAGATCATTTCCTGTGATAACCAAATCATCCACATACACCAAAAAATAGCAAAGAGTAGATTTGGATTTGTAAATGAACAAGGAAGGGTCAACCTTGGAATTTTGGAAACCAAAATCCAAAATTGCTCCTTTAAGAGCTGAATACCATGCTCGTGGGGTCTGTTTAAGACCATAAATTGCTTTCTTTAACTTGCAGACATGGTGAGGTTTCGTGTCATCTTTAAAACCCGGAGGTTGGACCATGTATACATCCTTAATCAAATGTCCATGCAAAAATGCATTATTAACATCAAGTTGTCTCAAGGACCACCCTTGGGTTACTGCAACTGTTAAAACAGTCCTAATAGTGGCCGGTTTCACAACTGGACTAAAGGTTTCCTTGTAGTCCAGACCCGGTCGTTGATTGTATCCCTTTGCTACAAGTCTCGCTTTAAAGCGATCAATCGACCCATCCGCTGTTCTCTTCACCCGAAACACCCATTTGCAACCTATGGGATTACATTGTTTGGGTGGCAAAACTAGATCCCATGTACTGTGTCTCATTAGAGCTGTGAGCTCTTTAGACATGGCTTGTCTCCAGTGAGGCTCATAGAGTGCATGACTCACACAGCTAGGTTCAATAGTGGGGAGAATTGCGTGTTTTGTGACCGCATAAAATTGTTTGGGTTTATAGATTTGATTCATTGACCGAGTGACCATGGAATGGGTTCTATGTGGTTGAGGGATGTTCTTAACAGGGGGCACAGGGGCTGGAGAATTTGGGGAAGCAGTGACATCCGTATGGGATTGGGGCAAGGTAGTGTCGTGGTGCCTAGATGAGGAAGAACCCTTTGTGTGATGCGAAAAATTAGGGCTAGGGCATGAGGGATTTGCTGGAAAATCTAGGAACATATGTGAAGAGAGATCAGAGGGAGTACCTGAGGATGATGCGGAAGGGGTGGCATGATCCGAGTTCACTGGTGGAGACGACACGCTTATGGGTGGTGCTGCGATCCGAGATGGAGACTGGACTGATTGCGACACAGGGAGAGAAGTTGAGAGGGGAGTTTGTGTCTCATCAAAAAGAACATGCCTAGAGAAGTAAACTTTGCTCGTGGTTAGATCGAGACACTTGTAGGCATTCTGGGTTTGTGAATAGCCTATGAACAGACACGGAACAGCTTTCAGTTGAAGTTTGTTTGTGTTGTAAGGTTTGGTAAGGGGAAAACAAAGACAACCAAATTTTCTTAATTTAAGATAATTTGGTGTTTGCTTGAATAGAGCTTCAAATGGAGTTTTATTTTGTAACAAGGGAGTGGGTTGCTGATTAATGAGGTAAGCGGCTGTGGAAAATGCATGAGGCCAATAGGATAAGGAAAGCGACGCATCATGTAAAAGAGTGAGACCCGTTTCTACTAAATGGCGATGGCGACGCTCGGAAACACCATTTTGTTGTGGTGTGTGAGGGGCAATAGTATAGTGGCTTATTCTATGGGTAGAGAGGTATGGTTTAAGTGCAATAAATTCACCACCATTATCTGAATAAAGACTTTTTATTTTGGTTGCAAATTTTGTTTCAACTAGATGTTTGAATTGAGGGAAAATACTACTGACACTGGATTTTGTCGCCATAGGATAAAACCTGTCACACCCCAGTTCTGGGAATCCTTCTATCCATACATTCTCTACTACGGTTGGGCTGTGAGAAGATGCAATTACTAAAATTCATTCATTTACAACGGAATATTTAAAGCTTTAATTTACACTCCCAGGTGTGTGTAAATATACAAAATTAATTGTATAAATACCATGTACTTACATATCATCCCCATAATACTGTTTACAATTCCAAGATATAACTGTACGATACGATAAATTAGATAGAAAATACTCGTGTATACAATTCTTATACCTTTACGGAATTGTGGGAGCTGTTCAACACAAAAGACCTAGAGACCACCGCTCTCTTACTTCTCAGTACCTGGAGGGGAAAAATAGTGGGATGAGCAAACCACAGCTCAGTAAGGAAATGTATGCTAGCAGGTAGATATCGTACTACCTACATAACCCATGCATGCATAAACCAAAACCATGTTTTCGTTATAAATGGAAATATCATACGAAAAATGCATTTTAACATATATTTCTCAATAGTATTTTCGTGTAAATCAAATATCAAGCTTCCATTTAAAACATGCTCATAAATAGTGCCCTCACGGCACAAATGTGAAATTAGAGATTTATCAAAAACATAAAATCTCTTTCTTTTCTTAATTCACTTTTTCTGCAAATCTCTTTCTTTTCTGAGATTATCTCTGTTTCTCGAATCTCTGAGACAGGCATGGAATTTTCGGCAATCAAATATCCACGACATATGGCCATAGTCAGTGATCCCAGGCCTCACTGATTAGGTGTGCACAGGGCATCACTTCGCCTGAAGAGGAATGGGTCAGTCCTGCCCTCCGGCTCATCTCAATCCACCTCATCTCCTCGTATACTCACGGTGAAAATACGTCGTGTGTCATCTACGTGATACTCGTACTCATGTGCACCCAGCACGGTACATAGTATACCAACGGATAACTACACTGTTCTACGTACGACCGTGGACCCAAGTCCATACTCCAACTCCGATGTACTTTTCATCCTAAACCATGTCTCATATACTAGGCGAGCAAGCAGCGTGACACACAGTCAACGCAAAGCTCCAGCGCGATACGATCTATCGTTAAGGCCCAGCCCGTTCAAATGGCCGTCGGTTGGTATCCCTTTGGGTCCCAGACCCCCAGGTTTACCTCAACTCAACAAAACAGGTGCGAGCAAAGTTCTCGCACTTTCTCAAAACCCTCGGGCGAATTAAGACTCCAGCACGGTACATCAAGGCACTAAAACGGGTGTGAGCTAGCGTTTCAACACCAAATCTCATCTCAAAACTGATAGGTGGCTATTTTCTCTTTTTAAAACTCAAAACATGTTTATTCATACAGCATGTCTCTTCATGCTAAAACATGTAAAATTAGCCAATCTATCATCAACATTTCTCAATCATCAATAACAATATAAAATTGAGAATATCATTGAAAACATGCATATCATGCTATTTCCTTACCCTATCCCATTTCTCAATACATATTTACACCATAGTACTTTTCATGCTCCCATATCATTTCATAGAATTATAATATCGTACTAGTTCTAGCAATATATCTACGAAATTGCTGTAAATACACACGAACATCTCTATAGCTAACACACAGTCCCTTACCTCGCTTTACTTGTGTGCAACTATCCGCCTTTATGCTTCTCGCGTTCTCCTCTCGACTTACTCCGACTTATCATCCGAAACTGAAATTCATCCATCAAACACTCGAGTTAACGTTTCTAACTCTTGTTCAATTAGGCATTTATCCAATGCCTTAAATATACATTTTACCCCTTGTAGTAAATCTCACAATTTTATCCCAATATCTACATGCCCAAACCATGCCCACAACATAATCATCCTCTCAAGATATCTCATTCATCATTAACACTTCTACATTCCACTTTCTCACACTAGACCATTCTTAGGTTATGGTGGATTCTTTACTTTCTAGGTAGTTTCTATCATATCTATGCATACTAATCATTTCCCATATCAATATCCAAACAAATGTACATGGGTATTTGCATTAGAAACTCACCTAGCTTGATTTCCTCATTGCTCCAATGGAAATGAACCTTGTTTCTTAATTCCAACAAATGGAGAAAATGCCTCCCAACTATGTTGTTCTTCTCTTTGATGTGAACAACTTTGTCTCTAATAGCTTTTCCTCAAATCTTACTGAAAATGGCTGGATTTAGGAGTGAGAAAGCTAGGTTCTTGAGTTAAAGTGGAAAGGAAATGGTTATCCCAAAAATCTGCAGATCCAATTGCTCCTATTTATAGTTTTGACTTGATGAGATCGATCTTCCTTGGGTGGAGATCGATCTGGTCCTCTAAAATCCCTCTTTTCTAAGACGTTTTAAAGGCAGGAGATCGATCTGTCGAGGCTTGAGATCGATCTGCGGTCAAACAGAAGCTTAAGGAGATCGATCTGGTCTTAGGGGAGATCGATCTGCTGTCGAACAGAAGATTAAGGAGATCGATCTGGTCTTAGGGGAGATCGATCTGCTTCCAACCTGAGAGCTAAGGAGATCGATCTGATCCCTTTGGAGATCGATCTGTTCCCTTCCATTACTCACATAAGAGCATTCTGGCTCTCCCAAATCGATCTCTCATCCTATGAGATCGATCTGGCCTCCATATTTCCAGATTTTCTACAGTTTTTTTGCAACAACTCCCTTCAAAACTTCCTCAATTTACCTCCATAGTCCTTTCCTCATTCATCGCTCCTTGAGACTTAAAAATGTCATCCAATCACACTTAGTATATATTAAAACTTGTGGGAAATCTTTGTACAACCAAATTTTCACGATATTTCCCGAATGGAAGTATACAACTTATAAAAATCTTTCCTTCCATTTTACTACACTACACATATACCATTTCAATCACATTCTTCTCGTGTTTAAGTTCATTTCTTCCTACTCATTCATAATGCAACTTGTACGTATAATCACGATTCTTATTACAAGTGCGTACATAGTCTTATGAACTTACACTGCATATACTTCACATTACAAATGTATCATTATACTTATGATTTTATTTACATTCCCATGCTCCTATATACAGCTATACATATACGGGGTCTCACAAAACCAGATGTATTTAGTAAAATGATCAACTAAGATTAAATAAAACTGAGACCCATCAAGACCAACCGTGTTGGAAGGTCCCCAAACATCTGTGTAAAAAGAATTGACAAGATGCTGAACTATTTTTTGAGATGGATGTCCTAGACGCTTGTGCCACCCATCGAGCGACATCCGTTCGTGCACATTGGCAACCATTTTGGGAGTGGAGACCAGTGAGTCCGGAAGCGTGTAGACACCATTTTCACATTTACCTCTGAGTAAAACCGCCCCCGTGATCTAATCCTTCACAAGAAAAAACAAGGGATGAAATTCAACAAAAACTTTATTTTGAGTTGTGAAGTGTTGAACAGAAACAAGGTTTTTACGTATACTAGGAACACAAAGGGTATCATTTAAATGAAAAGTTCGAGAGGGTGAATGGAAGACCAAAGAACCTATGTGTGAGACACGCAAACCTGATCCATCACCGATGACAACTTCATCAGTTCCATCATATTCGGAGTGAACCGATAAATTTGCAAGATCACCAGTAATATTATGAGATGCAGCCGAGTCAATGAGCCACTTGGTGTCAGAAGCTGTTGCAGTGGAAACACAATTTGCTGATGGCACAGAGAGATTTATGTGAGGACAAGACTTTGCAATATGGCCCAATTCATCACAAAGTTGACATTTTGGTTGATACCGACACTGACCAGTGGGCTTATTATTCTTCTTTGTGGTCCCGTGAGCTACTATAAGGATAATTTTGGATCGAATTGCCATCAGATCTGGGTTGACTAGTTTTGTTGCCTCTGTTAAAACTTTTGGAGTTGGTGTTGCCGCTTGAAGGATTTGAGAAAGACCTGCGATGAGAGTAGTTGGCCGTGGCAACCAGCTGCTGCGAGGAGGCTTCAAGTCGACGCAGATAGCTCTCATGGCTTATGAGAAGGTCATGAAGTTCCTCAAAGGAAAGTGGACGTTCCCTCGCATGAATAGGAGCAACAATCTCACGGAAATCTGGTCCGAGACCATTGAAGATGTAGAGAGTAAGATCATCCTCTGAAATGGGATGATCGATGAGTGAGATCTCATCGACAAGAGCCTTGATAGTGTGCATATAGTCTTGAATCGAGCGATTATCCTTCTTGATCAAGTTGAGTTCCTCCTTCAATTGCATTGCAGGGCTCCGAGATTTGCTTGCGTACATCATCTTTAATTTTTGCCATGCTTGTTGGGAGGTGGTAGCAGCAGAGATGAAAGGGGTTATGGTGGGGGAAGTGGAGGCTAGAATGGCACTTAGGATTAATTTGTCCTGCCTGACCCAATGAGTTTTTTGAAGGGCAAAAATTGAGGAATTTTCGATCGGAGAACACGGTTTATCATCGATAACATAATCAAATAAATTGTAGCCGATAAGTAGGGCTTCAAATTGGGTACGCCATTGTGGAAAGGTGGAGGGAGTAAGTTTGTCATTGATCTGGGATGTAATGTTGAAGGCAATCAGAGGGGTTTCTGTGGTGGGTGGGGGATTACTTGTGAGTGCAGGAGACATTTTTGGAATAGGGATCGAATTCTCGTTGGAGTTTGGCTCTTCTGATACCATATTAAAAAATAAATATGCAAAAAGTATTTGTCTTCAATGAAGAACAAGTGTATTGTAACTCATCAATGATACACTATTTTCGTGTAGTATATATACAGAATTTACAAGCACTGGTTCTACAACTAGATGCTAAAAATAAGGCTTAGATTTTTATCAGTTACAGATAAACTTGAATTTCAAAATTCAAACTGTGATATGCTTGCTGTTAGATCCGATTGTTGCTGATTTTTCTGCTTTTCTGATCTTCACTTGGATTTGGCTAATCTTCCTTTATATGGACCACCCGCTGCAATATAGCTTTTGCGCCCTCCTCTTATCAGGTTCTTCTTCTGGATCAGCTAGTTGTGTTTATAAAGTTGGGTGCTCAGAGTTACAAAAAGCCTTTGCCAAGCATGCATCTACACAATAGAGTTAGCTGCTTGTTGTGGGTACCAAAACGGGAAGTGCCATGTGGCATATTTGTATGTGGGTTTAAGTATAAGAAAGCTTAACCTTTAATGAAGATGATAGATACGTAATTAATGACAGAGTAAATCCCTATAAATAGGGGTCAGGTACGACTTATTAACCTAAGTCTTTATTTTCCTACTAAAACTCTGTTAAATTCTCGATCTGACTTAAGCATCGGAGTGCGAACGTAGGGAAAACCCTACATCCCTCTGATCTTTATTTTTCTTGCAGAGATTTCGACAGCACGTGGCACGAAGGACGTCAGTAATTCATCATTGTTGTTTCAAGCAACAACAATTGGCGCCGTCTGTGGGAAACGAAAGAAAAACTTTCTGCTTTACAAGAATGGGGCGGACAGAACCAGCAGTGCTGTGAAGGTTCGAAGGTTAGAGGCTTGCCGCGAAGGTTCGAGGCTTGCCACGAAGGTGAATGCCTTGCCGCGAAGGAGAATGGCTTGCCGAAGTGATCGCCATGAAGGTATATGGATTGTCGAATTTGAATTTGATGCCGCGAATGTGAATACCTTGTCGCGAGTATTAGCTTGCCGCCAAGGTGAATGCCTTGCCGCGAAGGTTTGAAGGTTCAAGGCTTAGCTTGCCGCCAAGGTGAATGCCTTACCGCGAGGGATGCTTGCCGCAAGAGTGTATAGTTTACCGCGAGAGTGTACAGCTTACCGCGAAGGATGCCGTGAGTGCCGCAAGGGTGTTTAGGCGCCGCTAATTTCGCGAGAGTGAAAATGAAAGATGCCGCGAATGTTCGATCTTACTGCGAGCGCCGCGAAGGTTAAGTGATACCGCGAGTGCCGCAAGGGTGTTTAGGCGTCGTGAAAGTGCAGTCTTGTTGCGAGCCCCACGAAGGTGAAGTGATGCCGCGAGGGTGGAAGTACCGCTAGAGTGAATGATGCTGCGAACCGCGAGGGTAGCAACGAGACCCTCACGGCAGGGGTGCAAAAACACACGTGGCGCACTCATAATGCGAGGATGCCAGCTCACGCGAGACTCTTACGGCATGGCTACGTGAAACCCTCACTGCATGGCCACACGAGACCCTATGTGTGAGACCGATGAAGAAATGAGGCATCAGGGTATGAGAGACCCTGTGCGTGAGGCCTCGAAAGGCATGCAGCGCAAAGCTACGGAAGACCCCATGCGCGAGACTCTAATGAACTGGAGACATTAGGGTGTCGAAAACTGCGGCGTCATGGTACAAGGAATTCAACACGGGAGATTGTTAGTGGTTGGAGAAGCCAAAATACTAGAAACCTTAAGGGTCCGGTTATGGTAGATTCTGGATATTTGGACGTGAAAGATCCTTGGCTCCAGAACATAAATGGCCCGCCAAACAATGGAATCAAATGTCTGGCAATGATAGGGTCTCATGTTGTGAGAGACTCGAAAATAGATCCAACAGAGAACCTTGAAACTGGAATGGCAAACTTTCAACTCAGACTCGTCAAAACCGAACTCAGGGTAACGGGAGAGAAGATATGGACTACGATCAAGCTGATTCATATGATGCTAAGAAAGTGCAAAACAAACCTGCATCCAAGGCACAAGTTGCCACAGACATAAAAAGAATGGTGGAACAAATCTTAGAAGAGAAAGGGTTGGTTCCAGCTGAAGAAAACCAGAGGAGAAGAATCCCATTCAATACAACGATAATGGGAAAACGATATCAGACTTGTTCTCCAGAGCAAATAAATACATTGCTCAGGAAGAAGTGATGAGGATAATCTCAACAAGAGATGCTAAAGATTAAAGGAAATGAGAGAGGGAGCCTAATGATAAAAGCACTGGAAGACCGAACAAACTGGGTAAAGCTCCCAAGTTGAAATACTCTACTTATACGTCATTCACCGAGTCACGACCTTCAATATTGGCAGCAATAGAGAGGACAGGAATGATTCAACTCCCTAGAAAAGTTGAAGGGAACTTGGGACGAGACTTGAGGTCCTATTGCAGTTTTCATGCGGCCTATGGTCACTTGACAGAGAGATGTTGAGATTTAATGAACCAGCTGGAGAAACTAGCCAGGGAAGGGAGATTAGATCACCTTTTACAGATAGCCAAATGGAATCAGAACCTTCCACGGGGCCAGGAAGATAGTAGATTGCGCTACAGGCGCTATGATAACAGGGAAAATGGGAGGAGAAACGAAGAAAAGAGAAATGGAGTGAGACCAAGGGAGCATAGGAATCGGGAGGTTGATAATAAACCTACCAGAGCTGCTATTAATGTAATCTCATGAGGAGAAGGGAGAACAGGTGACTCTTCAGCCTCAAGGAAGACTTGCGCTAGACAGGCGTATCAAATCCGTCCTGTTATGAAAGTTGACAAGAATGAAAAGGCAATTATGTTCACGCCAGTCGATCAAGGGGATGTGATTATTCCCCATGATAACCCCATGGTCATATCAGTAGTAGTGGCTAAACAGCCGGCGAGAAGGTGAAAGTAGTCGGATCAATTGAGCTGCCTGTTACCTTGGGAGAGAGTTCTAGATATGTGACAACGTAAGCTTTATTTATGGTGGTAAGATCAACTTCCCTGGCATACAACATTATCTTTGGAAGACCACTGTTGAGCGACATGAGGGCTGTGTTTTCCTCTTGTTATTTGCTGATGAAGTTTCTCACTCCTGAAGGAATAGGATAAATAAGGGGAGATCAAAGGAGGGCGAGAACATGCAATGTTGCATCCACCACATGTAAGGGTATGCGAAGAAAGAAAACCCTTACCATTACTGAATCGCCCAAGCCTAAGCCCGTGGAAGAATTGAAAGAGGTTAAGTTGGCAGCTGATGATGAGGAAAAGAAGTTGTGCATGGGCAGCCAACTGAAATCCGAGGCCAATGAGGAATTGGTAAAATGTTTGAATAACAATGCTGATATTTTCGCATAGACCCCCGCTGACATGCCTAGAATTGATCCCATAGTGATCTGTCATGAGCTCAATGTGTTACCTAGGGCTAAACCTATCAAACAAAAGAAAAGGAACTTTGCCTCAGAAAGGCAGCAAGTCATAGAGGAAGAGATCGAAAAGCTGCTTAAAGCCGGATTCATTCGAGAAGTTCTGTATCCGGACTGGTTGTTGAATGTGGTAATGATGAAAAAAGCTAATGAGAAATGGAGAATGTGCGTAGACTTCACCGATCTAAATAAGGCATGCCCAAAGGACTCATACCCGTTACCTCGAATCGACAAATTGGTGGATGAAACTTTCAAAAAAGGGCACTTATTGTTACAGAGTGATGCCCTTTGGCTTGAAAAACGCAGGGGCAACATATCAGCGCATGGTGAACAAAATATTTAGGGATTTGCTCGAAGACACCATGGAAGTTTATGTAGACGACATGATTGTAACGAGTAAAGAAGGAGAGTCTCATGCCTCAAGATTATCCAAGGTCTTGGTAGTCTTGAGAAAGTATGATATGAAGCTTAATCCCAGTAAGTGCTCTTTCGGGGTTCAATCCGAAAAATTCTTGGGCTTCATGATAACTAGTCGAGGGATTGAGGCTAATTCCGAAAAGGTCCAAGCCATTATGGATATGAAACCCCCAGTTACCCTTAAAGAAGTGTAAAGATTAACAGGGAGAGTAGCTGCACTGAATCGCTTTTTGTCAAAATCAGCCGAGAGAAGCCTACCCTTTTTCAAGACACTCCGAGGGAGGTAGAACTTTCAATGGACCGAAGAGTGTCAAAGGGCCTTTGAGGAATTGAAGAAGTACTTAAAGGAACTCCCGTTGCTATTGAGACTATTGACCAGGGAGCACTTGTTTGTGTATCTGGGTATAGAAGCCAAGGCAATGAGTGCGGTGCTATTAAGGAAGACTGTTGACGGAGATATACCAATCTATTACATGAGCAAAGTACTCTTAGATGCGGAAACACGGTACCCGTAAGTTGAGAAAGTAGCCTTAGCGCTGGTCATGGCTGCGAGAAAGCTGCATCCCTATTTTCAAGCACATTCAATAGTGGTATTGACAGATCAACCTCTGAAACAAACACTACAAAAGCCTGAACATTCAGGGCGATTGGTGAAATAGGTTGTCTAGCTTAGCGAGTATGATATCAACCTTTAGCCTCGTCAAGCCATCAAAACACAAGCATTGGCAGATTTCATAGTCAATTGTATTTGTCGGGAAGATCCAAAAGAACAGAAAATGGAATGGTGGAAGCTGTTTGTAGATGAAGCATCCAACCATCAAGGAAGTGGAGCTGGTATTGTGCTAGAATCGTCGGAAGGAGAAATGTTTGAGTATTCCATATGCCTCAATTTCCCCTGTTCTAATAATGTGGCCGAATATGAAGCTCTGATCGGGGGTATGAAGTTGGCAAAGGAGCTCCAGGTTAAAAACTTGTTAGCTCATAATGATTATCAGCTGGTGGTCAATCAGTTTAAAGGACAATTTGAAACCCGAGAATCCTCTCTTGTTCCATATCTGCAGAGGGTCCAGACTTTAACCCAATCATTTGATAAATTTCAGCTTACCCAAATTAATCGGTCAAAAAATAATCAAGCTGATGCTCTGTCTAAGTTAGCGTCTTCCAAAGAAGCAACTAGAAGATTAGTAAAAGTAGAGAGGCTAGAGAAGCCTAGTATAGAGGAGGATGAAATTATGTGTAGAGTATTCCCTTTAACTTTAACTAATCACGTACTAAAGTGGTTTAACAGTTTGTCGGAGGGGTCTATTTTGTCTTTCAATCAATTAAGAAGCGAATTCCTAAAGGCCTTTGTGATAAAAAGCCAGAAAAGGAAGGAGGCCACCTATCTGCTTACCTTAAGGCAGGGGAGCGAGGTACCACTCAAGAGCTATGTGGATCGGTTTCGTAATACTACTCTTGAAGTACATGATCTACAAGCTGAAGTAGTTGTGACAGCTATGCTACAAGGGACAAGGTCTGAAAAGTTGCAAGAGTCGCTATCTTTGGATCAATCGACGACAATCTCGAACTTGTTCTCTAGAGCAGATAAATATATCAATCAAGAAGAAGTGATGAAAAGGATATCGATGCTGAACTAAATATAAGGAAATTCAAAGAAAAGAAACCCTTACCATCGCCAGGCTACCTAAGCCATCACCAATGCCTGGAAAGAAGATGGAAAGTTCACAAGGCAAGAGGATAGAAAAAACGCAAAATACCAACCACTTGTAACTACACTGGCAGTGAGACTTTATTCCATTTAATGTTATTTTTTATTATTCAACTATGAGTTGAAATTTAATTTGTTGAACTATGATTTATGCTATATTGATATTTTATTGGCTGTTGAGGTTCTCACATAATTGATAGATGACTGATCGCACCAGCTACATAAGTGCAAGGGCTTGAAGCGAAAAGTGCGCGAGGTAAGCCACGCACTCTAACAAGAAAGGGCTTGAAGCGAAAAATGCGCGAGGTAAGCCATGAAGAAAATGTGCAAGAGCTTGAAGCGAAAAATGCGCGAGGTAAGCTAAGCACTCAAATAAAGGGCTTGAAGTGAAAAATGCGCGAGGTAAGCCACGAAGACAAAGTGCAAGGGCTTGAAGCGAAAAATGCGCAAGGTAAGCCACGTACTCAACAAACAAAGGGCTTGAAGCGAAAAATGCGCGAGATAAGCTAAGCACTCAAATAAAAGGCTTGAAGCGAAAAGTGCACGATGTAAGCCATGAAAAAACTGTGCAAGGGCTTGAAGCAAAAAATGCGCGAGGTAAGCCACGCACCCAACTGTATAAAGCTTGAAGCGAAAAATACGCGAGATAAGCCATGCACTCAAACAAGAGCTTGAGAATCAGACGACTTGAGAATTCGACTTTAAAATGAGAACATATGTACTCTTCAGCAAGGTAATACCTAGCGGAAGAGTGGGGAGCAATTGTTGTGGGTACCAAAACGGGAAGTGCCATGTGGCATATCTGTATGTGGGTTTAAGCATAAGAAAGCTCAGCCTTTAATGAAGATGATAGATACGTAATTAATGACAGAGTAAATCCCTATAAATAGGGGTCAGGTACAACTCATTAACCTAAGTCTCTATTTCCCTACAAAACTCTGTCAGATTCTCGATCTGACTTAAGCATCGGAGTGCAAATGCAGGGAAATCCATGCGTCCCTCTAATCTTTATTTTTCTTGCAGAGATTTTGGCAGCACGTGACATGAAGGACATCAGTAATTCATCATTATTGTTTCAGGCAAAACCACTACTATTTCATTGGTCCTCTCTTCAAAGTGGAGCTATCAAGTTGACTACTGATAGAGCTGCGTAGGGAAATCCAGGAATAGCTAGATTAGGAGGCTGATAAGGTCTTTTGATGGAGAGTGGCTTATTCGTTTCCAGGTACATCTTGGTATCTATTCTAACATTGTTGCTGAGTTGCAAGCATTGAAAATGGGATTGTTTTTAGATCGGAATGAAGGTTACAGAATGGTTGTTGCTGAACTTGATGCGAAGGTGCTATTGACCTGGTTAACTCTTCAGTCATTAACTTTCATCCTTTAGGAAGCATCATTGGTGATATTCGGGAGCTCTTCAATAGACCTTGGAAGGTTGAGCTTAAACATGGATACAGGGAAAGCAACTTCTGTGCAGACAAAATCAAAGATGGTGTGTGAAATAGAGTCTGACCATGAAAGATCATTAATTCCTCTAGACTATCTGGAAAGTTTTTTTAGCTGCTAATGCTTGAGGCATAGCTTTTCCCAGGCACTTCAAGATGTAGTTACTATCTGTTTTAACTTTCTTTTAAACTAAAAAAATAATAAATCTAGGTCTATATCTCTATTTAAATAATTTTTTATTAGCACAAGTTGACACAAGAATTGTATCAAAGACAGCAAGAACACAAATCAGCAAACAAAAATATAATTGATAGTGAATTTTTGGAATTTTTTCCTTTTTTTTTGTTTTCTAGTATTGAGCGGAGGGAAAAAAAATTAACAGAGCATTCTTTTTTTTTCGTTTTTTAGTTCAGGAATAGGGTAAAAAAGAGAAAAGGTTTTGCCTGAGGAAAGTATACATAGAAAGAAACAACCCATATCAGCAATATCAACGCACAATATAGAACCAAAAAGCCATAAATAGTAAACAAGAAAAAATACCAAAAAAAACAAAACAAAACACAATAAAGAGGTTAGGTTTTCGGTTCAAGGAATTTTTGGGAATATTTTCAACTCCCAACAAAGGGAACCTTTGTTAAGAGTGAAGGCTTGGTGATAATTGGATGGTCATTTAACATGGCACAAATGAAAAATCTAGTTTATATATATATATATATATATATATATATATATATATATATATATATATAGTACTTTGATTTTTTGGGCTTTTTTGTGAAAAAAAAGGGAAGTTTTCTTTTTCTTTTCTTTGTAAGAATGTAAACCATTACATTACATACAAGTAATTTTTTTCAATTTCAGATTCTATATTGAGATCTTCTAAATGCATAACAAAAATTAATCTTTACGTATAGTTTTTAATTTTTAATTTTCATATTAATATACGATTGCTAGAAAATGTGAAAAAAGCATATGAATAATGGAAACAGACTAAAGTTTAATTTTTCGGTTTTCGATATAAACGTGTATTTCAATCAAACAGATAGATTTGTGGGGTTCACAAAGACGTGTACTCACCTAAAATCGTCCAATGTATCATATATGACTTCAAGTAAGTTACATTTAAAATTAATTTTGAATTTTCTCAAAAAACGTGTAACTTATCAAAAAACAACTAATTCGTCTATAATTTGTAAGACCAGCTGATCAAATGGTCAATAAAGTTTGCCTTTTAGAAGTTAAATAAAAATAATCAAACCCCCAAAAGTCTTGATCAAATTAAATTGAAATTAAACTGAAATCGAATGAAATAGTATCAAAATATGAAAATTACATAAAAATCATAAATAACTAGTTAATGATCGGCTACCTAATTGATTTATTATGTAGCATTGTCTTAATATCAAAGGCACATGGGAAATAATTAAATTAATAATAAACATGTACTAAAATAAAATCATAACCTAATAAAATATATTTATTAATTAAATAGTAAATATATTTTTAACTAATAAAATATCTGCTTTGCTTCCTAATGAAGTCTTATGATTAATGGCCACTTATATTATCATTATTATATAACTAAAGGATGGCAAAGCATTAAGGAAGCCATCGATTCGGCATTGCCTTCCCCAGAAAAGAAAAACAAAACCCATGGCTTAAAAACTAAAAAAAAAAAAAAAAAGTGACGTGAAACCAAGAGAAACCTCAAGGCTGGGAGTTAACCCATCAAATTTAGCCATTTTTGGACTTTGGTTTCTTCTACGACTTTATTTTTCATCATCTCTTCTACAACATAGTGTAAATTGATGAGTTAGATCCTTTTATTCTTCAAGATATGATTTTAAAAAATTTCTCCCTCTAGTTTCACTACAAAAAAACATACTTTCAGCGACGAAATTTAGCGACGGAATTATTCTGTGGCTAAATAAATAAATTAGCGATGGAATTCTGTCACTACTGTTTTCAAATATATTATTTTTCTTTTTCGACAGACTTAGAGACGGAATTCCGTCGCTGAATCCTGCCTAATTTTTTCTAATTTTTATTTTATATTTATTCTATCGCTGAAAGGCTTCAGATACGAAATTTCGTCGTAAAATATTCTATCGTTGAATCACTTCAGCAACGGAATTTCGTCGCTGAAGCCTGTTGATTTTTAACTAAATTTTTTTCAATGCATTTCGTCGCTGAAATGATTTAGCGACGAAATTTCGTAGCTGAAGCTTCCGTCGCTGATATGTTTCAGCTACGAAATTTCGTCGCTGAAGCTTTCCAAAAAAATTTTCAATGTATTCCGTTGGTGAAAGGATTCAGCGACGAAATTCCGTAGCTGAAGCGGTCCTTGAGTTTTTCGTCGCTGAAATGTTTCAGCTACGGAATTTCGTCGCTGAAACTTTCCAATTTTTTTGAATGTATTTCGTCGCTGAAAGGATTAAGCGAAGAAATTTCGTAGCTGAAGTGGTCCTTGAGTTTTTCGTCGGTGAAATGATTCAGCTACGGAATTTCGTCGCCAAAGCCTTCCTAAATTTTCCTAATTTTTATTTTATTTTAATTTCGTCGTTGAAATGCTTCAGCAATGAAATTTCGTCGCTTATTAGTTCCGTCGCTGAAAGGTTTTAGGGACAAAATTCCATCGCCGAAGCCTTTCGATGACGAAATTTACCAAAGGGCTTCAGCGACGAAATTTCGTCGCTGATGAGCCCTTAGCACTTTGAAATTAACGAACCTTTTTTTCGCAAGTCAGTCTGCGTTCTTCATTTTCACCCCACGCTTTCTCTGTAATCTCAGTCTTCCAAACCTAGCGGCCACCGACCTCTTATCAGCTTCACCTAGCCGTCACCGCCCTCTTCCCTTTCCCCTTCCATTATTTCTCCCTTGGACCGTTACCCCTTTCCCTCAAAACTGCTTCTACATTCTACACACCCTCAGGTCCAGCGACCTCGCATCCAGGCTCCCCTTTCTCGCGCTTACCCAGACGAGAACAGAGGTATGTAGCTTGATCTCCTTCATTCGCACTATATTGATTTTTATAAATTTGACAATTTACAAAAAAGGAAAAAAATTAACAATACTAATTCTATTTGCCTCACTTCTTTAGGTTTCTAAGGCAAACTGCTTAATTAAGCAAGATGCATCCAAGGGGTCAGCCATAATTGAGGAAATAGCTGACACAGATACTGATATAGATTGGAAAAAACATGGTTTGAGAATTGAATGCTCTGCTCTCTTTGAGTTTGTAGATTTATGCATTTATTCCTAGCGAACAAGCAAAGGTTTCTCTAGAAATCCAACATTTTTACCCACAAATAGAATTGAGGGTCAGATTTTGCAACAAAACAAGCAAAACCATAGTTAAGTCACAATCATCAAAACAACATTTTCTTAGCAGATTAACTTTCAAGCAGAAACCCTCTTTTCAAAGTGCAGGAACTGAGCCATGCCGGAAAGTGACATGGTGGAACTGTAAAATTCAAAGATAGTCCAGAAATGCAAAAGCAAGCAACATTTTGATCCAATCATCATAAAACAAAACATACACTTTCATTACATTGAATCTGGGCGAAACTATTGAGGAAATGATAATGTTTCCTAGCAAAGTAGCAAGAACATTCCCATGTTTCTGAAACCAAAGTTAATGAACTGTTTACTTGTATGTTGTATCTGCTGAATAATTAGATTGAACTGGTTGGAGATGTTGGTTCTATTGCAATGCAAGAAAAGGAAAATGAGCAAAGAAATCCATGATATTCTTTCATATCAGATCATCCCTTTTTTTTAGTTGCTTTTGGGGATCAAATAAGTAGACTGAGGTTAAGAGCCAGGTTTCTTTTCCTGCTAAACCAGGTTTCCTGTCCGACCAACTTGCTAAGCTATAAATTATTCAGTAAAATGAAGATGCATGAGCATACATGTGAATACTTTCCCCTAGATTAAAACTTTTAATCATGCAGTCAGCTGATTTTATAAATTAATTGCTTATTATTATATAAAAAAGAATGCTTTTTGATTGTGAGACCCCGTATAGGTTTAACCTTATATTTATATATATATATATATATATATATATATAAATATATATATATATACATACATACATGCAAATGAATTCATAAGTATGGTGATATACTGGTAATGTGAATTATATGTAATGTAAGTCCATAAGTTAAAGGTACACACATGTAATAGAAGTTGTGATTATACGTACAAGTTACAATATATATGAATGTGAAGAAATGGACTTAAACATGGGAAGAATATGAGTGGTATGGTGAAATGGAAGGAAGATTTGCATAAGTTGTGCACTTCCATTCGGTTTATATTAAGTACCTTTAAGTATACAAAGATTTCACATAAGTTTTAATGTGTATAAGGTATGGATGGATGTCATTTTCAAGTCTTAAAGATAATCGAATGAGAAAATGACTATGGCAGCAAATTAAGGATGTTTTGGTATAATTTTTTTTGCAGAAAACTACAGTAAGATCTGAAAATATGAAGGCCAGATCGATCTCATGGGATGAGAAATCGATCTGGAAGAGCCAGAATGTTCTTATTTGAGTAATGGAATAGAGCATATTGATCTCCAAGGGAGTCAGATCGATCGCCTTAGCTCTCGGGTTGGAAGCAGATCGATCTCCCCTGAGACCAGATCGATCTCCTTAAGCTTCTGTTTGACAGGAGATCGATCTCAAGCCTCGACAAATCGATCTCCTACCTTTAAAATTTCTTAGAAAAGAGAGATTTTAAGAGGACCAGATCGATCTCCACCCAAGGAAGATCAATCTCATCAAGCTAAATCTATAAATAGGAGCAGTTGGATCTGCAGATTTTGGGACAAAACCATTTCTTTTCATTTCAACTAAAAAACCTAGCTTTCTCACTCTTCAATCTAGCCATTTTTAGTAAGATTTGAGGGAAAGCTATTAGAGGCAAAGTTGTTCACATCAAAGAGAAGAACAACATAGTTAGGAGGCATTTTCCCCATTTTTTGGATTTAAGCAACAAGGTGTATTTCCATTGGAGCAAGGAGAAAATCGAGCTAGGTGAGTTTCTAATGCAAATACCTAAGTACATTCGTTTGAGTGTTGATGTGGGAAATGATTAGTATGCGTAGAAATGATAGAAACTACCTGGAGAGTAAAGAATCCACCATAACTTATAAATGATCTAGTGTGAGAAAGTGGAATATAGAAGTAGTAATGATGAATGAGTTATTTTAAGAGGAAGATTGTGTTGTGGGTATGATTTGGATGTGTTGATATTGGGATAGATTGTGAGATTTACCATAAGGGGTAAAATGTATATTCAAGGCATTGGATAAATGCTTAGTTGAACAAGAGCTAGAAACGTTAACTCAAGTGCTTAATGGATGAATTGCAGTTCCCGATGATACACCAGAACAAGACAAGATAAGAACGCGAGAAGCATAAAGGAGGACAGTTGTACACAAGTAAATCGAGGTAAGGGACTGCGTGTTAGTTATAGAGATGTTCGTGTGTATTTTACAGTAATTTCGTAGATATAATACTAGAATTAGTACGATACTACGATTCTATGAAAAGATATGAAAGCACAAAATGTATTATGATATATATGTATTGAGAAATGGGATAGGGTAAGGAAATAACATGATATGCATGTTTTCAATGTTTTTCTCAATTTTATATTGATATTGGTGATTGAGAAATGTTGATGATAAGTTGGTTAAATTTACATGTTTTAGCATGAAGAGGCATGCTGCATAAATAAACATGTTTTGAGTTTTAAAAAGAGAAAATAGCCATCTATCAAGTTTGAGATGAGATTTGGTGTTAAAGCTCTAGCTCACACCCGTTTTAACAACTTTGACTATGTGCTTGAGTGTTAGCTCGCACATGTTTTTATGCTTTTGATGTGTAGTGCTGGAGTTTAACTCGCACGATGGTTTTGAGAAAAGTGCTGAAGCTTTGCTCGCACCTGTTTTATTGAGTTGAGGTAAACCTGGGGATCTGGGACCCAAGGGGATGCCAGCAGATGGCCTTTGAACGGGCTGGGGCTTAACAATAAATCATACCGCGCTGGAGCCTTGCAATGACTGTGTGTCACGCTGCATGCTCGCCTGGTATATGAGACATGGTTCAGGATGAAAAGTCCATTAGAGTTGGAGTATGGACTTGGGTCCACGGTCGTACGTAGTATTGTGTAGTTGTCCGTTGGTATACTATGTACCGTGCTGGGTGCACGTGATTACGAGTATCGCATAGATCACACATGACGTACCTTATATCGTGAGTATATGAGGAGATGAGGTTGATTGAGATGAGCCGGAGGGTAGGACTGGCCCATCCCCCTTCAGGCAAAGTGATGCCCTGTGCACACCTGATCAGTGAGGCCTGAGATCACTGACTATGGTCATATGTCGTGGATATTTGATTGCCGAAAATTCCATGCCTGTCTCAGAGATTCGAGAAACAGAGATAATCTCAAAAAAGTAAGAGATTTGAGGAAAAGAGTGATTTGATAAAAGAAAGAGATTTTGTGTTTTTGATAAATCTCTGATTTCACATTTATGCCGTGAGGGCACTATTTATGAGCATGTTTTAAATGGAAGCATGATATATTTGATTTACATGAAAATGCTATTGAGAAATCTATGTTTAAATGCATTTTTCGATGAAGTTTCCATTCATAATGAAAACATGGTTTTGGTTTATACATGCATGGGCTATGTAGGTAGTACGATATCTACCTGCTAGCATTCATTTCCTTACTGAGCTGTGGTTTGCTCATCCCACTATTTTCCCCCTCCAGGTACTGAGAAGTAGGAGAGCGGTGGTCTCTAGATTTTTTGTTTGAGTTGGACAGCTCCCGCCAATCGTAAAGGTATAAGAATTGTATACACAAGCGTATTTTGTATCTATCTTATCATATCACACAGTTATACCTTAGAAATTGTAAACAGTCTTATGGGGATGATATGTAAATACATTGCATTTATACAATTGATTTTGTATATCCACACACATAGGAGTGTGATTAAAAGTTTTAAAATTTTTCGCTACAAATGTATGAATTTTAGTAATTGCATCGCCTCACAGCCCAACTGTAATTGAGTAAGTATGGATAAAGGACACCTGAAATTGGGGTGTGACAGATTTGGTATCAGAGCATTGTTGGTCTGATGTGAGTCGATGTTTAGGACTAAGAAAACATACATCCCCAAATTACTGTGCGATATTTGGATACAAATGTGTATACGGAGCTGGTAGTGAATTAAATGTTTGTTATAAATGCAGGAAAGTTATCGAGCTTGTGAGATATGCCTGAGAGACACCGCAAGAGGGGTGAGAGCTCGAGAGCTCAAAGGCGGAATGACAGGACTGAGAGGCATAGTAGATCATCCTCTAGTCATGAGTCCTAGGAACAGATAGAGGCTTTCGATCCTTGGATAGCCCGATTGAAGGAAGACATGCGCACGATGATGACCATGATGGGTCAGATTATGGTTAAGTTTGAGGGTACACCTGGTACAGCGGGACAGGCTGCACCGAATCCCCCAACAGCTGCACCTAAACCTGAGTATGTTGCACCTATACAACCTGAACCGGTTAGGCCACGGGAACCTCATATTCGACCAATACCTCCTCCAGTAGCCCCACAGCAGTGTGATGATGATGATTTGAGGTATGGATATGATTGTGATATGGAGAGGTCGAGGCATTTTATAGACTTTAAGCCTCCTTCGTTTAGCGGAGTAAAGGATCCGGCACTGGCTGAGGACTGGATCAGTCAGATGGAGAAACTGTTTGACTTCTGTAGGTGTTCGGCTATGGAGAGAGTAGCGCTTGCGACCTTTATACTGAGAGCGAAAGCCTCAAGGTATGGTTATCACGTGGGATATGTTTTTAAGTGCTTTCAAAGAGCAATACATCCCAGATACCGCTCGACGTAGGTTGCAGATGAAATTTTTGAATCTGACTCAAGGGAATCGAACAGTTGATGAGTACGAGTCACGATTCACTTCACTAGGCAGATATGATCCGAACTCTATCAGGAGTGAAGCTATAAGGGTCTGTAGATTTGTGGATGGATTGAGGCCTTCAATCTGAGCGAAGTTGGCCCCATTTGATGTTGCTACCTATAGAGAGGTTGTGCGATGAGCCCAGTTATATGAGCAGGATCACGACTTGCAGACTTCTGAGTTCAGTTGGGGTAAAGACAAGGGTCCAAGGAAAATGGGAGATAGCAAAAGTGCCAAATTTGGTCAGAAATTCATGAGCGAGAGTCGGAGAGAGGCAGATGAGTTTCAGAAAAAGGCAGCTAGACCTTTTATGCCTCCGACTCAAACACCAGCTAGGGGCATAGTGATTGGTGGACCCCGACCGACTACTGATCAGTGTAGAGCATGTAGCCGATATCATGGTGGTAGGCCTTGTTACCTACAGAGTACACGATGCTTCAGATGTCATAAATTTGGGCATTATGCCAGCGAGTGCCCAGAGACAGTTGAGGTAATTCCACAGAGGGGTAAGGAGCTAGAGAGAGTTCCTACAGTTACACCTCCTGCAAGAAAGAAAGCCTCGGTTGAAGAAAAAAGGAAACAAGTTGTGGGTGAAGGCAGGGTGTATGCGATAGACCAAGCATCAGCTGATCCCTCTTCTGAAGTGATAAAAGGTACAATTTTGATTTTCAATTTAGGGATTTTAGCTTTGTTTGATTATGGTGCTACGCATTCCTTTATATCACCTGCATGTGCATCAAAGTTAAAAGATTTTGTAGAACCCACATACTTGAGTAGGACTTTATTAATAAGTACCCCTATGAGAGTTAGCCAATTAGCTGAGCAAGTGTATAAAGATTGTAAAGTGATGGTAGGGGATAAGTGCATGACAGCCAACCTGATTTTGTTGAATATGTATGACATTGATGTAATCTTAAGAATGGATTGGTTAGCTACCAATCATGCTATCATAGACTGTCGTTCTAAGTCCATTAAGTTTTCTTTACCCGAAGTATGTGTTGTAAGATTTTAAGAGAAGAAATGAAATCTTGAATTTTGTGATAAATAAAGTACATTAGTATAAATGACATGAATGTTGTTTTGAAGGTTTTATTGTTTATGTGGTGGATTTGGACAAAGTACATCCAGATATGGAGGACATTCTAGTGGTTAGAGAATTCCCTGATGTTTTTCCAGATGACCTACCGGGATTGTCACCCAATAGAGAAATGGAATTCGGTATAGACTTGATACCTGGAATCGAGCTAATATCCAAGTCACCATATAGGATGGCCCCAATTGAGCTAGAGGAATTAAGGAAACAGTTGCAAGATATGCTGGATAATGGGTTTATAAGACCGAGTGTCTCACCATGGGGAGCCCCAGTATTATTTGTGAAGAAGAGAGATAGGAGCCTTAGGTTGTGTATTGACTATAGGATGCTGAACAAGGCTACCATCAAGAATAAGTATCCATTGTCGTGCATCGATAACCTATTGGATCAGCTTCGGGGAGCGCAGATCTTTTTCAAGATAGATCTGAGGTCTGGGTATCATCAATTGAAGATTCGGAAGGAGGATGTGGCCAAGACAACTTTTCGCACCTGCTATGGTCATTACGAATTCCTAATGATGCCTTTCGGGTTGATTAAGGCACCAACAGCTTTTATGGCTCTAATGAATGAAGTGTTCAAGCCAACTTAGACCAGTTCGTGATTGTTTTCATTGATGATATATTGATGTATTCAAAGTCCAAAGGAGAACATGAGCAGCACTTGAGGATTGTTTTGCAGACCCTCCGAGAGAGAAGGTTATATATGCCAAGCTTCATAAATGTGACTTCTGGCTAGAGCAGATTTCCTTACTAGACCATGTTGTATCGAAGGATGGGTTATCAGTAGATCCATCCAAGATTGAGGCCGTTATTCAGTGGGAACAGCCCAAGACAGTCACGGAGATCAGAAGCTTTCTGGGTTTGACAGGTTACTACAGGAGATTTATAGAGGGTTTCTCTAGATTGGCTGCTCCCTTGACATGTCTGACGAGGAAGAGTGTGGAGTTTACATGGGATGAAGCTTGTGAGAGGAGTTTTCAAGAACTTAAGCGCAGATTAACCACCGCGCCAGTTCTTATCATCCCTAACAGCTCAGGGAACTACTCGGTGTATACTGATGCTTCGCATCAAGGACTAGGAAGTGTTTTAATGTAAGATGAAATGATAGTAGCTTATAGATCTAGACAGCTGAAAGATCATGAGAAGAACTTCCCCACTCACAATTTGGAGTTGGCGGCCGTAGTGTTTGCATTGAAAATATGGCACCACTACTTATATGGTGAGAGATTTCATATCTTTACGGATCACAAGAGTCTGAAGTATCTATTCTCACAAAAGGAGTTAAATATGAGACAGAGAAGGTGGTTAGAACTCCTCAATGACTACAATTGTGAGATCTTGTACCACCCAGGGAAGGCAAATGTGGTTGCCGATGCATTGAGTAGAAAGAGTTTCGGGTTGGTATCACATATGATGGTTAGAGAGTACGAGTTGTTGGAACAATTCACAAACCTTAGTCTGGAAATGACCCTACCTGAGATTGACAACTATGGGATTATTGCTAGCTTGAGATTAGAACCGGAGTTGATTGAGGGAATTCGACAAGCTTAGCAAATTGATCAATGGTGTATTGACATGATTAGCCAAATTCAGAAGGGGAAGGGTGCAAACTTTGTATTGAGTTCAAATGGAGTACTAGGGTTTGGAGATAGAATATGTGTTCCTAAAGATTCAGAGCTGAGAAAGTTGATCTTATTAGAGGCTCACTCATCGAGATATACAGTTCACCCAAGGAGTAATAAAATGTATTAGAATCTCCAAAAGGTGTATTGGTAGTCTGGAATGAAGAGAGACATAGCTGAGTATGTCGCTAGATGTCTCATTTATCAGCAAGTAAAGGTTGAGCATCAAAAACTAGGAGGATTGTTGCGACCTCTACCAATACCAACATGAAAGTGGGAGCACGTCACCATGGACTTTGTGATGGGGTTACTGAGAACCCATAAGAACCATGATGCTATATGGGTGATAGTAGATCGGTTAACGAAATCGGCACACTTTTTAGCCATGAGATGTACAGATACATTGAGTGCATTGGTGAATCTGTATGTGCAGAAAATAATGAGATTGCATAGAGTCCTAGTGAGTGTTGTTTCTGATCGGGATGCCCGCTTCACTTTTCACTTCTGGGGACATTTTCAAGAAGCGATGGGGACCCAGTTGAGTTTTAGCACCGCTTTTCATCCTTAGACATATGGTCAGTCAGAGAGGACTATACAGACCCTGGAGGATATGTTGAGAGCGTGTGTCCTGGATTTTAGAGGCTCATGGGACGATCACTTGCCATTGATTAAGTTCGCCTACAATAACAGTTATCACTTAAGTATTGGTATGGCCCCTTATGAGGCACTATACGGTCGTAGATGCCGATCGCCCATTGGTTGGGAAGAAGTTAGTGACAGACAGTTGCTTGCTCCCGATTTGATTAAACAAGCCTCCGAGGATGTTCAGATAATATACGAGAGGCTGCGAATGGTTCAAAGTCGACAAAAGAACTACGCTGACAGGAGACAGAGACCACTTGAGTTTGATGTGGGTGAGTCCGTATTTTTGAGAGTATCTCTTTCTAAGGGAATAACGAGGTTTGAGAAGAAAGGAAAACTAAGTCCTCGTTATATTGGTCCCTTCGAGATTTTGGATAGAGTGGGAGATGGAGCATTTAGGCTAGCCTTGCCACCTGAGCTAGCGGAAGTCCACAATGTCTTTCATGTTTCTATGCTTCGGAAGTACTACCTGGATCCGACACATGTAATTAGCTATGAACCGTTGGAGCTCAAGGAGCATATGCCGTATATCGAGAGACCGATCTGGATATTGGACAGAAAAAAGAAGGAGTTGCGAAACAAGACGATTTCATTAGTTAAGGTTTTGTGGCAACATCACACCGTAGAAGAGGCCACATGGGAATTAGAGAGTTTGATGCGGGAGAAGTATCCCGAGTTATTCGCAGAATGATTGGTTCAAATTTGGGGAACCAAATTTTCTAAGTGGGGGAGAATGTGAGACCCCGTATAGGTTTAACCTTATATATATATATACATACATGCAAATGAATTCATAAGTATGGTGATATACTTGTAATGTGAATTATATGTAATGTAAGTCTATAAGTTAAAGGTACACACATGTAATAGAAGTTGTGATTGTACATACAAGTTACTATATATATGAATGTGAAGAAATGGACTTAAACATGGGAAGAATATGAGTGGTATGGTGAAATGGAAGGAAGATTTGCATAAGTTGTGCACTTTCATTCGGTTTATATTAAGTACCTTTAAGTATACAAAGATTTCACATAAGTTTTAATGTGTATAAGGTATGGATGGATGTCATTTTCAAGTCTTAAAGATAATCGAATGAGAAAATGACCTTGGCAGCAAATTAAGGATATTTTGGTATAAATTTTCTGCAGAAAACTGCAGTAAGATCTGGAAATATGAAGGTCAGATCGATCTCATGGGATGAGAGATCGATCTGGAAGAGCCAGAATAATCTTATTTGAGTAATGGAATAGAGCAGATCGATCTCCAAGGGAGTCAGATCGATCTCCTTAGCTCTCGGGTTGGAAGCAGATCGATCTCCCCTGAGACCAGATCGATCTCTTAAGTTTCTGTTTGACAGCAGATCGATCTCTAGCCTCGACATATCGATCTCCTACCTTTAAAATTTCTTAGAAAAGAGAGATTTTAAGAGGACTAGATCGATCTCCACCCAAGGAAGATCGATCTCATCAAGCTGAATCTATAAATAGGAGCAGTTGGATCTGCAGATTTCGGGACAAAACCATTTCTTTTCATTTCTACTCAAAAACCTAGCTTTCTCACTCCTAAATCCAGCCATTTTCAGTAAGCTTTGAGGGAAAGCTATTAGAGGTAAAGTTGTTCACATCAAAGAGAATAACAACATAGTTGGGAGGCATTTTCCCCATTTGTTGGATTTAAGCAACAAGGTATATTTCCATTGGAGCAAGGAAGAAATCGAGCTAGGTGAGTTTCTAATGTAAATACTCAAGTACATTCGTTTGAGTATTGATGTGGGAAATGATTAGTATGCATAGAAATGATAGAAACTACCTAGAGAGTAAAGAACCCACCATAACCTAGAAATGATCTAGTGTGAGAAAGTGGAATATAGAACTAATAATGATGAATGAGTTATTTTAAGAGGAGGATTATGTTGTGGGTATGATTTGGATGTGTTGATATTGGGATAGATTGTGAGATTTACCATAAGGGGTAAAATGTATATTCAAGGCATTGGATAAATGCTTAGTTGAACAATAGTTAGAAACGTTAACTCAAGTGCTTAATGGATGAATTGCAGTTACCGATGATACACCGAAACAAGACGAGATAAGAACGCGAGAAGCATAAAGGAGGATAGTTGCACACAAGTAAATCGAGGTAAGGGACTGTGTGTTAGTTATAGAGATGTTCGTACGTATTTTACGGTAATTTCGTAGATATAATACTAGAATTAGTACGATACTACGATTCTATGAAAAGATATGGAAGCATAAAATGTATTATGATATATATGTATTGAGAAATGGGATAGGGTAAGGAAATAGCATGATATGCATGTTTTCAATGTTTTTCTCAATTTTATATTGATATTGGTGATTGAGAAATGTTGATGATAGGTTGGCTAAATTTACATGTTTTAGCATGAAGAGGCATGCTGCATAAATAAACATGTTTTGAGTTTTAAAAAGAGAAAATAGTCATCTATCAGGTTTGAGATGAGATTTGGTGTTGAAGCTCTAGCTCACACCCGTTTTAACGACTTTGACTATGTGTTGGAGTGTTAGCTCGCACATGTTTTTATGCTTTTGATGTGTAGTACTGGAGTTTAACTCGCATAATGGTTTTGAGAAAAGTGTTGGAGCTTTACTCGCACCTGTTTTATTGAGTTGAGGTAAACTTAGGGGTCTGGGACCCAAGGGGATGCCAGCCGACAGCCTATGAACGGGCTGGGGTTTAATAATAAATCGTACTGCGCTGGAGCCTTGCGATGACTGTGTGTCATGCTGAATGCTCGCCTGGTATATGAGACATGGTTTAGGATGAAAAGTCCATCGGAGTTGGAGTATGGACTTGGGTCCACAGTCGTACGTAGTACTGTGTAGTTATCCGTTGGTATACTATGTACCGTGCTGGGTGCACGTGAGTACGAGTATCGCATAGATCACACATGGCTTATACCATGAGTATATGAGGAGATGAGGTTGATTGAGATGAGCCAGAGGGTAGGACTGACCCATCCCCTTCAGGCGAAGTGATGCCCTGTGCACACCTGATCAATGAGGCCTGGGATCACTGACTATGACCATATGTCGTGGATATTTGATTGCCAAAAATTCCATGCCTATCTCAGAGATTCGAGAAACAGAGACAATCTCGAAAAAGAAAGAGATTTGAGGAAAAGAGTGATTTGAGAAAAGAACGAGATTTTGTGTTTTTGATATATCTCTGATTTCACATTTATACCGTGAGGGCACTATTTATGAGTATGTTTTAAATGGAAGCATGATATATTTGATTTACACGAAAATGCTATTGAGAAATATATGTTTAAATGCATTTTTCGATGAAGTTTCCATTCATAATGAAAACATGGTTTTGGTTTATACATGCATGGGCTATATAGGTTGTACGATATCTACCTGCTAGCATTCATTTCCTTACTGAGTTGTGGTTTGCTCATCCCACTATTTTCCCCCTCTAGGTACTGAGAAGTAGGAGAGCAGTGGTCTCTAGATTTCTTTTTGAGTTGGACAGCTCCCGCCAATCGTAAAGGTATAAGAATTATATACACAAGTGTATTTTATATCTATCTTATTGTATCGCACAATTATACCTTGGAAATTGTAAACAGTCTTATGGGGATGATATGTAAATACATTGCATTTATACAATTGATTTTGTATATCCACACACCTGGGAGTGTGATTAAAAGTTTTAAAAATTTTCGCTACAAATGTATGACTTTTAGTAATTGCATCGCCTCACAGCCCAACCGTAATTGAGTAAGTATGGATAAAGGACACTTGGAATTGGGGTGTGACATTCATAGACAAAAGTAAACGATGTTTCAGGCAAGCAAATTCTACAGCTAAGAGTTAAGATACTCAACAAAGTTTTCTAAACTTCTTCATTTTTTTTGATTTTTCTATGATATTTCCACTTACAAACTGTAAATGAGTTAAGAATTGCATCTCACTTACTATAAAATTTTTATTAATTTAATTTCATACATTATGTATAGAATTTAGAGATCTTAAGCATGATTAACTAATTTAATCTCATAATTAATCTTAAGTATATTTTATTAAAAAAATTAAGAATGATTTTTAGATATAATTTAATATCGTGCGCATAATTTCAAATTCTAAGATTGTTTCTGCTGTTAAAGCTCTTAATAGACCAATATTTTAATTTTTTTCGTAAGTATAATATTTTACTTACTTGCAATGTGAGTGTGTATTGGATTTCGAGTACTTGTTACTACTCATCTTAGAATTATAAATATATTTTCACTAATTTTTTAATTAATAAAAAATTATTCATACTTCGTCCATATGTTCATGTTTTGATCCAGTCATAAGAAAGTGTGAAATGATATTAATCAATGATGACGCATGCACATGGTTGTGAGCATTTCTACCGTTTTAACATTTGAATTTAATTTGTTATTATTAATTATTATTATTATTATTATTTTTACAGAACTGAAGTGGGTGTGGAACAAAAACAGTCTCTTATTATTTAAATTTATTTTTGCTATTATTCTGCTTTTGTTTTAATTGATGAAACGCTCTTTCTTTTCTTTTCAATTTACTTAACAGGCATTGCCTTCTATTAAATATCTTTCCTTATTCGATGCTCTTAATCTATGTTTCAATAAGCATTTGTATATTATCATAAGTTATATATTAAATTTAAATTGGTTTTGTTAAAGAAAAAATAAAAGAATTTTGGTAATTGATATGCATTTGTATATTATTTAAAGATCCAATTGTAAGACCCGGATTTAATTAAAATACGAAAACTAAATAAGAAAAGATAGAGGAAGTATGAAGGAAGTCGGGTTAAATTAATCCCGGACACGTGTAAGGGCAAAATGGTCAAAAGACCGAAAGCCGGTATAATTTCGATAAAGAAAATTAATTAAGATATGGATTTAAGAAATCTTGGTCAATAAAAGTGAAATAAAATTATTTCGGATTAAATTGATCAAGATATTAATTTATGGGAATTAATCGGGATTTTTAGTTTGGAAAAAATATCCCGAAAATAATCGAGAAATTATACCCGAAAAAGAGGTTAAAATATAATAAATAAATTAAATAAAATTAAATAAATTGAATTAAAATAAAAATAATAATTTTAAGGGATATTTTGGTATTTTTAGTGTATTTTAATAAATAAAAATAAATTGTTAAATAAGATAATAAAACAAAAAAAAAAGAATTGAAACAAAAAAAAAAAAGAGAGAGAGAAAGGCTGAAGAAAACGAAAGTTTCGGGGAGAGAGAGAAGAAAACGGAACCGAGAAGACCGAAGAAGGCCGACCACCGTCCGGCGGCCAAAGGCTCGACCAAGGGCCGAAAAAGAAAGAGGGGAGGCCGGTGATCTCAATGGCACCGGCGGTGCAGCCTACCGACGCCGGAGGAAGCCGATCGGAGGAGAGAAAGGCCGCGGGAAAGAGAAGGCCACCGGCGGCGAACGGCGGCGATCCGACCGGAACCAAGGCCCGATTTGGAGAGCCCAGTCGACGGCGGTGCTTTTGGCACCGGTGGCAACCGACGAGACGGCCGAAATCGGCGGCGACGACCAAAAGAGGGAGACGGGTCCGACGGCGAAGAGGAGAAGAGGCCGAACCGGAGGCGTTCCGGCGGCCTTGGGCAAAGCCGAGCCCAGATTCAAGCTGCGGACAGCCTTGCGGAGCTGATGCCGGTGGAAGCCGGCGGAGAACCGGCCGGAAAAGGGGCAAACCGGCTGTGAACCGGTCCGAACCGGACTGAACCGGTTCAGCCAAAAAAGAGGAGAAAAAGGGGAGAAAAAGGGAAAAGGAAAAGAGAAAAAAATTGGGAAAAATTCCGATGATGCAATCGAGCTTCGGGTAAGTCGGTAAGCGGTCGAATTGACCGATTTAAATTTCGGAATATTTTATTTAATTAATTTCTGACTAGAAATTTACCCGAAAAATGTAATTAATTGTGTAGCTCGACGATTGGCATCCACCGAGGGCTCGAGACAGCCTCGATTTGCGGACTAGCATGGAATCTCGGGTAAGTGATCCCTATTTACGACAATTTTCTCGTTATGCGAGATGTTGAGTTAATTTCCGCATAAATTGAATAAAATTATGGAAATTTAGATTAATTGTCGTAAATATTTAATTTAGCTACTCGAGAAGTAGAACGAGGCCCGATAAATTATTGGTGGGCCCAATGAGCCCAATAGGCCTCGATAAGTGGGAATTTAGTGAAAAGCGGGCTTAAGGCCGATTAAGGCCCATTAAGGTGCAATCGGGCCCAATAAAGGTAAACGGGCCCAATGATTTAAATTAAGCCCAGAAAAGTATTAAATACAATTAAATTGTATAATATCTGACCTGAGGAATATTAATACGCAGTTCCGGGCGTCTGATTGGGAGCATATCGGACTGCGCGACGAGACGACAAGGGAAAAGAAAAAGGTCAGACTCGACGAGAATCGAGGTAAGGGAATTCTGCGGACTGCTAGAGGTAACAGTACGCAATTTTACATTCATATGCAGTCCTTTAAAACTAATTGAAGGGTCTAGAGGTCGAAAAACAATTTTAGTGCCCCGTATGGGCAAAATTACTAAAATACCCTTGCTAAGGGTAAAATTCTAAAAATTTAGGAAAAATTGGGAGGAGCAAGAACAAGAGGTTCCTGCTCGTTCTGGAGGTATTTCAACGCATGCATGAGTAGGCTGGCTCACCTTGAAAGAAAATGCATAGCATTGCATATCTTAACTGATGTGATTTCTGTGAAAACTATTTGGAAATAACCGAGCCGCCTACATGTTTTTATTTACATGTGACGTGCTAGAGCTCAGCTCGCACGATGTTTGACTTGTGTGATGCATGCATTAGTGCTGGAGCGAGAGCTCGCACTAGAGTTTTACATGCATAGGTGCTAGAGTATAACTCGCACCAGATTTCACATGCTTTTGCGTGACATGGTGCTAGAGTCTAACTCGCACCAGATTTTACATGATTTTCATGACAGGGTGCGGAAGTTTAACTCGCACCAGATTTTATAAGATTTTCATACGATTTGTATACAGAGTGCTGAGCCTAGCTCGCACTAGTTTTACTGGATTTGTGGAGTAGCGCTGTCTGCCCTTGGAGTCAGCCAAAAGGCCCAAAGGCTCAATAGACCTCTTAAGTAGGGTGAGAGTGAGGGATGAGGTTGGCGGCCTTGTGGAGATGTAAAGCGGGCTCTGCCAAGTTTACTTGATTTGATGAGAGTGCTGAGCATCGCTCGCACTGATTCTTAAGAGAACATACAATGAGCCGTGCTTGGAGCATCGGGTAGACTGTGTGTCACCGATTTAATAGGCTCGCACGTGCGTTTTGAGACATGGCAATGAGTATTGAGTTATGAAAACCTCTGTGGGAAGCAGGCCAATTGGGCTGGAGTACCTAGAGTGATATGGGTCCATGGAGTACGATGTACCGTGCAAGTAGCATGGAGTACGATGTACCGTGGGGTATCTTCGGATACGGTATCTTTGTGATACAGAGTATCTTCGGATACGGTATCTTTGTGATACGGGGTATCTTTGTGATACGGTATCTTCGTGATACGGGGTATCTTCGGATACGGCATCGACGGATGCGTGAGATCGGATAAGACTGACGGGTTGGATTGACCCACCTCCCGGGCAGTTCCCGATCAGGGTGAGACCTCGCACACTGGGATCCGTGAAGCTAGAGGACTCACGAGGACATATTGGCCAGTCCTGGTTATTACCGATATACAGTATTGCCTAGTCTCGTATCTTGTATATATATACGTATGTTTTCGATACCGATGCTTTTGAGAAATTCTATTTCCATGGTTTTGTGTGAGTCAGGATCACCCGAAGGAGGGGTCGAGTCCTGACTTCATTGTGAAATTTTTAAAGAGAAAGAAATGATTTAAAATAATTGCATGTTGAGTTTTTCGTGCAACTGGATTTACATAACATCACAACATCATATCATATGTTTTAAAATGTGTGGAGAAAGGGTGGTTTATGCATGGCACCATGTTCATGTAGGTAGTATGGTTACCTACTTGTTCGTAGGATTGCCTTACTGAGCTTGATGTGCTCACCCCTTTCATTTTCTCCCACAGATGATCTCCAGTTGAAGTTGAGGCGACTCAGTACTGCATTCCGGATATCCGCTGCTGCCCATCAACATAAGGTATATACACTTGTACTTATTGTATCTACATAAGCATAGCACAGTAACATGTTTGTAAGTAACTTTAGGGGATGTATAAATAATATAACAACTATAAATGACTGGAGAAGAAATAAGTACTGGGGTAGATGTATGGTGGGACTGGCATTGACGCACAGTCCAATTAGTAGTGGAGTGTTGGTCACGATTCGAGGACAGGTAAGAATTAAGTAAGAAAATAAACAAAAACGCGAAAAATTCACTCTGATTTTTGGATAGTTGGGTCGTGACAATTATTTTGGTATCAGAGCATGATTGGTCTGATGTGTGTCAGTGTCAGAAATTAGGAATTACATCTCCGTGTTACTGTGCTTAGTTAGATACAATAGTGTATATTAAGATGGGCTTGACTAAGAAATGGTTGAGAATGCAGGAATGCTTAATATGAGTCGCGTTAGATGAGATAGTGCACGAGGCAGAGGTCGTAGAGATAGACCTGAGTCTGCTAAGTCGTGCTGAGTTTGGCTATGAAAAATCAGTATGAGAATTATGATGAAATGAAAATAGAGGCGAATGTTGAGCATGCCTCACAGAGTCCGACAGAGAGATCGGACAGTATTGAGACACGCTTCGCGAGATTGGAGCGGAGTGTGGAGATTACTTGAGGAGCAAATTGCTCAGATCATGTATGAGATCAGAGGGCGCAGCGAAACAGTGGTGGAAACCTGCTCGACCCATCTTAAGAGCTGATATGGGAAATATCTTCGATGTATTCCGGTGACAAAATTATCCCGGACACTGTTTAAACGAAATTATGAATAAAAGTCCTTACTCTGACCCAGAGGATTTAATTTATTGACGAGTATGGAGACTCGATTATATTCTGGGCAGATATTACCTCGACACTATGAAAAGTGACAGTCGAGATGTCTAAAAGTTTATGGAAGGGCTCGACTTTTCAATTAGAGTCTGATTGGCCCGTGAGATATTACCTATACCGAGGCAGTGCACAGATTTACAGTTGGGTAAGTGAGAATATAAATTGCACGCCTCTGAGATTGGGAAAGGTAATGAGGGCTGAAATAGAGACATAAAAGAGAATCGAGAAATGACAAAGATGTTGAATGAGAAAAAAGGAAAGTAGGTTGTTGGACGAAGGCGAGAGGATGTCTTGGACCAGGATGCTATTGATGTTTCATGGATGTGGTGTAAGATGCCACACTTGTTATGAATAATGAAGTACATATGTTCATAAATCCTGGTACCACACATTTATTCGTACCGCCTTCATTCACATATAAGTGAGTAAAAGGCATGAATGCCTACATCATTGGGCACAATATTGATAAATGAGTGCCCCATTTGAGGAGGATTAATTAACGGAATATGGCTATAGAGATTTTAAGTTGAAAACAGGGGTGAAAACATCCCTGAAAAGTATATTGTAAGTGTTGACAGGTGATAAAAAGGGATGCAACAGTTGAAATTAAAGGAGAAAAGGATTGTACTCACGAAATGAATAATGACAAGAGTTTCGTTATAATTGATACGCAAAGGAGAAGATCTTCGAGATAAGATAGATCCTAAGTACAAGATGTATTGGAGTAGAGATATATGCTAGATAAGGAATACCCTTAATATACGAAGTCATTAGGATTAATGCAATTAGTAGCGAATACAAATTATAACCAAGGACAAGATGGGTATAACCATAACCAGTAGTTGTGGTTAAGTCTGAAGGCTAATAAAGGTATTTCAAAATACCTCCCCGCCTGAAGACTTGACAGCGTCTAAAAGTATATATATATATATAACCTATAACGTGAAATCGATCATCGAAATAAATACCTTTAGCATTAGGATACCATTACTAAGACGATAAGAATATAAAAACTCGACAAATCATAAAGGTTAACATAGAAAAATTTAATAAGAGCCGTTAAGATAAGAAAAGGAAATGACGCAGGTTAGTACCTGAAAATGTAAGCGATTGAGAAGGATCTTATACGCTTATGCGTAAATAAGTCAAGGATTGGACCGAATTGTAATCAGCAGTAACGGTGATATGCTGGGTGTAGTTAAAGCCTAGGGCGAATTATAAGCAACAATTGGCAAATGACTTTTACAATGGGTTGCTGCGAGTTCAAAAAGGATATACTTTGTTGACACGTTTAATTATGAAAACGTGGTCATTGAATAAGATGATTGATGTGACGTGAATTTGGCGTGATGAAGTATGAACTGACCACCGTGATTAATTTCACCATACCCAACAGCTCAAGAGGTTCTCAGTGAGTATGAATACCTCAAAATTATGATGGAGCTGTGTATTGATGTATAATGGGAAGATAGTCAATTTTGGAGTCAGACAACTCCTTGATCACGAAATAAACTATCTGACCCATGATTTAAAGTTGGCAACAATATTTGTACCGAGGATATGGTACTATTAAGTACATGGTGAGAAATTGTGGATATGCACTGATCATAAAGCCCGAGTATCTGTTTTCACAGAAAGAGACGAATATGAAAATACATATTGGGTTAGAGCTTCTGAGAGATTTTGATTTATGAAAATTGTACCACCCAAGAAAGGCTAATGTGATGACTGATGCCTTGAGCATAAAGAGCCTTGGGATGGTATTACATATGATGGTCAGGGAGCGTGAGCTGCTAGATGCAGTTGTGAGCCTCAGTATAGATGTGATCCCTTCTGATGATGACAGTGATTGGTATGACTATGTGACGGCTAGCCTGATGACTAGTACCGGATGAGAGTGCCCGGATTTGCCAGGCTTAGCGTGATGATCGACCAGATGTCGATAGTTTGGATCTGATTCAGAAGGGTACAGTGATAGAGTTCACAGTGGGTGATGATGAGTTACTGAGGATTCAGAGACAGTATAAGTGCTCCCCAGGACCACAGATGATGAGATAGTAATGTTGTCAGAAGCTCACTCTTCGGGATATACAGTGCATACGGAAAGTAATGATTATATATCGAAATCTCGAAAAGGGTATAGGTGGTCAGATATGAAAAGAGATGTGGAGAGGTTGTAAAAAGTGCCTAGTGTGTGTCAGCAGAGTAAGGTAGAGTATTAAAAGTCTGCAGAGTTATTGCAGCACCTACCTATATCGACACGGCACGAAAAACGAGAGCAAGTCTCCATGAATGTCGTGATGGGTTATAGAGGACCCGGATAAATCAGGAGACTATTCGGATGATAGTCGCCAAATTGATTAAGTCTACCCACCTTCTAGTTATGAACTCCCCAGATACTCAGAGTGTGTATGAGGATTTATGTGTAAGGCAGTTTGTGGAACATTATGTAGCATTCCAGTGAGCATGGTATCATATAGGGATTCCCGCTTCACCTTCTACTTCAGAGAATATTTTTAGGAAGCTATGGGAACCCGACTGAGTATTAGCACAGCTTTCCATCCTCAGACAGATGATCAGTCAGAGAGGACTGTATAAGTTCTGGAGGATCCGATGAAAGCGTGTGCCATTGATTTTATAAGCTCCTGGAATGATCAGTTGATTTCTAATTGAAGTCGCCAATAACGATAATTGGCAATTGAGTATCGGGATAACAAGATATGAGACCGTGTATGGCTGTAGGGGTTGTTCCCCAAATTTGGATAAGAAAAAGTGGGTGACAGATATAATTATTTTGACTTTGGATAATAAGTCTCTGAGGATGTTTAGTTAAGGATGAGAGATTAAGAACACCTCAGAGCAGATAGACAAGTATTGGAAATTTCCCTTGGTGAATTATTATGGTTGAAAGTTACATGTCCTAAGAGAATAAGGACATAGCGGAACTTTTGGAAGAAGTAAATTGAGTTGAGCTGGATCGAATCCTTGAGAGATTGGACAAGTGGGAGATAAGACCTGTAGGTTGTTGTTAATCACTTGGATTAATAGGCACCCACAATGTGTCCCCGCTTATGATGCTTCGGTACTACTATCCAGATCCAGCAGAGGTGGCAGGATATGAACTCCAAAAGTTCAATTTAATGAAAATACAAGTATATCGAAGAAGTTGATTCAGGTATTATACAGGAAAGAGAAAGTATTGGGGTTTAAGATAATCTCCCTAATTAAGTCCTTTGGTAGTAATACACTCCGGAGAAGGTCACATAAGAATTTAAGAGCATGATACGATTGATGTACCCGGAGTTGTATATGGACTCATATGAATTGGTTCTAATTTGGAGGACCAAATTCCTTAAGTGGGGGAGAATTGTAAGACCCGGATTTAATTAAAATACGAAAACTAAATAAGAAAAGATAGAGGAAGTATGAAGGAAGTCGGGTTAAATTAATCCCGGACACGTGTAAGCGCAAAATGGTCAAAAGATCGAAAGCCGGTATAATTTCGATAAAGAAAATTAATTAAGATATGGATTTAAGAAATCTTGGTCAATAAAAGTGAAATAAAATTATTTCGGATTAAATTGATCAAGATATTAATTTATGGGAATTAATCAGGATTTTTAGTTTGGAAAAAATATCCCGAAAATAATCGAGAAATTATACCCGAAAAAGAGGTTAAAATATAATAAATAAATTAAATAAAATTAAATAAATTGAATTAAAATAAAAATAATAATTTTAAGGGATATTTTGGTATTTTTAGTGTATTTTAATAAATAAAAATAAATTGTTAAATAAGATAATAAAAAAAAAAAAAAAAAGAATTGAAACAAAAAAAAAAAGAGAGAGAAAGGCTGAAGAAAACGAAAGTTTCGGGGAGAGAGAGAAGAAAACGGAACCGAGAAGACCGAAGAAGGCCGACCACCGTCCGGCGGCCAAAGGCTCGACCAAGGGCCGAAAAAGAAAGAGGGGAGGCCGGTGATCTCAATGGCACCGGCGGTGCAGCCTACCGACGCCGGAGGAAGCCGATCGGAGGAGAGAAAGGCCGCGGGAAAGAGAAGGCCACCGGCGGCGAACGGCGGCGATCCGACCGGAACCAAGGCCCGATTTGGAGAGCCCAGTCGACGGCGGTGCTTTTGGCACCGGTGGCAGCCGACGAGACGGCCGAAATCGGCGGCGACGACCAAAAGAGGGAGACGGGTCCGACGGCGAAGAGGAGAAGAGGCCGAACCGGAGGCGTTCCGGCGGCCTTGGGCAAAGCCGAGCCCAGATTCAAGCTGCGGACAGCCTTGCGGAGCTGATGGCGGTGGAAGCCGGCGGAGAACCGGCCGGAAAAGGGGCGAACCGGCTGTGAACCGGTCCGAACCGGACTGAACCGGTTCAGCCAAAAAAGAGGAGAAAAAGGGGAGAAAAAGGGAAAAGGAAAAGAGAAAAAAATTGGGGAAAATTCTGATGATGCAATCGAGCTTCGGGTAAGTCGGTAAGCGGTCGAATTGACCGATTTAAATTTCGGAATATTTTATTTAATTAATTTCTGACTAGAAATTTACCCGAAAAATGTAATTAATTGTGTAGCTCGACGATTGGCATCCACCGAGGGCTCGAGACAGCCTCGATTTGCGGACTAGCATGGAATCTCGGGTAAGTGATCCCTATTTACGACAATTTTCTCGTTATGCGAGATGTTGAGTTAATTTCCGCATAAATTGAATAAAATTATGGAAATTTAGATTAATTGTCGTAAATATTTAATTTAGCTACTCGAGAAGTAGAACGAGGCCCGATAAATTATTGGTGGGCCCAATGAGCCCAATAGGCCTCGATAAGTGGGAATTTAGTGAAAAGCGGGCTTAAGGCCGATTAAGGCCCATTAAGGTGCAATCGGGCCCAATAAGGGTAAACGGGCCCAATGATTTAAATTAAGCCCAGAAAAGTATTAAATACAATTAAATTGTATAATATCTGACCTGAGGAATATTAATACGCAGTTCCGGGCGTCTGATTGGGAGCATATCGGACTGCGCGACGAGACGACAAGGGAAAAGAAAAAGGTCAGACTCGACGAGAATCGAGGTAAGGGAATTCTGCGGACTGCTAGAGGTAACAGTACGCAATTTTACATTCATATGCAGTCCTTTAAAACTAATTGAAGGGTCTAGAGGTCGAAAAACAATTTTAGTGCCCCGTATGGGCAAAATTACTAAAATACCCTTGCTAAGGGTAAAATTCTAAAAATTTAGGAAAAATTGGGAGGAGCAAGAACAAGAGGTTCCTGCTCGTTCTGGAGGTATTTCAACGCATGCATGAGTAGGCTGGCTCACCTTGAAAGAAAATGCATAGCATTGCATATCTTAACTGATGTGATTTCTGTGAAAACTATTTGGAAATAACCGAGCCGCCTACATGTTTTTATTTACATGTGACGTGCTAGAGCTCAGCTCGCACGATGTTTGACTTGTGTGATGCATGCATTAGTGCTGGAGCGAGAGCTCGCACTAGAGTTTTACATGCATAGGTGCTAGAGTATAACTCGCACCAGATTTCACATGCTTTTGCGTGACATGGTGCTAGAGTCTAACTCGCACCAGATTTTACATGATTTTCATGACAGGGTGCGGAAGTTTAACTCGCACCAGATTTTATAAGATTTTCATACGATTTGTATACAGAGTGCTGAGCCTAGCTCGCACTAGTTTTACTGGATTTGTGGAGTAGCGCTGTCTGCCCTTGGAGTCAGCCAAAAGGCCCAACAGGCTCAATAGACCTCTTAAGTAGGGTGAGAGTGAGGGATGAGGTTGGCGGCCTTGTGGAGATGTAAAGCGGGCTCTGCCAAGTTTACTTGATTTGATGAGAGTGCTGAGCATCGCTCGCACTGATTCTTAAGAGAACATACAATGAGCCGTGCTTGGAGCATCGGGTAGACTGTGTGTCACCGATTTAATAGGCTCGCACGTGCGTTTTGAGACATGGCAACGAGTATTGAGTTATGAAAACCTCTGTGGGAAGCAGGCCAATTGGGCTGGAGTACCTAGAGTGATATGGGTCCATGGAGTACGATGTACCGTGCAAGTAGCATGGAGTACGATGTACCGTGGGGTATCTTCGGATACGGTATCTTTGTGATACAGAGTATCTTCGGATACGGTATCTTTGTGATACGGGGTATCTTTGTGATACGGTATCTTCGTGATACGGGGTATCTTCGGATACGGCATCGACGGATGCGTGAGATCGGATAAGACTGACGGGTTGGATTGACCCACCTCCCAGGCAGTTCCCGATCAGGGTGAGACCTCGCACACTGGGATCCGTGAAGCTAGAGGACTCACGAGGACATATTGGCCAGTCCTGGTTATTACCGATATACAGTATTGCCTAGTCTCGTATCTTGTATATATATACGTATGTTTTCGATACCGATGCTTTTGAGAAATTCTATTTCCATGGTTTTGTGTGAGTCAGGATCACCCGAAGGAGGGGTCGAGTCCTGACTTCATTGTGAAATTTTTAAAGAGAAAGAAATGATTTAAAATAATTGCATGTTGAGTTTTCCGTGCAACTGGATTTACATAACATCACAACATCATATCATATGTTTTAAAATGTGTGGAGAAAGGGTGGTTTATGCATGGCACCACGTTCATGTAGGTAGTATGGTTACCTACTTGTTCGTAGGATTGCCTTACTGAGCTTGATGTGCTCACCCCTTTCATTTTCTCCCACAGATGATCTCCAGTTGAAGTTGAGGCGACTCAGTACTGCATTCCGGATATCCGCTGCTGCCCATCAACATAAGGTATATACACTTGTACTTATTGTATCTACATAAGCATAGCACAGTAACATGTTTGTAAGTAACTTTAGGGGATGTATAAATAATATAACAACTATAAATGACTGGAGAAGAAATAAGTACTGGGGTAGATGTATGGTGGGACTGGCATTGACGCACAGCCCAATTAGTAGTGGAGTGTTGGTCACGATTCGAGGACAGGTAAGAATTAAGTAAGAAAATAAACAAAAACGCGAAAAATTCACTCTGATTTTTGGATAGTTGGGTCGTGACACCAATGGTAGCCATGATTTTTCCTTTATTTTAGGCTAAAATTTAATGTACTGCTATCATTTACTTATTGGATTGCTAGATGCAAACATTTTTCGTCGTTAACAATATACAAGAAGCTTTTGTATGGTAGTATAAAGTGAGATTTGTGAATTCTGGCTTCAGTATTATATTGTAACCACTTACAAAAACCCATTTTGTAAGCACTACAAAACCCATTTTGTGATATTGTGGTTGCTGATGTGATTGGAAAGAATGATTGTTAGTTGTGGATAACTAAGGTTGTTGAGATGATTTAATATGCATAAATTGTATTGATGATTTGGACTACTATATAGTATTATTTGTAGGTTGGGTAGAGACAAATTGCAGTCGTTATGCTGCCGAAATTTCTAAGGAAACTTAGGACTTTAAATAAAATCCTTCACACATTCAGTTCCAATATTTATTTTGTAATAACGATGAATTTTTTTTGTTGGTTTATTTATTTTGTTATTGTAGATGTTAAATTTTGTTATATGCACGTTACATACTAATAATGTTTAATTTTTTTTCTTTTACTCCTGGTTTTATTTTCAAATTCAATTGTCATATACGACATACATTAAAGGTAAGTTCAATTTAAATTCCATGTTTATCATATGTATTACAAAATTAATTCTGTATTTTTTAGTAGTATATATTATTTGGAAATTAATAAATAATTAAAGTAAATATGAAGGAAGAATAAATAAGTATATTTTAATGAACAGTTACGTTTTAGTGTTATTTAGGGTTATTTATTCAAGAGGTACAAAATTAAAAAAACTATTATATATCTTTTCCTCTGATTTGCATAAGTTAACAAATTAATTTGATTTTACTTAATTGAAAAAAATTATTTGGTGATAGAGTGTAATTGTTATTCTATTTCTTCAGATACTGTATTTTGTGTGAAAAATGGATAAGGATAGATCTTGGATGTATTGTCGATTAGATGTAGATGGATTCATTAGAGATGAATTTTTGAATGGAGTTGAAGAGTTTATTAGTTTTGCATTTTGTCATCCTAAGGTAGTTAGTGGAAATCGAATTAAATGTCCTTGTAGCAAATGTATGAATAAACAAATCTTGGAAGTCGATAAGGTGCGTAAACACATTTATTACAAAGGTTTTGTAGTTGGGTATACCACTTGGGATAAACACAAAGAAATCCAAGAAGGACAGTCATCGCAAAATATAAATGAAACAGTTGATCCACTATCTGGGGTGAAACCTGAGGAACAAAATCCATATGTTAGAATGGTTACAGATGCTTTTCGTATGGATGATGACATAATTGGTAATTTTGTGAACAATTCAAGAAGCGAGGAGCAACATCCAAATTCATTTGCTATATACTTCTATTCTCTCTTGAATGATGCAGATGAACCTCTATGGATTGGTTGTTCAATGCACACAATATTATCGGCTGTTTCACAACTTTTGAACTGGAAGTCAGAGTTTAATATAAGTGAAGAATGCTTCAATCGTTTGTTGGGGATCATGAAGCCTATGTTGCCAGATGATGATAATTTCCACAAACCAACTATGAAATGAATAAGAAGCTAGCAAAATTGGGTCTTAGTTATGTTAAAATAGATGTATGCAAGAATAATTGTATGTTGTTTGATAAAGAATATGCAGAGCAGGAGTATTGTCAAATATGTTGTCATCCTCGATATAAACCTATCTCAACAGTTTGTGAACTAGGAAAAAGGAAACCTTATAAGGTTTTACATTATTTGTCATTAATTTCAAGGTTGCAAAGGTTTTTTATGTCGTCAGTAACTGCTAAGTTTATGACATGGCATGTTGAAAGTCGAAATACTAACGGAGTGCTCAATCATCCTGTTGATGGGGAGGCATGGAAACAATTCAATCGTATTCACCAATCGTTTGCTGCTGATCCTCGGAATGTAAGACTTGGTTTGTGTGCTGATGGATTTTGTCCTTATGGTCCGGCATCGAGATCATACTCTTGTTGGCCAGTAATGCTTGCTGTTTACAATTTACCTCCATGGATGTGCATGAAGCAACCATATTTGTTTCTCAATATGATAATTTCGGGAAGGAAAAGTCCATCACATAACATTGATGTTTTCTTGGAACCTTTAATTGATGAGTTAAAGGTGTTGTGGGAACAAAGTGTTGAGACTTATGATGCTCACAGAAAACAGCATTTTATGTTAAGGGCTGCATTGTTATGGACGATTAATAACTTCCTTACTTATGGAATGTTGTCTGGGTGGAGCACCCATGGTCGATTATCTTGTCCTTATTGCATGAAACGCACAAAGGCCTTTAGGTTGTAGTATGGACGAAAGCCTTGCTTTTTTTATTGTCATCGTCAATTTTTGCCTCCTAGGCAATGTGACAAATTTAGTAAAAGAGTTGATCATGATCCTCCAGTGCAGAGATTGTCAGGTGAAGAAGTATTGCAACGATTAGATGCCGTCGAAGATTTACCATATGATAAAAAATGTGATCCACAAAAAACTCTAGGGTTTGGGGTATCTCATAATTGGGTGAAGAAGAGTATATTCTGGGAATTACCTTATTGGCATACGAATCTTATTCGACACAATTTAGATGTCATGTATTTTGAGAAAAATGTTTTTGACAATTTGTTTAACACCCTGATGGATGTTAAGGGTAAAACTAAAGATAATATAAAGGCAAGAATGGATATGGCCTTCATTTGCAAAAGAAAAGAATTAGAATTGGTGAAAAGTGATGGAAAAACATTAAAGCCTAAAGCTTCATTCACTCTAACCAAGGAGGAGCAAAGAAGACTATGTGCTTGGGTTAAAGAGTTAAGGCTTACTAATGGGTTTGCATCAAATATAGCTCGGTGTGTTAATGTCGATGAATGCAAGTTCTACAGAATGAAATCTCATGACTGTCACATTTTTATGCAGTGCTTACTTCCCATAGCTATTCGTGATTTTGTCCCAAATCCAATTTGGGATGCAATCACAGAGTTATCGCATTTTTCAGAGATGTATGCTTACCGAAAATACGTGTAGATCACATGCAAGTTTTGTAAAGGAACATTGTACAAACCATTTGCAAACTAGAGAAGATCTTTCCCCCTTCATTTTTTGATTGTATAGAGCATCTTCCAATCCACTTGCCTTATGAGGCTATGGTGGGCGGTCCAGTGCAATATCGATGGATGTATCCCTTTGAGAGGTAATCACTTATAGTTAATCATTATTCAATTTTATATTAATATTTATCAACCCAAATATCATATCTGGAAAAGTTAATAAAATTTAATTGCTTACAATATTCACTTCAGGTTTTTGCATCACTTAAAAAAGAAATGAAAAATCCAGTCCATCGAAAAGCGTCGATATGTATGGCATACATAAGGGAGGAGATTGGAAACTTTTGTGTCTTGTATTTTGAACCTGAAGTTCAAACAAGATTGACTCGTCCACCACGTAATGATGACGGAGGAGATGTCGATCCGATGGGACGTTTGTCTATTTTTAGACGTGCGGGTCGACCAATTGGGCCGACAAAAAATAATGCTTGATACTTAGAGGAATATGAATACAATGTTGCGTGTATATGCATGTTAATGAATTGTGAGGAAATAGTCCCCCTATATTGAGTAAGTTATATAAATCAAACTCATATAAGAATTTAGAATTATATGGCTGATATAGTTGTTCTCTTATTTAGTTTCAACTGTTATTATAGGACATTTGATGATATGATTAAAAGAGATCATCCGAATATCAACGATGCATAATTAGAGAAAGCACGTCATGATCATTTTCCAAAATGGCTTAAACAATTTGTAAGTACTATAAAAATAGAACAATCAGTAGTTTGAACTTAATTTTTAATATTTCAATGATTGGTTTCGCTGGGTTTTAGGTATTTGAACATGCCAATCAAACAGATCCACGTATTATTGAGATTTCTCATGGTCCTGGGCGTATGATAAGGAGTTATCAAGGTTATTTTGTAAATGGTTTCAAGTTTCATATGTTGGATTATGGTCGATCTTGAAAAACAATGAACAATGGTGTATGTGTCAAAGGCAGCTATTACAATGATTTTGATCGTGATTTTTATGGCATACTGACAAATATAATCGAATTAGAGTACTTTGGAATTGGAAATAAAGTTGTGTTATTTAAGTGTCATTGGTTTGATACAGAACGAGGTCTTCATGTTGATCCCCGTCATGGTCTTGTTGATATCAAGCATAAATCTATACTTGCCAGTAACGAACCTTTTATATTAGCTGAACAGAGCCAACAAGTGTACTTTAGTCCTTATCCTTCTATAAAAAAAGATCGTCGTCATTGGTGGGTCGTATTCAAAACAAAGGCACGAAGTAGATTTAACCTTCGACGAAATGACGGTGGACAGATTTTAGATTTGAACAAAGGAGTTTACCAAGAAGTGAAAGTTTCGAACCCTAGAATAGTTGCATATTCAGACGAATTAGATAACCTACTGTTCATATTAGTGGCGAATATGAAGAAGTCAATCAATTTATAGAAGAAGAAGAAGAAGAAGAAGAAGAAGAAGAGGAAGAGGAAGAGGAAGAGGAAGAGGAAGAGGAAGAGGAAGAGGAAGAGGAAGAGGAAGAGGAAGAGGAAGAGGAAGAGGAAGAAGCAGAAGAAGAAGAAGAAGAAGAAGAAGAAGAAGAAGAAGAAGAAGAAGAAGAAGAAGAAGAAGAAAAAGAAGAAGAAGAAGAAGAAGAAGAAGAAGAAGAAGAGGAGGATGAAGTATAGAATGATAAAGCAGTTGATAATGATAGAGAAGATGACAGTGATTATAATAATGAATAGTAAGAACTAAACATTTGATTGTAAAATAAATATTATTGAACTTCATTTACTTATTTTTTAACATAAATTTTGTATCTGTCTTGCAGATGAGAAGATTGAAAAAGTTAGCACAGCGATCATCTATCTCCAAGTCTCATTCACCTGCAATGGAGACTATAGCTGGATTGGAGTTTGACTATAATCTTCAGTCTGACATTCAGCCTCAATCTCAGCATCCTACTCAATCTCATGCTTAGGCTCATGATCGACCTTTAGCTCACCGTCCAAATCAGCCTCGTTGTCGGCCTCTCACGCAACCAACTCCAACTTCAAGTCGACCTGACCCAACTCGTGATGATGATGATGATGATGACGACAATGACGACGATAATGATGCCATTCCAGCTCCTCCATCAATGATAGAACAACCAATACCCGGGAAAAGAATATCTACTGAGGAATATTCAAGGGAGGCTACAGAAACTGCGGGTGGTAGTGGGAGTGGGAGTGGGAGTGGTAGTGGTCGGAAAAGAACAAGAGGGCCAAATCAGAGCCTTGAAACACCGTAAAATCCAGAGCATAGGTTATTCCTGACGCCACTTGGTAACAGGTATATTGCTTCTAATTTTGTTTTATTTTCATACAACTATGATATTAAATATGGTATAATATTTAAGATATCTTTTATTTTTTTTTTTTTTTTGCAGTTCTTTTGAAGACTCGAAGGGTGTGAGGACTATATCCAATTTAATTAAACAACATTACTCAGAACCATGGCCAACATGGAAAAGGGTTCCAAATGAAGTGAAAGCACAGATGTGGAATAAATTTCAAGTATATTACTTTGAAGTAAATAACTTGATAATTTTTTTAAACGTATCGAAATGATAATTATCATTTGTTTTTCTTTGCAGGAGAAGTTCAGGTGGTCGCTAACCAAACCAATAATGTCTATTCAATTTGGGAGCACTTATGCAAGTCACGTTTTAGAAACCTGCTGCAGTTGGAGAGAAGAAAAGCAATGTAATATTTTAATACGGATAAAATATCTAACTGCAAAGGGTACAACAAGTCGAATTGGATTTCAGTCCAAATATGGGATCAATTAGTTGAGAATGAATGGGGGACTGAAAGGTTGGAGGAGAAGTCAAAAAAAGGAAAACAGAATCGGTTGACGGAAAAAGAAGGAACGATAACAAAGCATACAAGCGATTTTGTATCTTTTCTGGACCATGAATATAGGATGGTAAGTCCAAATAATAAAATGTATTTTACTGTTTTATTTATTTTAATGTAATTTTTATTCCTTACAAGAATTTCATATCTTTCTATGAAAAATTGCATATCTTTTAATGTAGGCGCAACGTCTAGGTCAAGCACCGACATATAAAGAATTGTTTGATCGGACGCATAGACGTTTAGGTGGAGATGGTGATTATGTGGACAACAAGTCCAAATCTGTCAGTGTACGTAATGCATTCTATTGGCTTCTGATATGGTTTTCTCGTTATTAAAGTTTACTGTTTATTATCCTTCTTCTACTTACATTGTAGGAAAAGTACGCTACTTCATTGACTCAGAAATACGGCGAGGATATAAGCACCCATCCTCATTTTGATCGAGCTGCATGGTGTGAGGTAATTGGAGGGATGGAGAGTACGCGTACACATACGTACGGATTTGGGACTAGGCCACATCGCTTTGATTTATAAATGGGCACAAACATTGCATCTGCCTCTGGTTCCACCCAATCTTCTTGCGCATCTCATTCAGCTTATAGTCCTTTTCCTTAACCTACTCCTGGTGTGATGAGTACTCCTGACACAAATTCAGAGGTGCAGCAAGTGAAAGAGGACGTCAGAGTCATTTCAAACAAGATTGATAATCTGGAAGGAAAGTTATCCGATTTTATGGATCAGATGATGAACTTGGTGGCAAGGAATGCCAATAACGTAGGAGCACCTGGACTTGGACCGTCTGGATCTGGAGGTCAGACTAATCAGTGAGAGTACCCTTTTTTTAAAATTTTATTTGGTTTTCTTTTGAATTCTGGATGATGTTTGCGATGATGATCTGATCGAACTGTATATGATAGTGATTGTTCAATGAATAGTTGATGTAAGTTTTGATATATAGTTGTGATATATATTTTATGTTTGTTTTTATCGATTTCTACATGTCTATTTAATTATTTTAGGTACTCGAATTTAAGCAATAAAAATGTTTAAAATGTATAGTAAAATTAGCAACAGAAATCCGTCGCTGAAGCGTTTCAGCGATGAAATTTTTATTCAATTTTGCTTCGAAATTTCGTCGCTGATTACTTTTAGCGACAAAGAATTTAATTATTTCAAAAATAAATATATAATTTAGCAACGGATTTCCATCGCTGAAACATTTCAGTGACGCAAAAGTATTAGCGACGGAAGTCCGTCGCTGAAATATTTAAGCAACGGAAAAGTATTAGCGACGGACTTCCGTCGCTGAAAAATTTTAGCGACGGATGATTTTTAGCGACGGATTTTCGTCGCTGAATCCTTTCAGAGACGAAAAATATTAGCAACGAAAATCTGTCACTAATACCTTTTAGAGATGGAAATTTAATAATTCAAATATATATTAGCGACGAAAATCCATCGTTGAGTCATTTTACCGACGAATTTTTTGTATAATTGAAAAAAATTTTAGCGACGGATTTTCGTCGCTGAATCCTTTTAACGACGGATTTTTTGCGTAATTGAAAAATTAAAAAAACGTTGAAATTCCGTCGGAAATGATTTTCAACGACGGACATTGTTAGTGACGGAATTAACGACGGAATATTTCTTCTAGCGACGAAAAACTTTTAGCGACTTTAAATTTGCTGACGAAATTAGCGACGGAACGTTCTGTTGTAAATAGTCATTTGCAACTGAATGAAAAAATTAACGACGAAAAATCCGTCGCTAAATCCGTCGTTGTTGACCCTTTTTCTTGTAGTGTTTGGAAATCATTAAGATTCAAAGGGGTTTCATTTCTTTCTTTTAATAAGCTCTTTATATGTTGATAAGGGACTATATGGAGTAATTGGGTGCTATTAGATTGAAGAAAAACAATCTCCAAGACAAGCTTCATGTAAGACCCGATTTTATCGTAAGAGCAAAAAGGGAATGAATAGAAATTTTCGAGTGCATTTAAAAATGCAAAAGGATTGAAATGACATTCCCGAACATGTGTAAGGGCATAACGGTCAAAAGATCAAAATTCGGTATTAATCGGGATAAGAAAATTTAATTTAAAACATGAGATTGAGAAATCTTGATCAATAACGAAGAAATAATTAAATTTTGTGTTAAATTGATCAAGATATGAATTTATTGGAATAAATCAAAATTTTCGCTTCGAAAAATAATCCCGAAAATAATCAAAAAATATACCAAAAAGGTAAAATCGGACTGAGAAATTCATTTACGGAGTAAATGAATTAAATATATATTTTTAGATATTTTTGGATTTTAATAATATTTTAATTGATTAAAATATTATTAAAAATAAAATAATAATAAAAATTAAAAATTAAAATTAAAAATTAAAAAATAAATAAAAAATATTAAATTGTATAGCTCGACAATTGGCATAAACCGAGAGCTCGAGATAGCCTCGATTTGCGTACTATCATGGAATCACGGGTAAGTAATCCTTATTTACGACAATTTAGATCGTTATGCGTGTTGATGAATTACGGATTTAATTTTCGCATAAATGAATTAAATTCTGAAAATTGAGATAAATTGTCGTAAATAATTAATAAGCTGTTTGAGAGTTTAGAACGAGACTAAATAAATACTGCTGGGCCCAATGAGCCCAATAGGCCTCGATAAAGTGTGGTAAAAGGGCTTAAGGCCGATTAAGGCCCATTGTGGTGCAATCGGGCCCAATATGGGTAAACGGACCCAATGATTTAAATTAAACCCAGAAAATATGAAATACAATTAATTGTATTGTATATTGACCTGATGAATGTGTATCCGCAGTTTCAGAGATTGAATTGGAAGCAAATCAGACTGCGTGACGAGTCATCAGTGGAAAGGTCAGACTGTACAGAAAATGAGGTAAGGGAATTATGTGAGTAGCTAGAGATAGCTACGCGTATTTTAATAACTTTTCTGTACATTGAATATGTATGTATACCATGATTATGTATAATTGTAAGACCCGATTTTAGTTAAAACACGAAATTTAAATGCAAAAGGACTGAAATGAAATTTTCGAGCACGTTGAAGGGCAAAATGGTCAAAAGACCAAAAATCGATATAAATTCGATAAGAAAAAAATTTATTAAAAACAATGGATTGAGAAATCTTGGTCAATAAAGGTGAAATAAATTTATTCTGGGTTAAATTGATCAAGATCCAAAATTTTTAGAAATATCGAAAAGTTATTCGGGACAATATCTCGAAAATACGGAGAAATTATACCCGAAAAAGGTTAAAATATGATAAATAAATTAAATTAAATTAATTAATTTAGAATAAAATAATAATTTTGATAGATATTTTAGACATTTTAATATATTTTATTGATTAAAATATTAATAAAATTAAATAATAAATTAAATTAAATTAATTAAGTTAAAAAAAAAGAATAATTGAAAAAAAAATGAAAATCGCGAAAGGAAGCGAAAACGGAAGCCGAAATCGAGGAAGACCGACGAGCCACCACCGGTGGGACTAAGGGGTCGACGAGGGCCGGCGAAGGACGACGAGCCTCGTGGGAACCACCAGGCGTCGGCACGTGCGCCGACAAAGCTGGAGGAGGCCGAAAACGGAAGGAGAAGCCGTCGGAAGGAATGCTCCGATCGGCGGCCAACGGCGCTGATTCGAGCCCCACCAAGGCTCGATTCTGGAAGCCCAGGCGACGGTGCGCCGATTGGTACCGAAAACAACCGTCGAAACTGCCAGCAAACGCCGAAACGGCGAAAAGAGGAAATGGGTTTCGACGGTGGAGAGAACAGGCCGAACCGGTGACTTTTCGGCGATCTTGGATGAAACCGAGGGCAGATTGGTGCTGCGGACGGCCTAGCGTAGCCACTGGCGGCGGAAACTGATGGAGAACCGACCGGCAAGGCCCTGAACCGACCGAACCGAAGTGAACTGGAGTGAACCGACGGTCCGAACCGGGTCTGAACCGGACTGAACCGGTTCAGCCAATGAGGAAAGAGAAAAAAGGAGAAAAAGGGAAAAAGAAAAAGAGAAAAAAAATTGGAGAAAAATCCCGACGATGTAATCGAGCTACGGGTAAGTCGGTAAGCGGTCAAAATTGACCGATTTAAATTTTGGAATATTTAATTTAATTAATTTTCGACTGAAAATTTACCTGAAAATTTATAAAATTGTGTAGCTTGACAATTGGCATCCAACGAGAGCTCGAGACAGCCTCGGTTTGCATACTAGCATGGAATCTCGGGTAAGTAACCCTTATTTACGACAATTTACATCGTTATGCGTACTTCAAATTTAATTACCGCATAAAATAAATTAAATTCTGAAAATTTAGATAAATTGTCGTAAGTAATAAATTGAGCTATTCGAGAGTTAGAATGAGGCCCAAGAAATTGTTGGTGGGCACAATGAGCCCAATAGGGCTCGATAATGTGAAAATTAAGTGAAAAACGGACTTAAGGCTGATTAAGGCTCATTAAGGTGCAATCGGGCCCAATAGGGGTATATGGGCCCAATGATTTAAGTTAAGCCCAAAAAATAGGAAATACAATTAAATTGTATGATATCTGACCTGAGAAATATTTATACGCAGTTTCGAACATTGGATTGGGAGCAGATCGGACTGCGTGACAAGACATCAGTGGAAAAGGAAATGTCAAACTCTACTGAAAAATAAGGTAACGGAATTCTACGGACTGCTAGAGGTAACTTTACGAAATTTTAAAGTCATATGCAGTCTTTTAAATTATCTGAAGGGTCTAGAAGTAAGTTAAAAATTGTAGCGCCCCGAATGGGCAAATTACCAAAATACCCTTGTTAAGGGTAAAATTTTCAATTTTAGGAAAAAAATTGGGAGGAGTAAGAACAAGAGGTTCCTGCTCGTTCTGGAGGTGTTTTGACGCATGCATGAGTAGGCTGGCTAACCTTGAAAGAAAAATGCACAGCATTGCATATTTTCAACGATGAAATTGTTTTGAAAATTGTTTTGAGGAAACAGAGCCGCCTACGTGTTTTTATTGACATGTAACGTGCTAGAGCTCAGCTCGCACGATATTTTGATTTGGGTGATGCATGCATTAGTGCTGGAGTAAGAGCTCGCACAAGAGTTTTACATGCATTGGTGTTGGAGTCTAACTCGCACCTGATTTTACATGATTTTCTTGACAGGGTGCTAGAGTCTAACTCGCACCATATTTTTATATGATTTTTGAGATAGGGTGTTGGAGCTTCGCTCGCACCAAATTTTCAAATGGGTTGCATACAGAGTGCTAGAGCTTAGCTCGCACTAGTTTTACTTGATTTGATAAGAGTGTTGAGCATCGCTCGCACTGATTTTATGAGAATATACGATGAGCCGTGCATTGAGCGTCGGGTAGACTATGTGTCACACCGATTAAATAGGCTCGCACGTGCGTTTTGAGACAGGGCATGAGTATTGAGATATGATATGGGTCCATGAAATACGTTGTACCGTGCAAGTAGCATGGAGTACGTTGTACCGTGTGGTATCTTCGGATACGGGGTATCTTCGGATACGGCATCTTCGGATGTGTGGGATCGGATAAGACTGACGGGTTGGATTGACCCACCTCCCGGGCGATTCCCGATCAGGGTGAGACCCCGCACACTAGGATCTATGTAGCAGAGGGGCTCACGAGGACACACGGCCATAGTCCTGGTTATTACCGATATACAGATGTTGCCTAGTCTCGCATGTTGATGATTTTGACGAGATTGAAACTGGGTTTTTAAATCAAATGTGCATGATGATTATTTTCATGCTTTTTAAACCCATGTGTGATGTAAACTGATTTTCATGGTTTTGTGTGAGTCAGGACCACCCGAGGGATGGGTTGAGCCCTGGATTTGTTGTGAAATTTTAAATGAGAAAGAAATGATTTGACATAGTTGCATGTTGAATTTTCCATGCAAACTTGTTTTACATGACATCATGAATCATAGCATCAGTTTTGAAATGTGTGGAGAACGGGTGGTTTATGCACGGCACCACGTTCATGTAGGTAGTATGGTTACCTACTTGTTCGTAGGATTGCCTTACTGAGCTTGATGTGCTCACCCCTTTCATTTTCTCACACAGATAATCTCCAGTAGATGTTGAGGCGACTGAGTACTGCATTCTAGATATCCGCTGCTGCCCATCATTTAAGGTATATACACTTGTATATATTGTATCTAAATAAGCATAGCACAGTAACATGTTTGTAAGTGACTTTAGGGGATGTATAAATATTGTAAACACTTATAAATGACTGAGAAAGAATTAAGTTATATGGTAAATGAATGGTGGGACTAGCATTGACGCACAGCCCAATTTGTTAGTGGAGTGTGGTCACGATCAGAGGACAGGTAAGCATGAAAGAAAATAACAAAACGCGAAAAATTTACTCTGATTTTTGGGTAGTTTTGGGTCGTGACAATAATGATCCTAAAAGTGATTTAAATGATTTTAAGGATTGAAATAGGTGAAAAGACTATTTTACCCCTATTGAGGGAAGTTCACCTAAGGATGGTGAAAGCATGACATGCATGAAATGCATGATTTATGAATTTTTTGATTTAAGGGATTTTCGTGGTTTTAAGCAAAGCAAAACGGTAGATTGGCCAATAATTGCATAAGTTTCCCAAAATAACACTACGTAACTATTATTGGTATTTAAATGAAATTTCCTTGGAAAATAAGCCAACTATCAAGTTTATATGGAAACAGATAGTGCCGACACGTAGTTCGCACTATATCTGCGTTTGTGAATGTGCATAAATGTGCTTGAGCAGTTGCTCGCACCGATTTGTGTGACATCATATGCATAAAATGTGCTAGAGCGGTTGCTTGCACTGATTTTATGATTTGATATGCATGAGAGCTGCTGGAGCCTAGCTCGTACTCTGTTTTGATATGTTTTGACTTGTTTTGACGTGGTATGCATAAAAAGGTGCTGGAGCGATTGCTCGCACTAGTTTTTATGATTAACATGCATGAGAGATGCTGGAGCCTAGCTCGCATCCAGTTTTGATATGATAATTACATAAAGGCCGTGCTGGAGTGTAAGTCGCACGAGATTTGATTAATTTATGCATAAAGCCGTGCTGGAGTGTAACTCGCACGAGATTTGATTTACTTGAGCAGTCATTTGTGCTAGAGCGTTGCTCGCACAAAGTTTTATATGGTTTTCATAATTCATTTGAATGTCATACTAGAGTTTTTCTCGTACGAGGTTTTCATTGAGTTTTTATGCATATCCGTACTAGAGCATTGCTCGTACGTGGATTTTACTTGAAATTATAATCAGTTTAAGTCGTATCGGAGCGCTGCTCGTACGCAGATTTTACTGATTTTTATGAAATCGTGCTAGAGCTTCGCTCGCACGAGGTTTTCTGATATCATGAATATGCATGGAGCCGTGCTAGAGCTTCGCTCGCACAGGGATTTATATTACATGCATATAGCCGTGTTGGAGCCTCCTGTAGACTGTGTGTCACAGTGAGATGATATGCTCACACGTGCATACTGAGACAGAGATGATATGGGTAGATAAGACCTATTACAGGCACCCCTGACTGAGCTTGGGTTCACGAAATACGTTGTACCGTGTATGTCACGCGGAGTACGTTGTACCGTGGGGATTGTTGGAATGGAGTGGCATTAGCCCGGAGGCAGCAAGCCTTGCCCTCGCAATCCTGGTGTTATGCTGTTCTGGCGGGTAAGACGACCCACCTCCTGTTTCAGGTGTGATACCCCGCACACTAGGTAACGTGTTGCCAGGGATCACTAGGATATGGCCATAGTCCTCGATGTTACTGATATAATCAGCTGATTGTCTCACATGATATAAATATTGGTCGATAGATCAGGGTAGACCCGAAGGAGGGGTCAGGCCCCCGATTTTAAGATTTTATACTGTGATTGCTAGATTTCAGATGATTTTATGATATGTGACCCTGAAAGAAGGGTGGTTTTATAACCGAAGTTTTATAACGAATTTTAATGAATTGTTTTATGAGTTTGAAATGGAATTATGAGATTGTTTTATGAGTTGATTGACCCGGAAGGGTTAGTTTTACTGCAGTTTTAATGAATTGATTTAAATGCAGTAGCATGATGATGTTTTTCATGCTTTCATTTGAAATCCATGATTTGTCTTACATGACATGAAAGACTGCATGATCTTGATTAAATTCATGCTTATTATGATTTAATGATGTCACATAAAATGCTTTGATGCATAAGTAGTATGATTTATATATGCACAAACAGTTTTATAAACTAAGTCATTGATGTTTGCATGACTTTGTGGTTGATGATTTTAATGAAAAGAAATGGATTTAAGGGCATGGCATTATGAGCATGTAGATAGTGGAGCTATCTACTTACTTGCATAATTGCCTTATTAAGCGTGTGGTTTGCTCACCCCTATTATTTTCTCATCTTTTCAGAGCACTTGTAATAGTTATTGAGCGGCTGAGGACTTGCATGCTTGGTATCCGCTGCTTTCCATCGAGAGACAGATATACACATTTGTTTGGTTTTGTATCTAAATATGTAATGCACAGTACTGTAAACTGATATGATGTCGGGGATGTAGAGTTATAAATACCATTGGGTATGTATTTATTTAAAGTCAAAGAATAGTAAACTCTGATATGTGAATATGGTAATGGAATGGTAAATAGTGTGAGGTGACTAACACCGAATCATAGCCCAATTGTGTTGTAGGATGGTCACGATGAGAGAAATGTAAGAATTAAATAATAAATGAAAAAACGAAAAATTTACTCTGATTTTTAGGTAATTTGGGTCGTGACACTTCAAGATTTTGCCATTTTGGGATTTTTAGGTCAATGTTGATTTTAATGCATGATTTCAATATATGTTAAAGTTTATGATATTTAGTGATGATATATGAAGTTAGTTTGAAGAAATAATGGATGTATGATGATGGTGTGAATTCAACCTAAGGGTTTTTACAAAGGAAGTGTATTGATTTCATGGGATTTTTACTAATTGGTTCTGAATTAATGTAATTAAACATAAATAAATGAAATTGGTAAAAGAAATTGGTTAAAGAGATTATATATGAAAAGTCGTGTATTGTGTGATCAGAAGGGTAAAGTGGTGATTTTACGCCCAAGGTCAAAGCTTAGTGTTAATTGATTGATGGTTAAGTAGCAATATTGATAGCGTAATTAGAACAACTGAATCATACCGAGTTGCTACTTTTTTCATTTCTTGGCATTAATGGCTAAGTGATAAAGTAAGAAGCAATGTGGAATGGTGGATAATGAATGGTTGATTGTGTTTGTAATTGTAGTGTGAACGAGCTAAATCGATGGTGTGGTGTACGAGATCCACAAGCTTAAACAAGTGGTTCTCGAGCTTTGCTTTTGGCATGTTCACTATCTCAATATGTTGGGTAGCATCTACAGCATAAGTATAAGACATATGAGACAAATGAAATTAATTTGCATGAAATTGTGATTTATATAAGTGATATTATCAAGTTGTGTAACATTGCATCTTTGTCTTAAATTACTAACGTATTTATACTAGCCTATATGTGATGGAATGATGAAGTAAAGATGAATATGACTTGAGTTGTATACTGTGTGATGAGTAACAAGAAAGTATGTGTACTGAGTAGTATGATATGTAATTGAGATGCGTTATTATTGGTTATACAAACTGTGTTTGCCTTGCAGGTGGGGTATAAAACATATAACCCTGTTATGCTGTCGAAATTTTTATAGATTGAAAATATTTACGAGAAATCAGGTGTAGGCCCTTTGGTCTGCATAAGCATATTACATCTTTATGCTTTTATATACTTATTGAATTTTAAGTTTACACGAGATTTATATTACATGTAAAAAAGCTTTTCAAATCTCATGAGTGATATGTTTTGAAATATCTTTTCAAATGTGTATGAGTTTTCGGATATTGCATAAGCTTACTTAAATATCCATGTTTACAATGATTTTAAACATTAAGTACTGTTTTTACAATTTTAAGGCACTTCGTACTATTATAGACTGATTGAGTATTATGAAAACAACTATTGCATAGTAGTTTATATCTTATATAACAACTACGAGGCTTGTCCAACTAATTGTCGTTGACAGGTATCAGTTCTAGCTGATCCCTAGGATTGGAGATGACGAAGATTTATGATCAAAGGTAACACCCTAGTTTTCGAGGTAAACGAGAACTGCTTACTGATAACTACAGTAGGCTCACTCATATTAGTAACTTACTGAGGTGTTATCCTTACGAGAAACACATGTTTACTACGAGTTTTAAGAGAAATTGAGTATAAGTAGATGACAAGTTTTAATGAGAAATACATTTTTATTACGAGATTTACAAAAAATTGCATAATGCTGTTTTATGTGTTTTCGAGACTTTTACTGAGCATTATTTATTGATATGATATCTTTAATGTGCTACGAGATATGTTAGCGAGACTTTTATTGAGCACTATTTATTGATTTGACATCTTTAATATGTTACAAGACATGTTTTTATGAAAGTGCATTATGAGATTTATAATCGTAATTGCATCGTTTTATATGCATAAAACGGGTTTACTACACTTGCATTCATTATACAAGATGTGATTGTAAAAGTGACTTGATGTATAGGACTAACTAGTGTGATGTCAAGTGCTTGAGGAAATAAGGTACTCCTAAGTATCTTCCCAATAGATGCCTCGACTGACAGCGTCACCAAAATCCTAGCATAGAAGTGCAAGAACTAGAAATTGTTTTATGAGATTATAAAACAAGAAAACATTAATATGAAATAAAACGAGTAATAGTGTTGTATACATTAATTGAATAGCTTACTTGTATTTACTATCTTTGATATTATGTAGTGATTTATTAGGCTTTTCCCAAGGCTCACCCCTCTCTCCTCACAGGTTAGTCGAGATAGTTTCATAGCTTGAGATAGCACTAGCATTGCAAGTTCAAGATTTGAGTTACTACACTGTTCATACTTCAATATACTATTCCTTATTTAAGTGATGTTATTTATAGACAGCTTTGTATAATATTATGAGATAGGATGTGTAGAACATATCTATGTACTTAGATTATTGATTTTGATTTAAACCAAGATCTAAACGAATGATTTTTGGAAAATAAGTCCAAACTGAGGAAATATTATAATATTCGGTTTGACAATACTTTGGAGACCGAGATGAGCTTGAAAAATTACAAAAATATTATGAGAGATAAGTAATATAGTGGTATAGATGACTGAGTATTGAAATTGAAAAACTAACTGCTATGAAATATTTGTGGCTATTTGTTGAGGAAACTTTGTCAAAATTTCTTTTGAGTTTAATATTGAGGTTTGTAAGACTGAAGTCTTAGGCTAAACCTTAAACCCGTATTAGGCCACAAAGTACCGGTATCGACTAAAAACCACAAACTCACTACACAAACATAGAAAAATAAAAAATAAAAAATTTGTCCGGATTTCCATACTTTTGCAATAAAGTATAAAAAAAGTCGTGTCCCTTGGATCGTGACATTACACTTCAAATAATTTGAAAACAAAAAAATTCTTAAATAAAAGGACAATTTTGACCTCAATAAAATTACTGAAGAAATAAGAAAAAAATTATCACTCTCTTCGTTCTCATGCTTTATTCCTCATTTCTAAACCTTTTTTTTCTCATTCTTCTTATTTTCAAACTCTAAAAAACTCGTCAAATCAAGGGAAAATATGAAATCATTTGATAGTTTGAGTAAAATTAACTACTTTTATAACATAAAAGAATTAAATAGCATATAAATAGAAAAAGAAAAGGTAAGATTTAAGTAAAAATTGGATTGATCTAAACTAACAAATGTAGCATTACCCATGCATGTGTGATTGTGCGGATAACATATCCTAGCGCAAGCAGTCTTGCGCAGGTTGCGCTGGGAACACTTGTTCTCAGTGGCTAATGATTTTCAAGATAGCTGTTTAGGATCTTGTCAAGGAAAGCTGCTGTAAGAGCAAGGCAGAAACAATAGCAGAACCTATGTAGAACCTTGAAGGAAGTTGAACCCAAAAGCAATTCTTGTAGAAAACCTAGAAGAATTGAACCTGAGCAAAACACTTCAGCAGGAATGTGAGCTATTACTGGTACCGAACCGTGAAGTCAAAAGCAGAATCGAAAGTTGCTGAGGAAAGCGAAGCAGGAGCTATAAGCAAAATCGAAGCAGACCAACAGAACCGTGAACTACTGGAACTTGCAAAACAGAATTGAAAGTGAAAGTAGGAGCTAGATTGTGAAGAAGCAGTTGCAACATGTTGCAAAGCAGAAAACTTGAAACAGACCTGGAAACTGAAGCAGAACGTGTGCAGCGCAAGGCTGCTTGCGCGGGTATCAGACCTTTTAAGCGAGCCTGTTTTATACATTTCAGTTCCACACTTAAACAGAAAACACAGAATGAAGAAGACGGTGAAAGACGGTGAAAGGGATAGGAAGTGGGTGATGAATTTAATTTAGGTATGGTGTTCGTAATTTCAAAGGGTGAAAAGAGTATATTGTTGTACTGTATTTAGAAATGGGATTTAAAGATATAAAGTTGTAGTCTGCTTAAAAATTCTCTTCAATATTTAATTTTAGATCAGATATTTGTTTTAATATTTTCATATATATATATATATATATTTTAAATAAAATAAAAAGTTAAAATCTTTAAAAAGAAAATTGTAAAGATTATATAATTTTAAAAAATATATTTTATCTTGTACTCACTAAATAGTTTTAAGAATAACTAGTTTTGAACATAAAAATATTCAAAATACTTGGTCCAATCAAAAATTACCACGTGGTATGAAGAAAATCAAATATTTTATTCATTTTAAATAAGAAAAAAAAAGGAACATTTAATTCAAGGATACATACGTAATTACAGGCAGAATAAATCTCTATAAATAGAGGACATGTATGACTCAAAAACCTAAATCTCTATTTTGCTTACAGAAACTCTATCAAATCTCATTCTGACTTAAGCATCGGAGTGCTTACGCAAAAAAAAAACCCCTACGTCCTCTGATCAACCTCTGATAACACGTAACACGAAGATCGAAATAAGAACGTCAGCAACACATCACCATTTTGTTCGGTAACAACAACTAGAAATCTAATCCGCGATTGAAATTTTAAATTTTGTGGATGTGTAATATTTTAAAATTTCATAAGTAGGAAATTTTTTTCTAAATTTCACCAAAGTGTTGGAGAATTTAAAAAATATTTTAATTATCAATGGTTTTCATTTATTTTCAATTAAATAATTTAAAATATAAATTTAATAAAATATTAAAAAAGATATAAATTAAGAAAGATAAAATTTTACAAAACTTTCAAAATAAAGTTAATTATTCTATCCACCGTCAGTAGAGTTTTTTTGACTCTACAAGCGAGATTAGAATGATTATACATGTTATATAAGTATCTAATCCCGCTTGTAAAATCAAAAAACTTTACTAACAAAATATAAAATAATTATCCTTAAATAATTAGAAATTTTCTTTTTCAATAGAATACTTAACTTATGTTACTATTAAGCCTCTTTATGGGAACGACTTTATAATATTTTAAGACAAGAAAATTCTTTAGGGGTTCAATCAAAACATTGAGAAAAAACTAAAAAAAAAATAATATTTGAATAACTAATTAGTTAAAATTCATAACGAAATAATAAAGATAATTAAGAATAAAAGAAAATTTAGCAATATCACTCTAGAATAATATAAGATTAAATTACTATTATTTTAAGTTGAGTGTTGTGGGATACTAATATTTTCCCTACATTAATCGTATTTCTACCTTGTTCTACAATGTAGATGGGAACGTATTATTTTAAACAATCCTTAGTCAAGTTTAGAAGTTCTCTCAAGAGGCTAGATTCATTCATTAGGTGACTGTAGTCACCTATTTTTTCTGGGGTCATTTAGACAAATTCGAACCGCATTTTATTTAAATTCATTATTTCATCAAATTGTGATTTAGATTGGATTTTTTTTTTTAGATTGGGTAATTGAATCTTTGAAATTAAATTTGATCTTAATCCTCATGATCAATTTTAGTTAGGATTTCTTAATGCGCTTTAGAATTTGTAAATCGGCAATCCAAGTCTTTCCAGCGTTGAGCCTACGAATTTACATAAACTTTTTGCACTTATTTAATTTCTTATTATGTAATTTCTTACTTAATTCTTTTATCTATTCCATTTTTGATGTCTTATTTATGCTTTTTCTTTTAATTGATTAAACAATGAATAATAGATAATCAAAATAAAATAAAAAAATTGAAGAAGGAAAGAGTTGCAAACCACGATTTATTAAAAGAATCTGGAAAAAAAATTTTTGAAATAGAAATATGTTGAACCTTGGGATTCAAGCTACAAAAAATTCGATTTTGAACAAGCACTTAAAGAAAAATTAAGATCGAATCTATCTTGACAGATCCGATTCTTGAATTGTCATAACTCAAAGGACGCGAATTTTCAATAATTTATTACGAAAGTATAAAAAATTGAGCTAATTTTTTTTTCATTTTTCTTTTAACACTTGTTTGTCATGTGAGTACGGTCTTATAATGTTTTTAGGCTTCAAACTACCTAGCTTGGTTTTAAGGTTATGAACTGTAAACTCCACGAATTTTTGTACTCGAACCTAATGATGTACAGTAATTAGATAAATGGAATTGAGGATGAGCACATTGGAGGAGAATTAATTGGAAATATATTTGCGGCATGAGAGAGATTTAGAAAAAAATTAATTTAATTAAATTATATTGATTCTAAGGAAGAATATCTATGGGAAATAGAGGTAAGATTTATATACATATGAGCTAGGAAATGCATATACATGTAATTTAAGTACAACTACTAGATTAAAGTCATTTTATATGTATTTATATAAATAAATACTATAAGAAAAATTTACCAAGTGCACATATATATATATGGGAGCATGACCGAGATCCCATTTAGGAAATATACATATGTATATGCTGTTGTTAGCAGCAATAGAATGAGAAACCGAGGCATGAGAGTAACGATGAAGAGAATTGACACTATAGGAAATGTGATGAACAATTGGGAAAAGGAAAAATAAAAGAAAAGAACAAAGAATACTTGGCAGAATTCAGTTTCGAGAAAGGGAGCAGCATTGGTAAGGCAGCGACAACAGGGGAATGACCGGGAGTCCCAAGATTGCTTGGGAAGCAATGGACCCGAAAGGCAATAATGTTGGCCTGACATTGTGGACTATTAGGTGTAGGTAGAGATGTATAAAGTCATAGTACTGATACAACAAGGGGATGACGTGATGAGAGGGTAGCTGTAAGAAACAGAAGAAAAAAAAATGGAAACAATAAGGAACAGTGATGGCGATTGATGAAGAAATGATATTGGATAAAGTGTATATATATCTATGATGCTATACAACTGGATTTGAAATACGGCAGAGGAAAAAAAAAAGGGGGGAAAGATGGGACACTCGAGAAATGAGAGCAACTGAAGCAGGAACAACACCTGCTGCACCCCATCGTGTTTGGTGAACAAAACCATGATGGTGAGTAGTTCAGGAGCTTCTTAAAACATGAAATGGGCATGTGAGCAGGTGGCTGGAAGGAAAGAAGAAATTTAGTGAACTGAAATAAGGACTTGCGTAGGAGCTGGAAACAGAAATTAGCTGAAGCTGTTGCATGCTATTGATCTACCAATAAATAAATAAATAAAACCGAGAGCCTGAAAGAAAAAAAGGAAGCATGACAAGCTGAAGAAGGAAGAATCGAGGGCCGAGAATGGTTCGGAGGCTGCTGTTTCATTAGAAACAGTACAACCTACCGAGGGACAGAAGTAAAGATGTGGGAGTAGGGAGGTTCGTGAGGAAGAAAACCGGAGACTGGAAACCATGGCTGGTGCTGGGACGTGATGATGGAGATGATAGCCGAAAAGGGAGAAGGCTTAAACAGGTTGGAAGCCGACGGTGGTCGAAACAGTGGTGAAACCGAACTGAGGTGTGTGAGAAACCGAAATAGGGGCAAACAGAGGACGAGTGAAAGCTCGGGATTTCAGTAGGTTGTTAAACAGAGACTGGTCCGAGCATGTAGGGAGCAGAAAAAGAAAAGAGAAGAAACCGATGACATAGGTTATACACATATTGATAGGTGACAGTGAGAAATGGGAATGAAACAGAGGACATTTTGCCCTTTGGAAACTGAAACTGAAAACGGATATGAGGAGATGGGATTAGAGACTGGCGAAGCGTGAGTTAGAGGCTTTCTCTCATGGTGAAAGACTGGAAAGCCGAGGGAGGATAGAAGGATGAGATGTAAGACTCGAATTTAATTAAAATACGAAATGAATGAGCATTCGTGAAGAGAAGTCGGGTTAAATTAATCCCGAACATGTGTAAGGGCAAAATGGTCAAAAGATCGAAAGTTGGTATAATTTCGATGAGGAAATTTAATTGAAAATAACGGATTGAGAAATCTTGGTCAATAAAGGTGAAATAAATTTATTTTGGGTTAAATTGATCAAGATATGAAGTTATGAAAATTAATCGGGATTAATTGAAATTTTTAAATTGAAAAATAATCTCGAAAATAATCGAAAAATATACCGAAAAGTCATTCGGGACAATATTCGAAAAATACGGAGAAATTATACCCGAAAAAGGGTTAAAATAAACTAAATAAATTAAATAAAATTAAATAAATGAATTTAGAATTAAATAATAATTTTAAGGATATTTTAGGGGATATTTGGGTATTTTTAATATATTTTAATGATTAAAATAATAATAAAAATAATTAACAAAATAAATGAAAAAAAAAAGAAGAGAGAAAAAAAAAGGAAACTGGAAAGAAACAAAAACGCGAAAATGGAAACGGCAAAACGAAGCCAAAACGGAAAGCTGGAGACCAGACGGTGGCGACCAGGCGAGGCCGGCGAAGGGAAGCCCGACGAGGGCCGAGCCACCACCGACCCCATAGAGGCCCGAACGGCGGCAAAACGGCGGCGAAAATGAGGAAAGCCGAAACCAAGAGGGGGAGAGAGAATCGTCGGCGATCGGCGCGATTCAGGCCTGATCGACCCCAGCCGAAGCTTCCCCAGGCGCAGGCGAGCTTGTTGGTGGTGGCCCTGACCGGCGAAACTGCCGGCAAACGTCAGAAACGGCGGAAGAAGAAATGGGTACCGACGGCGAAGAGGAGAACAGCCGGACCAGCGACTTTCCGGCGGCCTTGGGCGTAGCCGAGGCCAGATTCGAGCTGCGGACAACCTTGCGGAGCCACTGGCGATGGAAGCCGGCAGAGAACCGACCGGCAAGGCCTTGAACCGGCGGTGAACCGGTCGAACCGGAGTGAACCGACGGTCTGAACTGGTCCGAACCGGACTGAACCGGTTCAGCCAAAAAGAGAGGAAAAAAGGAAGAAAAAGGGAAAAAGAAAAAGAGGAAAAATTGGAGAAAATTCCTGTAATGCAATCGAGCTTCGGGTAAGTCAGTAGTGGTCGAAATTGACCCGATTTAAATTTTGGAGTATTTAATTTAATTAATTTTGGACTGAAAACTTACCCGAAAAATTGTGGAATTGTGTAGCTCGATAATTGGCATCCACCAAGAGCTCGAGACAGCCTCGATTTGCGGACTAGCATGGAATCTCGGGTAAGTGACCCTTATTTACGACAATTTACATCGTTATGCGTGATATGAATTTAAATTTCGCATAAATTGAATTAAATTATGAAAATTTAGATAAATTGTCGTAAATATTAAATTTAGCTATTCGAGAGTTAGAATGAGGCCCAATAAATTATTGGTGGGCCCAATGAGCCCAATAGGCCTCGATAATGTGAAAATTAAGTGGAAAACGGGCTTAAGGCCGATTAAGGTCCATTAAGGTGCAAACGGGCCCAATAGGGGTAAATGGGCCCAATGATTTAAATTAAACCCAGAAAATATTAAATACAATTAAATTGTATGTTATCTGACCTGAGGAATAATTATACGCAGTTCCGGACATTTGATTGGGAGCATATCGGACTGCGCGACGAGACAACAGTGGAAAAGAAAATGTCAGACTCGACAGGAAAATAAGGTAAGGGAATTCTACGGACTGCTAGAGGTAAGTTTACGCAATTTTAAGTTCATTTGCAGTCTTTAAAAATTACCTGAAGGGTCTAGAGGTCAATTAATAATTTTAGTGCCTCGAATGGGCAAATTACCAAAATACCCTTGTTAAGGGTAAAATTTACAAATTTAGGAAAAGTTGGGAGGAGCAAGAACAAGAGGTTCTTGCTCATTCTGGAGGTGTTTTGATGCATGCATTAGTAGGCTGGCTAACCTTGAAAGAAAATGCACAGCATTGCATACTTTCAACGTGAAATTGTTTTGAAAACTGTTTTGAGGAAACAGAGCCGCCTACGTGTTTTATTGACATGTGACGTGCTAGAGCTCAGCTCGCACGATATTTTCGATTTGTGTGATGCACGCATTAGTGCTGGAGCAAGAGCTCGCACTAGAGTTTTACATGCATAGGTGCTGGCGTCCAACTCGCACCAGATTCTTATATATATATGATTTTCGTGACAGGGTGCTAAAGTCTAACTCGCACCATATTTTTATATGATTTTGAGACAGGGTGTTAGAGCTTCGCTCGCACCAAATTTTTATACGGTTTGCATACAGAGTGCTAGAGCTTAGCTCGCACTAGATTTACTTGATTTGATGAGAGTGCTGAGCATCGCTCGCACTGATTTTATGAGAACATGTGATGAGCCGTGCTTGGAGCATCGTGTAAGACCCGAAATTTTTCATTTTGAAAATTTTTCGGGAATATGAAAAAAATATGTCATAAACAAAAAATTTGGGTGTCTGAATATATACATGTGCATTTGGAAATCACTGTATATATAACACATGTTAATAATATTTTTATAATAATAATATAAATAATATGGGATGATTATTATTGTGTTATTATTATAATAATATTATATTATAGATATTTTAAATCTATGTATATTATATTATAATATAATATATTATAATATAATATAATATAATATAATATATTATTATTATATTATATTATATTATATTATATTATATTATATTATAATATAATATAATAAAATAATATAATATATATAAAAAAAAAACAACAAACAGAATTGAAAGCCAAAAAAAAAAAAAAAAGAAACAGAACAAAAAAACGAAAGGAAAAGAAAGAAAACGAAGCGAAACCGAAGCCCCCCCAAAACCATCATCGCCGGCGAGAGAAGAGAGAGAAAGGAGGTGATCGGAGGTCGGGAAAAGGAAGAGCAACTCGCCACCGGCCAGAGGACACCAGGATCGCCACCGTCGGCAGCCCAGAAATGCCGATCGGCGAAGAGGAAGAGACGCCGACGAAACCGAAGGAAGAAAGGGCCGGACCGGCCACTTTCCGGCGAGCCTTGCGTCGGACACCACCAGATCCACGCATCGCGAACCCCGGCGGACCTTCTGGGAGTGGAAGCCGGCGAGGAACCGGCCGGGAAAGGATCCGAACGGCGATTTGGCCACTGAACCGGTTCGGACCGGTTCAGTGAAAAGCGGTCTGAACCGGTCCGAACCGGTTCAGCCAAGGAAAAAAAAAAGAAAAAAAAAGAGGAAAAAAATTCGGTGATGCCCCGGGTTTAAGGAAAAGCCGGTAAGTAGTCGAAATTGATCGAATTAAAAAAAAAATTATTTGAATTTATATTTGACCGAAATTGAACCGGTTTAAATATATAAATGTGTAGCGAGACGAAAGTAAATTCGATCGAGTCTCGATTTGCGCACCATCATAGAAACTCGACTCCTGAAGGCATATTGGAGCCGAGCGAGTGAATAGAAATTGGAAAGATAAAAGCGAAATCGACTCAGATTCCAGGTAAGAGATTTATGATTGCTATAGAGATAGCTGTGCGTATTTTAATAAATCCCTGTATAAGAATAAATAGTATAGAATATATAGAGACTGAAAATCTAGGAAAGAGCCTAGTGATAGATAAATTACGATATTACCCTTGTTATAGGGAAATACATACCGTTAAGCATCGAGAATGCAAGATTTGAAAAAAATTGCATGAATTGCATATTTTTGATATTTTTCACTATAAAACTCTGCTTTTTAGCAAATATATGGATAGATGGGCTATTGTTTACATGAATTGCATCATGACAGCATGCTATTTATACTGAACTCTGATTTTGAGTTATTTTCAATGAAAATAGAGCCATCTATCAGATTTGTGAATGAAATAAATCGTGCTGAAATTGCGTGTTAACTAACGGGTTACACGATTATGCTTGCACGAAATTTTAAATGTTATTGATGATGAAACTGTGCTGGAGCCCTCGTGTCGACTGTGTGTCACACTGACTTGCTCGCACTGGTTTATGAGACAAGGTTATGGTTGATGATTAATGCCGAGGTCGTAAAAGCCTGCCTACTCTCAGGTAGCCTCGAGCATACAGCATATTGATATAGTCCATGGCGTAGGGTGTATGGACAGGGTCCACGGAGTACGTTGTACCGTGTGATTGTCCACGGAGTACGTTGTACCGTGAGATGATACATGGAGTACCTTGTACCGTGTTGGCGTCTTCGGACAGATGATAGAGTAGAGATGAGCTGATGGGTTGGATTGACCCACCTCCCTAGGCGACTGACACCCTTGCACGCCTAGCTAGCGATTGCTTGGGGTCACTGACTATGACCATATGTCCACAGATGATTACATATCCCTACCTAGTCTCAAATCGATCTTAAATTGATTTCAAATTGATCTCAAAATGATCTAAAATGGTTAAAAAAATTATGATTTGTGATTATGATGGAACCACTTATTACCAGTACCAGAGGAGTACTGAATTCGAAAATGAAAACAGAGAGAAATGTGATGATTTGAAATGTGGTTAAAGTGAAAACAAAAGCTTTTTATCGAATTAATGATTTTTGATTAGATTGCTATGGTTTATAAAAATGCATTTGCCTTGTGATGATATTAAGCATGCATTATAAGCATGTAGATAGTATAGTTATCTACCTGCTGTCATGGTTTCCTTACTGAGCGTATTAGCTCACCCTTTTTTTTTACTCCACAGATAAGGCTCATTAGAGCATCTTGCGGTCATCCCTGCTAGTTCTTTTGTTGTACAGCTCTCTTTGCTGCACAAAGGTATATATATACACATATTTTGTATCTGAACACTAAATCGCACAGACATGTACTGTATAAATTACTGGGGATGTAACGTATAAAAAGAACGATTATATATATAGATGTATAATTATGTTTAATATTTGATACATATGATTGAATAGAAATGAGTAACATCGACTCAAAGCCTAACCAAATCTTGGGAATGAATTGGAAAAAGGTCAGCGATAACGGTCGTGACAGAAGTGGTATCAGAGCAAGGTTGGTCTGATTTGAGTCAGTGTTAATAATTAGAAAAGTTTACATCCCCCATGTTACTGTGCGTAGTTTCGATACACGTGTGTATATTGAGCTGTGAATTTACTGAAATTTGGGTTATGAACGCAGGAAATTATCAGAATGTCTGATAGACACCGCACTAAAGGAGAGAGTTCACGATCTCGAGGACACAGAGATAGGTCCGAGAGACGTAGTGGATCTTCATCTGAGCATACTTCTCAGGAACCATCAGAGAGTTCTGATACTCGTTTTGCTAGATTAGAGCGGAACATGGACACAGTGATGTCATTGTTGGGGCAGGTTATGGCTAGATTTGATAGAGATCAGGGTACCGCAGGACAGACTGCACCTGCTACTCCCGTAGCAGCACCTGAGACCCCTGCACCTGCGCAACCTGCACCTGCACCACATAGAGTTGAACCCCTACAGAACCCTCCTGTTCAGCATGTACCTCCTCCAGTAGCCCCACAGCCAGGTAGATATAATGATATGGGGTATGATTGTGAGCTGGATAGGTTGAGGCAGTTTCAAGATTTTAAGCCTCCGTCTTTCAGCGGAATAAAGGATCCGGTAGTGGCTGAGGACTGGATCAATGAGATGGAGAAACTGTTTGGGTTTTTCCAATGTTCAGCTACAGAGAGAGTAGCATTTGCCGCATTCGTGCTTAAGGGTGAGGCAGAGCACTGGTGGAAGTCCACCAGACCGATATTGAGGGATCAACATGTAGTGATATCATGGGAGATTTTTCTAGATGAGTTCCGGAGACAGTATATTCCGGATACAGCTCAGAGGAGACTACAGATGGAATTTTGGAATCTGACTCAGGGGAACCGATCAGTGGATGAATATGAGTCGAGATTCGTTTCTCTGGGAAGATATGATTCAGATACGATGAGTAATACAACGAAGAAGGTTCGCAAGTTTATGGATGGATTGAGACCTTCCATCAGAGCTAAATTGGCCCCATTCGATATTACGACTTATTCTGAAGTGGTCAGACGGGCCCAACTTTGCGAACAGGATTATGAGTTCCACGTTTCTGAGTTCGGGAAAGTGAACAAAAGCATAGATAAAGACAAGAAAAGATTTGGAGATGATAAAGGTGCCAGGGACAGTAGGAAGCCTATTGGGAAGCGTTTCAGAGGCACCGATGAGTTACCGAGTAGAGCTGCTAAGCCACCTGTGTATCCGACCACAGCACCAGCCAGGGGTATCGTGATTGGTGGACCCCGGTCTACTACTGATCAGTGCATGATTTGTGGGAGATACCATGGTAACAGACCCTGTTTCTTTGTAAATAAACCGTGCATAGATGTGGTAAAGTAGGGCACTTTATGAGAGATTGCCCGGAGTCAGTTGGGATAGCCCCACAGAAGGGTAAGGAGCCGGAGAGAGTTCCTACAGTTACCCCTGCTCAGAGGAGGAGAGCCACAGCAGAAGAGAAGGGAAAACAAGCTATTGGTCAGGGCCGAGTATATGCATTAGACCAGGGGACAGCAGATGCTTCCACAGAAGTAATTAAAGGTACAATTCTGATTTGTGATTTGGAAGCCTTTGCCTTATTTGATCCTGGTGCTACGCATTCATTCATATCACCTTCATGTGTATCTAAATTAGCAGAGTGTGTGAAACCTACATACTTAGATAGAAGATTGCTAATTAGCACACCAATGAGGGTTAGCCAATTAGCCGAACAAGTATGTAAGGGTTGTAAGTTAAGAATAGGAGATAAGAGTATGACAGCCGATCTTATCTTGTTAAATATGTATGATTTTGATGTGATATTAGGAATGGATTGGTTGGCTGCAAATCATGTTGTCTTAGATTGTTATTCTAAGACTATAATGTTTTCTCAGGTAGAGGAAACTGAGAAATCGGTTGTAAAATTTTCTGAGAATAAATGAAAGAATGCAATTATTATAATAAAATGAGTGAATTAATGTACTAAATTATGAATAATATTTTGAAGGTTTTATTGCGTACGTGGTTGACATAGATAAGGCACACCCGGAATTGGTCGACATCCCCGTAGTTAGGGAATTTTCAGATGTCTTTCCGGATGAGTTACCAGGGTTGCCACCAGATAGAGAGATGGAATTTTATATTGATTTGGCGCCTGGTACAGAGCCAATATCTAAACCACCGTACCGTATGGCTCCAGTTGAGTTAGAGGAGTTGAAGAAACAATTGCAAGAACTGTTGGATAAGGGATTCATTAGACCGAGCGTCTCACCCTGGGGAGCTTCGGTCTTGTTTGTTAAGAAGAAGGATGGAAGCCTCCGACTATGTATTGACTATCGGTTGTTGAATAAAGCTACCATCAAGAACAAATATCCCCTTCCACGTATTGATGATCTATTGGATCAGCTTCAGGGAGCACAAGTCTTTTCTAAGATTGATCTGAGGTCTGGATACCATCAGTTGAGAATTCGGAGTGGAGATGTATCCAAGACAGCGTTTCGTACTCGTTATGGTCATTATGAGTTCCTAGTGATGCCATTCGGGTTAACGAATGCTCCTGCAGCTTTTATGGCTTTAATGAATGATGTATTCAAGCCATACCTGGACAGGTTTGTGATCGTCTTTATCGATGACATACTAATATATTCGAAGTCCAGAGAGGAACATGAACAGCACTTAAGGACAGTCTTACAGACTCTCCGGGAGAAACAGTTGTATGCTAAGCTCGGTAAATGTGATTTCTGGCTAGAACAAATTTCTTTTCTGGGTCATGTTGTATCGAAGGACGGGGTGTCAGTGGATCCGTCCAAGATTGAAGCAGTAGTTCAATGGGAACGACCCAGGACAGTTACTGAGATTCGAAGTTTTCTGGGTTTGGCTGGATATTACCGACGATTTGTTGAGGGTTTCTCGAGACTAGTTGCTCCATTGACTCGTCTCACTCGGAAGAATGTTGCATTTGAGTGGGATGATAAATGTGAAAAGAGTTTCATGGAATTGAAACATCGCTTGACCACCGCACCGATTCGCACCATACCTACCAGCTCAGGAGGTTTTGTTGTGTATACAGATGCCTCTCATCAAGGACTGGGCTGCGTATTGATGCAGAATGGGAAGGTAGTTGCTTATGGATCCCGACAGCTCAAGAACCATGAGAAGAACTATCCAACCCACGATTTAGAGTTGGCAGCCGTGGTATTTGCATTGAAAATATGGCGCCACTATTTATACGGTGAGAAATTTCAGATATTCACTGATCACAAAAGCCTCAAATATTTGTTTTCACAGAAAGAATTAAATATGAGGCAACGGAGATGGCTAGAGCTTCTGAAGGATTATGATTGTGAAATATTGTATCACCCGGGAAAGGCTAATATAGTGGCTGATGCATTGAGTCGAAAGAGCCTCGGGATGATATCCTATATGATGGTCAGGGAACACGAGCTGTTGGAACAGTTTGCAAGCCTCACTATTGATATGATCCCTTCTGACGCTGATAGTGGTTATATGATAGCTAGCTTGAGGTTAGAACCGGAGTTGATAGACCGGATTCGCCAGGCTCAGCGTGATGATCTGCAGTGTGTCGATATTGTACAGCAGATTCAGAGAGGGACAGTGACTGAGTTCACAGTGAGTGATGATGGCTTGCTGAGGTTTAGAGGCAGAATATGTGTTCCTAAGGACCCACAGTTGATAAGATTAATATTGTCAGAAGCTCACTCATCGCGGTATACATTACATCCGGGGAGTAATAAGATGTATCAGAATCTTCGAAAAGTGTATTGGTGGTCGGGTATGAAGAGAGATGTGGCGAATTTTGTGGCGAGATGTCTTGTATGTCAACAGGTGAAGGTAGAGCATCAGAAACCGGCAGGGTTATTGCAGCCTCTACCTATACCGACATGGAAATGGGAGCATGTCACCATGGACTTCATCATGGGTTTACCGAATACCAGACGGAACCATGATGGCATTTGGGTGATTGTGGATAGATTGACGAAGTCAGCTCACTTCTTAGCTATGAAAGCTACAGATACTTTGAGTGCATTGGCGGATTTATATGGACGGGAGATTGTGAGGCTACATGGTGTTCCAGTGAGCATTGTATCAGATAGAGATTCTCGCTTCACTTCCCACTTTTGGGAACATTTTCAGGAAGCTATGGGAACCCAATTGAGCTTTAGCACCGCTTTTCATCCTCAGACAGATGGTCAGTCAGAGAGAACCATTCAGACTCTAGAGGATATGTTGAGAGCGTGTGTGATGGACTTTAAAGGCTCCTGGGATGATCATTTGCCATTAGCCGAATTCGCCTATAATAATAGTTATCACTCGAGTATTGAAATGGCACCGTATGAAGCATTATATGGTCGTAGGTGTCGTTCTCCTATCAGTTGGGAAGAAGTGGGTGATCGAAAGATATTTGCTCCCGACTTGGTGAAACAAGCCTCTGAAGATGTCCAGTTAATATGTGAAAGGTTGAGGACAGCTCAGAGTAGACAGAAAAGTTATGCAGACACGAGAAGGAGACCCTTAGAATTCACCGTGGGTGAATCAGTATTCCTAAAGGTTTCTCCCTCCAAAGGGATTATGAGATTCGGGAAGAGAGGAAAACTGAGTCCCAGATATATTGGCCCATTTGAGATACTGGATCGAGTGGGAGATAAGGCCTACAGGCTAGCTTTGCCACCTGAGCTAGCAGGCATCCATAATGTCTTCCATGTCTCTATGCTTCGAAAGTATCATCCGGATCCGGCACATGTGATTCGGTATGAGCCATTGGAGCTCAAAGAGGATATATCCTATGTGGAGAAGCCAATTCGAATACTGGACAGAAAGGAGAAAATACTGCGGTCCAAGACAATTCCTCTGGTTAAGGTTCTCTGGCAGTACCACACTTCGGAGGAAGCTACGTGGGAATTGGAGAGCCTGATGCTCGATAGGTATCCGCAGCTTTTTGAGTGATAGTTTGGTTCTAATTTGGAGGACCAAATTTCTTAAGGAGGGGAGGAATGTAAGACCCGGAATTTTTCATTTTGAAAATTTTTCGGGAATATGAAAAAAATATATCATAAACAAAAAATTTGGGTGTCTGAATATATACATGTGCATTTGGAAATCACTGTATATATAATGCATGTTAATAATATTTTTATAATAATAATATAAATAATATGGGATGATTATTATTGTGTTATTATTATAATAATATTATATTATAGATATTTTAAATCTATGTATATTATATTATAATATAATATATTATAATATAATATAATATAATATAATATAATATATTATTATTATATTATATTATATTATATTATAATATAATATAATAAAATAATATAATATATAAAAAAAAAAACAACAAACAGAATTGAAAGCCAAAAAAAAAAAAAGAAACAGAACAAAAAAACAAAAGGAAAAGAAAGAAAACGAAGCGAAACCGAAGCCCCCCCAAAACCATCATTGCCGGCGAGAGAAGAGAGAGAAAGGAGGTGATCGGAGGTCGGGAAAAGGAAGAGCAACTCGCCACCGGCCAGAGGACACCAGGATCGCCACCGTCGGCAGCCCAGAAACGCCGATCGGCGAAGAGGAAGAGACGCCGACGAAACCAAAGGAAGAAAGGGCCGGACCGGCCACTTTTCGGCGAGCCTTGCGTCGGACACCACCAGATCCACGCATCGCGAACCCCGGCGGACCTTCTGGGAGTGGAAGCCGGCGAGGAACCGACCGGGAAAGGATCCGAACGGCGATTTGGCCACTGAACCGGTTCGGACCGGTTCAGTGAAAAGCGGTCTGAACCGGTCCGAACCGGTTCAGCCAAGGAAAAAAAAAGAAAAAAAAAGAGGAAAAAAATTCGGTGATGCCCCGGGTTTAAGGAAAAGCCGGTAAGTAGTCGAAATTGATCGAATTAAAAAAAAAATTATATGAATTTATATTTGACCGAAATTGAACCGGTTTAAATATATAAATGTGTAGCGAGACGAAAGTAAATTCGATCGAGTCTCGATTTGCGCACCATCATAGAAACTCGACTCCTGAAGGCATATTGGAGCCGAGCGAGTGAATAGAAATTGGAAAGATAAAAGCGGAATCGACTCAGATTCCAGGTAAGGGATTTATGATTGCTATAGAGATAGCTATGCGTATTTTAATAAATCCCTGTATAAGAATAAATAGTATAGAATATATAGAGACTGAAAATCTAGGAAAGAGCCTAGTGATAGATAAATTACGATATTACCCTTGTTATAGGGAAATACATACCGTTAAGCATCGAGAATGCAAGATTTGAAAAAAATTGCATGAATTGCATATTTTTGATATTTTTCACTATAAAACTCTGCTTTTTAGCAAATATATGGATAGATGGGCTATTGTTTACATGAATTGCATCATGACAGCATGCTATTTATACTGAACTCTGATTTTGAGTTATTTTCAATGAAAATAGAGCCATCTATCAGATTTGTGAATGAAATAAATCGTGCTGAAATTGCGTGTTAACTAACGGGTTACACGATTATGCTTGCACGAAATTTTAAATGTTATTGATGATGAAACTGTGCTGGAGCCCTCGTGTCGACTGTGTGTCACACTGACTTGCTCGCATTGGTTTATGAGACAAGGTTATGGTTGATGATTAATGCCGAGGTCGTAAAAGCCTGCCTACTCTCAGGTAGCCTCGAGCATACAGCATATTGATATAGTCCATGGCGTAGGGTGTATGGACAGGGTCCACGGAGTACGTTGTACCGTGTGATTGTCCACGGAGTACGTTGTACCGTGAGATGATACATAGAGTACCTTGTACCGTGTTGGCGTCTTCGGACAGATGATAGAGTAGAGATGAGCTGATGGGTTGGATTGACCCACCTCCCTAGGCGACTGACACCCTTGCACGCCTAGCTAGCGATTGCTTGGGGTCACTGACTATGGCCATATGTCCACAGATGATTACATATCCCTACCTAGTCTCAAATCGATCTTAAATTGATTTCAAATTGATCTCAAAATGATCTAAAATGGTTAAAAAAATTATGATTTGTGATTATGATGGAATCACTTATTACCAGTACCAGAGGAGTACTGAATTCGAAAATGAAAACAGAGAGAAATGTGATGATTTGAAATGTGGTTAAAGTGAAAACAAAAGCTTTTTATCGAATTAATGATTTTTGATTAGATTGCTATGGTTTATAAAAATGCATTTGCCTTGTGATGATATTAAGCATGCATTATAAGCATGTAGATAGTATAGTTATCTACCTGCTGTCATGTTTTCCTTACTGAGCGTATTAGCTCACCCTTTTTTTTTACTCCACAGATAAGGCTCATTAGAGTATCTTGCGGTTATCCCTGCTAGTTCTTTTGTTGTACAGCTCTCTTTGCTGCACAAAGGTATATATATACACATATTTTGTATCTGAACACTAAATCGCACAGACATGTACTGTATAAATTACTGGGGATGTAACGTATAAAAAGAACGATTATATATATAGATGTATAATTATGTTTAATATTTGATACATATGATTGAATAGAAATGAGTAACATCGACTCAAAGCCCAACCAAATCTTGGGAATGAATTGGAAAAAGGTCAGCGATAACGGTCGTGACACATCGGGTAGACTGTGTGTCACCGATTAAATAGGCCCGCACGTGCGTTTTGAGACATGGCATGTTAAAATAACCTGATGAGCCCGAACGAGGGATAAGGGTTAGAGAAATAACCTGATGAGCCCGAACGAGGGATAAGGGTTAGAGAAACAACCTGATGAGCCCGAACGAGGGATAAGGGTTGGAGGTCCACCTGATGAGCCCGAACGAGGGATAAGGGTTGGATGACCAGCTGATGAGCCCGAACGAGGGATAAGGCTGGGGGTCCATGGAGTACGATGTACCGTGTAAGTAGCATGGAGTACGATGTACCGTGTGGTATCTGTGTGATACGTTGGTATCTTTGTGATACGTTAGCATCTTCGGATGCATGGGATCGGATAAGACTGACAGGATGGATTGACCCACCACCCGGGCGGTTCCCGATCATGGGAGAACCCGCACACTAGGATCCGTGTAGCTGAGGAACTCCCGAGGACACATATGGCCATAGTCCTGGTTATTTGCCGATATACAGACGTTGCCTAGTCTCGCATGTCGTCGATTTTGATGAAATCAAATTGGGTTTTAAACTAAATTTGCATGATGGTATTTCCATGCTTTTCAAACCCATGTGTGAATGTAAATCGATTTTCATGGTTTTGTGTGAGTCAGGATCACCCGCAGGAGGGATCGAGTCCTGACTTTATTGTGAAAATTTTAATTGAGAAATAAATGATTTGTAATAATTGCATGTTGAATTTTTCGTGCAAACTTGATTTACATAACATCATAATTCATATCATTTGTTTTAAAATGTGTGGAGAAATGGTGGTTTATACATGGCACCACGCTCATGTAGGTAGTATGGTTACTACTTGTTCGTAGGATTGCCTTACTGAGCTTGATGTGCTCACGCCTTTCATTTTCTCCCACAGATAATCTCCAGTTGAAGTTGAGGCGACTCAGTACTGCATTCTGGATATCCGCTGCTGCCCATCAACATAAGGTATATACACTTGTACATATTGTATCTACATAAGCATAGCACAGTAACATGTTTGTAAGTGTCTCTAGGGGATGTATAAATATTGTAGACATTTTATAAATGACTGGAGAAGAAATAAGTTACATGATAAATGTATGGTGGGACTGGCATTGACGCACAGCCCAATTTGTTAGTGGAGTGTGGTCACGATCAGAGGACAGATAAGAATTTAATAAAGAAAATAACAAAATGCGAAAAATTAACTATGATTTTTGGGTAGTTTGGGTCGTGACATGAGACCCGAGCCGAGAGGTAGCAGCAACGATGAAGGGATGGTGAGGACGATGAGCCACTGTCGAGGGAGAAGAACAGTGAAGAAACAGAGGAACATGGCTGCAAAGGGCGTTCCCTGCCGTGAAACAGCCATCAAATAAATCGAGACTTGAACGAGAAATGTGACTGAAGCCGAGAATGAAGGAGCAGATGATGACTGACGAATGATTGATGAATGAGAATGGAGAGAAGAAGATGGTGAACAGTAACGAGAATGAAGAAAAGAATGAGAAAAGAAAAGTGGCAGGAAAGGAAATATAATTTGAAAAAAAAAAAAGAAGAAGAAGAAGAAAAGAAAAGCTGGAAAATTGAAAGGAAAAAGAGGTAAAATATATATATATATATATACATGTATGTATATTTAATGTACATGTCTATATATGTGTCGAGAAATAAGTATGTTAGTATGAGTTAAGGTGTATGTGAAATAAAAATGGGAGAGATGAAAAAAAGACGAAATATATATATATATATATATTTATGTGATGATGAATAAGGAAATTAAATGATAAAAGGAATGTATGTATATACTTAGGTGTATACACAAATAAGTGTATAAGATAAATGTGTGTGTTAATATATGTACATACAAAGAATATATACATGTGATAAGAAAAAATGGAAACAAATAATAATATATATATAGGAGTATATATATATATATATATATATATATATATATATTTATGAGTATATACATGTAGATGTATACAATAAATGTGTATGTTAATATTTGTATGTACGAAATAATATATAGTAATAAAAATAAATAAACGTGCGTATTGGCCTAGATATGTACAATAATACGTACACACGAAGTAGTAACGAATAGGTTACGATTTTAACGCAATTCGAACAATTCGCATGAATAGGGTGCTAAGTATATAATTTTGATGTAGGTGATTGTAGAAGAATTAAATGAGGTACTGGGAGACGTAATTACTTGAACGCGGGATATCCGATAAATCGAGGTAAGGGGTACTATTTAACTTAGTTCTGATAATGCATTCTTGTTTCACTGATAAATGATTTTATGAAAGAGGATATGATTTGAAATGATTTATCAATGCTTTCATACTTGTGAAACTGTTTACGAAGCATGTTTTAATTTGTCGAAATATTCTCCGAGTACCTTCCATGTTGTGAAATGAATTTCCTAAGGTATGAATCGTATGGATGTTTTACATTTATTTATGTTTTTATATCCATATCGTTATAGAAATTTTTGACAATTTCAAAAGTATTTAAAAAAAGAAATTCGTTTTCAAAAGGGGATTGTGAGGGCCACTGTAAGACCCGAATTTAATTAAAATATGAAATAAAAGAGTATTTGTGAAGGGAAGTCGGGTTAAATTAATCCCGAACACGTGTAAGGGCAAAACGGTCAAAAGACCGAAAGCCGGAGTAAATTCGATAAGGAAATTTAATTAAAAACATGGATTTAAGAAATCTTGGTCAATAAAGGTGAAATAAATTTATTTTGGGTCAAGTTGATCAAGATATTAATTTATTGGAATTAATCGGGATTAATTGGAATTTTTAGTTCGGAAAAATAATCCCGAAAATAATCGAAAAATATATCGAAAAGTCACCCAGGACAATATCCCGAAAATACGGAGAAATTATACCCGAAAAAGAGGTTAAAATATAATAAATAAATTAAATAAAATTAAATTGATAAATTTAGAATTTAATAATAATTTTAAGAGATATTTGGGTAATTTTAATGTATTTTAAGGAATAGTAAAATAATTAAAATAAATAAAAATAATAATAATAAAATTAATAATAAAAAAAAAGAAAGGAATCTGAAAACAAAAAAAAAAAAGAAGAGAAAAGGGTCGGGGAGAGAGAAACCAAACGGAAGCCGATGAACCCAAGGAGCCCGACGAGCTGTCCGACGGCAAGGGACCCCGACGAGGAGCCGACGAGGAAGAGGAGAGGCCGGCGACCTCACTGGTACCGACAGCATGCCCAACCGACGCCGGAGGAAGCCGATCGGAGGAGAGAAAGGCCGACGGGTTGAGGGGCTCGATCCCGGCGAACGGCGGCACCTTGGCCCCGATCCGACCCCGCAAAATGATCCCCAAGCCTAGACGATGCGATTGGTGGTGGTGGCAGCCACCGAAACCGGTGGACGGCGCCGAAAACGGCGGAAAAGCAAAATGGGTCCGACGGTGAAGAGGAGAACAGCCGGACCGGCCACTTTCCGGCGACGTTGAGTGAAACCGAGGGCAGATTCGAGCTGCGGACAGCCTCACGGAGATGCTGACAGTGGAAGCCGGTGAAGAATCGGCCGGCAAGGCAGTGAATCGGTGGTGAACCGACCGAACCGGAGAGAACCGGCGGTCTGAACCGGTCCGAACCGGACTGAACCGGTTCAGCCAAAAAGAGGAGGAAAAAAGGAAGAAAAAGGGAAAAAGAAAAAGAGAAAAAATTGGGGAAAATTCCTGTGATGCAATCGAGCTTCGGGTAAGTCGACAAGCGGTCAAATTGACCCGATTTAAATTTGAAATATTTTATTTAATTAAATTTCGACCGAAAAGTTTACCCGAAAATGTAATTAATTGTGTAGCTCGACGATTGACATCCACCGAGGGATCGAGACAGCCTCGATTTACGTACTAGCATGGAATCTCGGGTAAGTGATCCCTATTTACGACAATTACCTCGTTATGCGTGATATTGATTTAATTTCCGCATAAATTGAATTAAATTATGGAAATTTAGATAAATTGTCGTAAATAATGAATTTAGTTATTCAAGAGCTAGAACGAGGCCCAATAAATTATTAGTGGGCCCAATGAGCCCTATAGGCCTCGATAAAGCAAAAAGTAAGTGAAAAACGGGCTTAAGGCCGATTAAGGCCCATTAAGGTGCAATCGGACCCAATAGGGGTAAATAGGCCCAACGATTTAAATTAAGCCCAGAAAATAGGAAATACAATTAAATTGTATGTTATCTGACCTGAGGAATATTGATACGCAGTTTCGGGCATTGGATTGAGAGCATATCGGACTGCGCGACGAGACAACAGTGAAAAAGAAAAGGTCAGACTCGACAGGAAAATAAGGTAAGGGAATTCTACGGACTGCTAGAGGTAAACTCTACGAAATTTTAAATTCATATGCAGTCTTTAAAATTTATCTGAAGGGTCTAGAGGTCGAATAATAATTTTAGTGCCCCGTATAGGCAAAATTACTAAAATACCCTTGTCAAGGGTAAAATCTAAAAATTTAGGAAAAATTGGGAGGAGCAAGAACAAAAGGTTCCTGCTCGTTCTGGAGGTATTTCAACATCATGCATGAGTAGGCTGGCTCACTTTTAAAGAAAAATGCATAGCATTGCATATCTTAAACGATGTGATTTCTGTGAAAATTGTTTGGGGATAACTGAGCCGCCTACGTGTTTTTATTTACATGTGACGTGCTAGAGCTCAGCTCGCACGATATTTGATTTGTGTGATGCATGCATTAGTGCTGGAGCGAGAGCTCGCACTAGAGTTTATATGCATAGGTGCTAGAGTATAACTCGCACCAGATTTCATATGCTTTTTCGTGACACGGTGCTAGAGTCTAACTCGCACCAGATTTTACATGATTTTCATGACAGGGTGCTGGAGTATAACTCGCACCATATTTTTATACACGATTTTCGTGACAGAGTGCTTGAGCTTAGCTCGCACTAGTTTTATTTGATTTACTGACAGTGTTAGAGCACCGCTCGCACTACTTTTCAGAGATCATACGATAAGTCGTGCTTGGAGCATCGGGTAGACTGTGTGTCACCGATTAAATTGGCCCGCACGTGCGTTTTGAGACATGACATGAGTATAGAGATATTATATGGGTTCACGGAGTACGATGTACCGTGCAAGTAGCATGGAGTACGATGTACCGTGTGGTATCTTCGTGATACGTTGAACTTGTTGACGTTGTTGGACCACCCGTTGTTAGACCACCATCGTTGTCCGTGGGCCCAAGAGGGGTGGCCATGGCCGATGGCAGGGGTTGGCCGGGCAGGGGTTGGCCGTCACAATAAAACGCATCTTCGGATGCATGAGATCGGATAAGACCGACGAGATGGAGTGACCCACCTCCCGGGCGGTTTCCGATCATGGTGAGAACCCGCACACTAGGATCCGTGTAGCTGAGGAACTCCCGAGGACAGATATGGCCATAGTCCTAGTTATTGCCGTTATACAGATATTGCCTCGTCTCGCATGTCGAGGATTTCGATGATTAAACTGGGTTTTAAATTAAAGTTGCATGATGGTATTTCCATGCTTTTCAAACCCATGTGTGAATGTAAATTGATTTTTATGGTTTCGTGTGAGTCAGGATCACCCGAAGGAGGGGTCGAGTCCTGACTTTATTGTGAAATTTTTATATGATAAATATATGATTTTGAATATTATTGCATGTTGATTTTCCGTGCAAATGTGTTTTACATAACATCATAACGTATATCATTGTTTTAAAATGTGTGGAGAAAGGGTGGTTTATGCATGACACTACGTTCATGTAGGTAGTATGGTTACCTACTTGTTCGTAGGATTGCCTTACTGAGCTTGATGTGCTCACCCCTTTCATTTTCTCCCACAGATAATCTCCAGTTGAAGTTGCGACGACTCAGTACTGCATTCCGGATATCCGCTGCTGCCCATCAACACGAGGTATATACACTTGTACATATTGTATCTACATAAGCATAGAACAGTAACATGTTTGTAAGTAACTTTAGGGGATGTATAAATAATGTAAACAATTATAAATGACTGGAGAAGAAATAAGTTAGATGGTAATTGAATGGTGGGACTGGCATTGACGCACAACCCAATTTGTTAGTGGAGTGTGGTCACGATCAGAGGACAGATAAGAATTTAATAAAGAAAATAACAAAACGCGAAAAATTAACTCTGATTTTTGGGTAGTTCGGGTCGTGACATATAAAGGTGGTATCAGAGCACAATTGGTCTGATGTGTGTCAGTGTCAGTAATTAAGAAATTACATCCCCGTGTTACTGTGCTTAGTTAGATACAATAGTGTATATCGAGATGGGCTTGACTAAGAAATGGTTGAGAATGCAGGAATGCTTAATATGAGTCGCGTTAAATGAGATAGTGCACGAGGCAGAGGTCGTAGAGGTAGACCTGAGTCTGCTAAGTCGTGCTGAGTTGACTTATGAGAATCGGGATGAGATTGAAATGGAGGCTAATATTGAGCGTGCCCCACTGAGTCCGACAGAGAGATCGGACAGTATTGAGAGACGCTTCGCGAGATTGGAGCGGAGTGGAGATTATTTTGAGGAGCTAATTGCTCAGATTATGTATAAGATTAGAGGGTCCAGCGGAGCATTGGTGGAAACCCGCTCGACCCATCTTAAGTGTTAAACATCCAGAGCTGACATGAGAAATGTTTATGGATGTATTCCGGTGATAGGATATCCCGAACATGATTTAAAGGAAATTATGGATAAAAGTCCTTACTCTGACCCAGAGGATTTAATTTATTGACGAGTATGGAGACTCGGTTATATTCTTGGACCGATATTACCTCGACACTATGAACAAGTGATAGTCGAGACGTCTAAAAGTTTATGGAAGGGCTCATATTGTCAGTTAAAGTCTGATTAGCCCGTGAGATATTACCTATACCGAGGCAATGCGCAGATTTACAGTTGGGTAAATAAGAATATGAATTGCACGCCTCTGAGATTGGGAAAGGTAATGAGGGTTGAAGTAGAGACAGAAAAGAGAATCGAGAAATTACAATGATGTTAATATAAGAAAATGGTAATTAGTAAAAGATTTAATTTGATGAGTTATGGGCTAAGATAATTGGTAAGGCCCCAGTGCATCCAATTGTAGCACTTTTGAGGGGCATTGTGATTGGAGGACCCCGACCTGCTACGAAATAGTGTAGCAGTGTAAGCACTGTAAGCAGTGTAGGATGTGTGGTGGATACCACGGAAGGAGGGTCTATACCTACACTGTATTGATGAAAATGGTCGTTAAGTGTGGTAAGACGGACCATTTGTTTTGATTGCTCAGAGTTGGGCAAGACTGCCCCACAGAAGGGCAAAGAGACAGAGAAAAACTTCGTTAGTATAGCTGCAATGAAAAGGGAAGCCATAGCCGAAAAGAAAAAGGAAAGTAGGCTGTTAGACGAAGGCGAGAGGATGTCTCGGACCAGGACACTATTGATGTTTCATGGATGTGGTGTAAGATACCACACTTGTTATGAATAACGAAGTACATATGTTCATTGATCCTGGTGCCACATATTTATTCATACCGCCTTCATTCCCATATAAGTGAGTAAAAGGCATGAATGCCTGCATCATTGGGCACAATACTGATAAATGAGTACCCCAATAGAGGAGGATTAATTAACAAAACATGGATATAGAGATTCTAAGTTGAAAATAGGGGTGAAAACATCCCTGAAAAGTATATTGTAAGTGTTGACAGGTGATAAAAAGGGATGCAACAGTTGAAATTAAAGGAGTAAAGGATTGTACTCACGAAATGAATAATGACAAGAGTTTCGTTATAATTGACATACGAAGGAGATAATCTTTAAGATAAGATAGATTCTGAATACAAGATATATGGGAGTGAGAGATATATGCTAGGTAAGGAATACCCTAATATATGAAGTCATTAGGATTAGAGCAATTAGTAACGAATATAAATTGTGACCACAGAGACTGAGATATAACGTAGTTGTGGTTAAGTCTGAAGGTTAATAAAGGTATTTCAAAATACCTCCCCGCCTGAGGACTTGACAGCGTCTAAAAATATATATATATGACCTATAACGTGAAAACGATCGATGTAATAAATACCTTTAGCATTAGGATACCTCTGCTAAGACGAAAACAATATTAAAATTCGACGAATCATAAAGGCTAACATAGTAAAATTTAATAAGAGCCGTTAAGATAAGAAAAAGAAATGACGCAGGTTAGTACCTGAAAACGTAAGCGATTTTGAAGGATCTTATACGCTTATGCGTAAATAAGCCAAGGATTGGAATTGTAATCATCAGTATCGATGATATGTTGGGTGTAGTTATAGTCTAGGGCGATTTATAAACAACAATTGAAAAATTGCTTTTACAAATGGGTTGTTGCGACTTCTAAAAAGGGTATACCTTGACATGTTTAACTATGAAAACGTGATCTTGGAATGAGATGATAAATAAGATGATAGATGTGACGTGAATTTCGGTGTAATGAAGTATGAACTGACCACCATGATTACTTTCACCATACCCAACAGCTCAAGAGGTTTTCAATGAGTGTGGATACCTCAAAATTATGAAGAGCTGTGTATTGATGTATAATGGGAAGATACCCATGATTTAAAATTGACAACAGTATTTGTACCAAGGATATGGTACTATTAGGTACAGGGTGAGAAATTATGGATATGCACTGATCATAAAGCCCGAGTATCTGTTTTCACAGAAAGAGGCGAACATGAGAATACATAGTGGGTTAGAGCTTCTGAGAGATTTTGATTGTGAAAAATTGTACCACCCAGGAAAGGCTGATGCTTTGAGTAGAAAGAGCCTCGGGATGGTATTGCATATGATGGTCAGGGAGCGTGAGCTGCTAGAGCAGTTGTGAACCTCGGTAGTGATGTGATCCCTTCTGATGATGACAGTGATTGGTATGATTATGTGATAGCTAGCCTGAGATTAGAACCGGATGAGAGTGCCCGGATTTGACAGGCTTAGCGTGAGGATCGGCACGATGTCGATAGTTTGGGTCAGATTCAGAAGGGTACAGTGACAGAGTTCATAGAGTATGATAATGATTTACAGAGAGGTTCAGAGACAGTATAAGTGCTCCCCAGGACCACAGTTGATGAGATAGTAATATTGTCAGAAGCTCACTCTTCGGGATATACAGTGCATACGGAAAGTAATAAAGATATATTGAAATCTTAAAAAGGGTATTGGTGGTCAGATATGAAAAGAGACATGGTAGAGATTGTGAAAGTGCCTAGAATGTCAACAGAATAAGGTAGAGTATTAAAAGTCTGCAGAGTTATTGCAGCACCTACCTATATTGACACGGCACGGAAAAACGAGAGCAAGTCTCCATGAATGTCGTGATGGGTTATAGAGGACCCGGATAAATCAGGAGACTATTTGCATGATAGTCGATAGAGTGACTAAGTCCACCCACCTTCTGGTTATGAACTCCCCAGATACTCAGAGTGTGTATGAGGATTTGTGTGTAAGGAAGATTGTGGAGCATTTAGTAGCGTTCCAGTGAGCATGGTATCATATAGGGATTCCTGCTTCACTTCCTACCTCGGAGGATATTTTCAAGAAGCTATGGGAACCCGACTGAGCATTAGCACAGCTTTCCATCCTCAGACAGATGGTCAGTCAGAGAGGACTGTACAGGTTCTGGAGGATCCGATGAAAGCGTGTGCCATTGATTTTATAAGCTCCTAGAATGATCAGTTGATTTCTAATTGAAGTCGCCAATAACGACAGTGGGCAGTTGAGTATCGGGATAACAAGATATAAGGCAGTGTATGGCTGTAGGGGTTGTTCCCTGAATTGGATAAGAAAAAGTGGGTGACAGATAGAATTATTTTCGACTTGGATAATAAGTCTCTGAGGATGTTTAGTTAAGAGTGAGAGATTAAGAACACCTCAGAGCAGGTAGAAAAGTATTGGAATTCACCCTTTGTGAATTAGTATGGTTGAAAGTTACTTGTCCTAAGAGAATAAGGACATAGCGAACTTTTGGAAGAAGGTAAATTGAGTTGCGCTGGATGAAATATTTTGAGAGATTGGACAAGTGGGAGATAAGACCTGTAGGTGGCATTTTCACTTGAATAAGCAGGCACCCACAATGTGTCCCATCTTTTGATACTTCGGAAATACTATCCGGATCCAGCATAGGTGATCGAATATGAATTCCAAAAGTTCAGTTTTATGCAAATATAAGTATATTGAAGAAGTTGATTCGGGCATTAAACAGGAAAGAGATAGTATTGAGGTTTAAGACGATCTCCCTAATTAAAGTCTTTTGGTAGTAATACACTCCGGAGAAAAGATCACATAAGAATTAAAGAAGTATGATACGATTGATGTACCCGGAGTTGTATATGGACTCATATGACTTGGTTCTAATTTGGAGGACCAAATTCCTTAAGTGGGGGAGAGTTATAAGACCCGAATTTAATTAAAATATGAAATAAAAGAGTATTTGTGAAGGGAAGTCGGGTTAAATTAATCCCGAACACGTGTAAGGGCAAAACAGTCAAAAGACCGAAAGCCGGAGTAAATTCGATAAGGAAATTTAATTAAAAACATGGATTTAAGAAATCTTGGTCAATAAAGGTGAAATAAATTTATTTTGGGTTAAGTTGATCAAGATATTAATTTATTGAAATTAATCGGGATTAATTGGAATTTTTAGTTCGGAAAAATAATCCTGAAAATAATCGAAAAATATATCGAAAAGTCACCCGGGACAATATCCCAAAAATACGGGAAAATTATACCCGAAAAAGAGGTTAAAATATAATAAATAAATTAAATAAAATTAAATTGATAAATTTAGAATTTAATAATAATTTTAAGAGATATTTGGGTAATTTTAATGTATTTTAAGGAATAGTAAAATAATTAAAATAAATAAATAAAATAATAATAAAATTAATAATAAAAAAAAAGAAAGGAATCTGAAAACAAAAAAAAAAAAGAAGAGAAAAGGGTCGGGGAGAGAGAAACCAAACGGAAGCCGATGAACCCAAGGAGCCCGACGAGCTGTCCGACGGCAAGGGACCCCGACGAGGAGCCGACGAGGAAGAGGAGAGGCCGGCGACCTCACTGGTACCGGCAGCATGCCCAACCGACTCCGGAGGAAGCCGATCGGAGGAGAGAAAGGCCGACGGGTTGAGGGGCTCGATCCCGGCGAACGACGGCGCCTTGGCCCCGATCCGACCCCGCAAAATGATCCCCAAGCCTAGACGATGTGATTGGTGGTGGTGGCAGCCACCGAAACCGGCGGACGGCGTCGAAAACGGCGGAAAAGCAAAATGGGTCCGACGGGGAAGAGGAGAACAGCCGGACCGACCACTTTCCGGCGACGTTGAGTGAAACCGAGGGCAGATTTGAGCTGCGGACAGCCTCACGGAGATGCTGGCGGTGGAAGCCGGCGAAGAACCGACCGGCAAGGCAGTGAACCGGCGGTAAACCGGCCGAACCAGAGAGAACCGGCGGTCTGCACCGGTCCGAACCGGACTAAACCGGTTCAGCCAAAAAGAGGAGGAAAAAAGGAAGAAAAAGGGAAAAAGAAAAAGAGAAAAAATTGGGAAAAATTCCTGTGATGCAATCGAGCTTCGGGTAAGTCGACAAGCGGTCAAATTGACCCGATTTAAATTTGAAATATTTTATTTAATTAAATTTCGATCGAAAAGTTTACCCGAAAATGTAATTAATTGTGTAGCTCGACGATTGGCATCCACCGAGGGCTCGAGACAGCTTCGATTTACGTACTAGCGTGAAATCTCGGGTAAGTGATCCCTATTTACGACAATTACCTCGTTATGCGTGATATCGATTTAATTTCCGCATAAATTGAATTAAATTATGGAAATTTAGATAAATTGTCGTAAATAATGAATTTAGTTATTCAAGAGCTAGAACGAGGCCCAATAAATTATTAGTGGGTCCAATGAGCCCAATAGGCCTCGATAAAGCAAAAAGTAAGTGAAAAACGGGCTTAAGGCCGATTAAGGCCCATTAAGGTGCAATCGGGCCCAATAGGGGTAAATGGGCCCAACGATTTAAATTAAACCCAGAAAATAGGAAATACAATTAAATTGTATGTTATCTGACCTGAGGAATATTGATACACAGTTCCGGGCATTGGATTGAGAGCATATCGGACTGCGCGACGAGACAACAGTGAAAAAGAAAAGGTCAGACTCGACAGGAAAATAAGGTAAGGGAATTTTACGGACTGCTAGAGGTAAACTCTACGAAATTTTAAATTCATATGCAGTCTTTAAAATTTATCTGAAGGGTCTAGAGGTCGAATAATAATTTTAGTGCCCCGTATGGGCAAAATTACTAAAATACCCTTGTCAAGGGTAAAATCTAAAAATTTAGAAAAAATTGGGAGGAGCAAGAACAAAAGGTTCCTGCTCGTTCTGGAGGTATTTCAACATCATGCATTAGTAGGCTGGCTCACTTTTAAAGAAAAATGCATAGCATTGCATATCTTAAACGATGTGATTTCTGTGAAAATTGTTTGGGGATAACTGAGCCGCCTACGTGTTTTTATTTACATGTGACGTGCTAGAGCTCAGCTCGCACGATGTTTGATTTGTGTGATGCATGCATTAGTGCTGGAGCGAGAGCTCGCACTAGAGTTTATATGCATAGGTGCTAGAGTATAACTCGCACCAGATTTCATATGCTTTTTCGTGACACAGTGCTAGAGTCTAACTCGCACCAGATTTTACATGATTTTCATGACAGGGTGCTGGAGTATAACTCGCACCATATTTTTATACACGATTTTCGTGACAGAGTGCTTGAGCTTAGCTCGCACTAGTTTTATTTGATTTACTGACAGTGTTAGAGCACCGCTCGCACTACTTTTCAGAGATCATACGATAAGCCGTGCTTGGAGTATCGGGTAGACTGTGTGTCACCGATTAAATTGACCCGCACGTGCGTTTTGAGACATGGCATGAGTATAGAGATATTATATGGGTTCATGGAGTACGATGTACCGTGCAAGTAGCATGGAGTACGATGTACCGTGTGGTATCTTCGTGATACGTTGAACTTGTTGACGTTGTTGGACCACCCGTTGTTAGACCACCATCATTGTGCGTGGGCCCAAGAGGGGTGGCCATGGCCGATGGCAGGGGTTGGCCGGGCAGGGGTTGGCCGTCACAATAAAACGCATCTTCGGATGCATGAGATCGGATAAGACCGACGAGATGGAGTGACCCACCTCCCGGGCGGTTCCCGATCATGGTGAGAACCCGCACACTAGGATCCGTGTAGCTGAGGAACTCCCGAGGACAGATATGGCCATAGTCCTAGTTATTGCCGTTATACAGATATTGCCTCGTAACGCATGTCGACGATTTCGATGATTAAACTGGGTTTTAAATTAAAGTTGCATGATGGTATTTCCATGCTTTTCAAACCCATGTGTGAATGTAAATTGATTTTTATGGTTTCGTGTGAGTCAGGATCACCCGAAGGAGGGGTCGAGTCCTGACTTTATTGTGAAATTTTTATATGATAAATATATGATTTTGAATATTATTGCATGTTGATTTTCCGTGCAAATGTGTTTTACATAACATCATAACGCATATCATTGTTTTAAAATGTGTGGAGAAAGGGTGATTTATGCATGGCACTACGTTCATGTAGGTAGTATGGTTACCTACTTGTTCGTAGGATTGCCTTACTGAGTTTGATGTGCTCACCCCTTTCATTTTCTCCCACAGATAATCTCCAGTTGAAGTTGCGACGACTCAGTACTGCATTTCGGATATCCGCTGCTGCCCATCAACACGAGGTATATACACTTGTACATATTGTATCTACATAAGCATAGCACAGTAACATGTTTGTAAGTAACTTTAGGGGATGTATAAATAATGTAAACAATTATAAATGACTGGAGAAGAAATAAGTTAGATGGTAATTGAATGGTGGGACTGGCATTGACGCACAGCCCAATTTGTTAGTGGAGTGTGGTCACGATCAGAGGACAGATAAGAATTTAATAAAGAAAATAACAAAACGCGAAAAATTAACTCTGATTTTTGGGTAGTTCGGGTCGTGACAGCCACCTCTTGAGTCCTACTGGAATAATGTGCCACACAGTCTTTCTGTTTTGAAAGAGTTTTCAGATTTCAAGGAATTCGATTTTATTACTCGATATGAGTTTATGGGTTATAAAACCCAAGAAAGATTTTGAAAACTCTGCTTTGAGACTATAGGCTTCATGCATGGTTACTTTTTGTGGTGTTCCGGCTCCACCACTTGGGTGCCGGTACTTACAGCCTCTTTAGCACTTAACTCAACCTATGTGGAAGGTGTCGTGCTACTGGTGGTTTATGATGATGTTTTGGTAGTATCTCGTGCCCGCGCAGCACGCATGAATGTTCCCTGCACGGTGAGTGCCATTGGTGCCCGTGCCCTAGCTATGTGCTAGTATATAATAAGAAATAAGAAGATGCTACCCATGTTTATGATTATGATTGTTGTACGACCTTGACCCAGTCTACAGCCCCCTTACCATGGTAATAGGTATGATGACTCTACGGAGAATGACACGTATCGCATGACTTAGTTATAGCCTAGTCTCCTCAATTTGATTATGAATATCGACTATGATGAATGAATATGTGTTTTCATGATATATACGATAATTGGTTACGACCGATATGCTTCATGAAATGTTTATGAAACGTTTATGAAAGGTTCATGAAATGTTTATGAAATGTTCATGAAATGTTCATGAAATGTTTACGAAAGGTTTATAAAATGTTTACGAAACGTTTATGAACCCGATGGTTTTAAGAACTCATTCATGAACAATGAAAAGCTGTAAAATGGTTAAGCATGTTATTTGTTTAAAGACACGCATGATTTATGACTTTTTATGATGATTACACATGAAATGATTATTTATGTATTTCATTAAAGTTTCGTTCTATGAACAATTTCACATGCTTTTATATATCAGAACTGTTTTAAAACTATTATCTTACTGGGCTTTTCCCCAAAAGCTCACCCTCTACCTTCAGACCATTTGCAGTGAATCTATAGGCGTTACCTGCCGCGTATACGACGTAGGCTGGTGGGAAAGAGCTACCCTAGGCTACTTTTTGTACAACAAAAAGGTATACAATTACATTCCTGTACCAGACATACTTGTATGCACAGACATATATTAAAAATATTTTGTTGGGATGCAATTTGTAAGGAAACGATGTAAAGAGTATGATTCTTAGGATTATGATTTAAGATGATTGGTATTAAATCGATATGGATGTATTAAGTTGTAAATATGGATTTGAAAAGTATGCTTGGTAGTTGTGGATATTTAGGATTGTTGGAAAGCATGCTTGGTAGTTGTGGATACCTAGGGTTGTCAAAACAATTGAATTGCAGGTGGGTAGGCTCATATATAAGCCGTTATGTTGCCAAAATTTCTATCGGCCATATATGTCAAATGGGAAAAATTAAATATAATTACGGATAAAGAATTAGAAAAAGTGATTCGACTCTGCACAGGAATACAATCTAAGTGAATAAGGGAATAAACGGGTAAATTAAGTTCAAAAAAAAAAATTTCCCCTGATTTCAAGGGTCAAGGGTCGTTACATGAACCTAAGGTCCCAGTCTAATTTCTTATTAACTTTCATAATCATTTCTTAATTCAATGCACAACCTAACACATGCATTAAATGGTAACTGTCTAAAATACATACAATTACAAAGTATAAATAAGTATACCGATATAAGCTACGAGATCTCGAAGCATTTACTTCGAAGCCGATACTGATATCGATGCCAATGCACCTCTAGTATGAACCTGTGATGGAAAATAGAAGGGGGGTGAGCTTTGGGGAAAGCTCAGTAAGCAAACCACACAAGCATAGAGGTAATAACATACAAGATACTGAATTTTTAATACATGTCTAACACATTCTCATTCGATCATTCTTTCTTATCACTTATCTGAATCACAATTCGAAACTTATCGAAAGTCACACTTTTCTTGGGCTTATGGACTAGAATATTAGCTAGACGTTGTCAAGTTTTTTAGGCAGAGACGTGTTTTGAAATACCTTAATTGGTCATCAAGCCTGACTACCCGAACTGAATATACTCATAGGGGTTCAAAATTCAAAACATAGTTGAATGCAAAAATCCAAAGTTTAATGCAATCCAAGCATGTAAGCTCCTCCCTCTTAAATTGCTTACATCCACATTCATTCTTAAAATATAACCATTTTTCGAGATCATATCCTACAACCTGAAAACATATCACATATTGAAATATATTTATATAACGAAAACATCTCTTATTCAAATAATATCTTGTATTCAAAACTTATCACAATTCGAAACATGTCTTATTTCAAAACATAATTTATATCGAAACATCTTCCTCATTTGGAACAGGTCTCGTATCCGAAATATATTCACATCTGAAATATATTCTTTATCCGAACATATTTCATATTCCAAAACATACTTCACAAATCGAAATGTATTTTCATATTTTCTTTACTAACTATTCTAACCTGTTAGCAGAAACACTATTGGCTTTTATATCTCGTCAGTTGGGACTATATCACTAACTATTATCATCCCCTATTAGTAGGGCTACAGCATATTTATTTCATATCGTTAGGATATGTTCTATGAACTATGTTCATATTTGTAAAACATTTTCGAAAACATATTTCATACTTCAAAACATTTTTCACATTTCGAAATACATTTCACATTTCAAAACACATTTCAATGCATATTTCAAAATTCGAAACACATTTCATATGATCACTATTTTAACCTATGACCAGAGAAATATCAGAATCTCGAAATATATGACCATTGTTAACTATTATAATCCCGTTAGTAAGGCCTAAAATTGCCAACTATTAAATTCCCCGTTAGTAGAGGCCAAAACATTACCAACTATTATGTCCCGTTAGCAAGGGCCGAAACATTGCTAACTATTATATACCTCATTAGTAAGGGTCGAAACATTGCCAACTATTATATACCTCGTTAGCAAGGGCCGAAACATTTGCTATTTATATCACCAATAGTAAGCTACATCATTGCTAACTATTATATACACAGCTAGCAGGGGTCGAAAATGTTCATGACTAACTATAATCGTCTGTCAGCTAAGGTAAAATGTTTAACTGTAAAAGCTATCAAAATGCATATTTTGAAATCAGTTCTAATCACAATGTGGATAAAAGCAGAGTTAGCTTAAATCCAAAACACAGAGACCTATGTCTCACATACTTTCAAAACATATTATAAGTGAAATTTTAAAACTTTCTTAATGTAGGTATTAACCAATGCAAGCTTTCTAAATCTCATAAAATCATAATATGCATCGAGATACAATTGTAATTCAAAACAAAGTTCATATAAGAACATATATTTTTTTTTATAATTCTTATCGTTGATATTTTCGCATACTTATAACACTTAGGATCCTTGGACATCATTTGATTCTTGCTCTAAAACTCGATTAATCTGTACGATACTACCTCGCATCAAAGAAATTAATTTATACCTTAAGATGCTACTTGCACCCCAAGGATCACTTATCCATTCGATATTCTTATTCAAATCAATCAATCTTTTCATAAATCGAACAGTTCCATCAGAATACATTTTACTGCACGTTCCCCATATATTTTCACAAGGTTCAATAAACTGAATCAAAGCGTATGGTTCAATAAATTCGTATCATGTTCATTTATCAGAAAACAATTCTGAAGCCATATAGTTCGATATATTATTTACAATGTTTGATGATTGGATCATACAAATATAGGCAAAGTCCATAAGTATATCCCGATAAAAGCTTTCTCACTGTAACTATCGATGAGTAGAAACTACCTTGAAAACTAGGGCGTTACCCATGACCGTAGATTCGAAAGTCTCCAGTCTTAGTGATCAGCCAGAATGTGAACCTGTCACGACAATATCGGACAAGTCAAACTGCCCGTATAAGAGTCGTATACTCAGGACTGTCTCCATATGCTCTATTGGGAGTAACATAGCTAGAACGCCCATAAACGATAAAACATTCGAAAATCATATTTCCAAAAGTCATATAACAATCGAGACGAAATGCAATTTATGCTTAAATCCAAAAACACTAAACATAAGCTAAATAAGTTATATGCTCCAATTAGTCCAAAACAAATTCAAAATAAGATTATAAAGCAATACATGCATACAGAAAAAATTATGTGCAAGTTTTTAAATCTCCCACACAATACCATGCAATGATTTTAATGTATGAAAATCATCGCAATGTTCAAAACATGTCAAAACGAATCAAAATCACATTTTCGATAACACAAAGGTCTTAGTTCGAAACATATAGACAATTTACGAATTTTCTGAAATAAGACCGGTAACAATTGCTCATTACCTAACCTGCAAAGTAGAGAACAACTTATATCCACAATTCGGTTGATTCGATACGTTTCATATTTCAAATCAATCAAAAGGTTCACATACTTATTCGAAAAGTTCAAACAAAGCATTTACGATAATCTAAAGTTCGATTCAAAACATAAAGCAATCAATACGAGGTTAACCCGTAGTTTACGCAATTGAATTTACCTCATATGCCAATACAAATTATATCAAGCGAGGTTCACTTACCCGAGATACCGTATGACACGTAAATCGAGGCTTGATCGAACTCGTGTTCGTTGTCTATTATCTCGTGGTTTATCATTAAACCGAGGCATCACAAAATTTTCTCCCTTTTTTTTTGGCTAAATCGGTTCAGACTGGTTTAGCTCACTTCTCTTCAGCTGAAACGTTTCGAACCGGTTCAGCCTCTATTCTCGTCGATCTGGGCTTTGTCGACCGGTTCTCAACCCCATCTCTTGTTAGTGGTGTCGCACGGTGGAGGGAAAGCTTCGGTCGGCTTGGCTTGGGGAGATCGACGACGATTCTGCTCCTTTCTCCTCTTCTCTCTTCATTGGTCTTCCTCATCGATCTCCCATTTTCGACGTTACCAGTGGTCACTACCTCTTTCCCTTGGTTGGCCGACGCCGATCCTCTCTTCCCTTAGCTCGATCTCTCATTGTCGCGACCCTTCCCTTTCCTTTCTCTTTCGTTGGTTTTCTTCTATATTTCTCAACAAAGGAGAAACAGGGAGAGAATCTCTCGATTCCCTTCCTCTCTTCTTTTATATATATATATATATATATAACTAAATATCTAAAGATATAATATATTATTATAATATATTATATATAAATATCTATATATGTATATTATTTTATATATTTAATATATATAGATATTTTTAAAAAAAATTATCTTGTATTTTCGAGATAAATTCTCAAGATAACAAAAAATTTTCGGGTCATCACATGAACATTAAGAAATTCCAAAAATTATGAGTGTTAAATCTATAGAAATGCAAGACTAGATACTGAAAAAAAAAAAACATAAAGAGAAATATATCAAAGAAACCTAGCAATTCAAACAAAGAGCAACAAAATATAGAAAAGAATTAAGACAATGACCAAATTGAAAATAGTTTTCTGGTTTCAGAAGCTTCATCACCAATATCGAATCAAAACCACCAACCATCAGAACCACAAGAACATAGAATCAAAATCAACAGTTAGATTGAAAACCCAATTTGAGGGATTTTTCAAGTTTTAGAGTTTTTTTTTTTCATAACCAATCCAAAACAACACAAAGCCACAAATAAAGAAATCAAAAGAATATAAGAAAAGCCATAATACCAAAAGCCAAATCCAACCACAACATATACAGGAAATCCCATCAACCATAAGAAGCACACTCAATATCAAACACAAAGCAACAAGCATACATTTAAAAAAAATACAAGCTTACACAGAAGGCACATTTAGCAATTTGGCAAAACTTGCTAAATGGTTTATGCCAGGGTTCCTAGGCCTTTATTTAGATATTCTAAAATTAAGAAAGTGAAGAGCAGAAGGCTTTTCTTTGAATGTGAGTGGTTGTTAGTGGAGCAAGCAATGGTGGTTGGAGGTTGGTGCTGGTGGTTGGTTTCAGTTGGGAAAAAAATTAAGGGCAATAAGGGCTGTTGGGTATGGTAATTTCAAAAACATCATTGTTCCTTTAATAAAAAATTTTATCGTACTCAGTTTGACTCTTTAACCATACCCAACTCCTCTTATGGTAGAGAATTGAATCCATTTAGTCTCAACTTCCTTAATTAAATTTCATATCAAGAATCAAATAAGGACCTTGAAAAATTTTGTCTCCTATTTCTAGAAACCCAAAAGCCTCCACTCTCTCTGTCGATGTGTAGTGGTGCCAATATTGTTGAGTTCATTCGCTATTTGGATCAATTTGGAAAAACCAAAGTCTAAACAAAAGACTTTAAAGCAAACCACCATAGCTACAAAGAAATAATAAAAGCAAGAAACAAGAAAAGCAACCATAATAAAGTAAAAGAAAATAACTTGATTTGATCCAAAATGGTGGTTGGCACGATTTTGAGGAAAGGTTTGGCTTCAATGGGAAGAAGAAAAAGCCAAAGGAAAAAAAAAAACAAGGGAGAAGTCGAGTAGTTGATGAGGTAAGAATAAATAGTAAAACCAAGACCAAAAAAAAAAAATGTTTTTGCTTGTATTATGTCTCAAACTTGGGTTTTTGGTGAGTTAAAACATACATCATTGAAAAAAATTTAGAGCCTTCTGTTTTTCCATTCTCCACTTTTTCAATTGTTTTCTTTGAATATAAAGAAAACATCTTCTTCTTTTTTTTAATTGGGCCTATTTTTATTTCAATTTTTCAAAAATCTATTTTTCATTTCTTCAACCAAACATATTTTTCCTTACATTTTCTATTTTGTATAAAAATAAAAATGGAAAACAATTTTATTTTCATAAATCAAACACACACTTATTTTTCCTAAACTCCACAACCCTTGGCATTAACTCGATCCCTATTTTTTTGGAAAAAAAAAAAAAGAGAAAAACCAAGACTATTAAGTTAATTAAATTAAAATATTAAAAGTCCCAAATGAAGAATTTCATAAATGAATATAAAAATCAAAACTAGAAAATCAAGTAGACTAACTTGGTTCAAGAAACCGCATCACAGTGACAAAATGAGCAATTTCGGTGAAATTACCTCGTTGAAGAAATTGTGGTGGCAGTGACAATACAATTCGATGGTGGTGAAGAAGATGATGACGAGGGTGAGGATAGGAAAATAACTTGAATTCCTATAAGAGACAGAAGATTTGATTTTTTTTTTTTTTTAGTTTTGCAATAGGAATAGAAAAGAGAAGAACTAGTCATTAGCAATTAGGAGTAAAGAGAAAAGAGAGTAGAAGGAGAAAAAAGGAGAGAATAAAAGGAGAGAAAAATTATCTGAGAAAGACAAGTGAAAGAAGATTTTGTTTTTTTTCTTACTGGAAGCTATTGCATTCATAAAGTACTAGTAATCAGGGACAATTTTATTTTAGTAGAAAAAAGAGAAAGTAATATAGAAAAACTCTAGCGTTTCCCTAACCCGAAGTGAGAAAAGAGAAGAAAAAATGAGAGAAAAAAAGAAAAGAAAAATTATCTACTGAGAAAGACAAAAGGAAAGAAGAGTTTGTTTTTTTCCTTTATTGGAAGCTAATGCGTTCATAAAGTACTAATAATCAGGGACTGTCTTACTTTAGTAGAAAAAAAAAGGAAAGTAATATAGAAAAACTCTAGCAGTTCCCCAACCTGAAGCGAGAAAAGAGAGTAAAAAGAGACAAAAATGAGAGAATAAAAGAAAAGAAAAATTATCTACTGAGAAAGATAAGTGAAAAAAGAGTTTATTTTTTTTCTTATTGGAAGTTAATGCGTTCATAAAGTACTAGCAATCAGGGACGGTTTTATTTTAGTAGAAAAATGAGAAAATAATATAGAAAAACTCCAACGGTTCCCCAACTTGACGTGAGAAAAGAGAGTAAAAGGAGAAAAAATGAGAGAATAAAAGAAAAGAAAAATTATCTACTGAGAAAGACAAGTGAAAGAAGAGTTTTTTTATTTTATTTTATTGGAAGCTAATGCGTTCATTAAGTACTAGTAATCAGGGCGATTTTATTTTAGTTCGAAAATTGATTAGAGTAATCGTTAAATTGATTAGAGTAAGCGTAAAAATATTAAAATAAATATAAAATTATGATAATTAACTATAAAATTAATAAGAATAAACATAAAAATGCTATAATAATTATAAAATTATGTTAATTAACAATATAAAATTATGATTATTACGTATATAATTATTATAATTATCGTATATAAAGCATAAAATTGATGATGATTAGTGTAAAATTATTATAATTAACATAAAATTATAAAAATAAATGTAAAATTAGCGTAAAACCTAAACTTTACAATTATTATAAAGAAGTTTCAAATTGATAAGACACATAATAGTTGACTACTCTAACAAAGCAGTTGAATGCGACTAATAAAATAATGTTCACTATTTCATAGATAGTCAACTACTATATAATAAGGCAGTCGATTGCTATTAATTAAATTATATTCTATTTTATGGGCAAACAATTGATTGTAAATTTATAGTCGATTGCCTTTATTTTTATTGAATATTCTAATTTAAAAATAATGAAGGGTAGTCTATTGCTAAAATATAGCAATGGACTACTTTTATTTTATTGTATATTCTCATGTAAAAACATTGATAATATTAATGTCACTTTTTTAATATATTTTAAATGGATAAAAATGTAATTTCAAATATAGTATTTTTTTTAATGAATAAAAATGTAATTTAAATATCATGTACAAAAAAAAATGTAATTTAAATATTTCGTTATTTTTTTAATATATTAAAATGTAATTTTACTAATATTTTATTAAAGAAAACTTATCTATTGACTTATTATACTTTTGTTTACATAATTTCTTAAATTTTATTATTTATTCAATTTCTAATGAGATACTCAATCTCATAATCTTACATTAACATTGCTATTTTGTGATCTTAATATAAACAAATTCGTGCGAAACAATTTATGTATACACAAATTCTACTTTCAGATATAGACGTTCCCATTTTTTTTTCTCAGCCAACAGAAAAATTTTATTAATAATCAGAAGCAAAATACATCCCTTAACAACAAGGTCTTATGAAAAAAAAAAAACAAAGCTTACAGACCAAGCATAAAAACAAGGAGCCTACAAAAACGAAAAAGGAGACAAGCATAGCAAAACACCATAACAAAATTCCCAACCACGCAAAACTGATATCATATCCAAAAAGCAGAGAAAAAACTCGTTCTATCAACTCCCACTGTTCCAATGCTATTCCAATATCTGTCAATCGCATTAAAAATCCTCCAATATTCCTATGGTCTATTCTCTCTATTCTTAATCCAAGATACAACAACAATAGAATCAGATTCAATGCATAAAGATTTAGAATTTATCCAATCAGAAGAAATAGAGAGTTGTAGTGTCATTTTAATGGCACAAATCTCAGTCAAATTGGAATCCATCACACCTAGAGGACCAAAGAAAATACCCAAAATTGTTCCATTTGAATCTCTCAATACACCACCACATCCTACAAGACCAGGCTTTCCACGAACAGAACTATCGACATTGAACTTCAATGTAGAAGCTAAAGGACAAGAACATTGTAATCCTGCTCTAACAACTGACTTTTTCCAGTTAAACCTCACTTCCATTGGAGCATTCCACCATTTAGACTCATTAACATGATTGCATCCTCTAACTGCTTTTAACCACAGCAAAGACCTAAGTTTAATATTAAAAACCAATTCCTCACACTGTAATGATCTCCCATTGAAAACAGAATTATTCCTAGCTAGCCACAATGACCAAAACGTTGCTACATAGGCAATCTTCCATCTTTTCATTATCTCCTTACTAAAGAACATACTTTCACATTGACACAAAAATTCCTCCACAGAATTTGGCATCACCCAAACCACATTCCACCACTTCAATACACAGCACCAAACCATCCAAGCATAATGACAATTTATCAAAACATGAACACTATCTTCATCATACATACCACACCATACACAAATACACTCACCACCATCAAAAGAAACCCCTTTAGACTGCAGAAAAACTTTAGTAGGAATAACTTTTAACATAGCCAACCAAAGAAAGCTTTGAACTTTTGGTGGTACATTCTGTGAGAACTGAGAATTTTGTATACCCAGTTATGAGAATTGTAATTAGGTGTATGTAATTATGATATGTTAATGTACACGCAAGTTTTAAATACGATGAAGTATAAGAAAATGAGGTCTTTAAGTCTTGAATGTGTATGGATTGAAATATGGATTATGGGGTAGATTTTGAAAAGTTTTACATTGAGTTTTCTGCAAATTGATGCAGCAGCAGTACAATCTATGAATGCCAGATTGATCTCCAAGAATAAGAGATCGATCTCACGGCTCCAGAATGCAAAAAATGTATAAGAATTGATAAGCAGATCGATCTCATAGACAAGCAGATCGATCTCCAAATATTTTTGTAAAGAGAAGATCGATCTCCTCAAGGAACAGATCGATCTTATGAAGCAATTATGAGATCGATCTCACCCCACGACAGATCGATCTCTTAGGCATAAAATTTTCCCAAAACGTTCCTAAATTCAAAGAGAGATCGATCTCATCAAGGACCAGATCGGTCTCCTACCTTCGACCTATATAAGGACCCCTTTGTTTTTCTTGAAATCGATCTATCTCTCTCCAAATCGTCATTTTCGCAACCCTAGCTTTCTCTCACCTCCAAAACCCTCATTTTCGTCCGAATCTCAAGCAGAGGTAAGAAGGAAAGTTGTTCCTCATCCAAAGGAGAACAACATACTTGAAAATCGAAGGGCGAATTGAATCAAGGTGTGAATAGAGCTCTCTATAAGTTTTGGGTAAATTTCTAAGCTTTAATATTTGATATTGAGGTGATTTTGGTGATTGTGACTATGGGTGCTGTGATAAAATAGCTAGGAAATGACTAGAGTTGATGAAATTATGATTTTGTTGGAATGATGATGATATTATACAATTTGTGGTAATTTTGAGATTTTGGCTATAAATTGGAATCGAGGCAATGAGGTGATTATGGCATGAATATTATGCATGAAAAATGTAGGATTTGAAATGTAGTGAATGAGAATGTGGATTAGGATAGGAATATGAGAAAAACGAGGTTTGTAGTATTTAACGAGAATATGAGCAAATATGTGATTGAGATGAATTATTGATGTTTTAGTATCGTTTGGACAGCTCGGGAGTTCCAAAGAGGAATGCGAGGTTAGTCCGTTGTTTGGGGGAACAATTGCACTATACGAGGTAAGGGAAAACTTATACTCATTGTGTATGCGATTTTGTGATGATATTGTAACATGAAATGTGATTTGAGAAAACAAGCATGTTTCTATGAGTTGTGAATGAGTCGTTGCACACGGTTTTATAGCCGGTTGGGGCTCATTTTTTTATGAGTTGTAAACTAAATGTGAAATTGTTTTACAACCGTTTTAAGTTCAAAAAGTGAAAAGTGATTTGAGCTCTACGTTAAGGCGTATTGAGATTTGAGAAATGTGTGCGTGATTTTTTCGGTTTGAGCTCGGTTGTGACATGTTTTGTGTTGAGTACAAAATGGTTTTGAGATGAATTTAATGAAAAAAACCATTATGAGCACTACGTGAAGACAAAACGGTTTTATATGATAATGACTATTACTAAGACTTAGGCGTGTCATGTTGAATACACATCGGGCTTTGCTCTTATAGCATGTAAGGTCGGGCCGTGCTCTAGTAGCACGTAAGACCGACGCCTCCGTTTTAGTAACGCGAGATGACCTCACTCCGTGGTAGCGGTGGGTGGCATTGCTTTGATAGCATGTAAGGTCGGGCCATGCTTTAATAGCATGTAAGACTGACGACTGTACGACTCTGATCAAGTCTACAGCGAACCATGACCATAGGTGTATTATTGTCGACGAAATCCCTCGATTAGGGTTGTCCGCCTAGGGGACGAGTTCAATCGTTTTGATGTGCCATGACGAATTTTTATATGAGTTTTATTTGCCTAGTCTCGTTTTACACATGAGATTGTGTTTGGTGGCTGCGTCACGTGCATTACTATTGCAGTGATTTTATCACGTTTTATAAGAAAAGCCATTATCGCATCCTGTTTTCTACATGCTTGTAACTATGATTTTGTACTGAGCCATTTATTATCATGTTTCTGTATGAGCCTTGAGAAATGACTTGAGATGGTGTTTTGATTATTCATGCTACACTTTTCTACCGAGTTAATGGGTTTTCACCACAAGATAAAATGATTGTGCTGTGCAAATTATTATTTTGTTAATGAATCCCTTACCCCCTTACTGAACGATTTAAAAGCTCACCCTATTTTATCTCCCCCCAGATTTCTTCAAGTGAAGAGAGTTTCTCTGCGACGTACGGAGTAGTGGCTAGTGGAGGACTTGAGCTCCAGGCCACATATTGTACTTGAGGTATATTTTAATATTTCATGTACCCAAACTTAAGTTGTATTTACAAACACTTGATGAATAATTATGTATGAGATGTATCAGGATTTATTAATTCGGAACTGAGTAATGTATATGGTGTGACATGTAAATTGGATGATGAGATCATGAGGTTAAAGTTTTATAACATATACATGTTTATGATGATGCATGACACTGCACAGAAATGCACTTAGAATTGTGAAATGATGTAAATAAAATTTAAATTTGCCATGTTTTTTGCGTTTTTGGGTCGTCACACATTCAATTTCCAAATAAATGAAAAACATATCTTATCAGGACTGTCACTATTCAACCTATCCAATTCAGCTGTAAAGAATTTAACAGTAAACATACCTTTTCTGTCATGCTCCCAAATCAATTTATTTTTAGATTCAAGAATCAACTAAACACCCTGAACCAATTCCTTGATATTAACATAAACACCTTTCTCCCATTCAAATAATCTCCTTCTAAAAATAAGATTCCACTCCCCATCATCTGAACAAACATCAGCCACTCTTACCTCTTTATCCATTGTCAGCAAAAATAATCTAGGAAATAAATCCTTTAGAGGTCTATCCCCCACCCACTTATCAAGCCAGAAATACACATTCTTCCCATCACCAATAACCCAGCTACACCCATTAAAACCTATTAGTCTTTCTACACCCTCCTTACTTTTCATAGAAACAACATCCTTCCATAATCTAGACATATGGCTATCATGTCTAATTGCAGGTTCCCACTCCACACTCCCCTTCCTATACTTGTCAAATAATAATCTTCTCCATAAAGCATCTTTTTCAACTTCATACCTCCACCACCATTTACACAACAGTGCAGTATTCTTATTTAACAAATTTTGAATACCTAATCCTCCATAACACTTTGGTTTACGTACTATTGACCACTTAACTTTCGACATCTTTCTACTATCATTACTACTCCCGAAAGAAAATTCCTCTTTATTTCCCATTTGAGCAAGTTAACATTTGCTTTTTAATAATTTCATATTGAATTCATGCAATTTTCTTGATGTTGAGCTTTCAATCAAATAGTTTTTTCTCTACTTTATTTTGTCAAGTTCGATTCACCTCCCAATTTTGATGGAATTGCCTTTATTTGTTTTTGGAGTGTTCTTTGCATTTTCAATTCTTACTTTTATTAATTTAAACATTCATTTGCAAGCTTGCACCTTTAAATATAAATATATATAGGATAATTATTTAATAGACCGTTAGTGAACTTTTTTAATTTCACAAGCGGAATTAGGGTAATGACACATATTTTAATTTTTTAATTTTTATATTTTTTTAATATTTTTAAAATATATGTGTCACCATCCTGACCTTATTGTGGATTAAAAAAATTCTACTTACGGTATATTAGATATTAATATATATATATATATATATGAACTCGACTATTTTTCAAGAATTACAAATCTCATTATTAGTTTTATGAAAATACCCATGGGCAGAATTTCAACTGATTATTATATCAGTTCAATAGATGATGGTCACTAGGATCACTTACACATTTGATCAATTTAAAACTAGTTTATATGAACGGTGATATATATTTTTTAATAAAATAATAAAAAATAATTTTGTCCATGCAAATTTTTGTCATTTTCCTACTTCTACCGCCCCACAACAGTGCAATGGATAGGCAGTGAAATCCAAATTGACTATTTGTTTGATAAAAGATTAATTCAACTTTTTTTTGGTCAAAATTCATGCAACAATGAGTTCTGAACCAATGGATGAAAAAAGTGTGACTTTTAAACCGTAAATAATAAAAAAAAAGAAACAATTAAAAACTGAGTACCACCAGTGAGATAAAGTAAAATATCAATTAACTACCTAGAATAATTTACAATGTTGCTGAAGAGGTACAACGATATAATCATCATATCTCTGGAAGGTTTAAGATCCTTACTATCTTATATCACGAAGCACCTTCATCTATTTTCTATTATGGACATCAAAGTTATCAATGCCGTACTATGCAGAGTATGAGCAGAGACTGAAGGCAAAACCTTCTTCCCTCTGCTTCCATACTGTTACTGCCGGTTTGCTTCTTAAATGAGTATGTAAAAGTCAGAGAACTTCGACCTCCTACCCCAAAATTCTACATTTCCAAATAAATCTGTTTGAGAAATTTACATGTCTATTCCATAGGCCTCGTACTTCCGGAGACCCAATCTCCAGCCATGGCTTTGCAGGGCCAGTGAAATGCAAAACAGCAGCAGCCTCCAATATCTCTCCATCAGCAGATGAGGATCGATAGCCTAACCCGGCGACATGCCATAAAGGATCAATAGGATGCACATGACCCTCGAAAGCGAGTAATGTTGGTGGAAGTACTCCCGGTTGCCATAGTGTCAACCCAGAATTGAGACTCTGTAAAAGCATACATATTGGATTACAGAAAGGGATTAATTCACTTAACAATTAAAATACAAAGCGTTTCATTTTTTGTATCGTTAACTAGGGTCAGGAGAATCCAGTTACATGGAGTTGTGTTTAACCATGTGAGTTGTTAAGGACACAGGTGTTCTACAAGTGAAGTAATACACATACCCAAGACTCCAAAAAATAGGTGATGGTTGCAATTAAATGGACATTAACGCAACAATAAACGCCGAATAGCTGATCAGGAGCAGAAAATTACTTACAAGTTTCAACCATTTATGATAAGATGTTGTGATGTTGGTCCTCCTCCAAGCTTCAAGATCGAAGACGTTCATACCAGAAAGCCATGCACAATGATCTTGGTCCAGGTTGGATGAAATTATTGGGTGTGAAAAATTCAAGTAATCCTTGTATCTCCTCCCAGGACAACAGTTGTCTCCACACCATGAGTCAACAACTGCACCAACAACTTTGCCATTGAGATCCAATTTCCACAAAGATGATATGTCATGTTGTACTACAACATCGTCATCCAAGAAGACTATCTTGTTGAGATCTGGAAACAGCTGTGCAGCCCATGAAAGTTAGAACATATCCAAGCCAACTGAAATTGAAGGTTCAGAATAAATTATCAGAAAATTCAAAGCAAATTTTAGAGAAATTACTTCAGGGATATAAATGCGAAGATGATTCATAAGGGAGAGGCAGCTAGGGCTCAAAGCCTCCAAGCAATTTTTATTCTCTCCTTCATATTCAAAGTCGTCTTCTTTCAGATTGTTGTAGTAGTGACTCCAGATCAAGCGATGAATTTCCAGCATCTGCTTAACTCCAACATTCACCTCCTGAGACCAATCATATTGATGTAATCCCTTAACTTCCACTGCAGCTGATTTGAGAGAATTTAAGGCAAACCATGCATGCATTGGGGTGTAAGTTTTCTTGTCCGTAACTATGTGAAACACCAAATTTTCCGGATTTGCTGCATTTTCAACTGTAGAGGATATGACAACAGAGGCAGCCAGGACATTGTCAGTCAGGAGCACTACATGATGAAAGGATGTGTCAGCAAGACGAGAAACATGTTCGGGTGGAGGTAAACGAGAGCGGGCCATTGCGTTTACAGTATACTCTTCAGCCAATTTCAGGCATAGACAATGTAGGCTCTTTGGGACACCCCGTGAAGCTAAGTACCAGTACATTAACTCACGCTTCTTAGCTGAATGGACCTTCTGCTCCATACCTGAGAGCTGGAAATAAAAAATGAATGCACTTTGATTTATTAGAGAATATTGAACCGGATACACATATTGTAAGTTACATTTGAACAAATGACTTCAGATGTATAATTTATCAATATGACACCTCATTTCAGTTGTTTCCATTCATTATACAGAGCAATTTCTTAACTACTCATTGTAATGATAAGCATTCATTCCATATACATCAATAAGAACATACAAAAACAAGCAAATACAAACAACAAGAAAGACTGTAAACAAACCCAGAATCATGGTTTACCGAGTAACATCAAACCAGAAAGTAATACATATATATATATATAAACTTGGGAAAAAAATTATGAACACTTGGGAATCTTCATCATGATTCAGAAATGAAACAAAAAAAAAAATTATCTAGTTGCATGACATCATAAAACAAATCCCCTCAGCTTCTTACTGAATGCAGACGCATGTGTTTCTTTCAAGTTCTCAAGAGAAAGTAAGATACAGTTAATGTTATCCTCTAGGTAAGTATTGATCATTTATACGCATATTAGATCTATCTTTGGTGATAGGATTCTTATCAATGACAAGAATAACGAAGTGCTTTTCCTATTATTATTTTCTTTCCTAAATACTTGTTAGACACCAACAAATTTCACCGGTAATTCAAGTGTAAACACAAAAAATTAATGGATGTATTAGAAACAGGAAATAAATGGGCATAACAATGAACATTAACTCAAGCCTTAATAATGGTGGCCGTGAGGGAAAGTATAATATGCAAAGAAAATATTTCAACGTAATAGAAAAATTCAAGGAAAAATGCATGCAATCATATTTGATGTATTGCTAACAGCAAGATCAAGTTTACAACTATTTCAGAACCTGACGACACGAGCACAAGCATAACAATTAAATGCAGTTGCTTCAAGGTCATCCATTTTAAGGTCAAACACCTGACAACATGTGATCATACAACTTTTCTCAAACTGACAAAAGTCAACACAGGCAACTGGACTGCCACAGACTATAAGAACTAGTTAGAACAAAACATTCCGATGCCACAGAATTGACTAATAATCCAAACGGAAAGGTCTCATCATCAGTGCACTGTGCAACCCTTTTAAACCCAACATTAACTCAACCATTTGGGAGAATGGGACAATTCAAGTTGTTGGTTGAGTTAGTTATTTCTAAGTTTGAATAGATGAGACTATGTTTCAAATAATAAAAAGTTACTAGTTATGAAATATACTTGTTGATTTCTAAAGAAAGCTAGTGAGATTAAATATGAGCTTTACCTACACAAATTATTTATCTAGTTCATATTTAGTAGTATATCAAAATGCAGGTGTTAAAAGAGAAAAAGAATGATGTAGTAGTACCATTGTACTGGGAATAAGAGGAAATGATTATCTATAGCAAAACTAGTATTGCTTACAAACTATTTATAAAAAGGCATTTCGAGCTCATTATTAATCTATATCTATCTTTTATCAAACCAAGATCTGGTCTTGATCTTTGTCAAAAACTTACAACACTCATTTCTTGAAACTGATACACAGGAACTACAATTAGCTCTTTCAAAAAAGAAAAATAAGTACAAAATCAAAAGGACAAAATTAAGCATCAATAGCTAAAAACCAAGAGCAGTTTGCTTAACTAATTGCATTGGCTACTAGTGGACGGAATGCACCATCGTCAATCAGCTTAACCAAATTAGTATGTTTTACAGTTCAAAAGAGATGGTCATCACACCAACGGAAAGTCAAGGAAAGGATGCTTTGGTAACTCTCATACTTTATCAACATTCAAAAACGAAATGGGTAATGCATGTTTGAGGACTTCCTTTGCCAAACAACAGCAAAACTTGTCATTGAATGAGCTAAATAACATCAGGTGGAACCCCAGACGATTGTGACCTTCAATGACAAAATACAACTTAATGTTTGGACGAACAACCAAGAAAGACATGGGTCAAAGATAAAATGACCTAGAACATCCAAAGTCCAAACCAAGAACAACCCACTATCTTTGTCCACATGTATAAACGTATCATATGTAATTTTCATACTGAAAAGACATCTAAATTTAATTGGTCTGGAGTTTTAACCCTAAAGTATCCCTAGGAATCCTTATCAAAGTTCATGACCCAAATTTCTTTTCTTATGAAAAGGAAACAATAATTGCCTAGGTAATTACAAAAAGTACCACAGGCTTCTAAGATGATATAACTTCTAGTTGATCAAACAAGATTTTGGCTCTAAGAAAATTCATGAAGTTACTCTAAAACAGCATTTCCAAAAAGCCAAGTGATCAATTTATCCATTGAAAATGGTCGAGCATATGATGTCCTAGTGTCCTACAGTAAATAATGTTAATGCATATGTTTTTATCCCATATCTTTTTACCTTATTTTTCCCGTCTCAATTGCTTAATCACTTAGTGCCATACCCTCTAACAAGTTTCATCCTTTAAGTCACAAGGTGCCCGTTCCATGTGTACCAACTAACAAATTAGCATCTGAGACCCTGATTTGGGTCTCACATTATAGTGGTAGTTTCTTTCCGACTTCTCTGAACAAGTTTAACTCGCAACTCTGATTCCCTTCCTAAATTGCTATTATCTAGATTCTGTAGTTTAATAATTTTTTTTTGAATTAGTACATTATATGAGAAGTTACAATCATATATATATATATATATATATATATATATATAACACTTGTAGACTTATGAAAATTACTTAATTAATTAAATTAATAAATAACTAAACTAAATAATTAAATTCAAACTTACCACTAAATTAAGATCTCATTGACAAAAAGCTTTAAACGTGTGTATATATGTATATATGTATGTATGTATCATCATCATTAGTAGTAGTAGTAGAGAGTGAAATAAGCCTAGCTTTGATTCACGTCAATTAAAAATGGAAACAAAGACGTTAATCCCAACACAAAATCAAATTACTACCAAAGATGTTTGAATCAATATACTTTTAGCTTTGTACAAAATAATACATTATTATTATTATTATTATTATTATTATTATTATTATTTAGAGACACTGGGGTTGGACAATTACCCATTATCAATGGTGAAGATAAATTGATACTACTCACTGAAATAGCATAAAAGGAAATGCACGTATATAAAGATGGGTACAAAATGTATATAAAGATAGGTATAAAATGACTAAGAGTAAATTACCATAGCCTTTGTCTTGAAAGCAAAGGCCTTGACGTCTTGTTGCTTCGACGTCATCTCCTTCACAAGCTCGTTGAATGATTCCAAAGAACCATCTATTCTCCCTTCAACATTGTTGCCATCTTTCACTTCCATTAGTGCCCTTGTCAGTTCTTCTTTGAGTTTCTTTATGTACATGCATAATCATGATAGAACCATAGAAGTAAATCAGATGTGATGTGATCAACTATAAGCTTTTCAGACCGTGTAGACATACGATGACTAAAGGTAAAGAGAGTATTGACTGCATAAAATTCAGATCCGAGTAGACGAGTATAAAGATATGATGATAGCAGGACAACTAGCCACGTGTTCAAGAAAGCAACCAATGGAACTGAAATACCGATAGTTCTTGCCAGATGTGCTTCTCATTCAAGAAGATTTTTATAAGCAGTTTTGCTGTTTCCGAAATGTTTTGGGTTTTTTACCAAAATGCCATTCCTCTAGTAGATTTTCCCAAATATACTTCAACTCTATGACAAGTCTTTATATCACAGACACAAAGAGAGATAAAATTATATCAGTATAAAATAATTTTATTTTATATCATTTTTATAACTTCATGTAAAATTAATATTTTTATAAATCAACGGTAAAATTTAACAATCTACTTGTCTTCATCATGCACGTAAAGTTTCAAATCGATATAAAATTTCTATCATTTCGATCTAGAATATCATATTTTTAAATATATTAACGGTTGAAATTTTATTATTATAAAACTAATAGCTAAACATTTTCAATTAATTTAAAATTTTGTATGCATGATCTATATGAATAGAATATAATACTCAACGGTCCGATTAAAAAAATATAAATTGTATAAAAAAAAATATTAAATGGTGTAAAGCTAAATTATTTTATACTGGTATAACTTAATCCCTCCTCTATATGTATATATGTGTATATATATGCACACACTAGAACGAAAATCAACGTAAAGGTAAAATTGTATAGACTAACACTAAAATAAAAAAGATTAATACTAAGTAGAATGAAAACCAAATACATAGAATGTAAATTCAATTCAAACAAAGAGAAAGATCATAATGTAGTTAGATGAAGTGACAATATTTAAGTGGAATTATGTTCTATATCTGGGGTTGATAATACAGATGGATAGAAAAATTGAATGCGATGTAACCAATAAGATTCAAACTAGATGGAGTAAGTTGAAAAGCGCTACAGATGTGTTGTGCGATAAAAGAATTCATATATGGCTAAAGGTAAATTTTACGGGATAATTGTTAGACTAATATTGATATCTAGTAGTGAATGTTAGATGACTAGGAGACTACATACACAAAAGATAAGAGTAGTAAAAATGCGAATATTGCTAAAGGCATTTGTAAGAGGGTCAAAATAGTATCTATCAAAGACAAAAGGTGTTAATATCATTTACATTGGTGTAAACATATACAACGTAGACATGTAGATACTCCAATTAGAAAAATAAAGATTATGAATGATGAAAAAAGAGTCAAAACTAAAGGAAGACCGAAAAAGACTTGAAGGAAATTATTCGAAAAAATATCGAGGCATTAGAGTTGGATGAATATATTGTCTAAGATAAGAATGTAGGGATGAGAATTTATATTGACGACTTAATATGAGTTCAGATAATGGTTCATGTAGCCTACCCCAATCTATTAAAATAAAGATTGATGATGATAATAATGATATATATATATATATATATATATATATATATATATATATATGAGGATGGATATATTTACAGTAATATAAAACTAATTTAATTTTACACACTTTCAAATCTTTTTATATGATTTATATTTGTTTTAATTTGACTATTGAATTTTATGTTTTATTCATGTAAATCATGCATGTCAATTTTCAAATTAATAGAAAATATTTAACTATTTATTTTATAATAATAAAATTTTAACTAAAAATATATGTTGAAAAGAATGTTATTCATGATTAAAATGATAAAAAATATCGGATTGACTCAAAAATTTATGTGCATGATAGATACGAGTAGATTGTTAAATCTAACGATTAGTTAATAAAAATATTAATCATAGATGAACTTCGAAAAATATGTAAAATAATTAATATTTTATAACTTGTATTGATCATATGCATAAATTTTTAAGTTGATATTCTTATAATCTTAATCGAGATAGCATTTTTTTCTCTCTATATATATTAATGATTGAAATTTTATTATTATGAAACAAACAGTTAGACATTTTCGATTAACTAAAAATTAGACGAGTATGATCTACATAAATAGTACATAAAATTCAACAGTCAAATTAAAAAATAAAAATCGTATAAAAAATATAAACATGTGTAAAACTAAATTTGTTTTAGATTAGTATTAAGTGAATCTCTCTCTATATCTAAGAATCTATTTACAAATGTGTAAAATTAATTTAGTTTTATATTATTTTATATTTTATTATGCAATTTATATTTTTTTAATTTGATTTTTTAATTTTATACTCTATTCAAGTATATCATACACATCAAATTTTAAGTTAATCGAAAATATCTTATTATTTATTTAATATAATAAAATTTTAACTGTTAATATATATTAAAAATAGTTATTTTTATTAAAATTATAAGAATATTAAATTGAGCGAAAAATTTACGCACATGATTAATACAAATAAATTATTAAATCTAGCTATTAATTTACAAAAATATTAATTTTACATATATAATTATAAAATATACGTAAAACAATCTATTTTATCCGTACATAAATGGTTTCAATTTTCGACAAATTTCTAATAAAGTATATCTTTTCGTTTGGAGTGCCCATTATATATAGAAATTGGTTGAGACAGGTGAAAAAACAAATTTAAAACAGAAAAAGTGCACCCCACTAGTTGCACGTTATGTTTCTTTCTGTTTTTTTTTTTCGGATGACATCAGATATTCCCCTGCCATAATGTCCCCCCTGTTTCACCTTTACGACGTGCAAGTGTGTGGGCGTAAAAAGTGTACAAAGAAGAAAATTATTAAAATATTGAAAGAATCTGATTTTTTTTTTATGTACCAAAAAGAAAAAATCATTTTCATTAGACTTAAATTCAGCAATTTAACTACTTTCAAACATGGGCGTGTGTGAATGGTTTCAATAAAAAAATATATATTATTTTTTAAATATTAAATTTGGTTGTGAGAACCAACTTTTTACACTAATATTTATTTAAAAGTTACGATAAGAAGTTTAAAGACTTACATAAATGTTTATGTAGGACCCGGAGTAATTGAAGCACCCGATTTAGTGGCACGAGGCTCGAAGCACGAAATCCGAGGTACAATTTTAAATTAAAGTATACTTTAAGAAGTTACCTTTATAAGTATGTTTTTTGATGATTAGAAATAGAACTAAGACATCGGAAGTAGAAAAACAAGTGAAAACTCAGATTTGCACTAAACCGAGCAATTGGGCCCAATAAGAGAAATAAATTAAAAATAAATTCTATAAATTCATAAAAATTATTCTAAAACCATAGAAAATTAATATAAAACATAATTGACTTGGGAAATCAAAAGTTGGTGGAAATATGAAGGCTTAGGTAGTCGAATTAATTTTTAAAGTAAACCAAAAACCTTAAGTCATTTCAATTGGTAAAGGCTAAATCGGGCAAAATGGACTCAATTTGAGAACTTTTCTTAAACAAGTGGGTCACAAATTTTTATGAGAGACACTACGAACTTAGTATAACACTTGAGAAGTGAAAATTTGGAATGAAATGAATTGGGAGTATTTTTCATGTAATTATGAAAACAGGGCAGTAGGTTAACCTGGCCCAATAATCTGTATACCCATTAGAACATGCCCAATTTGAAGAACCTCTGGAAGGCCTTAAATCTTGAAACTTTCCAGAATAACAATAGACCCAAAACCCTTTTCAGAACACTAAAGATCTCTTGGAACCGACCTAAACCCAAGACTTATCCCTTCCTAAAGTTGTCGTACACGTCATCTTCAACCTGAGATTGTGAGAATTTTTTGGCCATTTTTAGAATTCGACCAAGAAGGAGAAAATCTTCTACCTTAAGCCCTCTATAACATATAAAAAATTCAGCCCCAAACAAGCTCGTTTGCTAGGTGAAAACCTAGTGAGAAGGACATGGGCAAAAATTGCCTTGTTTCAGGTATGAGAGAAACTTGAAATATTTGGTTTCTTGAATTGTTTTTGAGCTTATTTCTCATGATTCTAAGTTGTATGGATGTTTATCTACAGTTGAGAGTTGTTGTGGAGGTTCAATTTCGGGTCAAACTTGGTCAAACCCGAGGTTAAGTTGATAGAAGATGATGATGTTCATATATGTGGTTGTATAATAGATTTGGAATGTTTTTGCTAAATAGAACTTGATGGAATAATCTCTAGGGATGGACATATGTTTGGCCAGCCATGGGTTGTTGAAGAAATTGTGGAATTTGGTTGTGTTGTATGTTATAGAATGACCGGTTAATACCGAAAAACTCGATTTATAGCTCAATTTAGTGGAAAACAGTGAAAGTGTAAAAATTGACAGGTGGTATGTTGTAAATTGTTAATTGGAGCTTAGAATAAATGTTTAAATTATTAGGTTAATGAATTAGAAATTTGAAGGAAAGAAACTAAAGGAATAGCTTAAACTGAGACTTTATCGATAAAACCGAAAAAATAGGAAAAATTAGCGAACCAGCCAAATCTAATGAGTTTTACGTAGTTGGAAGTATATTAAAGTGTATTAAGAGGGATTTGAGTATTAATTGATGGTTTTGAAATTGTTTTGGGCAGTTTGAGAAGTTGGCACGCAAAATGAGGCAAATCGACACCTAATGATTTAGGGCTGTCCCGGCCTCATTCAGATAAGGGATGCAACCAATTTTAGTGTTAGTATTTTTTCCTATGAAAAAGCATTTATGGCATGAAAATGTTTTATAAAATAAGCATGAACCCGACGAATGACTCATAGCCCGTATTTACTTACCCCGAGTGTATGTTTTGTTATGATTTGAGCTCAATTTTATAAATTTGAAGTTTTATGGACAAATATATGTATATGTATGATTTATGAAGTGAAACTTTCGTGAGCTCTATGGATATGAATGCAAAACTATTTTTTAGTATAATAATGGTACGTTTTGAGATTGAAGGCACAAAAGCATGCGAGTTATGGTAAACTTGGGGGTCGATTTAAAGGAACCCAAAGGAATTCTAGCCGACGGCCTAGGATCGGGCTGGACCTCGACTATATCATGCATATTTCTGTGTCTGTCATGATGCGTTTGTATTAATATGTGATTCCGTTTGTGTGGCATTTATGTGACGTTGTACAACCCTGATCCAATCTACAACATTACCATTGCCATAGGTATTATGTTCCCTCTTCGGAGGATGCCCTCTTTTGAGAAAGGAATAATGATTTCCCTCATGACAGTGATAATGAATGCCTAGTCTCCATATTATGAGTTATGATTTGTAATGACAAAGAGTGTATGATTTGAGCATGTACACTTATGTGATTTTAATCGTGTGATTTGAAAAGTTATTTAGTATTATTATTTTACTAAATGATTTGATTTTTATGTTTATTTTAATGCACTCCTTACTGCGTTAGTTTAAGCTCTCTTTTTCTTTCTTCTAGATTACTTACAGTAAGTACTCCAGTGCCTGCTGCGTACCCGATATAAGCGGGTGGACGAGACTCTCTCCAAACTATTTCTTGTACACACGTAAAGTATATTTCATTTTGTATCCAGACAATTGATGTAGTACAGATACTTGTAAATAAGTAAACGTTTGGGATGTAATCACGTTCGTACATGTATGTAAAATTGGAAAAGTGAGTCATTTTGATACTACGTGATATAATAAATTTAGATGATGAATTTTGGGAGTTTCTTGAATGCCTTGGGGATAAAATGCAAGTAAAATCAATTGTTTGTGATTTATTATGCAAGTCTGAATCTTGCAGGAGATTAGGAGTATATATAAGGGGTTATGCTGTTGGATTTTCGTTAGAAAGGGAAATAAGTATCATCGAATATGAGGAAGTTAACAATGTACAAATAATAATATGTAAACTGACACTGAACAGGAATACATCTTAAGTAAAAGGTTAAATTATAAGAGTAAAATTTTAAATTAGTCCTAATTTTCACGTTTCCGGGGCGTTCTAGAAAAATAGATAAATTAAGTTGATAAAAAGTAAGATTGGTAATTTCATATACAACAGAATGATACGATATGAATAAAATTTAGGCTTAATACCCAAATATGTCCTCAACGTTTACCAAAAAATAGAATTAAGCCTTTGACGTTTAATTGCATGGAAATAAGTTCTTTAAGTTTTATTTTGAGCAATTTAAACTTTAACATTTCAAAAAAAACATAATTAAACTCTTTTCCGTTAAATCTCAGAAACAACCGTTAATCATGTATACGTGGCATGCTGACGTGGAATATTTGTGCCACGTGGATTGTTGACGTGAAAAATTTTTTTCCACGTGTAAAAATATTGCTGACGTGGAATATTGGGCCCCAAAATGTTTTTTCTTTTTGCTTAATATCCAAATATGCCATCGACGTTTAATTGCATGGAAATAAGTTCCTTAAGTTTTATTTTGAACAATTTTAACCTTAACGTTTCAAAAAAACATAATTAAACCATTTTCTGTTAAATCCCAGAAACAGCTGTTAGTCAGATATACGTGGCATACTGATGTGAAATATTTGTGCCACGTGGATTGTTGACGTGAAAATTTTTTTTCCACGTATACAAATATCGCTGACGTGAAATATTGGGCCCCAAAATATTTTTTTTTTCGAATTTCCTTTTTCCCATAATTACATTTTTTTAATTTTAATTTTTTATTTTTTTTGCACAAATTACTTTTTTTCATACTGTTAGTTTTATTTTATAAAATTACATTTTATCCTCAATATATATTTTTTTCAAAAATTACATTTTCTCTCAAAATGTATTTTTTTAAATTTCATTTTTCCAAAACAAGCTAACTTTGAACAAAATGTGATGTCTAAACAAATTGTAATTTTGAAAAAATGAAATTTAAAAAAATACATTTTAAGATAAATTTTAATTTTTGAAAAAAATATATTTTGAGGAAAAAATGTAATTTTATAAAATAAAAATAACAGTATGAAAAAAAGTAATTTGTGCAAAAAAATAAAAAAAATTAAAATTAAAAAAATGTAATTATGGAAAAAAAGAAATTCGAAAAGAAAAACATTTTGGGCCCAATATTTCACGTCAACGATATTTGTATACATGGAAAAAAAAATTTCACGTCAACAATTCACGTGGCACAAATATTTCATATCAGTGTACCACATATATCTAACGGCTGTTTTTTAGATTTAACAGAAAAGGGTTTAATTATGTTTTCTTGAAACGTTAAGGTTTAAATTGCTTAAAATAAAACTTAAGGAACTTATTTCCATGCAATTAAACGTCGATGACTTAATTCTATTTTTTGGTAAATGTTGAGGACATATTTGGATATTAAGCAAAAAAAAAACTTTTTGTGGCCCAATATTTCACGTCAGCAATATTTGTATACGTGAAAAAAAAAAATTCCACATCAATAATCCACATGGCACAAATATTCCACGTCAGCATGCCACGTATACATGACTAATGGCTGTGACTGGGATTTAACAGAAAAGAGTTTAATTATGTTTTTTTTTTTAACGTTAAGGTTTAAATTGCTCAAAATAAAACTTAAATGACTTCTTTCCATGCAATTAAACGTCAAGAGCTTAATTCCATTTTTTGGTAAATGTTGAGGACATATTTGGGTATTAAGCCTAAAATTTATTAAAATGATATAGATTAAAATTTTGAAAAAAAAAATTGTATATGAATAAACAAAAGCTAAAAAAATTTGTACTTAACATGTAGACATAAATTTTGACATAAAATTTTCGCAATTTATAGAACACAAACAAAACTTTACATGATACGAACATAAATTTTATGCACAAAATAAACAATCAAATGAATAAAGAGCCTTTACCAGGCTGCCAAGTTGCATCGAGGACCGCTAGCCCTCCACTAAGGAAAAAAATCAAATTTATTTACATTTTTTTCTCATTTAGCGTATTTTTTTGGATAATTACCTTAAACACTGTCAGTGAAGTTTTTTGACTCCACAAGTAGATGTTAGAATCATTATACATCCTTTGAAAATTTAAGAAAATAAAATATAAATAAAATAGAACATGTATAATCATCTTAATCCTGTTTATAGAGTCAAAAAACTTCACTGAAGGTGTATAGAATAATTATCTTTTTTTTTCTATTTTCGTAATTTTGTTTTTTCAATTTTATATTCTCCATATTAACCGGATCTAACTTAATATTTCTTTTTATTTATTTCTTTTTTCTTAGATAGAAAAAGATAATAAATCTACTATTTAAATATTTTTAAAAAAATTCATCAATAATAAGTGCCATAATAAGAAATCTATAAAAATAAAGAAGTTGTTTAAACAACAATAAATATTGAAATTTTAATAAAAATTAGTATAAAGAATAAGTTAATTAGGAAAAAGCAAAATAAAAAATGAGAGAAAAATATATTAATTTAAATTATAATAATTAACCTTGTAAATTTAAATGTTTATTATTGTTAAACTTTGCTACATATATAAATTTACATATTAGTATTTTTTATTTTATTTTTTACCTTAAGATTCATTTAAGAGATACAAAAAAATGTATAGATTTTTTTTTTTTCGGTTCAATATAATATAATGTATAAATTTAGTATCATTACAGTGAAATTTAAGTACTTATATAATTTTTTTTAAAAACAATTTGTTTTTTCGTTGACTTGAAAATGTAATTCTATAATATATTTGTAAATTGTAAGTTATAATTTAATCGTGTTATGCGAAGAGTATTAGATATAATATAATGATTTTAGAAAATAACTATTAAAATTAATTTATATTTTAAATTAATTGAAATATAATGCAACATTTGTGTTTTTGTAAAGCAAACAACATTATTTTTAGGGCAATCATTTTATTTTTCAAAAATGATATTATAATTAACATTAGTATTAAGAGTGGATCAATTCAGGAGAAAGAAATACTAAATTCTATCATGCCTCTTTGATTGTGAGAAGAAACAGAAACAGAATTGTGGCTCTTAAAAATGACTAATGAATGGGAGACGGATTGGAATGTTATTGTGAATCTAGTTACGAACTTCTACAAGAAACTGTATCAGCGAGATGAGACTTGCGATCCTAACCTTACAATTAAGGGATGTTTTCCACGTCTTTCTGAATCTGTATGGGGTGAGATTCATGCTCCCTGTACTAGAAAAGAGGTGAGAAAAGCTCTCTTTGATATGGCCCCATTTAAATCTCCTGGACCGGACGGTATTTGTGTTGGTTTTTATCAGAGGATGTGGATGGTAGTTGGTGAGTCAGTGATCGATTTTGTCATGAATTATTTCGGTACTGGGGCTCTTCCTTCAAAAACCAATGATACATTGTTGGTGCTTATTCCAAAAGTGTTAAACCCTGAGCAGGTTAGTCAGATGAGACTTATTAGTCTGTGCAATGTTAATTACAAGATTATTACTAAAGTCTTAACTAATAGGATGAAAAGTTTTCTCCCTGACATTATTGGCCCTTATCAGAGTAGTTTTGTGCCTGGACGACAAATTTCTGATAATATAATTGAGTACCAAGAAGTATTACATACTATGAGGAATAAGAGTGGTAAGACTGGTCTTATGGTTATTAAGATTGACTTGGAGAAAGCTTACGATAGATATTCTTGGAGTTTCATTCGTGATACATTGAAGGAGGTAGGTTTGAGTTCTGATTGGATTCGTCATTTAATGGGGTGCATTGAGACTCCTAGGATGTCTATCCTTTGGAATAGAGAGAATGAGGAGTGGTTTCAACCGGGTAGAGGAGTTAGACAGGGGGATCCCATCTCCCCATATCTGTTTGTTCTTTGTATGGAGAGATTGAGTCACCTTATTTGTGATGCAGTAAGTAAAGGGGAGTGGAGAGCCATTCCTTTATCTAGGAATGGACCTGCTCTTTCTCATCTATTTTTTACTGATGACTTGGTGCTATTTGCGGAAGCTTCGATTGATCAATTATTTGTGGTGCTAAGGTGTTTAGACTTGTTTTGAAGAGCTTCTGGCCAGAAAGTCAATTTTCAAAAATCCCAAATCTTTATTTCACAAAATGTGGACATTGAATTGGCAAAGGAGATTTCCTCAGAGGCCGGTATCCCATTGACGGATAATTTGAGGAAATATCTTGGAGTCCCTTCAATTCATGGACAGGTTCATGCTGACATGTAGTAAAACATTGTGGACAGAATAATGCATCGATTGGATGGATAGAAGACTAAATACCTGTTCTTTGCTGGTAGACAGGTGTTAACACAGTCAATTTTAAATTCTATTCCTTTATATCCTGTGTAGACCACTTTTTTACCTATAGGGATATGTGATAAGATTGAGAAAATTACTCGAAACTTTCTATGGGGAGGAAACGAAATGGACAGAAAATGTCATTTGGCAAGTTGGGATTTAGTCACTAAGCCAAAGGCTGATGGAGGTTTAAATGTTCGTCAGTTGCGACATATAAATATGGCATTTTTTGGCTAAACTTGGGTGGAGGCTACTCCAAGAAAAAAAAACGTTTGTGGGTTAAAGTTATTCATAGGAAATATTCTCAGCGAGAGCTGGGAATTCAAAGCTTCCAAGTCAAATAGGGCTCTTCAAATGCTTGGAGGGGCATTTGTAAGGCAGCTCCTATTTTGCAGAAAGGGACACGAGTTTTAGTAACTAATGGAGGCCAAACAGCTTTTTGGTTGGATATTTGGCTTTGTGATGAGCCTCTGGAAAATTTCTTGTTGCAAGAAATTGATTTAGTGGAGAATTATAAATCTGTTAAGGATCTTTGGATTACTGGTTATGGTTGGAACTGGAAACATCTCCTCCCTAGCATGGTCTTAGACAAGCTTACAGCGTTTATTCTAAGAGACGATGGGTCATTGCAGGATGGGATATATTGGCACTTAAATACTAATGGACACTTCTCTGTTAAGTCAGCTTATGCTGTTTCAACAAGTCATACTGAACTGAGTCAAGATACAAGAAAGTTTTGGTTGTGTTTATGGAAATTTGAGGTTCCTAGTAGGGTTAAAGCTTTTATCTGGCTTCTTGCACATGGGAGAGTTATGTGTAATTCGGAGCAAGTCCGTAGAAGATTCTCCACTAATGGTTCTTGTCCAATTTGTCCTACTGTTTTGGAGGATGTTGATCACTTATTTAGAAAGTGCGATATGGCTATTCAAAATGGAATCACCTTTTGCCAAGCTTAAATACTTCTGATTTTATGTTGCTTGATTTTCCTGATTGGTTAAAGCAGAATATTTGCGGTAGTTCTGATTGCAAATGGAGAAATTTATTTGCCTTAATTCTTTGGTGGTTATGGAGATGGCGAAATGCGTTGATATTTAATGGTAAAAGAATTCCTTTGGTGAACAAAATTTCATGGCTTCATTTCCAACAACAGGAGATTGAGAGGGCCTTTGAATTAAATAAGAAGGTTTTTCCTGAGGGTGTTAGATATGTTTCTCTAGTCATTTGCTGGTCTGCTCCTTCTAATGCATGGGTCAAACTAAATACGGATGGAAGCTCTAAGATTGATTTTGGGTTAGCCGGGGGTGGTGGTGTCATTCGGGATGCAAATGGAGATTGGTTAGGAAGTTTTACTTTTCATATTGGGAGGGGTAGCGCTATAGCAACTGAGCTCTGAGCAATTTTTCAGGGTTTGAAACTTGCATGGCAGGGGGGGTATAGGCAGATTAGTTTGGAGAGTGCTTCCACTCTAGTGGTGCGATGGTTAACAAGCAAAACTATTCCTCAAGCTTCGGTGGCAAATCTTGCTATAGTGTACCGTGAATTGTTGACTAATGCATGGGATGTTAAAGTTGTTCATGTTTATCGGGAAAGAAATAGAGTAGCCAACTTTCTTGCTAATGTTGCTGTTACTAAATCTAGAGGGTTGCATGTCCTTGCGTCTCCCCCACAGAATATTGAAGGCTTGCTTCTTGAAGAGAAATTGGGTATAGGGGTGTCTAAAGTAGTCCCTAATTAGTTGAAGTAGTGCTTTTGTCTTTTGTGGTTTTTTGTGCTTTAGTGGGTAGAACCCCCTCTGAATCAAAAAAAAAAATTATATAAAATATAAAAATTTTGAATAGATTTTTATTTAAAATAATTTTAAAAAGTACTGAGCAATGGGTCTTTCCAAGAATGAATTCAAATTAAGTTCTTGTCAAACTAATGGTAGAAACGAAAAAAAAAAAAATCATTTAGGAGCTAGTTTAGATGTTTAGATGAACAAATAGTAAGATCGAAAACAACGATAACAATGAGATTAATTATTGTAGCTGTGAAATTAGATAGTATAACGGTGATATGTGTTTGGATGCAATTGCAATAATAACGATAAAATAAGTGTAGTGAAAAGACAAAATCATCATTCAAGACATTATAGTAAAGTTTATATATAATAAAATTTATAATATATTTTATATTTATAAAAATTAATAAAATTATTTTATATCACTTAATATTTTTATAATTAAATAGTATTAAAATCATTTTGAAAATATTTTATTATTTTTAAAAATAAAGCACATATTTGAAAGTTATTATAAATAAAAAAAGTTTAACATATTAAAAAAAAGACATTAAAAATAAAACATAATAAAAATTAAAAAATTAAAATGTTACATAATTTAAATTTTTAAAATATTGATAAAAAATAAAAACAATTAAGTGAGGGACAGAACCCCTCCAATGAATCCACCGAAGAGATTTTCTTCTCAATTGTATCTCAAAATGCATTCAAATGCACCCTATGCTAGTAACAGATTTTTTTTTAAAAAAATTTAGATTTCCATGACAGTGGCTGCCATAGAATCCAAATCGCAAAAACAACAACAAAATTTTCTTATTACTTTTGTCACTACCACAAAGCCCACCAAATTCCAATCAAGCCCCTCATCATGATACAGTGGTGATCTAATACTACAAGTTGCTCGTACAGCCTAGCATGACTTATTCGGATAACGTCCTTTTTCTCTTTTTCTTTTTGTAATTATTAATTTTTGAAAATTCTAAAAATAAAAATCAATCCAAAGAAAATGAAAAAAAAAATTCCACTTCATAATAAAGAGGTCATATCCGTCGTTATCAAAGTTTTATTATACTGCTAATAAACCAAAAAAGTATTATACTACTAATTACACTAACCTGAGATGTGTCACGCCCACTAAAAAGCCTCCATCCTATACAATCTGCAAATGCCATTAAAATTGAACAATTAATAACTACTTTTCAACAAAATTTTTTAAAAAAAAATTAAAAACTTTAAGATGAAATATTCAACTTTTAAATTATTTTCCAAAAAAAACAAAAATAGTAAGATTCAGTTAAAACGAATTGGAGCGAGCAAAGAATAGGAATTAGGAAATTACCGATTGGGGAAGAACAAGAAGACGAAGAAGCAGATTCAAGAACCAAAAAAGCAATTCTAACGAAAAGAAAAGGCAAAACGATCCCCAAAACTAACACCAGCGGCAATAGCGTCCGGCTCGATAGCCATCCACGCGCCGCCGCAGCCCCCGTTACTGCCACCGTCGTTCCCTTGCTCCCTCCTCCTCCACTGGAGTTCGATATTGTAAACCTCTTTATCCCTGTTGTTGATATGTAGAACTTCATTATTTTCCCTCGCTTTCCTCCGCTTTGTCTTCACTTCCATTTAATCCAAACAAGATCCACTCGATCATTGCTTAAGACTAGCATTGAAATCTTGAAAAGATTGAAAATTTTCAATTAAATTTTACAAAAGCGAAAAAAAAATTAAAAATTGATTTTGAAACAAGAAAAGAGAGATTGGCCGCTTTATTTATACAAACCTGGCACTGGCGTCAGTCTTCGCTAGTGAAAAAGAGACGAGCTGCTGCTTCCTACAAATTTAGGCTCGGAAAACATAAATAATAAATAAATAAATAATAATATTAAAAGTTGTCTGGATTTTCGGGAGGGGGAAAGAGTAAATTAAATAATTAATAAAAAGCCAAAACTGAAGCCGCGTTCAAAGCCGCGGGAGAGTATACGGAGTGATTGATAGATCGCAATTGTACATAGTAGTAACAATCGCAGTACAAAGGAGTGAGTGTGAATATCTGTATATTTGGTGGGAGATTTTCATATTGGGGCTTTGTTTTGTGATGAAATTACGGATTTCGCCTTCATCTTTGAACTATTCTCACCGACAGGCTGAGAGAATCATTGTTTTCTGAAGCTTGCTTGCTGTCCCCCCCTAACAATTTAGGTTGGTGATAAGAAGTTTATTGTGAGGGTGATCTCATATTTTCGTCATGAATCTATATTTTTACTGTTTTATTTTTATTTTTTATTTTTCAGAAAGTGGAGTTAAAGGTGTTTATGTACAGAATCAAATTCAATTAGCATCACATACTTGAACCTTTTAATTAAACCAAAATTTGACACATTTTACTAATCCCTGGATAATACTAACAAAACCTTTTATTATATTATATGAAAATTTGTGAATAAATTGAATTGTAAATATATACTTTTCAATATTTTTGTTGAAGGAATGAAAGGAGCGATGTTAGTCAACACAGTCGATGATCAAGTTGCCTTCTGATCAGGTTTGAGATTTTGCTGATAATGCATTTGACTAATGATCCTCGTCTATGTTTCAAAAAACAAATGCCAAGTGTTGCATGGTCGTTGGCTCTAGAAAAAATAGCAAAACATCCATAGGTTTCTTTTTATTTTTATTTTTTTAAAGTTTTCCATGGCTGCCATTTATCATAAACTTTCAATTTCATCACATGTCACATGTTTATTCATGCAACTTTTCTTAGGCCTCCAATCTTTTAACTTTTACATTTTTTTTATTAATTTGAATGTGACAGTAATTTTATATATTCTTAATTTATTTTACATTTAGATCTATCATTGTTACAATTCTCTTAAGATAATGCACGAAATTTATCGATTATATATAAAAACAATTTCAAGGGATCGTTTTACTATCACGTAATAAATTTTTTATTCCTCACTTGATATTTTTTTAAATATTTTTATTAATATTTTTAATCATGAGAATAAATTTTAATAATATCAAAACAATCTCCAATGAGATTGTTTAATTGATACATAATGAATACTTAGAAATTAAGTAATAGTTGCAAATACAAGTAAGTTACATATTATTTTACGAAAAAATATAAATTATACTTGCAAATGTGTTTATGTAATTTATAAATGATTGAATTTTATATATTTAATTTGGATAATTAATAAAATATAAATATTCTTAATATTATATATATTAAAATTAAAAAATTTTAAATGTTTAAATAAATAATTTTTTTAAATTTATTTAAATTATAAAAATGTACAAATACCGATCTTTGTATATATATATATATATATATATATATATATTCTTTTATTATATTGTTATTACTTTTTTTTCTCATTTCGCAGCAAAACACGGGCCTAACACTTGTATCCTATTAAATTATTCAATAAATGACACCGGTGTTTTAGATGTTTGAACATAACAAACCTATTATAAGAAAAACAATAGTAACTAATACCCTACCGGCGCTTTGTATCGGATTGTAAAAATTGTTTAACCCATTTAAAATTGATCAAATAAAGTGATTAGATTTTAAAGCATCTTAATTAATATAAATTTTATAATGTATAAAGACCTCATATTTTATTTTATATTAATGATGAACTAAAATATGATAAAATATATTATAATTAAAAATAGGTTATCATCTTCAATCTAATCGTTCATTTTCTCATTTTGATATCCTATGAGTGAATTAAGATTTTTTCTCATAAAGTAAGGTTTAAGTGTGGAAGACGGTTAACCTCCAATCAATTAATTTTAAGAGATCCAAGTATGTTTCTATATTTTAATTTTCTTGATAATTGAACATGAAATTTTAGGTATATATATTATGTAATTAAATTTTACTACACGAATATCTTAATTCAAGTTTGTAAAATTATTTTGTTTCTATTAGGTAGAAAATGGTGCAAATGACTTTCAAAAGGAATAAGGACTTAGTATATAAGAAAGGTAAGAACTCTTAACAACTATTATGTATGTTAAGTATTGGTTATATAAACCAGTTCAAAAGATTCTTATGTTGACAACAACAAAAATTGAGAATATGTTTGATTATCTTCATAGTATAACAAAAAGTGAGGACTCTTAGCAAACATGATTAAGTATTGATCACACAAAAAAAAAAAAAAAGATCTTTTTTATGGCAACACCAATATTATTTAGTAGAATATATTTGATCCTCCTTCGTACTGTCATTGGCAAAATATTCTATTTGGATGGGAGGGAGTATATGCTTGAGAAGTCCATTAATAGCAAAGTTTGGAATTTGAATTCGGTATCAATCAAAGAGGCCACCTTGGGGTTCCTTTCAACATCCAATTTAGCCATAAAATATGGACTTCCTAATTCTTCGAAAGAAGTAGTAACTTCAAGAAATTGAGACTACCAAGTAGTGGCCTTACCGACGGAATCGTAATGACGAAATATTTGTTGTCGAAATTATTGACGAATTAGCAACAATATACTGATGAAAAATGAATTTATTAATTATAAGAATTATAATTATTTATCAAATTTATTAGCTAAATGCCGTTGAAATATTGACAAAATTTTCTGACAAAAAATTGTTGGTAAGTTGCCGGTAAAAGCAACGGGAATAAAAACAAAAAATTTAGATACCTAAATAACTACTGTCACGACTTTTTTTTTATATTTAACGTGTAATTATTTCATTTAGGGTCCAACTCAGTACGATTGGTTGGACTATGAATCGATGTTAATCACTGTATCATTTATTTTATATCATATAATCCAATAAATTTCTTATTTCTATCGTGCTAAATAAATATGTATTAACTTAACTGCGTTAATAATTATTTACATCCTCAATGTGTACAATATACATAACTGTGCAAACTAGAGTTTAGATACAAAAGATTTATACACATGTATACCTTTACACTAAAAGGGAGCTGTGGCGACAATATAAGCAGGAATTCTGTAGACCATCCTACTGTAAATAATCTGTAGATAAAAAGGAAGGGGGTGAGCTAATACACTCAGTAAGAAAAATATGTAAGTAGTAGACAACCATACTATCTACATACTTATAATGTCATATCATGCAGTAAAATATTCACTTTCAATTAAAACAGTATCAATAAATTTGGCATTCAATCTATGTCATATATATAAAAAACTCATCCAGTAAAAAAAACCATATTCGGTTTAGTACGGTAAAATCTGTTCAATTCAGTATAGTATAGTAATATAGTTCAGTTCAGTAAACAGTACAGCAAATCTGTTTCAGTTTAGTACAGTCAAAACAGTTCAGTAAACAGTGCAGTTCAATACGGTAAAACAGTTCAGTTCAATTCAATCAAAATACGGTCATCAAATATCAGTAAACAATATCAATAGAGACAAGGCAGGTGAATTCGGTAACAGTAGCATTCAGTCAATAACAGTACAATCGACATATGACCATAGTCAGTGATCCCGCACCTCACGGGCTAGGTGTGTGCGAGTGTCATATGCCTCAGGGGGATGGGTCAGTCCAGCCCGTCAGCTAATCAATGTAGTACAGTTCAGTTTAGCTCAATAGTCCGAAGACTTATACACGGTACAACGTACTCCATGTGTTTCCACATGGTACAACGTACTCTATAGACCCCAGTACAGTACAGTACATCTGGGAGTGCCTGGGTTAGCCAGGGATTTGCCACCCCAGAATCAGTCATCAACCGGTGCCATGTCTCAAAATTTGGTGCGAGCCTTGAGTACAACACTCAGTCAACACCCCACTCAAGCACGATTTTCTCATAAAACCGATAGGTGGCTCCGTAATGTTGAAAACAGTTCGAAAATTGAAATTTTATATACAAAACGGTGAAAAACAGGTGTCGTGGAACTTCCCAAGGGGTCACTCATCCATGGAATTTCCCCCACCTGAGCACGCTTAACTTTGAAACGCGTGCCAATTTATGCAGCCAATAAAAATTTGAGCCAGCCTATCCTGATACAGTTATAAACAATGGTAGACGATAAATCTTTGTAACCATGCAAATCATGTAATGATATGCTGTATATGGAATTTACAGTCTAACTTAGACTGTATATGGTGGTCAGTACAGTTGGATTCAAAACACTGATATTATTATATCTACATATCCTACAATATATATCTAGCTGTGAAAAATTAATTGGGTGTACGTACAACTATCTCTATAGCTTATAGAAGTCCCTTACTTGGGTATATGTCGATAGCGCTATTATCTCGGTACTTCTAATAAATCAATCCACTGAGCCCCTATTCAGTCCTCCAAAGCTGCAATTAATCACCAATCACTTATTATTATTTCTTATAAACATGTACGCAGTGTAATTTCACTTTAGATAAAATTTTGAACCCAATTATTTTTATTGGGCCTTACAGTCCCTTAATAGGCCTAACTCTATTCTAAGCCCGTTTCAACTTCCCTATTCAATCCTTAAAATTCATTTAACTATTTAGGTTCAATTACACTTTATGGGCCGTCCATTAGGCCATTAACGAGTTTGGACCGATTGTTACACAAGCTGGACCCATTATAGACGTTTGGCCGACTACTTGGCCTAATATCGCAATCACGTCATTTTAATTATTTTCTAATTTCTTTGGATAGTTCATAATATCAAATGCAATAGTCAATTTTCCAATTCTAATCATAACACAATTTATACAGAATTAATCTAAAATTTATGCGATTAATTTCTAACTCGTATAATTATACAAGTGGTAGCAAGTGAGATTCGCTTACCCGAGATTTCGTGATGGCATGCAAATTGAGACTGTATCGATCTCTCGTTCATTGCTCATTGTCGCGCTACACACATATATATTTAAACCGGGTTAATCTCGGTCAAATATAAATTTAAATAATTTTTTAAAAATTTAAACAGTTAATTTTGACCGCTTACCAGTCTACCATTAAATCGAAGCATCTCCAAAATTTTTCTCCTTCTTTTTCGTTCTTTTTCTCCTTTTCTTTTTCTTTTCTTCTTTTTTTTCTTTTTCCCCTTGGCTAAATCGGTTCAGACCGGTTCAAGTTCAACCCGTCGATTTTTGGCTCCGGCGGTCGGCTCTTCACCGGCTTCCACGTCCAGCTGCTCTGCGGGACCTCACGGCGCTTATGGTTGGTAGGGGCAAGGTTGGCTTGACCGAAAAATGGTCGGTTCAGTCATTTTCTTCTTAGACGTCACTGCCCCATTTCTGTTTTATCAATCTGCTTATTTCCTCACGTCGTTGCCGGCCGTTCGGCCTCCGTCTGGCCGGCGAAGACGTGTTCCCCCTCCAACCACTTTTTTATCTCCTTTCCTCTCTTTTCTCCTCCTTCCTCTCTCGGTTTCGCCATTTCTCTCTTTTCTTTTCTTTTTCCTGCCACCATCACCATTTTCTTCATCGGATTTCGATTGGTCGGCATCGGTGGCTTCTCCTTCTCGGCCACTCGCCTTAGTCTTCACTCTGGCAACCTCCTCTCCTCTCCTCTCCCTATCGTTTCTTCTCTCAGTAAGGGAAAGGAATCCCAATTCCCTTCTCTGATCCCTAGTGTCCCGCGAAACAGAATCACGCGACACCTTTTTTTTTCTTTTGTTTCTTTGTTTATATATATAATACATATACTATATAATATAACATGTATTATATTCTAATTTAATATAGTACATGTATATTTTAGAAAATATCTTTTAATATTGTATTATTTTAATAACAATACTAATAATAATATAACACAATATCTCACATTATTAAAATAATTTTATATTATCATAGTGTATTTTTATACATTACGATACACACAAATATACACGTATATTTTATTTAATTTATTACTAAAAATATACATGCACTTCATATTTATTTTCTTTAATTCCTCGGAATATTTTTTTTTTAGAAATTCTAAGATAAATTTCTAAAGTGGAGAAAATTTCGGGGCTTACACATTTCGTCGATAAACCGTCAATAAAAACAGCGGGAAGAAAAAATACATGCCTATGTTGTCGACAAACTATTTTGTCGGTAATCCGTTGATAATTAAAAGCTGATGAATTATTGATGAAATTGTTTGTTGGTAAGCCATCTAATAGATTGTTAATGAAATTGAGTTTTGACTTTATTTACCAACGAATTATTAACAAAAATAACTCCACCGATAAACCTATATGCCTAAAAAGTTTAGCAATTGGAATAGTTTTGTTACTTTTCATGCCAAAGAGTGAAATTGTAAATTTTACATTATCTTTTTTATTTATGGTTATAGGTAACTCGATCGTATGATATTAAACTTGTTAGACACTACAAGAAAAAGGGGTAATAGCGACGGATTTTTCGTCACTAATTTTTGCTTTCCGTTGCAAATGAGTATTTGCGACGAAATTAGCGACGAAAAATTTCGTCGCTAAATTTGAAGTCACTGAAAGTTTTCCGTCGCTGAGGGAAAATTTTCGTCGGTAATTTCGTCGCAAATAATTTTCGTCGTTGAAAACTTTTTCCGATGAAATTCCAACGCTGTTTTTTCCATCGCTAAATTGAATCAGCGACGAATTTCTGTCGATAATATATGTATTTGAAATAACTAAATTTTCGTCGGTAAAATCAAACAGCGACGGATTTTCGTCGCTAACTTATATGTTTATTATTTGATTTAATTAAATTTTCGTCGCTGAAACATTTTAGCGACGGATGTCCGTCGCTAACTTATATGTTTATTTTGTTAATTAATTAAATTTTTCGTCGCTGAACATTTTTATACATTCATTAATCAGCGACGGAATTCCGTAGCTGAAACCTAATATAATATATTTAACAAAAAGTATATAAATTTTTCGTCGCTAATAGGCTTCAGCGACGGATTTTCGTAGCTAATTTAACTATATATCTTTTAATATTTTTTTTGCTTAAATTCGTGTACCTAAAATAATGAAATAGATCTGTAGAAATCGATAAAAACAAACATAAAATATATATCACAACTATATGTCAAAACTAACATAAACTATTAATTGAAAATCATCATCATATACAATTCGATCAAATCATCATCACAAATATCATCCAGAATTCATAAGAAAACAAAATAAAATAAAATAAAATGTGTACTCTCACTGATTAGGGTGACCTCCAGATCCAGATGATCCAGGTCCAAGTGCTCCTGTGTTATTGGCATTCCTTACCATCAAGTTCATCATCTGATCCATAAAATCAGACAACTTTTCTTCCAGATTATCAATCTTGTTTGAAATGACTCTGACGTCCTCTTTCACTTGCTGCATCTCTGAATTTGTGTCAGAAGTACCCATCACACCAGGAGTAGAATAAGGAAAAAGACTATAAGCCGAATGAGATGCGCAAGAAGATTGGGTGGAACCAGAGGCAGATGCAATATTTGTGCTCATTTGTAAATCAAGGCGATGTGGTCTAGTCCCAAATTCGTACGTATGTGTATGCGTACTCTCCATCCCTCCAATTACCTCACACCATGCAGCTCGATCAAAAGGAGGATGGGTGCTTATCAGACAACTTTTCTTCCAGATTATCAATCTTGTTTGAAATGACTCTGACGTCCTCTTTCACTTGCTGCACCTCTGAATTTGTGTCAGAAGTACCCATCACACCAGGAGTAGAATAAGGAAAAAGACTATAAGCCGAATGAGATGCGCAAGAAGATTGGGTGGAACCAGAGGTAGATGCAATATTTGTGCTCATTTGTAAATCAAGGCGATGTGATCTAGTCCCAAATCCGTACGTATGTGTATGCGTACTCTCCATCCCTCCAATTATCTCACACCATGCAGCTCGATCAAAAGGAGGATGGGTGCTTATATCCTCGCCGTATTTCTGAGTTAATGAAGTAGCGTACTTTTCCTACAATGTAATTAGAAGAAGGATAATAAACAGTAAACTTTAATAACAAGAAAACCATATTAGAAGCCAATAGAATGCATTACGTACACTGACAGATTTGGACTTGTTGTCCACATAATCACCATCTCCACCTAAACGTCTATGCGTCCGATCAAACAATTCTTTATATGTCGGTGCTCGACCCAGACGTTTCTCCTACATTAAAAGATATGCATTTTTTCATAGAAAGATATGAAATTCTTGTAAGGAATAAAAATTACATTAAAATAAAAGTCAACAGTAAAATAAATTTTATTATTTGGACTTATCATCCTATATTCATGTACCGGAAAAGATAAAGAACTACTTGTATGCTTTGTTATCGTTCCTTCTTTTTCCGTCAACCGATTCTGTTTTCCTTTTTTGACTTCGCCTCCCACCTTTCAGTCTCTCATTCATTCTCAACTAATTGATCTCATATTTAGACTGAAATCCACTTCGACTTGTTGTACCCTTTACAGTCAGATATTTTATCCGTATTAAAATATTGCATTGCTTGTCTTCTCTCCAACTGCAGCAGGTCTCTAAAACGTGACTTGCATAAGTGCTCCCAAATTGTATAGACATTATTGGTTTGGTTAGTAGACCACCTGAACTTCTCCTGCAAAGAAAAACAAATGATAATTATCATTTCGATACGTTTATGATCAATTATCAAGTTATTTACTTCAAAGTAATGTACTTGAAATTTATTCCTCATCTGTGCTTTCATTTCATTTGGAACCCTTTTCCATGTTAGCCATGGTTCCGAGTAATATTGTTTAATTAAATTGGATATAGTCTTCACACCCTTCGAGTCTTCAAAAGAACTGTCAAAAAGAAGAAGAAGATATCACCAAATATTATACCATATTTAATATCCCAATTGTTGTATGAAAATAAAACAAAAGTAGAAGCAATATCCCTGTTACCAAGTGGCGTCAGGAATAACTTATGCTCTGGATTTTACAGTGTTTCAAGGCTCTGATTTGGGCCTCTTATTCTTTTCCGACCACTACCACCACTCCCACTCCCACTCCCACTCCCACTACCACCCACAGTTTGTGTAGCCTCCTCAGTATATATTCTTCGCCCGGGTAATGGTTGTTCTACCGCTGATGGAGGAGTTGGAATGGCATCATCATCGTCATCATCATCATTATCAGGAGCTGGATCAGGTCGACTTGAAGATGGATTTGGTTGCGCGAGAGGTCGAGAACGAGGCTGATTTGGACGGTGAGCTAAAGGTCGATCATGAGCTTGAGCATCAGATTGAGTATGCTATTGAGATTGAGGCTGAATGTCAAATTCAAGATTATAGTCAAACTCCAATCCAGGTATAAGAGACTTGGACCTATATGATCGTTGTGCTAACTTTTTCAATCTTCTCATCTGCAATACAGATAAAAAAATTATGTTTAGAAATAAGTAAATGAAGTCAAATAATATTTATTTTACAATCAAATGTTTAATTCTTACTATTCATTATTGTAACCACTGTCATCTTCTCTATCATTACCAACTGCTTCATCATTCCATACTTCAGCCTCCTCTTCTTCTTCTTCTTCCTCTTCTTCCACTTCCTCTTCCTCCTCTTCTTCTTCTTCTTCTTCTGCAAATTGATTGACTTCTTTATATTCACCACTAATATGAACAGTAGGGTTGTCCAATTCGTCTGAATATGCAACTATTCTAGGGTTTAAAACTTTCACTTCTTGGTAAACTCCTTCGTTCAAATCTAGAATCTGTACATCATCATCTCGTCGACGGTTAAATCTACTTCGTGCCTTTGTTTTGAATACGTCCCACCAATGACGACGATCGTTTTTTGTAGAAGGATAAGGACTAAAGTACACTTGTTGGCTCTGTTCAGCTAATATAAAAGGTTCGTTACTGGTAAGTATAGATTTATGCTTGATATCAACAAGACCGTGATGGGGATCAATATGAAGACCTCGTTCTGTATCACACCAATGACACTTGAATAACACAACTTTATTCCCAATTCCAAAATACTCTAATTCGATTATATCTGTCAGTATGCCATAAAAATCACGATCAAAATCATTGTAGCAGCTGCCTTTGACACATACACCACTGTTCATTATTTTTCGAGATCGATCATAATCCAACATATGAAACTTGAAACCATTTACAAAATAACCTTAATAACTCCTTATCATATGTCTAGGACCATGAGAAATCTCAAGAATACGTGGATCTGTTTGAGTGGCATGTTCAAATACATGAAACCCCGCGAAACCTAGCATTATAATTTTAAAAATTAAGTTCAAACTACTGATTGTTCTTTTTTTATAGTACTTACAAATTGTTTAAGCTATTTTGGAAAATGATCATGACGTGCTTTCTCTAATTGTGCATCGCTGATATTAGGATGATCTCTTTTAATCATATCATCAAATGACCTACAATGACATTTGAAACTAAATAAGAGAACAACTATATCAGCCATATAATTTTACATTAAACGATAGGTTAGATTTAGATAACTTACTCAATATAGGGGACTATTTCCTCACAATTCATTAACATGTATATACACGTAACATTGTAGTCATCTTCCTCCAAGTATCGAGCATTATTTTTTGTCGGCCTAATTGGTCGACCTGGACGTCTAAAAATGGACAAACGTCCCATCGGATCGACATCTCCTCCATCATTATTACGTGGTGGACGGGTCAATCTTGTTTGAACTTTAGGTTCAAAATACAAGACACAAAAGTTTTCAATCTCCTCCCTTATGTATGCCATATATATCGACCCTTCTGGATGAGCTGGATTTTTCATTTTCTTTTTTAAGTGATGCAAAAACCTGAAGTGAATATTGTAAGCAATTCAATTTTATTAACTTTTTCAGATAGAATATTTAAAATGATAAATATTAGTATAACATTGAATAATGATTAACTATAAGTGATTACCTCTCAAAAGGATAAATCCATCGATATTGCACTGGACCGCCAACCATAGCCTCATAAGGCAAGTGGATTGGAAGATGCTTCATACAATAAAAAAATGAGGGGGGGAAGATCTTCTCTAATTTGCAAATGGTTTGTACAATGTTCCCTTGTAAAACTTGCATGTAATTTGCACGTATTTTCGGTGAGCATACATCTCTAAAAAATGAGATAGCTCTATGATTGCATCCCAAATTGGATTTGGGACAAAATCACGAATAGCTATGGGAAGTAAGCACTGCATAAAAATGTGACAGTCATGAGATTTCATTCTGTAGAACTTGCATTCGTCGACATTAACACACCGAGTTATATTTGATGCAAACCCATCAAGAAGCCTTAACTCTTTAACCTAAGCACATAATCTTTTTTGCTCCTCCTTGCTTAGAGTGAATGAAGCTTTAGGCGTTAATGTTTTTCCATCACTGTTCACCAATTCTAATTCTTTTCTTTTGCAAATGAAGGCCATATCCATTCTTGCATTTATATTATCTTTAGTTTTACCCTTAAAATCCATCAGGGTGTTAAACAAATTGTTAAAAACATTTTTCTCAATATGTATGACATCCAAATTGTGTCGAATAAGATTGATATGCCAATAAGGCAATTCCCAAAATATATTCCTCTTCACCCAATTATGAGATACCCCAAACCTTGGAGGTTTTTGTGGACCACATTTTGTACCGTATGGTAAATCGTCAATGGCATCCCAAACCTTGGAGGTTTTTGTGGACCACATTTTGTACCGTATGGTAAATCGTCAATGGCATCTAATTGTTGCAATACTTCTTCACCTGACAATCTCTGTATTGGAGGATCATGATCTACCATTTTACTAAATTTGTCACGTTGCTTCCTGAAAGGATGATTAGGAGGCAAAAATTGATGATGACAATCGAAACAGCAAGGCTTTCGTCCATACTACAACCTAAAGGCCTTTGTACGTTCCATGCAATAAGGACAAGATAATCGACTATGGGTGCTCCACCCAGACAACATTCCAGAAGCAGTGAAGTCATTAATCGTCCATAACAATGCGGCCCTTAACATAAAATGCTGTTTTCTGTGAGCATCATAAGTCTCAACACCATGTTCCCACAACACCTTTAACTCATCAATTAAAGGTCTCAAGAAAACATCAATGTTATGTAATGGACTTTTCCTTCTCGGAATTATCATATTGAGAAACAAATATGGTTGCTTCATGCACATCCATGGAGGTAAATTGTAAACAGCAAGCATTACTGGCCAACAAGAGTATGATCTCGATGCCGGGCCATAAGGACAAAATCCATCAGCACACAAACCAAGTCTTACATTTCGAGGATCAGCAGCAAACGATTTGTGAATACTATCGAATTTTTGCCACGTCTCCCCATCAACAAGATGATTGAGCACTCTGTTAGTATTTCGACTTTCAACATGCCATGTTATAAACTTAGCAATTACCGACGACATAAAAAGCCTTTGCAACCTCGAAATTAATGGCAAATAATGTAACACCTTATAAGGTATCTTTTTTCCTCGTCCACCAACTGTTGAGATAGGTTTCTATCGAGGATGACCACATATTTGACAATACTCCTCCTCTGCATATTCTTTATCAAACAACAAACAATTATTCTTGCATGCGTCTATTTTAACATAACTAAGACCCAATTTTTCTAGCTTCTTATTCATTTCATAGTTGGTTTGTGGCAAATTATCATCTTTTGGTAACATAGGCTTCATAATCCCCAACAAATGATTGAAGCGTGCTTCACTTATATTAAACTCTGACTTCCAGTTCAAAAGTTGTGAAATAGCCGATAATGTTGTGTGCATTGAACAACCAGGCCATAGTGGTTCTTCTGCATCATTCAATAGAGAATAGAAGTATGTAGCAGATGAATCTGGATGTTGCTCCCCACTTCTTGAATTATTCACAAAATTACCAATTACGTCATCATCCATTTGAAAAGCATCCGTAACCATTCTTACATATGGATTTTGTCCCTCAGGTCTCACCCCAGATAGTGGATCAACTGTTTCATTTATATTTTGCGATGATTGTCCTTCTTCAAATTCTCCGTGTTTATCCCAAGTGGTATACCCAACAACAAACCTTTTGTAATAAAGGTGTTTTCGCACCTTATCGACTTCCAAGAATTGTTTATTCATACATTTGCTACAAGGACATTTAATTCGATTTCCACTAACTACCTCCGGATGACAAAATACAGCCGATAATGTTGTGTGCATTGAACAACCAGGCCATAGTGGTTCTTCTGCATCATTCAATAGAGAATAGAAGTATGTAGCAGATGAATCTGGATGTTGCTCCTCACTTCTTGAATTATTCACAAAATTACCAATTACGTCATCATCCATTTGAAAAGCATCCGTAACCATTCTTACATATGGATTTTGTCCCTCAGGTCTCACCCCAGATAGTGGATCAACTGTTTCATTTATATTTTGCGATGATTGTCCTTCTTCAAATTCTCCGTGTTTATCCCAAGTGGTATACCCAACAACAAACCTTTTGTAATAAAGGTGTTTCCGCACCTTATCGACTTCCAAGAATTGTTTATTCATACATTTGCTACAAGGACATTTAATTCGATTTCCACTAACTACCTCCGGATGACAAAATACAAAACTAATTAACTCTTCAACTCCATTCAAAAATTCATCTCTAATGAATCCATCTACATCTAATCGACAATACATCAAAAATCTATCCTTATCCATTTTTCACACAGAATACAGTATCTGAAAAAATAGAATAACAATTACACTCTATCACCAAATAAATTTTTTCGATTAAGTAAAATCAATTTAATTTGTAACATGCATATAACAAAATTTAACATCTACAATAACAAAATAAATAACTCAAAAGGATAAATCCGTCCTTATTACAAAATAAATCAAATTAGCTAACATTAATATATTTAGGTTTAAATATTGGAACTGAATGTGTGGAGGATTTTATTTAAAGTCCTAAGTTTCCTTAGAAATTTCGACAGTAAAACGACTGTAATTTGTCTCTACCCAACCTACAAATAATACTATATAGTAGGCCAAATCATCAATACAATTCATGCATATTAAATCATCTCAACAACATTGTTATCCACAACTAACAATCATGCTTTCCAATCACATCAGCAACCACAATATCATAAAACCATTTTTTTCAACAATAAATCATTAAAGTTATATTCATAATTTTAGCTAAAATAATTATAAATCAATTAAAAAAATGAAAATAATTTGACTCTTATCACATTGTTTTAATCATTTCACAGAAATCTGAACCCAAAAATTATGTCACCAGTGTGTTCATATTTAGCCTACGCCAAACCAAATAATCACCAACAACAATAATAATAATAACATTTATATAACAAATTTATTAATTATAATTAATAAAAAAATTGATATCATAATAATTTTACCTTCAGAATGAACTTATTTGCTCTTGGCTTCTAGTTCAATATGGCTTCAAATTCTATGGTTTTTTGCTTGCTTTCATCCACACACGTTACCTCTCTTCCTATGAATGAGAGAAACAACATCATTTTGTTAAGTTTGATTTTAGAGTTTTATTTTATTGATCAAATATTCAAATTCTTCAAATAATCCAAATTTACACTACAAATTCAATTAAATATTCCAAATTTAAACTACAAATTCAATTAAATAAACTACAACTTCAAAAAAACTATAACTAATTTTAATTGGCATATAATACTAATTAAATTTATAAAATTAAATAAAATAACTATAATTCACATAAGAATAACAATAACAAGATTTCAACTTTCAAATACAACAAACAACTTAAATATAAATTTCATTGATTCAAAAACTTAGAATAGGTATAGTGAATATCAATTCAAGAAGAATTATTCATGAATTATCTCAAATTTAAAAGTGAATTTTCTACAGAACATGATCTGAAAAAAGAAATAAGGAAAACACGTACCACAGCAAAAGGAAATTATAGTTCTTGGAGAAGATTCCATGAACGACATGCACTATTGGTCAATGGGGTTTCGTTTTCTATGGTGTGTATGCATGAAAAATTCACAAACTTAAAATTTAAGAAATTCATAAACCTTAGTTTATAAGAAAGAAAACCACTTTGGTCTTAGAATTTTGCATCAACAGCATCAAGTAACCAACAGTGACATACATTTAAATACCCTCAGCTAATAAAAGTGGATATATAAACAATATTCATTTGCTAAAAATTGTACTGTATTCTAATAAACACAATATTATCAAACACTACGAAAGTCAAAACTTTACGTCTATGAAACAACGTGTGTGTGTGTATATATATTCAAATTACAGTATTTGGACACTCACAAAAATAAGTTTAGAAAATGCTCAAAGTAAAAGGCAAAAATATTCTCAAAACATTTTATTCTTTAAGGATAACTTGAGAAATATTAAAGAAAAAAATCCAAAATGCTAAGAGTCTTAAAAATCATTTTAAAATATATTAATTTTTAATTTAAAATATTTGAAAATAAAAAATAAAAATAAAAATAAAAAAGTAAAATACAAAAGTATCTTGAAAACCTTTTTCGTAATTTTAAAACTTAAAGCAAAAAAAAAAAAGGAAAAGAAAAATGACAGATGTCAAATGGAGACTCCTTTCATATATAGGTATAAATTATTAGTTACAGATATTACTATGTTATATTTATATAATTATCTTATTTTTCTTTTTTTTTATATTTTATTTAACAATTCTCGCAAAGCTTTTTTTTTTAATTTTTGATCCATCAGTTGAAAAAATTATAAATATTATAATAATTTGATGAATTCAGATCAAACAATCCCAAATCCAACCTTAAAAAAATATAATAATAAAAATAAAAATAAAAAGGAGAAATGACCAAATCAGCAGTCCCTCTCTATTTCTACAGAAATACCCAATACATAGATGGTATTCAGTAGCCCATGTTGATCGGCTCTGGGATTATCATCAGTGCAAGATACAATTATATTCAAAAAAAAAAACAACCTATCCTGCGAAAATTCTTACCAGCTAGCATGGGAGAGGCTCAACGTCAGAAAGGGAGGAATGTGGGCATCGTCTGGGCAAGCGCCACTAAGGGGAGCCTGGATGCGGGGTCACTGGATACAGAATGTGTGCAGAATGCAGTAGCGGTTTTGAGGGAAAGGGGTAACGGGTAACGGTGCAAGGGAAAAAAATGGAAGGGGAAAGGGAAAAGGGCGGTGAGGGCTAGGTGAAGCTCGGTCTGGAAGACTAAGATTGCAGAGAAATGGGACGGATTTGCGAAAAAAGGGTCTGAAAGAGAAAGCTGGGTTTGGAAGAGAAACCTGGATCTGGAAGACTGACTTGCGAAAAGGGTTCATTAATTTCAAAGTGTAAAAACTCTTCAGCGACAGATTCAGCGACGAAATTTCGTCGCTGAATCCCTTTAATTAATTCCGTCGCTGATACATTTCAGCGACGAAATTCCATCGCTGAAATGTATCAGCGACAAAATTAATTAAAAGTAAAAAGTAAGAAAATTTAGAAACCTTTCAGCGATGGAATTCCGTAGCTGAATCTTTTCAGCGACGGAATTCCGTAGCTGAATCTTTCAGCGACGAAAAGTATCAGCCACGGAATTTCGTCGCTGAATAATTTCAGTAACGAAATTAATTAAAAGTAAAAAGTAAGAAAATTTAGAAACCTTTCAGTGACGGAATTCTGTAGCTGAAGTTTTTAAGCGACGAAAAATATCAGCGATGGAAATATCAGCTACGAAATTTCGTCGCTGAATAATTTCAGCGACGGAATAATTTTCAGAAAGCTTCAGCGACGGAACACCCAAGTCAGACTTCAGCTACAAAATTTCTTCGTTGAAAAATTTCAGCGACGAAAGTCTTAAGGCCGCTTCAGCAACGGAATTCTGTCGCTGAAAGCCTTCAGCGACGAAAAAATTCACGAAAGCTTCAGCGACGAAATTTCGTAGCTGAAAATTTCAACGACGGAAGGTTTTTGCGACGGAATTTCATCGCCGAAGTGTTTCAGCGACAAAATAAATATAAATTAAAAATTACAAAAATTTATGTCACGACCCAAACTACCCAAAAATCAGAATTAATTTTTCGCGTTTTGTTTATTTACTTAAATTCTTACCTGTCCTCGAATCGTGACCACACTCCACTAATAATTGGGTTGTGCGTCAATGCCAGTCCCACCATTCAATTACCATCTAACTTTTTTCTTCTCCAGTTATTTATAATTGTTTACATTATTTATACATCCCCTAAAGTTACTTACAAACATGTTACTGTGCTATGCTTATGTAGATACAATATGTACAAGTGTATATACCTTATGTTGATGGGTAGCAGCGGATATTCGGAATGCAGTACTGAGTCGTCTCAACGTCTACTGGAGATTATCTTTGGGAGAAAATGAAAGGGGTGAGTACATCAAGCTCAGTAAGGCAATCCTACGAACAAGTAGGTAACCATACTACCTACATGAACGTGGTGCCATGCATAAACCACCCTTTCTCCACACATTTTAAAATAGATGATATGAGTTATGATGTTATGTAAATCAAGTTTGCACGAAAAATTCAACATGCAATTATTTCAAATCATTTCTTTCTCATTTAAAAATTTCACAATAAAGTCAAGACTCGACCCCTCCTTCGGGTGATCCTGACTCACACAAAACCATGAAAATCGGTTTACAACACACATGGATTTAAAAAGCATGGAAATAGCATCATGCACATTTAATTTAAAACCCAGTTTGATCTCATCAAAATCGTCGACATGCGAGACTAGGCAACATCTGTATATCGGCAATAACCAGGACTATGGCCATATGTGTCCTCGGGAGTTCCTCAGCTACACGGATCCTAGTGTGCGGGTTCTCACCATGATCGGGAACCGTCCAGGAGGTGGATCACTCCATCTCGTCGATCTTATCCGATCCCATGCATCCGAAGATGCTGCATCCGAAGATGCCGTATTCGAAGATACCACACGGTACATCGTACTCCATGCTACTTGCACAGTACATCGTACTCCGTGGACCCATATAATATCTCTATACTCATGCCATGTCTCAAAACGCACGTGCGAGCCTATTTAATCGGTGACACACAGTCTACCCAATGCTCCAAGCACGGCTCATCGCATGTTCTCATAAAATCAGTGCGAGCAATGCTCAGCACTCTCATCAAATCAAGTAAAACTAGTGCGAGCTAGGCTCTAGCACTCTGTCTCAAAAATCATATAAAAATATGGTGCGAGTTAGACTCTAGCACCCTATCACGAAAATCGTATATATATATATATAAAATCTGGTGCGAGTTGGACTCCAGCACCTATGCATGTAAAACTCTAGTGCGAGCTCTCACTCCAGCACTAATGCATGCATCACACAAATCAAAATATTGTGCGAGCTGAGCTCTAGCACGTCACATGTCAATGAAAACACGTAGGTGCTCTGTTTCCTCAAAACAATTTCCAAAACAATTTCATCGTTGAAATATGCAATGCTGTGCATTTTTATTTCAAGGTTAGCCAGCCTACTCATGCATGCATTAAAATATCTCTAGAACAAGCAGAAACCTCTTGTTCTTGCTCCTCCCAATTTTTCCTAAATTTGTAAATTTTTACCCTTAACAAGGGTATTTTAGTAATTTACCCATTTGGGGCACTAAAATTATTATTTAACCTCTAGACCCTTCAGATAATTTTTAAAGACTGCATATGAACTTGAAATTTCGTAAAGTTACCTCTAGCAGTCCGCAGCATTCCCTTACCTTATTTTTCTGTAGAGTCTGACATTTCCTTTTCCACTGTTGTCTCGTCGCGTAGTCCGATATGCTCCCAATCAAACCTCCGAAACTGCGTATAAATGTTCATCAGGTCAGATAACATACAATTTAATTGTATTTCCTATTTTCTGGGTTTAATTTAAATCATTGGGCCCATTTATCCCTATTGGGCCCGATTGCACCTTAATGGGCTTTAATCGGCCTTAAGCCCGTTTTCCACTTAATTTTCACTTTATCGAGGCCTATTAGGCTCATTGGGCCAACCAACAATTTATTGGACCTCGTTCTAACTCTCAAATAGCTAAATTCATTATTTACGACAATTTATCTAAATTTCCAAAATCTAATTCAATTTATGCGGAAATTAAATTCATATCACACATAACGAGGTAATTTTCGTAAATAAGGGTTACATACCCGAGCTTCCATGCTAGTATGCAAATCGAGGCTGTCTCGAGCTCTCGTGGGATGCCAATTGTCGAGCTACACAATTCCACAATTTTTCGGGTAAGTTTTCAGCCCAAAATTAATTAAATTAAATACTCCGAAATTTAAATAGGGTCACTTTCGACCACTACTGACTTACCCGAAACTCGATTGTATCACAGGAATTTTCCCCAACTTTTCCTCTTTTCTTTTTCCCTTTTTCTTCCTTTTTTTTTCCTCCACTTTTTGGCTGAACCGGTTCAGTCCGGTTCAGACCGGTTTGGACCGCCGGTTCACCCCGGTTCACTCAGGTTCACCGCCTTGCCGGCCGATTCTCTGCCGGCTTCCACCGCCAGTGGCTCCGCAAGGTCGTCCGCAGCATGAATCTACCCTTGATTTCAGTTGGGGTGGCCGGAACGCCGTCAGTTCGGCCTCTTCTCCCCGGCGTCGGAAACCCATTTCTTCCCTTGGTCGTCGCCTGCGATTCCCGCCGTTTCGTCGGCATCCAATGGCCTCAACAGAACCGTCTCGGCCTGGGGATCATTTTGCGGGGTCGGATCGGAGCCAAGACGCCGCCGTTCATCGGGATCGACTCGATTTTCCTTCTCGATTTTTGTCCGTCGTTTCGCCGAATTCGGGCTTCTCCGACACACGTCACCGGTGGCTGAAGGATCGTCGGCTCCTCGTCGGGGTCGTTGGTCGCCGGATGGCTCGCCGGTCTCCCTCGGGTTCGTCGGGTTCCGTTTTTCGTTTCCTTCGCGTTTTTCGTTTCTGATTCTTTCTCTCTTTTTTTTTTCAATTAACTAATTTATTTTTATATATTTATTTATTTTTAATATTTATTTAACTATTACACTATTCATTAAAATAATCTACATTAATCCAAAATATCTACAATTTATATTATTTTATTTCTAATTTAATTAATTTATTATATTTTAACCATTTTCGGGTATAATTTCTCCGTATTTTCAGGATGCTATCCCGAATGACTTTTCGGTATATTTTTTGATTATTTTCGGGATTATTTTTCAAACTAAAAATCTCAATTAATCCGGATTAATTTTGATAAATTTATATCTTGATCAATTTAATCCGAAATAAATTTATTTCACCTTTATTGACCAAGATTTCTCAATCCATTATTTTTAATAAATTTTTCTCATCGAATTTATTCCAACTTTTGATCTTTTGACCATTTTGCCCTTGCACATGTTCGGGATTAATTTAACCCGACTTCCCTTCACGAATACTCATTCATTTCGTATTTTAATTAAATTCGGGTCTTACAACTCTCTACCACTTAAGAAATTTGGTCCTCCAAATTAGAACCAAGTCATATGAGGCCATATACAACTCCGGGTACATCGATCGTATCATACTCTTAAATTCTTATGTGACCTTCTCCGGAGTGTATTACTACCAAAGGACTTTAATTAGGGAGATCCTCTTAAATCTCAATACTTCCTCTTTCCTGTTTAATGCCTGAATCAACTTATCAATATACTTATATTTTCATTAAACTGGACTTTTGGAGTTCATATTCGATCACCTATGCTGGATCTGGATAGTATTGCCGAAGCATCAAAAGCTGAGACACATTGTGGGCGCCTGTTAATTCAGGTGATAACACCAACCTACAGGTCTTATCTCCCACTTGTCCAATCTCTCAAAATATTCCATCCAGCGCAACGCAATTTGCCTTCTTCCAAAAGTTCGCTATGCCCTTATTCTCTTAGGACAAGAAACATTTCAACCAGAGTAATTCACCCTCGGTGAATTCCAATACTTTTCTATCTGCTCTGAGGTGTTTTTAATCTCTCATCCTTAACTAAACATCCTCAGAGACTTATTATCCAAAGTCAAAAATAATTTTATCTGTCACCCACTTTTTCTTATCCAATTTGGGGAACAACCCCTACAGTCATACACTGCCTCATATCTTGTTATCCCGATACTCAAGTGACAACTGTCACTATTGGCGAATTCGATTTGTAATAACTGATCATTCCAGGAGCATAAAAATCAAGGGCACACGCTTTCATCGGATCCTCCAGAACCTGTACAGTTCTCTCTGACTGACCCTCTGTCTGAGGACGAAAAGCTGTGCTAATACTCAATCGGGTTCCCATAGCTTCCTAAAAATATTCCCTGAAGTAGAAAGTGAAGCGGGAATCCCTATATACTACAGTGCTCACTGGAACGCTACATAATGTTCCACAATCTTCCTTATACATAAATCCTCATATACACTGAGTATCTAGGGATTTCATAACCAGAAGGTGGGTAGACTTAGTCACTCTATCGACTATCATCCAAATAGCCTCGTAATTCACCTGGGTTCTCTGTAACCCATCACGACATTCATGGAAACTTGCTCTCATTTTTTGTGCCGTGTCGATATAGGTAGGTGCTGCAATAACTCTGCAGACTTTTAATACTTTACCTTATTCTGTTGACATACTAGGCACTTTTCCACAATCTCTACCATATCTCTTTTCATATTTGACCACCAATACCCTTTTCGAGATTTCATATATATATATATATTTGTTACTTTCCGTATGCACTGTATATCCCAAAGAGTGAGCTTCTGACAATATTACTATTTCATCAACTGTGGTCCTGGGGAGCACTTATACTGTCTCTGAACCTCTCTGTAAACCATCAACACACTCTGTGAACTCTATCACTGTACCCTTCTGAATCTGACCCAAACTATCGACGTCGTGTCGATCATCACGCTAAACCTGTCAAATCCGGGCATTCTCATCCGGTTCTAGTCTTAGGGTAGCTGTCATACAATCACTATCATCATCAGAAGGGGTCACATCAATACTGAGGCTCACAACTGCTCTAGCAGCTCATGCTCCCTGACCATCATATGTAATACCATCCCGAGGCTCTTTCTGCTCAAGGCATCAGCCATCACATTAGCCTTTCCTGGGTGGTACAATTTTCACAATCAAAATCCCTCAGAAGCTCTAACCCACTATGTATTCTCATATTCGCCTCTTTCTGTAAAAACAGATACGTTGGGGCTTTTTGATCAGTGCATACCCAAAATTTTCTCACCCTGTACATAATAGTACCATATCCTCGGTACAAATACTATCGCTGCCAACTTTAAATCATGGGTCAGATAGTGTATTTCATGATCCTTGAGTTGTCTGAATCCACAATCGACTATCTTCCCATTTTACATCAATACACAGCTCATTCATGATTCTGAGGTACCATACTCACTGAGAACCTCTTGAGCTGTTGGGTATGGTGAAATTAATCACGGTGGTCAGTTCATATTTCACTACACCAAAATTCATGTCGCATCTATCATCTTATTTATCATCTCATTTAAAGACCATGTTTTCATAATTAAACGTGTCAACAAGGTATATCCTTTAGAACTCGCAGCAACCATCTGTAAAAGCAATTTTCCAATTGTTGCTTATAATTTGCCCTGGACTTTAACTACACCCAACATGTCATCAATAATGATGATTACGAATCGGTCCAGGTCAAGTTTAAATACTTCATCGTAGTCGAGCTCCACTACTTATTTCAATCGTCCATATCCTTGACTTATTTACGCATAAGCGTATAAGATCCTTCAAAATCGCTTACGTTTTCAGGTACTAACCTGCATCATTTCCTTTTCTTATCTTAACGGCTCTTATTAAATTTTTACTATGTTAACCTTTATGATTTGTCGAATTTTAATATTCTTATCGTCTTAGTAAAGGGATCCTAATGCTAAAGGTATTTATTACGACGATCGATTTCACGTTATAGGTTATATATATACTTTTAGACGCTGTCAAGTCTTCAGGCGAGGAGGTATTTTGAAATATCTTTATTAACCTTCAGACTTAACCACAATTACTTTATATATCAGCCCATGTGGTTACAATTTATATTCACTACTAATTGCTTTAATCCTAATTACTTCGTATCGTAAGGATGTTCTTACCTAGCATACGTCTCTTACTCCAGTACATCTTGTATTCACAATCAAGCATATCTTATCTTAAAGATTATCTCCTTTCGTATATCCCTCATGACAAAACTCTTTCATTATTCATTCCGTGAGTACAATCCTTTACTCCTTTAATTTCAGCTGTTGCACCCCTTTTTATCACTTGTCAACACTTACAGTATACTTTTCAGTGATGTTTTTACTCCTGTTTTCAACTTAAAATCTCTATATCCATATTTCGTTAATTAATCCTCCTCTATTGGGGTACTCATTTATCAGTATTATGTCTAATGATGTAGGCATTCATGCCTTTTACTCACTTATATGCGAATGAAGGCGGTATGAATAAATGTGTGGCACCAGGATCAATGAACATATGTACTTCATTATTCATAACAAGTGTGGTATCTTACACCACATCCATGAAACATCAATAGTGTCCTGGTCCAAGACATCCTCTTGCCTTCGTCCACAGCCTACTTTCCTTTTTCTCTTCAGCTATAGCCTTTTTCATTGCAGCTATACCAACGAGGTTTTTTCTATGTCTCTTTACTTTTCTGTGGGGCGATCTCGCCCAACTCTATGCGATCAAAATCAATGGTCCGTCTTACCACACTTAACGACCATTTTCATCAATACAGTGTAGGTATAGACCCTTCTTCCGTGGTATCCACCACACATCTCACACTGCTTACAGTGCTTACATTGCTACGCTGCTTCGTAGCAGGTCGGGGTCCTCCAATCACAATGCCCCTCAAGAGTGCCAAAATTGGATGCACTGGGGCCTTACCAATTATCTTATTCTATGACTCATCAAATTAAATCTTTTACCAATTACCATTTTTCCATTTTAACATCTCTATCATTTCTCGATTCTCTTTTCTGTCTCTATTTCAGCCCTCACTACCTGTCCCAATCTCAGAGGCGTGTAATTCATGTTCTTATTTACCCAACTGTAAATCTGTGCACTGCCACGGTATAAGTAATATCTCACGGGCCAATCAGACTCTAATCGATAATCTGAGTCCTTTCATAAACTCTTAGACATCTCGACTGTCACTTGTTCATAGTGTCGAGGTAATATCTGCCCAAGAATATAACCGAGTTTCATACTCATAATTCCTACTCATCAATAAATTAATTCCTTTTAAACAGTGTTCGGGATAATTCTGTCACCGGAATACATCCATAAACATTTCTCATATCAACTCTTAAGATGGGTCGAGCGAACTTCCACCAATGCTCCGACTCGCCCTCAAATCCCATGTATAATCTGAGCAATTAGCTCCTCAAAATAATCTCCACACTCCGTTCCAACCTCGCGAAGCGTGTCTCAATACTATCCGATCACTCTGTCGGACTCTGAGAGGCAGGCTCAACATTAACCTCTATTTCAATCTCATACTAATTCTCATAGTCAAGTCAGCACAATTAGCAGGATCAGGTCTACCTCTACGACCTCTGCCTCGTGCACTATCTCATCTAACTCGACTCATATTAGGCATTCCTGCATTCTCAACCATTTCTTAGTCAAAACCCATCTCGATATACACTATTGTATCTAACTAAGCACAGTAACACAGGGATGTAATTCTTAATTACTGACACTGACACACATCAGGCCAATTACGCTCTGATACCACCTTTATATGTCAACGAAATTTCTTCGTTGAAAATTTCAACGACGGAAGTCATAAGGCCACTTCAGCAACGAAATTCTGTCCCTGAAAGCTTTCAGCGATGAAAAAATTCACGAAAGCTTCAGCGACGAAATTTCGTAGCTGAAAATTTCAACGACGGAAGGTTTTTGCGATGGAATTTCATCGCTGAAGTGTTTCAGTGACAAAATAAATATAAATTAAAAATTACAAAAATTTATGTCACGACCCAAACTACCAAAAAATCAGAGTTAATTTTTCGCATTTTGTTTATTTACTTAAATTCTTACCTGTCCTCGAATCGTGACCACACTCCACTAATAATTGGGCTATGCGTCAATGCCAGTCCCACCATTCAATTACCATCTAACTTTTTTCTTCTCCAGTTATTTATAATTGTTTACATTATTTATACATCCCCTAAAGTTACTTACAAACATGTTACTGTGCTATGCTTATGTAGATACAATATGTACAAGTGTATATACCTTATGTTGATGGGTAGCAGCGGATATCCGGAATGCAGTACTGAGTCGTCTCAACGTCTACTGGAGATTATCTGTGGGAGAAAATGAAAGGGGTGAGCACATCAAGCTCAGTAAGGCAATCCTACGAACAAGTAGGTAACCATACTACCTACATGAACGTGGTGCCATGCATAAACCACTATTTCTCCACACATTTTAAAACAGATGATATGAGTTATGATGTTATGTAAATCAAGTTTGCACGAAAAATTCAACATGCAATTATTTCAAATCATTTCTTTCTCATTTAAAAATTTCACAATAAAGTCAGGACTCGACCCCTCCTTCGGGTGATCCTGACTCACACAAAACCATGAAAATCGGTTTACATCACACATGGGTTTAAAAAGCATGGAAATAGCATCATGCACATTTAATTTAAAACCCAGTTTGATCTCATCAAAATCGTCGACATGCGAGACTAGGCAACATCTGTATATCGGCAATAACCAGGACTATGGCCATATGTGTCCTCAAGAGTTCCTCAGCTACACGGATCCTAGTGTGCGGGTTCTCAACATGATCGGGAACCGTCCGGGAGGTGGGTCACTCCATCTCGTCGGTCTTATCCGATCCCATGCATCCGAAGATGCTGCATCCGAAGATGCCGTATCCGAAGATACCACACGGTACATCGTACTCCATGCTACTTGCATGGTACATCGTACTCCGTGGACCCATATAATATCTCTATACTCATGCCATGTCTCAAAACGCACGTACGAGCCTATTTAATCGGTGACACATAGTCTACCCGATGCTCCAAGCACGGCTCATCGCATGTTCTCATAAAATCAGTGCGAGCAATGCTCAGCACTCTCATCAAATCAAGTAAAACTAGTGCGAGCTAGGCTCTAGCACTCTGTCTCAAAAATCATATAAAAATATGGTGCGAGTTAGACTCTAGCACCCTGTCACGAAAATCGTATATATATATATAAAATCTGGTGCAAGTTGGACTCCAGCACCTATGCATGTAAAACTCTAGTGCGAGCTCTCGCTCCAGCACTAATGCATGCATCACACAAATCAAAATATCGTGCGAGCTGAGCTCTAGCACGTCACATGTCAATGAAAACACGTAGGCGGCTCTGTTTCCTCAAAACAATTTCCAAAACAATTTCATCGTTGAAATATGCAATGCTGTGCATTTTTCTTTCAAGGTTAGCCAGCCTACTCATGCATGCATTAAAATGTCTCCAGAACGAGCAGAAACCTCTTGTTCTTGCTCCTCCCAATTTTTCCTAAATTTGTAAATTTTTACCCTTAACAAGGGTATTTTGGTAATTTGCCCATTCGGGGCACTAAAATTATTATTTGACCTCTAGACCCTTCAGATAATTTTTAAAGACTGCATATGAACTTGAAATTTCATAAAGTTACCTCTAGCAGTCTGCAGCATTCCCTTACCTTATTTTTCTGTAGAGTCTGACCTTTCCTTTTCCACTGTTGTCTCGTCGCGCAGTCCGATATGCTCCCAATCAAACCTCCGGAACTGCGTATAAATGTTCCTCAGGTCAGATAACATACAATTTAATTGTATTTCCTATTTTCTGGGCTTAATTTAAATCATTGGGCCCATTTATCCCTATTAGGCCCGATTGCACCTTAATGGGCCTTAATCGGCCTTAAGCCCGTTTTTCATTTAATTTTCACTTTATCGAGGCCTATTGGGATCATTGGGCCCACCAACAATTTATTGGACCTCGTTCTAACTCTCGAATAGCTAAATTCATTATTTAGGACAATTTATCTAAATTTCCAAAATCTAATTCAATTTATGCGAAAATTAAATTCATATCACACATAACGAGGTAATTATCGTAAATAAGGGTTACATACCCGAGCTTCCATGCTAGTACGTAAATCAAGGCTATCTCGAGCTCTCGTGGGATGCCAATTGTCGAGCTACACAATTTCATAATTTTTCGGGTAAGTTTTCAGCCCAAAATTAATTAAATTAAATACTCCGAAATTTAAATAGGGTCACTTTCGACCACTACTGACTTACCCGAAGCTCGATTGCATCACAGGAATTTTCCTCAACTTTTTCTCTTTTTCTTTTTCCCTTTTTCTTCCTTTTTTTTCCTCCTCTTTTTGGCTGAACCGGTTCAGTCCGGTTCAGACCGATTTGGACCGCCGGTTCACCCCGGTTCACTCCGGTTCACCGCCTTGCCGGTCGGTTCTCTGCCAGCTTCCACTGCCAGTGGCTCCGCAAGGTCGTCCGCAGCACGAATCTACCCTCGATTTCGGTCGGGGTCACCGGAACGCCGCTGGTTCGGCCTCTTCTCCCCGACGTCGGAAACCCATTTCTTCCCTTGGTCGTCGCCGGCGATTTCCGCCGGTTCGTCGGCATCCAATGGCCTCAACAGAATCGTCTCGGCCTGGGGATCGTTTTGCGGGGTCGGATCGGAGCCAAGACGTCGCCGTTCGCCGGGACCGACTTGATTTTCCTTCTCGATTTTTGTCCGTCGTTTCACCGAATTCGGGCTTCTCCGACGCGCGTCACCGGTGGCTGAAGGATCGCCGGCCTCTCCTCTTCCTCGTCGGCTCCTCGTCGGGGTCGTTGGTCTCCGGACGGCTCGTCGGTCTCCCTCGGGTTCGTCGGGTTCCGTTTTTCGTTTCCTTCGCGTTTTTCGTTTCTGATTCTTTCTCTTTTTTTTCGATTAACTAATTTATTTTTATATATTTATTTATTTATTTTTATTATTTATTTAACTATTACACTATTCATTAAAATAATCTACATTAATCCAAAATATCTACAATTTATATTATTTTATTTCTAATTTAATTTATTTAATTTAATTTATTTATTATATTTTAACCATTTTTTGGGTATAATTTCTCCGTATTTTCAGGATACTGTCCCGAATGACTTTTCGGTATATTTTTTGATTATTTTCGGGATTATTTTTTGAACTAAAAATCTCAATTAATCCCGATTAATTCCGATAAATTTATATCTTGATCAATTTAATCCGAAATAAATTTATTTCACCTTTATTGACCAAGATTTCTCAATCCATTATTTTTAATAAATTTTTCTCATCGAATTTATTCCAACTTTCGGTCTTTTGACCATTTTACCCTTGCACATGTTCGGGATTAATTTAACCCGACTTCCCTTCACGAATACTCATTCATTTTGTATTTTAATTAAATTCGGGTCTTACAATTTAGGCAGGAATAAGCAACGAAAATTCGTTGCTAATTCCGTCAGAAAAAAAGGTTATATATTTCAAAATATTTGCGACGGATTTTCGTCGCAAATCCGTCGCTAATGTTTTTATTTAGCAACGGAATAATTCCGTCGCTAAATTTCGTCGCTGAAAGTATATTTTTTTGTAGTGTGAATGGTTAACATTGGATGACAAGCTTGGTTTGTGCAAAGAAGTTTGTATTTTTACGACTTTTTATGCTGTAAAAAAGCGAAATTATAAATGTAGAGTTAAATATGTGATTTATTGATATAAATGAATTGAATGATATTAAACTTGTTTAAATAGTTAAACTTAGATTACATGTTTGTACAAAAAAAATTATGTTTTTAGTGTTTTTTCAACTTTTCATTCTATTATCAGGTTAAATATACTAAATCTAACTATAAAATATTGTCATTTGTCTGGCTTTCAGATTAAGCTTAACTAATATCTCTAGTGTATGCTTCATTTCGTCCTCCTCAAATCTCGATCAATCTATTCAAGTGTGTTATTCTGCTTGTTAATTAAGGAGCATACCTAAAAGCTAAAACAAATTCATTCTCATTATTAAATTTTTAACAAATGAATCAAGACATCAATGAAGAAATTGAAGATTACATAATACAAAAAAAATACTTACTTTACTATAATTAAAGCAAACGTAAATCACTTTCAAAAACTTTGTTGCATAAGTTGTTTTCTTTTATGAAAAACTAACTTGTATCCTATATGATACATAAATTAATTTTATTTATTTTATTTTTATTTATGGGTTGAATATAATTTATGTATTGTGTAACAAAAATTTTCTGTATTCAATAATAAGGAAAATAAATATATTTTATTTATATTATATTACTTCATATTTTATTTATAGTTTTTTTAATGAATTGTCTAAAATTTTTTATTCTAAAGTTTATTCTATGTAAGGCCCGTAAATTCATATGTATTCTTATGATTTCATGATGTACAGACAAGTTACATTTGATATGAATCATAAGAAATGAATGTTTTTAAGTTCCAAATGTGAATGAAATGCAAAACGAGTAGTGAAACAAATTGAATATGAAGTTAACCTTGATTTTCTAGGAAAGCTGCAGCAAGAATGCTGTAGATGAAGGATAGATCGATCTCATTAGCAAGGGGAGATCAATCTCATGGCTTGAAATACAATGCCAAAGCATTTTGCAAGAGAGAGATCGATCCCTCATTCAAAGCAGATCGATCTTGAATAAGTTCTGGTTGAGGCAGATCAATCTCTAAAGGGTTCTGGATAGCACAGATCGATCTTTTCTCAAGGGCCAAATCAATCTCATACTAAAGAGCAGATCGATCCTATCTTTTCAAACTCGAATTCTGAAGAGATAAACATAGGGCAGATTGTTCTCTCATGGTTAGGAGATCGATCTCCAAGGGTAATTCTATATATACTGGACTGCTGCACCTTCATTTCCCCGAGAAACAACCAATCCTTCATTTAAACAAAGTGAAACCTAACCTTTCTACTCCAAAATCATCCCTTTTAATCAGTTTTGAGTAAGATTTGTTTTAGTAAAGTTGTTCCTTGTGAGGAGGAGAACAACATTGTTGGAAACAAGAAGTTGAAATTAAGGATTGAAGGAGCAAAGTGATTTTCCCCCAATTTGGTAAAAAGAGGAAAAATCAGGCTAGGTAAGATTCAATACACCAACTTTAAATATGTTAATATAGGTATCTTGGTGAGTTAATTGGTGTATGTTTGAGTTACTGAAAACACCTTAAACATGTTAAATCTCCATGACCTAGAATTTGGCTTGGATTTGAGAAAATGAGAGAAAGTTGAGTAGGCATGGATTTGATGATGATTTAAGCATGAAGTGATGTTATTAAGCATGTATATATGATTGTAAGATAGTTTTGTGAAATACATGTGTTGGACTGGACTTAAGAAAGAGTAAGGTCCAATGAGATGTAATAAAGCCAAATGAAGTTGAAAAAGGGTTAAATGCATTGATTTGAGATTCATGCAAGTGAAAATTTAGTATATTAAGGTATACTGATGTGAATGGTTATCTACAGCTTGGGAGATTATATTGAAAGCTGATCGGACTGCGAGATTGAGCAGTACCGAGGAAGTGAGGTCACGTGACGTGATCCGAGGTAAGAGAATTTCGTGAGTAGCTAGAGGTAGCCATACGTATTTTGGATAGATTTACAAGTATCTAAATCGTATATGGATTTTCGAGTATAGAAAAATTTCGGTAGGAACTGATAAGGTAAAATTGTGATTTTACCCCAATTAAGGGTAAAAAGTTTAGGAAGCATGTTTGTGACAGTTTTAAAGTTGTTTGACAATTGCATGGATAGACTGGCTAATGTTTTCATGTTATATGAGAAAACAGCACTTATAGTGACGATTTGATTTAATTGAGTGAATTTCAATTGAAATAAACCATCTATCGGTTTGTGTGAAAAACCATTAGTGCTAGAGAAATTCTTACACTATATTTTACCAGATATGCATCACATAGTACTTGAGTATTTCTCGTACTTGATTTTAATGTGATTTGTGCATGATAGAGTACTGGAGTGTTGCTCGTACTCAGTTTTATTGATTGATGCATGATAGAGTATTGGAGCATTGCTGATACTCAGTTTTACATGACATAGTGTTTAGAGCATTGCTCGCACTAGATTTATATGACTTGTGCATGTGGTCGTGCTAGAGTTTACTCACGCGTACTAGTTTTGAAAGAGATGGCATGAAACAGCCGTCCTGGGAGCCTGTGCAGACTGTGTGTCACATCGATTACATGCTCGCACGTGCATTTTGAGATATGGTTGAGGGCTATCGAAACTATTATCCATGGTATGAGGGCTAAGACCTATGGCAGACATCCCGTGTCACGACCCGAACTACCCAAAAATCAGAGTTAATGTTTCGCGTTCTGTTATTTTCTTACTTAAATTTTTACCTGTCCTCGAATCGTGACCACACTCCACTAATATAATTGGGCTGTGCGTCAATGCCAGTCCCACCATACATTTACCATAGTACTTATTTCTTCTCCAGTCATTTATAAAATGTCTATAATATTTATACATCCCCTAGAGACACTTACAAACATGTTACTGTGCTATGCTTATGTAGATACAATATGTACAAGTGTATATACCTTATGTTGATGGGCAGCAGCGGATATCCGGAATGCAGTACTGAGTCACCTCAACTTCAACTGGAGATTATCTGTGGGAGAAAATGAAAGGGGTGAGCACATCAAGCTCAGTAAGGCAATCCTACGAACAAGTAGGTAACCATACTACCTACATGAACGTGGTGCCATGCATAAACCACCCTTTCTTCACACCTTTTAAAACAAATGATATGAATTATGATGCTATGTAAATCGAGTTTGCACGGAAAATTCAACATGCAATTCATTTAAATCATTTCTTTCTCATTTAAAAATTTCACAATAAAATCAGGACTCGACCCCTCCTTCGGGTGATCCTGACTCACACAAAACCATGAAAACGGTTTACATCACACGTGGGTTTGAAAAGCATGGAAATACCATCATGCAAATTTAATTTAAAAACCCAGTTAAAATCATCGAAATTGTCGACATGAGAGACGAGGCAATATCTGTATAACGACAATAACCAGGACTGGCCAATGTGTCCTCGTGAGTCCCTCTAGCTTCACGGATCCCAGTGTGCGAGGTCTCACCCTGATCGGGAACCGCCCGGGAGGTGGGTCAATCCAACCCGTCAGTCTTATCCGATCTCACGCATCCGAAGATGCCGTATCCGAAGATACCCCGTATCACAAAGATACCGTATCACAAAGATACCCCGTATCACAAAGATACCACACGGTACATCGTACTCCATGCTACTTGCACGGTACATCGTACTCCGTGGACCCTCAGCCTTATCCCTCGTTCGGGCTCATCAGCTGGATCTCCAACCCTTATCCCTCGTTCGGGCTCATCAGGTGGATCTCTAACCCTTATCCCTCGTTCGGGCTCATCAGGTTGTTTTAACATGCCATGTCTCAAAGCGCACGTGCGAGCCTATTTAATCGGTGACACACAGTCTACCCGATGCTCCAAGCACGGCTTATCGTATGATCTCTGAAAAGTAGTGCGAGCGGTGCTCTAACACTGTCAGTAAATCAAATAAAACTAGTGCGAGCTAAACTCAAGCACTCTGTCACGAAAATCGTGTATAAAATATGGTGCGAGTTATACTCCAGCACCCTGTCATGAAAATCATGTAAAATCTGGTGCGAGTTAGACTCTAGCACCGTGTCACGAAAAAGCATATGAAATCTGGTGCGAGTTAGACTCTAGCACCGTGTCACGAAAAAGCATATGAAATCTGGTGCGAGTTATACTCTAGCACCTATGCATGTAAAACTCTAGTGCGAGCTCTCACTCCAGCACTAATGCATGCATCACACAAATCAAACATCGTGCGAGCTGAGCTCTAGCACGTCACATGTAAATAAAACACGTAGGCGGCTCAGTTATCTCCAAATAGTTTTCACAGAAATCACATCGTTTATGATATGAAATGCTATGCATTTTTCTTTAAAAGTGAGCCAGCCTACTCATGCATGTGTTGAAATACCTCCAGAACGAGCAGGAACCTCTTGTCCTTGCTCCTCCCAATTTTCCTAAATTTATAGATTTTACCCTTAACAAGGGTATTTTAGTAATTTGCCCATTCGGGGTACTAAAATTATTAATTGACCTCTAGACCCTTCAGGTAATTTTTAAAGACTGCATATGAATTTAAAATTTCGTAGAGTTTACCTCTAGCAGTCCGTAGAATTCCCTTACCTTATTTTCCTGTCGAGTCTGACCTTTTCTTTTCCTCTGTTGTCTCGTCGCGCAGTCCGATATGCTCCCAATCAAATACCCGAAACTGCGTATTAATATTCCTCAGGTCAGATATTATACAATTTAATTGTATTTAATACTTTCTGGGCTTAATTTAAATCATTGGGCCCGTTTACCCATATTGGGCTCGATTTCCACTTAATTTTCACTTTATCGAGGCCTATTGGGCTCATTGGGCCCACCAATAATTTATTGAGCCTCGTTCTAATTCTCGAATAGCTAAATCGATTATTTACGACAATTTATCTAAATTTTCATAATTTAATTCAATTCATGCGGAAATTAAATCAATATCACGCATAACGAGGTAATTGTCATAAATAAGGGTCACTTACCCGAGATTCCATGCTAGTACAAAATCTGAGGCTATCTCGAGCTCTCGGTGGATGCCAATCGTCGAGCTACACAATTCCATAATTTTTTCGGGTAAGTTTCCAGCCCAAAATTAATTAAATTAAATACTCCGAAATTTAAATCGGGTCAATTTCGACCACTACTGACTTACCCGAAACTCGATTGCATCACAAGAATTTTTTCCAATTTTTTTTTCTCTTTTTCTTTTTCCCTTTTTTCTCCTTTTTTCCTCTCTTTTTGGCTGAACCGGTTCAGTCCGGTTCGGACCGGTTCAGACCCGTCGGTTTTCTCCGGTTCGGTCGGTTCACCGTCGGTTCACCTCCTTTCCGGCCGGTTCTCCATCGGCTTCCACCGCCAATCGCTCCGCTGGGTCATCCGCATCACAGATCTGCCCTCGATTTCGGTCAAACTCGTCGGAACGCCGCCGGTTCGGCCTCTTCTCTCTCGGTCGTCGGACCCATTTTCTTCCCTTGGCCGTCGCCGGCGTTTCTCGTCGCTTCGTCGACTGAGACCGGTGCAGAAATGATCGCCGTCGCCTGGGCTTTCGGAATCGGGCCTTGGTTCCGGCCGGATCGCCGCCGTTCGCCGCCGGTGGCCATCTCTTCTCCCGCGGCTTCTCCTCCGTTTTTCGTCGGATTCCGGCATTCCCATGGCGCGTCGTCGCCGCTGATAGGTCGCCTGAGGTCGGGCCATCTTCGCCGGCCCTCGCCTGGGTTCCCTGGCCGTCGGACGGCTCGCCGGCCATCTTCTCTTTTCTCGGCTTCCGTTTGGTTTCTCTCTCCCCGACCCGTTTCTCTCTTTTTTTTTTGTTTTCAGATTCCTTTCTTTTTTTTTAATTTTATTTTATTATTTTTATTATTATTTATTTTAATTATTTTACTATTCAATAAAATACTCCATAAAATCTCAAAATATCTACCTTATATTATTTTTATTCTACTTTAATTTATTTAATTTAAATTTAATTTATTTATTATATTTTTCTCTAAATTTTGATATTATTTCTTCGCGTTTTTCGAGATATAGTCCTGGTAATTTTTTGATATTTTTAAAATTTTCGAATCTTGATCAATTGACCCAAAATTGTATAATTTCCTCATTATCGATCAAGATATCTTACATCCTTATTTTTTTAATTAAAATTTCTTTATTGCGCTAATATCGGGTTTTGGTATTTTTACCATTTTACCTTTGCTCTTGTTCGGGATTAATTTAACCCAACCTTCCTTCATACTTCCCCCATCTTTTCTTATTTAATTTTCGTATTTTAATTAAATTCGGGTCTTACAACTCTCCCCCACTTAAGGAATTTGGTCCTCCAAATTAGAACCAAGTCATATGAGTCCATATACAACTCCGGGTACATCAATCGTATCATACTTCTTAAATTCTTATGTGATCTTTTCCGGAGTGTATTACTACCAAAGGACTTTAATTAGGGAGATCGTCTTAAACCTCAATACTGTCTCTTTCCTGTTTAATGCCCGAATCAACTTCTTCAATATACTTATATTTGCATTAAACTAAACTTTTGGAATTCATATTCAATCACCTATGCTGGATCCGAATAGTATTTTCGAAGCATCAAAAGCTGATACACATTGTGGGTGCCTGTTAATTCAGGTGATAACACCACCTTACAGGTCTTATCTCCCACTCGTCCAATCTCTCAAAATATTTCATCCAGCACAACTCAATTTACCTTCTTCCAAAAGCTCGCTATGTCCTTATTCCCTTAGGATAATAAACATTTCAACTATACTAATTCACTCTCGGTGAATTCCAATACTTGTCTATCTGCTCTGAGGTGTTCTTAATCTCTCATCCTTAACTAAACATCCTCAAAGACTTATTATCCAAGGTCGAATATAATTCTATCTGTCACCCACTTTTTCTTATCCAATTTGGGGAACAACCTCTACAGCCATACACTGTCTCATATCTTGTTATCCCAATACTCAAGTGACAACTGTCACTATTGACGAATTCAATTTGAAATTAACTGATCATTCCAGGAGCTTATAAAATCAATGGCACACGCTTTCATCCTCTCCTCCAAAACATGTACAGTCCTCTCTGACTGACCATCTGTCTGAGAATGGAAAGCTGTGCTAATACTCAGTCGGGTTCCCATAACTTCCTTAAATATCCTCAGAGGTAGGAAGTGAAGCGGGAATCCCTATATGATACCATGTTCACTGGAACGCTACTTAATGTTCCACAACCTTTCTTACACATAAATCCTGATATACACTCTGAGTATTTAGGGATTTCATAACCAGAAGGTGGGTAGACTTACACTCTATCGACTATCATCCAACTAGTCTCCTGATTTATCCGGGTCCTCTATAACCCATCACAAAATTCATGGAGACTTGTTCTCTTTTTTCGTGCCGTGTCGATATAGGTAGGTGCTGCAATAACTCTGCAGACTTTTAATATTCTACCTTATTCTGCTGACATACTAGGCAGTTTTTCACAACCTCTACAATATCTCTTTTCACATCTGACCACCCATACCCTTTTCAAAGATTTCATATATATTCTTTACTTTTCGTATGCACTGTATATCCCGAAGAGTGAGCTTCTGACAACATTACTATCTCATCAACTGTGGTCCTGGGGAGCACTCATACTATCTCGGAACCTCTGTAAATTATTATCATACTCTGTGAACTCTATCACTGTACCCTTCTGAATCTGACCCAAACTATCGACACCATGCCGATCATCACGCTAAGCCTGTCAAATCCGGGCACTCTCATCCGGTTCTAGTCTCAGGCTAGCTATCACATAATCATACCAATCACTGTCATCATCAGAAGGGATCACATGACTACCGAGGTTCACAACTGCTCTAGCAGCTCACGCTCCCTGACCATCATATGTGGTACCATCCCGGGCTCTTTCTGCTCAAGCATCAGCCTTTCTTGGGTGGTACAATTTTCAAAAATCAAAACCTCTCAGAAGCTCTAACCCACTATGTATTCTCATATTCGTCCATTTCTTTGAAAACAGATACTCGTGCTTTATGATCAGTGCATATCCATAATTTCTCACCCTGTACCTAATAGTACCATATCCTCGGTACAAGTACTACTGCTGTCAATTTTAAATCATGGGTATCTTCCCATTATACATCAATATACAGCTCCTTCATAATTTTGAGGTATCCATACTCACTGAGAACCTCTTGAGCTGTTGGGTATGGTGAAATTATTCACGGTGGTCAGTTCATACTTCACTGCACCGAAATTCATGTCACATCTATCATCTTATTTATCATCTCATTCCAAGATCACGTTTCTTAATTAAACATGTCAACCAAGTATATCCTTTTTGAACTCGCAGCAACCCATTTGTAAAAGCCATTTCTCAATTGTTGCTTATAATTTGCCCTAGACTTAAACTACACCCAGCATATCACCGATACTGCTAGTTATAATTCGGTCCAATCCTTGACTTATTTACGCATAAACGTATAAAATCCTTCAAAAGCGCTTACGTTTTCAGGTACTAACCTGCGTCATTTCCTTTTCTTATCTTAACGGCTCTTATTAAATTTTACTATGTTAGTCTTTATGATTTGTCGAATTCTAATATTCTTATCGTCTTGGTAAAGGTATCCTAATGCTAAAGGTAGTTATTACAACGATCGATTTCACGTTATAGGTTATATATATACTTTTAGACGCTGTCAAGTCTTCAGGCGGGGAGGTATTTTGAAATACCTTTATTAACCTTCAGACTTAACCACAACTACGTTATACCTCAGTCTCTGTGGTCACAATTTATATTCGCTACTAATTGCTTTAATCCTAATGACTCCATATCGTAAAGATGTTTTTACCTTGCATACGCCTCTTACTCCAATACATCTTGTATTCAGAATCTATCTTATCTTAAAGATTATCTCCTTAGTATATCAATCATGACGAAACTCTTGTCTTTATTCATTCCGTGAGTACAATCCTTTACTCCTTTAATTTCAACTGTTGCACCCCTTTTTATCACTTAAAATCTCTATGTCCATATTTCGTTTATTAATCCTCCTTTATTGGAGTACTCATTTATCTGTATTGGGCCCAATGATGTAGGCATTCATGCCTTTTACTCACTTATATGCAAATGAAGGCGGTATGAATAAATATATGGCACCAGGATCAATGAACATATGTACTTCATTATTCATAACAAGTGTGGTATCTTACACCACATCCATGAAACATCAATAGTGTCCTGGTCCAAGATATCCTCTCGCCTTCGTCCAACAGCCTACTTTCCTTTTTTCTTTTTGGCTATTTCCTCCCTTTTCATTGCAGCTATACCAACGAAGTTTTTCTCTGTCTCTTTACTTTTCTGTAGGGCGATCTCGCCCAATTCTGTGAAATCGAAATCAATGGTCCGTCTCATCACACTTAACTGCCATTTTCATCAATACAGTGTAGGTATAGACCCTCCTTCCGTGGTATCCACCACACATACCACACTGCTTACAGTACTTACACTGCTACACTGCTTCGTAGCAGGTCGGGATCCTCCAATCACAATGCCCTCTAAGAGTGCCAAAATTAGATGCACTGGGGCCTTACCAATTATCTTACTCCATAACTCGTCAAATCAGATCTTTTTACCAATTTGCATTTTCCCATTTTAACATCTTTGTTATTTCTCGATTCTCTTTTCTGTCTCTATTTCAGCCCTCATCAGCTTTCCCAATCTCAGAGGCGTGCAATTCATGTTCTTAATTACCCAACTGGAAATCTGCGCACTGCCTCGGTATAAGTAATATCTCACGGGTCGATCGGACTCTAATTGAAAAGTTGAGTCATTCCATAAACTTTTAGACATCTCGACTGTCACTTGTTCATAGTGTCGAGGTAATATCCGTCCAAAAATACAACCGAGTTTCCATACTCGTCAATAAATCAAATCCACTGGGTCAGAGTAAGGACTTTTATCCATAATTTCCTTTAAGTCATGACCGAGATATCATATCATCATAATACATCTATAAATATTTTTCATCTTAACTCTTAAGATGGGTCGAGCGGGTTTCTACCAATGCTCCGCTGCGCCCTCTGATCTTATTCATAATCTGAGCAATTGGCTCCTCAAAATAATCTCCACACTCCGCTCCAATCTCGCGAAGCGTGTCTCAATACTGTCCGATCTCTCTGTCGGACTCTGTGAGGCATTTTCAACATTAGTCTCCATTTCAATTTCATCCTGGTTCTCACAGGTCAACTTAGCATGACTTAGCAGACTCAGGTCTACCTCTACGACCTCTGCCTCGTGCACTATCTCATTTAACGCGACTCATATTAGGCATTCCTGCATTCTCAACCATTTCTTGGTCAAGCCAATCTCGATATACACTATTGTATCTAACTAAGCACAGTAACACGGGGATGTAATTTCCTAATTACTGACACTGACACACATCAGACCAATTGCTGCTCTGATACCACCAAATCTGTCACGACCCGAACTACCCAAAAATCAGAGTTAATTTTTCGCGTTCTGTTATTTTCTTACTTAAATTTTTACCTGTCCTCGAATCGTGACCACACTCCACTAATATAATTGGGCTGTGCGTCAATGCCAGTCCCACCATACATTTACCATAGTACTTATTTCTTCTCCAGTCATTTATAAAATGTCTATAATATTTATACATCCCCTAGAGACACTTACAAACATGTTACTGTGCTATGCTTATGTAGATACAATATGTACAAGTGTATATACCTTATGTTGATGGGCAGCAGCGGATATCCAGAATGCAGTACTGAGTCACCTCAACTTCAACTGGAGATTATCTGTGGGAGAAAATGAAAGGGGTGAGCACATCAAGCTCAGTAAGGCAATCCTACGAACAAGTAGGTAACCATACTACCTACATGAACGTGGTGCCATGCATAAACCACCCTTTCTCCACACCTTTTAAAACAAATGATATGAATTATGATGCTATGTAAATCGAGTTTGCACGAAAAATTCAACATGCAATTCATTTAAATCATTTCTTTCTCATTTAAAAATTTCACAATAAAATCAGGACTCGACCCCTCCTTCGGGTGATCCTGACTCACACAAAACCATGAAAACGGTTACATCACACGTGGGTTTGAAAAGCATGGAAATACCATCATGCAAATTTAATTTAAAAACCCAGTTTAAATCATTGAAATCGTCGACATGAGAGACGAGGCAATATCTGTATAACGGTAATAACCAGGACTGGCCAATGTGTCCTCGTGAGTCCCTCTAGCTTCACGGATCCCAGTGTGCGAGGTCTCACCCTGATCGGGAACCGCCCGGGAGGTGGGTCAATCCAACCCGTCAGTCTTATCCGATCTCACGCATCCGAAGATGCCGTATCCGAAGATACCCCATATCACAAAGATACCGTATCACAAAGATACCCCGTATCACAAAGATACCACACGGTACATCGTACTCCATGCTACTTGCACGGTACATCGTACTCCGTGGACCCTCAGCCTTATCCCTCGTTCGGGCTCATCAGCTGGATCTCCAACCCTTATCCCTCGTTCGAGCTCATCAGGTGGATCTCTAACCCTTATCCCTCGTTCGGTCTCATCAGGTTGTTTTAACATGCCATGTCTCAAAGCGCACGTGCGAGCCTATTTAATCGATGACACACAGTCTACCCGATGCTCCAAGCACGGCTTATCGTATGATCTCTGAAAAGTAGTGCGAGCGGTGCTCTAACACTGTCAGTAAATCAAATAAAAATAGTGCGAGCTAAGCTCAAGCACTCTGTCACGAAAATCGTGTATAAAATATGGTGCGAGTTATACTCCAGCACCCTGTCATGAAAATCATGTAAAATCTGGTGCGAGTTAGACTCTAGCACCGTGTCATGAAAAAGCATATGAAATCTGGTGCGAGTTATACTCTAGCACTTATGCATGTAAAACTCTAGTGCGAGCTCTCGCTCCAGCACTAATGCATGCATCACACAAATCAAATATCGTGCGAGCTGAGCTCTAGCACGTCACATGTAAATAAAACACGTAGGCGGCTCAGTTATCTCCAAATAGTTTTCACAGAAATCACATCGTTTAAGATATGCAATGCTATGCATTTTTCTTTAAAAGTGAGCCAGCCTACTCATGCATGTGTTGAAATACCTCCAGAACGAGCAGGAACCTCTTGTCCTTGCTCCTCCCAATTTTCCTAAATTTATAGATTTTACCCTTAACAAGGGTATTTTAGTAATTTGCCCATTCGGGGTACTAAAATTATTGATTGACCTCTAGACCCTTCAGGTAATTTTTAAAGACTGCATATGAATTTAAAATTTCGTAGAGTTTACCTCTAGCAGTCCGTAGAATTCCCTTACCTTATTTTCCTGTCGAGTCTGACCTTTTCTTTTCCTCTGTTGTCTCGTCGCGTAGTCCGATATGCTCCCAATCAAATACCCGGAACTGCGTATTAATATTCCTCAGGTCAGATATTATACAATTTAATTGTATTTAATACTTTCTGGGCTTAATTTAAATCATTGGGCCCGTTTACCCATATTGGGCCCGATTGCACCTTAATGGGCCTTAATCGGCCTTAAGCCCGTTTTCCACTTAATTTTCACTTTATCGAGGCCTATTGGGCTCATTGGGCCCACCAATAATTTATTGGGCCTCGTTCTAATTCTCGAATAGCTAAATCGATTATTTACGACAATTTATCTAAATTTTCATAATTTAATTCAATTCATGCGGAAATTAAATCAATATCACGCATAATGAGGTAATTATCGTAAATAAGGGTCACTTACCTGAGATTCCATGCTAGTACGAAATCTGAGGCTATCTCGAGCTCTCGGTGGATGCCAATCGTCGAGCTACACAATTTCATAATTTTTTCGGGTAAGTTTCCAGCCCAAAATTAATTAAATTAAATACTCCGAAATTTAAATCGGGTCAATTTCGACCACTACTGACTTACCCGAAGCTCGATTGCATCACAGGAATTTTTCTCAATTTTTTTCTCTTTTTCTTTTTCCCTTTTTTCTCCTTTTTTCCTCTCTTTTTGGCTGAACCGGTTCAGTCCGGTTCGGACCGGTTCAGACCCGCCGATTTTCTTCGGTTTGGCCGGTTCACCGCCGGTTCACCTCCTTTCCGACCGGTTCTCCGCCGGCTTCCACCGTCAATCGCTCCGCTGGGTCGTCCGCATCACAGATCTGCCCTCGGTTTCGGTCAAACTCGCCGGAACGCCGCCGGTTCGGCCTCTTCTCTCTCGGTCGTCGGACCCATTTTCTTCCCTTGGCCGTCGCCGGCGTTTCCCGTCGTTTCGTCGGCTGAGACCGGTGCAGAAATATCGCCGTCGCCTGGGCTTTCGGAATCGGGCCTTGGTTCCGGCCAGATCGCCGCCGTTCGCCGCCGGTGGCCATCTCTTCTCCCGCGGCTTCTCCTCCGTTTTTCGCTGGATTTCGGCGTTCCCACGGCGCGTCGTCGCTGCTGATAGGTCGCCTGAGGTCGGGCCGTCTTCGCCGGCCCTTGCCTGGGGTCCCTGGACGCCGGACGGCTCGCCGGCCATCTTCTCTTTTCTCGGCTTCCGTTTGGTTTCTCTCTCCCCGACCCGTTTCTCTCTCTCTTTTTTTTTGTTTTCAGATTCCTTTCTTTTTTTATTTTATTTTATTATTTTTATTATTATTATTATTTATTTTAATTATTTTACTATTCAATAAAATACTCCATAAAATCCCAAAATATCTACCTTATATTATTTTTATTCTACTTTAATTTATTTAATTTAAATTTAATTTATTTATTATATTTTTCTCTAAATTTTGATATTATTTCTTTACGTTTTTCGAGATATAGTCCCGATAATTTTTCGATATTTTTAAAATTTTCGAATCTTGATCAATTGACCCAAAATTGTATAATTTCCTCATTATCGATCAAGATATCTTACATCCTTATTTTTTTAATTAAAATTTCTTTATTGCGCTAATATCGGGTTTTGGTATTTTTACCATTTTACCTTTGCTCTTGTTCGGGATTAATTTAACCCAACCTTCCTTCATACTTCCCCCATCTTTTCTTATTTAATTTTCGTATTTTAATTAAATTCGGGTCTTACATCCCGACTATAAGGATTGGGTCCATGGAGTACTTTGTACCGTGTATGTCACATGGAGTACGAAGTACCGTAAGTACACGATGATATAGAGTGTTGGTTGATGGTTGAGGATTTGACCCACCTCTCGTTACAGCAAATGTGAGGCCCCGCACACCGAGTGCTGTGTAGTCTGGGATCACGAAAAATGAGTTATGATCATAATCTCGGAACAAGTAATCGCCTATCTCACCTTACTAATATTTCATGTTTGAATTGTCACATGAGTTTTTACAAATAGGGTAAACCCAAGGGATGGGTTGAGCCTCGACATGTGACCATGTGTGTGATATGGGTAACCCGAGGGATGTGTGAGGCCCGGATTTTCATGTTTTTACATGATGAAATGCTATATTGTCTTGATTTAATTGAAATGGTATGATAAAATGTAATTTTTATTAATTACATGGGAAATGCAATGTTTTGTATAAATTGCTGAGATTATTAAACCAGCATGTTTTCAGTTCACACTGACGATTTGTATCTATATATATTGCACAAATGTTTCAAGAAAGATACATGTTTTATATGTGAATCGAAAAGGAAATGATTTAGTGGCATGAGCATTGTATTTTGTAGATAGTGTAGTTATCTACCTGCTTGCCTTATTTCCTTACTGAGCTGTGAGCTCATCCCCTTTTTATTTCCCCCCTCTCTACAGAGCGTTTACAATAGTTGGATACGGCTGAGGACTGGTATTCTTTTATCCACTGCATACCTATCTTACGAAAGGTATACACATTCGAACGTTTTGTACTGAATAATGTAAAAGCATAGTTATGTAAACGAATGTACCGTCAGAGATGTATATGTATAAATATTTATATTAATGTATATGAGTTTACTTTTAAGAAAAGAGTACTTACAGTCAATAGATAATTGTATTGACATGTATACATGTGAAATGAATGTGGTTGAGGTGAATAACATCGAATCACAGCCTAACGGTTTGGTATTGAGTTATGACAGAAAGAAAGGTAAGTAAAATACAAAAAAAATTGTGGTGGTTTTTGGTAAGTTACGGGAGGCCGTGATAGTCTATCATGCAAAGAAGAACATTATTGACTCAAAATTTTAAGTAAAAGTAATAAATACTCCCTAACTTCATCCTTGATTGCCTTCCAATTAGCGCATTTGTTTAATGTCGTTTGACTAACTCCATCACCTCTTTTTTTCACCCAATTCCAAATTTCACCTTTCTTTTTGATTTCTTCTTCATGGCTTTCTTCTTCTTTTCAAATTCCTTAAAGACTTAATTAGCTTATTGCACACGATCAACAACAAAAATAACAAAAACATGATTTATATCACTATAGTATTTTTTGTCCTCAAGCATTTTAAACTTTACAATTTCACCATCAAATTCCATGGTGATTAATTCATTATCCACATCTATTTTTATTTTTAATGTTTTTAAGAATGGTCTTCCTAACAAAAGTTATACTGGATTAAGATAATTTTCATCCTCCATATTCAATGTATAAAAATCAGCAGGGCAAACTAATTCTGTAACATTCACAAGTACATTCTCTAATACTCCGTCAGGATAACAATTAGATCTATTAATGATTTGCAATACTACACCGGTTCTTTTAAAGATCCAAGATTCAAAAATTTATAAAATGAAAGTGGCATACTATTAATGAATGCATTTAGACCTATCACCGATTTTTCAAATATAGTATTACCTATCTTACATGGGATAGAAAACGTACCAGGATCATCACACTTTGAAGGAAGCTTTCTTTGTATAAGTGCTAAGATGTTCTCCTCCACACTTACCTTTTTAGTCCTTTTTAATTTCTTCTTGTTAGTGTACAACTCTTTCAAAAATTTGGCATATCTAGGCACTTTCTTTATGGCATTAAGAAGAGGAATATTGACCTTTACCTTTCAAAGAGTCTCTAAAATTTCTTTATCCTTCTATTCTTTATTGGGTTTTTTAAAATTACTAGGAAAAGGTGGAGGATATGTACTTGTATAAAAAGGAACACTTTTATCACTTACCACAGGTCTCTATAAAGGTTGAAAATTTCGAGCACTTTCTTGAGTTTTTACTTTATGAAGCTCCTTAACTTCCATTTCCTTCCCACTTTTCAAGATTATGGCACTTAAAGGTGGAAAATTTCAAGCACTTTCTTGAGTTTTTACTTTATGAAGCTCATTAACTTCCATTTCATTCTCACTTCTTAAGATTTTGGCATTTACATTCTCTTTTGGGTTGACCATGGTTTGAGAAGGTAACTTTCTAGAGTTTTAAACTTCAAGCCTTCTTACTATGGTGGCTAATTGACTAAATTGATTTTTCGAGTTCTTTATGTTAGCTTTTGTCTCTTACATGTTCATCCTTGTTTCCTGTTGAAATTTTAAATTACTGTCAGCAAGAGATTTAACCATATCGTTAAGATGCATACTTGAATCTTAACTTGGAGCTTGAGGCCTCTCTTGAAACTGAGTGTTGGCTTGTTAGAAGTTACTTGGCCAATTATGTGGTGGGACATATGGGGCTTGTCTATTCCCATATTGCAAATTTGAATGATTCCCCCTTCCTTGATTGTACGTGTTACCATAGGGATAATACTCTTACTGTGGATGTCCAAGAAATCCACCTGTTGCAGTGGCTTGCTCATTAGTATCTTCTTGAAGTGTTGAACACGTATTAGTGGGGTGTCCTATGTTGAAACATATGCCACACGCCTTGGTTGTTGTTTAGTTCTTACAACATATTCACAAATTAAAGAAGTCAAATCTTGAATTTGTTTTCTCAATGAGAAAAGTACTTACCTTGTTGACAAGTTTGAAAGGTGGTTCACGCCTAGTATAAAATTGTTGAGAATTTAAAACTATGTTGGCTATCAAATTTCTAGTATCTTGAGGAGTCTTCTCTACCAAAGTTACTCCATGGCGGCATCTATTATGCTCCTATCATGAGGCAATAATCCTTTATAGAAGTATTAGAAGAGTAGTTGCTCACGAATTTGGTGGTGTGGGCAACTTGCACATAATCTTTTGAAGCGCTCCTAATACTCAAACAAAGATTCATCATTGTACTGCTTGATTCCAAAATTTCTTTTCGGATGTTGGCAACTCTATAGGCTAAAAAGTACCTCTCTAAAAACAATCTCTTCATCTCTTCCCATGTGGTGACGGTGCCTGAAGGTAGATAGTAAAGTCAATCCTTTGTTGTGTCTGCTAATAAGAATAGAAAGGCTCTCAACTTGATTTGTTCTTTAGTTACCTCTACAGTCTTCATGCTAGAATACACTATATGAAATTCTTTTACGTGCTTGCGTAGATCCTCACCTGCAAGACCATGAAATCATGGTAATAGATGGATTAAACCATATTTTAATTTAAAAAGAAACATCAAGGTTTGAAAAAGCAATGCAAAGTGGCTATTGATTTAAAGTTGGTGCTACCAACTCATTGAGTGTTCTTGTGTTTACATTGTTTGCCATAGTTTCTTCCTCATAATCACTTGAAAAGACGAGGTTTGGAGTGAGGATGATGTCAACCGATAGTGGTGTTGACTTTATCTCTTTGCTTACTTGCACGAAATCCTTTATCCTTCAAAGTCTTTGAGTAGCACCTTCATTAAAGATGCGAATTTGCAAAAGAGACACTAAAAGAAACAATTAGAACTAAAATTTAAATTAAAAAATTCAATGAACTAACCATCTCTAAAAACGACGCCAAAATTTAATGGATGTCGAGTACACCAAAAATAAAAATACTTTAAACCATTATTTTATAGATAGTAGAGCAATGGTCAATCCCACAGAAATTGTAGAAATTGAATTATTATTGAAAATTAAAGTTCATGACCTAAATATTAAAGAAATCAAAAATAAGGGATTTTATAATATTGAAATCGATTTTATAAAAACTAAGTAGAAAGGAAAAAAAATCTAAGTAATCGGTTTTGACAAGGTTTATAAAAGCTTTGGTTAGCATGCATCTTGATTATCTTGGATTTAAGTGTTGATCATTGACTTCTAAGAATTTGACTAAACTAAGCATTCATTTGTAGTGCAACAACAAACTCTGTTAACACTATCTTCCCTTACTTTTTCATTAAGTACAACAAACTCTGCAATTAATCTCTAACTACTTCAATTATCTTAAACAAACTCTCTAAATAAATTCATGTAGCAACATTAGTATTTGTGAAAGATATTGATTGAAAATAAGCAACAAACGTAGAAACTTGGTTTATTTAACCTAAACTTAGATTTTTCTCTATCTCTAAGTGATTCCAAACATTAAGCAATTACGAACTTAAGTATTTAATCAAGCAATAGATCATTAGAATTAACTAAATAGTTTGCATATTATTGAAGTAAACTAACAATCATGGAAAGATGGAATGGAAAATCTTAGATACTTAATCATTTATATATTATAAAACATGGTACTCACAATATACAATCGTCTAAGATTTAATCAAAGATACACACCAACTGAATTAAAAAAGATGAGCCACTCATTATATAAAAATCGACAAGCTTTATATTAAAAAGAAAGAATTCAGGAAACAATATCAAAGCAACAAAAGAAATTGGCCAACCCTTTTTTATAATATAAAAATCTAATTCATAAAATAAGCAAAAGAATTTAACAACTTTTTAAAATGAAAATAAGCCGAAGTGTTTTAATTTCGCCTATAAGTCAGCTATTTATAATGAGGGAATGACAATATTTGACTTTGAGTAAAACTCTTATTACAATTTCTAATGATTTATCCCTAAAACTTAATCTTTACTTAACTCTTTCTCATCCTTGTAGATTGGCTTGAAGAGCTGGATAACGTTTCCACCTTCTCTTTGATCTTCTTTCTTTATATTTATCTCCAATAGAATTCTTCAATATAAATGTATCATTTATCCTTAAGTAATCGCATTCCCACTAGGAATAGAATTTCTTGGATTTTAGTGCTGACTTTATAAGACTTTGACCTATCAAACGAACTCCGATTTTGATGATTTTATACACTCTAGAAAGCTTGAGAAGCCTTCTACAACTTTCATAAGATTGCATTCTCACTAAAAATTTGCACAGGGGGTGAAATTACCAAAACTCCCTTGCTAGTCAAAAATTGCAAAAACTGTTAGTTAAGCTCCATTTTCTTCCATAAGCTTATTTTTATCACTTAAAACATAAAACAAATATTAGCAAGCTCTTTTAGGTATAAAATATAATTAGAATAACAATATTAAGCCTCATAAAATTAACATTTAGCCACTTATCAAGTATAAAAGAAAAAACTAACTTTTCCAATTTTACGAAGGTAAAAGGTGAAAAAGCCACAAATCTTTTCATGCAAGAATGTTCACTCTATATCATCATTACTCATAGCATTTTACCTTTTCGACCCAAATACTTCGTCTTTCGTCGACTCAATTATTGATGGTTCCATTCTATCCGCACCAATAATAAATCTAATTTTTAGTGCATTTTATCTTTTCTGATCAAGTTAAAATAATTAGTTATATGGAGAATTCAATAGTGTTTGGAATTCTTCTTGCATTTTATATCAAATCCATCGGTATTGACACTAGTTGTGATAAAGGAGTACCCCATGGAGAGAACACTGAAATCAATATGGCAACACTTCATCGAATGGGCTATCATGAAGATGGTACAATTGGAAAATGGGTACATCGTTATGGAAAACATAAGGAAGAATTGTCACGACCCGTTTCCCGTGACTTACCTTACTGTCAATAGTTGAGCTGTGAATCAATATCCATAATCACATCTCATTTATTTTATAATTTAATTTCGTAAAATGAAATAGAAACTGTACTTTTATATATATACGGAAGCGTTTACATTAGTTTCTATTATATACACCCCTTCATATACAAAGATAGCTTTATTGTGTACTACTTTACAGATACAAAATTTTTATAAGTGTATACCTCTGCACTGCTGGATAACTAGAGAACACGATAGCAGGAACAACTGTAGGGAACTCACTATTGTGCAGAATCTGTAGGGAAGGAAATAATGGGGTAAGCTAACACGCTCAGTAAGAAAAATATGAAAGCAGATAGATAACTACACTATCTACAATGCTTAAAATACATACATTTATTTTTCTTATAAAACATATGCATTCTTTTAAAACAACTTCCATCTATGTGAAACCATTAATCCGCTAGATGAGTATATGCATATTTATTATCAAATCACACAGCAACATACTTATTTCAAATTCACACAGCACACACTTAGAAAATACTTTACAATTAGCAAATCACTTAGCAAGTGAATAAACTTGAGACTAGGATGGGATATCATATCACCCAGTATCACACAGTAGGGGACATATATCACATCACACAGTAAGGGACATAATGTCACATCACACAGTAGGGGACGTATGGCCATAGTCACTGGATTCCAAGCAATCGCTGATCAGGTGTGCGAGAATCCTATGCTTAGGGAGACGGATCAACCATCCCGTCAGCTCACTAAGATCACTAAGAAATCACGACACATCGTACTCTGTAGCTAACGCTCATGGTACAACGTGCTCCGTGGATCCTAATATATTGTGATATAGCTGAAGAGACCGAGTAATCTCGAGGTCTACCTTCTCAGTATCACTATCACCCATTTTCATTTTCTCAAAATCACGTGCGAGCAGATCTGGTCAAGAACACTCAGTAATACACGACAGCTCCAACACGATTTTACTCATCACACAGTAAAAATCATAAAATCTCGTGCGAACATCTCAGTGTAGGATCACATAGCAAAATACTTGAGGACTCTAGCACGGTTTTGTCTCATCACACAGTAAAGTTCATAAAACCACGTGCGAGTAACTTAGTGTAAGATCACATAGCAATACCTGAGGACTCTAGCACGGTTCTACTTATCACATAGTAAAAATCATAAAACCTCGTGGGAACAACTTAGCGTAAGATCACATAGCAATACCAGAGGACTCTAGCACGATTTCACTTAAAATCACATGAAATCTAGAAAGTTACATGCGAGCATAATCAGAGTAAGAACACTTAGCAGTACTCGATGGCTCCAGCATGATTTCCAAAATCCAATGCTAGCTCTCTAGTGTACCACACAACACTTAACTCTAGCACCGTTTGTTTTCTTAAAATCCTTTTTCAAACGATGTGCGAGCATAGCTGGTAAATCTACTGTTACCAGGTTGGCTCTAGCACAAGTTCACACAGAACTTTATTAGATGGCTCCATGTAGATGAAAATGGTATCCCTGACCGAATTCACTTCGATAAATCACAAAGTATGAGTGAGAGGGTAATTTCCGTTTAATCACTCGTTACACATTTTTCACTTAATAAAACATGCAGTTTTATGTAAAATAGCTAAATCGGGAGCCAATATATGATTATACACTTACAAAACATCGATTCATTTCGGTGCAACTTTTTCTATAGTAAGGCAATATAGTTTTTTGCAAACACTAGGCAATTTCTTAGGTTTTTCAAACTCTATATATTCCATACTATTTATTCGCATACAAGGATTTATAAAAATACGTACAGCTATCTCTAATAGCTTACATAAATCCCTTACTTCGAATCACGCACAAGTCACTTCCTTTGATTTCCACTGCTCGTGATCCAGTCTTATCGACTCCAATTATATCTCTATGAGCTGCAATTATTTACTATTCACATCAGTATCATTTCATATACTTAATTCTCACTTGAATTATATTCAAATCAATGTATTAATCCATTTACACCCATTTAGTCTGATTACATATTATCAGACATTACTCTCTCTTAAGTCCATTTCGATTATACAATTCATTTCTCGAGAATCTATTAGACTCATCAAGTCTACTAATTCATATTGAGCCGATATTAAGCTCACAATGCCTTAAGTTCCTCACTTTCCTTCACTAAGACATTTCATCATACACCTCATATGTCTACTTTCATTCATCATCTATTCCAACATGTGGATTTCACAAAACTATCTTAGAATCATGTATACATGCTTAATAACATCACTACATGTTTAAATCATCATTAAATCCCTGCCAAAGTGACTTTCTCTCACTTTCTCACATTAAACCCACATTAGGTTATGGATAGTTAAGCATGTTCAAGGATGTTTCAGCCAACAATACATACACCAATCAACTCATAAATACGTCTAGATTAACATACTTGAAGTTGGTGTATTGAAAACTCACCTAGCTTGATTTTTCTCTTTTTGGCTGAAATTGGGGAAAACTCCTTGCTCCTTCAATCCAGAATTTCAGCTTCTAGTTTTTAACTATGTTGTTCTCCTTGTCACAAGGAATAACTTTGCTTAAAGTAATCTTTCTCAAATCTGATTGGAAGGTGATGATTTTAAAGTGAGAAAGCTTGGTTTACTTTGGTAAAAATGGAGAAGTATCAGCTGTTACGTGAAGAAGACTTGGCTGTCGAGTTTTTATAGAAATAGCATGATGAGATCGATCTCCTATGGTGAGAGATCGATCTTCTCTTTGTTGGAACTCTCTCTGTATTTGATATGTAGGTTGTGGGATTGATCTGCTCATGGGATGGGATCGATCTGTTTTTGGCAGAATCAAATGGAGATTGATCTACACTTAGGAAGGGATCGATCCTTGCCAGACAGAAGCAACTTAAGATCGATATGCTTTGAATGAGGAAACAACCTCCCTTTTACAGAATGCTTTGGCACTTTCATTTCGAGAAGATGAGATCGATCTCCCCTTGCACTAAGATCGATATGGCATTCATCTACAGCATTCCAACTGTAATTTTTTCAAAAATTCATAAGAGAGTTCACATTCAATTGCTTCACTACTCATTTTGAATTATAGTCACACTTAGAATATAAAAATGTCTATTTCTTATGATTCACATATAATGTAACTTGTGTGTACATTCTTGGAATCATAAATGATATATACAAAAGTACGGGCCTTACAAGAATCCTCAAATTTCGAGGAATGCCATCATTGCTACTGTAAGACCCGAATTTAGTTAAAACACGAAATTAAATATGTAAAAAGGACTGAAATGGAATTCTGGAACACGTGAAAGGGCAAAATGGTCAAAAGATCGAAAGTCAGAATAAATTCGATGAGAAAAATTAATTAAAAATAATGGATTTGAGAATCTTGATCAATAACGAAGAAATAATTAAATTTTGTTTAAATTGATCAAGATATCAATTTATTGGAATTAATCGGGATTAATCAGGATTTTTAGTTTGAAAAATAATCCCGAAAATAATCGAAAAATATACCGAAAAAGTCATTTGGGATAATATTTCGAAAATACGAAGAAATTATACCCGAAAAAGGGTTAAAATATAATAAATAAATTAAATAAAATTAAATTAATTAATTTGGAATAAAATAATAATTTTTGGTAGATATTTTGGGTATTTTAATGTATTTTAATGATTAAAATATTAATAAATAAATTAATAAATATATAAAAATAAATTAATTAGTTAATTGATTAAAAAAAAAAGAAATCAGACTGAAATGTCGGGGAGAGAGACGGAAAGCGGAAGTTGAAAACGAGGTTACCGACGAGCCTCCACCGGCGACCCCCATCCAAAGCCACCTATCAGAAAAGGAAGCCGCTCGCCCCGCAATCTTTCAGCCACAGGAGACGCGCCGATTGGAGGTCGAAAGACGCCGATCGAAGGGAGGAAAAATCGAGGGAGAGAAGGGCTCGGTCCCGACGATCCACGGCAGCTGGGCATCAACAGAGGCCACCGACGAGTTCAGGATGAGGAGCCGGTCATTTTGAGACCAGTAGCAGCCGGCGACGACCAAGATCGAAAATGGATTCCGACGACCGAGAGAGAGGAGGCCGGACCGACGACCTTCCGGCGACCTTGGGTAAAACCGAGAGCAGATCTGTGATGCGGAAGACCCAGCGGAGCTGCTGGCAGTGGAAGCCGACGGAGAATCGACCGGCAAGGTGGTGAACCGGAGTGAACCGGGGTGAACAAGCGGTCTGAACCAGGTCTGAACTGGACGGAACCGGTTCAGCCAAGAAAGAGAGGAAAAAAGGAGAAAAAGGGAAAAAGAAAAAGAGGAAAAATTGGAGAAAAATCTCGACGATGTAATCGAGCTACGGGTAAGTCAATAGCGGTCGAAATTGATCGATTTAAATTTTGGAATATTTTATTTAATTATTATTCGACTGGAAATTTACCTGAAAAATTATGAAATTGTGTAGCTCGATAATTGGCATCCAACGAGAACTCGAGATAGCCTCGATTTACGTACTAGCATGGAATCTCGGGTAAGTAACCATTATTTACGACAATTTACATCGTTATGCGTGATATGAATTTAAATTCCGCATAAATTGAATTAGATTTTGGAAATTTAGATAAATTGTCGTAAATAATCAATTGAGTTATTCGAGAGTTAGAACGAGACTCAATAAATTATTAGTGGGCCTAATGAGCCCAATAGGCCTCGATAATGTGAAAATTAAGTGAAAAATGGGCTTAAGGCCGATTAAGGCCCATTAAGGTGCAATCGGGCCCAATAGGGGTAAGTGGGCCCAATGATTTAAATTAAGCCCAAAAAATAAGAAATACAATTAAATTGTATGTTATCTGACCTAAGGAATATTTATACGCAGTTTCGGAGGTTTGATTGGGAGCATATCGGACTGCGCGACGAGACAGCAGTGGGGAAAGAAAAGGTCAGACTCGACAGGAAAATAAGGTAAGGGAATTCTGCGGACTGCTAGAGGTAACTTTACGAAATTTTAAGTTCATTTGCAGTCCTTTAAAAATTATCTGAAGGGTCTAGAGGTCAAATAATAATTTTAGTGCCCCGAATGGGCAAATTACCAAAATACCCTTGTTAAGTGTAAAATTTACAAATTTAGAAAAAATTGAGAGGAGCAAGAACAAGAGGTTTCTACTCGTTCTGGAGACATTTTAATGCATGCATAGTAGGCTGGCTAACCTTGAAAGAAAATGCACAGCATTGCATACTTTCAACGATATAATTGTTTTGAAAACTGTTTTAAGGAAACAGAGCCGCCTACGTGTTTTTATTGACATGTGACGTGCTAGAGCTCAGCTCGCACGATGTTTTGATTTGGGTGATGCATGCATTAGTGCTGGAGCGAGAGCTCGCACTAGAGTTTTACATGCATAGGTGCTGGAGTCCAACTCGCACTAGATTTATATATATATATATATATATGATTTTCGTGACAGGGTGCTAGAGTCTAACTCGCACCATATTTTTATATGATTTTCGAGACAGGGTGCTGGAGTTTAACTCGCATCAGATTTTATAAGATTTTCATGTGATTCATATATAGAGTGCTAGAGCCTAGCTCGCACTAGTTTTACTGGATTTGTTGAGAGTAGCGCTGTCTACCCTTGGAGTCGGCCAAAAGGCCCAACAGGCTCAAAAGACCTCTTAAGTGGGGTGAGAGTGAAGGATGAGGTTGGCGGCCTTGTGGGGATGTAATGCGGGCTCTGACAATTAAAACGCACTAGTTTTACTTGATTTGATGAGAGTGCTGAGCATCGCTCGCACTGACTGTAAGACCCGAAATTAAATCGTAAATTTTTATTAGGGATGAAAATGGTCAAAAATTTAACTGAATGGGATTCGAATTGGAAATAAGGATTTAAAATGCGAAGTGAGTGAGTGTTCGTGAAAGGAAGTTGGGGTAAATTAATCCCGAACACGTGCAAGGATAAAACAGTCAAAAGACCAAAATTCGGTATAAACCCGGTAAGAAAATTTTATTAAAAATATGGGATTGAGAATCTTGATCAATAACGAAGAAATAATTAAATTTCGAGTCCAATTGATCAAGATCCGAAATTTTTAGAAATACCGAAAAGTCACCCGGGATAATATCTCGAAAATACGAAGAAATTATACTGGAAAAATGATTAAAAATATAATAAATAAATTAAATTAATTTATTTGGAATAAATTAATAGATTTTGTAGATATTTTAGAATATATTTGAATATTTTAATGAATATTTTAATAATAAAACAAATTGTTAAATAATAATAAAAAAAAGAGAACTGAAAAAAAAAAGAGAATCAGAAATCGGGGAGAGAGAAGAAGAAAGAAACGGAAATGAAGCTGAAAATCGAGGAAGATCGGACGGCCACCGTCCGGCGACCAACGGCCAATCGAAGGGTTGAACATGGAAGAGGAGAGGCCGACGACCTCCCTGGTACCGGTGACGCTCCACACCGACTCCGGAGGAGGCCAAAAACGGAGGGAGAAGCCGCGTAGAGAGGAAGCAAAATCGGCGGCCACCGGCGCAGATTTGACCCCAACCACCGCCGACTGAAGCTTCCCCACTTAATGCCGAGCCGATTGATGCTAGAAACGACCGACGAAGATGCCGACAAACATCGAAAAGGGCGGAAAAAGGAAATGGTACCGACGACCGAGAGAGAACATGCCGGACCGACGACTTTTTGGCGGCCTTGGACGAAGTCGAGGCCAGATTCGAGCTACGGACGACCCAACGGAGCTGCTGGCGGTGGAAGCCGACGGAGAACCGGCCGGCAAGGTCCTGAACCGGCGTGAACCGGAGTGAACCGGGGTGAACCGACAATCCGAATCGGGTTGAAGCGAACCGAACCGATTCAGCCAAGAAAGAAGGAAAAAAAGGAGAAAAAGGGAAAAAGAAAAAGAGAAAAAATTGGAGAAAAATCCCGACGATGTAATCGAGCTATGGGTAAGTCAGTAGCGGTCGAAATTGACTGATTTAAATTTTGGAATATTTTATTTAATTAATTTTCGACTGGAAAATTTATCCGAAAAATTATGAAATTGTGTAGCTCGACAATTGGCATCCAACGAGAGCTCGAGACAGCCTCAATTTACGTACTAGTATGGAATCTCGGGTAAGTAACCTTTATTTACGACAATTTACATCGTTATGCGTGATATGAATTTAAATTCCGCATAAATTGAATTAAATTTTGGAAATTTAGATAAATTGTCGTAAATAATAAATTCAGTTATTCGAGAGTTAGAATGAGGCCCAAGGAATTGTTAGTGGGCCCAATGAGCCCAATAGGCCCGATAATGTAAAAATTAAGTGGAAAATGGGCTTAAGGCCCATTAAGGTGCAATCGGGCCCAATAGGGATAAATGGGCCCAATGATTTAAATTAAGCCCAGAAAGTATTAAATACAATTAAATTGTATAATATCTGACCTGAGGAATATTTATACGCAGTTCCGGAGGTTTGATTTGGGAGCATATCGGACTGCGCGACGAGACAACAGTGAAAAAGGAAATGTCAGACTCTACAGAAAAATAAGGTAAGGGAATTTTGTAGGTGCATAGAGATACCTATACGTAATTTTGAGGGAAATTACAGGGTCTAGAATTACTTAAAAGTATTTAGAAAACGAAATGATAAATTTACGAAAACTGGGGCTTAGATAAATGAAGAAAAAAAGATGATTTTACCCTTAGGAGTAAAATTTACAAAAAAGGGTAGTAAGGCAGGTAAATTGCATGATTTCATGTTTTTAACGTGTTATATGAATGTATTGCTTTGATTTAAGCAAATATGCACATAGGTTGGTTGTTGAATTCGTGAATTTTACGAAAGGGTACCGGTAAAAAAAGATGATTTTACCCTTAGGAGTAAAATTTACAAAAAGGGTAGTAAGGCAGGTAAATTGCATGATTTCATGTTTTTAACGTGTTATATGAATGTATTGCTTTGATTTAAGCAAATATGCACATAGGTTGGTTGTTGAATTCGTGAATTTTACGAAAGGGTACCGGTTTGTACCGGTTATGATTTTAAAAGATGTTTTATCAAGATTTAGCCACCTATCGTATTTACATGAATAAAAAGAGTGCTAGAGTCTTTCTCGCACTCAAGTTTACTAATTTATTACTCATGAAAAGCCGTACTGGAGAATTGCTCGTACGAGGAATTTGTGTGTGCACAAAACCGTGCTGGAGCTTCGCTCACACGAGATTTTAGATATCATGATATGCATAGCGTGGTGCAGAAGCTTCACTCGCACTAGATGTGAGTTGACATGCATATAGTCGTGCGGAAGCCTCCTGTAGACTGTGTGTCACAGAGAGTTGAGATGCTCGCACGTATATTTTGAGACATGGGTTGGTTATCGACATAGTATTGGGGTGGATAAGACCTACGGTAGGCACCCCCTGACTATGATATGGGTCCACGGAGTACGATGTACCGTGTATGTCACACGGAGTACGCTGTACCATGCAGTCATGATGACTCTATGATGTTACTTGCTATTCTGGCGGGTAAGAATTGACCCCACCTCCCGTTGCAATTGTGATACCCTGCACACCGGGATCCGTGTAGCCTGGGATCACAGGGACAAAGTATGGCCATAGTCCTCGATTTTTCATACAGTAACCTACATGCCTCACATGATATCATACGGTCTAGATAGACGAGGACAAACCCTAGGGAGGGGTAATGTCCCGATTTATGTTTTTAAAAGAGATGTGATTTAATAAATCAAGGTATTCCCGAGAGATGGGTTTGACCTTGATGAAGTTATTTTATGATGAAACAAATGAGCTTTAATGAAATGAGTTTATGATGAAACAAATAAGTTTTAAATGTGACGAGCATGAGATGACATACATGATGATTTTTTCATGTTTGTTTTATATATGGATTTCATGATTTCTCTTATATGATATATACATACATGTGGCATCGTTTTAGTCATACCTCATGCTCCAAATGTAAACGATTTTATATCATGACATTATCAGCACGTAGATAGTATAGTTATCTACCTGCTTACATTATTGCCTTACTGAGCTGTTTATGCTCACCCTTTCATTTTCCACCCCACAGGGTATATTCAGCAGAAGAGAATGACAATAGTCATATCCGCTGCTTCTTATCAAGATCAGGTATACACATTTGTACAATTTTGTATTTGAACATATAGATGCACAGTACTGTATATGGATGTAATATTGGGGATGTATTTAGTTCAAATAAATTGATATGTAAATGAAATATGAAAATGGAATGGTAAATAGGTGAGAGGTGACTAACACCGAATCATAGCCAAACTGTTTAGTAGTATAACTGTTCACGACGGGTAAGAAAATGAAAAAGCAAAAAAAATTTGTAGGGATTTTTTTTAGGGAATTTGGGTCGTGAAAGAGGTGGTATCAGAGCTGAGTTGGCCTGATATGAGTCGGTGTTAGTAGTTAAGTAAAATTACATCCTCATGTACTGTGCATTGTTTAGATACAATTATGTATATCGAGATGGAACAGCAGCTAAGATTTTAGTTTCGAATGCAAGAATCTAGTTTTATAATTGATAGTCGCTATAGTAGAAGGGCGAGTATGTCACAACCCAAACTACCCAAAAATCAGAGTTAATTTTTCGCGTTTTATTATTTTCTTACTTAAATTTTACCTGTCCTCGAATCGTGACCACACTCCACTAATATAATTGGGCTGTGCGTCAATGCCAGTCCACCATTCAATTACCATCTAACTTATTTCCTCTCCAGTCATTTATAATTGTTTACATTATTTATACATCCCCTAAAGTTACTTACAAACATGTTACTGTGCTATGCTTATGTAGATACAATATGTACAAGTGTATATACCTTATGTTGATGGGCAGCAGCGAATATCCGGAATGCAGTACTGAGTCGCCTCAATTTCAACTGGAGATTATCTGTGGGAGAAAATGAAAGGGGTGAGCACATCAAGCTCAGTAAGGCAATCCTACGAACAAGTAGGTAACCATACTACGTACATGAACGTGGTGCCATGCATAAACCACCCTTTCTCCACACATTTTAAAACAAATGATATGAATTATGATGCTATGTAAATCGAGTTTGCACGGAAAATTCAACATGCAATTCATTTAAATCATTTCTTTCTCATTTAAAATTTTCACAATAAAGTCAGGACTCGACCCCTCCTTCGGGTGATCCTAACTCACACAAAACCATGAAAACGGTTTACATCACACGTGGGTTTGAAAAGCATGAAAATACCACCATGCAAATTTAATTTAAAAACCCAGTTTAAATCATCGAAATCGTCGACATGAGAGATGAGGCAATATCTGTATAACGGCAATAACCAGGACTGGCCAATGTGTCCTCGTGAGTCCCTCTAGCTTCACGGATCCCAGTGTGCGAGGTCTCACCCTGATCGGGAATCGCCCGGGAGGTGGGTCAATCCAACCCGTCAGTCTTATCCGATCTCACGCATCCAAAGATGCCGTATCCGAAGATACCCCGTATCACAAAGATACCGTATCACAAAGATATCCCGTATCACAAAGATACCACACGGTACATCGTACTCCATGCTACTTGCACGGTACATCGTACTCCGTGGACCCTCAGCCTTATCCCTCGTTCGGGCTCATCAGCTGGATCTCCAACCCTTATCCCTCGTTCGGGCTCATAAGGTGGATCTCTAACCCTTATCCCTCGTTTGGGCTCATCAGGTTGTTTTAACATGCCATGTCTCAAAGCGCACGTGCGAGCCTATTTAATCGGTGACACACAGTCTACCCGATGCTCCAAGCACGGCTTATCGTATGATCTCTGAAAAGTAGTACGAGTGGTGCTCTAACACTATCAGTAAATCAAATAAAACTAGTGCGAGCTAAGCTCAAGCACTCTATCACGAAAATCGTGTATAAAATGTGGTGCGAGTTATACTCCAGCACCCTGTCATGAAAATCATGTAAAATCTGGTGCGAGTTAGACTCTAGCACCGTGTCACGAAAAAGCATATGAAATCTGGTGCGAGTTATACTCTAGCACCTATGCATGTAAAACTCTAGTGCGAGCTCTCGCTCCAGCACTAATGCATGCATCACACAAATCAAACATCGTACGAGCTAAGCTCTAGCACATCACATGTAAATAAAACACGTAGGCGGCTCAGTTATCTCCAAATAATTTTCACAGAAATCACATCGTTTAAGATATGCAATGCTATGCATTTTTCTTTAAAAGTGAGCTAGCCTACTCATGCATGTGTTGAAATACCTCCAGAACGAGCAGGAACCTCTTGTCCTTGCTCCTCCCGATTTTTCCTAAATTTTTAGATTTTACCCTTAACAAGGGTATTTTAGTAATTTGCCCATTCGGGGCACTAAAATTATTATTCGACCTCTAGATCCTTCAGATAAATTTTAAAGACTGCATATGAATTTAAAATTTCGTAGAGTTTACCTCTAGCAGTCCGTAGAATTCCCTTACCTTATTTTCCTGTCGAGTCTGACCTTTTCTTTTCCAATGTTGTCTCGTCGCGCAGTCCGTTATGCTCCCAATCAAATGCCCGGAACTGCGTATTAATATTCCTCAGGTCAGATATTATACAATTTAATTGTATTTAATATTTTCTGGGCTTAATTTAAATCATTGGGCCCGTTTACCCCTATTGGGCCCGATTGCACCTTAATGGGCCTTAACCGATCTTAAGCCCGTTTTTCACTAAATTCTCACTTTATCGAGGCCTATTGGGCTCATTGGGCCCACCAATAATTTATTGGGCCTCGTTCTAGCTCTCGAATAGCTAAATCCATTATTTACGACAATTTACCTAAATTTCCATAATTTAATTCAATTTATGCGAAAATTAAATCAATATCACGCATAACGAGGTAATTGTCGTAAATAAGGGTCACTTACCCGAGATTCCATGCTAGTCCGCAAATCAAGGCTATCTCGAGCTCTCGTTGGATGCCAATTGTCGAGCTACATAATTTCACAATTTTTCGGGTAAGTTTTCAGCACAAAATTAATTAAATTAAATACTCCAAAATTTAAATCGGGTCAATTCGACCGCTTATCGACTTACCCGAAGCTCGATTGCATCACAGGAATTTTCTCCAATTTTTTTCTCTTTTTCTTCTTCCCTTTTTCTCCCTTTTTTCCTCTCTTTTTGGCTGAACCGGTTCAGTCCGGTTCGGACCGGTTCAGACCGTCGGTTCTCTCCGGTTCGATCGGTTCACCGCCGATTCATCACCTTGCCGGTCGGTTCTCCGTCGGCTTCCACCGCCAGTCGCTCCGCTGGGTCGTCCGCATCTCAGATCTGGGCTCGGCTTCGCCCAAGGCCGCCGAAAAGTCGCCGATCCGGCCGTTCTCCTCCTCTGTCGGTACCCACTTTCCTCTCTTTCTGTTTCCGGCGCCGTCCACCGGTTTCGGTGGCTGCCACCACCGCCAATCTGCTCACCGTCACCTGGGCTTCTGAAATCGAGCCTTGGTGGGGCTCGAATCGCCGCCGTTCGCCGCCGGTGGCCATCTCTTCTCCCGCGGCTTCTCTTCCGTTTTTCGCAGGATTCCGGTGTTCCCACGGTGCGTCGTCGCCGCTGATAGGTCGCTTGAGGTCGGGCCATCTTCGTCGGCCCTCGCCTGGGGTCCCTGGCCGCCGGACGGCTCGCCAGTGGCCTCCTCGGTTTCGGCTCCCTTTTTCTTTCGCGTTTCGCGATTTTCATTTTCAGTCTCCCCTTTTTTTTATTATTATTATTATTATTTATTTATTTTAATTATTTTACTATTCATTAAAATACTATAAATACCCAAAATATCTCTTAAAATTATTATTTTATTCTTATTCAATTTATTTAATTTTTATTTAATTTATTCATTATATTTTAACCTCTTTTTCGGGTATAGTTTTTTCGTATTTTCGGGATATTGTCCCGGGTGACTTTTTGGTATATTTTTCGATTATTTTCGGGATTATTTTTTCGAACTAAAAATTCCAATTAATCCCGATTAATTCCAATAAATTAATATCTTGATCAATTTAACCCAAAATAAATTTATTTCACTTTTATTGACCAAGATTTCTTAAATCCATATTTTTAAATTAAATTTCCTTATCGAAAGTATACCGACCTTTGGTCTTTTGACCATTTTACCCTTGCACGTGTTCGGGATTAATTTAACCCGACTTCCTTCATACTTCCCCCATCTTTTCTTATTTAATTTCCGTATTTTAATTAAATTCGGGTCTTACAACTTTCCCCCACTTAAAGAATTTGGTCCTCCAAATTAGAACCAAGTCATATGAGTCCATATACAACTCCGGGTATATCTATCGTATCATACTCTCAAATTCTTGTGTGATCTTTTCTCCGGAGTGTATTACTACCAAAAGACTTTAATTAGGGAGATCGTCTTAAACCTCTATACTGTCTCTTTCCTGTTTAATGCCCGAATCAACTTTTCAATATACTTATATTTTCATTAAACTGAACTTTTGGAGTTCATATTCGATCACCTATGCTGGATCTGGATAGTATTGCTGAAACATCAAAAGCTGAGATGCATTGTGGGTGCCTGTTAATTCAGGTGATAACACCAACCTACAGGTCTTATCTCCCACTTGTCCAATCTCTCAAAATATTCAATCCAGCGAAACTCAATTTACCTTCTTCCAAAAGCTCGCTATGTCCTTATTCTCTTAAGACAAGAAATATTTCAACCATACTAATTCACCAAGGGTGAATTCCAATACTTTTCTGTCTGCTCTGAGGTGTTCTTAATCTCTCGTCCTTAACTAAACATCCTCAGAGACTTATTATCCAAAGTCGAAAATAATTTCTATCTGTCACCCACTTTTTCTCATCCAATTTGGGGAACAACCCCTATAGCCATACACTGTCTCATATCTTGTTATCCCGATACTCAACTGCCAACTGTCGTTATTGGCGACTTCAATTTGTGACAACTGATCATTCCAGGAGCTTATAAAATCAAGGGCACACGCTTTCATTGTATCCTCCAGAACTTGTACAGTCCTCTCTGACTGACCATCTGTCTGAGGACGGAAAGCTGTGCTAATACTCAGTCGGGTTTCCATAGCTTCCTAAAAAAATATTCCCTTAAGTAAGAAGTGAAGCGGGAATCCCTATATGATACCATGCTCACTGGAACGTTACTTAGTGTTCCACAATCTTCCTTACACATAAATCCTCATATATACTCTGAGTATTTGGGGATTTCATAATCAAAAGGTGGGTAGACTTAGTCACTCTATCGACTATCATCCGAATAGCCTCGTAATTCACCTGGGTCCTCTGTAACCCATCATGACATTCATGGAGACTTGCTCTCATTTTCCGTGCCGTGTCGATATAGGTAGAGGCTGTAATAACTCTGCAGACTTTTAATACTCTACCGTATTTCTTTTCACATCTGACCACCAATACCCTTTTTCAAAGATTTCAATATATATATTCATTACTTTCTGTATGCACTGTATATCCCGAAGAGTGAGCTTCTGACAATATTACTATCTCATCAACTGTGGTCCTGGGGAGCACTCATACTGTCTCTGAACCTCTCTGTAAATCATAATCATACTCTGTGAACTCTGTCACTGTACCCTTCTGAATCTGACCCAAACTATCGACATCCTGCCGATCATCACGCTAAGCCTGTCAAATCCTGGCACTCTCATCCGGTTCTAGTCTCAGGCTAGCTGTCACACAATCACTGTCTTCATCAGAAGGGATCACATCAATAATGAGGTTCACAATTGCTCTAGCAGCTCACGCTCCCTGACCATCATATGTAATACCATCCCGAGGCTCTTTCTGCTCAAGCATCAGCCTTTCTTGGGTGGTACAATTTTCACAAATCAAAACCTCTCAGAAGCTCTAACCCACTATGTATTCTCATATTCGTCCCTTTCTGTGAAAACAGATACTCGGGCTTTATGATCAGTGCATATCCATAATTTCTCACCCTGTACCTAATAGTACCATATCCTTGGTACAAATACTATTGCCAACTTAAATCATGGGTCAGATAGTTTATTTCATGATCAAGGAGTTGTCTGACTCCATACTTGACTATCTTCCCATTATACATCAATACACAGCTCCATCATAATTTTGAGGTATCCATACTCACTGAAAACCTCTTGAGCTGTTGGGTATGGTGAAATTAATCACGGTGGTCAATTCATACTTCATTACACCAAATTCATGTCACATCTATCATCCCGTTCCAATACCACGTTTTATAGTTAAACGTGTCAACAAGGTATATCCTTTTAGAACTCGCAGCAACCATCTGTAAAAGCAATTTCCCATTATTGCTTATAAATCGCCCTAGACTTTAACTACACCCAACATATCATCGATACTGATGATTACAATTCCAATCCTTGACTTATTTATGCATAAGCGTATAAGATCCTTCTCAACCGCTTACGTTTTCAGGTATTGACCTGCTTTATTTCCTTTTCTTATCTTAACGGCTCCTATTAAATTTTACTATGTTAACCTTTATGATTTGTCAAATTTAAACATTCTTATCATCTTAGTAAAGATATCCTAATGCTAAAGTTATCTATTACGACGCTCGATTTCACGTTATAGGTTATACATATATACTTTTAGACGCTGTCAAGTCTTCAGGCGGGGAGGTATTTTGAAATACCTTTATTAACCTTCAGACTTAACCACAACTACGTTATACCTCAGTCTCTGTGGTCACAATTTATATTCGCTACTAATTGCTTTAATCCTAATGACTCCATATCGTAAAGATGTTTTTACCTTGCATACGCCTCTTACTCCGATACATCTTGTATTCAGAATCTATCTTATCTTAAAGATTATCTCCTTAGTATATCAATCATGACGAAAGTCTTGTCTTTATTCATTCCGTGAGTACAATCCTTTACTCCTTTAATTTCAACTGTTGCACCCCTTTTTATCACTTAAAATCTCTATATCCATATTTCGTTTATTAATCCTCCTTTATTGGAGTACTCATTTATCTGTATTGGGCCCAATGATGTAGGCATTCATGCCTTTTACTCACTTATATGCAAATGAAGGCGGTATGAATAAATATATGGCACCAGGATCAATGAACATATGTACTTCATTATTCATAACAAGTGTGGTATCTTACACCACATCCATGAAACATCAATAGTGTCCTGGTCCAAGACATCCTCTCGCCTTCGTCCAACAGCCTACTTTCCTTTTTTCTTTTCGGCTATTTCCTCCCTTTTCGTTGCAGCTATACCAACGAAGTTTTTCTCTGTCTCTTTACTTTTCTGTGGGGCGATCTCGCCCAATTCTGTGCGATCGAAATCAATGGTCCGTCTCATCACACTTAACGGCCATTTTCATCAATACAGTGTAGGTATAGACCCTCCTTCCGTGGTATCCACCACACATCCCACACTGCTTACAGTACTTACACTGCTACACTGCTTCGTAGCAGGTCGGGGTCCTCCAATCACAATACCCCCTAAGAGTGCCAAAATTAGATGCACTGGGGCCTTACCAATTATCTTACTCCATAACTCGTCAAATCAGATCTTTTTACCAATTTGCATTTTCCCATTTTAACATCTTGTTATTTCTCGATTCTCTTTTCTGTCTCTATTTCAGTCCTCATTAGCTTTCCCAATCTCAGAGGCGTGCAATTCATGTTCTTAATTACCCAACTGGAAATCTGCGCACTGCCTCGGTATAAGTAATATCTCACGGGCCGATCGGACTCTAATTGAAAAGTTGAGTCATTCCATAAACTTTTAGACATCTCGACTGTCATTGTTTATAGTGTCGAGGTAATATCTGTCCAAAAATATAATTGAGTTGTATACTCATGAATTATACTCTTCAATAAATCAAATCCTCTGGGTCAGAGTAAGGACTTTAATCCGAAATTTCCTTTAAATCATGTCCGAGATATCCTGTCACCGGAATACATCCAATAAGATTTAGCTATGGATGTTTAACACTTAAGATGGGTCGAGCGGGTTTCCACCAATGTTCCGTTGCGCCCTCTGATCTCATTCATAATCTGAGCAATTAGCTCCTCAAAATAATTCCCATGCTCCGCTTCAATCTCGCGAAGCGTGTCTCAATACTGTCCGATCTCTCCGTCGGACTCTGTAAGGCATTCTCAACATTCGCCTCTATTCCAATTTCATTCTGATTCTCATAGGTCAACTCAGCACGATTTAGCAGACTCAGGTCTACTTCTATGACCTCTGCCTCGTGCACTATCTCATCTAACGCGACTCATATTAGGCATTCCTGCATTCTCAACCATTTCTTAGTCAAAACCCATCTCGATATACACTATTGTATCTAACTAAGCACAGTAACACGGGGATGTAATTTCCAAATTACTGACACTGACACACATCAGACCAATTGCTGCTCTGATACCACCTTTATATGTCACAACCCAAACTACCCAAAAATCAGAGTTAATTTTTCGCGTTTTATTATTTTCTTACTTAAATTTTACCTGTCCTCGAATCGTGACCACACTCCACTAATATAATTGGGCTGTGCGTCAATGCCAGTCCCACCATTCAATTACCATCTAACTTATTTCCTCTCCAGTCATTTATAATTGTTTACATTATTTATACATCCCCTAAAGCTACTTACAAACATGTTACTGTGCTATGCTTATGTAGATACAATATGTACAAGTGTATATACCTTATGTTGATGGGCAGCAGCGGATATCCGGAATGCAGTACTGAGTCGCCTCAACTTCAACTGGAGATTATCTGTGGGAGAAAATGAAAGGGGTGAGCACATCAAGCTCAGTAAGGCAATCCTACGAACAAGTAGGTAACCATACTACCTACATGAACGTGGTGCCATGCATAAACCACCCTTTCTCCACACATTTTAAAACAAATGATATGAATTATGATGCTATGTAAATCGAGTTTGCACGAAAAATTCAACATGCAATTCATTTAAATCATTTCTTTCTCATTTAAAATTTTCACAATAAAGTCAGGACTCGACCCCTCCTTCGGGTGATCCTAACTCACACAAAACCATGAAAACGGTTTACATCACACGTGGGTTTGAAAAGCATGAAAATACCATCATGCAAATTTAATTTAAGAACCCAGTTTAAATCATCGAAATCGTCGACATGAGAGACGAGGCAATATCTGTATAACGGCAATAACCAGGACTGGCCAATGTGTCCTCGTGAGTCCCTCTAGCTTCACGGATCCCAGTGTGCGAGGTCTCACCCTGATCGGGAACCGCCCGGGAGGTGGGTCAATCCAACCCGTCAGTCTTATCCGATCTCACGCATTCGAAGATGCCGTATCCGAAGATACCCCGTATCACAAAGATACCGTATCACAAAGATACCCCGTATCACAAAGATACCACACGGTACATCGTACTTCATGCTACTTGCACGGTACATCGTACTCCGTGGACCCTCAGCCTTATCCCTCGTTCGGGCTTATCAGCTGGATCTCCAACCCTTATCCCTCGTTCGGGCTCATAAGGTGGATCTCTAACCCTTATCCCTCGTTCGGGCTCATCAGGTTGTTTTAACATGCCATGTCTCAAAGCGCACGTGCGAGCCTATTTAATTGGTGACACACAGTCTACCCGATGCTCCAAGCACGGCTTATCGTATGATCTCTGAAAAGTAGTGCGAGCGGTGCTCTAACACTGTCAGTAAATCAAATAAAACTAGTGCGAGCTAAGCTCAAGCACTCTGTCACGAAAATCGTGTATAAAATGTGGTGCGAATTATACTCCAGCACCCTGTCATGAAAATCATGTAAAATCTGGTGCGAGTTAGACTCTAGCACCGTGTCACGAAAAAGCATATGAAATCTGGTGCGAGTTATACTCTAGCACCTATGCATGTAAAACTCTAGTGCGAGCTCTCGCTCCAGCACTAATGCATGCATCACACAAATCAAACATCGTGCGAGCTGAGCTCTAGCACGTCACATGTAAATAAAACACGTAGGCGGCTCAGTTATCTCCAAATAATTTTCACAGAAATCACATCGTTTAAGATATGCAATGCTATGCATTTTTCTTTAAAAGTGAGCCAGCCTACTCATGCATGTGTTGAAATACCTCCAGAACGAGCAGGAACCTCTTGTCCTTACTCCTCCCGATTTTTCCTAAAATTTTAGATTTTACCCTTAATAAGGGTATTTTAGTAATTTGCCCATTCGGGACACTAAAATTATTATTCGACCTCTAGACCCTTCAGATAAATTTTAAAGACTGCATATGAATTTAAAATTTCGTAGAGTTTACCTCTAGCAGTCCGTAGAATTCCCTTACCTTATTTTCCTGTCGAGTCTGACCTTTTCTTTTCCAATGTTGTCTCGTCGCGCAGTCCGTTATGCTCCCAATCAAATGCCCGGAACTGCGTATTAATATTCCTCAGGTCAGATATTATACAATTTAATTGTATTTAATATTTTTTGGGTTTAATTTAAATCATTGGGCCCGTTTACCCCTATTGGGCCCGATTGCACCTTAATGGGCCTTAACCGGCCTTAAGCCCGTTTTTCACTAAATTCTCACTTTATCGAGGCCTATTGGGCTCATTGGGCCCACCAATAATTTATTGGGCCTCGTTCTAGCTCTCGAATAGTTAAATCCATTATTTACGACAATTTACCTAAATTTCCATAATTTAATTCAATTTATGCGAAAATTAAATCAATATCACGCATAACGATGTAATTGTCGTAAATAAGGGTCACTTACCCGAGATTTCATGCTAGTCCACAAATCAAGGCTATCTCGAGCTCTCGTTGGATGCCAATTGTCGAGCTACATAATTTCACAATTTTTCGGGTAAGTTTTCAGCCCAAAATTAATTAAATTAAATACTCCAAAATTTAAATCGGGTCAATTCGACCGCTTATCGACTTACCCGAAGCTCGATTGCATCACAAGAATTTTCTCCAATTTTTTTCTCTTTTTCTTCTTCCCTTTTTCTCCCTTTTTTCCTCTCTTTTTGGCTGAACCGGTTCAGTCCGGTTCGGACGAATTCAGACCGCCGGTTCGACCGGTTCACCACCGGTTCATCACCTTGCCTGCCGATTCTCCACCGGCTTCCACCGCCAGTCGCTCCGCTGGGTCGTTCGCATCTCAGATTTGGGCTCGGCTTCGCCCAAGGCCGCCGGAAAGTCGCCGGTCCGGCCGTTCTCCTCCTCCGTCGGTACCCACTTTCCTCTCTTTCTGTTTTCGGCGCCGTCCGCCGGTTTCGGTGGCTGCCACCACCGCCAATCTGCTCACCGTCACCTAGGCTTCCGAAATCGAGCCTTGGTGGGGCTCGAATCGCCGCCGTTCGCCGTCGGTGGCCATCTCTTCTCCCGCGGCTTCTCTTCCATTTTTCGCCGAATTTTGGCGTCCCACGACGCGTCGTCACCGCTGATAGGTCGCCTGAGGTCGGGCCCTCTTCGTCGGCCCTCGCCTGGGGTCCCTGGCCGCCGGACGGCTCGCCGGTGGCCTCCTCGGTTTCGGCTCCCTTTTTCTTTCGCGTTTCGCGATTTTCATTTTCAGTCTCCCCTTTTTTTTTTATTATTATTATTATTTATTTATTTTAATTATTTTACTATTCATTAAAATACTATAAATACCCAAAATATCTCTTAAAATTATTATTTTATTCTTATTCAATTTATTTAATTTTTATTTAATTTATTCATTATATTTTAACCTCTTTTTCGGGTATAGTTTTTCCGTATTTTTGGGATATTGTCCCGGGTGACTTTTTGGTATATTTTTCGATTATTTTCGGGATTATTTTTCCGAACTAAAAATTTCAATTAATCCCGATTAATTCCAATAAATTAATATCTTGATCAATTTAACCCAAAATAAATTTATTTCACTTTTATTGACCAAGATTTCTTAAATCCATATTTTTAAATTAAATTTCCTTATCGAAATTATACCTACCTTTGGTCTTTTGACCATTTTACCCTTGCACGTGTTCGGGATTAATTTAACCCGACTTCCTTCATACTTCCCCCATCTTTTCTTATTTAATTTTCGTATTTTAATTAAATTCGGGTCTTACAGAGTACACATGCTCGAGGCCATAGAGATTGGCCTGAGAGTCGAATGAGTCGTCACATGAGACTCAAGATGAGAGTGAGGTGGAGGCTGATGTTGAGCATACTCCACAGGGTCTATAAAGAGACCAAACAGTATTGAGACATGCTCCCAAAGGATGGAGTGGAGTGTAGAAAATATTTCGGACTTGTTTACTCAGTCTATTGCAAGTAGTTGAGGATAGGCAGGGTAAAGCCTAAACAGATGCCTCAGACTATAGAGATTTTCACACCCCTCTGATATATAGCAAAGTAAAGAAACCAATAGTTACTGAGGACTGGGTGTATAAGATAGCGAAGTTGTATGAATTTTTAAGTGTATGTCGACTAAGAAAGTGACTTTTAAAATACATTTATGTTAGAGAGTCGAGGCGAAACATTGGTGGAAGTTCGCTCGACCCATCTGAAGAGTTAGACGTCCAGAACCGACATGAGAAATGTTTCTGGATGTATTCTGGTGACGAAATATTTCGGACACTACTTAAGGGGAAATTACAGGTAAAATTTCTTACACTGCCCATAATCATTGGTTGATTGATGAGTACGAATCTCAGATTATATCCCTGGGCAAGTATGAACCCGATATTGTGGGCAGTGAGAGTTGGGAAGCCCAAAAGTTTATGAAATGACTCAAATTGTCGATTAGAGTCCGATTGGCTCATTACCTATGTCGAGGCAGTGCGCAGAATATAGTTGTGTGAATAATATCATGTGTTGCACGTCTATGAGATTGGGGAAGGCAGTGACGGCTGAAATAGAGATAGAAAAGAGAATCGAGAAATGACAAAGATGTTAAAATGGGAAAATGGTAATTGGTAAAAGATTTAATTTGATGAGTCATGGAGTAAGATAATTGGTAAGACCCCAGTGCATCCAATTTTGGCACTCTTGAGGGGCATTGTGATTGGAGGATCCCGACCTGCTACGAAGCGGTGTAGCAGTGTAAGTACTGTAAGCAGTGTGGGATGTGTGGTACCACGCAAGGAGGGTCTATACCTACACTGTATTGATGAAAATGGCCGTTAAGTGTGGTAAGATGGACCATTGATTTTGATTGCACAAAGTTGGGCGAGATTGCCCTATAGAAAAGTAAAGAGATAGAGAAAAACTTCGTTGGTATAGTTGCAACGAAAAGGGAGGCCATAGCTGAAAAGAAAAGGGAAAGTAGGTTGTTGGACGAAGGCGAGAGGATGTCTTGGACCAAGACACTATTGATGTTTCATGGATGTGGTGTAAGATACCACACTTGTTATGAATAATGAAGTACATATGTTTATTGATCCTGGTGCTACACATTTATTCATACCACCTTCATTCGCATATAAGTGAGTAAAAGGCATGAATGCCTACACCCATTGGCACAATGCTGATAGTTAGTACCCCAATAGAGGAGGGTTAACTAATGAAATAATTATTAAGAGATTATAAGTTGAAAACAGGAGTGAAAACATTACTGAAAAGTATACTGTAAGTGTTGACAAGTGATAAAAAGAGGTGCAACAGTTGAAATTAAAGGAGTAAAGGATTGTACTCACAGAATGAATAATGAAAGAGTTTTGTCATGATTGATATACTAAGGAGATAATCTTTGAGATATGCTTGATTCTAAATACAAGATGTATTGGAGTAAGAGGCGTATGCAAGGTAAGAACATCTTTACGATATGAAGTAATTAGGATTAAAGCAATTAGTAGTGAATATAAATTGTAACCACAGGGACCGATATGTAAAGTAATTGTGGTTAAGTCTAAGGGTTAATAAAGGTATTTCAAAATACCTCCCCGCCTGAAGACTTGACAGCGTCTAAAAGTATGTATATATAACCTATAACGTGAAATCGATCGTCGTAATAAATACCTTCAGTATTAGGATACATTTACTAAGACGATAAGAATATTAAAATTTGACAAATCATAAAGGTTAACATAGTAAAATTTAATAAGGGCCGTTAAGATAAGAAAAGGAAATGACGCAGGTTAGTACCTGAAAATGTAAGCGATTTTGAAGGATCTTATATGATTCTGCGTAAATAAGTCAAGGATATAGATGACTGAAATATGTAGTGGAGCTCAACTACAATGAGTTATTTAAACTTTACCTGGACCGATTTGTAATCATCATTATTGATGATATGATGGGTGTAGTTAAAGCCCATGGCAAAATTGTAAGCAATAATTGAAAATGGCTTTTACAAATGGGTTGTTGCGAGTTCTCAATATGGTCTACTTGGTTGACACGTTTAACTAAGAAAACGTGGTCTTTGAATGAGATGATAAATAAGATGATAGATGTGACATAAATTTCGGTATAGTGAAGTATGAACTGACCACCGTGATTATTTTCACCATACCCAACAGCTCAAGAGGTTTCTCAGTGAGTATGGATACCTCGAAATAATGAAGGAGCTGTGTATTGATGTAAAATGGGAAGATAGTCAATTTTGGAGTCAGATAACTCCTTGATCACGAAATAAACTATCTGACTCATGATTTTAAGTTGGCAACGGTAGTGTTTGTACCGAGGATATGGTACTATTATATACAGGGTGAGAAATTTTGGATATGCACTGATCATAAAGTCTCGAGTATCTGTTTTTACAGAAAGAGGCGAATATGAGAATACATAGTGGGTTAGAGCTTCTGAGAGATTTTGATTGTGAAAATTGTACCACCCAGGAAAAGCTAATGTAATGGCTGATGCCTCGACTAGAAAGAGCCTCAGGATGGTACCCCATATGATGATCAAGGAGCGTGAGCTGCTAGAGCAGTTGTGGACCTCAGTAGTGATGTGATCCCTTCTGATGATGACAGTGATTATGTGATAGCTAGCCTGAAATTAGAACCGGATGAGAGTGCCCGAATTTGACAGGCTTAGCGTGATGATCGGCATGGTGTCGATAGTTTGGGTCAGATTCAGAAGGGTACAGTGATAGAGTTCACAGAGTGTGATGATGATTTACAGAGGTTCCAAGACAGTATGAGTGCTCCCCAAGACCACAGTTGATGGGATAGTAATATTGTCAGAAACTCACTCTTCGGGGTATACGGTGCATACGAAAAGTAAAGAATGTATCAAAATCTCGAAAAGGGTATTGGTGGTCAGATGTGAAAAGAGATATGGTAGAGATTATGGAAAAGTGCATAGTATGTCAGCAAAATAAGGTAGAGTATTAAAAGTCTGCAGAGTTATAGCAGCCTCTACCTATATCGACACAGTACGAAAATAGGAGCAAGTCTCAATGACTTTCGTGATGGGTTATAGAGGACTCAGATGAATCACGAGGCTATCTGGGTGATAGCCGACAAATTACCTAAGTCTACCCACCTTTTGGTTATGAAATCCCCAAATACTCAGAGTGTATATAAGGATTCAGGTATAAGGAAGATTGTGGAACATTATGTAGTGTTCCAGTGAGCATGGTATCATATAGGGATTCTCGCTTCACTTCCCATTTCGGAAAATATTTTTCAGGAAGCTATGGAAACCTGACTGAGTATTAGCATAGCTTTTCGTCCTCCGACAGATGGTCAGTCAGAGAGGACTGTACAAGTTCTGGAGGATATGATGAGAGTATGTGCATTGATTTTATAAGCTCCTGAGATGATCAGTTGCTACAAATTAAAGTCGTCAATAACGACAGTTGGCACTTGAGTATCGGGATAACAAGATATGATGCAGTGTATGGCTGTAGGGGTTATTCCCCAAATTGGATAAAAAAAAGTGGGTGACAGATAGAATTATTTTCGACTTTGAAAAATAAGTCTCTGAGGATGTTTAGTTAACGATGAGAGATTAAGAACACCTCAGAGCAGATAGAAAAGTATTGGAATTCACCGATGGTGAATTAGTATGGTTGAAATGTTTCTTGTTCTAAGAGAATAAGGACACAGTGAACTTTTGGAAGAAGGTAAATTGAGTTTCGCTAGATTGAATCTTTTGAGAGATTGGACAAGTAGAAGATAAGACCTGTAGGTGGCATTTCCACTTGAATAAGCAGGCACCCACAATGTGTCCTATCATTTGATGCTTCAGAAATACTATCCAGATCCAGCATAGGTGATAGGATATGAGATCCAACAGTTCAGCTTAATGCAAATATAAGAATATTGAAGAAGTTGATTCGAACATTAAACAGGAAAGAGAAAGTATTGAGATTTAAGACGATCTCCCTAATTAAAGTCCTTTGGTAGTGTTACACTCTGGAAAAAGGTCACATGAGAATTTAAGAGTATGATACGATTGAGGTACCCGGAGTAGTCTATGGACTCATATGAATTGGTTCTAATTTGGAGGACCAAATTCCTTAAGTGGGGGAGAGTTGTAAGACCCGAAATTAAATCGTAAATTTTTATGAGGGATGAAAATGGTCAAAAATTTAACTGAATGGGATTCGGATTGGAAATAAGGATTTAAAATGCAAAGTGAGTGAGTGTTCGTGAAAGGAAGTTGGGGTAAATTAATCCCGAACACGTGCAAGGGCAAAACGGTCAAAAGACCAAAATTCGGTTTAAACCCGGTAAGAAAATTTTATTAAAAATATGGGATTGAGAATCTTGATCAATAACGAAGAAATAATTAAATTTCGAGTCCAATTGATCAAGATCCGAAATTTTTAGAAATACCGAAAAGTCACCCGGGATAATATCTCCAAAATACGAAGAAATTATACCGAAAAAATGATTAAAAATACAATAAATAAATTAAATTAAATTAAATTAATTTATTTGGAATAAATTAATAGATTTTGTAGATATTTTAGAATATATTTGAATATTTTAATGAATATTTTAATAATAAAACAAATTGTTAAATAATAATAAAAAAAAGAGAACTGAAAAAAAAGGAGAATCAGAAATCGGGGAGAGAGAAGAAGAAAGAAACGGAAATGAAGCTGAAAATCGAGGAAGATCGGACGGCCACCGTCCGACGACCAACTGCCAATCGAAGGGCCAAAAATGGAAGAGGAGAGGCCGACGACCTCCCTGGTACCGGTGACGCCCCACACCGACGCCAGAGGAGGCCGAAAACGGAGGGAGAAGCCGCGGAGAGAGGAAGCAAAATCGACGACCACCGACGCAAATTTGACCCCGACCACCGCTGACCGAAGCTTCCCCACTTAATGCCGAGCCGATTGATGCCAGAAACGACCGGCGAAGATGCCGACAAAAGTCAAAAACGGCGAAAAAAGGAAACGGTACCGACGGCTGAGAGAGAACATGCCGGACCGACGACTTTTCGGCGGCCTTGGACGAAGCCGAGGCCAGATTCGAGCTGCGTACGACCCAACGGAGCCCCTGGCAGAGGAAACCGATGGAGAACCGACCGGCAAGGCCCTGAACCGGCGTGAACCGAAGTGAACCGAGGTGAACCGGCGGTCCGAACCGGGTTGAAGCGAATCGAACCGGTTCAGCCAAGAAAGAAGGGGAAAAAAGGAGAAAAAGGGAAAAAGAAAAAGAGAAAAAATTGAAAAAAAATCCCGACGATATAATCGAGCTACGGGTAAGTCAGTAGCGATCGAAATTGACCGATTTAAATTTTGGAATATTTTATTTAATTAATTTTCGACTAGAAAATTTACCCAAAAAATTATGAAATTGTGTAGCTCGACAATTGGCATCCAACGAGAGCTCGAGATAGCCTCGATTTACGTACTAGTATGGAATCTTGGGTAAGTAACCCTTATTTACGACAATTTACATCGTTATGCGTGATATGAATTTAAATTTCGCATAAATTGAATTAAATTTTGGAAATTTAGATAAATTGTCGTAAATAATAAATTTAGTTATTCGAGAGTTAGAATGAGGCCCAAGGAATTGTTAGTAGGCCCAATGAGCCCAATAGGCCTCGATAATGTAAAAATAAGTGGAAAACGGCCTTAAGGCCGATTAAGGCCCATTAAGGTGCAATCGGGCCCAATAGGGATAAATGGGCCCAATGATTTAAATTAAGCCCAGAAAGTATTAAATACAATTAAATTGTATAATATCTGACCTGAGGAATATTTATACGCAGTTTCGGAGGTTTGATTTGGGAGCATATCGGACTGCGCGACAAGACAACAGTGAAAAATGAAAGGTTAGACTCTACAGAAAAATAAGGTAAGGGAATTTTGTAGGTGCATAGAGATACCTATACGTAATTTTGAGAGAAATTACAGGGTCTAGAATTACTTAAAAGTATTTAGAAAATGAAATGATAAATTTACGAAAACCGAGGCTTAGATAAATGAAGAAAAAAAAGATGATTTGGCCCCTAGGAGTAAAATTTACAAAAAGGGTAGTAAGGCAGGTAAATTGCATGATTTCATGTTTTTAACGTGTTATATGAATGTATTGCTTTGATTTAAGCAAATATGCACATAGGTTGGCTGTTGAATTCGTGAATTTTACGAAAGGGTACCGTTTTGTACCGGTTATGATTTTAAGAGATGTTTTATCAAGATTCAGCCACCTATCGTATTTACATGAATAAAAAGAGTGCTAGAGTCTTTCTCGCACTCAAGTTTACTGATTTATTACTCATGAAAAGCTGTACCGGAGTATTGCTCGTACGAGGAATTTGTGTGTGCACAAAACCGTGCTGGAGCTTCGCTCGCACGAGATTTTAGATATCATGATATGCATAGCGTGGTGCTGAAGCTTTGCTCGCACTAGACGTGAGTTGACATGCATATAGTCGTGCAGAAGCCTCCTGTAGACTGTGTCACAGAGAGTTGAGATGCTCGTACGTATACTTTGAGACATAGGTTGGCTATCGACATAGTATTGGGGTGGATAAGACCTACGGCAGGCACCCGCAAACTATGATATGGGTCCACAGAGTACGATGTACCGTGTATGTCACACGGAGTACACTGTACCGTGCAGTCATGATGACTCTATGATGTTACTTGCTATTTTGGCGGGTAAGAATTGACCCCACCTCCCGTTGCAGTTGTGATACCCCGCACACCGGGATCCGTGTAGCCTGGGATCACAGGGACAAAGTATGGCATAGTCCTCGATTTTTCATACAGTAACCTACATGCCTCACATGATATCATACGGTCTAGATAGACCAGGACAAACCCGAGGGAGGGGTAATGTCTCGATTTATGTTTTTAAAAGAGATGTGATTTAATAAATCAAGGTATTCCCCAGAGATGGGTTTGACCTTGATGAAGTTGTTTTATGATGAAACAAATGAGCTTTGATGAAATGAGTTTATGATGAAACAAATAAGTTTTAAACGTGACGAGCATGAGATGACATACATGATGATTTTTCCATGTTTGTTTTATATATGGATTTCATGATTTCTCTTATATGATATATACATACATGTGGCATCGTTTTAGTCATACCTCATGCTCCAAATGTAAACGATTTTATATCATGACATTATCAGCACGTAGATAGTATAGTTATCTACCTGCTTACATTATTGCCTTACTGAGCTGTTTATGCTCACCCTTTCATTTTCCACCCCACAGGGTATATTCAGTAGAAGAGAACGATAGTAGTCATATCCGCTGCTTCTTATCAAGATCAGGTATACACATTTGTATAATTTTGTATCTGAACATATAGATGCACAGTACTGTATATGGATGTAATATTGGGGATGTATTTAGTTCAAATAAATTGATATGTAAATGAAATATGAAAATGGAATGGTAAATAGGTGAGAGGTGACTAGCACCGAATCATAACCCAACTGTTTAGTAGTATAACTGTTCACGACGGGTAAGGAAATGAAAAAGCAAAAAAAATTTGTAAGGATTTTTTTAGGGAATTTGGGTCGTGAAACTGACTTTATGAGAACATTCGATGAGCCGTGCTTGGAGCATCAGGTAGACTGTGTGTCACTGATTAAATAGGCTCGCACGTGCGTTTTGAGACATGGCATGAGTATTAATATATGATATATGGGTCCATGGAGTACAATGTACCGTGCAAGTAGCATGGAGTACGATGTACCGTGTGGTATCTTTGGATACGGGGTATCTTCGGATACGGGGTATCTTCGGATACGACATCTTCGGATGCGTGGGATCGGATAAGACTGACGTGTTGGATTGACCCACCTCCTGGGCGGTTCCCGATCAGGGTGAGACCCCGCACACTAGGATCTGTGTAGCAGAGAGGCTCACGAGGACATACGGCCATAGTCCTGGTTATTACCGATATACAGACGTTGCCTAGTCTCGCATGTTGATGATCTTGACGATGATTGAAACTGGGTTTTTAAACTAAATTTGCATGATGCTATTTTCATGCTTTTAAAATCCATGTGTGAATGTAAATTGATTTTCATGGTTTTATGTGAGTCAGGACCACCCGAGGGATGGGTTGGGTCCTGGCCTTGTAGTGAAATTTTAAACGAGAAAGAAATGATTTGAAATAATTGCATGTTGAATTTTTTCATGTGAATGGATTTACATAACATCATAACTCATATCATCTGTTTTAAAATGTGTAGAGAAAGGGTGGTTTATGCATGGCACCACGTTCATGTAGGTAGTATGGTTACCTACTTGTTCGTAGAATTGCCTTACTGAGCTTGATGTGCTCACCCCTTTCATTTTCTCCCACAGATAATCTCCAGTAGATGTTGAGGCGACTCAGTACTGCATTTCGGATATCCGCTGCTGCCCATCATTTAAGGTATATACACTTGTATGTATTGTATCTAAATAAGCATAGCACAGTAACATGTTTGTAAGTGACTCTAGGGGATGTATAAATATTGTAAACACTTATAAATGACTGAGAAAGAATTAAGTTATATGGTAAATGTATGGTGGGACTGGCATTGACGCACAGCCCAATTTGTTAGTGGAGTGTGGTCACGATTAGAAGACAGGTAAGAATTTAAGTAAGAAAATAACAAAATGCGAAAAATTAACTCTGATTTTTGGGTAGTTGGGTCGTGACAGCTACCTTCACTAAAGCCTTACCAATATCACATATTGGCTTCTGTAAAGAAGATTCCCTTATTCAACAATGTCATGAAGAAACCACTCTTGTCTCTCTTGAGTAGCTAATAGAATCTCTTCAATCTCTTATTAAACTACAACATGAAATGGTAATGGTAAGATTAGATAGCCAGTAGGAAGAAATACAAGAGATTTCTTCAATCCTTTAAAGTCTTGAGAATTATGTAAAAAATCGTCCAAAAATATTTTAGTTCTCTTGAAACCTTTTCTCTTGTATATAGAAAGATCTAAACCTTATTATGTAGTCATCTTTCTATCTGTGCAAAAATTTTAATAAACCGATCATTCTCTTCAAATATCCTAAGTTCTTATCAAAACTTAAAACTGATTATTTATAAATATTGTTTGTTTATCTGGATGTTTGAATGTTTATTTGTGATTATATGTTTGTACTTGCTTGTGTGATTGTTTAGATGAATGTGTACTAGGTTTGTTTGTATACTTGAATGTTTAGATGGATTAATATTAGGATTGTTTTGATTATGTGGTTGTTGTTTCTTTGATGTGATTTGTTTTGAATTATGTGCGTGTCATGTTTAGTCAATCCCGACAGGACTTAAAACTTGTGAGCAGTTGGTTACAGTAGAACAATACATGTGGTTATGTTAGAATATTTGTTTTGTGTCCAAGTGTATTGTGTTAAGTATATTTTTGTATTTAATGTGTTGAGTATTGTTTTTTTTTGAATGGTGAATGTTTCACCATTGGCTCATTAGTGTAAGCCAATTGTTTGAGTTGTTTTGTCTTTACATGGTGAGTACCACGTTTGTTATTGTGTATTTTTCAACAAGTTAGTCCATAGTATAAGCACAATACTTAATGTCTTCATTTATTTTTATAAAGTTTCATTTCATAAACTTGTCTTTTATGTCACGTGAGTCCTTATTCTACATACAATGGGTTTGTCTCTATGTACCGCATATGGTTGTGTCTAACATACATTTTGGTCGTATCATGTATTTTTACATTCTGCATAAGGTTGTGCTACATATGTTCACATTGCATGATTGCATCATAAGCAATAGAACATAAGTATTGCATAAGTACACTTAGCCTCATGCTTACTTATTCTTTACCTTGTTATAAATTAGACTTTGAAATACGAAATCCTTTTAATATGACAAAAAAGGGGGAGAAATATGCTAAGATAGTAAGAAAGAGTAAAGAGAGCTTAAGTTAACCCTCATGCAAAATTATAACTTTAGTTGAATTTAGGGGGAGAAATGATTTTGCAAAATTTTCAAGCTAAATATCATCTAGAAAGATTAAGGGACAATTCAAATTCATTCACCATAAGTTTTATCATATCAAAAAGGGGGAGATTGTTGACTTTGAAATACCATGGTTTAGATATGATCTTAAAAAACTTAAGTGAAATGCAATTTTAGTTATGAGCATGATTGCATTGATTGTTTAATAGTTTTATAATCATGCTTGATATATGTGGAAAATCAAATGTGTATAGATATAAAGTGAAGAACTATATATGCATCTTTAGACTTAAGAGTATCCTGCATCCTTAAGCCAATTACATGTGTTTTGTATAAACGTGTCGATACCAGTTGAATGTGTATTGATACTAGTTGAATTTGAATACTAGATTAATGAAGTATCGATATGCTATCATGACATTAAAACAGAAGCTAATGCTTTATCCCATGTATCGATACAGATTAAGTGAGTATTAATACTGCTTACTTAGTTTATGCAGGATTTCACTCAAAAGTATCCATACATTGAAGGAAGTATCAATATACTTCACGTTTTGCTAGCTCTAATTAGTCATTTTTTAGTTTGCTAACGAGAAGATTCACTTCAATAACAAAAAGCCTTGAAACAAATCTATAAAAGCTGGTAACTTGAAGCAATTTGAAAAATAATTAAAATTCCAAATCAAAAGTTATATTTATATCCCCAAAGCTTCAAGTTAGAAGAAGAAGAGAAGAGATAAAACCAAGTTCTTTATCATCATTGTCTCGATCATGTTCCTTCAAGTGCTAAAGTGTTTCAGTCAGCCTTTATAAAGGCATATATGAACCCACTTGTAATTCATACCTAAATTTGTAAAGGAAGAATTCCCTCCAGTTCATATCTCAAAGTGAGGTTGGGTAGTTAAGGTTTGCTCTTAAGCTTGAAACAAAGCTATTGTATAGGTTGCTCTTGAGCTTGTAAAATTAATAATGTAAAAATTATTCCATTAGCTTGCAAATGGGAAGTATAGGTTATCCTTGAGCTTGTAAAAAAAGAAGGTTATCCTTGATCCTGCAAAAAAAAGAAGGTTTTCTCCTTGAGCCGAGAAAAGAGAGAGGTTGTGCCAATTTCAAGATAGTGAACTTAGTTGAAAATCATTGGGAGAGTCTCAATGTAGCAAATGTAAGCTAGGGGTGCCGAAACTCTAGAAATCTTAGTGTAAAGCTTCTCTTCCCTACACTTTTTGATTTGTTTTTAGCTTATTGTTCTTTTGCTTTACTTGTTGTTACTCCGCGTATCACTTAAGTAGTGTAAGTTACACTCTAGGCAGAAAAAGTCTAAGCTAGGAAGAAGTTTAGAAACCAAATCACCCCATTTCGGTTTAGGATTAAGCCATCTATATCCAACAACCTTGATTGAGCTTAAACAATGAGTAATTTGTGTGTCATTCATTAAGTGTGTCTAAATCAATTTAAGTTTGTCTACAGCATTCCAAACATAGGTTTGCATCATTAGCATCATACATACATGTGTCTATATCATTGTGCATTTTCTATATTATCAAACTCATATACAATGCTAAAGTTTATCTATCCATCGGCGACATAAGTTTGGTATACATACAGATTCATACTTGCATTTTAGTCATCACTCTTATCTTTTCCTCGAATTTACTTCCACATGATCATTTCATAATACTTTGAAATACTTATCCCTTTTTAATATGACAAAAGCGGGAGAAGTGGATAGAGAATTAATTGCATTAGTAAAGAAAAGTATAAGAAATAGATTTCTTCCTTCATGCAAAATTGCATTTATGCTTATCTCTAGGGGGATATGATTTTACAAAGCTTTAAAAGTTTTATTATTTATCTAAAGGGAAGTAATTAAAATTAATTCATCTTAAGTTTTGTCATTATCAAAAAGGGAGAGAATATTGAGTTTGAAATACTTAGGATTTTGATGTAACTTCATGAAGAACTTATGAAGAATATAATTTTAATAAGCATGAAAGAATTATTAGTATAAAAGTTATGTATTTATGCTTGATAAATAATAAGTCAGATATGCATGTTTTCAAAGTAATAATTTATCTTTTCATGTTGGATTAAAGACATTATCCCACAATTCTTGCCAATATCTCTTGTTTAACTAGTAGCAGTATCGATATAGTTTGAATATGTATTGATACGATATGTTTAAATATTGGTAGGATTGATGGTGTATCGATACCTTATCCTAGCCATGAAACGGAAGCTTCATGCTCTGTTCTAGTACCGATATAATTAAGACAAGTATTAATACATATGTGTTTTATTATGCATGATTTATTCTTAAAGTATCAATACACAAAAGTAATGTATCAATATTCTTCAAGTCGGGCAAATCTCAAAGGTCAGATTTTTGTATCTGCCAACAAGAAGAGTTTTGGAATACATCTTCAACAGTTAGAAACTTGAAGAAACTACATAAGGAAGACACTTGGATTTGAAGGAGGGAGAGCTAAAATTCCATATTTTAAGATTTATATTCATATCTAAAGCTTCATTCAGAAAAGGAAATGAGAAAAGAGACAAAGAGTTCCTTTCTCCCTTTATTTGTCTCAAGAAGAATTCATTCCAAGATCTAAATTGTATCATTTTGCTTTTGTAGAGATATTTTGTAAATCATTTATAAACCCACTCCAAATTTGTAAAAGAGAAGAATACCCTTGGGTGTTATAATTTTAAGTGAGGTTTGGGTAGCTTCAAGGTCTACTTCTTAATTCAGAAATGGAAACACTTGTAAAGTTTACTCCATCGTCCAAAAAAGGGAGGACATGTAAAAGTTATTCCTTGAGCCTTGAAAATGGAAGGTGTAGGTTGCCTTCTTCAACTTGTGAAGAGGGAGAGGTTAAGTTATTCTTGAGCCTAGAAAAAAAAAAGGAAGGTTATCTCATTGATCTTGCAAAAGGGAGAAGGTTGTAATGCATATTTAGTAGTGAATTTAGTGAAAAATCTTAGGAGGGTCTCAAGGTAGAGGATGTAAGCAATCATGTCGAACCTCTATAAAATTGATTGTGTACAACTTCTCTTTCTTACACTTTTATTTTACATACTGCATTATTGTTTTATTTATTGTGAACTTACATATTGTGTAGATAATGTAAGAGGAAGCACTTTAGTTAGCAAATAACTCAAAACTGATTCATTCCCTCTTCTCGATTAATAGTGAGCCAACAATTTCAGTGACATTTAGGAAGTGATAATAATTTATGTCACTTATAATGCGACAATTTGATATTTTGTCTCAAAAAGATAAAATTTGTCACTATCTTTAATGACACTGGAAAATTTTTTATGACGTTATCGTATTATCATAAGTGACGATAATTTATCTCGCTTATCATTTGACATTAAATTTTTAATCATCTTTAAAGACATTTGGGAAATTTCATGATGTGAATTATCATAGGTTACAATAATATATATGACTTACAATGTGATGATTCAATATTTCATTAGTCATACAAAAAATTTCGTCGCATATTTTGTGACGATAGCGGCATTTAGTGACGAATTTTTATAAAATTTTATAACACAATCAGACGTCACATAAGAGTAATAATAAGGTGACTTTTTATATTATCGTGACGATAAAGTCATATATTGATGAAGAATTTATGATATCGTCATGTTTGATCTTTAGTATGGTGAAAAGGTAACGAAGGTCATAATGTCAAATTATTTGTCGCAAAAAAAGGATCAATGACAAAAAGTAAATTTTTGTGACATTATTTCATGCATCACTAATCGTCAAATTTGTTTTAGTGATAATTTGACATTATTATGAAGTTTTAATAAATACACGAAATTTAAATTTAAATTATGATTTTTATCGACGGTTAGGTAAAAACTTTATTTTTTAATGGCATTTTAAAGCATCGGGAAAAATTATACTTCAAAGTACATACACTATACCGATACTTGTTTGATCGTAAAAAAATTTCATTGACATTCACCTAATCGACAATCAATTGACAATAAAAAAACTGTCAATAATGGCTTTGCCGATGTTTTTTTATCTTTTTACCATCTTTTGTAAACATTAATAAAGTATTTTTTTATAATGCGATATCTAAAACCTTCATTAATAATATATTGAATAATAATTTTTTCGTTCTGCCTATGTATAAAAGTTATTCATAGTAAATTAAGATCGTCATATTATTCTAACTAACGAGGGATTAACTTAACTAGTATGATTATTTGCTTCGATATAAATGATATATTGGTTTGAGTTGATGGTGATTTGGCTTTGTTGTTATCCATTAGGGAGATAATTTTTATCATCTATACTCTAATTTCGTGATAGTGCAATGAGTCATCTCGATGTTCTTTTTGGTGCATTTGTTGTTTCAGATGATATAAAACAATAAACCGTAATTATCTTTAGAAAGCTTAATTAATGTACTTTATCTAAAAGTTAATTATATTCTAATTTACAATTTTTAATAATTAACAAAATCTTTAAAACAATAAAGTAAAGCTACAAATACGAAAGTCAAAGCTGAATTAATTGCAGGGAATGCTCACGTGGCTGTGTCGGGCACCCACGCACATGGTTCACGGCTTTTTATTTTTGGTGAGCAAGGTTCGTGGCTTTCAAGCTTTAAGAAAGTATACAGCAAAACAAAATCAGAACTCTAAAAAAAAAAAAAAAACAAAAAAACAAAATAAGAACATAAAACAAGAAAAGGAAAAGCTGTGATGCCATTATAGAACTGGAGCACGTGCATGCGCGTGCCTACTACGAAAGCAAGCTAGCGTTACTATTTTGTCGGCCCAAACTTTCCTCTGATGACATTAAAAATGACTGGGATAGTTTGGTTTACATAATGGAAGATTTTAAAAAAAAATTATTTTACTCATAAAAATATTAAATTTATATATTTAATTGTATTAAGAGAATATTTAATATTAATTGTTCATTCAAAAAATTTAAAATTATTAAATGATATATTTTTTATATTATTTTTTATTAAAATGAATAAATAATTAATTTAAAATAAATAATATTTTGATGAAAATTATGTTTAACAAATTATAGATCTATCTATTTGTTTATTTATTTATTTATTATTTAAGCTTATTATTATAACAAATGTTAATTTATTTATTTAATACAAGTTAATCAATTTATTTAATATTTAAATTATTTTGATTTATTTAATTAATTAAATTACTCATTTCTAAGAAGGGAAATAGGCTTTTGATTTTAGGGAGAGCGATTTTAAGTTTATAATATTAGATAGGTTTAAAGTAAAATAGACATAAAATGCAATAATTAAAGGGTAAAATAGGAAAAAATTAAATTACCTTGGAATTATAAAATAAATTAATTTTTCTCCATTTTGGTATTATCGGGACTATCATATTCCTAATGTGAGGGAAAATGTGAGAATCATATAAAAAAAATTTATTAGAAAAAATAAAATTGCTTATATGAATCTAAAAATACTTAAGCCAAACGGCCCCATAGATTCATTTTCCTTTCCGAAATGTTGGGTGATTCATATTTCACAAATTGATTCCTCTTAAGGATAGATATGTAGAAAGTCACATCCAATGGCCAACACCACTAAATTCAATTACGTTAAGATATTTTCTAGTACAAAAGATAAATGATAAAATAAGATAATCATTATCCTATTGTATATTTAGTATCCATATAAAATAAATGATTGAATAAGAGAGTTAATAAATTTTTATATGATGATTCAAATCTCCTTAAAAAAATAATTATTTTTAATCTCATGTGATTAGGTAATATACATTTTTATTTCTTAAAATTTATTTTTAAAAATTAAATTAAATTTTTAATAAGATTACAAGAGTTATTAATTAATTGATTAATCCAAATTATTTTTTATGCTTTTTTTCTTTTTTTTCTTTTTTCTTTCTTTCTTTCTCTTTTTATAAAGAAAAAAATATAGTTTGGATAAAATAATAATTTTTAAATAACTAAATTTTCTAAAAATTATTTTTTGAAAATAATTTATTTTCGAAAATAATTTTTTAAAAGATTAACTTTTAAATATAAAAATTATTATGAATTACATTTAAAAAAATTTGACCTATTAAATTTAGCTAGTATTTTTTCTTACTTTTAAAATTATTTTCGCTCTCTTCTATTTTTTGTTTTTTTTTCCTTTTTATATTTTTTTCCATTTTTCTTTTTGTTAGCTTTGATTTATGTATAATTTTGATATGACTATGCATTTATATGAATTAATAATTTAAATGTGAGTTTAGCAATTTTCTCATTAGGATTTAAATATTGAAATATGTTTTTGAAAATTTTTAAATTTGTTGATAAATGACTAAGTCACAAATATGCATTGATCTTGAGTGAATAATGTTGATAACATGTTTGTAGACTTTAGAAATACCTTAGTGAAGTGATTTAATGTTTATTGTGTCTAATGCCCAAGGTATCGATACCATTCATTTGAATTTTGGCACTAAAAGGCTAAGGTATCGATACCCTCTTAAAAGGTATCGATACCCTCAAAGTTAGTTGCTCATACTTGTTTTGAAATCGATACCTATTATGCCTCGAGGGACACCACAGAATGAATAACTTATGCGAATATGTTAAATTTCGAGTTAATTTTTTTTTCAAATTTCCTTATTACATTTAAGTTTGTTTGTAAATCAATGCAGTTTTAAGTCTTCATGTGGAATACTATAGGACATTGATTTAAGGCTCCACGCCTAAGATCCCTACTAGAAATATATTAATTCATTCATTCTGTGCCACAAAGTGACCCCAATTCGTAATTTTCTCCATTATCAGAAATTTCTTAATAACGACCTATTTTAAGCAGAGAATTTATTCTCCTATCAGAAGGGTCCTATTTCACATGCATCCACCTATAGTTCTTAATAAAATTCAAATATATCAAACTGCTAAAAAACAACCTAATAATCTCATTGTTTACCTTTTCAAATATATACTTAGCAAAAAATAGTAATAACTTATTGATACGAACAAATTAACCAGTATTAATTTATTTACATCCTAAACGCATTAAATTTTGTAATGTAAGGCTATATTATCCTAAGACACATCCTAAAGCTTAGTACTGCTAGAAAACTGCCTGAAAGAAAAATCATGGCAAAAGGGTTAAAAAAGCCCTTGAGAAAAAAATGATTTAGAAATTGAGCCTTTATATTTTTTCGCAATCAATTGAGCTCATATATTTTATTTTTCACTAAATTAAACCCTTTTTCGATACGATATATTTAAATATTAGCGGGACCGATGAAGTATCGATACCCTATCTTAACCATGAAATAGAAGTTTCATACTCTTTTCTAGTACCGATACAGATAAAATTAGTATCAATACATGTGAGTTTTACCGTGCATGATTTCTTTATGAGGTATCGATACACAGATGGAATGTATTGATACTCTTTAAGTTTGAAAATTTCTAATGGTCGAATTTTTGAGTCTATCAACAGGAAGAATCTTGAACTCAAAACACCAACAGCTAGAAACTTAAGAGAACCTATTTAAAGAAGATTGTGAGACCCCGTATGTAAATGAATTTATAAGTATAGTGATATACTTGTAATGTGAAGTATATGTAATGTAAGTCCATAAGTTTAATGTACACACATGTAATAAGAGTTGTGATTGTACGTACAAGTTGCATGATGTATAAATATGAAGAAATGGACTTGAACATGTGAAAAATGAGAGTAGAATGGAAAATGGGTAGTGTGGTAAAATGGAAGGAAGATTTTATAATTTATGCACTTCCATTTGGTCTATATCATGTACCTTTGGATATACAAATATTTCACACAAGTTTTAATAGGTATAAAGTATGAACGGATGTTATTTTCTAGACTTAAAAGTAACTGGATGAGAAAATTACTATGACAACAAATTAAAGCTGTTTTGGTGTAAGTACTTGCAGAAAACTGCAGTAAAATCTGGAAATATGAAGGCCAGATCGATCTCATAGGATGAGAGATCGATCTGGAAGAGCCAAAATGATCTTATTTTGAGCTATGAAACAGGACAGATCGATCTCCAATGGATCTTGATCGATCTCCTAAATATTCTGTAAAATGCAGATCAATCCTTAATGAAACAGATCGATTTCCTTAGCTCTCGGGTTAGAGCAGATCGATCTTCCCTAAGACCAGATCGATCTCCTTAAGCTACTGTCTGAGATAGATTGATCTCAAGGTTTCGACAGATAGATCTCATGCCTTCAAAATGTCGTGGAAAAGAGAGATTTTTAAGGGGACCAGATCGATCTCCTTAAGCTACTGTCTGAGATAGATTGATCTCAAGGTTTCGACAGATCGATCTCATACCTTCAAAATGTCGTGGAAAAGAGAGATTTTTAAGGGGACCAGATCGATCTCATGTTTCGACAGATCGATCTCATCAAGTTAAATCTATAAATAGGAGCAGTTAAAATCTGCATTTCACGAGAACAACCATTCCCTTTCCATTTTTCAACCTAAAACCTAGATTTTACTCTCTAAATTCGGCCATTTTCAAGAAGATTTGAGGGAAGGCTATCAGACATAAAGTTATTCATATCGAAGAGAAGAACAACTTATCTTGGAGGCATTTTCCCCATTTGTTGGATTTAAGGAACAATGTGCATTTCCATTGGAGCAAATACTCAAGTACATTTGTTTGGATATTGATGTGAGAAATGATTTGTATGCATAGAAATGGTAGAAACTACCTGGAGTATAATGAATCCACCATGACCTAGAAATGGTATAGTGTGAGAAAGTGGAATGTATTGATATTAATGATGAATGGGATATCTTGAGATGATAATAGTGTTATGGGTATGATTTTAAGATGTTGTTAGTAAATAAATTGTGAGATTTACCTAAAATGGGTAAAATGTGGAATAAGGAATTGGTAAAATGCATAAATGAATTATATTGACTAGTGAAGTCAAAATATGAGTTAACAACATTAACTCAAGTGATTTGGATGGATGAATCGCAGCTCTCGAGGATACACCAGAGCAAGGCGAGCCAAGAGCGCAAGAAGCTAAGAGGAAGAGAGAGTCGCACTTAAGTAAATTAAGGTAAGGGAATTCTGTGGACTCCTAGAGATATCTGTGCGCAATTTGGACTCTTAAATGTTTTTCTAGGGTGCATGTGATACTAGGAAATGATATTGGGTGATTGAAGGGTAAAGAGTTGGGTTTTGAGAAATATACATGAAAACAAAGGCATAATGCTTTGGAAAATCATGTTTTATTGCTTTTTAGCAAGTGATTGGTAGGTTGGCTAACATTTGAAATGAATTGCAAAAGAAATGGGCTGTTTTGGTTTGTTAACCATACTTTGCAAAGAATTAAGCCACCTACATGGTTTTCGTGATAATGAAAGCGTGCTAGAGTATGACTCGCACGAGATTTGATGTGTTTTATACGCATGAGTGCTGGAGCTTAGCTCGCACTAGTTTTCACATGGATTTTATACTGGTTTTGGCATGGTGTTTGGAGCATAGATTGCATTAGCTGCCTACCTTATTTGTTGTCGTGCTTGGAGCTTCGGGCAGACTTGGTGTCGTACCAATTAAATAGGCTCGCACGTGCATTTTGAGAATTTGACATGTTGATAGCCGTGTTAGGAGTCTTGCGTAGACAAGACGTCGTACCGATTAAATAGGCTCACACGTGCGTTTTGAGATGTGGTATGGTATGATGTGTTGATTGGGTCCACGGAGTATGCTGTACCGTGCAGGTAGCATGGAGTACGTTGTACCGTGTTGAGATTGTGATATGCTATCTTCGGACGATGATTGTTCTGCTATGGATCGACCGGTTGGACGTGACCCACCTCCCGTGCGGAAACAGATAGTGGTGATATCCCGCACACCTGATCCGTGTAGCCGGTATCACGGGATATGGCCATAGTCCTAGAGGATATTTTCCTTATTGTATTGCCTATCTCACATGTCTATTCTTTGTGAATAAATTCATGTTTGAAATGATTTGTGGGTCAGGATAGTCCGAGGGAGGGGCTGAGTCCTGACAAGTGTTGGATTGTTTTAAGATGTCGGTTTGTTAATAGTTTTTAAGTGCACGTACGCATGATGTGTTTTTCATGCCTTATTTGTGAAATATGCATGATGGATATTCCATGCTTTGAATTGAATTGTACACTGAATTTTAATAGCATGAATGCTTTACATACCATTAACACAAGCATGAACTCATAATTTGAGAAAATGATGAAATGTATGCTTTGAGCATGGCATAACGATCACGTAGATAGTGCAGTATCTACCGGTTCGCATAATTGCCTTATTGACGATGTGATTTGCTCACCCAATTATTTTCCCCCTTTCTATAGAGATTTAAGTATAGATTAAGAACGATTGGAGGCGTTCCCTTTTGGTATCCGCTGCATCCCATCGCATAAGGTATACACATCAATGAGATTTGTTGTATCTAAACTTTCTATAGCACAGTAGCATTTTTGTATGTAACTATTGGGGATGTAAAGTAATGTAAACACATGTAAACATCACTCTGATTTATTTATACAAGTGCTTACCTTAGTTTAATATGAAAATAAAATTGGTACGGTGGAATGAGATAGACATTGACACACAGCCAAACTGTTGAGAGTGTGGTTGTTCACGATCGAGGAAAGATGATTAATAAATGATGCATGAAAATGTAAAAAAATTGTACGTGTTTTGGTAAGTTGAGGGTCATGACAAAGATGCCTAGAGTTGAACAAAAGAGAGCGAAAGTTCCATATTAATTGTCATACTCATATTCAAGCTTCATTTGAAAAGGAAAAGAAAAAGAGACAGTTTATATTCTTCATCACTTGTCTCAAGAAGAATTTGCTCGATGATCTAAATTGTTTCCATTCAGCCTTGTGGAGGTATTAGTAATCCATTTGTAACAACTTTGTAAAATAGAAGAGTATCTTGAATGTTATATTTAAAAGTGAGGTTTGGATAGATCTAAGGTTTGCTCCTTATACTAGAAAAGAGAGTTTTTGTACAGTTTCCTCTATGAGCTAGAAAAAAGAGTGATTGTAAAGGTTTCTTCCTTGAGCCTTAAAAAAGGAAGGCATAGGTTTTCTCCTTGAGCTTATGAATTGAGTCTAGAGAAGAAGGAAGGTTGTTTCCTTGAGCTTGTAGAAAGGACAAGGATTTAATCCATCTTTAATAGTGAGTTTGGTGAAAATCCTTGAGAGGGTCTCAAGCTAGAGAATGTAAACTAGGTGTCGAGCCTCCATAAAATCATTTGTGCATTGTCGTTTTTCCCACACTTTTACTTTGTTTATTGCATTTTGTTTTAATTGTTAATTTGTTACATTTTGCATCACTGGTGTAGGAAGAATTTGAACTGCATAGCCTTAACTTATCAAGAAACTCATAAATGATTCATCTGCCCTCTCTACTAGTAGTAACCAACACTTGGAATATCCTCTAAGATTTGATGAATCCACCAATCCTCTTCTCCATATTTGTCTAAAGTAATGAACTTAGATTCCATAGTAGATCTAGCTATTACGATTTCTTTTAAGGATTTTCATGATATTGTTGTAACACCTAGTGCAAAAACATATCCACCAGTTGACTTCGTATCTTTCATATCAAGTATCCAATTTGCATCACAGTACCCTTCTACTACAACTAGATATCTTGTCTAATGCATCCCATGACTACAGATAAAACGTAAGTACGTTAGTTCTCTAATTATTCCTGTCCAATGGTCAACCTCTAGATTATTCATGTATCTACCCAATTTGCTAGCTCTGTATGCTATATCAGGTCTTATACAACTCATTAAGTACATCAAACTTTCTATTACTCTGGAGTACTCTACTTGATAGATACTCTCACCATTATTCTTGGATAGATGTTGACTTACATCTATAGGTGTCTTAACAACATCAATATCATTTTTATTAATTTTTTTCTAGAATTTTGTCCACATAATGCGACTGACTTATACTGAATCCTCTAGATGTTATAGATATTTTTATTTCCAATATAACATCTGCTACACTCATATCTTCCATGTAAAAATTAGAATTCAATATATTCTTGGTAAATTTGATCATTTTATCATCACTTCCCACAATGAGCATGTCATTAAAGTAAAGATATAAAATGGCATAGCCATTTTATGTCTTTAACATAGACACGTTTTTCATACTTGTTTAATATAAAACCATTTGTCATTATAGAGTTTTTTCATTTAATTCATATGGAGTCTTTTCTTATTTCTTACCAGTTACAATATTTAAAAGGTAATTTTTTGACGAGATGACTTTTCCCAACATGTTTTGAGGTAACTCAGAACTTATGAGCTTTGTATTCATCAATTCTTTAAAGGTAAAATTTTTCTTCTCAGCAACACCATTTTGCTAGGGCGAATAAAGTGCTACAGTTTCATGTATGATTCCATGTCATGCACATAGTCTAGCAAACGGTACACCATACTCATCAATTTGATCACTTCTCAACACCTTAATCTTCTTATTGGGTTGGTTCTTAGCGTCATTTTTATAAATAACAAATTTTTCTAAACTCCGTTCTTACTTTTAACAAATACAAATAACAGTATTTTACGCTATCATTGACAAAAGTAATAAAATACTTGTTGCCACCCCTTGTTTGTACAAATTTTAAATCTTAAGTGTCACTATGAATTAGATCTAAGGGTTTAGGATTTAGCCTTTCAACTATTTGGAATGATGATCTTATCAATTTTGCCTCAATTTAAGTTTCACACTTATGTTTGGAATTAATATGAAAAATGAGTATGTGATTCATGTTAATCAATTTACAAAAAGTATCATAATTAACATGTCCTAATCTATCATGCTATAAAGTAGAAAACTCAAGCAAATAAGCAAAAAAGACTAACTTTGTTAATGGTTGGTTTAATCATGGTTATTTTAGCTTAAAAAGGCTATTGGATGCATAACCCTTTCCAACATACTTTAATTTTTATTTTTTTTAAGATAAAGATAAACTTTTATTTATCAGCTAAAGCATTGGCACAGTCATACATCGGGATAGTCTTCCACCCAATGTAATTCTGAGTTCGTCGATAGGCTATATTTTGCAAGGCCATGAGCAGCTTCATTTCCGTTCCTCCCACGTGCACAGTTAGGGATGTAAACAGGTAGTGGTTAATCGGGTACCCGGGATTATTCGCCCCGTTTAAATCGGGTTTGGGTACCCGATAAACGGGTTTTAATCTAGTTAGGGTAGCAATTTTATTATCCGTAACGAGTTCGGGTAGGATTCAGGTAGTAACCTTCGAGTACCCTAAACCCGAACCCGATTAACTTTCACTTTTTTTTCCTCACGTGTCTATGTTTTTTTTTTCTCACGTGTCTAGGTTTTGCCTAACAATGAATGTCTGAATCAACATCTCACTTCACTCCTCCTGCAACCCGACTACCCAAGCCACATTTTTTTCCCCAAATCCAAACAGAGCAACCTTATCTCTGTTCTCCTCCTCACCGGCACCGACGTCTCTCTCCTCGGGCGTTGCTGTTCTTAGGTGCAGTGCAGCATCCAGTCATCAATTCTTGCACCAATTCCGGCTAAGCCAAGGTCTGTAATCTCTCTAATTCTTCTACGTTTTCTATTTTCCTTTCTCCTGATCTCCCTTAGATCTTCATGCATTTCTTCCTTTCCCTTGAGATTACTACGATGTTGCCCTTTGGTTTACTGTTAGACTTTAGTTGATTTAGGTTTTAGTCTAGGCCTTGAACATACAAGGTTTAACGCATTATGGGATATACGGGGATGAAGTGTGAAGACATCGGTTGAAGCGCTTAGTTTCCAGACTCAGTTAGTTAAAATAATCTGGGACTAAGATAAGAAGATCAATTTCTCTTTGGAATCATCCAGATTTGTCACAGAGAAAGAGAAGATTTTCCTTGATGAGTTGAAGGTTTGTGACTCATTCTCTTCTCTTTAGACTTGCTTCCTCCCTGGGTAAGTAAGGTAAATAGCCTTTCTTATTCATGACCCTGAACCGGGAACTACTACTTCTTTATTTTATATACGTTAGCAGCAAACTCAACAGAGTCGTGAACAGAGAAAGCCTCGTCTACCGCTCCTGGGTCATACCCTAAAGCAAAGAAAGAAATAGACAGACTTAGATGAGGGCATCTTGAACCCCTCTCCCTACGGTTGAGTTAGCCCATGACCTCAAGATCAAGAAGAGCCAGCCATACATAGAAGACAAGGGAAGACCTTGCTCGACAAAATGAACATAGCAGCAACATCATGAGATAGAAGCCGGTCCTGTCTCGGCTGTCCATCTGTGGAACATAGGGCTGAAGACCTCTAGAGTACCTACTAGAAGAAAGACAGAATCGGAATTAGGGTTCTTGATGGAATTTGGGAATCGAGCACCTAAGATAATTAGAACTTTTAGTTGTTGCTGTATGATATTGGAACTGAGGTGTTTATTGTTTTGATTTTGTATTTTTATTTTGTTTTGAAAGTTGAAGTAGTTTGTTAAAGGTTATTGAATTTTGTTGGTTGATTATTTTCTTATGCGCTTACTCTTTGAACCCAGCTTGCTATTGTTCCTCTTTCTGGCTATGAGGTAGGATCTGCCAGTTCAGCCTGGTTGATTGATAAAAAGCTAGGTGAACCTAAGCTATTTTTTTAATAATTAAACTTAAGTAATATAACCAATTTTAGGTTTTAAGACACTAACATCTCCATGCATAGAAACTCCATTAATATTTTTGGCTTCATTGTCCTGCCAATGAGAACACATATAAAATGTACGTAAATTGCTCTTAGAATCTGTTGAGTCAATAGTAGGCACATAAAGATCATTTAAGAACAAATAAATATAGCTTTTAGAAATAATAACTATATAAAATGTTTTACCATGATTGAAGCATAATTCCATCTTGTCACCCTTCTTCTTTACCTTTTTTTTAATCTTTCCTTTGGATTAGATTTGTTGTAATTGTTAATATTAGTATGTCTAGCCATGTTATCTTATGGCAAGTGGAAAGTTGAATTGAACATCCATGCTTTGTCATTTATGGAGGCTTGCTAATTTTGTGTTTTGTTTATTATTGTCACGACCCAAACTACCCAAAAATCAGAGTTAATTTTTTTTCGCGTTTTATTATTTACTTAAATTCTTACCTGTCCTCGAATCGTGACCAACACTCCACTAATAATTGGGCTGTGCGTCAATGCCAGTCCCACCACACATTTACCATGTAACTTATTTTTTTTCTCCAGTCATTTATAAAATGTCTACAATATTTATACATCCCCTAGAGACACTTACAAACATGTTACTGTGCTATGCTTATGTAGATACAATATGTACAAGTGTATATACCTTATGTTGATGGGCAGCAGCGGATATCCAGAATGCAGTACTGAGTCGTCGCAACTTCAATTGGAGATCATCTGTGGGAGAAAATGAAAGGGGTGAGCACATCAAGCTCAGTAAGGCAATCCTACGAACAAGTAGGTAACCATACTACCTACATGAACGTAGTGCCATGCATAAACCACCCTTTCTCCACACATTTTAAAACAATGCTATGCATTATGATGATATGTAAAACACATTTGCATGGAAAATCAACATGCAATTATTATAAATTATTTCTTTCTCAATTAAGATTTTCACAATAAAGTCAGGACTCGACCCCTCCTGCGGGTGATCCTGACTCACACAAAATCATGAAAACGTTTACATCACACGTGGGTTTTGAAAAGCATGGAAATACCATCATGCAATTTAGTTTTAAAACCCAGTTTAAATCATCATAAAAGTCATCAACATGCGAGACTAGGCAACATCTGTATATAGGTAAATAACTAGGACTATGGCCACATTTGTCCTCGTGAGTTCCTCAGCTACACGGATCCTAGTGTGCGGGTTCTCACCATGATCGGGAACTGCCCGGGAGGTGGGTCAGTCCATCCCGTCAGTCTTATCCGATCCCCGGCATCCGAAGATGCTGCATCCGGAGATGCCGTATCCGAAGATACCACACGGTACATCGTACTCCATGCTACTTGCACGGTACATCGTACTCCGTGAACCCATATAATATCTCTAGGTACTCCAGCCCAATTGGCCTGCTTCCCACAGAGGTTTTGTTTCTCAATACTCATGCCATGTCTCAAAACGCACGTGCGAGCCTATTTAATCGGTGACACACAGTCTACCCGATGCTCCAAGCACGGCTCATCGCATGTTCTCATAAAATCAGTGCGAGCAATGCTCAGCACTCTCATCAAATCACGTAAATCTAGTGCGAGCTAAGCTCTAGCACTCTGTATGCAAATCGTATAAAAATCTGGTGCGAGCGAAGCTCTAACACCCTGTCTCAAAATCATATAAAAATATGGTGCGAGATAGACTCTAGCACCCTGTCACGAAAATCATATATATATGTATACAAATCTGGTGCGAGTTGGACTCCAGCACCTATGCATGTAAAACTCTAGTGCGAGCTCTCACTCTAGCACTAATGCATGCATCACACAAATCAAACATCGTGCGAGCTAAGCTCTAGCACGTCACATGTAAATAAAAACACGTAGGCGGCTCTGTTTCCTCAAAACAGTTTTCAAAACAATTTCACGTTGAAAGTATGCAATGCTGTGCATTTTCTTTCAAGGTGAGCCAGCCTACTCATGCATGCATCAAAACACCTCCAGAATGAGCAGAAACCTTTTGTTCTTGCTCCTCCCAATTTTTCCTAAATTTTTAGATTTTACCCTTAACAAGGGTATTTTAGTAATTTGCCCATTCGGGGCACTAAAATTATTATTCGACCTCTAGACCCTTCAGATAAATTTTAAAGGACTGCATATGAATTTAAAATTGCGTAAAGTTACCTCTAGCAGTCCGCAGAATTCCCTTACCTTATTTTTCTGTCGAGTCTGACCTTTTTCTTTTCCAATGTAGTCCCGTCGCGCAGTCCGATATGTTTCCAATCCAATGCTCGGAACTGCGTATTAACATTCCTCAGGTCAGATAACATATAATTTAATTGTATTTTATCTTTCTGGGCTTAATTTAAATCGTTGGGCCCATTTACCCCTATTGGGCCCGATTGCACCTTAATGGGCCTTAATCGGCCTTAAGCCCGTTTTTCACTTAATTTTCACTTTATCGAGGCCTATTAGGCTCATCGGGCCCACCAATAATTTATCGGGCCTCGTTCTAATTTTTGAATAGCTAAATCGATTATTTACGACAATTAATCTAAATTTCCATAATTTAATTCAATTTATGCGGAAATTAAATCAATATCACGCATAACGAGAAAATTATCGTAAATAGGGGTCACTTACCCGAGATTCCATGCTAGTCCGCAAATCGAGACTGTCTCGAGCCCTCGGTGGATGCCAATCGTCGAGCTACACAATTAATTACATTTTCGGGTAAACTTTTCGGTCGAAATTTAATTAAATAAAATATTCCAAATTTAAATCGGGTCAATTTGACCGCTTATCGACTTACCCGAAGCTCGATTGCATCACAGGAATTTTCTCCAATTTTTTCTCTTTTTCTTTTTCCCCTTTTTCTCCTTTTTTCCCCTCTTTTTGGCTGAACCGGTTCAGTCCGGTTCGGACCGGTTCAGACGGCCGATTTTCTCCGGTTCGACCGGTTCACCGCTGGTTCACCCCTTTTCCGACCGGTTCTCCGCCGGCTTCCACCGCCAATCGCTCCGCTGGGTCGTCCGCATCTCAGATCTGGGCTCGGCTTCGCCCAAGGCCGCCGGAAAGTCGCCGGTCCGGCCGTTCTCCTCCTCCGTCGGTACCCACTTTCCTCTCTTTCTGTTTCCGGCGCCGTCCGTCGGTTTCGGTGGCTGCCACCACCGCCAATCTGCTCACCGTCAACTGGGCTTCCGAAATCGAGCCTTGGTGGGGCTCGAATCGCCGCCGTTCGCCGCCGGTGGCCATCTCTTCTCCCGCGACTTCTCTTCCGTTTTTTCGCCGGATTTCGGCGCTCCAACGGCGCGTCGTCACCGCTGATAGGTCGACTGAGGTCGGGCCGTCTTCGTCGGCCCTCGCCTGGGGTCCCTGGCCGCCGGACGGCTCGTCGGCCATCCTCCCTTCCTCGGTTCCGTTTTTCTTCCGTTTCTTTCTCTCTCCCCGACTAAAACTTCTAATTTTTGATTTTTTTTTTCAGATTTATTTATTATTTATCTTTTATTATTTTAAATCATTCAAATACCTTAAAATACCCAAATATCCCTTAAAATTATTATTTTATTCTAATTTAATTAATTTAATTTTATTTAATTTATTTATTATATTTTAACCTCTTTTTCGGGTATAATTCTCCGTATTTTCGGGATGTTGTCCCGGGTGACTTTTCGGTATATTTCTCGATTATTTTCGGGATTATTTTTTCAAACTAAAAATCCCGATTAATCCCGATTAATTCCAATAAATTAATATCTTGATCAATTTAACCCGAAATAAATTTATTTCGCTTTTATTGACCAAGATTTCTTAAATCCATATTTTTAATTAAATTTCTTTATCGAAATTATACCGGCTTTCGGTCTTTTGACCATTTTGCTCTTACACGTGTTCGGGATTAATTTAACCCGACCTTCCTTCATACATCCCCCATCTTTTCTTATTTAATTTTCGTATTTTAATTAAATTCGGGTCTTACAACTCTCTCCCACTTAAGGAATTTGGTCCTCCAAATTAGAACCAATTCATATGAGTCCATATACAACTCCGGGTACATCGATCATATCATACTCTTAAATTCTTACGTGACCTTCTCCGGAGTGTATCACTACCAAAGGACTTTAATTAGGGAGATTATCTTAAACCTCAATACTTTCTCTTTCCTGTTTAATGCCCGAATCAACTTCTTCGATATACTTGTATTTTCATTAAATTGAACTGTTGGAGTTCATATCCTATCACCTATGCTGGATCTGGATAGTATTGTCGAAGCATCAAAAGCTGAGACATTGTGGGTGCCTGTTAATTTAGGTGATAACACCAACCTACAGGTCTTATCTCCCACTTGTCCAATCTCTCAAAATATTCCATCCAGCGTAACTTAATTTACTTTCTTCCAAAAGTTCGCTATGTCCTTATTCCCTTAGGACGAGAAACTTTCAACCTTACTAATTCACCAAGGGTGAATTCCCATGCTTGTCTAGCTGCTCTGAGGTGTTCTTAATCTCTCATCCTTAACTAAACATCCTCAGAGACTTATTATCCAAGTCGAAAATGATTCTATCGGTCACCCACTTTTTCTTATCCAACTTGGGGAACAACCCCCACAGCCATACACTGCCTCATAACTTGTTATCCCGATACTCAACTGCCAACTGTCGTTATTGGCAACTTTAATTAGAAATCAACTGATCATTCCAGGAGCTTATAAAATCAATGGCACACGCTTTCATCGGATCCTCCAGAACTTGTACAGTCCTCTCTGACTGACCATCTGTCTGAGGATGGAAAGCTGTGCTAATACTCAGTTGGGTTCCCATAGCTTCCTTAAATATCCACAGAGGTAGGAAGTGGAGCGGGAATCCCTATATGTTACCATGCTCACTGGAACGCTACTTAATGTTCCACAAACTGCCTTACACATAAATCCTCATACACACTCCGAGTATCTGGGGATTTCATAACCATACGGTGGGTAGACTTAGTCACTCTATTGACTATCATCCAAATAGCCTCGTAACTCACCTGGGTTCTCTGTAACCCATCATAAAATTCATGGAGACTTATTCTCATTTTTCGTGTCGTGTCGATATAGGTAGGTGCTGCAATAACTCTGCAGACTTTTAATACTCTACCTTATCTCTTTCCACATCTGACCACCAATACCCTCTTTAGATATTTCATATATATATAATCGTTACTTTCCTTATGCACTGTATATCCCGAAGAGTGAGCTTCTGACAACATTACTATCTCATCAACTGTGGTCCTGGGGAGCACCCATACTGTCTCTGAACCTCTCTGTAAATCATTATCACCCACTGTGAACTCTATCACTGTACCCTTCTGAATCAGACCCAAACTATCGACATCCGGTCGATCATCACGCTAAGCCTGGCAAATCCGGGCACTCTCATCCGGTTCTAATCATCAGGCTAGCTGTCACACAATCACTGTCATCATCAGAAGGGATTACATCTATACTGAGGCTCACAACTGCATCTAGCAGCTCACGCTCCCTGACCATCATACGTAATACCATCCCAAGGCTCTTTATGCTCAAGGCATCAGTCATCACATTAGCCTTTCTTGGGTGGTACAATTTTCACAATCAAAGTCTCTCAGAAGCTCTAACCCACTATGTATTCTCATATTCGTCTCTTTTTGTGAAAACAGATACTCGGGCTTTATGATCAGTGCATATCCCCAATTTCTCACCCTGTACATAATAGTACCATATCCTCGGTACAAGTACTACTGCTGTCAATTTTAAATCATGGGTATCTTCCCATTATACATCAATATACAGCTCCTTCATAATTTTGAGGTATCCATACTCACTGGGAACCTCTTGAGCTGTTGGGTATGACGAAATTAATCACGGTGGTCAGTTCATACTTCACTACACCGAAATCCATATCACATCTATCATCTTATTTATCATCTTATTCCAAGACCACGTTTTCTTAGTTAAACGTGTCAACCAAGTGGACCAATTGAGAATTCTTATCAATCCATCTGTAAAAGCCATCTTCCAATTATTGTTTATAAATCGCCCTAGACTTTAACTACACCCAACATATCATCGATAATGATGATTTACACATCGGTCCAATCCTTGACTTATTTACGCATAAGCGTATAAAATCCTTCTCAACCGCTTACGTTTTCAGGTACCAACCTGCGTCACTTCCTTTCCTTATCTTAACGACTCTTATTAAATTCTACTCTGTTAAACTTTATGATTTGTCGAATTTTTTAATATTGTTTTCGTCTTAGTAGAGGTATCCTAATGCTAAAGGTATTTATTACATCGATCGATTTCACGTTATAGGTCATATATATATATATATATATATATATATATATATATATATATTTTTAGACGCTGTCAAGTCTTCAGGCGGGGAGGTATTTTGAAATACCTTTATTGACCTTCAGACTTAACCACAACTGCGTTATATCTCAGTCTCTGTGGTCACAATTTATATTCGTTACTAATTGCTTTAATCCTAATGACTCCATATCGTAAGAATGTTCTTACCTAGCATATATCTCTTACTCCAATACATCTTGTATTCAGAATTAAGCATATCTCATCTTAAAGATTATCTCCTTCGTATATCAATCATGACAAAACTCTTGTCATTATTCATTCCGTGAGTACAATTCTTTACTCCTTTAATTTCAACTGTTGCACCCCTGTTTTCAACTTAAAATCTCTATATCTATATTCCGTTAATTAAACCTCCTCTATTGGGGTACTCATTTATCAGTATTGTATCCAATGATGTAGGCATTCATACCTTTTACTCACTTATATGGGAATGAAGGCGGTATGAATAAATATGTGGCACCAGGATCAATGAACATACGTACTTCGTTATTCATAACAAGTGTGGTATCTTACACATCCCTGAGACATTAATAGTGTCCTGGTCCGAGACATCCTCTCGCCTTCGTCCAACAGCCTACTTTCCTTTTTCTTTTCGGCTACGGCTTCCCTTTTCATTGCAGCTATACCAACGAAGTTTTTCTGTCTCTTTACTTTCCTGTGGGGCGATCTCGCTCAACTCTGAGCAATCAAAATCAATGGTCCGTCTTATCACACTTAACGGCCATTTTCATCTATACCGTGTAGGTATAAACCTTCCTTCCGTGGTATCCACCACACATCTCACACTGCTTACAGTGCTCACACTGCTACACTGCTTCGTAGCAGGTCGGGGTCCGCCAATCACAATGCCCCTCAACAGTGCCAAAATTGGATGCACTAGGGCCTTACCAATTATCTTATTCCATAACTCATCAAATCAGATCTTTTTACCAATTACCATTTTTCCCATTTTAACATCTTTGTCATTTCTCGATTCTCTTTCTGTCTCTATTTCAGCCCTCACTACCTTTCCGAATCTCAGAGGCGTGCAATTCATATTCTTATTTACCCAATTGTAAATCTGCGCACTGCCTCGGTATAGGTAATATCTCACGGGCTAATCAGACTCTAACTGACAATCTGAGCCCTTCCATAAACTTTTAGACATCTCGACTGTCACTTGTTCATAGTGTCGAGGTAATATCTGCCCAGAATATAATCGAGTCTCCATGCTCGCCAATAAATCAAATCCTCTGGGTCAAAGCAAGGACTTTAATCCGAAATTTCCTTTAAATCATGACCGAGATATCATATCATCAGAATACATCTATAATTATTTCTCATCTTAACTCTTAAGATGGGTCGAGCGGGTTTCCACCAATGCTCCGCTGCGCCCTCTGATCTCATACATAATCCGAGCAATTAGCTCCTCAAAATAATCTCCACACTCCGCTCCAATCTCGCGAAGCGTCTCTCAATACTGTCCGATCACTCTGTCGGACTCTGTGAGGCATGCTCAACATTCGCCTCTATTTCAATCTCATACTGATTCTCATAGCCAAACTCAGCACGACTTAGCAGACTCAGGTCTATCTCTACGACCTCTGCCTCGTGCACTATCTCATCTAACGCGACTCATATTAAGCATTCCTGTATTCTCAACCATTTCTTAGTCAAGCCCATCTCGATATACACTATTGTATCTAACTAAGCACAGTAACATGGGGATGTAATTTCTTAATTACTGACACTGACACACATCAGATCAATTATGCTCTGATACCATAATAATTGTCACTACCCAAACTACCCAAAAATCAGAGTTAATTTTTTTTCGCGTTTTATTATTTACTTAAATTCTTACCTGTCCTCGAATCGTGACCAACACTCCACTAATAATTGGGCTGTGCGTCAATGCCAGTCCCACCACACATTTACCATGTAACTTATTTTTTTTCTCCAGTCATTTATAAAATGTCTACAATATTTATACATCCCCTAGAGACACTTACAAACATGTTACTGTGCTATGCTTATGTAGATACAATATGTACAAGTGTATATACCTTATGTTGATGGGCAGCAGCGGATATCCAGAATGCAGTACTGAGTCGTCGCAACTTCAACTGGAGATCATCTGTGGGAGAAAATGAAAGTGGTGAGCACATCAAGCTCAGTAAGGCAATCCTACGAACAAGTAGGTAACCATACTACCTACATGAACGTAGTGCCATGCATAAACCACCCTTTCTCCACACATTTTAAAACAGTGCTATGCATTATGATGATATGTAAAACACATTTGCATGGAAAATCAACATGCAATTATTATAAATTATTTCTTTCTCAATTAAGATTTTCACAATAAAGTCAGGACTCGACCCCTCCTGCGGGTGATCCTGACTCACACAAAATCATGAAAACGTTTACATCACACGTGGGTTTTGAAAAGCATGGAAATACCATCATGCAATTTAGTTTTAAAACCCAGTTTAAATCATCATAAAAGTCATCAACATGCGAGACTAGGCAACATCTGTATATAGGTAAATAACTAGGACTATGGCCACATTTGTCCTCGTGAGTTCCTCAGCTACTCGGATCCTAGTGTGCGGGTTCTCACCATGATCGGGAACTGCCCGGGAGGTGGGTCAGTCCATCCCGTCAGTCTTATCCGATCCCCGGCATCCGAAGATGCTGCATCCGGAGATGCCGTATCCGAAGATACCACACGGTACATCGTACTCCATGCTACTTGCACAGTACATCGTACTCCGTGAACCCATATAATATCTCTAGGTACTCCAGCCCAATTGGCCTGCTTCCCACAGAGGTTTTGTTTCTCAATACTCATGCCATGTCTCAAAACGCACGTGCGAGCCTATTTAATCGGTGACACACAGTCTACCCGATGCTCCAAGCACGTCTCATCGCATGTTCTCATAAAATCAGTGCGAGCAATGCTCAGCACTCTCATCAAATCACGTAAATCTAGTGCGAGCTAAGCTCTAGCACTCTGTATGCAAATCGTATAAAAATCTGGTGCGAGCGAAGCTCTAACACCCTGTCTCAAAATCATATAAAAATATGGTGCGAGTTAGACTCTAGCACCCTGTCACGAAAATCATATATATATGTGTACAAATCTGGTGCGAGTTGGACTCCAGCACCTATGCATGTAAAACTCTAGTGCGAGCTCTCACTCTAGCACTAATGCATGCATCACACAAATCAAACATCGTGCGAGCTAAGCTCTAGCACGTCACATGTAAATAAAAACACGTAGGCGGCTCTGTTTCCTCAAAACAGTTTTCAAAACAATTTCACGTTGAAAGTATGCAATGCTGTGCATTTTCTTTCAAGGTGAGCCAGCCTACTCATGCATGCATCAAAACACCTCCAGAATGAGCAGAAACCTTTTGTTCTTGCTCCTCCCAATTTTTCCTAAATTTTTAGATTTTACCCTTAACAAGGGTATTTTAGTAATTTGCCCATTCGGGGCACTAAAATTATTATTCGACCTCTAGACCCTTCAGATAAATTTTAAAGGACTGCATATGAATTTAAAATTGCGTAAAGTTACCTCTAGCAGTCCGCAGAATTCCCTTACCTTATTTTCCTGTCGAGTCTGACCTTTTTCTTTTCCAATGTAGTCCCGTCGCGCAGTCCGATATGTTTCCAATCCAATACCCGAAACTGCGTATTAACATTCCTCAGGTCAGATAACATATAATTTAATTGTATTTTATCTTTCGGGGCTTAATTTAAATCGTTGGGCCCATTTACCCCTATTGGGCCCGATTGCACCTTAATGGGCCTTAATCGGCCTTAAGCCCGTTTTTCACTTAATTTTCACTTTATCGAGGCCTATTGGGCTCATCGGGCCCACCAATAATTTATCGGGCCTCGTTCTAATTTTTGAATAGCTAAATCGATTATTTACGACAATTAATCTAAATTTCCATAATTTAATTCAATTTATGCGGAAATTAAATCAATATCACGCATAACGAGAAAATTGTCGTAAATAGGGGTCACTTACCTGAGATTCCATGCTAGTTCGCAAATCGAGACTGTCTCGAGCCCTCGGTGGATGCCAATCGTCGAGCTACACAATTAATTACATTTTCGGGTAAACTTTTCGGTCGAAATTTAATTAAATAAAATATTCCAAATTTAAATCGGGTCAATTTGACCGCTTATCGACTTACCCGAAGCTCGATTGCATCACAGGAATTTTCTCCAATTTTTTCTCTTTTTCTTTTTCCCCTTTTTCTCCTTTTTTCCCCTCTTTTTGGCTGAACCGGTTCAGTCCGGTTCGGACCGGTTCAGACGGCCGATTTTCTCCGGTTCGACCGGTTCACCGCTGGTTCACCCCTTTTCCGACCGGTTCTCCGCCGGCTTCCACCGCCAATCGCTCCGCTGGGTCGTCCGCATCTCAGATCTGGGCTCGGCTTCGCCCAAGGCCGCCGGAAAGTCGCCGGTCCGGCCGTTCTCCTCCTCCGTCGGTACCCACTTTCCTCTCTTTCTGTTTCCGGCGCCGTCCGCCGGTTTCGGTGGCTGCCACCACCGCCAATCTGCTCACCGTCAACTGGGCTTCCGAAATCGAGCCTTGGTGGGGCTCGAATCGCCGCCGTTCGCCGCCGGTGGCCATCTCTTCTCCCGCGGCTTCTCTTCCGTTTTTCCGCCGAATTCCGGGGCTCCCACGGCGCGTCGTCACCGCTGATAGGTCGCCTGAGGTCGGGCCGTCTTCGCCGGCCCTCGCCTGGGGTCCCTGGCCGCCGGACGGCTCGTCGGCCATCCTCCCTTCCTCGGTTCCGTTTTTCTTCCGTTTCTTTCTCTCTCCCCGACTAAAACTTCTGATTTTTGATTTTTTTTTTCAGATTTATTTATTATTTATCTTTTATTATTTTAAATCATTCAAATACCTTAAAATACCCAAATATCCCTTAAAATTATTATTTTATTCTAATTTAATTAATTTAATTTTATTTAATTTATTTATTATATTTTAACCTCTTTTCGGGTATAATTCTCCGTATTTTCGGGATGTTGTCCCGGGTGACTTTTCGGTATATTTCTCGATTATTTTCGGGATTATTTTTTCAAACTAAAAATCCCGATTAATCCCAATTAATTCCAATAAATTAATATCTTGATCAATTTAACCCGAAATAAATTTATTTCGCTTTTATTGACCAAGATTTCTTAAATCCATATTTTTAATTAAATTTCTTTATCGAAATTATACCGGCTTTCGGTCTTTTGACCATTTTGCTCTTACACGTGTTCGGGATTAATTTAACCCGACCTTCCTTCATACATCCCCCATCTTTTCTTATTTAATTTTCGTATTTTAATTAAATTCGGGTCTTACAATTATAAACTACTATTTGAGTTTTGGTTCATGGGATCTGGATTTTCATCGCAATCGTTGTCTGTTTGATTTTTTCACTTTCACTATGGCTTGATGAAATATTGTATTATAGTATTATTGTGTCATACAAACTTTTTCTAATTTTTACAAATATCCTTACCATCGACTTGATTTTTTTTATATTATTTACAGATCTTTCGAAAAATGCAACTACTGGAAATATTGAGATTACTGATGAGAATGATAAAGCTGCCACTGCTCCATCAACTATGGGTTCAAGTTCGAGAAACACAAATATTAATGCTCCAAGTTTACCCTCAAATAGTTCCCCCGATATAACTCCAACAACATCTGCTTCAACGAAACCTCTAGTAACCAAACGTTCTCGCAAGTTAACTTCAGAGGCTTGGCAACACTTTGAGCAGAAAAATATAAATGGAGAAGATAAGGTAATATGCAACTATTGCAACCTTGCTCTTAAGGCTGGTAGCCATAATGGAACAAAAGCTCTGCTAAACCACATGGTCACTTGTTCAAGGAAAAAAAATTCAACCATTGAAACATGCTTCAAAAAGCAAAAGATGATTACCATGGAGCAGAACAAAGACGGGAAGGTTCGTTTTGGAAATTTTATATTTGATCAAGAAGTTTCAAGAAATGAGTTGGCTCGTGCTATAATCTTGCATGAGCATCCTATTTCTATTGTGGAGCATGTTGGATTAAGAAGATTTGTTGCTAGCCTCCAATCCCTTTTCAAGATGGTTTCTCTCAATACGATTAAAGAAGACATCCTCAAAATTCATCAATTGGAGAAGACAAATCTAATGGGCGTGTTTGAGAAGCTAAAAAGTCGAATAGCAATCACAATGGATATGTGGACTGGAAATCAAAAGAAAAGCTACATGTCTGTTATTGCTCATTTTATTGATGATTCTTAGGTGTTGCAAAGTTGTATTTTGAGGTAAATAACTCTTTTGAACCTTTTAACACGTACACGATTCATTAATTTTTTTAAAAAAATTGTTAACAAATTAACCAATGTTATTTTGAAACTTTTAGGTTTATTTATGTACCGACTCCTCATACCAAGGAGGTTCTTGCTAAAAAAATTGATGGCAGCGTTGATTGAATGGAATATAGAGACCAAACTTTCGACTATCACTGTGGATAATTGCAGTTCTAATGATGGTATGATTTCTATTATAGCAGATAAGTTGTATTCTAAACTTTTACTTGATGGAAAAATCTTTCACATGAGATGTTGTGCACATATTTTGAATCTTGTTGTGAAAGATGCAATTGACAATATACGTGATAGTATAACATTTTGGTCTGCTAGTCCTTCTCGAGTGAAAAAATTTGAAGATTTGGCACGTCAAGCAAAAGTTGTATGCACTAAAAAGTTAAGCCTTGATTATAGAACTAAGTGGAACTCGACTTACTTGATGCTTCGAACTGCCATAGAATATAAAGATATTTTTCCTAGGTTGATTTTTAGGGATAAGTTTTATACTAAAGTGCCTAGTGAGAATGATTGGCAGATGACAGAAATTATTACTGAAAAGTTATAAATCTTTTATAATGCCATTAAATTATTTTCAGGGACAAGGTATCCTACTGCAAATTATTATTTTGTTCAAATTTGTCAACTTCGAAATGCACTAATGAAGTGGATGTCTAGTGATGATGTTGTAATTAGTGCAATGACTAAGAAAATGTTTGAGAAGTTTGACAAATATTGGAGTGTTATTCATGTGGTGTTAGCTGTGGCAATTGTATTGGATCCTCAGTATAAAATGAAAGTGGTTGAGTTTTATTTTCCATACATTTTCGGTGATGATGCAATCTTTGAGATCGAACAAGTTAAGAAAACTTGTTATGAATTGCTTAATGTATACCGGAACAAAACCTCTAGACCAAAATTACATGCTTCTTCGTGTACTTTAACATTAAACTCACCATTTGTTCAAGCATCAACCGTCTCTACTTCTCAACGAGAAGATTTCACAAAGTTGGTTGCATTTCTTGTTCTTTTGCTACTAGTGTGAATGGAAAATCAGAATTAGATCACTATCCAAAAGAGCCAGTTTTGCCATGGACTCAATCCTTTGGTATTTTTAATAGGTGGAAGACAAATGGGATAAAGTATCCTACTTTGCAATTGATTGCTAGGGACTTTCTTGCTATTTCTATTTCAACAGTTGCATCTGAATCAGCTTTTAGCACTAGTGGGAGAGTAGTGAGTAGTCATCGAAGTAGGCTTAATCCGGACACTTTGGAGGCATTGATTGGTTAAGGAGTGACGTAGGAGGTAAATAATTTATTTGTTATAACTCTTTTTATTTTATTTATTTCTTTTTCAAAAATAGTCTATTATTATATTTTAGTTCAATACAATAATATTTTATTTATTTTATTTGTAAGAGCATCTACAACTATAGACTCAAGTGACATTTTTAATAATGATGAAGAATGAAGATTTATCATGATTCCAATAATCTTCAATATGTTTTTTAATTTTTACTTAAATTATGTTTGTTTGTAGTTTCATAAATATGTTTTTATGATTTGTTTATTTACTATAATTTCAAGTGGTTTGTTGAATTATTAAAATTTGTTTAATTATGATAGAATATGTATGTTGTTATTTAATTTTTATTTTTGAATTATACAAAATTAGATGATTTTTTTCCAAAGGTTCGGATTAATAAACGAGTTGTCAAATTATGGGTTGAATAATCGGGTAATTAAATGGTTTCGAGTTCAGGTTACTAAAGGGGTTGTCAAATTATGGATTGAATAATCGGGTAATTAAACGGGTTCGGGTAATAAACGGGTAGTATAAAATTTATTCGGGTAGGGTTCAGGTAATATCTTGAAAAAATAATCGGATTTTAATAGGGTTCGAATTTTATAATTGTTAATCAGATTCGAAGTCGGATATCTCAAAATTAACGGGTATCCGCCCCGTTGACATTTCTATGCACAGTAGTGAAAGTGCCGAAATCCTTCATTAAACTCGTTGCATCCTCCACTAAATTGCCTACAACAGAAAGGTCCATCTCAGAAGACAGCAACGATCGTATAATCTCCATAGAGTCTCCTTCCAAGATGATCTGTTTAAAACCCATATCCTTTGCGACCATCAGAGCTTTGATAGCTACCACCATTTCTATGACATACGAATCTTTGTACTTTTCTGCCATAATCGAGGAAGCTACAAGCACTTCCCCATCTAAGTCTCGTATGTTCACACCAGCTCCACTCGAGCATGTCTGCATATTGAGGGCTCCATCGAAGTTCACTTTTACCATTCTCACAGGAGGTAGTTTCCAGCCTGTTGGAGTTGACTGTTGACTACCCCTATATTTCTTCGAGCCTCCTGAAAATCAAAAAAAAAAAAAAAAAAATTGCAAAATGAGCCACGCCGTCTGAACTCCACCTGATGTCTTGTTTAACCTCTAGGTTCCTGTCGTACCGAACTGTCCAGCAGCTAATCTTTATTTCTTGAAAGCTCTTTGCTTTACCAGTCCCACCAGATGAGAAAACTAGCCCTTATCTTCTTCATGACTTTGGTCAGTCCATACGCATTCCTTCTTTATTTTATCCCAATAGTCTCTCAATTTACCACACTTACCCAGAGCATGAACCATTGTCTCCTCTTAATCTCCACACCTAGGACATAACACATCAACAACTAAATTCATTTTCCTGAGGTTGCAAACAACTGGCAAGATGCCATGTTCTTGTCTCCAAAAGAAAACTTATACCTTGTTTGGAACATTAGCTGGCCACAACCTTTTCCAGATATTACTCCTTGCTACAACATTACTTTGCAGCTTGTACAATTAGTCTGTATGCACTTAAACTGAAAATCTTCCTAATTTCTCGGCCTGTCATATTATCTGATCTTCACAAACATTCCTGCTGATCGGGAACATAACTATGTTCTCTGCCATTTCCTCATCGAACAGAGAGTATATGAGGTGGCTTTTCCACTGCTGGGTCAGTTCATCAATTAAAACAATGACAGTTTCAAATCTGAATTTTAATTCAGATAATTTAATTCAATGATAATTATAATGAGTATTAATTTTTCATTATAAATCTTTCACTAATACAAAGTGATTTTCCACTCAAACTGTAACCTCTAAATGACTAATTAAATAATTTATTTAAATGATCATTTTTCAACATGTCTTATTGAACCATACATTTAGTCTTAATGAATCGTATCAGTACGACCCATTAAAAATAATATTAGCTAATACGATTAATTAAAACATGAGATAATATTTAAATGAATAATGTTAAGCTAATATGATCTATTTACCACCTCTATAATAGTATAACCTAATACCAAATATTCGATAATTCCTAAACTAATGTTTCTTTTGTTCTTTTGTTAATGCTTAGTTTACCCTTAATCTCCCCTACCTCGTATACTTGACTTCGTATACTTGACTCTGGACGGGTATTTGCACCTCGAATTTGGATAACCTGTAACAAACATCGAAACATCATGTCATTTGATTTAATGCTAAATTTGTGACTATTGATTATTTATTAGAATGCGCCCCCCCCCCCCCCCCCCCCCCCCCACCCCCCCAACCCAAAAAAAAAAAATTATAATGAATAAAGAAAATGAATTTTAAATTAAATAACAATAGAAATAATAAATTAATAAATCAAAAATGATAATTTTAAAATATTATGATTTTTAATTTTCAATATCTTAAAATAATTCAGTTAACTAATCAATTTTATTGTTCTATATTTTATAATACAATTTTTTACATTTAATTTATATAAAAAAATTATATATTAAATAAACAAATTAAAAATTATAAAAAATAAATTATCTTGAGAAAAATTGGAGTTTAATCCAGTTGGATGGATCCATATCCAATTCAACATTCCTTCCCTTTCTTTTTTCTAATCAAGCCCAAGCATCAAATCCTTTTACCCTTTTAGAATGCTTGTCATGTCATCTATAGAATGTTTTGTACTGCGACCAGAAACAAAAGGTAAAAGAACCCTTATTTTGTAAAATCTTTAGGAATTATTTTAATGATAATTATTTTATATATTGTAGTAAAATATTTTTGATTTTATAAATAAAGTTACAATGATAATATATATTTTTTAAATATATTAAAAAAATAAAAAAATAAAATAAGACATATTATAATCTTAATTTCGCTTGTAAAATCAAAAAATTCAGTATATATGATATTAATATTTATTTTAATATAACGTATAAATATATTTGGGATTAAGATTTAATATATCATTAATAAAGTTTTTTTACTTCACATATAAGATTAAAATGATGACATGTATATTTTAAAAATATTTTAAAAATAAATAAAATAAAATAAAACATATATCATTATTTTAACATTACTTGTGAAGTTTAAAAACTTCTCTAACAATGTATTTATAATTATTCATACATTTAACTAGTAGAGGAAGTTGCGGCGAGTTTAATGAAAACCAATAAAAATAAGAAGGTTATTAGTACCATGTTATGTATACACAAAAATTATATATATTGTATATATAATTGTTTTATAACAAAAAAATAAAGGAATAAAATGCTTTTTTTATTACATTAGAAAAGTTGATATGAGAGAAAAATCAGTTATGTATACATTATATGTATGTTTTTAGGTATATATAAAATTTTGTTATTAATTATTAATTAATATATTACTACCTTATATTGTTTAGTTTATGAGAAATGAAAAAAAAAAAGATTATTTGGTTTCCCTTAGAAGGAGATATACAATAGAAGATGGGTTTGATGACAGCTTAATACTCTACTTGTTAAGAAAGTGCCGTAGGAAACTGAATTGAATGCTGAGGAACACGACATTAAAGGAAGAATAAAATTGTAATGAAGCTTTATTGATGAGTGACAATAACTCAAAATCCGAAGAAGACATGGGCGCAAAGCTCCTTATCATAATGGCCAAATTAAAATCTAACAAAAAAGAATCCTGTTGAGGAATGAAAGGATATAAAGGGTGCAAAGACAAATTAAAATTATTGAATAATTCTGGAGCATGCCATGAGAATGAAGAGATCGTTTCTGAGGCTACTTTGACAATCCTCCAGTAAAGGTTTTCCTGTTGGGTTCAAAGACATATTTTATAAGTGAGTCCTTGATGGGCAGTATCTCAGGGAACTCCTCCTTCAGCTTAGATGCGTCCAATTCATTGTTGCTCCTGGGTGCAACAATAACCTTGGCCTGTTCTTCCAATGTGAAATTAAACCAGTTGAAATTGGGGTCTATATAGTCCTTGTACATTTGCAGAATCTCATTGTGACTCACAACACCAGGATTTGTGAAGTTCCAAATCCCCCTCAAGTTCCTTTTAGCCATCTCAACTGAAATGGGTAAAAGCTCATCCAATATGGTCATGCTATTGGGAATGTCAACCACCTTGCTGTATCGACTAATTTTTGTAATGAAGTTCCTTGGATTGCTGAGATCCGATGAGATAGGCATTCGAACTCTGAGAGTGCAAACATTGTCAAATTCCCTTAGAAGCTCTTCAACCTGGCATAAGAAAGGGAAGAAGAGCAAAACTCGGTTTGCAGGTAGATAGAAAATTTTTCAAAATAACAATAGATATCAAAGGGAATATATTAGATACCATGGCTTTGGTTTTGGAATAAAAAGAACCAGTGAAATTGGGCTTGTCTTCCTCCTTGAACCCGATTCCTGTCCCTAGAGTATGTGTAGCATCGTACTCAAAGATACAACCAGTAGCATAATTAATCATTAGGAGGTCATGTTCCCTGCAGATGTCCGCCAAGGTTAATGTACCAACAACATTGGTTCTAATTGTTTCAGGCTTATGAGTTTCACACCAATCCACATTTGGTCTACCCGTCACTCCAGCTGCGTTGAAAACATGAGTTGGCTTTACAGTTTGAATATCAGCCAAAAGCTGTGAACGTTGCTCCAAACGCCCTTTTCCATACTCAAAGGGTATGCCTTGTTTCTCACATATCTTCCCAAGAAGTCCCCCTATCCAACCTGTTCTGCCATAAATCAAAAACTTAAGAGATGGCTTTTGAGAAGGTAAATTGTTCTTTTGAACTGGAACCAACATCCTGCTCTGACTGAATTTGTTAGGAACAGGAGCAGAATCAGAATTGCTCGTATCAGGAGCATTAAATTGCCTTTCAATTCCAGGCACCATCAGCATCCTTGGATGGGGTAGTAGTGCTCCAGAAACATCACCCCACCAATCAGGATTGCTAACATACCATTCCATAGTCTTCTTAAGACCCTCCTCCCATGTGGTCTTTTCGTACCATCCCAAGCTTTTCAGCTTTTGATCATCCAAGAAGTATCTCTGGTCATTGAAAGGACGATTATCCACAAACTTAATCTGGGTGTCTGGATCCAAGTTAAAAAGCCTGCAAATATCCCTGGCCACATCAATCACTCTCCTTTCTTTCTTTGTGCCTATGTTGTAGACATGGCCTACTTCACCTCTGTGTAGAATGACTTCAAAGGCCTCTGCAACATCCTCACAATAGAGATAACTCCTCACGTTTGATCCATCCCCATGAATCGGAAGAGGCTTTCCACTCATGGCTAATAGGATAAATTTGGGAATCAACTTTTCTGGGAATTGATTGGTCCCATAGACATTGTTTCCTCTAGTTGTTATCACAGGCAGCCCGTATGAGCGACCATATGCCATCACCAGCATCTCTGCTCCTGCTTTGGTGGCAGAATACGGGTTTGTTGGAAGGAGCTGAGAAGCCTCATGATTTCCCACCGCAGCATCTTCATCTGTCTCCCCATAAACCTCATCTGTGCTTACATGGATGAACCTTTTTACTTGCCCAGTGACTTTGCAGGCTTCTAGGAGAACATGGGTTCCATAAATGTTGTTCTTAGTGAACTCAAAACTGTTCCCAAAGGAGTTGTCGACATGAGTCTGGGCTGCAAAGTGCATGATAGTATCAATGGATTCAGTCAGAAGGATAAAGTGGACCAGATCAGCACTTGCAATATCTCCCTTGATGAACTTAAAGTTGGGAGATGACCGTGAGGGGTTGAGGTTCTTCAGGCTTGAGCAGTAATCAAGCTTGTCAAGGACTACAATTTTGTAGTCCGGATAGCTACGGATGAGTCGGTTGCAGACATGGGATGCAATGAAGCCAGCAGCTCCAGTGATGAGGATGTTCTTCGGTGTGTATCGATTAGCCATCCAAAATAAATTCTACATTATCACCGAAAAACATAAAGTAATTGAACATCATTATTTCAATAGCGAGCAGCACATCAAAACTTGAAATGAAAGATCTTAGACTTAAAACAGTTTGCCTTAAAGAAACATAATTTGGAAGAAAACTGAATGTCACCAGAAACACAATATGAATGTTGAAGGTGGTGAGCACATCATAAACTTTACACAAAGAAGAAATGGGAAGAGGAAGTCACTTAGAATGCGATAGAATTTATTTCCAATTGACTGGTTTAAACTTGCAGAATAAATGACTCTTTGAAACTAGGTAAATTCAACTATACACATTCATACGCCATTAACTAAGTTTGTGGATAATTACAGTCATGAATAGCTAAATTCATGAATACCTTGCCTCTAAGTTTAAAATCCAACAACGGATTCTGGGAGACAAAAAAAATACTCAGAAATCTTGTTTGAAAGCAAAATAATTCATTCCCTGGGGCCTTGTTTACCTAGCAAAACTTTGTATGAGGCAGGCAATTAGAACCAGCAGATATATTTAATGGACAAGCTCGATTATAGCCAAAAAAAAAAAAATTTATTTGTCCAAAATTCATTTTCTAACAAAGTCCATTTGTTATATGGTGAAGAAAATATGCAAGCTAGTCGTATACTTGCTAAATAGTACAACCACAAACATAAACCAATAAACAGAAGAAATATGGATAAAATATATCAATCACAACAGCTAAGAGCTCAAATCTAACAGCACAAAGTGGGAAAGGAATTCTTGTAAGAACGATGTAGTAACTCAATGACAGATCTGTTGAAATGGGTATCTAAATCCAACAATATAGCAACCGAAGAAAAACTGAATCATCAAACGAAAATCTACAATAGTCCATGTTAAAATGCTTTAAAACATCTTAAAAAATTATAAGAACCAACTAAAAAAGAAGAAAATTTCAGCAGAATTGTGAAGAGTGGTAAGAAAACTTACAGAAAGTATGGAGCTCGAAGTGAAGGCAAAAGGGTCTTCTTGTTTTAGGCACTTCTCTGGAACTTGAGTCACAGAAGAGACAAAACCAACGGAACTACAGTTATAAAAGAAAGAAGAGAGTAGAAGTCTCAGAGTAACGAAGGTTGGTGGCAGTGAGCTATTTATAAATATGCATGATTTTAGTTTGTGATTCTGAGGAAGGAAGGTTGGTGGCAGTGAACAATTGTGGTATGTTAACAGCTGGCACGACGGTTACTTGCTCGTAAAACTTTTATTATATTAATAATTAACAACCACATTCACGTACCATCAAAATTTTTCTCATTTTCTCTTTCCTTTTCATTAAATTATGACCAATTCAATTCTTGTCTATTATTATTACCCTCTTTTAATGTAATTTTATACCATTTAATATGAAAGCAACTTAATTGAAGGGAATAAATTAGAAGAATAACAGAGGAAATTATGACATTTTATATAATTTATGGTAGTTAGAGGACTAAATTAATTTTATTATAATTATTATAAATAAAAAAAAATTAGTTCTATTGATTTTATTATCATTTTTTTTTATTATAATCAGGGAGTGGGGATGGAATTTTTTGGGTTTGGATCCAAGTATTGCATGCCATAAGTTTTTTATTAACCATTAAATTAAGAAGTTGTTGATAATTTTTATTATTATTTTTTATTATTTTGGTTGGTTTTGAAACAAAACTTCATAATCAAAGAATATTTCGATAAATATTGTGCTTAATCTTTTATATAAGTTTTGGCTAAATAAAAATTATGAAGTTGAATTTCATGCTAAATAAAAACTTAGGTGTAACATTCATTAATAGAAGTAGATCTCTTATAATAAGTATATATAATTGAAAGATATAAATAAAAAATTTAGACTCAATTAACGCAAACTAGATTTTAAAACTATACTATGCAAGGTAATAATTTTAATTTATAATAATTTTAAAAAAAATAAAATTATAAAAATATCATTTGGAAATATATGTTGAATAATATATTATAAAACTTGACGCATATAAAAGTACACAAATTAAAATTGAAATCAAATACTAATTAGAACAATTATAGAAAAATTTAAATATGACAAATTTTAAATATTAAATAAATAAATTAAATAATTACAACCTTAATGAAAGCAATTTTTACTACAGTAGTCATTAATAGATTATTGGTTAATGTATCATATTTGAAATTGATTTATTTTTAAATTTTAAATTTAGATGACTCCATATTAATCTTATAAAATTAATTAAAATTGAGAACTATATTTTTTAATGTTTTGAAAGAAGCTTTATTTATAATAGTCTCAAATATAAAAGGTAAATAAAAATGAAAATAAAAATAATTATTATTTGATTTTTTACAAACTTTAATCAATTTGAAATAATTATATACAATATTAAGTTAAAACACATTTAAAAAGAATAGATAGTTTATATAGATATTTTTTTTACCAAAGAAAATGATTGAACAAATAAATTTAAAAAATGAATGAAATGGAAATAATAAAAGACATGGAAGTTTAATTCAGCATTAAATATGTAGACTTAAATACTTAGTTTTAATTTCTTTTGATGAAATATTTATTAAAAGGAAAATTTGTTTTACCATACATGTCACGTGTTCCACATGAAATGCGTATGTATTTTTCTTTAAAAAAGTGCATCCTTGTAAAAAATTTATATAAAAATTAATTTTTTCTATAATATGTTTTTAATATATATATATATATATATAAAGAGCAATACTACATATATATTGATGGAAGATTTGTAAAGAAATTGATAAATGAGATGTGATTTTTTTATAATTTTAATATATATATATAGAAGCCTATCTTTTAGAAATTAAAATATATAATTGATTTAAAGAGATAATTGATGTATTTTATAATTTTAATATAATATAGATGGTATCTTTTAAAAATTAAAAAAAATTATTTTTTATTTTAAGGTATTACTTGTGTTAAACATTTAGATGGTGTTCGGTTGGTCCGAATCAAAATTGTTTTCTCTTTCTATTCTGCTTGCCCCATCCATTCTGATGTTTGGTTTAACTTTAGCCAAAAGAACAATAATTCTATAGAATGGGTATTCCTTGAAAACAAAGAAAACCCATAATACCTATTCACATATTCACATATCAACACAGAAAAATCTATAAAACTAATTGAGGAAGAAAATGTTTGGATTTTGAAAATTAGATTTGAGCTTTTCTAGACGTTTTTTGAAAAAACTAATTTTGAAGATGGAATGAGGAGGCTAAAAGGAACAGAAATATGGATTTTTAGATAAAATCGACACTAGTCGACGGCAATCACTGACGCTGGTCTGTGGCAGCGATGAAGTCAGAGAGTTAGAGAGAGAAATGGGAGAAAAGAAAATAGAAAAAAAATATTTCTTATTGGTTTTTATTTAATTTTTAAATTTATTTTATTTTATTTAATTGATAATTAATTAAATTTTATAATAAAAGTTATTTTTAATTAATAATTATTAAGTTATTTAATTCTAATTAATATAAGATAATAACTTATAATTAATTTCATAAAATGATCTTTTAAACTTATTTCAATCATATTTTTTGAACTAATCAAAAATATTATTACTAACTCCTACAATATTTCATTTCAATAAACCAAACATCATAATACATATTATATTCAGTTCTCTCTTTTTTCTATTCTCACAAAATACCTTTTTTTTTTTTTTCATTTCGTAAACCAAACACAATGTTAAATTATCTACATAAAAGCATAAAATATTTTACTTGTAGCAAAAAAATTTTTATGTTTATCTATTTATATAAAATAGTTCATATAACTAATCTTAAAAAAATATAACTTTAAATTCAAATCTTAAGTAATATTTTTTTTTTATTATTCTCAAACTCTGATTTTTTTCTTTACAAAAAATAAAAAATATGAGTAGCCGAGAGATACAATTATTTTTAGAAAATTGTCAAATCATTTTTGTTAGAAGTAGGAAATGGCAACAGTGGTAACTGAGAAGTAAGCACTCTCAATGGAAGACAAGAATTTTTTTTCTTAAAAAAAAAATCCAAGTAAATAAGAAAAGAAATAAAAGGAAAAAAAATCGATGTCAGCTTTATTCTAACGTGACGCCACGGTCATACGATACGGGATGGTAGAAATGGGATACTGACCTACTTGAAGCAACATTTTCTAAATGCTTGTACATTATTATACAATGTAATATGCCCATTTAGAGTTGGAAAAACATCTTCCAATCTGATTATATGTCCGGATTAATTTGTGATCGAATCCAAAATAATTGGAATTGAGATAAAATAAATCAAAAATTTAAACTTCACTTAATTCGATTTGAAATAAAATCAAACTGAAAAATATTTAAATTTAAAAATATTTGTGTGAGGATAAAAGTATTTTGTATACTTGGATCAATAAAAAATAATCACGTGGCATGAGAAAAATCAAATATTTTATTCATTAAATATATATTTTAAATAAGATAAAAAAAGACTTTTAATCCAGGGATGTGTATGTAATTACATGCAGAATAAATCTCTATAAATAAAGAATAGGTATGACTCAAAAACCTAAGTCTCTATTTGCTCTACAAAAACTCTGCTGAAATTCTCTTCTGACTTAAGCATCGGAGTGCTTACGTAGGGAACAATCCCTGCGTCTCTATGATCATTGATTTTCTTGCAAAGAATATGACTACACGTGACACGAAGATCGAAGCGAAGACGTCCGCAACACGTAATTATTTTGTTGGATAATAACAATTGGCGCCGTCTGTGGGAACCAAAAGAAAAGTTTTTAACTCTACAGTAATGGTGAGAACCCGATCAACAGCAATAAGAAGTGAGGAGAATGAAGATTCAGTAAGTTATCCGATTGATAACACGGGTGATGGACACCAAGGAGAAAGAGGGTCTAGCATAATGACAATTGCCGTAACTGAATTTGAGGCTATGAAGAAACAAGGAGAGAAAACCGTCCAGGCCTTGCGCGCTATGGTGAATCTGTTCAAAAGCACCTTCTCGCAGTGAATTTGCCGACTACTGTCCGAAATTGCGTAAGAGGAGGAAGTGTTGCGCAAGAGTCTCACGGCATGCTGGCAGCTAATATTCACGGCATGACCGCACAGCAACCTCAAGGCATGCCCGCAGCTGAGCTTCACGGCATGACCACACAACATCCTCACGTCATGCCCGCAGCTGACCTTCACGGCATGGCCACACAGCATCCTCAAGGCATGCCCGCAGCTGACACTCACGGCGTGGCCGCACAACATCCTCACGGCTTGCCCTTAGCTGACCCTCACGGCATACCCGCTGCTGATCCTTACGGTATGGCAGCACAGCATCCTCACGGCATGCTCGTAGCTGATCCTCACAGTATGGCAGCACAGCACCCTCACGGCATGCCCGCAGCTGACCCTCACGTCATGGCCACACCGGACCCTCATGGCATGCTCGCAGCTGATCCTCACGGCATGGCCGCACAATATCCTCAGGCATGCCCGATCTTAACCCTCGCGGCATGCCAGCACCTACCCCTCACGACATGCCTGCTCATGGCTCTTACGGCCAGTTCGCACGAGACTCTAATCGTCGGATGGCGCGAAATCCTACAGGCCTGGCAACGGGAGAACTGTTACGTGAGGTTACGGTTGATCTGATGCGTGAGGTTGCAGAGGAATTGAGGCGAACGGGTACCCAAGATCCCATACAAGAAGTTTCGGATGGCCCTAGACATGAAGTAGCAGAAGATATGAGGTCCCAAGGTATGAGAGACCCAGAGCATGAAGGGTCGGAAGACCAAAGACATCAAACTACAAGAGATCCTGCTCGCGAGAATCCAATTTATCAGAGGCATCAGGGTTTTGGAGAACCACGGCATCAGGGGACGAGAAATGCGACTCGAGAGATTGTCGGTGGCCGGAGACGCCTAGATACTGAGAGCTTTGAGAATCTGGCTACGGTAGATTTTTGGTATCTGAATACAGAAGATCCTTGGTACCAAAATATGGATGTTCTGCCAAATAGTGGGGTTAGAGGCCTCGAAATAGCAGGCACATATACCGGAAGAAACTCAGAAGCAGATCCGACATGGAACCCAGAAGCTGACATGGTCGATTCTCGACCTAAGGCCCGTCAGAACCAAATGCATGATAATGAGAGAGTGGCAGCTAATTACGATCAAGCCGATTCATATAAGGTCCAAAATAAACCTATATCCACAACACATGGTGCTCTTGATATGAAGAAAATGGTTGAACAAATATTGGAGGAGAAAAAGTTGGTTCCGGCTGAAGAGAACCAGAGGAGAAGAATCTCGTTCAGCACAACAATCACGAGAAAATCATTGCCCCCAAAGTTTAAAATACCGCAAATGACAGCATATGCAGGGAAGACTAACCCTTACGACCATGTTAAAAATTATGAGTTATTAATGCTACTACATGGATGAAAAGATGAGATCATGTGCAGAGCGTTCTCCCTAACATTAACTGACCATGCGCTGAAGTGGTTCAACAACTTACCAGAAGGGTCAATCTCGTCTTTCGATTAGCTGAGGAGAGAATTTTTTAGGGCCTTTATGATAAACAACCAGAAAAGGAAGGAGGCCACCTATTTACTCACCCTGAGACAAAGGAATAAAGAGTCACTAAAGAGCTATGTAGATCGATTCCGTGATGCTACTCTTGAGGTACGAGACCTACAAGTGGGAATAGCGGTGACAGCCATATTGCAAGGGACAAGGTCTGAAAAGCTCCAAGAATCACTGTCTTTAAATCAGCCAACGACGATTTCAGACTTGTTCTCTAGAGCAAACAAGTATATCACCCAAGAGAAGGTGATGAAAATGATACCAACATGGGACTCTAAAGAAGGAAGGAAGCGAGAAAGAGAGCTCGATGATAAAAATGCAGGAAGATCAAATAAAGCCCCAAAATTGAAATATGATAATTACACGCAGTTTATCGAACCACGCACTTCAATCCTAGCGATGATAAAAAGAACTGGGATGCTTCAATTCCCCAGGAAAGGAGAGGGAAATCTGGGACGAGACCTCAGGTCCTATTGTAGCTTCCACTCCGCCTTTGGTCATTCGACTGAAAAATGTCGTGATTTAATGAATCAGCTTGAGAGATTAGCTAGAGAAGGGCTGTTAGACCATTACATACATAGGAATGAAAGAAACCAATATCCTATGTGTGGTAGAAGAGACAACAGACCGCGAGATAGACGCAATGATAATAGAACAAATAGAAGAAGGGACAAAGATAGAGGAAATGGGGCAAGACAGGAAGAGCGTAGGAATCAACAAATAGATAATGATCCTACAGGGGCCGCCATTCATGTTATCTTTGGTGGAGAATACGCGGCTGGTGGCTCATCTACTTCCCAAAAAGCATATGCTAGGCAAGCATACCAGATCCATTTTGTAATGAAAGTACCTAAAAACGAAGAAGCGATTACTTTCACGCCAACAGATCAAGGAGATGTTATTATCCCACATGATGATCCTATGGTCATATCAGCCATTATGGCTAAACATCCGATAAGCCGAATTCTTGTAGATAATAGAAACTCAGTGAACCTTATCTATTGAGATTGTTTCAAGAAAATGAATCTGAATGAAAGCAGTTTGAAGCCCACAACTACTCCCCTGTTTGGCTTCGTAGGAGAGAAAGTAAAGGCGGCAGGGTCGATTGAATTACCTATTACTTTGGGTAAAGATCCTAAGAGTGTTACAAGACAGGTCTTGTTTATGGTGGTCAAATCAACATCTCTAGCTTACAATGTTATTCTCGGACGACCATTATTGAGTGATATGAGAGTCATACTCTCCCCATGTTATTTATTGATGAAGTTTCCAACTCCCAAAGGTGTAGGGCAAGTCCGAGGAGATCAGAGGAAAGCGAGAACGTGTAATATTGCATTGACTACAGGTAAGGAAGTCCAAAGAAAAGAAACTCTTACCATCGTCGAGGTACCTAACCCATCACAAACACCTTGAAAGAAGAAGGAAAGTTCAGAGCAAACTGGGAAGGATCTTACAGAATTAGGAGAATGATTGGATCAGAAAGCTTACACGGCAGGAAGATAGCGAAGACATGAAATACCAATCATTTAAAGCCGTAAAGCTTTTGTTTATTCATTTTTATTATCAAACCATGGATTGAAATTTCATTTATTTATGATTTATTAATAATTCATTGCCTATTGAAATTTTTAACCATACTTAGTGCAAGAGTTTGAAGTAAAAAGTGCGCGAGGTAAGCTAAGCACCCAAAACAAAAGGCTTGAAGCGAAAAGTGCCCGAGGTAAGCCGTAAAGAAAAAAGTGCAAGAGCTTGAAACGAAAAGTGTGCCATGTAAGCTAAGCACCCAAAACAAAAGGCTTGAAGCGAAAAGTGCCCGAGGTAAGTCGTAAAGAAAAAACTGCAAGAGCTTGAAGCGAAAAGTATGCGAGGAACAACTTTCCTTCTTGCCACAACCTCTAATTCGGCCGGAAATGGGTGATTTGGATGAGTGAGAAAGTTAGGTTTTCAGTGGAAATGGGGTTGGAAGAGAGAGAAAGTGAGTTTGCAGGAGAAAAACACGGGTTCCTTATATAGACTGGAGGTAAGAGATCGATCTGCCTCTTGATGAGATCGATCTGCGTTTGAATTTTGGGGACGATCTGGGCAATTTTATGCCTAGGAGATCGATCTTTCGAGGGGTGAGATCGATCTCTTTATGGCTTTATGAGATCGATCTGCTCCTAAGGAGATCGATCTTCTCCCAAACAGAATCATTTGGAGATCGATCTCTTCCTCACGAGATCGATCCTTTCTCAAACAGAATCATTTGGAGATCGATCTCTTCCATTGGAGATCGATCTGCTCCTCAAATTCCTCCTTCCTCGTCATTTTTAACTCACCAGATCGATCTTTCCTTCTCCCAGATCGATCTGTCCTCATACTTCTTACTTATTTTAAACATTTAACATATAAATCTCCAATTATAATTCCCACAATTCACTTAGCTCAATAAATTACACTTCAAATTCTTATTACATCATTAAAATATGCCTGAAATTCTCAGATCTCACAACCCAAAACAAAAGGCTTGAAGCGAAAAGTGCCCGAGGTAAGCCGTAAAGAAAAAAGTGCAAGAGCTTGAAACGAAAAGTGTTCCATGTAAGCTAAGCACCCAAAACAAAAGGCTTGAAGCGAAAAGTGCCCGAGGTAAGCCGTAAAGAAAAAACTGCAAGAGCTTGAAGCAAAAAGTATGCGAGGTAAGCTAAGCACCCAAAACAAAAGACTTGAAGTGAAAAGTACGCGAGGTAAGCCGTAAAGAAAAAAGTGCAAGAGCTTGAAGCGAAAAGTGCGCAAGGTAAGCTAAGCACCCAAAACAAAAGGCTTGAAGCGAAAAGTGCGCGAGGTAAGCCATAAAGAAAAAAGTGCAAGAGCTTAAAGCAAAAAATGCGCGAGGTAAGCCACGCACCTAAACTAAGAAAAGAGCTTGAAGCGAAAAGTGCACGAGGTAAGCCGTAAAAAAAAAGGTGCAAAAGCTTAAAGTGAAAAGTACGCGAGGTAAACTAAGCACCCAAAACAAAAGGCTTGAAGCGAAAAGTGCGCGAGGTAAACCGTAAAGAAAAAAGTGCAAGGGCTTGAAGCGAAAAATGCGCGAGGTAAGCCACGCACCTAAACTAAGGAAAGGGCTTGAAGTGAAAAGTGCGCGAGGTAAGCCATAAAGAAAAAAGTGCAAGGGCTTGAAGCAAAAAATACGCAAGATAAGCCACGCACCTAAGTAAATAATTAAAATATTTGAAGTGAAAAAGTGTGTGTAAGCCTCCAATAAAATGAAAGGCTTTAAACGAAAAGTATGTGAGGCAAGCCATAAAAGAAACTTAAAACGAGAATGTGCAAATAGATCGTTATATTAATATGAGAGAAATACGTTAACATTTCTAAGAAAAAACAAAACTCTCTATAAATCACAAATCGAACTTCCTAAAATGTTAAATAAAAAAAAACAAGAAAATTAAAACTACTCCTCGACAGGTGGAGAGGCTCCTCTATCAGTAGAATCCGATTCACCTTCTAAGTCATCCAAGGCATTAATCATTCCTTGCTGATAAAGCTCCGAAGGACCTGACAAATTTGAGAGATCATCATGAGCCGCTCGCTTTGTATAATCTGTAAAGTTCTCACCATCGGGCTCATAACCTGCCCAATCTCCAAATTCGTCGGCATACTGCTCCAACTGTCTTGACCATTGTAGTTCAGGGAAAGTCTCCCCTGATCTCTCTTTCTCCAACCAAGAGCGCGCCATGTAGAAACCATATTTAACAAAGCCGGTAGAGAATGTAAGCTTCCTATCATAACAATCTTGTGATAAATGATATTCTCTAACAGCTTCAGAACGAATCTGACTTCGTACATCTAGATTGATGGTGGAAGATTGAAGCTCTTCACGTAACTTAGAGAGCTCTTCCTCCAACCTATTACGATCAGACTTCAACTCGTCATTGCTGGTCTGGAGATCTCGGAGCTTGGATTCATAATCAGACTTTAGCTCTTCACGCTCCTTGACAAAGTTCTCTTGAAGGATGAGGTTTTCGAAACGAAGATCCTCCTTCTCCTTTTTGAGTTGATCAATTCACTCGGGGAGCCTCAGATATTGAGTTCTCTCATTATGCCACTCGGATCTCTCAGCCCTTAGCTGAGCAAGCTCAGCATCAGCCTTCACTCTGTATGTTCTATTTCGAGCGTTACAAGCAATCACCTGCTGAGCTACCTGAGAATAAAACAAGGAACAATGAAGTTAGACGAAATTAATACGACAGAAAAGGAAAAAATAAAAAAGATAGAATTGTACCTGCATAAAGTAGTCAGAACGATCTTCAGGATCGGGAAAGGCCTTGAATAACTCCGCTTCATCCCGAGGAAGAATAGTCGACCATCCCACTCCAGCATCATGAATCGAGTCATTATCATTAACACCGAGATAGACGATGAAACTCTGACCGCAGACAACTGTGCCACCATTCACCGAGTACCGAGAGGTATTAAGCTTAGCGATCGACGGAAGCGTTGGTGCTTCCCGCATAGCCGACTCAATGTGTAAGGTCCGCTTCTCGGTACGAGAAGGGCGAACAATATTACACTCTACCCGATTGCTCCTGTGATACTCCTCTAACTCAGGGTCAGGAAGTGGAGCCTCTACTGCTGGTTGTTTTCCCCTCTCCTGATGTCGAGAAGCTGACCCCTCAGGACGTGACCTCGTCCTCTCACCTTGAAGTCGCTCTCGAGAAGAAGCTTCCCTGGTTTGATCTTGATTGGAGCTCGAGGGGCGTCTAGGCTTAGGTGGGTGAGGGCGGGTAGCCCTAGCGGTACTATCAGGTCCGGCCACACGACCGAAAGCCCTTTCAAACGGACCTGCTCCTGAGAGAAAGACAAATAAAAAAGAGAGTTAGAAAAACCATTTAAGAAAAAATAATTACTCGCAGACTAATATGCAATACGAAATCACCCGAACTAAGATAATCATCCAAGGAATGGATATTGGCTAAACTTTCATCTGAAGGAAGATCTAAAAAGGGGCTCCCAAAAGCTTCACCTCGACCCCAATCTAAGTTCTCATTAGAAGGATTATCGGAATGTCCCACATCTTGGCCTTCTTCGAAGGAATGAGAAGACATAATAGGCTCCGAGGTGGGAGTTGGAGCAATAGGAACACACCCCCAACCAGCGGCGACTATATTTTTCGGTGTCAAAAGGGACAGTAAGCACTCTCATCATTTGTTTGTAACTGAGAGATAAAAAGGCCATACACATCACTCAAGTCAGAAAGTTGGCTGAGGTTAGAAGGCCCGTGAAGACACCACTCAGTGGGGATGTGCAGAGTTGAAGGAATCTCGACGATAAGCCAATCGGAGGCATAATTATGAAGCTTAGACGGAGGCTTCCTAAAAAGTTTGCTACTTCGCCCCTTCCCAAAAACCTTCTGAATACTAAAACTAGTTGAGTTCCGAACACTACGGACTCTGAAGAAGGAGTTAAATAGGGGAATGATAGGCGTAACATCAAATCTATGCCATTAATCGAAACCCAACTACTTGCGCCCACCCATTAGGGTGAAGTTGAGCAGGGACCATGCCCTAGTGTTGAAGGAAAGCAACACCGAAGTCAGGTAAAGGAAAACGAAATCCAAATTCTAATGAGGCTTGATGAATGGGAACACCACTACTAATAGCTTGAGGTGAGTATTCCGCATCAGTTGGGAGTCTATAATAATAGCCCTCAGGAAGAGGAAAAGTATCACGAATAAATTCAAGATCGGACTCTCTAAGCCTAGAATAAGACTCTAAATGAATTTGTTTTTCGCTACCTTGTCTGGCCATAATAAGGGAAATGAGCAAGTTAGCGAAGGCTGAAGGAATGGCTCTGCCACAAGGGTTGATGCGGTAAGGGTTGATGCCGCTAGAGTTCTTGCCGCAAGATTGATGCCGCGAGAGTTTTTACCGCAGAGATAGATGCCACGAGGGTACTTGCCGCAAGGTTGATGCCACGAGAGTTTCTGCCACAAAGATAGATGCCGCGAGGGTACTTACCACAAGATTGATGTCGCGAGAGTTCTGCCGCAAGGGTACCTACAGCAAGCGTTGATGCTGCAAGGGTCTTGCTGCGAGAGCTTGCGTAACGAAGATGGATGCCGCAAGGGTACTTGCCGTGAAGGTACCTGGTGCGAGAAGTTTCCCGCAAGGGTTCCTACCGCGATCTTATCTATCGCGAAAATATGCTGCCGTGAGAGTTTGACGCTAGAGCCTACCGCGAGAGTCCACCGTGAGAGTGTCGCCGGAGAGAATACGTTAGCGAAGCAGCAACTGATGACACACAACACTTATATATATGCCGCAAGCTGCATAGACCCAGTAGATGGATGACTCTAGCGCCCAAAAAAAAATTAATTATACTCTTTCGAAAATTGAAATTTACGAAAGAGTGAGGAGCAATTGTTGAGGATAAAAATATTTTGTATACTTGGACCAATAAAAAATAATCACGTGGCATGAGGAAAATCAAATATTTTATTCATTAAATACATATTTTAAATAAGACAAAAAATAACTTTTAGTCCAGGGATGTGTACGTAATTACAGGCAGAATAAATTTCTATAAATAGGGAACAAGTATGATTCAAAAACCTAAGTTTCTATTTACTCTACAAAAACTCTGCTGAAATTCCCTTCTAACTTAAGCATCAGAGTGCTTATGCAGGAAACAATCCCTGCGTCTCTTTGATAATTGATTTTCTTGCAGAGAATCCGACTACACATGGCACGAAGATCGAAACGAAAACATCCGCAACACATCCTTATTTTGTTGGGTAATAACAACTGGAATTTGAAAAAGATTGAAACTGATAGTATTTTAATTTGTCATATCCTAAATTCATAACAATCTGAACAGAAGATCAACTTGATTTAAAACTGAAAAACGAATTATATCCAAAAAGCTTGAGCTATAATTATATAACTTTCTGTTAAAACTAAATAAAATTATAAACTTTAATGATTTTATTAATAATTATTATATAATTAATATATTACTAATAAAATTAATGTTGAATTCCATTATAAAATTAGGTTTAAATATCATTGATTTATAAGATTCGGTGTTAGCTGGGTTTCAAAAGTGTTATTATTAGGAATTATTTTTTGAGATTCAGGGTAATGGATCAGTTTGTTTGTTTTCAATTTTTTTATTTTTTATTTTTATTTTTATTTTTGGGAGGGAGGGTTATATGTTAGATGTAAAAAGAATGTGAACTAAGAGTTGAATTGCAGGTAGCCTAATAGAGAATAGAGAAGGCCACGAGCCTCTAGTTCATGAATACTTATAGAAATTGAATACTTATTTTAATAAAGCTATATTAAGAGAATCAAAAACAATATTAGGAATTTGAATATTATGAATAAGAGTTTGAATGCTTATATGTACAAAGTTGTAAAGAAAATATACATTATTGATTTCTATATGTACATCTTATAAGAACATACGTACATCTCTTTCGAGACTAAAAATAATATAGAGAATTTGAATACCTTTTTTAAATATTCGAATGCCTATATGTGCAAAACTATATAAAAAAATGTATATTTGTTGATTTCTATATGTATATCTTATATGAATATTTGTATGTCCTTTATAAAAACTAAAAATAATATAGGCATTTAAGTATAAAGATTTATTAAGAGAATCGAAAATAATATTGAGTATTGGAATATACATTTTAGGTATTCGAATATCTATATGTGTATATGTTTATTGATTTGTGTATGTACATCTTACATGAACATATGTACGTCTCTTCCAAGACTATAAATAATCTATTGCATTCGAATATCTTCAGATAGGATACGAAAACTTATTTTGAAAAAAAAATTGTTGAGAGAACAGTAAATAATATTAGGAATTCAAATATCTTTTTTAAGTTATTCGAATATCTATATGTACAAAGCTACAAGGATATGTAAAATTGTTGTTTCTCATATGTACATATAGTTATCATAAAATGTACATATACTTTTATAGGTTTGTATATATAGGAATTCAAATGCCTAAAAAATGTATTCGAGTGATCAATATTATTTTCGATTATCTTAATAGAGCTTTTATACACATAAGTTTTTGAATTCGTATCTCAAGGTATTCAAATCCTACATATTATTTTTTAATTTTTTTTAGAGATGTACATATATTCATATACGATGTACATATAGTAATAAACAAATATACATATTTTTTTTTATAGTTTTGTACATTTAGGCATTTGATTGTTTAATATTATTTTTAGTTCTCTTAATAAAACTTTATACTTATAGGTATTCGAATTCTCTATATATTTTTTTAGTTTTGGAAGAGACGTACATATGTTTATATAGGTAGTAGCGAAGCCAAAAAATTTATCAATGTCAATCACCTTTACATGATTTAAAATTTGATAATGCACACTAATTTTGTTTTCAATGCTTTGAAACACATTTTTTTTCTGAAGTACACAACTAATCAATAATTTAACCATTAACCTATCATTCGATAATGCAAATGAGTCTTCAATATATTCATTGTTGAAAATATATTATCTACTATAACAATGATAATCAATAAAATCAATATTAGTATCAATAACAAATAAATTAATAAATACACTTTATTTTTTCTAATTTCAACCATTCTTTATAATAAAATTGTCAATTTTTTTCAACTTTGAAAACTCAATATTAATGTACATAAAATTAAACTTTATCTGTTAAACAGTTCATCGAAAATAATCAAATAAAATATGGTAAAATATAAAAATTTACTTGCATAATATAAATTAAAGAAATTTTCCTTTTGGGCTAATGGAGGCTTGAGCCCTCACTAAGCCCTATGGGGCTCCGCCCATTGTATATAGGATGTACATATAGAGATAAAAAAAATATACATATCCTTTATAGCTTTATGTATATAAAAGTATTTGAATACTTAAAAAGTGTTCTCAAATTCTTAACATTAATTGCTCTTAAAAAATATTTATTTGTTATCTATTAAAAGTACATATATTTATCCCAAAAGGTACATATGTTTATAACTATTTGCATATCTCGTCTAGGCTTTAAACTCATTTAAAGCTTAATTTAGTATCAAAGGCCGTTCCTTCTTTAACCACTTCTATCTTCTTCATTCCAAGTTATCTCCTTCCTATTTTATTTTTTGCCTTTTATATCCATATTAGCCTCGGAAAAAGAGGAGGGAACACAGAAAGCAAAGAATCGAGTTTTATTTATTTTTTTTCATAAAGTAAAAAAAAAAAAGACACGTGTTTGCTTAATTAACTATTTGGGATCAAAGAACTGAACTTTTTTTATGATTACGAGCAAAGATGGGAGTTTGAGTGAATAATATGAGTAAATTAGGAGCTTTGTGATACATGTCATATAATGAGAAGTGCTAAAATTTAAAGGAAAAAATTACAGAAGAAGATGTGTTTTTATTTTTTTTTTTCAAAAATTCATTAAAAGTGAAATGGTAATTCTATTTTCTTTGTACTAATTTCATAAATTCTTATTTTCTTTGCAATAATTAAAGTAATATTTTTGTTCCACGAGATATTTTTCAAATTTTCCATGAAATTCTGGTTTGGTGACCCTAGATTTGTTTAAAGTGCTTTAAATGGAGTACCATGTGCTTGATGTGGTAATGAATTATTTCTTTTTCTTATTAATGGACGGATAAGATTGGTCACTTGGCCTTTCGAGTGTGGGTTTTGTGAGTGGAGAAATCAAATTCTTAGTTTTTTTTTTTTTTCCCTCTTATTTCACATTCAACAACATCATTGAAGTACTATCTAAGTAAAATTTTCAAGAATATGTCGAATATTTATTTTAATATCTAAAATACTTATTTTAGTATCTAAAATATTTATTCAGTAGAATATATAAGAAGTATATAACTAATTTATCCTTTTTTTTTTTCATGGAACTAGCCCATAGTTTGTTTGGAATTTGCACTTTTTTCCCTCACAATTTCTAGCTTGGAGACTAATGACATTGGCAGTATATATGGATGGATGTCAATGAAATTGGTTGTTGTATGGTAAAAATTGTAGTAGTAATGCTCTGCCTGCCTTAGTGATGGAGTTTTCCGGTTGTAGGGCAGGTGGTAGATGAGTAGGCAATTCTGTCTACACATTAGATGTGAGATTTTCCCATTAAAAGCAAATCTCTTAGTGCGCTTTCAGAGCATGAATTTGGCTATAGGGATGGCAGTATTCATTTATTTGTGCATCAAAAGCCATTTTTTTCCCCCTTTGTTGCTTATGAAATTTTCTCATTAGACTTTTGCTTGCTACTTGCTAGAAAATAGAATGATGCTCATATGTGGATATAATTTTTGATGTATCCAATACTTTAATAAGGATTATGCTTGGTGGGGATTAATTTGATTCAACAGTCCCTTAATTCTAAAATTCATTGTTTAATCTTTGTTCTAGTAAAGTAGTTAAAAGCTGGTAAGTGTTTTTTGGTGCATTATGCTTGCATGTTAGACTTTAGATCCACTAGATTTGGATTCTAGCAAGACTGATTATAACTTGGCCTTTTTTTTTTTTTTTTAATAAAATTGTAGACTCAGTCCCATGTACCCATTTCTTTGTTATGTAGTGCTTATTAAAGATTATATTTATTTATTTATAGAATCGAGGCAATTCTTCAAAAATTTAAAAAAAAAAAATCAGGTAGCTTTAGAGGATCGGAACAAATTTCTTTTATATTGAGTATGAAGAACAGTGACCATTTGCTCAATTTATTTTAGCAGATATTTATAGTGCTAAATGGTGTTTTTCATCTTGCTGACTTTAACACTTGCAAGTTATGAGAATTTTTGCTTTTTTTTTTTTTTTTTTTTTACTTTTGACCTTCTTGATAATTATATGGATCCAAATTATCCAATTATACAGATGCATGATTGATACATTAATACTTAATTTGAGAAAAATGAGATTTAAATTTCGGACCTCTATAATGAGAACTCTATAGTGGGAAGTTTTTTTACTAATTAGATTCCCATTGACATGTATAATCCATTTTAAAATAAAATTGCACATATTGTACAAAAGTATAATCCAATCTTCAAATGGGCTCAAAGACCACTCAAGATTCCAAAAAAAAAAAAAAAGGATTAAATATTTTTACTACCCCTTTATAGCTTTTCAAGTATCATGCTTTGGTTTAGAAGACGATCATTCTCCTAGCCTTGCTTAAATGTTGCCATCCTTTTAAGAGCCCTTAATAAGCATTAATGTTGTCTAGTTTTATGTATGATAGTTTATGAGCTAAACATGTGTTTATAATTTGGATAAGCTTTAAGAAGGATCAAAGGCACTACGAGATATTCTAGAACTTGATAGTCTATGGGACATATTAGCTTCGTAAGTTAATTGTATTGTGTTACAATTATTGGCTCCTAAGCATCAAAATTTTGTTAATTGTATTGTGTTACAATTATTGGCTCCTAAGCATCAAAGCTTTGTACCTAAACTTGTTACTTATCATTGTACTATCAAGAATAGACATTGATATACTCAAAAATTAGTATATGCTAAGCCTCATATTTGTAAAGTATGCAATTGACCTAATTGGTTGAAATATAGAGATATTTAAGGATAGCACGTGGGTGCTTATTAGTGAATAAGCTTAATGAATATGATCCATTATTAGAGTTCTATTTAGTAGTTCTATTTAGTAGTGTCACTTGATTGTCTATGAAATATACTCGCATGTGACCATAGTATGAGTAAATTTAAACTTGATATGTTAGGTCATCTTATATATTGACTATTATACTTTGATTTCACATCTACGGTTTGCATTGCAAAATACCTAAAACAAGTATTTTTTGGTATGTTTTTGAAGTATATAAAGGAGGATGAATAGTCAAGATGAATATTCATCTCCTTGAATGATTAAGGTGATAATAGCTCGCATATTCTAGTAAATTTTTTTTTTAAATCACTTTCAAAATATTAATTTGAGTGCTACAACCAATGAACTCAATAATCAATAAAAAAAATGTATATATTAATTTTGAAATCCCATTCATGAGCATGCATATGAACTCGCATAGGAAATAAGTACCCAAGGTATCATGAAGAAGATAAATTCATGAGTTACTAACTTTTATTTTAGTGACTAAAGCAATTTTCAAGTGAATCCTTTATAGCTTCTTGCTTTAACACATCTATAAAATGAATTCATTTGTTCCTTAGTACCTAAAGAGCTTTGGTTCCTTGAGTGTTATCATTTACGGTTTTGGTACCTTTGGATATCCATTTCAACAAATCAATATGAGAATTGAGAGCAAGCTAGGTACCCATATTTTCCTTACTACCTTTTGTCTAAATGAAAATTTTCAAAACATGCATGCATTTGAGAAGTGTCCCTTCGCATGGGATATCGTACAAATTAGATTTAGCAATTCGTGTTCGTGTCATATAAAATCGTGTTCGTATCATATAAAATACGAAAAATTTGTATCGACACGAAAAATAAAATCTATTTGTAGTTTTTACTATATTCATATATAAGTTTTACTTAATTTTAGCATGTGTCATCTTTATATCTTTTGTGTCTTTATATTTATATTGTTCTCATGTCGTATAAACGTATTGTGTTAAGGATTGTCAAGTCTAGTACAAATGGAGGAAGTATTTTGTGCATCATTTTTTTTTACAAGGAAGTTATTGAAATATGTTTCTTTTTCACACTCCTTGTAGCCTAAACCATATTTATCAAAAAAATGCCTTGTGATTTTCCTAATATATGATTTAATTTTTGTTAGGCTACATAGAATTTAGAGAATGAATTATGTAAATTGATGTTCTTCTTCGTTAACTCACTCATTTATAGATTTAGGTTTTATATTTTCATTTCTAGCTCTAATTTTGTCTTAGTCAACAATTCATTCTCATTTTTCAATTTTGAAATTATCTTCTTATATAGACTATTCATGCATTCAAAATCATTTTCCATTTTATTGAATGCATCTTGTAACTCTACCGACTATGACTTCCCTTAGAAAGAACCCTAATGGTGGTATTATTAAACCGAAAGCCACCAACTTTAGTTAATTTATAATTTACTTTGTGTCTGTAGCCATCCACTAGTCACCATACTTAACTCCAACCAAACTTTTAGCAGACATATCTAAAAAAAAGAAGAAAAATAGAAAATGACTTACTAAGGAAGGGGAAGATTTATACAGAAAAATGGAAAATAGGAAGAAGTAGAAAGATCTTCTTTTCTTTCATTTGAATTGTGAGAAAAGAGAGGTGAAAATGATATTGAAGAAAATATTTATAGATGACAGCTATGGAATGAAAGGACACAGCCGTACCACATTTTAGTGGTGAAGTGCCATGTGGAAAAACACCACGGCAAAAGGATTGTGTGCATTAAAGAGCCACCGAATTGCTTGTAAACAAGTGGTATGAACGGTTTTCAAAGGTAATGAAGCAACCTTCTTTCCTTAGATTTCAATTGAAATTCAAAATCTCTCTAAAAGAGATGGAAATAAGAAGAGTCGTGATTGACCTAAAATGGCTAGGACAATCAAATCTAGCCTCAAACTCCTCTTGATAAAAAATATGGGATTGAATGGGTATAAAATTTTTTATTAATTTATCAAATAGTGTGACAAGAAAAAGTAGTTTTGATTCTTGTAAATTAATGTTCACTCGGATACGTTTTATGCATGAGAGATTTGGGTTTAATGGAGAAAAAAAATCTTCTCTGGTGAGACATCTTGGAGAAAGCATATGAATGAACACATTCTAAATACTTAAGGTTAGTTGGATTGAAAGGAAAAAATGATTATTAAAAAAAATAATTTTGATAAAATAATTAAAAAATTTAAAAATAAAAAGGGAAATGATAATTTTTCTTCCAACCCAATTTTGTCTTCAATGTTTGGAATTCATCGAACTTCTAACACAACATTATATTTTTTGAATTCACATATTCAAATTCTCTCAAACACCCATACTAACATAAATATTAGAGTAAATTCTACTAAAAACAACTTTATTGGACCATGTGTTTTACAAGTTGATCCAAGAGAGCAAGCTGAGTCACCATCAACAAGCCCCTAACTTTTTTTTTGGCATCAACAAAATATCAATCAACTTTAGAGGATAAATTCTAACAGAAAGGTTATAAACATTGAAAACTTATCATAAGTTTTTATTAAGGTGTCAATTATATATAATTATTTGGCTATATGTACACATATTATCTATTTACTGAATTCTATCACTTGTAGGTTTCCTTTTTTAATATAATTTTTCATTTAAAACTTTACGAACTTTACTTAAAAAAACTATTATTTTTTTCTTTTCCAATTTCTCAGAGATGAAGCAGCAACCATATGCATCAAATTGGGCTTTGAAAAGAGCTTTTAAAATCGAGTTACATAAATAATTGAAAATTTTTGTCATGTGCATTGATTTGTGAGACCCCGTACATGTATAGCTGTATATAGGAACATGGGAATGTAAATAAAATCAGAAGTATGATGATGTATTGTAATGTGAAGTATATGCAATGTAAGTTTATAAGATTATGTACGCACTTGTAGTAAGAATTGTGATTATACGTACAAGTTGCATTATGAATGAGTAGGAGGAAATAAACTTGAACACGAGAAAAATGTGATCGAAATGGAATATGAGTGGTATAGTAAAATGGAAGGAAAGATTTACATAAGTGGATATTTCCATTCGAGTAATATCGTATATATTTGGTCATACAAAGATTCTACACAAGTTTTAATGTGTATGTAGTGAGGATGGATCCCATTTTCAAGTCTCAAAGATGAATGAATGAGGAAATGATCATGGTAGCAAATTAAGGGTGTATGGTAAGGAGTTGCTGCAGAAAAACTGCAGGAAATCTGAAATTTGTGAAGGCCAGATCGATCTCATAGGATGAGAGACCGATCTGGGAGAGCCAGAATGCTCTTATGTGAGAAATGGAAGGGAACAGATCGATCTCCAAAGGAGGCAGTCGATCTCTTTAGCTCTCGGGTTGGAAGCAGATCGATCTCCCATAAGACCAGATCGATCTCCTTAAGCTTCTGTTTGACAGCAGATCGATCTCCAGTCTCGACAGATCGATCTCCTGCCTTTAAAACGTCTTAGAAAAGAGGGATTTTTGAGGAACAGATCGATCTCCACCCAAGAAAGATCGATCTCATCAAGTCAAAACTATAAATGGGAGCAGTTGGATCATCAGAATTTCGGGATAAACTATTTCCTCTCACTTCAACTCAAAGAAAACTAGCTTTCTCACTCCTAAATCCAGCCATTTTCAGTGAGATTTAAGGAGAGTCTATTAGAGACAAAGTTGTTCACAACAAAAAGAAGAACAACATAGTCTAGAGGCATTTCCTCATTTGATGGATTGAAGAAATAAAGGGCAATCCTAATTGGAGCAAGAGGAAATCCAATGAGGTAAGTTCTAATGCACAAATCCAAGTACATTGGTTTAGTTAATGATTATAAAGACGTTTGGGTGTGCATGTTGTGGATAGAACTACCTAGAATGGTATGAAATGAATATAACTTGGAAATAGTCAAGTGTGAGAAAGTGGAGAGTGGAAGTGTTTATGATGAATGAGACATCTTGAGAGGATGAACATGTTGTGAGAATGGTTTGGACAGGTTGATATTGGGATAAAATTGTGAGATTTACCTCAAAGGGTAAAATATGTATTTAAGGCATTGGATAAATGATTAGTTGAGCAAGAGTTAGAAACGTTAACTCGAATGTTTGATGGATAAATTTCAGTTTCGGATGATACGTCGGAGCAAGTCGAGATGAGAACGCAAGAAGCATAAAGGCGGATAGTTACACACAAGTAAAACGAGGTAAGGGACTGTGTGTTAACTATAGAGATGTTTGTACGTATTTTACGGCAATTTCGTAGATATATTGCTAGAGCTAGTACGATATTATAATTCTATGAAATGATATGGAAGCATGAAAAGTACTAGGGTATATATATGTATTGAGAAATGGGATAGGGTAAGGAAATAGCATGATATGCATGTTTTCAATGTTTTTCTCTATTATATATTAATTTTGATGATTGAGAAACGTTGATGATAGGTTGGCTAACTTTACATGTTTTAGCATGAAGATGCATGCTGTATGACTAAACATGTTTTGAATTTTAAAAAGAGAAAATAGCCTTCTATCAGTTTTGAGATGTGATTTGGTGTTGAAGCGCTAGCTTACACCTGTTTTAATACCTTGATGTACCGTGTTGGAGTTTTAACTCGCACGGGGGTTTTGAGAAAGTGCGAGAACTATGCTCGTACCTGTTTTGTTGAGTTGAGGTAAACCTGGGGGTCTGGGACCCAAGGGGATACCAGCCGACGGCCATTTGAACGGGCTGGGCCTTAACGATAGATCGTACCGCGCTGGAGCCTTGACTGTGTGTCACGCTGCTTGCTCGCCTGGTATATGAGACATGGTTTAGGATAAAAAGTCCATCGGAGTTGGAGTATGGACTTGGGTCCACGGTCGTACGTAGAATAGTGTAGTCACCCGTTGGTATACTATGTACCGTGCTGGGTGCACGTGAGTACGAGTATCGCGTAGATGACACACGACGTATCTTCACCGTGAGTATACGAGGAGATGAGGTGGATTGAGATGAGCCGGAGGGTAGGTGTCACGCCCCGTGACCTAACCTCGAACTAGTCGCGCAATGTTAAGCGGAATCGTATTTAATAGTAACTTAGATATTTCTATGCGGATCGTTTTACTTGTCGTTTGTGCCCGATGTAGGTATCATTATACTCTTTATTATATTTTTATGCGTGATAAATTTCTAATCTTAACTTATAATATTAAAGATTTTGATTTATTTTTCTATTTAGATAGCATGACTACAATATATAATTTAGTCCTTTATACTCAGTACAACATATTTATTCTAAGTTCTCAACATCAAATATATTAACCCTGGGTTTCAATCATACATCATATAATCCCCTAATCCGACATAATAGTTAATGTCATATAGCATGCCATGTCGTTCATCCATTCTATACCGAAAAGAAGAAACCTAAAGTAATACTTAATAATCATGCTTAAACGTCTTTCAACTAGTACATCTCATAAATACAACCGTGCGTACATATCTGAAATAAAATGCATATATATATAAATATATATCGTCCGTCGCATAATACCTCGAAAATACCAAAATCAGCTTACTAGGCTAAAGGAGACAGTTAGAGCGCGACGCTCGCCCCGAAATACTAATCTGAAAAATGTTGGAAAAAGAGGGGTGAGCAACCACACGCTCAGTAAGAAGCCTACATAACCGAAGCTAGCAAAACACCATGCAATGATAAACCGAGATAATTACGTAAAACATCATGCATATTTCGAATAAACAATACTGAACATGCTTCGGTTTAAACAAGTTTATTTGAAAATCAATGTATCATTAGTCAAAAATCAGATTTTTCAAAGAGAAGTTATAAGTTCACAAAACCGAGACCATAGTCAAAGAGCAATTTATTTAAATACATGCATGGGCATACTTAAAGCATTCGATAGAGTAATACGAGTAAGTGGCAATAACCCAAACCAGTCATGGATCCAATATTCAATAACCTCACCAATATCAATGCAAAATAAATACACATATGGCCATAGTGACTACCGCCCTATCCTAACTGAGCAGGTTCCGGACTAGGGTACTGTAGACGGGCTCAGGGTCTCACAGTATTAGGTAGCAATAAAATACACGATGCCACGAAGGCATCCCCGTGAAGCACTTGGCACCGTAGGGCAATCACACAGAACCTCCTACCGGGTGCTAGAGATGGCTCTCACGATAACAACTCGATGCCACAAAGGCATCCCCGTGAAGCACTTGGCACCGTAGGGCAATCACACAGAACCTCCTACCGGGTGCTAGAGATGGCTCTCACGGACATGACTGCCACACAGGCATAAACCGGGTTGCCAACAGACTCAAAAATCCCTCGATGGGTACACTTTAAAAATCCAACAATTCATCCCAAAACATTATATCAAAAATTGGGGAAAAAACCACCCATCGAAAATAAAACATATATCAATTGTATAAAAATCCGCATGTATATAAATCGTGCAAACTCATGCTTATTCAAAATACGGTTAAAACGGTGCCCATGCAACTTCTTCAAAAATCAACAATCATCATGGAGTTACGAAAATATTGTAATGCATCACACGCACATGCTACTATCATGTAAAAATATTAGTTCATAAATCAATAACTCCATGCTATGACAGAATTTAAATCAGGACATTTTAATAAAAAACAATAGATAAGGGAATTTTAATCTAGACTACTCTATTAAATCGGCTACCCTATAATCCTACTTTAAAATTATGAAGTCTAGCCTATCCTAAGTATTTTACTAACGTCAGCTATATAAAACCCCTTACCGCACAAGCTACGCACCCGATTTAACCTTTTTCGCCTACCGCCTTAGACGCGCATATATGCGTCTAAGCTTCCTTTGCGCTTTCTGACGTGCTTGCTGCGAAATATCATTTAAGGTATACGTCATTTACCATTCGCACATTAACGAATTAAATTTCAGCACACGCGCACATTCACAAAAACAATTCTAGGCTAACTACCATTAGAAACTATCACGAAGTTATTAGTTTAATAAAATACAATCTTCGATAAACTTTCCTAAGACATGTAGGTGATGTGATAATCATCCGAATAACTTGAACTTATTAGAATTTGTTTTTCATATTAAAATAAATGTTCTTTTAATATAAGAAAATACTTAATATTAAGTAAAAATTGAAATTAAACCTAAAACATGAAAGTCAATAGAATTAATACTGTTTTATGACAATATTTACTGAATCTATATATTTTTTACAAGTTTATATAATTTTAGTGAGTATTTATTAACATCTAAAATCTTGTAAATAAATTTTTATAATTATATTTATATATGTAAAATTACTAAAAAACATATATTTGACTTTCATACAATCTATAACATGATTGAATCAATATTGACCCAAAACAAATTTTAAATTAATTAAAACGAAATTTTCTAATATTCTGAAATTTCTTATTTTTGTGTTCATTTGACCTACTTTGAGCATTTATATCTAACACACTGTATAGTATCTAAAGCTGAGACTAGAACCAATTAAAATTACACATGTAATATTACAATTTAGGATTTTGTTTCGTTCAAAAAGCTTACTGGAACCATAATTTTCGAAAGCCAAAAGTTTGAGTTTTATCACAGAGAACCCAGAATTTCTGGGTTTCTGTTTCAACGAACCAAGTTTGGGGCAACGGTTCTACTAGCACAAAACGTTTCTGACTGAGGTATTAAGACCAAAACAAAGTTAATGTTTCATACAGCAAAAGCCATCAAATAATTGACCAAAACAGTTATCAAAAAGTGAAGTTCCAGTAACCCAAAGTTGGATGTTCAACACTGTCAAAACCCATTTTATTCAAATTTCAAAAATTCATAACTTTTAAAATGCACAACCAAATTAAGTGATTCAAAGACCATTAGAAAGATCTTGAAGAGAACTTTCTATTAGTACCAATTTTTTCACCAGAACATCACCAGAATATTACCGAAAAATTTCAAAAGATAAAACTAATTTGTAGGTTTAGGTAAATACAATATAAAAGACAAAAACTTATAAATGTAAAGAATAATTACCTTGGAAAAATCAAACGGGGAAGACAAAGAAGTATATATTTTTTTTTTTTTAGAGCCGTCAAGTTTTCCTTCAGAGCATTCGTTCGATAGATTTTTTTTATTTTGTTTTTGACAGCAGTCCTAGGGTGTATATATATATATAATTTTTTTTTTAAAACCCTAATATACTAAGTCAGTCTTTTATAAAAAAAAAAAATGGGTATTGGGCTTTTCATTTTTTTTTATTGGACTTTTTAAAGGTTAGCCTGGTTATTACATTCTCCCCACCTTTAAAGAATTTGGTCCCCAAATTCAAATATTCATGGGTTTAAAATTTTGAAGTTCTCTAAAAATTTTCTTATGGTTTCCTTTCTAAAAGATTTGTTTATGTAGCATGAGACTATAATAGATCAATTCTAGATTACTGTATAGTAATTAGTCGAATCACATTGAATTTCGATCCTAAACAATTTAAATCAACACTTAAATCCTTAATGCAAACTTTAAAGTGCAAACACCTAAATTAAACTATCAACTATACTCCATAATAAACTACATGATATTTTTAGGTGGGATACTACATCCTATCCACCTTAAAAGGAATTTAGTTATCTAAATTCTTACCTTGATTCTCGAAAAGGTAAGGATATTTCTCCTTCATGCTTTCTTCTAGCTCCCAAGTAGCTTCTCGTTCAGAGTGATTACTCCACTGAACCTTAACATATGGAATAGTACGCCTTCTTAAAACTCGTTCCTTCCTGTCCACAATACGTATAGGATGTTCTTCGTAAGACAAATTTTCTCTGAGTCTCAAAGGAGCTAAGTCCATCACATGACTCGGATCTGACACATACTTCCGCAACATTGAGACATGAAATACATTATGCACTCCAGATAATGCAGGTGGAAGTGCCAATCTATAAGCCACGTCTCCTACCTTATCAAGAATTTCAAAAGGACCCACATAGCGAGGACTAAGTTTCCCACGGATTCCAAATCTCATAACTCCTCTAGTTGGGGAAACTCGTAAAAATACATGATCTCCGACCTCAAACTCCAAGTCTCGTCTTCTATTGTCGGCATAACTTTTTTGTCTGTCCTGGGCTATCTGGAGCCTTTTACAAATCATACGAACCTTCTCTGATGCTTGTTCAACTAAATCAGGTGCATATATCATCCTATCACCAACCTCTTCCCAACCGATTGGTGATCTGCATCTTCGTCCATAAAGAACTTCGTATGGAGCCATTCCTATACTGGCATGGTAACTATTGTTGTAAGCAAATTCCGCTAATGGTAAATGCTCGTCCCATGAACTTCCAAAATCAATAACACAAGCACGCAACATGTCTTCCAAGGTTTGTATCGTCCGTTCTGACTGTCCATCAGTCTGCGGATGATATGCCGTGCTAAACTGTATCCGAGAACCCAAGGACTCCTGAATCTGTTTCCAAAATCGAGATGTGAACCTAGAGTCCCTATCCGAAGTAATACTTACTGGGGTTCCATGAAGTCTTACTATCTCCTTAACAAACATTTCTACCAATGCATTCAAAGGAGTAGTCGAGCTAATGGCTAAGAAATGCGCTGACTTGGTGAGTCTATCCACTATTACCCAAATCGCGTCATGCTTCCTCCGAGTTCTAGGTAAACCCGTAACAAAGTCCATAGTTACGTGTTCCCACTTCCAAGTTGGTATGGGTAAGGGTTGGAGTAAACCTGCCGGTTTCTGGTGTTCCACCTTCACTTGCTGACACACCAAACACCTTGCTACAAACTCGGCAACCTCACGTTTCATTCCAGGCCACCAATACATCTTACGTACGTTATGGTACATTTTGGTGCTCCCGGGATGTAAGGTGTATCTGCTAGAGTGAGCTTCCGATAAAATCAGCTTCTTAAGGTCCTCATCCCTTGGCACACATATCCGACCTCTGAATCTAAGCAATCCATCTGAACCAATATCAAACTCAGAATCTCTACCCTCCTGAATCTGCCTGGACACTTCAAGTAACTTCTGATCTAGCTTCTGTGCCCGCCTAATCTGATCAATCAGTGTCGGCTCAATCCTAAGACTAGCAAATAAGGGACTTTGATCCGAGGGTGCTACATCAATAGACAAGCTTGCAAACTGTCCCAACAATTCCCACTCCTTAACCATCATACAGGACACCATACTCATGTTCTTCCTACTTAATGCGTCCGCTACTACATTTGCTTTCCCCGGGTGATATAAAATTTCACAATCATAGTCTTTCAACAATTCCATCCATCTACGTTGCCTCATGTTCAGTTCTTTCTGAGAAAATAGGTATTTGAGGCTTTTGTGATCGGTATAGATCTGAAACTTTTCTCCGTAAAGGTAATGCCTCCATATTTTCAAAGCAAAGACTACTGCTGCAAGTTCGAGATCATGCGTGGGGTAATTCCTTTCATGCTCCTTTAGTTGACGTGATCCATATGCTACCACTTTGCCATTTTGCATAAGCACACATCCCAATCCATTCAGTGAAGCATCACTATACACTGTAAATCCTCCGGGTCCATCTGGTATGGTGAGGATCGGTGCAGAAGTTAATCGATGCTTGAGCTCTTGAAAACTGCACTCACATGCATCGCTCCACTCAAACTTGACATCCTTACGGGTGAGTCGAGTTAGAGGAGCTGCAATTTTCGAAAATCCCTCTACAAACCTTCTGTAGTACCCGGCTAATCCAAGAAAGCTTCGTATCTCCGTCACTGTCTTTGGCCTCTCCCAGTTCACTATAGCTTCCACTTTGGACGGGTCAACAGATACTCCATCCTTGTCCACTACATGGCCCAGAAAACCAATTTGCTTCATCCAGAATTCACATTTGTCCAACTTAGCATACAATCTCCTTTCTCTAAGTGTTTGAAGGACTATGTATAGGTGTCGTTCATGTTCTTCCGGAGAACGAGAATATATCAAGATGTCGTCTATGAATACAATCACGAACTTATCCAGAGACTCCTTGAAAACTTCGTTCATCAAGTTCATAAATGCTGCTGGGGCATTCGTCAAGCCAAATGGCATGACCAGGAATTCGTAATGCCCATAGCGAGTTCGGAATGCTGTCTTGGGAATGTCCTCACCTCTAACTTTCAGCTGGTGGTATCCCGACCTTAGGTCTATCTTCGAGAACACTTTGGCACCCTTCAACTGATCGAACAAGTCATCGATCCTCGGCAGTGGGTATCGGTTCTTGATCGTAGCCTTATTGAGCATTCTGTAATCAATGCACAGTCTCAAGCTACCATCCTTCTTCTTCACAAAGAGCACAGGTGCGCCCCAAGGTGACACACTCGGGCGTATGAACCCTTTATCCAGTAGTTCTTGGAGTTGTTTCTTCAATTCTTCCAACTCCATAGGTGCCAACCTATACGGGGGTTTGGACAAAGGTTCGGTTCCAGGCACCAAGTCAATAGCAAACTCCAACTCTCTATCGGGAGGTAATCCTGGCAACTCTTCGGGAAATACATCAGGGAATTCCTTTACTATCGAGATATCCTGAATGCTAGGCTTCAGCTTCTCATTACATTCCACGAAAGCTATAAAACCTTCATCATTTAAAATCAACTATCAAGACCACAAATAAATCAACCAAAAATTTACCTGTTATTCATTTATCTCCAAAAGTTACTACACACTTTTCGGGTAAGTACAAAGTCATCACCTTTCTAAAACAGTCTAAATTAACTCTATGGGTTGCTAACCAATCCATTCCTAGTATCACATCAAAGTCCGACATATCTAGCAGAATCAAGTTAGCTAGAACTACCTTATCGCCTATCTTTAACTCACAGTTCCTATATACTACCTCAGTCATTTGCGATTCTTTCATAGGTGTTTTTACACGAAGTAAATAATCTAAAGGCTCAGGCTCTATCGGTAACTTTCTAGCAAATGTAGGTGATACAAAAGAGTGAGTTGATCCAGAATCTATTAACACAAAAGCTTTAACATTTGAGATAAAAAGATTACCCTTCACCACGGATGTTGAGGCATCTGCAGCTTCCTTATCCAACGTGAACACTCGCCCCTGACTAATGACTTTCTTGCTCTTGTCCACAGGAGCTGGTGGTGGTGGAGGAATCGCTTGTACTGGCTGGGCTGGTAGGGTTCTCAGCTTAGGACAATCTCTCTTCATATGCCCTACTTCTCCACACTGGAAGCATGTACCATAAATCTGACGGCAAGGTTGGTTGGCATAATGTCTCTTCCCACATCGGTTACACGTGGGGATCTGATAAGGTACTGGTACTGGAGCATTCTGAGTAGGGTAAGGCCTCGGCCTAGTCACCATGGCCTGAGAAGCTCCGACCCTCTGCTTCTTGTTTTGCCATCTGTTCTGGAAAGGTCTCCGATCATCAATCCTCTTACCATGGCTCCTCAATCGTGACTGAAACTCAGTCTGAGATAAGTTCATATCATGCTCAACAAACTGTGCCCTCTGGATAGCCTCAGCATATGTCTTTATATTCAGAGGGGCTAGCTTGCTTCTGATTGCCGGCCTCAGTCCATGAATAAACTTGGCAGTCTTCTTCAGCTCATTCCTTGCAATATCGGGCTCATATCGAAGCAGTGCAGTGAATCTCGACTCGTACTGATCCACTGTCATATTTCCCTGTACCAAGCTCAGAAACTCTGCCTCTTTCTTCATTCTTGCACATTCCGGAATATACTGATTATTAAAAGCTTCAAGGAAAGTCTCCCATGAGATCTCAGTGTGCCTAGCCAACAGAACTGTCTCGGTAGAAGTCCACCATCTCTCTGCCTCTCCCTCTAGCATATAGGTAGCCAATGCCACCTTATCCGAGCTACTGTAGTTCATAATCCTAAAAATCTTCTCTAACTTTTGAACCCACTTCTCAGCAGCTTCTGGATCCTTTTCTCCCTTAAATACAGGCGGGTTCATCTTCTGAAACTGTCTGACCCGCTCCAAGTTCCTTTCCACCGAATCCTGTACTGGCGGCTGTACTACCGGTGGCTGGGGTGGAGGTACGGGTTCCTGGGGTAGTGAGGGTGGTTGTGGCTCTGGAGGTGGAGGAGCTTGCGGCGCATTCGCGGCATTAGCGAAATTCGCCATAAACTGAGTTATGGTAGCAGACATCTCTGCCATAGACCGCTCGAGTCTCTCTATCCTGGAGTTCGGACTCTCTGGTTGTGGGGGAGGTACCGGAGGCGGTTGCGCTCGCCTACCACGGCCCTTTGCTCGTCTCCCACTCATACTGATTCGCAAATCCTATACCAATGACTCAAACAAGGTTAATAACATCGAAAGTATATGCGAAAATATATATATATATATATATATATATATATATATATATATATATACATTTCAGATATGCACGGTTGTGAGATGTACTTATAGACTAGCTAACCTACATCGACACGACCTACGACAGTTTCGCTCTGATACCAAAAAGATTTGTCAAGCCCCGTGACCTAACCTCGAACTAGTCGCGCAATGTTAAGCGGAATCGTATTTAATAGTAACTTAGATATTTCTATGCAGATCGTTTTACTTGTCGTTTGTGCCCGATGTAGGTATCATTATACTCTTTATTATATTTTTATGCGTGATAAATTTCTAATCTTAACTTATAATATTAAAGATTTTGATTTATTTTTCTATTTAGATAGCATGACTACAATATATAATTTAGTCCTTTATACTCAGTACAACATATTTATTCTAAGTTCTCAACATCAAATATATTAACCCTGGGTTTCAATCATACATCATATAATCCCCTAATCCGACATAATAGTTAATGTCATATAGCATGCCATGTCGTTCATCCATTCTATACCGAAAAGAAGAAACCTAAAGTAATACTTAATAATCATGCTTAAACGTCTTTCAACTAGTACATCTCATAAATACAACCGTGCGTACATATCTGAAATAAAATGCATATATATATAAATATATATCGTCCATCGCATAATACCTCGAAAATACCAAAATCAGCTTACTAGGCTAAAGGAGACAGTTAGAGCGCGACGCTCGCCCCGAAATACTAATCTGAAAAATGTTGGAAAAAGAGGGGTGAGCAACCACACGCTCAGTAAGAAGCCTACATAACCGAAGCTAGCAAAACACCATGCAATGATAAACCGAGATAATTACGTAAAACATCATGCATATTTCGAATAAACAATACTGAACATGCTTCGGTTTAAACAAGTTTATTTGAAAATCAATGTATCATTAGTCAAAAATCAGATTTTTCAAAGAGAAGTTATAAGTTCACAAAACCGAGACCATAGTCAAAGAGCAATTTATTTAAATACATGCATGGGCATACTTAAAGCATTCGATAGAGTAATACGAGTAAGTGGCAATAACCAAAACCAGTCATGGATCCAATATTCAATAACCTCACCAATATCAATGCAAAATAAATACACATATGGCCATAGTGACTACCGCCCTATCCTAACTGAGCAGGTTCCGGACTAGGGTACTGTAGACGGGCTCAGGGTCTCACAGTATTAGGTAGCAATAAAATACACGATGCCACGAAGGCATCCCCGTGAAGCACTTGGCACCGTAGGGCAATCACACAGAACCTCCTACCGGGTGCTAGAGATGGCTCTCACGATAACAACTCGATGCCACAAAGGCATCCCCGTGAAGCACTTGGCACCGTAGGGCAATCACACAGAACCTCCTACCGGGTGCTAGAGATGGCTCTCACGGACATGACTGCCACACAGGCATAAACCGGGTTGCCAACAGACTCAAAAATCCCTCGATGGGTACACTTTAAAAATCCAACAATTCATCCCAAAACATTATATCAAAAATTGGGGAAAAAACCACCCATCGAAAATAAAACATATATCAATTGTATAAAAATCCGCATGTATATAAATCGTGCAAACTCATGCTTATTCAAAATACGGTTAAAACGGTGCCCATGCAACTTCTTCAAAAATCAACAATCATCATGGAGTTACGAAAATATTGTAATGCATCACACGCACATGCTACTATCATGTAAAAATATTAGTTCATAAATCAATAACTCCATGCTATGACAGAATTTAAATCAGGACATTTTAATAAAAAACAATAGATAAGGGAATTTTAATCTAGACTACTCTATTAAATCGGCTACCCTATAATCCTACTTTAAAATTATGAAGTCTAGCCTATCCTAAGTATTTTACTAACGTCAGCTATATAAAACCCCTTACCGCACAAGCTACGCGCCCGATTTAACCTTTTTCGCCTACCGCCTTAGACGCGCATATATGCGTCTAAGCTTCCTTTGCGCTTTCTGACGTGCTTGCTGCGAAATATCATTTAAGGTATACGTCATTTACCATTCGCACATTAACGAATTAAATTTCAGCACACGCGCACATTCACAAAAACAATTCTAGGCTAACTACCATTAGAAACTATCACGAAGTTATTAGTTTAATAAAATACAATCTTCGATAAACTATCCTAAGACATGTAGGTGATGTGATAATCATCCGAATAACTTGAACTTATTAGAATTTGTTTTTCATATTAAAATAAATGTTCTTTTAATATAAGAAAATACTTAATATTAAGTAAAAATTGAAATTAAACCTAAAACATGAAAGTCAATAGAATTAATACTGTTTTATGACAATATTTACTGAATCTATATATTTTTTACAAGTTTATATAATTTTAGTGAGTATTTATTAACATCTAAAATCTTGTAAATAAATTTTTATAATTATATTTATATATGTAAAATTACTAAAAAACATATATTTGACTTTCATACAATCTATAACATGATTGAATCAATATTGACCCAAAACAAATTTTAAATTAATTAAAACGAAATTTTCTAATATTCTGAAATTTCTTATTTTTGTGTTCATTTGACCTACTTTGAGCATTTATATCTAACACACTGTATAGTATCTAAAGCTGAGACTAGAACCAATTAAAATTACACATGTAATATTACAATTTAGGATTTTGTTTCGTTCAAAAAGCTTACTGGAACCATAATTTTCGAAAGCCAAAAGTTTGAGTTTTATCACAGAGAACCCAGAATTTCTGGGTTTCTGTTTCAACGAACCAAGTTTGGGGCAACGGTTCTACTAGCACAAAACGTTTCTGACTGAGGTATTAAGACCAAAACAAAGTTAATGTTTCATACAGCAAAAGCCATCAAATAATTGACCAAAACAGTTATCAAAAAGTGAAGTTCCAGTAACCCAAAGTTGGATGTTCAACACTGTCAAAACCCATTTTATTCAAATTTCAAAAATTCATAACTTTTAAAATGCACAATCAAATTAAGTGATTCAAAGACCATTAGAAAGATCTTGAAGAGAACTTTCTATTAGTACCAATTTTTTCACCAGAACATCACCAGAATATTACCGAAAAATTTCAAAAGATAAAACTAATTTGTAGGTTTAGGTAAATACAATATAAAAGACAAAAACTTATAAATGTAAAGAATAATTACCTTGGAAAAATCAAACGGGGAAGACAAAGAAGTATATTTTTTTTTTTTTTTTTAGAGCCGTCAAGTTTTCCTTCAGAGCATTCGTTCGATAGATTTTTTTTATTTTGTTTTTGACAGCAGTCCTAGGGTGTATATATATATATATAATTTTTTTTTTAAAACCCTAATATACTAAGTCAGTCTTTTATAAAAAAAAAAATGGGTATTGGGCTTTTCATTTTTTTTTATTGGACTTTTTAAAGGTTAGCCTGGTTATTACAGTAGGACTGACCCATCCCCCTTCAGGCGAAGTGATACCCTATGCACACCTGATTAGTGAGGCCTGGGATCACTGACTATGGCCATATGTCGTGGATATTTGATTGCCAAAAATTTCATGCCTGTTTCAGAGATTTGAGAAACAGAGATAATCTCAGAAAAGAAAGAGAATTGCGAAAAAGAGTGATTTGAGAAGTGAAAGAGATTTCGTGTTTTTGATAAATCTCTGATTTCACATTTTGTGCCATGAGGGCACTATTTATGAGCATGTTTTAAATGGAAGTTTGACATTTGATTTACACGAAAATGCTATTGAGAAATATGTGTTTAAATGCATTGTTCATATGATATTTCCATTTATAACGAAAACATGGTTTTGGTTTATGCATGCATGGGCTATGTAGGTAGTACGATATCTACCTGCTAGCATACATTTCCTTACTGAGCTGTGGTTTGCTCATCCCACTATTTTTCCCCTCCAGGTACTGAGAAGTAAGAGAGCAGTGATCTCTAGATCTTTTGTGTTTAACAGCTCCCACAATCCGCAAAATGTATAAGATTTGTATACACGAGTGTTTTGTATCTAATATATTGTATCGCACAGTTATATCTTAGAAATTGTAAACAGTATTATGGGGATGATATGTAAGCACATGGTATTTATACAATTAATTTTGGGTATTTATACACACACCTGGGAGTGTGAATTAAAGTTTTAAATATTCAGCTGTAAATGAATGAATTTTTAGTAATTGCATCTTCTCACAGCCCAATCGTAGTAGAGAATGTATGGATAGAAGGGTTCCCAAAAGCGGGGCATGACATGATTAAATCACATCTACACATCTTCAAATTTGATTCAAATGGGATAATTTGATGTTTCTGATTTTTAAAAAAAAAATGAAAAAGAAATTCTGAAAATATCTTATTAATTTTCTTTTATTTTGTTTGTGCATTTCTTTTTTAGGACCAATTCTTTCAATCTCTTATCCCAACGAAATATGAATCTTATTTTTGAAAATAGCAGATGTCCCAATCTCTAAAATGACAATCAAGGTGTTCGAAATGCAATGTCGATTTCCTCCCAGCCAATAGATGCTTGTCTTTAGATTGGAGGAGTTTGGAAGCCTCGCTTTCTCCATGTGAATGTTCTGATGGGGGTCAATTGTACAACCCTTTCAAGAAGGAATGCATACTTTTCTTTCCTTTTTTTTTTTTGAACTTTCAATGATTGAATTTTGTTGTTACAACCGATGCTTAATTTACTTTGATAGGAAATATGAAAATAGCTAAGAATATAATTTCATAACTAATTTTTAATTTTATATCTTAATTATTGGATTAACAATTTTTTTTATCTTTAATAGTCTTTAAAAAAGCATAATTAATTGTAAGGAAGAAAAATAATTATTAAATAAATAAATCAACATTTATTTTATCACTTGTCAGTAATGGAGAAAATGAAATATAAAATATTGAAACAATTTATATACATCCCAGTAAAATTTTTAAATAATAAATGAAATAATAATAATAATAATAATAAATTTATTTATCTTCCTCTTTGAAAATGAAAAAAAAAAAAATTGCACGAGTATAAGATATCGAAGCACAACATATAATGTCTTTTCTTATGATGATAAGATTAGACGTATACTTGATTTTGTTGACAGTGTAATCTTCTCTTTAGTTGATTGTAATGGCTATCGATATAGTGCATTTAAAATTTTTACTCTACTATTTTCCTCAAAAGAATTAAACCCTAGTTAACAAATAAAAGTATTTTTCTCGCTACAAATTAGACTACCCCTGTGGCTTATTACTTGTAAATTAACAAGTCATCAAAGTATATAAAATCTCAAAGAAAATTTAAATTAATTAATTTCAATAATATCATACTCAAATGAAGTGATATTAAATTTTAAATATTATAAACATTTATAATAAGGTTTGATCAATTCTTTCAATTGAAAAATTAAAAAAAAAAAAATTCAAATCGCCAATATATACATCACTTGCTTGTGACTCCCATACCTTATGAATATTTTGTGTACGCTCATTGTCACTATATTGCACTTTTTTAGATGTTGAATTTACCCAAGGATGTCGAATCGCATGAAATCCACGTTTAAAGTCGAACAAATGATTAATGAATATGAAAAATTAATTTGGCAAATTCCTTTGTATATATAGGGTTAGGGAACAAGGCTAGCTTACCCCATCGATGATCTAGTAGATTGAAGCAACGGATGGCTGTTAAATTTGGTCGTCCATGCGCGACACGCACTGCATTTATGATTAAATTTGCATGTGTGTATCGCGCATGGACAATCTAAATTAACAAGTCATCAGATGACAAATATGATTGATTGTTATATGCTTTGTTGGGCAGACGATTTAAGGTTCATCAACGTTCAAAGCAACCACTCCTTCACAAAAGGTAGTTGGGCGCAGTTGATATACCTGGGAAGAAGGGCTGCCCTGCCTTCACGGTGGCTTATTCATCTATCAACCGCCTTCTTCCACAGTTGCATTTTGGCCATATCATAGAGGAATGTGTTCCCTAAACAACCGGCTTAGAGCTCCACTTTTTTTTTTCTTTTTCTTTTTCTCAAGATCATAAAATTTATTCTCTTTGGTATCCCTGAGTTGTCTATACATTTTAATTATTATCTCTTACTCCTGAGTTTAGGTGTAAGTTTGCAACAAGTGAATTGCAGTAGATCTACTTGTCAATGGCTTGGGCTAGATCTAAACTGTGTTGGGCATTCATGTTTCAAAAGGAACATTTTTTTTTTATCATGAGTTATTTTCATAGCACATTAAATACAAGAACAAATCTTTGTTCGCGTTTCGTGATTGATATTAATCCTTTCCGACAAATTCAGTTTATATATAGAGTATGCATATGGTAGCTGCAATGTATTCTTTTTTCCTTTGATTGCGTACCAGTGGTTATGAGTTTCAACGTTTAATGTTTGTGGTGATAGTATATCCAATTGGGAACGTCTCTATTTTGGAATTTTGAAGAATATAAACGCCAAACAAACTCACTTCGATTGGTTGCGACATGAAAATGATCTAGCTAGAATGTTTAAGTACTTTAGCTTATTTTCAAGTATATTTTGTTATTATACATTTATATTTTTGTGAATAAATAACTTAAAATTGAAACGACCAATTGTAGAAGTGTACGGTAATAAAAACAAAAAATTAAAACTCCATTTTATTGATAAATATTGTGAAAAAAAAAATAATTTATTATAATTAATGTGGTAGTCCAATATTGAATGAGAAATAAGTGTTTAATATGTTAAAAAGTAGGTTTAAAAAGATTCCAAACCAAGAAAATTTATTTGAGTTGGAAAGGCTTCCAATGTTAGACATCCGAATGCCCATGCAGGAAATTTGGATTCGATAAGTTTTGGAATGAAAAATAACCTCTCAAAATTTTTATACACCAAGGATCCAAATGCCCGACCAATGACCATCGAGTTCTACATTTTCGCAAAAGTGTGCGAATGCAAACATACAAGAGCGGTCGACTATACTAGAACATACTTTGACTGCCCTTGTTATGACGGCTAATTTTGTTTCAATGATTTTCAAACCTTTCAAAAAAGTGAACTTTCAAATGGTTGTTAATGATGTTGGTATAGGTGTATGTTCTATAGTCAATTTGAACAATTTCAGTCTTCGATTTTTCAATATTTATTGTTTTGTAACAACTATTTAATATAGACATTATTATTTTAATTACAAAATATGGGTAAAGCGCATTTGTAGTTCTAAATATTTTATATGAGTTTTATTTTGATTCTTAACTTTTAAATTATTTCATAATACTATCAAATCTTTTAAATGGATATCAATATAATCCTACCCTCAATTTTTTTAATAAAAATAAAAAAATTACTAATTAAGAAAATAAATTTAAAATTATTATTCATTATTAGTTATACGAAAATTTATTTTGTAGAAACAAATTTCTTATAATAAAGCGAAAATATATTTTTTACTTATAATTTTAAAAACTCAACTTAAAATAAAAAGGAACTTTATTTTTTTCTGATTTTATGATAATAAAGAATAATAATTTTGAATCCATTGTCTGATTTTATATTTTTATTTTATTAAATTTTATTTTTTCAATATTTACAAATTTTGATAAAAATGCATAACTAAATCTTATTAAAATAAAACTATTTTTTTCACAAAAAAAGAATATACTTAAATAATTTTGATTTTATAGTAATTGATATTTATTTTTCCAAAAAAAAACAATTTATAATAAAGAACTTAATTAATATTATTTATATCTACTTTATGTCTGTTCAAGGATCGGGATATCCATCCACACTCAAAGGCTCATATAATTTATTGGGTCTAAAAACTAAGCTCAATAAAAAACAAGCCACGATTGAGTTCATCCTTTAAAATCCAAATCTAGCTTAACACAACCTTATAATTATAATTTTTTTTTAGCTTTTTTACTAATACATTTTAATAAATAGATTTTTTGTATAATATAAATTGAGCTTGTATTATTTTTTTAAACTTTAATTATTAATTTTCATGTTTTTTATAGTCTTTTTTGTAAGAATTTATTTAAAATTATTGTGTGATACTTGTTAACCATTACATGTTTTAAATATTTTATATTTTATGACATGCTTTTTAAAAAATTAATTGTATTTGGGTGGGCACGAACGAGCTTGAGTTTATACATTGTGAATAAAAACTAACTTAGACAAAAAATTAAATACAAAAAGTAGGGTTAGGTAGGATTTAAACTCACATTTAATCCTTTAATATTTTACCTAAACCCGTCAAGAATCTAGCCTGGCCTAACCTAGGAACATCTCTAGTCTTAAATATAAATATAAATATAAAGAGAATTAAGCTCATTTGATACGTGATTTTGAATAAATTATTTTTCCAAAAGATTATAGTAGTAAATAAGTTAGTTGTGTTAGATTGACATAAATTTAAAAAATTTCAACTTAGATCAGTAATAATTTGCAGAAAGTACTTTATAAGATTATTAATAAATGTTTACAAGTTTTAAGAAATTATTTGAGTATGTTTCATTTCTTCCCTTTTTTTTGTTAAAAAAAATATATCTTTAATTTTAATAAGATTTAATTTGTATTTTTTGTCAAAATTTATAAATATAGATTGTTATTATTTAGAATGAAACTAAAGTATTACTATTTCTCTTAATTTTAAATATAATTTTTTAAAATCAAGTACAAAATGATACTACTATTTTATACTTCAATTTTTTAAAATTTTACTTTCTTTTTAATAGATACATTTTAATATGATAGTAAAAAGTAATAATTATATACATATTGCCTTAATTTGTAATTCTCTCTTATTTTTATGTCAAAATATATGATAGGATTAAATTCATATCTTTTAAAAAGGTTTGAGACTATTATGAAACAATTTAAAGATTAGAGATCAAAATGAAAATTATATAAAAGGCTTGGGACTACAAATGCACTTTACCTTATAAAACATATTGATTTAAACTATTAATACTTGATTATGATAAAGCCCCTGAAAAAATATATTTGCAAACAGAATTATAAGGTGGTTATAATTATGAGATCTTTATTGCATAAAAGTATAATGTTTCTAAAATAGTTTCGAATCAAGTATTGTCAAGAAAATGGGATAGTGATAAATGTTGTTGAGATTGGTACAATATTATGTCTTTACTTTGAGAAAGTAACCAGCTGAAACATTGAAATGCTTAGACTAACAGTCTAGGCGCTCGTTTGAAAAAACAAGTTCACTAAATTGACCCGCATTGAGAAGTCCACTTAGTATATTCACTTGAATGTTTATGAATATCTTTTCAAATAACAGTTGTATAAGTGATTCTTATACTTGATATCACAATACTATCTTGTGTGATTAGTATTCTGTATGAATTCCAAAAAAGAGTTGCCAAATGGGATGGAATTGGGTATAGTAATAATTGTATGAAGATATATGTGTGATTAAGATATGATTCATCACCTTAAGTGAACATTGGTGAATATATTTTAAGGTCTTTGATTAGTGGTAAATTAATTTAAGTTTTAGCCAAGGCAAAAAGGAGATTTGGTTGAGAGTTTTCAAATCTCTTTGAAATAAATTAATTATTTAGGATAAAAAATAATAAGTTTAGACAATAGTAAAGTAGACACTACTCTAAACTCTATGTTTAATCTGGATATAAGGATGAAAAATATTGAATTATATAGAAAGACTGCATAGATAGGATTGTCATACCACTATGACTCTTCCTTAATATATTGGGGGTGGTGCAACTATTATTAGTGACTAGTCTCCGTCTGTATATATTGAATTTGTTTAATTTGGAATTAATTAATGGAGGATGCAAGTGAGTTTGATCTATTGATTAAATAAAAGATGTTTAGTTCATCCAATCCTTTTAGAATGTAATTCATATATACTACTAACTTGTTTTGGAACTTAAATAAGTTACACACAATAGAGTTGTAAAAGAATAATTAAAATGCGATATTAAGTTGGACTTAATAAAGAATTGAATTATTAAATTAAATTGGATTTAATTTAAACTATAAGCCTAATTAAAATAATTAAGATGTAAGAGTTACACTCCTAGTGGAATTATGGATATAAGGGGGCGACATCATGTCTTGATCAATAAGGGTTAGTCGCACCTCTTTAATTTAATAGCAATGGGTGTCTTCACATGCATGATGGATATTAGGGCTACCACACCTCTTTATAATTATATCATTTTGGTTTCTGCATTATATAAAAAATAGGGGGCTCTCGCAACAAATAAGTGTAAGTAAGAAGAAAATTCAATATAGTCTTTTAAGTTCAAGGTTGAAACTTTTGAAGCACTATCCTAACGTAGCCTGAAGGATTTTCATCCTAAAATGTCTCTCTTTCTGCGTTTAGTGTTTTCTTGAAGAAGAAGAAGAAACACTAACAAAAGAAGATTTATTCTTTTCAATTCTTGTGGATAATGCTAAAGACTAGACATTTGGAGAGCTTAATGGTTGTGATTGACCTCTTTAGCGCATAAGCTTTAGGTATACATTTAAGCAAGGTAATCCATCAATATTCTCTTTATGTGTTCATGTTATTGATATCAAAATGATCCAAGAAAAGGGAATTTAAGAAATTTCAAATTTCTATTGCGAATTGTATGTCTATCGTATTCTTAAATTCCCAACAATGGTACCCAAGCCTCCTTGAATATATTAACGTGAATGGTATTTTCTACTATAATTGATGTCAAAGTGTTTGATCGTTGTTGATTTGATGCACAAAAGTTTTGAGAAAACTTTTCTGTAAAATGGTTTTGTCGCAAAACTTTACAAGCTAGAATCTTTTCTACACTGTTTAGTGACTTAACTTTGAATATGTATTAATATATAAGATAAATATGTGAAATCCATAAATAGACAAAAATTCGGTTGAGTCTAGTTTCCAATGCATCACACGTTTTTGAACTTAGATATCCCTAAGTCAAGTTATTGAATTTTCTTTGAGGACTGCTCAGATTGTTTGACAACAATGCCACTATTGGGTTTGAAAATTCACCATAAATTTCAGAAAATTGATAAAATCATGAAATTTGGTTTACTGATAGCATATTAAGTCTAGAATTGCATGAAAACAATGGAATATGTTTCGATTATTTCCGTCAATTTATAGCAGTATAACAAAGTAGTGTACAAACCTAGGTGCAACAATGCAAAGGGTGGCGACAAGGGTTACACACGTTTCATTGGGGGTAAAGCTAGTTGTGGGTAAGTTGGTTAGCGATGTACAGAGTGCTTTCATTGGGGGTAGACAAATTCTGGATGGTGTTATTAGCCAATGAGGTTGTTGATAGTATGAAGAAGTGTTGGAATAGGGGTGGGATTGTCTTTAAACTTGATTTTGAAAAAGCTTATGACTGTTTAGAGTGAGACTTTCTGATGATGGTATTACAGAGGATAGGGTTTGGGCTTAGATGGAGGAGGTGGATGTATGAATGTGTGTCGACTGCTAGGGTGGCAGTTCTAATTAATGGGTCTCCTTCCCCAGAGTTTCCCATGAAAAGGGGATTACGTCAAGGTGATCCACTCTCTCCGTTCTTATTTATACTAGCAATGGAGTCGCTGCATTTATTTCTAGAAAATGCTGTATGTGTAGACAAGTTTAGGGGGGCGTTAGTGTCTAAGTCAGGTTTGAGAATCTCTCATCTACAGTTTGCGGATGACACTATTATCTTTATGGAAGCAAATATAGAGTCTGCCTTTAATATTAGGAGATTGTTAATTTTCTTTGAGGTGATGTCTGGGCTAAAAATCAATTTTTCTAAGTCCAAGGTTTATTCAGTAGGGGTCGATGAGGAACTGTCTTCTAATATTGCTAGTATATTGGGCTGTGAAAAAGGTACACTGCCTTTTTCATATTTAGGAGTTCCGTTAGGAGCTAATCCTAGGAGAGTTAGCACGTGGGCTCCGGTGATTAAAAAGGTAAAAGAGAGACTACCATTTTGGCCGAGGAAGCACCTATCCTTTGGGGGAAGAGTTACAATTATTAATTCGATTCTTAGTGCATTACCTGTCTATTACCTTTCGATTTTTAGAGCCCCAAAGAGCGTCATTAGGAAATTAGACCAAATTCGGAGGGAGTTTCTATGGGGAGTTTCAAATGATAGAAGGAGGATTGATAAAGTTAGGTGGGAGATTGTGTGTAAACTTAGGCTGTTTGGGGGTTTAGGGATTCAAATCTTAAATTTCAAGAATTTGGCTCTCTTAGGTAAATGGTGGTGGAGATATGGGGTTGAAAAGGATGCATTATGGAGACGGCTTATTATTGATAAGTATGAGGTAGGAGAAGTAGATGTGGAACTAGCCTGTAATCAACTAGTAAGCTGTCTAAGGTATGGAAGAGTGTGGTATCAATTAACTCAGTTGAACGGGTTAATTCATTGGTGGGAAAAAAAGGATTGTAGGTGGATAATTGGGAATGGTAAAAATATTTTTTTTTTTTGCTGGATAAGTGGGTAGGCGATAGATCATTGAATGAATGTTTTCCTAGAATTTACAATCTATCAGTTGAAAAGAACTTAAAGGTTGCGGATATGTATAAGAATATTGGGGAGTGAAAGTTTAGTTTTAGGAGGGGTTTATTTGAATAGGAAAAAGCTAGTGTGGAGTGCTTAATTAAATTGTTGGAAAATATTGTCTTGATAGATGATAAAGAAGATAAACTGGTGTGGGAGCATGATAAGTCCGGGGCATTCTCCTCCAAGAGGTTTGTTGCTGAATTGGGTAGAGTAGGGGAGGATAACTTAAGGACTGCTAACTTTTCCTTTATTTGGAAGTTTAGTATCCCTCCTAAGGTGCAATCATTTTTATGGTTGGCTGTATTAAATGCGTTACCTACTAAATCCTTCCTAAAAACTAGAGGTGTGAAGTTCAGTGAAGGGTGTTTGTGTGCATGGTGTGGGATGCAAGAGGAAGACTGTTATCATGTACTGGTAGGCTGTTATGTCTCTTGGCTGTTTTGGTGCAGGGTGTTTAGTTGGTGGGAGTTATGCTGGGTGGTTCCTAATTCAATTGAAGGCTTTGTGTGTCAGTGCCAGTTTATGTTTTCTGAGTACTTCGCCATTCCCTTCCATCCCTTCCATCACTGCTTTGTTGTGGTTAAGCTTGTATTTGTCTCTGTCATCATGTTTGCTGAGTCCTGCTGTGTAACTGGGATCACTGATTTGTTTTTGGGTCGCTAATGTCTGGTAAATATTGCTGTTAAGGGGGTTTTTGTTTTTGGCTTCCTATTTTGCTGGTGGGATGACTATAATGGAGCAAGGCTGATATCCCGTTAATGTATCCTTTTATCTATTTAATGAATCTTTTGATTGAGCAAAAAAAGAAAAAAGGGTTACACACGTTGGCCGAGCCCTACCCTAAGTTTTAGGTTGTGTCAATTGAAACCTACCCTAAAATTTAGGATTTCTTATTGTAAAATCCTAATTGGATTAGGATTGAACTAAAAGGGCTAGGACATTGGACTTAGAATCCTAATTAATCTAGGATTATTTAAGATTTTTATTTGGATTAAAAATCCTTTTGATTTCAAGAAAATAGTTTTCTCAAATCAAATTAATAAGTGCATCAAATTATTAGATTAATATTTTTGAAATATTAAATCAAATGACATATAAGATCAATAGTTTAATTTGAACATATTGTTTATTTTATTCATAATAAGATAATGAATGGATGATGGATTGTTATAGACTATTAGATCTAATGTGATTGTGTATGGATGAATTTACTTTATAAATTTTATTTATTTAAAGAGGGATTATGGACCTTGCTTTTCTCTAATTTTCTCTGGTAATGATTGAGAATGTTAATGAAAAACTCTTGCCTAGCACTTGATTACACAGCAGCATTGCCTTCTTAAGTTCAAAGGAAAAATAGACACTATTGCCTAATCAAGTTCAAAGGAAAATTACTAAAACGTTGAAGATATAGAAAAAAGGGTCACAATATAAGGTCATGTAAGAATAGTAGAACTAAAGTGTTATTGTGATGTTTAATGTGATTATGATGATTTATATTTGCAATGGTAATACTTCTATTTTTTTTTAATTATTGTTGACTATGGGGTAATGGAGCATCTGTTGAAAAGTAAGGAACATCTTTTGAGAAAGGAGATCCATTTGTTTAGCAAAATCCAAAGGCCAGCTCCTTCTACTAGATCTAGAATCTATACTAAGAAAAGGAAGGTTATTGCTTTGAGGTACACGAACCCTCCAAGAAAAAATTACAAAAACTAGCCAAAATCAAGTTCTCCAGAAATTTTTTTCATAAGCATGCTGATCAGAACAAATCCAAATCAAATAAATGAAGAATCTTGTTGCATGATAGAAATTTGTTTTATTTTCTGTACATGTAAGATCTAGAACATCCTTTTGTAATCTTACTTGTTGGCTTTGTATAGTTTTAGAAGGAATATGTAGTTGTTATGGGAAAGCTAACTTGGTTAATTCTGTATAGCAGTGGAATGAATGTTATTGCCATTAGTTATGCAAGTTGCATACAATTTCTTTTTACATTCGAAAGGTTGACAATACTTGAACATTGAAATTTAAACTTCATTTTGTTTAAGTCCTATGTTTGCTGCCACCAACCAATGTGCATAGGTGTTTTTACATGAAACAAAAAGAAAGAGTCATATTCCATGAACAATGACCTATTTTCATTAACTATGAGTAACCAAGTGACAATGCTTACAATGAACAAAAAAATCATAGTTGCACTGAAAGCCCCCTCATAATTACTCAAAAAAAAAAAAAAATCTTAGCACCCCAAAACAAAGTCATTAGATAAACCTAAACCTGTAGTTTTTTTTTTCTTTAATTTTCTTCCTATCACATTTTCTTTATTTCATTTCCAACAATGTCGCAATAACACCCACCAAAAACAATATCCACCTCTAGCATCCATTCTTATCATAGGTGTTGGTATTTTCTATAGATACTTTAACTTGATGCTCCATTCTGCGCACTCTCCTCTCCTGAACAAACCGATAATCACTAATTTCACATGTTTATTGATCGGAGGATCCGACCATTTAAAATATCCACATGCATTAATTTACTAAAAAACAACAAAAAAATTAAAAAACCGAAAAACCCAAACAAAATTTTGTTAAAATACAAACCCAAAAAAACCAATCATTCATACCCAATAGATGTTAAAATGGAAAAAAAAAAACCTTTAACATAGGCTATCGTCCATCTGTGATGTCTTCTTTTTATTTTTATTTTTTAAAAAGATTGCTGACCACACACAATGGCAAATATGAGGTAGGTAAACAATTAATGTACTTTTTGCCTTTCTTTTCATCCACCCCAAACCCTTTTTTCTCATTCTTTACTCCCTTTCCCTCTACTTGATCACTCTTATTTTCAGATTGAATGATGGTTGTTCATTTCTTTTTTGCACTACTTTTCCCTCTTCTTTTCACTTAGTTCTCATTGATCCTTCCTTCTTGTTAATTTTTTTATTTTTTTAACATGTTAAATATAATTTTATTTAATAAAATTCTAATTGAGATAGAGTTTTGGACATGTCAACGATCAATTAGTATCATTAGTCATCCATGTGCATTTTTAGCTAGCATTAAAGTTTAGTTGATGAAGATCGGAGCAAGGGAAGGCTTTCTATACCTAATTCCAAGACTGTTTAACATTAAAATGACAAAAATGCACACAAACCCAAATCCGATTTGCAAAACAGATAAATTAAAAGAAAAGGCAAACGTGAAAGCATTCAGGACAAATTTGACATTCCGCAGACAAACCATGGACCCTACGAATCATGAGGCTGGATTTGATAATACAAATGGACTGAATGAAATGAATGGAAAAGCCAAAATCGTCAAGCTATTCAACAAAGACACAAACATGCAAATGAAACACTACCTGGCAGCAAAGGAGGGGCAAATCATAAACAAAGCAAAAACCAAAGAACAAATGCATACCATTATAGGCAATCAATTTCTTCTTCTCTTCTAAGAGAACAACATATTTCTTTTCAGGTCCAGCAATGATCCTCTCCAGAGCATTAGATATCTCATCTTTGCTTATTTCCTTGAGGTCATGCCTGTTCAAAAGAATGGCTGCTTCATTCATCAAGTTCTGCAAATCAGCTCCAATGAAACCCGGGGTTCTCCTAGCAATTTTTCAATGTCTGACATCCTTTGCAAGTGCCTTCCCTCTAGAGTGCACCTATAATATAAAAGAGCAGCATTGAGAAAAAGTCAAGGAGAAGGTCTAAGCTGAGCATCTCAACAATGAAGATGAGGACAACAATATACAATTTTGATGTTTTACTTGATATTATTAAAAAAAATATTAATAATTTCTTTATCGATTGGTTAAAAATTTTGTAATATATTAAAAAATTTTAATTCGAATTCAAATAATCCACTTTCATTTTCAATTATCTAGTTTTTTGTGATAAAATCGAAAGAAACCATAACACTAAATATATATACCATAATTAATAATGGGGCTTCAAGAAAGTCTAAACTTAAATCCAATCAGCAATCAATCTCATACCAAAAACAATTCAATCTCAAGTCAAAACAAAAGTTAGCAATCAAATTAACCCAATTTGTACAAAGAAAAAAAATAAGAAAGAAGGAAACTTAATTGAAAACCCATCATAAATTCCCAATTTTCTTGAATTTTGATGAAATTAAACAAATACCCACATCTTAAACTGCAAAATGCAATTAAAAAAAATAAAATTTAGTAGTAACTTCCAATAAGGAAAACTAACTAAAATTTGAAAACTGCTGACCAAAGCGAACCATGGTAGATTGAAACGAAGCTGATTTTTCTTCCTTCAAATTTGAAAAAATTCATAGTAGATTGAAGATTTGGTGGTTGACGAACTTTCTCCCTACTCCGCCTTCTACTACTCAAATTGCTGAGGCCAGATCCTGCAGATTTCTTTTTGCAGCTCTTCCTGTGCCCATCCATGGGGACCCATCTCCAACGTCAAACCTACAACATAAAAAAGAGAAATAGAAGAATAAAACAAATAAAGCATGACTTTGATTTTATATAGAACAATATAGCAACTTTTCAAGAAGCCAAAAACATAAATCGCAATAAAATCAAGAATTAAAAGAAGCTTGTACAATTGAATCATTTTTTTTTCTTTTTTACCTTCTTTGTCAAAATACTGAAAGATCCTTAGAAGATTCACTATTGTCTAAGCTAGATCTATCTTCTTCCTTCGCCCAACACCCTGAATTGCCAAAGAATTTCTATAAGATACATGCATAAACTCCCAAAAAAACAAAATTCAAAACTTTCTTAAAAATTTCAAAAAGAAAAAAATGATAATATACTGATAATTGTGGTGGAATCACGTGATGGTGAACATGGTGATGCAAGACATTATTCTGCACATCAACGGTGACAATTTCAGAAAGTAACGATGCACACATAGTGGAAAGAGAGAGATTTGGGGTAAAAATATTTTTTTTCAAGATTTTTTCTTCAGGTTTTACACAAGAAAAATGAATATTTTTCTCTCCCTCCCTCCCAAGATTGCTCAAAATCAGACTCAAATTTACAATTAAACCCATTCAAATCAGTCCGATGATGTGGCACTGTAAGAGAATAAACCTTGTGTTTATTCTTTGGAAACGTCTTTCAATTTTAAGTTCCAGAGCTGCGAGAACTGGAAACAGAAGCAAAGCTCTCTCCAGAGTCGAAACCAGAAGATTTAGATCTGCAACAACTCAAAAATATTTCCAGGTATTTTAATTCTGGAATTATCACTCTATCATTTGCCATCTGATATATTTGTGTTTACATCCTCCAGACAAAATATGAACATTTCAGATTTATTACAGCTACCTTTGAGACTATTAGACTAATCCTACACTAAATTTCTGGACTCTGAACTTGTGAATTGTTTCAATTACATTTTTTGGTTTCTATAATTTCTTATAAGTTCTGCAAATCTTCAAGGTTTTTTTTTTTCCCCCTCTGTTGATAGTAATGTTGAATCGTGGAACAAAGACAAAGGCATGGCATGGACCTCAACACTACCCGATTATTGTGCCAGTTATATTTATGGTATCAGGCTTAGTAGCGTTGGTGTTGCTTTTACATAAAAATGATGAAAACCCGATTTCGGTGTATGGACTATCAGAGCAAAAATGGAATAGGTTTGAGTCTTTGGTGCAATTTAATCCGGAAAGGGAATTCAGGAATGGAACGGATTTGATATGGCAAATACCGGATTCGCCTAAGGCTGTTCTTTTTTTGGCTCATGGATGTAGTGGTAGAGCTGTTAACTTTTGGGATAGGTCTTCTAAATGCCCTAAATGTATTGGTTTGCCAGAGGAAAGGCTGCTTGTTCTTCATGCTCTTGCTCGGAAATTCGCTGTCTTGACCATATCGAGTGCAGGGAAATGCTGGACATTTGGGAAGGAAAGGTTGATTGTTGAAGATATTATAAGATGGTGGGTTAAGAGACAGAAGCTTGAAAAGCTGCCTCTTGTGGCTTTGGGGGCTTCTTCTGGTGGGTATTTTGTATCTGCATTGGCTAATGATTTGAAGTTCAGTAGTATTACACTTATGATTGCTGAAGGAATCTTTGATAAGATGGACATCATAGAGGACTATCCACCAACCCTTTTCGTGCACATGCCAAAAGATTTACATAGGCAACAAAAAATAACTGAATTTATGGAAGTTTTGAGAAATAAAGGGATTGATGTCGCAGAGATTGAATGCATGGAGTTACCTCTGTCGCCAACTTTTTTGTCTGACAGAATCCCAGGCCTCGATCAGACTATTTCTGCTAGATTGTTCAATTTATTCAAAGAAAAAGGCTTTATAGATGAGAATGGGTATATGAAACGGGATGGGCGTGCAACACTTTGGAAAAATGCTCTCCAGGATAGTAAGACTACTTTGCTGGAGGACTTGGTGCCTCCTGTTCAGGAGGAGCTAAATCTTGCATTTGCAAAGCATGAAATGACTAGTTTGCAATCTGAAGAGATCTTTAAATGGTTTGAATCTCATATGACCTGAGCCTTCTTTTGTGCCACGTTCTCCTCTCTCTGCCATGGAGAAACTTTGCAGACTGTTTCCAACCAAAGTACTAACCCGTCGGAAGTGATTTGTACATATAGTTTGTGGTTACTATCCCACAACTTGAGCTATACTAAATTGTTTACTGGTTGAAGTTTGTCTTCAAGCAACCAAAGATCGCAGAATGTAAAGCTACCACCTTGCAGTAAAACCAAACTGCAGCAGGCACTATGTTTTAGGTAAATTTAGTTATATGTCGCATGTGGAAAAGAACACACTCAGAATACCATCTCATATATTTTTTGTGGAATTGCAAAGTATCCTTTGTTGCCTTTGAGAGGTCTATTTATGCTTGCTATGAATGAGGTATCTTTTTGTTGTCTATATACATTTTGATTTGGCGTTTGCTGCTTACTAATGTGCCTGTAGCTTACCAATCTCTTATGCCATGCTTGAAAATTATTTGGTTGCTGGACTTTGTTGATGTCTTCCAAAATAAAAACATTTCAGTGCTTTCGTAAACATAAGGCTTAGGGTGGTCCATTTTTCATCTGATTCACATGTTTGAAATGTTCTGAAAAATCCAACTGTTCTTTTTTTGGATTTTACACCTGTCCTCTCTGTTTGCTGATTAAAAACTGATTCTGGTGTATAAATATATTATTTAATAAGAGCTCCTCTGTAGAAAGAGGTTTCTATCGACGTTCCAAGAAAAAAAAAAAAAAAAGAATCCCAGCCATAAATGGAGGAAATGGCTACTTCTATATTTATAACCAAGTTGCTGGAATCAACTTATTAGTGTTGTAAACCGCAAATCATATTCACCAATATCATATGCAAGATTCATTGATAGTCTACTCTAGAGTTAAATAAGTTGATGAATGATGTTTTAACTCTGCTTGAAGGAGTTAAAACTGCTATGTATTGAAATTGCTCTGCTAAATTTATCAATTAATTCTGGATATGAGAATGCTTGATTGAAAGATCATGTTAATGGACGATTCTGATGATTGATAGAATTAATTCTTACTTGAGTGCAAGATCTTAGTACCCTAAATTTGTGAAAGCTTATTATTCACTATTATTTGTTGTCATTCTTTTTTTTACTTTTCATCCATTCTACTTGAGTTCCAAGAGAGTTTTAGCATTCTTTTTCTGAATTCTATTCCACTTCTCAATACTTTAACACTTCATCCTTTCATCCCTAAAATTTGTAGAACACTGTTCAAGTGTGTTTGCTGGTACAATAAAATTATTTCTTACTTGAGTGCGAGATCTTATTACTCTAAATATTTGAAAGCTTACTATTCATTGCCATTTTTTAACTCTTCGTTCATTCTACTTGAGTTCCAGGAGAGTTTCAACTTTCTTTTTCTGAGTTCTATCTACATCTCGATACATTGCTATGTGACACTTAATTCTTTCATCCCTAAAAATTGTAGAGCAATGCACAAGTGTGTTTGTATGTACAATTTGTCTTAAAAATTAATTTCTGAAATTTTATATTTCTGTTATCGGAGAATATAGAGAAAATATAAGTTTTGCTATGAGGAAATAGATCAGAGAATCATAACTCCTCTTGTTCATTTTCTTTGAGTTACATGAGTCTATATGGTGAGAAAACAAATCCACCAGAAATAGGAAAATAGAGAACTAATCAATGTTAGTAAAATCTAGCTAATAGGATAAGGAAACTGGTAACCAGAATACTTTAATTGAGGAAACGATGACGATAAATACAAATAGGAAATAAATCAATGCGAAATTATTCCACAATCCCTCTCAAGTCAGACTGAATATATTGTTCGTGAGCCAAGGGGTTTCTTGCGAATCCTAGAGCATGATCAACCAAAGCATACATCACATGAAAGCGTCACGGAATATATAATTAAACATATAATATCAAAAAGATCATCCCAAATAACCAAATAGAAATTGTTTACGTCGTAACCATTGCAACCAAAGCATACATCACATTTTTTTTTTGACAACCAACTGAAATTTTATATTACTAATATGTTTCAGTACAATCTTTGGATAAAAGAGCACCTATAAAGTATGGTGGCTCATATCATGTAGTGGGACTAGCATAAAAACAAGATGCTCTTGCTAAGGCATGAGCTACCTCATTCGCTTGTCGCCGCACAAAATTCACAGAGAAGTTGGCCTCCTGGTTAAGTAACACCTTGCACTTCTTGATAATGGATCCAAATTCAGAATAGTCATAATAAGAGTTGTTGATCCCATCTACTACTAATTGTGAGTCAAGTTCGAACACCACTTGATGATGAACCATGCTAATCACCCATTCGATTGCCTCCAATAAACCAAAAGCCTCTGCTTCCTTAACGTTCATCATACATGTCCTCATAGAGGTTCGCGAAGCAAGACAGTCACCTTTATAATTCCGAAGCACCATGCCAAAGCCAATTGCCCTGCGATCTTTGAAAATTGCTGCATCAACATTGCATTTTAACGTGAGAGCTGGGGGTTTCTGCCATACAGAAGAAAGTCTACCCCTGGTGTCTACTTGCAGAGATTCGTTAGGATGTTCTTGCACAGCCAGCCAGTCACAAAGAACTTCCAAAGTTGTGAAAACAATTTGTTTTTCATTCTGACACTCCCCCTTCCACAACTTATTATTTCTTTGTCTCCACACGTTCCACAATATCATTACAAATTTCCCAAGCTCAATGTCAGTTATCTTGGCGAACATATGGAAAACTAACTCAGGAAAATTCTCAGATACATTAGCACAAGCCGTAATTTTATCGTAGAGATATGCGTGATGCCAAAAATTTTGAGCAAAAGAACAATTAACGAAAGAATGCCAAGTATTTTCAACATCTTGACCACAAACAACACAAGATAAAGGAACTGAAATACCTCGAGATTGGAGCTTGCTTCTCGTTGGTAGACAATCCCTACATGCTCGCCATAAAAAAACCTTCACTCTGGGAGGGACTCGCAACTTCCAGAGTTTAATCCAATCACCCGAAACCTTAAGCTCTTCATGAGGACAACTTCTTTCCATAACAACCCGATATCCGGACTTCACTGTATAACGCCCATCCTTACTATAATTCCAAAGTAACATATCTTGGGTTTCTTGCTGGATCAAAGGAATACTATTGATTTCTGCCACATCTCTATCAATAAAGATATCAGAAATTAATTTCAGGTCCCATTACTTCTTACCAGGTATCATAAGATCATGCACTGTTAGCTCACTAAGATCTGGATTCATAGAAGTTTCAATATACAAATTATCTGAATTTCTTAGCCATGGCTCAGACCAAACTTTTATGCTACACCCATCACCAATCTTCCATCTAGCGCCTTGCTCAAGCACAGTTCGAGAACTCTAAATGCTACACCAAACAAAACTTGGATTATGCCCTAATTGGGCATTTAAAAAATCCCCACGTGGAAAATATTTAGTTTTGAAAACCCTACTTACAATAGCATCAGGATCATATATGAATCTCCAACCTTGTTTCCTGAGCATAGCCAGATTAAAGTTGCGTAATCGCGAAAACCTAAACCTCCAACTCCCTTCCTTATATACATCTTCTCCCACCCTAACCAGTTAATACCACGTGCTCCTGATTGTTTCGAACCCCACCAAAAGGAATTAAGCATCCTTTGTATTTCATCTGCCATTGAGGTAGGTAACAAAAAGACATTCATACAATAGGCGGGAACTGCCTGTCCCACAGTTTTAACCATAAGTTCACAGCCTGCCTTAGATAAAGGTCTTCTTCGCCACTGTTGAATTCTCTGCCAAATTCTATCCTTAACGAACTTAAACACCACTTTCTTGCTCTTCCCAACCAATGATGGCAACCCCAAGTATTTTCTAGTATATTCAAAGGTTCCACGATACCTAGGACTTGCGCCAATAGACTTCTATCTTCTTGCATGACATTACTGCTAAAGAAAATCTCTGACTTGTTAAGATTTATCGCCTGACCTGAAGCCTGTTCATATGTACTCAAAATATCCTTCATAGCCACACATTTTGAATTTTTTGCTCTGAAGAAAAATAAACTATCATCCGCAAAGAGTAAATGTGAAATGGTCGGGGCACCTCTGCACACCTTAACACCATGAATAAGTCCATTGACCTCGGCTTTCTTAAGTAGTGCAGACAGATCTTCAGCACATAGTATGAAGAGATATGGAGAAAGTGGATCACCCTGACGCAAGCCTCTTCTAGGCTGTATCGGACCCACTAGATGATTGTTAACCACAAACGAGTATGACACCGTCGAGACACAGAGCATAATCCATTTCACCCATTTCTCAGCAAACCCCATGCGAGTCAAAAGCCGTTTTAGATATTCTCAGTCAACTCTATCTTAAGCTTTACCGATATCTATCTTGACTGCAATCTCCCCATTTTTACCCCGCTGCTTTCGTTTCATATGATGAATTAATTCAAAGCCAACCAACACATTGTCAACGATAGATCTACCTGAGATAAATGCCGATTACTCCTCAGAAATTAGTTTTGGCAAGATCGCTTTTAACCTGTTCGCTAACACCTTGGAAACTATTTTATAGATCACATTACATAGTGATATAGGCCTTAAATCTTTCATTGTTTTAGGCTTCTCACACTTTGGAATTAACACCACATTAGTATCATTCAACGATAAAGGGAAAGCGATTTGATCTAACCATTGACAACTAGCTGAAAAAACTTCGTCGTCGATTAAGGTCCAAAACCTCTGGTAAAAGGCAGGATTAAATCCATCAGGACCTGGAGACTTATCCAGGTGCATATGAAACAATGCAGTTTTAAACTCCTCTTTTGTAAAGGGTGCTAAAAGCATAGCGTTATCATCAGTAGAAATGCACGGGGTGACTACATCAATCACTGAATCATAAACACCACAACAGTCAGTAAAGAGTTTATGAAAGTACTCCTTCACCACTGAGCACAGCCCATCAATATCATCATACCAATTGCCACGGTCATCTCGAAGCCTAACTATTTTATTGGCTTTCTTCCTGGCGGACGCAAAAGCATGAAAGTATTTAGTATTGGAGTCCCCATTTCTAAGCCAGTAGGCCTTTGCTCGTTGTTGCCAGTAATCTTCTTCTCGAACCAATAGATTAGAAAGCTTACTTTTAGTCTCTTTATACAGCTGCACTGAGTCAGTGTCCAGTTTATGTCTAAGCTGGTTTAGTTTTCCGCGACAAGCCTCGATTTCCTTCTTAAAATTGTTATGTCATTGTCGACTCTCAGCATCAATTTTCCCAGAGCAAGAGTTTAATTTAGAAATAATATCAGCATTCCCAAGACTAGACCAACAGCCCTGCATAATCTCACTAAGATTTGATTCCCGTAACCAGTTGTTCTCAAATCTAAATTGCCAACGAAAATGCTGATTCTCCTTAGTTTCCAACTTCGGTAACAATGGAGAATGATCTGACATGGGTACTATTAAATTAACCAATTTTGCTTGGTGAAATAAATCCAGCCAATAGTAGGAAACAAGTGCCCTGTCCAGTCTCTCCTCTACTTCACTCTCAATGCCTTTAACGCGTTCCCAAGTGTAAGGGTACCCTTCCAATGGTAAATCGTGAAGGTTGCAATCCAACACTACCTGTCGAAATCCTCGAAACAACCAGTCTGGATGTTCTGCCCCCCCCTTTTATCCTCTATACTCAACAAATCATTGAAGTCCCCTATACAACACCAAGGCAACACTGAAGCTTCATGTAGTCGGAGTAAATTCCAAGATTCCTTTCGTCGTTGTCGTTCTGGGAAACCATAGAAACCAATTAATCTCCAGTTACCTCTTGCCGTGTCCTCAACCTCTACATCCACATGGTTTCGAGAGAAATTAATAATAGAATAGTGACACGAGCTTTTCCACAATACGACAATACCTCCACTACGCCCCTCTCTATCAACAGCAAAAGAATAAGCAAAACCTAATTTTTTTCGAATCTCCTTAATTTTATTTGCATGAACAAGAGTTTCAAACAGAAAAATAACATCAGCCTTATGAGCTTTAATCAGCTCCCGTAAAATAGGAACTACTCGGGGTTGGCCCAATCCCCGGCAGTTCCAGCTTATCACATTCATGGCTTCTGGCAAGCCTAGTAACCAGGGCCTGCCTGTAAAAAAAGAATAGTTGGTCCCGCAGCCGAATTCACTTGCTCGTGGGCCTTAACAAAAATATCTGTTGCCACCTCATTGACTTGATTGGCATTAAATGAAAATCCTCTTCTCTTCTTTCTATCTTCATTCAGATCCATCCCCGCATCCTCATCATCATTAGCGGCGTGTGGACCATATGCAGTTAATGCTACCTCAGACAAATTCGTTCTCCTTACTCCACGGGAAATTGTCTGTTTAGCCATTAAAGAAGCTTATTTTTCGCCGTCAAAATCTCCTTGCAGATTAGTTTCCTGTGTTGAGTCTTCAGCACCCCTCCCAACATTGACCTCCATCGGACCTTTGTCCTCCATCTTGCCATCGCTATCGTCGCCTGGGTCTGTACGCAGCCACCGTTCACTGCCCAGATTATTGTTCCGATGTGTTGGAGCCTTCAGCCATACTCCCCATTCTCGTTTGATTTCACCTGCTTCAGAGGAAAACAATTTATCACAAAATCGATCCGTGTGTCCTAGCAAACCACAAAGAAAACATAAGGATCGGTTCAGCAAGAAGTGAACCGATGTCACGACCCAAAACTACCCAAAAATCAGAGTAAATTTTTTGTTTTTATTTCATACTTATCTATCCTTTGGATCATGACCACATTCCACTAATAATTGGGCTGTACGTCAGTGCCAGTCCCACCATTTAATCATCATATAACTTAATTTCTTATTACAGAAAAAAGGTAAACACAATCGTTTTTCATTTATTCTTTTCAATTTATTTACAAGTGTTTACATTATCTATACATCCCTGATAGTTACTTACAAACATGTTACTGTGCTATACTTATTTAGATACAATATGTACAAGTGTATATACCTTAACATGATGGATAGTAGCGAATATCAAGAATGCAGTACTCAGTCGCCTCAATGTCTACTAGAATGAATCTGTGTAGGAAAATGAAAGGGGTGAGCACATCAAGCTCAGTAAGGCAATCCTACAAACAAGTAGGTAACCATACTACCTGCATGAACGTGGTGCCATGCATAAACCACCCTTCCTCCACACATTTCAAAACGGATACTACAATTTGTGATGTCATGATGTCATGTAAAACATGTTCACATATGGATTTCAAAAGCATGAAAAACTCGACATGCATATCCATTTAAAACATTTCATCATCGTTAAAATTTCACAACACAGTCAGGACTCAACCCTTCCCTCGGGTGTTCCTGACTCACACAAAATCATAAAATCAAATGCTTTTTAAAGCAATAGTACCATGCGATATACTGAATGTCATGTAAAACCAGTTGACATCATTCATGGGTTTAAATAGCATGGAAAATAACATCATGCAAATTGCCGTTTTAAAACCCACTTTATTTTTTATCAAAACCATATCTCAGTCAAGATCCAACCCCTCCCTCGGGTGATCCAGACTCACACAAAAGTCCACAAACATATGTTTCTCACAAAATCCACCAAAAATGTGTTTTCTCGAAAACATCAATATTCGAAAATATCAATACACGAGACTAGGCAATATATGTATATCTCAGGTAAATAACCAGGACTATAGCCATGTGTCCTCGTGAGTCCCACTGCTACACGGATCCTAGTGTGCGGGGTCTCACCACGATCGGGAACAGTCTCGGGAGGTGGGTCAGTCCAACCCATCCGTCCTGTCCGATCCCACGCATCCGAAGATGCCACTCGTATCCGAAGATACCACGCATCCGAATATGCCACACAGTACAGCATACTCCATGCTACTTGCACGGTACAACGTATTCCGTTGACCCATATCATATCTCCATACTCATGCCCTGTCTCAAAACGCACGTGCGAGCCTATTTAATTGGTGTGACACACAGTCTGCCCGACGCTCCTAGCACGGCTCATCGCATGATTTCAGAAAAATAGTGCGAGCGATGCTCCAGCACTCTCATAAAATCAAGTAAAACTAGTGCGAGTTGAGCTCTAACACTCTGTACACATTTCATGTGAAAATCTGGTACGAGTTAGATTCCAGCACCGTATTACGAAAATTATATAAAAATCTGGTGCGAGTTAGACTTCAGCATCGTGTCACGAAAATCATATAAAAAATCTGGTGCAAGTTAGACTCCAGCACCAATACATGTAAAACTCTAGTGCGAGCTCTCGCTCCAGCACTAAGGTATGCATCACACAAATCAAAACTTGTGTGAGCTGAGCTCTAGCACGTCACATTTTCATAAAATCACGTAGGCGGCTACATTTCTCAAATCATTTTCAGAGAAAATTAACATCTGTTGAAAATATGCAATTCTGTGCATTTTTATTTAAAAGTTAGCCAGCGTACTCATGCATGTGTTCAAACATCTCAAGAAACGAGCAGGAAAGTTAGCCAGCCTACTCATGCATGTGTTCAAACATCTCAAGAAATGAGCAGGAACCTCTTGTCCTTGCTCCTCCCACATTTTTCCTAATGTTGAAAATTTTACCCTTAACAAGGGTATTTTGGTAATTTGCTCATTCGGGGCACTAAAAATTTTATCTGAAATCTAGACCCTTCAGACCATTTAAAAGATTGTAAATGGCGTCGAAATTTCGTAAAGCTACCTCTAGCAGTTCGTAAAATTCTCTTACCTGAAATCACGCGCGAGCTTATCCCGTTTCGCCCGTACCAGGTCTCTCATTTCAATTTGCTTCAAGCCAAGTCTACGGAGCTGCATATAACCATGTATTTGGGTTAATTCAATTATACTTATCAGTATTTCACTTTATACTGATCGAATCTAAAACACTGGACCCGTTTTACTTTATTGGGCCCGATTGCGTCTTAATTGCCCTCGACCCATTTTCAGCTCGTTTCCATTTATTTAATCCCTTCATCGGGCCTATTGGGCTCTCAATACCCATTGGGCTTCGTTCCAAACTCTTTGGATAGCCCGTATATCATTTACGACAATTTACTCAGAATTCCCAATATCATCCATTAAAGGCGAAATTAAATCCGAAATGCGTAAAATAAATTTATAATACACGAATAATTATATAAATTATCGTAAATGAGCTTTACTTACCCGAGATTATGCGATGTTACGCAAATCGAAGTTCAATCGGCTCACGTTCGGAATTTATCGTCGAACTGCACAATTTATATTTAATTTCGGGTTATTTTCCGATCGAATATAATTTAAATAATTTCTCGAAAATCAAATCGGTCAATTTTGACCGCTTACCACTTACCCGAAGTCCGGTGCATCCCCGAAAATTTTTTCTCTTTTTCATTTTTCTCTTTTTCTCCCCTTTTCCTCTTTTTCTTGGCTGAACCAGTTCGGTCCGGTTTAACCCGGTTCAGACCAGTCCGGTTCAGCCGGTTCAGTCCGATCCGTTTTCCTTTTTCGTCGTTTGGAGCTCTGTCGGTCGGTTCTTCGCCGACTTCTGCCTCCAGCAACTCCACGGGATAGTTCGATTCACGAATCTGACCTCGATTTCGCCAACGGTGGCCGAAAAGTGGCTGGTCCGGCCTATTCTCTCCTGGCCGTCGGTACCCATTTTCTTTTTCGCTGTTTTCGGCGTCGTCCGTCTTTTTCGCCAGTCGTTTTTGGCACCAATCGGCTCGGCATTAAGTGGGGGTCCTTCGACGGGCGGTGGTAGGGGTCGAATTGGCGCCGGTGGCCGCCGATTTTGCTTCCCCTCTCCGCGGCTTCTCTCCCTCGATCCGACGTTCTCCGGCGTCGATGGGGCGCGTCGCAGGTACCAGGGAGGTTGCACGTTGCCGAGCTTCCTTTTTCGGTCACTTGCCTAGCTGCTGGTTCACCGGTTGTCGTCTGATCATCTCCTCTTTTTCGGCTAGCTTCTCGGTTTCTCTTTAGTTTCTCTCTCCTCGATTTCAATTTTCTGATTCTTTTTTATTTATTTATTTATTTTATTATATTTTAATCATTAAAATTCATTAGAATAATCAAATTATCTCCAAAAATTATTATTTAATTCATTTAATCTATAATTGAATTTATCGGTCTTATTTCGTCTCTCCCGATATTTTTTTCGATTATTTTTGGGATAATTTTTCGAATTAAAAATTTCAATTAATTTCGATTAGTTCCCATAAATTCTGATAAATTTAAATCTTGATCAATTGGACTCGAAATTAACTATTTTCCTTGTTATTGATCAAGATTTCTTAATTTCATATTTTTAATGAAATTTTCTTATCGGGTTTATACCGGATTTCGATCTTTTGACCGTTTTGCCCTTGTACGTGTTCGAGACCAAGTTAGACCAAGTTCCCTTCACGAATACTCATTCATTTCATGTTTTAAGTAAATTGGGTCTTACATAATCTCCCCCACTTAAGAAATTCGGTCCTCCAAATTAGAACCAAGTTAGTTTGTAAATCACTCCGGATATTTCACACATATCATGCTCTTTAATTCTTATGTGACTTTTTCGAAGTGTACTACTACCAAAGGACTTGACTAGGGAGATCGTCTTAAACCTCAATACTTTCTTCTTTCTGTTTTAATACCCGAATCAAGTTTTCAATCATACGTTATACTTTCATTGAGCTAAGCTGTTGAAGCTCATATCTGATCACATACGCTGGGTCTGGATAATATTTTTGAAACATCATAAGATGGGACACATCGTGGATGCCTGCTTATTTAGGTAGTAACGCCAACCTACAGGTCTTATCTCCCACTTTGTCCAATCACTCAAAAGATTCAATCTAATGAAAATCAATTTGCCTTCTTTCGAATCTTGTTATGTCCTTAGGACCAATAACTTCCAACAATACTAATTCACCCTCAGTGAATTCCAATGGTTTCTGTCTCTTGTCAGTATAGCTTTTCTGTCTGCTCTGAGGTGTTTCTTAATCTCTCACAATTTAACTTAACATCCTCAGAGGTCTGTTTTACCAATTCGAGAGCAACTCTATATCTGTTACCCACTTCTTATCCAAGTCAGGGAACAACCACTTTGGCCATACAATGCCTCATATAATGTTATCCCGATACTCAAGTAATAACTGTCGCTATTGACGAATTTGATTTGTAACAACTGATCATCCTAGGAGCTTATAAAATCAATGGCACACACTCTCATCATATCTTCCAGAACTTGTACAGTCCTCTCTGACTGACCATCTGTCTGAGGACGAAAAGTTATGCTAACACTCAATCAGGTTCCCATAGCTTCCTGAAAAATATTCCCAGAAGTGGAAAGTGAAGCGAGAATCCATATCTGATACCATACTCACTGGAATGCTACATAATGTTCCACAATCTTTCTTATACATAAATCCGCCTACATACTCAGAGTATCTGGGGATTTTATAACCAAAAGGTGGGTAGACTTAGTCAATCTATCGACTATCACCCATATAGCCTCGTGATTCATCTGGGTCCTCTGTAACCCATCACGAAATTCATGGTAACTTGCTCCCATTTTTGTGTCGATATAGGTAGAGATTGCAATAACCTTGCAACTTCTATTCTCTACCTTACTCTGCTGACATACGAGACACTTCTCTACAATCTCCACTAAATCTCTTTTCACATCTAACCACCAATACCCTTTTTAAAGATTTTGATATATTTGTCACTTCTCGAATGCACTATATATCCCGAAGAGTGAGCTTCTGATAATACCACTATCTCATCGACTATGGTCTTGGAGAGCACTTATATTATTATATTATCTCTGAACCTTAGTACCATCATCACTCTCTGTGAACTCTATCATTGTACCCTTCTGAATCTGACTCATACTATTGACACCATGCCGATCATCATGCTAAGCTTGTCAAATCCGATCACTCAAATCCGGTTCTAATCTCAGGCTAGCGGTCACACAATCACTGTCATCATCAGAAGGGATCACATCACGACTGAGCCTCACAATGACTCTAGCAGCTCACACTTCCTGACCATCATATGTAATACCATCCCAAGGCTCTTTCTACTCAAGGTATCAACCATTACATTAGCATTTTTTTGGGTGGTACAATTTCCACAGTCATAATCTCTCAAAAGCTCTAACCCTCTTTATTCTCATATCCGACTCTTTCTGTGAAAACAGATACTCGAGACTTTTATGATCAGTGCATACACAAAATTTCTCACTGTGTACATAGTGGTGCGACATACTCAGTACAATCACAATCGCTGCCAGCATTAAATTATGGGTCAGATAGTTTCTTGCATGATCCTTGAGTTGTTTGGATCCATAATTGACTATCTTCCCATTTTGCATCAATACACATCCCATTCATTATTTTGAGGTATCCATATACACTGAGTAACCTCTTAAGCTGTTAGGTATGGTGAAAATAATCACTGTGGCCAGTTCATACTTCAATACACCGAAACTCATCGAAGCTACTTTCATACTTATCATCCCACTCGTATGCAACTTTTACGAATAAGATGTGTTAACTGAGTAGCCCATTTCTATAAACTCTCTACAAACCATCTGTACAAACAATCTCCAATTGTTGCTTATAATTTTTCCTGGACTTTAAATACACCCATAATATCATCAATAAGGATGATAACAAATTGTCCAGGTAAAGTTTAAATACCTCATCGTAGTTGAGTTCCACTAAATATTTCAATCAATCATATTCTTGACCTATGTACGCATAAACGTATAATGTCCCTTCAAAATCGCTTCCGTTGAAGCAACTAACCCGCATTATTTCCTTTTTCTTATATTAACGACTTTTACAAAATTTTAATTTTTTAAACCTTCTTGATTAATCGAATTCAATATTTCTTTATTATACCAGTAAAGGTACCCTAATTTTTAAATGTATAAATTACAATTGTCGCTTTCAATTTATATGTGATGTGTATACTCTTAGACGTTGTCAAGTCTTCAGGCGGGGAGGTATTTTGAAATACCTTTATTAACCCTCAGACTTGACCACATGGACTGATTACAGATATATTCACTCCTTATCCTTGGTCGCAATTCATAACTACTACATATCGTTTGATCCAAATTACTTCACATATCAGATATATTCGTACTTTGCATACGCCTCTTATAACTCGTATTTAGGATCTATCACATCTTAAAACTTATCTCTTTTCGTATATCACTTATAACAAACTCTGTCATTACTCATTCCGTGAGTACAATCATTTGCTCCTTTAATTTCAATCGCTACTTCCCTTTTATTACTTGTCAAAACTTACAGTATACTTTTCAGGGGTAAAACAGAACTATCTTAGAATAGAACTCTGAACATCGTAATTTGCAGCCAACTAATTTATTCTCAAATATTACTTCAAATTATTCATATTCCATTGAATAAAATCAGCTGACTTATACTTCTTCCCCCGTTTTCAACTTATAATTTCCTCATAATTATTTCGTTAGTTAACCCTCCTTCATTGGGGTACTAACTATCAGCATTGTGCCCATAGGTGTAGGCATTCATGTCTTATACTAACTTATATACAAATGAAGACAGTATGACTAAATACGTGGCACCATGATCAATTAAAATAATTACTTTACTATTCATAACTAGTGTGGTATCTTTCACCACATCATATGAAATATTAGTAGTATCCTGGTCCAAGGCATACACTCGCCCTCGTCCAACAGCCTACTTTCTCTTGGGCTGTGGCCTCCTTTTTCGGTGCAGAGATATCAACAGGGTTTTCTCTGTCTCTTTGCTCTTCTGTGGGGCAGTCTCACCCAACTCTGAGCAATCATTAATAAATGGTTCGTCTTACCACACTTAACGCCTATTTTAGTCAATAAGGTGTAGGTGTATGCCTTACTTCCGTGGTATCTATCACACATCCTACACTGTTTACACTGCTACACTGCTACATTACTTACACTGCTACGGAGCAGGTCGGGGTCCTCCAATCACAATACCCCTTAAAAGTATTCAAATTGAATACACTGGGGCCTTACCAATCATCTTACCTCGTGACTTATCAACTCTAATCTCTTAGCAAACTACCTTTTCCTCGTTCTGACATATCTGTCATTCTCTATTCTCTTTTGTCTGTATTTCGACCTTTACTACCTTTCCCAATCTTAGAGGCGTGCAACACATGATCTTATTCACACAACTGTGGTCTGTGCACTGCCTTGGCATAGGTAGTGATATCTAACGGGGCCAATCGGATTCAAATCGACAATCTGAGCCCTTCTATAAACTTTTGGGCTTTTCGACTCTCACTGCCCATAGTGTCGGGGTAATACCTGCCCAGTGATATAAACTGAGTTTCATACTCGTTAATCAATTCAGTTCCTTTGGGTCAGATAAGGAATTTTATCTGTAATTTCCTTTAAATAATGTCTGGGATATTTTATCACCAGAATATATCCAAAAATATTTCTCATGTCAACTCTTAAGATGGGTCGAGCGGACTTCCACCAATGCTCCGACTCGCCCTCAAATCCCATGCATACTCTGAGCAATTAGCTCTCAAAATATTCTCCACACTTCGCTCTAATCTCGTGAAGCGTGTCTTAATATTGTCCGATCTCTCTGTCGGACTCTATGGGGCATGCTCAACAGTAGACTCCATTTCAATCTCATCTTGGTTCTCATAGGTCAACACAGCATGACTAGCAGGCTTAGGTCTACCTCTACGACCTCTGCCTCGTGCTTTACTTCCTCTATCGCGACTAATATTAGGCATAATGCTTATATTCCTGCATTCTCAACTATTTCTTAGTTAAAACCCATCTCGGTATACACTATTGTATCTAACCAAGCACAGTAACACAGGGATGTAATTTCTTATTTACTGACACTGACACACATCAGACCAACTCTGCTCTGATACCACCGTTTGTCGCGACCTAAAAATCAGAGTAAATTTTTCGTTTTTATTTCATACTTATCTATCCTTCGAATCCTGACCACATTCCACTAATAATTGGACTGTGCGTCAATGCTAGTCCCACCATTTAATCATCATATAACTTAATTTCTTATTACAGAAAAAGGTAAACACATTCATTTTTCATTTATTCTTTTCCATTTATTTACAAGTGTTTACATTATCTATACATCCCTGACAGTTACTTACAAACATGTTACTGTGCTATACTTATTTAGATACAATATGTACAAGTATATATACCTTAACATGATGGGTAGCAGCGGATATCAGGAATGCAGTACTCAGTCGCCTCAATGTCTACTGGAATGAATCTGTGTAGGAAAATGAAAGGGGTGAGCACATCAAGCTCAGTAAGGCAATCCTACGAACAAGTAGGTAACCATACTACCTACATGAACATGGTGCCATGCATAAACCACCCTTCCTCCACACATTTCAAAACGGATACTATAATTTGTGATGTCATGATGTCATGTAAAACATGTTCACATATGGATTTCAAAAGCATGGAAAACTCGACATGCATATCCATTTAAAACATTTCATAATTGTTAAAATTTCACAACACAGTCAGGACTCAACCCTTCCCTCGGGTGTTCCTGACTCACACAAAACCATAAAATCAAATGCTTTTTAAAGCAATAGTACTATGCGATATACTGAATGTCATGTAAAACCAGTTGACATCATTCATGGGTTTAAATAGCATGGAAAATAACATCATACAAATTGTCGTTTTAAAACTCAGTTTAATTTTTATCAAAACCATATCTCAATTAGGATCCAACCCCTCCCTTGGGTGATCTAGACTCACACAAAAATCCACAAACATATGTTTCTCACAAAATCCACCAAAAATGTGTTTTCTCGAAAACATCAATATTTGAAAACATCAATACATGAGACTAGGCAATATATGTATATCTCAGGTAAATAACCAGGACTATGGCCATGTGTCCTCGTGAGTCCCACTGCTACACTGATCCTAGTGTGTGGGGTCTCACCACGATCGGGAACCGTCCCGAGAGGTGGGTTAGTCCAACCCGTCCGTCCTGTTTGATCCCACACATCCGAAGATGCCACTCGTATCCAAAGATACCACGTATCCAAAAATGCCACACAATACAGCGTACTTCATGCTACTTGCACGGTACAACGTACTCCGTGGACCCATATCATATCTCCATACTCATGCCCTGTCTCAAAAGGCACGTGCGAGCCTATTTAATCGGTGTGACACATAGTCTACCCGACGCTCCAAGCACAGCTCATCGCATGATTTCAAAAAATAGTACAAGCGATGCTCCAGCACTCTCATAAAATCAAGTAAAACTAGTGCGAACTGAGCTCTAACACTCTGTACACATTTCATGGGAAAATTTGGTGCGAGTTAGACTCCAGCACCGTATTGCAAAAATTATATAAAAATCTGGTGCGAGTTAAACTTCAGCACCGTGTCACGAAAATCATATAAAAAATCTGGTGCAAGTTAGACTCCAGCACCAATACATGTAAAACTCTAGTGCGAGCTCTCGCTCCAGCACTAAGGTATGCATCACACAAATCAAAACTCGTGCGAGCTGAGCTCTAGCACGTCACATTTTCATAAAATCACGTAGGCGGCTACATTTCTCAAATCATTTTCAGAGAAAATTAACATCTGTTGAAAATATGCAATGCTGTCCATTTTTATTTAAAAGTTAGCCAGCTTACTCATGCTTGTGTTCAAACATCTCAAGAAACGAGCAGGAACCTCTTGTCCTTGCTCCTCCCACATTTTTCCTAAAGTTGGAAATTTTACCCTTAACAAGGGTATTTTGGTAATTTACCCATTCGAGGCACTAAAAATTTTATCTGAAATCTAGACCCTTCAGACCATTTAAAAGACTGTAAATGGCGTCAAAATTTCGTAAAGCTACCTCTAGCAGTTCGTAAAATTCCCTTACCTGGAATCACGTGCGAGCTTATCCCATTTCGCCCTACCAGGTCTCTCAGTCCAATTTGCTTCAAGCCAAGTCTACGGAGCTGCATATAACCATGTATTTAGGTTAATTCAATTATACTTATCAGTATTTCACTTATACTGATCGAATCTAAAACACTGGACCCGTTTTACTTTATTGAGCCCGATTGCGTCTTAATGGGCCTCGACCCATTTTCAGCTCGTTTCCATTTATTTAATCCCTTCATCGGGCCTATTGGGCTCTCAATACCCATTGGGCTTCGTTCCAAACTCTTTGGATAGCCCGTATATCATTTACGACAATTTACTCAGAATTCCCAATATTATCCACTAAAGGCGGAATTAAATCCGAAATGCGTAAAATAAATTTATAATACACGAATAATTATATAAATTGTTGTAAATGAGCTTTACTTACCCGAGATTATGCGATGTTGCGCAAATCGAAGTTCAATCAGCTCACGTTCAAAATTTATTGTCGAACTGCACAATTTATATTTAATTCCGGGTTATTTTTCGATCGAATATAATTTAAATAATTTTTCAAAAATCAAATCGATCAATTTTGACCGCTTACCGACTTACCTGAAGTCCGATGCATCCCCAAAAATTTTTCTCCTTTTTCCTTTTTCTCCTTTTTTCCTCTCTTTCTTGGCTGAACCGGTTCGGTCCGGTTGAACCCGGTTCAGACCGATCTGGTTCAGCCAGTCCAATTTGATTTTCTTTTTCGCCGTTCGGAGCTCTGCCGACCGGTTCTTCACCGGCTTTCGCCTCCAGCAACTTCGCAGGATAGTCCGATTCACGAATCTGGTCTCGGTTTCGCCAACGGTGGCCAAAAAGTGGCCGATCCGGCCTGTTCTCTCCTAGCCGTCGGTACCCATTTTTTTTCACCGTTTTCGACGTCGTCTGTCACTTTCACTGGTCGTTTTTTGCACCAATCGGCTTGACATTAAGTGGGGGTCCCTCGACTGGCAGTGGTAGGGGTCGAATCGACGCCGGTGGCCGCCGATTTTGCTTCCCCTCTCCGCAGCTTCTCTCCCTCGATCCGGCGTTCTCCGGCATCGGTGGGGCGCGTCGCCGGTACCATGGAGGTCGTACGGTACCGGACTTCCTTTTTCGGTCACTTGCCAGGCTGCTGGTTCACCGATGGTCATCCGATCATCTCCTCTTTTTCAGCTAGCTTCTCGGTTTCTTTTTAGTTTCTCTCTCCCTGATTTCAATTTTCTGATTCTTTTTTTATTTATGTTATTATATTTTAATCATTAAAATTCATTAAAATAATCCAAATATCTCCAAAAATTATTATTTAATTCATTTAATCTATAATTAAATTTATCGGTCTTATTTCGTCTCTCTGGTATATTTTTTGATTATTTTCGAAATAATTTTTCGAATTAAAAATCTCGATTAATTTCGATTAATTTTCATAAATTCTGATAAATTTAATTCTTGATCAATTGGACTCGAAATTAACTATTTTCCTTGTTATTTATCAAGATTTTTAAATTTCATATTTTAAATGAAATTTTCTTATCGGGTTTATACCGGATTTCGATCTTTTGACCGTTTTACCCTTGTATGTCTTCGGGACCAATTTAGACCAAGTTCCCTTCACGAATACTCATTCATTTCATGTTTTAAATAAATCGGGTCTTACAACTGGGCTGAACTGATCGGTCTGAACTGGGTTGAACCGGACCGAACCGGTTCAACCAAAAAAGAGAGGAAAAAGGGAGAAAAAGGTAAAGAATTTTCGGGGATACACCGGACTTCGGGTAAATCGATACGAGGTCAAAAGTGACCGATTTGATTTTCAAGAAATTTATTTAAATTATATTTGATCGAAAATTAATCCGAAATTAAATATAAAATTATGCAGTTTGATGATAAATCGTGTACGTGAGCCCGATCGAACTTCGATTTACGCACCATCGCATAATCTCGGGTAAGTAAAGCTCATTTACGATAATTTATGTAATTATTCATGTATTAACGATTTATTTTACGAATTTCGAATTTAATTTCGCATTTAGTGAATTATATTGAGATTTTTTAATTAATTGTCGTAAATGATATATGGGCTATCCAAAGAGTTTGGAAACAAAGCCCAATGTGTATTGAGAGCCCAATAGACCTGAAGAAGAGATTTAATCTGGAAATGGGTCGAGGCCCATTAAGTTGCAATCGGGCCCAATAAAGTATAAGTGAAATACTGATAAGCATATTAGAACTGACCCAAATACATGGTTATATGTAGTTCCGTAGACTTGGTTGAAGCGAATTTGGATTGAGAGACCTGGTATCATCGAGACGGGATAAACTTGCGCGTGATTCTAGGTAAGGGAATTTTGTAGGTGCTTAGAGATACATGCGCGTATTTGTGGGATTATTTACATTACGTAGAATTTCATAAAGTATTTAGAAATAGAATAATAATTTTTACAAAAATCGAGGTATATGTGAAAATTACGATTTTACCCCTAGTTAGGAAAATTTTAAAAAGGGTAGTAAGGCTATGAAATTGCATGATTTTAATGTTTTTGATATTCCTATGATTATGTTGCTTTAATTTAAGAAAATTATGGATAGGCTGGCTGTTTATTTCATGTTTTTACATGAAAGGGCACGAATTAGGTGTCAGTTGTGATTTTTGATTTATTTTAGTGAAATTGAGCAGTCTATCATGTTTTTATGAGTTTTAAATCGTGTTGGAGCACTGCTTGTACTGAATTTTATATTTTAACTCATATACAGAGTGCTGGAGCACTACTCGCACTGAGTTTTACAAACTTGCTTTACATGACTACCATACTGGAGCTGTGTTCGTACATGGATTTTAATTGGTTTTATGCATCCGTACTAGAGCATTTCTCGTATGTGAATTTAAATTGGATTTATAATTATTTTAAGTCGTATTGGAGCGCTGCTCGTACGCAGATTTCATTGATTTTTATGAAACCGTGCTGGAGCTTCGCTCGCACGAGGGTTTTTCTGATATCATGAATATGCATGGAGCCGTGCTGGAGCTTCACTCGCACTGGAATTTTATGACATGCATATGAACGTACTGAAGCCTCCTGTAGACTGCGTGTCACAGTGAGAAGTTATGCTTGCACGTGCAGATTGAGACATGGGTTGGTTATCGACATGGTTTGGAGTGGGATAAGACCTATAGTAGGCATCCCCAGACTGTGATATTGGATTCATAGAGTACATTGTACCGTGTATATCACACGGAGTACGCTGTACCATGTAGTCATAACTATTGTATTCACATTACTTGATATTTTGGCGGGTAGGATTTGACCCCACCTCCCGTTGCAGTTGTGATACCCCGCACACCGGGATCCGTGTAGCCTGGGATCACAGGGACATAGTCCTCGATTGTTTCCATACAGTAACCTGCATGTCTCACATGATATATATTTGATTGATCTTATTAGACCAGGGTAGACCCGAGGGAGGGGTCGAGCCTCGATTTGTGACGATTTTCATGAAATGTGGTATTAAATGAGAAATTGATGGGTTTTTATGAGGATATTAATGATTTTAAAGATATGTTGAATCCCTCTGGGATTGTTTTTAAGAGTTTTACTGTATCGAGCATGAGAGGTTTTACATGAGATGTTTTTCATGTTTTACATGCCGATTCATGTTTTACGATATATGATATACTCATACATGGCATGGTTTTAATTGCCTCATGTTCGAGATATAAATGTTTTACATGTCATGCCTTTACCAACATGTAGATAGTGTAGTTATCTACCTGCTTGCATTATTGCCTTACTGAGCAAGTTGCGCTCACCCTTTCATTTTCCACCCTATAGGGTACATTCAGTAGAAGAGAGTGACACTAGTCTTGCATTTTGGTTATTCGTTGCTTCCTATCAAGACCAGGTATACACATTCGTATAATTTTTGCATCTGAACATATAGAGGCACAATATTGTACACGGATGTAATATTTGGGATGTATTTAGTTAAAATAAATTGATATGTAAATGGAATATGGAAAATAGATGTTAAGGTAAGTAACATGACAAGAGGGATTAACATCGACTCATAGCCCAACTGTTAGTAGTGAAACTGTTCACGACGGGTAAAGAAATGAAAAAGCGAAAAATTTGTAAGGGTTTTTAGGAAAATTCGGTCGTGACACCTAGTGTGCCGCACTTCATAGGGAAGCATTTAGTCTTAGAGTGACCAACCATAATAAGAATTATATTGTTAACGATTTTTAATTTTAATTCCACCAGACTTTGGGCTTAGTTATAATTATTTTCTTAAGGCCCAAGTCATCATTAAATTAGTCAATTGACTTGTGGTTCATAACCCAATTAAACTCATTTTAATTGGATTAACCCAATGTCTGCTCTATTTATTAAAAAATGGACTTTAATAATTTAATTAAACTTTTTTAATTAAATTTCCTTGACCAAACTTATTTTAACTTAATCCATTAATTCTCTTAATTAATAATTGGACCAATGAATTTAATTACATCCTAAAAGTTAAATTCATTATAATTAAATGTGGGCCTTTATGAACTATTTAATTAAATCCACTCAATTAAACACATTAATTAAGTCCATGTAATTATAATTATTTCTCATTAAGTCTAAATGACAAATTCCAAAATTTTCGATCAACAATTCCATTTAGTTCATATATGGCTCTTTATGTGTAACCCATTAGGTTTTCAACATGTTGGTAGTGAATTCAAATTTTCATTTAAATATAAATTCATAGATCATGAGTAGCATCTAATAATGTATCATGACCACCTAAATGTTAGCAAATGTCTAAATGATTTGACCAACTTTTCAGTGTGCAATATTTTAGTGTAATCGAATCATTTCATCACAATATCTCATAAATAACTTGTCTTTCCTTTAAGTATATTTCCATAATATTTATCCTCAGGCTTCAAATATTAATTCTTTCTCAAGAAATGCTTTGGCCAAAAACTTTTTGAGTTAATACAAGTTAGGACACACCAACTATTATCCCTTTAAATCATTCAGGGTAATGAATCCTCATCTTGACTATTCATTCACCTCCATATGCTTTAGGCTACACCCGAAAACATATATTTTAAGTATGTCCTTACAAGCCTGTAAAAATGAAATCAAAGCAAGACGAAGCACATTTAAGATGACTTGGCATCTCAAGTTAAGATCACTTACACTATTGACAAGTAGGAGTGTGTTCCATAGACACTCAAACGACACCACTTAATGGAATTTCCACTTTAGGTCATGTTTTGTGAACTTATTCCCTAATAAACACTTATATTTTATCTTCTTATATATTAATATTTCACTCTATGAGAAAGATTGCTTACTTCATAAGAGGCTTATCATGTTCGATCTTTGAGCACTGTCAATGCCTTATCTTGACACAATAATGACCAGGAATAGTTTTTAGGAACTAAGCTTTAATGCATAAGGAGGATTTATACTTGTAACCACATTACAAATCCCTTGCAAGCTTGTATGCTTGTGTTGTTCCTTCAGCTTCACCTCAACTTGATGTCATTATGAGTCAATATAATTAACCAAGATGGTGAAGGGAAACCTTTCATGTTACTTCCTTAAGTGAACATATTTTTCTATGGTACCATGTCTCTCACCAATTGTGAGTTGGCTCTAGAACATACATTAACAATCTCCCACTTGCACTAGGGCCAATCATTATTGTATCAACACTGAACCATTCGCGTAGTAATTAAGTCCTTATTTAGATTGCACTATCTTCTCATTGAGGAGAATACTATGTACATACTAATCTCTGTATCATTGATCACAATACATAATCAGATCTTTAATGAGACCGAAACTCTTTGTGGCTCTATTGTTATCTTTTGTAATAATAAAAAGATTCCTTTATTACTTCATAAGCAACTAGATCCGATCATATTCTTTGTTCTCCCCAAAACAAAAGAATTTGTATTTGATCTATATGGATGAGTAATTTTCCCTTATTTGAAATTCTTTTCAAATAATTGCTCCTATTACTTTAATTGCTATTTTTGAAACCCCTTTATTTCATTCAAATGTTTTGTACGTATCTCTCTCTAGATTTTCATATTTAGGTATATCCATTTATTAAACTCATTTAATAATGCATCATCTATCTCATAGATGTGGCCAATTTTGTTAAACACTTTTAACCTTCAATTTAAACTCTATAGAATGTGGACCATATTTGAAGTATTCAAATTTCTTTGAATTCTCCCACTATCCCATTGATATATCTAATGATATATCTTAGTTTAATATTCTAACATTGCTTTATCTTAGTAGACTCATCATTCATGAGTAATACATATCTATATATCCTACTAAGAGTCAATGCATTTCATACATTTTATATTTCTTTATACATCCTATGCATCTTATGCATGCACCATGATTTCGGCTTTTATAATTCATAGTACTCCCACTTATTTTTTGAATTCATATAAAATCTTAAGTGAGATGAAATCAACATCATATACTTTCAGGATAATGCCTATTAAAATTGCATCTTTTGTTGGTGTTGTATATTGTATCACAATACATATCTTCTTATAATCATTAAATACTATATTAAGAATTAATCTTCAAATTTAGATATCATTAAATACTATATTTAGTAACTAAGTATGCATCTCATTAATAACCACTAATGCTTTCTTAATCTCATCATGCAAAGCATCGATCATAAATGTCATAATACTATTAAACATAATCAAAAGTATCTTTAATATCTTTATACGAACATATGTTCATGACATTCATGCTTAGTAGTCGTTAAGTGATTATCTATTGTTGTTTATAATTGCATCGACTATCAAGAATCTTATAAGACGTACTATATTAAGATTTCGATTTGATTAAGATATTTTATTAAAGCATAGCAACCTATTGCTAGCGAACTGTGCTGTCAAACATAAATAGGAATTCAGTCTACATGGCCCAAAACAATAAAACATCATTAGCTTAAACATGCTATAAACATCTAATGTTTAAATCAAATTCTAAATTGTTTCTCAAAACAATAATAACACCTAAAGTGAGTTGCAATCCTTGATCTTCAAGTCAACCGATCGCCAATCCCTTTTCTCTCAGTGGTACTTCACTTGTCTTTCTCTCTAGCAGATCCTATAATATGTCATAGATATTAGGATTTTATATGGTATCATAAAATAGTTATGGATAAAGTTCAAAGTTTACCTAAGGTAGAGGCTCTTTTAAGCTTTTTAGCCTTTGAGGATTCAAGGTATTTCTCCCAAGTTTGCCTTCAATGACCAATTTTGCCACAGTGGTGACACATTATTTTCCATGTCTTTGAATTCAATTCCTTTCACTTCGAGGAACGCTTCTTCTTGAGCTTCTTATCTTAATTTCTTAGGAGTGTTGGAAGAAATGACATTTACAGAAGTTTCATTGGCTCCCATGGTCTTCTCAACAATAGTGAGCATATTTAGGAGTTGAGACAGGCTTATATCCATGTGGTAATGTTATCATTAATTGTGTGTAGCTTGTAGGCAAAAAAGATAGTACTGGGTCTATATTTAACTCATTATCCATGACGAATCCTAATTATCTAAGCATAGTGATGCAACATATTATCTTGAGCACATGTGTGCGCACAAAGGTTCCCCTCTTTCATCTTACTGTTAAACAACTCTTTTGAGATGTGAAACCTTTCATTATGCCTATCCTTAATGAACAGTTCTTTAAGGTTCAAGATAATATTAGGGGCAACTATTGCCTCATGCTGCTTTTGGAGTTTGTGAGTCACGTCGGCCAACATCAAATATGTTACTTTGTGTAGGTCATACATATGAGTCTTATGGACCTCCCTATCCTCATCAGTTTCAGCCTCACTTAGCTTTTCAGGAATAGAAGATTCGACCACATATTCCTTCTTTTATTGTGTAAGAACGATTCTTACATTTAGAAATCAATAAATAAAATTTGGTCTAGTAAGCTTATTACTACCAAAAATGCTTTGGTGAGATAAATTCATACTCATCTTAATAGATCTATATACAGTTAAAATATGGTACATTAATGTCCACAATTTCAATCATTTAGGCAAGGTTTCAAATTTTAAATGATTTTCTTTACTATTTTATCAAAATAATACCCCTTACTACTATTTTGAGAGTTCAATTTCTCGAATCTCTTAGCAAGTTAGGATCCCTTTCAATCATATTACAATGATCGATGTCACCTATCATAACAGTAAGATCTAATTGGGTAGATAAATTAATTTATCAATTACATCACAATCTAACTCCTAAATCAATTGGGTGACAAGTTTGTGTAAACATATCATATATGCTTCGCCCAATCCTTGCCTCTAAAACCACATAGTCAAGTTTGTCGCATTTGGAACATATAAATTTAGTTAAGTAAGACCACTATCAATCAGTTCAAATATATCTATATAAAAATTTGACATTGACAATCGTCATTAAGGCTTCCATTTAAAATAACTTTGGTTATATTGATGAGACAGTGAAAGGCATCTAATCACGTGAAAACGTGTAACTCAATATCTTACGAGGGTTTTTTAGTTTATTAAGTCTTATTACACATTCATATTTTTGCATAAAAATAATCTATCACATGTTAGCTACTAGGATGATTATGGACTTCTATTTAATCTAATTTCCTTAAACCACTTAAGGAAATTAGTAGGTTATATCCTAAATTTCACACATATAGTTTTCAAAAGCCTCGCCATTGGAAGATCTCCATCTTCATTATTGAGTTATATAATATTCAATTCCTAACTAATCCTAATTACATTTGTAATTATAATTTACATCATATGCAAAGAAACTTCGAGTTATATTCGAGGGATAAATTCGATGGATTTAGGTGAGAAGAGAATTTTCCTTCTCTACAAAATATGTTTTATTTAAGATTAGAAAGTGTCATGTTTCTTGTTTATGGTTTATTTTTTGCTATATTTTTACTTTTAATTTTTATTATTGTAATTTTTTTAGCTTATCACTTGTGTCTATAAATTTGAAAGAGATTATTTTCTTCTCATTCAATTCTTGCATACAGAAATTTGCTTACCTCATTAGGCCCATAAATCCCCCATTTTTCAATCGTTTCTTTTTTTTCCCCATTTCTAGGGTTTATTCTCTGCTATTTCTTTTACTTTGTTTTTTATTTTTAAATATATTTTTTAATTTGTCTCTTGTGTTTATAGATTTAAAGGAGATTATTCGTTTGCTCCCTCATCTGATTTATACATAAAAGAAAGTTAGCTGCCTAAAATGCCATTTCATTTTTCCCTCTTCTGTTAAAAACCTCTTTGCATCAAAATCTCTTTTTCCCGTTTCTAGGATTTATTTATTTTTGATAATTTTGACTTTATAATTGGTATTCTTATAATTTTGCTTAGTTAGTAACTATAGTTTCTAGATTTGAATGATTATTTTCTATTCCTTGATAAAATATCTTAGGTTTTTTCGATTTCTTAGGTAAGATTTTTTTTTTCTCACTTTATTTACTTGGATTTTAGTTGTTTGTGTGATTTTACTTTGAACTCAAGATTATTTTCATATACTTTTTTTTAACTCAATTCTTTAATTCTATCAAGTTGTATCTTCTCTTTATGCAAACTTACTTTAACTAAAGTTGAAATATTGTTAAAGTTGTATTATTCATATTATTGGATCTTTTAAGAAGTTTGAAATTTAAATTTTTTGAAGTATTTTGTTCTTTTATCTACAGGCTCATAATTAGATTGATGTTTGAATGTAAAGTTAGATTTTTTTGGTTGTTTTTCCTATTGTGATGAAGTCTAGGGGAGAATGCATGCCTATTACTTTTGCACATTCTATATATATGTACTCAAAACAATTGATTTTTATGAAAACATTATATTTGATCAATTAATGCGTATCATTTGTTTAATTACATATTGTTGATAAAATTTTATTTTTGCTGATTGAGTAGTAATATTTTTTATTTTTTAATGTTTTAATTTATGTAATGAAATTAAACAATTGAATAATTGATTACTATTTTCGTATGAAATTGTTGGCTAATTATTAATATATATGAAGGTTACACATTGATTTAATAATGTAGTCTAATATTATAAAATGATCTTCAAACGGTAAAACTAGCCTATTTGTAAAACAATAGACTACAAATTTTCATATTTGATAGCTGTATTTGATAAAACATAGTTTATTATTTTAAAAAATACAAATATAAATTGGATTTTGAAAACAAAAATAAATTATTTAATTAAAAAGACCATGGTTATAAATTTGAAACATAGTTATACTTATAAAAACCATGTTTTTAATTTAAAAAACGTAATCTAATTTATAGAAGAAAGAACTATTATTTTCCCTTAACTGAAGTTAATATCATAGATTATACAATGATAGTAACGGTAGTCTAATTCACATATTAGAGCACATTCGAAGAAATCGTAGTCTATCATACTTAAGAAAAAACTACACTTAATAGATTAAGGTTGAAATAATGTAATCTTTTGTCTTTTGTCATAAACTATGTTTTTTAATTTAATCTTTAAACTTTTTTTGTAGTACTGAATTAAATTATTAAACTTCTATGATAATTAGGGATTCTTATTAAAGTAAGATAGATTTTGATAAGTTTATTGAAATTTGGTAACTGTGTATGCTCTGAATGGACTTGATGATAAGATATGATTGTAAAGTGAACTGTTGAAACTAAAAGAGATTATGGAAGGTAAATGGTAGTATATTGAAAGGGAACTAAACACAGTAAGGTTTCTAGAAGAGGGGATAAGATTGATTTTTAATATATTATGACTTTAAGGTGAAAGGTGTCATCCTTGGGGAAAGAGATTTTTAATATATTATGGCTTTAAGGTGAAAGGTGTCATCCTTGGGAAAAGACTATGTTTGTGTATATGGTATTGAAAAAGGGTGCTTTCATATCCTTATTTTTTTGTTCTAGCTCATGAGAACTAATTGATGATGAACTTCATCTGAGCACCAGCTCCAGAAGAAGAAACAATAATGCTCCAGCTTTAGAAGAGGAAGTAGCAAAAGATCGAAGCAAAGTAGCAAGGTAGCAATAATTGTGGTTACTAAGATGATGTATTTAAAGTTAGTTATGTTTGCTATGTTAGTTACAAACTAATTCAGTAAGCTTGTATATAAACAACAACAAGTGTATGTATTAACTACTTAATTCATTCAAGTGAAAAAGTTTTCTTTCTTCAAGAATCAATAATCCAATATGGTACCAAGCTTGTAAATTCTTCTTGAAATTCTTCTCAGAATTCTTCATAAATTCTTCGTTTCTTCTTTTTTCATCTTGATCATCGAGCTACATGATTGTAATCATCACAGAGGACATTTCCAGTCTATTTTACTTGCACGAAAATGAAAATCTAAGCTTGATTCTTGTTTCTCCTATGTTGAATTGTTTGAACTACCTTTCTTGGTTCCGGTCTATGAAGATCGCACTCCTGTCCAAGAATAAAATCAGATTTATCGATGGAACTATGAAGATCCTAGCAAAAACAGATCCTCTCTTCTCTACATATGAATGGTGTAACACCATGGTATTGTCATGGATTCTTCATTTTGTGTCACCTTCAATTCCTCAAAGTGTCATCCGGCTTGACATAGCCAAAAAAGTTTGGAGTGATATGAAAGATCGATTTGCAAAAAGAGATGACTTTAGGATTTTAGATCTACAAGAAGAGATTTATTCTTTCTAATAGGTTCTATCATCTATGGTTGTTGCAGACTACTTTACATATCTCAAGATTCTTTGGGGTGATTTGTTAAATTTAAGGGTTATAGCTTCTTGTACTTGTAAGCCTTAATGTTCTTATGAGGCGTTGATTGTTGCAAGAAAGTATCAGTAAAATGACCAAATAATCAAGTTCTTGAAAGGCTTGAATGAGTCCTTTACAATAATTAGGTCTCAATTAATCTTATGGATCCACTTCCTCCAATCAATAAGGTTTTTGGTTTGGTAGTTCAACAAGAGAGACAGAACAACTCAATGGTTTCTTCATCAAAATTGATTAAGTTCAGTCTCTTTAATACGAAAACTGTTTTAGTAGGCAACCAACAAGTTTCTTCTTTCAAGAAACAACCATACTACAATGCATAGAAACCAGTTTGTAGACAGATGCTAGAAGAAGCAAGGATATCTTCCTGGATACAAGCTAAGATCAAGGATTGCAAGTAGTGTGAATCAGGCAGAAGGTTTATTTGAAACCTGTGATAATCCTCGTCTGCTGAGTAAACCGGGAACTGTTGATAAGGTTACTTTAGCACCTTTCACTAAGGACTAATATGATTAGATACTTGCAATGTTGAAAACCAGTGAGCTAACTAGTTCTTCAGTAAATCATACAAAATAAGTGTCAATTGGATTGAATACCTCTCATTGTGAGAGTTCCTCTCATTATATAGAAGATTACTCGAGATTTACAAGGCTGAATTTCAGCGATTACATTAATTAGTTTTGGCTAAATAAGGCAGCTACTGCTGTACTACTAATTACAATATATTTATAGCTATAATTACAATATATTTAGAGCTATAATAGAGGATTTATTCATTTATTATAGATTGATTTATGTTGTCTGTGCTAGCACATATCCAACTGACATCCCCCCTCAAATTGATGTTGGTCGATCAAGAAGCATCAATTTACCGACAAGGAACTGATGACGTTGTTGTGTCATGGCTTTTGTAAATATGTCAGCTACCTGGAGGTTGGTGGAAATATAAGGGAGAGAAATAATATGAGTATCAAATGGTTCTCGAATAGAATGACAGTCCACCTCAATATGCTTTGTGCCACGCCCTCCTCCCACACGCGACTTTACCAAAAACCATAATAAATTTTTCACTTTTTACTTACCTTTATCTCCTCAACAGTTGGGCTGTGAATAGGCATTAGTCTCCTCATCCAGACATACCTTACCATTCTTTTTCGTATCATACATACATGACATTTATATCATAAGTAAATTCGTATACTTAAATATAATTACATCATTACATCCCCCATATTAAAACGTGTACATCACTGTGTTTATGCATTGTTCAGATACAAAAGAGTGCGCATGTGTATACCTTTCGCTAGATGGGGAGTGGCAGCGGATCAAAGGAATGCAATACCCTGGTCGACTCGATCTACTGACGAGAATCTGTAGAGATGGGGGAAAATGAATGGGATGAGCTATCAACGCGCTCAGTAAGGAAATCAGGCAAGCAAGTAGACATCCATACTATCTACTGAAAATAGTGCTTTGCCTTCTCTCAATTCAAAAGCATGTTTAAAATATATATAATATATTACAGATTTAAAATCCCATGTACTAAACACATGCTGGTTTATCAATCAGAGGCATTCATGCAAAACAGTGCATATTTAATCATTTAAGAATGCCTTTATATAAAATATGTCATTTACATTCAAACACAGTAAATATGGCATTTCTCATCACAACACAAACAAATCAATCGGGTTCCGACCCATCCCTTAGGTCTACCCGTGTCATAAAACACATGTGATATATCATGCGAGACTCAGTGGCTAAATGCAATCTCTCCAAACTATGTAAGAGAGCCTCCCCGCCGAACAGAGCCTCCCCGACCACTCTGGCTTAAGGATCTTACCGTAAGAGAGCATCTCCGGACTATGTACATATCCTAACATGTGGTGAAATCCCAGGCAACACAGTATTCGGTGTGCGGGTTATCACTGCTGTAATGGGAGGGGGTCAGTCCATCACAACCTCCAGCTATCAACAATTCTCCTCTACAACTCCACAACATAAAACATGGTACAGTGTACTCCATGCCACATGCACGGTACAACGTACACCCGTGGACCCATACATCATGGTCGGGGTGCCTACCATAGGTCTTAGCCGCTCATACCATGGAAATACATCATAGTGGGGTACCTGCCATAGGTTTTAGCCCTCATACTATGGAATAAATGCCACGTCTATAAATCCAAGTGAGAACATCTCAACAGTGTGACACTCAGTCTACACGGAGAAAATCGTCACGATTTTTCTAACATGTCTATATATCACATAAAAATACAGTGCGCGTCTTGAGTGTGACTCACAGTCAACGCTCCGCCTCAAAACACTGTATATGCATGTAAAAATATCAACACTAGTGCGAGTAAACCTCCAGCACTAGGTCATGCATAGTTCTCATTCAAATCAAGTACGAGCAAATCGCTCAAGTACTATGTCATGTACAAATCATGAAGAATCGAGTACGAGCAACCCTCCAGCACTCTGTCATGCATCTCATGTAAAACTCGAGCACGAGCTAATCGCTTCAGCACTCTATCATGTACAAATCACATAAAACTGAGTACGAGCAATGCTCCAGTACTCTATAATGCATGTCAAATAAATGCAGTGCGAGTAAACCTCCAGCACTAAGGTATGTGAAAAACATCTGAAATCAAGTGCGAGCTATGTTCCAGCACGATTGTTTCCACATAATTCGGTAGATGGCTTTTTAAAAATAGGGATGTTTAAACTCATTAAAATCAGCATTATAAAGTGTGCTTAGTTTACATCGACCTCAAAACATTAGCCCATCCGCCTACTCTTCTGCTACACAGCAGTAAAAACCATTCAAAACATCATTTTCATGCTTTTTACAACTTTTCCCAAAGTTTCACTTTTTGCCTAACTAGGGGTAAAATCGTAATTTACCCATATCGAGTCCCTATAATATTATCAATTTTCTCTGACCCTCAAACAATTTCAGTGAATGTAAAATCCAACGAAAATATGCACAGATATCTCTAACTACTTGCAAGAGTTCCCTACCTCGGATCACGTCGTGTGACCTCTCTTCTTCTGTGCTGTCTAATCTCGTAGTCCGGTCAACTCTCAATATGACTCTGGAGCTGCATTTAATCATTCACTGAGTTAATTATACTTTTCCTACTGTATTACACATTTAATACAGTTTATTTCACTTAAATTGGCCCTTTTACGCTTAATGGGCCTTAATCACATTAATCGGGCCTTAATCCGTATTAAGCCCGTTCATCAGGGTCTATCGACTCATTGGGCTTATCAATACCCATTGGGCTTTATTCCAAGCTCTTTGGATAGCCCGTATATCATTTACGACATTTTATTCAATTTTTCGAATATAATTCACTAAATCCGAAATTTAATCTGAAATGCGTAAATTAAATCTCAAATACACATAAATCACATAATTTGTCGTAAATGAGCTTTACTTACCCGAGATTGTGCAATGGTGCACGAATCGGAGTTCGATCGAGCTTCCGTTCGGAATTAATCGTCGAACTGCACAATTTCGTATATTTAACTCTGGGTCAATTTTCGATTAAATATAATTTAAATAAATTTATCAAAAATTAAATTGGTCACTTTTGACCTCGTATCGACTTACCCGAATGTCACGCCCCGAAAGTGCGGAAAATAGGGCTAATTTAAAACTTTTTACTCATTAATTCACAATTAAAGGTGCATTCCTGTGCAGTGTCATACATCATCATAATTATTATGCCTCAGGATCTCATCATAATATAGCGTATATTGTACCATATACAAATACTCAATTCCAAGTTAAATAATCCTAATACATCCCATAAATGTTATACATCAAGTGTCTGCAATTACAATAATAGTCTGGGTACATGAAAAGATAAAATATACCTCAAGATACAATATATATGGCCTGGAGCTCGAATCCTCCACTAGCCACTACTCCGTACGTCGCAGGGAGATCCTTTTTCACTTGAAGAACTCTAGGGGGAAAGGAAAACAGGGTGAGCTTCTAAATCGCTCAGTAAAGGGGGTAAGGAACTCATTTCATAAACCAAAATACACATCACAAAAGGTTTATTTGTATGTGAAACTCATTTGAAAACCATAGCATGAAAATACTCAAAATGACATTCTCATGTCTCAAGTCATGTAAAAACATGAAGAAAAAGGCTCACTCTAGAGCAATAACAAAGCATGTGAAAATAACGCGTTAAACGTTTTCTCAAACAACGTGATAAAATCACAGTAAAAATAATGCACGTGGCACAGCCACTACACACACGTGGCATAGCCACTGATTTAATTTCTCACATGGCATAGCCACAAAACACTCGTGGCAAAGCCACTGATTTAAATTCTCGCGTGGCATAGCCACAGAATAGGGTTTCTCAACGTGGCGCAGCCACCAATTTGGGGTATAACGTGGCACAGCCACCAATGGGGTATAACGTGGCACAGCCACCAATGGGGTTTCTCAACGTGGCACAGCCACCAATGGGGTATAACGTGGCACAGCCACCAATGGGGTTTCTCAACGTGGCGTAGCCACCAATTTGGGGTATAACGTGGCACAGCCACCAATGGGGTATAACGTGGCACAGCCACCAATGGAGTTTCTCAACGTGGCGCAGCCACCAATTTGGGGTATAACGTGGCACAGCCACCAATGGGGTATAACGTGGCACAGCCACCAATGGGGTTTCTCAACGTGGCGCAGCCACCAATTTGGGGTATAACGTGGCACAGCCACCAATGGGGTTTCTCAACGTGGCACAGCCACAGAATAGGTATTCTCACGTTACCAGAACGGAGAAGAAATCGGGCTTACATGCTACCAGAGCAATGCCCGGTGTGTACTCACAACTACACACCTAAGTCTTATCACATAAGCCTGGTTTGCCTTCACGTAGAACTCGTAATGGTTTTCTCTCATAAAACTCATTTGAAATCGTTTTTTACTCAACACAAAACGTAATAAAACCGAGTCCCAACCGGCAAAGTACACGCACACATATCTCAAATCATAATATTGCCTTAACGTAGAGCCCAGTTATAAACTCATAAAACATTGGGCTCCAACCGGCTATAAAATCGTGTGCAATTTAATCTCAACACAAAACACTCAACATGCTTGTTTTATAAACCACAAATCATGCTAAAACAGTTTGCAATTCACATACACAAATGGCTTAGATTTCCCTTACCTCTTTGCACCTCGTATAGTGCAATTGTTTCCCCCGTATCACGGACTAGCCTCGCATTCCACTCTGGAACTCCCGAGCTGTCCAAACGATGTTAAAACATCAATACTCAATTATCTCATAACCCTCAATTCTCAAAATCGAGCATAATTGCTCATAACACCTCAAATCTCTTGATTTCTCGTAACTCAACCCTAAACTACAACCTCATTCACAATATCTCAATGTCCTACATTCCTCATGCCAATTATCTAGGCTAATTCTCCACATTGTCTATATTTCCATTTATAGCTCAAAATTCCTAAAATTACCAAAATCGCTAAATATCATTATCACTCTATCCACATTGAAATTCATCAATCCCTAACCATTTCTCAACTATTTCAACACAATTACAACCACCAATAACATCAAAATCAGCTCAAATATCAAGATCGAGGTTTAGAAATTACCCAAAGCTTGTGAGACGCACAACTCACGCCTCGATCCGATTCGTCCTTCGATTTCCAAGTATGTTGTTCTCCCTTTGATGAGGAACAACTTTCCTTCTTACCACAACAGCTGATTCGGTCGAAAGTGGGTGATTTGGAGGAGTGAGAAACTAGGTTTTCGGTGGAAATGGGTTTTGGAAGAGAGAAAAAGTGAAATTGTAGAGAAAACACGGGTTCTTTATATAGACTGGAGGTAGGAGATCGATCTGCCTCTTGATGAGATCGATCTGTGTTTGAAATTTGGGGACGATCTGGGCAATTTTATGCCTAGGAGATCGATCTGTCGAGGGGTGAGATCGATCTCTTTATGGCTTTATGAGATCGATCTGCTCCTGAAGAGATCGATCTTCTCCCCAAACAGAATCATTTGGAGATCGATCTCTTCCTCATGAGATCGATCCCTTCTCAAACAGATTCATAAGGAGATCGATCTCTTCCATTGGAGATCGATCTGCTCCTCAAATTTCTCATTCCTTGTCGTTTTTAACTCACCAGATCGATCTCTCCCTCTCCCAGATCGATCTGTCCTCATACTTCATGCTCATTTTACACACTTAACACATAAATCTCCAATTATAATTCCCACAATTTACTTAGCTCAATAAATTACACTTCAAATTCTTATTACATCAATAAAATATGTCTGAAATTCTCAGATCTCACATCCTCCCCACCTTAAAAAGAATTTGGTCCTCCAAATTCAACTCAACTAGTCAAATAGATGGGGGTATTTCTCCTTCATGAGACTCTCTAGTTCCCACGTTGCCTCTTCCATTGAGTGATGTTTCCACAAAACTTTCACTAATGGGATGCTCTTGGTTCTCAGTACCTTCTCCTTTCTATCGAGAATCCGGACGGGTTCCTCAGTGTAGCTCATATCCTCTTGAATGTCCATCTCGTCATACTCTACGACATGAGAAGGGTCCGGGTGGTACTTCCTCAACATAGATACATGAAAAACATTGTGTATTCCGGACATCTGTGGGGGTAATGCTAATCTGTAAGCTACATCTCCCACTCTCTCAAGAATCTCGAATGGTCCTATGTATCGAGGACTCAATTTTCCTTTCTTCCCAAATCGCATGATACCCTTGCTCGGTGATACTCTCAGAAATACTGCATCACCAACCTCAAACTCGAGTGGCCGTCTACGCACATCCGCGTAGCTTTTTCGTCTACTTTGTGCAGCCCGTAACCTCTCACATATGAGTTTCACACTCTGTACGGCTTGCTCAACAAGCTCGGGGGCATTTATCTTTCTGTCACCGACTTCTTCCCAAGCTACAGGGGATCTACACCTCCTACCATATAGAGCCTCAAAAGGTGCCATTCCAATACTCGCATGATAGCTGTTATTGTATGCAAACTCTGCTAGGGGCAGGTGATCATCCCATGATCCCTTAAAATCCATCGTACACGCCCTCAACATATCCTCCAGGGTCTGAATAGTCCTCTCTGACTGACCATCTGTCTGAGGATGATAGGCGGTACTAAAACTCAATCGAGATCCCATGGACTCCTGAAACTGGGTCCAAAATCTGGAAGTAAACCGGGAATCTCTATCAGAAGTAATACTCACTGGAGCCCCATGTAGTCTAGCTATCTCGCTGACATATAGCTCAGCTAAGGCATCCACAGTATCTGTGCTCTTGATGGCAAGGAAGTGGGCACTCTTGGTCAATCTATCCACAATGACCCATGTCGCGTCACGACCTCTTCGGGTCCTCGGTAAACCCATAATAAAGTCTATAGTGACATGCTCCCATTTCCATGTAGGTACAGGTAAAGGCTGCAGTAGTCCTCCGGGCTTCCGATGCTCAGCTTTCACTTGCTGGCATACTAAACACCTGGCCACATACTCTGCCACGTCTCGCTTCATACCACTCCACCAATACACCTTTCTCAAGTCTCGGTACATCTTAGTACTCCCTGGGTGCATGGTGTAACGCGAGCAGTGGGATTCTTTCAGTATCTATCTCTTTAGGGTATCATCGTCCGGTACACAAATCCGTCCTCTGAACCTCAATAATCCATCCTCACTGATGGTGAGATCCGACTGCGAACTCTGCTCAGCTTGGCTAACCATATCTATCAATCTCTGATCACTGCGCTGTCCAGTTCTAATCTGATCCATGATCCTGGGCTCCATCCGCAGGCTAGCCAAAAATCCAGTCTCCACCTCTTTAACTCTGATCCGAAGTTCGACGAACTGCTCCAGTAAATCCCATTCCCTGATCATCATAGCAGATATCATACTCTTCCTGCTCAGGGCATCAGCAACTACATTCGCCTTACCCGGATGATAAAGAATCTCGTAGTCATAATCCTTAAGGAGTTCCATCCATCTCCTTTGTCTCATGTTTAACTCTTTCTGATCAAAGAGATATCTCAAACTCTTGTGATCAGTGAAGATCTGGAATCTCTCCCCATATAAGTACTGTTGCCAGATCTTCAAAGCAAATACCACAACGGCTAACTCCAAATCATGCGTGGGGTAATTCCGCTCATGGTCTTTCAGCTGTCGCGATCCATATGCGACCACTCTCCCGTGCTGCATAAGCACACACCCCAATCCTTGGTGAGATACATCGCTATACACCGAAAATCCTCCTGATCCCTCAGGGATAGGTAACACAGGTGCCGCTGTCAACCTCCTCTTTAATTCCTGAAAACTGAGCTCACATTGGTCAGTCCATATAAATGGAGTCTCTTTGCGCGTGAGCTTAGTCAAAGGGGCGGCAATCCTTGAAAATCCTTCCACAAATCTTCTGTAATACCCTGCCAAACTAAGGAAGCTTCGCACCTCAGTGACTGTCCTCGGTCTCTCCCAATTAAGCACAGCCTCCACCTTGCTTGGGTCCACTGATACTCATTCCTCTGAGACTATATGACCAAGGAAAGCTATCCGGTTCAGCCAAAACTCACACTTACTAAGCTTTCCGTATAATTGCTTATCTCGGAGTATCTGAAGTACTAACCACAAATGCTGTGCATGCTCTTCATACGACCGAGAGTATACCAAGATATCATCAATAACGACTATCACAAATTTATCTAGATAGTCTCTGAACACCTCGTTCATCAATCTCATAAATGCTGCAGGGGCGTTCGTCAATCCAAAGGACATCACGTAATGGCCATACCTTGTCCTGAAGGCCGTCTTTGGAATATCTTCTTCCTTGATCCTCAATTGGTGATAGCCCGATCTCAAATCAATCTTAAAAAAGACTGATGCCCCTCTTAGCTGATCAAATAGATCATCAATCCTGGGCAATGGGTATTTGTTCTTCACCGTGGCTTTATTCAACAACCGGTAGTCTACACATAATCTGAGACTACCATCCTTCTTCTTAACAAATAGTACTGGTGCTCCCCACGGCGAAACACTGGGTCTAATGAACCCTTGATCCAATAACTCCTGTAGTTGTCTCTTCAACTCCTCAAGTTCCACTAATGCCATCCTGTAGGGAGGTTTAGAGATCGACTGAGTATCTGATACCAAATCAATGGTAAACTCCAGCTCTCTCTCTGGTGGTAAACCTGGCAATTCATCTGGAAAAACATCCAGAAATTCACAAACCACAGGTATATCCTCAACCCTCGGATGTCTCGCTCATCGTCTGAGATGAGTGTCTCATAACCTTCACATGAACAATCATATTTAATATTCTCCAAAATAATATCAAAATTCTCAAATTACTACTAGAATTTCACATATTCATTTTCTCAATATCTCAACCGTACACTGTAAGGTTCAGGTAGGGAGAAAGTTACAATCTTAGTGTAGCAGTCTAAACTCACTTGATTGGTTGCCAACCAATCCATCCCCAAAATTACATCAAACCCATGTATATTCAACATGATTAGATCTGCTAACATCACTCTATCTCCCACCTTTATTTCACATCCTCTACAGATTAACTCAGTTCTCTGGGATTCACGCATAGGGGTATTTACATGTAGTATGTATTCTAGAGGTTCAAACTTCAAGTTTAATCTACATGCAAAATGCTCAGAAATAAACGAATACGTGGATCCTGAATCAATCAACACATGAGCCTCATAATTACAGACAGAGAGTGTACCTCTTATAGTTTCTGCCGAAGTGTCTGCGGTCTCCTTATCCAGGGCAAACACACGTCCCTGTGCCATAGGTTTCTTCCCTTTCTCTGCCGCAGTGGCCCGTCTCCAGGGATCCACTCTCTGAGGCTGTTGTCTAGTGGGCTCCGGAGCATGTGGTATCTGAGGTTGGGGACAGTCCTTCACTCTGTGACCCATGTCACCACATCTAAAACATCCATGGATCGACCCAGTACAACTTCCCTCATGTGATCGGCCACAGTCTCTACAAACCCTTATCTCCGACCTGACATATCGAGGGGTCTCCTTGATAATAGGATAGGCTCTGGGTCTCTCCAATCTGTCCTTCTGTACCTCAATCCTTCCTCTTCTGAAGGAACCTCTCCGAGCCTCTGTTTGGAAAAGTGCTGGCCTCTTACCCTTATCTCTATTCACCGCTCTGAGCTCATTCTGGGATTGTACCATCTCAATCCCTCTTTCAATCTCTTGTGCTCGTCTAAGAGCATCTCCAAACTCCGTAATACATAGCCCTATCAATCTATCTCTGATGACAGGCTTTAACCCATACACAAACTTCTCTGTGCGGAGCTCTTCACTCTTGAAGGTCTCTGGGTCATATCTCAATAGTGCTGTGAATTGGCTCTCATAGTCATCCACAGACATGTCACCCTATACCAAACTCAAAAACTCAGCTTGTTTCTTTCTCTGGGCGGCTAGTGGTACATATTGGGTCCTAAAGGCTGTCTGAAACTCTTCCCAACCAATCACATCCTGGCGGGACATCAAAATACCTTGGGTAGTACCCCACCAATCTCGAGCTCTCCCCTTCAGCATATAGGCACTCATACTGACCCTCTCAGCATCGGTGCACCCCAGAAAATCAAATATAACTCTCAATTTCGTCAACCACTCCTCAGCCTCTGTAGGATCCTTCTTTCCCTTAAATGCGGGTGGATTCATCTTCAGAAAATCCTTTAGTCGAAACATACTTCTGTCCTCAGGCTGAGTGACGGGAGGCACTGGGGGTATGGGAGGTCCTTGTGGTGGTGTAGGGGTAGTATCCGAGGCATTAACTCCAAAGTGTTGCGCGAATAACGCTGTCATCTGCTCAAAACCTTGCCTCACATCGGTCTCAATCCGATTAAATCGAGAGTTAGGACTCTCTGGTTGTGGGACATGTGGCGGAGGGGACTCTGCCTGCCTCCTCGAACGACCTCGTCGTTTACTCATTCTCTATCTCAACTCGTCTCCTGCGCGTACATATCAAAATTGATTGAAATTTTAATCCTCAATTTCAGTTCAGGACCAGACTATTACAGACACTTGGGATGTATTCTATTTCACTTAACCGACACTGACAGTACTAGACACCCTAAGCTCTGATACCAAGAAAACTCTGTCACGCACCGAAAGTGCAAAAAATATGGCTAATTTAAAACTTTTTACTCATTAATCCACAATTAAAGGTGCATTCCTGTGCAGTGTCATACATCATCATAATTATTATGCCTCAGGATCTCATCATAATATAGCGTATATTGTACCATATACAAATACTCAATTCCAAGTTAAATAATCCTAATACATCCCATAAATGTTATACATCAAGTGTCTGCAATTACAATAATAGTCTGGGTACATGAAAAGATAAAATATACCTCAAGATACAATATATATGGCCTGGAGCTCGAATCCTCCACTAGCCACTACTCCGTACGTTGCAGGGAGATCCTTTTTTACTTGAAGAACTCTGGGGGCAAAGGAAAACAGGGTGAGCTTCTAAATCGCTCAGTAAAGGGGGTAAGGAAATCATTTCATAAACCAAAATACACATCACAAAAGGTTTATTTGTATGTGAAACTCATTTGAAAACCATAGCATGAAAATACTCAAAATGACATTCTCATGTCTCAAGTCATGTAAAAACATGAAGAAAAAGGCTCACTCTAGAGCAATAACAAAGCATGTGAAAATAACGTGTTAAACGTTTTCTCAAACAACGTGATAAAATCACAGTAAAAATAATGCACATGGCACAGCCACTACACACACGTGGCATAACCACTGATTTAATTTCTCACGTGGCATAGCCACAAAACACTCGTGGCAAAGCCACTGATTTAAATTCTCGCGTGGCATAGCCACAGAATAGGGTTTCTCAACGTGGCGCAGCCACCAATTTGGGGTATAACGTGGCACAGCCACCAATGGGGTATAACGTGGCACAGCCACCAATGGGGTTTCTCAACGTGGCACAGCCACCAATGGGGTATAACGTGGCACAGCCACCAATGGGGTTTCTCAACGTGGCGCAGCCACCAATTTGGGGTATAACGTGACACAGCCACCAATGGGGTATAACGTGGCACAGCCACCAATGGGGTTTCTCAACGTGGCGCAGCCACCAATTTGGGGTATAACGTGGCACAGCCACCAATGGGGTATAACGTGGCATAGCCACCAATGGGGTATAACGTGGCACAGCCACCAATGGGGTTTCTCAACGTGGCGCAGCCACCAATTTGGGGTATAACGTGGCACAGCCACCAATGGGGTTTCTCAACGTGGCACAGCCACAGAATAGGTATTCTCACGTTACCAGAACGGAGAAGAAATCGGGCTTACATGCTACCAGAGCAATGCCTGGTGTGTACTCACAACTACACACCTAAGTCTTATCACATAAGCCTGGTTTGCCTTCACGTAGAACTCGTAATGGTTTTCTCTCATAAAACTCATTTGAAATCATTTTTTACTCAACACAAAACGTAATAAAACCGAGTCCTAACCGGCAAAGCACACGCACACATATCTCAAATCATAATATTGCCTTAACGTAGAGCCCAGTTATAAACTCATAAAACATTGGGCTCCAACCGGCTATAAAATCGTGTGCAATTTAATCTCAACACAAAACACTCAACATGCTTGTTTTATAAACCACAAATCATGCTAAAACAGTTTGCAATTCACATACACAAATGGTTTAGATTTCCCTTACCTCTTTGCACCTCGTATAGTGCAATTGTTTCCCCCGTATCATGGACTAGCCTCGCATTCCACTCTGGAACTCCCGAGCTGTCCAAACGATGTTAAAACATCAATACTCAATTATCTCATAACCCTCAATTCTCAAAATCGAGCATAATTGCTCATAACACCTCAAATCTCTTGATTTCTCGTAACTCAACCCTAAACTACAACCTCATTCACAATATCTCAATGTCCTACATTCCTCATGCCAATTATCTAGGCTAATTCTCCACATTGTCTATATTTCCATTTATAGCTCAAAATTCCTAAAATTACCAAAATCGCTAAATATCATTATCACTCTATCCACATTGAAATTCATCAATCCCTAACCATTTCTCAACTATTTCAACACAATTACAACCACCAATAATATCAAAATCAGCTCAAATATCAAGATCGAGGTTTAGAAATTACCCAAAGCTTGTGAGACGCACAACTCACGCCTCGATCCGATTCGTCCTTCGATTTCCAAGTATGTTGTTCTCCCTTTGATGAGGAACAACTTTCCTTCTTACCACAACAGCTGATTCGACCGAAAGTGGGTGATTTGGAGGAGTGAGAAACTAGGTTTTCGGTGGAAATGGGTTTTGGAAGAGAGAGAAAGTGAAATTGCAGAGAAAACACGGGTTCCTTATATAGACTGGAGGTAGGAGATCGATCTGCCTCTTGATGAGATCGATTTGTGTTTGAAATTTGGGGACGATCTGGGCAATTTTATGCCTAGAAGATCGATCTGTCGAGGGGTGAGATCGATCTCTTTATGGCTTTATGAGATCGATCTGCTCCTGAAGAGATCGATCTTCTCCCCAAACAGAATCATTTGGAGATCGATCTCTTCCTCATGAGATCGATCCCTTCTCAAACAGATTCATAAGGAGATCGATCTCTTCCATTGGAGATCGATCTGCTCCTCAAATTTCTCATTCCTTGTCGTTTTTAACTCACCAGATCGATCTCTCCTTCTCCCAGATCGATCTGTCCTCATACTTCATGCTCATTTTACACACTTAACACATAAATCTCCAATTATAATTCCCACAATTTACTTAGCTCAATAAATTACACTTCAAAATCTTATTACATCAATAAAATATGTCTGAAATTCTCAGATCTCACACCGAAGTCCGGTGAAATCCCGAAAATTTTTCTTTTTCTTTTTCTTTCTTTTTCCTTTTTTTCCCCTTTTTCTCCTTGGCTGAACCGGTCTGGTCCAGTTCAGCACAGTCACTTTCCACTGAACCTACCGACCGGTTCAGGCTCCTTTCGCCGTTACGGCGCCGTCCGACCGGTTCTCCGGTCGATTCCACCACCAAATGGTTCGGCCTCGCCTCTAGAGGCTTCTTTTGGCCTTGTCTGGGGTTGACCGGCGTTGGATTCCGTCGAATCCGTCTTTCTCTCCCGCGGCTTCCCTCTCGCAGATCTCACTGCCGGCGGCGTTTCCAGGCGCGTGATGGCCGTCGAGCTCTCCCCCGATGCCGGTCGTCCCGTTGCCCAGCAGTCCTCGCGTCGTCGGCCGCTGGTTCGTCGCCGGTGACTCCTTCTCTCTCGGTTGGCTTCACGCGGTTTTGCTCTCCTGTTTTCCCTCTTTTCTCTCTCCCCGTGTTTTCTCTTCAGATTTCTTTTTTTTTTCAATTTCTTTATAATATATTTTTAATATTATTTTAATCCTTAAAATAATATTAAAAATCCTAAAATATCCCAAAAATATCCCAAAAATTCTTATTAAATTTATTTAGTCCGTAAATGAATTTATCAGTCCGATTTTACCTTTTCGGTATATTTTTCTACTATTTTTGGGCTCATTTTTTGAGATAAAAATTCTAAAAATATTAATTAAATTCATATCTCGATCAATTGGACTTGAAATTCAATATTTTCCTTGTTATTGATCAAGATCTCTCGATTTCATATTTTTAATGAAATTTCCTCATCGGATTTATATCGAATTTTGGTCATTTGACCGTTTTACCCTTGTACTTGCTTGAAAATCACTTTAACCCTTATCTCGCTATTATGTAGCTTACATGCATTTTTAATTTCTTAAATAGTCGATTACATGTTAATAAATACTCTTCTTATGATTCAACTATGAAATATAACGTTCGTACACATAGGAATCATAAGGTACAAGCTACATATGTAAATCGAAAACTCGGGTCTGACAATCCTCCCCAACTAAAAGAATTTGGTCCTCCAAATTAGAACCAAATTAATCCTCAAACAACTGGGGTACTTATCTCGCATCAAGCTCTCTAACTCCCAAGTAGCCTCCTCGAAAGTGTGATGCTACCATAAAACTTTCACTAACCCGATAGTCTTCGATCTCAAAACCTTCTCCTTCCTATCCAGTATCCGAATCGACCTCTCAACATATGACATGTCCTCACTGAGCTCCAAAGGCTCATAACTAATCACATGTGCCGAATCTAGGTGATACTTCCGAAGCATCGAAATGTGGAAGACGTTATGCACGCCTGACAAATCTGGTGGCAATGCCAACCTATAGGCCTTATCTCCCACTCGATCGAGTATCTCAAAGGGTCCAATGTAGCGAGGACTCAGCTTACCCCTCTTCCCAAACCTCGCTATACCCTTGGAAGGAGAAACCTTCAGAAACACGGACTCACCAACTGCGAACTCAAGTGGCCTACGTCTCTTGTCAGCATAACTCTTCTGTCGACTCTGAGCTGTCCTCAATCTCTCAACTATCAACCGGACATCCTCAGAAGCCTGTGTAACCATATCAGGAGCAAAAATCTTACGGTCACCCACTTCTTCCCACCCAATAGGGGAACGACATCTACGACCATACAAGGCCTCATACGGTGCCATCCCGATACTCGAATGATAACTATTTTTGTAGGCGAACTCGGCTAATGGCAAATGATCATCCTAGGAGCCTCTAAAATCCAGCACACATGCTCTCAACATATCCTCTAGAGTCTGTATCGTCCTCTCTAACTGACCATCTGTCTGAGGATGAAAAGCTGTGCTCAAACTCAACTGGGTTCCCATAGCTTCCTGAAAATGTTCCCAAAAGTGGGAAGTGAAGCGGGAATCCCTATCCGAGACAATGCTCACTGGAATACCATGCAACCTCACTACCTCGGGTACATACAACCCTGCCAATGTACTCAGAGTATCGGTAGCTTTCATAGCTAGGAAGTGGGCTGACTTCGTCAGTCTATCAACGATCACCCATATAGCATCGTGATTCCTCCGGGTCCTCGGTAAACCCATCACGAAATCCATGGTGATATACTCCCATTTCCATGTTGGTATAGGTAGAGGCTGCAACAATCCTGCAGGTTTCTGATGCTCTACCTTCACCTGCTGACATACGAGACATCTCGCCACAAAATCTGCCACATCTCTTTTCATACCTGACCACCAATACACCTTTCGAGGTTCTGATACATCTTGCCACTCCCCGGATGCAACATGTACCTCGATGAATGAGATTCTGACAATATCAATCTTCGGAGCTCTGGGTCCTCGGGAACACACAATCTACCTCTGTACCTCAGTAGTCTATCAGAACTCAACTCAAAATCCATCACTGTGCCCCTCTGCATCTGACTAATCACATCGATGCAATATGGATCAGTCTGCTGAGCCTGTCTGATCCTATCCAACAGATCTGGCTCTAAGCGTAGACTCACAATCATACAATCCGCATCTATGTCCGAAGGCACAACTCCCAAACTGAGGCTAGCAAACTGCTCTAGCAGCTCGTGCTCCCTGACCATCATATACGATACCATTCCAAGGCTCTTCCTACTCAAAGCATCTGCTACAGCATTAGCCTTACTCGGATGATAAAGTATCTCACAATCATAATCCTTCAGAAGCTCTAGTCATCTTCTCTATCTCATGTTCAGCTCCTTCTGTGAGAATAGATACTTGAGGCTCTTGTGGTCGGTAAAAATCTGAAACTTCTCACTATACAAGTAGTGGCACCATACCTTCAACGTAAACACTACTGCTACTAACTCTAAATCGTGGGTCGGACAGTTCTTCTCATGGTCCTTCAGCTGTCTGGATCCATAAGCAACTACCCTCCCATCGTGCATCAACACACAGCCCAGTCCCTGAAGCGAAGCATCGGTATATACTGAAAATCCTCCTGAGCTGGTAGGAATAGTGAGAATTGGAATGGTGGTCAATCGACTCTTCAGCTCCTGAAAACTCTTCTCACAATACTCGTCCCACACGAATGCAACACTCTTTCGAGTGAGACGTGTCAACGGAGCAGCCATCTTCGAAAATCCCTCAACAAATCTTCGATAGTACCCTGCTAAACCCAAAAAACTCCTGATCTCAGTAACTGTCCTCGGCTGTTCCCACTGAACTACAGCCTCAATCTTAGATGGATCTACTGATACACCATCCCTCGACACTACATGTCCCAAAAATGAGATCTCTGTCAACCAAAAATCACACTTGCTGAGTTTAGCATACAACGCTGCCCTCGTAGAGTCTGTAATACAATCCTGAGGTGCTCCTCATGCTCCTCCTCGGATCTCGAATATACTAATATGTCATCGATGAATACGATAACAAACTGATCCAAATATGGCTTGAATACATCGTTCATCAAAGCCATAAATGCTGCGGGAGCATTCGTCAGTCCGAATGGCATAACTAGGAACTCATAATGGCCATATCGAGCCCTAAATGCCGTCATGGGTACATCTCTACTCCGGACTCTCAACTGATGATACCCAGATCTTAGATCAATCTTAGAAAAGACCTGCGCTCCTCGAAGCTGATCCAATAAGTCGTCAATACGTGGAAGGGGATATCTATTCTTGATGGTAGCCTTATTCAACAATCTGTAGTCTATACACAATCGGAGGCTTCCATCATTCTTCCTCACAAACAGAACCGGTGCTCCCCACGGTGAAACACTCGGTCTGATAAAACCCCTATCCAACAGCTCCTGCAACAGTCTTTTGAGGTCCTCCATCTCAACTAAGGCCATGCGATACGGTGGTCTCGAAATAGGCTCAGTACCTGGCATCAAATCTATACAGAACTCTATCTCTCTGTCTGGTGGTAACCCTGGCAACTCATCCGGGAAAACATCTGGGTACTCACTGACCACAGGAATATCTACCAACTCCGGATGTACCTTATCTGTATCCACTACGTACGCAATGAAACCTTCAAGATATTTATCTCTCAGTCAGAAAAATATTTTTATTTATTAACAACATATTTATTTCTTTCATTTCTTCCCATCAAACTTTACAATAACTTTCGTAGGGTTAGGAAACATAACTGTCTTAGCATAACAATCTAAAACAGCATGGTTTGCAGATAACCAATCCATACCTAATATTACATCAAAGTCACTCATACTTAGCAATATTAGATTGGCTATCATATCCTTTTCCCCTACTCTTAACTTACAATCGTTATACACATGCTCAACTAGTTGACTAGAATCCATAAGCGTACTAATCAACATCATCATCTTTAAAGGAGTATGCTTTACATGCTTTCCTAACTTACATGCAAATGATGACGATACAAATGAATGTGTGGCACCAGGATCAATTAAAACAGATGCTTCTAAATCATAAATCAAGATGTTACCTCGAATCACATCCGCAAAAGCATCAGCTGTGTCCTGGTCCAAAGCATGTACTCGCCCTCGACCCATCACCTGCTTCCCCTTCTCCTCTGCCGTCGCTCTACCTCTCTGAGCAGACGTACCAGCTGAAGCTCTATCATGCTCCCTGCCCTTCTGTGGGGCAGTCACATATGTCTCTGGGCACTCTCTAGCAATATGCCCCTGTTTCCCACATCGAAAACACACAACAGGGCTCAACGGACAAGGTCTACCGCCATGATGTCTACCACATCGGTTGCACTGATCAGTAGTAGGCCTCGATCCTCCAATCACAATGCCCTTCGTCGAAGCTATGGTCGGGTATGTAAGAGGTCTAACTGGTCGCTCTCGTACCTCCTCTATCCGTGGTCCCTTACCGAAGAGTCTCCTCCCTCCTCGATAACTGAACCCTCTATCTCTAGCCGGCCTCTTCCTCTCTCTATCTCGGCTCCGACTGAACTTCCCAAACTCAAAGGCATTTCTCTTCGTAATCCTGCTCACAAAGCTGCGCCCTGCGCACTGCCTCATCATATGTACCAATGTCTAGTGGTACCAATCTAGACCGCAACACCGATCTCAATTCGTCAATAAATCTGCGAACCTTCCTGGTTTCGCTGTACATGGTATCGGGATCATATCTTCCCAGTGCCAAAAATCTAGTCTCGTACTCATCCACTGTGAGACTCCCCTAGCTCAATCCCAAAAACTCAGCCTGCAGTCTACGCTGCACTGTATCAGGAACAAACTGCCTCCTGAAGGCCTCCAGAAACATCTCCCAACTGATCTCAGCATGTCGTGCTCTCAATATCGGTCTGGTGGACTTCCACCAATGCTCTGCCTTTCCTTTCAGTAGAAACGCAACAAATGCGACTCTCTCTGAAGTCGTACAATCAAAGAAGTAGTACAACTTCTCTATCTCGCTAATCCACTCCTCTGCACTAGCTGGGTCCTTGACCCCTCGAAAAGATGGAGGTCCAAGCTTTTGGAACTGTCGCAATCGATCAAGATCACACCCATATCCTCTACCAACCTGAACTGGTGGGGGTGTAGGAGTATCAGTAGTCTGTGGCCTCTGTACAGGCTGTGCAGGTGTATCAGGTGCAACTACCTCCCCTGTCGCAGCCTCCGCATCCTGCCTCTGTCTACCTGGAAAAGTCTGTGCCAACAACCCTACTATCGCCTCCAGGCTACGCTCTATCCTCGTGAAATATGCCTCAGTAGTATCCGGTACCTCAGAAGTATTCGGTACCTTAGTAGTACCTGGGGGTGTATGGGTAGTCGAAGAATCACCCTAGCTAGTCGGCCTACCTCTACGGTCTCTAGCCCTACCTCTCACCCCTCTACCACGACGGGTATTAGCCATAATGGCTCAATTCCTGCATTCACAAACATTAATTTGTCAACTTCTCATCTTGTATACACAATTGTAACTGAACAAAACACAGTGATATGGGGATGTACATTTTCCTAATTACAAATGCCTAGACATATCAGACCAACTACGCTCTGATACCAATCTGTCATGCCCTCCTCCTACACACGACTTTACCAAAAACCACAATAAATTTTTCACTTTTTACTTACCTTTATCTCCTCAACAGTTGGGCTGTGAATAGGCATTAGTCTCCTCATCCAGACATACCTTACCATTCATTTTCATATCATACATACATGACATTTATATCATAAGTAAATTCGTATACTTAAATATAATTACATCATTACATCCCCCATATTAAAACGTGTACATCACTGTGTTTATGCATTGTTCAGATACAAAAGAGTACGCATGTGTATACCTTTCGCTAGATGGGGAGTGGCAGCAGATCAAAGGAATGCAATACCCTGGTCGATTCGATCTACTGACGAGAATCTGTAGAGATGGGGGGAAAATGAATGGGATGAGCTATCAACGTGCTCAGTAAGGAAATCAGGCAAGCAAGTAGACATCCATACTATCTACTGAAAATAGTGCTTTGCCTTTCCTTCTCTCAATTCAAAAGCATGTTTAAAATATATATAATATAGTACAGATTTAAAATCCCATGTACTAAACACATGCTCGTTTATCAATCAGAGGCATTCATGCAAAACAGTGCATATTTAATCATTTAAGAATGCCTTTATATAAAATATGCCATTTACATTCAAACACAGTAAATATGGCATTTCTCATCACAACACAAACAAATCAATCGGGTTCCGACCCATCCCTTAGGTCTACCCGTGTCATAAAACACATGTGATATATCATGCGAGACTCAGTAGCTAAATGTAATCTCTCCAGACTATGTAAGAGAGCCTCCCCGCCGAACAGAGCCTCCCCGCCCACTCAGGCTTAAGGATGTTGGGCTTAAGGATCTTACCGTAAGAGAGCATCTCCGGACTATGTACATATCCTAACATGTGGTGAAATCTCAGGCAACACAATACTCGGTGTGCGGGTTATCACTGCTGTAACGGGAGGAGGGTCAGTCCATCACAACCGCCAGCTATCAACAACTCTCCTCCACAACTCCACAACACAAAACACGGTACAGTGTACTCCATGCCACATGCACTGTACAATGTACACCCGTGGACCCATACATCATGGTCGGGGTGCCTGCCATAGGTCTTAGCCGCTCATACCATGGAAATACATCATAGTGGGGTGCCTGCCATAGGTCTTAGCCCTCATACTATGGAATAAATGCCACGTCTCTAAATCCACGTGAGAACATCTCAACAGTGTGACACTCAGTCTACACGGAGGAAATCGTCACGATTTTTCTAACATGTCTATATATCACGTAAAACTACAGTGCGCGTCTTGAGTGTGACTCATAGTCAACGCTCCGCCTCAAAACACTGTATATGCATGTAAAAATATCAACACTAGTGCGAGTAAACCTCCAGCACTAGGTCATGCATAGTTCTCATTCAAATCAAGTACGAGCAAATCGCTCAAGTACTATGTCATGTACAAATCATGAAGAATTGAGTACGAGCAACGCTCCAGCACTCTGTCATGCATCTCATGTAAAACTCGAGCAGGAGCTAATCGCTCCAGCACTCTATCATGTACAAATCACATAAAACTGAGTACGAGCAATGCTCCAGTACTCTATAATGCATGTCAAATAAATGCAATACGAGTAAACCTCCAGCACTAAGGTATGTGAAAAACATCTGAAATCAAGTGCGAGCTATGCTCCAGCCCGATTGTTTCCACATAATTCGGTAGATGGCTTTTTAAAAATAGAGATGTTTAAAATCATTAAAATCAGCACTATAAAGTGTGCTTAGTTTACATCGACCTCAAACATTAGTCCATCCACCTACTCTTCTGCTACACAGCAGTAAAAACTATTCAAAACATCATTTCCATGCTTTTTACAACTTTTCTCAAAGTTTCACATTTTGCCTAACTAGGGGCAAAATCGTAATTTACCCATATCGGGTCCCTATAATATTATCAATTTTCTCTGACCCTCAAACAATTTCAGTGAATGTAAAATCCAACGAAAATATGCACAGATATCTCTAACTACTTGCAAGAGTCCCCTACCTCGGATCACGTCATGTGACCTCTCTTCCTCTGTGCTGTCTAATCTCACAGTCCGGTCAACTCTCAATATGACTCTAGAGCTGCATTTAATCATTCACTGAGTTAATTACACTTTTCCTACTGTATTACACATTTAATACAGTTTATTTCACTTAAATTGGCCCTTTTACGCTTAATAGGTCTTAATCACGTTAATCGGGCCTTAATCCGTATTAAGCCGTTCATCAGGGTCTATCGACTCATTGGGCTTATCAATACCCATTGGGCTTTATTCCAACCTCTTTGGATAGCCCGTATATCATTTACGACATTTTATTCAATTTTTTGAATATAATTCACTAAATCCGAAATTTAATCCGAAATGCGTAAATTAAATCTCAAATACGCATAAATCACATAATTTGTCCTAAATGAGCTTTACTTACCCGAGATTGTACGATGGTGCGTGAATCGGAGTTCGATCGGGCTTCCGTTCGGAATTAATCGTCGAACTGCATAATTTCGTATATTTAACTCCGGGTCAATTTTCGATTAAATATAATTTAAATAAATTTATCAAAAATTAAATTGGTCACTTTTGACCTCGTATCGACTTACCCGAAGTCCGGTGAAATCCCAAAAATTTTTCTTTTCCTTTTTCTTTCTTTTTCCTCTTTTTCCCCTTTTCTCCTTGGCTGAACCGGTCCGGTCCGGTTCAGCACAGTCACTTTCCACTAAACCAGCCGACTGGTTCAGGCTCCTTTCGCCGTTCCGGCGCCGTCCGACCGGTTCTCCGACCGATTCCACCACCAAATGGTTCGACCTCGCCTCTAGAGGCTTCTTTTGGCCTCGTCTAGGGTTGACTGGCGTCCGATTTCGTCGAATCCATCTTTCTCTCCCGCGGCTTCCCTCTCGCAGATCTCACTGCCGGCGGCGTTTCCAGGCGCGTGATGGTCATCGAGCTCTCCCCCGATGCCGGTCGTCCCATTGCCCAGTGGTCCTCACGCCGTTGGCCACTGGTTCGTCGTCGGTGACTCCTCTCTCGGTCGGCTTCACGCGGTTTTGCTCTCCCGTTTTCCCTCTTTTCTCTCTCCCCGTGTTTTCTCTTCAAATTTCTTTTTTTTTTTTCAATTTCTTTATAATATATTTTTAATATTATTTTAATCCTTAAAATAATATTAAAAATCCTAAAATATCCCAAAAATATTCCAAAATTCTTATTAAATTTATTTAGTTCGTAAATAAATTTATCAGTCCGATTTTATCTTTTCGATATATTTTTTCACTATTTTTAGGCTCATTTTTTGAGACAAAAATTCCAAAAATATTAATTAAATTCATATCTCGATCAATTGGACTCGAAATTCAATATTTTCCTCGTTATTGATCAAGATCTCTCGATTTCATATTTTTAATGAAATTTTCTCATCGGATTTATATCGAATTTTGGTCATTTGACCGTTTTACCCCTGTACTTGCTCGAAAATCACTTTAACCCTTATCTCGCTATTATGTAGCTTACATGCATTTTTAATTTCTTAAATAGTCGATTGCATGTTAATAAATACTCTTCTTATGATTCAACTATGAAATATAACGTTCGTACACATAGGAATCATAAGGTACAAGCTACATACGTAAATCGAAAACTCGGGTCTGACACTTTGTGCGCTCATGGTAAACAGGATTAGCAGCAATCTGAATGGCACTAGTGTTGTCAGCATGGAGAGGAGTGGGATCAGATTGAGAGAAACCAAGCTCAGATAGAAGTCCACGAAGCCAGAGAATCTCAGAACAGGCAGCAGACATTGCACGATATTCGGACTCGGTAGAAGATTTAGAAACTCTAGCTTGCTTCTTGCTCTTCCAAGAAATCAAAGAATCACCAAGAAACATGCACCAACCTGTGACAGACCGTCGAGTATCAGGACATCCAGCCCAATCAGCATCACTATAAGCAACAAGACGAAGAGAAGAACCAGTTGGGAAGAACAATCCACGGCTAGGTGTCCCACGAAGGTATCGTATGATACGGCGAACAGCAGCTAAATGTAGATGACGAGGAGTTTGCATAAATTGACCAACTTGCTGAACAGGAAAGGAAATATCAGGTCGTGTAATAGTCAAATAATTCAGGCTACTCACCAACTGCATAAAGACTGTAGGGTCGGATAGAAGATTACCCTCTTCACTACGATATTTTGTGTTTACTTCCATTAGAGTGTCCACAGAAGGAGCATCTTGAAGACCGGCTAAAGGAATCAAATCTGGTGTGTATTTATGTTGATTTATAAAAATACCAGAAGAATCAGTATGGACTTCCAAACCCAAGAAGTAAGTAAGAGGACCAAGATCTTTCATATGAAATGAAGCTTGAAGATGTTGCTGCAGACGAGTAATCAAGGTGGAATCTGTCCCAGTAATAACAATATCATCAACATAAACTAAGAGAAGTACAATACCAATAGATGTCTTGCAAAGAAACAAAGATGAGTCATACTGGCTTTGCGTAAAGGAAAAATGAAGCAAAATTGATCAAAATTTATCAAACCATGCCCAAGGAGCTTATTTCAACCCGTATAGAGATCTCTTTAACTTACATACATTCGAAGAAGAGGAGTGCAAACCAACGGGTAGAACCATATAAATCTCTTCTTTGAGATCACCATGGAGAAATGTATTTTTGACATCCGTCTGATGAAGTGGCCAACCTTGTGAAGCAGTAATAGAAATAATCATTTGTACAGTAGTCATTTTGGCAACTGGAGCAAACGTTTCCTCATAGTCGATCCCATACTCTTGTTTGTTACCAAGGACAACCAATCGTGCCTTGTAGCGGTCTATAGTACCATTAGAATGAAGCTTGATCGAGTAAACCTATTTACAACCAATGGCTTTAACATTAATAGGACAAGGAATAGCATCCCATGTATAATTGTTCTCAAGAGCCTGAAGTTCTACTGCCATAGCCTCACACCAATAATCATGTTTAACAGCCTCTGAATAACATGTAGGAATGGAAATAGAGGTCAAAGTAGTATGAAGAGATGTATGAGGAAAGCCATACCAATCAGGAGGACGACTGATTCTGGAAGAGCATCGTGGAATGGTGCCTGATGTCAGATTATCCGTAGAAGGAATAATTGGAACAGGATCAAATGGCGGGTTAGGCTCAGGAAGTGGCAAAGTTGGACGTCGTCGCTCATACACAAACCCAGGTTTGAACCTTCCAGGAGTAGGATTTAGCTCATCAAAATTTGGAAGAACAAGTGTCTCTGGTAAAGACTCAACATGAGTAGAAAAGAAAGATTGATTTTCAAAGAAAACAACATGACGAGAAATATGAAATTCGTTAGAGCAAGGATCATAACAAACATAACCTTTATGCGAATTGCTATAGCCCATAAATGTGCATTTAATAGATTGAGCAGAAAGCTTATGACGTTCATGGAGTGGCAAGTGAACAAAACAAATGCAACCAAAAGTATGGATGTCAAGATAGTTTGGATGCTTATTGTGAAGACGATAATAAGGAGATTCAAACCTTAAGACACGTGAAGGCAATCGATTAATTAAATAAACTGCCGTACATAAAGCTTCAACCCAGAATTTTGGTGGAACAGAGGATTCAAGCAATAAAGTTCTAACAACATCTAACAGGTGGCGATTCTTACGTTCAACAACATCATTTTGTTGTGGTGTATAAAGACAAGAGCGTTGGGAAACAATGCCTTTTTGTTAAAGAAAATCATGAAATTCATGAGACATATATTCCCCACCCGAATCAGATCTTAGTACTTTAATACTTGAAGAAAATTGAGTCTCAACATAAGCTACAAATTTTTTGAAGACAGAAAATACCTCAGATTTAGATCGAAGAAAATAAATCCAGGTATATTTACTGTAATCATCAATAAACGTCACAAAATATTTATAATTCGCATGAGATATAACAAGAGTAATGCCCCATACATCGCTATGGATCAAATCAAAACAGTTTTCTGCAATACTACCATGAGAAAGGAAAAGACAAAGACTTATTTTTACCTAGTTTGCATGTTGAACAATCAAAAGATAGATGAGAGGAAAATTGATCTTTATTACCCAGAAAACCAGAGTTTACTAAATGAGATAAAACAACAGAGTTAAGATGGCCTAAACGTTTGTGCCATACTTCAGCCTTTTGGTTTACAACAGTACATGCTAAAGAAACAACATTAGGAATGGAAAAACTCAAAGGAAAAAATCGTCCAACTCTAGGGCCCTTCGCGAGTATCTTCCCCGACACTTGATCCTGTACAATGCAACCATTACAAGAAAATCGAACATCATAGTTATTATCAACCAATTGTCCTACTGAAATAAGACTAATAGAAAACTCAGGAGATACAAATACATCTTTAATTGAAGAATTAATATCCCCAATAGCATGAATAGGCAATTGACTACCATTAGCAGTTTGAATGTTGGATGAGCCATGATATGTTCGAACATTGCTAAGAGTGTTGGAGGAACTAGTCATATGATTAGATGCACTAGAATCAACAAGCCAAGATAAAGATGGTAGATTACCCTTACCTTAAAGCCCTAAGGTTGAAAAGGCTGCAATAATCATCTGCTGAACCATTTCAGGAGTAAGGACTGATTTGTCTACAGCTGCTGAATCAATAACTGCCTGATTAGCAGGAATAGACTGATGAGATTGATGATTCTGGGGACGAGTAAGACATTCTTTGATAATATGCCCAGGCTTCTTACAATAAGTGCAAGCTGCAATATGTCTGTATTCCTTACAGCAATAGCATTGAACTTGTTGCATGTTTCTACCCTTGCCTCTCCCATGAGCTGCATAAGCAACAACATTGTCATGCATTCTATTTTGTTGAAAAATAGATTGTGTTGCAAGACGCTGCTCTTCACGAAGCAGCTCTCCAAAACACATATCCAAAGAAGGAGAAGGTCCACGATTCATCAAATTAGAGCGAGTGGCCTCAAATTCAGGATGCAGTTTCGTCAAAAAATGATCTCTCTTGCTTTGTTGATGAATCTCTCGAACAACAGAAAGAGATTCAGTGGGTACCTTTGCATAAATCATATCAGCAAATTCAGACCATAAGTTCTGAAATCCAGAGAAATAATCTTGAATGGAGAGATCCCCCTGAGTGTAACTAGAAATCTCATACTCTAATTGAAAGCGTCTAGCTGTGTTGTCCTGATTATAGACATTCTTTAAATATTCCCACATATCTTTAGCTGTCTTATACGGCCTTAGATTGAGAATAATCAACTGGTCAACGGATCCTAAAATCCATGTCATAACTCTATCGTCTTTGACCTGCCATTGAGCCAATTTAGTAAGCTCAGTAGGGGCTGGATCACTACCATCAATGTGACCCCATAATTCTTTTCCCATGAAAAATAATTGAAATTGAAATTCTCAAGTAGAATAATTTTTTCCTGTGAAACGCACTCCAAACACATCCATACTGCTAGTGGATATGATACCCGTAACACAACCAACAAAAAATAACTCACCAAATGCAACAAAAAAAAAAACAACAAACCGAAGAGTTTCAAAACCTATGAAATAACACTCAGAAGAAACAAATTCTTGCCCAGAAATATAACCCAAAAGCAGACAAACAAATAACCGAAACCAAGATCTAAACCCACAAAATAATAATCTGAAATTTTGAATTAAAGCTCTGATGCCATGTCAATTAGATTGAATGCCTCTCATTGTGAGAGTTCCTCTCATTATATAGAAGATTACTCAGGATTTACAAGGCTGAATTTAGCGATTACATTAATTAGTTTTGGCTAAATAAGGCAGCTACTGCTGTATTACTATTTACAATATATTTATAGCTATAATTACAATATATTTAGAGTTATAATAGAGGATTTATTCATTTATTATAGATTGATATATGCTGTCTGTGCTAGCACATATCCAACTGACAATAAGTAAATGCAACTTTTACTCCTTTACCTATAAAAAAAAGAGGGTATGCATATAACTACTTGTACAATTACAAAATCATTTCATAATTCTATCTAGATTTTTGATAGTGGTGCAACAGACTACATTACTCGTTCTCTCTCATATTTTGAAACCTATAGACCTATTGATAATGCCCTAGTCAAACTTCCATATGGAAACTTTGCTTCAGTGACTCACATTAGAACAATCAAACTTTCTTCTTGCTTAACACTAACAGATGTCTTGTTTGTTCCAACCTTTTTTTTAATTTGATATCAGTTAGTTAACTATGTAAATCTCTTATTTGTCTTGTTATTTTTCAACATAAAATTTATGTTGTATAGGACCTCTAATGTTGAAGGATTATTGGTTTGGGTAAGCAAGTGCATGGCCTTTACAGATTAGTCAAAAATCAATCATGTATGCAATATAGTTCAAAATCTGTTGTTTCACGATACTTATCTTTTCCTAATCAATGTACTATTATGTCAAATTCAATAGACCTTTGGTATTATAACCTAAGTCATGCTTCTTTTCCTAGAATCAAGCTACTTCAAGCTTAGCTTCCTCAATTTGTAGTAAAGAAAATTTCATATGTGATATTTTCCATTATATAAATCAAAAAAGAAATTCATTTCCTGTTAACACTTCTGTCAGCATTGAACGTTTTGATTTAGTTCATTGACATACGAGGTTCATATATGTTGCTCCCATATATGGACATTATTGCTTTCTCACTATTGTAGATGATTATAGTCGAGCAACATGGATTTATCATATGAAACCAGATCTCTCATTGAACAGTTTTGTAGTCTTGTTGAAACTCAATTTTCTGCGAAAATAAAATGTATTAGATCAGATAATTGGCAAGAGTTTAGGATGGCATCTTTCTTGGCATCGAAAGGAATATTACATCAAACTTCATGTGTATAAACACCATAACAAAATAGTGTTGTTGAGAGAAAGCATAAGCATATTTTGACTGTAGCTAGATTCCAAGCAGCTTTACCAGAAATGTTTTGGTCAGATTGTGTTCTTCATGCAATTCATCTAATCAATAGAATACCATCCCCAGTTGTTAACAATAAAACACCCTTTGAATTGCTTTAAAACAGAAAACCAACATTCTCTCATTTAAAAGTCTTTGGTTGTCTCTGTTTTGCATCCACTTTAGCCAATTTTAGACCAAAAAAATTGATTTTAAAGCAAAGAAATGCATTTTCTTTGGATTTTCAAATGCTCAAAAGAGATATTAACTTCACAATCTTCATTCCAAAAAGGTCTATGTTTCAAGAGATGCTATCTTCTATGAAAATGTTTTTCCTTTTCAAAATATTATTGCTTCTTCAGAATCATATCATTCAAATAAGTTTGTTCTTCTTATTTCTCTCCATGATACTACATATCAAGATAACTTTTATAATTTTGGCCTTTATCATACTGATTTACCATATTTTGTTTCTTTAACCTTTGAAAATTATCTTCTTAGTAATTATTCTAATCCTATTAACATATCATAGCATACTTTTCCTACAAAGAGGTCTATATGAATAAGAAATTCTCCAAGATATCTACAAGACTATCATTGTAACTTTGCTTAATAGAATTACCACTCTAATTATCATCAAGCATTAGGTTCCTAGCATTCAATTCAAGGCACTCCTCAATCTTCTTTCCAATATTTTATCTAAAATAGGTTATCTTGCACTCATAAATCATATTTTCTTGAAATCTAATCAATCATTGAGCCTAAAACTTAAAATCAAGCCATTAAGTATGAATGTTGGAAAGCAGCTATGCAAGCTGAAAATGATGCATTATAATTAAATGATACTTAGGGCATAGTGAGTTTACCACCCAACAAACAAACAATTGGTTGTAAGTGGGTGTACAAGATCAAACACAAAGTTGATGGCTCAATTGAGAGATTCAAAGCTAGATTAGTTACAAAAGGATATACACAACAACATGGCATTGACTTCCTTGGTACCTTTTCATCCGTGGCTAATATGACTACCATTAGAACTTTACTAGAAATTGCAAATGCCAAAGGCTAGTATCTCCATCAACTTGACATCAACAATACCTTTCTTCATGGAGATTTAACAGAGGAGGTCTATATGGAACTTCCACTTAGTTTTTCAAACCAGGTCTGCAAACTTAAGAAATCATTGTATAACCTAAAGCAACCAAACAGACAGTGGTATGCTAAACTCTCTAATGCATTGATCACTTGAGGATTTCATCATGCTCTTTCAAACCCTTCATTGTTTCTTAAACAGGATGTTTCTTTGTTCACTACCTTATTAATCTATGCAGATGATGTTATTTTGGCTAGCAATGATCTTAACTCCCTTTTTTCCATGAAAACCTATTTGGACAAAGCCTTTAGAATTAAAGAGTTAGGAACATTGAACTTTTCTTAGGTTTTGAGGTTTCTTGATCTAGCAAGGATAACAATCTTTGCCAAAGGAAATATGCCATCGACATTCTACAAGATTTTGATTTTCTTGGTTGTAAACCTGCTAAAACTCTTATGACTACTTCTTAGAAAAATGCTTTTCATGCTACTACTTTATTGTTATCAAATTCATTTTATTTTAGAAGCTTATTAGCAGACTCCTATATCTCACTACCACTAGACCAGAGATCTCCTTTGCAATTCAGCAACTTTCATAACATCGTGATAAACCAACTGAGAATCATGTTATTGCAGCTCATTGAATTCTCAAATACATCAACTCTTTCCTAAGCAAAGGTCTTTTCCTCCCTACTGTTTTTGATCTTCACTTGAAAACATTCATATACTCTGATTGGGCTGCTTATTCAGTGTCTTGCAAGTCTGTCATAGGATTCTACATTATCCTTGGTTAAACTCTCATATCTTGGAAATCAAAGAAGCAGGCTGTTGTTTCCAATTCCTCATACTAAGCTAAGTATCTAGCCATTGCATCTTCTACATGTGAATTACAATGGCTACATTATAACATCATCTATGGCTACATTATAACATTAAACTCTCATATCTAGGAAATCAAAGAAGCAGGCTGCTGTTTCCAATTCCTCATTCTAAGCTAAGTATCTAGCCATTGCATCTTCTACATGTGAATTACAATGGCTACATTGCTAGCCAAAATAACATCATCTGCATAGATTAATAAGGTAGTGAAGAAAGAAACATCCTGTTTAAGAAACAATGAAGGGTTTGAAAGAGCATGATGAAATCCTCAAGTGATCAATGCATTAGAGAGTTTAGCATACCACTGTCTGTTAGGTTGCTTTAGGTTATACAATGATTTCTTAAGTTTGCAAACCTGGTTTGAAAAACTAAGTGGAAGTTCCATATAGACCTCCTCTGTTAAATCTCCATGAAGAAAGGTATTGCTGATGTCAAGTTGATGGAGATACTAGCCTTTGGCATTTGCAATTTCTAGTAAAGTTCTAATGGTAGTCATATTAGCCACGGATGAAAAGGTACCAAGGAAGTCAATGCCATGTTGTTGTGTATATCCTTTTGCAACTAATCTTAGGTTTTGAGGTTTCTTGATCTAGCAAGGGTAACAATCTTTGCCAAAGGAAATATGCCATCGGCATTCTACAAGATTTTGATTTTCTTGGTTGTAAACCTGCTAAAACTCTTATGACTACTTCTTAGAAAAATGCTTTTCATGCTACTACTTTATTGTTATCAAATTCATTTTATTTTAGAAGCTTATTAGCAGACTCCTATATCTCACTACCACTAGACCAGAGATCTCCTTTGCAATTCAGCAACTTTCATAACATCGTGATAAATCAACTGAGAATCATGTTATTGCAGCTCATTGAATTCTCAAATACATCAACTCTTTCCTAATCAAAGGTCTTTTCCTCCCTACTGTTTTTGATCTTCACTTGAAAACATTCATATACTCTGATTGGGCTGCTTATTCAGTGTCTTGCAAGTCTGTCATAGGATTCTACATTATCCTTGGTTAAACTCTCATATCTTGGAAATCAAAGAAGCAGGCTGTTGTTTCCAATTCCTCATACTAAGCTAAATATCTAGCCATTGCATCTTCTACATGTGAATTACAATGGCTACATTATCTTTTATAAGATCTTCAGGTTTCTCATTCTCAACCTGTTGATTTGTTCTGTGATAACAAGTCTGCTATTTCACGTAGCCAAGAATCCAGTTTTTCATGAACAAACAAATCATATCGAGATAGATTGCCACATTGTTCGACAAAAGATTAAGTCTGGTCTAATCCATTTATTTCATGTTTCTTCACAAGATCAACTTGTTAACATGTTTGTAAAACCATATACTTTCTCTTCTCTCACACATTTTATCTTCAAATTGGGCTTATAAGATTTTTATGCTCCAGTTTGCGAGGGGCTAATAAATGATGAAATTCACTTGAGCAATAGCTTCAGAAAAGGAAACAATAATATTCTAGCTCCGGAAGGGAAGTAGTAGAAGATTGAAGCAAAGTAGCGAGGTAGCTATAGTTGTAGTTACTAAGATGATGTATTAAAAGTTAGTTATGAAAGTTAGTTAGTTAGTTTTTACGTTAGTTATGTTTGTTATGTTAGTTACAAACTAATTCGGTAAGCTATTATATAAACAACAAGTCTATGTATTAACTACTTGATTCATTCAATTCAGAAAGTTTTCTTTCTTTAAGAATCAATAATCCAATAAGAATTGTGGTGTAAAGTATTTAAATGATGGGATATGTAACGAGTGATCTAGGGTTTTGCAAGATTTAGAGTGTCATTGCGAGAGGTTTACTTTTGGAAGTCTATTTAGAAAGAGATGCTAGCTCATGAGAAATGTGGTGTAGAGTATTTCAAATGAAGGATATTTAATGGGTGATTTTAGGGTTAGTGCAAGATTTTGAGAGTCATTGTGAGAGGTTTTAGGTCTGCTTAGAAAGAGATGGTTGATTGTGTATAGTAATTTATGTGTTAGCTGAGAAGAGATAATTGTTCATTAAAAGGTGGCCAATTGGGTGAAAAGAGATGGTTGTTTAAAAAGCAGTGGTTGGCTGGGCAAAAGGAGATGTTAGTTATAAAGAGATGGTTGTTTAAAAAGAGGTAGCTGGCTGGTTAAAAGAGATGCTGCTATTTTGTATGTGGAGTGAGCCTTTGATTATTGTGTCTAGCAACGAATAGCAGCGGTCGTCAACAAATATGGGATGCGGGCTGGTGGTGGACTGCTACGAAGGAATCGATATTAATGATATTTAGAAGTGTGAAAGGTTGAATTTGATGAGAGTTATCCGAAATCTAATTTAGTTGCATACTTTCTTCATGAAATGAGAGTAGATAAAATTAGTTTTTTTCCCCATGTATTGGTGATAGGATGAGATTACAGATTGTAGTTAATATGGATATATCTTTGGATGTGTTGTGTGATGGGATTGAACTAAACTTCTAAGTCTATATTAGAAAATGACTGTTGCTAGATGGAGTTCAATAATTCACGTCATGTATTTCTTGAATGGATGAGTATGAAACAGCATGTTGAAGGTACAAGGATATTTGAATGCAATGGCTAAGAAGTACTTAGTGGTAGGACTCAATAAAGACGATTTTTTTCTTTCTTCTCCAAATTACATATTAGGTATCTCATATCTAAGATCCGAGTCTCCCGGAAGTAGGTGAAAGTCGTAAAATACTAGGAGCAACAACAGGTTAGTATACATAATAGAGGGTAATTTTCTATAATTAGCTAGTGATTAGGTTTTCAGTTGTCCATCGTTTTTCCCAAAGAAATGTCAGCTTTCCTCGTTAGCAATCGCGTTAATGATTTCTAATGATACCTTAGCTCTAGCTGGTACAGTAGCTTTCCGTTTCTTCTGCTAATAAAAAGCAAAGGTATGCAGTTCTTTCGGTGTGCTTCTCAGTAGGTTCCAGGCTTCCTGTGCAGTTAGGGGTGTAAAACGGGTCGAACGGTGCGGACCGATGCGGATTAATACGGATACGGGTTTAAGCGGGTTGAGCCCGTTTAGGCCCGCATTTAAACGGATTAAATTTGTGGAGACCGATCCGATTCTAATGCGGGTCGGGTCGGCCCGCGGGCTAACTTAACTTTTTTTTTGGAAATAAAGAATTGGACTTTAAAAAATAACGAATTGAGTCTAAACACTTAATTAAGTCTAATTTTAATTTGTTAAATGATTAGTGGGTTTTGGGAATTAACCAAAATTGTTATAAAATCAAATCACATAGATTTGAGACTAAAATACAAAGTTTAATTTGTAATTTTTTTAACAAGAGGAATATTAGTTCATTCATGATCAAATATAACAAGTTCAAAGCAAAAACCAAAATGATTTGGAGTTCCCCACTTAATTTCAAATTGTAAATTAGTCACATAAAACAATATATTATGTACAAAAGCAAATTATGAGTTTGTAATATATATATATATATATATATATATATATATATATATATATATATATATATTTCAGCATAAGCAATATATTATATCATAAGCAAGCAAGTCATAAAATTGTGAAAATAGTTCTATAAATATTATTATATTAATCCCAATAAAAATAAAATCCACAAACATAATATCCATTAAACAAACTCGCATTACAAATACAAATTGCACATAACATAATATTATGGTCTAAATAATTAAATAAAGAATAGTAAATAAGTTTAAAAGTCATAAAATCTACAAGCATGCATTAAACTCTAAATCAAACAACATTAAACTTGTGAGTTAATCTCATTATTCAAATGATTTGAATCATTTGATTCTTCCACCAATTTATCTTTGTTTTCCTCATCATCTTTCTAACCTATAAAATAAAATTTTCAATTATTAAATAAAAATACAATAACATTATTTTGGTAAATTTTCAATTTTTTATTTTTGTAGTTTTGTTTGTTTAAACTTTAGAAATTAGAATAGGTAGAATGAGAATGATTTAGGACTTAGGTTTGATTGGTGTGTTGGTAAAATAGCCCGCGGGTCAGCCCGTATCCGTACGGATTGGCCCGTATAAATTATTTACCCGACGGGCTTGACCCGTATAAGCCCGTTTTTAAACGGATCACATATTAATAGACCGGATCGTTAAAAGCCCGCGGTTTTTACGGACCAACCCGCGGGCTTGAGCCCGTTTTACACCCCTATGTGCAGTTGTTTTTTGTTTTTTAAATTTCAAAGCACTAGTCATTTTAATATCATTTTAATATAAGATTAATCTTTATTAGTATTTCATGATTAGTATTGAGTTAAAAAAAATTTGACCTATTAAAATGTGCACCACGAAATTCCTCATTTTCGCTCAAAACAACTTCTTTTATGCTAATACAATTAAAGATCTGTTTACATGTTATGAATACGATAATGAGTTCCATATTTTTAGGTCTGATAATGATAACCAGCCTTACGGCCTTGGTACTGCTTAATTGATCTTGTGAGAATTAACTTCTACTGTTCAGTTCCCGCTTAAATATGGTTCATCGTTTTCCACTGCTCTGTATTATGGCCAATTAATGCGCATTCATTTCTCATTTATTCTTACCACACCCCCTTTGTCGTTAGTCGCTAGTGAGCATGCGGCATGCTCTCAGTGTTAGAAGCAGCCCCATAAACACTCAAGCATCTGCAAGCATAATTATTGATTTTACTCACGCTATATAGCTTGGTCATCTTTAAAATTAAAAAAAAAAGATGTTTTGTCTGCTTTTATCATTTATGAATACAGATTGTTTCAGATAGTTTGAAAGTATAGTTTCGTTCTCCAGCGGCCTAGCTACCCTTTCTTTGTTACCACCTTTTGAAATATATGAGGAGCGGAAACCAAAATCTTCCTTCCTCTTTGTTGCTTTAGCATATATAAGAAACTGATGCGCGGCAGGAGGAAATTGAAACAAAAATCTTAAATCTTATTTAACAATAAGAAAACATAAACTTAACATTTAATTCTCGACAATGTATCTATCCAAATGAAAGCTGTAGCATCACAGATATCACAACACTACGAACACAATATCTAAGTAGCAGCAAACACTAGTAGATAAAATTCTTCAACTCACAAACCAAAGGTGTTGTTTAGGCCCTGAGCTTGAGGTGGCCTTCGTTAGCAAGTTTGAAGAGACGAGCCTGAGCTGCTGCAGCACTGTTTGAACCAATTGCTGCGATAAAACTGTCTCTGACTTGCTTAGTTGAGAAAGGGAACCTGTTATTCACCATGGAGTTAAGGAAGGAAGCTGTCCCTTCTCGATAAAGCGCCCCAACTCCATCGGTTCGTGTGTTTGAAAGTGCTTGAGGCAAGCTCATGGTTGCTCCAAATCCAGGGAGGCTGGTCGCACCGAATGCATTGCCTACAGTGCCCCACCAACCAAGCAGACCCCATATCAGTGTTGGGTGACTCCTCCAGAAACTGATAATGTAACGAATATGAGAAGTTAGCGTCATAACTTCTTGATGAAAAGTAACGTGTGGAAGTTACAGTGAGTGACTTACTCGCATGTGCCACCAATAGGTGGAGTTGGAGCAGGAAGGAATGGAGGTGTGGGAACGCTCGGAGTTCCCGGATCAATAATGGGGGTGGTCGGTGGGCTTACAGAGACTGGTGTTGGAGGACTGCGACCACCGTATGATGGAGGACTGCCACCACCGTAAGATGGAGGACTACCACCTCCGTATGATGGAGGACTACCACCTCCAGATGTAGGAGGGGAATGGTAATATCCACCATGTGAAGGAGTGTGTGATGGTGTTGATGGAGTTGATGGTGTTGATGGAGTTGATGGAGTTGATGGTTCATGTGGCCGGGTTCCACAATTTCCACCTGAAGGTGTCGATGGTGTTGGTGTTGGTGTTGGGTGGTAGCCACCTCCATGTGACGGGGTTCCATGAGAGGAAGGTGTGCCACCATGGCTACCTCCTGAACCGTGTGATCCTGCACTTAGAAACATTGGAATCAGCATGCATGCTGTGTGGGTGACATATTAAAGAAGACAAATGAACAAAATGGAAACATCAGCCAACTGTTCGAACCGTAAGCTAATGATCAATGCATAATTCGGCATAACAGATTGTTTTTAACTTAACATGTAAGCAACAATCACGAGTAGTTTCTTTGTGTCAATGCGAGTGCTAATAGAGAGTGAAACCTGAGGGGGGAGTTCCTGCATGGGGGTCTGGAGCTGGTCGGTAGTAGTTCTTCTGCTCTTCGAAGCTAGTGGACGTTACTGGAATGAGCAAGTTCTGGGGGAGCAAGCTAGCTACCAACATCCATATGAACAAAGAAACCTGCTTACTTCTTTCCCTCTCCATATCTGTCTGCTATAGAAACACTCCAACAAGATTCGAAAAGAATGAAGATTGGAAGTTGTGATGGTTCAGAAGAATGAGGGGTGAATATAAAGGGTGAAGAAGGTGAAGTAAATAGAAGCAGGTAAAGCAGCATAACGTTAGTTGATGGCAGAAGGTGCATTTATATGTATTATTAATAACTTTGAATTTTTTGAACACTGCTTTGTGGAAATTGATTTGTAAGGCCATCAACTCCTGGACTTGTCTTTTACACCCTTGGGCACTTCCTTTGCCAGTCTTCAATTGATTTTAGCACTAGGACTGAATTATTTATGAATCGTAGCCGTGGTGGCGGCATGTGGAGGATCAAATTCTCTGATTTCATCAATTTGAATTTAGAATTAAACATGGACTACTTGTATGTATATATGATCAGAAAATTGGCCGTAGTAACTATAATAAACTTTTAGGTAGAATTACACCCCCTGATATCCCGGAAATGGCGTGGTGTTCACGTTTTTAGGCTCAAGTGAATTGCGCAGTCCAACTGGTAGGAAATTCTTGAGATTAAAGACTAGTTTGAATAGACAATGTGAATTTTGGCGAGATTAAAAGAATTTATATTTTTTAAAAAAATAAAAAAAATTATATTCAAACCCTTCCGTCACTTCTGTTGGTTTGGTTTGGTTTGGTTTGCATACCCCGGCCAAATGTGCCGCACCAGGTGCACCCAAAGGGCCGCACCAGGTGCACCTAAAGGGCTATAAATGAATTGGGACCATCTTACCTGTACAGGGACGTATAGGATTGATGTGTTGATATTTGCATGAAATTAATATGCTTAAACGTAGGATCTTTGTAAACATAGAATACTCCCTTAAGTCCCTCTTATCTTATGGCTTGTTTACGCTTTACGGTAATTTTAACCAGATAATCAATATGAGTGCGGCTGATCAATAAAAAAACCGATCAATGAAATCAAATCATCAATTATTTTAGGAAACAAATATTTTCCAACATATCCCAGTGTTTTTTACTATTGTTGTCATGGTCTTGATTGTCATCCATCCGGGAATGCCAATTACACCAAGAATGTCATGCCTTTAGTTTGGGTTTATTTTGTGCAATTTTCACCAAATGACACCAATTTGAAACAACCATGCATGTGTGCACATAAATGTTTTATTAGATGTGTTTTTTAAGCATTTAATTTAAATTAAATCAGTTAAAAATAAATAAAAAAATTCAATTTAAATATAAAATCACACAAAACTCATTATTTAACAGATATTGAATAACATTACTTTAATAAGTTTCATCATGTGTAAAATAAACATAGAAGCCTATAACATGATAAAATTAAAGGCTAACAAGCAAGAATCATAAAAAACAATCTAAGTTTTAATACTATATTAAATATCTAACCTAAAACAATAGACAATAGGCCCAAATTTATTATAAACTTAAAAAAAATTACATATATATTAAAAAAAATTATAAATGTTAAAATTTAAATTTTAAATTCGTATTTTTATCTTTTAAGAGTGCTTCATAAATTGCGAGAATGAAGACATGTAGCTCCATAGTATAAACACAAGGATATACTTCAAATTTTGGCGGGACGTTTTGAAAAGGAGCAACACTTCGAAGGGTCTTATTTACATTAAATTTCATTTCATCATCCGTTTGGTTGCTGCAGACCTGTTTAGTAGAAAATCTTCCATGTTAGAGTCATTTTGGAACCTGATAGATCCATTGAACCTAAAAGGTTCATGTCTCTTGATACCAGACCACACCCCACGTCCCGAAAATTCCCAATATTAAGTTTGCGAAAGGGAAACGAAAGCAACAGTAGATTTATGCCCCAAATCTATTAGCATAGATTCAAAAACATAAAATAAGCTAAGTATGGAGACCACAACGAATGCATAATTAATTTATTGAAGAAAGAATGGTGAAGTTTATTTGTTGGAACATGTTTAGTTCCCACAGCTCCAGCTCAGTCTGCTCAGATAAAAACAAAATCAGGTCTAGGCGGAGCCTGCACCGCACTTATTATGCCATGGTTCATAGACATGGATCTGATTTCAGGCTTTCTTGCCTGAAATTCTAGCATATCATTTTCCAAGTTTTATATTCATGATGAGGGCATTGTTGGGTTCTTAGATTTATAGAAAATTGGTGTATTCTTGCAATGGAATACTTTGGTAATTTCTTGCGATTTATTCTCTGTTTCATCTTCTGTTTTAATTCTTCTACTTGTAGTTGCTGTGGAAGGACATGTCCAACAATTTTACAACCTGTCACCAACTAGAAAAGATCATCAGAGACATGGAGATGGACATGAACACGATGAAATGTAAATTCCCAAAGACTGAGATGAGAGACCTTCACTTGGCTAACATGGAGAAATGGACCCACCTTGCTGCAGAGGGAAAATGGGCTGTTCTCTCAACTTAATGGCTGTGACAGAGAGGTAGGTGTGTGGTAGCACAAGATAATTAGAAAAGGAGTAAAGAGAGACAGCAGAGGTAGTTCCATTTGGAGTCTACGGTTTAACAAAAATTACAATTTCAGAACTTTTGACCAAATTTCATTCATAAATATGTAGATGTAGGAGAGAGGGAGTGAGAGAAAGAAATAATTGAAGGGGGGGGGGGGGGGGGGGGGGGGGTGAGGAGATTTATTTTCTGTGCAAGAAAAGCCTCTGCATTCCTACAGTTCACGGTGTGCTGTCATAGATGGTGAATGCTTCAGCTAATAACAATAGTAAATGCGTAAGGTTAACTAACGAGGACGCACTCAGTTACTTTTGCCCTTAATTATTATTACAGATACTGCAGAAACATAGATCCTAGCTTAATAGGTTCAATCAAGCCAACATATATGTCTCAATATTGGGAATTTCTACATTAAAGGTCACAAATTTTGATTTTGCTGTAAAGTCAATATAAATAATATATGATTAAACGTAAATTTAAAATTATTCGACGTAAAAAATGTTAAAATTATCATAAACACGTAAGAATAAATTTACATAGTGACTTACAAGAGCCACTAGTATGGATCGATTATCAAAATGGTGCATGTCTCCTAATGATTGCCTTTGTCCATGTAGGTGATGGAAATGAAGTGTAGCATGCAAACTCAAATGTTTCTCACATGGCATATGGATGGTTGGAGCGATACTCTTCACACACAATAAGGTGATGTTCATATGACACACAAGTAGTAGAGATGGAATTTTCTTCATAAACTTGAATGACTTCTTCAAGCCACCCAAATGGAGGTTCACTTGCATTGGTCACTCAAATAGCAATGATAAACCTTTAGGTACAGATTTGGACGGTCATTACAGATGCCTTCCACAGAGTGTATAATCAATAATGGTTTGACTATCCTCGCAAAACCACATGTCTCTGCAGAAGAAGAATAATTGAATCTTCCACTTTTCAGACTTGGAAAACTGTAGAGAAGTATATAGAGCTCCGCTTGTAGGCTTACACATTTCCTAAAGTACTCAAGTGATAGCGATGAGTTCGTCTGAAAGCTAAAGTAATCACCTTAAAATATAAAGATATTGATGCTTCCTCGTCACACTCATATTGATTGAAAGTGCAGATTATGCGCCTTCATTAATTTGAATGATCACCATGATAAAAATACATAATGTGAATGGGGGGCTTCTCTTTGAGACTCGAAAGATTGCTACAAAGCATAAGATTGAGGTGATGTCTTTCTTTTGGACTTGCTTGATAGCCATAAAGCATTTAATAGATGTGGAGCCTTTCTCACAAGCTCAAATGATAACCAAGTAGACGGATAAGGTGAAGCTTTACCCATAAACTTAAAGGCTTAATATCCAAATATGTTCTCAACGTTTACCAAAAAATAGAATTAAGTTCTTGACGTTTAATTGCATGAAAATAAGTCCTTTAAGTTTTATTTTGAACAATTTAAACCTTAACGTTTCAAAAAAACATAATTAAACTCATTTCCGTTAAATCCCAGAAACAGTCGTTAATTATGTATACGTTGCATGCTGACGTAAAATATTTGTGCCACGTGGATTGTTGACGTGAAAATTTTTTTTCCACGTGTACAAATATTGCTGACGTGGAATATTGGTCCCAAAATATATATATTTTTGCTTAATATTCAAATATGTTCTCAACGTTTACCAAAAAATAGAATTAAGCCATTGACGTTTAATTGCATGAAAATAAATTCCTTAAGTTTTAGTTTGAGCAATTTAAACCTTAACGTTTCAAAAAAACATAATTAAATCATTTTCTGTTAAATCTCAGAAACAGTTGTTAGTCAGATATACGTGGTATACTGACGTGAAATATTTGTGCCACGTGGATTGTTGACGTGAAATTTTTTTTTCCACGTATACAAATATCCCTGTCGTGAAATATTAAGTCTCAAAATGTTTTTTTTCCGAATATTCTTTTCCCCATAATTACATTTTTTTAATTTTAATTTTTTATTTTTTTGCACAAATTATTTTTTTCATACTATTATTTTTATTTTATAAAATTACATTTTTTCCTCAAAATATATATTTTTTTTCAAAAATTACATTTTCTCTCAAAATGTATTTTTTTAAATTTCATTTTTCCAAAATTACAATTTGTTTAGACATCGCATTTTGTTCAAAGTTACATTGTTTTTTCAAAATTACAAGTTTTCTACTGAAAACACCCAAAAATTAATACAAAAATAAAATTGAGAGAAGAAAAATACATAACTATACAAAATAATTCATCCCGAATACAACAATAGAAGTAAAAGACAACTAACATATTCATTACAACAAAATTAAGCTATAATAGTAACATATTCAGAGCAGAATCAAGTCTAAAACTATAATTAATAACAATTACAAATCTAGATAATAAATTCAACATAAAAATAAGTTAATTGTGACTAACAAGTTGAAGTCGATACTGCCACAATTAGCTTGTTTTTATATTGAATTTATTATCTAGATTTGTAATTGTTATTAACTGTAGTTTTAAGCTTAATTCTGCTATGAATATGTTGCTATTATAGCTTAATTTTGTTGCAATGAATATGTTAGTTGTCTTTTACTTCTATTGTTGTATTCGGGATGGATTATTTTGTACAGTTATATATTTTTCTTGTCTCAATTTTATTTTTGTATTAATTTTTGGGTGTTTTCAGTAGAAAACTTATAATTTTGGAAAAAATGTAACTTTGAACAAAATGCGATATCTAAACAAATTGTAATTTTGGAAAAATGAATTTTAAAAAATACATTTTAAGAGAAAATGTAATTTTTGAAAAAAAATATATATTTTGAGGAAAAATGTAATTTTATAAAATAAAAAAAACAGTATGAAAAAAGTAATTTGTGCAAAAAAAATTAAAAAAATGTAATTATGGGAAAAAAGAAATTCGAAAAAAAAAACATTTTGGGACCCAATATTTCACGTCAGCGATATTTGTATACATGGAAAAAAAATTTTCCACGTGGCACAAATATTTCATGTCAGTATGTCACATATATCTGACTAACGGCTGTTTCTGGAATTTAACAAAAAATGATTTAATTATGTTTTTTTGAAACGTTAATGTTTAAATTGCTCAAAATAAAACTTAAAGAACTTATTTCCATGCAATTAAACGTTGAGGGCTTAATTCCATTTTTTTGGTAAACATTGAGGCATATTTGGATATTAAGCCAAAAAAAATGGGCCCAATATTCCACGTCAGCAATTTTTGTACACGTGAAAAAAAAATTTTCACGTCAACAATCCACGTGGCACAAATATTCCACGTCAGCATGCCACGTATACATAACTAACGGCTGTTTTTGGGATTTAACGGAAATGAGTTTAATTATGTTTTTTTGAAACGTTAAGGTTTAAAATGCTCAAAATAAAACTTAAAGGACTTATTTCCATGCAATTAAACGTCAATGACTTAATTCCATTTTTTGGTAAACGTTGAGTACATATTTGGGTAATCGTGATAGATAAATTTTTACTGTAAATTGTAGAGATAGGATCTTCATTCATTGCAATGGATAATAAACATGGAGCTCTCATTCACGAACTCATATTATGTGAAAATGGTAAATTCCATATATAATACACAGTGGCTTATTGTCTAAAGGTATAATCGGTATAAGAACAATTAATTGTAGGGCTAGAAGTGTGTGGATAGTAAGTACGTGGGACTCCAGAAAGTTATATTCATCTTGAATTTAAAGAATATCATTATTTAGAGTATAAATAAGCTTGGATAAGCATTTGATAAGGAAATAGAAGAAATTAGGTTTTTGAACTTGGGACGCAAGCTTTTATATGGACAAGTACGTAGGCCCTACGAGCTTCAGGTAGGTTATCGGATCCATAAAATTTTGATTACGGCTTATTTATAATAATGAGCAATAAATCGAAAAGTGGTGATTTTGTCTATAGGTTGTGGCACCAAATGGTTAAAATGATCAATATGGTTTGACTTTTGAGAGTCAAATGCATGTGGTTAAACCCTAAAAGTATTTGGTCAAACCTCGAGTTAAAATTGATCAAGTTAGAAACGAAGTACAACGAAATAGTACCAAACTGTGAAAATTGTATAAAAATCCTAATATAAGACCTAATGATCTGTCACACCCTTATAATTAAATATATAGTTGAGTCTTAGTACCTTAAGACATGAAAAGAATCAATGAAAGTCATACAATAGATCCCTAATAAATTAATACGTTCTAAATTAATAAAAAATCATGGTCCTGACTTGGGCAAATGGAAAATTTTAATAAGCCCTCTATCATAATAATTAATAATTTTATTTTAAAATTTAGTGTAACTTTCAATCTCAGTGATCAGATAAATTAATAATTTCATAAAAGTACAAGAGATATTATATAGTACTCAAGTACTAGAAAAATACTTCAAGATATCAGTTTGTTAAAGGTCACTATCTTTAAGATTTTTGACATAATCTTTCATCTTTAGAATTGTCCTAAAAAAATTATTGTGATCACATTCTTATTGCAGCCAAAAGATTTTAACTAAATTTCATATTTTAAGAGATTTTTTAAGAATTTACCAACCGAAGTGAGAATTTTAAAAATATTAAATGCTATACAATTGTAAGGACCAGAGCCTACCCTCATCCCTCACTCTCACCCCACTTAAGAGGTCTTTTGAGCCTGTTGGACTTTTTGGATCTGGTTTCCTGCCTCACTCACCCGCATTGTCCGCTCTCGAGCTCAATGGTACCAGCAGAGACGAACAAAGGGTGTTGTCCCTAGTTCGAATCTCTGGGGACGCATTCTGAGGGGAAAAGGCCCTTAAGCAAGGATGATCCCGAATGAAACAAATCCTTGCGGGCTTTGGCCCAAAGCGGACAATACAGGTGAGTGAGGCAGGAAACCAGATCCAAAAGGCCCAACAAGCTCAAAAGACCTCTTAAGTGGGGTGAGAGTGAGGGATGAGAGTAGGCCCTGGTCCTTACATATCATGACAAGTAATATTTTTGTGAAACACCGTAGCTTCTCCTGTCATATGATCGGATGCCTTGAGTCCACAATCTTAGATTGTATATTTCATCGTCTAATACTAAGTGTCACGACCCCTTTTTATCTAAAATCACTACAAATTTTTCGTTTTTTCCTTTCCCTGTCGTGAACAGTCTCACCACCAACAGTTGGGTTGTGATTCGATATTAGCCATACCTTACCGTTTACCATGTCATTCATTTCTTATTCTTTTCAGAAGTAAACATTTACATTTCATAACCATAATACTACAACTTCGTACTTGTTTTTCAATATTTACATTCCCCATATTACATTCTAAAACCATTACTGTGTTGTTACATGTTTAGATACAAAATGATACCGAAAATGCAAATTCTCAGCCGCTCACTAACTATTGTGAGTGCTCTGAAAAGGAGGTGAAAATGAAAGGGTGAGCAAACCATGCGCTTAGTAAGGCAATCATACGAGCAAGTAGATAACCATACTATCTACATGTTCATGATGACATGCATTAAATCATTTTCTTTCGAAATCATACTTAAATACGAATCTCACGCATACTTTTATACCAGATAAAATTATTCATATAAAATAATTCATTTCGTTAAATGGCAGATAAAGTATGGAATTATACGTCATGCTATTTAAATAATTCACATTATGTCAAAACATGTCATTTATTTCAAATCAACATCAGCCCCAAAATCATCAGAACTCAATCCCAAAATCATAAAATCATGAAATCACAAAATCAAATAATAAGTAATATGTGATTTCGCAAAGCAAGTGACGTGCGAGACTAGACAAGAATCATGGTAATAACTCTAGGACTATGGTCATATCCTCTGTGATCTCAGGCTACACGGATCCTAGTGTGCGGGGTATCACATCACATCTAAGGCTGCCCCAGGAGGTGGGTACCAAACCTTCCCGTCAGTCAATCAGATCATTAGTCTGAAAACTACACATTATATATCACGGTACAACGTACTCCATGCTTTAAGCATGGTACAACGTACACCTCATGCCCACGTCATCTCAATATTCAACGCCATGTCTCGAAATGCACGTACGAGCATATTAAATTAGTGTGACACACAGTCTACACAATCCTCCCAGCACGACCTTATACATGTCATATAAAAATCTAGTGCGAACAAAGCTCCCAACACTATGTCATGTATAAAATCATGTAAAATCGAGTGCAAGCTAAGCTTCCAGCACCCTGTCACATGCACAAATCATGTCAAATCTTGTGCGAGCAATGCTCTCAGCACGTTTTGTTTCCACATATATCATGTAGCTGGCTCAATTTCAAAGAATGGTTTTCAAAACCAAAATCAGCACCTGCCACGTGCTGTTTTATATAAATTGATAAAACTTCAGTCAGTCTACCCATATCCTTGTTGAAAAATATTAAAATTTATCAAGAACTCTCAGTTCCTGCTTTTCATGACTTTTTTCTAAAAATGAAAATTTTTACTCTTCACATAGGCAAAATCGTCATTTACCCTCTTGGGTCGAAATAAATATTATATAATTTGCTAAAAAGCAGTATTTCATAGTGAAAACGCTCATAACATGCTATTTATGCATATTACAGTCCAATCTTAACTTTTTCAAAATTTTCCTTAGTACGGGCAAAACAGTAATTTTTCTATGTTGGGTCTCTACCGATATTTTTCATATTCGAAATGTAATTATTTGAAAATCTACCCAAAAATACATATAGCTACCTCTAGCTACTCACAAAATTTCCTTACCTCGTAGATCTTGGGGCAGCACGAAATTATCGATTCTCTAGATTACCTTGATTTGCGTGTCAAATTTTTGAGTTGCCCAAAACGATACAAATTCATAATATATTAATCAATTTCATCTTACACATACTCAATTTTGATTTATCTTCTCAAAGTTTGATCGATTTTGACTTTTCGGTCAACTTTTTCGGTTTTCTCGGTTTTACCGATTTAGTATCGTTTTTGGTCATTTTCATTATTCTAATTTCTCATTTCATTACTTCATTAACCTTATGACTCATTTAAGTTCATAAATCATACAAGTCACTTTGCCAAATTTTTAATTTTTTCACTTTTCAGTTTTATACTGATTTAAGCTATAAATCGGGCTTTCTTGGTATAAATTTAACCCTTAACAACCTTAGATCCATCAAATTTTCACCACAAACACATCAACACCTTGCTGTCCATAACTGAAATCATTCATATAATTTAAATCATCTAATTTCACTTAACTGAAAACCTTCTAAAAACACCAAACAACAACATATATGAACTTCATTATCATACATCAACTTTACCTCAAGTTTGATCAAAGTTGACCACGGTTTTCTTCCTCAAAATTGATCCTAAACTGTAATTTAACATGTATAGAGTTTAGAATCATCAACAACTATAAGAAAATCCAACCAAAGAATCAAATACTCCAAGTTCTTCACTTACCAAAAGCAGGGCAAATCTGTCCACTATTATTATTTTGAGTGTTTCACCTATAAAATGAACTTTTTTGTGGCTTAATTTCTTATATGTTATATAGGATTGAAATATGAAGATTTGATCCTTCTTGTCCAACACTTGAATCTGGCCGGAAGGTTGGTGAAAAAATCACGTACTGAGGGGAAATGGAAGATGCCTGCAGGAATGAAGGGGAGGGGATTGCTCTCTGTTGGAAAGTCCAATTGGGTTGATTTTTATGCCTCCTGAAAGCTTAAGAAATCTACTTTCATACTTGAAAATTTTGGTTTGAATTGATTAGCCTAAAGTCTCCAAATTTGACCAAAACGGAGGCTTGGTCGGCAGACTGAAGGGGACAAATTTCTGTCTTGGTTTTAGAAAATTCAAAACAAATCATTCTAGTCCAATTTTCTCAAAATTTCCACTTCTCAAGTGTTATACTATGTTTCTAGTATGTTTCATACAAATTTGAGGGTCACTTGTTTAAGAAAAAGTTTTCGATTGAGCCATTTTGCACGATTTAGGCAATACCGAGCAAAATGACTTAAAGTTTTCAATTTACATTAAAAATTAATTTGATCCCCGAAACCTCCATATTTCCACTTGATTTTGATTCCTCAAGTAAATTTCACCTTATATCAATTTTATATGGTCTCGGAATAATTTTTGAGAATTTTTAGAATTTAATCCGAATTTATTTCTAATTCCGAGCCCATTTGCTTGGTTTGGTGCAAAACCCGAAACTTACTAACTTTTTCACTTCCAATAACTTAGTTTTCATTTCTAATCATCATTTCATGACCATATATAAAATTCGTAAGAAATTCTCGGGTTTAAGGTCTTACCTCGATTTTCGTGCCAGTAGGCCCCACGCGGTTAACCCGAGTGCTTCGGTGGTTTCGAGTCTGCACAATATTATTTTAAGTTTTCAATTACCTCTTAGTTTTTCAATTAAGAAATAAAGTGTGAAAATTTTGGATTTCACACTAAGAGCGGTTAGAAAGTTATATTTTTGTGCAACAAAGGTAGTACCAATCGAAGTTAAAACATTTTGGAGAGATTCTTGAAGCATCTTATGCAACGTCTCTATTTGATCTTTACTGAAATGACTTAGGAGATTTGGCACAGTTTCAAAGGTGACACTCTTTGTGCCACTAGTCATGACTGATCTTGGGTATTTAGTGACCCAGATCTTGCTTTGATGCCATGTAGAAAATAAAGGAACGATTTAGTTCTTTTTTTATTTCACTATTTTTTCAAAAAAATATAGCCTAACTCGTTGAGTATAAATAGCTGAAGAAGCATGCCTCAAATAGTTAGGTTATTCTAAAACAGAAACTAAATTACTGCAGAGATATTCTCTTGAAGATCAGGAAGAATATCTGTCAACAAATTATAATTACAAGAGAGATATTTCTCCTGAAAATCAGGAGATTATTTGCCAGAAAAGGAGGAAAGAAATCCTTTGAAATTCTAGAACCACTAATTACCCAACTCTAATATGACTTAATTAACAACTAAATGCACCTAAATATAACCTCAAACATGCCTAAATAGTACACAAATAAAATCTGGACAGAATTGGTGCTAAGAATAACTCAGCGTATAAATGACCTAGGAAACATCTAAACTAACCTAAACGACACTAAAAACATATATGGTCAAGCAACCTCTACAATCAAACCTGAATAGATTTATCAACAAAAGAAAAAAATTGAAATGGACACAAATGCAAGAATATGCCATGAAATCTTAAGCTAACATGTCTTAAAAATTACCTAATGTTTATATACTTCTTATATGACATAAAGGTACCTAAATGAACTTAAAAACTATATGAAACAGCAGCTCAAAATGTACCAAACAGATTGTAAACTAAACTTGAAACAGTGAAATAAATGCATGCAAATGCAAGGTGTTCCATGGTACCTAATCTAATGCCTTAAAAATTACCTAATTAAAATATGATCTTTAGGTGACTACTACCTAAATAGACAATAAAAGACATCAAAACAGCTACGAAATTACCCAAAAATTCCAGAAAGTAACACTTAATGTGAAAAAAAAAGGGAAAATGCAATTTAATATATCAATGATGTTAGGAACCTTGAATACAACCTAAATAATGCCTAAAACTAAACTAATCAGCAAGCAAAATGAAATATTGATTGCACGTCTATCTACATGAAAATAATGACAAAATTGCACTAAAAAGCAATGAAATCTAATCTATACTATCTTTAAAAATTACATGATAACTATATGATCTAATATAATATTAACCTACCTAATTAATCATAGAAACTAGATGGAACAACAGCAAAATGAACCAAACAGTCACGTCAAACAGAGCCTGGAACAGCAAATATAAATACTATGAAATAAGTAATGAAAATGCCATGTATCCTAATTTTATAAAATCCTAAAAATTAACAACTTAAAATTTGATCCTAAAATGATGAATTCTACTGAATGGACATGAAACAAATACAAAATATTAAGCTAAAGACCGTCCTAAATTACGCCACATACAATCAAAACAGAAAATTGAAATTTCAAAGAGTAAAAACGTAGCTTAAAGTCTAAATACCAAAAATGAAATCTAAATTTGTAAAACTATTTTTGAGTTATGAAACTTCAAGAAAATTATTTAAAACATAAGATTTAACATTAGAAACATTAAAATCAACCTTAAAACAGAAAATGAGAACCTGAATAGTAAAGAAAATGACAATAGAAAATAATGTGGATTAAACTCAAATACAAGAGCTATGAAGGTCATTTTTCAGCCTCTTAAGCTCCTATATCTATAAAGCTCAATCATAAACAAAAATTGAAGATAAGAAAGGAGTACGAGAAGAGATTAAATGCTCGAAATTAAAGAACATAATTGAAATGCAAGATTAAAGTAAAGATTACAATTAAAATGTTATGAAAACAAGTAAATTTACAAGAGAAATTTAAAAGGTACTTGGAAAATAAATTGGTTGCCACCTAAACTATTAAAAACATTAAAGAAACATATGAAATAAACCAAAAATCCTAATGATAGCCGACCCCTCCGTTCTTCCCCATCATTCTGTTTATATACATGGTAAATTGGTGGTAAAGAGGTAAAATGACAATATAGGTGCATTGAGAATTAATGCTACATGTTCTAATTTTATTTGGTCTTCAAGGAAGATATTTCTATATCATTAAAGCTCCATAATCATATTTTGTCTTCTTGTCCAAGTGTCATCCTAGGTGGCTAACCTATGTGAAGTTCAGGTGAAAACTTGTTATCATATTTCAAGAGTAAATAAAATAAAATCATGTGGCATGTTAGGCGGCAATGAGTGAGTTATACTAAAAACCAAATTTTGTTGGCATGAAATTTGTCTTCTAGTTCACTCAATCTCATTTTACATGGGAGAACTTAAATGTCATTCAATTAATTTAATTTTTTCTAAAATTTATGGCTTAATAGCCAAATATACTTTCAATCTTCTATACAAATTTATATAAGTCTTCAACATTTAATTTTATTATAAGAGTCCATAAACTTTTATTTTACTATAAAATAAACCTTCAAATTTTCAAAATAATGCAATTAAATAAACTAAATAAAAAGTTATGGTTTTATAAACTTTCAACCTTTTTATTTTACTTACATTTTATAATTGGTTTCGACTTAATTGTATTATTTTAAAACATTAAGAGTTTATACAGTAAAATTAAAAATTGAAAACTTATTTCACTTTTGTACAAAAGATTAAGGTATATTTGACTATTAAGTCAAAATTTATTTATCCCAACAATTAGAGAAAATTAATTAAATAAGAAAAATTAACATTTTTACAAAAGAATTAAACAATAATAAAAAAATAAGCACATAAATAACTTTATAAATAATGCAATTAAATAAACTAAATAAAAAGTTAAGATTTTATAAACTCTCATCCTTTTTATTTACTTACATTTTATAACTGATTTGGACTTAATTGTATTATTTTAAAACATTAGGGGTTTATACAGTAAAATTAAAAATTGAAAGCTGATTTGACTTTTGTACAAATTGATAAGGTATATTTGACTATTAAGTCAAAATTTATTTATCCCAACAATTAGAGAAAATTAATTAAATTAAGAGAAATTAACATTTTTTACAAAAGAATTAAACAATAATAAAAAAATAAGCACATAAATAACTTTATAAATAATCCACTTAAATAAACTAAATAAAAAGTTAAGGTTTTATAAACTCTCAACCTTTTTATTTACTTACATTTTATAACTGATTTGGAATTAATTGTATTATTTTAAAATATTAGAAGTTTATATAGTAAAATTAAAAATTGAAAGCTTATTTCACTTTTGTATAAAAATGTTAAGGGTATATTTGACAATTAAGTCAAAATTTATTTATCCCAACAATTAGAGAAAATTAATTAAATAAGAGAAATTAACATTTTTACAAAAGAATTAAACAATAATAAAAAAATAAGCACATAAGCAAATTTATAAAATAGAATTATCATTTATTCATTGCACGTAAAAATAGATTTTAATAAAAAATTAAACGTAAAAAGTACATATAAGATTTCGAATCAGTTCCAATCCCTTAACACATGCCTAAGTTCAGTCCGACCAATGAATACTTATATACTTTCTGGCTTTGAGATGTAATTTGACTTTAATTAATCTGAAGGCCATGGCAAAGAAAAACTTTTTTCATCCTTATTACGGTAAGGCGTCTTGGGCGCTGAATAATATTCCATTTTTATGCATTTTGATTTGACTTTGTTTTTCAAGAAATAAATCTATTTCGTCTGTTGGACTTTGCAGATTTTTAGGGATATTACAATTAAAAAACTCAAGAACACTGAAAAAAGGGATGCTCTAACCACATCAGAAAATGAATATTTTTCAGATATATTATGATGAGGGCGGTGAGGGTATTACTAGCAGGATGAGTCAGGCACATGCAATGTCCATATTCACTTCGTTAATACTCTACTTATTCATTTTCTTTAAGTCAACCTGTGTTGAGCCACAAAAATGTTTATATATACCATGATTCCGAAGGTTATAAATTTATGATATGAATGGTTGACTTTGGCCAAAAATCAAATGGGGTTTGACTATGATATCCTGCAGGCATAAATCAACACAACTTCACCTGCTAAGGAGCTATATATAAATTACTGCTTCTCTTCTATTTTCTTCTCACACCAAACAAACAAAAGCAAAATGGCTTTCGAAACTAGTAATGCTCTTACATGGGTTTTATTTTGCCTAGCTGCTATTATCTCCGCCATCTTCTTGGAACACAAGAAAAGCTGTTATAGAATAAAGAGGAAACTCCCACCTGGGCAGATGGGACTTCCTTTGATAGGTGAAACTATGGAATTCTACAAAGCTCAACGTAACAATCGGTTGTATGAGGAGTTCGTTGAACCCCGGATTGCAAAGTATGGAAAAGTCTTCAAAACAAGCCTTATGGGGTCGCCAACTGTTGTTGTAAATGGAGCTGAAGCCAATCGGTTTATCCTGTCAAATGAGTTTAAGCTGGTGATAAGCTCATGGCCGTCATCGTCAGTTCAGCTCATGGGCAGAAGTTCTATCATGGAAAAACAGGGGGATCAGCATCGTTTCCTCCGAGGGCTGATAACCTCTTGTCTCAGCTGCACAGCGCTAGAGGCTTTAGTGCCAAAAATATGCAACGCAGTTCAATTGCACCTTGACAAAAATTGGTACGGAAAAGACGCTGCTAGCCTTTATTGTTCAGCAAAACTTTTGACCTTTACTATAGTCTTTGAGTGCTTGCTAGGAATTAATGTTGAGCCACAAATGTTAGACATCTTTGAGAGAGTTTTAGAAGGTGCGTTTGCTCCGCCAATCAACTTTCCAGGCTCTAAGTTTTCAAGAGCCAAGAAAGCAAGGCTAGAGATATCAAAGATGTTGGAGAAAGCAGTGGTCGAAAAGAGACAAGAAATGGAAAGCGGTTTGGAAGGAGAAGAGAAAGTAAGTATGCTACTATCGCGATTGGTGGCTGCATTGGTTCAAGGGGATCTTACAGAGGAAGAGGTCGTTGACAATGTAGTTTTGCTAGTCTTTGCAGCTCATGATACGACTTCGTTCGCCATTGCCATGACATTCAAAATGTTGGCTCAGCATCCAGACTGCTACACTAGAATCCTTAAAGGTATCAACATTTGCACCTAACGTCCTTAACTTCCTTTGTAAGATGTCCCACTGATATTAAAAGCGAATTTGTTTGCCAGAACATGTTGATATAATGAACACAAAAAAGCCAGGTGAGAAGCTGACATTAGGAGACGTAAGGAACATGGAGTATACCTGGCAAGCTGCTCGAGAAAGCATGCGACTGTTCCCTCCCATCTTCGGCTCTTTCAGGAAGGCAGTTGCCAACATCGAATATGAAGGATTCACCATTCCCAAAGGATGGAAGGTATCAATAATTAATCTGTCTCTTTCTTCTTTTTTTCCTTGAAGAAAAAGAGACTTGACTGGAAATGTCAAATACTCCTTACAATATATTCCTTTACCGTTGTATGCGCGCAGGTGCTATGGACAGCGTATGGAACACATTACAATGGAGAGTGTTTCCAAGATCCTCTACGTTTCGATCCGAGCAGATTCGAGGAATTAGTCCCACCCTTCGTTTTCCTTCCCTTTGGAGGAGGGCCAAGAACCTGTGCCGGTTATCAGCTTGCCAAGTTGAATATCCTCATCTTCGTGCATCATGTTGTTACTCGTTACAACTGGTCATTGATCGATCCCAACGAGTCGATCACTATGGATCCCCTCCCTTTTCCATCTCAGGGAATGCCTATCAAGATTTCCGCTAAGCTATCTTAAAGCCAAATGATTTTTTGTTCTATTTGATTCAATGACTATTATATAATACATTGATTGTGAAATTTTTTATTTCACAAGTTAAAATAACAATACATATTCTTATAAAAATATTTAAAAAATAAATAATAATATAAAATATATATATATCATCATTTTAATTCCGCTTATAAGAATAAAAAAAATAAAACTCTTTCAATTCTTTGTAAACACTCTTTTCTTTAGGTTTTTCACTCCCCTATCCCATCATAAGCTGAATGACTCTAACTCTGTCTCAACTGCAATTGCAATTTCAATTGCAATTGGGTTAATGTCCCTTCTAGCTAATGTAGTTTAGAAAACTTTCTAATGAGGTATTTATATTCAAAAGAATAAGGAAGTAACACATTATAATTAAGTATACCTACTAAAAAATATGAAAATAACATAGATTAAGATATTCTAAAAAGTGTGCATTTGTCGATATTCTCTTAATTGAGCGATTAAAAAAAAGTTGTAATATATTGTAATACTTGGGTGCAAACCAAAGCAATTTCATTCCCTACCACCAATTATAAAAAATAAATGGTGTGAATTTAAGTCATCACTAAAATAAGGGTAAATTCTATCTCCATACTTGAGATTTGAACCTAAATTAATTTTAATTTAATAATATTAAAATTGGATACTCCACATCAAATTTTTCTATTTCACATGATAAGTCCTTCCATTAGTCAACTGTTAAGTAAACTGTTAAAAATTTAATTTTGAGACTATTTTACCCTTGAATAATTTGAAAAGTTCTATATACTTAAAATCAAACAAGAATAAATAAGGAAATGCTAAAGAGGTTTTGAAAGGCTTATGATCATTTTTACTTTTAATTTATTTTTTATTTACTTCATTATTCGTTTACTATATGAATAAAGAATATTGTGTTAATACTCACTTGTTATGTAAAATTTATGGATTTATGAAAAATATTTTTATTTATTTATTGGGTTTAATATTAAGCAAGTAACACATTATAATTATTTTATACTTTATTCATTTTGTTACAAGTCAAATTGAGCAAAGAACTTAAAATTGACGTGGGTTCAAAGAATTCAATTGAGATTATCTAAATTGATTTAATAAAAATGTAAATAATTTAAATTAAAATAATATGATAAAAAATATTTATATTTAAAATTATTCAAAATTGAAATAATTTAAAATTAAAAAATTTGAAATATTGATTGAAATTATTAAAATATAAATTGAGTAAAATTTCATTTTTTAAAATTAATAAGATTAAATATAATGCATTTGAGGAAAAAATCCCAAGTTGAACAATACTCATGAAAAGAATGAAAAAAATTATGAAAAAGGGTAAAGAATAGTAGAAGATAAAAGAAAAAAAATTTTTGATTGAAAAGTGTAGAGTTGGGTAATTTTGTAATTGCTTACATTTTGTTAATGTCTTAAGTTATTTGGTGGAGTGTCTATTTTTAATACTAATTAACTAAAATTGAATTAAATTCAAATCTTAAGAATTTAATATGAAATTTACCTATAAAATAATAACATCTCATGATTTGTGAAAAAAAACATATAATAACTATCTTTTGCTCATCATTATTCGTTAAAAAAAATTATAACTCAATTTAATTTCAATTAATTTATTTAGAAATCAATAATTAGTAAAAAAATAAATGGAAAAAGAATGAGAATAATTAGTTGGAGGAGAAAATTGAACAAGCTGTTTTCGAGAGTTCTAGAAATCCGAAAAAAATTTCCACAAAACAACATCCTCGCTTGCCTCGTCTTCTCTCTTTCTCTCTCTCTTTGAAAAAAGCAAAAGGATATTGTTTAATTAAAGGTAACAGTATAAAAAGCAACAGATGTTATGGTTCTAAAAGTACCGATACTACATTAACGAAAAGACAAACGTGGCAACAAAAATCCGGTAATTCATCATATCTTATTGTGCATTTGGTATGTGCTACTCTAACTGGTAGACTATCTGCTGCTTGATTGCAATCTGTCTCGACAAAAGTGATATTGACTTGTACAAAAGATGACGTGAGTCAGATGCAGTCACTGATGATGAGCTCCAGAAGAGGATGCAACTCCTGTATCCCAGTAAACATATTAATAGCGTTTGGGGAATCAGTTTCAATGAGTAATAAACTAATTCTTTGGATAAAGATATGTTGACATGAGTAGTTGTGATTGACATTAGTTCTTTGCTTGCTGAATTATAGGAATTGATTTCATGATTATAAGAATTTGTTTAGTTAATTAATTTTGTATAGAAGTAATTGTGATTGACATTAGTTGTTTGCTTGCTGAATTATAAGAATTGATTTCATGATTATATGAATTTGTTTAGTTAACCAATTTTGTATAGAAGAATATATAGTTTCCTTAAAATAGCATTCTTTTCTACTTTAGGATGTAATTGTATCTATATATTTACTCCATGAATGGAGAAGAGATATACAAGAAAAAACGAAAACTTGTGAACAACATTGTTCAATGTGAACATCATTGTTCAACATGGCATCAGAGCAGGTCACGAATTGAATTTTTTTTTCTTTGAAGCTCATACTCAAAAACTAAATGGCCAATCTCGATTCTATTGTTCCAGCTACACCAAACAACCTAACACCACAAATTATTATCCACCAAGACCATGCTGCGTTCCCGATCAGTATCATATTGGATGAGAACAATTATACATTATGGTCCCAACTTATAGAGATGCGCATTAGCGCTCGCAACAAAGCTGAATATATCACTAGAGAAGCAAAAAAACCAGCACCTGAAGATTCTATGTTTGCAACATGGATTACTGAAAATCAAAGAGTAAAAAGTTGGCTTATTGACCCAATGAGCCCCTTACTGATGCAGCGATTTATTCGTCTTTCCACAGCCAAGAAGATATGGGAGGCTGTGTCAAAAACCTTCTATGATGGATCAGATGAAATTCGTCTTTTTGAATTGAATAAAAAATCCTTTTCTACTAGACAAGATGGCAGACCATTGTCAACATACTACAATGAACTTGTTGCTATTTTTCAGGAGATTGATCACAAGACTACCTCTCAGGAAGGAATAGTTGAAGGAGTGGTTCAGTTACATTCAGCAATGGCTAGGCTTAGAGTTCATATTTTTCTAAGTGGACTCGATTCTAAATTTAGCCAGGTTCGTGGAGAAATCTTACGTAAAGATCCAAAACTTGATTTGGAAAGCACGTATGCGTATGTGAGGAGGGAGTATCAACAAAGACAGACAATGTGGGGCTCTCGCCCAATCTCTGAATACTCTGCTATGCTGGCAAACCAAACTCGACAGGGATCATCATCTGGCTCGGTGAAGAATTGCAATAATCAATCAACTGGAAAGTCTAATAACCATTTATGTAGTCATTGTGCTGAATCAGGTCATACGAAACAATGATGTTATGAAATCATTGGTTATCCTGAATGGTGGGATTTTTCAAAAAAAAAACCAAGAAAGAAGATTGGAGGGAAAGCTATGGTAACAAACGAAGTCCAGTCAAATGTTAAGGACAAATCACAACCTATAGCAAACATTGCTCACCCAGGTATTATTGGTAAGGAAAATGTATTTTCTGCAAGTTCTAGGAAAGGTACTTGGATTATTGATACAGGTGCATCTGATCATATGATTAGAGACTCCAATCAGTTACAATTTATTAGTTCATCTTCTTGATCTGTTATATCTACAGCTAATGGTAGCACCTCTCCTATTATTGGAGAAGGATCTATCACTTTGTGTAAAACCCTTACATTGAATTCAATTCTGGTTGTCCCATCTCTTGAATATAACCTTTTGTCGGTCGGCCAAATTACCTCATTTTGTGTTTTTCAGGATATTCTGACTCGAAAGATTCTTGGTTATGGTGTTAAACGAGGCAAACTCTATTACTTGGAATTAACAGAGAATGGAGGACAAAAATTCAGTCATGCATATCAAACTAGCAGTGAAGAGAAGGCTCGAGCAACTATATGGTTATGACATCAACGGTTGGGACATCTTTCTTTTGGGTATCTTAGAAAATTACAACTGCACCTTTTTTCAGTATTAAAAGATTCAGATTTCCATTGTGATATTTGTCAACTGGCCAAAAGCCATCGGGTTTCTTATTTACCAAGTTCAAATAAAAGTTCAGACCCTTTTGCAGTTATACATTCTGATGTATGGGGACCTGCAAAAATTCCTTCTATTTCTAAAGCTTGTTACTTTGTTACATTTATTGATGAATGTACAAGAATGACTTGGGTGTCTTTGCTTCACAAAAAAAGTGATGTTTGTATAGCATTTCAGGAATTCCATAGTATGGTGGGCACTCAGTATTAAAAACAGATTCGTGTTTGGCAAACTGATAATGCCATGGAGTTCAAAGATACATTTCTTGGAAAGTTTCTAAACCAATATGGGATTCGACATCAGACTTCTTGCACTTATAGTCCATAACAGAATGGCTTGGTAAAAAGGAGGAATAGACGAATACTAGAAGTGGTACGTGCCTCTCTCTTTGGCATGAATATGCCTAGGCTCTATTGGGGAGAAGTTGTTAAATCGGCTGTATATCTAATCAATCGGACACCCTCCCGAGTAATAGATTTCCAAACCCATCAACAAAAATTGCAATCGTTTTTTTCAATTCCTCATCTCCCAAATCTTGAACCTAGAATCTTTGGTTGTACAGTATATGTCCATATTTCTAAGGCTTTGCGATCTAAACTTGATTCATGTGCAAAACGATGTGTTTTTGTTGGCTATTCAGATTTTCAGAAAGGATATAAGTGTTATGATCCTTAAACCATAAATTGCATGTGACATTGGACGTTTCTTTTCGTGAATCAGAACCATATTATTCAAAGACAACTTCCACATCTTCCCTTCAGGGGAAGTATTCTAGTGAAAGGAATGTGTTTCAAGAGGATGATAGAGGAGATGAGTTTTCAAAACTAGAAGAACTTAATAATAGGCTTGGGAGTAGTGGTCAACAAAATTTTGATAGCATTTATGAAGTGTTAGTCCATTTTGAGAATGAGTCGGAGTCACCAATGAGTACAGAGTTGCCTATGTTAACATCATTAATTGAAGAATCAATTCAGAATACTGATACTCAGGTAACCTTGAATCCTACATCTGATGAGACCTTCATTCCACCTGGAAATTTAGCTCCAAGATATCCGTAAATATTGAATAAGGGTATCCCAAAGAAACTATATGAACCTGACCTTAGAGCCAATGCTAAATATCCAATCAATAATTATGGCTCTACTCATAGATTATCTGAATCATATGCACTAACTATTAATCAATTGTCCAATGTATCTATTCTTAGTAATGTGCAAGATGCTTTGGCAGATCCAAAATGGACTAAGGCAATGAACGAAGAAATAGAGGCTTTGCAAAAGAACTCTACGTGGGAACTTGTCTCATTACCTGAAGGAAAGAAAACAGTTGGATGTATATGGGTGTTCACTGTAAAACTTAGAGCAGATGGAAGCATTGACAGATATAAAGTAAGGTTGGTTGCAAAGGGATATACACAAAGATATGGGGTGGATTACCAAGAATCTTTTGAACCAGTAGCTAAGTTAAACACCATTCGTATTCTCATATCTATAACAGCAAATCGAGAGTGGCCTTTGTAACAATTTGATGTTAAGAACACATTTCTCAATGGGGAGTTAGAGGAGGAAGTGTACATGGAGCTGCCACCAGGTGTGAAATGTAGTTCTTCAAGTAGAAACAAAGTTTGCAAATTGAAGAAATCGTTGTATGGGCTTAAACAGTCACCTAGAGCCTAGTTTGGGAGGTTCTCTACTACAATGAGGACATTTGGTTATAAGCAAAGTAGTTCAGATCATACTTTGTTTATAAAACACAAAGAAGGGAAAGTAACCGCTTTAATTGTGTATGTTGATGATATGGTCTTGACAGGAGATGATCCAAAGGAAATGAAGTTGTTACAAGAATATTTGGCTACTGAGTTTGAAATAAGAAACTTAGGACAACTTAAATATTTTCTAAGAATTGAAATAGTAAGATCAAATCAGGGGATATTTTTTTCACAACGGAAATATGTGTTAGATCTTTTTATTGAAACCGGAATGCTTGCTTGCAAACCAGCAACAACGCCCATAGAAGAAAATCACAAGCTTGGAAGTTTTCCAAATCAATGTTCAACAGACATGGGTCGCTATCAACGGTTGGTTGGAAGGTTAATTTATTTATCACAAATGAGGCCGGATATAGCCTATACTGTGAGCATTGTAAGTCAGTTCATGCATGCACCAAGTGAAGACCATATAAATACAGTATATCGAATCCTAAGATACTTGAAGGGTACTCCAAGGAAAGGTTTATTATTCTCAAAGAATGATGTCTCTAACATTGAAGGATACACAAACGCTGACTGGGCAGGCGATCAAACAACTAGAAAATCCACATCTAGTTATTTTACTTTTGTGGAAGGTAATCTTGTTACTTGGAGGAGTAAGAAGCAAACGGTTGTTGCAAGATCAAGTGCAGAAGCTGAATTTTGAGGTATGGCTCAAGGTTTATGTGAATTGTTATGGATTAAAAGTGTTCTAAAAGATTTAGGGATTGAACATACAAAACCTATGAATCTTTATTGTGATAATAAGGCAGCTATCGAGATTGCACAAAATCCTGTACAACATGACCGCACTAAACATGTTGAAGTTGATCGTCATTTCATTAAGGAGAAGTTAGATCAACAGATTATACAGTTTCCATTTGTCAAATCAGAAAATCAGTTAGCTGATGTACTCACAAAAGCAATTTCAGGGAAGATATTCCATGACATAATTGATAAGTTAGTCATGATCGATATTTATGCCACAACTTGAGGGGGAGTGTTGACATGAGTTGTTGTGATTGACATTAGTTGTTTGCTTGCTGAATTATAGGAATTGATTTCATGATTATAGGAATCTGTTTAATTAACCAATTTTGTATAGAAGAATATATAGTTTCCTTAAAATAGGATTGTTTCCTACTTTAGGATGTAATTGTATCTATATATTTACTCCATGAATGGAGAAGAGGAACTTAAAAGATTAATATATGTGTGTGTGTGTGTGTGTGTGTGTGTGTGTGTGTGTGTATATATATATATATATATATATATATATATATCGATAGAAAATCTTTGCGTTATGATAGGAAGCAACCAAAAATATTCAAAAAATCTAAAAATTAATTTTCTTATTATTTTTAGATTAATCTCTTTATTAGAAATTAATAGTTCCTTGTTAATCATGCTAGCTTTTAATTTTTTTTCCCACTATGTATACTAAATTTCGCGTCTAGAAAATTTTAGAACACAAATTGGTGACAAAATTGGATTTTTTATTTATTTATAGGAATGAGTACAAATCTTTGTTTTGAACTCTTTACAAGAAAATAATCCTCTTATTCGATCTCCTGGAATAAACTTGTTAAAGGCTTGATACTTAATCCCGATGGAATGAAAAAGAATAGTTGTTGGGAGGAACGTACGAAGGCTTGCGGTTCTTTGTGGACTTATCGAGAGTTTGACGCTTAATCTCGACGGAGTAAAAAGGAATAGTTGTTGGGAGGAACGGGTAAAGGCTTGTGGTTCCTAATGGGAGCTTGAGGCTTAATCCCGACGGAGTGAAAATGAATAGTTGTTGAGAGGAACAGGTGAAGGCTTGTGGTTCTTGGTAGACTTATCGAAGGCTTACGCTTAATCTCGACGGAGTGAAAATGAATAGTTATTGGGAGGAACAGGTCAAAGCTTGTGGTTCCTCTTGGACTTGTCAAGGGCTTGGAGCTTAATCCGGGCGGAATGAAAAGGAATAGCTGTTGGGAGGAATGGGCGAAGACTTGTAGTTCATTGTGGGTTTCCATCGGCTTGGTTGATCATTGAGAGAAAGGTGGACTGTGACTTGTTATCCTCTTATAGATCTCTTAGTTTTACGGTAGCTTTGATGAAGAGAAGGCTTTTGTTTTCCTCTTGTAGATCTATTAGTTTTACAGTAGTTTTGATGAAGAGAAAGCTTGATAGCTTCTGACTTAGGAGAATGGTTGGCATTCTGAAGGCTTCAAATTCTCTGAAGAAGTTGGGACTTCTCTGGACTTGTCTTCCTCTTCTTCAGGAGAAACCTTCTATTTATAATGTTAGATGAGAGTTCCAAAATGAGTCAGTCACTCTAGGTTTTATCTCTAATTTATTTGATTTAATTAGAGATAATATAGATGGTTAATTCTTTTTCACCAATCTATTAAGAAATTATTAATCAATTAAATATTTAATTTAATTAATTAATAATATTAAATTTTTTAATGCCTACAAATGCCCCCCTTCAAGATTCGGGTGCGCGCATGCTAGGCATTAAGTATACATGAAACTTGAAGTTCATCAATGTCAATAGCATACCAACTGAGAGAAAATTCTTCGATTTTTTTTTAAATAACACAACATTTTTTTTTCTTCATATATTCTATGAATTTGTGTTTATTTTCAACACAACTTGAGACTAAAGAAATAAATCACAAATGGATCTTTTCACTTGGAGTTTGACTCGAATTCTTTTGTTAAAGTATATATTTTGACTAATAGTCATAGTTTTTCTCCCATAAATTTTAAACGAATCAGATTCTACTCTATTGACACTTTTCTGCAAGAGTGTTGAAGGCAGAACTAAGGTATGGATTTTTATTGTTTTTGTTTTTTTTACGTTAACTGGAGGGGACCGAACCGAAGGTATCATCTCATCTTCTCTGTGTTTCAACGCTTAATGGTTTACTATTGGCTTTACTTCTCATCAGAGAATTCGAACTCTTACCTCAAGAGATGATGAAAAAACACTATGGCTGAGAGACTGAGTTTGGTAGCTTATGGTAGAGAACTTGGGTCAATAGAAGTCAATATCAAAACAATTTTCATTGCTGATCTCTGGAATTGTTGCTACTTTGGTTTGAACTGGTGTTACTACCTACAACAACCCTACAACTACACCACCTCATCCATGTCAGGATGTCTTTCAAGGTGTGCATCCCAATAATTTTGCATAATGCTTGCCACTGAACTTGATTTTGCATCAAGTAATTTAATTACATGCTTACAATTTCACCGGACTAAAGTAAATAAAGAGGCCACCCCACTTGAATTTGGTATTCACAAAAATTCCTTAGCCTTAGATTTCTTGTCGCCATATGTACTTGATGTTAAGTTTAGCTTGAACAAGTCCAAAGTCTCCTCGCAATTTATCAAGCTTTAAACACCTAATCCTTCAACTTCTTGGCCCCACGAACTTTGACTTTGAGTTTTATTATTTCAACGAGAGCTCGTGGCATATTACCATGCATACAAGTTGTCACAGGGTCGTTCTCTCCTAAAGAACAGTTCCCGGTAATAGCCTAAGGTCTCCACAATAGTTAGCCAATCTCCACACTAGACCCAAATCTGGGTTAATACGTAGCGATATAACACTCGAGTAAGAAAACGACTAACCAAAAGATATGCAAATAGTGAAGAACACTCAAGCTTTCAAGAGAAGAACCTTTTTATTAATCCGCAACAAAAATGAATACAAGTTAGCAAAGAAGACCACTCTCCGCTTTTCTCTCGCTCTCTCGAATTATAATTCTAGCCCCTCCAATGAGGTTTATATAAGCAAGTGAGGACATCCTCCTCACGTAGGCACTAGAGTTTGATTACAACAGAAATTCTCTAAGATTACTTCCTACTGGACTTGGGACTCTCTGGATGATCGCCACCTCAATGCCCTTCAGAGTTAGGGTCCTTAATATTCGCCAGTGATCTGGTCCACCAAGACTTATTCTGGATTTATAGATGGTTTGAGGACCTTCCACTTAAAATGATATTTCTAAGATTGTCTATGTTAGCTAATGATAAATTAGCAAAGATACATGATTATTCGATCCAAAATAGTTTTCCCCATCATCAATGGGATAATTTCTTTCAAAAGAATTTGTTTGTATGGGAAATTGATATGCTTAATGAAATATAATGCAACGTTGATTCTTTACATTTAAATAATGGTAGAAATGATAGGATTATTTGAGAGAATGATAGTATATGTTAATATCCTAACTTGCATCACTTTCATCTGCCATTTTACTCAAAGGGATAGGTTGTCAAATTAATGGACCAAGTTCTCAACGGTAATGCATGCATTATACTTGCATTATACTAGGCAGGTGTTCTTCATATGATAGTCTCTATGTGCATCTAATTCACTTTATGAATGCAACATTATTTTTAATGATACATTAAAAGGCATCTAGATTGTGACATTTAAATTTTAATGAGATTGTAACTTTAAGAAGAACACGTTGATAAATAGATACATTTTAAGGTCAATGGGATTTAGGGTTGATGTATATTGTTCTCTAGTTAAGGCGCCTTTCGTGAAAAGTTACATACTATGAAAATCCCATCTCAAAGTGATAATGAAATAGGTTATGTTGAGTGTTCTATATGCCTTACTATGGATAAATTACCGTATGCTCAAGTTCGTACATATTCTAATGTAGTGTGTGTTATAGGTGCACTTCAGAGACACATAAGTGATATAGTAATAGAGAGCCAGAAGCTAGAATGAGAGTGTTTGGGTAACTGAATATTCGACATTCATGGTTTGTTTGAATATTCTGATGCTAATTTTGCATACTATCTAGATTATGAAAACTAATTTCTAGTTATACATTTGTGTTATATGAAAGTTTTGTTTCTTGGACAATATGAAGTAAGAACTTACAGCGTCCTCAATTATGGAGGCTAAATATGTAGCATGTTGTCAAGCTATATGTTGGGTTATTTTGGCTGCAGAATTTCATCTCAAGACTGATTTATGTGGTTACTATTTCAAAGTCATTGGAGATGTACGATGGTAATGCTACATCAGTTGCTTTCTCTCTTAAAATACTGGAAGATCTTCATGCTCCAAATATATAAATATCATATTTTAGTTTTTAGAAAGAAAGTAATGGAATCCATTGTTTGATTAGATTGTTGAGCATATAACTAAAGTGTTCATTTTGTTTGATCCACTATTAATTTTGACCATAACCTAATTTTGATTAATGTTAAATTAATGAATATTTTAGTGATACAGATAATAATATACCCGAGTTTAGTTGTATGATTTCAATTAAGTATAATTTCAGTATTATTATGTGTTTAGACCCTTAATGAGATAGGTCAATTTGTACTAACTGAAGAGAAATCCTTACTATCAACATATATATGACCTATTAAGTTTCATACTTCATAAAAATGGGATGAGAGTAGTAAAATCCTTATTTATTATTCTCTCTTGTATGCAGGCCCAAGGATAGTCAATTAGAAGCATTTGGAAAGCGATTCAACTCTAGAACAACTATAGTGGCAAGATTAAACCCTCACCCACATCTAAGTTAGTTTTAACTATATTTTAATTTTAATGTTAATGACTTGGTAAGGTTTGGATTGCTTTCAACACATTATTCAAAACCCCAATAAATTTGGGCTTTTTTTTTTTGGGCAAACCTAGGGTTAAAGCTCCATATGGATGGAAAACTCTCATCTTAAAGATTAGACATTAGCCGAATCTTAAGGTCCATGCTATTCATATCGGCTCGGCATATTAAATCTCTACCTCCTTTGTGTGAATTTGCTTGTTTGAAGTACGATCAAAACTTTTTGAGGTGCAAACAAAATATTTGGTATGAGGAAAGAAAAAAAGAAGGAAAAACAAAGAAAGACATCGTTGACACTTTCAAAGGACATAAGAGCTTTCACTAATAGCCTCATCAAATTACGCCCTCGTTCGTCATTGTCATCATCTTCTATAGTCTTCATACTTCGGCCTAGAGCCATATTATCCACCCAATGTGTTGAGTCATTACATAAACAACGACTCTCAATTTGGGTTAGTTGAGTTTCCAAACTTGACAATATGAGGAAAATCCGAGAGGAGAAGAGAAATTCAATCCTTGGAATTTTTCTCACTTAGAGATGGATATGATAAGTGACTACATGGACGCTTGGTTGTTTGCTGAGTTTGTTCTATTCGTCTCCTAGTTTTTCCCATTTCCCTTCTAATTAATGTTGGACTGCATATATGCTCTTCAACATAGATAGTGCGCCAGCATTAGTTATATTTTTAGTGAGGACTATCTTAATCATATTTATCATCTTCCAAATACAATAAGAACAAGACTCCTAAAAGAACACGGAATACTTAAATTAAATGGTTGAATAACACCTAATATCCATTAGTGGTATTGAAGTTGTGAGAAGAGTGGGAATGCAAAGTCCTAAGACAACGCACATACATATAGTTAAACATGTAAAGAAAGTCTCATGAAGATGTCATTTACATGTTATTACTATGATTATACCACATTTATCTAAGTAATCAAACGAACCAACTTCGGGATCGTTTAACTTTGAATTAGTTGCACCATGAGAATGCATCCTGATTTGCGTTTAAAACCAATCGTGCCTCCAATGAATCACCGGAGGGGCGAGGTCCAATCCACTTTGTAATGGGATTGCCATCCCATTTTTGTCCTTTTTTTTTTTTAAGTAGTTTTACTATTTTTTTTCTTTTTTAGTTTTTGAATTATTTATTATAATTAAATCTTACCTTTATCTTTGTACCCATAATATTTTATTTTATAATATTAAAATTTTAAATCATGGGTTTGTTTAAAATATAAATACGTTTGTATATACAAATTAATATATAATTATTCAATTTTTATTATTTAAAATCTTAAATATATTATTTTAAAATAAAATAATTTATAACTAATTATTAAGAAAACTTTAAAGATTTTCAATGTTAAAATAATCTTCAAATATACATAAATAATTAAATTATTTAATACAAAAAACATTATTTGATATTAAAATAATTTTAGTAATTTTAATTTACTTAAAATATTATTTGATATAAAATAATTTTAATAATTTTATTTATTAATTTTATAAATATATAATATAAATTTTATAAAGTACAAATTTTAATCTAATATACTTGATGATCATTTTATTATTTCACTACTGTCACTTTATTTCACTATTATTACTGTGTTTACATCCGAACACATTCAACTACTGATTTTAATATAACCGTTACAATATTTATTCTCACTGATAATAATTAATCTCATTAAAATCGATCTCGCCGTCTTATTGTTTTAATTTTGGTTTAGACAATTGTATACAATTGTATTGATAGGTAGGCGACTTTCAACCTGTAGGCCGATATTTACAACCAAAATTTAAATCTGCTAATCTTAGCTAAACTGCAAGGCCTGCAGAATCACACAAACCTCCCACCACTTCCTTCCTCGGCTCTCCAAATGTAACGTACTCCTGGCCCTTTCAACCTTTCAATTTCTAAAACCAACCCTCGTTATATTCAAGCAAGAACTCAAATACAAGGAAATGGGACATTGCCTTTATTTACACCTACCATTCTTTGCATCCTTTGTAAAACTCTCCTACAACAACCAATCAGGACGAAGCACTCATCTTCCATTCTTCCCCACCTGCCTTTCAACTTCAAGGTTATGTTAGTTATTTCTTTATCACCATGATTAGTATTCTCGTCATCACTATCTGTCATCCTTTGTTTCTCAATCTATCTGTATGCCTTAAGGCTTAAGTTGTTACTTTTTTTAAAAAAATTAGTGGATGCCTCTCATCTCCTTGTTTGACTTCTTTCTTTTTTTAATTATTATTAACGAACTCGTACAGGACTTCATGTCCTGAATCCTGAGGGTTATAAAGGAAGTAGAGGTGGTTAAAGAGCTCCTTTGATATCTAGTAACAAAAAAAAAAGTATAGGGAGAGACTCTTCTTCTGTTGAATCTGTAGCTTCTACTAATCATTATCGAATGGAAGAATCTTCAAACGAAAGACCAGAGGAGACCCTGAAAGTACAAGCACATGATGAAGAGAAGGAAGTGGTTTTGGACGATTCTCCGGCGTCAAAACCAGATGTTGAATTTGTGAAAGACATTATTACAGACAGCAATGAAACGCCTGACGGGGAAGATTCCAGTTCAAGTACTAGTCGTTCGGACAAAGAGGCAGAACCTGATGAAAGGAGTTCTCACGTGGAGACTTCCGAAGAAGAGAAAGTGGTTTCTGATTCACTTGATGAGTCAGTTCAGCTGAAACCAGGGGTTTCTTTGAATGAAGAGTTCAGTCAAGATATCGAACCATCAGTTGAGAAATCAGGAGACTCTGATGTTGCTGAACTAGATGCCAAAGAAACAGAAGAGACCATTTCACCTTCTTTGGACGAGACCAATGCGGAGTCTCCAATGCTAACAGATTTGGTAATAAATAGTTTAAAGAAAGAAACAGAGCAGCTGTCCTATGCTGAGACCACTTGGGATTCTGCACTCTTAACAGATGTGGAATTTAAGGGAATAGATAAGGAAACAACGCTGCCAGTCTTGGATGAGACTGATGGCTCCATGGTTGCTGCAGATGTAGTGTCCAGAGGAATTGAAGAAACAACTATTTCTTGTTTGGTTGGGAATAGTGTAGTTCGTGCAGGTGCAGAGGCCAAGGGAATCACGGAAACCAAAATTCCAGCCGGTGGTTCATCAGGCTCCCCTGAATCGTCATCTAAGGAAAATGTTGAATATTCACTGCAGGCAGAAAATGTTCCCATCGTTGAGACCAGAGATGCTGGTGAACTAGTAAACGAGCCTGAGATCCATGAAAGCACGGGAAATCAGGTCAGTAACTTAACCCTTCATCTCCTGATCAGTTTTATCAAGGAAAAAAAAAATATTACTCTTTATGTTTCTGTTTCCTTTTTTTTTTTTTTTTAGTTAGATTTTCCAGATTTCCAGACTTCATTTTGTTTTAACTGAAGATTTTTGACAGCCTTTCATATCTCCGAATCATCGTCCCTTACAACTAACCTCTTGGAAGAGTTGCTGCGGACTTTTTGAAGTTTTCCGGCGCTCTGACTGATAAACTTGAGGTGAGGGAAATCTGTTATAAAGCTTCATTTCTCAGTATCCATGAAAATTTGCTTTTCGTTAGAATTTCTTTTCATGAACTCGAGTATTGTGGACACGATAGTTAATTATGGGAAGTAGAGTGCTATAAAGACTTGTGAATGCTCCTTACCCCGGTTGTACTTTCTCCAGTAAGTTCAATCTAGTTAAGTCCTAGTTCCGACTAGCAGCAGGATGTTATGCAAAATGGGAAATTTTCTCACGGAAGAACAAAGACAAATTCCAGCTTTGGAAATTCACAAAGCATAAATGAAAGACATTTGAGAGTTTGGAAGTGAAGAGAATAGCTGCACTTGAAGGTAGGGTTAACTAGCGAAAGCCTAGTGGAGGAATAAAGTAAATCAGAGTCCAGCTGTTTTAGGTTATTCAAATCAGCTACGTAGACTAAACACGATTCATTTGTCAAATGAGAGTTTTTGCAGTGGCAAAGGAAGCTGCTTCTGTGAATGCACCGTCAAGTGACCTTGCAATAATTAAATTTTATAAAGTAATCAGCCATTTAAAGTTAGAAATAGCCTCTACTGCTATCTAGATATTCGTTATTGTATTGTGAAGTAGTCTTGTAGAACACATTACCCTCCTTGCCTCCTTGGAGTATGGTCAGTGGCTTCTTATCTGATCTACCACAAAGGTTGGAAAGGTCATTTCCTGCAAATTGGAACTTACTGTTTGCCAGGATCAAACTGGTAACGAGATTACCAACTCAGCATGCAAGATTTAACTGGAAGAGGTTAAGGTTCCTCCTGCGAATTACAAAATGAATACTACTCATGGTTAATCTTTTCTGCAGTTTTACTGATGCTATGCCAAGTGTAAGTTCTCGAAATTGTGCTACTGCCGCTAATAGTTTTTAGGGTACATGACATGAAACTGCGTGTATTAGCTCTTTAGCAGCAATTGCTTCGTCTTACTCCGTTAGCTGTAGACTGTTATTCTGGGTTCATATTTGGAGAAAAAGTGGAGATTTGACTCAAAGTTAGCAATCAAGGCTTTATTTGGAGTTTATATTTGAATGTAAGCTTCAATAATCAACTGATTGCTGACTGGGTGTTATTGCATTCGGAGACTGCATGTTTTTTTCGATTTAGGAAACTGTTTTGAGTCCATCTGTTGTTTTGGTTTGTCAGAAAGAAAAGCAGCTGACAGTAAGAATAGTTCCTTGATAACAGAGAGAAGTCTTCAGTTCCATACAGATAATGTTATGATAAGGCAATATATTTAGTTTCAATTAGTGATGCATTATCAAGCTCTTCTGCTGGGTAAGATACATAAATTTGCTGTGTCTCCTGTTGATGGAACACTATTCTGGTGCTTCATTAATCAAACTAGCGATCTAACCTGTAAGAGATTGGATCTGTAAGTTCGAGCATCATAGTAACCCGTGTGTAAAATCTATGCATATTTAGAGTCTGCAACTTGCTGGCTTTCAATTTTCTAAAAGCCTAACAAACTCAACCATGTACAATAATCTAAGCAATCTCTATCAATTCATACTGAAAATCACTTTTTTTTTGTCTGCAGAGCCTAAGTATTGACTCAAAAATTGTTAAGCAGAATTTCAATTTCTTGGAGTTTATGGATTGATACGAAGTTTTTTTCAGCATTTTTTTGCAAAATAATCGTTCAGAAGAAATGTCTTGGTTCCAGAGTGAAGATTGTTGAAAATGTATTAGGACTTGGATGTTGGATCTCCAAGTTGTGGATTGTTTCATCAGTTGGTATTTGTAGTTACCACAGTTTGTTTTGAATACAATACTTGCATACTAATTTATGTGATGATTTGATTTCATTTCCTATTGGTATGTTGGGTTTTCCCCTCAACTCAGAAAAGTTCAATGGCAATGATAATTTAGATTAAATGAACAGAAGTAGCAGTTCCAATTAATATTTCGAGGAAAAATTGTTTGGTTTTACTTGGAGTGTCTAAAATTTGGCTCACTTCAAAGACTAAAACAAGAATATGGTTCTATCCTGTTTGAATACTACCTATTCCGCAGTAGTGGTAGGACCTTAGGAGCAAAGCCAGGGAGTACAATTCCAGCTGAAACCAGCACGGCATAAAGATCAACAAGACTCCGGTTCATTTGAAGTCAAAAAACTGTGTAAAACACATATGAGGGCCATTGGAATATCAGTCTTCAACTAGGTAGTTAGAGAAAGAAGTGGAACATAAAGAGCAATTATTACTTTAAGCACATTAACGGTGAATGTTTTAAAATTAAATATGAACTTATTTAATTGACACATACCCATTTCATAATTATATCAATTTGTTTAATTTCCCTAATAAAGAACTCTATTTCATTAGCAAGTTCAACTTCCCACAAACAGCTTCAGTGAGGGAGCAGCAGAAGCATTCTATTAGCAAAGTACAAGATGAAAGAGGTGAATTTAATGTTGCAAAAAAACACGAATAACCTCACCTAGAAAGAGAATTAGCCGATGCATGGTGCTTGTGCCACTAACAGGTCCATTTTTATTTTTGTACATTTTCCAACTCAATGCAAAAACTAAACCTAAAACCAAGGGAGACAATGCTCCATCACCGTTTTAATGTTTTACTTGTAACTGGAAAATGACCTACATTCGCAGTTAGAGGAGATAATCGAACAAACTGCAATGGGTCTAAGCCCATTTCAATTCAAATGGAATCACTGTGAGGTGAAATTGGGATAATTTTTATCCCAATCTGACCTCTGTGAACCATTTGGATCACAAGGTGTGGCATGGTGGGAGCATTAGTTAATATTAGTTCAGGTCTCTTTGGATTGAAATTCGAGATTTTATGAATTTTGAGGAGTATAGGTCCATGGTGTTTGCAATTTCAAATTACTTTGAACTTCATCATCAAGTTGTTTTGAGTTTAGATAACTTTTGTTCCAAATCTTTTCAAATTGGGGTTTGGGTCCAAGGGTTTCTTCACTCAATACAAATTGAATCGAATTTGGTATAGTTCTAGAATGTTTCTTTAGTTCTTGCAAAGAATGGAACCTTTAATTGCAGTACCTAAATAAAGTGTATGATTATGTTTATTGATAAAAAAACATAGACTGTGTTTCAACCAAACATCCACAAAGCCCAAATGTTCATATTCAAAAAACTTCTAAAATCTGATCAATCAGAAACATAATTACGTTGTTGGAGAGTAAAAACACTGCAGCACTTTGAAGATTAAACAAATCAACTGACAGAATACCAAGAAATTGTTTGACTATTATTATATTCTATTTCTAAGGCAGGTGGCCCTTGGCAAAAAGCATGATCAGAGAATAGAACAGTGAGCAACAAATCCACGTTTCTACAATTGGCACTATTCACTATTCATATTAATGAGCGCAATTTCACAGTGTATAAATCAAAACAAACATATAACAGGACAAACCAATTAATGACAAAGATTTGAAATTTCTTCAGCAAGAAAGAAGAAGCGAAAGAGAGAGAACCTTTCTACTCTGCAATTTGAATTACTACAAAATCACAATTGATAAAAGAAAAAAAGAATAATAACAGAAATCAATTACTTCATTGAATCAAGCCAATCTATGTCAATTCCTTCAAAAACTAGATGGAATACTTGCGTTTGCAATTAAAATTGTCTAAGTAGCAAACAAACATACATCACACCCAAGGCCAAAATCATAATAGTAGAACTTAGATTCATAGGAGCAGAATCGAAAATCCGAGCAAAATTATTCAATCTATCAAAAATTGAACCCATTTTCATAACTATAATAAAATCCTAACCTCCGATTATTCCTCTAGTCATTAATCTTCCACCAGGAATCATCACTCACGACCGCTTCCTACAGTAAAGATATACCACAGCTGCAGCAACAATAATAGCACCAGTCGTTCCTGCTGCCACAACCGGCACATTCATCCCCTTCAACCCTTTCTCTTCACAATCAACACTCCCTTCAATCTCCCTGGCCTTTCCATTAATAGGATCGCTTGCCCTCTCCTGCACCATCTGCTTGCATGCCAACATTTTCACCTCCAAATTCTTCTCGGCTTCTCGTTTTTCTTCCTTACTTCTCTCCAATTCAGCCCTCGTTCTAACCACCTCTGCATCCAAGTCCTGAACTTTCTGCTTAAATTCTTCAATCTTTTCCATCATTTCCTCTTCGACCCTAACTTTCTTACTCCTTTCCTCTGTTTCTCTCACTTCTAAAACCCCTAATTTCCTCTCCAATTCCCTCTCTTTCTTCTCACTCTCAGCTTTCTCTTTTTTCAACTCAGCGATTGCCTTATCCAAGCTCTCAATCACCAACTCTTTCGCTTCCAATCCTCTCTTTAACTCAACCACCTCCTTATTCGCCTCATCTACTTCACTCATCGAAGTTATCAGATCATGTTGAAGCCTCGAAACCTCAGTTTCAAGGTCAGCCGATCTCGCGGCAACCGATTCTAGAACCCTCTTATCCTCCGCCCACTGATCCATATCAAGTCTCATTTCTTCTTCCTTGTTTAGTAGTTGATCCAATTCTAGAGTCAGTTTATTGATCTTTTCCTTCGCTTCTTTGTTTTCATTGCCCAGTTCCAGTTTCTCTCTCTCAAGCGCTTCTATTTTGCTAGCCAGTTCGGTTATTTTGGCTTCATCGGCGTCGTAGAAGTTCTCTCCTGTCTGATTCTGCACTTCGCCATTGATAATCGTCGAATCTGCCATTTTTCTAAACCTCTGCGGGCAGCCAAGGAAATCAGAGATAAAAAGTTAAAAGAGCTGAAGAGAGAAAAACCCTAAAGATTGCCTTTTTGATGAAAAAAAAAAGACCAAATATTTTTTTAGTTTTATGAGAAAAGGGAGATGAAAGATAACTTTCTTTTATTTTTTTCCTCTTTTAGTAGTGATATTCCATGAAAAGAAGAGGAAAAAACAAAGAGTCAAAAGACGCTGCACCTTTGTTTTGCTGATTATTCGATTAGGGTTTTTGCTCTTTTTCAGATATTTTGTACAGAAACTAAAAGGAATAAAAAGAAAATGTAGATTGGAAGAGCCCACAAGGCGAGGTGACGATGGCAGTTAGAGTGGTTTTGTCCGGGGACCTCGCAATTCAATGCATAATACGACCGTGCCATCAATTACCTAAACGAATGGTTAATGAAAAGAAGAATTGTCTTATATTGTTTTCCTCATAAACCAAAATCATAATACAATCATAAAATAAGAAAAAAAACACAATTAAATAATTAAAATTTGATTTAGTGATTGTTATCTTTTTTTTTTAGAGATTAAATTAAAAATTAAAATCCCTCTTCTTTTTTTGTATCTATGAAAAAATAACATAAATAAAATATATAAATAAATGTGATATAGAATAAAAGTTTATAAAGATTATACAATGAACCCCTCTAAAATAATACTCTTTGCACTCTCAATTGAGTATTAATTTAAAAGGTTTTATCTTAAAAATTATTATTTTATTTTAAAAAAATAGATCTATATTTAATTTTCTTAAAATTCTCACTTTGATCAGTAAATTCTTTAAAAATATCTTAAATTACTAAATTTAATTAAAATCTTTTGACTCAAATAAGAAGGTGATCACAATATTTATTTATGACAATTCTTAATAGGAAGAATAAGGTCAAAAATTTCAAAAGTAATGATCTTTTACAAATTAAGATCTTGAAGTATTTTTCTAATTCTTCAATATCATATAATATATCTTGTACTTTTTATAAAATTATTAATTTATGGGATAATTGGAATTGAAATTTTACATTAATTTTTAAAATAATATATTAATTATTGCGATAAAGGGATTTATTAAATTTTTTTATTAGTCTGAGTTGGGACTATGATTTTTTATTAATTTAAAGGATATTAATTTATAGGGGTTCTACTATATGAATACGATAGAAATAAAAATAAAAAGTAGATTTTATATTTGGTATGTTGATAAGAAATTTTCCTTTTTTTACAAAACGCAAATATAATTTTGCATGATACAAACACAAATTTTATATACAAACTACCAAATCTGACTCTAAGTAAGCAAAGTATTTATCTTAGTTTAAAATCATGAGATATCAAGCGGTATTGAATATCTCATGATAAATTATTAAGAAATTAAATAAATAATAAATTTTAAAAATATATGCAAATAATAGTAAAATAAGTTAACATGTAAACTTTTTCTTTAATAAAATATAATTTTACTTAGTTTATTTATCTAATTAACTAATAAAGATATTTTAAATTACATTTTTATCCATTCAGAAAATAAAAATATAAATATCAAACTTTTAACATAATTATATGACATATTAATATCAAAATTACTTGTTTTTACTGTTAGAATGTTAGCTTGTTGATAAACCGATAAAATGGTGAATGGGCAGCAAGTAATCAATTGATATGTAAAGTAATAAACAACAAATAATATAAGAGTGTAAGGTAGAGAAAATGTACACAAAGAGTTTTTAGAGGTTTGACACCCTTACTATAAGGTTGCGTTATCTTTTTCGATTTATCCTGTCATACACAAAGAGAAGCAACAAATTAGAACACGACGAAACCAAAAACATCAAGATCATGCAACAAAATTTTTTTCGAAATTGATAGATGTAATTTACCTCAAGCCCAGTTGCGTGCCTGGGCCTTAAAATATGAAAGGCCTAAAACAATAAAATTCTGGACCCAAACAACTATGAGTCCTGAGCTTATTGAAGTCACACAGTGGACATCTATAAATACCACATAGGTATGATAAAAAAACCCTAAGCTCTACTTTGTTAACTGAGACTCTACTTAAACACTTTTTCTGACTTAAGCATCGGAGTGCGCGCGCAGGGACAAATCCCTGCGCCTCTCTGACCTTTACTGTTTTTACAGAATCTTCAGTACCTTTGGAGAAGACGACAAGAAAGACTACATCAGCATCATTTCATTGTTGTTAAGAGCAACAACAATTGGCGCTGTCTGTGGGAATCAAACATAAAAGCCAAATTTCTTAGTGAGATAGTGAGAACACATTCGACAGCAGCAACGAACTCGGGGGAGGAAAATTCTGTGAGTCCTTCCAACGGACCTGTGAGAAGATAGGAGTAGATTGGAGAAGGAGAGGGGGCTGCCACAATTTCCTTAGAGGAGTTTGAGGCTTTAAGATGTCAGAATGAGGAGGTTACTCAGGCACTCCAACGCCAAAATGAGCAGACAACTGTAGCCTTAAGGGCCATGGTGGATTTCTTCAAAACTGCACTACCACAGTTCAGTCTACCCCCAGAAGTGCAGTACCTGGTGACAGAGAATATCCCACGGCACACCTATGAGGAAGGTCAGCCCTTTGCAGCGACGAATTTGGGACAACTAGAATGGAGGCCGACGAGCAGCATGCAGCGCATTACTCAGCATTGACAGCACCCTGCCGCAGGGTTTCAAGAGCAGTACCCTGCCGCTGGTCTAGAGGATAACCCTGCCGCATCTTTGAGGGAGTACCCTGCCACAGGGGTGAGGGATAGGAACCCTGCTGCAAGTTTGAGGGAGAACCTTGCCGCATCTCTGAGGGAGTACCCTGTCATAGGGGTGAGGGATAGGAACCCTGCCGCAGGTATGAGGGAGAACCCTGCCGCAGGGATCAAGATTCAAGACCTCTCCGCATGTCTGAGAGAGTTCAACCCTGCCGTTGGTGTGGAGGACAACCCTGCCGCATCTCTGAGGGAGTACCCTACCGCAGGGGAGAGGGAGATGACCCCAGTCGCAGGCCTGAGAGAGTTCAACCCTACCACAGCTCTAAGGGAGATGAACGCTGCCGCATGTCTGAGGGAGATGAACCCTGTCGCAGGGGTCAGAAGTTAAGTCCTTGCCGCATCTCTGAGGGAGATGAACCCTGTCGTAGGTTTGAGGGAGATGAACCCTGCTTCAGGAGTCAGGAGTCAAGACCCTGCCACAGGTCTAAGAGAGTTCAACCATGTCGCACGGTTTCAGGAGCAGTACCCTAGCGCAGGGTTCAAGAGGCAGAACTTTACCGCAGAGTACATGAGGCAAACCTCAGCCACAGAGTTCAAGAGGCAGACTTCCGCCGCAGAATTTGGGAGACATAATTTTGAAGTTCATCAATCTGGGGAGCCTTAGAGACAAAACTCTCCCTCAGCGGACAGGATGCAGCAGGCTTATGGGCAGGTAGTCTTGAGTCCCTAGACTATTTCGAAGGCTCAATGCCGAATCATGGAATGAGAGGTGTTGGAAGGAAGCATCTGGTGCAAGGACTCGGGGAAAGGGGGATTAGAGAAAATGTGGAGGTCTCAAGCAGGGAAATGGATCATATACGGGATCCAAAAAGGGAGAGTATAATGAACCCTCGAGACATAGCGCAGAAAGTGCCACGAAACAGAGGAAGAAGGAGCTTTCACTAAAATTACTCAAACTCTTCTAATACTGAGGAAAGGGGAGCACACTTGACTCAGGAATCAGAGAATATGGAAAAAGTCATAGAGAGGGTTTTGGAAAAGAAGAAGTTGGTGTCTACTGAAGATAGCCAGAGAAGGAAAGTCTCTTTCAGCTCCGAGATTATGGAGAAACCGCTACCAAAGAAATTTAAGATGCCTTCTATGGCCACTTATGTTGACAAAACTGACCCATATGACCATATGCAAAATTATGAGTCTCTCATGTTACTCCATGGATGAGAAGATGAAATAATGTGCAAAGCCTTCTCGCTCACACTAACGGGGCATGATATGAAATGGTTTAATGGACTGAAGGAAGGCTCCATCTCATATTTTGATCAGTTGCGAAGTGAGTTCTTGAAAGCATTCATGATCAATAGCCAGTGAAAAAAGGATGCCACCTACCTGCTTACACTTAAGAAAGGGAACAAGGAGTCTTTGAAAAGTTATGTGGATCGCTTCCGGAATGCGACTTTAGAGGTGAAGGATCTACAAGTTGGAGTAGCTATAGCAGCGATGTTGCAAGGAACAAAATCTGAGAAGTTACAAGAGTCTTTGTCCAGCCTGCAACTATCTCAGATTTATTTATCCGAGCGAATAAGTATATTGCCCAAGAGGAAGTGATGAGAATGGTGTAGTCTCGAGAGGCGAATGAAGGAAGAAAAAGAGAAAGAGACATGATTCAAAGGAGTTCTTCTAGGCTTGACAGATCAGACAAGGCTCCTAGGCTTAGGTACAAAAACTATATCAAGCTAAACGAGCCTCATGCTACTATCCTTGCTGCTATTGAAGGGACTGGATTATTGGAGTTCCTAAAGAAAAAAAATAGGAAACTTAGGGTGAAATGTAGATGCCTACTGTAGTTTCCACTCCGCTCATGGACATCCTACGAAAAAGTACAGAGAATTGATGGATCAGTTGGAAAAGCTAGCTCGAGAAGGGAAGATTAATCATTTCCTTTGGAGAAATGAAAGGGCTTGTTACCTCCTGTGAGATCGAAGGGATAACCATCCGCAGAATAGACAGACTAATGATGGCAGAAATAGGGGAAGAAGGTTGAGAGATGAGGAAGAAGCTAGACCAGATCCTAGGGGTAACCAACAAGATAACGAACCAACTGGTCCAGCTATAAATGTCATCGCTGGTGGAGATTCAATGGCAAGAAACTCCTCTGCCTCTCGTAAAGCTTACGCAAGGCAAACATATCAAATTCATGCTATTATGAAGGAGAAGGTAGATGAAGAGCCTATTGTGTTTACTCCAGCAGACAGGGGAGACATTGTCATCCCCCATGATGATCCCATGATAGTCTCAGTGGTGGTAGCAAAACACCTAGTCGGCAGAATCCTGGTTGATAACGGAAGCTCGGTGAATTTAATCTATTGAAATTGTTTTGAGAAGATGAACGTATCAGAGGATAGATTAAAACCAGTTACAACGCCACTGTATGGATTTACAAGGGAGAAGGTGAAGGTGGCCGGATCCATTCAGTTACCCATAACTCTTGGGGAAAGTCCAAAGGATGTGACCCGACAAGTGTTATTCATGGTCGTGAAATCAACTTTGGTTACTTATAACATGATTTTGGGAAGACCTCTATTGAATGACATGAGGGCTATAATCTCTTCTTGCTACCTGTTGATGAAGTTTCCTACCCTCAATGGAGTTGGACAAGTGCGAGGAGATCAAAAGAAGGCTCGTACATGTTATATAGCATCTACTACTTGCAAAGGAATGCAGAGGAAGGATACACTAACTATGGCCGACCCCCCTAAGCCTCAACCTGTTAAAGAGATGAAAGTTATTGAGCTGATAGAAGGAGATGGAGAAAAGAAGGCCTTCATGGGAACTCAACTTGATGAACAAACAAGGAGAGAGATAGTGGAATGCCTAAGGAAAAACTCTGATATTTTTGCTTGGATGCCAGCTGATATGCCCGGGATTAGTCCAGAAGTAATATGTTATAGACTTAATGTTCTACCTGGGCATAAGCCCGTCAAACAAAAGAAGAGAAATTTTACCCTGAAAAGACAAAAGGTGATCACTGAAGAGGTTAATAAGATTTTAGAGGCTGGATTTATTAGAGAAGTTAACTATCTAGAGTGGTTGGCCAACGTTGTAATGGTAAAGAAGTCCAATGGGAAATTGAGGATGTGTGTGGACTTTACCAACTTGAATAAAGCTTGTCCCAAAGATTCCTATCCTTTGCCCCAAATTGATAAGCTTGTAGATGAAACGTCTAGATATGAACTTCTCAGTTTTCTAGATGTTTTTTTGGAATACCACCAGATTATGCTTCATCCAGAAGATGAAGAGAAGACTTCCTTTATAACAGATGATGGGACATACTGTTATCATGTGATGCCGTTCAGTTTAAGGAATGTTGGAGCCACATATCAACGGATGGTAAACAAAGTCTTCAAGGATCTCCTAGGAAACTCCATAGAAGCTTATGTGGATGACATGATCATTAAAAGCAAAGCGGGGGAATCTCATGCTCACCAGATGTCTAAGGTGTTCAAAGTGTTGAGGGAGTTTAATATGAAGCTAAACGCCAACAAGTGTTCCTTAGGAGTCAGATCTGGAAAGTTCTTGGGATTCATGATCACTAATAGGAGCATTGAGGCAAACCCCGAGAAGGTACAAGTGATCATAGATATGAAGCCATTAACTACAATGAGAGAAGTCCAAAGATTGATGGGCAGGATAGCAGTTTTGAACCGTTTTCTATCGAAATCTACGGAGAGGAGTTTGTCATTCTTCAAAACTCTAAGAGGTTGAAAGAATTTCAAATGGACATATGAGTGCCAAGCAGCTTTCGAAGACTTAAAGGAGTATTTGAAGGAGCTACCTTTATTGACAAGGCCTCAAGTAGGGGAACATTTGTTTATGTACCTAGGAGTTGGTGAGTACGCCATCAGTGCAGTATTGTTGAGAAAAGATGAAATGGTGGATCGCCCTGTTTATTATGTAAGTAAGGTGTTACTAGACCTTAAGACACGTTATCCGCTAGCTGAAAAGTCGTGATGGCCTCTCAAAAATTGCGTCCTTACTTTCAGGCACACCCTATCACAATTCTGACGGATCAACCGTTACAGCAAATTCTTCAAAAGCCTGAACACTCGGGGAGATTGGTGAAATGGGCAGTAGAACTTGGAGAGTATGATATCACATTTCAACCCCGACAAGCCATTAAAGACCAAGCTCTAGCGGACTTCATAGTTGAATGCACTAGCATAAGGGACAACAATGAAGAAGAAACTCGGCCATGGCTACTGCACGTTGATGGAGCGTCAAGTGCAAATGGCAGTGGGACTGGCATTATCCTGGTATCACCTGAAGGGAAATCTTTAGAGTATTCTTTGCGTTTTGGATTCCCCAGTTCAAATAACATAGCAGAATATGAGGCCTTGGTCGCCGGAATGAAGTTATTAGAGAGATTACAAGTTCGCAACCTAGTAGCACATAGTGACTCCCAATTAGTGGTGAACTAATTCAATGGACAGTATGAGATGCGAGAACCGATATTAGTCCCATACCTAAAGAAGGTCCAATCATTGGCTCAAACTTTCGAGAACTTTTAGTTGATACAAATCAACAGATCTGAAAACACCCATGCAGACTCACTGTCTAAATTGACATTTTCTAATGAGACCGAAGGAAGAGTAGTAAAGGTGGAAAGGCTAGAAAGGCCTAGTATTGAAGAAGCGCAAATGTATGATATTGAGGTGGGAGACGATTGGAGGACACCATTTAAACAGTACCTAACTGATGGCACACTTCCACATGACAAGAAAGTAGCTTGACGCTTAAAGATGCAAGGGGCAAAGTTCATGTTAATAAATGGGGAGTTGTACAAGAGGGGGTACACATCACCTCTGTTAAAGTGTTTAGGGCCAGAAAGGGCTAACTATGTCCTAGCAGAAGTACACGAGGGAATTTGTGGCAAGCATTTGGGGGCTAGAGCTCTTACCTCCAAAATATTACAGTCAGGATTCTATTGGCCGACATTGAAGAAAGACGCGATGGATAAAGTTCGTAAATGTGATAAGTGCCAAAGGTTTGCACCGATAACAACGGCTCCAACTACTCTGTTTCAGGGCACGGTGTAACCAATGCCCTTTGTATAATGAAGGATAGACATTTTGAGACCCTTTCCATTAGCTACTGGACAAAGAAAGTTTCTACTGGTAGCTACAGATTACTTTACAAAATGGATTGAGGTAGAACCGTTAGCTACTATTACTGAGAAGAAAGTCAAGGCGATGGTATGGAAGGACATTATATGTCGATTTGGGATTCCACGCGTCTTAAACGCTAACCATGGAAAACAGTTTAATTGTGATGCCTTTCGTGAGTTCTGCAAACGCCTTAGTATTCAATTAAGGATTTCTTCTGTTTCATACCCTCAAGCTAATTGGCAGACAGAAGTCAGCAACTGAACCATTCTTAATGGTTTGAAGACCAGATTGGATAAGGCTAAAGGGGTATGGGTGGATGAGTTACCCAGTGTCTTGTGGGTGTACCGCACCATTAGTCGAGTATCAACCAGAGAAACGCCATTTAGTTTGGTATACGAAACTGCAGCATTGATCCCCGTGGAAATTGAAGCACCTTCACCGAGAATGATACCCTTGGTAGAGGAAGAGAATTCGAAAGGGTTAAGGAAAAATCTAGATCTGCTTAACGAACATAGAGAGGCTGCGGCTATTCGACTTGCATCTTCCCACCAAATGGTAGCTTATTACTATAACAGTTGAGTTAAAGAAAGACCAATGTCGGAGGGAGATTTAGTGTTAAGAAAGTCACACATAACCAATGCACTGAAAGAGGATGGAAATTCATAGCCAATTAGGAAGGTCTATATCGAATCAGACGGATGATTGGGCCCAGCACCTGTATCTTAGAAACTTTGCAAGGGAAGAAGATAGGGAAGACATGGAACTCAAACCACTTAAAGTTGTATTGGAGTTAATTATTTATTATGTCTTCCTTTCGAATTTCTGTATTTCCATGCGATGAATAAATCAAGTGATCTCTTCATTCATATTTATCTTTCTAACGTTTACAAATATGAATCTTGTGATAGAAAAAGACATGCCACAATGCCAGAGGCGCAAAAGAGTCACGACGACTAGACATTAGAAAAAAGACATGTCACAGTGCCAGAGGCGCGAAAGCATCACGGCGGCCAAGTATTAGAAAAAAAGACATGCCACAGTGCCAGAGGCGCAAAAGCATCATGGCGGCCAGGCATTAAAAAAAAGATATGCCATAGTGCCAGAGGTGCGAAAGCATCACGACGGCCAGGCATCAGAAAGAAGACATGCCACAGTGCCAGAGGCACAAATGTGTCACGGCGGCCAGGCATTAGAAACAAGACATGCCACAGTGCCAGAGGCGCAAATGCGTCATGACGGCTTGGCATTAGAAAAAAGACATGCCATAGTGCCAAAGGCGCGAAAGTGTCACGATGGTCAGGCATTAGAAAAAAGACATGCCACAGTGCCAGAGGCGTGAAAGTGTCACAGTAGCTAGGCAGTAGAAAGAAGACATGCCATAGTACCAGAGGCAAAAAAGCGTCACAACGACCAGGCATTAGAAAAAAGACATGCCACAGTGCCAGAGGTGCGAAAGCGTCACGACAGCCCGGTATCAGAAAGAAGACATGCCACAGTGCTAGAGGTGCGAATGCGTTATGGCGACCAGGCATCAGAAAGAAGACATGCCACAGTACCAGAGGCGCGAATGCGTCACGAAGGCCAGGAATCAGAAAGAAGACATGCCACGGTGTCAGAGGCACGAATGCGTCACGACAACCAAGCATTAGAAACAAGACTCACCACAGTGCTAGAGGCGTAAATGCGTCACGGTGGCCAGACATTAGAAACAAGACATGCCACAGTGCAGGAGGTGCCAATGCGCCACGACGGCCAGGCATTAGAAATAAGACATGCCATAATGCTAGAGGCGCAAATGCGTCACGATGGCTAAACATTAGAAAAAAGACATGCCACAGTGTCAGAGGCGCGAAAGCGTCACGACAGCTAGGCATTAGAAAAAGACATGCCACAGTGCCAGAGGCGCGAAAGCGTCATGGTGGCCAAGCATGAGAAAGAAGACATGCCACAGTGCCAGAGGTGCAAAAACGTAATGGCGGCTAGGCATCAGAAAAAAGACATGCCATAGTGCCAGAGACGCAAAAGCGTCACGGCAGCCAAGCATTAGAAAAAAGACATACCACAGTGCCAAAGGCACAAATGCGTCACGGCGGCCAGACATTAAAAACAAGACTTGCCACAATGCTAGAGGCGCGAATGCGTCACGGCGGCCAAGCATTAGTAACAAGAGTTGTCATAGTGCCAGAGGCTAGAAAGCGTCACGACAGCCAGACATTAGACAAAAGACACGCCATAGTATCAGAGACGTGAATGCGTCACAACGGTCCGGTACCAGAAAAAGAAAAGGTACGTTTAAATACACAATTCTTTCCAAAAGTTTACACATTTTATTAAGAATTTGGGGAGCATATATATATGTGACGTATATTGATAGGTGATGATAGCAAGAGTCAAATGAATACATGCATTAAGAAAAAAGAGGAATAAACAATATTTATTATTGAAAAGAATAAACAATTTTTATTAAAATTTAATAAACTCGTAACAATAGAATGATTTATTACAATAAAAAATTAAAAAAGAAAAAAAGAAATCAATCTCCGTGATCAGACTTCTGGCACCAGTGGCTCCTCATCGTCTAATCCATCAAGGGCACCAAATGGCTCAGGAGCATTATCAGGGCTCAAAGGCTACCAAGGTCCAATCAGGTTAGCCAAGTCATCCTGAGCAGCTTTCTTCAAAAACTCATCTGCTGGCTTAGCATCGAGCTCATATTTAGTCCAATCAGGAGCCTCGAACAACATAGCTTCCGGTGTATGAGCTCGAGGAACTCTTCGCCCTCCTTATGCTTCTCTAACCAAGATTGGGTGAGATAGAAACCATACTTCACAAACCCTACGGAGTAGTCCTCTTTCCACCTAAAGCAATCTTTAGAGACTCTATACTTCATTACGGCTTTTACCCTAATACGATCAATCTCTGTTTGGCCAAAAGAAAAAGAAGGTTGACTCTCCAAATCCGTAATATGTTGCTCAAACTCCTGATTGCGATCAGCTAACCCGTTAAAACTGGTGAAAAGGGAATCATATTTGGACTACAAATTATCTTGCTCAATTTGCTTTTGTTGAAGATCGTCATTAAGTTTGCCAGACCTAGCAGTCTCAACGGTAAGATCCCCTTTGGCGAGCGTCAAGTCTTGAAGAGCCTTTGAAAGCTATTCTTCAAAATCTCGCACCACCCCTGGTAGCCCAGATAGTTGATTATTAGCATTCGCCAGCTCCATGTTCCTATCCTTCAGTGCTTGGAGCTCTTTTTCAGTCCGGTCACGGTAAGCTCGATGTTGAGCATTATTGATTATGGTCCTTTGAGTAGCCTGAAAAGAAACATGAAAAGTTAAAACTCAAAATAAGGCGAAGAGAAATATAATGAACGAGAATCGAAAGATTACCCTCATTAGCTACAGATCAGCTAAGCCCTCTCCCTCTGGAAAATTCCTAAATAATTGAGGTTCATCTCTGAGAAGGATGGTGGCCCAGCCTAATCGAGATGGTACCCCGGGCGTTTCTAAAGTATCATTGCCAAGCACTCCAGGGTATACTCAAAATTTTGATCCCTTCATCGTGTAGCCACCATCCACTCGGTATGACCTCTCATCTACAAGACCTATCTTAGGAGGAATAGGACTGTTTACCATAGCAGATTCAACGTATAAATGCTTTCGGTTCTTTCAATATGGTGAGGTCACATTGCATTCGGCATAATCTTTGGATTGAGATCGATCCGAGGAACTTGAACTTTTTTGAGAATCCGAAGAAGCCTTCCCTTTACCTCGGGAAAGGTATCTTGATCCTTCCTCCTGAAATTGAGTCGGAGCTGGAGGAGGTTGCCTGTCTGGAAGGAGGAGTTTGAACTCAGGATACCAAAGGCGAAATTAACATATCTCTGGAATCAATAGCTATGAAGCGAGGTCTCTTCTCAGTAGGTTCACTAGACAAACCTTCTTGCGTCCTCTGACGAATCAAAGCACGTTTGACGCTGCTCATTTTTTCAAAAAAGAACCCACAAAATTGTTAAGATCGTCACATAAATAAGCAATAATAAATTATAAAGCATAAAAGGGTTACCTTCAGGAGAGTTAAGATACTCTTGAAGGGACTCTACGTTTAACATTTCATCGTCTGGGAGGACCATAAAAGTAGAACCAAACCCTTCCCAGCCACTCACATCATATAGAGGGTCACTTTCAGGGCTTGATTCCCTATTTGTAGGATTTGGTTTAGAATGAACGAATGGTGGAGGATTTGAAGGAGAAACAGAAGGATTGATGGCATGAACACTTCCCATACCCCAACCAGCAGATGCTAAATTTTCAGGTGACAGGAAGTTATAAAGGTTAATTGGCCTGTTGACTAATAGCTCGTTGATAGTTGAAGACAATTGTCTCCTAAGAGTAGCAATACGAGGACCTTTAAGGATACTATGCTTGGCTTCCCATCGAGTAGGGAAGTTAAGACCTTTAGGTACCTTTACAACAAGCCATTTCGACTCGAACCCATGGAGTTTGTTGGGAAGTTTTTCAAATAATCTGTTTTCAAACTCAGGTTCAGATACCCTTTGAATAGAATAAGGAATTAAGCCAAAACTACCCCAAAACCTGAAAAAGTATAGAATAAAGGGAGAGAAGGAGGAACACCCCTCATTTACTAATGCACGATAAAACCAATTAATTGCATCCAACTATGAGGGTGTAACTGGCCAAGAGCGATCCCTCGTTCCCTAAGAAAAGAAACCCCAAAATTGGAGATGGGAAAACGAAAACCTAACTCCAAAGATATTCTAAAAATAGTCACTCCGCTCGATACGGTACATGCACTCCTCTCTTCAAGACTTGGAAGCTTATAAAAATACCCTTCGGGTAATGGGAACCTATGCCTAATATCTTCAAGGTCAACCTCTGTCAAAGTCGATTTAAGCCCTAACTCCAGATGCTTTCCTACACCGTGACTTGCCATCCTAGACCTAAAAAAGAAAGTGAAACAATCCTAAATGCGACAGGGTTGAAACTCAGAGGTTTAGTGGCAGGGTTCTGGATCAGACCTGCGATAGAAGATTTTATGACAGGGTATACCGATTCGTGAAACAGGGTATGATAGGAGGCAATAGAGTGCGTTTTGTGACAGGGGTGTACCGGTCGTGCGACAGGGTATGATAGGAGGCGACAGAGGTACACCAGATCGTGCGACAGGATATGATAGAAGACTTTTACGGCAGAATATGTAAGTATGAGCGACAAAGTATGATAGGGGCGACAAAGTATGCGAAATGGTGGCAGCAGAATATGCAAGTATGCAACAGAGTATACGATATGGTGGCGGTAGAATTTGCAAAATGTGCGACAGAGTATCTAATAGTGTGGCGGCAGAGATGCAAATGCGCGACAGAGTTGCAAAGTGTGCGACAGAGACGCGATAGGGTTGGCGGCAGAGTATGCAAGTATGCGATAGAATGTTGCGACAAAGTATAAAGGTGTGTGCGGTAGAAGTTGAGAGAATATACGGCAGAGTTATGATAGAGATTCAACAGTTTTCCTAAGCTATCTGTCGGCATCTTACCTTTATATAGTCACGCCTGAGATGGCTAAAACGTCGCGTTCTTACGGGAGCTTAAATGTCTCTTGCGAATAAAATGTTGCGTCCTTAATAGTCACCCCAAAAAGACATAATCCTCTTATTATACTCTTCCATAGGGAATTTCCCTATGGAAGAGTGGGGAGCAATTGATAGAGGTAATTTACCTTAAGCCCAGTCATCGTCAGGGCCTCAGAATATGAAAGACCCAAAACAATAAAATTTTGGACCCAAACAACTATGAGTCCTATGCTTATTAAAGCCACACAGTGGACATCTATAAATACCCCAAAGGTATGATCCAAAAAACCCTAAGCTCTACTTTGTTAACTGAGACTCTGCTTAAACACTTTTTCTAACTTAAGCATCGAAGTAAGTGCATAGGGACAGATCCCTACGCTTCTCTGACCTTTACTGTTTTTGAAGAATCTTCAGTACCTTTAGAGAAGACGACAAGAAAGGCTACATCAGCATCATTTCATTGTTGTTAAGAGCAACAACAGAGATAGAATTTTACCTTTTTCGGTGTTGCTCGTGTAGGGAAGTTCAACTTTAATATCTGATAGCTCATGAACAGCCATCGGTTTATCATTAACTCGAGACTCCAGGCTGAGAGAAGCCCTTTAATCGTATCAATACAAGTAGGACGCAAAACGGGACCTTTGCCAAGGATAGGATATGGTCGAAAGCAAAAGGATGAGAAAAGGAATTGTTTTGTGAATGTAGCTCAAAGAGGTAGAGTAGCTATATTCTTTGTTCAATTAGATTTTTTTTCTAACTTAATATTGTATATATAATGTCTCTTAACAAAACCATAAAAAGACCTTAGCCTTGTCTAACTAGATTGAGTCCTTTTGGACCTTTTAAAAATTATTTAATCTAAATTCAATTAGCTCGTAAGACATAAACTAACAATCTTCCACTTGCACTACAGTCAATCAGTCATGTTTTTGGATTAATAAATTGGATCAACCATGAATTATTAAATTAATAATTCATAATTATAATCTCATTATAATTGAAAAGACCAAAATACTCTTTAGTCATTTCGGGCTAAAATTATCATTAATTAAATCTCGAGTTCTAATAACACTGAGAGTCTTAATCTTAACAAGGATTTTCACCAAGAGTTCAAGTTTTACGCATTATAAAATTCTAGTTCGAATAAGATTCTAGTCTTATTAGAATTCTACTTGTACTAGGATTCACACATAAACTCAACTCTAATTACTTTGTTTTGGTCATACTTTTATTATGTGTGACACTTTAGGTTTCTATTACATTGGCAATGAGTTGAAATCTTATTCATAAATCAAATGGAAAAATTGGCATTTAGCAATACACCATGGCTATCCAAGTAATGAAAATATTGGTGAGTTGATGACAACCTTTTTGTGGACAATTATCGTATAATTTGATCCTTTTGTCACCTAATATATAAATTGAATATAGAGTATGAAATGTGTCATATTTATTTAAGTTCAACTACATTGTTTCTCAATCTTAAAAAGAATGACTCAATCAAATGAATTCAAAATCATATCTTAAATCTCATCTGTACTTTGGCCATAGATTCTCAATCATCCATATATGTTGATTATTCATTATTGTACTAAGTTCATACAATGAAAATTCAGGTTTTACATATTTAGGCTTTTTTGTCTGGTCAATTTTTTCTAAGAAAAAACTTGAATCTAAGATTATAATCAAACATGAACCAAAAGGTTGACTTGATTATCTAAAGGCAATCTTATGTAAAAGACATTTAAAAGGCCTTCTTGAAACTATTGGCATTCATGTACTAAATAAATTACAACGAACTTTAATGTTTCAAGGCAACATAGAAAATGTCTTTTATACAAGATCTCTTTAAGATAATGAAGGTTAAACCTGGATTCATGTTTGATTGCAAACTTAAATCCAAATCAATTATTTCTTAGAAAAACTAAGTAGATAAAAAAACTCTTATAATGATATGCCAAATAAAACAAAATAGATGCACATAGAAAGCATTATATTATATAATATAAATATGATTAGTAAATCATCTAGTATAGATGACTAAAACCACAGTTTTCTTCTATTAAATTTAACAACAAGCTCTTCAGACCATTTGCAACTTAATGTTCTCATTCTCGACTGGTACAATTTCATTATTTATTGATCTAGTTTTATTATTATACATATTATTGGATTAGTGGAGTATCAAATCTCTTGTTATTTGTTTCCCTAATAAGTCTTATGCTTTAATTTATTATGTTTGAATTTTTTTCTTAACTGTTGTTGAAATAACTTTTTTTATCTATACTAATTAGGTTAATGTCAAAAATAAAAACTAGCTTTTTGGCCTGTGGTGATAAAGTTTATGGGAGAATACCAAACTATGTACGTTGTCTAGTACTTTGTACATTATATTTATTTGTTCAAAACAGTTGATTGTTATAAATGTGATATTTGATCAATGCTATTGTGAGCTTTTTTGTTTCATTGATCAATTTTTTATTTTTTTTGAAAGTTATTGAATTTTTTTAATGGTAGATTTGTTGTAATTTGTATGCTAACATGGTTGATAAATATTGATTTTTTTTTTTGGTTATTATAATAATTTAAGGATTTTTTTAATATTGAATGATAGATTACTATTTTCACATGAAATCATTTGTTAATTTTCTATATATAACAAGAAATTTAGGTTACATATTGATTTAAAAGTGTAATCTTATACCAAAAGATAACTTCAAAGTAATAATATGTAATTTATTCATATAAAAATATATTACAATTTTTTATATTTAATAGTGAATTTGATAAAACATAGTCTACTATTTAAAAAACTTAAATGGATTTTTACCAAAACAAATAATCGAATTAATTAAAGAAACCATGATTATACCTTCGAAGCCTAATCTATTCCTACAAGTAAAAAAAAAAGGTTTTCTTAGATACATAGTCTTTAACTCAAAATGAGAAAACAGTTTTTAGTAAAACATATTCTGTTGATCTAAAAATACTACAATCTTATCACAATAGAATAGTTTATTCTACTAAGGAAAGTTATGTTTACATATAAAAATGTAATCTAATTTCTAAAAGAAAGACTACAGATTTTCCTTAATCATAGTCTGATATTTATAGATTATACTACGAATTATAACCGTAGTGTATGAACTTTGTTAGAATATCATTGATCTTTGATTATAGCTGACCCTTGATTATGGTAATGATAATATAATATTTTGTGATTATGTAGTCAAACGTAATCTAAGAGATTACGATTTTATAAATTAGAATAACATTCAGAATTACGTAACTATGGTTTGATTCTTTTCCAAATTGATGAGAATCCTTTATGTATAAATTGGGCATTCATGTACAATTTTCTTTAAGTCAATGAAGAGAAGAAAAGAGTTTTTCTAACATGGTATCAAGAACTTGTCTTTAAATTTTGATTTTTTTCTCGTTTATAATCCTTGCTGTAAGACCCGAATTTTGTATTTTCTTTGAAAATATATCATATCAAATATGTAATTATGATATATTGGGCAATAAAGAAGAAATTATACAATTTCAAGTACAAATAATTAAATTGGGTACCGATAAGTTTTAGAGTACCGAAATACGAGTTCGAATAGATTTGAAATAAACCGAATGAAATTAGATTAAACCAATTGAAAATATGGACTCAGAACGCGAAAATATGGGGAGTCCAAGAAGGGAAGTTAGTCCGAAAATGATAAATCGGGAATGTACCCTATTTTGGTAATTTTATCCCGAAAATATCGAAAAATATATTTTCGGAAGGATATATATACGATAAAATGAAATAGAATGTACATATATTTATGGAAATAAATTTAATAAAATATATGTATAAGGGTGTAAAAATTTTAGTGTATAAATTGCACTACAAGAATAAAATATTGTAATAATAATAATATTTGTTTTATTATTATTATAATAATATTTTAAAATTTTAAGATAGTTTAATATTATTATATGTATTTATTAGTAGATATTTTGATATATATTGTATTATATGGTATATAATATAATATATATATATATATGTAAAAAAAACGGAAAACGAAAAAAAAAGAGCTGAAACCCGAAAAAACGCGAGGGAGAAGAGAAGCCGAAACCGACCCTTTGCCCTTCCACCTCCGGCGAGCCACGACAGGTGAAACACGCGAGGAACGACCGGTGAAGGACGAGTAACACCTTGGGAGCCTCCGATCGGCCGGACGGACAGTGAAACCGCCGGAAAAGACAGATCGACAAGGAGAAGGCCGCGAGAGAAAAAGCCAGATTCGCCGGCACCGACGCCGAATCGGGCTGAGCCAAGCCAGGCGAGGCTTCCCCAGGCCGAGGCACGTCGAACGGCTACCGAACCACCCCGAGAACCGGTCGACAGCGCCGCAACGACCAAATCACGCCTGAACCGGTTCGGACCGGTTCAATGTGAAAGAGTTTGAACCGGTCCGAATCGGTTCAGTCAAAGGAGAGAGAAAAACAATTTAGAAAAAAATTCAGTGTTATCCCGACACAGCAGTAGACCGGTAAGTGCTTGAAAATCAGTCGATTTATTTTTCGGATAATTATTTGAATTTATATTAGATCGAAATTAACCGGTTTAAATATATATTGTTGTGTAGTGGAAAAACAGTAGGCGACGTGTATGAACTCGAGCGGATCTCGACTTACGTACCACCAAGGAACGATTTGGCTTTTGAGAATACATCCGAAACCAATTAGACCGCATGATCCGGATAGATCAAGAATTTAATTCGCAGTCGACAATTTCGAGGTAAGGGATTTCGTAAGCTCTTAGAGATAGCTGTATGCATTTTATCGTCATTTACATACACCTAAATTTTTGTATAGAGTATGGATATGAAATTTCTGGATAGTACCCAAATATGAAAAAATTACAAAAATGCCCCTAGGTACGAAAAATATGAACTTGGCCGAAATGGTCTATTTTGATGTGTTTTACATGAATAAGCATGTTTTGTGAATAAGTGGTGATAGAATGGCTCTGAAATTGATTATCTGCATTAAATTGTCTGTTTTCAGAATAAAAAAGTGTTTGATGAGTGATTTGATGGAAAATGTTTCCTCTCACTCCAGTGGGTACTACCTTCTGTGGTTGAGGTTGGTTTGTACACCCCTTATGTGCATCGAGCCATCTATCAGTTTTGAGATTAAAGTCGTGCTAGAGCGTTGCTCGCACTAGACTTTGCATGATTTGTGCATAATACTGTGCTAGAGCTTTGCTCGTACTGGAATTCGATTTTGTGATATGCATAAAATCGTGTTTGGAGACGTCGTGTAGGCTGTGTAAGCTTGCACTGATCCTCGCACGTGATTTGATAAAGTCGTGCTGGAGCCTCGTGTAGACTGGGTGTCACACTGATTGATATGCCCGCACGTGCATTTTGGAGACTCAGTATTGATATAGCTAGAGATGGGATGATAAGACCCGTTGGACGGGCACTTCTAATCTCGCTGATTTCAGATATTGGGGTCCACAGAGTACAATGTATCGTGTGGACGCACATGGAGTATGACGTACCGTTTTGTTTGTTTGTGTCTGATGGGTAGACCAACCCCCTATCCTCAGCCATCCGGGGATATTCATGCACACCTGGCCCGTGAGGCATGGAGTCCAGTGACTATGGCCATATGTCTATTTGTTTCCATATGCTCTGCTTTGTCTCCATACTTATATGAATTCTGATTTAATTTTTGAGATTTTGATTTGTCTTATATTTTATTTAAATCTGATTCATGAGAACATGTGTTTTGAGAAATTCGTTTGTGATTGACATGGCTTTGAGAAAGCATACGTGTGTGGTTTTGTGAATTCAGTCAAAGGATTGAGAAAGTAAGGATTTTCTACATGACATGCATGTAGGTAGTATAGTTATCTACCTGCTTGCGTAATTTTTTACTGAGCGCGTTAGCTCACCCTTTTTTTTCCTCCACTCACAGAGTTACCCAAGTAGGGAGAGCTGCGGTTATCCCTGAAGCGATAGCCCACTTTTTGTAGAGCGTAAAGGTATACACTTATTTCGCTTTTGTATCTAAACTTGTAAGGCATAGTTATGTTTATTAAGAATTACGGGGATGTAAACATACGTGGGTAGATATATATAAATAAGTAAATCAATTATTATTTATCGCTTGTATGTATGGATGTAAGTTTAATATCGGCTCGTATGCCCAACCATCCGTATGTTGTCTGTTCCGTTACGTGTGTGTATGGGGAAATAATATAAATTTCGATTTGGAAACGGGGTGTGACAGAAGTATGGAGAGTTGATGACCGCAGTTTCAGCGAGGGGAAGAGGTCGTTCAGGAAGCGACCGAAGTATGAAGAGTTTCGGGGTAAGATAGTGAAGCCCTCTATTCCGCCAGCTTTAGCTCCGACGAGGGGTATTGTGATTGGTGAGCCCCGAGCTACCACTGAGCCCTGTAGATTTTGTGGGAAGTTTCATAGTGGTAGGAGATGTTTTCAGGTAACCGGAGCATGTTTTAGATGTGGAAAGGTGGGCCATTTGATCAAAGATTGCCTTGAGCCAGAAGTCCCTATTCCACAGAGGAGAGAGGAGCCACAGAGAGCTCCCATTGCACCCCCACCCCAGAGGAGGAAGGCCACAGCCGAAGAGAGGGGAAACAAGTTGTTGGCCAAGGTCATGTGTATGCATTGGATCAGGACACAACACATGCTTCGTCTGATGTGGTGAAAGGTACTGTTTTGGTATTTAATCTTGAAGCATTTGTATTAATTGATCATGGTGTCACGCATTCATTTATATCCCCCTCATTTGCGTTTAAATTATCGAATTTTGTGACGCCTGTACCTTTAGGTCGTAGGCTATTTATCAGCACACCCATGAGAGAGGGTCAAATGACAGAAATGATGTGTAAGGATTGTAAATTAAGAGTAAGAGATAAAAGCATGACAGCCGATCTTATCCTGCTGAATATGTATGATTTTGATATAATTTTGGGAATGGATTGGTTGGCTGCAAATCATGCTGTCTTAAACTGTTATTCTAAGGAACTAATGTTTTCTCTACCTGAGAAACATATTGTAAAATTTTCTGGGAAGAAATGAAAGAAGTAGTAGTTATTATTAGAACGGATTAATATTGGTGCTAACTGAATGATTAATATTTTGAAGGTTTTATTGCGTACGTGGTCGATATGGATAAGGTATGTCCGGAGTTGACTGATATTCCAATAGTAAAAGAATTTCCTGATGTCTTTCCGGATGATCTGTCAGGATTACCACCAGACAGGGAGATAGAGTTTTGTATTGATCTGGTACCTGGTATTGAGCCCATATCGAGACCACCGTACAGAATGGCACCAATAGAGTTAGAAGAGCTAAAGAAGCAGTTACGGGAGCTACTGGATAAGGGGTTCATTAGACCGAGCATCTCACCTTGGGGAGCTCCGGTTCTATTTGTGAAGAAGAAAGATGGAAGCCTCCGACTGTGCATTGATTATCGGTTGTTGAATAAGGCTATCATCAAGAATAAGTACCCCTTGCCACGTATAGATGATCTATTGGATCAGCTCTGGGGAGCACAGATCTTTTCCAAGATCGATTTGAGGTCTGGGTACCATCAGTTGAGAATTCGGAGCGAAGACGTACCCAAGACAGCTTTTCGCACCCATTATGGTCATTATGAGTTCAAGGTTATGCCTTTCGGGTTAACGAATGCTCCTGCAGCTTTTATGGCTCTGATGAATTATGTGTTCAAGCCATACTTGGATCGATTTGTGATCGTCTTTATTGATGACATTCTGGTATATTCAAAGTTCAGGGAAGATCATGAGCAACATCTGAGAATTGTTTTACAAACCCTCAGGGAGAAGCAATGGTATGCCAAGCAAAGTAAGTGTGACTTTTGGTTGGAAGAGATTTCCTTTCTGGATCATGTAGTATCGAAAGATGGGGTGTCAGTTGATCCGTCTAAGATCGAGGCAGTAGTCCAATGGGACAAGCCCAAGACAGTTACAAAGATCTGTAGTTTTCTGGGTTTGGTTGGTTATTACAGAAGTTTTGTTGAGGGTTTTTCAAAATTGGCTGCTCCTATGACTCGGCTTACTCGAAAAGATGTAGTATTCGAGTGGAATGATGCCTGTGAGCATAGCTTTCGAGAGTTGAAGCACCGTCTGACGACCGCACCTATTCTCACCATACCTATCAGTTTAGGAGGCTTTACTGTATATACGGATGCCTCGAGACAGGGACTGGGCTCTGTATTGATGCAAAACGGGAAGGTAGTTGCCTATGGATCTCGACAGCTTAAGGTCCATGAGAAGAACTACCCGACCCATGATTTGGAGTTGGCCGCCGTGGTGTTTGTTTTGAAGATATGGCGCCACTATTTGTACAGTGAGAAATTTCAGGTATATACTGATCATAAAAGCCTCAAATATCTGTTTTCGCTGAAGGAACTGAATATGAGGTAGCGAAGATGGTTAGAACTCCTGAAAGATTATGATTGTGAGATTTTGTACCACCTAGGAAAGACGAATATAGTAGCTGATGCTTTGAGCAGAAAGAGCCTTGGGATGGTATCATATATGATGGTCAGGGAACACGAGCTGTTGGAACAGTTTACAAGCCTCAGATTGGATGTGACTTTTTCTGATACTGACGCCAATTATTTTGTGGCTAGCCTAAGATTAGAACCGGATCTTATGGACCGGATCAGGCAGGCCCAGCGTGTTAATCAGAGTTGTATTGACTGGGCGAGTCATATTCAGTTGGGTACTGGAACCGATTTTGATGTGAGTAGTGACGAGTTACTGAGGTTCCGAGGTAGGATATGTGTTCCCGATGACCCAGAGTTGAGACAGTTGATTTTGGCAGAAGCGCATTCGTCACGGTATACATTACATCCGGGGAGTAGTAAGATATATCAGAATCTCCGGAGAGTATACTGGTGGTCTGGTATGAAGAGGGACATTGCCGAATATGTTGCCAAGTGTCTTGTATGTCAGCAGATTAAGGTAGAGCATCAGAAGCCTATAGGATTATTGTAGCCTTTACCTATTTCGACATGGAAATGGAAGTATATCACCATAGATTTCATCATGGGGTTACCTAGGACTCGGAGGAACCATGATGCTATATGGGTGATTGTCGATCGATTGACGAAGTCAGCCCACTTCCTGGCTATGAGAGCAACGGATACTCTGAGTGCTTTGGCAAATCTGTATGTTCATGAGATTGTGAGGCTGCACGGTGTTCCAGTGAGCATTGTATCTGATCAGGATTCCCGCTTCACTTCTCACTTTTGGGCACATTTTCAGGAAGCGATGGGGACCCAGTTGAACTTTAGTACAGCTTTCCATCCTCAGACAGATGGTCAGAAAGAGAGGACTATTCAGACTCTGGAGGATATGTTGAGAGCATGTGTTCTGGACTTTAGAGGCTCCTGGGATGACCACTTGCCATTGGTAGAGTTCGCCTATAATAACAGCTATCACTCGAGTATAGGAATGGCACCATATGAAGCATTGTATGACCGTAGGTGTCGTTCTCCGATCGGATGGGAAGAGGTGGGTGACCGAACAATTTTTGCTCCTGATTTAGTACAGTAAGCCTCTGAGGATGTCCAGTTGATATGTGAGAGGTTGAGGACAGCTCAGAGCAGACAGAAGAGCTACGCTGACATGAGACGTAGACCATTAGAGTTTATGGTCGGTGAATCTGTACTTTTGAAGGTATTTCCTTCGAAGGGCATTATGAGATTCGGCAAGAAAGGCAAGTTGAGTCCCCATTACATCGGACCCTTTGAAATCTTAGACTGAGTGGGAGATAAGGCCTACAGGCTAGCTTTACCCCCTGAGCTAGCAAGCATCCACAACGTCTTCCATATGTCCATGCTTCGGAAGTACCATCCGGACCCATCACATGTGATCAGGTATGAACCTTTGGAATTAAAGGAAGATATATCATACGTGGAGAAGCCAGTTCGGATATTGGATAGGAAGGACAAAGTATTACGGGCTAAGACGATTCCGTTGGTTAAGGTTCTCTGACAACACCACACTTCAGAGGAGGCTACGTGGGAGTTAGAGAGCCTGATGCAGGAAAAGTACCCCCACCTATTCGAGAGCTGAGTTTTGGTCAATTTGGAGGACCAAATTTTTTAAGGAGGGGAGAAAATGTAAGACCCGAATTTTGTATTTTCTTTGAAAATATATCATATCAAATATGTAATTATGATATATTGGGTAATAAAGAAGAAATTATACAATTTCAAGTACAAATAATTAAATTGGGTACAGATAAGTTTTAAAGTACCGAAATACGAGTTCAAATAGATTTGGAATAAACCGAATGAAATTAGATTAAACCAATTGAAAATATGGACTCAAAACGCGAAAATATGGGGAGTCCAAGAAGGGAAGTTAGTCCAAAAATGATAAATCGGGAATGTACCATATTTTGACAATTTTATCCCAAAAATATCAAAACATATATTTTCGGAAGGATATATATACGATAAAATGAAATAGAATGTACATATATTTATGGAAATAAATTTAATAAAATATATGTACAATGGTGTAAAAATTTTAGTATATAAATTGCACTACGAGAATAAAATATTGTAATAATAATAATAATATTTGTTTTATTATTATTATTATTATTATTATTATTATTATTATAATATTTTAAAATTTTAAGATAGTTTAGTAGTATTATATGTATTTATTAGTAGATATTTTGATATATATTGTATTATATGGTATATAATATAATATATATTTGTAAAAAAAAAAGGAAAACGAAAAAAAAAAGCTGAAACCCGAAAAAAACGCGAGGGAGAAGAGAAGCCGAAACCGACCCTCTGCCCTTCCACCTCCGACGAGCCACGATCGGCGAAACGCTCGAGGAACGACCGGCGAAGGACGAGCAACATCGTGGGAGCCTCCGATCGGCTGGACGGACCGTGAAACCGTCGGAAAAGACAGATCGACGAGGAGAAGGCCGCGGGAGAAAAAGCCAGATTCGTCGGCACCGATGTCGAATTGGGCTGAGCCAAGCCAGGCGAGGCTTCCCCAGGCCGAGGTGCGTCGAACGGCTGCCGAACCACCCCGAGAACCGATCGACAGCGTCGCAACGACCAAATCACGCTTGAACCGGTTCGGACCGGTTCAATGTGAAAGAGTCTGAACCGGTCCGAATCGGTTAAGTCAAAGGAGAGAGAAAAAAAATTTGGAAAAAAATTCAGTGTTATCTCGGCATAGCAATAGACTGGTAAGTGATCGAAAATCAGTCGATTTATTTTTCAGATAATTATTTGAATTTATATTAGACCGAAATTAACCGGTTTAAATATATATTGTTGTGTAGTGGAAAAATGGTAGGTGACGTGTACGAACTCGAGCGGATCTCGACTTACGTACCACCAAGGAACGATTTGGCTTCCAAGAATACATCCAGAACCAATTAGACTACGTGATCTGGAGAGATCAAGAATTTAATTCGCAGTCGACAATTTCGAGGTAAGGGATTCCGTAAGCTCGTAGAGATAGCTGTATGTATTTTATCGTCATTTACGTACACCTAAATTTTCGTATAGAGCATGAATATGAAATTTCTGGATAGTACCCAAATATGAAAAAATTATGAAAATGCCCCTAGGTACGAAAAATATGAACTTGGCCGAAATGGCCTATTTTGATGTGTTTTACATGAATAAGCATGTTTTATGAATAAGTGGTGATAGAATGGCTCTGAAATTGATTATCTGCATTAAATTGTCTATTTTCAGAATAAAAAAGTGTTTGATGAGGATTTGATGGAAAATGTTTCCTCTCACTCCAGTGGGTACTACCTTCCGTGGTTGAGGTTGGTTTGTACGCCCCTTATGTGCATCGAGCCATCTATCAGTTTTGAGATTAAAGTTGTGCTAGAGCGTTGCTCGCACTAGACTTTGCATGATTTGTGCATAATACCGTGCTAGAGCTTTGCTCGCACTGAAATTCGATTTTGTGATATGCATAAAATCGTGTTTGGAGACGTCGTGTAGGCTGTGTAAGCTTGCACTGATCCTCGCACGTGATTTGATAAAGCCGTACTGAAGCCTCGTGTAGACTGGGTGTCACACTGATTGATACGCACGCACGTGCATTTTGGAGACTCAGTATTGATATAGCTGGAGATGGGATGATAAGACCCGTTGGACGGGTACTCCTAATCTCGCTGATTTCAGATATTAGGGTCCACGGAGTACAATGTACCGTGTGGACGCACATGGAGTACGACGTACCGTTTTGTTTGTTTGTGTCTGATGGGTAGACTAACCCCTTATCCTCAGCCATCCGGGGATATTCATGCACATCTGGCCCGTGAGGCATGGAGTGCAGTGACTATGGCCATATGTCTATTTGTTTCCATATGTTCTGCTTTGTCTCCATACTTATATGAATTCTGATTTAATTTTCGAGATTTTGATTTGTCTCATATTTTATTTAAATCAGATTTATGAGAACATGTGTTTTCAGAAATTCGTTTGTGATTGACATGGCTTTGAGAAAGCATACGTGTGTGGTTTTGTGAATTCAGTCAAAGGATTGAGAAAGTAAGGATTTTCTGCATGACATGCATGTAGGTAGTATAGTTATCAACCTGCTTGCGTAATTTCTTACTGAGAGCGTTAGCTCACCCCTTTTTTTTCCTCCACTCAACAGAGTTACCCAAGTAAGGAGAGCTGCGGTTATTCCTGAAGCGATAGCCCACTTTTTGTAAAGCGTAAAGGTATACACTTATTTCGCTTTTGTATCTAAACTTGTAAGGCACAGTTATGTTTATTAAGAATTAAGGGGATGTAAACGTACGTGGGTACATATATATAAATAAGTAAATCAATTATTATTTATCGCTTGTATGTATGGATGTAAGTTTAATATCGGCTCGTATGCCCAACCATCCATATGTTGTCTGCTCCGTTACGTGTGTATGGGAAAATAATATAAATTTCGATTTGGAAACGGGGTGTGACACTTGCTGGTTCACTTTTCTTTTCTTCTTCTTCTTCTTCTTCTTCTTCTTCTTCTTCTTCTTCTTCTTCTTCTTCTTCTTCTTCTTCTTCTTCTTCTTCTTCTTCTTTATTTCTCATTATTTTCTTGGTACCATACATTGTTCACTTTCATTCAAGATTCACATCCGCTACTCAATACACCATTAGAAAACAATTTTCCTTTAACCAAAGATTTTTTTTTCCCTTTTGGAGAAAATAGACATTTTGTTGTCTATCAATACCATCCTCAATGGTATAAATTATGTTATTTGGGCTCAAGAGATATCTGGTTTCCTTAAAGGCTAGAAATTATGCCGTTATATCAATGGTCATGAGACCAGACCAATCAAAGGCGAAAAAAAAGAGACATCAAAATATGCTGAGAAGTTTGAAAAATGAGACAGTAAAAATTATCAAATTATTACTTGGTTCGGTAATACTTGGGTTTGTTCATCAAACTTCAATTTTGGCATCTCGATATTGCAAAAGACATTTGGGATTTGCTTGCTAAACATTTCTCCACTATTAATGCCATTCATCAGTTTCAACTTTATGGTAATCTTAGCCATATGCATCGAAAATCATATCAATCCATTATTTATTTTTTATCTGAGATGACTGCTTTATGGAACCAATTATCATTGTTTGAACCAAAAATGGCATGATGTTCATGATTTTGTGCTTTATACAAAAGATAAAGATGAATTTTGAGTTTATCAGTTTACTATTGCCTTAAATGATGATTTTGAGTAAGCTAGGTCCTCTCTATTACATAGAGATGTTTTTCCCGATGTTGACACAGTGGTTACAGAGTTATATGCTGAAAAGGTTTATTTTGCTACCTTAAAGTCTCACTAATCTATACTATCACTAACATTGTTCTCACTACTCTTGTCTAGTCCCCATTATAGCAAAAAGTGACTCATAGGTAATACCATAAACCAAGACATGCCATCTTGACTGCTTCAATTTGCAACCTAAACAAGGAACTTGACGATACAATTAAATCAAGTCTAAGTCTGGTAAGGCTTCTAGCAACTCTTCTACCTTAAATGAGCTTCTTAATCAAGTAGACCTTGACATTCTGAAACTAGCCCTAGCTCAATCTATCATCGGTACCTCTACTTCCTCCGTTTTATCTATCACCCTAAGTACATCTTCATCTTGGTATTTTAACTTTGCATGTTGTAACCATATGACTGTTGATTCTCATCTTTTTAAAACTAAAAACAACATGTCTTACTCTTTTGTTATTCATACTTGTTGATAACTCATGTTTGTTTGTTAATCACATTGGTGATATTTCCACTTCCACTTTGTCTTTATCTGATGCTTTTTTTGTTCCCAACTCTCACTAAATCTTATTTCTGTTGGATAATTATGTGATCTTGGCTTGATGTACACTTTTCTCATCATGGTTGTTATGTGTAGGATCCGCAGACGGGGAAGATCCTTGGGACTAAACGTAAAGTTGATCGTCTGTTTCAACTGTCAACTCTTCCACTACCTTTACAAGTTACATTTATGCCTCCTAATGTGTCAAATTGTGCTGCTTTTGTATCTTTTTCAACTTGGCATTGTTACCTTGGTCATGTTTCCTCATCTAAATTGAAGTCTTTATGTTCTAATGGCCTTTTAGGGAAATTAAACATAAAAATTTTGATTATGCTTCTTGTGAAGTTGGCAAATTTCATGCCTTACCTTTTAATAATAGCAATTTTATTTCTTTGCTATTTTTGACCTTGTGCACACTACTATTTGTGGACCTTTTTTCCCATAGCTACTATTGAAAGTGCTATTTATTTTCTAATTTTTATTTTCTGATTATTCTTGATTAAGTAGGGTATATTTTATGAAATATCATTCTCAATTGCTTGAAATTTATGCAAATTTTGCTACTCTTGTGAAAAATTAGTTTTCTTATATTGTTAGAATTCTTCAAGCAGATAATGCTATGGAGTATAAAGACATTAAACTTCTTACTCTTCTTTCCCAACATGGTACTACTTTTCATAGATCCTATCCTAGTACCTTTGAGTAAAATGGTCATGTAGAACACAAACACAATGTCGCGACTCAAATTTCCAAAAATCACTACAAATTTTTCGTGAACTTACCACACTTCACTTGTTGGGCTGTGAGTCAATATCCCTCACTCAGTTTTCATATTATATATATATATGCATAATAAGCAATGCTTTCGTCCCAGGCACTAACATTGCGGAAGCTTATAAAGTTATCATTTTAAAATTTAAAATTCGTTTACATTGCCTAACATATACATCCCCCATATAATATGACTACATCACTGTACACTATTATTCAGATACAAAAGGTACATGTGTGTATACCTCGATGTTGCTGGATAGCAGTGTGTAAAAGATCACAGGATGGACGCAGCTTATATACTCTACTGAAATGCTCTGTAGAGGTGGAAAAAATAAAAGGATGAGCATAACGCGCTCAGTAAGAAATATATGAAAGCAGGTAGATAACCACACTATCTACAATGCTCATAATGCATGTTTTATCATCTCGTAAAACAAATGCATTTACTTTTCAAAACACTCGCATTAATATATGAAAGCAAGTAGATATTCAACTATCCACGATGCTCATGATGCATGGTTTATGCCAAAAAACTCATGGCATTCACAAAACCATTATAATAAAACACATAGCAATTTACTGCCCAAAAACCGAATATCAAAACTCATTCAGAGTAAAATATTTCTGTGTTCAGTATTGAAACTCACATTTAAATCATATTATCATTTCAAATGGTTTCATCACAGAAATCAAATCACAATTAGTTTCATCATCGAAACCAATAAAACAGATGAGACTAGGCAGGGATTTCCACACAAATTCAAGGGACAATTGGCCAAAGTCCTAGACCCACAAGCTATCACGGATCAGGTGTGCCAGGGTGTCTCTGAGTCCGAGGAGGGGATTAGTCTATCCATCGGCTCCTATCTAAGGACTATCACAAAACAGAGCAATGACAAAGCATGCCCGAGTCCAAAGATACAATCCTCACAACCCATAGTTGCACGGTACAGTGTACTCCATGTTATCTACATGGTACGACGTACTCCGTGAACCAGAGTAATATTACCACATAGTTGTAGGTGCCTGAGTCAAAAGCTCACCACCCCAACCAAATAAATTATCAACCATAGCCTGTCATCTCAGATCTAGTGCGAGCAAGTCAGTGTGACACACAGTCAACACGAGGGCTCCAGCACGATCTCAATCACAAATCACAACAGAATCCAGTACGAGCAGTGCTCCAGCACGGTCTGTACATATGCAATACCAAAATCAAGTGGGAGCGGATCTGGATAAATCCACAGATCTCATCATAGCTCTTGCATGATTTCACACACACAAAATAGACAGCTGGCTCTATTTTCCACCACAGTGGTACTCAAAACCGAGTGCAATATGCAAAACAGTACAAAACAGAGTGAGAGGGTAACATCTCATTAAATCACTCGTCAATCAAATCACACTTTAGAAAAACGTGCAAGTTAATGCATACAGTAAAATAGTGAGCCAGTCTATCATTTCAGCTTCACAAAATCTCTTTTTCACAGAGAAAACATGGATTTCATGCATTTTATGCATTTTTAAAAATTCCCGAGTCTAAGGGTATTTTCATAATTTTTTCCATATTTGGGTACTATCCAAAAATTTCATATCTATACTCTATACGAAATTTAATTAGCTGTAAACGACGATGAAAATACGTACAGCTATCTCTAATAGCTCGCATAGATCCCTTACCTCGGATCACGTAATGTGACCTCTCTTCCTCTGTGCTGTCCAAATTTCGCAGTCTGGTCAACTCTCAATATGACTCTGGAGCTGTATTTAACCATTCACTAGATTAATTACACGTTTTCTACTGTATTACACATTTAATACAGTTCATTTCACTTAATTGGGTCCGTTTACTCTAAATGGGCCTAAATACTTTAATCGAGCCTTAATCCGTATTAAGCTCGTTTTTCACGTATTATTTCCCTTCATCAGGGTCTATCGACTCATTGGGTCTATCAATATCCATTGGGCTTCGTTCCAAACACTTTGGATAGCCTGTATATCATTTACGACAGTTTATTCAAAATTCTAATAAAATTCACTAAATCTGGAATTTAATCTGAAATGCGTAAAATAAATCTTAAATACGCGTTAATCACATAAATTGTCGTAAATGAGCTTTACTTACCCAAGATTATGCGATGGTGCGTAAATCGGAGTTCGATCGGGCTTCCGTTTGGAATTAATCGTCGAACTGCACAATTTCGTATTTTTAACTCCGGGTCAATTTTCGATTAAATATAATTTAAATAAATTTATCAAAAATTAAATCGGTCACTTTTGACCTCGTATCGACTTACCCGAAATCCGTTGAAATCCCAAATTTTTTTCTCTTCTTTCTCTGTCCTTCTGAACCGGTTCGGATCGGTTCGCCCCTTTTCACACTGAACCGATCCGAACCGGTTCAGTGGCCATTTTACCGTTGACAGCACTAGAGGTCGGTTCCCGACGAGATTCCATCGTCGTTCGAAGCGTCGCGGCCTGGGGAGGCTTCGGCTGGCTTGGCTCGGGCCAAATCAACGCCGGCGCCACCGAATCTTCCTCTTCTCCCCGCGACCTTCTCCCCCTCCGATCTGCTCACCGCAGATGATCTGGGGCACGCGGTGGCGCTCGAACGGTCCCTCGGTGTCGGTCGACCCTTCGCCTGGCACCTCTCTCCCTCCGTCGCCGCCCGTTGCCGCCGGTGAAGAAAAATCAAGGGAGATCAGTTTTCTCCCCTGTTTTGCGATTATGTTGCTTCCTTTTTTTTTCATTCCGTTTTTTTTATAGATTTTTTTATAATATATTTTTATAATTATTTTATTCCTTAAAATAATAATAAAATACCAAAATATCCCAAAAATATTCCAAAAATTTATATTAAATTCATTTAGTCCGTAAATAAATTTATCAGTCCGATTTTACCTTTTTGATATTTTTTTCACTATTTTCAGGCTCATTTTTCGAGATAAAATTTTTAAAAATATTAAATAAATTCATATATTGATCAATTGAAATTAAAACTTAATTATTTCTTCTTTATTGATCAAGATTACATAAATCCAAGTTTACAATTAATAATTTCTTAAAAATGACACCGAATTTTCGGGTCTTACATTCCTCCCCACCTTAAGAAATTTGGTCCTCCAAATTAGAACCAAGTCAATTCTCGAATGGGTACGAATATTTTCCTCGAATCAGGCTCTCTAATTCCCACATAACTTCCTCTGAAGTGTGGTACTGACCGAGAACCTTAACCAAAGAGATCGTCTTAGATCGTAATACTTTCTTTTTCCTATCCAATGTCCAAATAAACTTCTCTACATATGACATTTCCTTTGTGAGCTCCAACGGCTCATACTGAACGACATGTGTCTGACATAGATGATACTTCTGAAGCATCAATGTGTGGAAGACGTTATGAATGTCTGCTAGCTCAGGTGTCAAGACTAGCCTACAGGCTTTATCTCTCACTCGCTCCAGTATCTCATTATCTCTTTCGAGGGAGAAACTTTAAAGAATATTGATTCACTATCAGTGAATTCAAAATGTTTACGCCTCATGTCAGCGTAGCTTTTCTGTATGCTCTGAGCTGTCCTAAATCTCTCACATATCAATTGGACATCCTCAGAGGCTTGTTTCACTAAATCGGAAGCAACATCTTTCAGTCACTCACTTCTTCCCATCCAATAGGAGATCGACACCTACGACTATATAACGCCTCATACGATGTCATCCCAATACTCAAGTGATAACTATTGTTGTAGGCAAAGTCGGCTAATGGCAAATGGTCATCCCAGGAGCCTGTAAAGTCCATTACATAAGCTTTCAACATATCCTCCAACGTCTGGATGGTTCTCTCACTGACCATCGGACTGAGGGTGGAAAGCTGTACTGACACTCAATCGGATTCCCATAGCTTCCTGAAAATGTTCCCTAAAGTGGGAAGTGAAGTGGGAATCCCTGTCAGACACAATACTCACTGGAACACCATGTAGCCTCACAATCTCCCGTACATACAGATTTGCGAACGCACTCAGAGTATCTGTAGCTCTCATAGCTAAGAAGTGAGCTGATTTCGTCAATCTTTTCACAATCACTCAAATGGCATCATGGTTCTATCGGGTCCTCGGTAAACTCATGATGAAATTCATGGTGATATGTTTCTATTTCCATGTCGCTATAGGTAGAAGCTGTAATTAAACCAGCAGATTTCTGATGCTCTACCTTAATTTGTTGACATATAAGGCACTTAGTCACAAACCCTGCAATATCTCTTTTCATGTCTGACCACCAAGACACTCTCCGTAGGTTCTTATACCTCGATGAATGAGCTTCTGTCAAATCAATCTCTTTAGCTGTGGGTCATCGGGAACGCAAATTCGACCTTTGAATCTCAGCAGGCCACATCACTAACTGTGCACTCAGTCACTCTACCCATCTGTATCTGACTATGCATATCAACACAAAAGCGATCAATACGCTGAGCTTGTCTGGTCCGGTATAACAAATATGGTTTCAAATCTTAGACTAGCTATCACACAATATGCGTCAGTATCAGAAGGGTCTATATCTAGACTGAGGCTAGTAAACTGCTCTAACAGTTCATGTTCCCTGACCATTATGTACAATACTATCTTGAGGCTCTTCCTGCTAAAGGAATCAACGACTATATTCGCTTTACCCAGATGATAAAGTATCTCACAATCATCGTCTTTCAGAAGCTCTACCCATCGTCTCTGTCTCATATTCAATTCTTTCTGTTAAAAACAGATACTTGATGCTCTTATGATTAGTGAATACCTGAAATTTCTCACCATATAAATAGTGGCGCCATATCTTCAGTGCAAACACTACGGTTGCCAACTCTAAATCATGGGTCAGATAGTTCTTCTTATGTCCTTAAGTTGTCTGAATCCATAACCAACTATCTTCCCGTTCTGCATCAATACACAGCCCAGTCATTGTTCCGAGGTGTCTGTATATATAGAGAAACCTCCTGAGCTGGTCGGAATGGTGATAATAGGTGCAGTGGTCAGTCACTACTTTAGTTCCTGAAAACTCTTCTCACATGTACTGTCTCACTCAAATGCAACATTCTTTCGAGTGAAACTTGTCAATGGAGCAACCAATTTAGAGAAAGTTTCTACAAATTGGTGGTAATATCCAGCCAAACCCAAAAATGATATCAGTTCCAACCAGAAATCACACTTACTGAGCTTCGCATATAGCTTCCTCTCTTTGAGGGTTTGTAGCATAATGCTCAGATGTTGTTCATGTTCTTCCCTGGACGTCGAATTCACAAGAATGTCATCTATGAACACTATGACAAACTGATCCAGGTAGGGTTTGAACACTTCATTCATCAATACCTTAAAAGCTGTAGGAACATTCTTTAGCCCGAAAGGTATAACCAAAAACTCATAATGTCCATAACGGGTATGAAAAACTGTCTTGGGTACATCTCCACTCCGGATTCTCAACTGATGGTACCCAGACCTCAGATCGATATTGGAAAAGATTTGTGCTCCTCGAAACTGATCCAATAGATTATTAATACGCGGAAGGGATTACTTGTTCTTAATGGTCGCCTTATTCAACAACCGATAATCTATTCATAGTCGGAGGCTTTCATACTTCTTTTCAGCTGTAGCCCTCCTCTTCAGGGCAGAAGTACTAGCTGTATCCTTCTCTGACTCTTTGCCCTTCTATGGGGCTATCTCAGCCAACTCTGGGCAATCCCTTATCATATGCCTCGTCTTGCCACGTCTAAAACATGTTCCAATCAATACGTGCCATGCCCTACTACCGTGGTATCTACCACATGCGCTACATTGTTTTGTAGTTGGTCGGGGTCCTCCAATCACTATACCCCTAGCTAGAGTCAAGGCCTGATACACCGAGGACTTAATCATCCTACCTTGTGACTCATCGACCCTCGATCGTCTAACAAAAGACCTCTTCCTCACTCGGACACTACAGTCCTTTGTTGATCTCTATTCTTGCCTTTCACGACCTTACCAAACTCAATGACGTGCATCTCATAGTCTTGCTCACACAACTGAGCTCTACGCACTGTCTCCTCGTAAGTCGTGACCTCAACTGGGCTAATCTGACTATGATGAAATGTCTCAATCCATCCATAAACTTGCGGACCTTCCGCATCTCACTGCTCATGGTATCTGGGTCATATCTTCCCAAGGTTATGAATCGGGATTTATACTCGTCTACCGACTTGTTCCCTTGGATTAGACCAAGAAATTCAATATGTAATCTCCGCTGAGCAGTGGCTAGGATGTACTGCCTCTTGAAGGCATACAAAAAGATCTCCCAGTCAATCAACTGATATACATAGCTTTCATGATGGGTCGGGTGAATTTTCACCAATACTCTGCTTCGCCCTCTAACATGAATGTAGCAAAGGCCACTCTTTTAGTAGTCGAACATCGAATAAAGCCAAATAGCTTCTCCAATCGGTTGATCCAATCCTTTGCTACTAAAGGGTTCTTGATCCCATTGAACGATAGAGGCTTGAGTTCCGAAACTGCCTCAATCGGTCAAACTCACAATCAAACCTTGAATCCTTACCAGTTTGTCGTGAAACTACAGGTGGTATAGGGTCTCACCAACACGTGGCATAGGTACAGGCTGTGTAGGCGAATGTGTCTCAGGAGCAGCTGTCGACTCAATATGAGTCGTCTGAGCAGCCGGACCTTGCATACTCTCTAACCTAGCCATAGTCAAGTTAGCCTGAGTGAACAACTCCATAAACATGTCTAAACTCCGCTCTAATCTCGTAATGCGGGCATCATTAGTCTCAACTGAATCTGATGGGACATGATCACATGATGATTCACAAGGCCTCTCAGACCTATCACTGCATCTCTAGGACCTCTATCAATGGCCCCGAGAACGCTAACCCTAACATTTTCAAATAAGAGATCGATCTGCTCATATATGAGATCGATCTCCTTGTGTTATTTTGCTTTGATCTTGCAGGACTTATAACTAAGAGATCGATCTGGCCAAGATGGCAGATCGATCTGGCATTATACTGGAGGTACCCAACGGCTAGTTCTGCAAAAATCTCAATGGGAAAAACAGCATTTAATGCTCCAACTACCAATCCTTCAGTATTTAACCAAGCATTGAAGACAATGAGAATAGAGACTATAGCTGCACATTTCTCTTACATTCTAAAGAGTTTAATTCTTTCATTCCTTGTGTCTTCATTCCTCATTTATTGAGTTTGTTGTATAAGCTTAAGTGCAAAAGCTGTAATTGTCCTACCCACATTAAAGCTTGACATTGTATTCATCCTTACCTCAAAAGAGAAGAGGATTGTTCCTCAGTGAGAAAAACATTGTAAAATGGTGAATACTTCTTTGTATTGCAAAGGGTGGAGAGGTTATTCCTTAACCTGAAAAAGGAACATTGTAACTTCTGTTGAAGGAGAGAAAGAAAGCATTTGACAAGAAGGTCAAAGAGAGAGGACGTAGGCAAGAGATTGGCCGAACCTCTATAAACGATTGTGTTTGTTTCTCTCTTCCCTATCTTGCATTAAATTGTTTAATTTCATTGTATTGCTCATTATCATTTGCTGATTAAATTAGGATTAATTTAAAATTTATTATTAACGTTAGAAAACTGATTCACCCCCCCTCTCAGTAGAGCCAACAATTGGTATCAGAGCTAGGACTCTTTAATCGCAAAGGAACAACTTCCTAAGAGTTAAAAACGATCAAATGGCTCACAACAATGTAGCAACTAGTTTGGTAGGAGAGGGGAACTCTACGGTTAGACCTCCTATGTTCAATGGAGAACATTACGCTTATTGGAAGACTAGGATGATGTTATTCATTCAAGCAAATGATTATGAGGTGTGGAGAATTATAATTAAAGGACCTCAAATCTCTTCAAAGAGAATAGAGGGAAGAGATATCCCTAAAGAAGAAGATGAATGGGATTCAAATGACATTAAATGTGCTCAGCTAAATGCTAAGGCTATGTACACATTATTTTGTGCCTTAGGTCCAAATGAATACAATAGGGTCTCCGGATGTGACAATGCCAAACAAATTTGGGACAAATTGGCAATAACTCATGAGGGTACAACCAAGTAAAGGAGACCAAGGTAGGAATGCTCACACATGACTATGAGCTTTTTAGGATGAAGGAAGGAGAATCAATTAGTGATATGTTCACTAGATTCACGGATGTAATTAATGGATTAAAGTCCTTAGGAAAAATTTACTCTAATATTGAAATGGTCAAGAAAATATTAAATAGCTTACCTAAATCATGGGAAGCTAAAGTGACTACAATTGAGGAATCTAAGGATCCTCACACATTGTCTTTAGATGAATTAATAGGATCACTACTCACTTATGAGATGAAATTAAGACGAAATGAAGAGCCACCCAAGAAAGTGGGAGTTGCTCTAAAATCCACTGCTCAAGAGGAGATTAAGAATGAGAGTGGTAGTGAAGAGGACCTTGAAATGGCAATGTTTGCCAAAAGATTTAACAAGTTCATGAGAATGAGAGCTAGTGGTAGTAATAGGAGAAACAATAAGAGAGATCAAGAAGAATGAGGTAGAAAAGATTCAATTGTGTGCTATGAATGTAAAAAACCAGGACACATTAAGTTTAACTGCCCTCTTCTTAAAAGGTCCAATGATAGGTTCCACAAAAAGAATGCAATGGTGGCAACATAGAGCGACAGTGACTGCTCCGATGATGACTCAAATGAGGATATTGCCAACTTGTGATTCATGGCTATTGAGGATGAAAAGGTAACTTCAAACCTCAATGAATATTCTTTTGATGAATTGCAAGATGCCTTTGATGATCTTGCATTAGAGTATGAATGCATGAGTATGAAATATAAAAAGATAATATCCAAATTGAGAAAAGAAAATGAGTTAATGCTAAGGGACAAATTAGAATGTAAAAAGAAACTAGAAATTTCAAATCTTGAAATTTGTGACCTTAAAGAGAAAAATGGCAATCTACATAATTCCTTTAATAGGTTCCACATGGGTCAACAAAAGTTAGATAGCATGCTAGAGACCCAAAGGGCATTCTTTGACAAAAATGGGTTAGGATATAATGCAAAAAGTAGAGAGACTCATCTTAAAAGCTTTATTGCTAGAAATAGTATAAATAAACTCTCAACTTCTTGTTCATATTGTAATAGAAAGGGACATGCATCACATAATTGCAATATAAATATCAGCACTCTTAAAGGAAAAATAGTAAAAAGGATATGGATTCCAAAAGAAGTAATTCACTCAAAGGATGTTAATGCATTTGCAAAATGGATCCCAAAGGGATCAAGAATTGCATTCACTAACCTCAAAAGACCCAAGAGAATTTGGGTACCTAAGACTTGAGTTTGAATCTTTTTGTAGGTGATTGAGCATGGCCACAAAACTAAAACAAAGGAAGCATGGTACTTGGATAGTGGATGCTCAAGGCACATGACGGGTGATAGAAGCCACTTCAATTCTTTTAAATCAAAAGTTGGTGGAGAAGTCACATTTGGGGACAACTCCAAAGGCCAAGTTGAAGGAAGTGGCTCAATAGGTAATGACTACTTTTCATTAGATAAGGTATTACTTGTTAGGGGTCTAAAGCATAACTTACTAAGCATAAGTCAACTTTGTGACAAAGGTTACAAAGTAATTTTTGATTGCATGAAATGTCATGTTGTAGATCCTAAGTCAAACAAAGTTCTTTTTCTAGGCCATAGGCAAGGTAATATATATATTGTCTATCTTAATAAACTCAAAAATGAAAATATATGTCTAATGGTAGACAATAAAAAGGAATCTTGTTATGGCATAGAAGACTAGGTCATGCTAGCATGCATGTGCTATCTAAGTTAGCTAGAAAGGATCTAGTCATAGGTTTACCCAAGCTATCCTTTGATCATGAAGAAATATGTGAAGCTTGTGTTAAAGGAAAACATAAAAGGATAACATTTAAGCCTAAGAATATTGTATCCACCACTAGGCCTCTTCAATTACTTCACTTAGACTTATTTGGACCAACTAGAACAACTAGCCTAGGTGGGAAACACTATGGATTTGTAATAGTTGATGATTACACTAGGTTCACTTGAGTGTTCTTTTTAAGAGTAAAAAATGAAGCTTTAGAAAAATTCATAGCCTATACAAAAATTACTTAAAATGAAAAAAGGGTATACAATAACTACCATTCGAAGTGATCATGGCAAGGAATTCGAAAACATAGGATTTGATGAGTATTGCAATGATCAAGGAATTAGCCATAATTTTTCAGCCCCTAGGACACCACAACAAAATGGTGTAGTTGAGAGAAGAAATAGAACATTGGAAGAAATGGCTAGAACTATGTTGTGTGAGAATAATTTACCAAAGTATTTTTGGGCTGAAGCTATAAACACATCTTGCTATATAATTAATAGAGCTATGATTAGACCCATGCTAAAGAAAACTCCTTATGAGCTTTACAAAGGTAAGAAGCCTAACATTAGCTACTTCCATCCTTTTGGTTGCAAATGTTTTGTCTTAAATAATGGTAAAGATAATTTAGGAAAATTTGATGCCAAGAGTGATGAGAGAATCTTTCTAGGGTACTCAATGAATTCAAAGGCTTATAGAGTATATAACAAAATAACATTGATGGTTGAAGAATCTATTCATGTTATATTTGATGAGTCAAATGATGTATCTAAAGATTCAACCAATGATAAGGATGTTGGAATATTTGATGAAAACTTAGAGGAAATTCCAAACCTAGAAGATGATTTATTAGAAAAACTTGACTTGAATAAAGAAGATGAAGAAGAAAAAGAGATATTAGAGAGAGAGTCTAGATCACCAAGAAAGTTAGGATATGTAAAAGATTGTGAAATAGTAGGAGATCCAACTCTTGGAGTTAGAACTAGATTATATTTAAGAAATATGTGTCAATATATAGCCTTTGTATCTCAAATGGAGCCTAGGAATGTCAATGAAGCCTTAGATGACAATAATTGGTTCCTAGCAATGCAAGAAGAATTAAATCAATTTGAGAGAAGCAAAGTATGGAAACTAGTTCCTAGGCCTAGTGATCACTCTATAATTGGAACTAAATGGATATTCAAGAACAAGATGGATGAAAATAGTGTGATCATAAGGAATAAGGCTAGATTAGTTGCACAAGGCTATAGACAAGAGGAAGGTATAGACTATGATGAAACCTATGCACCGGTAGCTAGACTAGAGGCAATAAGAATGTTACTTGCCTTTGCATGCTATAAAAACTTCAAGTTATATCAAATGGATGTAAAGAGTGCATTCTTAAATGGTTTCATTAATGAAGAAGTCTATGTTGAACAACCTCCCGGCTTTGAAAATCATGAATTTCCTGAACATGTTTTCAAATTATCTAAGGCACTCTATGGCTTGAAACAAGCTCCTAGAGCTTGGTATGAAAGGTTGTCAAAATTCTTAATAGAAAAAGGGATTTTCAAGAGGAAAAGTGGATACCACCTTATTCATCAAAAATAAAAATAAAGATTTACTAGTTGTACAAGTATATGTGGATGATATTATTTTTGGTTCAACTAATGAGTCTTTATGTCAAGAATTTTCTAAGATCATGCAAGGAGAATTTGAAATGAGCATGATGGGAGAACTCACCTTCTTCTTGGGACTTCAAGTAAAGCAAACAAAAGATGGAACCTTCATCAATCAAGCAAAGTATACTAAGGATTTGCTCAAGCGATTTGGAATGGACAATTGCAAACCTCAAGCAACTCCAATGGGCACCAACATCAAGCTTGATAAAGATGAAAGTGGTAAGTGTGTAGACACTAAACTCTATAGGTCTATGATCGGTTCATTGCTCTATTTAACTGCAAGTAGACCAGATATTTTGTTTAGTGTATGCCTTTGTGCTAGATTTCAATCCTCTCCTAGGGAATCACACTTATTAGCAACTAAAAGGATCTTTAGATACCTTAAGGACACTCCCTCTCTAGGACTTTGGTACCCAAAGGACTCTACCTTTACACTTCATGCATTTTCAGATGCAGATTTTGGGGGATGCAAAATAGATAGGAAAAGTACTTCAGGTACCTGCCAATTCTTAGGAAATAGATTAATTTCTTGGTTCTCTAAGAAACAAAACAGTGTGGCTGAGTCCACAACTGAAGCTGAATACATAGCAGCAGGTAGTTGTAGTGCTCAAGTGTTGTGGATTAAACAACAAATGAAAGACTATGGTATTGACATGAAACAAGTTTCTATTAAATGTGACAATACCAGTGCTATCAACCTATCTAAAAATCCTATTCAACACTCTAGAACCAAGCACATTGAGATTAGGCATCATTTCCTTAGAGACCATGTGCAAAAAGGGGATATAATTCTAGAGTATATTGACACTTTACATCAAATAGCTGATATATTCACCAAACCCCTTGATAGAGATAGGTTTTGTATCCTTAGAGGTGAATTAGGACTCATGAATATCCCTTAAGATATATATATGCTTCAAAATCTAGGTTTTAAGTTAGTTTTAAAAGAGTTTTACAAAGATTTTTTCTGGGCAACAAGCATGAGAGATCGATCTCCTATCTATATAGATCGATCTCCATACTTCCAACAAGCCTAAAGCATTAAGGTTAAGCTAAGCAGATCGATCTTCTATCCATAAGATCGATCTCCTTAAGCCTCTGTTTAACAGCAGATTGATCTGTGCATACGACAGATCGATCTCTTCAAGCCTCTGTATTCTGAAGATCGATCTATGCATTTGGCAGATCGATCTCCCTAAGCCTCTGTCAAACAGCAGATCGATCTGTGCATACGACAGATCGATCTCCTTAAGCTTCTGTGTTCTGCAGATCGATCTTATGGAACCACCTATCGATCTCTTCGGGCTTCTGGAAATGATAGATCGATCTGTCGTCTCGACAGATCGATCTCCTGTGCCCTAGACTATAAAATCTGGTGAAAAATCCCCAAATTTCAAATCCTCAAACTTTTAAATCCCTAACTTCCCTCGCACCTCCTCTCTCAATTCCTCCTCAGATCGATCTCGGTACGGCCGTCGTCGCATCTCTTCTTCGTTTACTGGTATAGTAACCCACATTCTTCATTGTTTTCTCAAAAATTTCTTAAGATTTGTGTTAAATTTCACTCTAGGGCAAATCTAGTCACTGTTTCATTGATTTTTTGTTGTGAACCTGTCTTAGAGTAATTCCCGTGTCTAGAATCATGCCCAGACTTAAGAGAGTAGGCCAAAAACCTCCTCGACCTAGTGTCGATCAAGGGTCTTCTTCCCAAACCAATCCACCCCCTTCAGTCACTACCTTTAACAGGTGTTTTAAAACACCTGCGAAAAGGAAGCGATATGAAGAATATTTTTCTACCATGCCAATTAAACATTGGCGAACAATCGATTTCTCCTTCCTAAACCGCATCAATTTTCCTTATCTATCCAAATTTGAAGAATTTGGTTGGATGTAGTTCCTAAAAATCAATACTCCCGTACCTCCAAATATCGTTCGAGCATTCTTTTCCAATGCCGAACTCACCTATGATCCTAACGACACCTGTAATATTCTCGGGTTTACAACGTATGTCATGGGAAAATCCATTGCCGTAGACACTGAAATCCTAGCCAACGCTTTCAACATACGCGATAAAGGGTTGACAAACGAAGATGAGGAAGTCCCTTTGGAGTTTGATATTCTCGGGGATAAGGCGAGTGACCTCCCAATGCACCCCCGGCTACTCCACCTCATCATATCATGGAACCTTCGTCCATTCGGTATCCGTCACTCCACCGTTAGGCGGTTAGATAGGTTTTGGATTCACCACATTCACTCCACCAGTCAAAAACCCAACCTCATCCACTTTATCTATCAAGACTGGTTGAAGATCGTACGCGGCCAAGCCACAACGATAGTGTTTCCGCAGCCATTGGCGTACTTTCTCCAACGACTCAGAGTGGACAGCAACTGCGAAACGTGTGAAATGCCCTCTCCAAAGAGCGTCCTCAACATCGGGTCACTCCACCACATGGGCTACTACAAGGACTTCCGGGGCGACTGGAAGAAGAAGAGGGAACAGCAGTCTGCTGCAGCTATGGAGGAAGATCCCTCTGATGAGCCTATGGATCCACCTGCTGCACCGACTGCGGGTCCATCGTCCTCGATTCCTCAGCCCACTGCACCTGCTACCTCAACCGCTGAAATGGAGTCCATTGTGACAATGTTGAGTGCACTGAACAGGAAGATCGATGAAGGCTTTGCAAACCTTCATGCGACCCAGCAGCGGATGTTCGAGGAGCTGAACCGCAAAGTGGATGAAGGCTTTGCAAATCTTTATGAGGCTCAGGAGGCGATGTTTGATTAGATTCAAGACACTCGCACTCACGTTGAGGATCTCATGGATCGATTTCCTCCTCCACCATAGGACTTATTTGCTAGATCTAGTTATGTTATATGTTTTCATTACTCGTTGTTGTTTGAACTAAATTTGCTTGAATGAGCTGCCCTCTGTGTTATTGAATGAGTTTTTAAAGAAATGTTAATTTGAAATGACAGGAGTACTGTTTAGATTTCTTTCTTGCCATTGATATGACAAAAAGGGGGAGAAGAAATAATGCTAAGAACACATGCGTGTGTTAAAACATGTTTAAATGACTTTAAGAATCATATCTAATGGTTTAAAAGGAATGATTAAAATAAGGGGGAGTTAAGAAAGTTTAGAGATCAAAAGCCAAAAGTAAGGGGGAGTTTACAAAAAGGGGAGTTTGTACAAAATGAAAATAGGGAACTAAACATGTTGATTGAATAGGTTTTGTCATATCAAAAAGGGGGAGATTGTTGAGTTAATGTATTTTGAAATGACAAAACAAGTGAATTCAATAATGTAAAGATGATATAAAACCATGTTTAGAGGTTATCAGTACCAGAACTTAAAGTTCTGTTGATGAGAGATCGATCTGGGTTATGAGAGATTGATCTCCTGGGTTTGTCTTGGATGAGAGATCGATCTCAGGAAGACATGAGATCAATCTGCCAAGCCTTGAACCTATACAAAGGTATTGAGGAAGAGTGAGATCGATCTATAAGGGTTATGAGATCGATCTGCCTATTACTGGAGTTGAGGAGATCGATCTGATCTAGGAAGAGATCGATCTCCCTTAAAGCAAAGATAGTAGATCGATATTCAAGATCGATCTACACTCAAACAGAGAGCTTATGAGATCGATCTGGTAAGGAAGAGATCGATCTTCTCAAAGTCAGAGAGCTAAGGAGATCGATCTGGGTTATTGAGAGATCGATCTCCCCACTACGAGATTGCATCGTAGATCGATCTGTAGATCGATCTTGCCTCAAACAGAGAGATTGGAAGATCGATCTGCCTATTCGACAGATCGATCTCCCCTAACATTTTCAAATAAGAGATCGATCTGCTCATATATGAGATCGATCTCCTTGTGTTATTTTGCTTTGATCTTGCAGGATTTATAACTAAGAGATCGATCTGGCCAAGATGGCAGATCGATCTGGCATTCTACTGGAGGTACCTAACGGCTAGTTCTGCAAAAATCTCAACGGAAAAAACAGTATTTAATGCTCCAACTACCAATCCTTCAGTATTTAACCAAGCATTGAAGACAATGAGAATAGAGACTATTGCTGCACATTTCTCTTACATTCTAAAGAGTTTAATTCTTTCATTTCTTGTGTCTTCATTCCTCATTTATTGAGTTTGTTGTATAAGCTTAAGTGCAAAAGCTGTAATTGTCCTACCCATATTAAAGCTTGACATTGTATTCATCCTTACCTCAAAAGAGAAGAGGATTGTTCCTCAGTGAGAAAAACATTGTAAAAGGGTGAATATTTCTTTGTATTGCAAAGGGTAGAGAGGTTATTCCTTAACCTGAAAAAGGAACATTGTAACTTCTGTTGAAGGAGAGAAAGAAAGCACTTGACAAGAAGGTCAAGGAGAGAGGACGTAGGCAAGAGATTGACCGAACCTCTATAAACGATTGTGTTTGTTTCTCTCTTCCCTATCTTGCATTAAATTGTTTAATTTCATTGTATTGCTCATTATCATTTGCTGATTAAATTAGGATTAATTTAAAATTTGTTATTAACGTTATAAAACCAATTCACCCCCCTCTCGGTAGAGCCAACACAATCAAATCACACTTTAGAAAAACGTGCAAGTTAATGCATACAGTCAAATAGTGAGCCAGTCTATCATTTCAGCTTCACAAAATCTATTTTTTATAGAGAAAATATAGATTTCATGCATTTTATGCATTTTCAAAAATTCCCGAGTCTAAGGGTATTTTCGTAATTTTTTCCATATTTGGGTACTATCCAAAAATTTCTTATCTATACTCTATACGAAATTTAATTGACTGTAAACGACGATGAAAATACATACAGCTATCTCTAATAGCTCGCATAGATCCCTTACCTCGGATCACGTAATGTGACCTTTCTTCCTCTGTGCTGTCCAAATCTCGCAGTCCGGTCAACTCTCAATATGACTCTGGGCTACATTTAACCATTCACTGGATTAATTACATGTTTTCTACTGTATTACACATTTAATATAGTTCATTTGACTTAATTGGGCTCGTTTACTCTAAATGAGCCTAAATACTTTAATCGAGTCTTAATCTGTATTAAGCCCGTTTTTCACGTATTATTTCCCTTCATCAGGGTCTATCGACTCATTGGGTCTATCAATATCCATTGGGCTTCGTTCCAAACACTTTGGATAGCCTGTATATCATTTACGACAGTTTATTCGAAATTCCAATATAATTCACTAAATCTGAAATTTAATCCGAAATGCATAAAATAAATCTTAAATACGCGTTAATCACATAAATTGTCGTAAATGAACTTTACTTACCCGAGATTATGCGATGGTGCGTAAATCGAAGTTCGATCGGGCTTCCGTTCGGAATTAATCGTTGAACTGCACAATTTCGTATTTTTAACTCCGGGTCAATTTTCGATTAAATATAATTTAAATAAATTTATCAAAAATTAAATCAGTCACTTTTGACCTCGTATCGATTTACCCGAAGTCCGTTGAAATCCCAAATTTTTTTTCTCTTCTTTCTCTCTCCTCATGAACCGGTTCGGATCGATTCGCCCCTTTTCACACTGAACCGATCCGAACCAGTTTAGTGGCCATTTTACCGTTGCCGACGCTGGCGGTCAGTTCCCAGCGAGATTCCACCGCCGTTCGAAGCGTCGCGGCCTGGGGAGGCTTCGGCTGGCTTGGCTCGGGCCAAATCGGCGCCGGCGCCACCGAATCTTCCTCTTCTCCCCGCGGCCTTCTCCCCCTCCGATCTGCTCACCGACGGTGATCTGGGGCGCGTGGTGGCGCTCGGACGGTCCCTCGGTGCCGGTTGACCCTTCGCCTGGCACCTCTCGCCCTCCGTCGCCGCCCGTTGCCTCCGGTGAAGAAAAATCAGGGGAGATCGATTTTCTCCCCTATTTCGCGATTATGCTGCTTCCTTTTTTTTTCATTCCGTTTTTTTTATAGATTTTTTTATAATATATTTTTATTATTATTTTATTCCTTAAAATAATAATAAAATACCAAAATATCCCAAAAATATCCCAAAAATTTATATTAAATTCATTTAGTCCGTAAATGAATTTATCAGTCCGATTTTACCTTTTTGATATTTTTTTCACTATTTTCAGGCTCGTTTTTCGAGATAAAAATTTTAAAAATATTAAATAAATTCATATATTGATCAATTGGAATTAAAACTTAATTATTTCTTCTTTATTGATCAAGATTACATAAATCCAAGTTTACAATTAACAATTTCTTAAAAATGACACCAAATTTTCGGGTCTTACACACAAATACATCTTAGGCACTGTCTGCACTTTTTTAATCTCTACCTCATGTGAGGAGAAGCAACTCCCATCACTGCCTATACCATCAATTGTATCCCTCCTATAGTGATTGGCAACCAAAATCCTTATGAATGTTTGTATAATAAAATCCTTATTTACAGTCTTCTTCGAGTCTTTAGATCTAATTGTTTTGTTTTTTCAACCACATAAATGATCAAAACTAGAACCTTGTTCTAGGCTATGTTGTTTTTGGGTTATGGTATTAAACATAAAGGCTATAAATGCTGGGATCCTATTTCTAAACATTTTCATATTTCTCGGCATATTACTTTTTGTGAGCATAAAATGTTTTCTACTCTTTTTGAGTTTCAATTGTCTAAGAACAACTCACCTTTCTTGACTAATTTCTCTATTGAGTTGTTTCCTGACACATCTTCTTTTAACAATAACAATGAGACTCCTCCACCTTCCCCTAGCATTTTTAATGTAAGGCAAACAGATGATCACACTTTAGTCAGATCTGAAGCATTTAGCTTATCTGCAGATAATGAGTCTCCTCCAAGTTTTCCTTTAGATTTTGAGTCTTCACCTAGTTTTTCTTCATCTCCAAATACTACAACTATTAGACTACGTCAAGCACCATTTTATCTTTATGATTATCATTGCTAGTCTACTATTGTTTCTTGGCACAAACCTTTTTCTTATAAGGAAGCTAGTGCTAATCTTCATTGGCAGCAAGCTATGAAAGATTGCAAGTCTTACCAAAGACTCACACTTTGGACTTGGTTAACTTATCGACTGGTAAAAGTATTGTAGAATGCAAATAGATTTACAAATTTAAAACTCATGTCGATGGATTAGTAGAACGCTATAAAGCTCGATTAGTTGCAAAAGGTTTTACTTAAGAGTATAAAATTGACTATATATAAGGAGATTTTTGCTCCAGTAGCTCATCTCACCTATGTTAGTAGTTTTTATAGCTGTTGCAGTTATAAAAAAATGGCAACTTTTTTCAAATGGATGTCAAAAATGCCTTTTTGAATGAGCATACTTCTAAAGAAGTCCATATGAAACCTCCACTTAGAAGTAGTCACTACTTTGTAAGGTTTGCCATCTTTGAAAAGCCTTGTATGGATTTAAACAGGCCCTTGGAGCATGGTTTGCCAAAATCAGGTCAATTATTAGCTAGTTTGGGTTATCCTCTAGCTCTTTTGATAATTCTCTCTTTATTCACAAAACTAAAAGGGGATTTGCTCTTTTGTTGTTATATGTGCATGATATGATCATTATTGAAGATGATTTACAAGGTATTGCAAAGTTGAAATAATTTTTCAGTACACAATTTGAAATGAAAGATCTTGGATATTTGAGTTATTTCCTTGGGTATGAAGTCTCTTCTGATAACATAGGCTATTATTTGTCACAGACTAAATATGCTACTGATCTTTTGTCTCATACTGGCTTGGCTAATAATAAAACTGCCAACACTCTACTTAAGGCCAATGTCAAACTTTCACCCTCAGATGGAACCATTTTAGATGATCCTACTCTTTATAGGCAATTGGTTGGAAGTCTTATCTATTTAATTGCCACTCGACCAAACATAACATATATCGTTCATATTATTAGTCAATTCATGGCTGCTCCTCGCACTACCCACTTTGTTGTTATGTTTTGTTTCCTTCAATATATAAAAAATAACTTGTTTCATGGCCTTCATTTTTCTACTCAATCCTTACTTATATTACGTACATATTCTAATGCTTATTGGACGGATGATCCACAAACAAATGTTCTACCACTAGTTATTATTTCCTTTTAGGGGATTCTCTCATCTCTCGATGCAGTAAGAATCAAACAATAGTTACTCGTTCGAGCACAAAAGCAGAGTGTAGAGCACTTACTAATACTGCTTTTGAGCTTCTTTAATTACAATGGTTTTTGCAAGATATGGGGTTCTCTCAATCCAGTGCTACAAACATAAATCAAAGTACTAGCCAATTTGCCCATAGTGATTTTTTTCATGAACGCACTAAACGCATTGAGATTAATTACCACTGTGTTCACCATCATCTTGCTAGTGGCACCCTTCATCTCTCTATAGTACCTTTTATTGATCAAATAGTTTACATCTTCACCAAAGCCCATCCACCGGGTTGGTTTCATGACTTACATTGCAAACTCAAGTTAGCAAACTCTTTACCTACTTGAGTTTGAAGGAGGATGTTAGAATATTACTGACCTTTGATTATACCTGACCCATATAATTATAGTAATATAATGTAATATTCTCTAATTATGTAGTCAAACATAATCTAAGAGGTTACGATTCTGTAAATTAGATAATATCTAAGATTACGTAATTATAGTTTGATTCTTTTCTAAATTTGAAGAATCCTTTATATATAAGTAAGACACTCATGTATAGTTTTATTCAAGTGAAAAAATAGTTCTTCTAATAAAATCTAGTTTGTAAAAGAAAGACTATGATTTTTCTTTAACCGTAGTATAATATTTATGTATTATACTCCAAATCATAACCGTAGTGTATGAACTTGATAAAAGACTAACTCAAATAGACTACAATCTAAAAACGTAGTCTTTTGTCTATGACTGTTTTTTAGCCATAATCTTATAACTTTTAGGTAAGTGTTTATAATAAATTGAAATTATAAATATTTATTCATTCTCATTTTTCCCCAACAATTGTTGACTCATACTAGTTGCAGTATATCTCCATTTTGTTAAGCCGAACCCTATGAATAATTAATCTTCGACCAAACGAGAGCAACATCTGCGCTGATGCCCTTGCAAAAATGGGGACCTCCTTTGATTCTTTTTTTGTTTTCATGGAATCCCCTCTTAGTAGTTTAATATTATCTTTGTTGTATGATCAACTAGGCTGTAGCCTGTCTAGATCAGTTTCCTATAACTATAAGAATATTTCTATGTTAATTTAATTTCCCATATTTACATAAAAATAAAGCAAATGAAAGCAAAATTCAACAATAAATTATTCACAAAAAAAAAAAAAAGACAAAATGTAATGCGGTTCAACACTCTATTTGCCTACATTTAAAGATGAGAGGGAAGATCCACGGATTGTAGAGAACTACAAACACACCAACACTCAAACAAATCAATCAATCCCAACTATCAAACATTCAATGCCAAAATCAAAACTATGAGCGCTCTTGCTAGGTCATCAATGAACACACTCGTTCGATTTCTATGACCACTCTCATTTACCCTTTAACAATCTCTTAGGAAACATCAAACAATCATACTCATTGAGATTTTTCCTTAATCTCATGAGGTATCTACACATCCAATCTTGTAACACTCTTGAAATACAAATTCTTAAAAGTGAATTAGAAAACTTCTTTGATTATTTTTAAAGATAAGCACATTTTTAATTTTACTTATTAATAAAGTAACATTTATAGTAGATAAACAATATATAATTACTATAAGTATATACTTTTAGTGTATCAAATATAAACTCAATCTTTATATTAAAGGCTTAAAAAGACTTAAAAAATGCAATGCAAAGTAAAATGGTAAACCCTAGATAAAAAATCAATGCTCCAAGCAGAGGGCAAAGGCACCATACCATACCAATAGATGATGTTGTAAAATTAATTAATTCCCGAAAAGTCTTATTTTCATTCTTCAGTGAACCATTAACATATTTATCTGCATTTACAAATATTAATAATTAATTTCTGATTTTAATTTCTCTGCACTTAGCAACGCACTACTACACTACTTTCTCCTCCTCTCCATTGAGTTGAGCTATTAAAATAGTTAACGTAACAAACCATAATTTAAAAAAAAAAAAGACAAAAGGAGAATGAAATTGAAAGAGGATGAGAAATGGGAATATAATGTGTGATCTTGCTCTCCTTCACCATCTAGTTAGGCAAAAAAGAGTAAATAAAAGAAAATTACAATTGAGAAACAACTAGTCTGTCTTTAATCAACCTCCAAGCTTTCTTTTCTGTTTCTCCAAGCCCTCAATAAAGCTTGTAAGAACTCTCATGGCTTTAATTTGACACTGCAAAGCTAATATATACCCAGCAGTCTCCTCAAACAGCTTGTCAACCTCTAAGGCCTCACCTCCTGGAACAATCCTTTGCAATGCCACAATCTTCCTCTTCACTTCTGTCTTCTCCTCGTCGTCGTCGTCGTCATCTTCATCAACACCATCATCTTCTTCTCCTTCTCCTTCTTGCTTTTCACTCAAACAATCCTTCTTTTGAGCCCTCAAGTACTCTCTCCTTTTCCTTCTGGTGCCCCGGCTTCTTTCAAAACTGGGTAAAGGTTCATGCAATGCACTTCCCATCAAAGGATTTTGCTTGGTTTTTCTTCCTTTGCTGTGAAATGTGGGTATATCTGTCTGGTTCAAGGCATTCTCCATTGACAGATGCGAAGAAAGAAGGACCTAGCTAGAGGAAAAGGAAAGAAGCGAGTTTTGGCTGCATGAGAGGGGGGCGAGAGGGAGTTAAATTATTGTAAAGCTCTTGAGATATGTCAATGCCAACGAAGCCAGGCCCACCGGGTTTTGGGTTCCAAAGCCTTTGGTTTTTGGGTAGTAGCAGGGAGGTGACGTGACGCGCCATACAAAAGGCAGTGAGAAGGGTTGTCGGGTAGTGCTTGCATGTGCCATAGTAAAGGCGTTAGCGCAGGCAAAATGTACAACCCGGCACATGCAACGGGCGGAAATGCTGTCTGGAAGCAAATTGATGGAAATCCCCAAACGCAGTTAGAAGCGAGTGGTGACCAAACGGATTTTCTGGGATCACCTGCGGATAGGCCCAATAGAGAATAGGGTGAAAAAGGAGAGACCCACAATTGCAAAGCAAAGTGGAGGGGGGGAGAGAGAGAGCACATGTGATCACATGATTTTCTTGAACCAAACACCGCCCATGTGCCCCCCCCATCTTTCTCCCCTCTCTCCTATGATCAATGTCATTACCACTGGCATGAATGCCACGTAGCACTTTCTTAAATGGGACCCATCTAGAGCCCCTAAAAATCTCTAAATCCTTTTTAATTTTGATTTTCTCTTTGTAAATTTTAAAATCAATTTTATGAGTATTTTAAGATTAAGTATTAAAAAAAATTAATTTTTTTAAATGTATTAAGTTGGTGTGAAGGTACTTTTTTAATATTGCCTAAAAAAAACTAATTTCAAAATATATTCAAATTAATTTCGAAAGTATTTTGACAGTAAAAGCTAAAAAAATGCCTTTTATTACTTAATTAATAGGTTTAAATTAACAGAGTTAGAGAGACGTACAATCTAGCAATTTTAACTGATTTAAAAGCTTATAAATTTTTTTTTTCCACAAAAAAGATAAAGAGAAAAGAGAATTTCAATTTTGAACTAAAAACAATTTCTAGATTGTTGTTGATAAATTTAATATAATTGAAATACCAAAATGTAGAATTAAGCTGTCTGCCCAATAACCTTAACGACTGGTCTTAAGGTAATCCTAACAAAACATAACCTAACCTTTTCATGTTTGGTTGTTGTTGGTTCGTTTGTTCGTCAGGGAAAGCAGTGGAAAAGGAAAGAGGGAGGTGGTGATGTTTCCAAGAAGGAAACCAATGGGAAGTACGGGGTATTGGGATTGAGAGATTGAGATTTGGTGTGTTGGGCATTTGGGGCTCCATGTGACATCGATCACGCCTAATCACTAATCGTTTTTCATTTGCTTCTTTCTACCATAAATATGCTAATTTATATTTATAATTTATCTTATTTTAAGTGAAATTAAATATATATATATATATTTTATGTAAAATATTAAATTTTTTTATCAAAATTTATATTGATGTAAAAAATATAAATTTTTTTAATTATTATCGTATTAATATATTTAATTTTAATTCGTATTATAATAATATTTTTTATTTATATCGTTTTTATGTTGTGTCATTATATCGTATTTAAAATTATTTATTTTATTTTTTATATAATTTTTATTTTATTTTAGTTCGATTAATTTAAATATTATTCATACGGTTTAAAAGTAATTAAAATATTATTATCTATTATTCAATCTTAACAAAATAATTTCAATTACAACTAGAGATCGCTTATAAATTTCTTTTTATTATAAATATTAAGACTTTGCGTCAAATCCACATTTTCGGTGATCATAGTCGCGCTTATCTCTGGCGATCTTCTTTATCTCGTGGGTATCCGTACTCATTTAAAGTACAAAGTCAATCCAACACTTTATTTTATTCCGATTTGTGATCCAAAATGGATTAAGAAAATACCATTATAACTTTTTTTTTTTTAATAGCAATAAAATATCAAATAAGTTTATTTGGCTGAATACTCATTTAGGATCTAAAATTTAATTTTTTTTTTAATTTTTGATGCAACATTTTATTTTGACCAATTTAAGATTCTATTTCTTAACTTTGATTAACTGAGTAAAATTAAATTATCATAAAAAATGAAATTTATTGTAGAAAAAGTTATCAAATTTTCCTTCTTGAGGTAGGTTTATCCATTTTCAGAGAAGTTTATTTATTAAAAGAACCAACTTTTTGTTTTGTTTTAAATTTTACTCAATTTATCAAAATAAAAAAAAAATTATATCCCGAAACTTTTTTTTTTTTTTTGGGCAAACATTGGATCCCAAATATGCATTTAGCCCATTAATTTTATCTACTCCTTCAGTCCCACAATTTTTATCTATCTTTCCATTTTCTATGTCACAAAGTTATGTTTCACAATCTATCTCTTCTTATGTTAGCAATTCTTGGTGGAGGACTAAGAATACAGGAAAGGGGATTCATTGGCTAAATTGGAGGAGATGTTGTATACAGAAGGCAAAGGGTGGCATGGGGTTCCGTAGATTTTGAGAGCTTCAATTTAGTTTTAGTGGGGAAACAATATTGAAAAATAGAGATTCGCTGGTGTACAAAGTCCTCGAGGCAAAATACTTCCAAAATGGGAATTTTTTGGAAGCTCCATTAAGCTCAGCACCGTCTTGCTCCTGGAGGAGTATATGGATGGCAAGGCATGTGCTTAGTGCAGGGATGAAATGGAGAGTGGGAGATGGTTGGGATATCAGTATATGGTCTGATGTTTGGCTACCATCTAATGAACTGGCAACAAGGCCTGCTTCTTTTCTTTTTGTACCAGAAAGGTCAGTGAATTAATCAATGCTCAATCGAGAAGTTGGAACAGAGATCTTGTGGGAGCGGTATTTGGGAGGTAGGAAGCAGAAATGATCTGCGGAATTCCCCCAAGTAGACTTGGCGGTAAGGATTTGCAAGTGTATTTTAGCGAAAACACTGTGCGAAATGCGTATAAATTGCTGGTACTGAGTGCCAATGATGAAGTTCAGGATGGTCAGCAGTTGGGATCAAATAAGGAGGTTCGGTGGAAAAAAATTTGGAATGCTCGAGTTCCAAATAAAGTGAAGATCTTTTGCTGGAGGTTAAACCCTGGCATCCTACCTGTTTTCTACTATTTGTAAAAAAAGACATCAGGAGATCCAAACACTGTGTGCAAGATGTGGGGTTGAGGATGAGACGGTTATGCATGCGATTTTTGCATGTAACTCTGCTACAAAAGTTCGGAACAATTCAGATAGTGACAGGAAGTGATATGAGGTTGCCAGTGATATGGAAAGAGGCTGGCTTTCTCGAATATCAACTTTTGTTGACAAGAGAACCTTTGAAAAGGATATGATGCTAGCTGGGCAATATGGAACAGTCGTAACTTACTGGTGAAACAGCAACAGCGGAGGCCACCAGCACAGATTGTTCAACCTGCAATTACTTATTTGGAGGCACAAGGTCAGATTGCAAAAATTGAACAAGCAGAGGGAGTGCGATGGCAAACTCCTCCAATGGAGGTTGTTGAGGTTAAGTTTCATGCGGCAATAAGTCATTTTGAAAGCATTTATGGTGTTGGTATGGTTATGAGAGACGACAAGAGGGCTGTTGTCGGAGCTGCATCAATTTTCCTGGGGAATGTGTGGGATCCACCTATGGCAGAGGCATGGGCAACGTTGAAAGCTATAGAAAACTGCTCAGGAAATGGGGTTTCACAAAGTGGTTTTGGAGGGTGATGCTTTGAACATAATCTCTCAGCTGAAGAAACCTTCTTCATATCTCTTTGTTATTGGCCCGATACTGCATGATGAAATCAGTGCTGCTTTCACATATTTTGCAGCTCACCATGTCAGGAGGATTGCGAATGAAGCTGCTCATTTGTTAGCTAAATTTGCTGTGACCTTCAGACATGTTAGTAATTGGATTAGCAGGTTCCTCCTTTTGTTTCAGATGTTATTAGTACTGATTGTAATAGTTGTTGATTAATGAAGTTATACATTTATTTTAAGAAAAAGGACCTAATCCTCTTTTATTTTCAATATTCCAAAATCTTTTTCATTTTTTTTTTTTTTACTTTTTGAATTAAAAATTATGGAACATTAATTTATAAAACAAACTAAATTTTACTATAAGTTATACTGAAGTCAAAAATTTATTGTTAAACTTCGTAAAATCAAATAATGACAAGTAAAAAGGAATGGAGACAGTAATTTATATTCCATAAAATAGAAATCATATGTTTGTCTATATATATATATATATATATATATATATATTGTATTACAAGGTATATGCATAAAAGATAAAAAAGTTGTGGATTCACTCTCTTAATATACATTTTTATTGTTATTTCTTTAACTTATAATAATTAAATAAATTTATTTATAATTTTTTGTATGGCAAGTATTATAGTATAAATAACTAATTAGTAACTCGTACGATGCACGAATTAATTTACCTATTTGAATATGTAAGTAAACATATATATTTGAACATTTATATTTTTATAAATGAATTTTATTTATTTGGAAAAGTAATAATTTTAAATATTTAAATATTAATGATATTAATAGCTAACTTTTATACGTTTTAGTTTAGTTAATAAAATATTTAAAAAAATTAGAATTAAAATTATTCATTTTATAATATAAATAGAAATCAATTAACATTTTATTTAGTTTTCTAAATATTTTTAGATTAGATTGTATTTAAAAGTATTTTAAGATTTTTTTTAAGATTGAGAAATTTTAAGGAGTAGAAAATCTTAAGAGAATGAAAAGTAGATAAATTTAGTATTTATTGTTCATTTTGACTTAAGTGGATAGAAGTTAGTGGATACTTATACGTCATTCAAAAATGATGTCCATGTAAGAGTCCATGTAGACATTCTTACTAGATTTTCTATGTACCTTATAATATATGTGTGTGTGTCTATATATATATATATATATATATATATATATATATATATATATATATATATATATATATATATATATAAAGAGACAAAGATTCATGGTACATTCTTTAATCTTGGTTTTTAATTCCTTTATAGAGCTAAACTTGTATTCATCCAACATCAACATTTGTAGAGGTTTTAAGAATACTCTTTGTACACCCATCCATACATTATAAAAGGGAGTGAACCACTGAGAGTTAAAATTGTAAGGGAGGATTAGGTAGTGTTTAAAGGTTTTCTCCTTGAACAATAAAAAATGAGAGTTTATTAAAGGTTTCTTCCTTGAACCTACAAAAAAGTACTTTAGGTATTCCCCTTGAGCTTACAAAAAGGGAGACGCTGTAAAGATTATCCTTAAGCTTTAGGAAATAGGAAGGTTACTCTGAGCTTGCAAAAATAGTGGTTGATTGTAAAGTTAAAAGTTCATTATGAATTAGGTAAGTCTTTAAGAGGAGCTCAAGGATAAAGATAAAGGCAAGGGTGTCGAACCTTTATATAAATATTTTTTGTACAATCCTGTTAGCTCAACCAAGAGGGGGGGTGAATCGGTTTTTCTAATACTTATGCTAAGTTTAAACTCTTTTTGATAAAATTGCAATTAAACAAATAAATGACAGTAATAAACAATTGAATAAAATGCAGTAAAACAAAAGAGATAAGGAAGAATAATAGCAAACTTAGGAATTTATAGAGGTTCGGCCAAATTATTTGCCTACGTCCTCTCTTCTTGACTTTTTTGTCAAGGATTCTCTTTCACTATCAATGTGATTAATACAACTTTATTTTCAAGGTTAAGGAATAATCTCTCTACCCCTTATACAAATATTGCTATTCAACTCTTACACAATTCTCTCACAGAGGAACTCTCCCATTTTCTTTTGGACAAATAGTGAATACAATGTAGAACTCTATTTAATGGGTAGGAAGAATAGCTTCAACACAAGCTTTTAATGATAATTCAAAGTATAAATGCTAAAGACAAAAGGAATGTTCTCTCAAGAATATTCAAACTTTTTCAGCTCTTTTTCTTCTGGTCCCTAATGTCTTCAAGGCTCGTTTTTATACAGCCAGATGGTATGTGAAGCATTTAATGTTTTTTCTCCCGTTGAGAACCTGCAGAAATAGCTGTTGGAATTCTGCAGAAGTGGTCCAGATCGATCTCCCTTACCTGAGGGGATCGATCTCTTGTTCCTGAAACTACAACACAAAACAATTTATAAAAGGCATATCGATCTCATTTATCGACAGATCAATCTACTTGTTAGCTTTATTCAGGGGAGATCGATCTCTTGTTAAGGAGAAGATCGATCTCTGCTTTGAAAATAATACTCTCGCTTATAGAAGATCGATCTCTTAACCCAATGAGATCGATCTTAAAATGTCTCGGCCATTAGGAGATCGACTTCACAATACCTTGAGATTGATCCTTGAAGTCTTCTGCCAAATTGAGATCGATCTCTTACTTCCTAGAGATTGATCTTGCAATGCTTGCAAGACATGTAAGGCCTCTGCCAATTTGAGATCGATCTCATTCATCCTTGAGATCGATCTTGCAAGGCCTGTAAGGCCTTTGCCAGAGTGAGATCGATCTCATTCAACCTTGAGATCGATCTTAACACAATTTTTAGGCAAATTTCATTTGATTTTAAGTTTCCCGCCAAAGTTTAGCCTGACAATATTTCTAAGTGAACCTTTATGCAATATGATTTCAAGATAATCACTTAGAACTAGTTTCTTACAAATGATTTGAATAAGTTCATTAATGTTTTGTCATTTCAAAATCCATCATTCAAGGTTAACAAATTCTCTTCCCTACACTCTTATTATACTTGTTGCTTATTTGTTTTACTTGTTTAATATTAAAGCTATAGGATAAGTAATATAGAAGAAATTAGAATTGAGATGCAAAATCTAAGTGCCAAAATTGATTCACCACATTCTCGGTTTAGTTAATAAGTTAACAATTGGTATTAGAACTTGAACTTTAGAGAATAGGTTTAACCACCTTAAAGTAGAAATGATCCTTAGAATTGCTCAATTCAACATAGGTAACCTTATTTCCTTATAAGTCATTCAAGAAAATGATTATGAGATGTGGAGAGTTATAGTAAAATGTCCTTTTATCTTGAAGAAAATAATTAGAGATGTCGAATTTATTAAAACCAAAGATGAATGGGATGAAAATGATGTTAAAATGGCAGAACTCATTCAAGAAAATGATTATGAGATGTGGAGAGTTATAGTAAAATGTCCTTTTATCTTGAAGAAAATAATTAGAGATGTCGAATTTATTAAAACCAAAGATGAATGGGATGAAAATGATGTTAAAATGGCAGAACTCAATGCCAAAGCTATGCGTACACTCTTTTTTGCCTTAAAACTTAGTGAATACAATAAAGTTTCCTTATGTGCCAATGCAAAAGAAATATGGGACAAATCGGCCATCACACTTAAGGGAACAAATCAAGTTAAGAGGACCAAGATTAGGATGCTCACTCAAGATTATGAAATATTTAAAATGAAACTCGATGAATCTATAACTGAAATGGCCAATTGGTTCATAGACATAGTAAATGATCTCAATGGATAGGGAAAGACCATGAAGATGCTTAAGAAAAGCTTAAATTGCTTCTCCAAGTCATAGGAAGCAAAGATGATTGTAATAGAGGAATCAAAGGATACCAATACACTTTTAGTTGATGAATTTATGTGATTTTTGCTTACCTATGAAATGAAGTTGAAGAGGAATGAAGAGCCTCATAGGAATATAAGAGTAGCATTAAAATCCTCCACTAGTAATGTCACGACCCAAATTACCTAAAAATCCCTACAAATTTTTCGCTTTTCATTTCCTTACCCATCGTGAACAATTACACTCCTAAACAGTTGGGCTATGATTCGGTGTTAGTAACCTCTCACCTATTTACCATTCCATTTTCATATTCACATTCACATATCAATTTATTTAAACAAAATACATCCCCAATATTAAATCCATGTACAGTACTGTGCCTCTATATGTTCAGATACAAAAATTATATAAATGTGTATACCTGATCTTGATAAGAAGCAGCGGATAACCGAGATGCGAGACTATTGTCGCTCTCTTCTACTGAATATACCCTGTGGGATGGAAAATGAAAGGGTGAGCGAAACGTGCTCAGTAAGGCAATAATGTAAGCAGGTAGATAACTATACTATCTACGTGCTGATAATGTCATGATGTAAAAATCGTTTACTTTCGGAGCATGAGGTAAGATTAAAACAATGCCACATGAATGTATATATCATATACAAGAAATCATGAAATCAACATATAAAGCACACATGGAAAATCATCATGTATGACATCTCATGCTCGTCACATTAAAACTCATTTGTTTAATCACAAACTCATCACTTTGAAACTTATTTGTTTCATCATAAATTCATCTCATTTAAAACTCATTTATTTCATTATAAACTCTCACTTTAAAACTCATTTGTTTCATTATAAAACAACTTCATCAAGGTCAAACCCATCTCTCGGGAATACCTTGATTCATCAAATCAAATCTCTTTTGAAAAACATAAATCGGGACTACCCCTCCATCGGGTTTGTCCTGGTCTATCCAAACCGTATGATATCATGTAAGGCATGTAGGTTACTGTATGAAAAATCGAGGACTATGGCCATACTTTGTCCCTGTGATCCCAGGCACACGGATCCCGGTGTACGGGGTATCACAACTGCAACGGGAGGTGGGGTCAAGTCCTACCCGCCAGAATATCGAGCAACATCGTAGAGTCATCATGACTGCACGGTACAGTGTACTCCGTGTGACATACACGGTACATCGTACTCCGTGGACCCATATCATAGTCTGGGGGTGCCTGCCGTAGGTCTTATCCAGCCCAATACTATGTCGATAACCAACCCATGTCTCAAAGTATATGTGCGAGCATCTCAACTCTCTGTGACACACAGTCTACAGGAGGCTTCCGCACGACTATATGCATGTCAACTCGCGTCTAGTGCGTTTATGTGAGCATCCTGCTGCCCTCCCCACACCAGGTCACAGGCTTACGGAGCTCCAGCACCACGCTATGCATATCATGATATCTAAAATCTCGTGCGAGCGAAGCTTCAGCACGGTTTTGTGCACACACAAATTTCTCGTACGAGCAATGCTCCAGTACGACTTTTCATGAGAATAAATCAGTAAACTTGAGTGCGAGTAAGACTCTAGCACTCTTTTAGTCATGTAAATACGATATGTGGCTCACTTTTAATAAAACATCTTTTAAAATAGTAACCGGTACAAACCGGTACCCTTTCGTAAAATTCACGAAATCAACAGCCCACCTATGTGCATATTTGCTTTAATCAAAGCAATATATTCATATAACACATTAAAAACACGAAATCATGCAATTTACCTGCCTTACTACCCTTTTTGTAAATTTTACTCCTAGGGGCAAAATCGTCTTTTTCCTTTATTTATCTAAGCCCCGGTTTTCGTAAAAATTATTATTTCGTTTACTAGATACTTAGATAAATTCTAAGCCCTGTAAATACCCTCAAAATATGTATAGGCATCTCTATGCACTTACAAAATTCCCTTACCTCGATTCTCGTCGAGTCTGACCTTTCCACTGATATCACGTCGCGCAGTCCGATCTGCTCTCAATCAAATACCCGAAACTGCGTATCAATATTCCCCAGGTCAGATATTATACAACTTAATTGTATTTAATACTTTCTGGGCTTAATTTAAATCATTGGGCCCATTTATCCCTATTGGGCCCGATTGCACTTTAATGGGCCTCGACCCATTTTCAGCCCGTTTATACTGTTTAAATCCCTTCTTCGGGTTTACTGGGCTCATTCAGCTTACCAATAATTATCGGGCTTCGTTCCAAACTCATTGGATAGCCCGTATACCATTTACGGTAATTACGTTGTAATTCCGATTAATATTCCTTTTATACAGAATTAATCCGTAAATTCTGTAAAATAATTGAAACTCTATATTAAAGGACTCTAATTGCCGAAATTAAACTGTACTTACCCGATACGATGCGGGATACGAAAATCGGAGCTCAATCGGCTCTCGTTCGGGCTTTATCGTCGAACTGCACAATTATTATATTTAATCCTGTGTTACTTTTCGATTAAATATAATTAAAATAAATTTCCTGGAAATCAATTCGGTCACTTTTGACCTCGTATTGACTTACCCGAAGTCCGGTGTATCCCCGAAAATCCTTTCCCTTTTTCCTTTTCCTCTTTTTCTCCTTTTTTCCTCTCTTTTTGGCTGAACCGGTTCAGTCCGGTTCAGACCGGTTCAGACCGCCGATTCAGCTCGGTCCGGTTCGGTTCAGTTTTGGTCGGTTCAGGCCGGTTCGACCGGTTCAATCCCCATTTGCCCATTCTGGCGCAGTCCGGCCGGTTCCCGGTGCGATTTCGGTGCCGTTCGGCTCGGCTACACCTGGGCATTCAGAATCGGGCCTCGGTTGGGGTCGAAACGCGACCATCGTCGGCGAATTCATCCTTCTCCCCCGCGGCTGTCTCCTCCCGATCCGGCGGATTTCGACGGTTTCGCCGGCCGGTACTGGTCTCAAAAGGACCGGCTCCTCCTCCTGATCACGCTGGTACCAGCCGTTCGTCCCCAGCTGCCGTGGATCGCCGGTACCGACTCCGTTTTCCCCGCGGTCTTCTCCTCCTCCGTTCGACGATTTTCGGCCTCCTTAGCGCGCGTCGCCGGCGCCAATAGCTTCGTCGGCCTCTCCTCTTGCTGCTCGGCCCTTCGTCGGAGGTCGTCGGTGCCCGGTGGCCGTCGGTCGGACGAGCCACGCGCGTCTCCCTCTCCGTTTTCCTTGGTTCTTCTCTCTCCCCGATAGTTTTCATTTTCTGATTCTATTTTTTTTTTTTTTTACAATTATTATTTTATTTAACAATTTATTTTATTATTAAAATATTCATTAAAATAGTCTTAAAAATCTGAAAATATCTACAAAATTAATATTTTATTCCAAACAATTTAACTTAATTTAATTTATTTTATTTATTATATTTTTAACCATTTTTCGGGTATAATTTCTCCGTATTTTCGGGATATTGTCCCGGGTGACTTTTTCGATATTTCTAAAAATTCCAGATCTTGATCAATTTAACTCAAAATTATATAATTTCCTCATTATTGATCAAGATATTCTAAATCCTTATTTTTAATTAAATTTCTTATCGAATTTATCCCGACTTTCGGTCTTTTGACCGTTTTGCCCTTGCGCGTGTTCGGGATTTATTTAGCCCGACTTCCCTTCACGAATACTCACTCATTTCGCATTTTAAATTCTTATCTCCTATCTGAATCTCGTTCCTTTAAATTTGTGAACATTTTTCTACCTCATAAAATTTACGATTTAATTTCGGGTCTTACAAGTAAGGACTCTAAGTTAGAAAGGGAAAGTGGCGTTAAGAATAAAGAGTTAGAAATGGCAATATTTGGCAAAAGTTTAATAAGTTTATAAACATTAGAGCTTAGTGGTTAAATACAAGACTAACTAGGAAAGATACATTTAAAGGGGAAACTAGTGGAATGGATGAAAATCCTATTATTTATTATGAGTGTAATAGGTTAGTACACATTAGGCAAGATTATCCCACACTTAGGAGAAGGAATGAGAGAAAACCAAGAAAGAAAGCTATGGTTGCTATTTAAAGTGATAGTGATCATTTCGAAAATAAGAAAAATGAAGTAGCAAACATGCGTTTAATGACTAATGAAGAATCCTTATATTATTCTATCTTTTGTGAGACAAATTATTACTCATTTTAGAGGCTATAAGATGCATTTGATGACTTAGCAAATCTGTCTATTAAAATGAATGATAGTTTAGAAAAATGATAGCCAAATTAACTAGTGAGATGAATTTTTGACTAAGAATAAGTTAGAGTTAGAAGGATAAGTAGAACGTCCTAGTTTTGAAGTAGGTAAAGTAAAAAAGAAGAACAAAAATCTACATATTCTTTTTCTAGATTCTATATGGCTCAACAAAAGCTAAATCACATGTTGGAGACATAAAAGGGCCTTTTTTTACAATGATGGATTAGGTTACAAGAACATTGAGAAAGAAACTCAACTTAAGAATTTCATTGTTAAAGAAAGTGATGCACATAGTTCTACTTCTAGTTGTAGCTCTTGTCATAGGTTAGAACATTCTTGATTTTTCATGTAAGTTTAAAATTTTAGAAGAAAGTTAGTCAGAAAGATGATGGTGCCATAGCATGTACTCCATACCAAAGATGATTTATCTAAATGGTTACCTAAGGATACCAAATTGTTAGTGTTAACCCACACGGACCTATAGCCATTTGTGCATCTAAGCATAAATAAAGCTTATTTTTATAGGTGTGATAGAGCTTGGAGTAACAAAGAACAAAATGAAAATGCTCTAGTCTCATTATTTGAACAAAAGCATAAATAAAGAGAATTAAGAGAAATGCATAAAGCATTTTGCCTTCATCAAGTCAAATGCACTTCAAAAAAATTAAATGAGGATGAAATGAGATCATGAATAACATCTCTCAAACTATGGAGATTTGTAAGATCGTTCTCATTTCCTTAAAACTCCACTTTGATATATTTATCCTCATGTTTAAAGTTAATGATACATTAATACTTGGTTGAATTTATGATTAGTGTATTAATGCTTAAAGTATAAATGAACAAAATTGACACTTTGAATTTGTTCTAAAAAAGAATTGCACTACATAAATTGACAAAGAATGGTATGTTAAAAAGTCTTCTTGTTTCTATGATAGAATATGATAGATAAATTGATTGGTTTGCTTGTTTATGTTTGTGATTGATTTGTTTTTGAAAATTCGATTGTGATTCTTTGAATATTTGTGTGCTTAAGATAGATAAATTGTTTGATTAGGAAATGATTTTGCTTTTTGTGTTAGTCTAGAATCAATACTTGTAACAAGGTATCAAGACATTAAAAGTAGAAGCATTAGGAACTCAAAAAGTATCGATACACATTAAAGTGGTATCAATACCTGATGAATACATATTGATATGCATCACTTAAGTATCGTCAGGTAGAAGGATAGATAAATTAGAATTTTGGCACAACCCTTCATTCGATCACTTTCTAAAGAATCGTAGCAATGATTCCTCTTAAGAAACCTTATAAAGAATCACCTCTCAAACTTTTTGAATGTTACTCTCCTTTCTTTGTTTCATGATCAGCCACGATTGTCATCCTTCCTATTCTTTTCATAGATATAAAATGTTTTAAATTGGTTCACATTCATCAAAAACCATTGATCCATCGACATTTTGTGTTTATTTCTGTTAAAAAAAATTTTTCCCCTAAATTTCTTCATCATGTCTAGAAATCGTGAAACATCATGCACCAAAATAGCTAAAATACCTACCAAGAGGAAATTAAGGTAATCCTCCTAGACTTTTATGACTATTTGGGGAGATGTTTTAAAGACAATGATTTTAGAGTAGAGTTTCACAAAAAGATTTTATAATATGAAAGTCAGAATAGAAAAGATCATCAAATTTAACATTCTCATCAAGGCAAAAGTGCATTATGTCGAAACATTTGAGATATTTGAATGGTTCAATCTTCAACTCACTACTCCTATTCTGTTTAACCTAATCCGTGCAATGTTTTGTAATGCCAAACTCTATAGCACACCTAATAATCCATGCCAATTCAAACATTCCTTTAGGACAAACTTTCTCTATCACCCACTCCACAATTACTGAAGCATTTGCTCCAGTTAAGGAAGGGGAAATCTCTAAAGGATTGAATATCCTTACATCCTTGTTTGTCCATGAAGATAGAACAACTCTTCTCAACATTTACGATCAAGTTCTTCACCTTACCATAAATCACAATTTACGCCTCTATAGAAGTAAGTATGTCATTTTAGAAAATTAGACTGTTAGTGGATACACCAAATAAAAATAAGGGTTTAACTAAGCCTAATTCATTTCCTATTTCAATATATGGTCTGACTTATTCAAGGAAATGAACAATACATTTTGTTAGGGGCAGATCTTACATATCTTCTAAAATTCATAGGGATTGATACTTCCATAAAAACCTCATTTTTTCCTACTTTAACTAGTTGTCTTGATCAAGCCACCTTCAAAAGGTTGATTTTGTACTTAATGATCATGCTAAGTAAGTTCATATAGTAGAACCACCTCCACCAAAAAAAGAAGTTGAACCTGAGCAACCTATTTCTTTCTTAACTCCTTCAGCAAGTGCTAATAATCTCTTAGATGCCATGGAAAAACTTGATGCAATGCAAGCCATATTAGACAAAAGATTTGTTGTCATATTCAATGAAATAGACATCATAGGATTATTCTCCTTCAACCATCTAGAACACTTTATATGACTAATTTTAAGTTGTTTATCCTCATTCTCGATGTTATGAGATAACCCTTCTTGATTCCTAGAACTATGAAATCTACTTCCCTTGTATATCAGGACATATAAGTTTCATTAGTTTTCTGATACTCTACTTAGGTTTCTATGATTGTAACTAGGATACAAAACTTTTTTGAATTAACATTTAAAGTAGTGAATCATTAGAGTATGAATGTTTCAGTACTTCTTTGTGGATGTTTGAATTAAATACTATGAATGATAATTTTGTGTGATTTGGTTATTTTGGATGTAATTTTGTGCTTGATTGATTAGTCTTCTTTGATGGACTTTAGACTAGTTACAGTTATGAATGTGAATGATTGTTTGAGAATGAATGTTTACTTTAACTTGTTTGAATTGAATACTATGGGTGATTCTTTAAGAGTGATTGTTTGAGAATGATCCTTGTTTTTGCTTTAATTGTTTATGTTCTTAAATGATAGACAATTTTGAATTATTAATTTAATTTATTGAAAATTGTTTGAAGTTTAGTGAATTTGAGTGTTTGAGTGATTCGTTAATATACTTGAGCGATTTGATTGTCTTTTTGATTGGTTAAGTGCGCTTGTGTCCTTTACTGTTTTAATTGATGTTTGAGAATGGCGAATGAATTGTGAGACCCCGTATATGTAAAGTTGTAATGTGTAATGAATGTGAATGGACTTGTAATGTAAAGTATGATCGATGTAAGTCCATGGATTCAATGTATGTATGTGTAATATGATTTGTAACATACATACAAGTTCCATTGAGTTTGAATATGAAGAAATGAGTCCTTATAAGTGATGGATGTGATTGAAACTCAAAATGGGTGGTGTGGTAAATGGAAGGAAGTTGCATGAATATAAATGCTTCCATTTGGTTTTATGTAGCATACCTTTGGACATACAATGAATGCACACAAGTTTCTATGTGCATAAGGTATGAATGGATGCCATTTTCAAGTTATAAAGGTGGATGGATGGGAAAATGGCCATGGCAATAGATCAAGGATGTGTTAGTATGAGTTGCAGCAAGGAAACTGCAGGAAATCTGAAAAACATGAAGGTCATATCGATCTCATAAGATAAGAGATCGATCTGGAAGAGCCAGAATGCTCTTATTTGGGCAATGAAATAGAGAAGATCGATCTCCAGTGGTGCCAGATCGATCTCCTAAGCATTCTGTAATGAAAAGATCGATCCTCAAGCATCCAGATCGATCTCCTTAGCTCTCTGTTTGGGACCAGATCGATCTCATGCTTCGACAGATCGATCTCATGCTTAAAACTTCGTGAAAATGAGATATTTAAGGGGACCAGATCGATATCCTCAAGCTATTTCTATAAAAGGAGGGCTGAAAATCTAAAAATTTCGAGAAAAACACCAATCTTCCATTTCTAACCTAAAAACCTAACTTTCTCTCTCTAAAATCAGCCATTTTCAGCAAGAATTGAGGGGAGACCATTAGATATTAAGTTGTTCATCTTGAGGAAGAGAACAACATAGTTGGAACCCAAAATCCCATTGTGGGTATTGAAAGAGATAAGGGCATTGACATTTGGAGCAAGAAGAAAAATCATATTTGGTAAGATTTTAACACTCCAATCTAAGTACATTGTCTATTTAATTGATTTTGGGGTTGTTTGGCATGAGTATGGATGGATGGAAACACATAGGTTGTGTTAGAAACTAATGTAACCTAGAAAATGGAATGCCTCTAGTGTGAAAAAGTATGATTTGGGGAGTTGGTGGTTTATGGGTTAAGATAAGTTGTTAAATGAGTAATGTGGATGATTTGGAAAGGTTATGTGGAGTTATAATATGGGTTTAAGTGAAATTGTGAAAATGAATATGTATATGCTTGATAAAATGCCATAGTGAGGGAATCATGAAATATGAACACTATGAGCTTAATGTCGGTTTAATATCGATTTGGAATGAGTTAATAGGCCTAAAAGAATCCATAGACTCGAGTTTTGGGTAAAGTAATGAAACGAGGCCTCATTAGCGTTAATAGAAAACTATAGGTCGAATTGACTATAATGAACACACGATGTCATATTATATGGATCGAGTATAATGCGGGAGACGATTTTGTGTAGTCCCGAAGAGTTCGTTGAAGACGAATCGAGTGGTACGAGTAGCAGCTTTGAGGAAGTGGAATCACGCATCGCGATTCCAGGTAAGAGAATTCTGTAAGTATATAGAGGTAGCTGCTCGTAATTTGTGGGATTATAGGGTGTTTATGAAATGCATGAACGTTTGAGAAATTGGTTGTTTGGTATGCGAAAATAGTTGTGAATATTAGATGATTTGGTTAACATGGATGTATAAAAAGGGATAGTAAATCTAATAATTGCATAAATCAAGTGTTTTGAATGCTTTCACAAAACATGTGTTTGGTTTTAAACGAATTGATAGATAGGATAGCTATTGTGGTTTGATGTTTGTGATAGCACATGTGAAGTGCCAAATATATTTTGAGATAGCTTTAAAAGCTTATGAGCCGCCTATCATGTTTATGTGAATTAAACCGTGCTAGAGCCTAGCTCACCGGGTATTGATGTTTTCATTTGTATGAAACGTGCTGGAGCTTAGCTCGCACCTTAATTTGAAAACTATGATGATGTTTATAAATCGTATTGGAGCTTCTGCTCGTACGTGGCTTTTGAGTGATTTGTCTTATGAGTATAACCGTACTAGAGCTATGCTCGTACGCGTCTCTTTATGATAGGATGCATGAGTCGTGCTAGAGCTTTGCTCGCACAAGTTTGCACATTGTGATACGTATAAGGTTGTGAAAGTTGGTAAGATCCTTAAGCCCTACATCCTTAAGTCAACATCCTTAAGCCCAAAGAGGCGGGGAGGCTCTGTTCGGTGGGGAGGCTCTCTTACGGTGGGATCCTTAAGCCAACATCCTTAAGCCCTGGAGGGGCGGGGAGGCTCTGTTAGGCAGGGAGGCTCTCTTACATGGGTACGGTAAGATCCTTAAACCCTACATCCTTAAGCCAACATCCTTAAGCCTGAGGAGGCGGGGAGGCTCTGTTAGGCGGGGAGGCTCTGTTCGGTGGGGAGGCTCTCTTACGGAAGGATCCTTAAGCCCTACATCCTTAAGCTAACATCCTTAAGCCCGAGGAGGCAGGGAGGCTCTGTTAGGTGGGGAGGCTCTGTTCGGCAGGGAGGCTCTCCTTCACGGATATGGAAAACTCTTGGTATGGGGTAGGTAAGACCTAGGAATGGCACCCACAATCACGATATGAGTTCGCGGAGTACGCTGTACCGTGTATATCACATGGAGTACGATGTACCGCGTGATGGTTATTTGATGAGAAAGTCTGGCGAGGGATAATCCATCTTCGTGCCAGCATGATACCCCGCACACTTGGATGCGTGTGGTCTGGGATGATTTATGATGTAGTGGCCCACATAGACACTTTTGATATAGTGACCTAGTTTTTATACATATGCGTGAATTGTGAAATGAAAATGTGGTTGTGATTATGAATTGATGTGATGAGATTGTATGTGTTTGAGAAAGAGTTTATGACGTGGGTTTAAAAAGGAGGTTTCTTAATGAATTTCCCTTTTTATGAATTTAAATGAGATTGAGCATGAGATGATTTATACATGATGTTCTTACCATGTTTTATATGCCAATGTACATGATTTTGATACATGATATATATGTATACTCATATGGCATAATTTTACTTCCTCATGCTCCTACCATAAATGATTTATGCATAACACTATCAGCATGTAGATAGAGTAGTTATCTACCATGCTTGCATTATTGCCTTATTGAGCGTGTGGTTGCTCATCCCTCTCTATTTTTCCCCTACAGAGCGTGCATAGTAGCCCAGTGAGGACTGAGGCGTGGTATTTTGGACTCCGCTGCATCTCCATCGCTTAGAGGTATATACACAGTGATTCTTTTTGTATCTAAACAATGTAAAAGCACAGTATTCTTTTGAGTTGTAATTATGGGGGATGTATAGGGGTGTAAAACGGGCCGAACGGTGTGGACCGATGCGGATTAATACGGATACGGGTTTAAACGGGTTGAGCCCGTTTAGGCCCGCATTTAAACGGATTAAATTTGTGAAGACCGGTCCGATTTTAATACGGGCCGGATCGGCCCGCGGGCTAACTTAACTTTTTTTTTGGAAATAAGAAATTTGACTTTAAAAAATGATGAATTGAGCCTAAACACTTTTTTTTTTTTGGAAATAAGCAATATATTATATCATAAGCAAGCAAGTCATAAAATTGTGAAAATAGTTCTACAAATATTATTATATTAATCCCAATAAAAATACAATCCACAAACATAATATCCATTAAACAAACTCTCATTACAAATACAAACTACACATGATATAATATTATGGTCTAAATAATTAAATAAAGAGTAGTAAATAAGTTTAAAAGTCATAAAATCTACAAGCATCCATTAAAAAACTCCACATCAAACAACATTAAACTTGTGAGTTAATCTCATTATTCAAATGATTTGAATCATTTGAATCTTCCACCAATTCATCTTTGTTTTCCTCATCATCTTCCCAACCTATAAAATAAAATTTTCAATTATTAAATAAAAATACAATAACATTATTTTGTAAAAAAAATATTTCTTCAATAAAAATAAATTACCACTCGATATGAAGCCATGTAGCCAACTACGTGTGCAAATGAGAGCTTGAACCTTTTTAGGAAGAAGACGACTCCTATACTTGTTTAGCACACGTCCCCTAATGCTGAAGGCTGATTCGGAGGCCACAGTAGTTATCGGTATACTCATCAAATCACAAGCCATGTTAGCCAAAATGGAAAATCTAAAACTGTGATCCTTCCACCAATTCAAGACATCTAAGTCTTTATTAGTGGAAAAATCAAGTTTTGGCATCTCCAAATATGCTTCCAATTGGGACTTGGAACTTGGGACATCATCATCTTCATCATTTGCCAAATCCATCCATACCTATATTGATGCATTTTATGCAAATTCAATTAACAAAAAATAAAAAAATAAAAAGTTAGTATTGATAAATTGAAGTTAACAATAAGATGAATATAATATTTAAGATAGTTGGCTTTATTATTTATACTTACATCTGTATTGGAGATAGAATCCATTACAATAGAAGAGGCAAGTGAAGTTTGGCTTTGTTGACCTTGGCCTTGACCATGTGATGAGCTAGAAGCATCCTTTGCATATTCTTCATAAAGCATAAATAACTTCCTTTTCACCACATCTAACCTCTCTTGAAAACCTTGAGGATCAATTTTCAAAAAGCATTGTTTCAACATTGTAAACTTCACACGAGGGTCAAGAACCACTGCCATTGCAAGTAGAACATTATACTCACTCCAATACTTGTCAAATTTTTTCTTCATATTAAAAGCCATGCCTTGTAACATCTCATCATCTCCACCCAAGTACTCCATTAAAAGCATCTCAATTTTCCAAACTTGAGCAAAATACAAGTTAGCGGTTGGATAACTAGTTCCCGAAATCATATTCGTGATTTCATAGAATGGCTTCAAAAATTCACAAATTTTCTCTCCCCTCTTCCACTCTTCACTTGATGGACAATGCTTATAATTTCTATCATTTAATGCAAGCATAGAAAATGCACGCTTAAATTTCAAAGCACTCTCGAGCATCAAGTAAGTAGAGTTCCATCTAGTTGGTACATCCAAAACCAAATATGAATTTGAAAAAGTTGAAACCTTTTTTACACATTCTTCAAAACTCTTCATTCTAGCCTCTGACCCCTTCACATACTTAATACTTTCTCTAATTTTTTCATTGGTAATAGAAGCTACTTTCAAACCTTCTTGAACAATAAGATTTAAAATGTGGGCACAACATCGAACATGAAAAAATTTACCATCACATAATAAGCTCTCTTGCAAACAAAGCACTTCCTTTAAATTGAGTTGCATGTTATCATTAGCAGAGGCATTATCCAAAGTAATGGAAAAAATTTTCTTGTCTATCCCCCAATCATTTAAAATTTCCATTACTTTTTTAGATAATTCATATCCCGAATGTGGAGGTTGCATATCACAAAAAGCAAGAATCTTACTACTTAGCTTCCAATCTAAATCAACATAATGAGCAGTTAAGCAAAGATACCCCTCATTAGTGCAAGCTGTCCATAAATCACAAGTGAGACATATTCTACCTTGAATTAGAGCCAAGCATTCTTTCAATTTATTTTTATTTTCCTTGTAAAGGTTCCAAACATCAGAGGCAGCAGTGATCCTAGAAATAAATTTCACCTCAGGGTTCAAATACTTCAACACATCCCTAACTCCATCATATTCAACAAATGAAAAAGGGAGGTCATGTCTTACTATTGCCTTAGCTACTAATTCTCGAAAAATTTTTTGATCAATTTTTCTACTTCTCACCTTTCCTTGATAGTCAATTATCATTTGAGACATATCTTTTTCCCTTAAGACTGCTATCTTTTTACATGAAAGCACATGACGCCTTAGAGATGAAGTTCCATATTGACCAAGACCCGCCTTATATACTATCCCACACCCTTTACATTTAGTACGTGGTTTACCATCATCAACATTGATAACTGGTTTTTCAAAAAATTTCCACACATCTGAAGTATTCTTTCTAGCTCTTTTTGATTGATTTTCAGTTACTTTAGTTTCAGTTCCAACCTCGCATTCTTCATGTTCAACTTCATTAACACCATCTTCATTATCATTATCACTAGCAACGTTAATGTTATCACTATGTAGAGTCTGATTTTGAGAATGAGATGCCATTATCAACACTGTCAATAACACAAAAAAAATTGCAATTAACATTTAAGTAACACACAACACTGTCAACAAAGCCTTAAAGCAAGGGAAATTATTCTACACTTAATATTTTTTTATTTTGACTCACTTAAAAAATAAATTCTTATATAAACATTAATATATAATAATATATTTTAATTTTATAACAAATATTGTAGGAAATTAAAAATAAATAATCTTTCTCAACTAATAAAAATATTAATATAAAAAAGTTAGATTTATATACATATTTATTGAATTTTAATTTTAATATTTTTTCTATATTTTTATTTAACTATATAAAAAAATTAAATTATTATATTCAAAAGTATAAAAATATTTATAATTTATAAAATTTTAAAATAATTCAAAACTTGACCCGTTAAACATGCCCGACATGATTTGGATCAAATCTAAAATAATTCAATCCAAAAAAATTCAGATCAAAATGACCAAATCCAAAATAACTTAAATCCAAAAACCACAAATCAATGATTAATTTTTTTTTAATCCTAAATTGAAATCCTCATTAGCTAGCAAGCCTAATATATAGGCACTTTTAATCCTTTACCAAATAAATGGCCTTTCTATGGTAAGTCCTACAGGTATAAATAACGCACAATCTATGCCAGCACATTATAAGGTAACCTGGATTTATTGCTTTTACAACATTGGCTAATGGGAGGAAAATACCAAAAATTATGTCAAGACAAAAAGCCAAGTGAGGGAGTTGTCATATCAGAATATCACCAGCACTCCGAGGACCACACCACATTATACTACATGACTGATATTCTAATGTTCTAGATTTTCTTTTATGTTCCTGTCTCCCAAAACTTTGCACAAAAAATTTTTACTTTTCCCGTCTATGCTGTCCTTATTTCCATTCTGCACCTTGGCTACAACAGTGATAATTTCTGCACTTTCTTGTATATAACTAATTAAGATCACAGAAGTGGCGGTAAGATTTCAAGGAAAAGAGGATTATAACTAATATTTTCAATGATTTATGAAATGTTATGCATTTGCTGAATAATAAAATCATAATTGAAAGACAATTATAAAAGTATGATCATGCCAATTAAGTAATCTTCTTATGTAACGGGGCCTCAAAAAAGATCTATTAAATTAAGGTCAAGTGGTTACCAATATGGACAAACCAAATCAAGCTTGAATATCAAAAAGAACCCTCATTGTGCAATTTGCAATTCTTAAAACAGATATATGTACTTGCTGTGGGTGCAAGCCAACTGGGATTTAACACAACTTAGAAGACAAACAACATTGCGCGTATCTTATGCTTGATCTTCTACTTCTCATTGCTCTACAGAACTTTAAGTTACCATTAGCGTTGCCAACGACACAGTAACATAAACTTTCTATGGTTCCTCCACAGCTAATGGATTAATATTTTTTTCGTTTTTATATAATAATTAATTTTTTTGACCTGTTGTTGTCATGTCAACAGAAAGTACACTTTCAATTATAAAAACAAAAATTCCATACCTAAATAATGTGTCACTTCCTACTTGATTTAATGCCAAAATTATCTAATTGGAAGGATGCCTTCATCAATTTGGCTGCTTTATTCTTATATTCTCCAATAGAATTTTGGTCAATCAAAGTTCTTCTATACACTAAGACCTTGTCCAACCTAAGTCTGGATAAGTTTACTCTTCTTTTTTTTAAAGAAATTAAGAAGCTTTCACCTATATTTTTTTATTACAATTTATAATTGTTCAATTTCAATAAAAAGATTGTTAAATTTAATATATAAGTGTTTCTATTGCAGTGTGGAGTCAGACAATGGAGTTGGAGTTTTACATGAGAAGGAGATTGAAAGGAGGCTTGTCAATGATCATTTCCTTGGGAGGAACCAGTTCTTTCCGGGAGCAACCCAAGTTCTTCCATCATATTTAGGCTTTTCTAACCCCAATGGAGATGAATACTTGGGACAACAGAACTGGGATGAGCTTAGGCTAGTGGTTGACTACGCATTCGGTACATCACTGCTATATGGTGATTGGTAGATTAGTCATGGGATATATTACTTCTGCTGACAAACATGTATCAATGAAATTTTAGTTGGATGACTTTTTTTTTTTATTTGATTTAGTAAAACTAGATGAAGACTAATCACACACAATAATGTGAAGAGGGAGTTTTGGCTTTAATCTAAAATCAGCATGCAGGTGCAGCAGGTTTCAACGAAGACTTTCATTAGATTTATGGCATAATCTTACTTGAAGATAAATTAGTAATAATTAAGAGCAGGATTCAAAGTTTTGAACAACCAATATATTTTTTTTATTAAGGGTAACTGTATTACGGATCTTTGTGAAGGAAATACCTGGAATTCTGGAAATCAGAAAGTTATTCTCCACTGAACTGAGTCGCACACCGTGAGGAAGGAAGCAAACAATCTGCTACTGCTATCGCCTTCACCAGACCATGCTCTGCTCACCACCACCAACCAAGCCTCCACTGAACTGAGTCGCTCGCCGTCGCCGTGAGGAAGGAAGCAGACGATCTGCTACTGCTATATCGCCTTCGCCTATATCGCAGCCTCTGTTTTGGGAATTAGGTTTGTTAATGGTTTTTACTTTTTAGGAATAGCCGAATAGGGGTGCACAGTACAGTAACAGTATGGTATGTATGGTATGGTAAATTGGTAAATGGTTGGTTAGTTGTTAGCCCGCGGGTCAACCCGTATCCGTATGAGTGGGCCCGTAAAAATTATTTACCCGTCGGGCTTAACCCGTATAAACCCGTTTTTAAACGGGTCATATATTAATGGACCGGATCGTTAAAAGCCCGCGGTTTTTACGGGCCAACCCGCGGGCTTGAGCCCGTTTTACACCCCTAGGGATGTAGATGTCAGTAAAATATACTTTTGTATAAGTACAAGATTAAATGCAAATGTATGACATTGTTTTATTTAACTGAGAATGAATGAGATGTGGAGTTTATTATTGACTCACAGCCCAACAGTGTGTGGTGAGTTAGTTCACGACCGGGTAAGGTAACAGTAAAACGCGAAAAATTTTTAGTGATTTTCGGTTAAAGATAATGGAATTGGGTCGTGACATGAATATCACCATATTTTCATTTGCTTTACTATTTTGATTAAACTTTGCTAAGATTGTGCGTTTTCGTACTTAAAAAATGAGTGAGTCTTGTGTTATCTTAAATGATCTGGTACGTTAATTTGGTGACACACTGTGTGTTTTTTGCTAATTTGATTATAAACAATGTTAGTTGACATTACTGCATGTGTTTGCTTGAATACTCTTTGCAAAAGAGCTTATTGGCTGATAAATTTTACTGAAAGATGAATTAAAACATGAATTTGTATCTCGACATTTTTAAATCTTCATTTCTTATTGGTGCCTCAGTCTTAAAAGAAATATATATATATATATATTCTTCTACACACCTTTTTGTGACAAACTCAATACAAACAATGTAATATGCTTGTTGATTTTAAATATTGTTTGTAATGTCTGATTAATTAGCTTTGGACATTGTTCTTTGCTTGTGTGCTATTCTTACACGATGTCCTTTGCACTTTTTCCATGAATCTTGAGTGCTCAAACTATGTGGTGACATAATATATGCCTTATGATTATGTCACGACCCAAATTACCTAAAAATCCCTACAAATTTTTTTTTCGCTTTTTCTATACTCCTTACCCGTCGTGAACAGTTCCACTACTAACAGTTGGGCTATGATTCGGTGTTAGTCACCTCTTCCCTATTTATCATTCAATTTTCATAATTTATTTACATATCAATTTATTTAAACTAAATACATCCCCAATATTACATCATATACAGTACTGTGCATCAATATGTTCAGATACGAAATTATATAAATGTGTATACCTGGTCTTAATAAGAAGCAGCGGATAACCGAATTGCGAAGCTATTGTCGCTCTCTTCTACTGAGTGTACCCTGTGGGGTGGAAAATGAAAGGGTGAGCGAAACGTGCTCAGTAAGGCAATAATATAAGCAGGTAGATAACTATACTATCTACGTGCTGATAATAGTATGATATAAAAATCGTTTATATTTGGAGCATGAGATATGACTAAAACGATGCCATATGAATATATATCGTATAGAAGAAATCATGAAGTTGCATATAAAATCAACATGGAAATTCCTCATGTATGACATCTCATTCTCGTCACATCAAAATCTATTAGTTTCATCGTAAATCCTTCACCCTAAAAACTTATTTGTTTAAATCAAAACTCATCACATCAAGGCTAAACCCATCACTCGGGAATATCTTGATTCATAAAATCAGATCTCTTTTTAAAAGCATAAATCGAGACTGCCCCTCCATCGGGTTTGTCCTGGTCTATCTAGACCGTATGATATCACGTGAGGCATGTAGGTTACTGTATGAAAAACGAGGACTATGGCCATACTATGTCCCTGTGATCCCAGGCACACGGATCCCGGCGTGCGGGGCATCACAACTGCAACGGGAGGTGGGGTCAAGTCCTACCCGCCAGAATATCGAGCAACATCGTAGTCATCATGACTGCACGGTACAGCGTACTCCGTGTGACATACACGGTACATCGTACTCCGTGAACCCATATCATAGTCTGGGGGTGCCTGCCATAGGTCTTAGCCAGCCCAATACTATGTCGATAACCAACCCATGTCTCAAAGTTTACGTGCGAGTATCTCAACTCTTTGCGACACACAGTCTACAAGAGGCTTCCGCACGACTATATGCATGTCAACTCGCGTCTAGTGTGAGCAAAACTCCAACACCACGCTATGCATATCATGATATCTAAAATCGCGTGCGAGCGAAGCTTCAGCACGGTGTTATGCACACACAAATTTCTCGTACGAGCAATGCTCCAGTACGGCTTTTCATGAAAATAATTCGGTAAACTTGAGTGCGAGTAAGACTCTAACACTCCTTTTTACTTGTATAAATACGATAGGTGGCTAAGTCTTTGCAAAACATCTTTTAAAATAGTAACCGGTACAAACCGGTACCCTTTCGTATAATTCAATAAAGCAATAGCCAACCTATGTTCGTATTTGCTTAAATCACAGCAGTCTATTCATATAAAGCATTAAAATCATGAAATTCATGCAATTTCATAGCCTTACTACCCTTTTTGAAATTTTCCTAACTGGGGGCAAAATGGTCATTTTTCACTATTTCCATATTTTTATCGTAAAAATTATTATTCTGTTTTTGGGTAGCCTAATGAATTTAACGTACTGTAAATACCCTCAAAATTACGTACAGCTACCTCTAAGTGCTCATAAAATTCCCTTACCTGGAATCGCGCGTAGACTTAGCCTGTTTCGATAATACCGAACCTCTCGGTCCAAGTGCGCGTCAATCAAAAATACGTCACTGCATATAACCACGAAATCGAGGTTAATTCACTTATCTTGATCAGTATATCGCATTTACTGACCAACTTTAAGCTATTGGGCCTTATCTACCTTATTTGGTCTCGGCCCATTTCAGCCCTTTTATATTTATTAATTCCCTTCTTCGGGTATACCGGGCTTATGCGGTTTACTAATAATTATCGGGCTTCGATCCAAGTTCATTGGATAGCCCGTATACCATTTACGGCAATTTATTGCAATTACGAATTAATATTCCTTCCTATGTGAAATTAATCCGTAATTCCGTAAAATACTTAAAAATTGATATTTAAAGAAATCTTAATGCCGAATTTAAATCGTACTTACCCGATACGATGCGGGGTACGAAGATCAGAGCTCGATCGGCTCTCGTTCGGTCTCCGTCGTAAAACTGCATAATTAGGTAAATCCGGATTATTTTCTATTAAAATAATATTAAATTGAATTTCCGGAATTCACCCGTAGGTCAATATCGACCCTCGGTCAACTTACCCGAACCTCGAGTCGTCCCCCGGTAATTTTCTTTCTCTTTTTCCCTTCTTTTCCTTTCTTTTCTTTCCTTTTCTTTCCTTTTCCTTCCCTTTTTCCTTCCTTTTCCTTCCCTTTCCTTCCCTTTCCTTCCAGCCCAAACGGCACCGTTTCAATCCTCCTCACTGCCTCTTGCCGTCGCCGACGTCTCCGGCGGTCTTACCGGCCAAGACCGGTACCAAAATGACCGGCTTCCTCCCCTGAACGCGTCGGTAGCCTCCTTTTCAACCCAGACGCGACGGTTCGTCGGGAATCAACCTGTTTTTCCGGCTGTCTTCCTCGGCTCCGATCGGGCTGCTCCGGCCACCTGACGGCTCGGTTCCGGTGCCTATGGGTTCGCCGGAGTCTGCTCTTCCTCCTGGCAGCTTCGTCGGACCTCGAACGGTCGCCGGTGGGTGAGATTCGGCGATGGGTTCTCACAGGTGCAAAACGGGTTCCGTTCTCCTGGTTTTCGGGTTTCACGATTTTCAGCTTTTTTTTTTTTTCATTATTATTATTTAACTATTTACTTTATTATTAAAATAATCATTAAAATAGTCAAAAAAATTCTGAAATATCTACCAAAAATTTTATTTTATTCCACCAATTTAATTTAACTAAATTAAATTAAATTTATTTAGTTTTTAAATTATTTTTCCGGTATAATTCCTCCGTATTTTGGGATATCGTCCCGGGTGACATTTCGATATTTCTAAAAATTCCGGATCTTGATCAATTTGACTTGAAATTATAAAATTCCCCATTATTGATCAAGAAATCCTAATTCCTTATTCTTAATTAAATTTCTCTTATCGTATTTATCCCGAATTTCAATCTTTTGACCGTTTTACCCCTACACTTATTTCGGGATTAAATTAACCTAGCTTTCCTTCATACTTCCACCATATTTTCCTATTTAATTTTGTATTTTCGATAAATTTTATTTTCTTCCCTTCCCGTTTGGGCTGTGGCCATTTCGATCCTTATTTTTAGTCCGAGTCTCATTCCTTTAAATTTGTGAATATTTTTCTACCTCGTAAAATTTACGATTAAATTTCGGGTCTTACAAATCTCCCCCACTTAAGAAATTTGGTCCTCCAAATTAGAACCAAGTCAGATGAGTCCATATACAACTCCGGGTACATTAATCGTATCATACTCTTAAAGTCTTATGTGACCTTCTCCGGAGTGTATTACTACCAAAAGAACTTTAATTAGGGAGATTATCTTAATCCTCAATACTTTCTCTTTCCTGTTTAATGCCCGAATCAACTTCTTCAATATACTCATATTTTCCTTAAACTGAACTTTTGGAGTTCATATTCGATCATCTATGCTGGATCTGGATAGTATTGTCGAAGAATCAAAATCTGAGACACATTGTGGGTGCCCGTTACTTCAGGTGATAACACCAATCTACAGGTCTTATCTCCCACTTGTCTAATCTCTCAAAATCTTCAATCCAGCGCAACTCAATTTACCTTCTTCCAAAAGTTCGCTATGTCCTTATTCTCTTAGGACAAGTAACTTTCAACCATACTAATTCACCAAGGGTGAATTCCAATACTTGTCTATCTGCTCTGAGGTGTTCTTAATCTCTCATCCTTAACTAAACATTCTCAAAGACTTATTATCCAAGGTTAAAAGTAATTCTATTCTGTCACCCACTTTTCTTATCCAATTTGGGGAAACAACCCCTACAGCTATATTCTGCCTCATATCTTGTTATCCCGACACTCGACTGCCAACTGTCGTTATTGGCGACTTTAATTAGAAATCACTGATCATTCCAGGAGCTTGTAAAATCAATGGCACACGCTTTCATCGGATCCTCCAGAACTTGTACAGTCCTCTCTGACTGACCATCTGTCTGAGGATGGAAAGCTGTGCTAATACTCAGTCGGGTTCCCATAGCTTCCTAAAAATATTCTCTGAAGTAGAAAGTGAAGCGGGGATCCCTATATGATATCATGCTCACTGGAACGCTACTTAATGTTCCACAATCTTACTTACCCATAAATCCTCATATACACTCTGAGTATTTAGAGATTTCATAACCAGAAGGTGGGTGGACTTAGTCAACTTAACGACTATCATCCAAATAGTCTCCTGATTTACCTGGGTCCTCTGTAACCCATCATAAAATTCATGGAGACTTGTCCCCATTTTCGTGCCATGTCGATATAGGTAGGTGCTGCAATAACTCTGCAGACTTTTAATACTCTACCGTACTCTGCTGACACACTAGGCACTTTTCTACAAGCTCCACCAATATCTCTTTCCACATCTGACCACCCATACCATTTTTGCGATTTCGATATATTTCTTTACTTTCCGTATGCACTGTATATCCCGAAGAGTGAGCTTCTGGCAATATTACTATCTTATCAACTGTGGTCCTGGAGAGCACTCATACTGTCTCGGAATCCTCAGTAACTCATCATCACCCACTGTGAACTCTATCACTGTACCCTTCTGAATCTGACCCACACTATCGACATCATGCCGATCATCACACTAAGCCTGGCAAATCCGGGCACTCTCATCCGGTTCTAATCATCAGGCTAACTGTCACACGATCACTGTCATCATCAGAAGGGATCACATCTATACTGAGGCTCACAACTGCATCTCGCAGCTCACGCTCCCTGACCATCATATGTGGTACCATCCCGAGGCTCTTTCTGCTCAAGGCATCAGTCATCACATTAGCCTTTCCTGGGAGGTACAATTTTCATAAATCAAAATCTCTCAGAAGCTCTAACCCAATATGTATTTTCATATTCGCCCCTTTCTGTGAAAACAGATACTCGGGCTTTATGATCAGTGCATATCCACAATTTCTCACTATGTACATAATAGTACCATATCCTCGGTACAAATACTACCGTTGCCAACTTAAAATCATGGGTCAGATAGTTTATTTAATGATCAAAGAGTTGTTTGTCTCCAAAATTGACTATCTTCCCATTATACATCAATACACAGCTCCATCATAATTTCGAGGTATCTATACTCACTGGGAACCTCTTGAGCTGTTGGGTATGGCGAAATTAATCAAGGTGGTCAGTTCATACTTCACTACACCAAAATCCATGTCACATCTATCATCTTATTTATCATCTTATTCAAGACCACGTTTCTTAGTTAAACGTGTCAACAAGGTATATCCTCTTAGAACTCGCAGCAATCCATCTGTAAAAATCATCTTCCCATTATTGCTTATAAATCGCCCTAGACTTTAACTACACCCAACATATCATCGATAATGATGATTACAAGTCGATCTAATCCTTGACTTATTTACGCATAAGCGTATAAGATCCTTCTCAACCGCTTACGTTTTCAGGTACTAACCTGCGCCATTTCCTTTTCTTATCTTAACGGCTCCTGTTAAATTTTACTATGTTAACCTTTATAATTTGTCGAATTTTAATATTCTTATCGTCTTATTAAAGGTATCCTAATGCTAAAAGTATTTATTACGGCAACCGGTTTCACGTAATAAGTTATATGTATATTTTTAGACGCTGTCAAGTCTTCAGGCGGGGAGGTATTTTGAAATACCTTTATTAACCATTAGACTTAACCACAACTACTGGTTATGGTTATACCCATCTTTGTCCTTGGTTATAATTTGTATTCGCTACTAATTGCTTCAATCCTAACTACTTCGCATATCATAGAGATGTTATTACCTAGCATACGTCTCTTACTCCAATACATCTTGTATTTGGGATCAACATATCTCAAAGATCATCTCCTTCGTATATCAATCATGATAAAACTCTTTCATTATTGATTTCGTGAGTACAATCCTTTACTCCTTTAATTTCAACGGTTGCACCCCTTTTTATTACTTGTCAACACTTACAATATGTTTTTCAGTGATGTTTTCACCCCTGTTTTCAACTTAAAATTCTCTATATCCATACTCCGTTAACTAATCCTCCTCTATTGGGGTACTCATTTATCAGTATTATACCCAACGATGTAGGCATTCATGCCCTTTTACTCACTTATATGTGAATGAAGGCGGTATGAATAAATATGTGGCACCAGGATCACTGAACATATGTACTTCATTATTCTTAACAAGTGTGGTATCTTACACCACATCCATGAAACATCAATAGTGTCCTGGTCCAAGACATCCTCTCGCCTTCGTCCAACAACCTACTTTCCTTTTTTTTTTCTTTTCGGCTATGGCCTCCTTTTTCGTTGCAACTGTACCAACGAAGTTTTTCTCTATCTCTTTACTTTCCTGTGGGGCAATCTCGCTCAACTCTGAGCAATCAAAAATCAATGGTCCGTCTTACCACACTTATCGACCATTTTCATCAATACAGTGTAGGTATAGACCCTCCTTCCGTGGTATCCACCACTCATCTCCCACTGCTTACAGTGCTTACACTGCTACACTGCTATACTGCTTATCTTGCTAACCCTGCTACATTGCCACACTACTCTGTAGCAAGTCAGAGTCCTCAAATCACAATACCCCTCAAGAGTGCCAAAATCGGTTGCACTGGGGTCTTACCAATTATCTTACTCCATGACTCGTTAAATCTAATCTCTTACCAACTGGTCTCTTTCCCGTTCTGACATCTTCGTCATTTCTCGATTCTCTTCTGTCTCTATTTCGGCCCTTACTAGCTTTCCCAATCTCAGAGGCGTGCAATTCATGTTCTTATTTACCCAACTGCAAATCTACGCACTGCCTCGGCATAGGTAATATTTCACGGGCCAATCGGACTCTAATTGAAAATTCGAGTCCTTACATGAACTTTTAGGTTTTTCGACTCTCACTGTCCATAATATCGGGTTCATACTTGCCCAGGGATGTATTTGAGATTCGTACTCATCAATCAACCCATGACTATGGGCAGTGTAAGAAACTCTATCTGTAATTTTCCTTATACAGTGTCCGGGATATTCTGTCACCGGAATACATCCAGAATATTTCTCATCTTAGCTCTGTATATTTAACTCTTAAGATGGGTCTAGCGGACTTCCATCAATGCTCCGCCTCGCCCTCCAACATAAATGTATTTTAAAAGTCACTTCCTTAGTCGACATACACCGAAAGAATTCATACATCTCTGCAATCTCATTCACCCAGTCCTCAACAAGTATTGGTTTCTTTACTTCGCTATATACCAGAAGTATGAAAATCTCTTTAGTCTGAGGCATCTGTTTAGGCTTTTCTCTGCCTATCCTCAACTATCTGCAATAGACTGTGTAAACAAGTCCGAAATATCTTCTACTATGTGACGGCCAACCCCTGCCGGCCAACCCCTGCCATCGGCCATGGCCACCCCTCATGGGCCCACGCACAACGATGGTGGTCTAACAACGGGTGGTCCAACAACGCCACAAGTCCAACGTATTGTCCGCTTTGGGCCTCAGCCCGCACGACTTTGTCTCATATGGGGAACTCCCCTCAGAACGCGTCCTCTGATCTCATACATAATCTGAGCAATTTGCTTCTCACAATAATCTCCACACTCCGCTCCAACATCGCGAAGCGCGTCTCAATACTGTCCGATCTCTCTGTCGGACTCTGTGGGGCATGATCAACATCAGCCTCCACGTCATTCTCATCTTGAGTCTCATGTGACAACTCATTCAACTCTCAGGCCGATCTCTATGGCCTCTAGTATGTGTACTCGCCACTCTACCATAGCGGCTATCAGTTATAACAACTATATTCTTGCAATCGAAACTAAATTCTTAGCTGCGGTTCCACCTTGATATACACAATTGTATCTAAACAATGCACAGTACATGGGGATGTAAATTTACTTAACCACTAACACCGACTCATATCAGGCCAACTTAAGCTCGATACCATCTTTTCTGTCACGACCCAAATTACCTAAAAATCCCTACAAATTTTTTTTTCGCTTTTTCTATACTCCTTACCCGTCGTGAACAGTTCCACTACTAACAGTTGGGCTATGATTCGGTGTTAGTCACCTCTTCCCTATTTATCATTCAATTTTCATAATTTATTTACATATCAATTTATTTAAACTAAATACATCCCCAACATTACATCATATACAGTACTGTGCATCAATATGTTCATATACGAAATTATATAAATGTGTATACCTGGTCTTAATAAGAAGCAGCGGATAACCGAATTGCGAAGCTATTGTCGCTCTCTTCTACTGAGTGTACCCTGTGGGGTGGAAAATGAAAGGGTGAGCGAAACGTGCTCAGTAAGGCAATAATATAAGCAGGTAGATAACTATACTATCTACGTGCTGATAATAGTATGATATAAAAATCGTTTATATTTGGAGCATGAGATATGACTAAAACGATGCCATATGAATGTATATCGTATAGGAGAAATCATGAAGTTGCATATAAAATCAACATGGAAATTCCTCATGTATGACATCTCATGCTCGTCACATCAAAATCTATTAGTTTCATCGTAAATCCTTCACCCTAAAAACTTATTTGTTTAAATCAAAACTCATCACATCAAGGCTAAACCCATTACTCGGGAATACCTTGATTCATAAAATCAGATCTCTTTTTAAAAGCATAAATCGGGACTACCCCTCCATCGGGTTTGTCCTGGTCTATCTAGACCGTATGATATCACGTGAGGCATGTAGGTTACTGTATGAAAAACGAGGACTATGGCCATACTATGTCCCTGTGATCCCAGGCACACGGATCCCGGCGTGCGGGGCATCACAACTGCAACGGGAGGTGGGGTCAAGTCCTACCCGCCAGAATATCGAGTAACATCGTAGTCATCATGACTGCACGGTACAGCGTACTTCGTGTGACATACACGGTACATCGTACTCCGTGAACCCATATCATAGTCTGGGGGTGCCTGCCATAGGTCTTAGCCAGCCCAATACTATGTCGATAACCAACCCATGTCTCAAAGTTTACGTGCGAGTATCTCAACTCTCTGCGACACACAGTCTACAAGAGGCTTCCACACGACTATATGCATGTCAACTCGCGTCTAGTGTGAGCGAAGCTCCAACACCACGCTATGCATATCATGATATCTAAAATCGCGTGCGAGCGAAGCTTCAGCACGGTGTTATGCACACACAAATTTCTCGTACGAGCAATGCTCCAGTACGGCTTTTCATGAAAATAATTCGGTAAACTTGAGTGCGAGTAAGACTCTAACACTCCTTTTTACTTGTATAAATACGATAGGTGGCTAAGTCTTTGCAAAACATCTTTTAAAATAGTAACCGGTACAAACCGGTACCCTTTCGTATAATTCAATAAAGCAATAGCCAACCTATGTTCGTATTTGCTTAAATCACAGCAGTCTATTCATATAAAGCATTAAAATCATGAAATTCATGCAATTTCATAGCCTTACTACCCTTTTTGAAATTTTCCTAACTGGGGGCAAAATGATCATTTTTCACTATTTCCATATTTTTATCGTAAAAATTATTATTCTGTTTTTGGGTAGCCTAATGAATTTAACGTACTGTAAATACCCTCAAAATTACGTACAGCTACCTCTAAGTGCTCATAAAATTCCCTTACCTGGAATCGCGCGTAGACTTAGCCTGTTTCGATAATACCGAACCTCTCGGTCCAAGTGCGCGCCAATCAAAAATACGTCACTGCATATAACCACGAAATCGAGGTTAATTCACTTATCTTGATCAGTATATCGCATTTACTGACCAACTTTAAGCTATTGGGCCTTATCTACCTTATTTGGTCTCGGCCCATTTCACCCCTTTTATATTTATTAATTCCCTTTTTCGGGTATACCGGGCTTATGCGGTTTACTAATAATTATCGGGCTTCGATCCAAGTTCATTGGATAGCCCGTATACCATTTACGGCAATTTATTGCAATTACGAATTAATATTCCTTCCTATGTGAAATTAATCCGTAATTCCGTAAAATACTTAAAAATCGATATTTAAAGAAATCTTAATGCCGAATTTAAATCGTACTTACCCGATACGATGCGGGGTACGAAGATCAGAGCTCGATTGGCTCTCGTTCGGTCTCCGTCGTAAAACTGCATAATTAGGTAAATCCGGATTATTTTCTATTAAAATAATATTAAATTGAATTTTCGGAATTCACCCGTAGGTCAATATCGACCCTCGGTCAACTTACCCGAACCTCGAGTCGTCCCCCGGTAATTTTCTTTCTCTTTTTCCCTTCTTTTCCTTTCTTTTCTTTCCTTTTCTTTCCTTTTCCTTCCCCTTTTCCTTCCTTTTCCTTCCCTTTCCTTCCCTTTCCTTCCAGCCCAAACGGCACCGTTTCAATCCTCCTCACTGCCTCTTGCCGTCGCCGGCGTCTCCGACGATCTTACCGGCCAAGACCGGTACCAAAATGACCGGCTTCCTCCCCTGAACGCATCGGTAGCCTCCTTTTCAACCCAGACGCGACGGTTCGTCGGGAATCAACCTGTTTTTCCGGCTGTCTTCCTCGGCTCCGATCGGGCTGCTCCGGCCACCTGACGGCTCGGTTCCGGTATGGGTTCGCCGGAGTCTGCTCTTCCTCCTGGCAGCTTCGTCGGACCTCGAACGGTCGCCGGTGGGTGAGATTCGGCGATGGGTTCTCACGGGTGCAAAACGGGTTCCGTTCTCCTGGTTTTCGGGTTTCACGATTTTCAGCTTTTTTTTTTTCGTTATTATTATTTAACTATTTACTTTATTATTAAAATAATCATTAAAATAGTCAAAAAAATTCTGAAATATCTACCAAAAATTTTATTTTATTCCACCAATTTAATTTAACTAAATTAAATTAAATTTATTTAGTTTTTAAATTATTTTTTCGGTATAATTCCTCCGTATTTTCGGGATATCGTCCCGGGTGACATTTCGGTATTTCTAAAAATTCCGGATCTTGATCAATTTGACTCGAAATTATAAAATTCCCCATTATTGATCAAGAAATCCTAATTCCTTATTTTTAATTAAATTTCTCTTATCGTATTTATCCCGAATTTCGGTCTTTTGACCGTTTTACCCCTACACTTATTTCGGGATTAAATTAACCTAGCTTTCCTTCATACTTCCACCATATTTTCCTATTTAATTTTGTATTTTCGATAAATTTTATTTTCTTCCCTTCCCGTTTGGCCTGTGGCCATTTCGATCCTTATTTTTAGTCCGAGTCTCATTCCTTTAAATTTGTGAATATTTTTCTACCTCGTAAAATTTACGATTAAATTTCGGGTCTTACAGATTATTCTTCTAAAATGTCATTCATATGGTATCTTTCCTATGAATACTCTTATAGCCCTTGGTCATCCTTAAGACTTTGAAATACTTAGATCTCTTTTTGTTATAACAAAAAATGGGAGAATGAGAGAAAAATGAATTAAACCTCATGAAAAATCATAAATAATGCATAAATTTAAAGGGAAAAATGATTTTGCAAATTTCAAAATTAAATATCAAATTGAGGGAGTTGAAAAATTAAATTTAATTCATATTAGATTTTTATCATATCAAAAAGGGGAGATTATTGACTTTGTTGACTCTGAAATATTTAGGATTTCAATACGACTTTTCATGAACCTAAGAAAATGTAATTTTATTCAATAGCATGATTCAAACTAAAAAAGCTTTAATATGAAATAAATCATATGAAATCATGCTAGGAGAATGGATAAAAACTCAAATATTCCTCTGAATTGAATGATTGATTTACTTATGCATGTTTGATATTTTAGCCTATGAGTTTCTTGCTTTAAATGCCAATATAGTATTCTTACAGTCAAAAGTATAAATACACTTAGAAATTGAATTGAAACCTCTTATTTAAATATTGATGTGTCTAATAGGTGTATTAATACCCAATCATTACGATGAAATAAAAGCTTCAAGCTCAATGTTGGTATCGATAGCTAAGCTGTATATCGATACACATTTGTTTAAATGTGCAGAAATTCTTCATGAAGTATCGATACACAAAAGAAAAGTATCAATATCTTCAACTCTAGCTGCATAACAGTCAGATTATTGTATCTACCAACGGGAAGATTTTCAAAAATACTACACCAATGACCTTGAAGTTAATAAGGACGATAAAAGGAAGAAGCAAAGAGGCCAACTAATAAGAGTAAAAGTTTCAAATTATTTATCAAACTCATATCAAGCGTTTAAGAAGAAAATATTTGGTGTACAATCCTTAGTCTCGATTTGCAATTCCTTCACAGGCCAAACTTATATTAATTCAACCTTTGTAGAGGTTTTAAGAATACTCTTTGTACACCCATCCATACATTGAAAAGGAGAGTGAACCCTTGAGAGCTAAAATTGTAATGGAGGATTGGGTAATGTTTAAAGGTTTTCTCTTTGAGCCATAAAAGGGAAAGTATGTTAAAGGTTTCTTCCTTGAGCTTGCAAAATGGAAGGGGTTTAGGTTTTCTCTTTGAGCCTGCGAAAAAAATGAGACATTATAAAGCTTATCCTTGAGTCTTGGAAAAAATGAAGGTTACTCTTGAGTTTGCAAAAAGAGTGGTTGATTGTAAAATCCAAAATTCATAGTGAATTTGGAAAGCCTTTAGAGGAGCTCAAGGGAATGAACGTAGGTAAAGGTGTTAAACCTCTATAAAATCTTTTGTGTACAATTTCTCTTCCCTACACTTTTATTTTACCTGTTGCATATTTGTTTACTTGTTTAATTTTCAAGCTATAGAATAAATAGTGTGCGAGAAATTAGAATTGAGAAGTAAAATCTAAGATAGTGCCAAAACTGATTCACCCCCTCTCGATTTAATCAGTGAGCCAACAGAAGGTTCTCGAAGAAAAAGATTAAGAGGAGAGTTCATCAAAGCAGAGTTCCAAGATGTGTTAAAAAAGCTCTTTATCAATATTCCTTTCATCAATGCATTGGAGCAAATGTTGAGTTATGTTATGAAGGACATGTTGTAAAAGAAAAGGAGATTAGATGATTTTGAAACTATTGCTCTCACAAAGGAGTGTAATACTGTCCTCTAAACGAACTTACCACCAAAGCTTAAAGATCCAAGCAGTTTTATCATTCCTTACACTATAGGTGATTGTTATAAAGCATTATGTATTTAAGAGTAAGTATTAAGTTAATGCCTTAATCTGTTTTTAGAAAACTTAGACTAAAAAAGACTAAGCCTAGCCCGATTATACTTAAACTTGAGGATAAGTCTCTCAAGCATCCAAGGGTTGTTATGAAGGATGTACTTGTGAAGATGGAAAAATTCATTTTTCTAACAAATTTTATTGTTATAAACATGGAGGAAGATAAGAGGACCCTATTATTCTTGGAAGACCATTCCTAGTAAAAAAATAGAACATTCATCAGTGTTCAAAAGGGAGAGTTAACCATGAGAGTTCACGGCTAAGAGTAAAAAATGAATGTTTTCAAAGCTATTGAATTTTCAAGTGATCCTGATGATCGTGGATGTAGTGAATGGTTTGTTGCAAGATATATACATGGATGAGCATCCATTCAACTCACTTGATGCTTATCTTTTTAAATAGTAGGTTGATAATAAATTGGAAGCTTTTGAATACCAGAATTGGTTGGAAGCTCCTCCACAGTTTAATGGTCTTAAGGCTCATTGTTGGATGCTTCATTCTCCTATACTCTTAAGCCATTTATAAAGTAACATCCTACATTGGAACTCAAGCCCTTTCCTACACATCTTAGATATACTTAGCTGGGTGAATCTTATACTCCACTAGCTATCATTCCTTCTACACTTAACGATGAATAAGAAAGGCAGTCGTTAAGGGTGCTAAGAGAGTTAAGATAACATTGGGCTGGTCTGTAAAATCTTAAATATATTATTTTAATATAAAATAATCTATCATTATTTATTTTTAAAGATATTAAATGTTAACTAATAGTAATATATATATATATATATATATATATATATAATTTTTAGATATCTAATAACAAAAGTATTATTTGATATAAAAGTAATTTTAGCCATTTTTAATTTATTAAAAAAATATTATTTTACCAAAAATTAGTTATTTTAAATTTATTTAACATTTCATAAATATGATATATTTTATTATAAATTTTATTTATACAATTTTAATTTAATGTCCTCAATGGTCATTTTTTATCACTCTACATTACATCCAAACAGGTATTTCACTTTTGATTGTAATCTCATCACTACGATGCCCGCTCTCATTACTATAGCAATTAATCTCACATCCACCACTGTTTTGAATCTCACCATAACTAATTTCACTATCCATCCAAATTAATCTTATGTCTGCTAAATTTTGTAATTCCACGATGACAAGGGTTAGCTTTGGTAGGATGGGATATAGGTATGCATTGAGTTTGATTTCTATGATTTCTTTGCATATGCAGCATGGTCATTTCCCAATGCCTACTCCGTGTTTAACTATTCATTTTATGGTGAAACACCCTTTTATCAGCATATTTTGAACATGGTAAAATGGCAGAAGCTACTGAAAATTTTCATAAAATCCTAATTGTGATTCTAGTTCGTGGAGCATGATGATCGTAGGGTATAATAAGAAGGGTCGTTCGGAAATGCCATAAAAGTGTTTGATAAAATGATTAAAGGACGAGTTATGCCAAGGTAGTACACAGTGATCTTGCATCATGTGCAATTTGTTGTTATTAAAGATTTAGATATTGGTCAAAAGGTACATTTTTTTATAGTTAAGTTTGGGCTTAGTAGATATGTTAGTGCTGTGAATTCTTTGTTAAATATGTCTTCTAAAGGTTAGTTTGGATGAACGGTAAGATTAGTTTTGGTAAGGTGAGATTAGTTCTGGTGAAATTGATAAAAATAAAATGACTATTAAAATTTAATAAAAAAAATAAAAAATTAAAGCAGGGGCAGGGGGTAATTTTACCCCCGCCCCATTTTGTCGTTTAACCCTTTATTGGCTACCATTGGACCGCACTGGGGGTCTAGTGGCAGCCAAACTAAGCCTAAATCTGGTGATCCGATGATGACAAGGGTTATTTTTGACAATATGGGATATATATATGGTTATATCGAGTATGATCGTTTTGATTTCTTTGCATATGCAGCATGAATAAGTTGATCTAGCGAGTAAACAATCATGGATAATTATTAAATGCACTGTCAGTGAAAATTTTTGACTCTACAAGTGGAAGTAAGATGATAACATACGTCTTGTTTTATTTATTTTTATTTTTTTAATATTTTTAAAGAACATGTGTTATCATCCTAATTCTGTTTGTGGAGTAAAAACTTCATTAACAGTATATTAGATATTAATCCAATAATCATTTACAATAAAACCACTATAAAAAATTAATCTTCTATAAATTAATTATTTCTCTAAATTAATAAAAATGTATGATTTCGAGTCTAGTCATAATAATTAATAATTTCGTTTAAAAATCTAGTGTAAAACTTTAGTCCCAATTCTCATATATATTAATAATTTGATAAAAATAAAAAATTATCTTACATAATATTCAAAAATTAGAAAAGCATTTCAAAATATTAATTTGCAAAATGTTATTATGTTTAAGATTTTTTTTTAATTTCAAAAAACTAGAAAAGTAATAAATATATTAGATAAGATATATTTGCAAGCAGATTTTTATCAACTGCTAGGCCAAACCCTTTTAAGAAAGGAGTGACCACTAGGTTAGGTTTTGATTGTTAGATTTTTAAGGAATTTATCAACCAAAATGAAATTTTAGAGTTACTGAATGAGTTAAATAAGTGTGAAAAATTAAACATATATTTTTAAGACAAAATAATAATTTACAAGATAAACCCTTTAAATTAAAAACCCGTTTAAATTAATATTTGTTGTCGCCCAATAAAATGATGACGTGTTGCTGACGTCTTCGCTTCTATCTTCGTGCCACGTGTAGTCGGATTCTCTGCAATAAAATCAATTATCAAAGGGACGCAGAGGTTGTTCCCTGCGTAAGCACTCCGATGCTTAAGTCAGAAGGGAATTTTAGCAGAATTTCTGTAGAGTAAATTGAGGCTTCTGTTTTTGAGTCATACATGTTCCCTATTTATAGAGATTTATTCTGCATGTAATTACGTATACATCCTTGGACTAAACATCCTTTTTTGTCTTATTTAAAATGTGTATTTAATGAATAAAATACTTGATTTTCCTCATGCCTCGTGGTTATTTTTAATTGGCCCAAGTTTACTAAATATTTTTATCCTCAACAATTGCTCCCCACTCTTTCGTAAATTTCAATTTTCGGAAGAGTAGAATTTTTTTTTATGGCACTAGAGTCATCCATCTACCAGGGTCTACGCAGCTTGCGGCATATATATAAGTGTCGTGGGTCGTCAGTTGTTGCTTCACTCGCGTATTCTCTCGGGTGACACTCTCACGGTGAACTCTCATGGTAGACTCTAGCGTCAAACTCTCACGGCAGCATACTTTCCTGGTAGATACGATCGCGGCAGGGACCCTTGCGGCAAACTTCTTAGCGGCAGGTACCTTCGCGGCATCAACCCTTGCGGCAAAAACTCTCGCGGCATCAACCCTTGCGGTAAGAAGCCTCGCGGCATCCATCTTTGCGGCACAAGCTCTCTCGGCAAGACCCTTGTGGCACAAGCTCTCGCGGCATCAACCCTTGTGGCAAGTACCCTTACGACAAGTACCCTTGCGACATCCATCTTTGCGGCACAAGCTCTTGCGGCATCAACCCTTGCGGTAAGTACCCTCGCATACATCAACCCTTGCAGCAGAGCTATCCTTTCAGCCTTCATTAATTTGCTCAATTCCCTTACTATGGCTAGACAAGGTAGCGAAAAACAAATTCATTTAGAGTCTTATTCTAGGCTTAGGGAGTCCGATCTTGAATTCATTCATAATACTTTTCCTCTTCCTGAGGGCTACTATTATAGACTCCCAACTGATGCGAAATGCTCACCTCAGGCTATTAGTAGTGGTGTTCCCATTCATCAAGCCTCATTAGAATTTGGATTTCGTTTTCCTTTACCTGACTTCAGAGTTGTTTTCCTTCGACACTACGGCATGGTCCCTGCTCAACTTCACCCTAATGGGTGGGCGCAAGTAGTTGGGTTTATGATTATATGCCATAGATTTGATGTTACGCCCACCATTCCCCTATTTAACTCCTTCTTCAGAGTTCGTAGTGTTTGAAACTCAACATGTTTTAGTATTCATAAGGTTTTTGGGAAGGGGCGAAGTAACAAACTTTTTGGGAAGCCTCCGTCTAAGCTTCATAATTATGCCTCTAATTAGCTTATCGTCGAGATTCCTTCAACTCTACACATCCCCACTGAATGGTGTCTTCACGGGCCTTCTAACCTCAGCCAGCTTTCTGACTTGAGTGATGTATATGACCCTTTTATCTCTCAGCTACAAACAAATGATGAGAGTGCTTTACTGTCTCTTTTGACACCGAAAAATATAGCCGCCGCCGGTTGGGGGCTGGAGCAATAGGAACACACCCCTGATGAAAGTTTAGCCAATATCTATTCCCTGGATGATTATCTTAGTTCAGGTGATTTTGTATTGCATTTTACTCTGCTAGTAATTATTTTTTCTTGACTAGTTTTTCTAACTCTCTCTTTTTTATTTGTCTTTCTCTCAGGAGCAGGTCCGTTTGATCGTATGGCCAGACCTGATAGTACCGCTAGGGCTGCCCGTCCTCGCCCACCTAAGCGTAGATGCCCCTCGGGCTCTGGTCAGGATCAAACCAGGGAAGCTTCTTCTCGAGAGCGACTTCAAGGTGAGAGGACGAGGTCGCGTCCTAAGGGGTCAGCTTCTCGACATCAGGAGAGGGGAAAACAGCCAGCAGTAGAGGCTTCACTTCCAGACCCTGAGTTAGAAGAGTATCATAGAAGCAATCAGGCAGAGTGCAATATTACTCGCCCTTCTCATACCAAGAGGCGGACCTTACACATTGAGTCGGCTATGTGGGAGGCGTTAACGCTTTCGTCGATCCCCGAGCTTAATACCTCTCGATACTCAGTGGATGGTGGCACAACTGTCCGTGGTCAGAGTTTCATCGTCTATCCCGGTGTTAATGATAACGACTCGATTCATGATGCTGGAGTCGCCTCTCGCCTGGGATGGTCGACTATTCTTCCTCGGGATGAAGCAAAACTGTTCAAGGCCTTTTTCGATCCTGAAGATCATTCCAACTACTTAACAATGCAGGTACACTTCTATCTTTTTTATTTTTCCCTTCTCTGTCGTATTAATTTCATCTAACTTCATTATTCCTTGTTTTATTCTCAAACAGCTCAGCAGGTGATTGCTTGTAACGCTCGGCATAGAACATACAGAATAAAGGCTGATGCTGAGCTTGCTCAGCTAAGGGCTGAAAGATCTGAGTGGCATAATGAGAGAACTCAATATCTAAGGCTCCTCGAGCGAATTGATAAACTCAAAAAGGAAGAGGATCTTCGTTTTGAAAACCTCAGCCTTTAAGAGAACTTTGCCAAGGAGTGTGAGGAGCTAAAGTCTGATTATGAAACCAATCTCCGAGATCTCCAGACCAGCAATGACAAGTTGAAGTCTGATCGTAATAGGTTGGTAGAAGAGCTCTCTAAGTTACGTGAAGAGCTTCAATCTTCCACCATCAATCTAGACGTGCGAAACCAGATTCATTCTGAAGCTGTTAGAGAATATCGTTTATCACAAGATTGTTATGATAGGAAGCTTACATTCTCTACCGGCTTTGTTAGATATGGTTTCTACATGGCGCGTTCTTGGTTGGAGAAAGAGAGATCAGGCAAGACTTTCCATGAACTACAATGGTCATGGCAGTTGGAGCAGTATGCTGACGAATTTGGAGATTGGGCAGGTTATGAGCCCGATGGCGAGAACGTTACAGATTATACGGAGCGGGCGACTCATGACGATCTTTCAAATTTGTCAGGTCCTTGGGAGCTTCGTCAGCTAGGAATGATTGATTCCTTGGATGACTTAGAAGACGAATCAAATTTTGCTGATAGAGGAGGCTCCCCACCTGCTGAGGAGTAGTTTTAATTTTCTTGTTTGTTGTTAACACTTTAGGTTTATTTGTGATAGGAAGTTCGATTTATAATTTATAGAGAGTTTTGTTTTTTTCTCAAAAATATTGATGTATTTCTCTCGTATTAATATGACGATCTATTTTGCATATTCTCGTCTTAAGTTTCTTTTATGGCTTGCCTCACACACTTTTTGTTTAAGGCCTTTCATTTTATTTGAGGCTTGCACACACTTTTTTACTTCAAGTATTTTAATTGTTTACTTAGGTGCTTGGCTTTCTTCACGCATTTTTCGCTTCAAGCCCTTGTCTTTTTCTCTTTACGGCTTACCTCACGTACTTTTTGCTTCAAGCCTTTTTCTTAGCTTAGGTGCGTGGCTTACCTCGCGCATTTTTCGCTTCAAGCCCTTGCACTTTTTTCATTATGGCTTACCTCGTGCACTTTTCGCTTCAAGCCTTTTGTTTTGGGTGTTTAGCTTACCTCGCGCACTTTTCACTTCAAGCTCTTACACTTTTTTCTTTATGGCTTACCTCGCGCACTTTTCACTTCAAGCCTTTTGTTTTTGGTGCTTAGCTTATCTCGCGCACTTTTCGCTTTAAGCTCTTACACTTTTTTCTTTATGGCTTACCTCATGCACTTTTCGCTTCAAGCTCTTGCACTTTTTTTCTTTATCACTTAACTCATGCACTTTTCGCTTCAAACCCTTTTGTTTTGGGTGTTTAGCTTACCTCGCGCACTTTTCGCTTCAAGCTCTTACACTTTTTTTCTTTATGGCTTACCTCGCATATTTTTTGCTTCAAGCTCTTTGTTTTAGGTGCTTAACTTACCTCGTGCACTTTTCACTTCAAGCTCTTGCACTAAGTATGGTTAAAAATTTCAATAGGCAATGAAATATTAATAAATCACGATTAAATGAAATTTCAATACATGATTTGATAATGAAAATAAATAAACAAAAGCTTTATTGCCAATATGGCTTTAGATGATTGGTATTTCATGTATTCGCTATCTTCATGCCCTGTAAGCTTTCCAAGATGTATGTGCCCGATCCAATCATTCTCCTAATTCTGTAATGTCCTTTGATAATTCTATATTTTTAGAATTATTTGTGCTTAATTTTCTAATTAATTATTTAAATCCTCAATTTATTTTGTTAATTATCCCCTTTATTTAATTAAAATTCTCATGTTTGCAGATAAATTAAATCCGGATGAATTTTGAATATTTCGGTAGAAAATGGACCGAAATTGGGCTAAAATCGAGATTGAGCCACACGGACAACACGAGTCATGCCACCTAGCACATCCAATTGGACAAGAAGACCGATGACATGAAAATATCTTTTCAAGGAGCCAATGGTGTGAAGACCAGTGGCCAAAAAAATGCCAACTCATCAAGGATGTGGAAAATACCATTTTACCCCTAGTGTGTTTATAAATAGGAAAGGATGGCAATTGAAAGAGGATGTAATTTAGGAGTAGGAGTAGTGTAGGTAGAGTAGTTTTTAGATTTATTTTCCTTTCTAGTATTTTTTCTTACTTTCCCATTTGTTTTACTTTGCAATTTATGTTAGCTTCCATTTACTTTTAATGTTCATTCCATGTTTATGCTTTTCATCTTCTAGACTTGGATATTTTCTATTTCATAGCAAACAATGCATTTTTTTTCAGCTGCTCTTCTCGGTTTGGTTATAATGAGCTCTTTTATTCTTCAAGTTTTTTTTTTTTTACATAGTATGATGTTCCTAGTGTAATTCTCGGTTGTGCAAATGAATAGCTTAAGCTTTAGTTGATAAACTTTCATTTCTCCTAATGTAGCTCTCGGTTCCCTTGCATCTCAATTTTTTCTATTTGCTCATTTTATTTTCTAGTAATTTCTCTGCATTTAAGTTAAGCCTTATTTTGTGTCTTAGCTAGTCACGCCTTGTTCATCCAACCCGATAGAGAAGCGGACACTGGCACGGGTTGGTGTTGCTCACGGTAGTGGCCGGTCATGATGAAAACTGGTGGACTTCTTCACGGTGTAGTGTGGTAGTGCAAGAGGATAACAGGCCTCGGTGCTAGTGATGAACTCGATATGAATGGCCGTTACAGCAGCAACCCGAAAGCAAGCACCCGAGAGCCACAATCACTCTTTGTTCTCCGTTGTTTTAGGAGCCTTCTATTGTTCATCTTCCTCATATTTTTATTTCTCAGCTGGCGTGATGATCTGCAGCTGAACACCCAACAGTTTACCAGAGCCAAGAATGAAGAGCAAAATCGTGCATTATCCTGAAGCAAAGCAGGGTGTAAGACAGCACCAGAAGCGGACAGACCAGGAGCAGGACGTGTGCGGGCTGCTGTCAAACTGAGGAAGGCAGGGACATCACCTGAAGCAGCGAGGAGTACGTGCCGGAGGTGGGCATGCCGAGGACAATACCTGAAGTGAAGCAGAAAATCGAGAGCAAGCTGGTACCGTGGGCACAGCTGGGTTGTCTGTCCAGTGAGCATGAGCAGCGGCAGTTAGACAGACTCAAGAGCCGAACAATGCTGGAGCAAAGGGCATGCTGGTCTGGTCAGAAACAGCAGCTGAAGTGGTTGGAAACTTGTTGTGATGTGTTGAGTGCAGGAAATGAAGAAATGCACAAAACAGAGGGAGGGTTGGTGAGAGTCAGGCCAAGAGGCATGGACAGCAGCTGGACACGCCTAAGCTACCAACCCGAGACCAGCACCTGAAAATGAAAATGTGAAAGTCGTGAACAGTGAATGGAGGGATTTCTTAATTGATTTAAATCTAAGGCTTTGTTTGGCTAGTGCATTGTAGCAATTAATCCATTTTCATGCATTTGTTAATTGTTAGTTAGTTAGTTTAGTCAATTATAATGGTAGGTTAGTTTTATTATTTTTGCATGTTAATTTTTAGTTAGTAGTTAGTTTTATATTAAATGTTTTAAGATTTTTTTTAGTTTAGATGCATTTAGAGCTAATTTAGATTAAATGTGATTCATGCATTTTTAATTTAGTCTTGATTTTCATTAAGTTTTAGTTTAGTTTAAATTACATTTTGATTAAATAGTTTAAAATTGCATTTTAGGTTAGTTTAATTGTAGTTTAATTTTATTGCTTTATTTTCATAATTGCATTTTATTTTAATTGCGTTAATTAGTTTTAACTGTTTTAATTTCTTTGTAGGTTTTTTATTTTAATTGCATGGAGTACTGTAAGTAATTTTGCTCGGTTTTAATTTCTTTATTTTATAGCTTTTATTATTTTATTGCTTTCAGTATTTTTAATTCTAGCTACGTAGATCACCCACCTTAATTTTATAATTTGCTAGAATATACTTAGGGTAAGATTAACCGGTAGTTAATTAGGCTAGTCAACTTCTCTGTGGGACGATAACTCGGGACTCAAATCCCATTATTACTTGTACGACCCGTGAACTTGCGGACATTACCTTTAGGGTGTGTCAAGTTTTTGGCGCAGTTGCCGGGGAAGTTTTAATTAGTCGTTGATTAATATCGGTGAAACTATACTTATGTGTAATTCTAGCTTGTAAATATTTAGGTTGTAAATATTTAGATCCTTAGTTTAGTTTAGTTAATTTTCTCATAATTAATTAAAATAAAAAAAATTGAAAAATTAAAAAACTTAAAAAATTTTCTAAAGACTTGCTGATGTTTGCATGCGTAGAGCCAGGAGTTTCAATTGATTTCCTTTAGATCCTGAAATTGAACGACCACTTAGAAAAATTCAAAAGGATTCTAGAAAATTTATAACTCCACTGCAATTTACCATGGCATAAAATAGGGAAATTAGAACCGTTGGAGATTATGCAATGCCGACGATTGGAGGATATTATTCCGGCATTAGGCCACCAGCTGTCCCTACAAATAACTTCGAAATTAAGCCCGCAATCCTCCAGATGATCCAAACTTCTTTACAATTCAGTGGGCTTCCACACGATGACCCACATGCTCACCTTGGGCAATTCCTGGACTTGTGCAACACCTTCAAACATAATGGATTATCTGATGATGCGCTTAGGCTTAGATTATTCCCCTTCTCACTTAGGGATAGGGCGAGACACTGGTTAACCTCCCTGCCTCCAAGATCCATTTCTACATGGGATGAGTTAGCCCATCAATTTCTATCTAAGTTTTTTCCTCCCTCTAAAATGGCCCAACTCCGTAGTAATATATCTTCATTTGCCCAGTACGACTCCGAATCTCTTTATAAAGCATGGGAACGATATAAGGAGCTTCTTAGGAAGTGCCCTCACCATGGCCTACCTTTGTGGTTGCAAGTCCAGACCTTCTACAATGGAATTACAAGCCAAAATAGGACCATTGTTGACGCTGCTACGAGTGGAGCCCTGATGTGCAAAACAGAGAAGGAAGCTTACGAGCTGTTAGAAAAGATGGCGGCTAATAACTATTTATGGTCCTCGGAGAGGCAAATGCCAAAGAAGCCGACGGGTATTTATGAGCTCGACACACTGTCTACCTTGACCTCTCAAATCGCTAATCTTACGAAGAAGGTAGAGTCGCTCAGTACCCAGCATAATCCTCTCACTAGTCCTAACCCTGTGTATTTTGTCCAAAGTCCTTTCCTTTCCTGCGAACTGTGTAGTGGTACCCACTCTGTAGATAGGTGTCCAATTAACTTTCGGTTCAGTACGTTGCCCCTCCTAAGCAACAGAACAACCCTTTGTCAAACACTTATAATCTAGGGTGGAGGAACCATCCTAACATCTCCTGGAGCTAAAACCAAGGGCAAACCTCTAACTCCATATCTGTATGATCCCCTAGTTTTCAAGCTCCATCGGTTCAGGTACTACCACAGTCACAATTTTCGCACCATCCACCATATCATCCATCCCCACCTCAATTTCAGCATCATCCACCTCACTTTCACTAACCACCACCACTACCACCACCACAACCCTACCATGCACCAGCAGCTGAGAAGAAGCCCTCGCTTGAGGAAATGTTCACGACTATCCTGTAAAATCAAGCTGCTTCAAGTAAGAACTTGGAGGTTCAGGTGGGACAAATAGCAAATGCTCTTAGCCAACGTCCTCAAGGAACCCTTCCCAGTAACACTGAAGCTAATCCTGTTAAGCAAAGGGAAGGTAAAGAATATGTCAAATCCATCATCCTTAGGAGCAACAAAGAGCTAGATGAGCCACCAGTTAAGTCCAATCTTGTTGAGCCCATAGTTGAAAAACCCATAAGTTCTAACGAAGCAACTCAGAAAGAGCAGGAACATCAGGATCAGGCTGCAAAAGAATCCAATCTAGGCACTTCTTCATCTATACCTTCTTCTATTTTACAGCCTTCCTCACCCTCTGATGTTATACATGTTTCCACTACATCCTCTCCGGTTAGACCACCAGTACATTTTCCTCAGAGGTTCCAAAATAAAAAACCAGATCAACAATTCGCCAAATTTCTTGAGGTTTTTAAGAAACTCCACATCAACATTCCTTTCGCAGATGCTTTAGAGCAAATGTCAATTTATGTGAAGTTTCTGAAGGATATCCTCTCTAGGAAAAGGAGATTGGAAGATTATGAGACGGTGGCCTTAACTGGGGAATATAGTGCCATTATCCAGAGAAGATTACCCCCCAAGCTCAAGGATCCCGAGAGTTTTACCATACCATGCACTATTAGAAATTTATTCTTTGGTAGAGCCCTGTGCGATTTAGGAGCTAGTATAAATTTGATGCCATCATCTATCTATCATAAGTTAGGAATAGGGGATGCCAAGCCGACCACAGTGACCCTCCAATTAGCTGATCGATCAATTAAATATCTGAAGGGGGTCATTGAGGATGTCTTAGTAAAGGTGGATAAGTTTATTTTCCCTGCAGATTTTATTGTTTTGGACATGGAGGAAGACAGGAAAGTCCCCATTATACTAGGTAGACCTTTCCTAGCTACTGGTAGAACAGTAATTGATGTACAAAAGGGGGAGTTAACTATGAGAGTCCTAGATCAGGAAGTGAAGTTTAATGTTTTCAAACCTTTGAAGCTCCCTGATGACTCTCAAGAATGTTTTAAGATGGAGATTGAGGAGAATATAAGGCTTAAGCATATAATATCTGAGAGAAAGAAGGAAGTAGATAGGGCTCAGAAGGATTTAACTGTTAACATTCTGTCACCATTTTGGCTAATCCTCCTACTCTTCGCCCTGCTGCTGAGTGTTGTTTTCGTCAGCTGCATTTGAAGTGGCTGTGTTTTCCTTTTTGCTTTGTATATAGTTCGTTTTTCTTTTTCTTTTCTGTTTTTTCTTTCCTTGTTTATTTTGCAGGTTTATTTTCTAGTGTAATGCTTTCAATCAAGCTTCAGTTGTTCATCATCATCAGAAAGGGGAGTACTCTGTTCTCGAGCTTAAATTCTTATATTATCTGCACACTGAGGACACTGTGCACTTTAAGTTTGGGGGAGGGGATATCACTTGAACTATTTTGGGAAAAATTGGATAAATTTTCAAAAAAAAATTTAAAAATCTGAGAAAGAATTTTCAAAAAATTTTCGATAATATGAGCTTAAATTGCTTGATTTTGGGATGATCTAGTGCTTAGCATGTAGTGTTCCCATATTTCGATGATATGACCCCATGATTTAGTCTGACTTTGATTGATTGAGAAGCATGATTATAGGAAAAGCATAAAGTTGAATTCTTGAATTTGTCTTAATTCTGATTGTGATTGCCTCATCTTATGCACATGTCATGTCATGAATCGGTATATTTATTTAGAGAAAGCTTATGTATACATAGGATTGCATTTGTTCAATTGATTTTGTGCATCATATTCTAGAATTTGTTTGATCTAATCTCGAGGTGAAATATTATATCACACTTAATTAGGGAGATGATTTAGGCCATCTTTGGATCGTTTGAGCCTTTCTAGCCTTCCTTGTACATATGTTATCCCTAGTCACCCATTTGGGCCAAATAAGCTTTTCTCTATAAATACACCGCTCCTGCTTAATTTTTTTTTCGTAGCCTAAATACTCTATTCCTATCCCTTACCCCAAAGCATGAAAAGTCATTGGGATATATTGTAAGCTATATACGTATTAAGTGATAGTGAATGAGTATGTATAAAAAAAAAAAAAAAGAAAAAAAAGAAAAGAAGAAAGAAGAAAATACAAAAATAGAATAAAATAAATAAGTTTGGGGGAAATGATTTGAGCTCTTACATTAAGATCCTAGAAGTAATGTATGTTAAGAGGTAATTAAACCTAAATCGACTTTATCATACGTTAGCCCTAGCCTTACATTACAAGCTTAATGAAGTCCTATTGATCTTTGATTAAGTGTGACTACATTAGTAGAAAGAGAAGTGAAAAGCAAATTTATGAGAATGATCACATGTCATTGACTTTGCATTCACTGTGTTGCATAATCTGATCTGGATAATGTACTGTGAAGTGACTTAGACATTTTTCACACACTCACGAGGAGTCCAATTTGGGTCAGGACTTATGATTGAATAATTCTAAGTGCTGGACTTGTAATTGTGAGTCTTTCATTTCATAGTCTGTACTATGTCTTTGAGGATGATATTGGAAAAATTATTGTGTTTTGTACTTGTCATTCCTACAATCATTTTGTTTTACTTGAGGACAAGCAAAAGCTCAAGTTTGGAGGTGTGATAATTCTATATTTTTAGAATTATTTGTGCTTAATTTTCTAATTAATTATTTAAATCCTCAATTTATTTTGTTAATTATCCCCTTTATTTAATTAAAATTCTCATGTTTGCAGATAAATTAAATCCGGATGAATTTTGAATATTTCGGGTGAAAATGATCGAAATTGGGCTAAAATCGAGATTGAGCCACGCGGACAACACGAGTCATGCCACTTAGCACATCCAATTGGACAAGAAGACCGATGACATGGAAATATCTTTTCAAGGAGCCAATGGTGTGAAGACAAGTGGCCAAAAAAATGCCAACTCATCAAGGATGTGGAAATTACCATTTTACCCTTAGTGTGTTTATAAATAGGAAAGGATGGCAATTGAAAGAGGATGTAATTTAGGAGTAGAAGTAGTGTAGGTAAAGTAGTTTTTAGAGTTATTTTCCTTTCTAGTATTTTTTTTTACTTTCCCATTTGTTTTACTTTGCAATTTCCATTAGCTTCCATTTACTTTTAATGTTCATTCCATGTTTATGCTTTTCATCTTCTAGACTTGGATATTTTCTATTTCATAGCAAACAATGCATTTTTTTTTCAACTACTCTTCTCGGTTTGGTTATAACGAGCTCTTTTATTCTTCAAGTTTTATTTTTTTTACATAGTATGATGTTCCTAGTGTATTTCTCGGTTGTGCAAATGAATAGCTTAAGTTTTGGTTGATAAACTTTCATTTCTCCTAATGTAGCTCCTTGCATCTCAATTTTTTCTATTTGCTCATTTTATTTTCTAGTAATTTCTCTGCATTTAAGTTAAGCCTTATTTTGTGTCTTAGCTAGTCACGCCTTGTTCATCCAACCCGATAGAGAAGCGGACACTGGCACGGGTTGGTGTTGCTCACGGTAGTGGTCGGTCATGATGAAAACTGGTGGACTTCTTCACGGTGCAGTGTGGTAGTGCAAGAGGATAACAGGCCTCTGTGCTAGTGATGAACTCGATGTGAATAGTCGCTATAGCAGCAACTCGAAAGCAAGCAACCGAGAGCCATAATCACTCTCTGTTCTCCCCTGTTTTAGGAGCCTTCTACTATTCATCTTCCTCATATTTTTATTTCTCAGCTGGCATATGATCTGCAGCTGAACACCCAACAATTTACCAGAGCCGAGAATGAAGAACAAAATCGTGCATTGTCCTGAAGCAAAGCAGGGTGTAAGACAGGACCAGAAGCGGACAGACCAGGAGTAGGACGTGTTCGGGCTGCTGTCAAACTGAGGAAGGCAGGGACATCACCTGGAGCAGCGAGGAGTACGTGCCAGAGGTGGGCATGCCAAGGACAGTACCTGAAGTGAAGCAGAAAACCAAGAGCAAGCTGGTACCATGGGCACAGCTGGGTTGTTTGTCCAGTGAGCATGAGCAGCGGCAATTAGACAGACTCAAGAGCCGAACAATGCTGGAGCAGAAGGCATGCTGGTCTGGTCAGAAACAACAGCTAAAGTGTTTGGAAACTTGTTGTGATGTGTTGAGTGCAGGAAATGAAGAAATGCACGAAACCGAGGCAGGGTTGGTAAGAGTCAGGCCGAGAGGCATGGACAGCAGCTGGACACGCCTAAGCTACCAACCCGAGACCAGCACCTGAAAATGAAAATGTGAAAGTCGTGAACAGTGAATGGAGGGATTTCTTTGTTGATTTAAATCTAAGGCTTTGTTTGGCTAGTGCATTGTAGCAATTAATCCATTTTCATGCATTTGTTAATTGTTAGTTAGTTAGTTTAGTCAATTATATGGTAGGTTAGTTTTATTATTTTTTGCATGTTAATTTGTAGTGTTAATTTTTAGTTAGTAGTTAGTTTTATATTAAATGTTTTAAGATTTTATTTTAGTTTAGATGCATTTAGAGTTAATTTAGATTAAATGTGTTTCATGCATTTTTAATTTAGTCTTGATTTTCATTAAGTTTTAGTTTAGTTTAAATTGCATTTTGATTAAGTAGTTTAAAATTACATTTTAGGTTAGTTTAATTGTAGTTTAATTTTATTGCTTTATTTTCATATTTGCATTTTATTTTAATTGCGTTAATTAGTTTTAACTATTTTAATTTCTTTGTAGGTTTTTTATTTTAATTGCATGGAGCACTGTAAGTAATTTTGCTTGGTTTTAATTTCTTTATTTTATAGCTTTTATTATTTTATCGCTTTCAGTATTTTTAATTCTAGCTACGTAGATCACCCACCTTAATTTTATAATTTGCTAGAATATACTTAGGGTAAGATTAACCAGTAGTTAATTAGGCTAGTCAACTTCTCTGTGGGACGATAACTCGGGACTCAAATCTCATTATTACTTGTACGACCCGTGCACTTGCGGACATTACCTTTAGGGCGTGTCATCCTTCCCAGTTTGCTCTGAACTTCCTTTCTTCTTTCAAGGCGTTGGTGATAGGTTAGGTACCTCGACGATGGTAAGGGTTTCTTTTCTTTGGACTTCCTTACCTGTAGTTGATGCAATATTACACGTTCTCGCTTTCCTCTTATCTCCTCAGACTTGCCCCCACTCCTTTGGGAGTTGAAAACTTCATCAATAGATAACATGGGGAGAGTACGACTCTCATATCACTCAATAATGGTCGTCCGACAATAACATTATAAGCTAGAGATGCTGATTTGACCACCATAAATAAAACCTACCTTGTAACACTCTTAGGATCTTTACCCAAAGTAACAGGTAATTCAATCGACCTTGCCACATTTACTTTCTCTCCTACGAAGTCAAACAAGGGAGTAGTTATGGGCTTCAAATTGTCTTCACTCAAATTCATTTTCTTAAAACAATCTCAATAGGTAAGGTTCACCGAGCTTCCATTATCTACCAAAATTCAGCTTATCGGATGCTTAGCCACAACGGTTGATCTGACCATAGGATCATCATGTGGGATAATAACATCTCCCTGATTTGTTTGCGTGAAAGTAATCGCCTCTTCGTTTTCAGGTACTTTCATTACAGAATGGATTTGGTATGCTTGCCTAGCATATACTTTTCAGGAAGTAGATGAGCCACCAGCTGCGCATTCTCCACCAGAGATAACATGAATGGCAGCCCCTGTAGGCTCATTATCTATCTATTGATTCCTACGCTCTCCCTGCCTGACCCCATTTCCTCTATCGTCGTCTCTTCTTCTATTTGCTTTGTTATCATTACGTTTATCTCGCGGTCTATTGTCTCTTCTACCACGCATAGGATATTGGTTTCTTTCATTCCTTTGTATGTAATGGTCTAACAGCCCTTCTCTAGCTAATTCATCAAATCACAATATTTTTCAGTCGAATGACCAAAGGCGGAGTGGAAGCTACAATAGGACTTGAGGTCTCGTCCTAGATTTCCCTCTTCTCTCCTAGGGAATTGAAGCATCCCAGTTCTTTCTATCGCTGCTAGGATTGAAGCGCATGGTTCGGTAAACTGCATGTAATTATCATATTTTAATTTTGGGGCTTTATCTGATCTTCCTGCATTTTTATCATCGGGCTCTCTTTCCCGTTTCCTTCCTTCCTTCATGTCCCGCGTTGGTATCATTTTCATCACCTCTTCTTGGGTAATATACTTGTTTGCTCTAGAGAATAAGTCTGAAATCATCGTTGGCTGGTTCAAAGACAATGATTCTTGGAGCTTTTCAGACCTTGCCCCTTGCAGCATGGTTATCAGTGCTATTCCAACTTGTAGATCCCGTACCTCAAGAGCAGCATCATGGAATCGATCTACGTAGCTCTTTAGCGATTCTTTATTCCCTTGTCTTAGGGTGAGCAAATAAGTGGCCTCTTTCCTTTTCTGGTTATTTATCGCAAAGGCCTTAAAAAATCCACTCCTTAGCTGATTGAAAGACGAGATAGACCCTTCAGGTAAGTTGTTGAGCCACTTTAGTGTGTGGCTAGCTAAGGTTAGGGAGAACGCCCTGTACATGATCTCATCCTCCCATCCATGTAGCAGCATTAACGACTCATAATTTTCAACATGGTCGTAAGGATTAGTCTTCCCGACATATGCTATCATTTGAGGCATCTTGAACTTTGGGGGTAGCGGTTTTCCCATGATCGCTATGCTGAGTGGGATTCTTCTCCTCTGATTCTCTTCAGTCGGAACTAACTTTTTCTCCTCTAAGATTTGTTCAACCATTTTCTTCATATCCAGAGCATCCTGTGTTGTGGAGGTAGGTTTATTTTGGACCTTACATGAATCGGCTTGATCGTAATCAACAACCTCTCTCTCATTATCATGCATTTGGTTCTGACGGGCCCTAGGTCGAAAATCGACCAGGTCAGCTTCAGGGTTCCATGTCGGATCTGCTTCTGAGTTCCTTTCGGTATGTGTGTCTGCTATTCCAACGTTTCAAACCCCACTATTTGGCGGAACATCCGTGTTCTGAGACTAAGGATCTTCTGTATTCAAATACCCAGAATCTACCATAGTCGAATTCTCAAAGCTCTTAGTATTTAGGCGTCTCCAGCCACCGAAAATCTCTCGGGTCGTATTCCTCGTCCCCTGACGTCGTGGTTCTCCAAAACCATGGTGCCTCCGATGAATTGGATTCTCGCGCGCAGGATCTTCTGTAGTTTGGCGTCTTCGGTCTTCCAAACCCTCATGCTCAGGGCCTCTCATACCCTGAGACCTCATATCTCCTGCTACTTCATGTCCAAGGCCTCCCGAAACTTCTCGTATGGGATCTTGGGCACCCTTTCGCCTCAATTCCTCTACAGCCTCACACATCAGATCAACTGCAACCTCACGTAATAGATCTCTAGTTGCCAGGCCTACAGGATTCCGCACCATTCAACGATCAGAGTCTCGCGCGGACTGGTCGTAAGAGCCATGAGCGGGCATGTCGTGAGGGGCAAGTGCGGGCATGCCGCGAGGGTTAAGAGCGGGCATGTCATGAGGGTTCTGAGCGGCCATACCATGAGGATCAGCAGCGGGCATGCCGTGAGGGTGCTGTGCGGCCATGCCATGAGGGTTCTGTGCGGACATGCCGTGAGGATCAACAGCGGGCATGTCGTGAGGGTGCTGTGCGGCCATGCCGTGAGGGTTCTGTGCGGACATGGCGTGAGGGTCAACTGCTAGCATGTCGTGAGGATCAGCAGCGGCCATGCCTTGAGGGTGCTGTGCGGACATGCCGTGAGGGTTAGCTGCGGGCATACCATGAGGGTGTTGCGCGATCATGTCGTGAGGGTCAACTACAGACAGGCCGTGAGGATGCTGAGCCGCCATGCCGTGAGGGTCAGCAGCGGGCATGCCGTGAGGGTTAACTATAGACAGGCCGTGAGGATGTTGAGCCGCCATGCTGTGAGGGTCAGCAGCGAGCATGCCGTGAGGGTGCTGTCAGGCGATGTCGTGAGGGTCAGCAGCGAGCATGCTGTGAGACTCTTGCGCAACACTTCCTTCTCCTACCAAATTTCGTACAGTAGCCGGCAAATTCACTTGCGGGAATATGCCTTTGAACAGGTTCACCATAGCGCGTAAGGCTTGGACGGTTTCCTCTCATTGTTTCTTCATAGCCTGAAAATCAGCTACGAGAATTGTCATCATACTTGAACCTCTTTCCCCTCGGTGTCCATCACCTGTGTTATCAATTGGAGAACTTATTGAATCTACATTCTCCTCACTTGTTATTGTTGTTGATCGTATTCTCACAATTACTGTAGAGCTAAGAATTTTTCTTTCTTTTCCCACAGATGGCGCCAATTGTTGTCGCCGAACAAAATGTTGACGTGTTGCTGACGTCTTCGCTTCGATCTTCGTCCCACATGTAGTCGGATTCTCTGCAATAAAATCAATGATCAGAGGGACGCAGGGGTTGTTCCTTGCGTAAGCACTCCGATGCTTAAGTCAGAATGGAATTTCAACAGAATTTCTGTAGAGTAAATTGAGACTTCCGTTTTTAAGTCATACTTGTTTTCTATTTATAGGAATTTGTTTTGCCTGTAATTACATATACATCCTTGGACTAAACATCTTTTTTTGTCTTATTTAAAATGTGTATTTAATGAATAAAATATTTGATTTTCCTCATATCACGTGGTTATTTTTAATTGGCCCAAGTGTACTAAATATTTTTATCCTCAATAATATTCAATGATAAATTCTAACAATATTAATTTAAAAAGTTTTTATTATATTATAATTATAACCAATTTTTTTATTATTTGTATATGTTTTTTAATCTAACAGTATTAATTTATGTTCAATTTATCATGGGATGCTAAGATATTTCATTATATCTCGTAACTTTATAATAAAATCGACATTTTGCTACCTCATCTTCGACAAACCGTAAAGAAGTCGTAGATAATTAACCAGATCGATTTCACTCGTCTAAAAGTAGAAATGATCATTGCATGAAATTTACGTGCAGGATTAGTACGTGTGAGGGGATTTGACTGAAAATAACGAGCACCCCGATCCGCTGCACTTTCCAGAAAATAACACGCTGTAGAAAATTAAATTTTACTACGTTATACATTCACCTCATGTTTGTACGGAATGAATAATTTGATCATTTTTATCAATAACAAGGTGAAAAAAAAAAAAAAAAAGAAACCGGTGGAACCTAGAATATTTATTATCATGACAAACAAACCAACGCTGTTTTTTCATTGATCAATGTCACCATTGAAACGTTTCCAAACTTCATAGCAAGTGGGAAAGCAAAAGGAAAATGCTTAAACAGGAGTCCCTTAAAAGGTGATGGACTCAGATTAATACCTACCGGAAGAGAGTTATTTTGCTTATAAAATTAAATGTATTGATTTGATAGACATGTAGTTTCTCTTTACCAAACTTGATTCGAGCCTAAAGTTTTTACATGAGAAAGCTAGCTCTCTTTTTACAGATTCGACTAAACAAATCTCCTCTCACAATTATTCCCCCTACGCAAAAGGATCCCTTACTTTATAGCTTCTTCAGCCTTCGCTAATACATCCTCGTCATGCCATACTGAACAGTTCCGACCTTCCTATGAGTAGTGGCAGTTGCAGCAGCAGTTGCAGTAACACCTATTCCACCATAATGTCCTTTCGCCTGCAACAAGTTTGTATCAATGGTAATTCTGTCATCAGCAGGTTCCACCTTGTTCACTCTGGTCATGAAAAACGGGTTTGCATCGATATTGATAGCTATATCTGGTGCAAATTTGGCCGCCATGCTACATTGAGGAACTTGATTAGTTTGGGAAGGAAACTCCCTTTCAGACTCCATTGTTGATCTTTCTTGCTTTCCAGTGCTAGATTTGTGATAAGAATATGCAGGGTGGACAGCCTGGGGTGGAAGAACTGCACTTCTTATGAATGTTCGCGGATCATAGGCATCTTTCATGATTGTTCCATTCTCGTAAGGCACAACCGGGCCTACTACCTTTCCCGGTTTGGCTGAATAGAGAGAATATTTCAGTTCAAGTACTATAGAAAAAAAAAAGGGGGGGGGGGGGGGGGGGGGGGGGGGCGGGGGGAGGGGAAGAGTATAGGAGAGGGTGGGCTAGGATAATCTAAAGAATACCTAGTGGGATTCTTTGTGGCGCCTGCGAGGTTCTTGATAAATGTACAGGAACAGCTTCAGTTTCCCTGGAACTTTTGCTGTATGCCTCTTCTGCATTTTGCCTATCTTTTGAGGAATTGATGCTTGGTTGCTCATTGGGGGCAATTGTATTAGAATGTACAATTGTTGACCTGCAAATTCATTGGATTACAGTGCTTACCATCAAAATTAAAATAAAAGATAATGCTGTCCTGTTACAGCCCATTCCCAATAAAAGATAATAACATAAAAAGTGATGTCCTGGCAATAGCCTATTTCCTTTCTTTTGGCCCAAAAAAAAAAAGACAGCCTATTAGTTCAAGGTTACCTAATATAGTAGTAATGAGAAAAATTGATGTTCTGTAAGACTTGAACAACATTAAGTCACCACCATCCAAGACTCAGCCAAAAAAGGGAAAAATAAAACCAAACAGAAGAAAAAGCAATCCCGCTATAAGATGCAAGTAAGAACAATCTAGAGGAAACTTGTGCAAAAGAAATTGCCTTCAATTTACAAAAGGATGCCATGCAAAAATTAACTAGGCATCAACTGAAACATATAAACGTTGCATAGAATATCACGAGCAAACTAAATGCCCAACCTTACCCCATAGTGTTCTAATTGTGCGCACAAGCAAGCAACTCTGCAAAAACCAATGTTTATAAGAATATTTTCCCCTACCTTAAGTCTTTTGAAAAAACTTATATCATTCGCTTGTTCATGCACAATTATTTAATTCTCCCCATTACAGCCTTAGCCTTTTAACTACCTAGTTGAAATTGAATTTACCTCAATGTCTTATTTACTCAAAATAATCTGAAACCAGAGTTACTAAGAATGAAAATAAGTCTACATGCAGCTTTGGGACATGCTTATTTGCTTTTACAGAGTGAACCTCATGGATAGTTAGTAACTTTAGCTTCATCATTTTTGTTTCTCATACAAAATCTCGACATTTCAGTAATGAGAATTCGGGGCTTTTGGAATGCAATAGAAACCTAAAAATTAAAATGATAAGAGAATATTTGGTATTAATAGCATTAAGAGTTTGATTCTTCATATTCATTATTAATAGCATTAAGAGTTCGATTCTTCATCTTCCCCTTTAAGACTATGAAGGAGGTGTTTGACCTGGTTTATAAAAGAGATTTTCTATTAGAAATGAAGAAAAAAAAGTGTTCGGCTATAAAATGTACAAAAAATTTAAGTTACACAGGAAACCCATTTGAGCTTTTAGATTGAGCTAGAAAAAAGATTCTCCAAGAAACACTAACATGCAGCAATAAACATATAATGTTTTTTCAAATATGTATTTTAGCCTTCAATGATACATAAAATTATGAGAAGAATTATATTATCAGCAGTATTCCATTTTATTTAGTTTATGTTTTTTTAGTTGATTTTACTCTTTTCTATTTGATTTCTTTTAATTGGTTTAAGTTTTGTTTGTTAATTTCCAGCATGCTTTCAACTTGAACTCAATGCTTATTGCTCAAGCAAATGCCAAGTATTAATTGATCAACTAGCAAGTATTTCTATAATTTACTTTTGCAAGTTCTCTTTTTAATTAATGGCAACAACCTTTTTCACAAAAATAGTTAATGTCACCTGCACAACCAAACAAAACACCAAAAACTATACTAAAGCCTCATGCATGCCCCAACTATAACCATCTTTATTCGCAAAAAAGCTCTAGCTCTAACAACAGAACTTTTTTAATTTAATGCACCGATTTATACATTCCATCCAAAGAAATACAAGCAGATTTTCTACAAAAAGGAAGGATTATCATCCTATCCTATATTTGGAGTACACATAAAAGGAAAGATTGGAGCAAAAAAGATTAATCATCCTCCTATTATAGATGGTTCAATTCTAATTAGAAGAAAAAGATTATTTCTATTCCCATGTGATTAGATAAGTATATTTTATCCCTAAAATTTATGTTTAAAAATTAACTTCAACTTTTAATAAGATAAAAGTGTCATTGAATAATTGGTTAATCCAATTTTTTTCCTTTTACATTTTCCCTATTTTTTTTTCTTTTTTCTTTATCTCTTTTTTCTTTCTTTCTTTCTCTTTCTCTTTTTTCCTCTTTTTTTTGAATAAAGAAAAATTGTACATAAAATAATAATTTTCATTACAATTGATTTTTCTCAAAAGTGATTTTTTTTTAAATAATCAATTTACAATCATTTTTCTTAAAATAGATAACTCTTAGAAATAAAAAATTATCATGAATTATATTTTTTAATTTCTAAAATCTGAACTATAAAATTTAGTAGAATTTTTTTAGTCTTCAAATTTTTTTCTACTCTCTTTTATTTATTGTTTTCTTTGTTTAGACTTCTTTCATTTTTTATTTTTGTTGTTGACAAGAAAAGAAAAGGTAGAAAAATAAAAATAAAAGATAATTTTTTTGAAAAATCCATTTTTTTAAGATAAATATCTTTAAACTAAAATCATAAAAATTATTTTTAATTTATATCTTAAAAAGGAATAAAAAAATAAAGAAAAAGAAAAAATATTAAAAAATAGAGAAATTATTTTCAAACAAAGTCAATTTTTTGAAAACATTTGATTTAGAAAAATCATTTTGTGATTGAAAGCCAACTTTTTTTGGAAAAAAAAATTTAACTCATAACTTTAAAAATTATAATAATATATTTTCAGTTAAAAAATCTTTAAATTATTTTTATAAGAAAAAACATAAATTATATTTACTTGAGTACTTTTGATCAATTAGAAAAAAAAATAATAATAATAATTTTATCCCACTCTTAAATTTACACACTACAAATATAATAAAAAAATATATAAACATCATTATATCTTACTCTTAATCCTTATTCATGCCAAACATAAGATATGATATCATCTAATTCAATCCTAACTATAATCTTATACTATCCTATCTATAATTTTGCGCACCAATGCACCCTAAGCATACCATACAACACAACTGCATGAGTAGTATTTTTTTCAAAATCCACAAGCACAACTTTGGGCACAGTACTAACAAATTAAAAGAAAAAAATTAGAAAATATATTATATATGTATATATATACCTGGGCAGAGAGACATGCTTTCTTTCAAGTGGAATAACTGGCCCACTTTTACCACCATTTTCCTCTAGATGTGCAAACTGCTTTCTGAATTGATCAACCGCACTGCATAAAAGATGATATACATTAGAGATAAACTATAAGTACCAGCAGAGTGATAACTAATGAATCTCAGTAAGATTCGAACAATGAGAAAAGCAACAAAAACACTAAATAAAACCTAGGATAAAGAAAGTTTGTTCTCTCAGTTCCATTCATGTAGTCTTTTAGCAGCTGAGGATGGTATTCCAGTATCTCACGGAAAATTAGTTCCCGTATATCCTCCTTTGTGACTCTTCTCCTCTCAAATTCAAACTCCATCTTTGTAATTGGCTGACAAGAAGGCTCCCTCTCAACTTTTGCCAATCCCTTAAAGTAAGGATCAGCAAGGGCCTGATACATCCCAAATCATACGATGCTATTGTTAAAAATTTAATAAGCAAAATAATACCATATATGTTAAAGTTAACAAAAGAAAAAATTTGCAGCACAAATTTTCAGAGAGAAAACCAATACTTTATTGTACAACAACAAACCTCTTCAGCAGTTGGTCGGTCTTTTGGATCAAAGGCAAGCAACCTTTGCAGTAGACGTAGGGCCAAGGGATCTGCATTTGGAAACTTTTGTTCAAATGGAACCGGTTGTTTTTTTCTCATGCTTGTTAAGTATCTTCTTGCCTTTTCATTTCGAACCTGTGAACAAGAAAAAGAAGTTAACAGCAGTCATGTCTTGATTATCCAAACTGCTCAGAAGTCTTAATATGCATACCCGAGAGATGGTATCTAACGAAGGTGTCCCAAGCAAATCAGTCATCAAATCCAGCTGGTGAACAACATTTTTCCCAGGAAAAAGTGGCTTGCCAGTTAATACCTCAGCAAAGATGCACCCTATACTCCATATATCAATTGCAGGAGTATACTGCATTAATTTGAAGTAATAAGAACACCAACCAGAAATTGGACAATGAACAGAAAAACCATCATGCAGCATCCATTCAAAGTAATATGAACATGAATCAAAATTGGAAAAATGAAAAAAAAAAAAAATCCCATCATACAGCATCCATTCAAAGCAATAAGAACATGAATCAGAAATTGGAAAGAGAACAGAAAACAATCATGCAACAACTTGAGCTGGTATATTGCTAACACAGGATAGGACTTGTAGGATGGATACATCTACACCGTATCTCACATGCTAAGTTGCTATTTAAATGGTCTTTTAATAATTTTCTAAAACTATTTTTGAGGTTCAAGAATCATACAGATAAAGTAAATGTCCAATTTTAGGATTTTCTATCAATGTGTTGCTCCATAAACAAGTGCTTGCTGTGTAAATTATCAACACCATCATTTCAAAAACTTTAATTCATTAAAGAATCTAGGAATTAGAAATCAGTTGAGTACAGGCAAAAACAGTTCTTGAGTTTAGTAAAAATTCACAAATTTGATATCAAAACTAACATAGATACTCAGTATCATTCAAGATTAGCACATTGAGCAGGAAAAAAAAAACAGAATATTATTTCCTGTATAAATTGCTACAGTAGCCACATGCTATGAAATTTTATCAATCTAATAATTCAACTACAAACATTTTATATCAATCTAATAATTCACCTACAAACATTTTAGAGAGAACTTAAGCACTAGTCGACATATCTGTTAGAATAGCCATGCTTTTAAATTTAATAGCTTCATCCAAATGAAAGAAATAAGCAGATAAAATATAGATAAGAAACTAAATAGCTCGAAAGAAAATTGTATGCACCGGAGACTGGCCCAAGCTTTACTTCAAAAAATGCAGCAGAGATCTAAAAAATATCTTAATTCAATATAAGCTCATAAAAGGGAACAAATACATCACATGATTTCAAGTTGTAGCATTCCAAACTTTAATGGCTATACATGAGGACCCCTTTACCTTAGAGAAAAAGGATCCACAAAGCTCTGGAGCTCTATACCATCTTGTAGCAACATAATCCTGTAAATGTACCACAAAAATTTCTACAGATATCAGCCCTTGTTATTGTGATAGAGGTAGAGAACAGTTAAAATGTGAAAACATCAAAGATTAGATATTTTAAACAACATACCGTCCAGAAAATCGTCGTAGATGTATCATTGAATGCAACTCTAGCTAGACCAAAATCGCATATCTTCAGTTTGCAGTTTGCATTTGCCAAAATATTCTTTGGTTTTAAATCTCGATGATAGACATTCGCTGCAGCCAAATAGGCAACTATCAGATACATTCTACAGTCTCTACAAATATAATCTACCCTGCCCACCACAACACAAGGCATCAAGGATGATGTAAAAAACAAAAAATAAAATAAAATAAAAGAGAAAAATAGCAGCCAGATAGCTGAGTATAACACATCTACTAGAAGAAGTTGTTACCAAAGATGAATACAACTGAAAGGATTAGCAGAAAATTGCAAACAGACAGTCCAAAAACTTTAAAATAATTGGACTAGACAAAAATATTTAGGAGAAAAATGTTTACCAAACATTACGACGTAAATGAAGGAATTTGATAAAAACAAACTGTGGCTACCATTAAAATTGTCAGACATGACACCTTATTTCTGACAACTTTACAAAGCAACTATATTTGTCAAAATTGATCAACCCAATCAAGACAGTTCTAACTATAAACCAAGTTCAAGTCTCACACAATGCAGTGGAGCCAATATAGAGTGACAATTACCGGTATGAATATACTTCAATGCACGAAGTAGCTGGTAAAGGAAAAACTGGTAGTGTTCTCTAGTCAAGTCATCATTAGCTTTAATAACTTGATGAAGATCTGACTCCATGAGCTCAAAAACAACATAAATATCTTTGAAGTCCCTTCTTGAAGGAGGCAGCATAATATGTTTAATCTCAACAATATCAGGATGTCGAAGAAGTCTGAGCAGCTTTATCTCACGAAGAATTCGGGCAGCATCAGAAATGTGCTCAAAAATATCATGTATTTTCTTTATCGCCACCTTTTCACCAGTATGGGTATCAATTGCTGAGCACACAACACCATAACTGCCTTTTCCTATAACTTCTTGAATCTTATATCTATTAGCATCACCATATTCAGAAAAAAAGTCCATCTCCGCTGAACTCTGGGGCACAAATATTCAAGTAAGACAAGATAGCCGAGCATAATTTTTCAACAAATGCAATGCATATAGCTCAATATAGCAAGATGTAGATTACGTTTGTTGAACCATTCAAATTCATTACAAATGACTAATCCAATTAACTGGAAACAAATTTCAAAATACAAATGTAGGACAAAAAGATAATGAAAATGCAATCATTAACTACAAAAAGAAAAGGACAAAAAGGAGAAGCAAACACTGCAATGGCATCAATAAGACCATCTATTTTAAATTCATCAGTTCATTACTGTAAGCACCAAAACAAAACCAAATAACTCCCAACAGCCAGCCTACAGTGTTCTTGTTTTTAACAGCTATATTATCATCATCATCGTACAGACTTTAAATTCATGATCCAAGCAAATATTTCCAAAATCACAGAGGCAACTAATCTTCAAGACGATGATAATAACAACAATGGGTTGGATAAAATTATTCTTTTATAAATATCAAGTTTCAGTCAGGGAAAGGAAGCCGATCTTATTGGGCTAATAACTATAAGGGACTCCAATTCCCTAGTTTCCACATATAATATGCAGCATCTAGAAAATCAAAGCCTGAAAGAAGATAAGCTAGAGAGAAAGATTCAGGAAACTGAACCATTTCAAAAGAAGAGAAAAATATCTCTTGGTTTAGAAAATAAATAAAATTGGCCTGAAATGAGATGAAAAATGGAGCATTTATTTCAAGGGATATCATTCCAAAACAAGAATGATAATATTCGAAACGCATTACCAGAAGAAATTTAACAGCCTAAGTATTACTTAATTCAACCAAAGAAAATATCTAAAAACAAACCCATTCCTTCACTGACAAAATATCTCCAACAACTCCCACAGAACAAGACACCCAAAAACATAAGAATACCATATTTCATGTTCTTACCAAACTACGCTCGATTCTATTTCAATGATCAGAACTGTTAATTTATCATCAATCAATCAATAATAAAGATATACAAGATGAAACAAAAAAAAAAAGTAACTGAAAAATCACCTTCTTTCGGTGATCTTGCTGCATTTGGTCGTAAAGAAACAAAGAATAAAACCCAATCAACAGAAAAGAACCAGGTTGAAAAATCAAAGTGAATAAATCTAATAAATCAACCACATTTGCCCCATCTCCCTCGACTCCGGATCACAAGTCCATAATCCCACCGATTTCTCCAACATAATAAAATCCAAACCAAATCCTTCATACACTCTTTTCCTCCTTCTTCTTCTTGTTCTCCTACCTTCTTCCGCTGTTTCTTTTTTTTTCTTCTTTACCACAGCAATTTCAATTCAACTACCATCAGAAAGCAACTCTCAAAAACACTCGCTGATGATTCAGTCTTAACAACTCTTCTACCATTTTTTTTCTTCCTTCTTTTTCCTTTACCTTGAAGTCTTCAAAAACTTAAGCAATAACCCAAAGTTCTCTTTTTCTCTTCTTGGAACCACACTCAAAAAAAAAAATTGAACAAAATTATAAATAAAAAAAAGGTGAAATGTGTGAATGAAGAGTGTAGAGGCTGCGAGATCTGAACACCGACAGAAAACGAGCGGAAGGCAAGGCGAGAAGAGGAAAGTATTATTATCAAAAATAATAATAGAGATTTTTATGGCATGAGTCTAGGGATATATAGAGTGGGCTCTTGCTTATCTAGTACCGTATTTTATACGTATTTCAAGTGTATTTGGACAAACAGTGGCGGTCGCTGTAAATACAAGTAGTTTTGAGGAGTTTTACATTAGCAGGGAGTGGAGGATTAGAGAGGATCTGGAGAAATGGTTCCAAGGTTCTGTTTGGAATTCCATTTTTATTTTTATTTATTCGTTTATTCGATTTATGTGTTAGGTAAGGCCATGGGTGCTGCTTTGTTCTATGTGCGAGAACTTCCATCACGTAATTCATCCACGTGGCAATTAATGAGTTGGGGACCACCTGGAGTAGGGGCTACGTGGAGTTGGCATTGAAGACTTTGGTTGACGTAGCGTGTGATGAAATCATCAGCTTCTCATCGTTTATCACGTGGGGAAAATACCAAAATTTCTGTCATTTTTCTATTCCTTTAATTAATTTTTTAATTAAAATCCAAGTCGCAAACATGGCTTGATGGTATAACCTCTCCGTCGCAGCATAATCAATTTGGTTGCAATGGCATTTAATACGATTTCAAACTAAATTTATGAGAATTTTATAATAAGATTATTTTATTTTATATTTATTTAATGTGTTTATATTTATTTATGATAAATTTAATTTATGTTATATCTATTGACAGTAAATTTAGATTTTATTTTCATGTATTTGCACTCATTATATATTTATGTCACTTACATTAAATTTAAATTTATTATCATGTAATTATATTTATTGATATTAATTTTATGTTTATTCTCATATTTTTAATATATTTCGAAGTGAAAATAAACGTAAAATAAGTATAATATAACATGACCTTGTATTAAGGTGGACCTTATAATAGAATTTTTTTGAAATTTATCATCTCACTTTCAAAATTCGAATAATAGGAATAAAAAAAATTTTACCAGAGATGATAAATGAGTATGTCAGAGTGAGTTTGGATTTAAACTCCCTCCAAGTACAAGGGCTAATTTTTTTTCAATCTAAACACATACAAATACTCTTCATTAGTCTCTAAACATCATACTTATTATAAAAGAAAGCAATTGAAAACTCCTTGAAAATGATCAAAATCAAAGCTTAAGGAAAGTTCTCCTAAGTTTCGTAAAATTTGCTTACCAATTTTGACTATGTTGTAAAGGAAGTGATGAGAAGCAACTTTGTAGAGAAATCAAAGTCCAAAGCTTGTTATTCATGAAAATGATGTTTTTTCATTTTTCATTAATTTTCATATGAGTTTTTGGCTTATTTTTTGGTGATGACAGACCAATGTCTTAAGAAATGAATAAAAAATGTTGGCATGTGCCAATCATGTGCCAACTTATAAGAATAATTGATTAATCAATAAGATGTATAACGAAAATTTCATAAATATAACTTTATATCATTTTTTTCATTAACTTAAATTCTATTGGCCCACTTATAATTCTTAAACAATTTCCATTATTCACATGTATATTGCATGTAAATAATATATTATAGGTGAAATGAACCAAAAGATACAAGTCGCTTAACCTTTTCGGATGAAATTTATCCAGTTTTAAGTATTTCGATCTTTTTCGATATTTTCGTTTGACATTTCAAAAAAAAGTTTGACATAATAAATTGAGGGCTACATGTTTTATTTCATACCCATATTTCATTTCACAGTGTCCATTTAGTCACTGTAGAAAATTTGACATATGGATAAAATTGTCTTTTGGAAATTATTGCATGTTTATCGAGATAAAGTCGAAAAAATAAATCTCTGAGAGTTCAAAATTTTACTTGAGACCATATATCATCATATTAAAATGACTTGGATATGTATGTATAGGTGCACACTCCCGTGGGATCCACGACCCTATCTGTACGCAAGGGGCTCTATTTGCACCAAAATGGACATAAAATAACATTTTAATAATTTAAGTTATTCTAAAGACCTACAATAGCACAATGAATCGTAATTTTGTAGTTATTACAAGGGTACTCGCTAATTTCGCTAATTTTGAGTTATCCGAACCAATTTATATTTTACAATACTTGAACCCGATTAACTACTCGAATATTACTGTCCCTAACATTACTCATATAATATAACAAATACTCGTTAACTATTCGAACCCATTAAATGTCTATTTATTAAGTCAAAGTTTGACTTTCAAATTTAAATTTAAAATCATTTTTAATTTATATTATCAATAAAAATTATAATTAATATTAAAAATTATAATTAAAATACTTAAAGAATTAATTTAATTAAGTATTATATTAATAATAAATAATTTATAAACAAAAATGTATATAATAATATTTAAAAAGTATTATTTATAATCAGGTTCGAATAGTAGGGTAGCCTAATATCACTACCTAAACCTTACCCGAATCCATGACCGCTAGTAAAATTACTATCCGAACTTGATTATCAACTACCCTAATCCTTCTTGGTCGGATCAGATAATGTCGGATATCCGTTTATAGAGTACTCATTTATATTCATAAATACACTCTGTTAATGACACATAAGATATATTTATTATAGTTATTTCTTTGACTTTTAATAATTAAATAAATTCATTTAAAATTATTTGTATGGTAATTATTATAGTATAAATAATTTACCTTATAGAATGAGTTGATTATCTTCTTTATATGGTAATTATTATACTTTCAATAATTAAAAAACATATCAGTTCCATAAATATATACAACATCATATATGGTAATTAAAATGGTATAAATATATAAATAAAATCATTATGTATCTTATTCTCTTCTCCTTCTAGATATTATTAAATAACAATTATCTAAATCAATTTTTAAAATTTGTTGTATGGTAATTACTATAATATATAATTTTTATTTATATAGTTAATTACTTACTTTTTATATGGTAATTATTATCTTTAAATAATTTAAAAAAAATATACCATTCCCTTAAATATATACAATAAAACTCATATAAATTAATATTCTTAGGATCCATCATTGATTTAGAGGGATTATTAATATAAAAGGTTTTATTTTGTAAATTGTTATTTTATATTAAAAAATATCTGTTTAATTTTAACATTTTTTAAACTCCTTCAATAACTTTATAGCATTTAATTTTCTTATAAAGTACATTTTGATTTATAAATTTCTTAAAAATATCCTTGCAAATATGCCTTATATAATATATTTATACTTTTTTAGTTCTTGAATAAAATCTTGAAATGTTTTTCTAGTTCTTGAATATTATGTAATATATTTTGTATTTTTATTAAATTGTTAATTTATGCGATAGTTGTGACTAAAATTTTACATTAGGTTTTAAAACAAAATTATTATGATAGAAATGTTTATTAATTTTCTATAGTGACTTGAGTTGAGACTATGATTTTTTATTAATTTAGAGAGGTTATTAATATAAAGGAAATTAATTTAGAGAGATACTACTGCATAATATCATGTATGGTATTAAAATAGTATTAATAACAGTTGTTTATATTTTTTTATTCCTTCTTAATATTCTTAAATAACATTTCTCTATCTGAACTGATTCTTGAGTCCTACATACTACATCTGCGTGTGTGCACTGATATGTTGTATAATGGGTTTTTCAAAACTCAATTCACCGGACGTACAAATATCATTTATTCATAACGAGAGCTATTTAAATGGATTATGCTTTTAAACATGACTTATACTATAAATAATTTCTATTTATATAATGAGTAAATGTCATGTTATTGTATGATAATTATTAAATTGTTAATGATATGTTCTTATATGGTAATCGTATAAGTATAAATAAATTATTATAATATTGTTGATATTTGTAGGATAGTTTCGGCTCATGCTCAAATTACGCAACAAAATAAGGTGAAATTTAAACATAAAAGTATCGAAACCATCCGCAAGATTACTTTATATATGATATCAATCATGCAATGGAGTTAAAAAATTTTACCTTATCAAGAGATATTGTAATCTCAAGACTTTAATCTTCTCTTGGACTTGTACATTGAGGCTTGGTTGTCAAAAACTATAGTCGTCTAATTATCCAGCCTTTAATGGTATGCACACAAGTTGTGAATGACACCTTTGAAAAAGCTGAGTTAAATTACAATCGTTAATGTGCTAGCAACTTGAATATCAATATACTCACTATCCAATATTTATATTCTTGAAATACATAATCTCAAAGAAGAACCCTTTCTTCCAAAGCAAAAAAATAATTCCAAAAACATTTTTAGGGAAATTGGAAAAGGGACTACATTGTGCTGGTCAATTTTTAAAAGGTAAAACTCCGTGAGGTCAAACTTGAATGCTAAAATTGTAAGATAGTTTTCTCAACAGACATTAATTTGTAGGGTTTGCAACAAATCACCTGTAGAGATTAAGAAGCTTGAAAAGAATTCCAACATACAGATCTTAATTCAACAAATCCCAATAGGGTATGGCAAATTGATCACAATTCTCACTCATAAGGAATCAAGTTTGCCAAAATCCTTAGGCAAGAAACACTAAGCTAGCTTATTGATTTCTCCAATTTCTCTAGGGAGAAATCGCCTAAGTTACACCAATTGCAGGAAAGAAAACCTTAGATATGCTGTAACTTCACAAGGAGGTAGAGAGTTTTGGGATTTTTACACAATGTTGTTTCCAACTACTTAGGGTGGGCGACCATAATGATTTTTTTTACGCTAGGTCAATTATGCTACATTAAATGACACAATTACATTTAAACCTCTAAACTTTTTATTAATTATAATTAGATACTCCTCTTAATTGAATAATTTAATTTTGATGCAATAATATAAATTTAATTAGTGTAAGATTATAATTTAATAAAGAAATTTAATTAAATTCCAATAATCCCTTGTTAATTATAATTTAGACCAATGACTTAATTAAAGACACTTTTAATTAAGTCTACTTAATTAAACATATTTAATTAAGTCCAATTATAATTCCAACAATAAGTCTCATGAAAAATTTCAAAATTTTCAAGCCTGATCAACTCAATTTAATCCACTCATAACTCTTTAGGTTTTCAACATATTGTCAATGAATTTAAATTTTCATTTAAATTCATATAATAAGATAGGTATCTAGCAATATATCATGACCATTTAAATGTCAAAAAAGTCAAAATAATTTGACTAACTTGTTCAACATATAGTATCTTAGTGTAATTCGGTCCTTCCATAAAAAAAACTAAGAAATGCAAAAAAAAAAAGGTGCAGTGTTTACTTTATACATATTCCCATTTTTAACAAAATAGCTACCAATATTAACTCCATAACATTTATTGCTTTGACTAGAGACTTATGAGTTAATATGAGTTAGGATGATTGAGATATCATCGCCCAAAGTCATTTAGGAAGATTGATCCTCATCTCGACTACTCATCCATCTTCATGTGCTTCATAACACATCAAAGATCATCCTTTTTAGGTATTTGGCAACCAAACCATAAAAATTCCCCTTGATGAAGGACTTTATTATACTCATGTATCAACTACTCTTTCAATTGGAAAAGGGATTTGGTTTAATCTCCAACTCTCATTGTATCCCTCCTAATCTTGTTAGCAAATGTCTTTTTTTTTCTTTTAAACACATTGCCAAGGACTTGAGAATTCCAATCTTTGAGGGCCATCTAAAGATTAACTAAATTTGAATGTGGCTACTGTATAGAATTCCATCTTACCTTTAAGACATCTTCAAATGAGTCGTGTGTCTGCCAAGCTGCCTCTAATAAAAAAGGTTTAAGCTCCCTTTGAGGAGAATGGTAGCCAGCTAATTTCAAGAGGACATGACAGTGATCAAACATGTGCCTGAGGTAGGTTTATTACACTAGCTTTTGAGAAATAACGTCCTTCATTCAACATTGCACTATACACGATCAAGCATTTTTTTAAAATTAGAACACTCACACCTCTTTTATTAGCTTAAGTAAATTTGCACCCAACAACTTCTATGTCAATGAGATTTCTCCTGGCTAATACATTACAAAACTCATCCGTTCGAAATGAACTCTCTCGTGAACCTTCTTGTTTCTACAGAGAATAAGCTATTTGGTTAGAGTCACCCATAATGGCTCAGGGAATATTATCAAATTTATCTTGAGTCAACAAATAGTCTCATAACATTATGCTCAACGAAGGTGTCAAACTTGCATATATAGTAGTCAAAAGCCACATTCTTCACATTCCATTTGTAACAGTAACTAAATAAACTGTCTATTCTGTAAATACCGTAAAATTTTCATGTACTTGGCTTGACAGTGAATAACGATTTAATCTCTGGTAATATGAAGAACCGAGATGGGGTTTAATTAATTAAATGTTTCAACTAAAGAATGTAGGCATGCACATATAAAATACATGCATTAGTGCAATTATGCATATTTCAGGTATATATTTATAATTGCATGCACGAGTATAAAGGTAGACGTGTATAAATAAGATACACATACAAAAGTATATAAAAAAGGATATATGAAAGACACAAGTATGTATATGTACAAGGCTGAAGGCAAAATACATCCAAATATACTTATATTATGTGATAAAGGGAATATAAACATATATATAGGTATATATATAAATATATACCATAACTATGAATAAGGAAACAAGGTATATATGTATGTATGTATGTATATATATATATATATATATATATTACTGTACATCTAAAAGTATATACATAAACATATGTGCTAACTATGGATTGGCTTCAAAACAATGAAGCCAATCCCGAGGATGACTACAGGTGAAAAGAATAGAGAAAGGAGGGAAACTTGGTGGGGGAAAGACGGATGAGAGACTTAGCAGGTTTTAAGGAAAATATATTATAGTACATGGAATGACAATTGAGAGGTTGGCTGTTAGTGGAGAGGAGATGAAGTATGAAAACATAAATAGAGTAGCAAACAATGTACAAGAGGGATAATGGTAGCACATAAATTGAAGCACCACGTGTCACTAGCTCCTTCCGTGACTTACCGAAAATCTCTACAAATTTTTCGCTTTTTACTTACCTTTCCCTTCACCAACAGTTAGGCTGTGATTCAACATTAGTCATCTCATGCATACTCACCTTATCATTCTTGTCACATCATATATACATGTCATCATCCTTATCTATTAACTGTACGTACATTTTTCTTATAAGTAAATTTATTTATATTAATATACTTACATCCCCAATATTACAAACGTGTACATCACTGTACTTATACATTGTTAAGATACAAAATAGTACGCAATGTGTATACCTTTAGCTCTATGGAAAATGATAGTGGACAAAAGGAATGCTATACTTCAGCCGAACTCAATCTACTGTGGATGATCTGTAGAGAGGGGAAAATAAAGGGGGTGAGCTTACAATTCAGTAAGGAAATCAGGCAAGCAAGTAGACGTCCACAATATCTACTGAAAATAATGCTTTGTCTTTCCTTCTCTCATTTCAAAAGCATGAATCAAAACTGATATAATAGTAGTACAGAATAAATCTCATGTACTTAAAATCATGCTGAGTTATCAAATGTGGACATTCATGCAAAATAGTGCATCTTTATAATTTATGAATGCCTTTATATAAATCATGTCATTTACGTATAAATCACAGTAAGTATGGCAGTTCACAACACAACATAAAAAATTGGTTTTCGACCCATCTCTCTCAGGTCTAACCGTAACATGAAAACAAGTGATATATCATGCGAGACTCAGTGGCTATATGCAATATTCTCTTGGACTATGGCCATATCCTATAATGGTGAAATCCCAAGCAACACAGATCTCAGTGTGCAGGTTATCACTGCTGTAACGGGAAGGAGGTCAGTCCATCACAACCGCCAGCTATAAACTCCTTAACTCCACCACACGGTACAATGTACTCCATGCCATTCGCACAGTACAACGTACACCCATGGACCCTCTCCTCATGGTCGGGATGCCTGCCATAGGTCTTAGTCCTCACACCATGAAAATACATCATAGTCGGGGTGCTTGTCATAAGTCTTAACCCTCATGCTATGGAAATCAATGCCACATCTCTAAATCCATGTGCGAACATCTCAACAGTGTGACACTCAGTCTACACGGAGAAAATCATCACGATTTTTCTAACATGTCTTATATATCACGTAAAACTACAGTACGTGTCTTAAGTGTGACTCACAATCAACACTCCGCCTCTTAAACATTGTGTATGCATCTCAAAATATCAAACACTAGTGTGAGTAACCTCTAGCACTAGGTTAATGCATAATTCTCTTTTCAAATCAAATACGAGCTATCGCTCCAGTACTATATCATGTATAAATCATGAAAAATTGAATACAAGCAATGCTCTCAGTACTCTATTATGTAAAACTGAGTATGAGCAAAGCTCCAATACTCTATATGCATCAATCACAAACTGAGTACGACCTATGCTCCTTGTACCTTCACATGCATAAATCGTATTTAAAATCAAGTACGAGTATATACTCAAGTAATTTATGATGCATATCTCAAATATAGTGTGAGTATCCTCTAGCACTTATGGTTTTCACACAAAACCATATAGATGGCTTATTCAAATCACAATTCATTCAATTCAAATCAAATTCGCACTTAAATGTGTTGTTTTCACATAACTAGGAAAAGATTAGCCATTCTATCATGCAGCTCATGCATTTTGGGTCACAACATGCTTCTAAGGTATTTGCACCCTATTTTTGGATAATATCACACTTTATCTCGTTGGTTCCTATCACAACAATATGTCTATTTAGGGAATTCATATAGAGTATAATATCAAAACTCTAATTCAAATATACGTGTAGTCATCTCTAGCTACTCACGAAATTCTCTTACCTCAGATCACGTCAAGTGACCTCTCTTCCTCAGTGCAACTCACTTTCGCAGTCCGAGCAGCTTTCACGATGATTTTCGAAGCTGTTATAATTATTGGTGTTAGTATCTCTCTATATACTCATTTAAATTGCCAAATCTAAATTAAACACATCATCTCACTATTTTCTCCCAATATGGTATAAAATCTCATTTTCTCATAATTATCTTTATTTCTTCTTATTTCCAATTTATGCATTTCATAAGATTAACTTATAATCTGCCATACATGCATATGTCATCATCAAACTCATGTTAACACAATTTCCTCATCATTTTTGTAAATTCTCACCAATACTAGGTCATGGTGATTTTCCATTTTCAAATTGTTTTCAACAAATCAAACATGCACTTATTAACTCTCCAATACACCTAGTTTAACATATATCAAAGTGGTGTATTGAATCTTACCTAGTTGAACTTTCCTTCCTTTTTCACCAAAATGATAAAATCCTTCTTGCTCCTTCAACTCTTGATTTCAATCTCTTGTTTCCAAGTATGTTGCTCTTCTCTTGCTAAGAACAACTTTGCTTAACTATATCTCACTCAAAACTAATTGCAAACTGAATTTTTCTAAGGTAGAAAAGTTAGGTTACACTTTTGCTCTTGAATGGAATAGTAATTCTCGGGAAACTGAAATGCAGAAGTCCAGTATTTATAGAATTGTCTCTATGAGATCGATCTGCTCTCCAATGAGATCGATCTGCCATGCACTTTTTTCTCTCGAACTGACCTTTCAGGCTTAATGAGATCGATATGCTCCTAGCATGAGATTGATTTGCACAACACAGAACCTTAAGGAGATCGATCTGCTCTTGCATGAGATCGATCTGGCCCCATTGGAGATCTATCTTACTTGTTCATTGCTCGAACAAGAGCATTTTTTGCTCTTCCAAATCGATCTCTCATCCCATGAGATCGATCTCTCATTCGTATTTCCCAAATTTTACTGCAGTTTTTTGCAGTAACTTCCACGAAACTTCATATATTTTGCTGTCATAGTCATTTTCTCATCCAATCACCCTTAAGGCTTGAAAATGAAATTCATTCCTACTTTATATACATTAAGACGTGTGTGCATTCATTGTATAACTGAAGGTATACAATTTACAACCAAATACAATTTATGCAACTTATGCATACCTCATTCCATTTTACCACACCACTCATTTTTCATTCCACTCATATTCATCATCTACAAAAGTTCATTTCTTATTATTCATACATAACGAAACTTGTACGTACATCACAACTCAAAATACAAGTGTGTACATTAATTCTATGGACTTTACATCATTTAAGCTTCACATAGCATGTGCATATATATACTTATGAATTTGAGGGTTTTACACCACGCCCTGTTCACCAACTTCTTCTGCACACCGAACCTCCTCCCACATCCATACCCCTCCCTTCGTCTATTTCCATAATACCCGATCCCATCACTCACCCATTCCTGGCATCGAAACCTGCAGTGGGAGAGAGAGAACCGATAACAATGAACATAGCAGCAGTGGAAGCAGTCGGTGTACAGGGAAAATCGAGTGTTGAAACATTTGTATAAATATATCTATATAAACAGACAGTATAGAGGTAGAAATGAAAGGAAAAGTGAAAAGAGAGAGAGGTCGACAGTTGAAGAAATCGAGAGCAAGTCCAGCTGGGTTGAAGAGAGAGTAGGTAGTGTGCAGCAAGCAATTGTTGTCTTCATTCCTTTCCTTGGTACTGGAAAAGATTAAGGGAAGCTTGAAGTAGAGGCGAAGAGGCTGGTTGGAGGCGTGTGACGTGTGAGGAATAGCTGCTAGGCCAAGGTTGTACCGAGAGGCTTGAACGGAGCAAAGTAGGCGAGACAGGAAGTGGTGATCAGAGCTCCTCGACCTTCTCCATTTTGTTGCAAGTTGAAGTCAAAGAACAATGACCCTTCTTAGCCTCATGTAAACCTAGTAGCTGACAGCAATATGAGTGTAGGAGGAAAAAGGAACGCAGCCTACTGAAGAGGAGAAAGAAGAGAGGATTAGTGAGGAGAAGAGGGGGGAGAGCAGAGCCAGCGAGGAAGGGAACGAAACTGAAAACAGAGGCATAGCCTCTGATCTGATCTGTTTCAACCGATAGGGAAAATAAGTGAAGGACGGTGGAAGGAAAGGCCGAAGGATAAGGAAGCAAAAATGGTGGCAATAGTGGTGGCCGAACAAGATTGATGAGGCGATGGCAGAGTTGGGAGGTGATGAGCAGTGAGCTCGGGTAGCGAGGAAGAAGAAGAGGAAAGGAAAGAAAAAAAAAGCCGAAAATGAAGGAAATTAAAAAAAAAAAGGAAAAGGTAGAAGAAATGGAAAGTATTTTTTTATATTATATATATATATAATGGAGATAGAATAGAGTACATAAAGAATTTGGGAAACCCAAGAGGAGACGGTTGAAAATAGTTATTCAAAATTTCGGAGGCATAAACCGAGTAGACTGAACCCACTAATTTCAGACACGAAGGCTTTGAGGACTACAGGCTGACACCGAGGTAAGAAAAATTCTCATTGCTGCTAGAGTTAAATATACATAATTTCTATGTGTTTGTAGTTAAAAAATTGTTAGGCTAAATTTCCTAAAGTACCAGAATATAGAGAACTCGAGGTCGAATTTACGTTTTGAAATTTAAGGGAATTTTAAACTCCGTAGATCGGCCACACTACCGATATAGATTTACTTGATTAAGTTACATAAAATCCCGGTAAATATAATTATTGATTTTAGATCGAAAACCCTTGGTTTTGATTAATCTGTATCGAGTAATGAAATTTTAACTGAAAAATGGCTAGTCAGTCCTTTTGAATTGTTTTGTGAAACAAAACTAAATTTATACGTGATTTAAGAAAAAATGAATAGTTTATAAAGAAATAATGATTTGACGTACTTTAGTGTGGGCTGACTGTGTGTCGTACAGTCCGACTCGCACTAATTTTGAGACAAAGGCGTTGATGAGATTATGCTACACTGTTAATGTTACCGTGTAACAATGTCACAATAGCCATTGTTTGTAGGCCCACAGGGATGGCCATGGCCTGCTAGGCTAGTCCGTTGCATCAGTGGTGAACTGTTTCTGTTTCTACGGCCCACAGAGTACGATGTACCGTGCAGCACACACGCGAGTATGATGTATCGTGTTTCTGATTCTGGTCTTCGGACATTCGATGTGTGAGCCGTTCAGGTAGCTGACCACTCTCACGGCAATTGACATCCTGGCACACCTAATCAGTGATTGTCCAGACTTACGGACATTGGCCAATAGTCATTCTGATATCTGATATAACATGTACTGCCTTGTCTTGTCTATTTGATTTTTTTGAATTATCTGCATAGACTGTGTAATTTCAAAAATGTTTATTCTGCTACTAAAAGTTCGGGATTTCTGTATTTACCACAGTAAACAGATTACACTGCTAATACTAAATCTGTTTTTCGAATTTCGACTCTAGTATCTGAGAATTTACTAAATCATCTGTAATCTTTAGTGAAAAATTTTTTGGTTTTGGCAAATATATATATATATATATGTTAGGTAGTGTATTTATCTACCTGCTATGGGGTTTTTCTTACTGGGCTCGTTAAACTCACACCTTTTGTTTTCCTTCACTGAGCATCGTCAGTAGCAGAGACCGTCGTTATAAGTCGTTTATTTTGCACAGTCATTCGTCAAAAAAGCGTTCTTCTGCGCTAAAAGTATACACAGAATGGACATTTATTTTATATCTAAATTTTTGTAAGTACAATAATGTATGCAAGTTATGTTTGGGGAATGTGATTGAGATTATTTTGTATGTGAACAAAGGTGTCGATTTAATGAAATAGTATTACTATGATTTTCACTTTAAATTGTTTTCAAGGAAATTAAATAAAAAAGGCGGATTTATGGATTTTGATCTATTATCGACTTGTAGCGCAACCACAATGTGTGTAATTTGGGTCTTTACAGAAGTTGGTATCAGAGCAAAGTTGGCCTGATACGAGTCAATAAAAGTGAGAGAAAATTTGAAAAGTTTACATCCCCAGCATTATTATACATTATTTAGATACGAACGGGTATATATGGCTGTGCTTTATTGAAATATGTGTCATTGAATGAAGAGAAACTGATAGATATGACTGGTTGATATTACAGTCATACTAGTAGACGGAAATGAACCTTTCCTCGAGACCGTAGAGGTAGGCCCGAGAGATGTAGTGAACCCTCGTCTGAGTGTACACCTCATAGTTTAATTAAAAATTTTAGAGTCCGCTTCGTAAGATTTGAGCGGGACATGGAAACAATGATGGTATTGTTTGGTCAATTGATAGCAGCACAATGATAATGATTAAGGTATGGTTATGAAAAAGACTGAGAAAATTTTGGTAGAATGTATCCTATTATATATATACTGGAGGCAAGAATCTCATTGTAATGGAAGACTGGAATAAATGAATTGAAAAAATTTTATATGGATTCGTAGGATATGACTGTGAACTTAATAGATTGAGGTAAATTCAGAAGTTTGACCCTCCGTCTTCTTTCGATAGAGTTAAGAAATTCAATAATTACGAAAAATTGGATAAATGAGACAAAAAAAACCTTATGAAAATCTTGTACTAACTCTACCGAAAAAGTTGCTTTTGTAACTTTTGTGCTAAAGAATTGAGGAAGTTATATGGACTTTGAAGTACACTACTATAAAAAGTAGCTTTAGTGGCATCAGCATCAAAATGGAAAGTTGAGCTTAGAGGGAAGTCCCTCGAATTAATCCGAGAGCCGACATCGGAGAATTACATGAGATATATTTCTGAAGACCCTTAGGCGGCAGCACATTTCGGACGAAATAAAGTGGCAATTATAGATTAAATGAGTGAATCATATATAAGGAAATAAGTCCGAGAATGAATATAAAATTAAATAGATTTGGAAGGAGTATAATCCGGATAAGTAGAGATGTGAAATGGAGGTAGTCCAAGAAACTCGTAGGAGGTACTAAAATCCTCAATCAAGCTAAATTAGCTTCATTGGATGTTATTTTGAGGAAACAGTGTGCAAGGCGCAACTGTGATGATATGAAATGTATATTTCGAGGTTACATAGAAAATGAAAAGGTAAAGAGAGTGACAGAAAAGTGATGTACTAAGGAAGCAGTGAGAGTGAGAGTAAAGTCACTATAACTGAAAAGATGAATTACATAATTAAAAGTATAAGTGAATGTCACACTGCTTACATGATTGATAAAGTCATGAGGTGTTCGGAGTAAAAAGACACCTCAGTAGACAGAGAGATTTTCGACACGTATTCGGATGATCTATTAGAATTACCACTAAATTGAAAGGTGAAGTTTTGAAATTGATTTTGCACCTGGTATCGAATTAATTATTTAGACCACTGTACTCAGTTTCTTTGATTGAATTAGAAATGCTGAAAAGGTAATTACAAGGACTACATGAAAGGAGATTATCGGACCAGGTGATCCACTTCGGAGTATACTGGCGTTAATTTTTAAGGAGACCCGGAGTCTTCTAGTTCGCTTCGTATAAAAAACGAAAGTTAATTGGATTCTCCCAAAACAGAGGTTATAGATCAGTGGGAAGAACTTAAAAATGTTAAGATGATTCAGATATTGAGATATAAAGAGACTTTGAAATATGAATTACGTATCGAATCTAAGGATTGTAAATTGTATATGCTTACGTTTCGAATGCGAGACTTAATTTGAGTAAGAAAATGATTTCGTTATAATTGATAAACGAAATGAGACAAGCGTTGAAGTGTGATAAATTCTGAATGCAAGTTATATTGGAATAAGAGGTGTATACAAGCTAAAAATATCTCTGGTATGTGAAATGAATTTGGATTAAGTGATATGTATTGAGAATGGATCGTGTCTGAAGGATAAATGTGAAATTGCGATAAGTTTTAGTATCCTACTTCTTAATTGGAACTGAACCTTGAACCCTTATATCCATAACCAGTTTATGTGATCAAGTCTGATGGCTAATAAAGGTATTTTAAAATATCTCCCCGCCTGAAAGACTTGACAACGTCTAGAAGTACCTGATCCTTAACCCATAAACTAGAATTGACAGTTGTAATATTAGTGTTTGAAGTCAGGATACCATTACTTGTGTGGTGAAGAATTGTGGAATTCTACTAATCATGAAGGTTTGAACATTAGATTTCACAAAAGCCGTCTAATATAAGAAAAATGAAATGACTAGAGTTAGTGCCTCGAACGGAAGTATCCTTAGGACGGTGTTATATACGCATATGTATTGGTTAGGGAACTTGAGTTATTGAAATATTTAGTGAACCTCAACTGGAGGAGGTTCCCTTCTGATACTGACATTATTTCGTGGTAGCTACCTTGAGAGTTGAAAGAGAAACTGGACTTGATTTGATCAAATCAGATAGGCTCACCATAATGATAAACACTGCATTGATGTAGCTAATCAAACCCAAATGGGTACTACAACAAGTTTTGGTATTGGTACTGATGATTTCTAGAGATTTAAAGCAGAGTTTGTATATGATATCAGTTACCACTTAAGTATCGAAATGACACCGTACGAAGCGTCGCATACTTGAAGGTGTCGTTCACCGATTAGATGGAAGCAGTGGGTGAAAGGAAAAAAATTGTTTCTGATTTGGTTAAACAAGCTTACGAAGATATTCAATTAATTTGTGTGAGGTTAAGAACAGCTTTAAGCAAGCAAAAGAGTTATACTAGTTAAAGACGAAGGACCTTAGAATTTCAGTAGGAGATTTAGAGTTTTGGAAGTTTCTCCTCTCAATAGCATAAGAAGATTTGGGAAGAAAGGAAGGTTAAGTCCTCGTTATATGAGACCTTTCAAAATCTTAGACCTAGTAGGAGACGAGCTAATAAATTGGAGTTACCGCCGAAATTATCAAGTATTCACGATATCTTCCACGTATCAATGCAACACAAGTATAACTCAGATCCGACACATGTGATTAAGTATGAACCACTGAAATTGAAAGAGGATATGATTTATGTGGAGAAACCGATTCGAATTTTGGACAGGAAGGAAAAGGTATTACGGTCTAAGAAATTTTTCCCTGCTCAAATGTTCAGTGGCGGTACCACGCTTTGGAAGAGACTGTGTGGGAATTAGAAGGTTTAATGCAAGAGAAATACAACATCTATTGTAGGACTGATGTAACTTTAAATTTGGGGATCAAATTTCTTAAGGTGGAAAGAATATAAATACCGTAAAATTTTCATGTACTTGGCTTGATAGTGAATAACAATTAATTAAATGTTTCAAGTAAAGAATTTAGGTATGCCTATATAAAATACATGCATGATTGCAATTATGCATATTTTAGGTATATATTTATAAGTGTACATATGAGTATAAAGGTAGACGTGTATAAATAAGATACACATACAAAAGTATATAAAAGAGGATGTATGAAAGACACAAGTATGTATATGTACAAGGCTGGAGGCAAAATACATCTAATTATATTTATATTATGTGATATAAGGAATATAAACATATATATATATATATATATATTATTGTACATCTAAAAGTATATACATAAACATATGTGCTAACTATGGATTGGCTTCAAAATAATGAAGCCAATCCCGAGGATGACTAAGAGTGAAAGGAATAGAGAAAGGAGGGAAACTTGGTGGGGGAAAGACGGATGAGAGGCTTAGCAGGTTTTAAGGAAAATATATTATAGTACATGGAATGACAATTGAGAGGTCGGCTGTCAGTGGAGAGGAGATTAAAAATGAAAACATAAATAGAGAAGCAAACAGTGTACAAGAGGGATGATGGCAGCACAGAAACTGAAGCACCACGCCCTGTTCACCAACTTCTTCTGCACATCGAACCCCCTGCCACGTCCATACCCCTCCCTTCGTCTATTTCCATCATACCCGGTCCCATCACTCACCCGTTCCTGGCATCGAAACCTGTAATGAGAGAGAGAGAACCGATAACAATGAACATAGCAACAGTGGAAGCAGTCGATGTGCAGGGAAAATCGAGTGTTGAATCATTTGTATAAATATATCTATATAAACAGACAGTATAGAGGCAGAAACGAAAGGAAAAGTGAAAAGAGAGAGAGGTCGGCAGTTGAAGAAACCGAGAGCAAGTCCAACTGGGTTGAAGAGAGAGTAGGTAGTGTGCAGCAAGCAATTGTTGTCTTCATTCCTTTCCTTGGTACTGGAAAAGATTAAGAGAAGCTTGAAGCAGAGGCGAAGAGGCTGGTTAAAGGCATGTGACGCGTGAGGAATAGCTGCTAGACCAAGGCTGTACTGAGAGGCTTGAACGACTGGAGCAAAGTAGGAGAGACAGGAAGTGGTGATCAGAGCTCCTCGACCTTCTCCATTTTGTTGCAAGCTGAAATCGAAGAACAGGGGCCCTTCTCGGCCTCGTGTAAAGCTGGTAGCTGGCGGCAATGTGAGTGTAGGAGGAAAAAGGAACGTAGCCTGCTGAAGAGAAGAAAGAAGAGAGGATTAGTGAGGAGAAGAGGGGGGAGAGCAGGGCCAGCGAGGAAGGGAACGAAGCTGAAAATAGAGGCATAGCCTTTGATCTGATCTGTTTCAACCGAGAGGGAAAATAAGTGAAGGACGGTGCAAGGAAAGGCCGAAGGATAAGGAAGCAAAAATGGTGGCAATAGTGGTGGCCGAACAAGATTGATGAGGCGATGGCAGAGTTGGGAGGTGATGAACAGTGAGCTCGGGTAGCGAGGAAGAAGAAGAAGAGAGGAAGGAAAAAAAAAGGGGAAAGGAAGGAAATTAAAAAAAAAAAAAAAAGGTCGAAGAAGTGGAAAGTATTATATATATATATATATATATATATATATATATATATATATATATATATATATATATATATATATATATAAAATGGAGATAGAATAGAGAACATAAAGAATTTGGGAAATTCGAGAGGAGAGGTTGAAAATAGTTATTCGTAATTTCAGAGGTATAAATCGAGTGGATCGGACACACGAATTTCAGACACGAAGGTTTTGACGATTACAGGCTGACATCAAAGTAAGAAAAATTTTCGTTGATGCTAGAGTTAAATATACGTAATTTTTGTGCGTTTGTAGTTATAAAATTGTTAGGCTAAATTTTTTAAATTATCGTAATATAGAGAACTCGATGTCGAATTTACGTTTTGAAATTTAAGGGAATTTCAAACTCCATATATCGGCCCCACTACCAATATAAATTTACTTGATTAAATTAGACAAAATCTCGATAAATATAATTATTGATTTTAGATCGAAAACTCTTAGTTTTGATTACTCTGTACCGAGTACTGAAATTTTAATCAAAAAATGGCTAGTCAGCCCTTTTGAATTGTTTTGTAAAACAAAACTGAATTTATATGTGATTTAAGGAAAAATGAATAGTTTATAAAGAAATATTGATGTGACGTGTTTGAGCATGTGCTGATTGTGTGTCGCACGGTCGACTGGCACTGATTTTGAGACAAAGATGTTGATGAAATTATACTACACTGTTAATGTTACCGTGTAACGATGTCACAATAATCGTTGTTTGTAGGCCCACAGGGGTGGCCATGGCCGGTTGGGTTGGTCCGTTACATCAGTGGTGAACTGTTTCTGTTTTTGCGGTCCACGGAGTACGATGTACCGTGCAGCACACACGCAAGTACGATGTACCGTGTTTATGATTTTGGTCTTTAGACATTCTGATGTGTGAGTCGTTCGAGTAGCTGATCACTCCCACGACAATTGATATCCCCCGCACACCTGATCAATGATTGCTCGGAGTCACAGACATTGATCAATAGTCATTCTGATATCTGATATAGCATGTATTGTCTTGTCTCGTCTATTTAATTTTTCTGAATTATCTGCATTGACTATGTAATCTAAAAAAGTTTATTCTACTACTGAAAGTTTGGGATTTCTGTATTTACCACAGTAAACAGATTACATTGCCGATATTAAATCTGTTTTTCGAATTTTGATTCTGGTATCTGAGAATTTACCAAATCATCTGTATACTTTTGTGAAAAATTTTCTGGTTTTGGCAAATATATATATATATATATATATATTAGATAATATATTTATCTACCTGCTATAGAATTTTTCTTAATGAACTCGTTAAGCTCACCCTCCTTATTTTTCTCCACAAAGTCTCATCAGTAGCGGAGACCGTCGTTATAAGTCGTTTATTTTGCACAGTTGTATGTGAACAAAGGTGCCGATTTAATGAAATAATATTACTATTATTTTCATTTTAAATTGTTATCAAAGAAATTAAATTAGAGAGACGAATTTATGAATTTTGATCTATTATCGACTCGTAACTCAATTATAATGTGTGTAATTTAGGTCGTTACATATTCCTCTTGATAATAGCGGCCTTAGTCTTTACTAATAGATGTGTTCCAAGGAAGCCAATTACCTTCTAAAAATCCATTAGCAGCCACTTTGGTAGCAAAATCAAAATGTATCCTATTAATCACCTTGTTTGCTACATTATTACTTATTCTCGGCTTTGCTTAAAAAAACAAAAAACAAAAAAAAATCTTTGGGAATTTTTTCCCTCTTAAACTTTTAGATTTCTGGGAGGCTTTTAGAGGGACTAGATTTCTAAGTCAGAGAAAATGAAGAGCTAAAGGGGAGAACTTAGTATATTTTCAAGTGATTTGGAACAATGGAGATGAAGTTTTTGGGATGGTGAGACTACGAGTTTGGATTGTAGATCTAAAATTTTTTAAGGCCTAATGGGGCAAAAATTGGATCATTAGAGCTTTTTTTGGTGGAGATTCGAGATTGGCTAGTGATGGCCAATGGCAGGCTACAGTGGTCGATGGTGGCTCCGATAGCCAATTTCTAGAATTGTGTAGTGGATAGTTTGAAAATCTTAGGGTAGTAAGAGGGTCAGAAGATATAAAAAGAGAAGGAGAAAATAAAGTAAGAAAAAAAATGGAAAAACGATAAAATTAAAGGAAAAATGTCAAACTGGCATATTTGGATATTAAATTTCCATATCTCCAATCCACTTAAGCAAAAAAATCCACATCAACATAACTATAGAATTTTAATAGAATTATCATTTGGACTAAAATTTCAAGTCTCAAAAATTAGAGATTTGAATTAATCAAATTATTTTCCAGAAACTAAATTTTCATTTTGATAAAAATATAAGAGTTTCATAATTTGATCTAAAAGAAATTGATTCTGCTATTCATTGATTATTTATTGATCTGTTATTTGATTTGTTCATTTATATTTTTACTAGATATAATAATTATATTGTCTATGTTGAGGATTATTTCTTTATAATTATAATTTTTACTTATATATTTAATATCATTCCAAAAAAAAAATGCAGCACTCTTATCATAAATTTCACTTCCTTGTCAAAAAGTTTATCTTATGATAATGAAAAAAAATTAAGTTCAAATAGCACTATATAAACAGACACACATTAGTGTTGGTTTATTTGTTTGTTTGCATTATTATTATTATTATTATTATTATTATTATTATTATTATCAAATTTAAAAATTATGTCAATACTCTAATATATTGATCTTAAAATAATTTGATTGTTAATGAATTTTTTGCTTATACATAATTGTACGATATAAAATTGTGAATACTCTAATTTGAAGAGTAGAGATTCTGAATGATGAAAAAGGGAATTAAGATTAGGAGAGATCGAAAAAAATTTGAAAGAAAATCATCAAAAAAATATGACGGAACAAGAGTTAAGAATGGGTGAATGAAATAAATTTATGTTAATCACTTAATATAAATTTTATATATTGATTTATATAACCTATTCTGAAATCGAAAAAAATACTCTAATGATGATGACGACTTACCAATAAATAAATATCATTTTATTTTTCCATCTTTTGAATCTTATATCTACTTTACAAATTTAACAATGACAAAAAGAATTATTTTGTTCCTTTTGGTGTACTTTTTCCGACCCGACATTAAAGCTATATTTAGTACATATGAGGAAGGAGAGGACACAATAGTACAAAATTATAGAAAACATTAAATTAGATGATATTATTTTATATTGAAAAGAAAAACATCTTAATTTTTCAATAAAATTTTTTATCTTTTTTTATTTTTATTTTTTCTTTTCTCTTATTGCCAACAAGAGAAAAAAGAAAAAAAAATTAAAAGCAAACAGAAAAATAAAAAAATAAAATTTAAATTTAAGAAAAATTACTAGATAAATTTACAAGTTCAAATTTTACAAATTAAAAAAATATAATTCATAATAATATTTATATTTAACAATTAATTTAAAAAAACTGGTCTTAAACATCGATTATTACAAATATTTTTTCAAGAATTACTATTGTTGTTGTCCAGCACAATAATGATGTGTTGTTGACGTCAGTACTTTGATCCTTTCGTCACGTGTTACCGATAACTCTGCAAAAACCAGAACAATCACAGAGACACAGTGGCTTTTCCCTGCGTAAGCACTCAGATACTTAAGTCAAAACGAGATTTCGGCAGAGTCTCAGTAAAGTCAAAAAATGGAGCAAAAATTAATTCACAAATCATACCTGACCTCTATTTATAGGGAGTAATCTCTTCTTTAATTACGTATTTGTCCATTGGTAGTAACCAGAGGTATCTAAGGACAAAATCGTCCAGGTAAATTTTGGTACAGAGTCCTCTCTCATCTGTATTTAATTTTAATGTGACACATGGTGTCTTATCATGATGACACATAATATTAGCATTTGTTCTTTTTTCTTATTTTATTTTACTCATAACAATTACTCCCCACTCTTTCGCGAGTCATAAAATGCGGAAGAGTATACTGTTTTCTCGTCGTCGTTGTTGGCATGTATATATAGCGCGAGGGCGTTGGCTCGAGCTTCATTTCTCTCACAGATCTCGCATTCTTACAGTAGATCCTCCCAGCAAATTCTCTTGCTATAGTCTCGCGGTAGAGTCTTGCAACACAGTCTCGCGGCATTAGACCCTCGCGGCATCAGACCTTCATCCTCACGGCAGGTTAACCCGCGGCACCAGACCCTCGCGACAAGTTAGTTCCTCGCGACATTCGACTCTTCGCGGGAGCTTTACTCACACGACATCAGACTTGCACGGCTTACACTTTTGCGGCAATACCCTCGCGGCAGGCTAACCCTCGCGGCATTCTGACCCTCACGGCACTTGGATCCTCGCGGCAGGCATAGGCCCTTGTGGCAATACACATGCAGCAAGGTTGACCCTCGCGGCACTTTGACCATCGCGGCATATTGGACTCTCGCGGCAACCTGACTCTTGCGGCACCTGGACCCTCACGATAAGAATAGACTCTCGCGACAATACTCTTGCGCAAAGGGTAGACCCTCATGGCACTGTGACCCTCACGGCACATTGAACTCTCGCGGGGCCCTGACTCTTACAGTACCTTGGACTCTTGCGGTACCTTGGCGGCAAATATCTCGCGCACCCTCGAGAACATAGTCTCGCACACCCTGGCGCATCAATTCTTCAATCGACTCTCGCGACCCTGGTGGCAAATATCTCGCGCACCCTTGCGAATAGAGTCTTGCGCTCCTTGACGCATTAATTCTTCCACAGTGTCTTGAGCACCCTAGCGCAGATTGTCTTGTGCACTTTGGCGCCTCTGGCCTTCCGCAGCCTCGCGCATGAGGTCTTCCGCAACCTCGCGCAACAAGTCTTCTGCAGCCATACGCATAGAGGTTCTAGCACCCTGATGCCTTAAGCTCTCCGCAGTCTCACGCCCGATCTCCCAAGCCCCCGAAGCACTCCTTCTCTGTGTTCTTTGCTCCACCAAGTTCTAAATAGTCGGTGGAAGATTCACCTGCGGGAAGGCGCTTTTGAACAGGTCGGCTATCGCGCGTAAGGATTGGGTAGTCTATTCTCCCTGTTTCCTCATGGCCTCAAATTCTGCAACAGAGATCGTCATCATATGGGATTCTCTCTCCCGTCGAACTTCTTCTCCACGGTCAAGTGGAGAGCTTGCCATATCTTCACTTTCCTCATTTCTGATTGCTGCCGAACGTGTCTGTACCATTGTTGTAGAGTCACAAGTTTTTCTTTTGTTCCCACAGATGACGCCAATTGTTATTGTCCAGCACAATAATGATGTAATGCTGATGTCAGTACTTTGATCCTTTCACCACGTGTTAGCGATAACTCTGCAAAAACCACAACAATCAGAGAGACGCATGAGCTTTTTCCTGTGTAAGCACTTCGATGCTTAAGTCAGAACGAGATTTCGACAGAGTCTCAGTAAAGTCAAAAAATGGAGCAAAAATTAATTCACAAATCATACCTGACCCCTATTTATAGGGAGTAATCTCTTCTTTAATTACGTATTTGTCCATTGGCATTAACCAGACGTATCTAAGGACAAAATCGTCCAGATAAATTTTGGCACAGAGTCATCTCTCATTTGTATTCAATTTTAATGTGACACGTAGTGCCTTATCATGATGACTCGTAATATAATTTTTGTTCTTTTTTCTTATTTTATTTTACTCATAACAACTATTTTATCTAAATTATATTTTTCTTTATTCAAAAAATAAAGAAAAAATTAAAAAAAAGAGAGAAAGAGAAAGAAAGAAAGAAAAAAAAAGGTAAAAAAGAAAAAGAAAGTACTAAAAGACAAAAATAAAAATTAATATAGAATAGAAATTAAGCAATAATCATCATTATCTTATTGAGAATTTAAATTAATTTTTAAATTTAAAATTCAACAATAAAATATAAATATTTATAACTTAATCACATGATATTAAAAATTATATTTACATTTTTTTGAAAATTGAATTATCCTAAAAGGATAACTAATTATTTGTACGATGCAAATATTCTATCATTCTCTTTATGCACGTGCTGAACATATGAAGATGATGATGATAATGATGAGGATGATAATAATCCTACCATCTTATATCTTTCATTAATTAAACTAATTGAAAGAAAAAACACACACATTAAATAACCTAAGGTAACATGTACTTGACGTGTTAAATGACGATGGTAGGGGCGGTGGGTACTGTGTAGCTATACTCGGTTTCTACTTTCACGTGAAACTCGTTATGATTTACTATTTTAACCAGAAACAACTTAATAAGTTAGCAAATAGACAAATTAATAATTATTATATGCATATTAAATAATAATCTTTAAATAAATATATAAATCATACCAAAAATTTACTAGATTCCATATTTGTTTATTGGTTTTGGCTTTTTTATTATTGAGAAGTTGTTATAAAACAAGATCAAAGAAAAAAATAAGGTTATAATTAAATAAAAGTAGTAAAATAAAAAATTAAAATATAACATATTTAAATTATATAAAAGTAAGAAATATTTTAAAATATTTTTTTTTTTTTACAAAAGTGAAAAACAAGTAACAAAATTAACACTCAAAATCAAAACAATATAATAATAATAATAATAATAATAATAATAACAACAACTTATATATTATAGTTAACTATAAAAAATATGAGAAAATATAATTTTTCTTATGATTACTACGTCATTATTTTTGAGTCTAATTACTTTAATTTTATTGACTTTTCTTTTATTTTTGTTGACTAATCAACTTCTTTGGTTCTTGGTTATAATAAACTTTAGGTTTAGGTTTAGCTTTCCTTGTAACTAACTATACACAACACAAAAAAAATAGTTTAATAATGTAGTCGGCGCCTGAAAATCACCCACACAACAAACAGTGTTGATAAATTTGGACGTTTCGTCCAACCTAATTGACTTTATTAATTAATCATATAATTTTTTAATCTTTTGTTAATTGGGAAGATTATATTCGAAGATCAATATTACAATACTTGTATTAGTTTCGCGTTTCATCACCGTGTTGAAATTAACGTTATTTTCATTAATGTTTGAAAATAATTAAAATAAATTAAAATAAATTAAATTATATTCAATTATAAAAGTTATTATTTATCGAGAACTGAATTTTACAAATAAAAACAAATTTTGATATACATAAAAAATTAAAAAAGTTGTACACCAAATTTTTATTGATAATGGTCATACCCATTAAAGTCCACATATACAAACATTAACCAACAGAGGACAGTCACGTGTCAGATACAACCACCAAGAGGCATAAGCCACGTGGCAGATACCGAATGGTGGCGATAGAGCCCAATATGCGACAGAGTTATTATGCGGCAGAGTCATTTGGCGATAGAGTTACTATGCGACAGAGTCTTTTGGCGACAGAGTCATACGGTAGAGTATACACGCGACAGACCTCTGCGCCTTTGAGTCCAGCAGCAGAGGCGATAGACCTCTGCGGTAGAGTATGAATGTGACAGACAATGTGGCGACAGAGTCACTGCGACAGAGTGAGTCGCGGCAGAACTCTGCCGCAAGCACTGCGGTAGAGGTCTTCGAACCTCTGTCGCATGTTGAACTCATCCGCACAGAGGCAGACTTTGAGTTTGCGACAGAGTATCTAATAACTCTGCCGCAGCCCAGACACGCGCCTGGACCTCAGATCCGAATCCTATAGTTTTGGGCCCAAAATATTCGCAAGCCCTGAAAAATATGAAGCCCGACTTAATTCTAAAAATGTCTATAAAGACACCAGGTATGATAAAAAAAAAACCCTAATATCTATTTTACTTACAAAAACTCTGCTTAAACAGTCTTCTGACTTAAGCATCGGAGTGCGCATGCAGGGACAGATCCCTGTGCCTCTCTGACTTTCACTATTTTCACAGAATATTCAAGACACGTGGAGAAGATCACATCAGCATCTTTTCATTGTTGTTTAGAGCAACAACAATTGGCGCCATCTGTGGGAATCAGAACGAAAAGTTAGATTCCCTATCAAAATGGTGAGAACACGCTCGACAACAGCAGCAAATTTGGGAGAAGAGAATTCTGTGAGTCTTCCTATCAGACCAGAGCGAGGACAAGAGCAGAATGAAGAGGGCGACAGAGTTGCCTTTGTTTCCCTTAATGAATTTGAGGCTTTAAAGCGTCAGAATGAGGAGACCACGACAGCATTGAGGGCTATGGTGAATTTCTTCAAAAATGCTTTGTCGCAATTTAGCTTACCTCCAGAAGTGCAACAGATGGTAGAGGAGAACAGCCTGAGGCAGACTTACGAGAAAGGTCAACCCTCTACCATAGTGAATGTTGGACAAAGAGATTGGGGACAGAATACTACCGCTGGCCTGATTTCGAACCCTGCTGCAGGTCTGAGGTGAATGAACACTGCGACGAATCCAACTGAGCAGAACTCTCTCGCATAGTACAAGCGGCATAACTCTCCCGTAGAGCACAGGTGGCAGAACTCTCCCGCAGAGCACAAGACTTCTGCAGTAGAATTGGAGCATGACTTTGAAGATCACAGGTCTGGAAGCGACGGAGACAGAATAGTCATGACCCTCGAGACTATTTTGAAGGTACCAGGTCGAATAACAGAATGGGAGGTGCTGAAAGAAAGGATCTAGGGCAGGCCCCTTGAAGCAGGGAAACCTTAAACGAGGAAGAGATATTGAGCCGGGGAGCGGACCATGTGCAAAATCTTCGGAACAGAGGAAGAAGGAGTGCTTACCACTCAGACTCTTCTAGTCCCGAAGAGAGAGGGGCACGCTCGACTCTTGGGTCGAAAAATGTTGAGAAGGTTGTCGAGAGGATTTTAGAAAGGAAGAAGTTAATGTCTCTTGATGACAGTCTGAGAAGGAGAGTTCCTTTCAGTGCAGAGATTATGGACAAACCCTTGCCGAAGAAGTTCAAGATGCCTTCTATGACTATTTATGCTGGCAAAGCAGACCCATACAACCATAAACAGAGTTATGAGTCTCTCATGCTGCTCCATGGATGGGAAGATGAAATCATGTGCAGAGCCTTCTCACTTATACTATCGGGGCATGCGCTAAAATGGTTTAACAAGTTAAGTGAGGGTTCTATCCATCCTTCGATCAGTTACGAAGTGAATTTTTGAGAGCCTTCATGATCAATAGCCAAAGGAAGAAGGACGCTACTTATCTGTTGACCCTTAAACAAGGGAATAAAGAGCCATTGAAGAACTATGTAGATTGTTTCAGAGATGCAACCTTAGAGGTGAAAGATCTACCAGTAGGAGTAGCCATGGCTGCAATGCTATAGGGGATAAAATTCGAGAAGCTGCAAGAATCCCTCTCTCTTGATCAGCCAGCGACCCTTTCTGATTTATTTGCTAGAGCAAATAAATACGTGGCTCAAGAGGAAGTAATGAAGATGGTACAATCCAGAGAGGCAAGAGAAGGAAGAAAAAGAGAGAGAGATGTACCTGAAAGAAGCTCTCCAAGACCTGTCAGATTAGACAAGGCCCCTAGACTCAGGTACGAAGGTTATACCAGATTGAATGAGCCTTGCGCCGTAATACTTGCAGCTATTGAGGGGACGGGACTGTTGAAATTCCCTAAAAAGAAGATTGGAGATATGAGGTAAAATCCTGATGCCTATTATGAATTTCATGCCGCTCATGGTCACCCCACTGAAAGATGCAGAGATCTGATGGATCAGCTAGAGAGGTTAACTAGAGAGGGGAAAATTAACCGCTTCCTATGAAGAAGTGAAAGGCCCCGTTATCCTCCGCGAGATCGAAAGAATGATCGTCCGCAAAATATACAAAATAATGATAACGGAAGAAATAGGCCAAGGAATGAAGTAGCTAGGCCTATCCCTCGAGGTAATCAGCCGGATAACTAACCTACCGGCCCAGTAATAAATGTTATCACAGGAGGAGAATCGATGGCAGGAAGCTCCTCTGCTTCTTGTAAAAGTTACGCAAGATAAACATATCAGGTTCATACTGTGATGGAGGAGAAGGCAGATGAAGAACCCATTATATTCACTCTGACAGACAAGGGTGATATTGTCGTGCATCATGATGATCTCATGGTGATATCCGCAGTGGTGGCGAAACATCCGGTGAGCAGAATCCTAGTCGATAATGGAAGTTCGGTGAACTTAATCTATTGAAATTGCTTCGAAAAAATGAATGTATCCGAAGATAGATTAAGACCTGTTATAACACCATTGTATGGATTTACGGGTGAGAAGGTGAAGGTAGTCGGGTCTATAGAGTTGCCTGTGACTCTAGGAGAAAGTCCAAAGGATGTGACACGACAGGTATTGTTCATGGTTGTGAGGTCAACCTCAGCTGCTTACAACATGATCCTAGGGAGGCCTGTATTAAATGATATGAGGGCGGTGATATCTTCTTGTTACTTATTAATGAAGTTCCCTACTCCCAACGGAGTTGGGCCAGTGTGAGGAGATAAAAAGAAGGCTCGTACTTGTCATATCGTTTCTACCGCCAGCAAAAAAGTACAGAGAAATGAGACTTTGTGCATAGATGACCCTCCTAAGCCTCAACCTGTGGAAAAAATGGAAGCCATTGAGCTAGTCAAAGGGGGTGAAGAGAAAAAGGCATTCATAGGAACTTAGCTGAATGAACAAACAAGAATGGAGATAGCTGAATGCCTACAGAGAAACTTGGATGTTTTCGCTTGGACCCCGGCTGATATGCCCGGGATTAATCCTGAAGTGATTTGTCATGAGCTTAATGTCTCACCCGGGCATAGGGCTGTCAAGCAAAAGAAGAGGAATTTTGCCCCGAAAAGATAGAAGGCGATCACTGAAGAAATCAATAAACTTTTAGAAGTCGGGTTTATTAGAGAGGTCTACTACCCTGAGTGGCTGGCCAGTGTAGTAACGGTGAAGAAATCCAATGGGAAATTGCGAATATGTGTGGATTTCACTGATTTGAATAAAGCTTGCCCTAAAGATTCGTACCTTTTACCCCGAATTGATAGGCTTGTGGATGAAACGTCCGGATATGAACTCCTCAGTTTTTTAGATGCTTTCTCCGGATATCATCAAATTATGCTCCACCCAGAAGATGAAGAGAAGACTTCTTTTATAACCGACGATGGAACATACTGTTATCGGGTAATGTCATTCGGTTTAAAGAACGTCGGAGCCACATATTAGCGAATGGTGAACAAAGTGTTCAAAGATCTTCTGAAAAATACTATGGAAGCCTATATGGACGATATGATTATCAAGAATAGAGCAGGAGAGTCTCACGCTCATCAGATGTCCAAGTTGTTCGATGTGCTGAGGGAATTCAGTATAAATCTAAATCCCAGCAAATGCTCATTCGGAGTTAGATCAGGGAAGTTCTTATGATTCATGATCACTGACAGGAGTATTGAGGTAAATCTTGAAATGGTACAGACAATTATAGGCATGAAGCCACTAACCACAGTGAGAGATGTCTAAAGGTTGACAGGCAGAATAGCAGCTCTGAACCGCTCTTTGTCAAAGTCTGCAGAAAAGAGCTTGCCATTCTTCAAAACTCTGCAGGGCGGAAGGAATTTTGAATGGACAAATGATTGTCAAAATTTTAAAGGCTTAAAGGAATACTTGAAGGAGTTACCTTTGTTGACAAGACCTTTGAAAAGGGAACAGTTGTATATGCACTTGAGAGTCGGTGAATTCACCGTCAGTGCGGTACTACTGAAGAAAGATGAAATAGTGTACCGTCCCATCTACTATGTGAGTAAGGTACTACTGGACCCGGAGACCCGTTATCTCCTGGCCGAAAAGCTAGTATTGGCCCTTGTGATGGCCTCTCGTAAGTTGCGCCCTTATTTTCAAGCACACTCCATCACTGTCTTGATAAAACAACTGTTAAGGCAGATCCTTCAGAAGCCTGAACATTCAGGGAGACTAGTGAAATGGGCAGTGAAACTTGAAGAGTATAATCTCACATTCCAACCCAGGCAGGCTATCAAAGGCCAAGCTTTAGCAGACTTTATAGTAGAATGTACTAGCCCGAGCGACAATAGTGGAAAGGAAACTCAACCGTGGCTACTGTATGTTGACGGAGCATCAAGTGCGAATGGAAGTGGGGCAGGTGTAGTCTTAGTGTCGCCGGAAGGGAAATCCTTAGAATACTCTTTGTGGTTTGGGTTCCCTAGTTCAAACAATATAGCAGAGTATGAGGCTCTGGTCGCTGGAATGAAGCTGGCAGAGAGGTTGCAAGTTCACCACCTGGTGGTGCATAGTGATTCTCAATTAGTGGTAAACCAGTTCAGTGGACAGTATGAGATTCGAGAGCCGATGCTGGTCCCTTAGCTAAAGAAAGTCCAATCTCTAGCTCGGACTTTCGAAAACTTCCAGCTAATACAAATTAATCGGTCTGAAAACACACATGCAGATTCATTATCCAAATTAGCCTCCTCCAATGAGACCGGAGGAAGAATAGTGAAGGTAGAGAGACTCGAGCGACCTAGCATTGAAGAAGTCGAAGTGTGTGACATTGAAGTGGGGGACGATTGGAGATCCCCATTCAAACAGTATCTCACTGAAGGTACACTCCTGCAAGATAAGGACGAGGCTCGCCGCTTAAGGATACAAGGGGTAAAGTTCACACTGATAAACGAGGAACTGTACAAAAAGGGGTATTCATCGCCTTTGTTAAAGTAAGTGGGGCCAGAGCAAGCAAACTATGTCCTAACTGAGGTACACGAAGGAATTTGTGGTGAACACTTGGGAGCTAGAGCCCTTGCTGCTAAGATATTGCGATCGGGATTCTATTGGCCGACATTGAAAAAAGATGCGATGGATAAAGTCCGCAAGTGTGACAAGTGCCAAAGGTTTGCACCGATAACAATAGCTCCAATGGCTCCCTTCCAGAGTACGGTACAACCAACTCCTTTTGCACAATGGGAATTTGACATTCTAGGGCCCTTCCCATTAGCTACGGGTCAAAGAAAGTTTCTATTGGTTGCCATCGATAACTTTACAAAGTGGATTGAGGCAGAGCCTTTAGCTACAATCATGGAGAAGAAAGTGGAAGCGATGGTGTGGAAAGATATTATCTGTCGGTTTAGGATTCCACGTATCTTAAATGCTGATCACGAAAAGCAGTTTGATTGTGACGCCTTCCGTGAATTCTGTAAGTGCCTTGACATTCAGCTAATGATTTCTTATGTATCATATCCTCAAGCTAATGGACAGGTCGAAGTCAGTAATCGAACTATCCTTCATGGGTTGAAGACCAGATTGGACAAAGCTAAGGGAGCATGGGTGGACGAGTTGCCTAGTGTCTTATGGGCATATCGTACCACTAGTCGGGTATCGACAAGGGAAACGCCGTTTAGCCTTGTATATGACACTGAAGCATTGATATCCGTGGAAATTGGAGCACTGTCATCCAGGGTAGTGCCTTTAGTGGAAGAAAAGAATTCACAGGGGTTAAGGGAAAACCTAGATTTGCTTTATGAGCATAGAGAGGCCGCAGCTATCCAGCTGGCATCCTATCATCAGAGAGTGGTCAACTACTACAACAGTCGGGTGAAAGATAGACTGATGTCTGAGGGAGATTTGGTGCTTAGAAAGTCACATATCACGAATGCCTTGAGGGAAGACGAAAAATTCAGAGCCAATTGGGAAGGTCCATATCGAATCAAACGAAGGATTGGGCCCAACACCTGCATCCTGAAAACTCTGCAAAGGAAGAAAATAGGAAAAACAAGGAACTCAAATCATTTGAAATTGTATTTGAATTAATCATTATGTTTTCTTTCTCGATACTTATATTCTCGTATTATTGTTATTTGTTTACTCTGTCACAAGATACCATTATCTAATCATTATGCAAATTGTTCTTCTATTATATCTACAGCTTTTATAAATCTAAATCTTGTGGCAGAAGATAGACGAGCTGTAAGAGCCTGAGGCGCAATAGCGTCACTATGGCCAGGCGTAAAAAATCAGACGAGCCGTAAGAGCCTGAGGCGCAATAGCGTCACTGTGGCCAGGCGTAAAAAATCAGACGAGCTGTAAGAGCCTGAGGCGCAATAGCGTCACTGTGGCCAGGCGTAAAAAATCAGACGAGCCGTAAGAGCTTGAGGCGTAATAGCGTCACTGTGGCCAGGCATAAAAAATCAGACGAGCCGTAAGAGCTTGAGGCTAATAGCGTCACTGTGGCCAGGCATAAAAAATCAGAGGAGCCGTAAGAGCCTGAGGCGCAATAGCGTCACTGTGGCCAGGCGTTAAAAATCAGATGAGCCGTAAGAGCCTGAGGCGCAATAGCGTCATTGTGGCCAGGCGTTATAAATCAGACGAGCCATAAGAGCCTGAGGCGCAATAGCGTCATTGTGGCCAGACGTAAAAAATCAGACGAGCCGTAAGAGCCTGAGGAGCGTCATTGTGGCCAGGCGTAAGAAATCAGACGAGTCGTAAGAGCCTGAGGCATAATAGCGCCACTGTGGCTAGGCGTTACAGACAAAGAAGCCGTAAGAGCCTGAGGCGCAATTGCGTCACTGTGGTCAGGCAATGGAAACGTATTGGCTGTAAGAACTGAAGACGCACTCACGTCATGGTGGTCAGGCCTTATAAAAAGGTATGTTTACACATGTAATTCTTTCTGAAAGTATATATTTCTATCAAGAATTAGGCAGCATTTACGAATAAATAAACATACGAGTAAGTAAAACAAATAAACAGATAAGCGATAAATAGCGAAAGGTTAACTAACAAAGTAATATGAAGCATGAACAGATAAACTTTAACTTTATTCATTCAAGGAAATCTTTACAAGCATGAATAAGTTCAAAAAAAGAACAACAAAATGTTCAAAAAGAACGACAAAATGTTCAAAAAGAAAAACGAAAAATAATTCAGTTTGCACGAGATTAAGGCTGAGGATCAAGCACCGGCGGACCCTCGCATTCTAAGGACTGCTGACCATCTTCTCCATCCAGGTCGTCGAGGGCACCAATAGGTTTTTCGGGAGCATTATCCAGGTTCACAGGCTCCCAAGGACCGGTTAGGTTTGCGAGATCATCTTGCACAGCCTTCTTAAATAGCTCATCAGGGGATTCAGCCTCTGGTTCATATTTTGTCCAATCGGGAGAGTCAAATAACATTGCCTCGCGCATATATTGAAGCTCAGGGAATTCTTCCCCTTCTCTATGCTTCTCCAACCAGGATCTAGCGAGGTAAAAACCATATTTTACATATGGCACTGAAAAGTCCTCTTTTCGCCTTAGGTAATCTCTAAAAAGACGGTACTCTTTCACGGCCTTCGCCCTGATACTATCAATCTCAACTTGGTTAAGAGAAGGAGTGGCCCGACTTTCTAGTTCGGCGACGTATTGTTCCAGCTCCTGATTGCTATCCATCAAGGACCCATATTTAGACTGCATACTGTCCAGTTCGGCTTGGGCCTGTTGAAGATCTTCATTGAGTTTGTTAGACCTAGCCGTCTCGATAGTAAGATCCCCCTTGGCATGATTCAAATCCTAAAGCGCTTTCGAGAGCTGATCTTCTAAGCTTCGCACCACGTCTGGGAGCCCGGATAAGTTGTTGACAGTATTCGACAACTCCATGACTTTGTCCTTCAACTCTCGGATCTCTTTGTCAGCTCGCTCTCGATAGGCTTGGTGTTAAGCATTGTTGGCAATGGTCCTTTAAGCAAGCTGAAAAGAAACATAAAAAGTCAAACTCAAAGTAGAGCAAAAAGAAATTAAATGAAAAAAGAATATGAAGATTACCCTCAGTGCTTCCACATCAGCTAAGTCTTCCCCCTCTGGAAAATTCCTGAATATTCGAGCTTTGTCTCTCGAGAGAATAGTGGCCCAACTCAGTCGAGACGCCTCCCCAGGAGAATCAAAGGTATCGTTGTCACGTACTCCCGGGTATACTTGAAACTCTGACCCCCTCATTATGAAACCACCGTCTACGGGATAGGATCTCTCGTCAATAGGACCTATCCTAGGGAGAATTGGCCTAGTCCCCATTGACGGCTCAATGTACAAATGCCTTCGATTCTTTCGTTGAGAAGGAATTATATTACACTCAGCACGCTCTTCAGATCGAGACCGTCCAAAAGAATCGGAAGCCCTCCTTGAAGAGGAAGGTGCCTTCCTTCTATCCCGAGAAGGATCCCTTTGTTTTGCAGGAGGAGGCATCTCTTGTCTATAAGGAGGTGGGGTCAGAGCCCGGGGCAATGGAGGTGGAACTGGTGCCTCACTGGGAACATTATTAGTCAAGCGAGGCCTCTTTCTAGTAGGATCGCTAGACGAACCTCCCTCCACCCCTTGACGCTCCAAAGAATGTTTAATATGGCTCATCTCTATAAAAAACAGAATAAATTGTTAGAAACGTGGTCAAAACCAACAAACAATAAATCAAATAGCGTGAAAAGTTACCATCAGGAGAATCAAAATGCTCTTGAAGGGAATTTATATTTAGCATATCATCATCCGGAAGAACCATAAAAGTTGAACCAAACCCTCCCAGTCGCTCAGATCGGTTAGGGGTTCAGTCTCAGAGCTAAACTCTCTATTTGTGCTCCCTATATCCTCTTGCGACCTTAGAAGTTCAGGGTTCAACTTAGAAGGAATCGATGATGGAAGATTCGAGGGAGGAACAAAAAGGCCGACAATAGGAATGGGACCCACACCCCAACCAGCAGACGTCAAATTTTCATTTGATAGAAGAGTATCAAGATTAATGGGATTATCAACTAATAATCTATTAATATCTAAAGACAACTGTTCCCTGAGTGTAGAAATCCGAGGGCCCTTAAGGATTTCACGTCTAGTTTCCCAACGAGTAGGGAAATCCAGGCCCCCAGGCGTCTCCACAATAAGCCACTCTGATTCAAATCCATGAAGCTTATTGGCAGGTTTTTCGAATAACCTATTTTCAAATCCGAGCTTATACACCTGTTGAAGAGAATAGGGAACTAAACCGGAGCTACCTCGGAACCTAAAAAAAGTTTCAAGTAAGGGAAGAGACAGAGAAACACCCCTTAATCGCCAATGCACGGTAAAGCCAATTAATTGTATCCATGCGTGAGGATGCAGTTGTCGAGGGGCAATCCTATGTGTCCTAAGAAAAGAAGCTCCAAAGTCGAAAATTGAAAAACGAAGTCCTAGCTCTAAGGATGTCCTGAAAATAACTACCCCGTCGGACACACTACGTATGTCATTTTCTTGAGGGTTTGGAAGTCTATAGGAGTACCCATCGGGCAATGAAAATCTCGACGTAAGATCCTGAATGTCAACTGCCTTCAAAGTCGATCTAACTCTTAGCTCTATATGATTCCCTACACCATGACCGACCATTTTGGAACTTAAGAAAAACCACAAAGAAAAACCTATCGGCGATAGAGTTTTACCTAACGACCAAAGATGCACTTGCAAAGGCGAAGGTAGATACTGGATTACAGCGTCAGAGTGTTTGCGACAAAGGTGTGGCAAACAGTACAGGAACGGCGCAACAGAGTATTGGTTCACACGGCAGAGTCGCGACAGAGTCGAGAAATAGTAATGGTTATGCGGCAGAGTTGCGGAAGAGTAGCGACAGAGTTGCAGTAGAGTAGTGACAGAGTTGCGATAGAGTAGTGATAGAGTTGCGATAGAGTGCGAGGAGAGTAAGCGACAGAGTGATCCTATGCGAGAGAACTCAGCAGATACCGCGATGCCTGAGACCTTATATATAAGCGCGGCTGTATTCGAACGTGCACAGTGATCTGCACACGCAGTTGAAGTAAACATGTACAGCTCAGGAACAGTAAACCAAATGTTCAAATTTAAAAAAATAATAATAATAATAAATCAATCAAACGAGTCATACTCTTTCGCAGGAAATTTTTCTACCAAAGAGTGGGGAGCAATTGATAATGGTCATACCCATTAAAGTCCACGTATACAAACATTGTCCAACAGAGGACAACCAAGTGTCAGATACAACCACCAAGAGGCATAAGCCACGTGGCAGATACCGAATGGTGGCGATAAAGCCCAATATGCGACAGAGTTACTATGCGACAGAGTCCTCCGGTGATAGAATTACTATGCGGCAGAGTCTTTTGGCGACAGAGTCATGCGGTAGAGTATACACGCGACAGACCTCTGCGCCTTTGAGTCCAGCAGCAGAGGCGATAGACCTCTGCGGTAGAGTATGAATGCGACAGACAGTGTGGCGACAGAGTGAGTCGCGGCAGAACTCTGCCGCAAGGACTGCGGCAGAGGTCTTCGAACCTCTGTCGCATGTTGAACTCATCCGCACAGAGGCAGACTCTGAGTCCGCGACAGAGTATCTAATAACTCTGCCGCAGCCCAGACATGCGCCTGGGCCTCAGATTCGAATCCTATAGTTTTGGGCCCAAAATATTCGCAAGCCCTGGAAAAACATGAAGCCCGACTTAATTCTAAAAATGTCTATAAATACACCAGGTATGATAAAAAAAACTCTAATATCTATTTTACTTACAAAAACTCTGCTTAAACAGTCTTCTGACTTAAGCATCGGAGTGCGCGTGCAGGGACAGATCCCTATGTCTCTCTGACTTTCACTATTTTTGCAGAATATTCAAGACACGTGGAGAAGATCACATCAGCATCATTTCATTGTTGTTTAGAGCAGCAACAATTATAAATATGAAATTAATTTTCGTTCGCATTTCGTTACTGATGCAAGTCGAAAAAAATTTAATCTGATGAGAATTAAATACGAGACTTCTTATTATAGATCGTTTTCATTTAGAAACTAAATGAAAATCTTATATTACGGAGCTAATCCTTTGAGTTAATTATAAAGAATTGTTATCATCTCAATACTCAAACAAATCAACCAATCTTAATCAAAACAAATAAAGACATGTTTTGAACTCATCGTACCCTGGATGCAGTAAGTTCAGATCACATAGGACAAAATAATAAGATGGTAAAATTACATTTCTACTTATGTTTTTAATTTTTTTATTATTTTATTAAAAATATCTTTAATAATAATTTTTTTAATCTCATTGGAATTGATCTCACCGCCAAACTAAGCTAATCTTTAATCAATACCAAATAAAACTCTTGAGTACTCTCACTTATATTAGCTCTTTTGTTCCATCGTTAACAATCTTTAATCAAACATACAAAAACACACCCAATGACATTTTTCCTTAACTCATAGTGTGTTTACTCATTCAATCTCGTAAAATCCTATAAACGTCGTTAATTTTTTGTTTTTGTTTTTTATAGTTTGTCCTATAAAAATAAATTGTTTATTTGTAAATATACTAACTTGTCCACAAAATCAACTAAACTATTGAACAATATCTTTAATATTTCAAAAAAAGAAAGCTACTAAATGTACCCCTTTTTTTTAATACTCACAATATATGAAAAGCCAATAAAAAATGTATTTAATTATGACTGGGAAAATGAAGAAAAATATGCATTTAATTTTTATAAAAAAGTCGTCATCGATTCTTTTAAAATTTGAGTTAATTAATATTGCTATGTTTAACCAATCACTGGATTTCATGGGGCCAAAATCGAACAATTCACAAAATTGACAATCCAATGAGCTTAACAGGTCAAGGAATCATATAACATTAAAAGCAATTAATTCTATATTATTATGTATTACTTATATATTACTTTATTGATTAAAATTAGTATGTCGACAAGGATTATAATAATAATATTAACCTTTAGCTAGACTCACGATCTTCATGTAAAGGAAAAGAAGAAATAAATGTATACATGCAGCAAAGTTGAGGCTAGAGAGTGGCTTTTTTTTTTTTTCTTTTTTAAGTTGTCAGTATAACTATAAAATAATTCTCTTATCTTTGTGGTCCACTTTTAAATTTTAGTGAGATTTTTACATTTAATAAAAGCTATTAAAATTTTATAAAATTCACAAATTGTATTAAAACAGTCACACATTTATTTTTTATTTTTAATATATGTAAAAGAATATGTGACAATCCTCTAATTTCATTAATCAAATTTGAAAATATGATAATGATAATTTTTTTATAATTGTTGTGCATGATAAAAAGAAAAAGAAAAAAAAAGAATAAATAATAAAGTGCGTCACGTGACGCATGAAGAATACACCACGTGACGTACAGAGAAAACAGGTGAAAAATCGAGTCTACCGTCTTGAAAACAGTATAACGAGAGAAATAAATAAGACACAAAAATGACATTTAGTCTAAGAATATATACGTAATTACTGACAGAATAAATCTCTATAAATAGGGGTCAGATATGACTCAAAAACCTAAATATCTATTTTCTCTACAGAAACTTTACCAAAATTCCTTTCTGACTTAAGTATCGGAGTGTTTACGCAAGGAACAACCTCTGCGTCCCTCTGATCATTCTCGTTCTTGCAGAAAATCTGGTTATACGTGATACAAATATCGAAGCGAGGACGTCAACAACACGTTATCATTTTATTGGGCAACAACAATAATAAAAAAACTTTTAATGATATCTAAAATATTTATTTTTTGTTTCAAGGAAAATAAATAAGAATTTTAGTCCAACAAAATGGTCACTATTTGATTTGAAATGATCTACCTATTACATAAGTCTTATTATTTGCAATGGAAATAAAATATACTAACTGGCATGTTGCCGTTCTCTCTCTCTCTCTCTCTCTCTCTCTCTCTCTCTCTCTCTCTCTCTCTCTCTATATATATATATATATATATATATATATATATAAGTCTAATTATTTCTTTTTTCACTTAATTGTTAATATTAACTTAGTTAAGATTCGAAAAAAAAAAAGAAGCTAATTGTTATTATTTTATTTCGCATTATCAAAGACTAACTAATGAAATAATTGAGTCTTACTCATTTCCATCCTCTATTTCCTTGAGTTTAGATTCTAATTTTTTATTTATACTTGAAAATTATTTCATATATCAATAATAAGAAATATTATTCATCAAGCAAACTTCCCCATCACATAATTCTAAGTACCAATTATTTTCGTAACTTAAAAAATATCTATTCAATCTATATCGAAATTCTAAACAATCTCATTAAATTCCATTTAAGCGTAATTAGGCTATAAATTATCTTATAATTACAGCTACACTAACATATATATATATATATATATATATATATATATATATATTCTCAGATATTTAATTTGAAACGTGTTTGTTTCCTTGTCAGCATTGAAGGTAGACAAGGGTGAGAGAGAATGCACGAAACATTTTGTGATCCGAAATGGATTCCTTTAATTTGTCAAACAATCACCTCCCACCAACATCATTAATAATTATATTTATAAGGGAAATGAAGTCGTCGATAGCAAAAAGCAAGTTATTTCCATCATATATATATATATATATATATATATATATATATATATAAAAGAAATCGAAGGTGGTAAATAAAAAATATAATAATTATTTGAACTCCAAATCAAGTTTCATGTCTTCTTATTTTTTGCCATAAAGCAATTTGCTTTCACAAAAAGAGTAGCCGAGTTTCACGTGCTTCTCTCTGCACAATAAAAAATATCATAAATTTTTTGAAGCTAATTCTTTATTTATAATTAATTAATATATGAATTCCCTTTGTTACTTGTTAATTTAGTTACCATAGGATGGGGATAATTAAAATAAAATTATTAGCCTTAAAGGGAAAGAATTGATCAGTTCATAAAAAATTATGAAATGGGCACTACTTAATGCAAAAATAGATGTAAGATTAAAAATGGAAAACTTAGTAGAAGAGAGGAAGGGTTAATTTGACACACTAATTGTCATAAGTGCGATGTGATTGGTGCACTACATGTATAAAAAGATAAAAAAATGTGAGGTAAAATTATTTTTTATTTTAGTTTTCATTTTTTTAATTATTTTATTTTAAAATATATATTTTTAATAATCATTTTATTCTTATTTTTTAATTTTATCAGACTAAATCTCATGCCCATCCAAATTAACTCGAAGTCTTAAAAAGTTAAGGTTTCAGATTTAAATTTCATCAAATGTGAATTTGAGTTTAATCTAATTATTTACTAGTTTAATTAGTTATAACTATTTTTTTTAAAGTTACAATAAAAATTTAATAATTAGAAATATAAGTGGTATTATTTGGATTCGAATTTAAATCTTATAATAAATTATAACTTTTTTTTAGCACTTGATCATGAATTTATTGATTAATTAGTCATAATTATTTACTAATTTTTTTTCCTTTAAGTAAAGTTATTTTATAATTACCCCATTATAAATTGTAAATTTTAATGAAAAATAATTAAATAAATTTATTTTTGTTTATTTGTCAAGGATGGAACGAAAAAAGGGGAGAAACTTGCCCATATAAAAGTGGACCCTTCGTCACTATCACATATCAATCAAGCATTAGTTCCTTTTGTTTAAAAGAAAGAAAGAAAGAAAAAGATTGGCAGATCTACAACTCTCTTTTGGTATCATGTTCATATTTGATCTCCAACGCTCTTTTGATATTTTATACATGCATGATTCATCAAGCTCAAATTTAAATCAAAATTTTGGATCGGATGTAATACCCTTTTTGTTTCAATTATTTTGTCATATATTGACTAGACATATAATTTTAAAAAATTAAAATTATTACATGTCATGTCATATAAAAACATTTGAATTTTTTATAAAGAAGATTTATTTTAAAAATAATTGGAAATAATAAAAAATAAATAAGGAAAATATAAATATTAAAATTTGATAACTTTTTTAAAGTGATATTTTGAATGTGATAATTTTAAAACTAAAAAATGATAATTTTATCTAGACAAAATGAGTAATAAACACAACCACACATTTTCTCCCCAATGAAAAATTTTTATCAAAGCAGTATTTGATTTATTGATAATCACAATTTAAAAATTATATAGAATTTATCAAAATTTTAGAACAACAAAGTAATTTTAAATAAAGAAATTGACATACATGTTTGGAGAAACATTGTTGAAAGTAGAAGCAAAATTGTCAACATCACGGTTAGGCATACATAGCCACGATACTACATTGGCCTAACAAGATGCAAAAAGCTTATATCCAGCATAATTACAATTAACTAAATTGGCTCACTTTCATGTTTCATACCAAGACTAATCATCAATTTGTTTTATTATAATATAAAATTACCAATTAATAATAGTTTACTATAGATGGAAAATTTTAACATTCTCCCACTTGAACAATATTAATTAAGAATGTTTTAATTTAAGAAAATTTGATTTTAGAATATAAGACTCTAGGTTGATTAACTCTACTTTTTATGTGGTAACATTTTAAAAATAATTTAGTTTTTAGAAAACAACATCTTGACAATATTGTTTAATATGATCATCTAATCCTGGATAATGGCAAAGATTGTGCCCTTTATTAATAAAAGATCAATTCATGATTACATATACTAGTGATCATATCAACTATATGTCCCAATGTGGTTGTGTAATGAGAAAATAACAGCTAGCTATGATCTCATTGTGTTATTGTGTAATTATTATTATTAGTCCTCAAAGATTTCACCAATCTTGTCAAAACAAAACCTTTGTGACAAGTAGACAACGATAAATCTTTATGACATCCAGATCTGCCTAGAAACTTTTATGAGTAGAATCATTTCTGAGGCATACCTAAATGACATCAAAATCGCACTAAAGACAAACACCATCTCTTAAGATTTTATAACATGACATGTCAATACCATATGTGAACATTTAATGAAATGCTTTTACATATATAATAGTATCATTAGGAGTATATACATTGTAAGACCCTTAAAATAATATGTACTCTTTATGATTTCGTGATGTACGGATAAATCACATTTGATATAAATCATAAGGAATGAATGTTTTTAAGTTCTAAATGTGTATGAAATGCAAAACGGGTAGTGAAGCAAATTGGATATGAATGTAACAGTGATTTTTTGGCAAAACTGCAGCAAGAATGCTGCGGATGAAGGGCAAATCGATCTCATAAGCAAGGGGAGATCGATCTCAAGGCTTGAAACATAATGCCAAAGCATTTTGCAAGGGGGAGATCGATCCCTCATTCAAGGTAGATCGAGCTTGGATAGGTTCTAGTTGAAGCAGATCGATCTCCAAAGGGTTCTGCGTAACACAGATCGATCTCATACCAAAAGGCAGATCGATCTCATGTTAAGGAACAGATCGATCTCACCTTTTCAATGTCGAATTCTAGAAGAGTAATGACACAGAGCAGATCGATCTCATTACTAAGGAGCAAGTCGATCTCAACTTCTCAGAATCAAATTCTGAAGAGATAAACACAAGGCAGATCGATCTCTCATGATTAGCATATCGATCTTCAAGGGCAATTTTATATATACTGGACTCCTGCACCTTTATTTCCCCAAGAACAATCAATCCTTCATTGAACCAAAGTAAAACCTAACCTTTCGTACTCCAAAAATCTTCATCTTTCAATTAGTTTTGAGTGAGATTTGCTTCAGTAAAGTTGTTCATTGTAAGGAGGAGAACAACATAGTTGAAAACTAGAAGTTGAAACCTTGGATTGAAGGAGCAAGGTGAATTTCCCCCAATTTGAAAAAAAAATGAAAATTCAAGCTAGGTAAGATTCAATACACCAACTTCAAATATGTTAATATAGGTATCTTGGTGAGTTGATTGGTGTATGTTTAAGTTGCTGAAAATATATTAAATATGTAAAATCTCCATGACCTAGATTTTTGGCTTGAATGAGAGAAAATGGTGTAGGCATGGATTCAATGATGATTGAAGCATGTATGAAGTTATTAAGCATGTATATATGATTATAAAATAGTTTGGTGAAATATATGTATTGGAAATGGACTTAAGAAAGAGAAAGTCCAATGAGTTGTAATAAGACTAAATGAGTGTAAAAAGGGCTAAATGCATTGATTGAGATTCATGCAAGTGAAAACTAAGTATATTTAGGTATACTGATGTGAATAGTTATCTACAGCTTTATAGTGATATTGGAAACTGATCGGACCGCGAGGTTTAGCAGCACTGAGGAAGTGAAGTCACACGACGTGATCAAAGGTAAGGAAATTTTGTGAGTAGCTAGAGGTAACTACACGTATTTTGAATAGAATTTCAAGATTTATATTGTATATGAAATTTCGTGTATAGAAAAGTTCGGTAGGAACCGATAAGGTAAAATTGTGGTTTTATCCAAATATAGGTAAAAAGCTTAGGAAGCATGTTTGTGACTAGTTTTGACAGTTGCATGGATAAATTGGCTAATGTTTTCATGTTATATGCGAAAACAACACATTTTAGTGCCAATTTGATTTAATTGAGTGAAATTCAATTGAAATAAGTCATCTATCGGTTTGTGTGAAAACCATTGGTGCTAGAGTAATACTCACACTAGATTTTGAGATATGCATCACATAGTACTTGAGTATTTCTCATACTTGATTTTAATGCGATTTATGCATGATAGAGTACTGGACCATTGCTCATACTCAGTTTTATTGATTGATGCATGATAGAGTATTGAAGCATTACTCATACTCAATTTTACATTACATAGTGTTGGAAGCATTGCTCGCACTAGATTTATATAACCATATGCATGAGTTTGTGTTGGAATTTTACTCGCACGTATCGATTTTGAAAGAGATAACATGAAATAGTCATTTTGGGAGCCTATGCAGACTGTGTGTCGTACTGATTATATGCTCGCACATGCAAAATTTTTAGATATGGCCGAGGGCTATTAAAACTATTATCCATGGTATGAGGGCTAAGACCTATGGCAGACACCCTGACTATGAGGATTGGGTCCATGGAGTACTTTGTACCATGTATGTCACATGGAGTACGCTGTACCGTGAGTACACGATGATATAGAGTTGTGAGCTGATAGTTGAGGATTTGACCCACCTCCTCCCGTTGTAGCAAATTTGAGGCCCCGCACACCGAGTACTGTGTAGCCTGGGATAACGAAAAATGAGTTATAATCATAAACTCGAAACAAGTAGTCGCCTATCTCACCTTATTGATATTTCTTGTTTGAATTGTCACATAAGTTTTTATAATTGGGTAGACCCGGGGATGAGTTGAGCCTCAACATGTGACCTTGTGTGTGAAAGGGTAACCCGAGGGATGGATGAGGCCCGAATTTTTCATGTTTTTACATGATGAAATGCCATATTGTTTTGATTTAATTAAAATGACATGATAAAATGTGATTTATATTAATTACATGAGAAATGCAATGTTTTGCATAAACTGCTGAGATGATTAAACCAGCATGTTTTCAATTCATATTGATGATTTGAATCTATATATATATATATATATATTACATAGATGTTTCGAGAAAGACACATGCTTTAGATGCAATCGAAAAAGAAATGATTTAATGACATGAGCATAATATTTTGTAGATAGTGTGGTTATCTACTTGCTTGCCTTATTTCCTTACTGAGCTGTGAGCTCACCCCCTTTTTATTTCCTCCTCTCTACAGAGCGTTGCACTAGTTGAGCATGGCTGAGGATTGGTATTCCTTGATCCGCTGCATAACCATCTTACGAAAGGTATACACATTCAAACGTTTTGTACTGAACAATGTAAAAGCACTGTTATACAAATGAATGTCCAGTCGGGGATGTATATGTATAAGTATTTGTATTTAATATATGAGTTTACTTTTAAGAAAAGAGTACTTACAGTCAATAGAATATTTGTATTGACACGTTTGTATGTTATGGAATGAATGTGGTTGAGGTGACTAATATCGAATCACAGCCCAACGGTTTGGTCTTGAGTTATGACAAAAGGAAAGGTAAGTAAAATGAGAAAAATTTGTAGTGGTTTTTGGTAAGTCACAGGAGGTCATGACAGAATGGCACCAGAGCAGAAGTTGATCTGATGTAAGTCGGTATAAGTAATTAGAAAAGTGTACATTCTCATATTATTGTGCTTTGTTAAGCTATAATTGTGAATAAGAGATGAAAATCAGACTAATTAATGGTTATAAATGCAGGAATTGAGCCATTATGGCTAATACCAACCGTGGTAGAGGGGTTAGAGGTAGGGCTCGAGGCCGTAGAGGTAGACTTGAGACTCAAGATGAGACGACAGGTCCCACTCAGGTACCAGAGAGTACCGAGGCACGTTTCACGAGATTAGAGCGTTGCCTTGAGACTATAGTGGAGTTATTGGCACAAACTTTGCCAGGTGGATAGGGGTAGGACGTAGGGACTACGCCTAGAGAGGAAGCTACACCTAGTACGCCTGCATGACCAGCTCAGACGCCACAACCTACAGATACTCCTACACCCCACCAGCTCAAGATACGCCTTCTCAAGTTACTCCACAACAGGGTGGTAGTACATTGGGGTATGGTTGTGTCACGACCCTTAACTTACCAAAATATGTACAAATTTTTCGCATTTTCATGCATTATTTATTATTTATCCTTCCTCGATCTTGATCAGCTACTCTCCTCAACAGTTGGGCTGTGTGTCAATGTCTATCTCATTCCACCATACCAATTTAATTGCATTTTTAAAATAAGGTAAACACTTCTATAATTAAATCAGAGTGCTGTTTACATGTGTTTACATTGCTTTACATTGTTTTACATCCCCAATAGTTACATACAAAATGCTACTGTGCTATAGAAAGTTTAGACACAAAATCTCATTAGTGTGTATACCTTACGCGACGGGATGCAGCGGATACCAAAATGGAACGCCTCCAGTCGCTTTCAATCTATACTCAAATCTCTGTAGAGAGGGGGAAAATAAGGGGGTGAGCAAACCACACGCTCAGTAAGGCAATCATGTGAACAGGTAGATACTACACTATCTACGTGATCGTGATGCCATGCTAAAAACCATACATTTCATCATTTCATCTCAAATCATGAGTTCATGCTAGTGTTAATGGCATGTAAAGCAAATCATGCTATTTATTAGTGCACAAATCAAATTCAAGCATGGCATAAATCATCATGTGTAATTCACAAGTAAAGCATGGCATAAATCATCATGCATCAGTGCACTTTAAAACCATTAACATGTTTTCTTATGTCATAAAATCAACAACTGTCAGGACTCATCCCCTTCCCTCAGATTGTCCTGACCCAGAAACCATTTTCAAAACATAATCATCACTCGTCAGGACTCATCCCCTTCCCTCGGACTGTCCTGACCAACAAAACATTTTAAACAAGGATTTATACTTACAACAAGACAAGTGAGATAGACAATATAATAAGGGAAATCTCCTCAAGGACTATGGCCATATCCTGTGATCCCAGGCTACACGGATCAGGTGTGCGGGGTATCACCACTATCTGCTTCCACATGAGAGGTGGGTCAAGTCCAACCTGTCGGTCCATAGCAGATCTCGTCCGAAGACGGCATAACACAATCTCAACACGGTACAACGTACTCCATGCTACATGCATGATATAAAATACTCCTTGGACCCATATCAACATATCACGTCGCATCTCTAAAACACACGCGTGAACCTATTCAATTGGTACGACATCTTGTCTACCCGAAGCTCCTAACACAGCTATCAACATGTCAAAACCTCAAAATGCACGTGCAAGCCTATTTAATCAGTGAGACACCCAGTCTGCCTGAAGCTCCTAGCACGGCTATCAATAAGTATAATGGGCATCTAATGCGAGCTATGCTCTAACACCATGCCAAAATCAGTATAAAGGCTGTGCAAGCTCCACTCAAGCACAACATCATAAAAATCCATGTGAAAACTAGTGCGAGTTACGCTCTAGCACTCATGCGTATAAAACACATCAAATCTCATGCGAGTCATACTCTAGCACGCTTTCATTCTCACGAAATCCATGTAGGTGGCAAAATCTTTGCAAAACATGGTTAACAACCAAATCAAATCATTTCTTTTGCAAATCATTTCAAACATTAGCCATCCTACCAATCATTTGCTCAAAAGCAACAAAACATGGTTTTTCAAGACATCATGCTTTTGTTTTCATGCACACTTCTCAAAAACCTAACTCTTTACCCTTCAATCACCCTATTTCATTTCCTAGTGTCACATGCACTCTAACAAAATATTTAAGCACCCAAATTGCGCACAGATATCTCTAAGAGTCCACATAATTCCCTTACCTCAATTTACTTGAGTGCAACTCTCTCTTCCTCTTAGCTTCTTGCGTTCTTGGCTCACCTTACTCCAATGTATCCTTGGGAGCTGCGATTCATTTATCCAAATTACTTGAGTTAATGTTGTTAACTCATATTTTGACCTCACTAGTTAATATAATTCATCTATGCATTTTACCAATGCCTTAATCCACATTTTACCCATTTTAGGTAAATCTCACAATTTATTCACTAACAACATCTTAAAATCATACTTATAACACTATTATCACCTCAAGATATCCCATTCATTATTAATCTCATAACATTTCACTTTCTCACACTAGACCATTTCTAGGTCATGGTGGATTCATTCTACTCTAGGTAGTTTCTACCATTTCTATGCATACCAATCATTTCCCTCATCAATATCCAATAAATGTACTTGAGTATTTGCATTAGAAACTCACCTAGCTTAATTTGCTCTTTGCTCCAATGGAAATGCACCTTGTTCCTTAAATCCAAAAAATAGGAAAAATGCCTCCAAGCTAAGTTGTTCTTCTCTTCGATGTGAACAACTTTGTGTCTAATAGCCTTCCCTCAAATCTTCTTGAAAATGGTCAGATTTAGAGAGTAAAATCTAGGTTTTAGGTTGAAAAATGGAAAGAGAATGGTTGTTCTCGTGAAATGCAGATTTTAACTGCTCCTATTTATAGATTTAGCTTGATGAGATTGATCTAGTCCCCTTAAAATCCCTTTTTTCCACGACATTTTGAAGGCATGAAATCGATCTGTCGAAACCTTGAGAACAATCTGTCTCAGATAGTAGCTTAAGGAGATCAATCTGGTCTTTGGGGATATCAATCTGCTCCAACTCGAGAGCTAAAGAAATCGATCTGCCTTGAGAATCGATCCTCATTTTACAGAATGTTTAGAAGATCGATCTGGCTCCATTGGAGATCGATCTGTCCTGTTCTAGCTCAAGATAAGAGCATTTTGGCTCCTCCAGATCGATCTCTCATCCTATGATATCGATCTGGCCTTCATATTTCTAGATTTTGCTACAGTTTTCTGCAGGTACTTATACCAAAACAATTTTAATTTGCTGCCATAGTCATTTTCTCATCCGATCATCTTTGAGACTTGAAAATGGCATCCATTCCTACTTTATACCTATTAAAACTTGTGTGAAATCTTTGTATATCTAAGGGTACATGATATAGACCAAATGGAAGTGCATAACTTATAAAATCTTCCTTCCATTTTACCACACTACTCATTTTCCATTCTACTCCCATTCTTCACATGTTTAAGTCCGTTTCTTCATATTCATTCATAATGCAACTTGTACGTACAATCACAACTCTTATTACATGTGTGTACATTAAACTTATGGACTTACATTACATATACTTCACATTACAAGTATATCACCATACATATGAATTCATTTACATATATATATATATATATATATATATATATAAATATATATAAAGTTTAACCTATACGGGGTCTCACATTCTCCCCCACTTAAAAAATTTGGTCCTCCAAATGGGAACCAATCATTCTGTGAATAACTCGGGATACTTCTCCCGCATCAAACTCTCCAATTCCCATGTGGCCTCTTCCACAGTGTGATGTTGCCAAAGAACTTTCACCAAAGGAATTGTCTTTGTCCTCGACGCTTTCTCTTTTCTGTCCAATATCTGAACTGGCCTCTCAATGTACGTCATACCTTCATTAAGCTCCAATGGCTCATATCTTATCACATGCGCCGGGTTCGGGTGATACTTCTGTAACATGGATACGTGGAAGACGTTATGTACGCTCGCTAGCTCAGGTGGCAATGCCAGCCGATATGCCTTATCTCCCACTTTATCAAGTATCTCAAATGACCCTATATATCGAGGGCTCAACTTTCCCTTCTTCCCAAATCTCAAAATCCCCTTTGAAGGAGAGACCTTCAAAAACACTGACTCACCCACATCAAACTCTAGTGGTCTCTGTCTCATGTCAACATAACTCTTTTGTCTGCTCTGAGCTGTCTGTAATCTCTCACAAATCAACTGGACATCCTCAGAGGGTTGTCTAACCAAGTCCAGAGTAAAGATCTGTCTGTCACCAACCTCTTCCCATCCAATAGGGGAACGACATCTACACCCATACAATGCCTCATATGGTGCCATCTCGATACTCGCATGAAAACTATTATTATAGGAGAACTCTGCGAGCGGCAAATGGTCATCCCAAGAGCCTCTAAAATCTAATGCACATGCTCTCAACATATCCTCCAAGGACTGTATAGTCCTTTCTGACTAACTATCTGTCTGAGGATGAAACGCAGTGCTAAAACTCAACTGGGTCTCCATCGCTTCCTGAAAACGTTCTCAAAAGTGGGAAGTGAAGCAGGCATCCCTATCAGAAACAACGCTCACCAAAATTCCATATAGCTTCACTATCTCGCGTACATACAAGTTCGTTAACTGGCTCAGAGTATCGGTAGGTCTCATAGCTAGAAAATGGGCTGATTTCGTCAACCGATCCACAATCACCCATATAGCATAATGACCTCTGCGAGTCCTCGATAATCCCATCACAAAATCTATGGTGACGTGCTCCCACTTCCAAGTCAGTATCGGTAGAGGCTGTAATAACCCTGCAGGCTTCTGATGCTCTACATTTACCCGCTGACAAACGAGACACTTAGCAACATATTCAACAATGTGCTTCTTCATCCCAGACCACCAATAAACCTTTCAAAGGTTTTGATACATCTTGGTACTTCCTGGATGTATCGTATACTTCGATGAGTGAGCTTCTGTCAAGATCAATCTTCTGATCTCTGCTTCATTAGGAACACATATTCTACTTCTGAATCTCAACAATCCATCTGAACTCAACTCAAAGTCCATCTCTGTACCCCTCTGTATCTGCCCGACAATATCACTTCACTGCTAATCAATTTGCTAAGCCTGTCGGATTCAATCTACCAGATCTGATTCCAACTGCATGCTAGCTATCATAAATCCGTTATCAGCATCAGGCGAGGTCATATCCAAACTGAGGTTCGTGAACTGTTCCAACAGCTCGTGTTCCCTGACCATTATGAATGACACCAACTCAAGATGCTTCCTATTCAATGCATCAGCAACTACATTTGCCTTACCCGGGTGGTACAAGATCTCACAATCATAATCCTTTAACAGCTCGAGCCATCTCCTCTGTCTCATGTTCAACTCTTTCTGTGAGAACAAGTACTTAAGGCTCTTATGATCAGTGTAAATTTGAAATCTCTCACCATAGAGATAGTGGCGCCATAGTTTCAATGCAAACACTACGGCCGCCGACTCTAAATCATGGGTTAGGTAGTTTCTCTCATGATCCTTCAACTGCCTTGATCCATAGGCTACTACCTTCCCATCCTGCATCAATACACTGCCCAGTCCTTGGTGTGAAGCATCCGTATACACCGAGAAATCTCTTGAGCTGGTAGGAATGGTGAGTATCGGAGCTGTAGTTAACCTCCTCTTTAACTCCTTCCCACAGATACTCCACCTTCTTCCTCATGAGACGTGTCAAAGGAGCAGTTAACCTCGAAAATCCCTCTACAACCCAGGAAACTTTTGATCTCTGTCACTGTTTGGGGTCTCTGCCATTGTGTCACTGCCTCAATCTTTGATGGATCCATTGACACTCCATCCTTCGATACTATATGACCCAGAAAAGAGATCTGTTCCAACCAAAAGTCGCACTTACTGAGTTTAGCGTACAACTTCTTCTCCCTGAGGGTCTGTAGCACTATCCTTAGATGTCTTTCATACTCCTCTCTAGACTTTAATTACACCAGTATATCATTGATAAACACAATAATAAACCGATCCAAATACTGGTGAAATACCTCATTCATCAATGACATAAAAGCTGCGGGAGCATTCGTCAACCCGAATGGCATAACCATAAACTCATAATGTCTATACCGGGTGCAAAAAGCTATCTTGGGTACATCTCCACTCTGTATCTTCAACTGATGGTACCCAGATCTCAAATCTATCTTGGAAAAGACCTGTGCTCCCCTAAGCTAATCCAATAAGTCATCGATGCGTGGAAGGGGATACTTATTCTTGATGGTGGCCTTATTCAACAATCGATAATCTATACATAGTCGAAGGTTTCCATCATTCTTCCTTACAAACAGAACCGGTGCTCCCCAAGGTGAGACGCTCGGCCTGATGAACCCTTTCTCCAGCAACTCTTGCAACTGCTTCCTTAATTCTTTCAACTCAACTTGAGCCATTTTATACGGTGGCTTGGATATCGGCTCTGTACCAGGTGCCAAATCTATACCAAATTCCATCTCCCTATTTGGAGGTAACCCTGGTAATTCTTTCGAAAAGACATATGGATATTCCCTGACCACTGGGATGTCTATCAACTCCGGACGTGTCTTATCCGTCTCAACCACATAAGCAATGTATCCTTCACATTATCATTTTCATCGTTAGTAACACAAATAATCACATACATGTGTAATTGATAAATAAATTCGTCTCTTGAATATTATGAATTTAAATCATTCTTTTCTCACTTATAAAGATCATGTCATTTCATTTCTTTTCATCAAAGTTTACAATAAGATTGTCTAATCCTGAAAACATCAATGTTTTAGCATGACAATTCATAACAACATGATTCACAGCCAGCCAATCCATACCTAGGATTACATCAAAATCACTCATATTTAATAAAATTAAATCGACTGCCATTTCTTCACCTCCTATCCTTATCTTACAATTTCTATATACATGTTCCGCCAATTGACTATCATTCATAGGGGTAGATATCATCAACATCTTATCTAGCAGTGTGGATTTTACATGCTTCAACAATTTACATGCAAAGGATGACGATATAAAGGAATGCATGGCACTAGGATCAAACAATACAAATGCTTCTAAATCAAAAATTTGGATGGTACCTTTAACCACATCCGAAGACTGATCCGTAGTGTCCTGGCCCAGTGCGTGCACTTGTCCTCTGCTCACACCCACTGCTTGCTTCCCCTTTTCTTCAGCTGTAACCCTCATCCTCAGAGCAGCTGTCCCAACTGGAGCTCTCTTTGGCTCTCTGCCCTTCTGTGGGGCTCTCTCTATCATCTCTGGGCAATCCCTGATTATGTGCCCTGGTTTTCCACATCTAAAATATACTGTAGGAGATCCATAACATGGTCGAGTACCGTGGTACCTGCCACACTTGCTGCATTGCTCAGTAGTAGGTCGTGGCCCTCCAATCATAATTCCCTTAGCAGGAGCTATGGCCGAATACATGGGAGGATTAACTGTCCTCTCCCGGATCTCCTCGATCCTCGACCTCTTTTCAGCAAACCTCTTCCTTCCCTTATAATTGAAGCCTCTATCCATCACTGGTCTCTTTTTATCTTTATCCCTCATTTTACCAACTTTCTCGAACTCTGAGGCAATTCTATCAATGTTTTGTTTGTACAATTGTGCCCTGCGCATTGCCTCATCATAGGTCGTATATCCAGAGGAACCAATCTGGACCTGATGGTCGGTCTCAATCCATCCATAAACTTCTGAATCTTCTCGACCTCATTACCCATCGTGTTGGGATCATATCTGCCTAAAGAGATAAAAGTCGTCTCATACTCATCCACAGTCCGACTCCCTTGGGTTAGTCCCAAAAATGCCATCTTCATCTTCCATTAAGCGGTATCTGGTACATACTATTTCTGGAATGCCTCCAAAAATATATCCCAGCTGATCTTAGTATGTCGGGCTCTCAAAATAGGCCTGGTGGATTTCCACCAATGTTCTGCTGATCCTTTCAGCATAAAAGTGGCAAACGCTACCATCTCGGTAGTAGTGCACTCGAAGAACCCATACAGCTTTTCGATCTCATTTATCCAATCATCCGTAGCCACCGGATCCTTAACTCCACTGAAAGATGGCGGTTCAAATTTTTGGAACTGTCGTAGCCTATCCAAATCACAACCGTAACCCCAGCCTCTACTGGCCTGTGGTGTAGCAACATACGTAGGCACATCCTGTGCGGGTGGAGGTGTAGGTGTATCTGTCATCTGAGGTGTCTGGGCCTGCCATGCCGTGCCTCAGGATCTGTCGCCTGCTCGGAATTACCCTATGTCGCGAGACTCTGTCTTTCCCCAACTCCAGGTAATGACTGAGTGACCAACTCCAAGATCATCTCAATGCCCCGCTCAATCCTCGCGAAGTGTGCCTCAGTATTCTCAAGTCTCTCCTTTGGACCATGTGGAGCATGCTCAACATCAGCCTCCACCTCAATCTCTTCCTGAGCCTCGTGTGTTTCTGGCTCAACACGACCCCCAGGCCTACCTCTACAGCCTCTAACTTGTGCTCTCGCCCCTCTACCGTGACTGGTATTAGGCATAATTGCTTAATTCCCTACTTTCACAACAATTTCTTAGTCAACCCATCGACACACACACAATTGTATCTAAACAAGCACAGTAACATGTGGATGTAATTTTTTAACTTATTAAGTATTTTAGACACGACACTCGTCAGACCAACTCGGCTCTGATACCAACTTCTGTCACAACCCTCAACTTACCAAAAAAGTACAATTTTTTCGTATTTTCATGCATTATTTATTATTCGTCCTTCCTCGATCGTGATCAGCTACTCTCCTCAACAGTTGGGCTGTGTGTCAATGTCTATCTCATTCCACCATACCAATTTTATTGCATTTTTAAAATAAGGTAAACACTTTTATAATTAAATCAGAGTGCTGTTTTTATGTGTTTACATTCCTTTACATCCCCAATAGTTACATACAAAATGCTACTCTGCTATAGAAAGTTTAGACACAAAATCTCATTTGTGTGTATACCTTATGTGATGGGATGCAGCGGATACCAAAAGGGAACGCCTCCAGTCGCTCTCAATCTATACTCAAATCTATGTAGAGAGGGGAAAAATAAGGGGGTGAGCAAACCACACGCTCAGTTAGGCAATCATGCGAACAAGTAGGTACTGCACTATCTACGTGATCGTGATGCCATGCTCAAAACCATAACATTTCATCATTTCATCTCAAATTATGAGTTCATGCTAGTGTTAATGGCATGAAAAGCAAATCATGTTATTTATTAGTGCACAACTCAAATTCAAGCATGGCATAAATCATCATGCGTAATTCACAAGTAAAGCATGGTATAAATCATCATGCATTAGTGCACTTTAAAACCATTAACATGCTTTCTCATCTCATAAAATCAACAGCTGTCAGGACTCATCCCGTTCCCTCGGACTGTCCTGACACACAAAGCATTTTCAAAACATAATCATCACTCGTCAGGACTCATCCCCTTCCCTCGGACTGTCTTGACCAACAAAACATTTTAAACAAGGATTTATAATGAAAACAAGACATGTGAGATGATACGAGACTAGTGCCCACTCTAAGTGACCTAGACGTTCTATCCGCAAGTGCACGGGTCGTACAAGTAATAATGGGATTTGAGTCCCGGATTATCGTCCCACAGAGAAGTGATTAGCCTAATTAACTACCGGTTAATCTTACCTTAAGTATATCCTAGCAAATTATGAATTGCTGATAGGAGATTTACATGGCTAACAATACTGAAAATAATAAAAATTATAAAATAAAGAAAATTAAACAGAGCTAAAATTACTTACAAAGCTCCGAGTAAAGCTCCGAGTAATTAAAAGCATTAACCTACAAAAGATAATTAAAACAGTTAACATTAATCAATGCAATTAAAAATGCAAATATGAAAACAAGAAACAAAATTAACTAGATTAAAATTAAACAAGCTTAAAATAAAAATAAATATGCATGTAATTAAAATACTCAATAAAAATGCAAATTAACTAACCTAAAGACTAAAAAAATAAAATACTATTAACTTAAGGCAATTCTTAAACCTAACTAAGAAATTAACTACCTATAAAATAATCCTAAATTAAATCTAACTCTAACTAATTACTAACATTAAAACAAAATCTAAATAATGCATGAGAAATGATATTTTTGGATTTTTCAATTTAAAATGAAAACTTAAAATGCATAAAATAATAGTCCTCTAATTTAATCCTAAATGCAATATCTAATTCCTAAATCCTAATATAGTCACAAATTAGCTACTAATAAAATTAAACTAAACCTTAAACTAATAAACTAAGAAAATTAAACTATTATGCTATATAATGCATACCTAAACTATTAAGCAATAAAAAGTAAAAACACCATTTATCAAAACAATATAAAAGCATATAAGATTAATCTGCCTCAATTCTTAAGTGGAAAACGTGGCCTTAACAAAATATCCAATCATCTTGCTAAACCCGTGTATTGGTACTATGCACTTCCTGCTCCAGGCGACTGCTCCATTCTCTGTAATGCCCATCTCCTGCTTTCGGTACCATAATCTGCAGCACGTCACCAACTGCTTCAAGCTTCATTTTCTGGCCAGACTTGCTCTTCGCACACGTCCTGCTCATGCATCCGTTCCCTGCCCATATCGCTCTAACCAGCTTGCTCTGCTCCATTCTATCAGCAAGTCGTCTCTGCCCAGCTAGCAGTAACATGCTTCAGCTTCTTTAGTTCGACAGCAGCCCGCGAGGAAGTAGAACATGTCCCAGCAACACAGCAGCAGCTCGGCACTTCCTGCTTTAGCTCTCTGATGCAGTCCAGCGTCTCGCCTCAGCCCGTGCCTCACAAATGTGTTTGGCACCTTGCTCAGTCCAGCCCCTGGCAACGGAGAGACAACAGAGAACAAAACAGTAATGTAAACTTAACACGATGCAAAAGAATTTAACTTAACCATTAACAAGAAACTGGGAAAAGAAAGAAAACAACATATGAACAGTAGGATAAACCAAAACAGAACAGAATAGAGGAAAAAATTGCTCCTTGTCCACTGCCGCGCCACAATCCAGTCTTGATTCTGCACCGAACGGCTTCAGTCTCCCTGTCCTGCCAACTCCATGCACAGCTCTGCCTCGGTTGTAGCCAACACGCTTCTTCGGGTAAGCACGCAACAGCCAGGCACACCACCTCCTGCTTGCTTCATTGAATCACCAGTACACATTGCAGGTTCCAATCATGCTCCTAGAGCCATCGTCTCACACAGCAGGTTCACACCAGGAGCCAATTCCAGCACTCATTCTTCTATATTGTTCATCAACTTAAGCTATAAAATAAAAAAAATAAAAGCCGGGAGAAGTTAAATAAAAATTGGGGAGTAATGCTCCTATCAGCCGAGCCTCCTCTCCATTCAACCTTTTAAGCAAAGATGAAATCAAAACAAAAAAGTAAATGAAACTAATAAAACATAACTTTTCATTAAAAGGGTTTCGAAGGAAAAAAAATTAAAGCGGATAAAATACTAACACCCGGCATCCTCCTTTTCCAGATGATTGGTGACTCGGTATGCAAATTGGAAGTGGTCCAGTTTCCTTTAGCCCGTTTTCAACCCATTTTTGACTGAAACGACTGAGTTTCATCTGGATTTAATTTATCTACACATTAAAGAATTTTAATTAAATAAATGGGATAATTAACAAAATAAATTGAGGATTTAAATAATTAATTAGAAAATTAAGCACAAATAATTCTATTAAAAATAGAATTATCACACCCCCAAACTTGAGCTTTTGCTTGTCCTCAAGCAAAACAAAATTCATGCAGGAATGACAAGTATCAACATAATAATTTTCCTAATATTATCCTCAAAGAAAAAGTACAGACTATGATCTTAAAGACTCACAATTACAAGTCTAACATTCAGAATCATTCAATCATAAGTCCTAACCCAAATTGGACTCCTCGTGTGTGTGTGAAAATGTCAAAGCCACTTCACAGTACATTACTCGGATCAGATTATGCAAACACAGTGAATGCAAAGTCAATGACATGTGATCATTCCCATAAGTTTGCTTTTCACTTATCTCTCAACTGATGTAGTCACACTTAATCAAAAATCAATAGGACTTCATTAAGCTTGTAATGTAAGGTTGGGGCTAAGATATGATAAAGTCGATTTAGGTTTAATTACCCCTTAACATGCATTACTTCTAGGATCTTCAATGTAAGAGCTCAAATTTATTTCCCCTAAATTTATTTACTAAACTTTTTATTCTATTTTTGTATTTTTCTTCTTTCTTCTTTTCTTTTTCTTTTTCATTTTTTAAATAAATACTCCTTCACTATCATTTAATACTCATATGTACATAGCTCATAATATATCCCAATGACTTTTCTTTCGGGGTAAGGGATAGGAACATAGTATTTAAGCTACAGAAAAATTTTGTAGGAGTATTTACAGAAAAAATATTATTTGGCCCAGATGGGTGACTAAGGGTAAAATATGTACAAGGATGGCTAGAAAGGCTCAAACGATCCAAAGATGGCCTAAATCATCTCCCTAATTAAGTGTGATGTAATATTTCGTCTCGAGATTAGATCAAACAAATTTTAGAATATGATGCACCAAATCAATTGAACAAATGCAATCCTATGTCCACATAAGCTTTCTCTAAATAAATATACCGATTCATGACATGACATGTGCATAAGATGAGGAAATCACAATCAGAGTCAAGACAAATTCAAGAATTTAACTTCGTGCCTTTCCTATAATCATGCTTCTCAGTCAATCAAAGTCAGACTAAATCATGAGGTCATATCATCGGAATATGGGAAAACTACATGCTAAGCACTAAATCATCCCAAAATCAAACAATTTAAGCTCATATTTTCAAAAAAAAATTTTGAATATTCTTTCTTAGATTTTCGAAAAAATTTTGAATTTTTTTTTCAATTTTGCCCACAATTGCTTAAGTGATATCCCTACCCCCAAACTTCAAGTGCACAGTATCCTCAGTGTGCAGATAATATAAGAATTTAAACTCAAGAACAGAGTACTCCCCTTTCTGATGATGATGAACAATTTAAGCTTGATTGAAAACGTAATACAAAGCAATCTGCAAAAGAAATAAAGAAAGAAACAACGGAAAAGAAAAAGAAAAAAAGAACTATATACAAAGTGAAAAGAACAATTAAGCCACTTCAAATGCAACTGAAGAAAATGATACTCAGCAGCAGGGCAAAGAGTAGGAGGGTCAGCCAAAGTGTTGACAAAGTGTTGACAGAGTGTTGACAGTTAGATCCTCCTGAGCTCTATCTACTTCCTTCTTTCTCTTAGATTTCTTATGTTCAAACATTTTATCTTCCTTAACCTCCATCTTAAAACACTCTTGAGAGTCATCAGGGAGCTTCAAAGGTTTGAAAATAATAAACTTCACTTCCTGATCCTGAACTCTCATTGTTAACTCCCCCTTTTGTACATCAATTAAAGTTCTACCAGTTGCTAGGAAAGGTCTGCCTAGTATAATGTGGACTTCCTTGTCTTCCTCCATGTCTAATACAATAAAATCCACAGGAAAAATAAATTTGTCCACCTTTACTAAAATATTCTCAATGACCCATCTGATATTTAATGGATCAATCAGCCAACTGGATGGTCACTGTAGTGGGCTTGGCATCCCCTATTCCTAACTTCTGATAGATAGACAAAGGCATCAGATTTATACTAGCTCCTAAATCACACAGGGCTCTACCAAAGAACAGATTTCCTATCGTGCAGGGTATGGTAAAACTCCCGGGATCTTTGAGCTTGAGGGGTAATTTCCTTTAAAAAATTACACTACATTCCTCAGTTAAGGTCACCGTCTCATAATCTTCCAATCTTCTTTTCCTAGAGAGGATATCCTTCAAAAACTTCACATAACTTGGCATTTGCTCTAAACCATCTGCGAAAGGAATGTTGATGTGAAGTTTCTTAAAAACCTCAAGGAATTTTGCAAATTGTTGATCCAATTTTTGATTTTGGGACCTCTGAGGAAAAGGTAATGGTGGTCTAACTGGAGAGGATGTAGTGAAAACATGTATAGCATCAGAGGATGAGGAAGGCTGTGAAGTAGAAGAAGGGATAGATGAAGAAGCACCTAGCTTTGTTTGCTTTGCAGCCCGATCCTGATGTTCTTGCTCCTTCTGAGCTGCATCTTTAGAACCTAAGGATTCTTCAACTATGGGCTGTTCAAGTATGGACTTAACTTGTGGTTCATCTAGGTCTCTGCCGCTCCTAAGGGTGATGGCTTTCACATGTTTTTTACTCTTCCTCTACCTAACAAGATTGACTTCAGTGTTACTAGGAAAGGTCCTTTAAGGACGCTGACTAAGAGCATTCACTATTTGTCCAACCTGAACTTCTAAGTTTTTAATTCAGGTAGCTTGGTTTTGCAGGATAGTCGTGAACATTTTCTCTAGTGTAGGCTTCTTCTCAGCTGCTGGTGCTGGTGCAAGGTAATGTTGGGACTGCATAAGTGGTGGTGGTAGTGGTGGTGGATAGTGAATTTGAGGTGGATGGGGATGATTAAATGAGTGATGTGGAAATTGCTGCTATGGCGGTACATGAACCAGTGGAGCTTGAAAACCATGGGGTCCTACAGGTCTGGAATTAGAAGATTGCCCTTGGTTTTGGCTCCAGGAAAAGTTAGGATGGTTCCTCCACCCTGGATTGTAGGTGTTTGACAATAGGTTGTTCTGTTGCTTTTGAGATGGGACAACGTACTGAATCGATTCTAAGTTAAGCGGACACCTATCCACATAGTGTGTACCACTACACAGATCACAAGAAAGAAAAGGACTTTAGACAGAATACATAAGGTTAGGACTGGTGGAAGGATTATGTTGGGTGCTGAGTGACTCTACCTTCTTCGTAAGATTTGTGATTTAAGAGGTCAAGGTAGACAGCGTGTTGAGCTCATAGTACCCGTCGACTTCTTAGGCAGTTGTCTCTCCGAAGATAATTAGTAGTTGTTAGCAGCCATCTTGTCTAAGAGACCGTAAGCTTCCTCCTCCGTTTTACATATTAAAGCTCCACCCGCAGCAACGTCAACGATGATCCTATTTTGGCTCGTAAGTCCATTGTAGAAGGTCTGGACTTACAGCCATAAAGGTAAGCCATGATGAGGGCATTTCCTAAGAAACTCCTTATATCGTTCCCATGCTTCATAAAGAGATTTCGAATCAAATTGGGTAAAGGAAGATATGTCACTACGAAGTTTGGCCATTTTAGAAGGAGGGAAAAACTTAGCTAGAAATTGATTGGCTAACTCGTCCCATGTAGAAATGGATCCTGGAGGCAAGGAGGTTAACCAGTGTCGTGCCCTATCCCTAAGCGAGAAGGGGAATAATCTAAGCCTAAGCGCATCATCAGATAATCTATTGTGCTTGAATGTGTTGCATAGGTCCAAAAATTGCCTGAGGTGAGCATGTGGGTCAACATGCGGAAGCCTACTGAACTGTAGTGAAGTCTGGATCATTTGAAGGATTGAAGGCTTAATTTCAAAATTATTTGCAGGGACAGCTGCTGGCCTAATGCCGGTATAATACCCTCCAATGGTCGGTACTGCATAATCTCTAACGGTCCTAATTTCTCTATTTTCTGCCATGGTGTTTTGCAGCAGAGCTATTAATTTCCTAGAATCCTTTCGAATTTTCCTAAGGGTTCTTTCAATTTCAAGATCTAAAGGAAAGCAATCATAACTCCTGGCTCTCCGCATGCAAACACTAACAAATCCGCAAGAATTTTTTTTTTATGAGAGAGAAAATTAATTAATCTAGATTAAACTTCTAAATATTTACAACCTAAATATTTACAAGCTAGAATTACACCTAAGCATAATTTCATCGATATCAATTACTGGCTAATTATCATCCCCGGCAACAGCGCCAAAAACTTGATACGAGACTAGTGCCCACTCTAAGTGACCTAGACGTTCTATCCACAAGTGCACGGGTCGTACAAGTAATAATGGGATTTGAGTCCCGGATTATCGTACCACAAAGAAGTGATTAGCCTAATTAACTACCGGTTAATCTTACCATAAGTATATCCTAGCAAATTATGAATTGCTGATGGGTGATCTACATGGCTAACATACTGAAAATAATAAAAACTATAAAATAAAAAAATTAAACAGAGCTAAAATTACTTACAAAGCTCCGAGTAATTAAAAGTAATAACCTACAAATGATAATTAAAACAGTTAACATTAATCAATGCAATTAAAAATGCAAATAAGAAAATAAGAAACAAAATTAACTAGATTAAAATTAAACAAGCTTAAAATAAAAATAAAATATGCATGTAATTAAACTACTCAATAAAAATGCAAATTAACTAACTTAAAGTCTAATAAAATAAAATCCTATTAACTTAAGGAAATTCTTAAACCTAACTAAAGAAATTAACTACCTATAAAATAATCCTAAATTAAATCTAACTCTAACTAATTCTAACATTAAAACAAAATCTAAATAATGCATGAGAAATGATATTTTTGGATATTTCAATTTAAAATGAAAACTTAAAATGCATAAAATAATAGTCCTCTAATTTAATCCTAAATGCAACATCTAATTCCTAAATCCTAATATAGTCACAAATTAGATACTAATAAAATTAAACTAAACCTTAAACTAATAAACTAAGAAAATTAAACTATTATGCTATATAATATATACCTAAACTATTAAACAATAAAAAGTAAAAACACCATTTATCAAAACAATATAAAAGCATATAAGATTAATCTGCCTCAATTCTTAAGTGGCAAATGTGGCCTTAACAAAATATCCAACCATCTTGCTAAACCCGTGTATTGGTACTGTGCACTTCCTGCTCCAGGCGGCTGCTCCATTCTCTGCAATTCCCATCTCCTGCTTTGGTACCAGAATCTGCAGCACGTCACCAACTGCTTCAAGCTTCATTTTCTGGCCAGACTTGCTCTTCGCACACGTCCTGCTCCTGCATCCGTTCCCTACCCATACCGCTATAACCAGCTTGCTCTCCTCTATTCCATCAGCAAGTCATCTCTGCCTAGCTAGCAGTAATGTGCTTCAGCTTCTTCAGTTCGACAGCAGCTCGCGGGAAGTAGAACACGTCCCAGTAACACAACAGCAGCTCGACACTTCCTGCTTCAACCCCCTGGTGCAGTCCAGCGTCTCGCCTCAGCCCGTGCCTCACAAATGTGTTTGGCACCTTACTCAGTCCAACCCCTGGCTACGGAGAGACAACAGAGAACAAAACAGTAATGCAAACTTAACACGATGCAAAGGAATTTAACTTAACCATTAACAAGAAACTGGGTAAAGAAAGAAAACAACATATGAACAGTAGAATAAACTAAAACAGAGCAAAATAGAGGAAAAAATTGCTCCCTATCCACTGCCACACCACAATCCAGTTTCGATTCTGCACCAAATGACTTCAATCTCCCTATCTTGCCAACTCCATGCACAGCTCTACCTCGGCTGTAGCCAACACGCTTCTTCGGGTAAGCATGCAACAGCCAGGCACACCACCTCCTGCTTGCTTCACTGAATCACTAGTACACGTTGCGGCCTCCAATCATGCTCCTAGAGTCATCGTCTCACGCAGCAGGTTCACGCCAGAAGCCAATTCAAGCACTCATTCTTCTCTACTGTTCATCAACTTAAGCTATAAAAAAAAAATAAAAGCCGGGAGAAGTTGAATGAAAATTGTGGAGTAATGCTCTTGTCAGCCGAGCCTCCTCTCCATTCAACCTTTTACGCAAAGATGAAATCAAAACAGAAAAGTAAATGAAACTACTAAAGCAGAACTTTTCATTAAAAAGGTAAAATGTGTCGAAGGAAAAAAAAAATTAAAGCTTGCTAAAAAATTCTCAAATGGTGGCTGCCACCAAAAGAACTAACGGGTACTGCTTCTAAAAACAAGGAAAAAAAAACTATTCTACCTATGCTACCTTAACTAGTTTTCCTCCTCTTTTTTTTTTTTAAATTGCTATCATGTTATATTTATACACACACTTAGGGGTACAATGATAATTTTTATCCTAGATCAGTTGGTATTGTTTGGTCACCTATCTTCATTTTATTTGCTGCAGGGTAGATATTTTCACATCATCCGTCTTTTAGTACATTCAGCTGTGCGATGTGGCCCGACGGGTGTCTTTCAGAGGGTTGGCACGGTGTCCGTCAATCTTATCGTTTCGAAGCAGATAAAATACTAACACCCGGCATCCCCCAAGTCTAGATGACTGGTGACTCGGTCTGTAAATTGGAGGTGGTCCAGTTTCCTTTATGTGAGATCTGAGAATTTCAGACATATTTTATTGATGTAATAAGAATTTGAAGTGTAATTTATTGAGCTAAGTAAATTGTGGGAATTATAATTGGAGATTTATCTGTTAAGTGTGTAAAATGAGCATGAAGTATGAGGACAGATCGATCTGGGAGAAGGAGAGATCGATCTGGTGAGTTAAAAACGACAAGGAATGAGAAATTTGAGGAGCAAATCGATCTCCAATGGAAGAGATCGATCTCCTTATGAATCTGTTTGAGAAGGGATCGATCTCATGAGGAAGAGATCGATCTCCAAATGATTCTGTTTGGGGAGAAGATCGATCTCTTCAGGAGCAGATCGATCTCATATAGCCATAAAGAGATCGATCTCACCCCTCGACAGATCGATCTCCTAGGCATAAAATTACCCAGATCGTCCCCAAATTTCAAACACAGATCGATCTCATCAAGAGGCAGATCGATCTCCTACCTCTAGTCTATATAAGGAACCCGTGTTTTCTCTACAATTTCACTTTCTCTCTCTTCCAAAAACCCATTTCCATCGAAAACCTAGTTTCTCACTCCTCTAAATCACCCACTTCCGGCCGAATCAGCTGTTGTGGTAAGAAGGAAAGTTGTTCCTCATCAAAGGGAGAACAACATACTTGGAAATCGAAGGACGAATCGGATCGAGGCGTGAGTTGTGCGTCTCACAAGCTTTGGGTAATTTCTAAACCTCGATCTTGATATTTGAGCTGATTTTTGATGTTATTGGTGGTTGTAATTGTGTTGAAATAGTTGAGAAATGATTAGGGATTGATGAATTTCAATGTGGATAGAGTGACAATGATATTTAGCGATTTTGGTAATTTTAGGAATTTTAAACTATAAGTGAAAATATAGACAATGTGGAGGATTAGCCTAGATAATTGGCATGAGGAATGTAGGACATTGAGATATTGTGAATGAGGTTGTAGTTTGGGGTTGAGTTACGAGAAATCAAGAGATTTGAGGTGTTATGAGCAATTATGCTCGATTTTGAGAATTGAGGGTATGAGATAATTGAGTATTGATGTTTTAACATTGTTTGGACAGCTCGGGAGTTCCAGAGTGGAATACGAGGCTAGTCCGTGATACGGGGGAACGATTGCACTATACGAGGTGCAAAGAGGTAAGGGAAATCTAAACCATTTGTGTATGTGAATTGCAAACTGTTTTAGCATGATTTGTGGTTTATAAACAAGCATGTTGAGTGTTTTGTGTTGAGATTAAATTGCACACGATTTTATAGCCGGTTGGAGCCCAATGTTTTATGAGTTTATAACTGGGCTCTACGTTAAGGAAATATTATGATTTGAGATATGTGTGCGTGTGCTTTGCCGGTTGGGACTCGGTTTTATTACGTTTTGTGTTGAGTACAAAACGATTTCAAATGAGTTTTATGAGAGAAAACCATTACGAGTTCTACGTGAAGGCAAACCTGTCTTATGTGATAAGACTTGGGTGTGTAGTTGTGAGTACACACCGGGCATTGCTCTGGTAGCATGTAAGCCCGAATTCTTCTCCGTTCTGGTAACGTGAGAATAACCTATTCTGTGGCTGTGCCACGTTGAGAAACCCCATTGGTGGCTGTGCCACGTTATACCCCCTTGGTGGCTGTGCCACGTTATACCCCATTGGTGGCTGTGCCACGTTGAGAAACCCCAATTGGTGGCTGTGCCACGTTGAGAAACCCCAATTGGTGGCTATGCCACGTTGAGAAACCCTATTGGTGGCTGTGCCACGTTATACCCCATTGGTGGCTATGCCACGTTGAGAAACCCCATTGGTGGCTGTGCCACGTTATACCCCAATTGGTGGCTGCGCCACGTTGAGAAACCCTATTCTGTGGCTATGCCACGCGAGAAATTAAATCAGTGGCTTTGCCACGTGTGTTTTGTGGCTGTGCCACGTGCATTATTTTTACTGTGATTTTATCACGTATTTGAGAAAGCGTTTATCGCGTTGTTTTCACATGCTTTGTTAATGCTCTAGAGTGAGCCTTTTACTTCATGTTTTCACATGACATGACACATGAGAGTGTCGTTTTGAGTATTTTCATGCTATGGTTTTCAAATGAGTTTCACATACAAATAAACCTTTTGTGATGTGCATTTTGGTTTATGAACTGAGTCCTTACCCCCTTTTACTGAGCGATTTAGAAGCTCACCCTGTTTTTCTTTTCCCCCCAGAGTTCTTCAAGTGAATAAGGACTTCCCTGCGACGTACGGAGTAGTGGCTAGTGGAGGATTCGAGCTCCAGGCTATATATTTTGTACTTTGAGGTATATTTATCTTTTCATGTACCCAGACTATTATCGTAATTACAGACACTTGATGTATGACATTATATGGGATGTATTAGGATTAATTAACTTGGAATTGAGTATTTGTATACGGTACAATATACGTTATATGATGTTGAGATCCTGAGGCATGATAATTATGATGATGTATGACACTGCACAGGAATGCACCTTTAATTGTGAATTAATGAGTAAAAAGTTTTAAATTAGCCCTATTTTCTGCACTTTCGGGGCGTGACAGAGTTTTCTTGGTATCAGAGCTTAGGGTGTCTAGTACTGTCAGTGTCGGTTAAGTGAAATAGAATACATCCCAAGTGTCTGTAATAGTCTGGTCATGAACTGAAATTGAGGATTAAGATTTCAATCAATTTTGATATGTACGCGCAGGAGACGAGTTGAGATAGAGAATGAGTAAACGACGGGGTCGTTCGAGGAGGCAGGCAGAGTCCCCTCCGCCACCTGTCCCACAACCAGAGAGTCCTAACTCTCGATTTAATCGGATTGAGACCGATGTGAGGCAAGGTTTTGAGCAGATGGCAGCGTTATTCACGCAACACTTTGGAGTTAATGCCTCGGATACTACCCCTACACCACCACAAGGACCTCCCATACCCTCAGTGCCTCCCGTCACTCAGCCTGAGGATAGAAGCATGGTCCGACTAAGGGATTTTCTGAAGATGAATCCACCCGCATTTAAGGGAAAGAAGGATCCTACGGAGGCTGAGGAGTGGTTGACAGAACTAAGAATTATATTTGATATCCTGGGGTGCACCGATGCTGAGAGGGTCAGTATGAGTGCCTATATGCTGAAGGGGAGAGCTCGAGATTGGTGGGGTACTACCCAGGGTATTTTGATGTCCCACCATGGTGTGATTAGTTGGGAAGAGTTTCAGACAGCTTTTAAGACCCAATATGTACCACGGGCCGCTCAGAGAAAGAAACAGGTTGAGTTTTTGAGTTTGGTACAGGGTGACATGTCTGTGGATGACTATGAGAGCCAATTCACAGCGCTATTGAGATATGACCCAGAGACCTTCAAGAGTGAAGAGCTCCGCACAGAGAAGTTTGTGTATGGGTTGAAGCCAGTCATCAGAGATAGATTGATAGGGCTATGCATTACTGAGTTTGGAGATGCTCTGAGACGAGCACAAGAGATTGAAAGAGGGATTGAGATGGTACAATCCCAGAATGAGCTCAGAGCGGTGAATAGAGATAAGGGCAAGAGGCCAGTACTTTTCCAAACAGAGGCTCGGAGAGGTTCCTTCAGAAGAGGAAGGATTGAGGTGCAGAGGGACAGATTGGAGAGACCCAGAGCCTATCCTATTATCAAGGAGACCCCTCGATATGTCAGGCCGGAGACAAGGTTTTGTAGAGACTGTGGCCGATCTCATGAAGGAAGTTGTACTGGGTCGATCCATAGATGTTTTAGATGTGGTGACATGGGTCACAGGGTAAAGGACTGTCCCCAACCTCAGATACCACATGCTCCGGAGCCCACTAGACAACAGCCTCAGAGAGTGGATCCCCGGAGACGGGCCACTGCGGCAGAGAAAGGGAAGAAACCTGTGGTACAGGGACGAGTGTTTGCCCTGGATAAAGAGACTGCATACACTTCGACAGAAACTATAAGAGGTACACTCTCTGTCTGTAATTATGAAGCTCATGTGTTGATTGATTCAGGATCCACGCATTCGTTTATTTCTGAGCATTTTGCATATAGATTAAACTTGAAGTTTGAACCTCTAGAATATATACTACATGTAAATACCCCTATGCGTGAATCCCATAGAACTGAGTTAATCTGTAGAGGATGTGAGATAAAGGTGGGAGATAGAGTGATGTTAGCAGATTTAATCATGTTGAATGTACATGGGTTTGATGTAATTCTGGAGATGGATTGGTTGGCGACCAATCGAGTGAGTTTAGACTGCTACACTAAGATTGTAACTTTCTCCCTACCTGAACCTTATAGTGTAAGATTGAGGTATTGAGAAAATGAATATGTGGAATTCTAGTAGTAATTTGAGAATTTTGATATTATTTTGGAGAATATTAAATATGATTATTCATGTGAAGGTTATGAGACACTCATCTCAGACGATGAGCGGGAACATCCGAGGATTATGGATATACCTGTGGTTTGTGAATTTCTGGATGTTTTCCCAGATGAATTGCCAGGTTTACCACCAGAGAGAGAGCTGGAGTTTACCATTGATTTGGTACCAGATACTCAGCCGATCTCTAAACCTCCCTATAGAATGGCATTAATGAAACTTGAGGAATTGAAGAGACAACTCCAGGAGTTATTGGATCAAGGGTTTATTAGACCCAGTGTTTCACCGTGGGGAGCACCAGTACTATTTGTTAAGAAGAAGGATGGTAGTCTCAGATTATGCGTAGACTACCGGCTGTTGAATAAAGCCACGGTGAAGAATAAATACCCACTACCCAGGATTGATGATCTACTGGATCAGCTGAGAGGGGCATCAGTCTTTTCTAAGATTGATTTGAGATCGGGCTATCACCAATTGAGGATCAAGGAAGAAGATATTCCAAAGACGGCCTTCAGGACAAGGTATGGCCATTACGAATTTCTGGTGATGTCTTTTGGATTGACGAACACCCCTGCAGCATTTATGAGATTGATGAACGAGGTGTTCAGAGACTATCTGGATAAGTTTGTGATAGTCTTTATTGATGATATCCTGGTGTACTCTCGGTCGTATGAGGAGCATGCACAGCATTTGTGGTTAGTACTTCAGATACTCCGAGATAAGCAATTGTACGAAAAGCTTAGTAAGTGTGAGTTTTGGTTGAACCGGATAGCTTTCCTTGGTCATATAGTCTCAGAGGAAGGAGTATCAGTGGACCCAAGCAAGGTGGAGGCTGTGCTTAATTGGGAGAGACCGAGGACAGTCACTGAGGTGCGAAGCTTCCTTGGTTTGGCGGGGTATTACAGAAGATTTGTGGAAGGATTTTCAAGGATTGCCGTTCCTTTAACTAAGCTCACGCGCAAGGAGACTCCATTTATATGGACTGACCAATGTGAGCTCAGTTTTCAGGAATTAAAGAGGAGGTTGACAGCGGCACCTGTGTTAACTATTCCTGAGGGATCAGGAGGATTCTCAGTGTATAGTGATGCATCTCACCAAGGATTAGGGTGTGTGCTTATGCAGCACGGAAGAGTGGTCGCATATGGATCGCGACATCTGAAAGACCATGAGCGAAATTACCCCACGCATGATTTGGAGTTAGCCGCTGTGGTATTTGCTTTGAAGATCTGGCGACATTACTTATATGGGGAAAGATTCCAGATTTTCACTGATCACAAGAGTTTGAGATATCTCTTTGATCAGAAAGAGTTAAACATGAGACAAAGGAGATGGATGGAACTCCTTAAGGATTACGACTGTGAGATTCTTTATCATCCGGGTAAGGCGAATGTGGTTGCTGATACCCTGAGCAGGAAGAGTATGATATCTGCTATGATGATCAGGGAATGGGATTTGTTAGAGCAGTTCGCCGAACTTCGGATCAGAGTTAAAGAGGTAGAGACTGGATTTTTGGCTAGCTTGCGGATAGAGCCCAGGATCATGGATCAGATTAGAACTGGGCAGCGCAGTGATCAGAGATTAATAGATATGGTTAGCCAAGCTGAGCAGAGTTCGCAGTCGGATCTCACCATCAGTGAGGATGGATTGTTGAGATTCAGAGGACGGATTTGTGTACCGGACGATGATACCCTAAAGAGACAGATACTGAGAGAATCCCACTGCTCGCGATACACCATGCACCCAGGGAGTACTAAGATGTACCGAGACTTGAAAAAGGTGTATTGGTGGAGTGGTATGAAGCGAGACGTGGCAGAGTATGTGGCCAGGTGTTTAGTATGCCAGCAAGTGAAAGCTGAGCATCGGAAGCCCGGAGGACTACTACAGCCCTTACCTGTACCTACATGGAAATGGGAGCATGTCACTATGGACTTTATTATGGGTTTACCGAGGAACCGGAGAGGTCGTGACGCGATATGGGTCATTGTGGATAGATTGACCAAGAGTGCCCACTTCCTTGCCATCAAGAGCACAGATACTGTGGATGCCTTAGCTGAGCTATATGTCAGCGAGATAGCTAGATTACATGGGGCTCCAGTGAGTATTACTTCTGATAGAGATTCCCGATTTACTTCCAAATTCTGGACCCAGTTTCAGGAGTCCATGGGATCTCGATTGAGTTTTAGTACCGCCTATCATCCTCAGACAGATGGTCAGTCAGAGAGGACTATTCAGACCCTGGAGGATATGTTGAGGGCGTGTACGATGGATTTTAAGGGGTCATGGGATGATCACCTGCCCCTAGCAGAGTTTGCGTACAATAACAACTATCATGCGAGTATTGGAATGGCACCTTTTGAGGTTCTATATGGTAGGAGGTGTAGATCCCCTGTAGCTTGGGAAGAGGTCGGTGACAGAAAGATAAATGCTCCCGAGCTTGTTGAGCAAGCCGTACAGAGTGTGAAACTCATATGTGAGAGGTTACGGGCTGCACAGAGTAGACAGAAAAGCTACGCGGATGTGCGTAGACGGCCACTCGAGTTTGACGTTGGTGATGCAGTATTCCTGAGAGTATCACCGAGCAAGGGTATCATGCGATTTGGGAAGAAAGGAAAATTGAGTCCTCGATACATAGGACCATTCGAGATTCTTGAGAGAGTGGGAGAGGTAGCTTACAGATTAGCATTACCCCCACAGATGTCCGGAATACATAATGTTTTTCATGTATCTATGTTGAGGAAGTACCACCCGGACCCTTCTCATGTCATAGAGTATGACGAGATGGACATTCAAGAGGATATGAGCTACACTGAGGAACCCGTCCGGATTCTCGATAGAAAGGAGAAGGTACTGAGAACCAAGAGCATCCCATTAGTGAAAGTTTTGTGGAAACATCACTCAATGGAAGAGGCAACGTGGGAACTAGAGAGTCTCATGAAGGAGAAATACCCCCATCTATTTGACTAGTTGAGTTGAATTTGGAGGACCAAATTCTTTTTAAGGTGGGGAGGATGTGATATCTGAGAATTTCAGACATATTTTATTGATGTAATAAGAATTTGAAGTGTAATTTATTGAGCTAAGTAAATTGTGGGAATTATAATTGGAGATTTATGTGTTAAGTGTGTAAAATGAGCATGAAGTATGAGGACAGATCGATCTGGGAGAAGGAGAGATCGATCTGGTGAGTTAAAAATGACAAGGAATAAGAAATTTGAGGAGCAGATCGATCTCCAATGGAAGAGATCGATCTCCTTATGAATCTGTTTGAGAAGGGATCGATCTCATGAGGAAGAGATCGATCTCCAAATGATTCTGTTTGGGGAGAAGATCGATCTCTTCAGGAGCAGATCGATCTCATATAGCCATAAAGAGATCGATCTCACCCCTCGACAGATCGATCTCCTAGGCATAAAATTGCCCAGATCGTCCCCAAATTTCAAACACAGATCGATCTCATCAAGAGGCAGATCGATCTCCTACCTCTAGTCTATATAAGGAACCCGTGTTTTCTCTGCAATTTCACTTTCTCTCTCTTCCAAAAACCCATTTCCATCGAAAACCTAGTTTCTCACTCCTCTAAATCACCCACTTCCGACCGAATCAGCTGTTGTGGTAAGAAGAAAAGTTGTTCCTCATCAAAGGGAGAACAACATACTTGGAAATCGAAGGACGAATCGGATCGAGGCGTGAGTTGTGCGTCTCACAAGCTTTGGGTAATTTCTAAACCTCGATCTTGATATTTGAGCTGATTTTTTATGTTATTGGTGGTTGTAATTGTGTTGAAATAGTTGAGAAATGATTAGGGATTGATGAATTTTAATGTGGATAGAGTGACAATGATATTTAGCGATTTTGGTAATTTTAGGAATTTTGAACTATAAGTGAAAATATAGACAATGTGGAGGATTAGCCTAGATAATTGGCATGAGGAATGTAGGACATTGAGATATTGTGAATAAGGTTGTAGTTTGGGGTTGAGTTACGAGAAATCAAGAGATTGGAGGTGTTATGAGCAATTATGCTCGATTTTGAGAATTGAGGGTATGAGATAATTGAGTATTGATGTTTTAACATCGTTTGGACAGCTCGGGAGTTCCAGAGTGGAATGCGAGGCTAGTCCGTGATACGGGGGAACGATTGCACTATACGAGGTGCAAAGAGGTAAGGGAAAATCTAAACCATTTGTGTATGTGAATTGCAAACTGTTTTAGCATGATTTGTGGTTTATAAACAAGCATGTTGAGTGTTTTGTGTTGAGATTAAATTGCACATGATTTTATAGCCGGTTGGAGCCCAATGTTTTATGAGTTTATAACTGGGCTCTACGTTAAGGCAATATTATGATTTGAGATATGTGTGCGTGTGCTTTTCCGGTTGGGACTCGGTTTTATTACGTTTTGTGTTGAGTACAAAACGATTTCAAATGAGTTTTATGAGAGAAAACCATTACGAGTTCTACGTGAAGGCAAACCTGTCTTATGTGATAAGACTTGGGTGTGTAGTTGTGAGTACACACCGGGCATTGCTCTGGTAGCATGTAAGCCCGAATTCTTCTCCGTTCTGGTAACGTGAGAATAACCTATTCTGTGGCTGTGCCACGTTGAGAAACCCCATTGGTGGCTGTGCCACGTTATACCCCCTTGGTGGCTGTGCCACGTTATACCCCATTGGTGGCTGTGCCACGTTGAGAAACCCCAATTGGTGGCTGTGCCACGTTATACCCCATTGGTGGCTGTGCCACGTTGAGAAACCCCATTGGTGGCTGTGCCACGTTATACCCCATTGGTGGCTGTGCCACGTTGAGAAACCCCATTGGTGGCTGTGCCACGTTATACCCCAATTGGTGGCTGCGCCACGTTGAGAAACCCTATTCTGTGGCTATGCCACGCGAGAAATTAAATCAGTGGCTTTGCCACGTGTGTTTTGTGGCTGTGCCACGTGCATTATTTTTACTGTGATTTTATCACGTATTTGAGAAAGCTTTTATCGCGTTGTTTTCACATGCTTTGTTAATGCTCTAGAGTGAGCCTTTTACTTCATGTTTTCACATGACATGACACATGAGAGTGTCGTTTTGAGTATTTTCATGCTATGGTTTTCAAATGAGTTTCACATACAAATAAACCTTTTGTGATGTGCATTTTGGTTTATGAACTGAGTCCTTACCCCCTTTTACTGAGCGATTTAGAAGCTCACCCTGTTTTTCTTTTCCCCCCAGAGTTCTTCAAGTGAATAAGGACTTCCCTGCGACGTACGGAGTAGTGGCTAGTGGAGGATTCGAGCTCCAGGCTATATATTTTGTACTTTGAGGTATATTTATCTTTTCATGTACCCAGACTATTATCGTAATTACAGACACTTGATGTATGACATTATATGGGATGTATTAGGATTAATTAACTTGGAATTGAGTATTTGTATACGGTACAATATACGTTATATGATGTTGAGATCCTGAGGCATGATAATTATGATGATGTATGACACTGCACAGGAATGCACCTTTAATTGTGAATTAATGAGTAAAAAGTTTTAAATTAGCCCTATTTTCTGCACTTTCGGGGCGTGACACTTTAGCACGTTTTCAGTCCATTTTTGACTGAAACGACTGAGTTTCATCTGGATTTAATTTATCTACACATTAAAGAATTTTAATTAAATAAAGGGGATAATTAACAAAATAAATTCGAGATTTAAATAATTAATTAGGAAATTAAGCACAAATAATTCTATTAAAAATAGAATTATCATGAGATAGGCAATATAATAAAGGAAATCTCCTCAATAACTATGGTCATATCCTGGATCCTAGGCTACACAGATCAGGTGTGTGGGGTATCACCACTATCTGCTTCCACACGGGAGGTGGGTCAAGTCCAACCGTCGATCCATAGCAGATTTGGTCTGAAGATGGCATAACACAATCTCAACATGGTACAACGTACTTCATGCTACATGCACGGTACAATGTACTCCATGGACCCATATCAACACATCATATCACGTCGCATCTCTAAAACGCATGTGTGAGCCTATTCAATCGGTACACTTCTTGTCTACCCGAAGCTCCTAACACAACTATCAACATGTCAAAATCTCAAAATGCACGTGCGAGCCTATCTAATTGGTGCGACACCCATTCTGCCTGAAGCTCCTAGCACAGCTATCAACAAGTATAATGAGCATCTAATGCGAGCTATGCTCTAACACCATGCCAAAACTAGTATAAAGGCTGTGCAAGCTCCACTCAAGCACATCATCATAAAAATCCATGGAAAAACTAGTGCGAGCTACGCTCTAGCACTCATGCGTATAAAACACATCAAATCTTCCACGAGTCATACTTTAGCACGCTTTCATTCTCATGAAATCTATGTAGGTGGCTAAATCTTTACAAAACATGGTTAACAACCAAATCAAATCATTACTTTTGCAAATCGGTTCAAACATTATCCATCCTACCAATCATTTGCTCAAAAGCAACAAAACATGGTTTTTCAAGACATCAAGCTTTTATTTTCTTGCACACTTCTCAAAAACCCAACTCTTTACCCTTCAATCACCCCATTTCATTTCCTAGTGTCACATGCACTCTAACAAAACATTTAAGCGCCCAAATTGAGCACAGATATCTCTAAGAGTCCACACAATTCCCTTACCCCAATTTACTTGAGTGCGACTCTCTCTTCCTCTTAGCTTCTTGCGCTCTTGGCTCGCCTTGCTCCAGTGTATCCTTCGGAGCTGCGATTCATTCATCAAAATCACTTAAGTTAATGTTGTTAACTCACATTTTGACCTCACTAGTTAATAGAATTCATCTATGCATTTTACCAATGCCTTAATCCACATTTTACCCATTTTAGGTAAATCTCACAATTTATTCACTAACAACATCTTAAAATCATACTTATAACACTATTATCACCTCAAGATATCCCATTCATTATTAATCTCAATACATTTCACTTTCTCATACTAGACCATTTCTAGGTCATGGTGGATTCATTCTACTCTGGGTAGTTTCTACCATTTCTATGCATACCAATCATTTCCTTCATCAATATCCAACAAATGTACTTGAGTATTTGCATTAGAAACTCACCTAGCTTGATTTCCTCTTTGCTCCAATGGAAATGCACCTTGTTCCTTAAATCCAAAAAATGGGGAAAATGCCTCCAAGCTAAGTTGTTCTTCTCTTCGATGTGAAAAACTTTGTGTCTAATACCCTTCCCTCAAATCTTCTTGAAAATGATCGGATTTAGAGAGTAAAATCTAGGTTTTAGGTTGAAAAATGGAAAGGGAATGGTTGTTCTCGTGAAATGTAGATTTTAACTACTCCTATTTATAGATTTAGCTTGATGAGATCGATCGAAAAATGAGATCGATCTGGTCCCCTTAAAATCCCTCTTTTTCATGACCTTTGGAAGGCATGAGATCGATCTGTCAAAACCTTGAGATCGATTTATCTCAGACAGTAGCTTAAGGAGATCGATCTAGTCTTATGGGAGATCGATCTGCTCCAACCCGAGAGTTAAGGAAATCGATCTGTTTGCCTTAAGAATCAATCCTCATTTTACAGAATGTTTAAAAGATTGATCTGGCTCCATTGGAGATCGATCTATCCTGTTCCATAGCTCAAGATAAGAGTATTTTGGCTCTTTCAGATCGATCTCTCATCCTATGAGATCGATCTGGCCTTCATATTTTTAGATTTTACTGCAGTTTTCTGAAGGTACTTACACCAAAATAACTTTACTTTGTTGCTATAGTTATTTTCTCATTCGATTATCTTTGAGACTTTAAAATGGCATCCATTCCTACTTTATACCAATTAAAACTTGTGTGAAATCTTTGTATATCCAAGGGTACATGATATAGACCAAATGAAAGTGCATAACTTATAAAATCTTCCTTCCATTTTACCACACTACTCATTTTCCATTCTACTCCCTTTCTTCACATGTTTAAGTTCATTTCTTCATATTCATACATAATGCAACTTGTATGTACAATCACAACTCTTATTACATGTGTGTACATTAAACTTATGGACTTACATTACATATACTTCACATTACAAGTATATCACCATACTTAGGAATTCATTTACACACACATTTATATATAAGGTTTAACCTATACGGGGTCTTACAGGTTGTGAGCTTGAGAGATTGCGATAATTTCAGAAGTTTAGACCTCCATCGTTTAGTGGGGTGAAGGACCCCATGGTTGCAGAGGATGGGCTGGGAGAGATGGAGAAGCTTTATGAATTCTTTGAGTGTACAACGATCGAGATGGTCACATTTGCTGCGTTCCTACTGAAGGTATCGATAGAGCATTGGTGGAAGTCCACCAGCGTTATATTGAGAGCACGTCACTCAAAGATCATTTGGGATATCTTTTTTAGATGCCTTCAGGAGGCAGTATGTCCCGGAAACAGCGTAACGGAAGCAATAGATGGAATTCTTGGGGTTGAGCCAGGGGACTCAGTCTGTGGATGAGTACAAGACACGATATATATCTCTGGGTAGGTATAACCCCGATACTATGAGTAGTGAGACCAGTAAGGTCCGTAGATTCATTGATGGACTAAAACCAGTATTACGATCTAAATTGGTTCCATTTGATATCTCTACCTATGATGAGGTAGTGCGCAGGGCGTAACTCTGTGAACAAGACTATGAGAGGAATGTCTTTGAATTCAGAATAGTTGGCAAGGGTAGAGACCGAGATAGGAAGAGGTCAGTGAGTGACAGTGCCAGAGGTTTTTGATATCGAGGAGGGAGGAGACTCTTCGGAAGAGACCAAGGATCGAGGAAATATAGGAGAAGACTGTTAGATCTCCTGCATATCCGGCTATAGCTCCAGATAGAGGTATTTTTATTGAAGGATCGAGACCTACCACTGAGCAGTGTAGTAGATGTGGTAGATTCTATGAAGGTAGACCTTATCCTATTTTTAGTGGATTATGCTTCAGATGTGGGAAGTTATGGCATATATCGAGAGTTTGCCCAAAGGTTATTGATATTTCACCATAGAAGGGCAAGGATCCAGAGAGAGCTCCAACAGACATGTCTACTCCGAGGAGGAAAGCGACGGTAGAGGAGAAAGGGAAGCAGGTCATTGAACGAGGGTGAGTATATTGGACCAGGTCACTGCTGATGCTTCATCAAATGTGATTAGAGGTAACATCCTGATGTATGATTTAGAAGCATATGTTTGAATTGATCCTGGTGCCACGCATCATTTGTATCACATTCATTTGCATGTAAGTTAGCAAGACATGTAAAGCGTACACCTTTAAGTAGGATGATGTTGATTAGCACGCCTATGGATAACAGTCAGCTAGTTGAGTATGTGTTAAATGATTGCAAGCTAAGAGTAAGGGAAAAGGATATGACAGCCAATCTAATATTGTTAAGTATGAATGATTTTGATGTAATCTTAGGAATGGATTGGTTATTGTCAAACCATGCTGTGTTAGATTGTTACGCTAAGACAGTTATGTTTCCTACCCTTATGAATTACGTTGTAAAGTTTGATGAAAAAGAATGAAAGTAGTAGTTATGGTTACAATAAATAATATACTATGCTGACTAAGAAATGAATATATTGAACGTTTTATTGCGTACGTGGTTGATACAGATAAAGCACATCCGGAGTTGGCAGATATTCCTATGGTCAATGAGTTCCCAGATGTCTTTCCAGATGAATTGTCAAGGTTACCACCAGACAGAGAGATAGAGTTCTATATAGATTTGGTGCCTGATATTGAACCTATATCGAAACCGTCGTATCGCATGGCCTTAGTTAAGCTGGAGGAGCTTAAGATACAGTTATAAGAGTTGTTGGATAGGGGGTTCATTAGATCGAGTGTTTCGCCTTGGGGAGCACCGATTTTGTTTGTGAAGAAGAAGGATGGAAGCCTCTGATTGTGTATAGATTACAGATTGTTGAACAAGGCTATCATCAAGAATAGGCATCCCCTTCCACGTATTGACCATTTATTGGATCATGTTCGGGGAGCGCAGGTCTTTTCTAAGATTGATATGAGGTCTGGGTATCATCATTTGAGAGTTTGGAGTGGAGATGTTCCCAAGACAGCGTTTCAGACCCGATATGACCATTCGGATTGACGAATGCTCCCACAGTTTTCATAGCTTTGATGAACGATGTGTTCAAGCCATATTTGGATCAGTTTGTTATCGTCTTCATTGATGACATATTGGTATACTCGCAATCCGAGGAGGAGCATGAGAAGCACCTCAGGATTATATTGCAAACCCTACGAGAGCAAAAGTTGTATGCTAAACTCAGTAAGTGCGACTTTTGGTTGGCACAGATCTCATTTTTAAGACACGTTGTGTCGAGGGATGGAGTATCAGTAGATCCATCTAAGATTGAGGTTGTAGTTCAGTGGAAACAACCGAACAAAGTTACCGAGATCAGAAGTTTTCTTGGTTTAGCAAGAGATTATCAGAGATTCATTGAGAGATTTTTGAAGTTAGCTACCCCGTTGACATGTCTCACTCGGAAGGGTGTTGCATTTGTGTAGGATGATGATTCTGAGAGGAGTTTTTAGGAGCTGAAGGGTCGATTGACTAACACTCTGATTCTCACTATCCCTACCAGCTCAGGAGGATTTTCAATATATATCGATGCTTCGCATTAGGAACTGGGCTGTGTATTGATGCAGGATAGGAGGGTAGTTGCTTATAGATCCAGACAGTTGAAGGAACATGAGAAGAACTATCTGACCCATGATTTTTAGCTAGCAACAGTAGTGTTTGCGTTGAAGGTATGGTGCCACTACTTGTATGGTGAAAAGTTTCAAATTTTTACCAACCACAAGAGTCTCAAGTATCTGTTCTCGTAGAAAGAGCTGAACATGAGACAGAAAAGATAGCTAGAGCTTCTGAAGCACTATAATTGTGAGATACTTTATCATCCGGGTAAGGTTAACGTTGTAGCTGATGCTTTGAGCAGGAAGAGCCTTGGGATGGTATCGTATATGATGGTCAGAGAACATGAGTTACTAGAGCAGCTTGCTAGCCTCAGTTTGAGTGTTGTGCATTCTAACATGGATACAGACTGTATGATTGCTAGTCTACGCTTGGAGCTAGATCTGTTGGACAGAATCAGACAGGCTCAACATACTGATCCGTATTGCATCGATATGATTGGTCAGATACAGATGGGCACAGTGACTGATTTTAAGATAAGTTCAGAGGACTACTGAGGTTTAGAAGCAGAGTGTGTGTTCCCGAGGACCAAGAGCTCAGGAAATTGATATTGTTTGAACCTCATTCTTTGAGGTACACGTTGCATCTGGGGAGTAACAAGATGTATCAGAACCTCCAGAAGTTGTACTAGTGGTCAGGTATGAAGAGAGACGTGGTGGATTTTGTGGAAAGATGTCTCGTGTGTCAGCAGGTGATGGTAGAGTATCAGAAACCAGCAGGATTATTGCAGCTTCTACCTATACCAACATGGAAATGGGAGCATATCACCATGGATTTTGTGATGGTTTTACCGAGGACCCGCAAGAATCACGATGCAATATGAGTGATCGTTGATAGACTGATGAAGTCGCCCACTTCTTAGCTATGAGAGCTACCGATACTCTAAGTTTATTGGCAGAATTTTATGTACGCGTGGTGGTGAGGTTACATGGTGTTCCAGTGAGCATTGTCTCAGATAGGGATTCCCGCTTCACTTCCCACTTTTAGGAACATTTTCAAGAAGCTATGGGAACCCAGTTGAGTTTGAGCACCGCTTTCCATACTCAGACAGATAGTCAGTCAGAGAGGACTATACAGACTTTAGAGGACATGTTGAGAGCATGTGTACTAGATTTTAGAGGCTCATGGGATGATCATTTGCCACTAGTCGAATTCACCTACAACAACAGTTATCATTTGAGTATCGGGATGGCACCATATGAGGCTTTGTATGGCTGTAGATGTTGTTCCCCTATCGGTTGGGAGGAAGTGGGTGACCGAAAGGTTTTTACTCCTGACTTGGTTACACAGGCCTTTAAGGATGTCCAGTTGATTGTTGAGAGATTGAGGATAACTCAGAGTAGGCAGAAAAGCTATGCTGACAAAAGACAAAGACCACTTGAGTTCGCAGTTGGTGAGTCAGTATTTCTAAAGGTTTTTCCTTCCAAGGGTATAGCGAGATTTGGGAAGAGAGGTAAGTTAAGTCCTCATTACATTGGACCCTTTGAGATACTTGATCAAGTGGGAGATAAGACCTATAGGTTAGCGTTGACACCAAACTTATCAGGCGTGCATAATGTCTTCCACATTTTGATTCTTCGGAAGTATCATCCAGATCCGACCCATGTGATTCGATATGAGCGATTAGAGCTCAAGGATGATCTGACATATGTAGAGAAATTGATCCAGATATTGGATAGGAAAGAGAAAGTCTTAAGATAAAAAATCATCGGGTTAGTTAAGGTTCTCTGGTAGCATTACACTTCAGAGGAGGCTACTTAGGAGCTAAAGAGTCTGATTCGAGAGAGACACCCTCAGTTGTTTAAAGAGTAACTTGGTTCTTATTTGAAGGAGCAAATTTCTTAAGGAGGGGAGGATTGTAAGACCTGTAAAATAATATGTACTTTTTATGATTTCATGATGTACGGACAAGTCACATTTGATATAAATCACAAGGAATGAATGTCTTTAAGTTCTGAATGTTTTTAAGTTCCAAATGTGTATGAAATGTAAAACAGGTAGTGAAACAATCTGGATATGAATGTAACAGTGATTTTCTAAAAAAACTGCAGTAAAAATGCTACAGATGAAGGACAGATCGATCTCATAAGTAAGGGGAGATCGATCTCATTGCTTGAAACACAATGCCAAAGCATTCTGCAAGGGGGAGATTGATATCTCATTCAAGGCAGATCGATCTTGGATAGGTTCTGGTTGAAGTAGATCGATCTCCAAAGGGTTCTGCATAGCACAAATCGATCTCATACCGAAGGGCAGATCGATCTCATGTTAAGGAGCAGATTGATCTCACCTTTTCAATGTCGAATTCTGGAAGAGTAATGAGACAGAGCAGATCGATCTCATACTAAGGAGCAAATCGATCTCAACTTCTCAGAATTGAATTCTGAAGAGATAAACACAAGGTAGATCGATCCCTCATGGTTAGCAGATCAATCTTCAAGGGCAATTTTATATATACTAGACTCCTGCACCTTCATTTCCCTGAAAACAACTAATCCTTCATTGAACCAAAGTAAAACCTAACCTTTCCTACAACAAAAAGCTTCATCTTTCAATCAGTTTTGAGTGAAATTTGCTTCAGTAAAGTTATTCCTTGTAAGGAAGAGAACAACATAGTTGAAAACTAGAAGTTGAAACCTTGGATTGAAGAAGGTGAATTTCCCCCAATTTGGAAAAAATAGAAAAATTCAAGCTAGGTAAGATTCAATACACCAACTTCAAATATGTTAATATAGGTATCTTGGTGAGTTGATTGGTGTATGTTTACGTTGCTGAAAACATATTGAATAGGTAAAATCTCCATGACCTAGATTTTTGGCTTGAATGAGAGAAAATGGTGTAGGCATGGATTTAATGATGATTGAAGCGTGTAGTGAAGTTATTAAGCATGTATATATGATTGTAAGATAGTTTGGTGAAATACATGTATTGGAAATGGACTTAAGAAAGAGTAAAGTCCAATGAGTTGTAATAAGACTAAATGAGTGTAAAAAGGGCTACATGCATTGATTGATATTCATGCAAGTGAAAACTAAGTATATATAGGTATATTGATGTGAATAGTTATCTATAGCTTCAGAGTGATATTAGAAACTGATCAGACTGTGAGGTTTAGCAGCACCGAGGAAGTCAGGTCACGCGACGTGATCAGAGGTAAAGGAGTTTTGTGAGTAGCTAGAGGTAGCTACACATATTTCGAATAGAATTTCAAGTATTTATATTGTATATGAAATTTTGTGTATAGAAAAGTTCAGTAGGAACCGATAAGGTAAAATTGTGGTTATATCCAAATATGGGTAAAAAGCTTAGGATGCATGTTTGTGACTAGTTTTGATAGTTGCATGGATAGATTGGCTAATGTTTTCATGTTATATGCGAAAACAACACATTTTAGTACCGATTTAATTTAATTGAGTGAAATTCAATTGAAATAAGCCATCTATCGGTTTGTGTCAAAACCATTGGTACTAGAGTAATGCTCACACTAGATTTTGAGAAATGCATCACATAGTACTTGAGTATTTCTCGTACTGGATTTTAATGCGATTTATGCATGATAGAGTACTGGAGCATTGCTCGTACTCAGTTTTATTGATTGATGCATGATAGAGTATTGAAGCATTGCTCATACTCAATTTTACATGACATAGTGTTGGGAGCATTGCTCGCACTAGATTTATATGACCATATGCATGAGTTCGTGTTGGGAGTTTGCTTGCACGTACCGATTTTGAAAGAGATAGTATGAAATAGCCATGTTGGGAGCCTATGCAGACTGTGTGTCGCATCGATTATATGCTCGTATGTGCAAATTTTTTAGATATGGCCGAAGGCTATCAAAATTATTATCCATGGTATGAGGGCTAAGACCTATGGCAGGCACCTTGACTATGAGGATTGGGTCCATGGAGTACTTTGTACCGTGTATGTCACATGGAGTACTCTGTATTGTGAGTACACGATGATATAGAGGTGTGAGCTGACAGTTGAGGATTTGACCCACCTCCGATTACAGAAATGTGAGGCCCCGCACACCGAGTACTGTGTAGCCTGGGATCACGAAAAATGAGTTATGATCATAATCTCGGAACAAGTAATCGTCTATCTCACCTTACTGATATTTCTTGTTTGAATTGTCACATGAGTTTTTATAATTGGGTAGACCCGAGGGATAGGTTGAGCCTCGACATGTGACCTTGTGTGTGAAAGGGTAACCTGAGGGATGGGTGAGGTTCGTATTTTATCTGTTTTTAGATGATGAAATGCCAGATTGTTTTGATTTAATTGAAATGACATTATAAAATGTGATTTATATTAATTACACGAGAAATGCAATGTTTTGCATAAACTATTGAGATTATTAAACCAACATGTTTTCAGTTCATACTGATGATTTGAATCTATATATATTGCATAAATGTTTCGAGAAAGACACATTCTTTAGATGTGAATCGAAAAGGAAATGATTTAATGTCATGAGCAAAATATTTATTTCCTTCTCTCTACAAAGTGTCTGCAGTAGTTGAGTACGACTGAGGACTGGTATTCCTTGATCTGTTGCATAACCATCTTACGAAAGGTATACACATTCGAACGTTTTGTACTGAACAATGTAAAAGCACAGTTATATAAACGAATGTACGGTCGGGGATGTATATGTACAAGTATTTGTATTTAATATATGAGTTTACTTTTAAGAAAAGAGTACTTATAGTCAATAGAATATTTGTATTGACACGTTTGCATGTTATGGAATGAATGTGGTTGAGGTGACTAATATCGAATCACAGCCCAACGGTTTGATATTGAGTTATGACAAAAGGAAAGGTAAGTAAAATGAGAAAAATTTGTAATGATTTTTGGTAAATCACGGGAGGTCGTGACATACATAAATATGTCTACTTGCAGTTCCTATGGACTTATCCAAGTTAAGTCATACCCCATAGGTAATTTGACAATCACGAATGATGCATTTAACCAAATAAGAAACTTAAAACAACAATTATTTCAAATAACAATTCAAGATGCATCTATCCTTCAAATGAACTTAAAAGATTTAGTCTTTATTTTCCATTGCTAGGAAAATTCATATCAATAATCAAATAATATCATGCTTACATAAATAAAATATGTCATCATATAATTAAATCAGAATGACTTCCATTAATACAATGAATCATAAACATGCCATAATTAGATTTTCCTTCATGAGTAAGAAGCATAACAATAGGAGTCATAACAAAATTATGTATTGTCTGCCTTCATGCCAAAAGTGATAATTACTATCGTTCTTGGACTTTTATAATATCATGTTAATAAGCCACCTACAAAATTATTAACATATTATGAAATTTTTTTAAATATTTTTGTGTTTATCCAATATGTCTTTCGAGTAAGTGTTAAACAATCCTAAGTACTCCCAATGACTTTAGTACATATGGTATATCCAAAACAATAACTTAAAGGCATTTATGAATTCTTATTACTTTTCAAAACATGTGTAAGAGAACTTTTATTGATTTTCACTTCCTTTAAATGAATAGTTTTTTCAATTTAATAGAATACAATAAACAAAATATTTATACTATTCTTTCTTATAACTTTAAAAAAGTTAATTAAAGATCTTTATTTTCTCTTAAAAATCAACTTAGATAATTAATCAAAGTAAATGGTATAAACACTATTAGAAAAAAGCTCATAAAATACGTTTAAACAACATAGTTTAAAACAAAAGACTATGTTTTCTAACCATAGCCTATTCTGGCTGTAATAACCTGATTTACGAACATTTTGGTTGGGTTACGAGTCGATAATAGATCAGAACAATAAATTCGACTGTTCAATTTAATTTCTTAGTAACAAATTTAAACAAAACCATGATAATACTTTCCAATTTAATCAGCGAAATTGTTCTTTTACAAAATATTTGTGTTCACATTCCCCAGACACATTTTCCTATACATTACTATACTTACAAAATTTAGATACAAAATGGATGTCTATACTGGGTATACCTTTAACACGGATGAATATTTTGCTGACGTATGACTATTCAAAATATTTGAACTTACAAAAGACGGTCATGTTATTGATGAGGATCTGTGGAGGAGAGTAAGGGGTGAGCTCAACGTGCTCAGTAAGAAAAACAAGCGGCAGGTAGATAAATACACTATATATATATGCTAAGATCAGAGTTCTCACGAAAACATACAGATAATTTGGCAATCTAAAAATAACAGTAAAATCATAAACAGAAGTCGATAATACCAAAATCATAATTTTCACGAAAAACATACAAATCAAATGTCAAATTTAGAAGGCTAGAATCAGAAATCGATAACAGAATCAACAAGGATAGAGTAATCAATTTATTGCCGTAAATACAAAAGTCTAAAATTTTATGCAATAGAATAAACGATTTCCAAATAACACAGTTCATACAGTCAAATCCAGAATATCAAATAGACGAGACAAGGTAGAACATGCTATATTGAAATTCAGAAATGACAATTGGCCAATGTCAGTGACACCAGGCAATCACTGATCAGGTGTGCTGGGATGTCAATGGCTGTGGGAGTGGTCAGCTACCCTAACGGCTCGCAGAACAGAATCAGAATGTTCGAAGACCAGAATACATGGTACAGTGTACTCACGTGCATGTCGCACGGTACATCGTACTCCATGGACTACAGAAACAGAAACAGACAGAAATGCAGCATGATTTATCCATCGCCTTTGTCTCAAAATCAATGTGAGTCGGACCATACGACACACAGTCAGTATGCACTCAAACACATATCATCAGAATAACTTTATAAGCAAATCATTTCCTTTAATCGCTTATAAATTCATATCGTTTCATAAAACAATTCAAAATAGGCTGACTAGCCCTTTTTCGATTAAAAATCTCAGTAAATAGGCTATGGTGATTTAATCTAGGATTTTTGACTATAATCAATAATTAAAACTATATTGATATATATTTAATTAAATTAAATTTATGTCGGTGTAGATAGGCCATATAATTCGAGACTAAAGTTTTTTGTAATTTTTGATACTATAAAATCGGCCTAATGCCATTTAGAATTTTGATATCTGTATATTCGACCTAGGATGCAATATCTACAAATCCACAGAAAAATACATGAATCTATCTCTAGCAACACACATAATTTTTCTTACCACGATGTCTGCTCGCAGTCCTCAATGCCTTTAGTGACTGGAGTCAGTGGGTTCGATCTGCTCAGTTAATTTCCCCGGAGCTCTTTCTCTCACTTTTCCCAATTTTCTATGTGTTTTTTCCTATCTCCAAATATTTTTATTTATATATATAATCTTATATATATATATATATATACTCTTTTTAAAAACAAAAACTTTCTTTCCTTCCCGCCAAATTCCTTCTTCTTCTTCCCTTCTTCTTCACGGTTACCACCCTAGGTTACTGTTTATCATCATCACCATCTCTTCCTCATTGCTGCCATCTTCCTCTCTTACCTTCGGTGCTGTTCTCCTACTGTTATCGTCTACAAGCGCCTCCACCGTTCACTCCGCCACTCTCGGTCTCCTGCTTTATCTTGGTGTGATAATTCTATAAAAATAGAATTATTTATGCTTAATTTTTAAATTAATTATTTTAATCCCCAAATTATTTTGTTAATTATCCCCTCATTTGACTAAAATTTTCATGTTTACAGATAAATTAAAGCAGGATGAATTTGAAAAATTTCGATAGAAAATGGACTGGAATTGGGCTAAAATCGAGATTGAGCTATGTGGACAATACGAGTCATGCCACTTAGCACATCCAATTAGACAAGAAGACAGATGACATGGAAATATCTTTTCAATGAGCCAATGGTGTGAAGACAAGTGGCCAAACAATGCCAACTCATCTAGGATGAAAAAATTACAATTGTACCCCTAAGTGTGTGTATAAATAAGACATGATAGCAATTGAAGAGACTAAGTAGTTTTAGAGTAGAATAGTTTTAGATTAAATTTTTAGGATTTACTTTCCTATTTTTTTTTTTTTAGTTTCCTGTTAGCCTCCATATTTACTTTTACTGTTCATTCATTTTTATGTTCTTCATTTTCTAGTCTTGGATAATTCTATTTCATGGCAATCAATATCATTTCATCTTCTCGGTTTGGTTAAAATTAGTTCTTGTGTTTTTCAAGTTTTAATACATAGCTTATATCTCCTAGTGTAGCTCTTGGTTTTCAGAAAAATTGCTTATGTTTTTATTTGAAAAAACCTTTATTTTTTTTAGAGCTCTCGGTTTGTTCATATTGTGCATTCAGGTGACAAAATTTCTTCAATCATTCTTCTACCTATCGGTTCTGGTGCCTTGATGTGGGTTGATGCTGAGCATTGTTCCACATCAAGAGCAATGTGGAACCATGGATGAAGTAGAAAATGATGCAACCCGAGGATGTTGGAGCACATTTTTCTATTTTAATGCTTTACAATTTTCTTCATGTATGGTGTAATGTTCATGTATTTAGTTACCAGTATTTTCCATTGTTCTTAGCTTGTTTGATTGCGCTACATTTAGAACCGAGAGAGTGTGTTCAATGGGTAGCTGGACGGCAACAAAGTAGCCATAACCGAGAGCCATAATCACTCTCTGTTCTCCCTTGTTTCATTTTTCATTTACTGTTCATTGTCATTTTTCATGTTAACTGCTGGTGTTAATGCTGTCTTATTTCATTCATTGTCTTAGACTTGCCATTTGATAATTTTTCTTCCATTTCATACAATAGTTGATCGGTGCATGCTGCTTGAGGACGTTTTTACATGTTGCTGCAGCCATCGGTACAAGGTCTGGAGCAGAACATTCATTTCAGCTGAAGCCGACACTAGCATGGCATCACATAGGCAGAACTGAGCACCTGGAACCTGGAACCTAGAGCCAGGAGCAGCAGCACAGCAGGAGCAAAACCAGTACAAGGTCTGGGGCATATAGCACGAAACAAAAGATGGTTGCAGGGAATGGACATTGCCACGGAGAAGAAGAAGCAGGAGCAGGTCCTGTGCAGGGAGCAGGTCTGGGTTATGGTAACGTGATGTGTTGAGTTGTGCAGGGAATGATGCTATACACAGAACCGAGGCAGAGTTGGTGGAAGCAGCAGAGTAGCACTTGGACACGCCTGGGCAGCAAAATGAAATAATGAAGAAGACGTGTACAGTAGTGCAATCAGGACCACTTGGCTAATTTAAGCTTAAGGCCATGTTTGGTCAATTTAGTCATTTTATAGTTTAATGCATTTTTATTAGTATGTACATTCCTTACATTAGTTGTTAAGTAGGTTGATTGTTAAAATAGGTTAGTTATAGTGTTTGTTTGTTAATTTAATTTTCAGTTTTAATTTTTTAGTTAGTAGTTAATTTTCTATTATATGTTTTAGGACTTTAGTTTAGTTTAGTATTTTATGAGTTACTTTTAGAATTAATTTAGATTAAATTTACATGCATTAGTTAGATTTTATTGTTAAGTTAGTAATTAGCTATAGTTAGGATTAGTTTAGAGTTAATATTTTAGAAATGTGTTTCATGCATTTTTAATTTAGTCTTCATTTTTATTAGATTTTTAAGTTAGTCTAATTTGCATTTTGATTAAGTAGTTTAATTGCATTTTAGGATTGTTCAATTTTATCTTAATTAATTTTGCTTCTTTATTTTAGCATTTTATTTTAAATGCGTTAATTAATTTTAACTGTTTTAATTATTTTTGTAGGTTTTTGCTTTTAATTGCTCAGAGCACTGTAAGTAAATTTTTCTCTGTTTTATTTTCATCAGTTTATAATTTTTATTGTTTTCAGTATTTTTAATTCTAGCTTTGTAGATCACCCACTAAGACTTCATAATTTGCTAGGATATACTTAGAGTAAGACTAACCGGTAGTTAATTAGGCTAACCAACTTCTCTGAGAGGCGATAACTCGAGACTCAAATCTTATTATTATTTATACGACCTTTGCACTTGCGGATAATACGTTTAGATCATACTAGTTGTCCTATGTTTCGACCACCGAGAACAAAGGTAACTTCGGGCTAGATTTTAGAGGCTCATGGGACGATCACTTGCCATTGATTGAGTTCGCCTACAATAACAGTTATCACTCAAGTATTGGTATGGCCCCTTATGAGGCATTATATGGTCGTAGATGCCGATCGCCCAATTGTTGGGAAGAAGTTGGTGACAGACAGTTGCTTGCTCCCAATTTGGTTAGACAAGCCTCCGAGGATGTTTGGATAATATGTGAAAGGTTGCAAACAGCTTAAAGCCGACAAAAGAGCTATGCTGACAGGAGACGGAGATCACTTGAATTTGATGTGGGGGAGTCCGTATTTTTTAGAGTATCTCCTTCAGAGGGAATAACGAGGTTCTAGAAGAAAGGAAAACTAAGTCCTCATTACATTGGTGCCTTTGAGATTTTGGATAGAGTGGGAGATGGAGCATATAGGCTAGCCTTACCACCTGAGCTAGCAGGAGTCCACAATGTCTTTCATGTTTCTATGATTCAGAAGTACTATCCGAATCCAACGCATGTAATTAACTATGAGCCATTGGAGCTCAAGGAGGATATGTCGTATGTTGAGGAACCGATCCGGATATTGAACAGAAAAGAGAAGGTGTTGCGGAACAAGACGATTTTATTGGTTAAGGTTTTGTGGAAACATCATACATTGGAAGAAGCCACATGGGAGTTAGAGGATCTAACGAAAGAGAAATATCCCCAACTTTTTGAAGAATAGACTTGGTTCAATTTGGAGGACCAAATTTTCTAAGTGGGGGAGAATGTGAGACCCCATATAGGTTTAACCTTGTATGCATGTAAATGAATTCATGAGTATGGTGATAAACTTGTAATGAGGAGCATAAATGATGTAAGGTCCATAAATTCAATGTACACACTTGTAGTAAGAGTTGTGATGTACGTACAAGTTTCATTATATACGAGTATGAAGAAATGGACTTTAGTATGTGATGAAGGTGAGTGGAATGGAAAATGAGTATTGTGGTAAAATGGAATAAGTTGCATAAGTGTTGTAACTCTTGGCACTTCCATTTAGCTAAGTATTGTATACCTTTAGTTATACAAAGATTTCCTATAAGTTTTAATGGGTATAAAGTGTAAATGGATACCATTTTCAAGTCTCAAAGATGATTGGATGAGAAAATGACTATGACAGCAAATTTAAGATGTTTTTGGTGAAGTTGCTGCAGAAAAACTGCAGTAAAATCTGGAAATATGAAGGCCAGATCGATCTCATAGGATGAGAGATCGATCTAGAAGAGCAAAAAATGCTTTTATTTGAGTAATAGAACAGGACAGATCGATCTCTAATGGAGCCAGATTGGTCTGTTAAACATTCTGTAATGAGAAGATCGATTCTTAAGGCAAGCAGATCAATCTCCTTAACTCTCTGTTTGAGACAGATCGATCTCAAGCTAAGATAGATCAATCTCCTTAAGGGTTCTGTAAAGAGCAGATCGATCTCCTACAAGAGGCAGATCGATCTCCAAGAGGAAAATTGGCCTTCAATAGATCGATCTCATAATGGAAGAAGATCGATCTTGTAGTGGTTATGTTTGGTAAAAAAGACTACCAAACCTTGTAGAGATCGATCTCTACAAGAACCAAATCGATCTCATATGCCTGCATCTATAAAAATGGGCTCGAGATTTGACTGAAACCTCAAATTTTCCGTCCCACCAAACCTCACCTGCCATTTTCTCTCAAGACTCAAGCTTTCTCACTCTAAAAATCACTACAGTCCAGCCAGTTTTGGAAGAAGCTCAAGAAGGAAAAGTTATTCCTTGAAGCAAGGAGAACAACATACCCGAAAATCACACATTGGTGTGATCAAGAGAAGGAGTTGTGGTTACCACAAGTTTGACTAAGTAAAAGAGGTAAGCTCTTCAACCTTCAAGCTTCTAAATATGATTTCTAGATATTTGTGGGTTGGGTAATATGTGAAATGTTGATAGGAATGATGAATGTAGTGATGGGTGAGTAATGTTAAGGGAGATTCATAAAGAGAGAATCCATAGAAAAGTGATGGAAGGCTTAAGAGATGAAAAAATGATATTAGTGGAAGAGTGAAATGTGATTAAGGGTTTAAGAAGTATGAATAGATAAATAGAAGACAATGTGTATGTCTAGTAGAGGAAAAAGAAAATATTTGATGATTTATATGTGTAGCTCGGAATACGTGAGACACGACTAACCTGGATCGCAAACGGAGTAAACATGACAGAGGAAATACAAGTGCGATTCGAGGTAAGAGACTGTATGGTAGCGATAGAGATATTCGTATGTATTTTACTACAATATCAGTAGTTGTGATGCTAGAAATAGTCTAATTAGCTATTGAGCTATGAATTTGATATGAGAGCATGACACGTATATGGTATATGTATTGTGAAAATGGGATGTAGGAAGGAAAACAGCTTGACATGCATGTTTTAATGCTTTTACATTTATACGATGTTTTGATGACTTATCAATTATGGGTTGAATTTTATATTGAGAAATGATAATGGATAGGTTGGCTAGTTTTACATATTTAGAATGGAATGACATGCTACGTTCATAAAACTTGATTTGAGTTTTTAAAAGAGAAAGTAGCCACCTATTGGATTTGAGATGTGAATCGGTGTTGGAGCTCTAGCTCGCACCCATTTTAATGATTTTGATAATGTGTTGGAGTTTTAGCTCGCACATGATTTTATGCTTTTGATGTGTCGTGCTGGAGTTTAACTCGCGCGATGGTTTTTGAGAAAAGTGCTAGAGCATTGCTCGCACCTGTTTTTACTGAGTTAAGGTAAACATGAGGGTTTGAGACCCAAGGGGATGCTAGCCGACGGCCTTGGAACGGGCTGGGCCTTATCAATAAATCATACCGCGTTGGAGCCTTGCAATTCCTGTGTGTCACGCTAATTGCTCGCCTAGTATATGGGACATGATTTAGGATGAAAAGTCCATTGGAGTTGGTAGATGGACTGGGTCCATGGTCGTACATTGAACCGTGTAGTTGTCCGTTGGTATACTATGTACCGTGCTGGGTGCACGTGAGTACGAGTATCACGTAGATGACACATGACGTACCTTATACCGTGAGTATGTAAGGAGATGAGGTTGATTGAGATGAGCCGGAGGGTAGGACTACCCATCCCCCTTTAGGCGAAGTGATGCCCTGTGCACACCTAATCAGTGAGGCCTAGGATTACTGACTATGGTCATATGTTGTGGATATTTGATTATCAAAAATTTCATGCCTGTCTCAGAGATACGAGAAATTGAGAAACTCAGAAAAGAAAGAGGTCTGATGAAAAGAAATGATTTGAGAAAAGCAAGGAGAGTTTGCGATTTGATAAATCTCTCGATTTGAATGCTCATGCTATGATAGCACTGCTTATGAAATATTTTCAAATGAAAATATCATGTACTTGTTTTCATGAAAATGCTTATATGAGAAATGAATGTTTGAATGCAGTTCCTAGTAATATTTCCATTTATATCGAAACATGATTTTGATTATGCATGCATGGGCTATGTAGATAGTACAATTTCCTTACTAAGTTATGGTTTGCATCAATTTCCTTACTGAGCTGTGGTTTGCTCATCCCACTGCTTTTCCCCCTCCAGATACTTAGAAGTAGGGCAGTGCGGTGGTCTCTGGATCTTTTTGTGTTAGACAGCTCCCACTAGTTACAAAGGTATGCGATTTGTATACACACAAGTATTTTGTATGTATTATAATGTGCGAGAATGTAAACAGTGGTATGGGGGATGTTATGTAAAGATATTATTATACAATTGATTTTGTATATCTACACACCCCTAGGAGTGTGAATTAAAGTTTTAAATATTCCGCTGTAAAATTTATGAAATTTTAGTAATTGCATTGTCTCACAGCCCAACCGTAGTAGCGTAAGTATGGATAAAAGGGCACCTGAAAGTAGGGTGTGACATCCAACTTCCACTCTTTATTTCTCTCTTCATCGCAAATCCAGTATCTACTTCATCTCGCATTTTTCCTTCTCCCCTGCAATTTCCTTTACTTCCTATTTTTTATGCACGTTCAAGATTTTCGGGGCAGGGCAGACATCCCGATAACGTATGGGTGGAGAGGAATGGGAGTGGGTTTGGCAGAAGGCATGGGGTGCAGGAAGTGGGTGTGCAGGAGTGTGTACAGAGGGATGCGGTTGTTGCAGAGGGTGGGTGTATGCAGGAGGCATGGTGCTTCGGTTCTTACTGTCATCATCCCATTTTGTTCACTGTTTCCTATTTCCTTTACGCATGCTTCACCTCCACTAACAAAACCATCCCATCCCATATATATGTGCATAGATTACTGAAGGAAGCTCTCGGGCTCACATGTATGTATACTTATATAAATACATCTGCTCTTATATATATACATATACATACATGGGTGCATTTTTTTTCTTTTATATATATATATATATATAATTATCTGTGTATAATTGTATACCCTTGCACATATATATATACATTAATCTTGAGAAATAAATAAAATATTGCATACATATCTATAAATACATGTATGCCTACATATTTGATCAAATTCTCTATGTAGTGTAAAAATAGGGTTAGTCTAATCTTTATACTCAAATAAATTCACTCATATTCACGCATTTGACCTTAATTGTCTAAATTATTATTTATAAACACCAAGTACACTGAAAATTTTACGGTATTTACATTCGTCCCACCTTGAGAAATTTGGTCCCCAAATTTACAATTACATCAGTTCTCAAACAAGTGTAAGTATTTCTCTTGCATTAAGCTTTCTAATTCCCACGAGACCTCTTCCAAAGTGTGATACTGCCACAAAACCTTGACCAACGGAATCGTCTTAGACAATAAAGCCTTTTCTTTCCTATCCAAGATCCTAATCGGCTTCTCCACATATGTCATATCTTCTTTCAACTCCAATGGCTTATACTTTACCACATGTTTCGGATCCAAATGATACTTCTGAAGCATCGAGACATGAAGACATTATGAATACTTGATAAATCAGGCGGTAACGCCAATCTATATGTTTTGTCTCCCACTAGGTCTAAGATCTCAAAAGGCCCAATATAATAAGGGCTTAGCTTCCCATTCTTTCCAAACCTCATCATGCCACTGGAAGGAGAAACTTTTAGAAACACCGAATCTCCTACTGAAAATTTTAAGGGTTTTTGTCTTTGGTCAACATAACTTTTTTCCCAGCTCTGAGCTGTTTTCAACCTCTCACAAATCAATCGAACATCTACAGAAGCTTACTTAACCAAATTGGGAGCAAACATTTTTCTTTCGCCCACTTCTTCCCATCTAATCGGTGAACGACACTTTCGACCATACAATGCCTCGTATGGTCAAAAAGCTCGAAAGTTACATGGGGATTTTTATTCTTTACTAGGCTACAAAAAGCTCGAACTAACTGAGGGTTCCCAAGCCCTTGGCAGTTCCAAACTATGATTTTCGCTATTGTCGACAGGACTATTTACTAGTCTTCGTCATTTTGTTGTTTGAATTACTTTTTTTCCTTGGCTTCTTTTCTTAGTGATCCACCTCCATAAAGTCCCCCTCTTTCTTCCTAACTTACACTTACACCCTCCACTAGTTGAACTTGAAACACCCATCTCCCTCAACTTCTTTGGCCCTTTTCTTCCATGTATTCTTCACTTTTCTTTTTCTTTTATCCCTTTCCACCTTATTTACTATTGTAGTGTTGCTTCCCAACCCAAAAAGGTCCACAGAATTTAAAGTTTTAACCCTATGTCTACATTCATGTTCATGCAGAAGAGTCACACTTCTTAGTTCCAAGTGATTTGCATGAAAATCATATTTTTATTATTGTTGTCTTCATTTAATGCATGCAGACCCCTTGATTCCTTAACTTTATCCATTAATTGATTTCCTGAGGATCTTATAATATTCCTAAATTTTACATCTTTTCTCATATAATCCATATTTATTCCCATAATCAATCAACTTTCCTTTCCATCGCCATTATTAACCTCGCTACTATCCTTAGTTGTTTCCAATCTTTTCTTTTTTCTATCGTTTGGACATGACAACTTCTTCCCTAAGAGAATCCACTCCATCTTTATTTCTTAAAACAATACCACTCATAAAAATATCCTCTAGATTACTTGAGCTATTAAAACTTTGCGTGTTTCCTGAAAACCTTCTTAATAGAATTGCTCTTATCCATTCACCATATTGCTAGGGTTCTTTAACTTTGTCCTCTTCTTCTGCTATTTCACATTCAGTTTTTATATGTCTTATCATGGCGCACATATAATAAAAATCAGGAAGACATTCATACTTCAAAGTGGCATATAGATCCTTCTTGTTAGGAAAAATATCCTTAATCCAAACATCTACAAAAACTAAAGAAAGCAAAAACAAACACAACAATTTTTAATGTGGTTTGGCCCAACCAAAAATTTTCCTATAACCACCAAACCAAATTAATATTCAATCAAAATTACACAATTATGCAATTTTTAGAAGAGAAAAATTGCAAACTTCCTACAAGCCCACGTGTAATTTTTAGAAGAAAAAAATTGCAAACTCTTTACAATCTGAACTAAACCAAAGAGTCAATCTACACCCTTTATAATAGCTCAAACACTAGCTATTCTATTAATGTCCAACTACACCATTTATAATAGCTCAAACATTGACTATTCTATCGATGCCCAACGACACTCTTTGGATACTTAATAAACCAAGTTTAACACATTATTTATAAATGAAAAGCCCTTATAACTTCTCTTGAACTTTCAATGTGGGATTCAAGGTAAACCCAACAAACTTTTGATGTGGAATTCAAGGCAATTAAGCCCCAACACTTTCTCATCCTGCTTCCTAGCCAACAATATAAACCTTCTTAAAGGTTTAGTTATATCCATCTCAACCCTTAATCTCAAATAACAACCCCATGCTATATTAGAATTTGATGAACCCACTTTAAGCGTTGACTCTAACCTTACATTGATCTTATCCATTGTACCATGCTTTAGCATTTTCAATGGCAAACCAAAAACCAAGATCTAGATGGTAGCCTTGTCAAAAACATAAATCCTATGGATAGAAGTCCTCATTGCAATCTTTAAATAAGAAAAATGTTCTTATTAAAAAACTATGGTGAACTATTCAAGACTCTTTTTATTGCTTTTATTTGCAAACTTGAATAAAATCAAATTTTCAACAAAGATTGTAAACATCATCTCCTTGGATAACTTCCACATCACCCTTAGTGTTCCCAACATAGCATCTTTATTGAATGGCTTGGTTGTGAGAATTTTCCCTTCCATCCATTTTTTCTCCTTTTCTAGGCTTTTCTGGTCTTCCTTCGTATCCACAACCACCTCATCTTGTTCCTCTTTAGTAAGCTTGAATTTCTTCCATGCCTAATCCAGTTGTGTCGTTTCCATTACTTGAAAACTGATCCTTTTATCACTGTCTCCATACCGTACGCACATCTAAACTAACCACTGATTAATTAAAACTATTCCAATGCCTCAAAATTATTTTGAGGGATAGACTCTTGTACAGAACAAGACTATGCATACTTCTCTCACAAAACCTTAGATTTTAGAGTGACTCAAAAAAAGTTTTTTGTAGTCTATTTTTTTAACCATGATTCTATTATCATTTATCTGGTAGTAAATTAACAATTTAAGTTAAGTGCTCATATGATAAAAAAATGACCAATAAAAAGGTACTATGTGTTAAGGTATTTTATTTTAGGCTATGTCAGCTTGATGTTAACGATATTAGTTAATGTGACCGCGTATTTGATAAAATTGAAGTTTGAACATTTAAATATTTGATTGAGATTTTTCCTTTAGGTTTCAAATTAACAAAAATAATATAATTCGGATACCAAATTACTCTAACCCTTGAATTTAATTGCAAATATATTTGTTGAAACCTTTTGATAAAAACATAAGGTCAGAGAATTTTATAGTAAGGTCAAAAATTTTTACTTTATTGTAAGGTTAATGCAAAATACAGATGATTAAGTGTAAATTTAGTATCATTAGGCGTAAAATATGTTAAAAATATTGTAAACACAAAGGAATAAACATAACATAGAAAACTTATCATGTGTTTATGTTTATTAATTCTAATTTTATATTTATTCTCATATGTTTATAAGACTTCTAACAAATTTTATATATAATAACATTAAACTTACATTTAATCATATTTTATTGTTATTATGCATCTAGTTCATTTCTTCAACACTGCGTCAAAAAAAGGTAATGGGACTAGGATTTGGATGTGTATATGGACAATTCAAGCCTGTTGATGATTTCAAAATCTAACATTAAAATCGGAGTCTAGCTTGACTACAGGAACCCACAACATAAAATTCAATATATAAATTATATATGTTATATTTGTCAATTTATTATTTAGAGGATAAAATTCATAATCAAATATTAATTTTTAGTTTCCTTCAACAATTTGTCACATGCCTTTTACCGGATAAGTCTTCAGGTCTTGATGGATTTAATCCTGCCTTTTACCAGAGGTTTTGGACCTTAATCGGCGACGAAGTTTTTTCAGTTCGTTGTCAATGGTTAGATCAAATCGTTTTCCCTTTATTGTTGAATGATAGTAATGTGGTGTTAATTCCAAAGTGTGAGAAGCCTGAAACAATGAAAGATTTGAGGCCTATATCACTATGTAATGCGATCTATAAAATAGTTTCCAAGGTGCTAGCGAACAGGTTAAAAGCGATCCTGCCAAAAATAATTTCTGAGGAGCAATCAGCATTTATCTCAGGTAGATCTATCATTGACAATGTGTTGGTTGGCTTTGAATTAATTCATCATATGAAACGAAAGCAGCGGGGTAGAAATGGAGAGATTGCAGTCAAGATAGATATCAGTAAAGCTTATGACAGAGTTGACTGGGAATATCTCAAACGGCTTTTAACTCGCATGGGGTTTGCTAAGAAATGGGTGAAATGCATTATGCTCTGTGTCTCGTCAGTGTCATACTCGTTTGTGGTTAACAATCATCTAGTGGGTCCAATACAGCCTAGAAGAGGCTTGCGTCAGGGTGATCCACTTTCTCCATATCTCTTCATACTATGTGCTGAAGGTCTGTCTGCACTACTTAAGAAAGCAGAGGTCAATGGACTTATTCATGGTGTTAAGGTGTGTAGAGGTGCCCCGACCATTTCACATTTACTCTTTGCGGATGATAGTTTATTTTTCTTCATAGCAAAAAATTCAAAATGTGTGGCTATGAAGGATATTTTGAGTACATATGAACAGGCTTCAGGTCAGGCGATAAATCTTAACAAGTCAGGGATTTTCTTTAGCAGTAATGACATGCAAGAAGATAGAAGTCTATTGGCGCAAGTCCTGGGTATCGTGGAACCACTGAATACTAGAAAATACTTGGGGTTGCCATCATTAGTTGGGAAGAGCAAGAAAGTGGTGTTCAAGTTCGTTAAGGATAGAATTTGGCAGAGAATTCAACAGTAGCGAAGAAGACCTTTATCTAAGGTAGGCCGTGAACTTATGGTTAAAACTGTGGGGCAGGCAGTTCCCGCCTATTGTATGAATGCCTTTTTGTTACCTACCTCAATGGCAGATGAAATACAAAGGATGCTTAATTCTTTTTGGTGGGGTTCGAAACAGTCAGGAGTACATGGTATTAACTGGTTAGGGTGGGAGAAGATGTGTATGAGGAAGGAAGTTGGAGGTTTAGGTTTTCGCGATCTACGCAGCTTTAATCTGGCTATACTCGGGAAACAAGGTTGGAGATTCATATCTGATCCTGATGCTATTGTAAGTAGGATTTTCAAAGCTAAATATTTTCCACGTGGGGATTTTTTAAATGCCCAATTAGGGCATAATCCAAGTTTTGTTTAGTGTAGCATTTGGAGTTCTCGAACTGTGCTTGAGCAATGCACTAGATGGAAGATTGGTGATGGGTATAGCATAAAAGTTTGGTCTGAGCCATGACTAAGAAATTTGGATATATATTGAAACTTCTATGAATCCAGATCTTAGTGAGCTAACAGTGCATGATCTTATGATACTTGGTAAGAAGGAATAGGACCTGCAATTAATTTCTGATATCTTTATTGACAGAGATGTGGCAAAAATCAGTAGTATTCCTTTGATCCAGTAAGAAACCCAAGATATGTTACTTTGGAATTATAGTAAGGATGGGTGTTATACAGTGAAGTCCGGATATAGGGTTGTTATGGAAAGAAGTTGTCCTCATGAGGAGCTTAAGGTTTCGGTGATTAGAGTAAACTCTGGAAGTTGCGAGTCCCTCCCAGAGTGAAGGTTTTTTTATGGCGAGCATGTAGGGATTGTCTACCAACGAGAAGCAAGCTCCAATCTCGAGGTATTTCAATTCCTTTATCTTGTGTTGTTTGTGGTCAGGATGTTGAAAATACTTGGCATTCATTCGTTAATTGTTCTTTTGCTCAAACTTGTTGGCATCATGCATCTCTCTATGATAAAATTATGGCTTATGCTAATGTATCTGAGAGTTTTCCTGAGTTAGTTTTCCATATGTTCGCCAAGACAACTGACATTGAGCTTGGGAAATTTGTAATGATATTGTGGAACGTGTGGAGACAAAGAAATAATAAGTTGTGGAAGGGGGAGTGTCAGAATGAAAAACAAAATGTTTTCACAACTTTGGAAGTTCTTTGTGACTGGCTGGCTGTGTAAGACCCGATTTTAGTTAAAATACGAAATTGACAAAATGCAAAAGGATTGAAATAGAATTCTCAAACACGTTGAAGAGCAAAATGGTCAAAAGACCGAAGGTCGGTATAAATTCGATGAGAAAAATTTATTAAAAATAATGGATTGAGACATCTTGGTCAATAAAGGTGAAATAAATTTATTCTGGGTTAAATTGGTCAAGATATCAATTTATTAGAATTAATCGGGATTAATCAAAATTTTTAATTTGAAAAATAATCCCGAAAATAATCGAAAAATATACCGAAAAGGGTTAAAATAAATTAAATAAAATTAAATAAAATTAAATAAATGAATATAGAATTAAATAATAATTTTAAGGATATTTTAAGAGATATTTAGGTATATTTAATATATTTTAATGATTAAAATATTAATAAAATAAATAAATAATTAATTAATTAGTTAAAAAAAGAAGAAGAAAAAAAAGAATCAGAAAATGGATCGGGGAGAGAGAAGGAAGAGTGAAAACGAAAAACGAAATTGAAGACCGGACGGCCACCGCCCGGTGATCAACGGCCAGGTGAAGGGCCGAAAAAGGAAGAAGAGAGGCCGACGACCTCCCTGGTACCGGCGGTGCAACCCACCGACGCCGAAATCCGACGAAATCGAAGGAGAGAGAACCCGAGGGAGAAGAGGAGATCGGCGGCAACCGGCGTCGATCTAGCCCCAACCGATCCCAGTCGAGGCTTCCCCATGCCTAGGCGACGCGATCGGTGGTGGTCACGACTGGCGAAACCGGCGGACGGCGTCGAAAACGGCGAAAAGAGGGAGAACCACCGACGGCGAAAGGAGAACAGCCGGACCGACAACTTTTCGGCGACCTCGATCGAAACCGACCCCAGATCTGAGATGCGGACGACCCAGCGGAGCCACTGTCGATGGAAAAACGGTCGACAAGGCCCTGAACCAGTCGAACCGGAGTGAACCGGGGTGAACCGGCGGGTCCGAACCGGATCTGAACCAGACCGAACCGGTTCAGCCAATGAGGAAAGGAAAAATGGAGAAAAAGGGAAAAAGAAAAAGAGAAAAAATTAGAGAAAAATCCCGACGATGTAATCGAGCTACGGGTAAGTCGGTAAGCGGTCGAAATTGACCGATTTAAATTTTAGAATATTTTATTTAATTAATTTTCGACTGAAAATTTACCCAAAAATTTATGAAATTGTGTAGCTCGACAATTGGCATCTAACGAGAGCTCAAGATAGCCTCGATTTACGTACCAACATGGAATCTTGGGTAAGTGACCCTTATTTATGATAATTTACATCGTTATGCGTGCTTCGAATTTAATTATCGCATAAAATAAATTAACTTATGGAAATTTAGATAAATTGTCGTAAATAATAAATTGAGCCATTCGAGAGTTAGAACGAGGCCCAATAAATTGTTGGTGGGCCCAGTGAGCCCAATAGGCCTCGATAATGTGGAAATTAAGTGAAAAACGGGCTTAAGGTCGATTAAGACCCATTAAGGTGCAATTGGGCCCAATAAGGGTAAATAGGCCTAATGATTTAAATTAAACCCAGAAAATAGGAAATACAATTAAATTGTATGATATCTGACCTGAAGAATAATTATACGCAGTTTCGGACATTGAATTGAGAGCAGATCGGACTGCGTGACGAGACAGCAGTGAAAAATGAAAGGTCAGACTCTACAGAAAAATAAGGTAAGGGAATTCTACGGACTGCTAGAGGTAACTTTACGAAATTTCAAAGTCATATGCAGTCTTTTAAATTATCTGTAGGGTCTAGAAGTAAATAAATAATTTTAGTGCCCCGAATGGGTAAATTTACCAAAATACCCTTGTTAAGGGTAAAATTTACAATTTTAGGAAAAATTGGGAGGAGCAAGAACAAGAGGTTGCTGCTCGTTCTGGAGGTGTTTTGATGCATACATGAGTAGGCTGGCTAACCTTGAAAGAAAAATGCACAGCATTGCATATTTTCAATGATGAAATTGTTGTGAAAACTGTTTTAAGGAAACAGAGCCACCTACATGTTTTTATTAACATATAACGTGCTAGAGCTCAGCTCACACGATGTTTTGATTTGTGTGATGCATGCATTAGTGCTGGAGCGAGAGCTCGCACTAGAGTTTTACATGCATTGGTGCTGGAGTCCGACTCGCACCAGATTCTTTATATATATATATATGATTTTCATGACACGGTGCTAGAGTTTAACTCGCACCAGATTTTACATGATTTTCGTGACAGGGTGCTAGAGTCTAACTTGCACCAGATTTTCCACATGATTTGATGAGAGTGCTAGAGCTTAGCTCGCACTAGTTTTACTTGATTTGATGAGAGTGCTGAGCATCGCTCGCACTGATTTTATGAGAACATGCGATGAGCCGTGCTTGGAGCATCGGGTAGACTGTGTGTCACCGATTAAATAGGCTTGCACTTGCGTTCTGAGACAGGGTATGATATATGGGTCCACGGAGTACGATATACCGTGCAAGTAGCATGGAGTACGCTGTACCGTGTGGCATCTTCGGATGCGTGGTATCTTCGGATACGTGTGGTATCTTCGGATGCATGGTATATTCGGATACGTGTGGCATCTACGGATGCATAGGGTCGGATAAGATCGACGGGATGGAGTGACCCACCTCCAGGCGGTTCCCGATCAGGGTGAGACCCCGCACACTAGGATCCGTGTAGCAGAGGGGCTCACGAGGACATGCGACCATAGTCTTGGTTATTACCGATATACAGATATTGCCTAGTCTCGCATGTTGATGATCTTGACGATAAATGAAACTGGGTTTTAAACTAAATTTGCATGATAATATTTTCATGCTTTTTAAACCCATGTGTGATATAAACTGATTTTGATGGTTTTGTGTGAGTCAGGACCACCCGAATGAGGGGTTGAGTCCTGACTTTATTGTGAAATTTTTAAATGAGAAAGAAATGATTTAAAAAGAGTTGCATGTTGAATTTTCCATGCGAACGTGTTTTACATGACATCATGAATCATAGCATCAGTTTTAAAATGTGTGGAGAAAGGGTGGTTTATACATGGCACCACGTTCATGTAGGTAGTATGGTTACTTACTTGTTCGTAGGATTGCCTTACTGAGCTTCATGTGCTCACCCCTTTCATTTTCTCACACAGATAATCTCCAGTAGATGTTGAGGCGACTGAGTATTGCATTCCAGATATCCGTTGCTGCCCATCATTTAAGGTATATATACTTGTACATATTGTATCTAAATATGTATAGCACAGTAACATGTTTGTAAGTAACTTTAGGGGATGTATAAATATTGTAAACACTTATAAATGACTGAGAAATAATTAAGTTATATGGTAAATGAAAGGTGGGACTGGCATTGACGCACAGCCCAATTGTTAGTGGAGTGTGGTCACGATCAGAGGACAGGTAAGCATGAAAGAAAATAACAAAACGCGAAAAATTTACTCTGATTTTGGGTAGTTTTGGGTCGTGACATATAAAGGTGGTATCAGAGCAGAAATTGGTCTGATGTGTGTTAGTGTCAGTAATTAGAAAATTACATCCCCGTGTTACTGTGCTTGGTTAGATACAATAGTATATATAGAGATGAGTTTTAACTAAGAAATGGTTGAGAATGCAGGAATACCTAATATTAGTCGCGATAGAGAAGGTAAAGCACGAGGCAGATGTCGTAGAAGTAGACCTGAGCCTATTAATCGTGTTGAGTTGACCTGTGAGAATCAGGATGAAATTGAAATAGAGGTTTATATTGAGCATGCCTCACAGAGTCCGACAGAGAGATCGGACAGTATTGAGACACGCTTCGCGAGATTGGAGCGGAGTGTGGAGAATATTTTGGGAGCAAAGTGCTCAGAGTATGCATAAGATTTGAGGGCGAGTCGGAGCATTGATGGAAGTTTGCTCGACCCATCTTAAGAGTTAGACATCCAGAGTTGACAAGAGAAATATTTTGGATGTATTCCGGTGATAGAATATCCCGAACACTGTTTAAAAGGAATTGATTTATTGATAAGTATGAATTATGAGTATGAAACTCAATTATATTCTTGGGCAGATATTACCTCGACACTATGAAAAGTGACAGTCGAGATGTATAAAAGTGTATGGAATGGCTCAGATTGTCGATTTGAGTCCGATTGGCCCATGAGATATTACCTATGTTGAGGCAATACATAAACTACAGTGGTGTGAATAAGATTGTGAGTTGCACGCCTCTGAGATTGGGAAAGGTAGTAAGGGCCAAAATAAAGACAGAAAGAGATTCGAGAATGATAAAGATGGCAGAACGAAGAAAAAAAGGGTAGTTTGGTAAAAGATTTGATTTGATAAGTTATGGGCTAAGATGATTGGTAAGGCCACAGTTATCCGATTGTAGCACTTTTGAGGGGTATTGTGATTGGAGAACCCCGATCTGCTACGGATCACTTTAGAATGTGTGGTAAATACCACGAAAGTAGGACCTACACCAATATATTATTGATGAAAATGGCCGTTAAGTGTAGTAAGACGGACCATTTATTATGATTGCTCAGAGTTGGGCGAGATTGCCCCACAGAAAGGTAAAGAGATAGAGAGAACCTGTTGAGATAGCTGCATCGAAAAGGGAGGCCACAGCCGAAGAGAAAAGGAAAGTAGGCTGTTGGACGAAGGCGAGTGCATGTCTTGGACCAGGACACTACTGATGTTTCACAGGATGAGGTGAAAGATACCACACTGCTTATGAATAAAGAAGTAATTGTGTTAATTGATCCTGGTACCACGTATTTCTTCATACCGCCTTCATTCGCATGTAAGTGAGTAAAAGACATGAATGCCTACACTCTTGGGCAAAATGTTGATAAATTGAGTACCCCAATAGAGGAAGGTTAACTAACGAAATAATTATGAAGAGATTTTAAGTTGAAAACGGGGAAAAAAGTATAAGTCAGTCGATTTTATTCAATGGACTATGAATAATTTAAAGTAATATTTGAGAATAAAGTAGTCGGCTGCATATTATGATGTTTGGATTTCTATCCTAAGATAGTGCTGTTTTACCCCTGAAAAGTATACTGTAAGTTTTGACAAGTAATAAAAAATGGTGCAACGGTTGAAATTAAAGGAGCAAATGATGGTACTCACGAAATGAATAATGACAGAGTTTCGTTATAATTGATACGCTAAGGAGATAATCTTTGAGATATACTTGATTCTAAATATAAGATGTATTGGAGTAAGAGGCGTATGCTAGGTAAGAATACCCTTAAAATATGAAGTAATTTGGATTAAAGCGAATAGTAGCGAATATGAACTGTGACCACAGGGACTGATATGTAAAGTAATTGTGGTTAAGTCTAAGGGTTAATAAAGGTATTTCAAAATACCTCCCCCCCTGAAGACTTGACAGCGTCTAGAAATAAATATATATATATATAATCTATAACTTGAAATTGACCATTGTAAGATATAAATTTAAAATTTGGATACTTTTACTAGTATGATAAAGAATTATAAAATTTGATTAATTATGAAGGTTAAAATATTAAAATTTAATAAAAGCCGTTAATATAAGAAAAAGGAAATGACGCGGGTTAGTACCTGGAAACAGAAGCAATTTTAAAGTGATATTATAAGTTTATGCGTACATAGGTCAAGGATATGAGCGATTGAAATATGTAGTGGAGCTCAACTACAATGAGTTATTTAAACTTTACCTGGACCGATTTATCATCATCCTTATTGATGATATGTTGGGTGTAGTTAAAGTCCAGGGCGAATTATAAGCAACAATTGGAAAATTGCTTTTACAGATGGTTGTTGCGAATTCTGAAAAAGGGTATACTTTGTTGGCACGTTTAACTACGAAAACGTGGTATTTGAATGAGATGATAAGTGAGATGATAGATGTGACATGAATTTCGGTGTAGTGAAGTATGAATTGACCACCGTGATTATTTTCACCATACCCAACAGCTCAAGAGGTTTCTCAGTATGTATGGATACCTCAAAATCATGAATGAGCTAGGTATTGATGCAAAAAGGGAAGATAGTCGATTGTGGATCCAGACAACTCAAGAATCATAAAATAAACTATTTGACCCATGATTTAAAGTTGGTAGCGGTAATACTTGTACTGAGGATATGGTACTATTATGTACATGGTGAGAAATTTTGGGTATGTACTGATCATAAAGCCCCAAGTATTTATTTTCACAGAAAGAGTCGAATATGAAATAATATAGTGGATTAGAGCTTCTGAAAGATTTTAATTGTGAAAAATTGTGCCACCTAGGAAAGGCTAATGTGATGGTTGATGCCTTGAGTAGAAAGAGCCTCGGGATGGTACCACATATGTTGGTCAGGGAGCGTGAACTGCTTGAGCAGTTGTGAGTCTCAATAGTGATGTGATCCCTTTTGATGATGACAGTGATTGTGTGACAGCTAGCTTGAGATTAGAACCAGATGTGAGTGCTCGGATTTGACAGGCTTAGCGAGATGATCTGCATGGTGTCGATAGTGTAGGTCAGATTCAAAAGGATACAATGACAGAGTTCATAGAGAGTGTTGATGAATTACAGAGAGGTTCAGAGACAGCGTAAGTACTCCCCAGGATCACCGTTGATGAGATAGTAATGTTGTCAGAAGCTTACTCTTCGGGATATACAGTGCATACGGAAAGTAACGAATATATATGAAATCTCTGAAAAGGGTATAAGTAGTCAGAGGTGAAAAGAGATATGGTAGAGATTGTGGAAAGGTGCCTAGTATGTCAGCAGAATAAGGTAGAGTATTAAGAGTCTGCAGAGTTATTGCAGCCTCTACCTATATCGACACGGCACGAAAATGGGAGCAAGTCTCCATGAATTTCGTAATGGGTTATAGAGGACTCAGATGAATCACGAGGCTATTTAGATGATAGTCGCTAAGTTGACTAAGTCTACTCACCTTCTGGTTATGAAATCCCCAGATACTCAAAGTGTGTATGAGGATTCAGGTATAAGGAAGATTGTGGAACATTATGTAGCGTTCCAGTGAGCATGGTATCATATAGGGATTCCCACTTCACTTCCCAGCTCTGAGAATATTTTCAGGAAGCTACGGGAACCCGATTTAGTATTTGCACAGCTTTCCATCCTCAGACAGATGGTCAGTTAGAGAAGACTATACAGGCTTTGGAGGATACGATGAAAACGTGTGCCATTGATTTTATAAGCTCCTGGGATGATCAGTTATTACAAATTGGATCCGACAATAATGACAGTTGTCACTTGAGTATCGGGATAACAAGATATGAGGCATAGTATGGCCGTAGGGGTTGTTTCCCCGACTTGGATAAGAAAAAGTGGGTGACAGATAAAAATTTCTTCCGAATTAGTATAATAAGTCTCTGAGGATGTTCAGTTGAGTGAGAGATTAAGAACACCTCAGAGCAGACAAAGAGCATTGAATTCACCGAGGGTGAATCAGTATGGTTGAACTTATTTGTCCTAAGGGAATAAGGACATAATGAGACTCGGGAAGAAGGCAAATTAAGTTTTGCTGAATGGAATTTTTGAGAGATTGGACAAGTGGGAGATAAGACTTGTAGGTTGGCGTTATCACCTGAATAAACAGGCATCCACAATGTGTTCCATCTTTTGATACTTCGACAATATTATCCAGATCCAGCATAGGTGATCAGATATGAACTCCAACAGATTCAGCTCAGTGTAAATATAAGTATATTGAAAAAGTTGATTCGGGCATTAAACAGGAAAGAAAAAGTATTGAGGTTTAAGACGATCTCCCTAATTAAAGTTCTTGAGAAGAAATACACTCCGGAAAGGTCACAGAAGAATTTAAGAGTATGATATGAGAAAACGTACTCGGAGTTATATATGGACCCATATGACTTGGTTCTAATTTGGAGGACCAAATTCCTTAAGTGGGGGAGATTATGTAAAACCCGACTTTAGTTAAAATACGAAATTAAAAAAATGCAAAAGGATTGAAATAGAATTCTCGAACACGTTGAAGAGCAAAATGGTCAAAAGACCGAAGGTCGGTATAAATTCGATGAGAAAAATTTATTAAAAATAATGGATTGAGAAATCTTGGTCAATAAAGGTGAAATAAATTTATTCTGGGTTAAATTGATCAAGATATCAATTTATTGGAATTAATCGAGATTAATCGAAATTTTTAATTTGAAAAATAATCCTGAAAATAATCAAAAAATATACCGAAAAGGGTTAAAATAAATTAAATAAATTAAATTAAATTAAATAAATAAATTTAAAATTAAATAATAATTTTAAGGATATTTTAAGAGATATTTGGGTATTTTTAATATATTTTAATGATTAAAATATTAATAAAATAAATAATTAATTAATTAGTTTAAAAAAGAAGAAGAAAAAAAAGAATCAGAAAATGGATCGGGGAGAGAGAAGGAAGAGCGAAAACGAAAAACAATATGGAAGACCGGACGGCCACCGCCCGGCGATCAACGGCCAGGTGAAGGGCCGAAAAAGGAAGAGGAGAGGCCGACGACCTCCTTGGTACCGGCGGTGCAACCCACCGACGCCGAAATTTGACGAAATCGAAGGAGAGAGAACCCGAGGGAGAAGAGGAGATCGACGGCAATCGGCGCCGATCTAGCCCCAACCGACCCCAGCCGAGGCTTCCCTAGGCCCAGGCGACACGATTGGTGGTGGTCACGACTGGTGAAACCGGTGGACGGCGCTGGAAACGGTGGAAAGAGGGAGAACCACCGACGGCGAAAGGAGAACAGCCGGACCGGCAACTTTCTGGCGACCTCGACCGAAACCGACCCCAGATCTGAGATGCGAACGACCCGAGGAGCCACTGTCGACGAAAAACCGATCGGTAAGGCCCTGATCCGATCGAACCGGAGTGAACCGGGGTGAACCGGTGGGTCTGAATCAGGTCTGAACCAGACCGAACCGGTTCAGCCAATAAGGAAAGGTAAAAAGGAGAAAAAGGGAAAAAGAAAAAGAGAAAAAATTGGAGAAAAATCCCGACAATGTAATCGAGCTACGGATAAGTCGGTAAGCGGTCAAAATTGACCGATTTAAATTTTGAAATATTTTATTTAATTAATTTTCGACTGAAAATTTACCCAAAAATTTATGAAATTGTGCAGCTTGATAATTGGCATCCAACGAGAGCTCGAGATAGCCTCGATTTGCATACCAGCATGGAATCTCGGGTAAGTGACCCTTATTTATGACAATTTACATCGTTATGCGTGTTTCAGATTTAATTATCGCATAAAATAAATTAAATCATGGAAATTTAGATAAATTATCGTAAATAATAAATTGAGCCATTCGAGAGTTAGAACGAGACCCAATAAATTGTTGGTGGGCCCAGTGAGCCCAATAGGCCTCGATAATGTGAAAATTAAGTGGAAAACAGGCTTAAGGTCGATTAAGACCCATTAAGATGCAATCGGACCCAATAGGGGTAAATGGGCCTAATGATTTAAATTAAGCCCAGAAAATAGGAAATACAATTAAATTGTATGATATCTGACCTGAAGAATAATTATACGCAGTTTCGGACATTGATGTGAGATCTGAGAATTTCAGGCATATTTTATTGATGTAATAATAATTTGAAGTGTAATTTATTGAGCTAAGTGAATTGTGGGAATGATAATTAGAGATTTATATGTTAAGTGTGTAAAATAAGCATGAAGTCTGAGGACAGATCGATCTGGAAGAAGGAGAGATCGATCTGGTGAGTTAAAAATGACGAGGAAGGAGGAATTTGAGGAGCAGATCGATCTCCAATGGAAGAGATCGGTCTCCAAATGATTCTGTTTGAGAAAGGATCGATCTCATGAGGAAGAGATCGATCTCCAAATGATTCTGTTTGGGAGAAGATCGATCTCCTTAGGAGCAGATCGATCTCATAAAGCCATAAAGAGATCGATCTCACCCCTCGACAGATCGATCTCCTAAGCATAAAATTGCCCAGATCGTCCCCAAATTTCAAACGCAGATCGATCTCATCAAGAGGCAGATCGATCTCCTACCTCCAGTCTATATAAGGGACCCGTGTTTTTCTCCTGCAAACTCACTTTCTCTCTCTTTTAACCCCCATTTTTTCGAAAACCTAACTTTCTCACTCATCCAAATCCCCCATTTTCGGTCGAATCAGCTATTGTGGCAAGAAGGAAAGTTGTTCCTCATCAAAGGGAGAACAACATACTTGGAAATCGAAGGACGAATCGGATCGAGGCGTGGATTGTGCGTCTCACAAACTTTGGGTAAATTCTAAACTTCGATCCTTCCATTTGAGATGATTTTGATGATATTGGTGGTTGTCATTGTGTTGAAATAGTTGAGAAAGGATTAGGGATTTATGAAATTGCAATGTAGTTGGAGTAATGTAGATATTTGGTAATTTTGAGAATTTGTGCTATAAATGGAAATATAGACAATGTGATGAATTAGCCTAGATAATTGGCATGAGGAATGTAGGACATTGAGATATTGTGAATGAGGTTGTAGTTTAGGGTTGAGTTACGAGAATCAAGAGATTTGAGGAGTTATGAGCAATTATGCTCGATTTTGAGAATTGAGGTTTATGAGATAATTGAGTGTTGATGTTTTAACATCGTTTGGACAGCTCGAGAGTTCCAGAGTGGAATGCGAGGCTAGTCCGTGATACGGGGAAAACGATTGCACTATACGAGGTGCAAAGAGGTAAGGGAAATCTAAACCATTTGTGTATGTGAATTGTAAACTATTTTAGCATGAATTGTGGTTTATAAAACAAGCATGTTGAGTTTTGTGTTGAGATTAAATTGCACACGATTTTATAGCCGGTTGGAGCCCAATGTTTTTATGAGTTTATAACTGGGCTCTACGTTAAGGCAATATTGAGATTTGAGAAATGTGTGCGTGTGCTTTGCCGGTTGGAACTCGATTTTATTACGTTTTTTGTTGAGTACAAAACGATTTTCAAATGAGTTTTATGAGAGAAAAACCATTACGAGTTCTACGCGAAGGCAAACCAGTCTTATGTGATAAGACTTAGGTGTGTAGTTGTGAGTACACACCGGGTATTGCTCTGGTAGCATGTAAGCCCGATTTCTTCTTCGTTCTGGTAACGTAAGAATAACCCATTGGTGGCTGTGCCACGTTATACCCCATTGGTGGCTGTGCCACGTTATACCCCATTGGTGGCTGTGCCACGTTGAGAAACCCCATTGGTGGCTGTGCCACGTTATACCCCATCGGTGGCTGTGCCACGTTGAGAAACCCCATTGGTGGCTGTGCCACGTTATACCCCAAATTGGTGGCTGCGCCACGTTGAGAAACCCTATTCTGTGGCTATGCCACGCGAGAAGTTAAATCAGTGGCTTTGCCACGTGTGTTTTGTGGCTATGCCACGCGAGAATTTACAACAGTGGCTATGCCACGTGTGTTTAGTGGCTGTGCCACGTGCATTACTATTTCAGTGATTTTATCACGTTATTTGAGAAAGCGTTTAACGCGTCATTTTCACATGCTTTGTTATTGCTCTAGAGTGAGCCTTTTACTTCATGTTTTCACATGACTTGAGACATGAGAATGTCGTTTTGAGTACTTTCATGCTATGGTTTTCAAATGAGTTTCACATACAAATAAACATTGTGTGATGTGCATTTTGATTTATGAAATGAGTTCCTTACCCCCTTTACTGAGCGATTTAGAAGCTCACCCTGTTTTCCTTTCCCCCCAGAATTCTTCAAGTGAAAAAGGATCTCCCTGCGACGTACGGAGTAGTGGCTAGTGGAGGATCCGAGCTCCAGGCCATATATATTGTATCTTGAGGTATATTTTATCTTTTCATGTACCCAGACTATTAATGTAATTGCAGACACTTGATGTATAACATTATACGGGATGTATTAGGATTAACTAACTTGAGATGGATTAATGTATTTGGTATGATATATAAATCCTATTGATGAGATCCTGAGGCATGATAATTATGATGATGTATGACACTGCGCAGGAATGCACCTTTAATTGTGAATTAACGAGTAAAAAGTTTTAAATTAGCCCTATTTTTCGCATATTCGGGACGTGACAGAGTTTTCTTGGTATCAGAGCTTAGGGTGTCTAGTACTGTCAGTGTCGGTTAAATGAAATAGAATACATCCCATGTGTCTGTAATAGTCTGGTCATGAACTGAAATTGAGGATTGAGATTTCAATCTATTTTGATATGTACGCGCAGGAGACGAGTTGAGATAGAGAATGAGTAAACGACGAGGTCGTTCGAGGAGGCAGGCAGAGTCCCCTCCGCCACCTGTCCCACAACCAGAGAGTCCTAACTCTCGATTTAATCGGATTGAGACCGATGTGAGGTAAGGTTTTGAGCAGATGGCAGCGTTATTCGCGTAACACTTTGGAGTTAATGCCTCGGATACTACCCCTACACCACCACAAGGACCTTCCATACCCCCAGTGCCTCCCGTCACTCAGCCTGAGGACAGAAGTATGTTTCGACTAAAGGATTTTCTGAAGATGAATCCACCCGCATTTAAGGGAAAGAAGGATCCTACCGAGGCTGAGGAGTGGTTGACGAAATTGAGAGTTATATTTGATTTTCTGGGGTGCACCGATGCTGAGAGGGTCAGTATGAGTGCCTATATGCTGAAGGGGAGAGCTCGAGATTGGTGGGGTACTACCCAGGGTATTCTGATGTCCCGCCAGGATGTGATTGGTTGGGAAGAGTTCCAGACAGCCTTTAGGACCCAATATGTACCACGAGCCGCCCAGAGAAAGAAACAAGCTGAGTTTTTGAGTTTGGTACAGGGTGACATGTCTGTGGATGACTATGAGAGCCAATTCACAGCGCTATTGAGATATGACCCAGAGACCTTCAAGAGTGAAGAGCTCCGCACAAAGAAGTTTGTGTATGGGTTGAAGCCTGTCATCAGAGATAGATTGATAGGGCTATGTATTACTGAGTTTGGAGATGCTCTGAGACGAGCACAAGAGATTGAAAGAGGGATTGAGATGGTACAATCCCAGAATGAGCTCAGAGCGGTGAATAGAGATAAGGGCAAGAGGCCAGCACTTTTCCAAACAGAGGCTCGGAGAGGTTCCTTCAGAAGAGGAAGGATTGAGGTACAGAATGACAGATTGGAGAGACCCAGAGCCTATCCTATTATCAAGGAGACCCCTCGATATGTCAGGCCAGAGATAAGGGTTTATAGAGACTGTGGCCGATCGCATGAAGGAAGTTGTACTGGGTCGATCCGTGGATGTTTTAGATGTGGTGACATGGGTCACAGGGTGAAGGACTGTCCCCAACCTCAGATACCACATGCTCCGGAGCCCACTAGACAACAGCCTCAGAGAGTGGATCCCCGCAGACGGGCCACCGCGGCAGAGAAAGGGAAGAAACCTGTGGCACAGGGACGTGTGTTTGCCCTGGATAAGGAGACCGCAGACACTTCGACAGAAACTATAAGAGGTACACTCTCTGTCTGTAATCATAAGGCTCATGTGTTGATTGATTCAGGATCCACGCATTCCTTTATTTCTGAGCATTTTGCATGTAGATTAAACTTGAAGTTTGAACCTCTAGAATACATACTACATGTAAATACCCCTATGCGTGAATCCCAGAGAACTGAGTTAATCTGTAGAGGATGTGAAATAAAGGTGGGAGGTAGAGTGATGTTAGCAGATCTAATTATGTTGAATATACATGGGTTTGATGTAATTCTGGGGATGGATTGGTTGGCAACCAATCGAGTGAGTTTAGACTGCTACACTAAGATTGTAACTTTCTCCCTACCTGAGCCTTACAGTGTACGATTGAGATATTGAAGAAATAATTATGTGGATTTCTAGTAAGTAAATTGAGAATTTTGATATTATTTTGGAGAATATTAAATATGATTGTTCATGTGAAGGTTATGAGACACTCATCTCAGACGATGAGCGGGAACATCCGAGGATTGAGGATATACCTGTGGTGTGTGAATTTCTAGATGTTTTCCCAGATGAATTGCCAGGTTTACCACCAGAGAGAGAGCTGGAGTTTACCATTAATTTGGTACCAGATACTCAGCCGATCTCTAAACCTCCTTACAGGATGGCATTAGTGGAACTTGAGGAATTGAAGAGACAACTACAGGAGTTATTGGATCAAGGGTTCATTAGACCCAGTGTTTCGTCGTGGGGAGCACCAGTACTATTTGTTAAGAAGAAAGATGGTAGTCTCAGATTATGTGTAGACTACCGGGTGTTGAATAAAGCCACGGTGAAGAACAAATACCCACTACCCAGGATTGATGATCTACTTGATCAGCTGAGAGGGGCATCAGTCTTTTCTAAGATTGATTTGAGATCGGGCTATCACCAATTGAGGATCAAGGAAGAAGATATTCCAAAGACGGCCTTCAGGACAAGGTATGGCCATTACGAATTTCTGGTGATGTCCTTTAGATTAACGAACGCCCCTGCAGCATTTATGAGATTGATGAACGAGGTGTTCAGAGACTATCTGGATAAATTTGTGATAGTCTTTATTAATGATATCCTGGTGTACTCTCGGTCGTATGAGGAGCATGCACAGCATTTGTGGTTAGTACTTCAGATACTCCGAGATAAGCAATTATATGGAAAGCTTAGTAAGTGTGAGTTTTGGTTGAACCGAATAGCTTTCCTTAGTCATATAGTCTCAGAGGAAGGAGTATCAGTGGATGCAAGCAAGGTGGAGGCTGTGCTTAATTGGGAAAGATCGAGGACAGTTACTGAGGTACGAAGCTTCCTTGGTTTGGCAGGGTATTACAGAAGATTTGTGGAAGGATTTTCAAGGATTGCCGCCCCTTTGACTAAGCTCACGCGCAAAGAGACTCCATTTATATGGACTGATCAATGTGAGCTCAGTTTTCAAGAATTAAAGAGGAGGTTGACAGTCGCACCTGTGTTAACTATTCCTGAGGGATCAGGAGGATTCTCGGTGTATAGTGATGCATCTCACCAAGGATTGGGGAGTGTGCTTATGCAGCATGGAAGAGTGGTCGCATATGGATCGCGACAGCTGAAGGACCATGAGCGAAATTACCCCACGCATGATTTGGAGTTAGCCGCTGTGGTATTTGCTTTGAAGATCTGGCGACACTACTTATATGGGGAAAGATTCCAGATCTTCACTGATCACAAGAGTTTGAGATATCTCTTTGATCAGAAAGAGTTAAACATGAGACAAAGGAGATGGATGGAACTCCTTAAGGATTATGACTGCGAGATTCTATATCATCCGGGTAAGGCGAATGTAGTTGCTGATGCCCTGAGCAGGAAGAGTATGATATCTGCTATGATGATCAGGGAATGGGATTTACTAGAGCAGTTCACCGAACTTTGGATCAGAGTTAAAGAGATAGAGACTGGATTTCTGGCTAGCCTGCGGATAGAGCCCAGGATCATGGATCAGATTAGAACTGGGCAGCACAGTGATCAGAGGTTGATAGATATGGTTAGCCAAGCTGGGCAGAGTTCGCAGTCGGATCTCACCATCAGTGAGGATAGATTATTGAGGTTCAGAGGACGGATTTGTGTACCGGACGATGATACCCTAAAGAGATAGATACTGAGAGAATCCCACTGCTCGCGATACACCATACACCCAGGGAGTACTAAGATGTACCGAGACTTGAGAAAGGTGTATTGGTGGAGTGGTATGAAGCGAGACGTGACAGAGTATGTGGCCAGGTGTTTAGTATGCCAGCAGGTGAAAGCTGAGCATCGGAAGCCCGGAGGACTACTACAGCCTTTACCTGTACCTACATGGAAATGGGAGCATGTCACTATGGACTTTATTATGGGTTTACCGAGGACCCGAAGAGGTCGTGACGCGATATGGGTCATTGTGGATAGATTGACCAAGAGTGCCCACTTCCTTGCCATCAAGAGCACAGATACTGTGGATGCCTTAGCTGAACTGTATGTCAGCGAGATAGCTAGATTACATGGGGCTCCAGTGAGTATTACTTCTGATAGAGATTCCCGGTTCACTTCCAGATTTTGGACCCAGTTTCAGGAGTCCATGGGATCTCGATTGAGTTTCAGTACCGCCTATCATCCTCAGACAGATGGTCAGTCAGAGAGGACTATTCAGACCCTGGAGGATATGTTGAGGGTGTGTACGATGGATTTTAAGGGATCATGGGATGATCACCTGCCCCTAGCAGAGTTTGCATACAATAACAGCTATCATGCGAGTATTGGAATGGCACCTTTTGAGGCTCTATATGGTAGGAGGTGTAGATCCCCTGTAGCTTGGGAAGAAGTCGGTGACAGAAAGATAAATGCCCCCGAGCTTGTTGAGCAAGCCGTACAGAGTGTGAAACTCATATGTGAGAGGTTACAGGCTGCACAAAGTAGACAGAAAAGCTACGCGGATGTGCATAGACGGCCACTCGAGTTTGAGGTTGGTGATGCAGTATTTCTGAGAATATCACCGAGTAAGGGTATCATGCGATTTGGGAAGAAAGGGAAATTGAGTCCTCGATACATAGGACCATTCGAGATTCTTGAGAGAGTGGGAGAGGTAGCTTACAGATTAGCATTACCCCCACAGATGTCCGGAATACACAATATTTTTCATGTATCTATGTTGAGGAAGTACCACCCGGACCCTTCTCATGTCATAGAGTATAATGAGATGGACATACAGGAGGACATGAGCTACACTGAGGAACCTGTCCGGATTCTCGATAGAAAGGAGAAGGTACTGAGAACCAAGAGCATCCCATTAGTGAAAGTTTTGTGGAAACATCACTCAATGGAAGAGGCAACGTGGGAACTAGAGAGTCTCATGAAGGAGAAATACCCCCATCTATTTTGACTAGTTGAGTTGAATTTGGAGGACCAAATTCTTTTTAAGGTGGGGAGGATGTGAGATCTGAGAATTTCAGGCATATTTTATTGATGTAATAATAATTTGAAGTGTAATTTATTGAGCTAAGTGAATTGTGGGAATGATAATTAGAGATTTATATGTTAAGTGTGTAAAATAAGCATGAAGTCTGAGGACAGATCGATCTGGAAGAAGGAGAGATCGATCTGGTGAGTTAAAAATGACGAGGAAAGAGGAATTTGAGGAGCAGATCGATCTCCAATGGAAGAGATCGATCTCCAAATGATTCTGTTTGAGAAAGGATCGATCTCATGAGGAAGAGATCGATCTCCAAATGATTCTGTTTGGGAGAAGATCGATCTCCTTAGGAGCAGATCGATCTCATAAAGCCATAAAGAGATCGATCTCACCCCTCGATAGATCGATCTCCTAGGCATAAAATTGCCCAGATCGTCCCCAAATTTCAAACGCAGATCGATCTCATCAAGAGGCAGATTGATCTCCTACCTCCAGTCTATATAAGGGACCCGTGTTTTTCTCCTGCAAACTCACTTTCTCTCTCTTCCAACCCCTATTTTTTCGAAAACCTAACTTTCTCACTCATCCAAATCCCCCATTTTCGGTCGAATCAGCTATTGTGGCAAGAAGGAAAGTTGTTCCTCATCAAAGGGAGAACAACATACTTGGAAATCGAAGGACGAATCGGATCGAGGCGTGGATTGTGCGTCTCACAAACTTTGGGTAAATTCTAAACTTCGATCCTTCCATTTGAGATGATTTTGATGATATTGGTGGTTGTCATTGTGTTGAAATAGTTGAGAAAGGATTAGGGATTTATGAAATTGCAATGTAGTTGGAGTAATGTAGATATTTGGTAATTTTGAGAATTTGTGCTATAAATGGAAATATAGACAATGTGATGAATTAGCCTAGATAATTGGCATGAGGAATGTAGGACATTGAGATATTGTGAATGAGGTTGTAGTTTAGGTTTGAGTTACGAGAATCAAGAGATTTGAGGAGTTATGAGCAATTATGCTCGATTTTGAGAATTGAGGTTTATGAGATAATTGAGTGTTGATGTTTTAACATCGTTTGGACAGCTCGGGAGTTCCAAAGTGGAATGCGAGGCTAGTCCGTGATACGGGGGAAACGATTGCACTATACGAGGTGCAAAGAGGTAAGGGAAATCTAAACCATTTGTGTATGTGAATTGTAAACTATTTTAGCATGAATTGTGGTTTATAAAACAAGCATGTTGAGTTTTGTGTTGAGATTAAATTGCACACGATTTTATAGCCGGTTGGAGCCCAATGTTTTTATGAGTTTATAACTGGGCTCTACGTTAAGGCAATATTGAGATTTGAGAAATGTGTGCGTGTGCTTTGCCGGTTGGAACTCGGTTTTATTACGTTTTGTGTTGAGTACAAAACGATTTTCAAATGAGTTTTATGAGAGAAAAACTATTACGAGTTCTACGCGAAGGCAAACCAGTCTTATGTGATAAGACTTAGGTGTGTAGTTGTGAGTACACACCGGGCATTGCTCTGGTAGCATGTAAGCCCGATTTCTTCTCCGTTCTGGTAACGTGAGAATAACCCATTGGTGGCTGTGCCACGTTATACCCCATTGGTGGCTGTGCCACGTTGAGAAATCCCATTGGTGGCTGTGCCACGTTATACCCCATTGGTGGCTGTGCCACGTTGAGAAACCCCATTGGTGGCTATGCCACGTTATACCCCTAATTGGTGGCTGCGCCACGTTAAGAAACCCTATTCTGTGGCTATGCCACGCGAGAAGTTAAATCAGTGGCTTTGCCACGTGTGTTTTGTGGCTATGCCACGCGAGAATTTACAACAGCGGCTATGCCACGTGTGTTTAGTGGCTGTGCCACGTGCATTACTATTTCAGTGATTTTATCACGTTATTTGAGAAAGCGTTTAACGCGTCATTTTCACATGCTTTGTTATTGCTCTAGAGTGAGCCTTTTACTTCATGTTTTCACATGACTTGAGACATGAGAATGTCGTTTTGAGTACTTTCATGCTATGGTTTTCAAATGAGTTTCACATACAAATAAACATTGTGTGATGTGTATTTTGGTTTATGAAATGAGTTCCTTACCCCCTTTACTAAGCGATTTAGAAGCTCACCCTGTTTTCCTTTCCCCCCAGATTCTTCAAGTGAAAAAGGATCTCCCTGCGACGTACGGAGTAGTGGCTAGTGGAGGATCCGAGCTCCAGGCCATATATATTGTATCTTGAGGTATATTTTATCTTTTCATGTACCCAGACTATTAATGTAATTGCAGACACTTGATGTATAACATTATACGGGATGTATTAGGATTAATTAACTTGAGATGGATTAATGTATTTGGTATGATATATAAATCCTATTGATGAGATCCTGAGGCATGATAATTATGATGATGTATGACACTGCACAGGAATGCACCTTTAATTGTGAATTAACGAGTAAAAAGTTTTAAATTAGCCCTATTTTCCGCATATTCGGGGCGTGACAATTGAATTGGGAGCAGATCGGACTGCGTGACGAGACAGGAGTGGAAAATGAAAGGTCAGACTCTACAGAAAAATAAGGTAAGGGAATTCTACGGACTACTAGAGGTAAATTTATGAAATTTCAAAGTCATATGCAGTCTTTTAAATTATATGTAGGGTCTAGAAGTAAATAAATAATTTTAGTGCCCCGAATGGGCAAATTTACCAAAATACCCTTGTTAAGGGTAAAATTTACAATTTTAGGAAAAATTGGGAGGAGCAAGAACAAGAGGTTCCTGCTCGTTCTGGAGGTGTTTTGATGCATGCATGAGTAGGCTGGCTAACCTTGAAAGAAAAATGCATAGCATTGCATATTTTCAATGATGAAATTGTTGTGAAAACTGTTTTAAGGAAACAGAGCCACCTACATGTTTTTATTAACATGTGACGTGCTAGAGCTCAGCTCGCACGATGTTTTGATTTGTGTGATGTATGCATTAGTGCTGGAGCGAGAGCTCGCACTAGAGTTTTACATGCATTGGTGCTGGAGTCCGACTCGCACTAGATTCTTTATATATATATATATATATATGATTTTCGTGACACGGTGCTAGAGTTTAACTCGCACCAGATTTTACATGATTTTCGTGACAGGGTGCTAGAGTCTAACTCGCACCAGATTTTCCACATGATTTGATTAGAGTGCTAGAGCTTAGCTCGCACTAGTTTTACTTGATTTGATGAGAGTGCTGAGCATCGCTCGCACTGATTTTATGAGAACATGCGATGAGCCGTGCTTGGAGCATCGGGTAGACTGTGTGTCACCGATTAAATAGGCTCGCACGTGTGTTCTGAGACAGGGTATGATATATGGGTCCACGAAGTACGATGTACCGTGCAAGTAGCATGGAGTACGCTGTACCGTGTGGCATCTTCGGATGCGTGGTATCTTCGGATATGTGTGGCATCTTCGGATGCGTGGTATCTTCGGATACGTGTGGCATCTTCAGATGCGTGGTATCTTCGGCTACATGTGGCATCTTCGGATGCGTGGTATCTTCGGATACGTGTGGCATCTACGGATGCGTAGGGTCAGATAAGACCGACGGGATGGAATGACCCACCTCCCGGGCGGTTCCCGATCAGGGTGAGACCCCGTACACTAGGATCCGTATAGCAGAGGGGCTCATGAGGACACGCGACCATAGTTCTGGTTATTACCGATATACAGATATTGCCTAGTCTCGCATGTTGATAATCTTGACGATGATTGAAACTGGGTTTTAAACTAAATTTGCATGATGCTATTTCTATACTTTTTAAACCCATGTGTGATGTAAACTGATTTTCATGGTTTTGTGTGAGTCAGGACCACCCGAAGGAGGGGTTGAGTCCTGACTTTATTGTGAAATTTTTAAATGAGAAAGAAATGATTTAAAAAGAGTTGCATGTTGAATTTTCCATGCGAACGTGTTTTACATGACATCATGAATCATAGCATCAGTTTTAAAATATGTGGAGAAAGGGTGGTTTATACATGGCACCACGTTCATGTAGGAAGTATGGTTACCTACTTGTTCGTAGGATTGCCTTACTGAGCTTGATGTGCTCACCCCTTTCATTTTCTCACACAGATAATCTCCAGTAGATGTTGAGGTGACTGAGTACTGCATTCCGCATATCCGCTGCTGCCCATCATTTAAGGTATATACACTTGTACATATTGTATTTAAATATGTATAGCACAGTAACATGTTTGTAAGTAACTTTAGGGGATGTATAAATATTGTAAACACTTATAAATGACTGAGAAATAATTAAGTTATATGGTAAATGAAAGGTGGGATTGGCATTGACGCACAGCCCAATTGTTAGTGGAGTGTGGTCACGATCAGAGGACAGGTAAGCATGAAAGAAAATAACAAAACACGAAAACTTTACTCTGATTTTGGGTAGTTTTGGGTCGTGACAGGCTGTGCAAGAACATCCTAACGAATCTCTGCAAGTAGATACCAGGGGTAGACTTTCTTCTGTATGGCAGAAACCCCCAGCTCTCACGTTAAAATGCAATGTTGATGCAGCAATTTTCAAAGATCGTAGGGCAATTGGCTTTGGCATGGTGCTTCGGAATGATAAAGGTGACTGTCTTGCTTCGCGAACCTCTATGAGGACATGTATGATGAACGTTAAGGAAGCAGAGGCTTTTGGTTTATTGGAGGCAATCGTGGCTCATCATCAAGTGGTGTTCGAACTTGAGTCACAATTAGTAGTAGATGAGATCCACAACTCTTATGATAACTATTCTGAATTTGGATCCATTATCAAGAAGTGCAAGGTGTTACTTAATCAGGAGGTCAACTTTTCTGTGAATTTTGTGCGGCGACAAGTAAATGAGGTAGCTCATGCCTTAGCAAGAGCATCTTGTTTTTATGCTAGTCCCACTACATGGTATGAGCCACCATACTTTATAGGTGCTCTTTTATCCAAAGATTGTAATGAAACATATTAGTAATAAAATTTCAGTTGGTTGTCAAAAATAATAATAATTTGTCACATTAACTCATTAGCTAACATCGTTTGTCAAAATTGTTAACATGTATGGTAAAAGTGCATTAATAAATATCAAAGAAGGAAAAATATTTTTGGAATTAAAAAAGTTCAAAATATGCAAAATTTTCATAATTTTATTTTTGAAAATAAAATAAAATAAAATAAAATAATTTTTTTCTTAAATTTTTTTATTTTTGAAATTGTTGAAAAAAAATATAGAAAAAAGAAAATTTTAAAGGAAAGTAAAGTAGAGAAAAAGAAAATGGGAGGAGAGAGGAAAACAAGGCATCTTAGAAAGTTAATTGTGTGAAAATTATTATATATAAAATTTTGATATGATTTAACTATAATTATAAAAGTGTCAACTAAAATTCAATTTATTTAATTAAAATATTAAAAATAAAATTTGTTATAAGTTAAGATGTGATCGTGATTAACACAAATTAAAATTTGATGAGTGGAGTGTCCAAATTTCCACATACATTGGAAGCCACCTCTACCTCCTCGAGCTTTCGAAGTTCAAATCATAGGGTCAGATGACCCCTGATCAATGAAGAACCCGTCTAATCTATTTAATTATCATTTTGCCTTCTTTTTGGTGTGGATATGACTTGTGAAATCTCTGATCTGATCATACTTTTGCTTTTAGTCTTTTTAGTTGGATAATTTATACTTTGCAATAAGATTAAAATAAGTTATTGCTCATGAAGGTGGATTTGCTTTGCATGCAAGCCCAAATTAATTATAAGTGAAAGAACGTGAACTCCACGATTATGCATGCTGATAATAACCCAATTAGATTGTTAAATAACACTTGATTTAAAAAAAAAAAATCAGATAATTAATACTTAACCAAATTGTACGACTTAATGGATAAATATATATTTTTTATCCGTGGTAATGAAGTTCTGGGTTTTTTCTAATCAAAAAGATTCTAAATCCGGTCTTTATAACGAAATATACATATCCTTAAGTAATTTAATGTTGAGGATTCAAGGAGCATGTTTTTGTTCTTTAAACAAACTCATTTTTATTTTTTTTCTTAAATTGATATTATTATCTCATGTAGAATTTTTAATTTATCTAAACTTCAAGATCTAATTGCTTAATTACTACACATTGAATTTTAATCTTATTTTACTTGAGAATTCAATATTATAAAAGTGGTTCTCTAAGCTTTAAAATTGTACTGTGCTTTTGAAAATTTAGAGAGAAACATGTTGTAACTCTTTCTTTTGCCGTAGATGGAACTAGAATGTGTTCGGGTAATATTTGTGAAACTATTGAGAGAGTGTGTACAAAGGGTCTTTGGGTTGGTTTGGTAACCATTGAGAAAGAACTTAGTGTATTTTAATTTCCTAATAGTAGATGAACTATTTACTCAATGGATATAAGCAAGTGGCTTAACTACCAAAATTTCTATGTGCCTTTTTGTTTTCTTGATTTTACTATGATTTTTCTTTTGTTGTTTCTTAGGCTATTTTTCAGCATGTGGTATCAAAGTTTTAGATTCATTAGATCAAGATTCGACATCAGTGTCAAAATTACAAGTTCTATTACTTTCATATTGAGATATTCGATGGAAAGACTAATTTTGCTCAGTGATAAGGAAAGATGAAAGATCTCTTTGCTCAGCAAGCTTTGATGTGTCCTTTGCCAAGAAAAGAGAAAAGGCAACCTAATGTCATAGAAAATGGTGAATACGCAGATTCGAAGTCAAGTAGTGTTAGCACTATTCGATTTTGTATCAAGAATAGTGTGTTCAATCACGTTATTCACGAGGAATAGCTTTAAAGTTGTGGAGCAAGTTAGATAACATTTATTTGACCAAAAGTCAAGTTGCGACTCAAACAAAAACTATATCGTTTAAAGATGAAAAAGAATAAAAACCTTATGAAGCACATGAACGACCAAAAGTCAAGTTGCGACTCAAACAAAAACTATATCGTTTAAAGATGAAAGAGAATAAAAACCTTACGAAGCACATGAATGAATTTGATAGGATCATTGGTAAGTTAAAGAATGTTGATTTGGAAGTAAAGGAAAAGGAAAATAGATTGCCATTAATTAGTCTGATCACTTTCGAATAGTTATGAGGTATTTATGGACTCACTAATTTATGGAAAGGATATATTAACATTATAGAAAACACAAGTAGAGTTGATGTCAAGGGAAGGTCACTACACCAATAGGAAGGTGATTGCTCAAATAGGGGAGGTGATTCTTATAGAATGAGATTGATTATGTGAGTTCTTCTGATATTGGTAGTTATGATAATGGTGAGGATGGTTAGGTGGTATATAAGAAAAGTAATAAGAGGTACTTTAATCCCTTTGATCTAGTGCCCAAATTTGAATTAGGTATGATATTTGTAGATGCAAAGCAATTGAATGATGCTTTGGATCGATATGTTATAGCTAAAAGATTTGATTTTGTGTATCTTAAGAATGAGAAAGATAGGACTAGAGTTAGGTGTAAGGCGGAAGGTTGTCCATTTCTGATACATGGTAGTAAGGATAATAGTGATAGGTTGTTTAAGATTCAAACATTTGTAAATAGGCATCAATGTTCCATTACTTTTACAAACTCAATGGAAAATTATAGGTTTGTAGGAAAGTATTATCTTGTTAACTTGATAGTAATTCCTAAGTTGAAGTTGGTTGAGATGAAAATGATTAGTAAATAAGAGTTAAAAGTTGATATCAATTTGACTGTTTGTAGCAGAGCTACAAAATGGGCTATGGAGAAGATAAATGGCAGAGTAGTGTATGAGTTTCGTAAGGTGTTTGACTATGCACACTCTTTAAGGATGGCAGATGAAATCTCTCATGTGGAACTTATAGTGGAAAGGTCTACTCCAATAGAAACCATTAAATTTAGAAGACTTGATGTTTACTTTAGTGCCCTTAAGGCTGGATTTAGGGAGTTTTGTGGGCCTATTGTGCAATTGGATGGTTGTTTTTTTAAGGGACCCTTTAAGAGTGAGTTTCTAGCAGATGTAAGCCGATATAGTAATAACCAAATATATCATATTACATGGGCTGTGGCAGAAATGGAAAACAAGTACACCTAGAGATGATTTCTTAACAATCTTCAAGCTGATCTTCAATTTAGAGATGGTGATGGATTCACTTTCATGAGTGATATGCAAAACGTATATGTAAAGTACTTATTTTCCAACATTAGTTCTATTTTCATCAATTATTTATAATAATTTTGTTTTGTTTTTGTTTTAATGCAAGGTTTGATAGATGAGATAACCTTTTTGTTGCCAAAGATTGAGCATAGATTTTGTGCTCCACATTACTTTACAAGTTGGAAATAAGAGAATCGAGGTAATGATTTGCATATTTCCTTGGCATGTTGTTAGTCTACAAATGAGGTATACTTTAGGAGCAATGCCAAAGAACTTGATGCTTTGAAAATTTTCTGCCTTGGTAAGCATTTTGAACAAAAACCCTAAACATTGTTCTAGGGCTTCCTTCTCTATTGAATGACATTGTGAGGTGGTATATAGTAATTTTGCTGAAGCATTTCATGCTACAATTATAAGGGCTAGGCATATGTCTATTACTTCTATGTTTGAGGAAATTAGGCTGTAAGGCCCGTAAATTTATATGTATTCTTATGATTTCGTGATGTACAGATAAGTTACATTTGATATGAATCATAAGAAATGAATGTTTTTAAGTTCCAAATGTGAATGAAATGCAAATTGAGTGGTTAAGCAAATGAATATGAAGTTAACCTTGATTTTCTAGGAAAATTGCAACAGAAATGCTGTAGATGAAGGGCAGATCGATCTCATTAGCAAGGGAGATCGATCTCATGGCCTGAAATACAATGCCAAAGCTTTCTACAAGAGGGAGATCGATCCCTCATTCAAAGCAGATCGATCTTGGATAAGTTCTTGTTGAGGCAGATCGATCTCTAAAGGGTTCTGGATAGCACAAATCGATCTCTTCTCAAGGGCCAAATCGATCTCTAAGTGAGTTTGTTTGAGCCAAATCAATCTCATACCAAAGGGCAGATCGATCTCATACTAAGGAGCAGATCGATCTTACCTTATCAAGGTCGAATTCTGAAGAGATAAACACGGAGCAGATCAATCTCTCATGGTTAGAAGATCGATCTCCTAAGGCAATTCTATATATACTCAACTTTTGCACCTTCTTTCCCCGAGAAACAAACAAATCCTCCATTGAAACAAAGTGAAACCTAACTTTCCTACTCCAAAAATCATCCTTTTCAATCAGCTTTGAGTGAGATTTGTTTCAGCAAAGTTGTTCTTAATGAAGAGGAGAACAACATAGTTGAAAACTAGAAATTGAAATCAAGGATTGCAAGAGCAAAGTGGATTTTCCCCCAATTAGGCAAAAAGAAAAAAAAATCAAGCTAGGTAAGATTCAATACACCAGCTTCAAGTATGTTAATATAGGTATCTTGATGAGTTGATTGGTGTATGTTTTGTTGGCTAAAAACACCTTGAACAGGTTAAATCTCCATGACCTAGAATTGGCTTGGATTTGAGAAAGTGAGAGAAAGTTGAGTAAGTATGGATTTGATGATGATTTAAGCATGTAGTGAGGTTATTAAGCATGTATATATGATTGCAAGATAGTTTTATGAAATACATATGTTGGAATAGATGAGGAAATGAAAATAGGTATACGAGATGCATGGTGAAATACCATAGTGGGAGAAAATAATGAACTTTAGGCATTGAAAGATTTATGCCAGTTCAATTCAAATCAGTAGACTTGATGAGTCTAATATGTTCTCGAGAAATGAGTGGTAAAATCGAAATGGACTAAGAGAGAGTAAAGTCCAATGAGATGTACTCCATCACAACCATCAGCTATAAACTCCTCAACTCCACAACTCCACACAACACACGGTACAGTGTACTCCATGCCACTCGCACGGTACAACGTACAGCCGTGGACCCTCTCCTCATGGTCGGGGTGTCTGCCATAAGTCTTAGCCATCACATCATGGAAATACATCATACTCGGGGTGCTTGCCATAAGTCTTAGCCCTCATACTATGGAAATAATGTCACGTCTCTAAATCCACGTGCGAACATCTCACAGTGTAACACTCAGTCTACACGAGGAAATCGTCATGATTTTTCTTTAACATGTCTTATATATCACGTAAAAACTACAGTACGCATCTTGAGTGTGACTCACAATCAACACTCCACCTCTTAAACACTGTATATGCATCTCAAAATATCAAACACTAGTGCGACTAACCTCTAGCACTAAGTTAATGCATAATTCTCTTTTCAAATCAAGTACGAGTTATCACTCAAGTACTATATCATTTATAAATCATGAAAACTGAGTACGAGCAATGCTTCTAGTACTCTATCATGTAAAACTGAGTATGAGCAAAGCTCTCAATACTCTATATGCATCAATCACAAATTGGGTACGAGCAAAGCTCCAGTACTCTAACATGCATAAAATAACATTAAAAGATAGTACGAGTATATCCTCCAGTACTATGTGATGCATATCTCAAAATATAGTGCGACTATTCTCTAGCACTTATGGTTTTCATATAAAACTAGATAGATGGCTTATTCAAATCACATTTCACCCAAAGAAATCAAATAAGTACTCAAATGTGCTATTTTTGCATATACATTAAAACATTAGCCAATCTATCATGCAGCTCATGCATTTTGGGTCATAACATGCTTCTTAGGTATTTTCACACTATTTTTGGATAAAATACACTTATTATCATTTATCTCTATCACAACAACATGTCTCTTTAAGGGAATACATATATAATATAATATCGAAAATTCTATTCGAAATACGTGCAGCCATCTCTAGCTACTCACGAAATTCTCTTACATCAGATCACGCCAAGTGACCTCTCTTCCTCGGTTCTGCTCACTCTTGCAGTGCGATCAGCTTCCAATGTGATTTTCGAAGCTGTTATAAATATTGGCGTTAGTATATCTCTATATACTCATTTCAGTTTCCAAATCTCTACACTCTACATAAATTTCATAAACTTTTCCCAATATGGTATAAACTCACATTTTCACATAACTATCTTTATTTCTCTTTATTTCAAATTTATGCATTTCATAAGATTAACTTATAATCTTCCCTACATGTATATTCCATCATTAAATCCATGTTCACACCATTTCTTCACCATGTCCTCATTTTCTCACCAATATCTAGGTCATGGTGATTTTTCATTATCCTTTCATTTCCAACATTTCAAACATATATCAATTTACTCATCAATACACCTAGTTTAACATATATCAATTTGGTGCATTAAATCTTACCTAGCTAAAATTTCCTTCCTTTTTCACCAAAAATGATAAAATCCTCCTTGCTCCTCGAACTCTTGATTCCAATCCTTTGTTTCCAAGTATGTTGCTCTCTTCTTGCTAAGAACAACTTTGCTCAACTGTATCTCACTCAAAACTGATCACAAACTGAAGTTTTCTAGTGTTTCTTGGCTAGGTTACACTTTGGTTATTGAATGAAATAGTAAATCCCATGAAAATTGAAATGCAGAAGTCCAATATTTATAGAATTGTCGTGATGAGATCACTCTGCTACCCTAGGAGATCGATCTGCTCTTTCATGAGATCGATCTACATAACACAGAACCTTAAGGAGATCGATCTGCTCTTGTATGAGATCGATCTATTGCAAGTCAGTAGCTTAAGAAAATCGATCTGACCCTCTAGGGATAGATTCCTTCTTCACAGAATGCTCAGCAGATCGATGTGGCCCCATTGGAGATCGATCTGTCTTGTTTCATTGCTCAAATAAGAGCATTTTTTACTCTTCCAGATCGATCTCTCATCCCATAAGATCGATCTCTCATTCATATTTTTCAGATTTTACTGCAGTTTTCTGCATTAACTTATCTCAAACACTCTTAATTTTGCTGTTATGGTCATTTTCTCATCCAACCACATTTAAGGCTTGAAAATGACATCCATTCATACTTTATATATATTAAAACTTCTGTGCATTCATTGTATAACCAAAAGTATATAATACAATACCCAATGGAAGTATAAAGATTCATGTACTTATGTAAACTTCCATCTATTTTACCACACTACCCAAAATTCCATATATTCTCATTCCTCACATACAAAAGTCCATTTCTTCTTATTCATAAATAATGAAACTTATATGTACTCATTCCATACATATTTACAACCTTCACATATACATTCCTCATGATTTTCATTATTTGTGACTAGGGGTGTAAACGATACAGTGGTGCTCGCAAGCTACTCGGGTTCGACTCGAGCAAAACTCAAATTTGGCTCGATTTTAGTCGAGTCGATCTCGAGCTCGAGCTACTCGAGCTATCGAGCGAGTCGAATTCAAGCACTTAGATACCTGGCTCAAGTAGCTCGCGAGCCTAATCGAGCTTCGAGTTTTTATATATTTTAATAATATAATAATATTTATATAATGATTCGAGCCTAATCGAGCCTAATCAAGTTCGAGCAAAATATCAAACTTATATAATCGAGCCTAATCGAGCGAGCTTGAGTAGCTCGAATTCGATCTCGAGCCGAGATCGAGCTTAAAAAATAAGGCTCGATCGAGCTCGAGCCGAGTATCGAGCACCGAGTTTCGAGTCGAGCTCGAGCACCTCACTGTATCGGCTCAGCTCGACTCGATTACACCTCTATTTGTGACTTATATACACATCACAAGTCATAAAGGTTACATTTAAAATTTCAGGTCTTACAATCCTCCCCTCCTTAAAAGAATTTGGTCCTCTAAATTAGAACCAAGTTACTCTACAAACAAATGGGAGTATTTCTCTCGCATCAAACTCTCTAGCTCCCAAGTAGCTTCCTCTGAAGTGTGATGTTGCCAAAGAATCTTCACTAACCCGATAATTTTATTCCTCAAGACTTTCTCCTTTCTATCCAAGATCCGGATTGGTTGCTCTAATGGCCCATACCGAATCACATGATCTGGATCTGGATGATACTTCCTCAACATCGAAATGTGAAAGACATTATACACTCCCGATAAATCCAGTGGCAAAGCCAATCTATATGTCTTATCTCTCACTCTGTCCAATATCTCAGAGGGTCCAATATAGCGGGGACTCAACTTACCTCTCTTTCCAAATCTCGCTATACCCTTCGAAGGAGAAACTTTTAGAAATACGGACTCACCGACTGTAAACTCAAGTGGCCTACGTCTTCTGTCAGTATAACTCTTTTGTCTACTCTGAGTTGTCCTCAATCTCTCAACAATCAACCGGACATCCTCAAAGACTTGTGTAACCAAATCAGGGGTAAAAATCTTTTTGTCACCCACTTCTTCCCATCCGATAGGGGAATGACATCTATAGCCATGCAAAGCCTCATACGGTGTCATCCCAATACTCGTATGATAACTATTGTTGTAGGCGAACTCGACTAGTGGTAAATGATCATCCCAAGAGCCTCTAAAATCCAGCACACACGCTCTCAATATATCTTTCAAGGTCTGTATAGTCCTCTCTGACTGACCATTTGTTTGAGGATGATAAGCGGTGTTCAAACTCAACTGGGTTCCCATGGCTTCCTGAAAATATTCCCAAAAGTGGGAAGTGAAGCGAGAATCCCTATCCGAAATAATGCTCACTAGAATACCATGTAACCTCACTACCTCGTGTACATACAACTCTACCAATGCACTTAGAGTATCGGTAGCTCTCATAGCTAGAAAGTGGGCTGACTTCGTCAGTCTATCAACAATCACCCATATAGCATCGTGATTCCTCCGGGTCTTAGGTAAACCCATCATGAAATCTATGTTGATATGCTCTCATTTCCATGTCGGTATAGGTAGAGGCTGCAATAACCCTGTAGGTTTCTGATGCTCTACCTTCACTTGCTGACATACAAGATATTTTGCCACAAAATCTGCAATATCTTTCTTCATACCTGACCACCAGTACACCTTCTGAAGATTCTGGTACATCTTGTTACTCCCCTGATGTAACATGTACCTCGACAAATGAGCTTCCAACAATATCAATCTCCTGAGCTCTGGGTCCTCAAGAACACTTAATCTGCCTATAAACCTTAGGAGTTCATCTGAACTTATCTCAAAGTCAATCACTATGCCCTTCCATATCTGACCTTTCATGTCAATGCAATACGGATCAGTCTGTTGAGCCACTCTGATCCTCTCTAACAGATCCGGCTTCAAGCGTAGACTAGCAATCACACAATTTGTATCCATGTCAGAAGGCACGACCCCCAAACTGAGGCTAGCGAACTGCTCTAGCAACTCATGTTCCCTGACCATCATATACGATACCATCCCAAGGCTCTTCCTGCTCAAAGCATTGACTACAACATTAGCCTTACCCGGATGATAAAGTATCTAACCATCATAATCCTTTAGAAGCTCTAGCCATCTTCTCTATCTCATGTTCAACTCTTTCTGTGAGAATAGATACTTAAGGCTCTTGTGGTCGGTAATTATCTGGAATTTCTCTCTATACAAGTAGTGGCGCCATACCTTCAATGCAAACACTACTGTTGCTAACTCCAAATCATGGGTCGGATAGTTCTTCTCATGGTCCTTCAACTGTCTGGATCCATAAGCAACTACCTTCCCATCCTACATCAATACACAACCCAGTCCCTGATGTGAAGCATCTGTATACACTGAGAATCCTCATGAGCTGGTACGGATAGTGAGAATCGAAGCGGTGGTTAATCAACTCTTCAACTCCTGAAAACCCTTCTCACAATCCTCGTTCCACACAAATGCTACACCCTTCTTAGTGAGATGTGTCAACGGAGCAGCTGACTTCAAAAATCATTCTACGAATCCCTGATAATATCCTGCTAAACCTAAGAAACTCTTTATCTCAGTAACTGTTCTTGGCTGTTCACACTGAACTACAGCCTCAATCTTAGACAGATCCACTGATACACCATCCTTTGACACTACATGTCCCAAAAATGAGATCTGTGGCAACCAAAAATCACACTTGTTGAGTTTAGCATATAGCTCCTGCTCTTATAAAGTCTGTGAGACCCCGTATATGTATAATGGTGTATATGTACATAGAAATGTAAATGGAGTTGTACTATGAATTGAGTGAAGTATATGTGATGTAAGTCCACAAGTAATGTACACACTTGTAATAAGAGTGATAATCATACATACAAGTTTCATTATGTATGAACGTGTAGAAATGGACTTAAACATGTGGAGAATGTGTGTAGAATGGATTTTGAATAGCTTGGTAAAATGGAAGTATAATTGCATAAGATGTGCACTTCCATTTTAGTTTATATTAAGTATCATTGGTCATACAAAGATCCTACACAAGTTTTAATGTGTATAAAGTGAGGATGGATGCCATCCTCAAGTCTCAAAGATGAATGAATGAGGAAATGATCATGGTAGCAAATTAAGGATATTTGGTAAGTGTTGTTGCAGAGGAAATCTGGAAATTTTGAAGGGCAGATCGATCTCATGGGATGAGAGATCGATCTGGAAGAGCCAGAATGCTCTTATTTGGGCGAAAGAATAGAACAGATCGATCTCCAATGGACCAGATCGATCTCCTTAGCTCTCTGTTTGGGAGCAGATCGATCTCATGCCTCGACAGATCGATCTCATGCCTCCACAGATCGATCTCATGCTTCGACAGATCGATCTCAGGCTTAAAAATACCGTGAAAAGAGGGATTTTAAGGGACCAGATCGATCTCCTCTTGGACCAGATCGATCTCCTCAAGTTATTTCTATATAAGGAGTGCTGGAAATCAGAAAATTTCGGGAAAAACACAAACCTTTCACTTTCAACCCAAAAACCTAACTTTCTCTCTCAAAAAAATCAGCCATTTTCAGTGAGGTTTGAAGAGAGACCATTAGAGACAAAGTTGTTCCTATCAAAGAGAAGAACAACATAGTTTGAAAGCAATTTCCCATTGTTGATATTGAAGGATTTAAGGGCATTGCCATTGGAGCAAGAAGAGAAATCAAATTGGGTAAGATTCTAACACTCCAACTATGGAACATTGTTTATTTAGTGATTTTGGAGTTGTTGGCATGAGTATAGATGGTTGGAAACTATCTAAATGCATTGGAATGATTTTGACCTAGAAATGGTTTAGTGTGAGAAAGTGAAATTGATTGAGATTAATGAGAAATGGGATGTCTAGAGGTAACAATAGTGTTATGGGTATGATTTTAAGATGTTGTTGGTGGATAAATTGTGAGGTTTGCCTAAAAGAGGTAAAATGAGGGTTAAGGCATTTGTAAAATGCATAAGTAAATAATGTTGACTAGTGAGGTCAACTAATGGGTTAAATACGTTAACTCAATCGATTTAATGAATGAATCGCAGCTTCCGAGGATACGCCGAGGTGAGTTGAGCCAAGAGCGTGAGAAGCTAAAAGAGGAAAAGAGTCACACCAAGTAAATCAAGGTAAGGGAATTGTGTGGACTCTTAGAGATATTGTGCGCAATTTGGGCGCATAAATGTTTTGCTAGAATGCATGAGATTAGGAAATGTTGTTGTTGGGTGATTGAAGGGTAAAAGTTGGGAGTTTGAGAAATGTGCACGAAAACAAAAGCATATTGCTTTGAAAATCATGTTTTATTGCTTTTTAGCAAATGATTGGTAGGTTGGCTAACATTGAAATGAATTGCAAAAGAAATGAGTATGTTTTGGTTTTGATAACCACATTTTGCAAGTTTTGAGCCACCTACATGATTTCGTGAGTATGGAAGAGTGCAAGAGGCACTAGTTTTCACATGGATTTCATATTGTTTTGGCATTGTGCTTGAGTTTGTCTCACACTGGATGCCCACCTTGCATGTTGCCGTGTTTGGAGCTTCGAGTAGACTTGGTGTCATATCGATTAAATAGGCTCACACGTGCATTGTTTTGAGACATGGCATGTTAAAACAACCTGATGAGCCCGAACGAGGGATAAGGGTTGGAGATCCACCTGATGAGCCCGAACGAGGGATAAGGGTTGGAGGAACAGCTGATGAGCCCGAACGAGGGATAAGGCTGGGGGTCCACGGAGTACGTTGTACCGTGCATGTAGCATGGAGTACATTGTACCGTGTTGTGATGTGATGTGCCGTCTTCGGACGAGATCTGCTATGGACCGACGGGTAGGATTTGACCCACCTCCCGTGTGGAAGCAGATGGTGGTGATATCCCGCACACCTGATCCGTGTAGCCGGTATCACAGGTTATGTACATAGGCCTTGAGGTTATTACCTATTGTTGAAACTGCCTATCTCACATGTTTAATGCTATTTGAGAATAAATCCATGTTTGAAGTGATTGTGGTCAGGAAAGCCCGAGGGAATGGGCTGGGACCTGACGTTGAATTGATTTGTTAATGGTTTTAAAGTGCACGGATGCATGATGTTTAATGCCATGCTATTTGAGAAAAATGCATGATGGGTAATGCCATGCTTTTATTGTGAATTATGCATGATGATTTATACCATGCTTTGAGTTGATATGTGCACTGAATTTTAATAGCATGAATGCTTTACATACCATTAACACAATCATACACTCATGTTTTGAGATAAACAATGAATAAAATGCTTTGAGCATGGCATCACGATCACGTAGATAGTACAGTATCTACATGTTCGCATGATTGCCTTACTGAGCGTGTGGTTTGCTCACCCCCCTTATTTTCCCCCTCTCTACAGAGATTTGAGTATAGATTGAGCGTGACTGGAGGCGTTTCCCTTTTTGGTAATCCGCTGCATCCCATCGCTAAAGGTATACACACTTTGATTATTTTGTATCTAAACTAGACATAGCACAGTAGCATTTTGTATGTAACTACTGGGGATGTAAAACAATGTAAAACAATGTAAACACATGTAACAACTCTGATATATTTATATACAAGTGTTTACTCATGAATAATGTTTAAATTAAATTGGTATGGTAGAGTGAGTTAGACGTCGACACACAGCCCAACTGTTGAAAGTGTGGTTGTTCACGATCAAGGAAGGATGATTAATAATCGATGCATGAAAATGCGAAAAATTTGTACGTATTTTGGTAAGTTGAGGGTCGTGACAAAGTCTGCAATACAATCCTGAGGTGTCTCTCATGCTCTTCCTCAGATTTAGAGTATACAAAAAAATCATCAATAAAGACGATAAAAAACTGATCCAAATATGGCTTGAACACATCGTTCATCAAAGCCATAAAAGCTGCGGGAGCATTCGTCAATCTGAATGGCATAACCAAGAACTCATAATGGCCATATCGGGTCCTAAATGCTGTCTTGGGCACATCTCCACTTCTAACTCTTAGCTGATGATACCCAGACATCAGATCAATCTTAGAAAAGACCTGCGCTCCCCAAAGCTGATCCAATAAATCATCAATACGTGGAAGGGGATATCTATTCTTGATGGTTGCCTTATTCAACAATCTATAATCTATACACAATCGGAGGCTTCCATCCTTTTTCCTTACAAAAAAACTGGTGCTCCCTACGGTGAAACACTCGGTCTAATGAAACCCTTGTCTAACAACTCCTACAACTGTCTCTTGAGCTCCTCTAGCTCAACTAATGCCATGCAATACGGTGGTCTCGAAATAGGCTCAGTGCCAGGCATCAAATCTATACAGAATTCCATCTCTTTGTCTGGTGGCAACCCTGACAATTCATCCGAAAAGACATCTAGGAATTCACTAACCACAGAAATGTCCGCCAACTCTGGATGTACCTTATCCGTATCAACCACGTACGCTATAAAACCTTCAACATATTCATTTCTCAGTCAGCATAGTACTTTATAAATCACAAATCAAACTATTACTTTTATTTCTTTGTATCAAACTTTACAACATATTTTTCAGGGTTAGGAAACATAACTGTCTTAGCATAAAAACCTAAAATAGCATGGTTTGCAGATAACCACTCCATACCTAGTATTAAATCAAAGTCACTCATACTTAACAATATCAGATTGACTGTCATATCCTTTTTCCCTACTCTTAACTTATAATCATTTAACACATACTCCACTAGCTGACTATTATCCATAAGCATACTAATCAACATCATCCTACTCAAAGGTGTACGCTCTATATGCTTTACTAGTTTACATGCAAATGAAGGCGATACAAATGAATGTGTGGCACCAGGATCAATTAAAACATATGCTTCTAAATCATAAATCAGGATGTTACCTCTAATCACATCCGATGAAGCATCAGCTATCTCCTGGTCTAAGGCATGTACTCGCCCTCGTCCCATAACTTACTTCCCCGTCTCTTTTATTGTCACTCTTCTCCTCTGAGCAGACGTATTAGCTGGAGCTCTCTCTGGCTCTCTGCCTTCTGTGGGGCAGTCTTAACCATCTCTAGGCAAACTCTAGCACCATGCCCTTGTTTCCCACATCGAAAACACATAATAGGACTCATCGGACAAGGTCTAACACCATAGTATCTACCACATCTACTGCACTGATCAGTAGTAGGCCTCGGTCCTCTAATCATAATGCCCTTCGTCGGAGCTATAGCCGGGTATGTAGGAGGTCTAATGGGTCTCTCTCGTACCTCTTCTATCTATGGTCTCTTACCGAAGAGTCTCCTCCCTCCTCGATAATTGAAACCTCTATCTCTAACCGACTTCTTCCTATCCTTCTCTCGGCTTTGACTAATCTTCTCAAACTCAGAGGCATTCCTCTCATAGTCCTGCTCACATAATTGCTCCTTGCGCACTGCCTCATCATATGTACCAATATCCAATGGTACCAATCTAGACCGTAACATTGGTCTCAGTCCATCGATAAATTTTTTGACCTTCCTAGTCTCACTGTAGATGGTATCAGGGTCATACCTTTCCAGGGCTAAAATCTAGTCTCGTACTCATCTACTGAAAGACTTCCCTGGCTCAACCCTAAGAACTCGACCAACAGACTCCATTATGCCATATCTAGAGCAAACTGCCTCCTGAAGGCATCCAAAAATGTCTCCCAACTAATCTCAGCATATCAGGCTCTCAATATGGGCCTGGTGGATTTTCACCAAAGCTCTGTCGTTCCATTAAGTAAGAACGCAGCAAATGCGACCATCTCTGAAGTCGTACACTCAAAGAATCCGTACAACTTCTCTATCTCTCCAATCCACTCCTCAGTGACAAATGGGTCCTTGACCCATCTAAAAGATGGAGGTCCAAGCATTTGGAATTGTTGCAATCTATCCAAATCACACTTGTATCCCAATTCACTACTATCCTGAACTAGTGGGGGTATAGGAGTATCTACAGCCCGTGGCATCTCAGATGCAGGCTGTATAGGTGTATCAGGTGCAACTGCATCGCCTCTCGCAGTCTCTGCATCCTGTCCTTGTCTTCCTGGCCTAGTATGTGCCAGTATATCCACTATCATCTCTAGGCTACGCTCAATCCTCGTGAAGCGTGCCTCAGCAGTCTCTAGTACCTCAGTCTGACCAGTAATCTCATCTCGGGTCTTTGACCTACCTCTACGACCTCTAGCCCTACCTCTCGCCCCTCTACCACGACTGGTATTAGTCATATAGACTAAATTCCTGCATCTATCATCATTGATTAGTCCGATTTCCATCTTGTATACACAATTGTAACCGAACAAAGCACAGTACTATGGGGATGTACACTTTCCTGATTACTAATATCGATTCACATCAGAACAACTATACTCTAATACCATTTTGTCACGAACTCTTTCCATGACTTACCAAAACCACTACAAATTTTTCACTTTTTACTTTACTTACCTTTCCCTCCTCGACAGTTGGGCTGTGATTCGATATTAGTCACTCATTCACATTCATTCACAATATACATAGTATTGAGTATTCTTTTCGATAACATAAACTTTTATACATTATTTGTACATATACATCCCAACCATACAATAGTTTACATAACTGTGCTTATATATTGTTCAGTACAAAATGTTCGAGTGTGTATACCTCTCGTGAGATGGATAGGCAGCGGATACAATGAATGTTATACCTCAGTCGAACTCAATCTACTGCGAATGATCTGTAGAGAGTGAAAACTAAAGGGGGATTAGCAAAAAACGCACTCAGGAAGGAAATCAGGCAAACAAGTAGACAACCGCACTATCTACTGAAAATAAGGCTTTGCCTTTCCTTCTCTCATCTCAAAGCATGTATCAAAATGATATAATAATAGTACAGAATAATTTTCATGTACTTAAAATCATGCTGAGTTATCAAGTATAGGCATTCATGCAAAACAGTGCATATTTATAATTTCGGAATGCCTTTATAGAAATCATTATCATTTACACATAAATCACAGTAATTATGGCAGTTCACAACACAACACAAATCGATTTTTGACCTATCTCTCTCAAGTCTAACCATATCATGAAAATAAGTGATATATCATGCGAGACTCAGTGGTTAAATGCAATACTCTCCCAGACTATGGTCATATCCTATAATGGTGAAATCTCAGACAACACAGATCTCGGTGTGCGAGTATCACTACTGTAACGGAAGGGGGGTCAGTCCATCACAACCTCCAGCTATAAACTCCTCAACTCCACAACTCCACACAACACACGGTACAGTGTACTCCATGCCACTCGCACAGTACAATGTACACCCGTGGACCCTCTCCTCATGGTCGGGGTGCCTGCCATAAGTCTTAGCCCTCACACCATGGAAATACATCATAGTCGGGGTGCTGGTCATAAGTCTTAGCCCTCATACTATGAAAATAATGTCACGTCTCTAAATCCACGTGCGAACATCTCACAATGTGACACTCAGTATACAATAGGAAATCGTCACGGTTTTTCTTTAACATGTCTTATATATCACGTAAAAACTACAGTGCGCGTCTTGAGTGTGACTCACAATCAACACTCTGCCTCTTGAACACTATATATGCATCTCAAAACATCAAACACTAGTGCGAGTAACCTCTAGCACTAGGTTAATGCATAATTCTCTTTTCAAATCAAGTACGAGTTATCACTCAAGTACTATATCATGTATAAATCATGAAAACTGAGAACGAGCAATGCTCTCAATACTCTATCATGTAAAACTGAGTATGAGCAAAGCTCTCAATACTCTATATGCATCAATCACAAACTGAGTACGAGCAATGCTCCTAGTACTCTAATATGCATAAAATAGCATTAAAATATAGTACGAGTATATCCTCCAGTACTATGTGATGCATATCTCAAAATATAATGCGAGTATTCTCTAGCACTTATGGTTTTCACATAAAACCAGATAAATGGCTTATTCAAATCACATTTCACCCAAAGAAATCAAATAAGCACTAAAATGTGCTATTTTTGCATATACATGAAAACATTAGCCAATCTATCATGCAGCTCATGCATTTTGGGTCATAACATGCTTCTTAGGTATTTTCACCATATTTTTGGATAAAATACACTTATTCTCATTTATCTCTATCACAACAACATGTCTCTTTAAGGGAATTCATATATAATATAATATCAAAAATTCTATTTGAAATACCTGTAGTCATCTCTAGCCACTCACGAAATTTTCTTACCTCGAATCACGCCAAGTGACCTCTCTTCCTCGGTTCTGCTCACTCTTGCAGTCCGATCAGCTTCCAATGTGATTTTTGAAGCTATTATAAATATTGGCGTTAGTATATCTCTATATACTCATTTCATTTGCCAAATCTCTACACTCTACATAAATTTCATAAACTTCTCCCAATATGGTATAAAATCACATTTTCACATAATTATATTTATTTTTCTTTATTTCAAATTTATGCATTTCATAAGATTACCTTATAATCTTCCCTATATGCATATTCCATCATTAAATCCATGTTCACACCATTTCTTCATCATGTCCTCATTTTCTCACCAATATCTAGGTCATGGTGATTTTTTATTATCCTTTCATTTCCAACATTTCAAACATATATCAATTTACTCATCAATACACCTAGTTTAACATATATCAATTTGGTGTATTAAATCTTACCTAGCTAAAATTTCCTTCCTTTTTCACCAAAAATGATAAAATCCTCCTTGATCCTTGAACTCTTGATTTCAATCCTTCGTTTCCAAGTATATTGCTCTCTTCTTGCTAAAAAAAACTTTGCTCAACTGTATCTCACTCAAAACTGATCACAAACTAAAGTTTTCTAATGTTTCTTGGCTAGGTTACACTTCGGTTATTGAATGAAATAGTAAATCCCGTGAAAACTGAAATGCAGAAGTCTAGTATTTATAGAATTGTCTTGATGAGATCGATCTGCTACCCTAGGAGATCGATCTGCTCTGCATTTTTCCTCTTGAATCCGACCTTTCAGACCACATGAGATCGATCTGCTTTTTCATGAGATCGATCTGCACAACACAGAACCTTAAGGAGATCGATCTGCTCTTGTATGAGATCGATCTGTTGCAAGTCAGTAGCTTAAGGAAATCGATCTGATCCTCTAGGGATCGATTCCTTCTTCACAAAATACTCAGCAGATCGATTTGGCCCCATTAGAGTTTGATCTGTCTTGTTTCATTGCTCAAATAAGAGCATTTTTTGCTCTTCCAGATCGATCTCTCATCCCATGAGATCGATCTCTCATTCATATTTTCCAGATTTTACTGCAGTTTTCTGCAGTAACTTATCTCAAACACTTTAATTCTGCTGCTATGGTCATTTTCTCATCCAACCACATTTAAGGCTTGAAAATGACATACATTCATGCTTTATATATATTAAAACTTGTGTGCATTCATTGTATAACCAAAAGTATATAATACAATACCAAATGGAAGTATAAAGATTCATGTACTCATGTAAACTTTCATCCATTTTACCACACTACCCAAAATTCCATATATTCTCATTCCTCACATTCAGAAGTTCATTTCTTCTTATTCATATATAATGAAACTTGTATGTACTCATTCCATACACATTTACAACCTTCACATATACATTCCTCATGATTTTCATTATTTATGACTTATATACACATCACAAGTCATAAAGGTTACATTTAAAATTTCGGGTCTTACAGTTGGACACGGCTGAGGACTAGTATTCCTTTATCCGCTGCACACCCATCGCACGAAAGGTATACACATTTGAAATGTTTTGTACTGAATAATGTAAAAGCACAATTATATAAACGAATGTATGGTCTGGGATGTATATGTACAGGTATTTGTATTAATGTATATGAGTTTACTTTTAAGAAAAGAGTACTTATAGTAAATAGATAATTGTATTGACATGTATGCATGTTATGAAATGAATGTGGTTGAGGTGACTAATATCGAATCACAACCCAACGGTTTGATGATTGAATTGTTATAGAAGGAAAGGTAAAAATTTGTAGTGGATTTTGGTAAGTCACGGGCGGTCGTGACATAGGCATTATGTCATGATAGAATAGTCATTAACAAGAGAAAATGTTGAACATGGAATTCTCTTTTCTTGTCCAAAGATTTGTGAGAAGATACAAGAAAATAAAGAATTAAGTGCTTACTATCATGTTAGAAGGAATGGTTCAGAAGGATATGGAGTTTTTTTTTAATGGAGATACATTTGTTGTGAATATCTGTGGGAATAACTGCACTTGTAGGTCATGGAATCTTACTGGTATTCCATGCCCACATGTAATTTGTGTTATTTTGTTTAGGAAGGAAATGATTGAAGATCATGTGTTAAATGTTTACAATAAAGAAAAATATAAGAAATTGTACAGTTGTGTATTTCTACCACTAGCAGGTGAAAAATTTAGACCAGAGACAAATATGGGTCCTATTAATCCACCCATTCCTTAAAAAAATGCCTAGTAGACCAAAAAAATAGAATCAAAGAGAAGGGTAAGGGCAATGGATATAAGTTATTAAGAAGAATGAGAAAGATGAGGTGCCAAAAATGCTTCTAAATAACGCACAATGCTAGAAAGTGTGCAAACAAAAATAATCAAAATGTAAGTAACTTTTATGAATTAATTGTGATATATTTTCATATTTTGCATTAATTGTACATTAATATATCACATGTTTATAGATGGAATCCATTGAAGATGTTAGAAATGTTGATTCATCTCAAACAATAGGAAATCTTGATTTAGAAGCAGATGATCCTATAGATCTTGGATTTACAGTGGTAGTAAACCTCACTTTGCAATCTCTGACTTGTTGCTATAATCAAGTTTTAGTTTGCTTACTGACTCACTTGTAACAGGACATAGGTATATGCATAGAATTTGTGCCACTAGAAGACTTTACAAGAACACTTACAGCTACAACAATGGATACAAGTTCAAGAGAGCGAAGTTTAAGGAGTAGAGGTTCTAGAGGTACAAGTTCAGCACACCCAATAACTTCCCCCACTGATCAGGGCACCTCAAGTGTTCAAGCCTCCCAAACTATTCAGGCCACCTAAAATGTTCAAGGTCCCCCACTATTCAAGCCTACCCAAGTGTCTAAATGGCTCCAGCTGACCATATGCCACAAGTTGTCTAAGTGCCAATAGTCTGAGTGCCTCATCCCGTCCATGTGCCAAAGTTCAAGTGCCTTAAACTGTCTAACTACCAGTAACAATATCAGCTACACTATCACAAATGTCAACAACAAGAGCACCATCAACCCTAACACAAAAAGAACCATTAATACAACCAAGAACATCACAGAGGAATCTATATAAAGCAAGGAGAAAATCGGTGTAGTTGGCCCTAAAGGGAAGAAGATAATGCAAGGCATGAGGATGTATACTAATGAGAAGATAAGTTTACAAATACTAAATGTAAGTTGAAAAATAGTAATAATAGTTATTACTTTATATTTCATTTTGTAACTATTTTGATTTTGATGCTCTACATTAATTTGTTTTATAGCTTGGTTTTAGAAGCCAATGTATGATTTCCACCCCTAAAAGAACAATTAAATCAGCAAAGTCAATATACTACCAACAATCAACCAAAAAGTGCTAACTTAGATATGGAAGCAAATGAACTTACTGGATTTTTCAAGGTATTATGTGTTGATCAAATTATTTAACTTACATTTTATAATAATCATATTAACTAACAAATTGATATAATATTCTTTTCATCTATTATACGATCTAAGAGATGAGTTATTGGGAACAAAAAGGAAAAGGCAAAATTATGATGACATCTATGCAAACAAAAGCAAAAGGAATGGCAAAAATCCTACCAAAGCAAACATTTGAAAGTCAAAGAATCCCAATTGTTGATAATGAGTTAGTTTGGATACTATTGTGATTGTTTTTGTTGTCATATAATGTTGGATGTTATTGTGGATGTAATTAAGATTGCTTATGTTATTTAGGATGCTATTGTGGATGTAATTGACACTGATTGTGTTATTTTAGATGTTATTATGGTTATTTTTCTTGTCACATTTTGAAAGGCAACAACATTGTGCATTGTGGTTATATTGGTTCTATTTATGGATAATGTTACCAAATGTGGTTGGGATGTTGTTTTGCCATTTTGGGGTCTAGGGTTATGCAAGCAATAGTAACATTATAACATTCAGCACTTTTATATTAGAAGTGAATGTTCACTGTACTCTTTACTATTACAAGTGGATATTCTTAATAGTTAAGATTATGTTCTTTCTATTTTATGTACAATTATGCATTATTAAAACTTAATAACAAAATGACAACTTCAATCCTACAGAAACTTGTAATCTGAGTAAGCCAATAAAAATTTACATTATGCATTCTTAAAGGTTAATAACACAAAAACACTATATTACATTAATATTGTCAAACATCTACATATTTGCTACAAAATACACAGAGAAAATGATCCATGAGATCGCCAAAATAATCTTATACAGACATGCATAATTTTTACTCTTTGCTACCATTCTTTTGTATGTAATCATCTTCTCTTTCTGACTTTTAACCTTGTTAAGCATCATATTCACTTCATCAATTTCGACAGATTTCCTCAATTATTCATTCCTCAACTACCTGTTTTCTACCAACAAAATATTGTTCTCACTCATTAATTTATCATTCAAAATTTTAAGATGAAAATTTGAGGTCTAATCACCATCATTCCTATCAACCCAATGAAAAAACTCATACCTACCGATCTGTAACAAATAACATGAATGTTCGAAATTAGTACAAATGTAGTGAACAAAATTTGACATTAAATCTAAGAATACATACCTCCTTGTAATTTGGATAGCCAAAGAATTTTTTCCCTTTATTCCAAGGTGTCGTCGAGGTGCAAATTGGAGCCCTCAATCCACAATGACAAAAGAAATGTAACGACCATTGACCTTTGAAAATTTGAGAAATTTTTTTTGTAACTTAAATTTTCCACTTATCCCTTTATTCACTTAGACTATATTCCTGTTCAATGTCAATTCATTTTCTTACTTCTTTATCTGTAATTATATTTAAGTTTCACATTTGGATTTATATGATCGATAGAAATTTCGGCAGCATAACAGCTTATATATAAGCCTACCCACCTGTAAACCATATGTTTTTAACAATCCTAGATATCCAAAACTATCAAACATGCTTTCTAATTCCACATCATCAAACCAAGACATCAATTTCAAATCAAGACCAGTTACTTTTAAACAAATTCTCAAAAGGAATATTTTTTACATTTGTTTTCTTACAAATTACATCCCAACAAAATATTTTCAATATATGTTTGTGCATACAAAATGTGTCTGGTAAAGGAATGTATTAGTATACATTTCTGCGTGTACAAAAAATAGCCTAAGGTAGCTCTTTCCCACCAGCCTACGTCGTGTACGCGGCAGGTAGCGCCTGTAGATCACTGCAAATAGTCTGAAAGGTAGAGGGGTGAGCTTTCGGGGAAAAAGCCCAGTAAGAAAATATGTTTAAAGTAGTTCTGATATGTAAAAGCATACAAAATCATTCATTAACCAAACTTTTAAAAGATGTGTAAAACTTTCGTTACGTGCATAGTCATCATAAGAAAATATGAAGCATGAGTTTCTTTAAATCAAATAACATGCTTAATTGTTTCATAAAATTTTTATCATTCATGGATGACTTCATAAAATCATCGTCATTCATAAACATTTCATAAAACATAATCATTCTTAACATTCTTGTCTCATAATTGTTCGTAAACATTTTTCATAATCTCATAAAAACATTGTCATTCATCATCATCATAATCATAATCATAATCATAATCATAATCATAATCGTGGAGACTAGGCTATAACTAATTTCACGCCCCGAAAACGCGAAAAATATGGCTAATTTAAAAATTTTTTACTCATCAAATCACAATTAAAGGTGCATTCCTATGCAGTGTCAAACATCATCATGCATATCATACCTCAGGATCTCATCATTAGATAGTATATATCATATCATATACATTACTCAATAATAAGTTAATTAATCCTAATACATCCCATACAAGGTTATACGTCAAGTGTCTATAATTACAATAATTGTCTGGGTACATGAAAAGATAAATGATACCTCGAAACACAATATATATATATATATGGCCTGGAGCTTAAGTCCTCCACTAGCCACTACTCCGTACGTCGCAGGGAAACCCTTTTCACTTGAAGAAATCTAGGGGAAAAGAAAACAGGGTGAGCTTCTAAATCGCTCAGTAAGGGGGCAAGGGACTCATTATATAAACCATAATGCACATCATAAAATATTTATTTGTATGTGAAACTCAGCATACTTATTTGAAAACCATAGCATGAAAGTTCTCAAAACAGCATTCTCATATCTCAAAACCATGTGGAAACATGAAGTAAAAGGCTCAGTATAGAGCAGTAACGAGCATGTGAAAATAATGCGATAATGGCTTTCTCGATAAACGTGATAAAATCACTGTAATAATAATGCACGTGGCGCACCCACCAAACACACGTGGCATAGCCACTGATTTAGATTCACACGTGGCACAGCCACCAAATATACGTGGCACAGCCACAGAATAGGGGGTCTCACGTGGCAAAGCCACCCAATATACGTGGCACAGCCACAGAATAGGGGGTCTCACGTTACCAAAAAGGAGAAGAATCGGACTTACATGCTACCAGAGCAATGTCCGGCGTGTACTCAAAATTACACACCTAAGTCTTTATCAATAGCCATTATCATATAAAACTGGTTTGCCTCACGTAGAACTCATAGTGGTTTTTCTCTCATAAAACTCATTTAAAACGTTTTGTACTCAACACAAAACATATTAAAATCGAGTTCCAACCGGCTAAAACACGCATACATTTCTCAAATCTCAAATTACCTTGACGTAGAGCCCAATTCATTTCTCACACAAACTCAATGGTTTATAAAGCGGTTTCACACGTAGCTTATAAACTCATAAAAACATTGGGCTCCAACCGGCTATAAAAATCGTGTGCATTCTCATCAAGACACAACACATCAAACATGCTTGTTTTATAAATCGCAAATCATGCTATAATAGTTCATAAATCTCATACACAAATGGTTTAGTTTCCCTTACCTCTTTGCACCTCGTATAGTGCAATCGTTTCCCCCTCGTCACGGACTAGTCTCGCATCCCACTCTGGAACTCCCAAGCTGTCCAAACGATGTTAAAACATCAATACTCATCATCACAGTAACCTCAATTCTCAAAATCGAGCATAATTGCTCATAACACCTCAAATCTCTTAATTCTCATAACTCTATCTCAGTCCACAATCTCATTCACAACATCTCAACATCCTACACTTCCCATGCCACAATATCTATGCTAATTCACCACATTGTCTAAATTTCCATTTATAACATAAAATTTCCAAAATTACCAAAATTACTAAATATCATCATCACTCCAACTACATTGTAAGTTCATCAATCCCTAATCATTTTCCAACTATTTCAACACAATGCTAACAGCCATTATCACCAAAATCATCTCAAATATCAAGATCGAGGTTTAGAAATTACCCAAACTTGCGGAGAGCTTATCTCTTGCCTCAATTCAATCCGTCTTCTAATTTCCAAGTATGTTGTTCTCCCTTTGATGAGGAACAACTTTCCTTCTTGCTACAGCCTCTGATTTGGACGAAAATGGGTGCTTTGGATGAGTGAGAAAGCTAGGCTCGGGTGAAAATGGGGTTTTAAAGAGAGAGAAAATGAAATTGCAGGAGAAAGCAGGGTTTCCTTATATAGACGGAGGGTAGGAGATCGATCTGGCTCTTGATAAGATCGATCTGCATTTGAATTTGGGGACGATTTTGGGCAATTTTATGCCTAGGAGATCGATCTGTCGAGGGGTGAGATCGATCTCTTAATGGCTTCATGAGATCGATCTGCTTCTTAAGGAGATCGATCTTCTCCCAAACAGAAACATTTGGAGATCGATCCCTTCCTCATGAGATCGATCTTCTCTCAAACAGAATCATAAGGAGATCGATCCTCTTCCATTGGAGATCGATCTGCTCACTTACTATCCTCCTTCCTTGTCATTTTTAACTCACCAGATCGATCTCTCCTTCTCCAAGATCGATCTGACCTCATAGTTTCACACTTAGATTAAACACTTAACATGTAAATCTCCAAATATAATTTTCACAGTCTACTACTTGGATTATTTCTCATTCATCACATATACATTTCACTTAGCTCAATAAACTACACTTAAAGTTCATATTACATAATTAAAATAAGTCTAAAATTCTTAGATCTCACAACTAAGTCATGTGATACGTGTCATCCTCTATAGAGGGTCATCATCATATCTATGGCTATGGTGGGGGCTGTAGACTGGATCAGGGTCGTACAACATTTTCATAAAACATGGATAGTATCTTTCTTACTTTCTCTAGCACCTAGCTAGGGCACGGGCACCAAAGGCACTCTCCGCGCAGGAAACATTCATGTGTGCTGCATGGGCACGAGATACTACCAAAACATCATCATCATTAACCACAAGTAGTGAGATATCTACCACACAGGTAGAGTTAAGTGCTACAGGGGCCCTACGTACCGGCACTCAAGTGGTGGAGCCGGTGCACCACAAGAAGTGGCCATATATGAAGCTCATAGTCTCAAATAAAATTCTTTTCCCTTTTCTTAAATACTTTTGAAAATGTCAAAAGTTTCTTCCAAAGCATAAATATAAGATTACAAACCATCATAAAACTCTCATGCATTTTCATACTTTAGGAAATTCATTTCATAAACATAGATGTACTTAGTGAACATTTCATAAAACGAAATCATGTTTCGTAAATTGTTCCATAAGTATGAAACAATCATAAATCATTTCAAAACATAACATTGCTTCATCAAATTTTTTTTAACAATGCAATGAGTGTTCATTATCAGAACTAAATTAAATTATACCTCTTACCTTGATTTATTGGAAATTCCAAGTTCGAGTAGTGACGCCTCCAAGTATCTCCCTTAAATCCTTCTACGATTCTCCTACACCAAAATTTGTATTATTAGTATCCTATTTATTCGAATTACCTACAATGCGTCAAAATCATAACCTTACTTACCTAGGAAAAATACACTTGAAATTTAATTCTAACTTCTGAATACTGCATCCAAATATACTTATTTAACCTAATTGAATTCACCAAATTTCCTATTTTCATCCTGTTTCATCATACATACGGAAGTCTAATTCCTACTACAAAGTCTATAGCTACGTTCCCAATTAAATTATCATTTTCTCTTATCATCTTATACATTTTCTATTTGCTACTACTTTGTGTGTGTATACAATTGTACATACCTAGGCTAAAACATGTATATTTATATTTTGTTCATATGCACTTATACTAACACACACATTTATTATTTATATATATATATATATATATATATATACACACACACATAAGTATATATATATTTTTTATTATTTATTATTTATTTATTTATTTTATTATTTTTTTATCTACTTCTCATTTGTTCTCTTGTTTTGTCGATTCAAGACCCGTTTTAAGCTACCCATAAAAATTTCATTACCATACTTTCATACTCATCATTAGAATAACCCAAATATATCATCCACATGTACAATTCATACTTGTAAGAAAACCCACGAACATTTTTAACCCATAAACCTCTTGCTGGCTGAAACTCTAAGTCATTCTCGAGATTATTTTCAGTACTCTTATACAATTATAAAATCCACAAAATGACCAAATACGTACTTAATTTATCATCTTCAACCTTCAATTCCAATTCTTAGTAATTCAACTCCTAATGTCTAATTCCTTGCCTAATTCTCAAAATCGTCAATTTGTCAAATTAATCCCTAGTTCCCTAATTTCTTCACAACCAAATTTAAATTAATTCATACAACAATCATACTTCTATAATACAATTTATACAGACACTTAACTAGATAAAGCTTGGGTTTTTACCTAGGAGTCCACTGGTACAAAAATGGGAAAGTAGCAAATAGGTATTTTATTATTATTATTTTTTTGGACACTGTTGCGTCGGAAGGGGAAAAGGGGAAGGTCTGATGGGGAAGGACAGGGCAAGGGAGGTCGCTAGGGCTCAGGTTTGGAGGGAAGTCGGCGTTCGACCTTCTCCGGTGGCTGCGGTTCGTGAAATAGAAGAGGAGCGGGGGGTTTGCTCGGGAGAGGGAGGAAAGGGAAAGGCTGCCGGTGGTTGGAGAGGAAAGGAAGGCCGTCGATTTGGGCTGGTTCTCGGTCGTCGGTGTCCTGGGCTGCAATCGGCAGGGAGAGGGAAAGGGAAGAGAGAAAGAAAGAAGAGAATTGGGTATGGGGGGTATTTGGCCGCGGGTCGCGCGACAGACCCCTCTATCGCGTAGATCCGATTTCTTTTTTATTATTATTACTTATATATTTATTGTATTTATTTTTTTTATTTTTTTAAAAATACATTTTCAATTTAACAAATATATATATATATATATATATATATTCTTATAACATATTTTCATTTAATTTACCTTACCTTGTAGTGAAAATATTTTTATTTTTATTGTCTAATTAAGCACAAAAAATTTTACGGTGTTTACAAAAAATTCCTAAAATGATTTGTGGGTTTCGAGCTCAGGCTATTTCTACTCTCTTCCATTTTCGATTTCTTCCGTTACTACTGAAGGTAAAGAAATAATCGCTGCAATCGAGAAGATGGGTACGAAGGTAAGAAAAAAAAATTTGATTAACAAAGAAGATGCGAGAATATTTCTTTTACTAGGTCAGGATTTCGAAATCTATCTAAAAGATGGTTGAGAAAGGATATTAAAACCCTTCAAAGAGGAGAGGAGAATTTCTTTGCACCTCCGTTGAAGAGCAAGAAAAATCGAGGGGAGCCAAATTGGTTTTGTTCTTTAAAAAAACAAATGAATTCTTTTTTTTTTAATTTTTGTTTATTTTATATCTGGTAAGTTGTTTTATTGAAAATATATAGTTTTAGTTATATCTTACATGGCATATTAATGAGAGCTGACGTGGTTATATTGTCCAATTGACAAAATATGATTGGTCACAATTGCCACATCATCATTTCTACAAATGGCATTAATTTTTAAGGTTAATTGTGTGACAGAAGAAAAGTTTAAGTACCAAAGTGATAATAAAAATTCAATACAACCAAAGTGATAAAAATGGTATAGTTTAAGGGCTAAATTATACATTAAAATGCTGCATAATCATTCAATCCTATTGATATGCGTGATATTTTTATTTATTTATTTTACAAGTATATATATGTCTCTGTGCGTTATTTATTAATAATTAATTAATTGTTTACTGCATCTTTTTGGTATTTGAGATGCAGGCATTGAACCTTAGTCATTAAAAATAAGAGTTTAGTACTCTTTCAATAAATCATACAATTACTAACAAAAAAATCCTAAAATTTTTTATAAAAAATTATGTTCAATTTTTTTTCTTTACTTTGATTAAATTTTACATTAAGCAATTAAACTGTTAACATAGCTAAAGAACGTAAGTGTTGTGGTTCTTAAAAAAAAAAAAATTGAAGTTAGTTGTTGATAAGGGTATTTAAAAATAAAAAATCTAATAATAAGAATTTTTTTAGTAGCATATTACAATTCATAAATTAATAATTATGAAAATTATTTTGCACAAAGTAAATAAACTATTAAATAATTATAACTAAATTAAATTTAAACTCACATGTGGAGGCTCAAATCAAAATCTAAACTTTTATTTCGAAGGTTTCAAAATTTGTTGGTTAAAATTAAATATTATAAGGTATATATGAAAGAGGATTCTCTCTATTTTGTAAAAAATCTTGTCTTAAAATTTTAATATCTTGTTTTAATTTCAACTTTGAAAGAGATAAGTCTCAAATTCAAATTAAAATGATGGAAGTGTTGTATTGAGTAAAAAGGTCTATATTTTCTTAGTAATTGACTAACTTTAACATGCCTTAATCATTTCAGGATAAAATAGTAAATATCTCTATTATTTTTAAAAAAAATAAAAATTTCTCTTATATATATTAAAAAATCATATGAAAACTTACATCAAAAGTAAAAAAAATCATATGAAAACGAAGTCGAATTAGGCAAGCAAAACTCACATCAAATTCTAAATTACCTTGATGAAACAAAGAACGACAATATGTCAGACGGTCATAAATGAAATGACGTAAATACCCATCTTATGTCAAAAAATATAGCTACGTATTTTACTGGGGAATACATAAGGAAATACTATACGGCATACGTAGTAGAGGAGAGAGAAATGGGATATCCTTAACCACCATCACAAGTATATGGTTGAATACACTCTCTTTCACTCACATACATCACACGTGGCCACCTCAAAGCTCGCTTGAGCAAGTCGGCCACAAGAAATTAAAGCAGGGCCGATGTGGGTCCCACACTCCACCGTCGGTTGCACCTAACGGACAAAATGCCAATGCCCAGATGCCAACTCAACAACACAAAGCCTTTCCTGTTCCTTCCTTACAGAGGTAGCAAACAGATTGGCTGAGTTTGGAATTGGATTATTTTTAGAATTTAGGTATTTTTAGGTTTGAGTTTATCTTTTGAATTGTTTTGCGTCTAAATTTTTTTTAATCCACAGGTAATTTTGTATCCGAACGTTTTTAATTCGAATAATTTTGGATTTTGGCCATTGAATATGAGTTATCTTGGGTTTAAATTATTTGATATTCCAATTTAATTCGGATGAATCTGGATGAATTCAAATAATTTTGAAATTTTATAAATTAAAGACACTTTTGGTAATTTTAAAATTAATAATTAATTTTACTTAATAAATAATTAAATTAAATGACAATAAAAATTTAAAGTTTACATAAATATAAATTCTTACATTTTGTTATTTGGTAATAGTTATATACTTTTATTTATTTTTTTTAATTTTTAAGATATTGAATATACTTATAATTTGTAGTAATATAATAATTTATTTTTTAAGTGAGTTAAATAAATATATATTAATATTTTTTAAAAAAAGTCCAAAACCATTGAGCTATATTTAAAAAAAAAAAACATTTTAAGAAAACCAAGTTACAAATAAAGTCCAGTAAACATTTATATAAAATAACCTTTTTACTTTTGACCCAATAATCCATTGGGTCATTTAAATACTTAATCCAACAATTATATATATATATATATATATATATATATATATATTGTTTAATGAGTTTTTTAATAATTATATTATAATTTATACTGGTATTTTAATTTTTTAAGAACATTTCCTACACTTCCTGGGTTTGGACATAAATTCAATATCAACATAATTAAATTATATTTAATCATATACAGTTAAATAAATGTTCAATTAGAATTTTAAAAAATATCAATTAATTGGTTTGACCTTAACTTAAATGATTGATTCAGTTGTGTAAAATCTTATTAAGTTTTAGAGTTAGAACGATTCAGAGCAAGAGATATCGTTTTCGAATATTCACTAAGTCAAATTCTCTTTTAATTAAGCGTGCATTAAACACTTCTATCATTCTAACATGTGCACATTTAAGTCTTAATTAGTTTTAATTTATAGTAATATTTTTAGTCCTAAATTGAAATATGTTTTAGTGACATTAAAATCTAATTCACTTAAGTCTTCTTAAGTCATATCAAAATCCTATATAATTCAAGGTTAACACCATGATATGCAAAAACTAATTAATATAATTAATATATATAGTTTTATCTAAGTTGACCATTTTGACATTAACATTGGGTAAAGTGCATTTGTAATCTCAAACTATTTATATAAATTTTATTTTAATTTTTAACCTTTAAATTGTTTCATGATAGTTTCAAATCTTTTGAATGGATATCAATATAGTCTTATCCTCAATTTTTTAATAAAAATAAAAGAAAATTACAAATTAAGATAATAAATTCAAATTTATTTCTCATTATTAGTTATATGAATATTTGTTTTTAGAAAGGAATTTCTCATAAGGAAATGAAAATATATTTTTGCTTATAATTTTTCTTCCTAATAATTTTTAAATTTTTATTTCCTTTCTAATAAATATATTTTTATGATAATAAAGAATAATTATTTGGATCATTATATAATTTTACTTTTTAATTTATTTTTATTTTATTAAATCTTATTTTTCGAATATTTATAAATTTTGACAAAAGTACATAACTAAATCTTATTAAAAATAAAACTATTTTTCACCAAAAAAAAGGGAATATACTTAAATAATTTCAATTTTGAAGTGATTGATATTTATTTTTTCAAAAAAATAAAAAAAAATCTATTTATAAGAAAGAACTTAATTAATAATATTTATATCTAGCTTAAACCTCTTCAAGAGTTGAGCTATCTTTCCAAACCCAAAGATCTACCTAATTTTGAGGCAGGTTTGAACAAAATATTAAGTTCGTTAAAGAGTTTGAACTTGAAGTTTGAGCCCAATAAAAAACAAGTTGGGCTTAAGTTCATCCTTTAAAATCCAAGCTTGACCCGACACAGTCTTATAATTATATTTTTTTTTAATTTTTGTATACTAATACCTTTTAATGACTAATTTTTTTGTAAAATATAATTTAAGCTTGTTTTTTTTTAGTCTTTTTGTAAGAATTTATTTGAATTTATTACGTTAGACTTGTTAACTATTATATGTTTTAATATTTTATATTTTATTACATATTTTTTAAAAGTTAATTGTATTTACGTAGACTTGAACGAGTTTAGGTTTATATAGTGTGTAAAAAATAGCTTTGACAAAAAATAATTCACAAAAAATAGGATTAGACCGGGTTTGAACTCACGTTTAATCCTTTAACAACTTACATAGACTCAACAATAATCAAGTTTGGTCTAACTCATGAATATCTCTATTTTAATTATAGTCTTAATGACGACTAAAAAGAGAATTAAGCTCATTTAATAAGTGATTTTGAACAACTTACTTCTAATAATTATTTTATCAAGAGATTACGGTAGTAAATGAGTTAGTTGTATTAGGTTGATATAAATTTAAATGCTTCAAATTATATTAATAATAATTTATAGAGAGTACTTTTTAGTATTGTTAATCAATATTTACTTCTATTTAGACACGTTTTAAAAAATTATTTGAGTACGTATGTTTCATTTCTTCTTTTTTTTGTTAAAAAATTTCTATCTTTAGTTTTAATAAGATTTAATTTATATTTTTTGATTAAAATTAATAAATATAGATTTTTATTATTTAGAAGGAAACTAAAGTATTACCTGTTTTCTTAATTTTAAAAATAAAAGAGAAAATGATATTACTATTTCGTGGTTAAAATTTTTAAAATTTTACTTTCTTTTTAATAAATGCATCTTAATATGATAGTAAAGAGTAATAATTCTATACATATTACTTTAATTTGTAATTCTCTTTTATTTAATTTAAAAAATGATGATAGGCTTAAATTGATACTTGTTAAAAAGGTTTGAGACTATCATAAAATATTTTAAAGGTTATGGATCAAATTGAACCCATATAAGAAGTTTCGGACTACAAATGCATTTTACTCATTAACACTATATATAACTATATTAATTCATCAATTACCAAATACCTAAATTATAATTTTAAATATTAAAAATTATTAAAAAGAGTATAAAATATAATTCACAAAAACCATTTAATATGAATAATTGATTAATTAATTAGGTTAACCTTAGGTTTGTTTGTTTTATTAAAACTGACTTCTAGAAAATAATTTTTGAAAAATATTTACATTTTTTAAGAAATTAAAAATTTTATGCTCTTTGGATGAATTAAGGAAAAATATTTTCTATTGTTTGATTTTTTTTTATAGAAAATCTAGTTTTTTTTTTCAAATGATGTTGATATAACTATTTAAATATTAAAATTTTATTATTAAAATATTAAAATTATTTGCTTATTAATATTTAACGAAGAGTTATATTTTAATAATAATATTTAATATTAAAATTTTTTATTATTAAACGCATAAAAGAAAACCATTTATTTAATACGAGAAATTATAAAAAATTTAATAGATACTAATTTTTTTTTTAAAAAAATATTTCGATTGAGTTGATATAAAATTTTAAGTAGATCAGCTATATACATAATTTTCTTAAATTAAAAATAAATAATCAATTATTAGGATTATTACTAATTACTAAATGTAATTTATCAAAATCTTAGACGTGGGTATGGTCTAATCACTATCTGTCCCCCCCACTCAGGTAACATGTTGGAGGCCAACATGGGTGGTCTTGGTGCTTGCCCACCTTCATGCCCCCACTATAGAACCACTCACCATGAAGGAATTGAAAACCACCCACTAACAATGGTTATGTCTTTGATGAAAAGACATATATGAAGCTATTATCGGATATTATCTGAATATCCTGTGTGTAAAAAACACCATTATCAGAGATTATTAATGGTTTGAAGATCAAATACACAAAAAAAAAAAACAAAATTTTATTATTTTTCAATATTATCGACATCAATGGTTGGAGATTCATAGTCAATTTTATTTTTTTTTATTTGCTATGCGGTATTTATAATGTCAGTTTATAGATACATCATTTTAGATTCTTATAGTCGGTACCAAAGCATCACTTATGTTGGTTTATAAATATATCAATTTAGATTCTTAAAGTCGGTGTCAAAGCATCATTACTTCGGTCTTGGTCTTGTTAGAGTAAGTTTCATTACGTTGTAGTTTCTAAAGAACAGAGAAAAGGGCCCGAAAATGTTTTAAATATAGGCAACCCTTTCTTAGGGAGGACGAGTTATAGATTTATGAGTCAAGTGGAATCGACAACAAGTGTTATAAAGTGGCTGTAAGTAGTAACATAAATTAATTGGTTGGGTTTGTATTCACAATATTGGGCTGATGTTGTGTTGGACTGGCATCGGACAAAAACATTATGCGAATATACGGTGTTCATCTTGCCTAACCTAGTACATGTCCAGCCTCAGCCTTAATGTGCTTGGCAGTGTGATGCCGAGAGTTATCAAGTTTAGCATTTAATTTATTATTATGTACCCTTAATGAACTGCTTATCCACTTGTCGCCTCTAACTTTATGTCCTTGGGAAGTTATTTGAGTTAAAAAAGTATTGACCATGTATAAAAGAGCTCTATAAATAGGAGAGATAAGAGACAACATCCCAGGAGCATTTAAGTGTTTTTTAAATTATTTCAATTCTTTATATCCATTCTACATTATCATTCATTTTTCATTTCTAGTACTTATTAGGGTTTAGGGTTTAGAGTTTTTTAAAAAATCTTTGCTTGTAATTGATCAAGAGGTTACTAAATGTTTTTGGAAGTTTTGTGAAAACTTGTTTTGGGTATTTAAAGGTTTCCATCTTAGCCTTTAAAATATAAGGATTTAAAGGCCATATATTAGCCTTGAAATGGTAGTGTAAAAGTTATACTTTAGCTATGAAAGGTATTTTAAATCATAGTGAATTGAAATCTTTGGTAAGGGAAGCCAAGGGAGAAGAAGTAAGTGTTATTGAAAAATGATCGAGCCTCTGTAAATCACCGTGTTTCGATTTTTCTATCTATCCGTTCTTCCTTATTTAATTGAATATTAAATATACATACACAACTCAAATATTTTGCAACAAATGGCAAGCTGCTTTTTACATAAATTATAAACCTATATCTTCTAATCTTACTACATAAAACACAATAGATTTTGGGTTGCCTAAAATCTATATGGATTCTTAATTTTTTATTTTCTTTTATTCACTTTTTTTTTTAACAAAAACCCTTATTTGTTAAAATTTATTGGAAACGCTGATTTTATAACTTATATATTTACTTTTATATTCTTTTGACTTATGGTTTTTCATTTTTTTTAGGGGTTGGAGGGTTATATAAGTGTATTTTATGTCTATATTACATATTTACCCTAATTCTTGTTTTCCCTTACTAATCATGATTTTTTTTTTATTATGTTTGCAGTTTTTATAATTTTTTATTCATGATCTATGAATTTTATTTATTTGGTCATTCAAGTTTATTTCTTAGCCAATTGCAGTATTTTTTTTAGTGTTCTCATTTTTATTAGTTACTTTGTCATGATCCATGATTTTTTTTTTCATTTCAAGTTAGCCTTTTGGCCAACCGAAGAATGTCACAATTTGATAAATTGAATTTTGAAATAGATGATTGAAGAATCGAAATTCGTGTTTATTGATCGTAGGATGCTTATAATTATAAGAAATACATGTTATAGTACAAAAATGATGTTGGTTGAAAAAAAATGTACATAAAAAAAATATATATTTTTGTTATATTTTTGTTTCGATTTTCATTTTTTATTCATTTTATCGATTTTTTGTGCATTCATCGGGATTTTATATCCATGTTTTTTTACTGTAATGCATATCAAATGAGAATAAGAGTGAAGACGTTTAATTATATTATATCAAAAACTTTTTTTTTTTCGGCAGAAAATAAAGATCATTACCGGTGATTGCTACGAATGAGTTTGTAGCTTATGAGCGTTCAACTAAGTACTTATCAAGTTCTCCTTCTTCTTTTTTTGATAATTTATTATGGGTTTTTAGTTTTTGTTTATTCCAATTTTTATTTTTAGCCCACTCACTAAACAAGAGGAGATGAATTGGTTTTGGTACTAACTTAAACTTTGCTTATTAATTCTACTCTCTTCGACACTACTTATTTCTGTATTCCGTTAATGTTAAACAAGTAAAACAAATATGCAATAGGTAAATGAGAGTGTAGAGAAAAAAAAAGTACACAAATGTTTTTATAGAGGTTCAACATCATTGTTTATGTCTTTTTCTTTGAGCTCCTCTTAAGGGCTTTTCAAATTCACAAAAAGCTTAGAATTTTAAAACCGCTCGTTTTTACAAGCACGTTGAAAGAGACAACCTTACTTTTTTCTAAGGTTCAAGGACAACCTTACAAAGTCTCTCCTTTTATAGGCTCAAGAAAAAAAATCTAATCCCTTCCTTTTTGAAGTTCAAGGAAGAAACCTTTAACAAAATCTCTTTTTATGTCTCAATGAGAGAACCCTAGCATTACTCAATCCTTTCTTGTAATTTAGCTTTCAAGGGTTCACTCCCCTTAAAATAGATGGATGGGTTTACAAAGAATATCCTTAAGACCTCTATAAAGGTAAGACAAATACTAGTATCGCACATTGTAGGAATTTCAACTTAGACTAATGGATTGAACAATGAATCTTTTCTCTCTCTTTTATCTTTTTTCTTTGGAAGCTTGATATGAGTATAATAAAGGATGTAGAATTTTAGCGTTAACCTCTTTGCTTCCTCTTTTTATAGTGCTTGAGTTCATCGCAATTGGTGAAGTATATTTGATTTTCTTTCCATAGGCAGACACAAATTTTTGATCATTGGATGCAGTTAGACTCGAAAGTATCGATATATTCCTTTCATGTATCAATACTTTATGAAAAATTTCTGCATATTTAAAACAAATGTGTATCAATACTATACCCCAGCATATTGATACCAACATGGAGCATGAAGCTTTTATTTAATGCTAATTATGGATATCAATACACCCATTAAACCCGTCAATATTTAAATAAGAGGTATTGATATAGATTCAAAGTATATCGATACTTTGGACAATAAACATACTATATGGCATTCAAAGTAAGAAAACTCTTTGACTAAAACATCAAACATGCATAAGTAAATCAATCATTCAATTCAAAGGCTATATCAAAATCCTAAATCTCTCAAATTCACCAAATATTATTGGTATTGTTGATGGCATGGGAATTGTCTGATTTCAAACTATTGACTATGAGCTCGTAAATCATGTGTTAAGTTTTCAAGATTTAAAATATTATCTTTTTGTTTAATATTTTTATATTAAATACTATAGGACCACTGATTTTATTTAAAAAGATTAACTCTTTTTAGTATTATTGCAATTCAATGTCATTTAATATTTTTTTTTATTTTTTTTTTCTCTAGCAAAAGATTTACAAGCGCTGTTTTCTGACGAAAAAAGCTTAACTTTGGGAAATAAAGCTCAAATTGTTATACTTCCAACTTTGACTGCCAAGAGTTTTCAGGGTTAGTTAATGTGAAAATTGCAAAATAAAACTCAAGTTGGTAGAGTTACTTATTTGATCGTTAATAGTTTCTATTTCCAACTGTTGTTATTGTTTTATTTTTATATTATATAAAAAATATTGTCTACGAAGTGGGTTTTAATGACATCTTTCGTAGTTTGCTTAGTTTAACATTTTCATATCTCATTTTAGGTTTTGAAAAAAAAATATTCTACATTTTATCGAATAAATTATTATACTTTTGTTGGTTTAATCTTTGAAACCATGTTACCAATTTTCTTTGTTGCCCATTTGTTGTGATGATTTGTTTTGCATGATTTACTTTTAACTTTTGATGTCTCTAATACATACCTTTGCATTGGCAATTATTTTTACATTGAATATTAATTTAACATTTAACAATTTTTTTATTGAAATCCAAAATGTCAAATATGATAATTACTAAAATAATATAAGTTAAAAATTTCCTAATGCTCTAGCAGCTAGCTCGAAAAAAAAATTTGGTGTACCAAACAAAATAAAAACAAAAATATGTTGTATTAAATAGCTTCAATCTTTGTTTGGATAATAATTTTACAATTAAATATATTAGATTATATATTATTTATTTTGATTTGGTTTTAAAAAGTAACAATATATTTTATTTTTTGAATTTGTTATATAATAGATATTCATTATTAATAGTTTTGTTTGAAATAATTGAAAAGTTTCATTGGGTGTATTGGTCACATAAAATTCTTTATTACATAAATTTAAAATCTAAATCTCCTAACTTTATTACATAAAACCCAATAAAAATTTGGTTGTTTATCATTTATATAAATTCTTAACTTTTGCTGTACATGTATTTATGCTACCCTAGATTCTTTTGTTGAATTTTGTTGTATGACATTTATGTTCTCGACTTTTAATGTTATGATTTTCAACAACTTATGTAATCATTATATATAAACAACTTTTATTCAAATTTATATATACTACTTTAATCATTTCTATGTCCATGACCAAATGCCTTAAATTCAAAAGTAATTAACGGAATAGAAAACACAAACATGACCAAAAAACACGTTGAAAACTTTTTTGTCTTACCTTACTATTGATAATCAGAAAAAGAGTGGCTTGTAAGATTATAATTCATTACTAAACATAAAGAGAAAGAAGCGAAATTGAAATCTAAAATAATCTAACACTATATTTATATCAAGCAATTCGTAGATTAAAGCACAAAATGAAAATCTTTTAAATCATTATAGAGGAAAAAAAAACTTAAAACTTTTATCTTTCTTCTTTGTTTATCTAGTATATTCAATTTAGGTAAAAATATTTATGATTAATGACTATGAAGACACGTCATTAGATACAAGTGTTAGATACAAGTATATTCAATTTAGCTTGATACTTTTGTTTATTGTTCTGGTACAAGATTTTTGTTTATTATAAATTTGTTGTTTATTTTATATGTTTTAATATTATGTTAAGGTTACAAAATTTATGCCAAAAAAGTTCATGTCAGATTTCCATTCCCATTCGAAATTGTAGAAATGTTTGAATTCCTCGTTTATTACGCTAATTCTGAAGATTTTCAATGTTCTACTAGATATTCTCATGGATTTGGCTGAGTTGGAATGTAGTCATGTCTTGGTGGATTGGAATATTTCTGATATGTTCATGATTTTGTTATGTTTTGGGCTCAAAATGTCTCAAAGGTTTTGATGTTGGATGTCGTATTTATCTCTTCTTTGTTATCTTTAGACTACAACTGCTTGTAAGTTTATTTGATGTCTTGTGTCATTCTTTATATACGGTAGTCTGATATTATATAGCAATTGTTTTATATACGGTAGTCTGATATTATATGGCAATTGTTTTCTGTCATATCATAACATGGGTTTTTTTAATTTCTTATTTGTATTCAGATCCTGTTATTTGGCTGAGTTGGAATGCAATCATGTCTTTGTGGATTGGGAGGTTCTGATATGTTCATGTGTCTGTTATGTTTTAGGCTCAAATGATGATGCCCCCAAGGTTTTGGTGTTAGATGTTGTATTTATCTCTTCTTTGTTTTCTTTAAACTACAACTGCTTGGAAGTTCATCTAATATCTTATGTTACTCTTTATATGCAATAGTCTGATATTATATGGCTAGTTTTATGTCAGCTGTATTTCTCATTATCAATAAAAAATTTTTGGTTGAGCCCAAAAAAAGTTATATTTTGAAAAAGTTCAATATTATGCTTCAGCTTTCTTCTTGTGGACTCATCCATGATTAATTTAGAATTCATTTGAATACACATGTGAGATGAATTTTAACTACTTTTACATTTAAGTTGTGAATCGTTAGTCATAGAGAAATGTCTTGATCAAATTGGATATGATGAAATTTGGGAGGCATATAAAGATATATATAAAACTTTAATATGAGTAGAAAGTATTGTTTAAGAGGAATATGAAAAAAAGATAAAATCTGATTAAAAGTGAAATTGGCTTCAATAATGAAGCATTTACATTTATGAATCATATCCATTAATAGATATCATTGTAGATGGAATTTTCAACATTAGTAGCATGAATTATTTTTATTAAAAGTCATTCACAATTGTTATCCAATAAAAAAAACAAAATTATTGATATAAAAGTTTTTATTGTAATAAAAAATATTTATTAAATTTTTCAATGTAAATGGTGAAGAAGTAGTAGTAAGAAATTAATTTATACAGTAGTGACGATTTTGATTGTCATTACGATAATTTGTTATTGTGGCGATATGGGGTCAACATTATTTTGTTATGTTAATTTGTGACTAACTTTTTGCAACAAAAAAAATAAGTTATCAGTGACCAATAATGTTGGCATCATAATAGAGTTAAAAAATAGTAACCACTTTATATCTCGTCACTAGTATATTATTTCCTACCAAAAATCAATTGGCACCAATTTATGTATTTTATTAGTGACAATCTTTTATGATAAATTTTAAATCACCACAATTACTATTATAACAGTGATGATTTAATTGTGAAAATATTGAAATTGTCACAATTACAACTATAATAGTGACCAAAAAAATACTTCACAATTACTTATTACCATAGTGTCAAACAAAAATTTTGTCACAATAAACCTAATAATTGTGACAAAATTGCTCATGGTCACAAAAAAAACCGTCATTAAAAACGTTAACCATTGTAATAATTGTTTTTATTTATTATTTTTTGTTTATTATTTTTATTTATTAAGTACCGTGCTAAGTAGTACATTACCTAACAAATAAAAATAAAAAATAATAAGTAAATAAATAAAAAATAAATTTAGAAATAAAACTAAACCTTTCAAATTTCAGTAGCTCTTAATATTCCATTATCATTATTAATTGACTTGAGTATTTAAAGCACCCCAAATGATTTTAAGGGTAAAATAGTCTCAAAATTAAGATTTTAACTATTGACTTAACGGTTGGCTAACAGAAGAATTAACTTGTCTTGCAACGTAGAAAAGTTTGGGGCGAAGTGTCAATTTTTAATACTAATGAATTAAAGTTGGATTATGGTCAAACTTAAGAACTTAGATGAAATTTACCATTTTTTAATAATAAATTTTCTAAGAACTTTACTTGTAATCTGGCTTAATTATATACATAATATTCTAATAATGATTAAATATAAATATTCAGACTAAATACGATACAATTCTTCTAAATTAATCTCTTTTAGATTAACAACTTATTTGAATTAATAAAAAATTATGGTCTCAACTTGGGTCATTTTAGAAATTAATAAACTCTTCTAATGTAATAATTAATAATTTTATTTTAAAATCTATATTAAAAGTTTAGTCTCAATTATCACATAAATTAATAATTTGATAAAAATACAAAATATATTTTTGATATAAATCACGAAGTGTTCTCATAGCACAGTGGGTATGAGACTAATTCTCACATGCACTTCTTGATTGACACTGATCCAAGTAAATTTTTTTAACATAGTAAGTATTTGAATATGAGACTTTTGTTATTCAAGAACTAAAAAAACATTTCAAGATTTTTTATTTCAAGAATTAAAAAATTATAAGATATATTATATAAGATATATTTGTAAGAAGATTTTATCAATTAAATGAGATTTTTAAAAATTAAATATTATAGACTTATTGAAAGAGTTTAAAGAAGATGAAAAACTAAACAAATACGTTTTTTAAGACAAAATAATAATTAGATAAAACTTTTCAAATTAATATTGAATAATGAATCTTAAAAATATTAATTTAAAAAGATTTTATCATATTAAATATGTAGTGAATTACATTAGTGTGTGATATCATCAAAGGAGGCTTGGATCATCAAGAATTATTGCTGGCCAGGAGGAATCTTATAATCCCAAAAATGCTCCTTTAGGTCGGATAGGAAATTCAAGCGAACGTGGCATCCTCTAATTGGTTGTAATCATGCCCAAAAATATCCCACGAGAGAGCAGCTGAATCCAGTCACTTTTACCGACGCGACAACACCATTGGTCCCCACTAGGGGTGTAAACGATACAGTGGTGCTCGCAAGCTACTCGGGCTCGACTCGAGCAAAACTCGAATTCGGCTCGATTTTAGTCGAGTCGAGCTCGAGCTCGAGCTCGAGCTACTCGAGCTATCGAGCGAGCCGAATTCGAACACTTAAATACCCTACTCGAGTAGCTCGCGAGCCTAATCGAGCATCGAGTTTTTATATATTTTAATAATATAATAATATTTATATAATGATTCGAGCTTAATCGAGCCTAATCGAGCCTAATCGAGTTCGAGTAAAATATCGAGCTTATATAATCGAGCCTAATCGAGCCTAATCGAGTAGCTCGAATTCGATCTCGAGCCGAGCTCGAGCTTAAAAAATAAGACTCGATCGAGCTCGAGCCGAGTATCGAGCACCGAGTTTCGAGTCGAGTTCGAGTTCGAGCACCTCACTGTATCGACTCGACTCGACTCGATTACACCCCTAGTCCCCACCAACACAAACACAAACTACAAAGGCACAAATAATCAACTGGGTTCACCCCGCCTAACCTGTCCCCAAATGCAATATCAAACCAATTATAGATCTACAAGTGTATTCATATCCAGCCGTTCGATGCGATGAGCAATCTGATTGGATTCCGTAAGAATTATTTTGAAACAACCTTTGCACCAACAATCCTTGAACCAATACATCCACGCCACGTATCAGACAGAACCATGCGATCTCCTTTTTATTATTATTAGAGAAAGTTTGGATGGATGGTGCCAGGTTGTGCAATGTGTCAACGGACGCCAAACAAAATTCAAATTCAGCAGAATGTTTTATTATGTTTTTCTCAGACAAAAACAGAGTACCGGAGAAAACTTTTTTTTTTTTTTCGATTATTTTTCCTTCCCTCCAATAGTTTTCGTCTTTCTCTCTAGTAAATTTTCTCTCACTTTCTCTTTAATACAGTGGTAATTCTATTTAAAAAAAAAAATCGTTTTGGGTTTTCTTTATTAATATTCTTTGTTTAGTATCGCTAATTTCTTGGTGAGGGAGTAGGAAGTAGAAGAGTAAAAGAAAGAAATATCTCTGCTTCCACGGAAGTCAACCTTTCTTTCGCTATCTCTTTCCGTTTTTTGTGTATTTAATCTTATCAAATACAAAAAACTTCATTTGGAATCAGCCAGGTCAAGTTTACTTCTTCAATGGACTCTGTTTAACTACTTTCTTATATACCATTTTCTTCTAAAAGGTATTTCTTTTTTATTCCTACTTTCCTATTTTGTTTGTCCTGGGGTATTTTTTTTTTTTTTTTTGGTTTTTGGGTGGGTACTTGTCAAATTTTATTTATTTTTTTTGTTGTTTTGGTTAAATATCAATAATTACTAGTGAAAAAGAAATAGTGAGTGATGCTGAGAGAAATGATTCTGGGAAACTGCTTAAAAGGGCTTAATTTTGTTTCCGAGCTTAGAAATTTATTGACTTTGTTACTAAGTGAAGTTCTTCTTGAGCTGCTGATTTTTTATGATTCTCATATTTATTTATTTATTTATCTGGTTTACTAAAGTGCAACTTTCCATTTTCTTTGACATAGTTTCCACATTTCATCTATTGGGGTGTTGACTTTTTGGGTCATTTTTTTACTGTTGATGTTATTTGATCATAATTATCAGCTCTTTAGAGCTTACACTGTAGTTACTCTTTTCAATTTTCTGTCTGATCTTGACCGTTTGCTTGCTTTATTTGGATTTGTTTTATCTATACAGAATCATTGCATGATTGAGCACTCAAAATTGAATTGAGTAACCTGAATTTATGATAAAAGTCGTGTGATCAAGGACTGATTGGAAATATTGTAGTTTAAACTAGCTAAAGGAGTATGAAACTGAAATAAAATATTTCATGGGTTTCCGCTTTTGCACGGTATGGCGATTTCATGTTACTGGAATTGCTTTTCCGAAACTGTTTTATACGATTGAATTCATTATGAATTTGAAAATTTTGTGAATTCTTTACAATTGCCATGGTATTCTAGGATTTCTGTCCAATCACTATTGTTTATGCTGGACTAGTCTGCATTATCATATTTTGATAGTTAATGCTGGAAAATTTTTTTTCTACAGGAATTGATTGAATGGAACAAAGGTCGAAAGGTTTGATATCAAGTCAAGCTGAAGGTATTGCTTCTCTCACCATCTGGTGAAATCCAGGATACAAAAGCATATGGTCTTTAGTCTTTGCTTATCTATTGTTGCCAGATCTTGATCATTCATTCTTACTGGAATTATAGGTCCATCTAATACTCCGTCAGTCAACATTTCTAGAAAGTGGGAAACTGGTGCATGGGGAATCCCACATGGAACTCATGCATATCTTTCATCAAGTGATGCAAGCTTGTTTTCTAGCTCATTACCTGTCCTTCCTCATGAAAAATGTATGTGTAAACTGTTGATATGAAATGTTGTATACAATGCTATACTTAGAATAGGAATGAGGTTTTCTTTTGCAAAAATGCAGTAAACTTTGCTGATGTGGAGCATTCAGGTCATTCTGTTGATGATAATTCACCTAATTTACATAACCTAGAGCTTGAAAATGAAGGGAAAGATCCACTCAAAGAAGTTGAAACAAATGCAATTGGAAATTTACTTCCTGATGATGAAGATGAACTCCTTGCTGGCATAATGGATGACTTTGACTTAAGTGGGTTGCCTAGTCAGTTGGAGGACTTGGAAGAATATGATGTCTTTGGTGCTGGAGGGGGAATGGAATTGGACTTTGAACCTCAAGAAAGCCTTAATATTGGTATATTGAACTTGAACATATCTGATGGGATCCCTGCAAATGGGATTGGTCCTTACCCTCTTCCAAATGGTGTGGGAACAGTGTCTGGGGAGCATCCATATGGCGAGCACCCTTCAAGAACATTGTTTGTACGAAATATTAACAGTAATGTTGAGGACTCTGAATTGAGATCTCTCTTTGAGGTATTCTATATTACTCTGTGTCTTATCTACATTAGCTAGTATTCTGGCTAATAGATCTCTTGCTAATAGCAGTTTTATTTTTTGGTTACTTGACCAAAAACTATTTTGGTTCTTTTCTTTATTTATGTGTGTATAATGGTTTTCATCTTTATTGTGCTAGGCTATTAATTATTATCTTGAAATTCCTACACTTCTTGCAGCAATATGGAGATATCAGAACTTTGTACACTGCATGCAAGCATAGGGGTTTTGTAATGATTTCATATTATGATATTCGAGCTGCACGCACTGCAATGCGTGCATTACAAAATAAGCCGCTAAGGCGAAGAAAACTGGACATTCATTTCTCAATTCCGAAGGTTTGGAGTAGTTTATTTTGTTTTATGTGAGTTTGACATTGTTGAACCCATCAACAAGTTTAGAAGCATTTTTTTTTTCCTTTGTAATATACCAGAATAACCCATCAGAAAAAGATATAAATCAGGGAACACTTGTAGTATTCAATTTGGATCCATCAGTATCAAATGATGACCTTCGCCAAATATTTGGGGCTTATGGAGAGGTCAAAGAGGTATTAGTTTTGCATGATTTGTTTCTCTACTGCTTTCAATTGCCATTTTGACATGTCTTCAGCACTTGCTGATTACTTTTTTGGTTGTGAGAAAATGCAGATAAGGGAAACTCCACACAAGCGACACCATAAATTCATAGAATTTTATGATGTTAGAGCTGCAGAGGCAGCTCTTAGGGCATTGAATAGGAGTGACATAGCTGGGAAACGCATAAAGCTTGAACCTAGCCGCCCTGGTGGAGCTCGTCGAAAGTAAGTATTAATTTCAACTTCTTTGTGTTTGGTGTTGGTTCAGGGTCGTATTTGTCATATTGTTGCAATAAATGAGATAAAAATAATCTCAGGTCAGATAAGGGAAGTTAATTGATCCATGAGAGGATTTTCTTGTTACTGCTTTTGATTTCATAAACATTTTCAAATCATTCTTTTGTTTCGATATAACTAAAATCTTTTTCTTGGAAGAGTGGCACTCTTGCCATGTGTTCTGATCATGCGGTTGATTCCATAGCTTATTACAAAAGTATAGTAGTGGATGATTTCTTGTAGGTGTTTCTGCAAGATGATCTTTAGCAGGATAATGCCACAAGCACATAATATGAGCCTTTAATACTATTATGCTGTTTTTAATCTTGTGATACAGAAATTTGGAATGATCATGAACATATAGGAGTTAGGAGAGAAGATACTATCTTTCTGCTTAGATAACATAACCATAAAAGGGAACAGGGAAGATGGTGGAAGCGCAATTTTCTTCTTTTGCCATAGTTGTGTATTTAATCCTTCTGAAGTTGGCAGAAAAAAGAAATTAAAAAAAAAAAAAGGTGGAAAGCTAAATTCCAAGTGCTGGATATTTTCTATGAAGTTCATTCTACTATGCATGCTTGTTCTTCCCTTGTATATCTTTCCTTAAAGGAATGCAATGTAACTGTTGAGATAAGAAGAATCTTAGTATGTATGTAGTCACTTAATCATTTTTCCACATTAAATCACCATTCCATTCTGAATTTGAAGTTAAAAAAATTGAAATTCAGAATAAGTACGGTATCATAGAGTAGTAATGGTGAGCAGGAATTGCCAATTCTTGAACAAATACGGAGAAAGAAAGAGTGCAGTTGTTGTGGCTCTCCTAGAATTCTTCCGCAAATTTTCTTCCTTGGTATGCTTAATGCTTCTGCCTACTGGCATCATGCTAACTTGATTTTTTTTATTTAGCTAATTAATTTCAAGTAAATACTTTCTATGCTTCGGTATTTCTAGTTTCTACACCCTTTTTCTTGGGCATCTGAAATATTTGTGAATATTTGCAAATTTTCAAGTCTGCTATCTTTGACAGTCCAAAAAGGATCTCTGCTATCTTTGAAACTTAGAATTGCACTTTCCCCATTGTAGCTATGCATATTCTTACGCTGGTACAAAGAAATTAAAATTAATGCCCGTTCTTTATTAGCTTGATGCAGCAGCTAAGTCAGGAGCTGGAACAAGATGAAGCTCGAAGTTTTAGTCATCATGTAGGTTCTCCGGTCGCAAACTCTCCTCCTGGTAAATATCCTAGATGCACTTCAATTATTTGTGCTCAATGACTTTATTTCAATACAATCAGTTCATTATCTGCATCTGTTGAAAATGCATTTTCTTTCATGAGCTGAATATAGCATTACTGTGACAGGTAACTGGGCACAATTTGGCAGCCCTGTTGAACACAATCCTTTGCATTCTTTTAGTAAGTCTCCTGGCTTGGGATCTTTAAGCCCTGTTGAACACAATCCTTTGCATGCTTTTAGTCAGTCTCCTGGCTTGGGATCTTTCAGCCCTGTAAATAACAATAATTTGCCTGGGCTAGCTTCAATTCTCCCACATCATGTGCCTAACTCTCCAAAGATTGCACCTATTGGTAAGGACCAAGGGAAGACCAACCATTCAAACCAGATTTTTACTAATACTGCAGCCGTGCAAGGAGCAACCTATCAGCATTCTAGATCCTTCTCTGAGCAGAAGTTAAGTGCAAGTCCTGGGCCAGTCTCTGGCCTTGCTGAATCTAATTCAAGTTCATCTGGTGTTGGGACATTGACTGGTCCTCAGTTTCTTTGGGGAAGTCCCACTCCTTACATCGAGCGTGCTAGTTCTGCTTGGCCAACATCGTCAGTGGCACGCCCTTTTTCATCAAATGGACAGGGTTTTCCATACACAAGTCAACATGGCTCTTTTCTTGGTTCTAGTAACCACCACCATGTGGGATCTGCTCCTTCTGGTGTGCATCTTGAGAGGCACTTTGGCTACCTCCCAGAGTCACCTGAAACATCCTTTCTGAGCCCTGTTTCTTTTTCTGGTGTGGGTTTAAATCACAGCAATGGGAGTTTATTGATGAATATTGGTGCTTGTGGAACTATGGGTGCTGGTGTTGGTCTCCCAGGAACTGTGACTGAAAATGGTTCACCTAGTTTCAGAATGATGTCAATCCCAAGACATGGTCCTATTTTCCTTGGCAATGGTTCTTATCCTGGACAAGGAATGGCTGGCAATGAAGGGTTGGCTGACCGCAGTCGAAATCGTCGAGTTGAAAATAATGTAAACCAGATTGATAACAAGATGCAGTATCAGCTTGATTTGGATAAAATAATTAATGGAGAAGATGCTAGGACCACTTTAATGATTAAAAATATCCCCAACAAGTAAGACAAAATTAATGAATGGTGAAGAATTGCAATGCAATTAGGTTTTTAGTAAAATGCTTTTTTTCTTGATGGCTTCTGCTTTTATTCTATCTTTTTAGGTATACTTCGAAGATGCTACTTGCTGCCATCGATGAAAATCACAAGGGCATTTACGATTTTCTCTATTTGCCAATTGATTTCAAGGTACTTATGCCATGTGGGCTTTTGACGTTGTATGGTTATGTCGAGTTGAAATTGCTGTTGATGGTTAATTGACTTATCTGATTGCAGAACAAGTGCAATGTAGGTTATGCCTTCATCAATATGATCTCTCCTTCACATATTATCTCCTTCTACCAGGTTCAACCTTTGGTCCTTTGTTAAGCATGTCAAAATAGTTTATATCATCTTAAATTAATACTTTTGTAACATCATATAAGTGTATTAATAAAAAACTAAATTGGTTGGCTATTTATATTATATGGGGCCGGAAGTTGTCTTTCTGGTTTTTGAGGGGATTATACACGGCAACTTAACCATAGAAAACTAGGATCTCAGAGTTTCATACTTTCATACATGTATCTTCTTTGTGAAGAAAAAGAGTTAATGCTGCAGAATCTTTGCAGGCTTTTAATGGAAAGAAATGGGAGAAGTTCAACAGCGAGAAGGTTGCTTCATTGGCTTATGCTCGAATCCAAGGCAAGGCTGCCCTTGTGGCACATTTCCAAAATTCAAGCTTGATGAATGAAGATAAGAGATGCCGACCAATTCTGTTCCATTCAGAGGGCCAAGAGACCGGTGATCAGGTAACGTATTTCAGCCATGTTTTTCATTAGACTTTGAATGCTTTTATTAGTATTTGTTATTGTTTAACTCTGAAATTCCTTGCCAAAAATGGGCTAGAGATATGAATCCTAGTATTGGATTAATCCACATTTTGATAGAAACCCAGGCGAAAAACAGTGCAAAGAAGGAATAAGTAAAAATAATTTTTAAGCTTACATTTTTCTTGTTCTACTTTATGTTTTATCTGCTTGGAAGAAACGGGGTGCCTGAAATCAATTGATATGGACAGCTAAGAGAAAAAGGGGAGGTGGGGTGGGTCGACATAGTTAATAGCTGATGAGAATCAATGGCCAGGGCTAATTACATAGTAAGTTTCTAGTATTAAAAAATTGAAAGAAACCTCAATGTTAGATTTAGGAAGAAACTATTTCAATCATTTTAAAAGTATAAAGCCTATTATTTGTTTTGGGTGAGGAATGGAATTGAAACAGCTGAACAAAGGATTGACCCCTGGTTTTGGCCTTTTCTGCCTCATCAATATCAAAGTAAAATGCCGAAGTATTAAATATTGCTCCAGTTATAGGTTGTAAATGAGTTCTTTGGTGAAGAGAGGAAATGTTGCAAACTAGAACAGGATGTCAGGAAAAGGCGATGAAGATTGGAAACTTGAGGAATAAGTGCAGTGGAAGGTGGTGGTGAAAAGGTGAAACAAGGCTAAGAAAAGTCGAGTAGAGAAAAGAACTAGGCTGAAGAGAGAATTAAAGATGAGAGTTATACAAAGAATTTGAGAGTTTTGTTAGATTGTCAGGAAAAAAGTGACCCCCTTCATGAATAGTGAGATCTCCTATATGTTGGTATCAAGAATAGGAGTTGCATAAAATGAGTATTAATATGTATAATGATAAAAATTGACAGTTACAAAAGATTTAATATTTTGCCTAATGGGATTTTCACTTTTGGAGATGGTGAATAGTATACATAGGAGTTTACTATCTGCTCTGAAAGAAAGAAGAAAAAAATACTCATTCTTCAAAGAAAGTTTAAGAAAAGAATTCTTAACTGTATTCATCTTTGGCCCACCAAGCCTAGCTTTTCAGAACATCAAATAATGAAGTTAATCTAAGAATGTTACCTTATTATGTATCTCCACTTCTTTTTGGTGATGTTATCTAGTGAAGATGCCGATGTTGTTCCATGAAAAGTCTGTTCTTTAAATATGCTATTTCGTGACATTGCTTTTCTGTGAAAGGTGTTGTTCCATAAAGATACTGTTCTGTGAAAATGTTTAACATGAAGGTGCTGTTTTGTGAAAGTGTTGTTTCCATGATTGTGCTAGTCACTGCTACCTCTTTTTACCTTCACTATAGTATGAATTTTTTTAGTGAAATTTTAAAAAATACTAGTAATCAAAATCTAGCATCTAATTAATTTATGTTAAAAGTTTTCTAAAGTGCATGGAGAGAATAGCCGGGCCCCATATTTTCTTCAAAGTTTTCTGGACACCAGTATAAACCGTTTGTTTTATGTACATATATATTTATATGTTTGTGATCTTGCAGGAACATTTCCTCTCTATGAATTTGAACATCTTTATTCGTCAACCAGATGGGTCTTATTCTGGGGATTCATTGGAGAGCCCAAAGGGCCTTCTGGATGAGAAACCAGAGAAGAGTTAACAATGAATTTGTAAATCTTACTCTTAGCCTGAGATAAACTGGCTAGGAGTGCTAACAAGTGGATAGGTGTCTTAAGTGTATAAAGTTGGAAGAGAAATTGAAGAAATGTTATGCTTGTGTCATGTGCAGTGTCTTCTTTTCAGTTATGGACACTCCATGGTAATTCACTATTGAAGTCAAAATTAAATGAGGCAGAAAGTCTTTTGTTTATATGTAGAGCAAGAGATTGTTATTGAACCAGGGGTTGATGAATAAGGCGGAGCAAGTTGCTAAGAATTGAAGTTTCGTCGCAGCTATATGCTTTATACAGCCAATCTGTGCATGGATATCCTCTGGGGTTTTTGCTTCTTAATCATCGACATTTCTTTACTTGGTCATTTATGTCCATCTGCAGATATGGTTACTTGTTTGTATGTAAATCTTTGTTGGGAATCCGAATTCCAAGGGTACAAGGGCTGTTTATAAATTGTATAGGAGGGGGACAAACAGACCCTAGAATCCTGGTAAATGTAATGTGCAACAGTGTTGTGAACATGTGTATTGAAACTAGCATTTGTTAATATATGTCGTACAGATGTTCCAAAACCCTCTTTTTGTCTTCTGTGTTTGTCTCGGACACGTACAAAATTAGAAGATCAACAATGTTTAACAAATTCATTAAACGTTATTTGAGAAAACATATGAAAATTATATGATATATGCTTGTATTCTTAGATCATTGCTTCATCTCACTTCTACCATTAGAATTAATCTCTAGAGGCATCATTTTCTTTCATGATGATGCACTTTTGAGTTACTTTGATTTTTCCGAAACATTTACATTTTGTTGTTTGTTTCCAACAGTAACACTGCAAGGGATGAAAGAAGTAAATAGGTATGGAACATTTGATTGCTTAACTTGCAGGCTAAGGCTATTGTTCATCCGTTTATCCAGATATGCCATGGTAATGAAGCCTTGATTGGACAACTCAAGCAGATATATATTATTAATCTGAGCCAGTTGAGCCTATAAATTGAAAGAATTATAATGAATGACCAAAATTAAGAAAGAATTATCCCAAAATTTTGACTAAATATACAATTTTTAACATTACTCATGTATATAATAATATCAAACTTATGTAAATATATATTAAAAAAAAATAAAGTAACATAGAAACCTCAATAATTTTGTTATTCTTGCTTTTGAGGAGATGGCAGGCAAGGCTCGAGGCAATTTAAATGGTACATAAAAATGCCAAGTATATTGAAAATATAAAATAGAACAACATTATATTGGGGTGGCTTTTTACTTGATTGAAGTTTAGATGAGAAAGGTTATATTAGATTATTTTAAATTTATATGATTGTTAACTTAATATCTGTGATTAGTGACAATCAAATTATTTTAATTTTTAAATATTAGTAAATAGTAATAGGTGGGTAAAATAATTAAATAAATATTAATGTAATTTTAATTTTTTCTAATTCAGGGGGCAAATTAAATTTTTGTAATATAAATACGTTATATATAATATAAACCAGTTGTAGCATACAACTTTGACCTTACCTGCACTTCCTATGGCTATGGAATTAAATTAGGTGTCAAATTTGTTAGCTTTATCTACTATTCTCCTCTAACCATCTAAAAGAATGGTAGTTAACTACCTTAATTACAATCTTCCTATTGTTTTCTTCTCTAACACCGTAAAAACATTTAGTTTAAATACATTGGCTTTTACAAGTACACATTAAAAATAATTATAGCATTAGAAGATTCTTCACTTAATTGCCATCCTCTGACAATGGGTGCTGATGTTGCTGAGTATCGGCCGTTGCTACTCGGTCTCGACTCCCATGCTCAGGTACCCGGTTTGTCATCTGTTGCTGTCGAAGAGTTTCTGCAGCATAGGCCAGTTGCACTTCGATGGTGGCCGAGGCTTGTGGCATGGGAGTCCAGGCTTCTTTGGCTTCTATCTGGGGCTTCTATAGTTGTTTCCATATTCAATTACATGCTCAGCTTTGTCACCTTAATGTTCACAGGACATCTGGGTGCTTTAGAGCTTGCTGGTGCTTCTATTGCTAGTGTTGGTATTCAAGGTCTTGCCTATGGGATTATGGTATATTATCCTTCTTAACATTTTTTCCCTTTTTAGTTAGTCGGCATGACTACTTGTCTATTGCTTCCAGCTTTTACTTCAAATGGAAAAGGAAATACTAAATATATAATTTTAAATTATGAAACAAATTTATATTAAATTAGATTTGACAATTCGTATTTATAATTTGTATTCATGTCATTTAAAATCGTGTTAGTATCATGTAAAATATAAAAATATCATGTCAATATGAGAAATATAATTTTATTTTTAATTTTTATCATATTGATTTATGTTAAATGGACCACAACTTCCAAGCTTTATTACTTACAATACTAACGTTTTTTGGGGTCCCTCAAAATACAGTTAGGCATGGCCAGTGCAGTGCAAACTGTGTGTGGACAGGCCTATGGGGCTAAGCAATATTCATCAATGGGAATCATTTGCCAAAGAGCAATAATCTTGCACTTAGGAGCAGCAATCCTCCTAACAGTTCTGTATTGGTTCTCTGGTGATGTCCTCCAAGCAATAGGCCAAAGCCAAAGTATATCTCAGCAAGGCCAAGTGTTTGCTCGAGGTTTGATTCCTCAAATTTATGCATTTGCCATAAGTTGCCCGATGCAGAGGTTCTTGCAAGCACAGAATATTGTAAATCCCTTGGCATTTATGTCCGTTGGGGTATTCCTTGTGCACATTCTACTCACCTGGGTTGTTGTCGATGTCTTGGACTATGGTCTACTGGGAGCAGCTCTTACTCTCAGCCTCTCTTGGTGGTTTCTTGTTATTATAAATGGGCTTTACATTGTTCTCAGTCCATCTTGCAAGGAGACTTGGACTGGCTTATCTTTTCGAGCTTTCACAGGAATTTGGCCTTTTTTCAAGCTTACTGTTGCTTCTGCAGTCATGCTTTGGTATGTGTCTGACTATTGTAGCTTACAACTACAATACAAATTGTCTCTTTCTTTTTGTCACTAGTTTTTAGATTTGGCACATTTTTCTGTGTCTGATTTTAGCTTAAAATAATGTAGTTTGGAGATTTGGTACAACCAAGGATTGGTGCTTATATCAGGGCTCCTTAGTAATCCAACAGTCTCACTGGACTCCATTTCAATTTGGTAAACTTAATGCCTCTGTTCACTCATTTGCAATTTTGCTTCCTTTATGTCAGCAGAACCTAATTTTGTTCATTTTCAGCATGAATTATTTGAACTGGGACATGCAATTTATGCTAGGCCTCAGCGCAGCTGCCAGGTTAGAAAACCAATCAAGCTTAAAATGATACATCATTGCATGGCACTTGATAAATTTTCTTTTCAGTGGATATCGTTATAGCTTTACCAATTGGCCTCTGACAGTGTTCGAGTGAGTAATGAGCTAGGGGCAGGTCATCCAAGGGTAGCAAGATTTTCAGTGTTTGTGGTGAATGGGACAAGCATCCTTATTAGTATAGTTTTCAGTGCAATTGTTTTGATATTCCGGGTTGGATTGAGCAAAGCATTTACAAGTGACTCTGAGGTTATAGAAGCAGTTTCAGACTTGACTCCACTGCTTGCCATCTCTGTTTTTCTGAATGGCATTCAGCCTATACTCTCAGGTAAGCATTGGCGAAAGAGATCGATCATATTCTTTCAAAACAGTTTATAAAAATTATATATGAATATGATAAAAGTTGTGTGTCGATATGACATGAAAATGTTTTTTTTATGATACGAACATGAATTTTGTACACAAATTGTCAAGTCTAGAAATGATACGCATGACCCAAGGTTTCGGTCATGCACTTTGCTTATTTTAAAGTTTTTTAATCCTTTTTGTTTTGGGAAATCTCAGGTGTGGCAATAGGGAGTGGATGGCAAGCAATTGTGGCTTATGTAAACCTGGCCACATATTACATTATTGGTCTCCCAATTGGATGTGTTCTCGGCTTCAAAACTAGTTTAGGAGTAGCAGTAAGTTGATTCTCTGCCCATTCTCTCCAAATCTCTGATAAAATTCCCCTAATTAATAACAGGGAAATTGAACATGCATTTTGACACTTGTCAGGGAATTTGGTGGGGGATGATTATTGGAGTTCTTCTACAAACAGCAACTCTAATTATTCTCACCGCTAGAACCAATTGGAACAAGGAGGTAATTCAATTTGCAGTAAACAATTCAATGAAGACAGGATCTCGGAAAAAAGATGCATTAAATTATGTGATGTTCTTGTAGGTTGAAAAGGCTGCTGACCGCTTGAAGCATTCAGCTAATGTGGAGACAGATTTGGTGAGAGAAGCATGAGGAGTATACTATAAGCACATTAACCAATTTGAGCCTCTGATTTCTTCCTACAATTTTGGATTTGTTTTGACTTTGGGTTAACTCCGCTTCTCTTTTTCTATCTCTTGGGTCTCCAAAATCAAATGCCATCAATTATATTATAATATTCCAATAAATGTTTATTATGTGATAGCATAGCGACCAATCTTAAAGCGTGGCATAACAAAATTATTAGTCAATTTCTGTTGAAATGGAGAGGTGTTCGAAGAACGAAAAGTTTAACCTAACTATATTCAAATCTAGAAATGGACTGTTAATGATGTTGGAGAAGTGGAGCAGGCAATGGCTTCAAGAAGACAAGAACCACCATGACTTTTTGGGCACACCTATTTTTCCTTTAGTTTATATATATATATATATATATATATATATATTATCGGACTGATTTCAAGTCAAATTATATCAATTTCGACTCATTATTAAAAAAATTAGATCAATAAAGTAACTTATCAATTTCAATTCTTTTTTTTAAAATTTTAATTTTAATTTTTTTATAAAATTCTAAATTTCTAATAAGTAATCCATTCAAAATGAATTTTAAATATTAATTAAGATAAGAATTGACATTATTATTAGAAGTATTTCTAAAGTAATATTTTCAATGCCAAAAACTTTACAAATTAGTAATAGAATTCTATAGTATATGTAGTATGTGATTAATCTAAATAATCTAAAGATAATATATATTTTTTTGGCATTCACCAATTTTCTTCAATCCAATGATAAGTGATAACAAAATAATTAAAACTAATAATACTAATTCAAGTGTCACTAATATTCTATTAAAGATGTTTTATCATTTCTTAAAATATGTCTAAAAGTAAATTGATACGTAAGTAGTAAACATTGCCAAACATATTCTAAATATTCCTCTTTTTCACATAATACGAAACATCTTCCACCTTTATCATTTTAAACACACATTGCTTTCGCTTTGTAAATTTATTTGGGTTTATATGATTAACAAAAGAAATGAAAAATGAGATTATTTGCTTTCCTTTTCAAAAGGTAAAAATAATTTTCAAAAAAGAATTTATATTATAAAAAATATTTAGTTAATTATAATTAATTTAGAAAATTAATATTAAAAGTCTTTTAATAGTTTTATTTTAAAGATTTCGATTCTCTCTATTACTAACCATAAATATTTTAATATTTTAATAATAAATAATATTATATTATTATTTTAACAGTATAAATATTTTTATCATTTCTTAACAATTCTATATTTAAGATATACTATTTTATATTTTACTGACAAATGTATTTATCTATCCATTTTAATAAAAACTTGTGAAAGACAATACTTTATATGATTTAATAGTAAATACTTTCAATATAAAATATAACTATTTTAATGGTATAATTGTTTTAAATTTTTTAATAATAAATATTGATATTTTTAACATTTTTATGTTAATATGTATAATATTTTAGTAAATACTAAAACTATTTTAAAATTATTTATATAAATATTAATAATAAATAATTTTGTTGATAGTTATCTCAGTATTACTTAAAAAATAAATTTTTCATAAACTAACCAAACAAGTGAAAAATTGATCGAAATAGTAAAAAAATCACTACTTTTTCAAAAAAAATATAAATCAAAACTATTTTCCGAAAGCCTATTTCCCCAAAACTAACGAACCCTTAATAATAAACTTAAATTTCTATTTTTCAAATTAAAAAAAGAAAAGAAAAGCAAAATCATTAAAACTAGGATCACTATTTTTGCCATAATATATGGCTCTGCTCTCAACTTTAGCACCATTGTACAACTTTAACATCAATGAGGCACCAACCAATTTTGAGGGATCTTATAAGTAATGGTCAATTTTACAATAACCAAAAAAGGTATATATAAATGAAACAATCAGTTTTTTTTCCGCTCTTTATCTTTAATTACAGTAAATCTGTAAATAAAGATCAAAGCAATATGCAATTGATACATAACCAAGAAAAAGCAAGAGAAAAATATATATATATATATATATATATATATATATATATATATATGTTACTACTTCTAAGACCGCAAGAAGCATGATATGCAAAATATCATTAGAAGACCATTTGAGCCTTCAGAGCCCCCTACTAGTTTTCCTACAATTGAACCCAAACATCTGCAATTTCCTTTCTCTTTTTTATCTTATTTTCTTTTCAATTTCCATTTCCATTTCCATTGGATTTGATCCCTTCTTTATGGATGCGACTAGCGACGAAGCAAACATTACATAAAGAAACAGGAATGAGAGTGCGCATGAGCCATCCCTGTAACCAGGGGGAAGCTGATGTTGGTTAAAGTTACATGTACAGATTTTGCTGCAAAAATTGGAGAAAAAGCACACAAGTATATAAGCAAACAAATAAACATCATGAAGTAGAAAATATTAAAATTTAGTACCTGAAATTTAAGGGAGCGTCAAAAGATGGATCTAAAGCTTTCAACAGGGTCTGACTCTTCAAGCATCGAGGCTGCCTGGAGGCAATCTATGGCATCTGCAATGCGACCATCATCTTTATGTACCATACCTAAGTAATACCAAGCTTTACGGTTGGTAGGTTCAATCCTCAATGCATCTGAGAGTAAAGTTCTTGCCACAGGCAACGCGTTCGACCCCATCTTGGACAGCATTGCACCGATCAGTACCTTGCATGGTACAAATGATGGTTCTAGCAAAGTAGCATTGATATAAGCAGACAATGCTTCTTGGATTTCTCCGCGTTCTTGACACATAAAACCTGGAATATTCATTAAAGAAACTATTAGCACCGAATAATTATCTGGAATGTGTCCCATTTAATTCTCCATAACTATCACCCTAAAAACATTTCCTATTTTAACATTTAAGAAACCAATTCATAAACTCATTTATTGCTAAAATGCACAACAATTTTTATAATACTACAACGTAATATCAAAACTATCAAAGATGTTAGCATTGCAATAATTTAATTCATAGGTATATCTCGAAACAGCACTAATAAAGAAAGAAAAAAAACTAGTTAAAAAATCCTACTCAAGGGAAAGAATATTTCATAAATCTTTTCATTATATTCTAAATGAACCCCAATGTGCTCTGGCATAAACAGCTGCTCAATCAACATTGAGGGCAAACAATTTGGATTCAAAGAACAATATATGCAGTAAGTGCGTTTAAATGAGAAGTAGATATAGAGCCTGAAAGCCACTGGCATTCCGTCTTTCCTGGGTAAGCCATTCAATTGAAATCCTTCATAATAATTCAAGAAAATTGTGAACAAGTAGACAACTTCCATCAATGCTATCAAACAGTGCTACTCCAGAAATGTTTCCTTAATGGACTTCACCATTCAACGTTATCTTCTCAACTGCAAAACCTTTAAGAACTATCTGAGTGGCAATATTATGTAGTCTAAGGTGAAACATTCTTTACAAGAGTTGATAGATCGATAGAATGATCAGATCAGTGTCAAACTAAGTTTCAAGTATGATTTCGTAAATTTTAACAAATATGGCTTGAGAATTAGGTGAAATCTTTTTTAGAAGAGTTGATAGATCGATAGAATGATCAGATCAGTGTCAAACTAAGTTTCAAGTATGATTTCGTAAAGTTTAACAAATATGGCCTGAGAATTAGGTGAAATCTTTAGAAGAGTTGATAGATAGATAGACTAATCAGATTAGAGTCAAACTAAGTTTCAAATATGATTTCTTCAATTTTAAACAAGATGGCTTGAGTTAAAATACCATAACAAAGAAAGAAACAATGAAAAAAAAATAAAAGCAATCTCATTTTTTTTTTTTATATATAAAAAAAAAAAAAACACCCTTTCTACTTTGGTTACAGGCGTACAGCACAACTCATGCCCAAAACTAGTAGACCTCCTAAATAATGATAGGAATAGTAAAACCACAAACTATGACACTTGATCTGTTGATCTGATCTAGTTATATACCTAATCAATTTTAAGACATAATAAAATGTTGTTACAGACACCAAATCAAAGACCACAAAACAAATAATTACCCAAACATAAGCATATAATGCAAAAGCAAGCTAAACATTCATAATCTCTTTTTTAAATTCTTTAAATAATCTTTTCAATATTAATGCAAAAGCAAACTAAACATTCATAATCTCTTTTTTAAATTCTTTAGATAATCTTTTCAATATTAATGGCCGTAAACATCGGTTGCATTACAATAGTAACCCAAGTTAACCTAAAGAAGTTTTAGGTTAGCCAAGAAAAGTTTTTTTTTTTCTTATATTATCCACTTCAGTCACAAACTTAAAGATAATTAGACTAAAAATAAGTAGGAAGAGTTCAATTTTTGTAGATGGGATAATTGTTAACCCTCCTCTAGTCATCATATTATCATATTAGAAAGCAAGGCATCATGTCAACCCCATGATATTTCTTAGGTGTGTTTGGATGGGGTATTTGGAAGAGGGATTTTATGTTCAATCAAGGTTTTCAAAAATCTCAAAAATGAATTTATTTGTTTGAATAAAAATAAAAAATTTTAAAATTTAAGAGGAAATTCAAAAGTCAATTTGAGCACTTCAAATTCCCTTTTGAATTTTCACCTAAAGAGGTAGTTTTTCAAAATTCTTCAGCCTCCTCTCATTTTATTGATAAAAAGGGGCAAACCCAATGCACAAGACTCTCATATTGTGGATCTTTAGAGGATCATATGTATGTAAACTTAACCTCCAGGTTAATAGAGAGGCTATTTGCATGACTCGAACTTGTGACCTTTAGGTCACAAAAGAGAAACCTTTACCGTTGCACGAGGCTTAACCTTTATCATTTTATATTTTAAAATGATATATATTAAAATAAAATGTTATGTTTTATTTAACATTAATATATTTTTTATTTTTTATTTTTGATATTTTTGATAATATCTTTATATTTTTACAAATCTAATAATACCCATATGGCATTTTTTTAATATATATGCATTTTTTACCTTTAATATCATTATTCTTTTTATAATTATTTATATACTTCGAATAGGTGTATTTAAAATACTTTCAAAAATTCAAAATTCTCCATCCAAAACACAATCTTAAGCTCTGCTAACATTAAAGTACACAAAAAAATTTAATCATGACGGTTGTTAGACCAACATTACTATATGGTAGTGAATGTACAACGACTAAGAGACTACATACACAAAATATGAATGTAGCAAAAATGTAAATGTTACGATAAATGTGCGGATATACAAGAAAAGATAAAATAAAAAATGAATACATCCATGAAAAGGTTGGACTAGTGCCTATTGAAGACAAAATAAGTAAAAGTCGTTTACGTTGATATGAAAACATACGAAGTAGACCTAAAGATGCTCCAGTTTGGAGAGAGAAGGCTATGAATGATCGAAAAGGATCAAGGCTAGAAGAAAACCAAAAAAGACATGGGAGGAAATCATTTGAAAATATATGAAGACACTAAATTTGGAAGAAGACATTGCTTTGGATAGAAAGGAGCGGAAAAGAATTCATGTTCACGACTTATGTAAATTCATATATTGGTTCATGTAGCCAATCCCAATTTATTGTGATAAAGAATATGACAATGATGATGATGATGATGATGATGTAAATATCTTGCAATAAAATGTTCGAAAATCCATTGTCTTTTGCAAGACAACAAAATAGAATAAGTTGTGGGGTGTTATTCTAAACAGTTCTTAGATCTAAAAACAAAGGCTCAAGACCATAAAAGACTCAAAATAAGTCCAAACGTTATTCACCCACCATCCCAGAAAAGCTGGAATTACTTAAGTTCTTTTGAGTTGTTACTTTTCTATTTACTTTTTACCTTCTTGCATTTAGAAGCAAAAAGCAAATATTGCTCTCTGGATACAAAAACAAAGTAGTACTTCTGAAGAATTAAAAACATTAAGTTCATGGATATCAAAACACATGATTGAATTTCATCTATTTATTTAATGTGGAGAAATTATGTTTGAATTCCCTTTTGATCATTTGCTCATTTTAAATCATAGATATGATTTTTCCTTTTATTATTTTCTTGTAGCAACTTCTGATGAAAAAAAAAAAAAAGCAAATAGAAAGAAACAACCATATGCAGCTTTAAAATATCTGTGACTACTAATGTTTGGACAGCAAGAAGGCTATTTTAGCTGAAGAAAGCACCCTCAAATAAGGTGCTTAGGATTTAATTGGGTTATTTTAGATGGATAAATTCTAAAGAAGACCAACATTAAAAAGACTACAGTTTCCAATATTCTTGGTTTTAATCTGGATTTTTTCTGACATCTTCGTCATCTTGTCAAGAGAAGTTATCTACCTACCAGATAACGAGAAAGATATTTTAAATGTTTGGCGAACATGTCCAAGAAATATTGTGAAAGTGACTGTAGCTTCTCTGTTCATTATCTTATTATGTATTCTGAACATTCCAGCCTAATTTATCATGGTAGAAGCACCTATGATATTAACCAAATCTGTTAGTTCTTCGGCTCAAAAGCTAGTCCACGAGAACTGCTTGTTTGGTTCTAGTATAGAACTGCTCCCATAAATAGACAAGCAAATCTATTAAAAACATATAACTAGCCATGTAGAAAATAGAAAAGGTAAAATGTTGGTCTAAATAGTTAAATAAGGTTTCAAATCTTGCCTTCCGTATGCAGCAGTTCTGCAGAATACTGTTTCATCTCTCTGGCTTTTCTCAGACATATTTCTACATCCTTCCAGTGTGAAAGACTAGAGTACAGGTTCGCAAGACCATGCCAAACTTCAAATTCATTTACTTTATCATCCCCAACCTATCAGTAAAAACAAAAACCTAAAGGTTAATATAGAAGCAATAACAACCGAAATATAAAAAATTTATAACACTCAACCTGACACAACTAAGCCTTAATCCTGGGCCGGGCCTAACCCAAAATTTTTGCTATAAAAAGACTGAAAAAAATATATCAAATAACATAGCAAGGTAATACAAACAGTAAAAAGCTAGAAGTACAACTAAGATAGAAAACAACGTCATCCAAAATCAAAAACATGTAGAGCATTTTATACAAAATAACGGTAACAAAATAAGCCTTTTGGCCCCTTTTCCCACTACATTGGGTTTGACTAAATAGATCCTATTATATAATTCTGCCCTGTTCGGATCCATATCCTTCATAAGATCAGTAAACGCAAGGGCGTTTCTGGTAGTTTCCAGCAGACCTCTTTGGTCTTCCTCCCTCTTTCAGCAAGGCATCCTGAATTAAGTCAGAACTCACTTCTTAGAGTAGGCCTATCTCACACATCCAAACCACACTAAATCATCCTCATTTCTAGGCTTGCCATAACCATGACGTAGAACAAGTAGGGGAAAGAGATAGAAAATAGAGATTTAGATGGAAAACCAGAATATTGACAGAAGCAATTAGGAAGTAACAGGGAAAATTAGGAAAGAAACAGAAGAACTAGGGAAGAAAACCACAAAGAATCAGCTGAGAATAAAAGAAAGGATCAGTAGAGGAAGAAAACCTATATAATGAATATCTCAAAATGTTCATCGAAAGCCTAATCAAAACTAAAATGACACACATGTTTATAAGCTAAAACTTTAACCTGCAAAATACCAAAATAATGCTAAAACCCTGATACTTTGAAATTAAATAAAATACTAACTAATATAAAATAACCATAAATAGCTTAACTTTATGTAAATATTACAATCAAACTTCATAAAGTATAAAATAAAGTCCTAGATAACTTAATCCTCAACTGGCATATTTGCATCCTCCATCAAACCATGTCATCATCCCTCATATATCGCACAAACAAGTAAAAAAGAGACAATGATGTTGTGGCATTTGCTCTAGAAAAAAGCCCCTTCAAAGGGCATCTTCTCATGAGACAATTGTGTAAACTCATTTTCATTATTATTTTAAGGGTGTGTTTTACAATGAACAACTTGATACTTTCGAAACTCAAAACCAACAACATAAATTTTAATTGGTAACACGATCAAAGCACATTGACATCATACCTGGCATATTTTGTCATAAAACAAGATTCTTGCTTCATCAGTCCAAGCAACAGAAAGTGATCTACTGAGCTCAATTTCTATGTTAGGTAGTGCAATGTAACAACCTATTCCACTTGTATACCTACTTGTGCTGACATATTGCATTACGGACATTTAAAAGTGGCAGAACAACAACCATAACAACATTTGAAAGAAATATTATTGGGAAACTATTTTAAGACAAATTAAGAAGATTCTGAATTGAACCTGAGAATCAATTCTGATAGGACCAAATGATTTTCTTTGGGCCTGAACCAATGCAAGGAGGTACCGATAAGTTTTAATAGCATCCATGGGTCGTGACTGAGAGATCTCCAGTTTTGCTTTCAGCCTGAGAAGCGGTCCTTGCTCCCATTTGGCAGTCTCATCCAAAGCAGCATCAGTGACCACCTCAGCCTCAGAGAATCGCTGTTGAGCAGACAAAACTAGAGCTAGCAATCTCCAACCCTTTAATACAGAACCACCAGTTATATCAATGTACTTCTTTGCATAACGTAAAGCAGCACTCAAGTTCCGCTGCTCTGCATATTGAACTCCCAACTCAAAGATTATATCAGCATTGTCCTGCTCAAAAGAAATAGCTGCATCTAATGATTTCAGTGCTTCAGATTGAAGACGGGACCTTTCAAAGTCAGAGGAAGAAACTTTAGCTTGCTTTCCCAAACAAAGACCTAACATGCGAAGACCAACACCCTTCAGATGTCCATCCTCCCCCTGTGCATTACTGATTGCCCTCTGAGCATATCCTACTCCCTCGGCTGCAAGATGAGAATCCTCACTACAAATCTTCGCAGCCAACAATAATGCTGTCATGTCATCAGGCCGTTCATGTTTATGCAGAGACTTTCTTAATAGATTCAAGGCAACTTTATTCTGTCCCGCACCACTGCAACAAAGAGCTAAGGTATTCCAACGGTCAGTACGATGAAATACTCCAGGCTTGAGCTCTTCAAGTTGCTTTGATAAGACAGGAGTTTGGCCGCATAAAGAAAGTGCATACATTAAGTGATCCATAACAGATGGATCCCACTGGACCATACCCTGGTGAATTTTCCGCATGAGAAGCATCAAAAGAAGAATAGCCTCTTCCAAATTATTTTTCGGTACATAAGCACCATCAATTTGAGCACCTAAACTAGGAGGACCAGCTTCCAACCCACTATGCAAGAGAAAAATTGCAAATGCTTTCTGAATCCGTGCACAGCAATCATTGTCTAGGTTCCATAGATGGAGAAGAGAGTGTCTATAGGCAGACATTGCTTCCTGATAATTACCGGCCTGCTTCCAAAGCTCTGGAAGCAGTTCAACGGCTTGACTAACCGTCTCCTGCAATCGATTCTCAATTTGTGCATCAGGTATTCCTTGAGGAAATAACCTCCCCACAGCATCAAGCACATTTTTACAATCCTGAGCAGCCTCTACAAACCCAATGAAAACAACATTCAGTTTTCTTTTATTGAGGTATAAAAAGGAAGAGAAGTTAGCTCTCTTTCCATTCTAACTCAGATTCGAATACATTACATCCAAGCCATAATTTTTAAAGCAACAGAAGGGAAAAAAAAAAGAAAAACACAAAAGGAAGGTGAAATTGAATCTTTTCCAATACCAGTAAATCTTTCGAGCTTTTGAAGGGACTTGGCCTTTAAGTAAACGCCTTCAAGAACGAGGCTTGCAGCGTGTTGTGAAACAGCAGGCTGCGAATCACGATTAGCACGGCCTTTCTTACTAACGGAAGAAGAAGAATTGGAAGAAACAGAAGAAGGATTAGAATTCTCATTAACGGAAGGTTGCAGCCGTTGGATTGCAGCTTGCAGATCAATCCCATCAAAAACCCGAAGTGCCCCTTCTACATTTCCTCTTTGATACTCCAATTTTCCCAAAAGAGCCCTCGCTTCCTTCCAAAAAAAAAACGAAATCGAAATCCTCCCGATTTCAGATCAACCAAAAATGAAAACAAAATACAGATATTGGCATTTTGGAAAAAAAACGAACAAACCTCAAAATTAAGGGACAAGCCTTCGCGTAAAGAAGATTCAGCTTCTTGAATATTGCCTTGGTCGAGTTTAGCTTCGACATCAGTTGTTGCCATGCAAACCCCATTGGCACGAAGTTCTCGGACCGTAGCGCATTCTTGGCTTTGGGCATTGTCATCGGCCATCGTAAGATTTTAGAATCTGTATTGGATCGGAGGCCTTTTAGCTGAGATTATTTTCATTGCTTAGACATTGCTGTCTGGTTTTTTGTTGGTTGAACGATGTACAAAAGAACGAAACAAAGTCAAATGTTTTAGGATTGGAGGGGACGGAGGATTCGGATCCGTTTGCGGTCCAAAGCCAGGCCAAGCCAGTCAGTCCCACTCCCACCCACTGTGTTTTTTTTTTTAATCGCGCCTATAAGTGCGCCAAAAACATAAACTTAAATTTATAAGAAACCCGTAAAGCAATTTTTTTATTAATAGGTTAGGTGGGGTTAGAATTAGTTTTGCTAAAATTAAAAATAATAAAAGAATTATTAAAAATATATTTTTAATATAATAATGAAAAACAATTGTTAATTAAGACATAATAGAAATTTTGATTTAAAAATTTATCTCTTTCTGTCGATTCCCGTCGCACTGACGCGAATCGACCTGCCAATCCCCCCTTTAATATAATGTATAAAAGAGATTAAGATCGCAGTTATTATATCATGAACAATATTGAATTTTATTATTATATTTTATGCTTTTTTAATAAAAAATCAGCAAAATTAAAATTTTTCATTAAAAATATTTTTATAAAATTTTTTATTTTTATTTTTATTTCTAAATTAATAATATATTAAAAATAAAGTGATAAAATTTAATAATTGAATTGTAATAACTTGAAGTTATTCCATCCCTACAGAAAACGCGTGTTAAACAACGTATGCAAATGATGAGACGAGTAAAAATGCTCCTCTTGCGTGAAGTTTAACGTGTTTTATTATTATTATTATTATTATTGTTGTTTTTTTTGTAGGTGAAGATAACACTTTGTTGAAGATTTTATTTTATTTTATTTTATTTTATTGCATTTGGATGAGTCTCTTGTTATTGTTAAATATGACATTTAATTAAAAAAAATTGATTCTATGATAACATATTTAAATGTTCTTATACAGCAGTCATGAAATTTATTAGACGCTACATTAAAAATGTTATGAGATGATGTTTTATTTTAAATAAAAAATAATTTATTATTTAATAGGAGCACTAGCAAGACTGCTATGTTTAAAGGGTTAAGATATGCAACCTAATAGTAACCCATATATCTCCAGTCTCCTTCCACTAGAGCAACATCAATGGATAAGATCAAACATGAAGGCACAGAATTGCCGCGAAAGAATCTCAAAGAGTTTTTTCTTTTTTTTCTTTTTTTGATAGGCTTAAAAGAAGTTGCCCTAGCAGAGAGTAGTCGATATTCTAAGTTTCAAAAGCATCCCACATGTATCTATTCCAAACCCTAAGTTGCCCAGAGCATCCATAAAAATAGCATTACAAAAATGACACAACTTCGGACATCTAAACTCTCAAAGTACAAGCAATAAGTTAACAAGAGAAAACTGCACAGACTGATTTAGGAAGTCATAGACTATCTGCAGTATATATTCTTTTAATCCTCACTCTCAGCATTCCTAGGTCAGGTTATGTTTGGAAGCCATTGATTTTGACAAATTGAGAATACGAGGAAATGCTCATGAGTTGATGCTGTTCTTGCTCTCCGAAACTACCGATACGCACCTCTAGCGCTTGGTTTGGTCAGTCCTTCAAGAAGCCTATACATCCAACGATCTAGCATTCCTGTTTTAATGTCAGAAAAGTGTCATTTATTAACCAAAATAAGATCAAGGAGAAAGCATACGCAAATGGCAAAAATCTTCTAAATGGTAAAGGTGTGAATCACAAATTTGTTTCCACAAGAAACTCTGTAGTCTAAACCTTTCAAATAAAGGAGACCGAAAATGTGGAGAAATCATGAAATTAAGTCTTCTGCGGGATTTAAAGGCACTCATAGGTTCAAATCACAGCCAAACCTGTGTTTGAACTTATATGAAGTACCAAATCACAGCCAAACTGCCAAACACCACTTAATAATTTATTTTGACCATCTAAGATTTCTACAATTTGGCCTACACAAACTTTAAGCAGCTTATAAATAACTTTGGATCATTTAGGGGTCGTTTGGTATCGTTTCTTGTTTTCTGTTTTGTGTTTCTTGTTTCTGAAATTTTTGTTTTTGTTTTAGTTTGTTTTGTTTTCGATTTCTAAAAACAGAAAACATGTTTGGTTAAAATTGTTACGTATTCAAAACAAATTTTTAAACTGATTTAGATACAATAATTCAATCACAAAATAAAATTTAAAAATTGAACAAAAATAATAATATATTTATTATATAATATTATGTACATATTATTAAATTATATTATTTATAATATTTAATACTAATATGAAATATCTACTTTTAATCATATTAAAATTTAATATTATTTAAATTTTATTATAATTAAATATAATATTAAATAAAATAATTACTTAAAAAATAATTCAATTAAAATAATAATAAATAAATTTTTAATATTAATTTTATTAGATAATAATGGAGATTAATAAACATTTTAAATTTTATATATTAAATAATAATATGAATTAATAAATTATTACCTATATTTAATAATATTATTTACTTTAATTGAAATAATATTAAATTACTAATAATATATATTTAACTAAGTAATTTATAAAAAATATATATTATTAAAACATGTTATATTTAATATAAATAATTTTATTTAATGTCAAGTATTCACTTTTTAATAATATTAAATTATTTTATGTTAAGAGTGATATGTTTTAAATTTAATTAAAAATATATAATATTAAATAATAATATCATTTAATAAAATATTTATTAAATATATTATATAATAGCAATTAGCAATAATATTAATTATTAACATATCTAAATTATAATAAATTATATTATTTAAATTTATAATATATTTAATTAATTATTATACAAGTTTAAATTAAAAATATTATGATATTATAGTTTGGTTTATTTCTTGTTATTTTTTACATTTTTCAATTTTTCTAATTTAAAATAAATATATTAAAATTAAACTATTTTTTAATTAAATAATATTTTATATTAAACATTAATGTTATTTTTATTTTAAAAAATTAATTTATTTTATTTTATAATTTTATTATGAAAATATATTAATATTATATTAATATATAAATACTGTTCACTTATTTATGAACAGTAACAAAAATGAAAACATGTTTCCGAAAACAATGAAAATATCAAATTCTTGTTTCCAACAATTTTGAAAATTTTCATTTTCATTTTCGTTTTTTTAAAACAGAAATCAATACCAAACATATTTTCTGTTTTTGTTTTCCAAAAAACTGAAAACAAAAACAAAAACAAAAACAAAAACAAAAACAAAAATAAAAACAAACGACCCCTTAATAATGAGCATATGTTGCAAACCTGTTAAAGCAAATGTCCCACCCAATACTGCACAAAGTCGAGTGATGAAATGGAGAAAGCTTCGGCGCTCTTCTTTTATTGTTACAGTGATTGGTGACAGATCATACAAAAAGTAAACAGCTGAACAGAAGGGTAAAGTATTTAGTAACAAATAACCGAAAGGAGTTATGACGTTACAAATTCACATTTCCAACCAACCTGGCCATGTCCTATGAAACTCATTCATAGGGGAAAAATATTCAGAGACAGAGAATTGATTCGTTGGCAAAACTTCCTTTGAGATATATCTGTACTCAGTAGGGACAATCTGCAATATATTAAAGAGAAAACATGGATGAATAGAGATGTCAAGATTAAAGCAACTAATTTCTGAAGCCATAGAAGAAGAGAAAGACAAAAAGGCAAACCGATGATAGAAGTTGTATCAGTGAATGTACTGAAATGCAAAATGAAACAGCTTGTTACAATTTTACGGAACAGAAAGCAATTCTAAAACTAGCACCATTTATTATAGGGGAGGAGAGCAATTGTACGAATATACTATGAAACTATATTTTTACAAGGGTCTAGAGTTTCGAGCATAAAGGACTAAAAGGTAGAGCAGCAGAATGCACCTAGAGAGCAAGCCCTGGCAATGCTTATAGGATGTTGCAAAAGAATAGAAAGGATAGGTATTAAAAAATGTAGAATGGCCTCCTTTTAAGTGAAGAATGAAAACAATCACAATGCAACAAGATATTCTTACTGCTTTGGAGATAATCTTTTGAACCAATCAAAAAGTGTTATATTGTGCCTCTCACAACCAATCATACCAAAGATGATACACAGTTCAGATGGTTACATGCCAGATGACCTATAATTTGGGCTCAAGCACTAAAGGAGAGAGAGAAAGCTGAGGGAGTTTTTAGCTCTATCTTATAAACATACTCAACTAATAGCTACTATGCAAATAATTGGGCCACTTACTAGATCAAAAGTTTCAACAACCACAAGACATTACCTAGTCAATTCAATGCAGAACAAATGGATCATCAATCTGTACATTCTAGTGGTAGAACTGTTTCAGGAGTGATAGTTTTACGAGATATTTGCCTAATGTGAGTTCCTTGAAAAGGCAGAAATGTATTGTCATAAATCTTTGGTCAATAAAGAGAATGCTCAAAATTCAAACCTTTATGTAATACTTGAATGTTCCACTTGTGTCATGCAAAATCCGAACGGTACCATCAAGCGGGTTGTGAAGTCCTGGATATTTGGGCCCGAATGACAAATCATGAATCATATGACTTACATTGACATGAGTTACCCCTCCAAAGATCTGTGAGCAAAGAAAAAAAGACTTCTACTTAATTAGCAGATAATAAAGAAAAAGCCATGTCAACAAGAAACCAAATATGACAGTGTTCTAGATATACTCGTAACTCTAATGCTAAAAATCCGATAAAGAAAATATTGTACATAATCTAGCACACTCTTGAATACTAGATTTAAGAATTTTAAATTCCTCACTCTAACCGAATTTTCAAATCTGAGAGACCAAGACCTTTCTCTCAAGCTTTGACAGCTCTTATGATCAGAAAAAGATAAATTATATTTAGATGAAGATACCAAAATCTCCAATTGAAGTGATTCGCATCCTTTATTTTCTTCTGTATTATGGGAAAATTTTCAACCTAAAACCTATGCAGAGCTCAACACATGAGCATACTCTTAGATCAAAGGGATAAGACTGACTCATGACAAGCAGTACATTATAAATTCGAGGAAAAAAAGAAAATGCCCGCTGACCACCAGAAGCACCTATATTGCCTAATAATACCAAAGACAATAGAATGAAAAAACTAACATTTAGATCAGTCTACAGGAGAAATAAATTCCAAAACAGATAAAAGAGTTCAGAAATTTACATAACCCCATGACAAGATACTCGACCACAGCGTTGCGCTCAATCATATATACCTAGTGTATATGTATAAAAAAGTGATGATTATAGTAAATTCAGAATTGAAAGATACTCATTAATGTATCAAGTACTTAGTTTCCTACCAGTTCATGCTTTGGACAATGACATCTGCATCTCCATAGGACTTAAAGTGGAAAATGTTCCAAATGGAAAAGGTTTCCAATCTCGCAACTCCATGTAATACAGCTAGTACTTATTTTGATTTGAATTGATTTCATTTATTTTTCAATAATTAGGAAAAGAGAGGAACTCAAAAACTAGGAACTTCAATATTTTCATCTATCTTGAATTCAATTCCCCTTCAATAGCAATAAGACGATCTAAGATTCTTATTGAAAAGGCTTAACCTTTTCACAAGGAATACTTGGGACCATAGAATTAATCAACTAAAAATATATGTTTTAAAAGAGCTGGTTGAGTTAAATTCAAATATTCACTGAACATAAAAAATGAACAGGAAAGCCTTATACTACTAGCGATCTTGATGATAGCTATTAACAATCTAATACATTAAAAGCAAAAGAAAAAGGAAACCCAGTCACATGCAGGTAATGATAGTGATTTTGTTACATTTCTTCAAAATTGGACTTTTGAAGGTTTTTTTATTCAAATTTTTACAGATATAAACCTAATTCTGTTGTAGGCTGATGGTACAATAAACCTTCATATATTTCTTCCATTAAAAGAGACAAATTAGAGTGTTTCTCTTCTAATAATTCAAAACGTTCAATTAAAGACCAAATTCGTAAAAACAACCAGTCATGCACTTCAGTAGTCAATCAAACCCCAAAAACAAGAACCTGCACAAAGAGCTACCATCACTCCCACAGACACATTCTAACGAAGATGAAGCTGAATACATGCATAATTTAGGATATGACATGATATTAGATTGCTAAGAGAACAAGTTACTAACCATTTGAGCAACATATATGTTTAACCCATGAACTGAAATGTGGAAGTTTCCAGCCACCCTTTGGACATCTAATACGCCGTAAACCTGCAGAAAATGTTATACTCATATATCAGCTGTGCTTTATATTCTCCCCCCCCCCCCCCCCCCCCCCCCAACCCAAAAAAAAAAAAAGAAGGAAAAACTTATAAACTCAATGAATAAGGAAATTCTATAGGATAAATACCCGGCATCCTTCTCCATTTGCCAATGCTTGCTTCACTTTCTTGATCATTTCTTCAGCTTCTTGATCGAGGCCGAGTGTATGAAGCTTCTTATCAGCATCATCATGATGTTCCTTCTCATCATCTGGTCATATTCACTACAAGAAATTAACTATTTATACCTTGAAACATCACCATTTCGCTTTTTCTTTTTATATATAACACATGAACCATAAATGACCTAAACAAAGTTGTGAAAAATCTATATCCATAGATTTAAGCTTTAATGTATCCTATCAGAAACTAGCAAAAACACATATTTATCTAAATAAAATCTGCTGAGAAATTTTGACAAAAGGCAACCATAAAAAGCTAAAACTTGGAAAAGTGGCTTAAGCACAAGTCACAAATATTGCTTAATAATTGATCAAACATGTTTACGGATCATTTTCAAACTGACTCGCATCTTTCATCGAAGGAATCAATCATCGTTAATATAGCACATGCCATCTTTACATGATGTTTTTAACTTATAAATTCAAATGTTCCATGTTTGACCAGAAAAGGTTCTTAGTAATAGCAACAAGAAGACAAGAAACAAATTAACATGTGGGTGAGGATGCAGCTGAAAAGTTTGACCTTGAGCACAACTTATTTTATTTATAGTTTATTAATAAGCCCAATGACCTTGGCATTGAACCCAGCCCTATCACCAGAAAGAAAGATCCCCCTAGTCAGCTTAAAAATGAGGCTCTATCAAAAACTAATCCAACGCATACAGAAGCAATCTTCCCAGATAAGTACAAGCTTCAATGAAACTTCACATGATACTGCAGCATTTCACTAATATTTCTCCTGAAATATCTGTAAATGATATATCCAACCATAGTGGACAGCCTAATCTACAAAATGTTAATTCACAATGCAGGATTCCATGACTCCATTACCTATATACTTATCATTACAACCCCCCCCCCCCCCCATTCTTCCAATTTTTTAAGATTCCCAACTTCTTTGACTTGCTCTATGATGTCTGACAGCAGAGGGCAGCACTTGTCAGAAACTTGGTAAATGAGGATTTTTTTTTTTTAGGCAATAAACATTTTATATGTATTTAATGAGGAAAAAAAAAATTAAAGAGAAGCAGAATTCCTAGAACAATGGTTTGAAGATGGAAGCTCAGCTACTAAGCTAGCTCTCTTTGCATGAAAGCATCTTGTGGAAGAAATATGACCATTTGTAATCTCCAAAAAAACCAGCCCCTCAAAAGTAGGAAAAAGAGAAAAGGCAGAGCATTGACTATCAGCAGTGTCATGCTGCCCCTTGATACAAAATAATGTCCAGATAACATAACCATATATTATGAACATGGATGAAGCTCCTAGAAAGATAAATTAAATTAAAACCATGAATCAGATGTACAACATCAAGGACAATACCATGCTTGTGAGCTGCATGCTCCTTTTCCACAAGGTCAGACAAATATTCAGTGCCAATGATATGACCATGACTGTTCAGGCGAAGCTGCGGGAAGTCTAGCATGGTTAGCCAGATAACAAACAAGTAACTTTAACCATAAATCCCACATTCATTTCTAAAGGAGGGAACAATGGACTCTTAAGAAGAATATTGCATTCATTACTACACGATTATCATTAAGATAAAGTCTTTCTGAAGAAGAAATTGTCTTACTTTCCATATGTTAGTATCAAGATCAACTTCATGCTTGCCTGACATGTCAATGGCATCTACACTTAAGACTGCAAAAATAATATGATATATAAACGACTAACAGTCAATATTCTAAAGATGAGATAGAAACAGAATTTACAAATACAAAGAAGATTTTCATTAAAAGAGATGTACTAACCATCACAAGGTAATGAAGGAAATGTCATATTAATGTGAATTGGAAGTGTTTCTCCACGTTTCAAGTCTACAGACATCTGCCAAATACCTGGTCAGTTAGATCATCTCAACCTTAATGTCAGGCTACTAATGATAACACATCACTGGTTACAGAATTCCCTTACAGGATTAACTTAGATATAAAGGTTAGAGAGGAAATCACCTTGCTAGATAACTTATGTTGGGGTGCTCTTATTATAGAAGAGATTTTAGAAAAGCAGCCTTTATGGCACTTGAGGAGAGGTAGGATTGAAAAATCATGCAATTTTGAAGTTAAAGCTGTAGAACAGCAGAAGGATTCATGGTTTATAATTGAAATAAGGTTTGAATAAGTGGAGGCATAGTGACAAGGATTAGTTTAAATCTTATTAAATAGTAATTGTATACAAAAAGATGTTGGAATTGTTATAAATTGACCTTAGTGTGAGTGTGTGACTAACATTTGGCAGGTCAGTAAGTTTCAGTATTTTAGAGGAAGGTATAGATGTGATTGCAGAAAAATCAGAAGACATCAACAAAAGCATTTAGAATATTACTAAATAAAAAACATAACGAAGGATTAAAGCATTCATTGTCTCAAAGAGGACTCCTAACAAAAGTGTATTCAACAAACTAGCAAATAACGAGGATGCAAATACCAGAAAGTAGTGATTGCCGGAGAGAGGATAAAACACAATTCCATCCATAAACATAATGCACAAACAGCTTGTGTTTGTATATAACCACCAAACCATTATAGCTAAAATCACACAAGATGCGTTCTATGGCAGCATCATTTATGTCCCACAAAGCTTTGCCCATCATTTTATTTCCTAGCTAGCATACAATACAAGCACATTTAAGCCAATGGACAAATCAGTTTAAAACTTGTCCTCCACACAATAGGCCTTTATGGCAGCCTTCGGAAAGAAACCGAAGCTTAGGACCTCGAAAATCTAATTGTCAACATTTTAATTCGAGTTTCTTCTATAAAATATTAAGAAATTCACACAAGGACAATGCCATTAGTCCATCCAAGCAAATTCATCCACAAAAATAGGTTGCCACGATAGTTAAAACTGCAAAAAATGCAAACCTGATGAACAGTATACGTTGTCAGATAATACGTAAGCTCGTGAAAGAACAGCGTGGCCATTATTGCTAAACCAACGATCGAAACTACAAAGAATTTAAAAAATAATAATTATTATAATAATGGTTTTAATGAATAAGTAGCATCAATTTTTTGAATTAAATTAAATAGAAATTAAAAATTGATAATTCACCGAGTGCTCCGGATTGCGTCTTCTGCAACAAATGTTCCTCCGCACGAGGAAAAGCATCCAGGCATTTTATAGCTTGCTTCACGCCCATCTTCCTTTTTTATCAATTATTCTCTGCCAAAACCCCAAACGAAAAGTAAATGAATCCTTAAATATTTGAATCAATAGGTTTAAATCAATTGTTGCACTTCTAACCTAAAAGAGATTAAAAAGAAACATAAAATGAATTCAGGAGCGACGAAAATTAAATTTACTGTAAGAGATCAGAGAAGTAAAAGGAAAGTCTCGTAGCAATAAGAATTCAAGCGGTCGTAAAAACGGAAAAGCATATACCTAATCAGGAGATTGGGATGAAGAGTTTTTTTTATTATTATTATTTAGAGCAGCTTTGAAATTCTCGTAAGGAGACGAGATAGGTTTCCGTTTTGCGGTCAACTCCGACGGCACTGGTTTTTGCCAACTTTTTCCCTTTTATACTGGTGAAAATCTGTCTCTTGCATTTCTTTTAATAAGAAATAATATCAAATAAATCGGGAATTTCTGTGTGAAGTTCAATTTAAAATTATAAATTTTTATTTTATTATAATTAAAATTTTAATAATATAAAACTTTATTTTTGGTTAAAAACTTTATAATTGAATTGAACTAGAAATATTCAATGAAATATATTATTTTAAAAATTTTGTGAACTAAGCTTCATTTATTTATTTTTAAATTTAATAAATATAATTATAATAAAATAAAATTTTATAACTTTAATTTTATATAATAAAAAATTGAAAGTATATTCACATTTTGAGAACTTATTTAAGTATTAAACCTTTTAATTATCAGTTCTTATTTATTCAAGCTATTCTTGTTATATACAAAGAAAAAAAAAATATATATATATATATATATATATCTTTTGTAACAAAAAAAAGGGGAAAAAAAATAGCTATATAATCTTACCTATTACATTTACATTTTTCTTTAAAGAAACATCAAGATAATGATTTTATTATTTTTAAGTAAATTAACAATTATTTTATTTATTTTTTATTTTTATTCTTTTTAAATTGATAAAGTTTTGCTATTGCATTGCCATAGACAATTTTTTATTAGAATAATTTTTATTCTTTAAAATGTTTATACTTTATTTTACTTATTTTAATATTTAATAAATTAGGTTAAATTTCATCTAAATACTTAAAATTTGATCTTAATCCAATTTTAATTCGTTAGTATAAGAATGGACATGTCATCCCTAACCTATCTACATTGCAAGACAAGTTAATTTTTCTATTAATCAATCGTTAAGTCAACCGTTAAAAACTTAAATTTGAGACAATTTTATTTCATTTAGAGTACTTTAAATATTCAAATTAATCAATAATCATAAAAAATATTAAGGATTACTAAGTTTTTAAGGATTAATTTATTTTTATAATTTAATTTTATTTATTATTATTATTAATTATTTATTTTATTATTATTTTACTAAATAAAACCAATTTTCATACGAACATAAAGAGACAGACTTATAAGAATAAAAAGAATTTTTAACAGTTTACTTGTAAACTTATAAGACTTTGGCTACTCTTAAAATTTTAAAAACTTTGAATATATATATATATATATATATATATATATATATTAAGTAAATTTAATTAATATCTAAAAATTAAGATTTTTAATTTTTAATTTTATAATTTAATTATATATTAATTTTAAAAAGATTAAAATCATGATATTATTTGTTTATTTATTATACCCTAGTAATTATTTATTAATCTTTCAAATTAATGGATAGGTAATAAATTTTAAATTATAATAATGTGAATTTAACAACAATACATTTAATCAAACAAGTATCAAGAAGGTGTTTTTTATTTTATTTTTAGCCTACTAAAATTTTATTCTTTTAATATAATATTTTACCGTCAACATTACTTTAATCTTTATGTCATATTATCATATTAATCATTTTTAAAAATAAATATATGAATCGAAACTGACTAAAATTTTTTTATGCAGAAGTATAATTATTTTTTTATAAAAAATAATATTTAATAATTAATTTGACATTTATAATTTACATAAACAGAATGTAAAATTTAATTATGAATTTATGTAAAACTACGTTAATTTTTTACCATTGTAAATGAGTCTTATAAACATACATATATCAAACAAATGTCATCCGTTAATTGGCCCCCTAAAATCAAACAAATTTTAAGATCCAAGACATCTTAGCTGTGTATGCGTTTATCATGTTTACCTTGAAAGAATTTACGAAAGAATTTACAAGGGTCTTCTTTCAATGCTCTGATCATCATCAACATTGAAAACCTCAAAGCTGCTAAAATGATTAGATTGAGAATCACCATAGCTCCCACTGCTTTGGCTTCAACGGTCGTCACCAAATCCTATGGAACGACCAGAACTGAAGTTCACAAAACCACTAGCAGTTTGGCCAAATTGATTGTCACTGAATCCACATGGATTGCTAGAACCCAAAATCTCCAAATCCATTAGGACCAAAGCTACCAAAGCTTCTGATTTACCTAATTCTCCAAATCCACTTGGGTGACCGAATATAGGACCACCAGAGTTTCCAGACCGATTATTAGAACCAAAGCAAGATCTCATTAGAAAACTGACCACTACGATGACCAAATCCAGGACTCCTATTGCCTTCAAGATGGGCAAATCCGTATTCTTGCCTACGATCTCGAAAACCTCCAAATCTACCACCAACACCTATCTCATTGAACGTGTCGTCACTTCACCATCAACCTCAATCCTAGGAAGCTACATTAAATTAACAAGTGATCAGTCTATAAGTTCAATCCATGAAAACATAGAATAAAATAGCAATCAATTTCAAAATTATGTATATTTTTCAGGTACAAACCTCATGAACACTATAGTAATAAACAAAAGAATTTGATTATTTCTATGCTACAATTGACATTATTCTAATATAAACCAAATTGTAAAGGTATGTATCCCAGCAAGCACAAAACAGATATTAAAAATAAATATTTTATTATTGAGCAACAAAACCTATCATGTCCAATAGATCTATAAATATGAATTTATACTCTTATGCATCAAAACTAAGACATAGTGATTCAGTTCGAAATAGCACAAATCTCAGTGTTAATCGACTTGAGTGCTTGACTGTAAACAGTGCCAAATATTATCACCACTTGCCAAAAATATTCGTCAAACTTTTGATCATTCTCTCTATATTGGATGATGTATAAAATTATGTTAAAACTTATAATTATTTTTCAAAAAATTTCCAAAACTTCAAAATCCAAAAAAGTTTAAAGTAAATATAATATTCTCTAATTACTTAAAAGCCAGACCATCTATTAAACCAGTGAGGGAAGGTCACAAAGCCAGTTCAAAATTTTCTTCTTCTTTTGTATACTTTTTCTCTTCTTTTCATTTTAATTATGATTTTGTTTTTCAAACGGGGAATAGTGGGTCTCACGGGTGGAAAGAAACAAGGGTCCGGCTAATGGGAGCTTACAGATCCTTCATAAAGTTAGTTAAATTTCTATATTAATTTTTTTTCATTTATTGCGCTAGTCTCACCAAATTCAATAAAAGACAATATTTAAGATATGTCAAAAGGTACTCATTATCATTTCTCAAGAAACAAAGGCTGAAAATATCACACCATCCATGCTTTAATTACTTCGGATTTGAGATTTGAAAAGAAAAACGACATGTATAAAGCATTAATTGAAGCTGGACTACTCGAGACTAGAAATTTAGGGCCAAATTGAAAAAGAATTGCTTTAAAAATCAAAACAAACTGACTAGTTTGAATGGGAATGGGCAAGGTCTTTGGTTCAGAGAATATCATTAAACCCGAACCAGTAATGACTGCTAAAAAAGGGACAAAAACAAGGGTAATAACCAGTTTTGATTAAAAATGATAAAACAAAAGGCTAAAAAGAGTGTCAACGTGGAATTTTTTCTTACTTTGCCGACCCCACTTCAAACACTTTCACTTTAGCTTTTAAACAGTCTTTGACTTTCCCAATGTTCAAGATCACTATGGATAGTTGACTATGGTTGTAACTCTTTCCCCTCCCCCCTCTTCGGCAAAGGAAAGAAAAGAAAAAACATGCACAACGAAAGGATATAAGAAACAACCTCAGAAAATCTGCATCCTACTTCGCGCTCAATAACCCTAACAGCCCTACTCTGCTCTTGTGTGTAGATAAGAATTGCGCTTCTTTTCCTTCCAGCAGAACCAGTTTGGCCAGTTCAATGAACAAAAGTTTCAGACGTGTTTTGGAAGCTCATAATGTATTACCTATGTAAGAACAAAAGATTAATCGGAAAACATTAAAGTAAATAAGGAGAATAAATTAGCAGCCTATAAAGGAGTTAGACTATTCACTTTATTAATTACCGAACATCAAAGATCAAATACTCTAAGCTTATGAGAAAATATGGCGTCATATACTAATTTTCTACAACTTAAGCTAAGCCTAAGCATGAAATGAAGCAAATGAGGGGAAAAGATAAGTGAATTTATTGTAAATTTAGATTCCACCATATAATGCATGCAGTAAGCCTTCATAAAAATGATGCTAGAATACACAAACACTTGTGTTATACGAATCATACGGATTCCAAAGGAGAATAATACTAAGACAAATCATCACTAGTAATTAGCAGTTCGGCAAAAAAAAAAGAGCACAATTATTTCCTTCATAACTTGCTATATTGACATACAGAACTCTCTAAAGACGTCTGCATAATTTGTATTATTTCAGCAATTAGCATTTCTGGCCCAATGCTCCGAAAAAGGCCTATGTAATAGGCCAAAAAGCAATTGCAAACAAAAAAAGCCAAAATATTGAAACTAACCACAATAAACCATAAGATAAAATTTTTGCAATAATGGATAGGAAAGCCAAAAGTATTAAATTATCATCTATAATCAATTGAGAAAACAATAGTTTCTAACAAAACCAGCTAAAAATGGCTAAAAGCAATGAAGGATAATAATATGTAAAACTAACCAGGCCAACGCTAGGTATATCAAGGCCACAAGCAGCAACATCAGTAGCAACTAAAATATTAAAATGCCCATCTCGGAAACCTCAGAGAGTTTTTTCCCTCTAGCTTTGTGAGATATCACCATGCAAAGCCTCACATCTAAAGTTTCTTGCCATGGCATATGCCAGCCGATCACCATCACGCTTCTTTTGAATGAAAATAATACACTTTCCTCCTTTTGCATGCTCCTGAAAAAAGGATTTGATGATGAGAGAAGAAGAAATGATACTTGAGCAAAAACTATAATGTGTTAGAAATTGGTCCAAACCTGGAATTAAAAAGAAAAGAAACCAAAACCAAAAAAAGCGGGAAAGCATACAAAACAAACTTAATGCCATGAACCTTACTGTTATAAGAGGACCAAGAATTGATGCTTTCCCACACATATTTGCAGCAATCGAGTATAAGGAAATTCCTTCTGCCAACTTTTGATCAGATTCTCCAACCTACAGGTGCACCAGAAGAAATAAGTAGGGCTATTCGTATATGTCTTTCCCTCTACCACAGCTTATCTTCATCATTAAAAAATAAAAATAACAAAAAAAAAAAAAAATTCATCGTCACTAGATATTAAAATAATTTTAAAATAACCAAAATTTCAGCAGCAGCATACGGATTACAACTTCACAATTTTTAACATGCCAAGAATTGATTCTTAGATCTCTAAATCCCCATTTATAAACAGCACGCATTAAAGGCAACATCAACAAAATAGGAAAGATATGTCGCAAACAAATAGATGGGAGGAACCAATAACTAGAAGCAAGAAATAATAACCACTAGCATAGAAGTTTGGTGAAATGCAGATATGCAACACTAACCAAATCAATAGTCAGTGGATTTTTCAAATGCTTCTGGGTAAGGCTTTTGATCCAACTAGGCATTGTTGCTGAAAACATCATGCTTTGACGATTCTCAGGCAACCTCTCCAGAATGGTTTCAACATCTTCAGTAAATCCAAGCATCTGATCAGCTTCATCAAGAACAAGAAATTGAACCTCTGATAAGTTGAGGGCACCTTTCTTGAGCAGATCAATAATGCGGCCTGGTGTACCAACAGCTACATCAACACCATAGTCAAGTTGCCTCATTTGGCAGGAAATTGGTGTACCCCTATAAACACAAATTGTATCGAATTGGGAGCAGACTCATGAAATTCCTTCTCAACTTGTTTAGCAAGTTCTCTTGTTGGTGCCAAAACCAAGCACTAGGGGTTTCTACCACGTCTGCATATTTAATACAAGAATGACATTTATGGTCAAAATGACTAGAAATTTCCATAATCAACCAACAGTTCAATCTTTCATGCAGATAAAACAATCAAATTTAACCAATAAGGTTTTGTACAACTACTGGCTTCAATTTATCTTCTGTTTCCTAGACAGTTGTTAAAAGGTAAAAGTATTAAAAAGCTAAATTATAGTAGTATCATATTAGTACAAATGTTCAATTGGCTAAAGCGTAAAACAAATTCAAACATAGTTTATTCCTAATAAAAGCAAATTATCATTTCAATATGGAAAATTTTTTAACCAAAAGCAATTTTTTTTTACTTTTCATTTTGAAAGTAAAAAAAAAAAAATTTCCAAGTAGCAAAAGTAAGAGGAAACTTGGGGGTATGCAGTGTGCTCGGTGGTGTAGAAAAGTTAAAGGAAAATTAATCTTTAGTGTGCTTAGTAGGAGAGAAAAATTAATAGAAATAAAATAGAAAAGATGATTATTTTTGCAAAATCATACCAAATTAGAAAGATAAAAGAAGAGAAAATGAGAAAACTGTGAGCAAGTGTTGCATAGCTACAAGATTGTCTATCATGTTCAGATTTTACATTTTTCTTCTTAACTCATAAAGAATATAACGTTAAAATAATATAATTTTCATTTCATTTGTCAACTCTACCAAGAGAATGGTTCGAAAGAAATTTTAATTTCTTTCCATTTTTTCATCTTTCTTGTGAAATACTAAAAAAAATATATGTTTTCATTTTTCACATTTCTCCCCTTCCAATTTTCCATTGCTTACAATTTTCTATACACCGTACCAAGTAGCAAACAAATTCTAAGAGTAAGAGAAAGAAAAAAAAAAAAAGTGGACTAACCCATGTTGAGCATTGTATCGAATGATTTTGTCCATGATAGGAATCCCGAAGGCAAGCATTTTGCTTATCCCTGTCTTAACTCATCCCATCATATCCTTTCCTTGCATTGCCGGTTCCAACACCGCTCTCTACAGTCAAAAAAGGGAAAAAAAATACGCTGAAGAATTAGCACTTCTTTATTTCATTAAAAGCTAAAAACCTAAAACAAAATCAATAATTTTATCAAGTTTACCTGGATGGGAAATAATTTGGCTATACCCCAGATTTTTCAAAGCGGAAACAATCTCCGGAGCAATCCCCAGATTAGATATCTCAAGCCCGTCACCTCCCTTCTCCTCGTCATAATCCTCGACTGCATACTCCGCCTGCTAGCTCGGAGAAGCCCTAAAATTTAACGGCCCTGATTGGAGTGGAAACCACTCGCGACGGAACCCAGAAAGCTGGAGAAGGGTTCGAATCTGCTAATAAAAAGAGTTTCAGCATTTGTGGTGGTGGCTGCAGCTACTGTTGTTGAGTGGAAACGGTGAAGGATAGTTTGGGCGGAAGCCGTGAGGGTCCGCCAGCAGGCTAAGGAAGCTGTGCGTTTTAAGACGGTATTCATCATTATTTTCTCTGAAAAGTTGGTTTCTTTCTGACAGTTCAGAAGAGAGTTTTGGGGAGGGAAAATGGGCTACGGTAGGGTTTTAGAGATGCACATAGGTAGGCGGAGGAAGGGTTTATGACATTGTAGCAAGCGCTATTTATTATTTTTTATATATATATATATATATAAAAGTCAAAGTGTTTAGGTACCGTTAAAACATCTTATATAAATAGTTTACATTTTAAAAAATAATTATTTTTTAATTTTTTGAAAAATAAAAAATTATACATGCTAAAATTATAAAATAAATTAATTAATTATTTTTTATTTCAAAAATAAATATCTATATTTATATATATATTAAAATTTTAAAAAATAAAATATTATTTATCAAATTCTTCGTACATTTTTATCAATATATATATATTATTACTTTTTATATACATTAAAAATGTATTTATAAAAATAATTAATTTTATCATAATTTTTTTATTTGAATGTACTTTTTTATTTAAAAAAAAAATACTTGAATGCAAAAAATCGATGCAAGAAACTCAAAGCCATCAGGCTCCAGTCTCAAACTCAACATCGACGAATCGTAAGGCTACAGAGTTTAAGCCGCTACGCTCCTCCAATAATGAATCGAGTGATGATGAGGGTTCGAATGTAGATCACATGGGTAGAGAAAATCAAAATTTACCCAACGCTATAAAAGGGGATAAGATGTCATACAGGGACAGGTTGACGGAGAAGAATAGGCTCCACGAATATGCATGGGAAGATTGGGTAGATGATGAAGAGATGTTTTTCGATGATTAGGTTCTGACGATGAAGAAGCAAGTGATGGTTTGGTTCCGAAAATTTCCTTCACGAAGGAGGAGAAGGCTCAAATGAGGAAGCCTTGGAGTGAGGTTGTTATTGTTAAACTGTTGGGAAGATCTTTGGGACAGCAAGTTTTATCATCTAGAATGAAACACCTTTGGCAGTTGATGAGGAGGCATAAAATAATTGACCATGGTCAAGGTTATTTCTTACTGAAACTTGAAAATAAGGGAAATTATATCTTATATACTGGAAGGGGGTCCATGGACAATTGGAGGGCACTATCTGATTGTTATGGTCCTCAAATTTTAATCCTTCTAGTGACAAAATTGACAAGGTTATTGCTTGGATTCGCTTCCCAGGTTTACCATTGGAATATTATAATCAGATGGCCTTAATCAAAATGGGATCATTTGTGGGGAGAGTAATTAAAATAGATAGGAATACTGAGGAGACCTTGTGTGGTAGGTTCACTCGTATTTGCATTGAAGTTGACCTCACTAAGCCTCTAGTCTTGAAATTTTTTGTTGGAAAGCATAAACAATTGGTTAAGTTCGAAGGTCTTCACATGATCTGTATCTAATGTGGTAAGTTAATTTGGTCATAAAGTAGGTGTTTGTCCTATGGTGGCGAATGAGAAGTCTAATGAGCATGACAAATCCCAACAAAATGTTGTCCGTGAAGAAAATCATTGTTCTAAGGACTAGTTTGGTGCATGGATGATGGTCAAACGAAAAGCCAGGAAACCAGGGAAGGAAGCGAAGCTTCAAAAGGAAAGTTAAAACTCTAGGGTGAGTTTAGGGAGCAAGATCCTAAATCGCTGCTATCTAATCCACAAGTTAGTGGGGTAGAAGCTGACAAGGCTAACAAATTGGTAGTTTCCAAAGGTGGTGTTGTTTATTAAGGGAAATTCGAGAAATGCCAGTAGTTAATCACCTAAGGTTGAGTTGGGATTTAACAAAGAAAAATCTGATAAGGAGAAGGATGTTCCGACATGCAATGTGGAAGGCAACTTGATGATTAATGGGTCATCGCAGCCATGCAAGGATGCCAACTCTTTGGCGATAGTTTTGTTAGATATGGATCAGCGGTCAGTGGCACCTGCTCTTAGACCCCGTTTGGTATTATGAAAGTAAATATTTTGCGCTGCAATTTAATTGGGCGCAAAGTACAACGTCTGTTATCAAGAAAGTTGAATGTAAAGTGATTGCAACTGTAATCATTTTACATCCAAAAGCTGCAAAGTGATTGCAGTCCAAGTAGGCTGTAATCACTTTGCGGCCTTGGCTGCAAAGTTAATTTTACCCAATTTTACTCAAATTACCCTTTTACAAAAAACAAAAAAATACTTTCATAGATGTTATAGGTAATTATCATACATAAAAAAATATTTTATAAGGACTAAAATAAATTATTATGACATTCATTAAAAATAATAGATGAATTAAAATTTAAATTAATAATACATGAATTTGTAAATTAATAAATTTGTAAATTTAAATTAATAAATGAATTTGTAATAATTTACTAATTAAAATTTAAATTAATAATCATGCAAATTTAGAATTACAAATAATGAGCAATATTAATAATATAATTTATATCATTTACATTTTCATTTTAATTAATTTTTTTATTGCATTAAAGTTGTTTTTTATAGTTATGAGTATTTTTAGAATTTGACGCAACTTTTCAGTAAAGTGAGTGCATACTAAACGCTGTAAAGTTACTTTCCCTGCAATTTAAACATAACTTTACATTGCATACCAAATGCTGCAAAGTTACTTTCTCAGTAATCACTTTTCCAGCAATCACTTTCTCAGCAATCACTTTGCGCTGCAATCACTTTTCCTCTAAAATACCAAACGACCCCTTAATGCGATAGAGGTCATATAACTCAAATGTTTTAATTTCTACTCCTATCATGTTTTACTTCTAGAAATTCAATTTTGAGAGCATCGAAATTCTATAAAAAAAAATTGGGAATAAACTAGAAAACATATTTTTTTTTCTAAACCAAATAATTTCATGAATAATTCCTAAACAAACAAATCATGAGTAAGGTTAGGATGATAATACATATCCTATTTTATTTACTTTTTATTTTCTTAAATTTTAAAAAATAAGTGTTATAATCTTAATCCCGCTTATGAAGTAAAAAAATTTCACTAACGATGTATTGCAGTGGCGTAGCCAAAAATATGATTCGGTGGGGTTAAAGTACAATCACATTTTTTTGTTACATTTTTTATTTTTTTGAAAATTTTAAAAATTATATCATTTTTTTTCAAACATCGGATTTTTTTATATATTTTCAATCATTTATTATTTTACATTTTTTGTTTATGAAAAAAAAACATATAAAAAATTGAAAATTATCTTTTTAAATACACAAGTATATGAATATAAAATTTTTTTCATACAAAAGCTTTAAATTATTACATGTCATTGTAAAAATTAAGTACAAATAACAAAAACAAAATAAGAATTTTCTTATATGACAATAAAATTTTAAAATTCACAAATAAGATTAAAGAGTTAAATATATGATACATCCATAAAGATGTATTTAGAAAAATAATAAATTATTCTTTTATCAAATAAACATAATTAAGTTTCATTTATGAAGTTTAAGGATAAGGCCATCAGTATAGGATATAATAATTTTTAAAAAAATCTTCAATATAAAGATATCTTTTTAAAAGTCTTTTTTGGAGAGTTTTCATATTTTAAAAATAATCATTATTACACTAAATGCATTTCTTTAATGTATATAATTAAACAATTATTCACTAAACTATATCCTATTGGTTTAAGTAAAAAAAAAATTAACTTTTTTCTTTTTTTAAAAAATTTAACTATTTGTTAATGAAAGTGTTTCATGTTTTTTTTTTTTAAAAAAATCTTTCTATACTACCAATAAAATATTGATTCAATGACAATGAAGAAATCTTAAAATTTTGAGGTTTTATGTTTAAGTCTTATGAGGTTCAATTTATATTAGATTTATCCAATGGTTCATTTTTCAATTTGTTTCTTATTAATGTAATTTTTTGATTTATTATATTTAATAATAGAATATGATCGGAATTTTTTTTGTACTAATAACTTCATAAAAAATTATATACTTGTAGTGGCAATTGGTAAAATCAAAATCAATTTAAATATGAAAAATACTAGTATTTTCTTGCCTTACCTACTTTGTTTTCTCTATTTTCCACTAATTATATATTGATCCTAAATTATTTTACTATATTATATATTGATATCTAAATTTTCATTTTTATTATTTTTTATTTCAGATCAGCTTTGCCAATGATTTCGATTTATTTTTTATTTTATATTTTATCTTGACCACTGGCTTGGATTAAGTTTGGAATCTAATCTTTTGGTTTTAATAAATAGAAATTAGTGTACGATATCTACTTTTGTACATTTCGATAATTTAAGAAATAAAAAGAGCATGTTTGTGACACTTTAAAGTGGCAGACTTCCATCATGAACAGCAAACCTTGGAAACACGAAACGTACATGTTCCTGTACGGCCACGGTTCGGTGGCACAAACAATTAACAAATAAGTGGATGAAAAAATTAATTATTCTTGTGATATTTAAGTTTGATTTGATTTTTTTAATTTAATTTATTTATTTTTAAATTGAATTTAAATTATATTATTTAAGTCGATTTAAATTTAAATTTATAAATATTTTATTCAAAAAAATTACAAATTTAATTGAGTTTTTTAATTTATTTATTTAATATTTTTTTATTAATTAAATTTTTTATTTTGAGAAAAAAATAAAAAATTCCTTCATGTGTACTATTGGGGTTTTCACATTATAAGTTGATATAGATAGTTCTACTTCTACTCCCTTAAGATAGTTCCTTAGGTCTTTATATGAAAGGTTCTCAAATTGCTTCTCACTGTCATCGATACAAGATTAGTAAGGCTTCTAATCCCCACCCATTACAAGCAAAAAAATTCAATTTTTGAATAGGAGTATTTAGCTAATTATGACGGAAGTATTACCTCATGAGAGCGAAGATATATCTCATGAGAATATAGGTATTTTACTTCTTTTTAAAAAGGATAGAGTTCGAACAGAGGGTTAATGTATGTTCATGTAAGTGTAATGTGTCTTTCTAATATATAATTAAAAAAAAAATCAAATCTCACGGTCGAGTTCGATCCTATTATGCTAAGTTCAAAAATTTCAAATATTTTATTGAATCAAAATTTAAAAGTTTAATTTAATTAAATTCAAATTAAATTTTAAATTTTTAAATAATATTAAATTCAAGTTTGATATTAAATTATATTCTTATGTATCGATTACACAGTTAATATTATTTACAAAAAAAGAAAAAAAATTTAAACAATTCAAATATTTTATTAAATTAAAATTTAAAAATTAAATTTAATCGAATTCGAATTAAATTTTAAATTTTAAAATTTTAAATTATATTAAATTCAAATTTGATATTGAATTTCGATCCTGGACCTATTACACAGCTAATATTATTTACAAGAAAGGAAAAAAAGAGACCGCCAAAGTAAAGCAGCTTGTAAAGCGGTTCCCGCTTCCAAACCCGCTTTACAAGTTCCCCGAACACATGTCATTCCTGAAAAGCGAACGACGTTGGTTGCTTCTTTCTGTATCCAAGAATCTAAAGCCGAAAAGCTAAAAGAATCTCAAAGCCCAAAACAATCTGTGAAAATTCTTTTGCATTTATAATAAACAATGATTCTCACTCTGTTTTGCTCTAAATTCAGTCTGAACCAGAACACTTGGCATTGTTGTTGCTTGTTGTTTTTCTGTAAATTTGAAGCATGGCGAGTTCGAGCGGCACGAAGCCGTCGCCGCCTGTGCGGAGGATGTCGAAGGCGTGGGGCATGATGTTTGATCTTCCTAGCAATGTTGGAGACTCGGCTGTGGATAGTGACCTGGTTCCCTCATCTCTGCCATCCATTGCTCTCATTCTTCGAGTTGCCAACGAGATCGAGGCTGATAATCCCAGAGTTGCTCATCTCTGTTAGTTCATTTCTCATTTCATTTCTCACTTTTCTATTTTTTAATTAATAAATGATGTGTTTGCTTATTATGATTTCTAAGGGAATAGTAATTTGATAGGTGCCCTGAGGGTCAGGGAATTCGTTAGCAAACTATTTGATTTATGTTAATAAGAACAACATTAGGATAATTGTGAAAAATCAGAATTGTATTGAGAAGAACTTATCAATGATATAAAACCCTTTGGGATTATATACAACTGCTGTAAGCAGTAAATAGAAAGTTAAAAATCTGCCTAAATCTAATTTCTATGATTTAAGGATTGTCTAACCTTACTTCTAGAAATACAAATATTTACATATTTCCTAAATTTAATATAGTTGACTTTCCTGCACTCCCCCTCAATTTGGTGAATAGATATTTCCATTCCCATCTTAGACACAATGGTTTGAAATGCTAAATTACTTAGTCTTTTGGTAAGTACATCTGCGAGTTGACAGCTAGTAGTCACATAAGGTGTGCTAATTAATCCACTATGTAACTTCTCCTTAATGAAATGCCTGCCTATCTCTATGAGTTTTGTTCGATCATGTTGCTCGAGATTATGTGCTATGCTGATTGCAGATTTATTGTCGCAATATAGTCTCATTGGTCCATGCCACTGGATCTCCAAGTCTTCTAAAATTATCTTCACTCACAATAGTTCACATATTCCTTGAGCCATTGCCCGAAATTCTGCCTTTGCACTAGATCTTGTCACCAGATTTTATTTTTTGCTTTTCTATGTCACAAGATTTCCTCCAAAAAGGTACAATACCCAGAAGTGGACCTTCTATTAATTTCCGACCTTGCATAGTCTGCATCCGTTTAGGCCTCAAGTACTAGCCCTGTGTTTCTTTTAAACAAGATCCCCTTTCCTGGAGTTCCTTTAAAATACTGCAATACTTTGTTGGTTGCTTGTAAGTGAACTTCTTTTGGTACTGAATTGACTAATCACTCCAACAACATAAGGGATATCAGGCCTAGTATGAGACAAGTAGATGAGTCTTCCTACTAGGCGTTGATACATTTCTCTGTGTACATCAATATCGTCCTTTGACTCTTCGAGCTTATGGTTGGGATCCATTGGTGTGCTTGACGGTCTACATGCCAGCTTCCCTGTCTCTTTGAGAAGATCTATGACATACTTCTGTTGAGAGATAAAGATACCTTTCCTGGAGCGTGCAACTTCAATTCCTAGAAAGTACTTCAACTTCCCTAGTTCTTTAATGTCAAACTCCTTAGCCGAGCATTGTTTTAGACACTGTTTCTCGTTTTCATCAATTCCTGTCATGATGATGTAATCAACATATACTAAAAGAGCCGTGACTCCTCCGAATGCTTGATAAACAATGTATGATCTCCCTGACTTTGTCGATATCCCATACCTATCATCACTTTGGCAAAGCTTCCAAACCATGCTCTTGGAGATTGCTTAAGCCCATACAAGGCTTTCGTAAGCTTACACACCTTGTTGTTGCTTCCAAATCCAGGTGGGATCTCCATATAGATTTCTTCTTTGAGATCTCCATGTAGATAGGTATTTTTTACATCAAACTGCTATATATTCTAGTCATAGTTTGTTACTAATGATAACAAAATTCTGATAGTGTTCATTTTTGCAATTGGTGCAAATGTCTCGTGGTAATTCACTCTATACATCTGAGTATATCCTTTAGCTGCCAATCTCGCCTTGTACCTCTCCAGTGACCCATTTGCTCTATATTTCACAATATAAACCAACTTACATCTCGCAGGCTTTTTTCCCGCTGGCAAGTTTATCAACTCCCAGGTCTTATTCTTCTCTAGAGCCTCCATTTCTGCATTCATAGCTTGTTTTCAATTTTCATTAGATAATGCCCCAGATAGAGACTAAGAATAGGGATAATATTCAAGCTTACAAGGAAACTCCTATGAGATGGTGAGAACTTTTCAAGTGAAACAACATGAGAGAGTGGATATAATGGTCTTTTGGTGCATTCCCTACTTCCTTTCCTAATGGCAATAGGAATGTTAAGTTCTGACTCATTTTGTGAAGAGGAGTTAGAAATTGTTACTTCATTCACAAGACTTGGATCAGATTTTGAAGAGGAGTTAAAAGTTGTTACCTCATTCTCAGGATTTGGATTAGATTCTTGGGCTTGCACAGGTTCAGGAGTCGAGACTTTCCTCCTTGAGTACTCTTGACCTGTCATCCTATCATCAAGAGTAACCACGTGCACGAGTTCATTGTTTTGTAACTCAGGTGATACTGATTGGGGTACGGGTTCACTGTTTTGTGACTTAGGTGACATTGATTGGGTTGACACTGACGGAGTTGACACTAATTTCTTGGAAGGAAGATCTATGAGAAAGAAATCCTTATCTTTCCTGACTGAACTCTCCCCCTGAAGATAAGGAGTGGTGAAGTAAGGTTCATTCTCATTGAAGGTGACATCAGCTATGACATAGAATTTCTTGATGGTGGATGATAACACTTATACCCCTTTTGTGTTGATGAATACCCCACAAACATACATTTGACAGCTCTTGGATCTAGTTTTCCCTTATTTTGACTGTGAACATGGACAAAGGGCACACAACCAAATATTCTTGGAGTAAAGTAATTTGTAGTGATTAGGTTAGGATAAAATTTTGAGAGCATGTCCATGGGACTTTTGAAACCTTAGATTTTGGATGGTAGTCGGTTTATGAGATGTGTGACTGTGAGAACGGCTTCCCCCAATAAGATTTAGGTACATTGTTTTGAAACAGAAAAGCTCGGGTTGTATCAAGTAGGTGACCATTCTTTTTTTCAGCAACCCCATTTTGTTGTGGAGTTTGAACACAAGTTGACTCATGAATTATCTCTTCCTTTTGAAAATATGAGTTCAAAACATGATTGAAATAGTCCCTAGCATTATCTGTTCTAAATCTTTTGATTTTAACACCAAATTGATTTTGTACCATGGTATGAAAATTTGGGAGAACTGTACTGACATCATACTTGTGTTTGAGCAGAAAGATCCAAGAAACTCTAGTGCTCTAGTGCAGTCATCAATAAATGACACAAACCAGCTTGCTTCAGAAACATTAGGAATATTTTAAGGACCCCAAATATCACTTTGAACTAAATAGAAAGGAATTGTGCTTCTTTTGTTGCTAATGGGAAAAGTTACACGTTTGTGTTTTTCAAACTCACACGCATCACAATGAAAACTTCTAATATCTAGATTTTTAAATAAGGATGGAAACAATGTTTTAAGAGTTTGAAAGGATGGATGTCCAAGTCTACGATGATGAAGCGAAACCTTTTCTTTTTTGGATTGATGGCGTTCAGAAGGGAAGGACAAAGGTGATTTACTTTTGACAATATTCGAATTGTTGGGCATCTCAAGGTAGTACAGTCTATCCTTTTCCTTAGCACTTCCAATCATCTTCCCCGAATCCTAGTCTTGAAATACACTATAAGTGGGGTAAAAAATTACATTGCAACATGAATCTCGAGTAAGTTTTTTTATAGAGAGAAGATTGGTAGACAATTTGGGGACACGAAACACATCTTTCAGTATGAGTGAAGGATTGATTTAGACATCTTCTATGCTAGCAATAGTAGTTAGTGAACCATCAGCTATGGCAATTTTCTTATTGCTTGGACAGGGTGTGTAAGTTGTAAATTTTTGTGACATATGGGTCATGTGATCAGTTGCTCCTGAATCCCCAACCTCGGAATTGGCAAAGGTTCCATCTGAGACATTTAATCCGATGGAAATAGGAAACTCACCTAAACGCTCCGATAAGCATGTACCTGAGGGTTTCTCTAGGGATCTCAAAAGAGCTCTTAACTTCTCAATCTCATTTGGATTGAATCTCGTTGTAGTGGCAGCCTCTGTTATCTCTGACATAATTATGGGACTAAAAACAAATATTAAGGATGAATAAAAGATTGGGAAGATGAACAGAAACAAATGTTGCTGATGAAGGCTAGATGAAAAAATGACTATGAAGGCCTTAAGAAAAATCAAAGATGAAGGCTCGAGGAAGAAAAAAATCAGCAATGAAGGCTGAAAAACAAACTTAGAAAAACTCAACAATGAAGGTTGAAAAAGAAACTGCAGAAAAGTCAGCAATGAAGACTGAAAAAGTAACTGATTTCCAAGAAAAACCTAAAGCTCTTGATACCATGTGAAAAATCAGAATTGTATTGAGAAGAACTTATCAATGATACAAAACCCCTTGGGATTATATACAACTGCTGAAAGCAGTAAATTAGAAACTAAAAATCGGCCTAAATATAATCTCTATGATTTAAAGATTGTCTAACTTTAATTCTAGGGATACAAATATTTACATATTTCCTAAATTTAATACAGTTGACTTTCCCACAATAATAGGATTTTTTTCTTCATGAACTTATTTTGTTTTTCTACCAATATTTTCACTTTTGGAGTGATTTTAACCATGTGGTAGCCTAAGGAGAGAAATTTAGTTCTCTCTACTTTTCTGAACTTTCCCATGGGTCAAAACAAACCATAATGCTTCCACTGATTATGTTTTGGCTACTTTGAGGCTCTTAAATGGAAGAGAGACATATCTGGCTATAGCCAATTTGGTTTTTAGGATGGATGGTGGTTGCATACCATAAAATTTGACATAAACGAAGGCACAAACAATTTGAGGTCAAATACTATGCTACAAAAGAAGAGGATTTTGGTTAGACTGAAGATGTCAACCAATCTGGTTATTTATGCTACAGTATAATCCTGTAAAATACTACCTCCAGTAGCTAAGTTTGTTTTGCACTCGGATTGGAGTACAATCTATGCCTTGTTACCGTAGTGGAAATTGGCTTTTATTTATGCTGTGTAGAGAGAATAAATATTTGTTTTAGACTTTTAGTGGATCATTGTTCATTCTTTTTATATCATTGCTACCCTGCTACATTTGACATGGATCCTAATCAAACCATAAAAAAAAAAAACTCACCATGACTCAACTCCAAATGAATCTAATAGCAAATGCACAGATCTAAGAATGCCTTGTTATATATATATATATATATATATATTTTTTTTTTTTTCAAGGCAAAGCTGAAAAGCAAGTAACTAGTTATATTAGGCATGTAGGTGCTACATGAATTATTTCCTTCATATAGATAACTTGATAAATTAAAGGACTTAACTAAGTTTCAAGCTTTAAAAAGACCCTATAAACATGGATAGCAAGTATTCATTTTTCCTACAAGAAGGCTTTTCTTATCCTCAAGAATTGGATAGTGCTATAAAGTTCTGATGCTGTGTTGGTTTTATTTAACTAATCTATCATGTGTTCCAGTTTTGCTTTTGATATAAGAATTTTTAACTGTTATGGGAATGAAGTAATTTCAGCATCTTGCTTTCATCGGAATTTGCAGTTTTAGGCCTTGTGACTTTTTTTTTTTGGTATGATTAGGCCGTGTCTATGCATTTAAGGAGGCTAATAGGTTGGACCCAACTTCAAGTGGGCGTGGTGTTCGCCAGCTAAAGACATATTTGTCAAATAGAGTAGAAGAGGTATCTCTTGTATTACTATTATTTAGCAATTGTTTTCCATTCTGAAAGATTTTTCATATTTTTTCAGTACATGCTTGATAATTAACATTTCCATTCTGAAAGTTGTTCATGATTTATAGTGGTTTATAGTGAACTTGGTCATTCTTATATCTATTTGAGACTAAAAACCTATTCTTGAGTCATTACCTGGCAACTTAAACTTCTAGTTTGAGTTGTTTTTGGAGATGGTACTTTGGATTTTTTTTTTTTAATAATTATTTAAATGATCTAGAGAATGTTCGCTTGGTGGGCTTTGATTTTGTTTTATTTAGGAGAATTCACTTCCTTAAGGTTTGATATGGGGAGCCACCATTAAGATTTTATTTGCAATTAGGGCTTTTAATGGCATTTTCCTATTTGTTTAAAAGTAGGATTCTAATTGCACTACTGAAACTTGTTATTGCAGTTTTCAGTTTTATATATAGTGCTTCAAAATAGATTCGGTTTATTAAGGAGAATTTACCTCCTTAATGTCAAGTGGAAGCTGCCATTAAAATTTTATAAATTGGATTATTTATGGGATCCTGTTTTTTTTTAAAAGGTTTAGGAGTGCACTAATGTTCTTGTTATTGTAATTCCTAGTCCAGATGATATGGTTAAAAATTAAAATAAGAACATTCTTTGTTTGATCTGTCTCGATTCTATGCCTTTCTCTTGTCTTTCTCTCTCCACCCTCGACCTCTCTTCTTCCTCCTTTGCTTTCTGTCCTCGTGCTAACTTCTACATCAAATTTCCTTAGGACAGTGTCTGTTCCCCATGTGGCATCCTTAACACATGGTACCAAACAAGCCCTTCCATGGGGCACAAATCTGGGCTTCGCATTCCGCTATCAATTATTGCGAGAAAAGGTGTCATCCAATCATTTGATGACCCTGCCTAGACTTTACCTTTTTATGCTTCTCCTTTGGTTCATTTTGGCAAACCAACCTATGATTGAGCTTCTCTTTATAGACTTTCTTTCTCCAATTACTATCCAGTCATTGCTTCTTACTATTAACTCCCAAAGTCTACTACACCATTATCTCAGTAACTTTGAATACTTCTATCTGACTCCTTACTGCTCACAAATTTCTCCATGGTCCATTGTTCTTCAGCTTGGATTTGCACCACAACTGCCTAGCCGCTCTGCTCTACTCTTTGTATCACCTAACTTCTACTTCTTACTTCCACATTTCATCTCTTCATCACTACCACCTAGCATGCCTAGATTTCCCTTTTTCCATCTCCACTTCTGCCTATTCCTCGTTTGCAACATTAGGTCATGTAAGGAGCTCCTTATATGGTGGCAAAGCCTCTCTGATCTAATGGTGCATAGTCTGTTTCTTGATTGTTCTCTTTATAAATATATTTCAGCACAACTGATGTGGTATGCCTATACTTGCCCCATGCTTTCAAGGCCAAAAATCTTGTGAATGACAGCATGTCGGGCATTGAAATCTATTCTTGAGTCCACCTAACAGCTTAACCTTTTAGGTTTGGTGGGTTTTTATGACTAAGAAATCACCTCCGTTTTTGAATTTCATAGAGAACAATCTTGAAAATCTACAATTTTATGCATTGCAGGAAAAAGAAGTAAAGCCTCTACTTGCAAGAACAGATGCAAGGGAGATCCAATTGTATTATCAGATCTTCTATGAGAAAAATATTAAGGAGGGTCAAGATACAAAACAACCGTGAGGCTTTACTTTGAATTATTAGCATGCTTAATTTAGCTTAGCATAGAGGTTTTTTTTCTCTTATTCTTCTTCTGTTTGGTATGCTTGAAGGGAGGAGATGGCTAAGTTTTATTGGATTGCAATGGTTTTGCATGATGTGTTGAAAACTGTGGTACCTTCTTCACAAGTTGATTATAAGGTTTGATGCATTTGATTTTGGAAGTTAACAAGTTCATTGAGGTTTCATTTGCACATATGGAGGACTAAAAAAGACTTCATAATTGATTTTGGCTTCACAGACTAACAAATATGTAAAAGAACTTGAGAGCAAAAAGGAACAGTATGAACACTACAACATTCTTCCGCTGTATGCTGTTGGGGTGAAACCAGCAATTATGAAACTCCCTGAGGTTGTATATTATGCAACGTTATGTTGTCTTGATTTTGCTTATTTACATTAATGGTGGATCTTACAATGTTGATTCCTTGTGCTTGTACAGATCAATTTTGCATTTCAAGCCATACGATATGTGGAGAATCTGCCAATGCCCGTAGCTCATTCAACATCAAATTTAAATTTATCTGTTAATGATATATTTGATTGGCTCTTGTTACTTTATGGTTTTCAGGTAATGCTTCAAATTCCTACTTACTTTTCCATCTGTTTCATAGTTTTATCTGTTTTGCTCTCACCTCTAGGCATTTCTGGGACATTAACCTATTTATACTCTGCTACATAACTTTTCTTGCATTATCTTTGAGGGCTAAAGTAATTTATCTAGTCCTAGTGTGGGACAACTTATAAAACTTTCCTTATATACACTTGCTTTTATGGAAGAATATTTATCCAAATATAATATACAACAAAAATTAAAAGTAGCCAACTAAATAGGTCACATGCAATCAAGAATACTCATAGATGTGCTCCAAGCATAGTTGTGCAACATTTCCTCTGGGGAAATTCCACCTAAACCCCATATGGTTTTAAGTTTTGCCACATGGTACTAAGTGATTTATTTATTTATTTTTTTGCAATTGAATCCTTGCGGATAAGTTCCATTCAATATGAGGTTTTAGGCATTTGTTTTATCAAGTAAAACAAAAAAAAGGGTGCTATGTGGAAAAGCACCCTCAACTATCCAAAGGAATTGAGGGTATTTTGATAATTTACCAACTATCTAGGATGCTATGGGTTGAAAGAATTTATTATGAAAATACACTTTTGAGTTGAGGGTATTTTGATAATTTTACCAAGTGAAGTCAACAACATAACCCCCTTGAAAACAACAAAAAATCACAGGGTGCTATGTGGAAAAAGTTGAAACTACTAGGGCAGAAGGTGGAAAGGAGAGTTATTTAGCACTCCCAAGGGTTTTTCTTTTATATTTTATCTAGCAAGGCTACGACTAGCTGCCTCAAGTCCTCCAGAAATCAATGGAACCCCTAAGTAGAAAGTGGGAGTCTTCTCTCTTTGAACCCCAAGTACTGCAATATTCTACTTATTGCTTTGGAAATACCTGCTATGAATATGTCAGAACTATTGGGCTCTGAATCGGGGACTTGATAGAATCTATCCATCTCCCACTAATAATTTTGATTTGAACTCATCTTAGTTGAGGAAAACAACATATCTTCTGTAAAAGATGAGTAAGATTTAGTTTTTTACCTATTGTATGGCACTCAAAACTGATTTGTCAAGGCAATAGCATGAAGAAGTCTACTAAACACTTTGATGATCATTACAAACAGGAAAGCAGATTAAAAAACTCCTTGAGAATTTTCACTTTTTTGAAGAAGACCTCCAAGAATTAATAGCAGCAGAAAAACATAGTTAAATTATGAAGGCTTCCATAAAAGCCACAAATGTTTCAGGAATTCCAATAACCTTATGGACAATGAGTCGAACTTCCAGTAAAGAGAATCATAAGCTTTCATGTTATCAACTTTATTTTTAGAGCACATCTAGGAGAAATGTGATTATTATGGTACTACTTCATCATTACCACCAGAGGATGGCTATTTTTAATAATAAAATCATCATGGCAACTCCTAAATCTATTAGCTCATATCTTGTAATTGCATTTCAAAATACCAATGCAAGAAATATATGGTTCTCTACTCCTTCGTGGTGACAGGAGCCTGGTTTTGGGATCCAGATTGACAGAAACATTTACCTTGCTAAGCAACTTGCTGGATCTAAAAAACCCCAGGATAGTTTCAGTAAACCCCTGGAATCTAATTGTATTAATTCACTTATTTTTGCTCACATTAATTTTGCAATAATGAAAATTGCAAGATAGTTTGTTAAACGCCCCGGATAGTTGTTGCTTACTGAGCTTGATCATTTGTAGAAATTCTTTAACCTGTATTTTGTGGGAACAGAGAGAAGGCATGGAGTTTTTTATCCTTTTTCTTTTTAAAGATGTCAAGTTTATATATATATTTTTCCCTCTAAATCAAGATATATTAAACTTTGGTTGATATGAAAGCCTTGTCAATATTATATTCGTCTAAATGAGTAAAAAGTTCATGTATGGATGTATCAAACATCTAGGATAGTCTTACCTTTTAGGGAGGCTATAATGAAACAAAGGATCCTTCTATTCAATAGCTATTTCTGATAATTATATCACAAATATCATTTTTTTTTTTGGGTAAAGGAAGCTCCTGTTCATCGAATAACAAGATGTTTTCTGTTCTTTTTGTTGATTGAAGAAAGGGAATATAGCAAATCAAAGGGAGCATCTAATATTGCTACTTGCCAACATTGATGTGAGGAATAAGAATCTTGAGACTTATTTTCAGGTGAATCATTTTTCCACTATGTTTTTCATGCTTTCTTTTTGAGTATCAGATCTTCTTAGTTCACTCAACTTTAATTTCAACCTTTATGACATCTTATATTGATGATTAATAAGAAGTTTATTGCAGCTTGATAGTAGCACCATACAACATTTAACTGATGAAATATTCAAGAATTATGAATCATGGTGTAACTATATGCGTCGTGAATCGAATATCAAAAGGTACTTTTTGTCCATGCTTGTGAAAGAATGCTTTTCAATTTGTTAACTAAATTTATTTCATTGTCAAAACCTTAAGCACACTCGTCTTTTTTCTTATGATGTCTTTTTGAATGAAACTTTCCCTTTGTAGGTATCCCCCAGGCTATGCAGTACAACAGCTACAACTCATATATATTGCACTTTATCTTCTCATATGGGGTGAAGCATCAAACATACGGTTCATGCCTGAATGCATCTGCTACATCTTCCATAATGTATGTTTCCTTCTAAGATTCAACATATCATTATCCATGATCTAAAATGTCTGTAATCAACCAGTCTTTTTCCAGTGTCTATCAAGATGTTCATCTTGGAAACAGCTAGTTTTTGATCAATTGAATGTCATGTTGTTTTCCCCTTCTGATCATAAGTATACATGAATCTTGAAAATAGCCGTTTGTTTGTTTTTTTATATAAATATAAAGTGCACTTTATTTTGTATGTTATGCTAATCGTGGAGAAGATAGAAAAATGTACAACACATTTGGTTTGTCTAATCATTTAGTCAGCATGTCAAAGCTAATTGCAGATTCATGTATATACTGCTCAGCTTTTAGAGTGTGCAAAAAATTAACGAGATTAGAAAGGGCAGAATATAGACTAGTGAAAAATTGGTCACTTATTAGACACATGCAATGTTCAATATCTTTGCCTTTGGATGGATCATAGGAATTTTAGGCCTTGCATTGTTATAAAATACATTCAAAATGAAAATTGTTTACTGCAATTCTTGCTTCTGCTTGGTTCTAATTATAAGCATTTCCTGTAACTACTATGTAATGTTGATTATTGATAGGGTGCTGTATTGATGAATTGGAAAAGCCAAAACTGAAAAATTAAGCCTTACATTTTAGTATTGAAATTTATATTTTAGTATTGAAAATTTTAAGTATGGAAGTTATCTTTAGAGAACTATTTCTTGTGCTGCCGAAAATTAAATATTGAATAGACGATTATTGTTTTTTCTTAGTAAGATGATTTTATGGAGATTTCTGCTAAAAATCAAAGTGTTGCATTGAAGAAAAAATTTACTTGAATGATAGAAGCCCTAAGGCCTATGTACAACTGTTGTTGAGATATTAAATAGGAAACTAAATCTGGCTAAAGCTAATCCTTATGATTGAGAAATTGTCTAATTTTAATTTTAGGAATAGAAATATTCATAGATTTCCTAATTAACAAATTAATTAAACAATACAGCTGGGACCGTGTTTTTTTTTTTCCTCAATTTCATATAATAAGAGTTAAAAACAAAAGAACAGTAACGAAATGTATTAAGTAGTTAAAAACTACTTAATATCTTCGAGACTGTTTCATTGAGAATATTCTGTTCAGGTGGTTTCCAAAATGAATAGTCAAATACTTTGAAAAGATTAAATCATTAAAAATTAAAATTTTCAACAAGTTGGAAATTTTGAATGGTTTATCTAATTACACCTAAAATTCACGCAAAAAGTTATAAATTTACCCTCTTTAAATGTTGAATTTTGAACCTGGAAGCGAGCTGGCCCTGCTTGCCTTGCTTGTAAATCATTGGGGCTCAATTAATTTTTAAGATCTGTTAAATTTGGCTCAGTCAAGTTACAAGAAAACAAGTTCGAGCTTTCAAGTCATTTTGTTAAACAAGTGAGTTAAAATGTCGTAATATGTGGCCTATAAGCTTGCAAGCTAAGCTTGGTCAGTAATTTTTTCAAAATATTTTACTAGAATAATTATTATACTAAATTAATATTATCCATTTGTTAGTTGCCTTCCTGGTAGGAATTTTAATTTAATATAATTTTCTTTTTAGAATTAAAAGCAAAACTGCATTGCTTTTTTTTTTTTTTTTTTTATGTTATCTTGCCTCATTTTGCCTATAGTCCTTAGCCGTTAATTCTTACCAGTTAAATCCTTCACCGTTCTGAAAAATTGGAGACTACCAATCACCTTTTCTCAAATTTGTTTCTCTTTCTAGTTTTAGCTTTTTTATGGGTTTCATGGTGGAAGGTTCTGCTATTCTACTAAGTAGTCTGTGATGCCTACTTATACTACTTGTCAAATTATAGGTCTTTTTATGGAATTAGGTATTGTTGAGTAAGCAGGAGGAAAACAGAGAACAGAAGAGAAGGATTAGGCAGAGGCTGTCTTTAGTGTTCTTGAGCATTTTGTTAAGTGACAAAAATGAATGTAGTGGGAGGTGGAAGGTGGAATAGGAAGTTAGGAAATAGGAAGATAGTTGAATAAAGCTGAAGAGAAAATGTAGTGTGAGAAATTCAATATTGTAGTGATATGATATTGTCATGTGAGTTGAAGGTTTGAGGCTATGCCATATGTAGATAAGGGGTGTAGTTAATGCCTCCAATGAAGTAGTGAAAATCCACCTTGTAGTAAAGAGGGCAAAGGAGGTGATAGGCTGGTAATGGCATGCATCAATGATGATAGACAGAAGGTATTCAAGCACTACAACGGAAGGTTAAGGGGAAGAACCCTTCAAATGAGTTTCACGTTATAAGCTTGCTAAACCAAATTCTTCACAATATTCTAGACATCTGGTACTAACTTAAGCATCCTATCACTAATATTAGGAGGCTTTTTCAATCTTTTATGATGAGTGTAGTTTATAGCATTGTAACTGAAGGAGGTGATGTAAAAAAAAAGTAGAGGAAAGATGTAGAAAAATGGAAGTCCAGAGGGAAAATCAGAGATAGGCAGAAGCAATTAAGAACAAATAGGGGAAATAGGTAGACGGATATTGAGCTTATCTTTAATCTTCAATCTTTTTACGTGGCTGAGCTTTATTGGACTTGGCTTGTCTCAATTCCACCTCTATATTATTTCTACATTTATCATGTTAGAACCAACAATGGAATCTAGTATTTGATAGCAGAATTCTATAATATGCCAAGATTATCTATTTTATGCCCTCTAAATTCTATATCCTAGAATTTCAACCGGGCAGCACTAAATTGATAATGTGGTCTAATTCCCAAGTTATAACCTTTTCCCTTCTATTCATTGATTGTCAGTGTTTTATGGCATCTAGTCTTTCTAAAAGTGACTTATGTTAATTTTTTCCTTATTTTTTAAAGATGGCAAGTGATGTTTTTGAAGTTTTATCAAGCAAAGTGCATCCTGTTAGTGACACAAACCAAACAGCAGCACCTGACCAAGAATACTTTTTAAGAAGTGTCATTACACCTATATACAAGGTTCTGTCTAAGGTAATTTATATTTTATTCTATTTGGAAAATTGTTTGATCATATTTGTTCAAAGCTTCATGGCTAAAATTTGATATGATTTGGCGGGAAAGGAAGTAGGAAAAAACAAAGAAGGCAAGGCGAGCCATTCTAGATGGAGCAACTATGATGATCTAAATGAGTTCTTTTGGTAAGTTTCTAGAATGTTGAATACTGTTTTTGCACACCAGTCAGATAATTGAAATCTAGAAAATTGTTTTTTCTAGGTCTGAAAATTGCTTTAGGCTAAGGTGGAGAAGAGATCGTGAAAAATATTCTTTTATGCAGCTTGATGAGATACCACTTCCAGATGAGGTAGCTTGTTCTTCTTGTTAGTTGTGGCCTTAATCTAGGTTAGCCATAAATTTTATTTTCTCATCTCATTAATTTGAAAATAATTATTCAATAAAATTATGTTCACAAAATTGTAGTTCATACTGGCTTCTTTTGGATGACATGTGATATAGAACAATCTTCTTTGTGAAAGCATGAAAGTTTGGAAGGATTATTAGTTAGTAAGTTGGTCATGTCAGTAACAAAGTTTTGTCCCTCTATTAGTTGGTACTGAGCAGTTTTGTAAGGGATATACTTGTAATCTTTGAAAATTTTGTAACTTTTCTGTTTTGACCTTAGTTGTCCCTAAAGTAGTTTAAGCATACTCTTTTTTCCTCTGAATCACCATTCTCGAACTTCACTTTTTTCATAATTCTATTCTCCTGTATGCACATGAACTAAAATTTAGCTGATTGGGATTTTGAATCTTTTGAACTATGTTGATTTGGCAGTTCTAAAATATATTGTTCAGCATCTTTTAAACACACCTGCCCTGCCCTTTCTATTGTCAAATTGACCTCCATTGGTATTTTTCGACTTCTTTTGTTTTTTATTTTTTCTTAAGATTTAGTTTAGTTTCATGTATCCCTTTCAGATTGTTAATCCATGCACTATTGGAAAAAGGAAGCATAAAACTAACTTTGTTGAAGTCCGCACCTTTTTGCACCTATATAGAAGTTTTCACCGAATGTGGATATTCTTCATAATGGCTTTCCAGGTGGCCTTCTTTTTTGTCCTTTTGCCTTGATTTTTATCCTCTTTTACAAAATTAATTGATTGCATCTGTATATTTTCTTTCTTTCTTTCTTTCTTTCTTTCTTTCTTTCTTTCTTTCTTTCTACATTTCAGGCTATGCTAATTGTTGCATGGACGCGTCCTGGGTCTATTTATGCTGTTTTTGATGAAGATTTTTTAAGAAGAATGTTAAGCATTTTCATTACTTCTGCTGTTCTCAATCTTTTGGAAGGTAACAAAATTGTTCTTAGGCTTAATAGCCAAATATACCTTGACTTTTTGTACAAAATGGATATAAGCTCTTAACATTTATTGTATGGAAATCAGTCCATGAACTTTTATTTTACTGTAGATAAACTATCAACCTTTCAAATCATGCAATTAAGTCTAAATCTGTTAAATGACATTAACATGGCATGCCATGTGGTGGCCAACTAACCTATCAATGTCGGCTTTCACGTAGGATATCCAAACGGCAGTTAGTGTCATTTAACATATCTGAACTTAATTGCATGATTTTGAATGATTGATGGTTTATTTACACTAACTAAAATAAAAGTTATGGACTGATTTTTACGCGATAAAACGTTGAGGGCTTATATCCATTTTATGCAAAAGGTTAAGGGTACATTTGGCTCTTAAGCCGTATTCCTATGATAGATGAAACATAGGAAGCATAATCATTCTATGTTAATTTAAATTGATATGTACTAGGTACATAAAAATATACTCAGCTGCTTATCCCTAAACTAACTTCTAAAATCAGGATATAAAAATCTCCTAAAGATCATGAAAGAAAACTAGCTACACCTTTGGAATAGTTTGGACGCAACCACCCCTTAATCAACAATTAGAAAACAAATAAAAAAAGAACTAAATCTCCTAGAAACTTGGATGACAACACTCCCCCTCAGGCTGGGGAGTAGATATTTATCATTCCAAGCTTGTTTGTGAGAACTTCGAAACTTGTTGTGATAACCCTTTGGTTAGGTTGTCTACAGCTTGTTGACTGGTTGGAATATAGGTCACACATAACTCTAATTTCAATCTTTTCTTTTATGAATTGTCTGTCGACCTCCACATGCATCGTTCGGTCTTGTTGAATAGGGTTATGTGCAATACTAATGGTAGCCTTGTTATCACTGTATAATTTAGTTTAGTTTAATCCTTAATTCTTACATAAGCCTTTTGAGCCAAATCAGTTCACATATGCTGTGAGCCATAGCCCTAAACTCCCTTTTAGCATTGTATCTAGCAACCACTTATTGTTTCTTCTTCAATTTACTAAATTTCCCCAAACCATAGTGCAATATCCGGATCTAGACTTCTTATCATCAGCTGAGCCTGCACAATCTGCATCAGTAAAGACTTCCACCTTTCGTTCTTCTTCTCTTTTTAACAAAACAAACCTTTCCTTGGGTTCATCTTGAGATACCTCAAATTTTGTAAACCACATTGAGATGTTCTTCCTTTGGGTCATGCATAGATTGACTAACAATGCTAACAACAAAGTCTATATCTATTCATATATGGAAGAGAGAGATTAATTTCCCCGCTAATCTTTGATTATCAATTGAATTTCTTCCTTGCATTGGACTGTACTGTGGGTTCCTTCCATTGCTGTATTAGCAAGTTTGCCTCCCAACATTCTTGCTTCCCTTGACAAGTCCAAAGTATACTTTCATTGAGTAATGGATATGCCTCTCTTGCTTCTTGCAACTTTTGTTCCGAGGAAATACTTTAAAGGACCAAGGTCCTTTATCTCAAGTTTGGTGGCTAGTAGACTTTTCGGCTTCTCCATATCTTGCACGGCTTCTATTGTGAGACTTATTTCATCCACACACTATCAGAATGGTAACTTTTCCAAACTAGAGGCATTTGAAAAGCAGAGTGTGGTCAGTCTAGCCTTGATTGTATCCATAACTTCTTATTACTCTTGAAAAATGATCAAACCATGCTCATGGTGATTGCTTTAATCCATAAAGGGATTTCTTGAGCTTTCACACTTTCCAAGTATTTTTACTGTCTTAAAAGCTAGGTGGAATGTCTATATAGATATCTTGTTTTAGGTCCCTATTCAAGAAGGGCTTCTTCACATCTAGTTATACTGGCCAATTCAAATTTGCTGCCAAAGACAATAGGACCTCATGGTATTTAGTTTAGCAACTGGTGTAAATATCTCCATGTAATCTGTCCCGTAGGTTTTTTGAAACCTTTAGCAACTAGTCTTGCCGTGTTACCCAGTTGAGCCATTTGCTTTATATTTTATCGTGAACACTCATTTACATCTGACAATATTCTTCCCATGAAGTAAATTCACCAGCTCCCAAGTGTCATTGTTTTCTAGAGCCTTCATTCCCACCCAATAGCCTTTTTTTCCATTTAGGTTTAGCTAGAGCCTCCTATATTGACCTAGGAATCTCAATGTTGGAAACATTGGTGGTAAAAGTACGAAAGGATAGTGAAAGATTTTTGTATGACACAAACTGAGATGGGGGAAGCAAAGTGCAAGAACGATTCCTTTCGTAAGACCAATGGGTTGCTCTAGAGTTTTGTTTGAGAGAGGAATGGTTTCATGAGTACCTGAGCCTATATTCTTCTCAATATACTCTATTTCAAACTTTTGGATGCGAGGTAGCATGGATATCTTTCCTTCTTGAGATTGATTTCTTCTAGTATAGACATGTAGCTCTTGAATTTTTTTCCTCGTGAAACCTCCCCCTTTTCCTAATTTGTTTTTTGTTGTTGTTGTGGCATGACATGTTTAGAAAAGATAGGCTTGGATTGGACTTGGATGATGGATGTAGAGTAGACTTTGACAGATCATTAATACGCATGGATACCATTTCCCAAGATCGATTGTCATTGCTTTCCTTCTTCCCTTGAAGAGAGGTGGGAGGAAAGAATGGTTGAGTCAAAAAAGTAACATCATGAGAGATTAAGAATTTTTTTTTTCTGGAGTTGAGTAATAACAGTATCCTTTTTGTGTGGGTGAGTAGCCGAGGAGCATAGTTTTAATGGCTCTGGGGTCTAATTTGCTACTGTTTTGAGCATGTATATGTACAAAGGCAATACATCCAAAGGTTTCAAGGTGTGAAAATGAGGATAGTAGTTGGTAAAGGTAGAGAGAGGTTTTTGGCAGTAGATAATTCATCTTTGTATTATGTTTATAAGATAGGCCATTGTAAGAACTGCTTCACCCCACAAGTACTTTGGAACATGCATGGTGAACATAAGAGCTTGAGTGACTTAAAGTAAATGCCGATTTTTTTCGTTCAGATACCCCATTTTATTTTGGGGTGTCCACGCATGAACTCTAATGGATAATCCCATTATTGGCTAAAAACTCACCTAGCATAGAATGAAAATATTCTTGCCCATTGTTTGTATGTTAGACATGAATTTTTGCTTGAAATTTTGTCTGAATCTTGAAATGGAGGTTCTTAAATATTTGACAAGTTCAGACTTTTCCTTCAAGAGGTAAACCAAGGTGACGTGTGTGTGATCATCAATAAATGCTATGAACCAACGTTTTTTGAATGTAGTAGTCACTTTGGATGTCCCCAAAATATCATTGTGAATTAACAAGAAAGGTGAGGACGAATTATAAGGAGGGGAAATGGTTTTGGTTGTGCTTTGCTAATTGACAAATATCACATTGGAAAGAATGAGGATTTTTATTTTTGAAAAGTTTAGGAACAAACATTTAAGATAAGAAAAGTTTGGGTGGCCAAGTGTATGGTGCTACAACATTATCTCATTTTGACTAGAAACAAAAAGAGACTCGCTACTTGATATAAAAGCTTGTCTAGTCCTAAAATCCTCATCCTCAAAGAAGTAAAGTCCTTCATGTGCCCTAGCTTGCCAATTTTTCCCATGAAGATATCTTGAAATTCTCAAACAGATGGCGAGAATTTTCAAAGCAATTGTTATCAAGCATTAATTTGCTAACTAACACTAGATTACAAGAAGTTTGGGAACATGAAGAACAGAATGAAGCATTAGGTTTTTCGGAAGTCTGATAGAACATTTTCTAGCAACGTTTGACAAAGAACCATCGTTAGTTTTCACTTTAACATTACTAGAATAGGATTATGTGTAACAAAAAAATTAGAAGTATTCATCATTTGATAGAAGGCCCAAATCAATAATCCAGTGATTTTTTGAAGTTGTAGTGGCACTAAAGGCTAAGAGAAAGTTACTTCTCTGGGCTAAAGAACAAGAATTGACACTAAGGTTGGAAAGTTACTTCTCTAGGCTAAAGAACAAGAATTAACACTATGGTTGAAGTAAGTAGATTTTGAGGTTGTGATTGACTAAGAAGCTTATACAAGCGATCTATTTGCTCTTTGTTGAACCTCACTGGAGAATAGGCTGATTTTCCTTCTGTTGCACATATGGCAGTAGCTCATTCTTTTTCCATAGCCCAGACATGGAAGCCCTTCCCAATCATTTTGCTTTCTATGGGTCCAGTTGGCTAGTTTTCCATGAATTTTCCAACAAGTATTTCTAGTATGTCCTCGACAATGATAGACATCACACCAAGGTTGATCCCCCTTTTTTGTGTTTTCCTAGTCTTAGGAAGACCTATTGTAGTGCTTCTAAACTGCTGTAGCTGAAGTCATAACCTTCTATCGACTTTCCTCTTGTACCTCGACAAACGTTTCTTCAATTGATGGTAAGGGGTCTTTGCCAAGCACTCTGCCCTTAACTTCGTCAATGTCTTTGTTTAAACTTGTTAAGAATTCGAACACTCATTCTGTTCCACCATTATTTTCTACTTGTCGTTACAAGCTATACAGTCCCAGCTAGATTCATAAAAATAAATTTGATTCTTTACATGAATTTTTTATAGCATTAAAATTATCTCTCATGTTTTGTCCCCCTTGCTTTGTCTCTCTCAATTTTGACTTTATCTCAAACACTTAAGTAAAGTTGCCAAGGTTTGAGTAAATCATCTTCATAGCATCTCATATTGCTTTTGTCGTGGGTAAGAATAAATAAGTCTGTCCAATTCTAGTCTCGATTTAGTTAATGAGCCAAGCCTTAATAATGGAGTTTTCAGCGTCCCATACTTGGTAAGCAAGGTCTTATGTCTTTGGAGTAATGGTTGCACCATTGAGATAACCCATTTTACCTTTGCCTCAAATCACAAGTTTGATGGATTGCACCCATTGAAGATGGTTCTTTTATTTAGCTTGTAAGTTGTAATTTGCAAGGAGGTATCCTTACTTCCCTCTTGTAAACTCATGATTGAAGGATGTGGTGTTTGTTGGGATTGATCTGAAAAGACTATGGAAGACTCGTCTTGTCTGCTAGTTCCAATAATGGCAGTTTTTTCCATTAAAAAAATTAGAAAAAAACTAGGTCAGAGTTTATGCTCTGATACCATGAAATCAGAGAAGCAAAACCCTTCTCTATTAATTTCCATTGATATGGACTTGCTACATAAATAGTCTAGGTCAAAGATATCCAGTTGCATATCCCTAAACTAACTCCTAAAATCCAGGAAGTAATAATTGCTAAAAGCAGGAAATAAAATTTCCTAAAGAATTAAAAAAACAAAAAAAGAACAAAATCTCCGAGAAACTTGTATGACAACGACAGTTGTGTAGGTGTGGAAGCAGTCTCATATAAATGTTCATAAGTTGAAAGACATCATATTCAGGATAATGTGTCCTGCTATTCATAAATTTTTTCAGTACAATCCTATTTTTACATTTTATATATTATTATGCTAATTACAAGTTCTGCAATCAGTTATACTCTACTTCAGTGAGAGGCTTTTGATAGAGTTAGTTTGATGATTTTCATCTTTGCATTTATTCCTTCTGCAGCTATTCTGGATATAGCTCTTACTTTTAACGCTTGGGGGAGCTTTGAATTTACCCAAACACTATGGTTCCTTATGAAATTGTTCATGGGAGCTATTTGGGTTGTGGTTTTGTCAATAGGTTATTCCATTTCTGTGAAGAATCCAACAGGGGTCATCAAGTTCTTTAAACACTGGACTAGAAATATGCAAAACCAGTCATTCTATAATTATCTTGTTGTACTTTATTTGATACCTGATTTACTGGTTACTATAATATTTGTGCTTCCACTTTTGCGGAAAAAAATGGAGCTCTCAAATTGGCGGATAGTTACTCTTATTATGTGGTGGAATCAGGCAAGCATATTAAGCTTTACTCTTTTGACTGATGTTTCTTCTTCTTGCGTGCAGTTCCACTTTTATTCTCCTTGATCTTCCCTTGTTATTTTATTAATTATATTTGTTTGACTTTTCTGTAAATAATTTTTATTTTGCTTCAGCCAAAACTTTATGTTGGAAGAGGCATGCATGAGGACTTCTTCTCACTCCTAAAGTAAGAGAAAACACTTGTTTTTGGTTATGTTTTCTCAGCCATGTTTCATGTTCGTGTACATATGCTTGTATTTGAACTTGTTCCATTAAGAGAGTTATTTAATACACTCAGGTACACATTATTTTGGATTATGCTGCTAGTCATCAAGCTGACGTTCAGCTATTTTGTTGAGGTGATTTCTCCTTTATATTTATGAATCACCGCTGAAGTTCACAAGTTTCAAATGCTAAATTTATGAGAATATTGATTTCAATTGCATTAATTAGATTATTTATTTCACATGTTTGCTTCATTCCTTATGATGTTTAACATGATTTATCATAGAATGAAACTTAACAATTTAAAAGTGGCCCTGCAGCATAGGCATTAACAAAGAAATCTTTTTCAGTTGGAGGTATTGAAAAGGCATGAAACTTTAGGTTAAATGTAGCTGATGTAAAATAAAGTGTTTTCCATATAGGGATATTTTGGTGTGGGTTCTTTTTGTCATCTCAATAGCGTTCAGTACTCTAATATATATGATAAACATGCATCTTAATTAAAAAAATCTGTGCAAGCATCTCATGATTCTTATTTAAGTGAGCTGTTGTCTTTCTACATTTGTGTCAATTTCTATGAATCACTTTCTTTGAAAATATGCTGAAACCTGATCAAGGTTGCTTCTAAGTTTTATTACTTTCATTTAAGATTTTTCCACTTGTGCAACCAACAAAGGAAATATTGGACATGCATGTTGAAAGCTATCAACTGCACGAGTTCGTTCCAAATGGTAATATATCTTTTTCTTTTTTATTTCTTCTCCCTTGTGATTGTTTTACCTCTCTCTTCATATATTTCCATTGCATCTATTAATTCAAATTCTAAAACTTCTGTAGTTGTTCATAATGTGGGAGCTCTTATGGCAATATGGGCTCCAATTATCTTGGTAAGTAAGCATATATATATATATATATATATATATATATATATATATATTTGTAATGGAAAATTTGATGCAATGGTCATAATTCTCATTTCCTCAGTAGCTCGTGTCATTATCTGAGTGTTTTATTCATGCATAGGTTTATTTTTTGGATGCTCAAATATGGTATGCCATATTTTCTACCGTTTTTGGTGGGGTTCTTGGAGCGTTCAGACATGTGGGTGAGGTATGCTGTAATTTTGTGCTCATGCAATTAGAAATGTGATACTAAATATATATATATATATATATATATATATATATATATATATATATATATATATATATATATATATGTTTGTATGAATGTGTGCTCATGTGTATACATACTCACCCCTGCTTTGATCGGACTATTTCTTAGATACGTACACTTGGGATGCTGCGATCCAGATTTCGAAAATTGCCTTCAACTTTTGTTCAGTGTTTTTTTCCGTCAGCACATCATGATTCAAGGACAAAACTCTTGGTAGTGCCGATTACATAAATTCTATCAATGTGTACAATTGCTCTTAATTATTTGGGATTTTTTGCCTCATTCCAGATACCAAAGCATTTCTTTCAAATATGAATGCTTTCAATCCATGTGGAATCTTATCATCACATATATGAAGATGATTTTGGGCCTTTTCCTTCTTCATTCTATATTTTCTTTTTCATTTGACTAAATTAAAACACTCCATGGCAGGATAAGTCAATAAAACAAATGAACATGGCAACTTTTTCTCAAATGTGGAATGAATTCATTAGTTCCATGCGTGTGGAGGATTTAATTAGCAATAGGTGAGGACTTCTTGCTGTAAACTTCCTTCCATATGAATGATAAAGATATATATGGCTCTTGTATTTTCCTTTACCTATTATTTTCCAGGGATCAAGAATTGTTGCTTGTCCCATGTTCTTCAAATGATGACTCTGTGGTTCGGTGGCCTCTTTTCTTGATAGCGAGTAAGGTAAACACTATTTTGTAGTTTCTCAAGTTTACTTTTACGTGTGATGCAAGTTGCCTATGCTATAGATTATTTCCCATGCAACATCTTACAGATACCAGCTGCATTGAACATAGCCAAAGATTTTAAGGGGAAAGAGGATGCTGAGTTAATTAAACTGATTAAGGGTGATCATTACATGCATTCGGCGGTGATTGAATGCTACGAGACAATAAGATGTCTTATAGATGGCCTTTTGGAAGATGAGGCTGATAAGAAGTAAGGTCGAAGCTTTCACATTATTGGCTTAAACTTTTGGATATAGTTTGGCAAGTTAACATTGTATTTAAGAAATTACCCCCTTTTTTGTCTCAATTAATTGTTTCTAATTTTCTCCTGGAATAGGATTGTAATGAAGATTTATGATGAAGTAGCCAAAAGTAGACAAGAGGAGAAGTTTTTGAAAGAATTCAAAATGAGCGGCATGCCTCTGCTCAGTGCAAAGTTGGAGAAGTGGCTAAACATATTGGTAGCAATTGAGCTTAATCCATGTTCCTTTTTATGTTTTTCCTTTGCTCTCTTTTTCTTAGTGATGTACGTTTTAGCACTCTTTTACTTGAGTTCATATGTCGCAGATGACTGATTATGGGGATGAAGAGATATATAAGGCGCAGATAACCAAAGCCTTGCAGGGTATCATGGACACTGTTACACATGATGTTATGATTAATAGCCAGAAGTAAGCACTGAAAAGTACATTTATATTGATAGAAGTTTTTCTTCCCTTTTAGTCAGATACTTTAGTTGCCTTAGCTAAAATGAAAAAGAAAAAGAAAATCATATTAGACACTCCGCTACACTGTTTACAACAGGAAGCTTTAGAATTATATAGGGATATAAGAAAATTTGATCTCTTATTCTAAAGAGAAAAGTAGTATCAACATCTTAACAAGCTCAATTGTATCCCCCTTTTTTTTGGAGATAGGGAGTACCAACCAAACCTTGCCTAGTGAAACCTCAATGTTTCTGTACTTTTGTGAAATCCCTGTAAAATAACCCATCATGGACTTTTACTTCTAGATGTAGTTATGGGTTAGTCTTTGCCAAACTAGAAATTATTAGTTTTTGAACCTGATATTTGCTGAATTTATACCGCTGAATCAGTCATCATCATTAATATGGATTATGAATTTCTTTTTCTCTTTGTAGAACCCTTCAAGGAGTATATGGTTTTCAGAATGGCAAAGATGGACAGAGTTTTGAAAAGATTAATATTCAAGATAGATGGAACAAGTCTTGGAAGGACAAGGCACTGAACTCTTTTTTTAAATATCCTTTTTAAGTTTTAAATATTGCAAAATTAGATTTTCTTCTTATCCTATTCTACAATTCTCCATAGGTCTATAGGCTTCATTTTCATCTTACTTTCAAAGAATCTGTTGCTGATGTGCCTCGAAATTCAGAGGCTCGACGCCGTATGACTTTTTTTGCAAATTCACTATTTATGATGATGCCAAGTGCACCAAAAGTCAGTAATATGCGCTCCTTCAGGTCAGTGACCTTTGACTATGTAGCAATGGTTATACACTAAATGACTGCTTCGGAATTTTCTATGATTAGTAGATGTTAATCAATGTGAAAGCGAAGGGCTAGTGGCTCGTGTCAATCAAGGAATGTTTAATATTTTTCTTCTCTTATTTCATTTTTTCATGATTGATTAATGTCTGCAGGGTCTTTCCACAGGCATTATTATCTTGAATCTAGAAATTGTTTTAAGGATCTTATGGAAGTCAGAGAAGATATGTTTTATTGTAATTACTTCTTTAGACTCTAACTTTTGTTTATTTCTCGATTTTTTATTTCAGTGTTTTGACTCCATATTTCAAAGAACATATTCTTTATTCTGATGATGAACTTAATAAAGAAAATGAGGATGGGATAACAACTTTGTTTTACCTGCAGAAGATATATCCAGGTGAGTTCTGGATTTACTAGATTGTCATTTTTGTTATCGTCTGAAATAGGATGAACTCATTAAGCTAGTACTGCCCACAAATTAGATGAATGGACCAACTTCCGGGAGCGAATGAATTACAGAGAGAGCAAAGAGGATATTTGTAACTGGGCAACTTACAAAGGACAGACACTTTTTAGATCAGGTCTGGATAATGATGGCCAACTTTTCAATCCATTATAAACTAACTTTATTTATGGATGATTATTTGTAGATATTTGACATGGCTACATGGTCCTATATATTTCTGGCAGTGCGAGGTATGATGTACTACAGGAAAGCCCTAGAACTTCAATGCTCCATGGAATTTCCTAATCATAATGGTTTGTGTCTTTCTAGATACACATTCTGTTAGAAAATATGAACTGTTATCTTCATTTTACATTTCAATATCTTCTATCTTACAGGATTGTTACCACCAATTATCATGGCATGCAACTATTAACTTTATATTTAATTTGCAGCTTCTAGGGAGGAGGATTCTATTCGAGTGCAAGCTCTGCCTGATTTAAAATTCACCTATGTTGTATCTTGTCAGATCTATGGAGCTCTGAAAAATTCTGATGATTCGCGAGACCAAAGTTGTCAAAAGAGTATTCTGAATCTCATGTTAATGTATGTTATCTATAGATGTCCTGTTATAAGACCAAAACTCTCCATGCAAATTAAAAGTTTTGATGGAATCACTCCTTATTTTAATATTGTACAGGCATCCATCTCTACGTGTTGCTTATATTGATGAAAGAGAGGAGACTGTTAACGGGCAATCACAAAAAACTTATTACTCTGTTCTCGTCAAGGGAGGTGAAAAATTTGATGGCTATGAAAGGGTAAGTGCTAGTTTTATAAGGAATTATTTTTCCAGTTCTAGGAATTTGTTAGTTTTATGTATGTAATTTTGATAGACTAATAGGTAGCAATTCTCCCAACCTTTTTGGCTATCTAAGTCATCCCCATCCCATTTATGGTTTATTTGGACTCAATGGAATATGCTTGGGGTTGAGTGAAGGTTGAAGCTAGTCCCTAGCAGGGTGAGGCAATATATTGTTTAGCCTGTTGTCCTAATACATATATTCAAGATTAATGTTTGTTTTAATTTACAATAAAGACAACAAATACCCTTAAACCGACTAAAACCTCTTAGGGGCAATTTGGTAATTCATTATGAGTTTCCTTTCATTTTTCTTTTATCTTTAAAGACAAAAATACCCTTAAAACCAATTAATCCTATCAGGGACTGCTTGGATGAGAGATTTCGAGAGGGGAATTCATTTCAATCTAAGTATTTAAAATTCTAAAATCCAATTTCCTTGTTTGGCAAAAAAGTTTGAAAATTTTCAAAATATAAGAGGAATTTCAAGAGGGAATTTGAGAAACTCAAGTTCCTTATTGAAAATCCACCTAAAGAGGTGGTTTTTCAAAATTCCTCTAAAACTACCATATTTTATTATATATAACCCACCATTAAATACAAAATTAAAAAAAAAAGAAATATCATTTTATATAAATGTAATATATTTTTTAATTTTTTCATATTATTAATAATATCCATACATTTTTACAAATCTAATGATACCCATATTTCATATTTTATTTTATTTTTTCTTTTTTCGTATATTTAATATCTTTATTATATTATAATTTTTTTTTATTTCATCAAATTCTAATAGTCCAAATTTCTTTCTAAAAAATAATTATCCAAACAATATAAATACAAATTCTAGTATTTCGAATTTATGGATTTTGAAATGCTTTTATTTTGAAATTTTTTAAAATTTAAAAATTCCTCATCCAAACTCAGTGTATAGGATAATTTGCTAACTTAATTTGGCATTTTAGATGAAAAATAATAAAGAGCTAAGGCCCTAATTGAATGACATCATTCAAATTAGGCCTTAATAAATCCTATGTGTTGATAAGCGAAGGCAGGTTGATAAGCCAAAGCAACCGGTAATTGGAGGAACTAACGGATTCACATCCAAGACTTATTCAATTGATGATAATGGTAAGGCTAAAGGCAAACTTAATCAACTTAAGTTTAATTGTCTTAATACATATGTTACATGTCACTTTCATATCTTTGTATTTTGAAGTTTTAATTATCTAGATAGTGTAATATTTGTACTATCCTTAATGAGAACAATGATTTGGTGAAAAGACATACTGCGTTTGTTCTCATTAACGTGTATTTATAGGACAAGGATTACACTATCTAGATAAATATTAACTTCAAAGTACAATGATATGGAAAGTGATCAGTAACACATAAACAGAGATAATTAAACTTAAGTTGATTATGATATGCCTTTAGCCTTATCAATATTATCAACTGAATTGGTCTTGGATGTGAATCCATTAGTCCCTCCAATAACTGGCTACCTTGGCTTATTCATGTGGCAACATGAATCCTCTTGGGATTCCTTTAATTGTAGGATATAGATTTGTTTAGATTTTTAACTATATCCACTAGCTTTTCATGCTCTCTCTAGTTGGTTCTTGATATGAAAGAAGCTCAATTACAGTCCAGTCCTTAAAGAAATTTTATAGAGAATAGAGATCAGTGAAATTTTGATTGATTTTGGACACAATACTCTCCTTAGTTCCAATCAAATCCCTGGAGTCAAACGATTTACAACCATTATCCATTATCAAAATAATTTATCAAGCTTCTGACATGAAAGTTGAAAAATACACATACAAAATCACTATAGATGGTAATGAAGTAAAAATTTTCCCTAACGGCTGAACAGAATATTTGACGAATAATTTGATAACAATCCAATAAATGATGTTATGAATTTTTACAATGACATTGTGCCTGCTTTAGTACATCACAGACTTGATTGTGAAAGAAAATTGCTCTTTTCTCTCTGTTGAATTAGGCATGTGTCTGGGCAAACATTTTATCAAAGTCACGATTGTCAAATGCAAAATCATATTTTTATGTCAATTTTCTAATATATGTAATTGTTTATGACATCATTTCACGTGGAATATTTGTTGTACTTCTAGGAAATATACCGCATCAAACTTCCAGGTCCTCCTACTAAAATTGGTGAAGGAAAACCTGAAAACCAAAACCATGCCCTAATCTTTACTCGTGGAGAAGCCTTGCAGACGATAGACATGAATCAGGTAGCTGTTTTTTATCCATCTCAAGATAGGTCATTAAGGTTCTAGAACATCTCTTAATACTTTGTTTTTCAGGATAACTATTTTGAAGAGGCTTTTAAAATGAGAAATGTTTTGGAAGAGTTTGAGCATTCCTGTCGGCAACGGGAACCTACAATATTAGGTTTAAGAGAGCATATATTTACAGGAAGGTTAGTCTCGTTTTTTATTTTGATCTTTATTTTTTTTAGAAGCTGAGCAAGTCAAAATGCTGCCATTTTTCTGAACAATGGCTAAATAGTAATATATGTTTTTATATATATATTTTTTAATTTTCTTTAACAGTGTTTCATCACTTGGTTCGTTTATGTCCAATCAAGAGACTAGCTTTGTAACTATCGGCCAACGCTTTTTAGCAAGTCCTCTGAGGTACCTTGAAATTTTCATCTCACTGAATGGTTATTTAGGAAATAGTGTACATTGGTTGTTTCTAATATTCACATTGAATAGGATTTTAAATGGTTGCTTGTATTATTTAGTAACCTGCACAATAATAGTGATAAATAAATAGCACATTTTGTTAAACAATCCTTAAGTTCAGTAACTTCAATGGCTGGTCCCATAACATTTCAATTATTTCTCTGAACACTTGAAAATAGATCAGAAAAAATAAAATTTAACAAATCTTTCCATGCTCCAATTGCATGTGCAAAAGAATGGAGCCAAGTCAAGCCCCTGTTGCTCCAGCTCAGTTTGGTAGTTTTCTAGTGCCTGATGTCAAAAATTAAATCTATATTGGCTTTTCGTTTTTAATCTCACATATCCATTTCCTATCTTTGCTTGACAAATTGATAGCTAATTGAAGTTAGAGAATTATAATTTTTCTACTTATCTATAGTATGGTGGTATCTATATCTATCATCACCATCATAGTTTCTATGATGATCTTATCTTTGCAGGGTACGGTTCCATTATGGTCATCCTGACATATTTGACAGAATTTTCCACATAACAAGGGGTGGCATTAGCAAAGCTTCAAAAACTATTAATTTAAGTGAGGACATATTTGCAGGTACTCTTCGGTAACTAATCTAACTAACTCCATAAATTTAATATTTTTGTTAATTCCACAAGTTTTTTCAGGGTTCAATTCAACTCTTCGAGGGGGATATATAACACATCATGATTATATTCAAGTTGGAAAGGGACGTGATGTGGGCATGAATCAAATATCATCTTTTGAGGCAAAAGTTGCAAATGGAAATGGAGAGCAAATACTTAGCCGTGATGTATATCGCCTTGGATGTCGATTTGACTTCTTTAGAATGCTGTCATTCTACTTTACAACTGTTGGTTTCTATTTTAATAGCATGGTGAGCAAACCAAACTAGTTTATTTCATCATAAGGTTTTATGTCCTTGAATATGATAAATAGATAAAATTTAGGTGATCTGATCATTTATATAACCTAATTAGCCTGTGCTTTGGGGGGAAGGGCAAATTTGGTTTCCTCAGTTTTGAAGCAGTATTTATTTGCATGTTTAATGTGTTAGTCAGTCGAGAAGATACCTCTCTCCATGCATACTCAGCACATAAATTATTACTTTAATAGAATCTATTATTTTTAATGAAGATCGAGTTTAGCATCAAGCCTCTAGGCTTATTCATATTATTTGACATTTGTTTTTCTTGTCACACCTCCTATCCTCTTTGAAATGGGAATAAACATGTAAACTCTGTTTTTGGCATTACATTGTTTTCAGGTTACCGTTCTTACGCTGTATTTATTCCTCTATGGGCGTTTGTACTTAGTTATGAGTGGAATGGAAAGAGAGATTCTAGAGAATTCAATTATAAATCAGGACAAGTCCCTAGAAGCAGCTTTAATATCTCAGTCGGTCTTTCAAATGGGCATGTTATTGGTCCTGCCTATGCTTATGGAAATTAGCTTGGAGAAAGGGTTCCGCACTGCTCTGGCTGAGTTTATCATCATGCAGCTGCAGCTGGCCTCTGTATTTTTTACTTTTCAGCTTGGAACAAAAGCACATTATTTTGGGAGAACAATCTTGCATGGGGGATCTAAATATCGAGCTACTGGGCGTGGATTTGTTGTTTTTCATGCCAAGTTTGCTGATAACTATAGACTTTACTCACGGAGTCACTTTGTGAAAGGATTAGAACTTTGTATACTACTGATCTTGTATGAAGTTTATGGGGATTCATATCGCAGTTCAAATATTTATTTCTTTATCACCTGCTCAATCTGGTTCTTGATTGGATCCTGGTTATTAGCTCCCTTTGTCTTTAACCCTTCTGGTTTTGACTGGCAAAAGACGGTAGATGATTGGACTCATTGGAAGCGGTGGATGGGAATTCGTGGAGGTATTGGTATTCAGCCTGAAAAAAGTTGGGAATCATGGTGGGATGAAGAACAAGAGCACCTTAAATGCACCAACATACGAGGAAGGGTTTTTGAGATTATTCTAGCACTTCGCTTCTTTGTCTATCAATATGGGATTGTTTACCACCTTCATGTAGCTCATCACAGTAAGAGTTGGCAGGTATAATATGCTATTTTCACTAATATAAATTTTTTTGTTGTTCTATTAAACACCAGTTTGGTTGTAGGACCATCCTCTCTCTGATTTCATTATGGAACCAGTAAATTACCATAAAGATTTAACCTATAATTTTGCAGGTTTATGTACTCTCTTGGGGTGTTATGATAGCAGCTTTTTTGTTGTCAAAGGTATGCAATGAAACTATAGTCTGTAGCTGGAGAGGGGCACAAGCATATATGTAAACGTTTTGCATGAGTTTTGCATGCATTTATGTATATGCTCTTTGTTATATTATTTTTAATCCTTCTTAATTTATATGTTCTTCCGCTAAGAAATGGCAGATAAAAAGGATTTTGATTTGGTATTTTGCTTGTCGTGACCCCCATGTTGCTGCAGATTGTATCAGTGGGTCAACGATTACTGGGCGTCAAACTGCAGCTAGTATTCAGGATGCTGAAAACATTTCTTTTTCTTTTCTCCTTTGGCTTAACTATTATCTTATCCAAAGTATATGGCCTCACTATATCAGATTTACTGGCTGCTGTCCTTGCCTTTTTGCCAACTGGGTGGGCTCTTCTTCTTGTAAGTTTCATGCACTGATGCCATGTCTTGTATTTTCAGTTCCTTTTACTGATCTTTTACCATACCGTATGTTGTCATATCTCTAATACTCTATAAAGACGAAATACGACAACAGCGGAGATTCCGGGATGTAATAAATAAAACATGTTAATGAGTAGCTGGATTGCCATACACTTCTATATATTCTCCTTCAATAATGTATTAACTTTCTCCATTTGCTTGTCGTTCCAAGATTGCGCAAGCATGCCGGCCTTTGTTGGAGAGGCTAATGTGGAAATCAGTAAAGGAGATGGCTAGAGTATACGACTACATCATGGGATTGCTGCTTTTCACACCCATAGCCATTTTGTCATGGCTCCCCTTTGTGGCTGAATTCCAAACCCGCATCCTCTTCAATCAAGCATTTAGCAGAGGACTTCAAATTTCTATTATTCTTGCTGGGAGGAAAGACAAGGCCTCACCTAAATGATTTATACCTAGCATCCCATGGAGAACAAGTTAATGTTTCTTCCAATCTGATCTTGTTGTAAAATCTTGAGTGATCCAGGTGAGATATTGGCAACATACCGATCCAACTCTTGGGGGAAAAAAAAAATCGGAGTTGGGATTCATTTTGATTCATTTACCAAATGGAACTATTTTGGTTCATCATCCTTGAGCCTTTCAAGATATCATGCATGATGCTGCCTTCTGCTCATGGTATAAAAAGTAGAGTTGGATTCGATTAGACTTAATAGTCCTAAACACGATAAGGTGATATGACAAAAATAAAAGAAATGAAGACAATATAAGTTAAAAATTGATAAAAATTGTGTATGAATATGACAAGTTAGACAAATAAATTTTGTTTGGCATGTTGACACAAATCTTGATACGAAATTTACGTGTTTTACATAATATAAATATGATTTTACATTTTACAATTACAAATACGAATTTTATTTATGAATTGTTAAGTCTAAATTCAACTGGAGTTGTGTAGCTGATTGTTTCCAATCCATAGGCTCACATGGTATCATGGTTGTGATAATAGTCCCCTTCACTTTTTTCTCTTTTTGTTAAACAAAACATTCTCTCTAAGTTTTTTTTGGTTTAATGTAGAAATAAAATAAAATGACCAAAATACCTTTCAATCAAATTTATTAAAATTTTGTTTACAATTTTATTCCATTTTTTGAATTACATACCCCGTAAATGTTTATCAATTTTTTAAAAAAAGTATACACTATATTTATCATCCAAATTCCAAACCTAGAAATAGAATAAGATTTTTTATTTTGTAGTGATATAGTATCTTGATTATTATATATTTGTTATATATATTTTAAATATAAAATTAAAAAATATTAGTTTAAAATAAATCAAAAACTAATTATATATATATAACCTTATTTTTATTACAAAACTCCTTGTTCCAAGGCAAACCTGGAATAAGGGGCATTCTAATGCCCATGCTTCTAGGGCATAAAATAAGTAAATAATAAATTTAATTAAAAATATGACTTAATTACATAACACAAGCACAAGTTCAGAATAATGCCCCATCGCAAGTAAACATGCACGCTTGGGGGTTGCAGGTGAGCTACGGCGCAAGTGAACAACCGTGCAAGTGAACTTGTGCGATTAACTCTTTCCAGTATAAGTTCACTTGCGCGTGAAGCATGCCATAATGCAAGTGAACTTGCGCGCGGTCCCATTTTTGCAGCCCCTGATTTGTTAATTTAATAAATTTTATAATTTGTTAATTCAATAAATTCATTGTAATAATTATAATTAATTAATGTTTATTATTTGCAAAAGTGACAAAAGAATAATACTGCACAATGAAGAATCCAAAAAGTATGGAAGAGGAAATTTTTGACTGTAAAGATGCATTTGCTACTAATAAAAGTAAATTAAGATTAGAATTAATATCATGTTTTAAAAAAAATTATGTAAAAGAACTAATTATTAAATTTTATATTGTTCAAGTTTTTAATAATCGTGTTGTCTTGATTACATGGGATAGAGAGATTGAAAAAGACTTGAGTTTTGTTGTTGTCATTAGATCATTCTCAATAATTTTATGTGTCATAGCTCATTACTTATTCTCAAAAGAGATATGACGCTATTGTATTTTATTAATTATGCTAATCAATAGTGGACATTAATTAAAAAAAAAAAACTGCTAATCAACACTGGCATTAATAAAAAAATGTCAATTCTCTCTCCCTACTTATGTATATCCATCTTCTATGGCATAATATTACATTAGCTTAGATTTAATATGATTGATGCCCTAATATTAAAAAGCAATCAAATCAAATCCTCTATTTTTTCATTATTTATTAGATGGGTAGAACCAAATTTTTGGGCTGCAAAATATATCTATCATTGAATGCTTTCACTAGGCTTCCTGTTTTATAAATTTTATTTCAAAATAGAAAAAAAGAAACTAGGACAAAATAAATAAATAAAAAATATTGTTTGTCAAGTCCCCCATAGTGCTTGCATGAGACACCACGTCTTCTATAGGCATGCCTACGTGAAACTTGAGCAATCACTATTAAACTTTGGCATGACCATGACAATTGAGAGTGACAAACAAAAAAAATCAAAAAATCCATAATGACAGTTGTTGTTGTTAAATACAATGATGATGTCTTACTTACGTTCTTACTTTGATCTTTTTATCATGTACTACCGAAAACTGTGTAAAAAAAAAATGATCAGAAAGACGCATACATTGTTCTCTGCGTATGCACTTCGATACATAAATCAGCTAAAAAATTTGACAAAATTTTTGTAAACAAAATAAAATCTTAGTTTTATAAATCATACATGTATCCTTATTTATAGGGATTAATACTATCTTTAATTAAATATTTAATGAGTAGAAACGTCTTTCTCGTTTATTTTTTTCGTACGCCACGTGACGCACTTTTATTATTTTTATTTTATTTTACTATTCTTTTTATCATTCACAATAATTAATCACATTAATTAGGATTTCTAAACAAATTTCATAACAAATTTCACTTTCAAATTTCAATAAAATAATAAATTAAAAATCAAAATCATACCTAATTAATCAATGATTGGAGAATTTCTTTTGATTTTAGTTTATGGTTAGGAAATAAGTTTAAAGTTTAAAGTAAGAAAACGGTATTTTTAGAAGGACGATGAAATTAAAATATGGATAGATCGATAATTTTAAGGGTTAAAAGTAATATTTGTAATATATTTAAAAGTGAAATGCATAAATAAATAAATAAGTGAGGTTGGTTTAAAAATTTTCATAAGTATATTCTTCTTTCGGATCCCCCTGTGCTCTCTCGCACTCGAAAAGAATCAAGAATCGGGTGTGGAATAAAGGCTAGATTTTGTCACGTCTATTCCTCGGCATTCTTTTGCCACAAAGAAAGTCTTTCATACGTGGTCTAGTTCTCTGACTTAACCAATTATGCTTATTCTTTAGCTGCCACTTCAGCAGAAAAAGGGAGAGAATTTGCGGCAATCAGCGTCTACAAAGCCTTTTGTAATGCTGTGAGTGGAAAAACATAGCATTTCTGACGTCCGTGCATGAATAGGTAAAGTAAGGTTCCACCTAAGTCCAGTCTCTCTCCAACTATGATCAGCTGAATGCTTTGTTTGAGCTGTGGGTCTTCTCTCGCAAAATCCAATCCTCCCTTTGTAAATAGCAAACGAAAGAAAGATCCCAAGAAGCAAAAGCGCTAATAAATCAAATTTCGTCATCGCCATTCTTTTCTTCTTCTCAGGGCAACCTCTTGCCTTTGCCCCGTTCTTCACTCAAAGCATCTCTTTTCCACCCGCAAATAAAAGGGAGAAGTATTCATACGAAGAAAAATAATGCTGATACCAAAATTTGCTTGTTTTGCTGCTACTACTACTACTACTACTGTTATTGCTGCCATTACCCAAAAAACCAAAGGAGAAAAGCCCAGAAAACACAACGTTGTTAGTGAAGAAGAAGAAGAAGAACAAGTTAGTGGTTCGGGCTCATGGCGAGCTCGAGCGGGACGAAGAGCGATATGGCTCGGGCGCCTTCAAAGAGGATGACTCGGGCTCAAACTATGATAGCGGAAATTCTCAATGAGGATAACAACATGGCGGATAGTGAGCTGGTCCCTTCCAGCTTGGCTATCATTGCCCCTATTCTCCGTGTCGCCAATGAAATCGAAAAGGATAACCCAAGAGTCGCTTATCTCTGTAATTCCCTACTTCTTCTTTTAATTTTTTTTTTAAAGCTTTTCGTTTACGTTTTGGATATATAATTAATACACTGAGAAGAATAACTTGTTATTTGTAATCACCATTAATTTAATTCTCATTGCATTAAATAATAATAATTAAGTGCTTAGCTTGCTACCTTATAATTTCTTTCTTCTTGGATAAGTTAATTACCTTATAACTTCAATTGGCTTAAAATTAAAGTTTCTGTACTTTAGTTGTGTAGAATTTTTGCTCCAAGAGAAATTAGGTAAATAACTAATCTCCATAGTGATCATATTTATTGATAGCTACATGTTTATTATTGTGATCATTGTACGTGATTTTGTTCAATTAGGCCGTTTCCATGCATTTGAGAAGGCTCACAAAGCGGACCCAACATCAAGTGGACGTGGTGTTCGCCAGTTCAAGACTTATCTGTTGCATAGACTTGAGAAGGTAGACTTTAACCCTTATATTTGTTGGTTTAGTAATTTAAAGCGTTTTCTTGGATACTTGTTAGAGTAATTTTGCAACCCCTTTTGCTCTAGCAAGACTGGTGGTGTAATCGTGTGAAAAAAAGTAGTAATAACAATAATACATCTTTTAACCAGATGCTCTGGCAATTAAGGAGTAAGTTTAGATTATCTCCCAGATAATATATATTGCTACTGAACTTTGATGTTTCTCCCGAAATTTTATTATACAAGCTGAATATTTCTTCTATATTTTCTTCTTTGCATCACCAATGAGGATCATCATCATCATCATTAGAGCCTTTATTCTAACACCGGAGTAGGCTATGTGAACCAATATATGAACTAGTGCTAAGCCGTCAGCATGAATTCTCCTCCTCCATTCATTTCTATCTAAAGCAATGTGTTCTTTCAACTCCCGTACCTTCATATCTTTCCAGATTACTTCCTTCCAAGTCTTTTTCGGTTTTTCCCTAATCTTGACCCTTTTTACATCAGTCATAGCCTTCACTCTTTTAACTGGATACAATAAATAATTAAAAGTATGACTTGTTTCATAATGAAGAATGAAAATGATATGGGGTTGAGTCTTCCATTCATAAGATTTGCATCACTTTCTTGGGGAACTTTCATGTGGATGTCTTACGGGGGTAAATCATTTCTCAACTTCGACTGTTTCTCCAAATAACTCTTAATATAAATTTAGGAATAAATTTTACGTCATCATTGGTTTCAAATCATAAAGTTATTATGACGTTGTTTTGTTGCTACTAGTTATTAATTTGATTTCCGAGTGAAGTTGATGAATTTATTGGCTAGATTTTCTGATATATTTCTTAGATATATATGTTGTACATGTGATATTGGGCTACACAATGGCAGGTAGCCCCCACCCATTCCATAATATCATCATGCAAATCCCAAGATTCAAACTCGAGGCTTCCAAGATGGAGTCTTATGCTTTAACCATTGGGTGCTCCCTTAGGGACATATTCTTTAGAAATTTTAGAGTTCAATATATACACTAAGATCTGTAACTAATTCAGAAATTCCAAAATAAAGAGCTTTCTTTCTTTCAGGAGGAAGAAGAGACAAAACCTATACTTGCAAAAAACGATCCAAGAGAAATTCAGATGTATTATCAGCAGTTTTATTTGAAAAACATCGCATATGGACAATATACAAAGAAACCGTGAGATCTTTTCTTTTTCTTTTTTCCTTCAAAATGCTGTTTAGCTAGGCGTGTCATTCATTTTGTCTTAGTGTTCTGATTTTTGCTTGCTCTTGAAGTGAGGAGATGGCTAAAATTTATCAGATTGCTTCAGTGTTATATGATGTGCTGAGGACAGTGGTGCCTGCTGGAAGAGTTGATGATGAGGTTTGATTTGAATATTCTTGGTGTTCAAGTACAAAGTTTGGAAGGGCATGTTTCATGTCAGATATACTCAAAAGTTTACTTTTAAGTTATTTTGTTATTCCAGACTCATAGATATGCTAAAGAAGTTGAGGAGAAAAAAGAGCAATTTGAACACTATAACATTCTTCCACTATATGCTATTGGGGTTAAACCAGCTATCATGGAACTTCCTGAGGTTGTATATGTGCAGTTATATAATATTATTTTACTTGCTTATTCAGGCAGTCTTTATATGGTCTAATTTCACCATGTTAATGTTCTCCCACTAACACTGCAGATTAAAGCAGCACTTCGTGCTATACGAAATGTGGAAGGTCTTCCTATGCCCAGAGTTCATATGCCATCCAATGCTCCTGATGATATCTCTGAAGAGAGGGTTAAACCAGTAAATGATATACTTGATTGGATTTCTTCCCTCTTTGGATTTCAGGTAATACCTTGAATATTAATTATATTGCACTTATTTTACACTACTCTATGTGTCATTGGTTCCCGGCCACTTGTGAAGTTGGCTGTTTATGTTGATCCTATACACCTTTTATGTGCAAAAAGAATCAGAATTCAATTTGGATCTCCCAAGGCCATACATCCCTTAGATTTTATTTTTCATTTATTTAGAACTTTTTCAGATGAAGATGAAAGTATCGAGCTTTTTGAAGGTGATTGAAAATAGTTATAATCATGAGACAGAAGGAACAAAACTGAAAGAACAGATGTATTGAGTGAATGAAAAGCTTGAATTAATTATTTGAGTATGGGGTATTTATCTACAAGTGTTGGTGTTGGTGATAAGCTGTAGCTTATCATCTTAACAGGATTAAATCCTAATATAACATTACAACTAGCTTATCATCTTAACAGTATTAAATCCTGATCTAAGATAACAACTATCTAATTATTCTAAGATTACAACTAACTTATCTAATTATTCAAAACTGTATGCAGCATGGATAATGAGATGACTAAGTAGTGATATTCCACAAAAACTAGAAACTACAACTGTTAATGGTCCAAACTTTCTGAAAAATTTGCACCTAGGTTTGACTTTTTCCCTTTGATAAACCTTCCAGTAAAATAATGAAAATCATGGAAACTTAATCTGTGAAAAGAGTGAGTTTTCATTTCTTCTATTTCTTTTTTTTCTTTTAAGCCATGGCTTCTTATATAAATTCCTTTATAATGGATTTTAAGTAAACTAATAAGGCCTTGAACCTTTTTGTTGCAGAGTTTGGCCCATTTTTTTGTGCTTAACCAACAAATTTGTTGAGATTTGAACTTTTCCTGTGTAATTGAAGTCCACCAATAGAACATATTGGCAGGATATATCCTAGGTATTTCTAAAGCTATAATATTTCTAAAGCCTTCTCTGATCAGTTACAAAAATTCCTAACAAACTTCTAATAATCATAGTTAGGAATGTACCACGATACTATAGTTCTATCAGCTTTATGCACCCAACTCCACGTATCTGGTTGGCTCCATAAGTTCAAAGAAAGTTAAGCGAAGATATTTTCTTTCAAGTTGTTTAGCCATAATCTTTTTATATCATATGTATTTATCATAAAAAAAAAATCAGTTTCTCTCTCTAATATCATTTATAATTTTTATTTTTTTGAATTTGAAGAAAGGAAATGTAGCAAACCAAAGAGAGCACTTGATATTGTTGCTTGCCAATATTGATGTTAGGAACAAAGAGAAAATTGAAGATTACAGTTCAGTAAGTCTTTGATCTGTTAAGCTTCTCTATACTTATTTGACTCTTGTACTTTAGTAGCGGACTTAAGATTCATCTTTGTATCATTTATTCAAGACTGACTAGAAGCTTACTACAGCTGAGTGATGACACTATACCGAGGTTGGTGGATAGGATTTTCAAGAATTATCGTTCATGGTGCAACTATTTGCGTTGTAAGTGGCACTTGAGGTTAGTCAATTTGTTATGGCAGATCATCAACTATGTCACTGTAATAATCAAAACTTAAACCATTTCCGTCTCCTATAGCACAAGTTGAGCACCATACATAGGGTGCATGGATTATCTTTTACTTTGCAGGTTTCCACAAGGTTGTGATAAACAACAGCTGGAGCTTATCTATATTTCACTTTATCTGCTTATCTGGGGTGAAGCTTCTAATATCCGATTCATGCCTGAATGCATTTGCTACATATTCCATAATGTATGTTTTTCTCTTTACATTTTTAATGAAGCATTGTCCATAATTGAAATTTATTATTTGCAGATCTTGCTAGTTTTTTATTTATTCCTATAACATTTTCTCTTATATTAAGTGACCCAAACTAGATGTCGTGTTTTTACCTTGATCTTATCAGTTTATCATCATTAAGAATCATTGTATTCTTCTTGTTGCTATCTTTAAGTTCTTGTGGACTTCTTGGAATAAGATCAGTGGTATTTATATATCAAACCTTATAGTTAATAACCAGTTTTCTTTATGTCATTTTTATTTGTCTGTCTGACTAATTAAGTTGATGGTGGCCGATGCATCATGAATTCTAAAATTCAGAGAGTGTGACTCTTTTGGTTTGTTATTAGTAGCCGTTAATCTGAAAGAGCAAAATCCAACTGACAAGTATATGGATAATTTCTATTAATCCCCTCTAAACCCAAAATCTCACTATCCCATTTCGTTTTCATGTGAACAAGTATATAGATAATTTCTATTAATCCCCTCTAAACCCAAAATCTCACTATCCCACTTCGTTTTCATGTGAACAAGATGAGTTAACAGTTGGACATAAACTTCTAGGGGCAACTATAACCAGATAAAATTTAGAAACACTTGTAATTAGTCTCTCTACTTGTTGCTTTCTTTTTTGGTGTCACTCCCTTGGTATTTTATCTAATTAGTTTTCACATAAATTCATCCTTGTGGTCGCGTGAACAAAGAGAAGTACTGTTAAATTATCATATTTAATCAGCAATTTTGGTTGCCTAATAACTGATACTAACCACTTAAAGGAAGAGGGGAGTGAGCAGTGATGCATACAGTCTAGTGAAAATTTTGAGCTTATAATTATGATACTCACCTGATCAGATTAATTATGGAAACAAAAGGTGATTCACAGTGTGCACAACAGTGCAGACAAGGGAATTTGCTCTGATCAAACGAATGGTATTTCCAGAAACCCTATTTGACATTCAAGCTAGGCCTTTGCATTTATAGCCAAATGGTTCTAGGTTGGATTCCTTTAAAGTATAACATGGTGTTAGAACACAAGGTTTTTATTTTTTATTTTTTTTATTTGCTGTTTGTTGTATGTTACCTCATATTGTTGTCAGTGATAAGCCTGTTTGTTTCTGTTGTTAGTATTTGCCCTACATGAGGTGAAGTTTTAAGTGTTTTACCCCCATATTGGTTAAGTTTGGGGTTTTGTGGCTTTAGATCCAGGTTGGGACTTGTTGGACCTCTCCACTTATTGTCGATTGGTTTTAGGTTGGATGCCTTAAGTGACCAACCAATTATTTATTTTGGTTCATAGGAAGGTACCAGAGAGGGAAGGGGATTAGAACCTTGAACCTAATCCCTCCTATGGAGGGGTAACAACAGCTAGGCTGGGCCTTGGTTGTTGACCTAACAATTATTTAATACATACTTAGTATATAACTGTTAAGCAATCTTCTACTTCCACATTTTCCTGTCATTTTTCCTTGTTAGAACAATCCTGGATCTAGTTTAATTGGTGAAACAACAATTGAGTCTGACAATCAACATCAGTCATCTTGAATAGTAAAACTGAAGTTGAAATTCTTCTGCTGTATTTCTCTTAAAGTAAATTTTACACTTGGGGGCCGTTTGGTATCAGGAAAGTAATCACTTTGCGCTGCAATTTAATTGGACGCAAAGTGATTACAACGTTTGTTATCAAGAAAGTTGAATATAAAGTGATTGCAACTGCAATCACTTTACATCCAGAAGCTGCAAAGTTAATTTTACTCATTTTATCCCAATTACCCTTTTACCATAAAAGGGTATTATCATGTATGAAAAATATTTTACATGGATTTATATAAAGTATTATAACTTTCATGGATGTTATAGGTACTATGTTGATGTCATGATAATTAAAAATTTACAATTAATACATTAAAATTTTGAATTACACTAATAATATATGAATTATTAATATTATACTCTATAAAATTAAAATTAATAATAATACATGACAATTTAAAATTACAAATGATGAGTAATATTAATAATACAACTTTTATTTTAATTAATTTTCATTGAAAAATTGTTTTTATATTCAGGGGTATTTTTGGAATTTATCACTACTTTCCCAACAAAGTAACTGTATACCAAACGTTGCGAAGTTACTTTCCCTACAATTTAAACAGAATTTTACATTGTCATACCAAACACTGCAAAGTTACTTTCCCTGCAATCACATTCTCTGTAATCACTTTCCCTGTAATCACTTTCCCTGCAATCACTTTCCTTGTAAGTTACCAAACGCCACCTTATATAAACTGAGTTGATTATTATAATCCCTAAAATATAAGAAACAAACAAAAGCAAATAATAAACTTTCCTAAGGAAGCTGAACAGGTCAACTTTCCTAAACCTATATTCTGAATATCTTCATAATATTTTCCTTATAATGCAATATCCTCTTAATGACTTCTAACAAATAGTAACAAAAACACTGTATCACACTGATATGATTTGTGATGAATTCTCCTAGTGCTTGATTTGTTGTTAGCTTCTCCCACTAAGGGAAGCTTCCTGAATTACATTTCTTTTCTCCTCCTCTTTTGTGCATACTTTAAAGCTTCTGCATATTCTTAATCTATCTTCTTCTCTCATTGTATAAGATGGCAAATGAGGTTTATGGAGTTCTATTTAGCAACGTACGTCCTGTGAGTGGGGACACATACCAAACTGCTGCACCGGATGATGAATCATTTTTAAGGAATGTTATAACCCCTATCTATTCAGTCCTCCAAAAGGTAATAATTATTTTTTGTATCTCCTCCTCTCTTTTCTGTTTTATTTATTTACTGTTTTCTAGCTGAAATTGATTTTATTTAACTGAAAGGAAGTCAAGAGAAACAATGGAGGCCAGGCAAGCCACTCAAAATGGAGAAACTATGATGACCTAAATGAGTACTTTTGGTGAGTTTCTTAGATAGTAAAGGATGTTTTCTAAATAAAGTCGGATAAACAGATAAAACCTTCATTCTTCTAGGTCTGGGAAGTGTTTTCAGTTGAAGTGGCCAATGGACTCGAAAGCAGATTTTTTTGTGCATTCAGATGAGCCGCCACCTGCAAATGTGGTAAGTATTTGCTATTCTTTTTGGCAATCTTTGTTAGAAGATTTTGGTTAGAGTATTTATATTTATATTCTTTTTCCTCTATAATATTATTCTTTTATCTTTTTTTTTCTTTCAATAAAACAAATGCTAGTGGGTTTAACAATTATCTTATAATTGACATGACGTATGTAGTTTACTCAAATTAGGAATACTGAACAGGAATAAGACCAGAATTTGTCTTCAGGGAAAGGGAAAAGAAAAAAAAAAGGAGAATGAAACAGACAAATAAACTACTTACTTTCCTATAATGTTAATTTTCCAAATTTGCTTCTTTTCAAACCTAACATTGAACACTCAAACATTTAGTGCCTTTTTCTTATGAAATTTCCTTTATTTCAGGCTTCAGCAAGTGTGCTACAAAACCTTTTTTTTTTTTTTTTGACAATCAACCGTTAATGTGTTACAGGATTTTAGGATGTTTTTGGCATTGAATTCTTGAGATAAAAGGGAAATAAGCATCTAATGAAACTTATTGGTAAAATATTTTGGCTAGATCAAACTGTTGCAGGGATTTAGTGTTTGGAATGGATCAAAATTTTGGAGTTTGTTATGGATTTACTAGAGAATAAAACCACTTCAAGTTAGTGAGAGTGCATAAAATTATTAAAAGATGAAAGTGCTGGAATATAATTAGAATGGTTTTGCTTCAAGGCGAATGACTAGAAGGAAACATGAAGGAAACCTCCCATTTTATCGCTTTACCCATGCAAGGATCCTCAAAGACCTACAAATGAAACATAAAGGCATAAAGAAATCACTGCTTAAAATTCTGCCTTCTCTACTTGATGAGAGTTGCTTATTATTGTTCACAAAATGCTTCTCATTCTATATAGGACGATGACCATATGGAGTCTTCTTAGAGTATCGGATTTATATATTGTAAGAAACAGAGTAAAGAATGATTTTCTCCTTTATTTTCTTTCCATATTTCTTAAGAAGAACATAGAGGTTTATAAAGGAGAAGAATGATATAGATAAAGAAATACAATCTTTATTCCTTTATCAAATAACGAGGAGATAAAGAGGAATAAAAGAGATATAAACTACATTTATCTATTTTAAAAAAAAAAAAAAAAGACTAAAAGGGTGATAATTCCTAGAAAAACCACTAGAAGATAAGTTCATGGAATTCTACACTTCCCCTCAAGCTCGGGCATAGATATTGATCATGCCCAGCTTGGTAATCAAATTTTCAGAATTGGTTCTTGGAATAGCCATTGTAAGAATGTCTGCAGTTTGAAGATGTGCAGGAGTATAGATCATCCTGATTATCTCTTCCTCTGTTCCTTTAAGAAGTGATGATCAATCTCCACATGCTTCGTTCTGTCATGATGGATAGGATTCTTCGCGATGTTTATTGCTGCCTTATTATCACAGGACATCTTCATTGAACCCTTAATTGGAATCTTTAGTGCCCCAGGAAACCTTTTCAGCCATATTCCCTCGCAAATGCAACGTGCCATAGCTCTGGATTCTGCCTCAACACTGCATCTTGAAACAACAGATTGCTTTTTGCTTCACCAAGTTAGAAGATTTCCCTTTACAAAAGTGCTGTAACCAGAGGTGGATCTTTGATCTGTTATTGCTTCAGCCTAGTCAGCATCTGGAAGATTTCAATGTTTGTGTCCTTTTGGAAAAATAAACATTTGCCTTGTGTCATTTTAAGATACCTGAGAATCTTGTAGGTAGTGTCAAGATGGTCATCAAAAGGATTATTCATGAATTGACTCACCACACTAACTGAGAAGGAAATACCTGGCCTTGTATGAGAAAGATAAATGAGTTTCCCACAACTCTCTTATATCCTCCTTTGTCGACTAGAGAGCTTCCTTCTTTCATTCCTACTTTATAGGTAGAATCCTTAGGAGTGTTAGCAGATTTGCTCCTAGCATCCCTCTTTCTTTCAATAAATCCAAAGTGTACTTATGTTCAACTTCCATGCCTTGGAAGTATTTGAGATCTCCGAGAGCTTTAATTGAAATTCCTTGGCAAGAACAATCTTTAACCAATTCATTTCTTCTTCGTAGTCTCTTGTCAGGATGATATCATAATGTATACGATGAGTATAGCAATCTTCCCTTCCAATGACTGCTTGGTAAATAAATTATGATTTGTCAGCCCTTGAGAATATTCATGCTTTGTGACTACTTTTTTTAATCTATTGAACCAAGCCCTTGGAGATTGCTTGAGGCCATATAATGACTTCCAAATTCTACTGATTTTGTTAAATTACTTGTCGTTTCAAATCCTCTAGGAATTTCCTTGTAGACCTCATCTTCCAAGTCACCATTGAGAAAGATATTTTTGACATCAAGGTGATTGAGTCTCTAATCTAAATTAGTCGCCGATGATAACAAAACTCTAATAGTGTTAAGTTTGGCCATAGGATCAAAGGTCTCTCGGTGGTCAATCCCATATGTTTGAGTGAACCCTTTAGCCACTAGTCGGGCTTTATATAGATCCACGGTTCCATCAGCCTTAAATTTGACAATAAAGATCCATTTTGCATCCCATAGGTTGTTTCCCTACTGACAATTCTAGAAGTTCCCAAGCTTCGTTTAAAACGAATTTGAAGAGGAAATAGTTCTCTCTTAAATTTTACTGCTAGAGTATATAGGCTTAAATAGAATATAGACAACCTAATAATTAGGAAAATGAACTAAGAATCAGGAAAATAAATATCAAATCCCTAAAAATCAGCAACTAATTTAATTCCTATAATCATGGGATATTGATCCCATTTCCAACACTCCCCCTCAAGCTAGTGAATAGATATCAATCATTCCCAACTTGCTCATATGACTCAAAGCTCGGCTTATGCTATGCTGTCGTAAGAACATCAGCTTCTTGATACTCAGTAGGAATATAGGACAATGTAATAGTCCCATTTTCTATCTCTGTCCTGATGAAACTCCTATCAATCCTTACATGCTTCATTCTGTCATGTTGTACTGGATTGTGAACCATGCTAATTATTGATTTACTATTACTTAGCAGCTTCATCGGACCAGTTACAGACATTCAAATCTGCCATCAATCTTTGTATCCAAATAAGCTCACATGTGCCTTATGCTATAGCTCTATACTCGGCTTCTGCACTTCTCCAAGCAACCACAGATTGTTTTATACTCTTCCATGTGACTAAGTTTCTCCAAACTTTTGTACAATAACCAGTTGTTGACTTGCAGCCTTCAATTGCTCTTGCCCAATAAGCATTTGAAAAATCAACTGTCTTCCTGTTTTCAGCCTTTTTGAATAGCCTTTTCTTGGGCTTCCCTTGAGGTATCTTAGGATTTGATTGACAGCTTCCAAATGTCTTTTTGTGGGACATGCATAAACTAACAATGATCACACTAAAGGCAATTTTTGGTCTAGTAAGTGACAAATAGAGCAACTTCCCTACTAGATGTTGATAGCTTTCTCTATTCACTAGGGAATCTTTATCAAAGGGTTTCCACTTCCAATTTCGCTCCAATGGCTTCCCAGTTGGTTTACACCCTAGCTTTCCAATCTCCTTGAGCAAGTCGAGCGTGTACTTTCTTTGGGAACCTTTTTGCTCCTTGCAATCTCTATTCCTAGAAAGTACTTGAGTGTTCCAAGGTCCTTTACTTTGAATTCGGCTTGGAACTTCTTCCTAATATTCTCAATCTCCTCCTTGTCATCTCCAGTAATCACCATATCATCCACATAAACGATGAGTATAGCTTGTTTTCAGAACTCACGTTCTTGACAAATAGAGTATTATCTACCTGGCCTTGCTTGTAGCTGAGTTGCTTTATCACACTACTAATCCTGGTGAACCATGCCCTTGGAGACTATTTTAGACCATAGAGGGATTTCTTAAGTCTGCAAACCTTTTCAAAGCCATCATGTGCTTTGAACCTTGGTGGAGCCTTCATGAACACTTCTTCCTGTAAGATGTCGTTCAAGAAGGCATTCTTGACATCCAATTGACGTAATTTCTAGTCCAAGTTTGCAGCAAGAGACAACAACACTCTGATAGAATTTAGCATTGCCACTGGAGCAAAGGTTTCCTCATAATCAATTCCATATTTTTGGGTAAATCCCTGTGCCACCAACCTTGCATTGTATCGTTCAACTGTGCCATTTGGCCCATACTTCACTGAAAAGACCCATTTGCTACCAACCACCTTTTTTCCCGGAGGTAGTTCTACTAACCCCTAAGTCTCATTATCCTTGAGAGCTCTCATCTCTTCTAATACAGCCCCTTCTTCCACTTGGGATCCTGTAGTGCCTCATGGACGTCTCTAGGCACTCGGATCCTATTAGTCTTGGAAACAAACGCCCTAAAACTACAAAATAACTTGGAATATGTGAGATAATTTGAGATTGGGTATTTTATACATGACCTCACCCCCTTCCTTATAGCAATTGGGAGATCTAAACATTCATCTTCTCAATGGCCTTACTGTATTCCTCAATCTCTCCCATGACCGGGGATCTGTCATTAGTTTGGACTCCTAGTTTTGAATTGGAGCTTGTGGTCTCCTAGAATAAATCGGAGTTGGTTTTGGATCTGCAAGGTGCAACTCTCCCCTCGACCTAAGACACTAGTATTGGACTCGATTTGGGTTTGAGTAGGTATTTGTGTGGGTAAAGAAATGGGTAAAACACCAGTAGTGGATTCGGCTTGGGTTTGTGTAGGTATTTATGTGGGTAATGATGTGGTAAGGATATAGAATCGTCCCAATGTTTTTATCCTTGAATGCTCATATTCTCCCCCTAGAGGGAAACATTGGGATGTAAGACCTGGTGTTCGACAAATGAGACATCACATGAGACATAGAATTGTTTTGATGGAGGGTGATAGCACTTTTAGCCCTTTTGTGTTGGTGAATAGCCAAGAAAAAACACACTTGAGAGCCATGATATTGTGAACGAAGACAAAACACCGAAACACATGAAGTGGAGGAGAATCGAGGATGCGAATTGTTGGAAATGTAGACAATAGCTCATGAATAGGTGTAGGTAGTGAAGAACTTTTGAAGGTAGGCAATTTATAAGATATGTTGAGATCAGAATAGCTTCCCCACGAAAAGAATGTGGCACATTATTGGAAAACATGATTGATCTAGCAACTTCTAAGAATGACGATTTTTTCTCTCTTCAACCCTATTTTGTTGGGGAGTATGTCTGCATGAGCTTTGGTGGAAAGTACCATGTTCTATGAAACATTCACTGAGCCCATGAGAGAAATATTCTCCTTTTTCTGTACAAAAAATGTGGATAGAAGACTGAAATACATCGGTGACAATTTTATGGAATTGTTTGAAAATGGTGCTTACTTCAGATTTTTCCTTCATTAGATAGACCCAGCAAACAGGGGTATGGTCGCCTATGAATGTAGCAAACCAATGACCCCCAGTTATGTTTGGCACTCGAGATGGACCCCACATGTAGAAAATAAAGGAACGATTTGGTATTTCTATTTCACTATTCCTTCATAAAATATGCCTAACTCGTAGAGTATAAATAGCTGAAGAGACATGCCTCAAACATCTACGTTATTCTAAAACAGAAACAAAATTACTGCAGAGATATTCTCCTGAAGATCAGGAAGAATATCTGCTAGCAAAGGATACTTACTGGAGAGATATCTCTCTTGAAAAACAAGAGATTATTTGCCAGCAAAGGAGGAGAAATCCTCTAGAATTCTACACTCCTCCTCAAGTTGGGTTATGAATGTCAATCATGCCCAGTTTGGACTTCAAACTGTCAAAACTGTTTCTTGGTAGGGCCTTGGTGAGAATATCTCCAATTTGGTAGCTTGTAGGAATGTAGACCAACTTAATCAAACCTCCTTCTAACTTTTCTTTAATAAAATGGCGATTACACATGCTTTGTTCGGTCATGGTGCACTGGGTTTTTTTTTTTTTTTTTGTGATGTTTATAGCTGCTTTGTTATCACATTGTAACACCATAAGACCACTCATTGACACCTTTAATTATCTTAGCATTCGCTCCAGCCATATTCCCTCACATATGCCATGGCACATAGCTCTGAATTCAGCCTTAGCTCTTCTCTCAGCTACCACAGTTTGTTTTTTACTTCGTCACATGACCAAGTTACCCCACACATAGGTGCAGTATCCGTGGTTGATCTTCGGTCTTCTAGAGAACCAGCCCAGTCTGTGTCAGTAAGAATTTCAAGACCCCTGTTTGTAGTCTTCTTAAATTACAATCCTTTTCCTAGACTCTTTTTAAGGTACTGAAGAATCTGTAGTATAGCTTCTGTATACTTCTTAGTTGGGCTATTCATAAATCTGCTAACCAGTCCTACTGCAAACCCAATGTCTAGTCTGGTGTGAGCTAGATATATAAGTTTGCCTATAGTCTTTGGTACCTCTCCTTGTCTGTCAAAGAACTCACTTCCTCCATCTCAACTTTACTAGTTGGATCCATGGGGTATCAACTGGTTTGCAGCCAAGCATCCTTGTTTCCTTTAAGAGTTTGAGAGTATACTTTCGTTGGGAAATTGAAATGCTACCTTTGACCGAGCCACCTCCATGCCGAGGAAGTATCTAAGCTGACCCAGATCTTTAATCTCGAATTGTTGTGCCAATAAATTCTTCAAATGGTCTATTTCCTCCTTGTGATCACCGGTCAAGATAATGTCATCGACGTAGACTATTAGGATGGCCCTTTTTCCATCAATAGAGCTTTTAATAAGCATAGTATGGTCTGTTTGACATTGAATGAACCCGTGTTTCTTCACCACCTTAGTCAGCCTCTCGAACCAAGCGCAAGGAGATTGTTTAAGAGCATATAGGGACTTTTGGAGCTAGCACACTTGGCCAGAATTTTCTTGAGTTTCAAAACCAAGCTGAACTTCCATGTAGACTTCTTCTTCCAGATCACCTTTCAAGAATGCGTTTTTGACATCTAGTTGATGGAGAGGCCAGTCCAAATTAGTTGATAGTGATAACAAGACATGAACTAAGTTTAGCTTGGCAACAGGGGCGAACGTCTCCTCATAGTCAATGCCGTAGGATTGGGTGAAGCCTTTAGCAACAAGTCTAGCCTTGAACGTGTTTATACTCCCATCTGCATTATGCTTAACAGAGAAGACCTATTTGCACCCAATCGGTTGCTTCCTCGTTCGTAGATTAGTAATTTCCTAGGTTGAATTCTTCTCTAGGGCTCGAATTTCTTCCATGACCGTTGCCTTCCATTTTGGTTGAGTAAGCGCTTCTTACATATTCTTGGGAATTTGTATTTCTGTTAGAGAGGTCGCAAATGCTCTAAAGTTGGGAGACAACCTTTCATATGGGATAAAGATTCCAATAGGATGTTGGGTACATGATCTTACACCCTTTCTCAAGGCTATTGTCTTGTCAAGATCATTAGTAGTCTTAACCAAAATTGATTCAATAGGAGTATTAGAAGTGCTACCTCTGTGAGTATTCTGGGTTTCAGGACCTGGTTTAGATTCTTGGTTTTGTCGTGGCAATGTGCGGTCCTCCATCTCCCTTTGAGTTTTATATGTTTCCTGGAATAGAAAAGTAATTCTTTTTCTTTCACCTCTATATTAGGGTTAGAATTCAGGTTGTTTGAAGAATCATGTTGTGGTGTAGCGTTTAGCTCAACGTGTGGTTTAACCAAGTTGGGAACTTGTGTTGGAGAAGGAAGGGACAAGGAAGGCTCAGGCTCAAGAATTGAGACTTGTATTGGAGAAGGAAGGGACCAGGAAGGCTCAGGCTCAAGAAACTCAATTCTATCCCAAAGATGATATTCCATACTGATTGGGTTCTCCCTTTGGATGTCAGATTTGGGATAATATGGTTGATCTTCAAAGAAAGTGACATCCATGGAGTTATAAAATTTCTTTGTGGCAAGGTAATAGCATTTGTAGCCTTTTTGGTGTGGGGAGTAACCAAGAAAGATACATTTTGTGGCTCTTGGGTCTAACTTACTGCGATGTTGTTGATGGATGTGGACAAATGATGTGCAACCAAAAACTTTGATAGGAATGTTGGATAGAAGGTGAGTGTGAGGATCAGGCGACTTCCAAGATATGCCTATTCTTCCGTTCAGCCACTTCGTTTTGCTAAGGAGTGTCAACACATGAACTCTGATGTATGATGCCTTGCTCTAGGAGGTATGAGCCAAGTTTTGAATGGAAGTATTCCCCTCCATTGTCTGTTTTAAGAACTTGAATTCTTACCTGGAATTGTGTTTGTATCATATTGATGAAATTTTGAAATATCTGTCCCACTTCAGATTTTTCTTTCATCAAAAAGAGCCAAGTGATCCGTGTGTGATCATCGGTAAACGTGACAAACCCTCTAGAACCCATGATGTTATTTATCCTAGACAGCCCCCAAATGTCGCTATGTATCATTGAGAAAGGGTGAGAAGGCTTGTAGGACTGACTTGGATAGGAATTACAGGTGTGTTTAGATAATTGGCAAACTTCACACTGAAAAAACCTTTCATGATTATGATCAAAGGGGGAAAAAGTTTTCTTAGATACACAAAGTTTGAATGTCCTAATCGATAGTGTCATAACATTGTAGCACTATCCTTATTCTTATTTAAGGTAGAAGCTACACAAGAAATCTTTCAGGTTGTCTTTTCACGCGATGATAATGCAAACCCCTGCCATAGGTGTTTGATATTAGGTTAAAGGAGATGATTGTAATGACTATCTTTTATTTTCATAATTATTTAGCTGGAGGAAAACAAATTTTGGACTTCATTATTCTCAGCTAACAGATGCAATGTCTCATTTTTTTTTTTTTTGAGCTAGAATTGTCTTAGATATGGAGAAAGCTTTGGGTAATGCCCATTAATCTCCTATTCTGCCATGTGTTTGGGAGCTTTGACAGGTAGGCAAACTGAATCAAAACATTTATAAAAATTTTATGCATAGTACATGTGATTCCTAGGATTAAGGCTTTGCTTAGTTGATTGGAAAGAAAAATGGTAAGATAGAAAATTGAAAGGAGGGAAAAATGAAAAGATGGAAAACATTTTTTTTTTTCCATTGATGTGCTTGGTAGGAAAGATGGAAAGGGTGAAATAAAATATAATTTTCTTTCCTTTCATTGTTTGGTAGAGTTAAAAATTGAAAAGATACAAAATGAAATTATATTATTTTACCTTTATGCCATTAATTAATTAAGATCATCATCATCAGGTCCTTTATTCCAATATTGGGGTAGGCTACATGAACTAATATATGAACTCACCTTAAGTTGTTAGCGTCAATTCTCCTCCATTCATTCCTATCTATGACATTTGTTCTTTTAATTCTCGTTTTGCCATATTTTTCTGGATAACTTCCTTCTATGTCTTTTTTGGCCTTTCCCTAGCCTTGGCCCTTTTTTGATCACTCATAACCTCTACTCTCCTAACTAGAGTGTCCACAAGTTTATGTTGTATGTGTCCAAACCAACGTGAACTACATTAAGTAAGATAAAAATTAAAAAAAATAAATTATAATTTTGTAATTTACATATTTGGCTCTCATCTCTCCCATTTTCTTGCCACTAATCTTTCCAATTTGGAATGATTTGTTTTTGTTAATAACAAAAGAAAATAACAATATTTCCTACTTTCTGCCTACACTTTTCTCTCCTACTAAGAACTAAAAAAACTATTTTCTTTCTATTTTTCCACTTGTCCATGTCCATCTTTCACTTTTACACTCTATCAGGCACACTCTAAGTTCTGTTTTCTCTTTTCCCCAACACTACCCCCAAAATTCCTGCGGTCTTTTAGAAGGTATGTCTGTCACCTTTGCTGATATAGGAAAAACAATGTGTCGCATATTGAAAACTCCTGCTGCTACTCAGTCCAGAGTATAGTGAATTAGGTTTAGCAAGTCTTTGCATTTAAGGTTTGTGATTTATTTATTTATTTATTTTTATGTAGAGGTCAAGAAATTATTGTATAAGACACTTGGCATATGTATGATAAGTCTGCCTATTCAGCTTGAGGTTGGCTTGGATTTTATGAAAATAAGGGATTTAGGCTTGACATTGATGAGATTTGATGATATTGAATGGCAAGTAACAATAAGGGGAGAGAGAGAGGGAGATCATCAACTTAAAATACTATTTTTTTTTTTTTGAAACTGAAATACTGCATTCATTTCATTAATGAACAAGAGAAAATTGGGTCACAACTCTTCTATTAAGCGAGTGGCAGAAGACAATGTTTGATGATTTTGATTCTATTCACATTAAACTAAAAACCCTAAACTACCATGTACTAACTATAACTAAACACTGTTAACAAATAAAACAACATCCAAAGACAAAATCCGAGATCATCTTATGATATTATTAATTAAAGGACTGTCAAAGTATGCACGGTAAATGTAAGCACCTAGAAAACAAGACTTGACCAGATAACCAAGATACAATAATTCACAGAATTTACTAAAAACTATAATTGCTACATCGCATTAAAGTCGGAAAAGAATGTACACCTTGATTTCATGATTGTATCACCCTTATATTTCGAATGAATCTCTTCACATTCTTTTTGAGAAAGATATGCTTGAGATAGGAGGGTGGGGGTTATGAATGATGAAAAAAGGGTCAAGGCTAGAGAAAGATCGAAAAAGACTTGAAAAGAAGTCATTTGGAAAGATATGGCGACTCTAAAGTTGGAAGGACACATTGCCTTGTGAAGATTTTTATGAAAGAATAATTTCTCTACTATATTGTAAAAATACTTATGTTCAAGGAAATATATAACAGTACAGCCTCTCTTTCCTGTGTTTTCCTATACAAAATAGGAAACTACATCTAGCATTAGGAGAGAATTATTCCATACTAAAATAGGAAATAAGTATTAACATCTAGAGATTTAGTGATTATCTGAATCACTCCTTATTCTAAAAAATAAAACCTTAACTAAAATAGATAACAATGATAGTTAATGCTAGAGAATAGGAACCAGATTTTAACACTTTCCCTCAAGCTGGGTTGTAAATGTCGATCATGCCCAGCTTGGACTTCAGATTTTCAAAATTGTTCCGAGGGAGAGCCTTTGTAAGAATGTCTGCTGTCTGTAGGTATGTAGGCGTGTATACGAGTTTGCCGATTCCTTCCTCTATTTTATCTTTGATGAAGTGTCGTTCAATCTCCACATGCTTTGTCCTGTCATGTTGAACAGGATTCTTTGCAATGCTTATGGCTGCGTGGTTACCATAGAACAACTTCATGGACTTCTCCATTGAGATCTTTAACTTTGAGAGCAACGGTTTCAACCAAATTCCCTCACATATGCCGTGAGACATAGCTCTAAACTCAGTTTCTTCGCTGCTTCTAGCCACAACTACTGACTGTTTCTTGCTTCGCCATGTGACTAGATTTCCCCATGCATAGGTATAGTACCCAGTAGTTGATCTTCAGTCAGACACTGATCCGGCCAAATCAGCATCAGAAAAAACTTCAACATCTTTACTTGATGTCTTCTTGAAATGTAATCCTTTTCCTGGACTCTTCTTTAGGTATTGCAAGATACGGTACACAGCCCTTAAATGTTGCTTGGTTGGATTGTTCATGATCGACTCACCATACTAACAGAGAAACCAATGTCCGGTCTAGTGTGGGAGAGATAAATAAGTTTCCCAACGAGTCTTTGATATCTTCCCTTGTTCGTAGGAGGGCCTCCTTCTGTCATTTCCACCTTTTTTGTTGGATCTATAGGAGTGTCAAATGGTTTACATCCAAGCATTCCTGTTTCCTTTAGTAAGTCGAATACATACTTTTGAGAAACAGAAATCCCATTCCTTGATCGAGCCACTTCCATGCCAAGAAAATATTTGAGGTATCCCAAGTCCTTGATCTCAAATTCTTTGGCAAGAAGGTTCTTCAGGTTATCAATTTATTCCTTATGGTCCCCAGTGAGGATGATATCATCTACATATACAATGAGAATGGCCATTTTCCCTTCAAGTGAATGTTTGACAGACATGGTATGATCTGACTGGCATTGTGAGAACCCATACTTCTTTAACACTTTAGTTAGTCTATCAAACCATGAACGTGGGGATTGTTTGAGGCCATATAATGACTTTCGGAGTTTGCATACTTTGCCAGTGTTGTCTGGATTTTCAAATCCTGGGGGAATTTCCATGTAGACTTCTTCCTCTAAGTCACCTTTTAGGAAGGCATTCTTGATGTCTAGTTGATGGATTGGCCAATCTAAATTTGCTGCCAAAGATAACAAGACTCGAATTGAGTTATGTTTAGCCACCGGGGCCAACTCTCCTCATAATCAACTCCATAGGACTGAGTAAATCCTTTTGCAACAGGCTGGGCCTCAAACCTGTTCACACTCCTAGCCGCATTGTGTTTAACTGTAAAAATCCATTTGCATCCAACTGGATTTTTTCCTTTAGGTAACTCTGAAATTTCCCATGTTTGGTTTTTCTCTAGGGCTTGGATTTCTTCTAAGACTGTAGCCTTCCACTTAGGTTCCTTGAGAGCTTCTTGTATGTTCTTTGGAATCTGTGAACTATTCAGATTAGTGTCTAAAGCTTGGAAGCTAGGTGACAACCCTTCATAAGAATGGGATGTTGAGTGCATGATCTCACACCTTTCCTGAAAGCAATTGGTTGATCAAGATCATTTGGAGATTCAAAAAAATCAGATTCAGGAACGGTGTTACCTGTGAGAGTTTCAAGAATCTCTGGACTCGGTTCGGATTCTTGGTTTTGTTCTGCAAGTGTGCGATCCTTTATATGCTGTTGAGTTTTTTTGTTTTCTTGAGTAGACAATTAGCTCTTTGTTTGTTGTCCCTTGTGTGGTCTTCGGGATTGGAGGGTTTGTGTGGTCTTTAGCAATGGTTGTTTGAGGGTCTGATGGGGTGTGAAAAGTTTGAGATTACGGATCTACGTGGTCTTCAACAATGGCTGTTTGCCGAGATGATGGTATGATTGTTTGAGGAGATGGTGATACGACACTCACATTTTCCAAAAATTGATGTTCCTGTATGATTGAAATCTCCTCTCCCCCTGAATATCAGTTTTGGTATAGTAAGGCTGGTTTTCAAAGAATGTGACATCCATAGAATTGTAGAACTTATTTGTTACAAATGAGTAACACTTGTAACCTTTCTGATTGGGAGAATATCCAAGGAACATGCATTTGGTGGATTTGGGATTTGATTTGCTGCGATGTGGTTGGTTTATATGGACAAAGGCAGTACACCCAAAAACTTTGACGGGAATAGAAGATATAATTCGGATATCGGGGTACGAGGCAAGGAGTGTTTGGCATGAGGTTTTGAATTTGAGGACTCGAGAGGGCATGCGGTTGATGAGATAGGTTGCGGTAAGTATGGCTTCACCCCAAATATGCTTGGGCACATTTGTAGACAAGATGAGAGACCTAACAACTTCCAACAAATGTTGGATTTTTCTTTCAGTGACTCTATTTTGCTGAGGAGTGTCAACACAAGAACTTTGATGTATTATGCCCTGCTTCATTAGGTATGATCCAAGAATGGAGTGGAAGTACTCTCTTCCATTGTCGGTCTTAAACACTTGTATTTTGGCTTGGAATTGGGTTTGGACCATGTTGTTGAAATTTTGGAAGATTTGGCCCACTTCTGATTTTTCTTTCATAAGGAATAGCCATGTAACTCTGGTGTGATCATCAATAAAGGTGACGAACCATTTTGAACCTGTGATGTTACTGATTCTAGATGGTCCCCATATATCACGGTGAATCATGGAAAAGGGATGCAATGATTTGTAAGGTTGGTTAGGATAGGTATTAAGAGTATGTTTAGAAAGTTGACAAACCTCACACTGAAAGTTTTTTGAATTTGCACTGAACGAGGAAGGGAACAATTTTTTTAGATACAAGAAACTTGGATGACCTAACAGATGGTGCCACAACATGACAGCACCATCTTTATTACTTGAAGATAAAGCCACACCAGGAGTCTTTTGTGATTGTCTTTTAGGATCATCAACTCTGAGGAGATAGAGTCCTGCGCATATCCTACAATTGCCAATTATCCTTCCCGAATCCAAGTCCTGAAATTTGCACATATTTGAGAGAAATTTAGTAACACACTTGAGATCTCTTGTAAATTTGCTTATGGACAGCAAATTGCTGTCTAAATTTGGAACAAAGAGAACTGATTTAAGAGTTATATCCTTTGAAATAACAACGGAACCTGTACCAGCCACATTTGAAAGTGATCCATCGGCAATCCTGACACTAAACATGTCATGACATGGGCTGTATTCGTGAAATACAGAGGCATCCCCAGTCATATGATCTGACTCCTCTGAGTCCACGATCCAAGACTTTGATTTCTCTCGTTTTACACTTAAGGCATTTAGAAAATTACCCTTTGTGCTAGAAACCCAATACCATTGCATTTGTGACCTGTGATTTGGAAGACAGAACCTTCAGGTACACCGAGGCTGCCGGTGATCAGGTTGGATGTGACCTCCAAAGTCGAACTCTCCCTTCTACTGGTCATTCCGTAATTTTTTTTTTTTAAGTATCCAGACGTTCAATAGCCTAGATCGACTGCTTCGATAGCATGAGGAATTTTATGAAAGAATAATTTCTCTGCTATATTGTAAAAATACTTATGTTCGAGGAAATATATAAGAACAGTACAGCCTCTCTTTCCTGTGTTTTCCTATACAAAATAGGAAATTGCATCTAGCATTCAGAGAGAATTATTCTATACTAAAATAGGAAATAATTATTAATATCAAGAGATTTAGTGATTACCTGAATCACTCCTTATTCTAAAAAAAATAAAACCTTAGCTAAAATAGATAATAGTGACAGTTAATGCTAGAGAATAGGAACCAGATTTCAACACCTTGGATAGGAATGAGTGGAGGAGGAGAATTCATGTTGACGACCTAACATGATTTCGTATATTGGTTCATGAAACCTACCCCATTCTATTGGGATAAAGACTCCGATGATGATGATTCTTTTTGTGAAAATAGATTTAAAATGTTTTGATACCACCATCCCCCCTCCCTTAAGGAACTTTTTTTTGGTACGTGTTCCCCTGAGAAACTTAAATTACTGTGACTGCATAATTTCCTTTTGTCTTGCTTATGGAACCTTTAACATAATTGTCTATTCAGGTTACCTCTTTGGGTTTTCACATTCAACACGTTCCACCTATTATTGAATTTGGTTCTTTCATCTTTCCAAAGATCTTAGTTTATGTTCTTTGTCTGCTTACAGAGACATAATCAAGTTACTGTTGGAAAGAGAAAGCCTAAAACTAATTTTGTTGAAGCCCGAACATTTTGGCACCTTTTCAGAAGTTTTGACCGGATGTGGATATTCTTTATAATGGCTTTTCAGGTGACTTAATGTCTGAGCATGCACTTTATGTTTCTGACTATTTTTCTGAAAGAATTTACTCCATCACATGACTTTGTGGCATTCAGGCTATGCTAATTGTTGCATGGAATTCCGGATCTCTTCTTGGCCTTTTTGACAAAGATGTGTTCAGAAGTGTGTTGACTATATTCATTACTGCTGCTTTTCTTAATTTTCTGCAAGGTACCAGGATTGTTCTTGGCTAGTTGAATTTTATTCTTCATATGAATGTTTGGTTATCAGAAGCAATACTGTTAATCATATAGGAATCGATGTATAGCCATGTGGTTGTGTTGCTTCAGGAAATTGTTACTAAGTCATTGCTACTGCAGTTCGAAATTTTGTTAGCCAGTGATTTCCTATTTTAGTGGCAGTTTAAAGATTTTGTGATTCAATGTTACTTTTCATGTAGCTACTCTGGATATAATTCTTAGTCTCAATGCCTGGAGAAGCTTGAAATTTACCCAAATCCTCCGGTACATTTTGAAATTTGCCATAGCAGCTTTCTGGGCAGTGGTTTTGCCAATTGGTTATTCTAGCTCTGTTCAGAATCCAACAGGTCTTGTAAAGTTCTTCAGCGGTTTGGCTAAAGATTGGCAGTATAAATCATTTTATAATTATGCTGTTGCAATATATTTGATACCCAATATACTTGCTGCTATATTGTTTCTATTCCCACCTTTACGGAAATCCATGGAGCGCTCAAACTGGCGAATTATCACTCTTATTTTGTGGTGGGCGCAGGCAAGCATATATTATATACTTAATTTTGCTTGTTCTCTGTCAACATCAGTATCTCCCTTTTCCTTTATTTATTTAGTTTTAAAGATTCCTTGTTTAACTTGTACATGCTGCAGCCAAAATTGTATGTAGGAAGAGGCATGCATGAGGACATCTGCTCACTTCTGAAGTAAGTGAAAATAATTTGCTTTTTCCTCTTTTTCTTTTTGCCCTTTTCAAAGGGCTTTTCTAACTGGTGGTTGGGAAGGGTGAGGTTTTGAGATCATTTTCTCTATTGCTGTACTCTTTGAAATCACGATTGTATTCCTCTTCAAAGATTCCAGATTGACACGTATGTGCTATGACATGGACATGCCTTTTCTCCAATGATTGGATTGCAATTTTCATATTTTCAGGTATACAATGTTTTGGATTCTGCTACTAATCAGCAAGCTAGCATTCAGCTACTATGTGGAGGTGATTTCTCCTGTTTTAGTTTAAGTTGTCTTAAAGTGGAACACTAATAATTAATTACTTGTTTTAACACACAAACACACATGTAAAGCAATACAAATTTCTGTTTGAACTAAGTTTCTTGGCAAACTTGAGAAACTGTGTTATGTATATGCGTTTGCATTTATGTGTGTGTATATAGACTCATAAACTAGGATGCAATAGAGTTTCATTGAGTCTAAAAGACTTTTTCTGCTAGGGTTGCTAGAGTTCCTTAATTCTATCGCATGAAAAATATCATCCGCTCGTAGCTGTCCAATTTCATTAAAGATCACAAGCTTGCATAACATCCCTTATGCTTCAGTTGCTGTTACTTTTTAGCTACACGTTCATTTTTTTAATGCATGAGTTCAAATTTCCTTAATTGCTTTTTCTTTATTGCAAAATTTGAGAAAAGGAAAGGTAATAGAAAGAGAAACAGCCAAAGGGAGCTCTAATATTTTCATTGTTGTAAAATCTTCTTGCTATCTTTGACTGTGATTCTTTTCCATATGTTTGCATTTAGGCGCACATATGTGTTTTCTGCATCTGTATTAGTCATTATTTACAATGTTTTTTTTTTTTTTTTTGGTGCATGTGCTTGCAGCCATTCACAAAGATGAACATTCCAAAGATGCTAGTTACCATATACATAAATGAATTAAAACAAGTTTCAAGTCTCCTTAACTGCCTTAGATGACTAGATTCCATGTGTTGAGTTTTTGCAGCAACTATATAGCAAGTACATATTAGATTATTTTAATTGAGCGAATTGTTGATAAATTATTGTACTGTGTGAATACATTTAAAGAAGTTGCTTTATTTCTTTTTCTTTCTTGCCTCAAGGGATATGTGAAAATTTTTTAGGGTGTTTTTTTACATGATCTGCTTATAGATACTGCCCCTAATTCAACCGACAAAGATAATCATGGATTTGCATGTGGATAATTATCAGTGGCATGAATTCTTTTCGGAAGGTATTATGTTTAGCAACCTTTCAAATCTCCTCTTCCCTCTTTCTGCCTCTACTATTCTTTAATTTGCATTTGTTATAGTTTTTTTTATCCATGTGGCTATGGCCTGTACTAAGTCGTTTTTGAATCTTCTGTAGTAGAAACGCATAACATTGGAGTCATTATTGCAATTTGGTCTCCTATTGTCCTGGTAAGTTAGCATGTTGAAACTTTTGGGAATGACAAGAGTTATGCTGTTACGGGTAGGGGTGTAATCGAGCCGAGTCGATATAGTGGGTGCTTGAGCTCAAGCTCGACTCGGAAACTTGCTGCTTGATACTCCACTCAAGCTCGATAAAGTCTTAATTTTTAAGCTCAAGCTGGGGTCAAGATAAAAATCGAGCTATTCGAGTTCACTTGATTAAGCTCGTTTATCTGAGCTTGATTCTCATGCTCAAACTCGAGCTCAAATTTATTTTTATATATAAATATTTTGTATCAATTAAATATAATAATATAAATTTTTAAAAAAAATAATAATAACAACAATACAACAACAAATTCCAGATAAATTGTTACTCAGAAACCAAATATGTTAGACAACAGAGGATGGCCAGCCCTAACATTTTCCCACAGAAAATCACTAAGTACTAGTATTATTTCAGGTCAATTGCTATATTGTTTCTAGTTTCTAATGCTGGTGAACACATGAATTCAATGGTGAAAAAGAAAGAATCGAGGATCAATGGTCATGAAGATGTCTAGTATTAGTATTGAGTAAAAAATAGCAGTATTTACTGCCTTGCAAATTCTGAGTTTGTGTTTTGTTCATGTGATTTGCAAACTAGAAAATGAACACAATCTCTCTTTCTGACAAAATAGAATCTTATCAGTCATATGATAAATGAAGAAATTATAAGAAAGTTGTAAACATAAACATTCAAAGGGGACAGATTTGATATAAACCCCTAAATTTCTCCATTGCTTCAGCCTTTTCCTTGCATACCACTTGAAGATTGACCCATCCATAGTGTCCCGTAGTGGATGAAATGCAATATTAGGCTTAACTTTTAAGATCTTGTTAAGTCTCCTTGAGCCCAAAACTGTAGAAAACTGAAAGAGATGGGGTGTATCAAATAATGGAATGATGATCTCTGAGCAATGCAGGACCACGTAGGAGACTTCAAGGGCACAAGATACAACTCGTTAAGAAACCAAGCAAAACTGAGAATGCACAATGAACTCACATTCTGAAGAAAGGTTTTATAATCAATTAGATGCATAACCATTTTAGCTTAAATTCTACAAGACTAACCTTTTTTTTTAATTTTTAATAAAATTAATGAACAATTTTTTAGAATATAATTCGTAATTCCAGAAAAAGAAAAACGAAAAAATGCAAATGAAACCTAAGTGGATGTAAACTCTAAAGCTTTCATAGTAATCACTAATCAACAAACAGACAGAGATCTAAGCTTTCATAATAATCACTAATAAACAAAAAGGTCACTAATAAACAAACAGGCAAAGAGATCTGGGATAAGAACAGTCGTTTTTTTGTTCATACTAGGCGTGGGATGAGAGGGGTCGAACACAAGGAAGGGGGGGACTGGAATCGCTGTCTAGGTGTGCGTGAGGAAGAGAGGCCTAGGTGCGGGGGCGCCGGACTTGAGGGGTTGCTCAGACTTGGGTGTGGCAGCGCTGGACTTGAGGGAAAGGGGCAAACGGCTTGCTTTGAGTTGGGAGGCAGGCATGCAACTTAGGGGAAAATGATAATTGAAGACTGAATAGTGAATAGGGTTTCTAAAATTTTAAGGGCCAAGGGTATTTCATATTTAAATGATAAAATATATAATAAATTAAAAAAGCTCGATTAGGCTTGCATGCTACTGGAACCGAGTGTTTTAAAACTCGAACTCGATAGCTCGAGTAGCTCGAGCTCGAGTTGAGTCCGATTAGCTTGCAAGCATCAATGTATCGTTTACATCTCTAGTTATGGGATACCTAAAATTATTAAACAGTTTCTTGTAAATTCAATAACTAGTCTTTTTTTATTTCCTTATAGGTTTATTTTATGGATGCTCAAATATGGTATGCCATATTTTCTACTCTTTTTGGTGGGATTCATGGTGCTTTCAGCCATTTGGGTGAGGTTAGTGGCCAAGTTGTTCTCATACATTGATGGCACATGTCTCAAAGAAAAATATTAGTTGCCCTCTGAAATCCATATATGATTTTGGTAAAAAATAAAAAATAATAATAATAATAATAATAATAATAATAATAATAATAATCGAATTGATTTCCGTATTTCTGCTAGTTGGACATAGTGATTATCATTTTTAATGTTGTTTTCTTTCAATTGGCATTTTCAGATTCGGACACTGGGAATGCTGCGGTCTAGATTTCATTCTGTTCCTGCAGCCTTTTGTCGTCATCTTATTCCTCCAGCAAATCAGGATAATAGAAAAAGGCATCTGGTAGTACTTAAGTGATTTAGTGCTGTTTATGTGATTGCTCTTAATTGTCTGGATTATCAGTATATGTGGTTCTTTCTAGACATAAAGGCAGGCCATTATCTGGAGGGTTTTTTCTTTTTTTATCTACAAAGTTCTGGAGCCTGTACTTCCTTTTTTTTTATTTGGTTTCTTTGGCTAAAATTAAACATTTGAACATGTCAGGATGAGGCAACAGGAAGAAAGAATATTGCTAGTTTCTCTATTGTTTGGAATAAGTTCATACAGTCTATGCGAATGCAGGATCTGATCAGCAATAGGTTGGGCAATTCATCACTTAATTGTCTGTCAATGAAATTTGTTAAATGCATTATATGGAGAATTTTGATATTTTCTTTTGACTTATTATTGTCCAGGGATAGAGATTTGCTACTAGTACCATCTTCATCAAGTGATGTCTCTGTTGTCCAGTGGCCCCCTTTCTTGCTCGCTAGCAAGGTAGATAAATATAGTAGATTCTTACATTAATTTTGGGTTCAATGCAAGATCCTGTGTCTTACATGGTGTCTTGTTTGTAACACGACAGATTCCTATTGCATTAGACATGGCAAAAGATTTTAAAAAAAAGGATGATGCAGAGTTATTTAAGAAGATAGCAGCTGATGATTATATGTATTCAGCAGTTATAGAATGTTATGAGACTCTCAGAGAGATAATATATAACCTTCTGGAAGATGAAGCAGATAAGTTGTAAGGCTGTAACATTCATATTACAAACTTGAACTACTTTAAACATGATCTTAAATTGATCATGGCAGCTTTGACCTTGTCTAGCAATGAAAAATATCCCTTTCCTATTTCTCTATTCAAAAGACTAATAATTTATTTTCTCTTTCCTTTCTCTTTAAATTTAGTGTTGTTTCTCGGATTTGTTATGAAGTGACCATTAGCATACAACAGCAGAGATTGTTGATTGACTTTCGGATGAGTCAGCTGCCTGCACTGAGTAATATGTTGGAGAAGTTTTTAAGGATCTTGGTAACATTCGTTCTTTACATTTTCTTAACTTCTCTATGGCACTGCATTTTATAAAGCTTATTCATGATTGTATTTTCCCATACTAATCTCTCTCTCTCTCTCTCTCTCTCTCTCTCTCTCTCTCTCTCTCTCTCTATATATATATATATATATATATATATATATTTATATATATATATAACTATATATAAAAATATATATATATATGTTGGCAGATTTCTGATGTCGAAGATGCTGATACATTCAGATCTCAGATAATTAATGTCCTGCAGGATATCATGGAAATTATTACACAGGATGTTATGGTCAATGGCAAAGAGTAAGTCCCAAAAAACAAAAACTTTCTTTTTTTGGAGTTGATGTGGGTCAGTCTTATTTAGCAAAATTAACCTACAAGTTTTTCTTCGTAGAATCCTTGAAAGAGCTCAAAATGACAAGAAGGAACAGAGGTTTGAAAAAATAAATATTAGCCTTATACAACATATAACGTTCAGGGAGAAGGTATACTTAAGATGGACTAATATTGGTTTTATCTTGTGACTAGTTTTCAGACAGATGCTTTGTTCCTAATTTAATTATTTATATGCTTTTTTGCAGGTCAATAGGCTTTATTTGCTTTTGACCGTTAAAGAATCAGCTATAAATGTACCTCCAAATTTGGATGCTCGGCGCCGTATCACTTTTTTTGCAAACTCCTTATTTATGAATATGCCAAGTGCCCCAAAAGTTCGTGACATGCTTTCCTTTAGGTCAGTCATTGCAGGACATCAAATTAGTCATATTCATATATTACTGCTTGCTAACTGGAATTGAAACAAGGATTGGAAGAGGTAAACTTCCTTTAAAAAGATTTATAATGTTAGTAAAATTCAGTTTCACAATCATCAGTGGGGCTTGTTACTTTAATTGGGTCATAACTAAGGTTTTTAACTTGTTTAATATGTATTTAAGTTTTTCTTTTCCTTTTAAGTATCATCATGATCAGTTAATGTGCTTCTGCATTCTTTGTCACATGAACAAGAGCACTGTGACAGCCTCTATTAAAAGTATTATTTAGATAGATGCTTCTCTACTCTCTACTCTCACTTATACTGCTTTTCTGATTCAGTGTATTGACTCCATACTACAAAGAAGATGTTCTTTATTCAGATGAGGAACTCACTAAGGAAAATGAGGATGGAATCTCTATTCTGTTCTACCTACAGAGAATATATCCAGGTGACTTGTGATCTCTTTCTATCTTGTGCATTTTGCTGTATGAAAAGCATATGACTAACCAGACATCTGCGACTGCAAACTAGATGAATGGAACCACTTTCTAGAGCGTACGCTTACTGTTGGAATGAAAAATGAGAATGAGGAGGCTCATAGGAATGAGGAAACTCGAAAGTGGGTATCTTATAGAGCACAGACACTTTCCAGAACAGGTCTGGATACATAAGAAATATCGTTTTATTTTTCTGTAGCTTTAACTATATAGATTCTTATTTGAGCTATGCTATTCTCTTTCTGCCAGTGAGAGGGATGATGTACTATAGGCAGGCTCTGGAACTCCAATTCTTTCTAGAATTTTCAGGAGACTCTGGTTTGTTGTTTCAGTTTAGATATTTTAATTGCAATTTCAAATAAATATCTTTGATGTGTTATTCCAATTTCTTTTAAAATTTGATGTGATTAAACTAGTTTGATGAATGTTCCTTTGTAGAAATTTTGAGAGGCTTTCAGGACTTTGAGGAGGATCCGGGACATTATGGAGAGTATGCACAAGCACTGGCCGATATGAAGTTCACCTATGTAGTTTCCTGCCAGGTCTATGGGGCTCAGAAAAAATCTTCTGATGCACGAGACCGGAGTTGTTACCTTAACATTCTAAATCTCATGTTAACGTAAGTCAGTGCTCGGTATTTCAATCTCATAGTTCTCAGTGTAGAATAGAATTTTGATTTCATCTTTATATATGTGGAAACTGCAAAGGTATCCATCTCTGCGTGTTGCTTACATCGATGAAAGAGAGGAGACAGTGAATAGAAGATCTCAGAAGGTCTATTATTCTGTTCTTGTCAAGGGAGGTGAAAAATTGGACGAGGTATGAAACAGCAATTGTCTGATATCCTAGGCTTCTAGCTGATAATATTGTATGAACTTTCTGACATCCTATTCTGCAGATAACTTTTTCAAACAGTAGTCAAATGGGAAAATTCCTGTTATATTATCCTAATCATATTGTTTTAAAGTCTTCGTATTGCAAAAAGAATAGCTGATGTAAACATGATGTATTCATTAAAGATGTAATGACACCATAGATGATAACATTTTTAACTGGATGAAATGTATCAACATTTAGGTATAACATGACATGATTAATATATTGGAATACAATTTAATTGAATAAATTTATGAATTTTAAGTGCTAATATTTTTTTAAAAGGGTTTAAACATGTTATGAATTAAATTTGTGTTCAAAAGTTAACCTATTGATACGATCAGGAGTGAATGCATGTCACTTTTGCCTTAAGTTGGCCAACTTAAATTAAACACAATCATCTTCTTGCCATTATCAAGTTGATACGATTATGACATGAAAACAACTATGTGAATCCAATCAAATTACCTAGGTGTGTGCAGTGTTATCAGATTGTCTAACAAATTGCCAGCCCTACATTTACTTTTAAAATGTTCTATGCAAATTTTATTTAGCTTGATGTTTTCAATAACCACGCTAAGGTAGCATAGGTTTAATTATGTAATTTGCTTATATTCGATGAGTGATTTTTCTAGTTTATACACGTCCATCTTGCATATGTGTGCCTCATTCTTCTTCTCCTTTATGTTATTAAATCCATAGTTTATGGAATACGTTCTAAACCGAACAAGGAGTATTTTTTTAATCCTGATCATCTTTTAATGCTAGTATTTCAAGGCTAACATAATATGGGGTTGTAGTTAAAATGTGGTACTAGAGATGTTGAGAGTGGCCATTTTGATGTTGCTAATTATCAATGTGGAAAAAGAGGTAGTAATGGTTAGGTTTTAGTCTGAATTAGCCCTGTATTTGTGCAAAATGTTCAAATTACTCCTGAATATTTTTTGTAAAATCTTACTCCTTATACTTTCAAATGTTAGGCTTTTGGTTTCTTTTCTTTTCATGTTATTAATAACTAAATGGGAAAATGATAATAATCCTAGGAAATATACCGGATCAAACTACCTGGTCCCCCGACAGATATCGGTGAAAGGAAGCCTGAAAATCAAAATCATGCAATTATTTTTACTCGTGGAGAAGCCCTTCAGACCATAGACATGGATCAGGTAGCCATTTCTTTTACCTATTTTAAAGATGCATTCGAAAGTTCTCTCTTTTTCTATGTTTGTGGAGGATAATTACTTTAAAAAGACTTACAAAATGGGAAATAATTTGGAGGAATTTAGCCTCTTCTTTTACCAATTTCAAAGATGTGTTAACAAGATTAAACTGTTTTTCCTTTGCTTTGTTCTTAGGATAATTATTTTGAAGAGGCTTATAAAATGAGAAATGTTTTGGAGGAATTTCTCAAACCTCGCCAAAAGGAGAGAAAGCCGTCAATATTGGGTCTAAGAGAGCATATATTTACCGGAAGGTGAGTTTACCAATATCTTGATGAATTCAGTTTGATTTTGTTGGGAATGATAGCTGTGACTACGGTAGTGAAAATGTGACCAAACATTACACATAACAGTTTGATAATAGTAATACATACATATACTTTTATTTCTTTGACAGTGTTTCTTCGCTAGCTTGGTTTATGTCCAATCAAGAGACTAGTTTTGTAACTATCGGGCAACGTATTTTAGCAGATCCTCTGAGGTAGGCCTGAACTTTCTGTTTTACATCCTTGAATTTATGTGATCTTACATGCAATATTGACATTCATGTTTGACCCCTATTGTTGTACAATAAAGGATCTGAGAGAGAGAGAGAGAGTTGATGAACAAATCCACAAACACGGCTGGTTAGGGGTGCAAGTTGGATCAGGTTGGATGGGTTAGATCAATTTCAGTAATGTGGTTCATGAAATTTTCATAGCCCAACCCATTTATACTCCTGTGCACGTCTGTAAATAGAACTGTTGTAACCAACTTGGAATTAAAACTGTGGAGGCTCAGGTGGGTTTGGTAGTCGCCGTAAGTAGTAAAAGAAAAAATATAGGATGATAAATGAATAAAGGTTTGAGTTGACTGAGTTTGATGGAAAATTTTGGCTGCAATTAAAGAACAAGTTCTCGAATTTTCTGTGATGGCCATAATTAATATGATTTAGAGTTTTTTGTGAAGTTTTGCACTTATCAAATGGTGGTTAGGTTGGTGAAAGAATTTGCGTTTACGTTTGGGAGAAGAATGAATGATGTGGGAATTATCATTAAAAAAGTTTGCTGAGATTAAGAATAAGAATTATCATTAGAAAAGTGTGCAGAGATTAAGATTGAGTTTATCTGTGTGTTTGCATTAAATCCTTGAATAACAATTTCTAATGTCTTTAGCACCTAAGCATTAAGCTCAATGGTTGGTGCTTAATCCCCTTCTCAAAAGAGCAGGGTTTGAATCCCACTTTGACAGAAATTGGGAAGAAAACTGAACTGATATTTTTAATATATAAAAAAAAAAAAAAGGTATTTACGGTTCTGTTTCAAGGCAAAACTGATTTGCCTTTTTAAAGAGAGAAAATAAGTAAATCTGATTTTCCTAAGATAAATACACTAATTTCTTAAGATAAACATACTGCTGTTAAAATTCCTAAAAAATAGGAGATAAAACAGAAAAGATAAATATAGAAGAAAAAACATATCTTCTCAGACTCCTGCTCAAGCTGGTGAATGGATATCTTCCAGTCCAAGCTTGTTAGTAATATTCTGAATGCAGTACTGGGCAGTCCTTTTGTGAGTATATCTGCAAGTTGATCTCCAGTAGACACAAAAGGAGTACAAATCAGACCACTATCAAGCTTTTCCTTTATAAAATGTCTGTCAACTTCAACGTGTTTTGTTCAGTCATGTTGCACTGGATTATGTGCAACATTAATAGCTGACTTCTTGTCACAATAGAACCTTATAGGATCTTTCCACTTAACTTTAAGATCCTCCAAGATTATTTTTAACCACAATATCTCACAAATCCCTAGAGCCATTGATCTAACTTCTGCCTCTGCATTAGACCGTGCTACAACAGTCTGCTTTTTACTCCTCCTAGTCACAAGAATGCCTCCCGGGAAGGTACAGTACCCTGAAGTTGATCGTCTGTCAATGACTGACCCATTATAGTCTGCATCAGTATAAGCTTCCAAAGTCAATTCCTCCCCTTTTTTGAACAAGATTCCTCTGCCAGGCGTGCCGTTTAAGTATTGTAGAATTCTGTGTGCTGCTTTCAGATGTAGCTCTTTGAGATTGTGCATAAACTGACTGACCACAGTCACAGCATATGCTATGTCTGGTCTGGTGTGAGAAGTAAATGAGTCTTCCAACAAGTCTTTGGTAAGAGCCTTTATCTCCTGCTGTGTCTTCTGGAGCATCCCCAAGTCTATGATTGGGCTCCATAGGTGTTTCGATAGCCTTGCATCCCAACTTTCCTGTTTCTGTCAACAGATCTAAAATGTACTTTTGTTGGGATATAAAAATCCCTAGCCGAGAATGTGCCACTTCGTTCCCCAAAAAATATTTCAGTTTGCCTAGGTCCTTAATCTCAGATTCCTTCGCTAAGCACTTTTTCAGACTCTCCATTCCTTCCAAATCATCTCCTGTTACTATAATGTCATCTACATATACTAATAGAGCGGTGACTCCCCTTGAAATTGAATGCTTAGCGAACAAAGTATGGTTTCCTTGGCTTTGTTTGTACCATGTAGAAAGGCTCTTTTACATCAAATTGCTACAATTTCCAACCCAGGTTGGCGGCTAATGACAACAACACCCTTATAGTGTTTATTTTTGCAATCGGAGCAAATGTCTCAAGATAAACTACACCATATGTTTGAGTATAGCCCTTGGCAACTAATCTTGCTTTGTAGCTTTCCAATACCCATCAACACCCCACTGGTTTCTTCCCTTTGGGCAATCTCACCAAGTCCCATGTTTTGTTCTTCTCTGGTGCCTCCATCTCCACTTTCATAGCATTTTCCCAATTCTTATCCCCTAGTGCCTTAGATACAGTTTTAGGAATGGCAATTGTATTCAGGTTGGTAAGAAAGGCTTTATGACTATGGGAGAGGTTTTTGTAAGACATGAATAAATGTAAGGGATGCTTGGTACATGTTCATGTTCCTTTTCTAAGAGCAATGGGAATATCATAATCACTTGAATCAGAATTTTCAGTTTTAGAGATGGAATGAGTGATTACCTCAACAGTATCAGGATTAGGGGTAGGATTTGGTGCTTGGACTTGCACAAATTGAGTGTCTGGTGCCTTCCTTCATGAGCAGACCCGCAATGGACGGTCAGATTCCTGAACTTGTTTTCCCTTCATCATTTCTTGTGACTAAGGTTGATTATTAGAAATGTTTGACTTGGGTGGACAGGAATTGGGTTGTGAGGCTGGAACCGAGGAGGTTGAAAAATCGAGGAAAACATCTGTCCTTGTCTTCTGAAAATACCGTCTCCCTGAGGATAAGGACAATGAAAATATGGATCGTTTTCAACAAATGTAACATCGGCTGACACATAAAACTTTTTTGTAGGAGGATAGTAACACTTATAGCCTTTTTGAGTTGATGAATAATCAACAAATATGCATTTGACAGCACGTGAATCAAGTTTTCCCCTGTTTTGAGAATGTATATGAACAAAAGCTACACAACCAAAAACTTTCGGAACAAGACTATTGGAAACTTTGAAATGAGGAAAAAAATTTGAAAGAATTTGCATTGGACTTTTTGAATTAAGAGTTTTTGCAGGTAATCTGTAAATGAGATGAGTGGCAGTCAGAACAGCTTCCCCCCAATACTGTTTTGGGACTTTTTTTTTTTTGAAATGATAGTGCTCATGATAGCTAGAAGGTGGCCATTTTTTTTGTTCGGCTACTCCATTTTGTTGGGGTGTGTCCACACAAGAAGATTCATGTATAATGCCATTTTCTTGAAAGTAAGGAGAAAGAAACTGATTAAAATAGTCCTTTGCATTGTCAGAAGGAAACCTTTTAATTTTAACAGCAAATTGAGTTTTGACCATGTTATAGAAAACTGAAAAAATTGAGGTAACTTCAGATTTATATTTCAAGAGGAAAATCCAAGAAACAAGTGTACAATCATCAATGAAAGAAACAAACCATCGAGCCCCACTGATATTAGGAATAATAGAGGGTCCCCATATATCACTATGAATAAGATCAAATGGAGAAAGATTTCTTTTGTTACTGATTGGAAAAGAGACTCGTTTATGCTTTGCAAGTTCAGAAATATCACAACGGAAATCAGCAACAACTATTCCTTTGAACAATAAAGGAAACATTATTTTAATAACACTAAAGGATGGATGACCAAGGCAGAAGTGTTGAAGCCAAATTTTATCTTTACTTGACTCTGAAGACTTAGAAAGAAATGATAATGGTGAAAACTTAGCCGAATTAACCTGCCCACTAGATCCCCCAAGATAGTCGAGAACACCTCTTTCACTAGCACGTCCAATCATCCTCCTCATGCCCTGTTCCTGAAACTGACAATAAGATGGGTAGAAAGTTATACCGCAATTAGAATCTTTAGTGAGCTTGTGGATTGATAAAAGATTAGTAACAGTTTAGGTACATGGAGGACATTTTTGAGTGTGAGAAAACCATTTATGAGTACATCTCCTTGACTGGCTACTGTTGTAACGGTGTCATCAGCTATGGTTATCTTTTTGTTACTTGGACATGGTATATATGAGGCAAACTTTTGGGAGGAATAGGTCATGTGGTCTGTAGCTCCTGAATCAATGATCCAGGCACTTGGGAAGGTCATATCCAAGGCAATAAGAGTATAAGGAGAGGGAGAAATACCTGAAAATGTCAAGGTGCAGGTACATGTTCCTTTTTGCTTTTCTAATGATCCCAACAAATTTTTCAACTTCTCAATCTCCTCCTTATTGAACTCGGTGGTTCCTGAGACCTTCCTTCCTCCTTTAGTTGTGTGTTTGCCTTGTACACTTGTCCCTGTCCTCTCAACTGTTCACTTTTTCCCGACGGTCCTTTGCTCACAGTCTGAGGCTTGCCATGAAGCTTCCAACATTTTTCTATGGTACGCCGAGACTTCTTGCAATAGGTACACTACAGGAAATCTTTGTTTGGTCTTGATCCATTTGTTGTCCTCCTATCTTCACCAGATAGTTGTTCCAAGCCAGAATTTTTCATGGTTGTTCCTCTAGTCACCAAGGCTGAACCATCTACTGTAGGAGTCTCAAGCATAACCCCTCTCCTTCCTTCCTCAGCATGAAAAATCGAGATTGTCTCATTTAGAGACGGTAAATCTTCTTTTCCAAGTATTTGCACTCTTACTGCATCAAATTCAATATTCAATCCAGCAAGAAAGCCATAAATTCTTTCCTTTTCAACAAACCTCTTAAGAATTGTTGCGTCATCAATGCACTTCATCTGAATGCATTGAGAATGATCCATCTCTTGCCACAAAGTTTGCAAAAGATTGGAGTATTCGCCCGTGTAGTAGCCGACACTTTGGTTTTGATTTCATAAATTTGGGCTACATCCCGAACATTGCAATAAGTTTTCTTAGCAGCATCCCAATTCTCCTTAGCTGTGTTTAAAAACATGACTGTATCACTAATTTCTGGCAACATAGAGCTCCATAACCAGGACATCACCATAGAGTCTTATTCATCCCATTCATCAAAATTAAGATCCCCTTTCTTAGGCCTAGTGCCAAGTAAATGACTCAGTTTACCTCTCCCCTTCAAGAAGGTGCGAATCAAGTGGGACCACTCCAAATAGTTTTTTCCGTTCAACTTGTAAGCTGTTTGGATATTCTGTAATTCTCTTGTTGAAATCGTCGCATTGCTTCCACCAAAGGGAGCCTCCGAAGTGCTACTGGTTTCAGTTGATCCTGACATGGTTTCTTAGTATGGGGTCACAATCTTTAAGGGTGTTTATAGGGTTAAAGATTGACGTTCAGTTGTCCTTACAACAATTACAAAATTCCAAGACTTCAAAGATGGATGACAGAAAAAAAGAAACTATTGGTTTCAGAAAAAGAAACCTAGAGCTTTGATACCATGACAGAAATTTGGAAGAAAACTAAACTGATATTTTTAATATATTAAAAGAAAAAGGTATTTACAGTTCTATTTCAAGGCAAAACCGATTTGTTTTAAAGAGAAAAATAACTTTCCAAAGATAAATACACTAATTTCCTAAGATAAACATGCTGCAGTTAAAATTCCTAAAAAATAGGAGATAAAACAGAAAAGATAAATATACAAGAAAAAACAAATATTCTCACACACATTCCTAACTCCAAAAAGTAATAATAATAAATAAATAAATAAATCTTAACTATTTTTTCTGAGTTATTATATGTTGAGTGGCCTGCCTTGTTAGTTTTCTGCTTTTTTAAATACTTCTTTATTGTTGACTATCTTTATATGTGATCTCAGTTAAGTTCTATCAGTAAACATGGCCTTGCAAGGTTTTGGTTGAGCGACTTATTTCTGTTGCATTATGATCTGAGTCTCTTAAATGTTTTCATCTTATCATTCCAGGGTAAGGTTCCATTATGGTCATCCTGATATATTTGACAGAATCTTCCATATAACAAGAGGTGGCATCAGCAAAGCTTCAAAAACTATTAATTTAAGCGAGGATATATTTGCTGGTAATCTTCGGTCAGCCAAATACTGTAATTGAAGCTATATTCTGCTTGTTAATTGTGTTATCTTGTTCAGGGTTCAATTCTACTTTGCGTGAGGGCTATGTAACACATCATGAATACATCCAAGTCGGCAAAGGGCGTGATGTTGGAATGAATCAAATATCTGCTTTTGAGGCGAAGGCTGCCAATGGAAATGGAGAGCAGACACTTAGTCGCGATGTTTATCGACTTGGACGCCGGTTTGATTTCTATAGAATGTTATCATTCTACTTTACAACTGTGGGCTTCTATTTCAGTAGCATGGTATGTTAACCAGGGTAATTCGCTTTGGTTATTTTGTTCTTAGAAACTATACTAGCATATTGTATATGTTTGTCACAGATGTTATATAATAGGACTGCTCCAAATTTCGTAACTAGGTTACTTTGCTAAGCATTTTATATAGTCTAATCAGTCTACAAGATGAAACATTGTTTCTCAAATGATTTGGGTAACATTCTTCTCTAGTGTTCGAAGTTCAATCCCTTTTTCAGGAAAATTAAGAAAAAGGAGCCAAAGTAATTAATTCTGTAGATATGGAACTTAATACTTACAGCTTGATTTGGGCATTATTCTGTTTCAGGTTACAGTCCTCACGGTATATGTATTCTTATATGGACGATTATATATGTTTATGAGCGGATTGGAAAGGGAGATTCTCGAGAATGCAACCATACATCAGAGCAAGGCCCTTGAAGAAGCTTTGGCTACACAGTCTGTCTTCCAGCTTGGCTTGTTGCTGGTGCTGCCAATGGTTATGGAAATTGGCCTGGAGAAAGGGTTTCGTACTGCTCTGGGTGACTTTATCATCATGCAGCTACAGCTGGCCTCTGTATTCTTTACTTTCCAGCTTGGTACAAAAGCTCACTATTATGGAAGAACTATCTTGCATGGAGGTGCTAAATATAGAGCTACCGGTCGCGGCTTTGTTGTTTTTCATGCAAAGTTTGCGGATAACTACAGGCTGTACTCCAGAAGTCATTTTGTAAAAGGGTTGGAGCTTCTAATTCTCTTGGTCCTGTATGAAGTTTATGGGGAGTCATATCAGAGTTCAAGCCTTTATTTATTCATCACAATCTCCATGTGGTTCCTGGTTGGATCCTGGTTGTTTGCCCCTTTTGTGTTCAATCCTTCTGGTTTTGACTGGCAAAAAACAGTGGATGATTGGACAGATTGGAAAAGGTGGATGGGAAATCGCGGTGGTATTGGTATCCACCCTGATAAAAGTTGGGAATCATGGTGGGAACTAGAACAAGGACACCTCAAATTCACAAATATTAGGGGAAGGCTGCTTGAGATTATCCTAGCATTTCGCTTCTTTATTTACCAGTATGGGATCGTCTACCACCTTGATATAGCTCATCACGTCAAGAGCTTATTGGTATAATTTCCTACAGTTTGCTTTTGCCTATGAATGATTGTTTATCTTTATGGAATTTTTTCTTTATTTTGCTACCGTCTAACTTGATAATTCTCCTAGTAGGTTTATGGACTTTCTTGGCTAGTTATGGTAACAGCACTTCTGGTGTTAAAGGTATGCAAACTAAGCCGTAAGAAAACTATTCCAACTCAAATGAGAGACATGGTTAGAGTAGCTTCATGTGTAAAGAATTGGCAAAATGCTCCAGTGGGCAGTGATTACTCATGCATTCATATTTTTCTAATTTTTTGTTCTTTTAAGTAACATAGATATTAATTTTTTTTTACTTTTTTCTCTTCCTGCCTACTTATTCCCCATGTTCCCAGATGGTTTCAATGGGTAGGCGAAGATTTGGTACCGACTTTCAGCTCATGTTCAGGATTCTTAAGGCACTTCTATTTCTCGCTTTTATGTCGGTCATGACTGTTCTATTTGTAGTATGTGGCCTCACAATATCTGATTTATTTGCTGCCATCCTCGCCTTCTTGCCCACCGGATGGGCAATTCTTCTCGTAAGTTTAAACTACTAATGCATGAGTTTTTGTTTCTGAAGATGGTGTAAAAAATAGAAAGATTGTCAAATAGACTAATCCGTTTCTGGTGCTATTTTTAGCGTATGAGAATTCTCCTTTATATGTTACCGATTGATTACAGCTTTGTCATTAATTTAAACCCACCATGTTTTCTCTTTTTCTACTGTGCCATCCATAGATTGGACAAGCACTGAGGTCAATGATGAAAGGTTTAGGTTTCTGGGAGTCGATAAAGGAGCTGGCAAGGGCATACGAGTATATTATGGGTCTGATATTGTTCATGCCCATAGCTATCTTGGCCTGGTTCCCATTTGTGTCCGAGTTCCAAACACGGCTGCTGTTCAACCAAGCTTTTAGCAGAGGCCTCCAGATTTCTATGATCCTTGCAGGAAGAAAGGAGAAAGACATGATATCCCCAGTAAAGTACGCTTGACTTCTTTGTATTGATGCCGACTGAAAATCACCCATGTTGTTTTTGTAGGCACCATTGAGTTTTTAGCATTTATTACATACTCTCCACAGGAAAACCATAGCAACTCTTTTGTTCTTTGGGTCTCCATGAACTAGAAAATCTTTCATCTGTAAAATCTTAACATTCTTACTGAATCCAAGCTATTTTATACTACTATAATACTATTCAATCATTTGGCTCAAGTTGGCTTTCTCCCAAATCTGCTTCCTGTTGATCTTCTTCAAACATCCCTTCAAGCTCTAAATAATTGTTATTTGTAAATTGAGCTAATATAAATCAAGGAATGGAAAACTTTGGAAGTTCAATTATCATGTTAACTCTTATTGTTCATTCTGGTTTTCTCTTTCGATATCACATTAGCAAATTGAGAACTCAACTCCAAATTTTGCTTGTATCTTCTCCATGAATCTCAACTTTCTTATCTGCAACTTGATAAAAAATTGTAAAATGGGTTCATAATTGCCACTACAAAGGATCATCTACAACCACAACCTAAGCCGAATGAATGATTTACCCTATGTTTAGATAGACTTTAGTAATGGAAAGGAAAGGTATGTAAAATGAGGGAAAGTAGAGTAAAAGAAAGGGTACATATATTCTTTGTTTGGATAGCTTAAATTAATAAAGGAAATGAAAGTAATTTTAAAAATCTTGTTTAATTAAGTAATGGAAAGTAAAGAAAATGATTTATCATAATGTTTTTTTTTTCAATAATAGCATTTTGTTTTATATTTTATAATACAATAAGATTAAAGTTGATATTTTACCCCTTAAAATTTTATTCAAGTTTTCTTTCCTTCCTATTTACCACAAATTTGGATATTAAAAAAATTAAGTAAAAGGAAAGTAAAGGTTGTTCATTCTCTCTTTCTTTTCTTTCCTTAACTAAAAATTCCCCCCCAAACAAGGGAAAGGTTTTCAACCTTCCCTTACTTTATTTAGCTTTCATTTTCTTTACATTGCCTACCTCCAATCCAAACATAGTATTAAGGATTCAACAACCAAGGGGAGTTTTCATCTATTACTGTGAATTATGTAATTTTGATATTTTACGGGATGAGAGTTCGAAACTCCTCAAAATTTCAATGGAATCTTTTACATGCATTAATACAAGCAACACTAGTCCAATAATTACACTCACAAATAATTAAATCAAACCTGCAAAATTTTCGTACCTTAAAAATGGAGACCTGATCATTTGAACCCTTGTGCAAAATCATGCATTTCTACTTTCATTCACCCTTCAACTCAACAATAGGATTCATGATTGCTTGCATTTACAGAAAAGCATAGTCTAGCTTATAAATGAAAGAAGGATAATGGATCAAAAAAGCCCTCGAGAACAAAAATTAACAATTAAATCTTTATGTTTTTTTCTTAATTAATTGAATTTATATATTTTAATTTTTATTCAATTGAATTTTTTATGGACGGAAACGGTTCCATACATGATTTTCGTTACACGTGATCAAAAATATAATAATTTTCGTTACAAAAAATGTTCAATTAAGTGAAATTGACATACAAAACTCAATTGATTAAAAAAATATATAAAAATTTAATTATTAAATATTTTCCGAAGATTTTTTTGACCTTTTTCCCATAAAAAAATATTCGAATGCTTGGAGTAATATAGGTGATGATGAGATAGTCAACCCTAATGGGCTTTTTGGATTGGACCAACTGTCCTGTTATATCATACCATCGTGAGTGAGCGTCTTCTGGATCTTTACCCTTTGATGCTTAAGTCATAGTTAATCAGCAGTAGAACAACATCTCATTAATTGTTCGGGAAGGAGTAGCCTTTAGATAGAATAAGCCATTTCCGCATTGATGATTGCAAAGGTCATTTTCTTTGTGAGAACTTTCATGTTTGCTATGCTCCACGCTTTGGCATGTTTTTTTCATACATCATTTGTTCACTTAAGGTCTTAACTTCTTGACAAATGGCAATTTACATAGCATATTTATTGGTTAAAATTGACTGAAAAATGAGACCCTTTAATAAACAAAAATTTTAAATGTTATCAGCTTACATGTTATGAAGCTCTAAGAGATAAGTAAACTCTAACATGGTCAATGACCCACTAAGGTAAGAGGAGGTGTGTCATCTAAACTCAAATAGAAAATATCATTTGATATAAATTGCAAAACAATATTTTCTTTTTGATAATTGCAAAACAATAAATTAATATACTAAGAAAACAGTACAGAAATTGAAATCAAAATTTAGATTGGATTAATGGATATTGTTTCTATTTTAAGTTAGATAAGTTTAACTTTTATTAAACTTGGCCATTTATGAATATATAGTATGAATGAACATATTTAATATTTTTTTAGTTAAGTGTTAATATATAGTATTAATGAATATATTTCATGTTTAGATTCATATATATTATTTAACGTCAATAGTCATGAATCATATTTAAAGTACATAAATTTACTTATTCATGACCTTAATAATTTATAAATCTATCATTTTTGCTTTCTCTTAATACATCTTATTTTATTATTTCTTGTCGTGTTATTTTCATGCTGAAAAACTCATTTGCATCACAACCACCACAAACAACAACCAACAATTATCACAAAATCATTCAAAACACAACAAACAATCAACATAATTTCATAAATTTTTTTTAATGGCTTTTGACAAAAAATGGGTTTTCTAATAAGAAAACGGTGGTTGCATGCAGATTTTAAGGTTTAGATTTTACAAATTTTTTACATTTTATTCGGAAATTCAAACCCCTGAGAATAGAGAAGAAGTTTTGAGTGAAAATTTGTTTTGAGAATAAAATAATTGTTTATTAATCAATGTGATATGGAGACATTGTGGATTTAAAAAGAAAAATCATTATCAATTAGCAATCGCGGAAAAAGTTAACTTATAATTCAACTCCAAGTTTTAGGTCCTATTTAAAGGTATATATGGGCTAGGGTGGACCGAGTTTGGGTTAAATATTATGTCACGATCTAAATTACCTAAAAATCAGAGTAAATTTTTCACTTTTTCATTTATTATTTAATTCTCACATTTCTCTCATCGTGACCATCCTACAAACAGTTGGGCTATGATTCGGTGTTAATCACCTCACACTATTACCAATTCCATTTCCATAATCGAGTTTATACATCAGAGTTTACTATCCTTTGACTTTAATTAAATACATACCCATTAGTATTTATAACTCTACATCCCCGACATCAATGTCCGTTTACAGTACTGTGCATTACATATTTAGATACAAAATCATACCAATGTATATACCTGTCTTTTGATGGGAAGCACTAAGCATGCAAGTCCTCAGCCGCTTACTAATTTCTGTGAGTGCTCTGAAAAGATGAGAAAATAAGGGGGTGAGCAAACCACACGCTCAGTAAGGCAATTATGCGAGTAAGTAGATAGCTCCACTATCTACATGCTCATAATGCCATGCCCTTAAATCCATTTCTTTTCATTAAAATCATCAAGCACAAAGTCATGCATATTCAATGCCATAGTTCATCCAAAACTATTTGTGCATATACAAATCATGTAATTCATGCATTCAAAGCATTTTATGTGACATCATTAAATCATCATTAGCATGAAGTAAAGCAATATCATGCATCCTTTTGCGTCATGTAAGAAAAATCATGAATTTGAATAAAAGCATGGAAAACATCATCATGCTACTGCATTCAAATCATTTCTTTAAAACTGCAATAAAAACTAACCCTTCCGGGTCCATCTCATAAAACAATTCAATAAAGTTCATTAGAAAACTCCGGTTATAAAACCACCCTTCTTTCAGGGTCACAAATCATAAAATCATCTGAAATCTCGTATCACAGTATAAAATCATAAAAATCGGGGGCCTGACCCCTCCTTCGGGTCTACCCTGGTCTAACAGACCACAAGTTATATCATGTGAGACAAGCAGGTAATTATCAGTAACATCGAGGACTATGGCCATATCCTAGTGATCCCTGGCAACACGGTACCTAGTGTGCGAGGTATCACACCTGAAACGGGAGGTGGGTCGTCCTACCCGCCAGAACAGCATAACACCAGGATTGCGAGGGCAAGGCTTGCTGCCTCGTGGCTAATGCCACTCCACTCCAACAATCCCCACGGTACAGCGTACTCCGCGTGACATACACGGTACAACGTACTCCGTGAACCCAAGCTCAGTCAGGGGTGCCTGTAATAGGTCTTATCCACCCAAATCATCTCTGTCTCAGAATGCACGTGTGAGCATATCATCTCACTGTGACACACAGTCTACAGGAGGCTCCAACACGGCTATATGTATGTAATATAAATCCCTGTGCGAGCGAAGCTCAAGCACGACTCCATGCACATTCATGATATCAGAAAACCCCGTGCGAGCGAAGCTCTAGCACGATTTCATAGAAATCAATGAAATCTGCGTACGAGCAGCGCTCCAGTACGACTTAAACTGATTATAAATTCAAGTTAAATTCACGTACGAGCAATGCTCTAGTACGGATATGTATAACAACTCAGTGAAAACTTCGTACGAGAAAAACTCCAGTACGGCTTTAAAATGAGTTATAAAACCATTTAAAACTTTGTGCGATCAACGCTCCAGCACAAATGAATGCTCAAGTAAATCAATCTCGTGCGAGTTACACTCCAGCACGACTTTATTCATAATTAAATCAAATCACGTGCGAGTTACACTCCAGCACGGCTTTTATGCAATGTCATATCAAAATAGGATGCGAGCTAAGCTCCAGCATCTCTCATGCATGTCAAATCATTAAAAACTAGTGCGAGCAATCGCTCTAGCACCATTTTATGCATACCACATCAAAACAAATCAAAACATGTCAAAACATGTCAAAACAGAGTGCGAGCTAGGCTCCAACACTTCTCATTTCACAATAATAAAAATCAGTGCGAGCACCATGCTCTAGCACATTTCATGCATATGATGTCACACAAGTCGGTGCGAGCAACCGCTCAAGCACATTTATGCACATTCACAAACGTAGATATAGTGCGAACTATGTGTCAGCACTATCTGTTTCCATATAAACTTGATAGTTGCCCTATTTTTCAAAGAAATTTCCATTTAAATACAATTAACACTTACGTAGTGTTATCATATGAAATTCATACAATTACTGGCCAATCTATCTATTTGCTTTGATTAAAAACCAATAAAATCCTTAATTTAGAAATTTCCTTAAATCATGCATTTCATGCATGTCATGCTTTCACCATCCTTATGTGAACTTCCCTCAATAGGGGTAAAATAGACATTTCATCTATTTCGATCCTTAAAATCATTTAAACCACTTTTAGGATCATTATACATTATCAATGTATACATACATATTCAGTGTATACAAAATCTATTAAAATATGCGTAGCTACCTCTAGCTACTCACACAATTCCCTTACCTCATTTATCTGTACAGTCTGACCTTTCCACTGATGACTCGTCACGCAGTCCGATTTGCTTCAAATCCAAATCAAATCTCCGAAACTGCGGATACATATTCATTAGGTCAAATACAATACAATTAATTGTATCTCATATTTTCTGGGCTTAATTTAAATCATTGGGCCCCTTTTTCTCATATTGGGCCCGATTGCACCATAATGGGCCTTAATCGGTCTTAAGCCCATTTACCACACTTTATCGAGGCCTATTGGGCTCATTGGGCCCATCAATATTTATTTAGCCTCGTTCTAAATTCTCGGATATCTCAATTTAATATTTACGACAATTTATCCAATTTTTCAGAATTTAATTCATTTATGCGAAAATTAAATCCGTAATTTATGCGTTAAATATCAATCACGCATAACGATATAAAATTGTCGTAAATAAGGGTCACTTACCCGTTATTCCATGATAGTACTCAAATCGAGGCTGTCTCGAGCTTTCGGTTGATGCCAATCGTCGAGCTACACAATTAAATATATTTTCGGGTAAACTTTTAGTCGATTATTTATCAAATTAAATATTTCGAAAATTAAAGCGGTCAATTCGACCGCTTACCGACTTACCCGAAGCTCGATTGCATCACTGAAAATTTTTTCCAATTTTTTTTCTTTTTCTTTTTTCCCTTTTTCTTCCTTTTTTTTTTTCTCTTTTTGGCTGAATCGGTCCGGTCCGGTTCAACCCGGTTCGGACCGTCGGTTCGATCTGGTTCGGTTCAGTTGGTTCAGTCCTGTTCGATCGGTTCAGGCAACATTTGGTCGTGCCGGCGCCGTCCGATCGGTTCCCGGCGTGCTTCCAGCACCAATCGGTGTGCCACGGACTGGGCTTCCTAAATCGAGCCTCGGCTAGGGTCGAATCGCAGCCATCGCCGGCAAATCGACGTTTCTTCCCCCGCGGCTTCTCCTCCGTTTTCGCTGTTTTTCGGCGACTCCACGGCGCGTCACGGTCGCTGGTGGCTCGTTTGAGGTCGAGCTACGTTCGCCGACCCTCGTCGGCCCCTAGGCCTCGCCGGTGGCTCGCCGGTGATGAACATTCTCGATCTCGGCTTCCTCGCGTTTCTCCTCTATTTCTGTTTCTTTTGTTTCCAGAAATCGCGTTTTGCGATTTCTGGCTTCTTTTTTTTTCAGAATTCGTTTTTTTTTTACTTTATTTTGTTTTATTATTTATTTTATTATTATTTTATTTTTAATAATATTTTAATCAATTAAAATATTATTAAAATCTAAAAATATCTAAGAAAAATATTATTTTATTCATTTATTCCGTAAATGAATTTATCAGTCCGATTTTACATTTTCGATATATTTTTCGATTATTTTCGGGATTATTTTTCGATACAAAAATTCTGGTTTATCCCAATAAATTCATATCTTGATCAATTTAACCCGAACTTTAATTATTTCTTCGTTATTGATCAAGATTTCTCAATCCCATATTTTTAATTAAATTTTCTTGTCCCGATTAATACCGAATTTTGATCTTTTGACCGTTATGCCCTTGTACGTGTTCGGGAATACCATTTAAGTCCTTTTGCATTTTTAAATGCACTCGAAAATTTCTATTTATTTCCTTTTTGCCCTTACAATAAAATCGGGTCTTACAATCTCCCCCACTTAAGAAATTTGATCCTCCAAATTAGAACCAAGTCTAATGAGTCCATAACAACTCCGGTACATCTATCATTTCATATACTGTCATTGTCAAGTGACTTTCTCTGGAGTGTAATACTACTATCATTCTTAACTAGGGAGATTATCTTAAACCTCAACACTTTCTCCTTTCGTATAATACCCGAATCAATTTTCCAACATACGTTACACTTTCATTGAGCTAAACTGTTGGAGCTCATATCCATTCACATATATCGGGTCCGGATAATATTTTCGAAACATCATATGATAGGACACATAGTGGATGCCTGCTAATTCATGTAGGTAACGCCTACCTACAGGTCTTATCTCCCATTTGTCCAATATCTCTATCCGAATCTCTTTACGTCCTTAAGACAAGTAACTGTCAACTATAATGATTCACCCTCGGTGAATTTCCAATGATTTCTGTCTCTTGTCAGCATAGCTTTTCTATCTGCTCTGAGGTATTCTTAATCTCTCATAAATCAACTGAACATCCTCAGAGGTTTGTCTTATCAATTCGAGAACAATTTTCTATCTGTCACCCACTTTTTCTACAAGTTAGGGAACAACTCCCTACGGCCATACAATGCCTCATATAATGTCATCCCGATACTCAAGTGACAACTATCATCACTGGCAAATTTGATTAGTAGCAATTGATCACCCCAGGAGCTCATAAAATCAATAGCACACGCTCTCATCACATCCTCCAAAACCTATACAGTGCTCTCTGACTGACTATCTGTCTGAGGGTGGAAGCTGTGCTAACACTCAATCGGGTTCCCATAGCTTCCTGAAAAACATATTCCCAGAAGTGGGAAGTGAAGCGGGAATCCCTATCTGGTATCATGCTCCCTGGAACGCTACATAATGTTTCACAATTTCCATACACATAAATCCGCCTACACACTCTAAGTATCTAGGGATTTCCATAGCCAGAAGGTGGGCAGACTAAATCAATCTATCGACTATCACCCAGATAGCCTCGTGATTTATCCGGGTCCTCTGTAACCCATCACAATATCCATGGCACTTGTTCTCATTTCCGTGTCAATATAGGTAGAGGCTGCAATAACTCTGCATACATCTATTGCTCTACCTTACTCTGCTGACATAGGAGACCCTTCTCCACAATCTTTACAATGTCACTTTTCATATCTGACCACCAATACCTTTTTTCAGAGATTTCAATATATTTATTATTTCTCGGATGCACTGTATATCCCGAAGAACGAGCTTCTTGACAATAATACTATATCATCAACTGTGGTCCTGGGGAGCACTTATACTATCTCTGAACCTCTGTAAGTCATCATCACTTACTGTGAACTCTGTCACTATACCATTCTGAATTTGACCCACACTATCGACACTATGCCGATTATCACGCTAAGCCTGACAAATCCGGTTACATAAATTCTGTTCTAACCTCAGGCTAGCTGTGAAACCCAAATATTTCTCACTTTAGTTCTTATTTGTAAACTAAGAAGTAATTGAGAACTCAGAATAATATTATGCAGGCCTGAAACCACCAAAACACTCGGGTTAGTTACGTGGGGCCCACTGGCACGTAAACTGAGGTAAGGCTCTAAGCTCGAGAATTTCTTAAGAATTACATGTTTGAGTATGAATTGATGTTTAGAAAGGTAAACTAAGGAATTGAAAGTGAAAAAGTTAGTAAGGTTCGGGCTTTGCACTAAATCGAGCAAATGGGCTCGAAAAAAGAGAATAAATCCAGAATAAATTCTAAAAATTCTCAAAAAAATTATTCCGAGGGTATAGAAAATTAATATAAGATGAAATTTACCTGAGAAATCAAAATCAAGTGGAAATATGGAGGTTTTGGGGATCGAATTAATTTTTAAGGTAAATTGAAAACTTTAAGTCATTTTGCTCGGTATTGACCAAATCGCGCAAAATGGGTTCAATCGGGTAATTTTTCTTAAACAAGTGACCCTAAAATCCTTATGAAACATACTAGAGACATAGTATAACACTTGAAAAGTGGAAATTTGGAGAAAATTGGACTAGAATAATTTTTCTTAAATTCTTCTAGAAGAGGACAGAAATCTGTCCCCTTCAGCCTGCCGACCCAGCCAACATGTTTGTCAAATTTGAAGACCTTCCGGTATTCAATTCGAGCCAAGTTTTTCAAGTCTGAAAGTAGACTTAATGATATTTCAATGGGCATAAAAATCAACCCCAAAGGACTTCTAGGCCGAGAGATATCCCCCTCCCTTTCTTCCCGCAGGCGTCCTCTGTTTGCCCTCAGTACGTGATTTTTCCGGCCACCTTCCGGTCAGATTCATGTCTCGTCCAAGAAGGATAAAATCTTCCTCATCCATCCCTATATAACATATAAAAAATTCAGCCACAAAGAAGATCATTTACTAGGTGAAAAACGCAAGACAAAAACGGTCGACGAATCTGCCCTATTTTTGGTAAGTGAAGAACTTGGAATTTTTGGATTCTTTGGCTGAGTTTTCTTGTAGTTTTTGATGATTCTAAGATCTATACATGTTAAATAACAGTTGAGGATCAATTTGAAGAATCAAAAACGTGGTCAACCTTGGTCAAACTCGAGGTAAAGTTGATGGATGATGATGAAGTTCATATATGTTGTTATTTGGTGTTGTTGAAAGATTTTTAGTTAAGTGGACTTGGATGATTTAACTTCTAAGAATGATTTGAGATCTGGACAGCAAGGTGTTGATGTGTTTATGTGAAAAATTTGATGGATCTAAGGTTATTAACGGTTAAATTTATACCGAGAAAGCCCGATTTATAGTTTGACTCATTGTAAAACCGAAAAACGAAAGAATTGAAAATCTTACAAAATGACTAGCTTGATTTATGAACTTGAATGAGTCATAAGGTTAATGAAGTAATGAAATGAGAAATTTGAATAACGAAATTTGTGAAAAACGGCACTAAATCGGTAAAATCGAGAAAACCGAAAAAGTTGACTGAAAAGTCAAAATTGGTCAAACTTCGAGAAGATAAATTAAAATTGAGTATGTTAAGATGAAATTGATCAATATATGATGAATGGATATCGTTTTGGGCAGTTTGGGAATTCGGCACGCAAATCGAGGCAATCTCGAGACCCGACAAGTTTGCGCTGCCCTACGATCTACGAGGTAAGGGATGTGATTTAAAGTAGTATTGGTATTCAAATACCTTACTTCAGCTTAAAAATGTGTTGAACATGTTAGTTTTTACGAATAATAACTCCGAACTTGGAAAAATTACTATGCACTCGAAAATCGAGAAAATCGAAAGAAAAACCCTATTTTTCGAGCTCTTCAAAATATACTTTTGATATCTGTGAAATGTTTTTAAATGAAATTTGTTATGTGAAAATGAAAATTCATTTTTTCTACAAGTTACGGGTGAAAGGACCCGAATTATGATTAAAAATATGATTTCTACAAGTTTACAGGTGAACGGACCCGAAATATAATTAAATCATTATTTCTATGAATTTACGGGTGAACGGACCCGAAATATGATTAAAAATATGATTTCTATAAATTTACGGGTGTACGGACCCGAGAAATGATTTAAAAGTTTATGGGTGAATGGACCCGAGAAATAATTTCAAAGAAATGTTTTGAGACTAAGGCTATATGTAAGCTATGAGAGCTATCTTAAATTGCCGTGTGGGGTCTGGACCGTCGTGGAACATGCCTCATACCACTTGGTGTACGTTTAGTCCCTTGTGGTGCATGTTGAACTACGTCGGGTATTTGTACCACTCGGTGTGATGTTTATGCCACTCTCCGTTAAAGAAAATATATGTATAGTGGCGAGGGGCTCTGTAAGACCCTGATCCAGTCTACAGTCCCTTACCATGGCCATCGGTATTAAGTATAAGTGAAGCATCTATGCAAATTACCTATGTGAAAAGCATACATGAATACGACTCTTGTCGTAATGAAAATGCTGCCTAGTCTCCATCAAAAGAATCAGTATTATTTGAAAGAAAAGAGTACTAAATTTTATGATTTAAATATTATGTACTCTGACTTGATTTGCTCTTTAAACGAGCTACGTGATATATGCTATGTGAATGATTTCCTACGGGATATTTGTTACATGATTTACATGCTACGTGTTTTATAAGATGCATGATTTATAAATTACATGCTACCAGTTATGATATCACAAGTACTTTGACTTGTCTTTCGAAACTAAATATGTTTCGGCTAATATTCACGTGCATGATATTTTATAAAGTTATATCACAACATTTTACATTTACATGTTTTAATGCTAAGACTGCCTTAAATGCATGTCTTACTGGGCTTGAAGAGCTCACCCCTTTATTTTTACCTCACAGATTTGCTTAAGTAAATTGTCATCCTTACCTGCCGTACAATAGTCGTGGATAGGCGGACTCAGCCCTTCCAGGCTATCCTCAGTACTAGTAAGGTATATTTTACTTTACCTACCAGACTTCCTGTAAAGCATAGACAATGTTGTAATAATGTTTTGGGATGTAAAGTAAGAAATATGAATGTAACTAAAGTAGTAGTAACGCAGTTTAAACCTTACTGTATATTCTAGATATATAAAGTGTGGGAATGAGAATAGACGTACTGACAAGTAGAGGAAAAGATATTGAATTCGACTGGTTACGATTATAAACTACGTCTCGGTACATTAACGAAAGATTAAGAAATTGGCACTGATAGGAATACAACTTAAGTAAAGGATATAAAAAAAAAAAAAAATAGCCCATTTTTTTTTGCATTTCCGGGGCGTCACACTAGCTGTCACAAAATCATCGTCATCATCAGAAGGGATCACATCACTACTGAGGTTCACAACTGCTCTAGCAGCTCACGCTCCCTGACCATCATATGTGATACCATCTCAAGGCTCTTTCTGTTCAAGGCATCAGCCATTACATTAGCCTTTCTCTAGGTGGTACAATATTCACAATCATAATCCTTAGAAGCTCTAACCCTCTTGGTTATCTCATATTCTACTCTTTTTGTTAAAACGATTACTCGGGGCTTTTACGATCAGTGCATACCCGAAATGTCTCACTGTATAAGTGGTGGCACCATACTTTCAGTATAAACGCTACGACTGCCAACTCTAAATCATGGGTCAGATAGTTTTCCTCATGGTCCTTGAATTAACTGGATCCATAACGACTATCTTCCCATTTTACATCAATACACAGCCCAATCCTTATTTTAAGGTATCCATACACACTGAAACCTCTTGAGCTGTTGGTTATGGTGAGAATATTTACGGTGATCAGTTTATTACTTCAATATACCAAAACTCACAGAAGCTACTTTCATAATTATCATAACACTCGTATGAAATCTTTTTCCGAATGAGACGTGTCAACTAAGTAGCCCATTTTGAGAAACTCTCAACACCTCGTCTGTAAGACAGTTTCCTGTTGCTATTCACTCTCTTCCCTGGACTTCGAATACATCAATAATATCATCATTAAAGATGACAACCAATTGGTCCAGGTAAGGTTTAAATACCTTATCATAGTTGAGTTCCACTAAATACTTCATTCACGCATAAACATATAAAGTAATTTCGAAATCGCTTTCGTTCGGGATACTAACTCGCGTCATTTCATTTTTTTCTTATATTAACGGCTTTTATAAAATTTTAATTTTTAAACCTTCATGATTAATGAATTTCTATATCTTTTTATCGTACCAATAAAGGTATCCAAATTTAAAATGTATATATTTCATGACTGTCGATTTTTTTCAATTTATAGCTTATGTGTGCTCTTATCGACGCTGTCAAGTCTTCAGGCAGGGAATATTTTAAAATATCTTTATTAACCCTTATATTTGACCACATCGACTGGGTGTAGATATATCTACCCCTTATCTTGGTCGCAATCCATATACACTACATATTGTTTAATCCTTACTTACATATCAATGATATCCTTACCTTGCATACCTCTTATTCCAATATATCTCATTTAATATATCACTTATAACAAACTCTTTCATTACTTGTCAAACTTACAATCTTTATACCCATATTCAGTTAGTGAAAATCAGCTAACTATCATCCTCTTGTCTATGGGTCCAGGCTTCACATTTTTTTTTTTAGCTTATAAGTAACTGAAGGCGGTATGAATAAATGCGTGACACCAGGAGTAATTAAAATAATTACTTCATTATTTATAACCAGTGTGGTATCTTCCACCACATCCTATGAAACATCAATAGTGTCTTGGTCCAAGGCATACATTCGCCCTCGTCCAACATCTTATTTCCGTGGTAACTACCACATATCCTACACTGTTCACACTGCTACTCTATTATACTGTTACGTAGCAGGTCGGGGTCCTCAAATCACAATACCCCTAAAATATTGAAATTAAATATACTGGGGTTTATCAATCAACTTACCCCGTGACTCATCAGCTCTAATCTTTTACCAAATTACCTTTTTCTTGTTCTGATATCTTTGTCATTCTTTATTCTCTTTCGTCTCTTTTTCGGCCCTTACTACCTTTCCGAATCTCAGAGGCGTGCAACTCATGATCTTATTTACACAACCGTAGTATGCGCACTGCCTCGGCATAGGTAGTGATATCTAACGGGCTAATCGGATTCTAATTGACAATCTGAGTCCTTCCATGAACTTTCAGACATCTCGACTCTCACTGTTCATCGTGTCCGAGTCACATCTGCCCAGGAATATAAACTGAGTTTCATACTCGTTAATCAACTAGTTCCTCTAGGTCAGAGTAAAGAACATCATCAGTAAATTTCTTTAAACAATATCCGGGATATTCTGTCACCGAAAAACATCTAGAATTATTTTCTCATATCCATTCTGGATGTCTAATTCTTCAAATGGGTCGAGTGAACTTCCACCAATGTTCCGACTCGCCCACAAATCTCATACATACTCTGAGCAATTAGATCTCAATATATTCTCCACACTCCGCTCTAACCTCGCGAAGTGTGTCTCAATACTGTCTGATCTCTCTATCAGACTCTGTCCGATCTCTCTGTCGGACTCTGTGGGGCATGCTCAATATCAGCCTCCACGTCAATCTCATCTCGAGTCTCATGTGGCGACTCAGTACAACTCTCGGGCCTACCTCAACGGCCTTGAGCTCATGTACTCGCCTCTCAACCATAGCGGCTATCAGTTAATAAGTTTATTCTTACGTTTAAAAATCAAATTCTTAACTGCACTTCCATCTCGATATACACAATTGTATCTAAACAATGCACAGTACATGGGAATGTAAACTTCCTTAACCACTAACACCGACTCATATCAGACCAACTTAAGCTCTGATACCATTAAACCTGTCACGACCCAAATTACCTAAAAATCAGAGTAAATTTTTCACTTTTTTATTTATTATTTAATTCTCACATTTCTCTCATCGTGACCATCCTACAAACAGCTGGGTTATGATTCGGAGTTAGTCACCTCACACTATTACCAATTCCATTTCCATAATCAAGTTTATACATCAGAGTTTACTATTCTTTGACTTTAATTAAATACATACCCATTGGTATTTATAACTCTACATCCTCGACATCAATGTTCGTTTACAGTACTGTGCATTACATATTTAGATACAAAATCATACCAATGTGTATACCTGTCTTTCGATGGGAAGCACCAAGCATGCAAGTCCTCAGCCGCTTACTAATTTCTGTGAGTGCTCTGAAAAGATGAGAAAATAAGGGGGGTGAGCAAACCACACGCTCAGTAAGGCAATTATGCAAGTAAGTAGATAGCTTCACTATCTACATGCTCATAATGCCATGCCCTTAAATCCATTTCTTCTCATTAAAATCATCAAGCACAAAGTCATGCATATTCAATGCCATAGTTCATCCAAAACTATTTGTGCATATACAAATCATGTAATTCATGCATTCAAAGCATTTTATGTGACATCATTAAATCATTATTAGCATGAAGTAAAGCAATATCATGCATCCTTTTGCGTCATGTAAGATAAATCATGAATTTGAATAAAAGCATGGAAAACATCATCATGCTACTGCATTCAAATCATTTCTTTAAAACTGTAGTAAAAACTAACCCTTCCGGGTCCATCTCATAAAACAATTCAATAAAGTTCATTAGAAAACTCCGGTTATAAAACCACCCTTCTTTCAGGGTCACAAATCATAAAATCATCTGAAATCTCGTATCACAGTATAAAATCATAAAAATCGGGGGCCTGACCCCTCCTTCGGGTCTACCCTGGTCTAACAGACCACAAGTTATATCATGTGAGACAAGTAGGTAATTATCAGTAACATCGAGGACTATGGCCATATCCTAGTGATCCCTGGCAACACGGTACCTAGTGTGCGAGGTATCACACCTGAAACGGGAGGTGGGTCGTCCTACCCGCCAGAACAGCATAACACCAGGATTACGAGGGCAAGGCTTACTGCCTCGTGTCTAATGCCACTCCACTCCAACAATCTCCACGGTACAGCGTACTCCGCGTGACATACACGGTACAACGTAATCCGTGAATCCAAGCTCAGTCAGGGGTGCCTGTAATAGGTCTTATCCACCCAAATCATCTCTGTCTCAGAATGCACGTGTGAGCATATCATCTCACTGTGACACACAGTCTACAGGAGGCTCCAACACGGCTATATGCATGTAATATAAATCCCTGTGCGAGCGAAGCTCAAGCACGGCTCCATGCATATTCATGATATTAGAAAATCTCGTGCGAGCGAAGCTCTAGCACGGTTTCATAGAAATCAATGAAATCTGCGTACGAGCAGCGCTCCAGTACGACTTAAACTGATTATAAATTCAAGCTAAATCCACGTACGAGCAATGCTCTAGTACGGATATGTATAACAACTCAGTGAAAACCTCGTACGAGAAAAACTCCAGTACGGCTTTAAAATGAGTTATAAAACCATTTAAAACTTTGTGCGAGCAACGCTCCAGCACAAATGAATGCTCAAGTAAATCAAATCTCGTGCGAGTTACACTCCAGCATGGCTTTATGTATAATTAAATCAAATCACGTGCGAGTTACACTCCAGCACAGCTTTTATGTAATGTCATATCAAAACAGGATGCGAGCTAAGCTCCAGCATCTCTCATGCATGTCAAATCATTAAAAACAGGTGCGAGTAATCGCTCTAGCACCATTTTATGCATACCACGTCAAAACAAATCAAAACATGTCAAAACAGAGTGCGAGCTAGGCTCCAACACTTCTCATTTCACAATAATAAAAATCAGTGCGAGCACCATGCTCTAGCACATTTCATGCATATGATGTCACACAAGTCGGTGCGAGCAACCGCTCAAGCACATTTATGCACATTCACAAACGTAGATATAGTGCAAACTACGTGTCAGCACTATCTGTTTCCATATAAACTTGATAGTTGACCTATTTTTCAAAGAAATTTCCATTTAAATACAATTAACACTTACGTAGTGTTATCATGTGAAATTCATACAATTACTGGCCAATCTATCGATTTGCTTTGATTAAAAACCAATAAAATCCTTAATTTAGAAATTTCCTTAAATCATGCATTTCATGCATGTCATGCTTTCACCATCCTTATGTGAACTTCCCTCAATAGGGGTAAAATAGACATTTCACCTATTTCGATCCTTAAAATCATTTAAACCACTTTTAGGATCATTATACATTATCAATGTATACATACATATTCAGTGTATACAAAATCTATTAAAATATGCGTAGCTACCTCTAGCTACTCACACAATTCCCTTACCTCATTTATCTGTACAGTCTGACCTTTCCACTGATGACTCGTCACGCAGTCCGATTTGCTCCAAATCCAAATCAAATCTCCGAAACTGCGGATACATATTCATCAGGTCAAATACAATACAATTAATTGTATCTCATATTTTCTGGGCTTAATTTAAATCATTGGGCCCCTTTTTCTTATATTGGGCCCGATTGCACCATAATGGGCCTTAATCGGTCTTAAGCTCATTTACCACACTTTATCGAGGCCTATTGGGCTCATTGGGCCCATCAATATTTATTTAGTCTCGTTCTAAATTCTCGGATATCTCAATTTAATATTTACGACAATTTATCCAATTTTCCAGAATTTAATTCATTTATGCGAAAATTAAATCCGTAATTTATACGTTAAATATCAATCACGCATAACGATATAAAATTATCGTAAATAAGGATCACTTACCCGTTATTCCATGATAGTACTCAAATCGAGGCTGTCTCGAGCTCTCGGTTGATGCCAATCGTCGAGCTACACAATTGAATATATTTTCGGGTAAACTTTCAGTCTATTATTTATCAAATTAAATATTTCAAAAATTAAATCACTCAATTCGACCGCTTACCGACTTACCCGAAGCTCGATTGCATCACTGGAAATTTTTTCCAATTTTTTCTCTTTTTCTTTTTTCCCTTTTTCTTCCTTTTTTTTTCTCTTTTTGGCTGAACCGGTCCGGTCCGGTTCAACCCGGTTCAGTCCGTCGGTTCGGTTTGGTTCGGTTCAGCCGGTTCAGTCCGGTCCGACCGGTTCAGGCAACATTTGGTAGTGCCGGCGCCGTCCGACCGGTTCCCGACGTGCTTCCAGCACCAATCGGTGCGCCATGGACTGGGCTTCCTAAATCGGGCCTCGGCTGGGGTCGAATCGCAGCCATCGCCGGTGAATCGACGTTTCTTCCCCCGCGGCTTCTCCTCCGTTTTCGCTGTTTTTCGGCGACTCCACGGCGCGTCACGGTCGCTGGTGGCTCGCCTGAGGTCGAGCTACGTTCGTCGACCCTCGTCGGCCCCTAGCCTCGTCGGTGGCTCGCCGGTGATGAACCTTCTCGGTCTCGGCTTCCTCGCGTTTCTCCTCTGTTTCTGTTTCTTTGTTTCCAGAAATCGCGTTTTACGATTTCTGGCTTCTTTTTTTTTTTTTTCAGAATTCGTTTTTTTACTTTATTTTGTTTTATTATTTATTTTATTATTATTTTATTTTTAATAATATTTTAATCAATTAAAATATTATTAAAATCTAAAAATATCTAAGAAAAATATTATTTTATTCATTTATTCCGTAAATGAATTTATCAGTCCGATTTTACCTTTTTGATATATTTTTTGATTATTTTCGGGATTATTTTTCGATACGAAAATTCTGGTTTATCCCAATAAATTCATATCTTGATCAATTTAACCCGAAATTTAATTATTTCTTCGTTATTGATCAAGATTTCTCAATCCCATATTTTTATTTAAATTTTCTTGTCCCGATTAATATCGAATTTTGATCTTTTGACCGTTATGCCCTTGTACGTGTTCGAAAATACCATTTAAGTCCTTTTGCATTTTTAAATGCACTCGAAAATTTCTATTTATTTCCTTTTTGCCCTTATAATAAAATCGGGTCTTACATATTAAGGGATTGGTGGTGAATTTGAATGCAGCTTGCTTCTACTTTTGGAACTTAATTTTTTTATACAAGTTCATTTTTTACATACAATTAGCAAGCCCAAACTTATAATAACACTATCATTTTTTTTAAAGAATTAAAATAAAAACGAAAAAATAAAAAATAAAACATTGAACAAATATAATATAATAAATTCAAATAAATTCTTATCAAAAGACTAAAAAATATCTAAATCAAAGTCTAAAAAAAAAATACAAACTCAAGTTAAATTGTATAAAAAAACTAAAGTATTTAAAAATTGCATTTCAATTGCTTCCTTACTTGACATATCTTCCAAAAAAAATTAAAATTAATAAAATTCGATATCATATTTTAATCAAATATAAAATTAATTAAGTTATAGAAAATAATAAAAAATAAAAATTATTGAACTAGGTCCAACCAAACTTAAACATTAAAGATAAACTCAATCTTAATTTGATTTTTTATTGACTTTCATTTTTAAACTTAAACCAATCTAATAAGTTTAATTTTTTTTTCAAATTCACCTCGAATTCGAGTCGAGTTTCGAGATTGAACAACCTTCCATAAGATATAAATTTTGGGTTTCATGAAAAGAGGGAAGATTAAGTTAGGAAAGAAAGTATGAATAGATAAAGAGAAGGGGGAAAAATAATTATTTTTATTTAAAAATAATAAAATAGAATGGATCAACCAAAAATACCAGATCCTGATTTGAAATAAATAAAAATATTAGGTTGTAATTTGTACAATTAATTTTAGTTATTTAGATAAATCTACATTATACACAAATGGATTAGTATCTTTCACATAATCATAGGTATCAAATAAAAAAAATGCCAATGGAGTCCGGTAAAAATAGTTCACTTTGTTTATAAAATTTTAAATTCAACTTTCACTATAAGTAATTTTTTAATAAACAATTTATAAATTTTCATTAAAATTTATGATATATTTTAATCTTGAATTAAAAAAAAAAAAAAAAAGTCTCCCCATACTCTAAACTTTATCCAACAAAATAAAATTAAGATTCAAGAATAAAGAGGGACTTAACTTATCGAGGGCAACCGAGCCGGAGAGCGTACAATAAAAATGACAAGCTTACAACACCAGAATTCCAACTCCGCAACTGCTCAATCTCTCTCCTTTGATGACATTGCTGACTTCTTCTCTCTTCCTCTCTATGACGCCGCTTCAACTCTTGGTAATTGTTTTTTTTTTCTAAGCATTTATTGGAGAATTCTTTTGGGCTTCTTGGTTATTATCTTTCTCTCTCGATCCCTCAGGTGTTTGCGCCTCTGTTCTCAAGAAAATCTGCCGTGAAAACGGTCTTGACAGGTGGCCTCATAGGAAGGTAACCACTTTCTTTTACCGGTGATTCTACTTTTTCTAATTTTTTTTTTTCTGTGATTCAAAGTTACATCAAATGGTTAGAAATTGTCATCAACTCTGATGGGTAGCTTGTTTCGCTTGTTATTGTTTAAAATGAAATTTCAAGTCTTTACCCATTTCGGCACTTACTTTCTTAACTATCTGCACTTAAATAATAATAATTTTTATGTTTAACCAATTTGGTTGGATACCCATGTTTTATTTCTGCCTGATTTACATGTTTACAATGTGAAATAGATATGGGTCTTTTTCTTTTCTTGGAAACCTTTGAATTCAGCCGTTTTGACATTGCTCTTTATTCAGCTTTCTGTTATACGTATAATTTTATTTGTTAATGTGGTCTAGTTTTTAGCTGGGAAGAGCATTGAAGAAATTAAGAGGCATGCAGCTAGAGAAAGAAGAAAGGAAATAACAGAGCTGTCAAAGGTTCATAGGCAAAGGTATGATGTCGCAAGATCTTTAAATTTTGATTCTCTTCATGTTTACTTCGATATATTTGTGTTAATGTTATGTCAATTTCTTGGTGTTTTGTGGATTCATCTTGATAATAACTTGTGTGTTTTCTGCTTCTTTGAGTTTTGCACACACATAATTCACCATGAGCTGTGTTAGTATGCTTTACAGTATTTTTGATCAGTCAATCATGTAGTAGGGAATATTATTGAATTAAATTCTAATAAAAAGCTATTGAAGATAATGCTAAATAAGACCTACCATTCATTTATGTTATCATAGGAAAAAGTAATATCGTAGTCAGCAAGGAGTGGAAAAACACGGAACCGAAGAGGTTGAAGTTGGAAAATTCAAGTTGAGAATAATAGTCAAATATATTCTCAACCATTTTTACAAATTGGATATAAGCCTTCAATGTTTTATTACATGCAAATTAATCTGTAAACTTTTATTTTACTGTAAAAAGATCCCAACCTTTTAAAATCATGCAATTAAGTATAAATCTGTTAAATGACACTAATTTTCGTTTGTATTGCATATGTGGCAACCCACAAAATTATCCACATCAGCTATCATGTAGGATATCCAAAAGATATTGTAATTTAACAGATTTGGATTTAATTGCATTATTTTAAAAGGTTAAGAGTTTATTACAGTAAAATAAATTTTATGAACTGATTTACATGCAATAAAACATTGTTGGCTAATATCCTTTTTTTACAAAAAGTTGAGAGCATATTTGACTATTCGTCCTTTAAGTTATGAGCTTTTTTTCTTCTTTTTATTTTTATTTTTTTTAAGAAAAGAAAAAAGGAACCATGGAAGTTATCTAGTTTAAACAAGGATCAATCCATTATTTTGTCAAATGGATTCTTTATACTTATAGCATGGTTAAGCTCCATCTTACTGCTTTATGGAAACATTAGTAGACCCCTCCAAACTTCTGAATAAAACCTGTGTTCGTTCATGTAACAGAGTTTTTGTTTCTTTTCTTTTTTGGGTAGTTGAGCTCTAAAGGAAGATTTTGAGCACAATACTAGAACCCTTGTATTGCTTGAGGCACAATACTAAAATAAGCTTAAGATGTAAAATTCTGATAATAAACTCTAAAGGTGCTCCAAATTTATTCTATAAGACGTCCAAATTTCCCTTTTTTTCTTTTTTTGGTGAATATGCATGATTTCCTTGTGATCCAAATATTGAGAAGTAGAGGGTTCGGTATTGTCCCTTTTTTTTTACTATTAAAGGTGCATTGAAAAAAAAAAAAAATGCAAATAGAAATAAAAGAGAACTTCAATCAAGCAGACTTTTTTGGACCTACCTCCTCACAAAAAGGCACACTTAGGCACACCAGGCATGTGCCTGATCAAATGTTCTAATACAAAAAGGGTCTGAGGTGCTTTTGTTCTCTGGTGTTGTGCAAGCACTGGTTTTAAGTTGTAATTTATTTGGTTCCTTTCTGATTTTACGCTTGTTTTCACTTAAAAGTCTCACTAGGATTCCTTTAATTATTTAGATTAAAGTTCAAACAGATGATGAAATGAGATAACGGTACCATTATCTCATGACTCATCACCATTAGAATTGTAAATTTCACTTGGGGTGTGTGTGTGTGTGTGTGAGAGAGAGAGAGAGAGTTTCCTTTTCCCTTATTCAAAAAGAACAAAAGAGAATGATGGAGCAAGTTTTGATTTGTATCGTCATTTAGAGTCCCGCTTACATGAGAGAGGTTAAAGATAATGTTATTTAAGCCCTTCACCTCTTGTTTTTTATCCAAATAAAAGAGAACCGAAGAAGTCATTGATCCTATGGCCTACGCACTGACAGATTCAAACGTAAGATAATGACAAGTTCAAAGATCCTTCATTGTTGTGAAAACAAAATTATAGCTGCTTGCTTGCTTCCTCGCACTTGATTACCACTCATCAAAACCTTCCATCACTTACCTGTATTGTAATCATTAAGACTGTATAAAAATTTCGTTCATGAGAAACTTATGTTTATCATGCTTCTTTGCACATGATTACCACTGTTGAACCACACAGTTTCTCTCGTACAGGCATGCGAGTTTTTTCATATTGTTGACCATTTGAGACTTTCCTGGTGGATAATTCTCATTGTTCCTTAATAAGTTTCGAACTTCATGACTATACATGCAGCAGCTCTCAACCACAAAATGATGAACCATCCAAATTACAAGGTGGGGCAGCAGTGCCTGACTTGCAGCAACAAGGACCAAAAAACATACAGACTGGGCAGGCCCTGAATTTTGGCCATCAAAGCTTGATGACAGGAATGACAGTGTCAGATGAATTTAAGTATGGATTCCCATCTGATGGCTTATCAATTACTTCAAATAAATGGTGGGGTAGTAGCAAGTCCGATGGTCAAGAAGTCGTTGTTGCCGATGGAGCTGAAATTGAGAGAGAAGACAAGCATCAAAGTGTAGGAAAGTCTGATGGCATGGCCAATGAGGAACCTGATGAAAATGGAAAACTAGAGGATGGCATTGGTCCTCAAGGGTCAGGTTTACTGATGGCTGTTAGAAAAAGAGCTGTGGAAGAAGGACGAGAAGCCCTTAAACTTGGTGTCTATAGGGGCTCTGGAATAAAAAAGCTAAGTTGGAGAGAGGCATCGCTACTTCTTCGAATATTCAAATCTTCATTGCCGGAGGACTGGATACATGGCCCTTTCTAAGTTTATCAAGAATGAGACTATCTTAGATATAGATGACTGCAAGGTAAGACTGTAGAGGTGGAAAACTGACATCGTCAGCTTTCTATTTTCTTCTATTTTTGGCCAACATTATCAGCCTTTTTTATTTATTTTTTGGCCAATAACATCAGCTTTTGTTCTAGTTGCACAATGGCTCACAACTGTTAGAGGTGGCTAGGGCTGCATTACATGTATTTAGACAGTGAGTTAGCAGGTGATTGGTGAATACCTAAGGGCTTAGCTATCGAGAATGCATATTAACATGATTAGTCGCATTCTCACCTTGAAGACTAGAATGGACATTCTTTATGGCTGACCATGTTTACCTAGCCAGTGGTCTTAATTGGTATGTGTGAGTGAGAATTTGATGGATAAGTCGATGTATAACAGTGGCAGAGCAGTTACTATTATGTTTCAGTAGGGAATTTTCATGGCATAATGTGTTATCCTTTGTTTGCCTTTTTTTTGGGAGTAGGGTTATAGTGTTGGTTACTTCGTCACCATAACGTTCGGTACTCAACTATTGGTTCGGGGCTTTTTTTTTTGGTGTGTAAACGAGCTGTTTTCATATCATGTTGAGTATGAAATTAATTTTCGCTCGTACCACATAATTACATTGGCCCAAGGACAAAAGATTAATGAAAAACATAGCATACAAATGCTGAACAAGACCTCATCCTAGCAAAAGTATGGAAGCAATGCACTTTTAGGTTGAGCTTGGGAATGCTTTGCTCCAGTGCACTGTTGCTGGCGGTGGGAGGGGAAGAAAGACAAAAATTTGGATGTACAAAATTTATTTTGCCTTTTTTAATTTTTTTTGTTATTTTATTAAAATATATATTTTTAATGATCATTTTATTTTTCAATATCATTAGAGTTAATCTCACTAATCATTTAAATTAGTTCTTAATCTATATTCCAGAAATTAGATGAAATATTGGTGATTCAACACCTTTTTGGATTGGACTGGCATTTTAGGCTTCGTTTGGAAGCCATCTCACTTCCAATGCGGTGGCTCTCAACTAGGGGTATAAACGATATAGTGGTGCTCGCAAGCTATTCGGGTTCGATTCGAGTAAAACTCGAATTCGACTCGATTTTAGTCGAGTCGAGCTCGAGCTATCGAGCGAATGGAATTCGAGCACTTAGATACTCGACTCGAGTAGCTCGTGAGCCTAATCGAGTCTCGAGTTATTATATATTTTAATAATATAATAATATTTATATAATGATTCGAACCTAATCGAGTCTAATCGAGTTCGAGCAAAATATCGAACTTATATAATCGAGTCTAATTGAGCGAGTTCGAATAGCTCGAATTTGATTTCGAGTCGAGTTCGAGCTTAAAATATAAGGCTCAATCGAGTTCGAGCCGAGTATCGAGTTTCGAGTCGAACTCGAAATCAAGCACCTCACTGTATTGACTCGGCTCGACTCGATTACACCTCTACTCTCAATCATTACAATCAAAAAGGGAGAGATAATATTATTTTTTACCCTTATTTTTTTATTATTTTATTAAATTTTAATGATTATTTTTTTTTAATTTTATCGAAATTAATCTCATTTAACAAAAATTAATTTCATCTAATCAAAATCAATTTTATCTGTGATTCAAATTGATCTTTAAATCAGATCAAAGTTGTTGCTGATAAAGTCCAATTTCTTTTAGAGCTCATTGGATTTGTTTTGCAGTCCAAAGGGCTTTAAGGGTATAAATCCTTGTCTTTTTCGACTTTTATTTGCGTAATTGTTTATGTTTTTAATCCTTATTAAAATATTTTTCTCTAGAAAATTTGGGTATCTTGAGATAAACAATGTTTGTCAAAATAAATAAAATTTGTTTTTGATTGAGAAAATAAAATAAGTTAATATCTCTAAGTAAAAGTAATTTTTGGAAAGTTGCAAATGTTGGAAGAAATTCCAACAATTATTCTTTGCAAACAAATAATATCTTTGTTTTTTGAAAAAAAAATTATAAGAATTTAGGAAAGTTTTCCAAAACTAAATATTTTCAACTATTTTCAATTTTTTTAAGAAAAGAAAACCCTGACAAAATAGGGGATCTGAAATAATTTTTTTTTGCATAATTTAATTTTTGTTTTCTTTCATTTGTTTATTTTAATATTGCATATATTCTTAATTTATTATTGATATTAAATGTGAAATAGTAAATGATGGTTTTCAAAGGGGATTTTCTATATATAAAAAAAGATATTATCCCTGAATAAATTAAAAATGATTTTTATTACATGCCTAGATGTTGGATGGAATTCCAGCAATTATTCTTTGCAAAGGAATATTATCTTTTGTTTTTTGAGTAATTATTATGAGAATTTTCAAGTGAAAGAACATTTTCTCTACTACATGTTGAGGAATTTAAATGAAATTTTCAAAGTCAGAAGCTTTCCTTTTACCCTTAAGGGTGCGTTTTGTTCGGAAAAAAAAATTACTTTAGAAAATAAAATTACTTTTTATCCAGAAAAAAATTTTAAGGGGTAAATTTTAGGAAAAAAAATTACTTTAAATCCAAAAAAAAATTTTGACTCAGGTAATCTAAAAATACTTCAGGATCCGAAGGTAATCATTTTACCTCAGATTTTCTCAAAATTGAGCACTGTAGGTAAAATAAAATGACTGACAAAAAAAAAGAATCGAACCAAACAGGAAAATCAAATGACGAAAAAAAAATTACGAAGGAAAAAAAATTTCTCCAACCAAACGTCCCCTAACAGTAAGATTTCCGTAGTCAAAGTTTGGGCTAAGAGATCTCTCAAGTAGGCCCCGCAAAACAAGCCTCATACTTACTCTATTTTATTTTGTTTTTAAAGATACAATACTCGCACATCAAAAATTCAAGAAGACTTAGAAGTTATGAGAACTTGTTTAGTTGGTAATTTTATTTTCAATTACAGTTTGAATTTTTATTTCCAAAGTAAAATTTCAAATATATAATATATCAATGTAAAAAAATTATAATTATAATAATTTTATATACGATACGAAAAATGACAAAAATTATATATAAAAATAAAAAAAATTCGATGTGACATATCGATACAAAATTGTAACATAATTATTTTCATGCTCTAAGCATGTTTTATAGTACACAAATACAAAAATTACTACATTAAAAATATATTTTTAAAATCACTAGAAAAAATTAATTCTAGTAAAATATGAAAATATATCTAATGATAAACAAATTGACACTTTATCTCGAAATGTGAAAGATTCATGTTCGAATTTTAGGAGCAATGAGATAGGGTTTATACAAACAAAGAATTCTTGCTTTTCCTTTAGTAATTAAAAATCTTATAAGAAAAATACAACTAATCATTACATTCCTTATTTTAGAAATTTATTTAATAATGTAAATGTGGTAAAAGGAAAGAGAGATGATTGAAAAGGATTTGTTTAATTGATATATTTTAGTGAAAAGTTATGCTTCAAATCAATGGCTATCTTCCCCCAATTGGAGGCTTTCTCTTAGGCTTAGCTTCTTCCAAACCCATCATTATATCGCCAAAAGAGCCACATATCAATCTCTTTGCAGCTTCAGAAGAAGTTTAGGTATTTAGGTTTGGCCACAAATTTGATTAGACATCACTACCCTTAAGAAATGTTTCAAAAAATCTTGGGCAAAAGTTTTACTTTAATTATTCTATTTATCAATAGAAATAACATTATGAGTTATTATAATATATATAGTATGTGAAATTTTTTTAGATTTTATATATGAGTTAAAATAATAATATATATTATTTTATTTATTTTTTAATATTTTATTAAAAATATTTTTTATTAATATGATAGTTAGTACTTGTCGAAATTAATCAGGAAGAGTAATTGAAAATTTTGGATAGAACAGAAATTTCAGTTTTTTTTTTTGTAGTAATTAAAATAAGTAATTGTTTTTTAACCCATTTAAGAAAATCTTTTTTTTTAAAAGGAACTAATTTTAAAATTTGAATCTTTTTTTTTGGTATCGCCATTTGAACCAAAAAAAGATTTGTTCATTAATAATTGTTTTTGTAAGTATTGCTTTAATAATTAATATGAGTTCATTTTAAATACACTAATAATGAATTTTTTAATTTTATAAAAGAAATTAAGAGATTGTCACATATTTTATTTTTTAATTAATTTTTAATTTTTAATCTAATTTGTTTGTAAAATTTAAAAAATTTCAACTTGTTAGAATTAATTAAAAGAAGTAAATGAAAATTTTGAATAAGACTAATTTTTGCAGCTGTAATTATAACAAGTAATTAATTTTTGGACCCATTGGAGAAATACCTCTTCTTCTGGACCAACTTTTTGGTTTTTGAATCTCCACATTTAATTTCTAAAAGTTAAAAAAGAAAAGAGAAAATACTCTTTAATTGATTATGCACTTGATTCTAGGTTTTGTTTGATAGAAATAATGTTGAATTCAATATACCATGTGTCTTTGTTAAATACATTGAAATATTTTGAGCTAAATTTTATGTGAATCAACCAAATTTATTTTACATAGTACAATTTTAGATTGGATATGGTTTTGTTTGATAGAAATAATGTTAAATTCAATATAACATGCGTCTTTGTTATATACATTGAAATATTTTGAGCTAAAATTTATGTGAATCAACCAAATTTATTTTACATAGTACAATTTTGGACTGTTAATGAACTTGTTTTTTTTTTTTTTTTAAACCTCATGATCTTCATTTGTCTTTTGGTTTGAGATTTGAGATTTGATTGAATCGAGTGGTATTTAAGTAAATTCCTCTTAACAGTGAGGGCTCTGAGATTCAAACTCTGTCTAAATTAATGGGAAAAAAATCTACTACTACTTATTCCAACTAACTATTGGTAAAGAACTAGGCTTTTTAATCATAAATCTTGTATTCTCTTTGAATTGCAAATATTAAATGTTTTTTTTTTTTTATGTTATTGATTTTTATAGTTTCAATCCTATTCAATTTTCTATGATATATGTCTATTTATTAATCAGCATAGTTTAACATATTTTTATGTCTATTAAGTATTAACATTATGCTTACGTTTATTTTTTTGTTTAAGAGATCGCATACATATGAGATAAATGTAAAAAATTAATATTAATAAACGTAAACATATGATATCAAAAGTAAATACATAAAAATAAACGTTAATAAGCATAAAATAGATTAACTCTACGATAAAATCGACTTTATTATATAATTTCCCGTCTAATCCATTAGAAAGAATCAAAGAACAAAATATGCATCTTTTTTATTTATTTATTTTTTGAACAAGATTAATCTAGAGACATTAGCTAGCACCTTTTATTTGTATTCACCAAAAAATATTTAATAAAAAATATTTTAATCAATTACATTTAATTAGTTAAATAAATTAATTGAAAGTTTATCAAAATTACGAATAGATTATAATTTTGTCAAAGTTTATCAAAAATATTGTGATGAACAATTTTATTGTTTTTTAGAAATTTTTTACGGTGTTACGCCTTTTTAAGAAGAGAATAAAATTATAATATTACGAATGAGACAAAAAAAATTCAAGGGTCAATATGGAAAACACATATACCACATCAAGTGTATGTGGAGTTTACCCATATATTTATGCAATCAAAACTTGCAATATAAAAATAAAAAAATACATGTTTTGAAATTTGAAGTTTAAACTTACAAAAATTCATATTTTAAGAAATTATATCAACCAATTAAATTCCATTTTTAATTGTATATATTTCATAGCAAAATAAGAATAAATGAATTGCCATGAAGCATAAAAATGTATGCTATTGCTAAACTTGGTAATCCGCGTCTTCATGATGTGTCTAGATGCGAAATATGACACGAATAATTGAAATACGTAATGACATGAATTATAAAATGTGTGTAAATCATAAATATAAACACAATATATTTTTATACATGTTACACGTGATATAATACAATTAACAAATTATGAAACATGTCAAATCCATGTAAAACATGAACAATATAATATTAAAATTCGTACCACCAATACAATTAAACATAAAATACATTTTTTATAATCTATGCATAATTTTTATATATTATATTTGTATCATATTATTTATATCATATTTAAAATTATCCTATCTATTTATTGATTGGTAGGTAATTCTATTTCGGAAGGTTGCATAGCATTAATGAATTCCATCTTTTCTCTTTTTCAATGGAAAGTTTGGTTCCCACCAAATCTTAATATGTGTTATTTGTTGAATGGTTGAAGATAGTGACCACTCTTACAAACTAAAGAAATAAATAACTTTTTCTTCCTAGATTTTTTTTTTAAAAACAGAAAAAGAAATTAATTGAAATACCAAATAAGAAGGAAAAAAAATGAAAAGTACAGTGGAGTTGTCTATGGATGGAAGGGTTGAATCATACCCTACAAAGCCATTTTCATGACAGATGAAGATATTCTAATTTCTTGAAAGTGAAATTTAAGAACCAATTTTAACTGAGAAGCAAAAGGACAATTTGGTGAGTAGACATCAAGGCAAGCTCAGATTTTATTAGATTACTTTCCTGTTTCACTTTCTCTCCAGTTGGATTTGAGTTTGACTCTTCTTCTTTTTTTCCTTCTTTTAAAAATGTTTTTCATTCTCCTCCTCAATGTGCACTTCTTTTAACTTTGTTTTTTGGTTTAGCCAGATATAAATGCCCAACTCCATCCTCGTTCAACTCATTTTTGCTTTTCCTTTACTATTTTCTTTCTCTCTCTGGTTTCCTCCATTGCAAACTAAGCTTCCTTTCCAGCTTTTCTTGAGGTCCCTCTCTTCTCCTCAAACACCAAAGACCAACCAACCATTTTTTCCAACCTCTTCCCTTTTCTTTTTTTTTTTTTCTTTTTTCATTTTCTCTTTATATATTTAGACTTATATCTCTCTATATATACATTTTTACTTGAAAGAATAGATTTTTGTCTGGCCTTTTCTTGCCCATTTCCTTTTATCATTAGTTGAGTTCATTTTTTGGCCCACTTGGAAAGCCATAGCCAAAAAAAAAAAAAGTTTCTACTTGTAAACTACTCTTCTCTTTGCATTTGCAGCTTTACCTCTTTTTTCTGGCATTTGGGTTTTGTTCTACATGGGGTTGTTATCTTTTGCTCATTGAGAGAGTCTCTTGTTGATGCTAACATAAGAGTTTCTTTTTTTTTTTCTTTTGCTTCTGTGAACGCCCAAGGAAGAATATCAAGGTAAATGCTTTCTCTTTTTTATTTACTTTATCTGTCTCTTACTTGGATCACAAGTGATGCCTTTTTTACAAGTGTATTCATTTTCATTAGAGTGAAGTCTTTTTTTTTTGGGTGTATTTAATATTGGTATATGAATTTATTGTGATTTTTGTATTGGTCTGGCTTCTTTACAGAATGGTTTTTCTTGATTTGTTAAATTCATAAGTATGTGTTTTTTTTTTTTCTTTTTTACTTATGGAACTGTTAAAAATGTAATGAACTTCATTAAATGTGGTATCAGATTCTCCTGTTGTTTTTCCCCTTTTCTTTTTCATCTTTTTGGTTCTTTTTAGTGGGTGAAGGTTAAGCCAAGAATCTCATGGAATTTATTATCCTTTTTACCTCTTCAGATTTGAGTGTAAGGATTGTTTTGATGAGTATGGATGAAATGTATATCACATCTAGCTTACTGCATAAAATTTCACCAAAAATGTATCTATGGACTTTGAAAATTATTAAACATGTTTCTCATTTTGATATTTCTGGTGTTACATTACGTGTTTCTGGCATGCAGGTAGGAATGTGTTAAAATTTTTTCCTGCATACAGGAGAGTAAATATAATTTTGACTGTTAAAATCTTGAAGATCATAGATGTCGTCTCAGGGTGCCTTAAATGCTGAATTATCAAAGAAGACATTATTTTTGGGTCTAAAACTTTGGGTTTTGATTGGCATATCGGTTGGGGCATTTATAGTGTTGATTCTTGGTATCTTGTCTGTATGGGTTACATTTCGAAGGAGATCAAGACGATCTGTAGGCAAGTTCTCACTTTCTCAAATACCAAATGTCTCAAAGGATATCAAGGTTGACAAGGTTGGAGTTCAGAGCTTCAATGATCATCCTGAAAGTTTATTTCTTTCTGTTCATGATAAACCAAGTGATAAGACTTCGGAGAAAATGTTAGCTCATTTGGGGATCAGCAAATCGAGTGATCCTGATAATACCAGTCAATGCAGCTCAATTTACCATCATGAGAGAGGTTTTAGCTCCTATTCAGGAGAAGAAGGGAGCTCTGGAACAGTCCGAAGGCAGTCTGCATTGTCATATGGAGAACTAGTGACAGCCTCTCCCTTAGTTGGTCTGCCAGAAATTTCGCATCTTGGGTGGGGTCACTGGTTTACTCTTAGGGATCTTGATCTTGCCACAAATTGCTTCTCAGCTGAGAATGTGCTTGGAGAGGGTGGATATGGGGTGGTTTACCGGGGTAGACTGATCAATGGAACTGAAGTAGCAGTTAAGAAGCTTCTTAATAATCTGTAAGGATACCTTTAGAGAGACTATCTTATTTATTTTAATGCTTTTTTTTTCTCTTAAATTTTTTTTTTTTTGAAATAGTATTGGGGATTTGGATGTCTAGGGGACAGGCGGAAAAAGAATTTAGGGTTGAAGTGGAGGCCATTGGTCATGTTCGACATAAGAATCTTGTGCGGCTTTTGGGTTATTGCATAGAAGGAGTTCACAGGTGAAACTCAACAATGTTTGATTGATTTATTTGTCAATATCATTGCAGTTTCATTTTTAACCATAATTGTGTATTAATGCCTTAAAGCATGCTAGACTTCCTGATACTACCTCAGACTTTTAGTTATTTGAGTTCGACTGCAAATCAGATTATAACTGTAATTACTGTTGATTACATAGGATGCTGGTATATGAATATGTGAATAATGGTAACTTGGAACAATGGCTACATGGGGCAATGCGCCAGCATGGAACCCTCACTTGGGAAGCTCGTATGAAGGTTATTCTTGGTACTGCCAAGGCGTAAGTTCACCATTCAAACTGGATGCTTCTTTTTTCTTTTTGTTGGATTAAAAACTTTAAAAGCATTTTTGTCATTCATTTACAATATAGATTTTATTTATGTTCTGAGCATTAAAGTCTTTCCTGTGGTTATAATAAAATGCATTACATATTTTGTTATTGCTAGAAAAATGTTCTTCTCATTCTGATTACTATTTTAATCCATGCTACAAATAATTGAAAATATCATTTGTTTTAAAACCTGAGTGAGCTGAAAAGCTTTTTTATGTAATTGGTTGCAGGCTTGCCTATTTGCATGAAGCAATAGAACCGAAAGTTGTTCACCGGGACATAAAATCAAGTAACATCTTGATTGATGATGATTTCAATGCCAAGGTTTCTGATTTTGGACTGGCCAAGCTCTTGGGTTCAGGAGAGAGTCATGTCACAACTAGAGTAATGGGGACTTTTGGGTAATTCTAATTTCTTATTCCCTCCAGCAACATTCTGTTACTGTATCTAAGTATCTTCTGATTAAAATTTTCTTATGTGAATTTCAGTTATGTGGCACCGGAATACGCTAACACTGGCTTGCTAAACGAGAGAAGTGATATTTACAGCTTTGGTGTCCTCCTGCTTGAAGCTGTCACTGGAAGAGACCCGGTTGATTATGGGAGACCAGCTAATGAGGTACTATTTAATAGTGACGACTAACACTTTTTCCATCGAATATCCTCTCTTGGCCCCCCACTGTGTTTAGTTCTTCTTTCTGTTGATATAACTTAAGCTAATTTCTGCAAGAATTCCTCATCAGCAAACCATATGCCTACTGCAGGTCAACCTTGTTGAGTGGCTGAAGATGATGGTTGGAACAAGAAGAGCAGAGGAAGTAGTGGATCCAAATCTTGAAGTTAGACCCACAACACGTGCTCTTAAACGTGCCCTTTTGGTAGCACTTAGATGAGTTGATCCTGATGCAGATAAGCGACCCAAAATGAGTCAGGTTTTACGAATGCTTGAAGATGATGAATACCCATTTCGCGAGGTATAAGGATCTATTTGCTGAGTTGTTAATGCTATTTTTTTGTGTATTTTCTGTTTGGCTTCTTTTTCATGAATTATTTTATTTGTGTAATAGGTATAGTGCATTTCTTTGGCTTTAAGGTATGCAAGTTTTAGTATGTGTTATAGATAATTCTGTAGCATTGGTCCTTTGCATCCCCTGTCCTCCCTTCACTGTACGTCCTTTGAGGGTCAGAAAGAAAAGAACAGAGGAGAGTGCTACTAGGCCTGGAATCTATGCTATCCTGAGTAGGTGTCGATGTGGATAGTCTCCTTGCTAATTATTTTATTTTCATAACCATGAGAAGACGCCTTTGCACTAATCTTGAAGTCTGAAATATTTTTGACGAGTCTCGAGTAATATTCAGTAGGATCTGGTGTTTACTGTACCTTTTACTTTATTTCTTTCGAATGAGCACAACTTATCCTGCAATACAAGCGTCACAATCCTTTGGCTCGGAAATGGTGAGTCCATTTATAAACCAGACATCTAGTAATGTAAAGGACATTCTTAATTTTCTACTTCCTATCACTGATTGATGCTACAAGATGAAACTTGAGTCATTTAATTCTTTATCATGTTTTCACAACTTTAAAATGAGATGATAATCGTCTACTGGAAATTTTTCCTTCAATGATAATCGGAAAATAACAATAGCATGTGGTATTTGAATGTCATCGAACTTTTATACTTGCTTGCATTGGTTTTTGTAGTTCCTTGCAACTTTCTCGAATTGGTGAAGATATTTTTCATTCATTTATGGAAATGTATGTTTATGTTTTTCTACACTTGTGCTTATTTTTCTATGATCTTATAGACTTCTGCAATCTTATTCAGGACCGGAGGAACAGAAAGAGCCGTACAGTCAGCATGGAAATCGAATCGATGAAGGAATCAACTAAAGTGGAGAGCAAGGCGGGGGAATCACAGAGCAACAGAACGGAGACAAGTCATGAGTAGGACTGACAAAAGCATGACCTGGTGAATAATTATTTCTTATTTAAAGCATTCAGTAAGCCTATCCCATTGATACATATACATCCCAAAGTTTGTTTGGTTTTGGAGAAATTCCCTTCATCCAAGATAGGAATCAGGTTGAAAATAGCCCATTAGGATTTTGCATTACTGGCAGCTGTTTCTGCACTGCTTCCTTGTGCATATCACACATTGGTTTTCAGAGGATGAAAAGCTGCTTAAAGGCAGATGAAAGGGCAACATCTGAAAGAGAAAGAGAGAGATAAAGAGCTTGCTTTTGTTGTTGTACAGGTGTGTCTCGGGGATTGGTGGGCTGCCTTTATACTACCATATGATTATTTTTTTTTTTCACTTTTTTTTTTTTAACTTATTATATCTGTACTACCAGCCATGAGCCATCATCAATGATCATTTTCATTTCCCTTTTCCCTCTTTTTACAGCAATGTCTCGCACTTTGTTTACCTTATAATGATCCATGAACTCAAATTTACATGTGATTCTGGTCAAATACCCGTGCTCTTTTCTTTTTGCCTATGATTCATCATGATGCATTGGACCTAATTAAGTGACTTAAGTCATGTTTCTGATTTCATGTTTTTCTTCAAAAAGCATTGGATGGATAGGGGGACAAACCGTTCAGAAACTGAAATGGAATGTTTCTTATGTTATATGATATGGTGTTTTGACAACATAATTTGGTCTTGTTTGGTATTTGGTAAAACATAATTTATTTTAGTGTAGATTAAGCGTTACTTTGAAGAACTTAGGCCGTTTGGTAAAACACTTTTCAATCTAGTGGTTAAGTTGTCGATTGTATCAGGTAATTTTATCTTATTTATTTATTTTTGGGGTGATAGGGATCACGATTTGATCAATTTTACGATGTTCAAATTTAACTCGATTTAAAATTTTTGATTTAAAATTCAATTCGAATTTGATTTTTGAAGTTTGAGTTTGATTTAATATAATATTCAAATCGTTCGATACGTTTGAATTTGATTTGATAAAATCGATTAATCAATTTTTAATTATACGTTAAGAGGATAAAATAAAAAAATAATAATAAAATATTAAAAAATGTATATTAAAAAATTTGATTAGGTTCATAAGTATCTTAGTCAATATTGAGATATTAGAATTCAATTCGAATCATTATTTGTGTAATTCGAATTCGAATTCAATTTAAAAATAAACAAATTAAATTTAAAAAATAATTGAATTGAATTTAAATAACTTATAAATAATCCTATCAAATGTGTTGGGTTGTCCTAGATTCGACTCGGGACTTTCAACCGAATTGGGTCGATCCTCAGTATTGAGGACAGGGCTCGAGAAGGGCCAGTTCTGTCAAATTTGCTGCCTTTCGGTAGCAGCAGAGCAATGGCAATAATACCGTTGCCCTGCCCTTTCCCCTTCTTATAAATTTAAATTTTTCAAAATTTTTATTTTTTAATTTTTTTCCTATAAATATCTAACCATATTTCATTTTTTTCTTTACATTTTCTCTCTAATTCTCTCTAACTTCAATTCTCTCAAATTCTTTTCATTTTTCAACTCCAATCGATTCTCTCTTTCTATTAAATTCAAAAAAATTCATATTATTATTCTAATTATTTCAATCAAAATCAAATTCTCTCTTTTGTAAATTGAAAATCTATTTACATTATTCTTTTTTACTTTCTAAATATAAATCTAATTTTTTTTTCAAATTCCTTTTCATTTTTTTGCAATTTTACAAAACTTAGTTCCTCTAACTTTCAATATGTTTCTCAAGTTATTTCTTTCAAATTTTCAATTATATTTATTTAAAAAAATAAAAAATGTCAAATCTCCATCATATCGTTCATGGTTAGTTTCTCACCCCTTCTAATCTACTGAACCAGATATTCGAACCAGATATTCATCCAAAAGAGGAAGCTCCGACGCCACCAATGACTTTTGCTGATAAAACACAATCATCAACAGCTGCCACCATCGCCGCTACTAGAGTAGCTACATTGTCAAAATCGAAGAAGAGCTGTCCTAAGAAGAGTAAGGTATGAAAGTATTTCGACATTATCCAAAAAGAATGAACGAACAAAACCTAAGCTCTATATAAATTATGTAAAGTGAACTATACTTATAAGTTATACCCCAGTGGAAGTGGGGTACTGGTGCATACAGAAGAAATTTAGTTAATAAACATAAAATTGATCCAGATGCTGAAAAAGACGAAATTAGGCAAGACAAACAATCTCAAATTAATTTACATGAAGGTAAAAAAAAATATTTTTGACGATGAAAAAGTTAGACGTGGTTTAGTTAGATATGTATTGGAACTGAACAACCCTTCACAATATGTGAAAAATCTGGATATTTAGAATTTATTTGTCAATATTTGCAACCTGCATATAAATTCGTTTTTAGACAGACATAAAAAATGATTGCATGAGCATGTTTCATGAATATATGGAAGCTTTAAGGCATAACCTTAGTAATATATCATTTAGGGTTAATTTAACTAGTGATATTTATATTAGTATAACTGGTTTAAGTTATCTTGTTATAACTTGTCGCTGGATAGATGAAGAATGGTGCATGCAAAAACGCATTTTATCTTTAGATTAATTAGACCAATCACATACTGCATGTACTATTACTCATTATATTACTAATGTGTGTAAAATATGTGAGATTAAAAATAAATTTTTTTATTAGTTTAGATAATGCTTTTAATAATACTGCAGCTATTCCCGTGTTAATTAAAAGTTTAAACTCATTTATGCATGGTGTATTTTTCATGTTAGATGTGCATGTCACATTATAAATTTGTGTGTGCAAAATGGTTTTAATTTTAGTGGTATAATTTTAATAGAAAAAAATTAAAACTTTAACAAAGTGGACTCGTACCTCAAATCACAAACATGAATAGTGGCGAATTTGTGAAGCAAATAACATAAATGCTAAAGCATTTCCACTTATTGTGGAAACAAGATGAAACTCTCTTCATCGTTTACTTTCTTCTGTTTTACCTTATAAATATATTGTTACTCATTTTTATAACAATTTTGTAAATGATGAATCCTTTCAAATTTTTTATTATGATTAAAATTTTATTGAAAATTGTGTTAATTTATATCTACTTTTAAAGAAGCAACCAAACGATTTTCAGTTCAGTATTGTCCAACTGCACATTTTTTCGTTCCTACAGTTGTTACAATGTTTGATCAATTTTAAAAATTTAGGAATTATGATACTGTATATTCTTTTGTTTTTGATATGGAGGAAAAATTTTAAAAATATTGGGAAGTTATTTGTCCTTGTAAACTCCCGAAATTTTACTGAATTCGACTTGAGCCTTTTTCGATTTAAATTTAATTTACTTTGCTTACGAAAATTAAATTAATTATGTCGGGAAAGGCGAAATTAGGTTAGACTGATAATTCTGTTGAAAATCCAATTTATGAAAATAAACTAATAATAATAATAATAATAGTAATGATAAGATAAACAATAGGTATATATAAATATACATTTATTTTGATTTTCTAAATGTATATATAGATGTGTATAAATAAGTGTATTTGATTGTATAAATGTATAAATATAAATGTACATGTAAATTTATTTTAATGTAAATGTATATATAAAAGTATATATATATATATATATATATATTGATTATATTTTGATTTATAAATATACATCTATTTTTATTATATAAATGTATATATAAATTTATTTTGATATAAATGCATATATAAATATACATTTATTTTGATTATATAAATATATATAAATATATATTGTATAAAAAAAATGAAATGAAATGAGAGAAGTAGCTTGTCTGCCATAGTTGGAAAACGTGGGGTAAAGGAGAGCCTGGGAAAAGACTGCAGCAGGAGGCCTGACCGAATGCAGAAAAGGGTACCGAGTTAGTGAAGAATTGATGAGGGTGATGGTATTCGGTAAAGATGGTAGGGGACAAACCGAACCACCCCCATTTTTCCCATTTCATGCCATCAGACCTCTTCATTTCACCTTACCTGTTCTGCCAAAGACAACACCATGCCATCAACCTACAACATGCAGGACTTCAAATTATTAACCCATTTCCTGGCACCGAAAACTTGAGGGGGTAATGAGAGAGATTAAGGGGGTTGAAGCTAATGGCATTTGTAAAGGGGTGTGAGAGACTAAAAGTTGAGAGGTAAAGGCAGAGAAAAGAAGGAAATATGGGGCTGTAATGGATAACATTTTCGTGCTAGAAATGTGAAGCAGAGCCACGGGTCAACCAGGGACGTAGATAGAGTAAGAAATTTGGCTTGGAAAATAGCTGTAACCGTGGGTTATAAAGAAGCAAAGAAGGGAATGAAAGAAAGAGGGTTGAGTATTAGCTTCCTCTGCTGTTTAGGTGGGCTGAAAAGGGGCTGAAGTGCTGGTCTTTCTTACTGGATAACCTGGAATAGAGAACAGGTTACAACAGGGGACGATAGTGAAAGGAGACCCGAGAGTTTGAAGGAGGGACAGTAAAGGCTTAAGCAGGGGGTTAACCTTGCTGATCTAGGGCTGAGTTAGGACTGGTGGGAGGCAAAAATGTGGCAGTAGAGGAAGAGAGAAACAAGAGCTGAGGTTGGGAAGCTGTGAAGTGATGCGATCAACAGGGGAGTGTTTAACAGAGGCGAACAGAGGAAGGAAACCAGCAGGGGACAGAGAGGAAGAAAGCTACTGCCATGGAAGCTTGCGACAGGGGACGGGACCAATGACTCTCGGCTGGAAGGTGTGGGCTGGAAACAGTGGCAAGAGGCAGAACCGAGAGAAGAGTGGTGAGAATGGTGGCAGAACCGCGAGGATGATGATGATGATAGACTGGGAAGAAACGATGGAGAAGTGGCAGCTGAGAGGTGGAGGACGATGATAAACAGTGCCGAGGGAGTGAGAACGATGAAGATGGTGGTGGAAACGTGAATGATGGAGGAGCTGGCAGTGCCGAGCTCCTGGAAGCAGCCATGAATAGTAGACGTGAGGAAGAAGAAGAAAGGAAAAGAAGGAATGGCAGGAAAGGATTCAAAACCGAAAAAGAAAAGAAAAGAAACGAAAAGAAAAGAAAATATATATTTATATATATATATATATATAAATATATAGATATATAAAAAAAAAAGATCTGCAGAGGTTTTGAGAATTGAGAGACTCGAGGGAAGGAGCTTTGAAGAAATTAATCGAGTAGATCGGACTCACATACTTCAGTCACTAAAGGCATTGCAGATTGTGGACAGACACCGAGGTAAGGAAAATTTCGTGTGCTGCTAGAGATAAATTACACATATTTTTCGATGCTTTGTAGATATAAATTTAGGCTGCATTTCTATTGTAGAAAAATATTCGTGAATTGTTAAAAATATCTGCGTATATTTTCTAAGTATTTGAGACTGCGAATTTTAGGACAGAAATTTTTAGTCGGTTGGATTATAGAAAATCTTAAGCCGATTTTAAGCTTTGGAATTTAAGGAAGAGTTTTAAAACTTCATAAAACAATTTGATTTTCGATATAGTATTATAGAGCCTATTTAAATAAATATTTGAGTAGTTTTAAAATTATTTGTGAAAAATCTAAAGTTTCAAAATTATACTGAAAAATCGTGTTTTGTGAAAAAAAGGGCAAGACCAGCCCCTTTTACTCGATTTTATGAGCTGAAACAAGATTAAAGTATCTGACGTTGAAAACTTGTTAATCATGTGTGTATTGCTGTGTGATCTTACACTACCTGCTTGCACGTGATTTAAAGCGTTTTTTATGTTAAAAATCGTGTTTGTCAAGCGTGTATTACTGTGTGATCTTGTATTACCTGCTTGCACGTGATTTGAGGCAAAGGGGCGATAGTGAAATTATATGGAATTATGAATAGTGAAATTATACTGAATGGTGAATGATGCCGAGGTCCACGGAGTACGATGTACCATGCGTGTGCATATGTGTACGATGTACCGTGTTACTAAAAAATAGTGTACTGTGTGAGCCGTATGGGTAGCCGACTACTCCCACGACACTTAACATCCCGACATACTTGGCCAATAGTCACTTCTGATATTTGATATAGTGTGAAATGTCTTGTCTCGTCTATTTAAAATTACTAAAATGAAAATGTGAATTGTATTGTGATTTGAAACTGCATGTTTCACGGCTTGAATTTCGAAATTGTGAAATCTGTGAGGTAAACTGTGAAGATTATATTTGTTGATTTCCATTTCTGAACTGAAATTTTTGAGTATGATTTACGAGAAACTTATTTGTGGCTTAAGTATATAGGTAATGTATTTATCTACCGGCCACGTGTTTTTTTTACTGAGTATGTTGAGTTCACCCCCTTACTTTCCTCCACAGAGTCCCTCTGTAGCTGGAATCGCTTCCGTTAATAAAGCATTCTGCACAGTTATGATTTCGTGGAGCATATTTCTGCATCGAAGGTATACCCAGGTTTAAACAATTCTTTTGTATCTAAAATTTTTGTAAGTACAGTAATACATACAAGATGTGTCTAGGGAATGTGAATATATTTTTGTTTAAAATTTGTTGCTAAAAAAAAGAAAATAAATCAGATTAAATTATTATTTTGACATAATTATTGACTTGCAGCCCAACCGAAATGTGCGTAAATCTGGGTCGTTACAGAAGTGGTATAAGAGCAAAGTTGGCCTGATACGAGTCGATATTAAAAGTGAAAAAGATTTAGAAAGTTCACATTCCCAGCATTACTGTACATTGTTTAGCTACAAATGGGTATATCTGGCTATGCTTTATTGAAAATTGTGTCTTGGAATAAAGGAAAACTGATAGATATGACTGATTTGTATTACAGCCATATTGGCAGATGAAAATGAACCGTTCCTCGAAGCCATAGAGATAGGCCCGAGAGGTGTAATGAACCATCGTCTGAGTGTACACCTTATAGTTTCACTGAAAAGTTTTGGAGTTCGCTCCGTAAGAATTGAGCGGGACATGAAAATAATGATGACATTGTCGGGTCAAGTAATAGTGGCCCCGTGATAATGAAAACGATTGAGATGTGACTGAGAGCAAGACTGAGACAAATTCATAAAAATATTACACTATTATATACTAGAGTCAAGAATCTCATTATAATGAAAAAACTGGAATAAATGAATTGGAAAACCTATATGGATTCGTAGGGTATGACGATGAACTTAATAGACTGAGGCAAATTCGGAAGGCTAAGCCTCCGTTTTTTCGATGAGGTTAAGAATTCAATGATGGCAGAAGATTGGATAAGTGAGACGGAGAAACCCTATGGAATTTTGTAGTAACTCTACTGAGAAAGTTGCTTTTGCAACTTTTGTGTTAAAAAAATTGCAGAAACTACATGGATTTTCAGAGTACACTACTATAAAGAAAGTTGCCTTTGTAGCATCAGTATCAAAATGAAAAGTCAAACTCGAAAGGAAATCCCCCGATCTAATTTAAAAGCCGATATAGAATTACATGGATATGTTTCTAGAGACCTTTAGACGGAAACCCATCCCGGATAAAGCACAATGACGATTATAGATAAAATGAGTTAATCAGACATAAGGAAACAAGTCCGAGAATGAATATGAAATTAAATAGATTTGGAAGGAGTATAATTCGGATAAGTAGAGATGTGAAATGGAGGAAATCCAGGAAACTTGTAGGAGGTACTAAGATCCTCAATCGAGTTAAATTAGCTCCATTGTATGTTATTTTGAGGAAGCAATGTGCAATGCGCAACTGTGATGATATGAAATGTATATTTCGAGGTTACTAAGAAAGTGAAAAGGTAAAGAGAGTGACAGAAAAGTGATGTACTAAGGAAGTAGTGAGAGTGATAAAGTAAAGTCACAATAACTGAAAAGATGAATCATAGAACTAAAAGTATAAGGGAAGGTCACATTGTTTATATGATTGATAAGGATATGGTGTGTTCGGAGTAAAGAGACACTCTTGTAGACAAAGAGTATTCTGACACATATTCAAATGATCTATCAATATTACTACTAATTTAAAAGATGAAGTTTGAAATTAATTTAGTAGTGGTATCAAATTAAATTATTTAGACCACTGTACTGAATAACTTTGATTAAATTAGAAATGCTGAAAAAGCAATTACAAGGATTATATGAAAAGGGGATTATCAGATTGAGTAGCCCACTTTGGAGTGTATTGACATCAATTTTTAAGGAGACCCGGAGTCTTTTGGGTTACATTGTATTAAGAATGAGTATCAATTGGATTCCCTTAACAAAGATTATAGATAAGAGGGAAAAACCCAAAACTGTTAAAATGATTCGGAGTTTGGGGTATAAGGAGACTTCGAAATATGAATTACGTATCGAGTCTAAGGATTGTAAATTGCTTATACTTATGTGTCGAATGTGAGACTTAATTGGAATATGGAAAGAGTTTTGTTATAATTGATGTACGAAATGAGACAAGCTTGAAATATGATAAATTATGAATACCAGTTACGTTATAATAAGAGGTGTATGCGAGGTAAGAATATCTCTGGTATGTGAAGTGATTCAAACCAAGTGATATGAATTGAGAATGAGTTGTGACTAAAGGATAAACGCGAAATTACGATAAGTTTTGATATCCTACTTCTTAATAAGATTGAACCTTGAACCCTTATATCCATAACCAGTCATGCGGTCACGTTTAATGGCTAATAAAGGTATTTTAAAATACCTCTCCGCCTGAGAAACTTAACAACATCTAGAAATACCCTAATCCTTAACCCATAAATTGGAGTCGACAGTTGTAATATTCGTGCTGGAACATGCATCTTGAACATGTTCAAAAAGCTTTTGAAATATTAAGGCAACATCATTTTTTTTGTCAAATTCAGCAAATGTGCCTTCGGTGTGCAAGAATTGGAATGCTTAGGGCATATTGTAACTTCTCAAAGAGTCAAAGTGGATTAAGAAAAATTAAAACAATGCTGAATTGGCCCAGGCCTACTAATGTCATGACCTCTTTCCGTGACTTACCAAAATCACTACAAATTTTTCGCTTTTTACTTACCTTTCTCTTCATAAACCGTTGGGTTGTGATTCAGTATTAGTCATCTCATTCATACTCACCTTTTCATGTTTGTTAAATCATACATACATCTTATCATAATTAAATTTATTACATTGGCATAATTACATCCCTAAATACTTCAAATGAGTACATCACCGTGCTTATACTTTGTTCAGATACAAATAGTACTCGTTGTGTATACCTTTAGTTTTATGAGAAATGACAGCGGACACCAAAAATGCTATACCTGAGTCGTACTCAATCTACTACGGATGATCTGTAAGAGGGGAAATAAAAGGGGGGTGAGCAAACAACGCTCTCAGTAAGGAAATCAGGTAAGCAAATAGACGTCCACACTATCTACTAAAAATAATGCTTTGCCTTTCCTTCTCTCATCTCAAAAGCATGTATCAAGATTGATATAATAGCAGTACAGATTAAATCCCATGTACTTAAAATCATGCTTAGTTATCAAATATAGGCATTCAAGCAAAACAATGCATATTTATAATTTAGGAATGCCTTTATAGAAATATTGTCATTACACATAAATCACAGTAAATATGGCAGTTCACAACACAACACAAATCGGTTTTCGACCTATTTCTCTCTCAGGTCTAACCGTATCATGAAAACAAGTGATATATCATGCAAGACTCAGTGGCTAAATGCAATACTCTCCTGGACTATGGTTATATCCTAAAATGGTGAAATCCCAGGCAACACAGATCTCGGTGTGCGAGTATCACTGCTGCAACGGGAGGGGGGTCAGTCCATCTCAACCGCCAGCTATATACTCCTCAACTCCATAACTCCACACAACACACGGTACAATGTACTCTATGGCACTCACACGGTACAACGTACACCCGTGGACCCTCTCCTCATGGTTGGGATGCCTGCTATAGGTCTTAGTCATCACACCATGGAAATACATCATAGTCGGGGTGCTTACCATAAGTCTTAGCCTTCATATTATGAAATATAAATGCCATGTCTCTAAATTCACGTGCGAACATCTCAACAGTGTGACACTCAGTCTACACGGAGGAAATCGTCACGATTTTGCTATAACATGTATTATATATCACGTAAAAGCTACAGTATGCGTCTTGAGTGTGACTCACAATCAACACTTCGCCTCTTAAACACTGTGTATGCATCTCAAAGTATCAAACACTAGTGCGAGTAACCTCTAGCACCAGGTTAATGTATAATTCTCTTTTTAAATCAAGTACGAGCTATCGCTCTAGTACGATATTATGTATAAATCATGAAAAGTCGAGTACGAGCAATGCTCCCAGTACTCTATAATGTAAAACTGAGTATGAGTATAGCTCCCAATACTCTATATGCATCAATCACAAACTGAGTACGAGCAATGCTCCCAGTAATCTAACATGCATAAAATAGCATTAAAATATAGTACGAGTATATCCTTCAGTACTATGTGATGCATCTCTCAAAATATAATGCGAGTATTCTCTAGCACTTATGATTTTCACACAAAACCAGATAGAAGGCTTATTCAAATCACATTTCACACAAGTAAATCAAATAAGCACTCAAATGGGCTGTTTCTGCATATACATAAAAACATTAGCCCTTCTATCATGTAACTCATGCATTTTGGATCACAATATGCTTCTAAGGCTTTTTATCCTATTTTTGGATAAAATCACTCTTATTCTCATTTCTCTTTAGCACTCACAACATGCTTATTTTAGGGAATTCATATAGAGTATAATATCAAAACTTTATTTAAATACATGTAGTCATCTCTAACTAGTCACGAAATTCCCTTACCTCGGATCACGTCAAGTGACCTCTCTTCTTCCGTGCAACTCACTTTCGCAGTCCGAGCAGCTTCCATGATGATTTTTGAAACTGTTATAATTATTGGCATTAGTATATCATTATATACTCATTTCATTTGCCAAATCTCAATAAAACTCATCAATCTCACAATTTTTTCCCAATATGACATTATACCATATTTTCACATAACTATCTTTATTTCTCCTTATTTCCAATTTATGCATTTCATAAGATTAACCTATAATCTTCCATATATGCATATTCCATCATTCAATCCATGTTAACATCATTTTCTCATTTTCACACCAATATCTAGGTCATGCTTATTTTTCATGATCTTTTCATTTCCAACAAGTCATACATATACCATTTAATTTCTCAATACACCTAGTTTAACATATATCAAGGGGTGTATTGAATCTTACCTAGTTGAACTTTCCTTCCTTTTCCACCAACATGGTAAAATCCTCCTTGCTCCTTCAACTCTTGATTTCAATCTCTTGTTTTCAAGTATGTTGTTCTCTTCTTTGCTAAGAACAACTTTACTCTCTTATACCTTACTCAAAATTGATCACAAACTGAAGTTTTCTAGTGTTTCTTGGCTAGGTTTAGGTTTAATTCTTAAATGGAATAGTAACTCTCGGGAAAATGAAGTGCAGAAGTCCAGTATTTATAGAATTGTCTCTAGGAGATTGACCTGCCCTGCACTTTTTCCTCTTGAAATTGACCTTCCAAGCTTAATGAGATCGATCTGCTCCTAGCATGAGATTGATCTATTGCAACTCAGAACCTTAAGGAGATTGATCTGCTCTTGCATGAGATTGATCTGTTGCAAGTCGGTAGCTTAAAGACATCGATCTGGCCCTATAGAGATTGATTCCTTCTTCACAGAATGCTCAGAAGATCGATCTGCTCTCCCATGAGATCGATCTGTCCTTGTTCTATTGCTTGAATTTGAGCATTTTTTGCTCTTTCAGATCGATATCTCATCCCATGAGATCGATCTCTCATTCATATTTTTCAAATTTTACTGCAGTTTTCTGCAGTAACTCATGCCAAACTTCATACATTTTTCCACCATGGTCATTTTCTCATTCATCCACACTTAAGGCTTGAAAATGACATCCATTCATACTTCATATACATTGAAACTTGTGTGTATTCATTGTATAACTATAGGTATACAATATAAACCCAAGTGGAAGTATAAGATTCATTCAATTTTACTTAACCACTCAAAACTCAATATAGTCACATTCCACTCATGGAAATATCTTTCTTACACTTACTATACACTTTAAAACTTGCTTGTATTCATTCCATACACATTTACATTAAATGTGACTTGCTCATACATCACAAGTTATAAAGGTTACATGTACAAATTTTTAGGTCTTACAACTAATGTCTCTGAGTTGTGTGGATTTTTAGGACTCATAGGTTATTACCGAAAGTTTGTCCACAACTACGACTTCATAGCACGTCCTCTCGCCAACCTATTAAAAAAGGACATTTTGGATGGTTAGATGAAGCAGAAAATGCTTTTCAGAAACTTAAAAAGGCCATGACTACTACACTAATGCTGGCAATGCTAAATTTCAATGAACCTTTTACCATTGAATTGGATGCTTTAGGGGACGACATAGGGGCAGTTTTGACACAACAAGGAAGGCCTATTGCACTTATGAGTTGGGCTTTGAGTGCCGCCAAATGCTCATGGTTAGTTTATGTAAAAAAAAATGCTAGCAATCATTCACGCAATTCAGACATGGAGACCATATTTGCTGGGCCAAAAGTTTTACATCCAAACTGATTGACGTAGCCTCAAGTACTTGTTGGAGCAACACATAGCAACACCCGAGCAACAAAAGTGGGTAGCTAAACTACTTGGCTATGATTATGAGATCAAATATAAACCAGGCTGGGAGAACAATGCAGCTGATGCACTATCACGGGTGGTGGGTAGTCCTAGCCTTAATGCCTTATTTGTGTCTCAAACTCAATTATGGGATATAATCAAAGACGAAGTTGGTGATAACCCTTACATGAAAAAAATTTGCAAACAAGCAACTGAAAACCCATGTGTTCCTTACAATTGGCACAACAGGTTGGTTTGTTACAAAAATCGAGTGGTGGTGCCTCTTCATTCCAACATCATCCAATAACTTTTGCAACAATCCCACGACTCTCCAACTGGTGAGCATTTGGGTGTACTGAGGACATACAAGAGATTAGCACAACAATTTTATTGGCAATCTATGTACCAAGCAGTGAAGAATTATGTTGCCTCCTGTGAAGTGTGGCAACAAACTAAAAATGAAACATTATCACCTGTCGAACTTCTACAGGCACTTCCAATTCCTTGTCAAGTATAAGATGATGCCTTCATGGACTTCATTGATGGCCTTCCAAATCAACACACTTTTTGGGTCTCTCCTACCCGTATACAGCAAAACTGGAGGCTGAAAAATTCATTGAAGGAGTTGTGAACCTTCATGGCATGCCTTGGTCCATCATAAGTGATCGAGACCTAGTGTTCATCTATTGTTTTTGGCAAGAATTCTTCAAAATGTCGAGCACACAGTTGAAGATGAGCTCCACCTACTATCGACAAATAGATGGACAAACGGAAGTGGTCAACCGTTGTATTGAATAATATCTTCAGTGCTTTGCTTACCAGCAGCCACATAAGTGGCATTCTTTCCTTCCGTGGGCTGAATTTTGGTATAATACTACCTATCATGCATCTATTGGAATGACTCATTTCCAAGCTCTATATAGAAGGCCTTCACCAACAATTCCACATTATCATGAAGGTTCTTGTCCAGTAAATGAAGTAGACTAAAGTTTAGCTTTTCGAGATGCCTTGCTACGACAGCTTAAGGAAAATTTACATGCAGCGAACAATTGAATGAAACAGCTAACAGATTCCAAACGTCGGGATATTGAATACCAAGTGAAGGACTTTGTGTTTTTGAAGCTTCACACATACCGCCAACAATCTATGTTTAAAAGAGTCTATCGAAACCTTACAAGCAGGTTTTATGGGCCATATTAGATTAAAGAAAAACTTGGAAAGGTGGCTTACAAGCTTAAGCTTCCATAAGGCTTTCGCATCCACCCGATCTTCCATGTGTTCCTTCTAAAAAAGAAATTGGGTGAAACCATTGCTGCTAGTACTGAGTTACCTCCACTGAAAGAAGATGGTGATTTGGTTATGGAACCGGAAGGAATATTAGACACCCGTTAGGTCAAAAAAGGGTGTCGAAGAAAGCTTGATCAAATGAAAAAGACTTCCAATAGAGGATGCTACGTGGGAAAACACTCAAGAAATGAAAGACAAGTTCATAAATCTAAACCTTGAGGATAAGGTTCCAGCCAAAAGAGGGAGTATTGATAAGCCAAGAAAATCCCAAAGAGTGCTCGTGAAGAACCCAAAGTATTTTGACTAAGAGCTATCATGCATGACTTGCACTTCATGCATGAACCATGACAAGTAGAATAGAAGATTCTGGGATAGTTGTTGATCATGTCCATAAGATTGCTGAAGAATAGGTCAAGTAGTTATTTAATTTAGAATAATTTTCAGCTACCTCGTTGTCATAAGCCGTTAGTGTCCTATTTCCTAGGGACATGATCTAAGAAACAGGAATAGTTAATTTTTATTTGTATTTAAATCCCTTATTGTTATTAGGAAGGCAAGCTTATTCCGATTAAAATTCTTGTGGTCTATTCTCACCCTAATCAGAATACTATTTTCACTAAACAATTTTCTTTCAGCATTGATTGGGACCTATCACAATGCCAATATTTTTGCAAGAACTGCGCACTTCTACCTATTTCGATGAGTCTTTGCTTTTAGAAACTATGGTACTGTTCCCATTCTAAGAGTTCTGCTAAACTACATGGTTCAAGTCAAATGTCTTTTTGATGTTGCTTAGTCCATGTTTGAACTCATTTAATAGATTATTGAATAATGGTTTTACTGATTTAATATTTATTTAAGTTGTTGTAGAGATACATAATGAGCATTTTCCAAACTCAATAATCTGAAATTCAAAAGATTATGTTTTGCCGTAACCCAAATGAAAGAATCTATCAATAATCAAGGCGGTCGGCATGATGGCCGATTGTCGAAATCTAAAAATGAATGTCGAAATTTTTAAGGTGTTTTTAGATTTTTTTAGAGAGAAATGAGAAGAAAAATGGAGTAGAGAGGGATATATAAAAGAAAAAAAAAAGGAAAAAGAGGATCATTTACATTTTTTAGAGTAAAAATACGTTTTTACCCTCTTTTTCATTAGCATTACTCTTCTAAACGATACAGAACTTTCAAACCCGTTAAAATGTCCTTAATTGATCAACTACGAAAACATTTATTTTTTATTTTACTCAAATGAAATGTTGTCATTAATTGAGAAATGAACTACAAGTTAAATTCTAAATTGAGCATTTAACCTAAAATTATTATAATAACTTACCTATCTCCAAGCATAAAAGTCACATAACTACACTAAAGTCTCCAATTTTTTCATAAAGAAGTTTAGAGAAATTAAAGAAATGTATAGTCTTTTAATATAATACTTAGAAGGGATCATCAGACATTTCAAACCCTTAAAATTGATCATTATTAAAGAAAAAGAAAATTTAATTAAAAATATAATTTTTTTTTGGAAAAAATGAAAATATATAACTAATTTAATGGAAAATAAATAATAATACCATACTAATTATTTACTTAGTAAGTGTAGCCACTTTATTTTGCTCGAAATTTTTTTAACGTTTTTCATCCAATTAGGTTTAAACAAGGGAGGCTAGAACGACACCGTTAGTTCTTCTAGTACAAAAACGACGTTACTTCAGGGCCTGTACGATCCACACTTGCTTCGTAATTCGAACCCACCCACGTGCACTCTGACTCAATGTTTTTTTAAATTCCATTTTTTATTTGTTAATTATTTAGTTTTTAAAATTGTTTTTATTTAAATCAACTACCCTATATCTCTTTTTTGATTTTTAGTTTTTAATTTTTTTTAAATATAGAACGAAAAACGGGTTAAATTTGAATAAAACAAATTTTGATTAAAATAAAATAAATTTTATATTATGTATTAAACACAAAGGTAACAAAGTCTGAATTTAATAAAAATCTTTAGACAATAAAATTAAAAGGAAATTGAAATTGGTAATTTAATTTCTCAAGATTTTTCGAAGTGAGAAATACTTTTCAAATTTGACTGTTGTAATGATTTTGGAATATTTCAATAAAAGAGAATTTTTATTTAATTAAGTTTGACTTAATAATCAAATATATCATTAACCTTTTGTAAAAAATGAAATTAAGCCATCAACCTTTAATTTTACTATATAAATCCTAACGTTTTAAAATAATGCAATTAAATCCAAACCAATTATAAATTTTCAAGTAAAATAAAAATGTTAAGGACTTATAAAATCTTAACCTCTTATTTAGTTTACTTAATTACATTATTTTGAAAAGTTGATGGCTTATTTTATAGTAAAATAAAATTTTATGAATTTTTACAATAAAATTAAAAGTTGAATGCTTATATCAATTTTGTATAGAAGGTTGAGTTTATATTTGACTATTAAGCCAATAAGTTTTAAACTACAAGTTTGTTGTAAATCTTATATTATTTGTAAATAATAGATTTTTTTGGTGAAATTATATATTGTCGATTTTCTTAAGTAGTTCCTAAGTAAGGAATTTTTTCTAAGAACCTACCTAAAATTTGGGAAGCTTTTTTAAATAATAATAAGATTTATATGTAAATATAAAATTTCCAAAATTTTAATTTTAATGGTTAAAGTAAAATGAAATTTCATAAGACGGTTTTCTCAAAAGTTCCTAAGTGATGATTTTTTTTTTAAATTTTATTAAAAGTGACGGAAAGATTTTAAAATATTTAAAATTAAAACTTAAATAAGATAAAATGACTTAAAATGTTAAAATAAATTCAACGATAGAATCTTTTCAAAAGAATGAATGATTTTGTTGAATACTTTTGAGATGAAAAATTCCTTAAATCATACAGAAATTATTGGAAAACGCTTAAAGAAAATTTCAATATCTAAACAATAAAATTAGAGAAAAATAAGGAAAATAAGAGGAACAAAATCAAAACTACTTTAAAGATAACACAAAATTAATTAGATATTTTTTAAATTCCATTTTTTATTTGTTGATTATTTAGTTTTTAAAATTGTTTTTATTTAAATTAAAGATTTATATTTGATGTATTGACAATGTATAGACATTTAGCGTGTCACAGGGTCGTTCTCTCCTATAGAACTTTTTCCAGTGATGGCTTAAGTTCCCCGCAACTTAGTACAGCCAATCTCCACACAAACCCAAATCCGGGTCAATACGCAGCGATATAACACTTGAGCAGAAAGATGACTCGACAAAGTATACTAATAAAGTAAAGAACACTCAAGCTTTAGAGAAAAGAGGCTTTCTATTAATCCGTAATAAAAAGATTACAAACTTAGCCAAGAGCGCTCTTAACTATCACTCTCTTTCTCCTTGAATGATTCTCTTAATGAATGATGATTGAATACATTCTACCCCCTCTCCTGGGGTTTATATAGGCAAGTGAGGACATCCCCCTCACGTAGGCAACTGAGTTTGATTATAACAGAAACTCTATAGGATTAATTCCCATTAAACTAAGGACTCTCCGGATGATCGCCACCTCAATGCTCTTTAGAGTTTATATCTGTGATAATCTCCAGTGAGTCGGTCTGCCAAGACTTCTCCGCTTATCCTGGCTTATGACCTGCATTCATCCTTATCCCGATTTTTAAGGATTCGCCTTAGCTCGCCACCCGCAAACTACGATCATCGTCCGTTAGCATCTCCGTTTCATGCTTGGCAATCCGCCCAAGCCAAGTGCCTGTCTTGCCTGTTTTGGTGCGCGCCCCGTTGCGCCTCGTGCAAAGCTTTCCCGCGCTCCGTACTCGTCACAGCGCCCCCAGTCGATCCCTTGTGAGCTGGGCGTCTGGTCAAGTAGTTAGGGTCTAACAAACCCTCGCCGGAAGTCGATGTCCTCATCGAAATGAGCTCCAAATACACCTTGATCTCATCCTCAAATTGCCACACAGAAGTGTCTTTCTCCCAAGTAGCGTCTGCCTCATCTTCACCTTCCCACTGCACCAAGTAGTAGGTTCTTCGATTCTTCCTACTAGTTCCCTCAACCTTATGGTCAAGTATCTTTGCCACATTCTTCTCGAAATGGCTTCTCACAGTAGGTGGAGTTTTCCTCACCTGTTGTCTCCCCGGATCAACATCTTCGTGGTAAGGCTTCAAAAAGCTCACGTGAAAAGTAGGATGCAACTTCATCCTCTTTGGTAGTTTTAGCTGATAAGCCACCGTGCCTACCCGCTTTATAACTTCAAAAGGGCCATCGTATTTTTACACTAGACCTTTGTGATACCGCTTGTCTGTGACTTGTCTCCATATCTGAGGCATCAGTTTGAGCAACACCTTGTCCCCCACCTCAAATTCTAGTGCCCGCCAATGCTGATCTGCATATTTCACCATCCTCCTTTGTGCCTTCTCCAAGCTCTCCCTAGCCTGTTCCATCAACTCCTGACTGTCTCTCATAAATCTGTATGCCGCTAGGCATTCCCCTTGGGACTTAGTCTTTGCTATCTCCAAAGGTGTAGTAGGTTGATGTCCAAATACTAACTCCGCTGGACTCATGCCCGTGGAAGATGATCTATGCATATTATAGCAAAACTGTGCAGAATCGAGCAGACTCACCCAATTCTTTTGGCTTGCGGTCACATAGTGCCTCAAATACTCTTCCAACAATATATTAATTCGCTCGGTTTGGCCATCTGTCTGCGGATGATTAACCGTTGAAAACTTTAATTTTGAACCTATTAGCTTGAACAAGTAAGTCCAGAATCTTCCAGTAAACCGAGTATCCCAATCGCTCACTATATCCTTGGGCAATCCAAAGATCTTCACCACATGATTCAAAAACAACTCTGCAGCTTCATGTGCGGTACATACATGTGGGGTTGCTATGAACACATCATACTTAGAGAAACGATCTACCACCACCATTATAGATTTCATCTTGTTTATCTCCGAAAATCCTATAATGAAATCCATAGAAACTGATTCCCATATCTTCTCAGGAATAGGCAGTGGTTGAAGCAAACCCGCTTGCTTCTTCCTCTCGGTCTTATCAATCTGGCATATATGGCATGTATGGACATATAGTTCGATGCCTTCCTCCATCTTCGGCCAGTAATATGTCCTTGACAACTATGCCAACATTTTCTCCACTCCAGGATGTCCTGCCCACTGAGGGTCGTGGGTTTCTTTCAGCAACTCTTTCCTTAGTCCCCCGCCAGATGGAACATAGAGTCGATTGCCTTTGGCATACAGCAAATCCCCCTCGAGCCAATACCTACGAACTTTGCCCAACTTTACGTTCTCCCTGAGCTGTTCATAAGTCTTATCTGTTGATGCCTACAGCCTTATCCTGTCAATCAGGTTAGTCTCAATAGCGGATAATGAAGCAACATAAGACTGGACTATCTTACGACTCAGCTCGTCCGCCCCTCGGTTCTCCCTTCTTGGTCTATGTACACAGGTGGAATCGAACTTTGCAAGGAATTCTTGCCATTGTGCCTGCTTCGGGCTCAGCTTCTTTTGTATCTTGAAATAAGTGTTAGCCACATTGTCTGTCACCACTACAAATTTCGTTCCTAACAGATAATGCTTCCACACCTCTAAACAATGCACAACCGCTGTCATCTCCTTCTCATGAACTGAATATCGCATTTTCGTATCCTTCAGCTTGCGACTTTCATAAGCAATGGAGTGTCCTTCTTGGACCAACACCCCTCCAATGGCTCGGTCTGAGGCATCCGTGTGAACTTCAAACGGTAGCTTAAAATCTGACAGTCTCAACACTGGCTCGGATGTCACTGCCTCCTTGATTTCTCGAAAAGCCCGCTCACATTCATCAGACCACACCCACTTCTTGTCCTTCTTCAAGAGATCTGTCAAAGGACTCACCATCTTGCTATATCCCTTGATGAACCGTCTGTAATAATTGGCCAGTCCTAAGAATGACCGTAACTCCGAGACCTTCGCAGGGGCTTACCATTCAACAATGGCTTGGATCTTCCTCTCATCCATCCGTATTCTGCCACTGCTAACTTTGTGACCTAGGAACATAATCTCCTGCTGGCAAAACTCACACTTCTCCTTCTTCACATAGAGAGAGTGCTTTCTCAAGGTCTCAAACACCACTCTGAGGTGCTCCACATGTTCTGCAAGCGTCTGGCTATACACCACAATGTCGTCTAGGTATACCACCACAAAGTGATCTAGGTACTCATAAAGCACATCATTCATCAAGTTACAAAATGTCGCAGGTGCATTAGTTAAACCGAAAATCATAACTAAAAATTCAAATGAGCCGTACCTTATCACACAAGCCGTCTTAGCTTCATCTTCCTCGGCAATCCTTACTTGCCAATATCCTGATTTGAGGTCTAACTTGGTAAAATATGCTGCCTTCGACAACCGGTCGAACAGATCGACGACATTTGGAACTGGATACTTATTCTTGATCGTTATATTATTCAGGGCTCGGTAATCAACACACATTCTCAGTGTGCCATCCTGCTTCCTCTGGAACAAAACTGGGGCTCCATATGGTGCCTTCGATGGTTGGATATATCCTGCATCCAATAACTCACCAAGTTGTTTCCTTAACTCGGCCAGTTCCAAAGGACTCATCCTGTAAGGTGCTCGTGCAGGTGGTCTAGTTTCCGATTTCAACTCGATCTTATGATCAATGGCGCGCTTAGGTGGTAGCGCATTGGGTAATTCTGGGGGCATTACATCCTTGTAATCGTTTAGCACCGCCGCTACTTCATCCGGTACCTCGACAACCGTGTCTGGTTTCACCTCGACCAGGGCAACAAGTATGATTGTCTCCCCCTTCTTCAACCCGGTGTTTACTTGTGAAGCCGACTGCAGCAACGGCTTCCTAGCACCTTGTCTTCTCTCCGCAGGGATAAAATTTAAACATGTCTCGTCAGATATCATCAATCCACCCAAGTGTGGAATAGCAAATGCTTTTGCTTGCACAAAGAATTCAATACCCATGATCACATCAAAATCATCTATAGGTAAAGCTAAGAACTTACAATCCTGTTGCCAAGTCCCTATCTTTACCGATGCGGTAGCCATTCCCTGGATACCTTGGGCTTTAGAATTGACTGCTTTCACCTGATTGTTACTCCTCGTGACTTTCAGGCCAAGATGCTTAATCGCGTTCAATGAAACGAAGTTGTTGGTCGCTCCTGTATCAAGTATCGCTCGAATCGATCTCCCATTCACCTCAGCTTTAACATACATTAGTCCCTTATGAAGAGCTTGTTGATCGGTCTGATAGCATTGAGCAACTGCATCGGGGCAACTCTTGGACATTCGTCATCCAGATCCTCCTTACTCATGAAGGCCGCCAACTTGGTCTGTCTAGGGCAATCTCAGGCCTTGTGATTCCCATTACACAAGAAACAACTCCAATCTCCCTTGCTTTGGGGTGGATCCGGTCCCCTCGGCTAAGAAGACTCAGCCTTCTCCTTGTTTCTTTGGTACTTCTTTCAGTCCTTCTTGCCTTTCCCCCTATTTTCATCAGGATGGTTCTTTTTCCTTTCCCCAATGTTCAAAGAAGAACTCAGTTTGTAATCCGTCAAACTGTCTGCAGCCGCAATTGCCTGTGACAGGTCTTTCACGTTCTGCCTACGTAACTCAGCCTGAGCCCATGGCTGAAGTCCTGAGAAAAAGTTGAACAACTTATCCTCCTATGACATATTTTTGATATCCAACATCAAAGAGCTAAATTCCTTGACATAATCTCGCACAGAACCCATGTGCTTCAGTTTCTTGAGTGCCTCTCTCGCGATCCATGCCGTGTTCAAGGGAAGGGATTGATCCCTTAACTCCTTCTTCAGTGCATCCCATGTTTCAATCCCCGGATGACCAACACTATCATCATCTGCCAGTTTGCTTTGCCACCATAGCTTAGCATCACTCGAGAGGTACATGCTAGTGATTATAACCTGGTCTTGCTCCTGTATTCGGGCAGCTTTGAAGAACTGTTCCATGTCCCACAGAAAATTCTTAAGCTCATTCGCATTGCGAACTCTTGCGAACTCCTTAGTTTCAGGCACCTTGATCTTCTTTTGAAGGTCGCTACTATCACCCCCTCTGCTCTACTAGACGCCTCCCCATGGTCTGTAGCAGTCATTGCGCGTTTCATCAATAAAACGTCAGCCTTTAGGGAATTCAACTGCACCTTAAATTTATCTGATAGATCGTGAACATGTTGCATGACGTTGGTGTAGCGATTAACATGCTCCTTTTGCATGTCGAATGCCAGCTGTGTCAGCTCCTGGACACTGCCTGCCATGGCTTGAATCTGCTCAATCATTGTACCCGCCTCCTCTTGCGGTACACCCACCATTGCTTTAAGTATAGCAACTCTGTCAGCCAACTCATGTGTTATGATCCAAAGCTCAGCTCTGCTACCAAATTGACACAGGGTCGTTCTCTCTTATAGAACTTTTCCCAGTGATGGCCTAAGTTCCCCGAAACTTAGTACAGCCAATCTCCACACTAACCCAAATTCGGGTCAATACGCAGCGATATGACACTCGAGCAGAAAGATGACTCGACAAAGTATACTAATAAAACAAAGAACACTCAAGCTTTAGAGAAAAGAGCCTTTCTATTAATCCGTAATAAAAAGATTACAAACTTAGCCAAGAACGCTCTTAGCTATCACTCTCTTTCTCCCTGAATGATTCTCTCAATGAATGATGATTGAATACATTCTACCCCCTCCCCTGAGGTTTATATAGGCAAGTGAGGACATCCCCCTCACGTAGGCAACTGAGTTTGATTACAACAGAAACTCTATAGGATTAATTCCCATTAAACTAAGGACTCTCCGGATGATCGCCACTCAATGCTCTTTAGAGTTTATATCTGTGATAATCTCCAGTGATTCGGTCTGCCAAGACTTCTCCGCTTATCCTAGCTTATGACCTGCATTCATGCTTATCCTGATTTTTAAGGATTCGCATTAGCTCGCCACCCGCAAACTACGATCATCGTCCATTAGCGTCTCCGTTTCATGCTTGGTAATCCGCCCAAGCCAAGTGCCTGTCTTGCCTGTTTCGGTGCGCGCTCCGTTGCGCCTCGTGCAAAGCTTTCCCTCTCTCCGCACTAGTCACAGCGCCCCCAGTCGATCCCTTGCGAGTAGGGCGTCTGGTCAAGTATTTAGGGTCTAACATAGCGTCTATACATTGTCAGTCAACCACATAACACAACTTCATTAATGAGCAAATCTTTAAGGTGTTTAGACCCTTAAAAATAAATTTAAAACTGTATTAATATTTATTTTTAAGGTCATGCATATTTTTTAAAATTGTTCATTAATAAAGTATCATTTTATAACTGACAGTGTATAGAGATTATACACTGTCAGTGTATCATATATAAGCTCTTAAATTAATTAGCCTGTATTTTTTTTTTAGTTTTAGGTTTTAATTATTTTGTATTTTTTTAAAAATAGAACAAAATACAGGTCAATTTTGAATAAAATAAAGTTTGATTAAAATAAAATAAATTTTATATTTTGTATTAGACACAAAGGTAGTAAAGTTTGAAGTAAAGTAAAAATCTTCCAATTATGAAATTAAAAGGAAATTAAAAGTGGTAATTTTCTTAAGATTTCTAGGTGAGGAATACTTTTCAAATCTTACTATATTGTTGTAAAGATTTTCAAATATTCCAATAAAACAGAATTTTCATTTAAATAAGATTTAGAAATAAGATTTATATTACAAGTTTGTTGTAAATTTTGTATGATTTGTAAATAATAGATTTTTATAGTGAAATTATAAATGGTTGGTTTTGGTAACAGAGTAATTTTTCTAAAAACCTACCAATTGGGAATTTTTTTTTTTTCTAAAACTGACCAAAAGTTTTGGCAATTTTATATGATTTGTAAATAATATATGTGTATAGTGAAATAATAGATTTTGGTAAGGGAGGAATTTTTTCTAAAAACTTACCAATTGGGAAGGTTTTTTTTTTTTTTAAAAAAAAAAAAAAACTTACCAAAAGTGTTGGGAATTTTATATGATTTGTAAATAATATATGTGTGTAGTGAAATAATATATTTGGGTAAGTGAGGAATTATTTATAAGAACTGACCAAAAGTGTTGGGTTTTTTTTTTCAAAAATAATAATAAGATTTATCTGTAAATATAAAATTTGCAAAAATTTAATATTAATGGTTAAAGTAAAAGGAAATTTCATAAGACAATTTTCTCAAAAGTTCCTAAGTAATGATTTTTCTTTAAATCTTACTAAAGGTGATGGAAAGATATTAAAATATTGAAAATTAAAACTTAAGTGAGATAAAATGACTTAAAATGTTAAAATAAATTTAACAACAGAATCTCTTCAAAAGAATCAATAATTTTTTGAATACTTTTGGAGTAAGAAAATTCCTTAAGTTATAAAGAAAGTATTGGAAAATGCTTAAAGAAAATCTTAATATCTAAATAATAAAATTAGAGAGAAATAAGGAAAATGAGAGAAACAAAATCAAAACTATTGTAAACATAACACAAAACTAATTACATGTTATTTTAGAAAGGATGTTGTAAAAGTACTAACACCTTCCTCATATGTAACGGTACTCCCAAATCCTAAACATCAAACTAAACCAAATTTTATTTTTAATTTGAATAAGTGACTAATTACAACATAAAACAATTAGTTACGACTCCATATGCATTGTTGTTAAGTTTACTCGTGCATGCCAAAGAGACACCAGAGGCTTGTGACCGTCATTGGAAAGCACCAAGGGAGGGCTTGTTCAAGGTAAATTTTGATTCCTCGGTTAATATCTCCACAAAATCAGGAGGGATTGTTACTGTCATAAGAGATTTCGATGGTCATTTCATTGCTGCATGTGCAATTCCGATATCAGGGATTTCAGGCCCTTTCCTACTAGGGGCTATGGATGCAAATTGAGCAGTCCGTTTTTCATTGGAACAGAGGTTGACTACCATTGTTTTGGAGGGCGATGCAGTGGGGATAATACAACGACTACGTTAAAAGAAACCACACTGTTCATACATAGGACTCACCTTGACAGAAACAGGTTTAAGCTAATACAGTCGCACAATTTGCAACTTGCTGTTATGAAGCTAAGTATTGGATGGAAGACCATTCTTATATGCTAATTGCTAAATAATGTCTACTCATGAATGAATAAAATGATTCGTACTATTAAAAAAAAAAAAAGCCAAAACAGTCAAACCCAGGAATCACAGGACAATTAAGCAGGCATTAAATGCTTAGAAATGGCTTGGAAGGCGTTTTTACCTAAGAAGGAAAGTACAGAGCATAATCACCACGTATAAAGGTAGCATAAATCAAAATTCCATTTTAGATAGACGCAAATAAATTCTGCAGTTTGTAAGAGAAAAATGAAAATTGAATCATTAATTAATCAATCACTAGTAAGAATATATACATACGAATGTTTTGCTCCTTGATTCCTATATTACAAGGTGCTAGCCAGGTAAACTTTTGAAGCATGAGTTTTTGCAGAGAAGCAAAAATGGATTGCTTTAAGCATGGTCATAGGGTCTTCTTCGCCATCCTTACTCAAATTCTGTGGCTTGTTTTTCTATTGTCCTCCAATCCTGTTGAGGCAGGGGATGACAAAACGATTGTCCAAATGATTTGCAGCCAAACCTTGGAACCAGATGTTTGCCAGAATTGTATATCAGCAGATACTAGTAGAGAAAGTAGTCATGTTACAAACATGACATACTCAGTCCTCTTTTGCATGTATTCTCAAGCAACCTATGCCCATCAGTGTGCCGACCAACTGTTCGAAAACACCACATCAGTCAATCTCAAAAAATCATTCAGAGTTTGTAAAAATACTCTTTTTGCAGCTTCAAACACTCTTTGGGATGGCCTAACCAAGCTGGAAGTTTCGGATTATAACAATGCTAATCTCTCTACAAGATTTGCGCACTTCTACCTGTTTCGATGTGTCTTTGCTTTTAGAAAATATGCTAATGTTGCCATCCCAGCAGCGCTGCTAAACTACATGGTTCAGGTTAAACGTCTCTTTGATGTTGCTCAGTTCATGTTTCAACTCATTTAATAGATTATTGAATAATGCTTTTGCTGGTTTAATAAGTTGTTGTAGAGATACATATATGAGCATTTTCTAAACTCATAAGTCTGAAATTCGAGGGATTATGTTTTGGTGTAACCGAAATAGAAAAAAACTTATTAATAATCAAGGTTTGATTTAATGATTGTAATTTTTTTTCGAAAAATATTATATCCCAAGTTTGAATCCCTTTTTCTTTTTGTACTTCTTTATAAATAAAAAAATAAAAAAAATACCATGTGAGAAAAAACATAAACAATAACGAACAACATAATAAATTTGGAATAAATCAAATTCTTTATATGAACATTCAACTTGAAATTAATTGATACTTAACTCAAAAATTTCATAAGCTCGTTAATTTATTTGGACCATATAATTTGTGTAAAAGAGAATTCTATATTCTTATGAATTTTATCCAACTATTGGCATCAACAAGATTAATAAAGCTCATGAACACACAGGACATAACAAATAGTCCCCCAATCTTTGACAAGTGAAATTTGTTGAATATGGTTGTTTGTTTAAATTTGGGGAGTTGGCAGTCTGGGTCTGGAATTTGCCAATAAATCTAGCGGTAGGCGTTACCTAAAAAATTTGTCAGGTTAGACATGAAAGCGGTTTAAAAAAAAAAAATTGAAGTTGTCAAAAACAAGACTACCTTTAAGTGTGAACAGTTTAAGAATTTATGTCTTCTGTCCATTTCTACGAGGTGCTTTGGATTCTCATGCTAATAATTTAATACAACCTTAATTTGTGTTTTATAAAACTGGGTATGAAAGGATTTCTTTTGTACTTAATCTAATTCTGCCTATCTAAATGCTTTCTGAACTCATATTATTAATAGTAAATAAAGTTGAGTTAGCTAGGTGGATGTCACTGGCCTTTTGACTTGAACAAATCTCTCAATATATATATAAATATGGTTCAACTAAACAGAAAAAACATAGTACTGCAAAAAGTCCCCCATCAATTATTCTTCTGCTATCTTATTGAATTAATGAATATTATAAGAGATAAATATGATCTCTGTATATCATATCTGTTGTGAAATCGACATTTCCAGCTGTGTTTAGACAGGATTCTTAGATGAAAAGATTTCTGATATAATAATAATAATAATAATATATGATAAAAAAATTTAATTAGAAATGCGATTTATATATATATATATATATATATATATATATATATATAAATTATTTGATATACTGTTATCGAAAATTTTAGTGAAAAGTATTTATCATCCTGTTGCTTTCAATTGTGAAATGTAAAGATTTAATTTACTATATAAATATATCATTAGATTATATTTTATGAATAAAAAACTTATTGGTCATTTGAGTGGAATTCAAAGTTTTATGGAAAATATCTATTTCATTATGATAATGACTCATGGGCTGGAAAAGTTATAAACTAGTTAACAAGTATGAAACCACCTTATAGGTCTTTAAATGTGTTTTAAATTAATTGAATGAATGGCGCCCTCCTATACATATAAATTGGGCAGCCTATTCATACATACATACATACATACATACATACATTAATTGATTATTAATTAAGCGAATTAAATAATCATTAAACCTTACTTTTCTTATAAAAATGGAGAGTTGTGCGTTTCTAAAATAATATTCATGGTAGCTGAATCAAATATTATATATAATTAATTTTGCATATTATTGAATTTCGAAATCTAATTTTATCGATTCATACTTACCTTTTAAAAAATGACTTTTTAATATTATTTAAGATTCAAATCTCAATCTTACAATTCCATGTTCTCTCATAAGATTCCAAGTAACTTTGTATAAAAAAACTCCATAATATTTTTTGTGCATAGCCTGTTAATTATTATTCTGTAATAATTGATATCCATTATTGCTCAAGAAATACTTCTTCCTGTAAACCAAATTAATTCCTATTCTTTGGTTATGTATACATGAAGGAATCTGCATGGTAATTAAGGTCATCATTGGAATTAATCTATATATTAATTAACAAATCTTATTTGAGTTTAATTACATAAAAACAAAATTAAATTTTAATTGGTTGAGACACCATGGATATGGGGATGATTCAAATTATAGATTCCCCATCTAATCTATAATTCACAAAATATACTTCTATAAGGTCTGAATTTATATTATCTTTTCGTATATTATATAACTTGCATATTAGTTTAGTGCAAACTTTATTCAAATTCATGGAATGTTATTGAGTACCCTTTGCAAAAAGTCTTGTCCAACAAATTTCTTTGACTGTCACACTGTTTCTTCATCTTCCCTTAGCCAAGGCTTAGAAGTAAACTTTTTTTATTTTTATATATCTTTTGATTTTTCCCTACCACTCTCATTCTTATTTTAGGAGCGCCATTTGCTACATTATGGTTAAAAATTGTAGTGTGCTTAATATAATATCGTTAATTGTCATTTTATCATTTATTTTATTATCATTCTTATGATTAAATATATTACTATTTAATATTAATTTCACTAAAATCAATTAAAATCAATCACGCTACCCACTCAAATCAATCTTTAATTGTTATGATACTCATAATCATAATCATAAAGAGAATCAATTAAATGGAGAAGAGCAGTTCATTGCTAAGGTACTGCTTTTAAAGAACAAGAGATAACTATAAGAAAATTTATAGTACAAAAGAGAACAAATTAAGGAACAATCAATCTTCTCAAAGGATTTGCTGTATTCCAAATTTCATCCGTAGGTACACTGAGTAATAACCATCCGGATAACTGCAGCTGCACAACAAAAAGAACTGGAGTCCCAAACTTCATACCTGGACTAACCCCATTGACATCCACTGATGCTTGCATATCAAACTGATTTGCATCTCTCAAGGAGAATAGCCATAATTCAGGATCTTCACAGAGAAGAGAATATTGCAAGATGAAGAATATACACGCAGGAGCTCCAGGTAGTCATATATAAAGCTCTAAGTGAACCTCATACTTGTAATTTGTTCATTTATATATTAATTCAAGGAGAGGGATAGATCACTATAGAGTTTCATGGCGCCTGCCTGCGGTTGAAGGAAGAAACTAAATCATGTAGTAAGCCATAATCAGGAACTTGAAGCTGCTGCTGGTGATGAGGCGCAAGGTTTTGATAGTGCAGAGAGTTTGTGTCTCCTGCTGGATTGCTTGCTGATGGAAGGAAATGACTTAGGAATTCATGAGAGTAGCCGGTAGCCATTGATGGTGATGATGCCAGAATTGAAGGTGGAAACATCCCAGCTTGATTGCCTCGAAGAGTAGCCGGAATGGGATGGTTATGCTGCCCTTCATATGTTGTGATCACGATTGATGGGTCTTGAAATGATCTTTCAACACGCTTCTTAACACCACATTTTTGACTGGTGCATCTGTAATAACTCCTGCATGATAATAAATTAAAATTGTCATATCATAAAACTACTTGCCAATGTTAATATAGAGTCTTAAAATCCTGAACTGCAACAAATCATTGCACAACAATCGAATGATTCTCAGTGAAGTTTAATGAATAACCTGTAACCTTACTTATGAACAAGAACCCCTCAGTTTTTTCAAATGCAGACAAGAAATTTCCCAATTAGTACTAAAGTCTCCTGTGTGGCAAAAGATAGCGGATGAAAGACGAAACTAGGAATCTAGCTAGCTAGCTAGTACAAGGAAGATGAATTTCGGGTTAAGAGAGCTAGCTTTTAACTCACCAGCTCAATTTATATTATTGGTCATTAATCAATTGTACACAAATAAATAATCTAACCAGAGTGATTAATTATCCTGTTGATATTATGGAGCTAGCTCGTTACATAGCACAGATATATATTTTGTGAAGTTATTTTTGGTGTATTTATGCTAGTTAAAATAAGAGAAAAAAGAAGAAATTAAATCATTTTGACTAAATTAAACGCAGAAATTTTGAACAGAAGCACCTTGGATAAGGACTATTCTTGACCGCCTTCTGTCCATATTTTCTCCATCTGTATCCGTCTTCAAGATGATCAATCTCACTCTTGGTGAGGAAAGCAAACCTTGGCTCTCTTTGCCGTTTCTCCTTCTTTGGCTTGTTCCTGATACAATATATAGCATGCTTCCAACATCAATTCGTCTCCATAAAAATGTCTACCATGTTATATATTAGGGTTTTATAGCCTTCTCTCTCTTTAATTCTCTCACTTTTTGCTTAGAAATGGATATAAATAGCATTTAAAAACTACTGTTGGTCAAGGAAAAAGCTGATATATGATGATAGAACTAAGAAGAAAGAAAAATCACTTCAATTAACTCATCAAATTAGCAGATTAAATTATATTGTTGAACACGAAACTGATCAAAACAGATACCACGGAATAAAACCCATGAGCTAGTCCTTTCAAAGACGTTGACAGTCTACCTTAATTTTTGTTTGTAGAAAAAAAAATGACAGTAGCTAGCTAGTACAAATTCTGTTATTAACCCATGATATAAGCCGGTGAAATAGAAATCATGATGAATCAGAATCCAAGAAGAGCTAAAACAAAACCTACACTTTCTTTGATTTGTCGTCTCCGTATACGGACCTTTTTGGCTGCTTATCTTTCTTGGTCTTGCTTGAATCCTCATCAGCAGCTCCCTCGTTAGAGGAAGAAGACACTGAGGAGTTTGGTGTGGATGGGTTTTCAGTAGTATTGTTTGCTACTGAATTATCTGCAATTTTCTTGGAGTTACTACTGTCATCGATCGGACTAACAACATCAGATGAAGAACAAGACATGTCGAAGGCTCTTGAAAAGGAGTTATAGTCGACAGCGGAGCCATTTAAGAAGTCGGTGAAGCTCATGTAAGATGGATCAAAGCCCTGTATTGATGTCGTCGGAGCAGCAGCTTGGTTGTAAACACAAGGATTACTGTCGTCAAAGAATGGAAAGGTTGATCGGCTGAATCCTTGAAAAGGATCATAATTATACTGTGGATCATTTTTTTCATTTGACGACATAAAAACAAGAATGAAGAAATAATTGAGGAAGAAAAAGATTGAACAATTGTAAATCTACACCGAAGAAAGTTTAAAAGAGAGATGAAAAGAAGAATATGATTGATAAACTTTGTTTTACTCTTATAAGAAAGAGCATGTGGTGTTAGATTTTTGGGATAGTTGTTGATTATGAGAGAGAGAGAGTTGAACTTGAAAGGGAATGGGTAGGTTTGGCTATTCTCCACTCTTATTTAAGTCTTCACTTTAAAATTATATTTTAACCCATCTTTAATTTCGTGAATGATTATAGGTTCCAAGTGAAATAATTGAATCGTATTTTTCTTTACATTACTTTTGTCAAAATTATCAACCCAACAAAATATATATAGTAAATATATATTCTCTCCCTTTTCTTTTTTTTTTTTTTTATAGAATGAGATCGAAAATTACTTTTACAACTCTTTTTAATGCTAATAATAATTGAATTCATCTTTCTACCCTTTTCATTTTCACCCTTATCCAAAACCTTTATTCCAATACCGTTTCTCACCCTAAAGAAATTAAATTTGCTTAGGACATCATCAACCCACAAGTATTCATTTCATTTCAATTTGCCTCTTTTTTATTTATATTATTTTTTTATAAATTTAATATCACGTATTTTTATTTAAAATTTTAAATGTTATATATTATAGATTTATTTGTATTTTTAATGTTTGGAAATTAAAATTTTTTAACATATAACCAAATCAAAATATATATTAATATTTAATACACCGTCTATAAAGTTTTTTAACTCTATAAACAGAATTAAGATAATAATACAAACCCCCACTTTATTTTTTTTAAATTTTTTGAATGTTTCTTAAAAAATACATATGAACATCTTAACTTCACATATAAAATCTAAAAACTCTATTGATAATGTATTGGATAATAATTTAAAATATTGTCATTATTTTAAAAATAAAAAGAATTTAAAACATTTAAAAAAGGAACAAAAAGAGGACCGACAATAATTAAATTTTTAAAACTCTTAAAAACTTAGTAACTTTTTATAATATACATGCAATTAACAAGAACAATTATATATCATTTCAAAGTTGAATAGTTTGGCATTTAACTATTTAATTTAATATTGGATATATGCATTTTTCTACTAAAAAACCTAGATCATTTCATTCGCCCTTTATCATAAAGATTAATATCACATACACCATCAGTGAAGTTCTTAGACTCCACAAATAGGATTAAGAAAATAAAATATATCTTTTTTTTCTTAATATATTAAAATGATATGTGTTATCATTTTAACATAATTTGTAGAGTTAAAAAAATCAACTAATGATTTATAAAATTATTATTCTTATCATAATTGTACTCGATAATTAAACAAAACCTACAAAATTCAAATAGAATATATATGAGTGGATATTTAGACAGGGATTTTATTTTACAATTTTACAGCAATTTTTTTTAAAATTATCTTGTCTAATTGATTCTATAAAGATCTGTTATAGAGATAATAAATTGGGTACAAATTAATTAAAAAAACGGGAGAAAACAAAATTGAGCAGTAAAGTAATGTGGGCAGTCACGTTCGAGTAGATGTAGGAAACGGTCAATGTTTCCAACCATACGGTTTATTTACATTGGAGGAAGAGGCTTACACGTGTCAGGGATTGGGCACCGTCCTTTGACCGTAGCTAGCACGTGGGAGATATTTGTAGCTGCTTTTTTCCACACCTTTTTAATTATTTTTAGTGAATTTTTCATAATTATCATTACTTTTGAGAAAAATGCCAAACAATGTAAAATAGTGACCATACAAACTAACAAAACTGTAGTAACAAAATTAAACTTTTTTATCTTTCTATAAAATTAATGTAAATAAATATATTTAATTAATCGTAAATTTATTATTAATAGATATAAAATATATTAAAAGTATCGTAAATACATGAGAATAAATGTAAAATTAAAATCAATTGAAGTAAATACATTACAATTTTATTAAGATATTATTATTACCAAACAAAATGATGATGTGTTACTATTATACACAATAAATATATTTATATTTAATCTTATATATGTATAATATTTTGCAACTAATCTTACTTTTAATAATACTAAATTTATATTTAATTATGTATATTTTCGTTTATTTTGTAGTAAAATAAAAGATGTTGATTTTATGTAAAATTTTCTTGTCTGTTGTTAAATCTAAAAAGAGACATAAAACTATTATCTTTTAAAAATTAGATTATTTATTCTTCATTTCATTGCTTGTATCTATTTATATATTTTGACCAAATGTTTTTCTAAACCAAATAATATTATTTTATGTTTAATTAATAATAAATAAACAATTATCTCATCCATGATTTGATATTTGAGAGAGTTGACACGTACTTATATCAAAAAGGTCCAAAAAAAAAGTATAACAAAAACACATGATAAATGATAATTTTTTAATTTTATTTATAAAATTTAAAAATTTCATCAAGATATTAATTAAAATAGAGTAATGTATTCTGAAATACAAAAAAAAAAAATTTCAAAATTCTCAAGTAAACTTTTATCTGTCTATGCTCTTCACATATTATTTTTAATAAAATTTTATTTTGCATGAGAATCATTATAATCCATTAAAAATAAGGATTTACTTAAACTGAAATAGTATTCCAACGGCTTAATTAGACAAAAACAAAAATTCAAAGATTTAATCGATTGAGTACAGTAAAATAATAGGGGCTTATGTAAAATATCTTGAAAAAACAAGGACTCTTTAGTGTTTTAGCCATTTTGTTTTTGAGATGAGTGGGCAATGACGTCATCTTTTATCACCGTTAACTTCCGAATTTTGTGGCAGACTTCTTGTCGATAAAGCTTAGTCAAACATAACATACACGCTATTTATCCGTTCTTTGTATATTGCTTTTAAGAATGTTGTGACTTAATTTTTTCTAATGATTAATTAATTGTTTTATCTCGACATGCCATGCGCACATGCTTTTAGGTTTTGGAGACATTGTGTCTTAAATTTTCGAAGATTTGTCTAACAAATATACGAGTGTGTTCGGATGTAAAATTTTGAAATTTTGAAATTTTGAAATTTTGTTTGGAACGAAAATATTTCAAAATTTATCAATATAAAATATTAGTATATATAATTTTTTTTGAATAAATAACTTTTTAGAAAAAAATTTTGAACATTAAAATTTGATAAAATAAAAATTATAAAAGAAAATTATCAAAAAACATTGCAATATAGTATCATTATATTTGTAAAAATGTATAGATATTATTAATAATATAAAAAATAAAAATATATTATCTTTAATTAAAATAATATCTTTCTTTTCTAGTTTTATATTAATAGTGGGTCATGTGAAAAAAATAAGGAAAGATTTGGAGGAATATTGAAAAACACCTTTTTAGCTGGATTTTCAAGAGGGAATTTGACCATTTCAATTTTCTTCTTGAAATTCTTCTTAAATTTTTCAAAATCTTCAAAAATTTTACCAAAATTTAATTTTGAGTTTTTGAATATATGATTAAAATGGAAATTTGTTAATTCTTAAGTTTTATAATAATTTTTTACTTTATAATTTAATCATTAAATTAATAAATCTTTCAACTTTCATTTTTGCCTTTCTTACCAAACAAAACCAAAAGAATGCTACTAACGTAGAAAGATCGCATGTGATTGTCATAACTATTTGTCATTATTGGAAGGATATAAACCAAAGGACAACATAAATTTCTCAACTAACAAATGTTGTGCTTGGATCTTAGCCCATTAGCTCAACTCAACAACCCCTTAATCTTTGGACATTGTGCATTGTGGCTAGCCACCGTTTGCCGATGACAAATGTAGCCTAAACCCTGCCAACGGATTCATCTAAGTCTCATTTCCCCTATTTCCTTTCTCGATTCCTACGTAAGGAGATAATTTTCCTATATCTAGAAAAAGAAGTAGTGATTCCAAATTCATTTATCCCATTTTCCACCACACCATAAAGTCTTTTCTCCACTATGTTGTTTTAACCCCTTTGCTTTCCATCTCCATCATTTTAGACTCCTAAAAACATCCTTGTTGCCAAAAACTACATCTACTCATTATCCCTTCAAATTTGAGCTAGGTTAATCCAGTATGGAGTCCCTTTCTCCATTTCCCTCCCTATTTTCTTCTATTGCATCCTTCTCTTCTTTTGCCTTGGCCACCACTTCCCTTGTGTTGTTCCTGGATGCATAACATTTCCTTTATCTTTTTATCTTTTACTCCATTATTCAAATCCTTCAAAAATCATAAAGAACCACAATTGGACTATCTAATTCTATTGTCATCTAGTGCCTTTATCCACCCTTATTGCTACATGGTCAGGTTTTGATCTTTGTGAATTTTAGGAATTATTTTGAGATGATGTATAGGGCTAATGTGAGGAAACCACACTAGTCTATATGCCAAATCCATGTTCAAAGGTATCAATGCAAATTTTCACTTTATTAATTTTTCGGATTAATGGTTTTCTGACCATTTATGGGAATCTTTCAAATACTACAATGAAATTATGAATGTTTACATTCCTACAAAGAGAAATATTAGCGATCAAAGCTATGGGTTTAGTTGTTTTGCAAACATTTATGATGTCAAGTGTTTTATTTCTTCATTGAACCTTAAATGGATTCGTAGCTATAACTTGAGATTCTTTAAAACTAAGGACTGTTCTGGAACTATGTAAATTAAACTAGCCAAGTCTCATTGTCTCATAATTTGAATAAATCTAGTACAAAGGTTAAGACCTATCAAAATCTTTGCAAGTCTTAAGTTGATGCACTGAAAAGTGAATGGAAAGGGGAAAAAAAGAATTGTGATATTAATAAAAGTGATGTACTTGAGCCTAGATGTCACATCCCACTTCCGGGTGCCTTTTTTTCCATACATACGCTACTACGGTTGGGCTGTGAGTCAATGTAATTACTAAATTTCATACATTTCTAGCGAAAAATTTTAAAACTTTAACTCACACACTCTCAGGCGTGTGTAGATGTACAAAATCAATTGTATAATGTATTATCTTTACATAACATCCTCATACAACTGTTTATATTTTCGATTCAAGACTGTGCGATACATTACAATAGATACAAAAATGTTTTTATGTATACAATTCTTATACCTTTGCAACTGGTGGGAGTTGTTCAATGAAAAAATTGATCTGGAGACCACCGCACTGTCCTACTTCTCAGTATATGGAGGGGGAAAAATAGTAAGATAAGCAAACTACAACTCAGTAAGGAAATAGATGCTAACAGGTAGATACTGTACTATCTACATAGCCCATGCATGCGTAAACAAAACCATGTTTCAATATAAATGGAAATATTACTGAAAAATGCATTTAAACATTTATTTCTCATAGGCATTTTCATTTAAAACCATGTACAATACTTCCAATTAAAACATGTCATAAAACAATGCTATCACAGCACAAGCATTCTAATCAAGAGATTTATCAAATCACAATATCTCTTTGCTTTTCTCAAATTATTTCTTTTTATCAGATCTCTTTCTTTTCTGAGTTTCTTAATTTCTCTTATCTCTGAGACAGGCATAGAATTCTCGATAATCTAATATCCACGACATATGACCATAGTCAGTGATCTCAGGCCTCACTGATCAGGTGTGCATAGGGCATCACTCGCCTGAAGGGGGATGGGTCAGTCCTACCCTTCGACTCATCTCAATCATCATCATCTTCCTCATTAACTCACGGTACAAGGTACGCCATGTGTCATCTACGCGATACTCGTACTCACGTGCACCCAACACGGTACATAGTATACCAACAGACAACTACACAGTTCAACGTACGACTGTGGACCTGGTCCATCCACCCTACTCCGATGGACTCATCATCCTGAACCATGTCCCATATACCAGATGAGCAAATCAGCGTGACACACAGTCATCGCAAGGCTCCAGCGCGATATCTCTCAGTGCGAGCAACAACTTCTAGCATTGTATCATCTCAACTCAGTAAAAACTGGTGAGAGCAATTCTCCAACACTTTTCTCAAACCACCGTGTGAGTTAAACTCCAGCACGGCACATCAAAAACATAGAAACATGTGCGAGCTAAATCTCCAATACATTATCATTAGAAAACCACGTACGAGTCATGCTCCATCACGATTTATCAAAACATGCAGACGTATGCGAGTGAAACTCCAGCATTGTCAAAATTATTAAAACGGGTGTGAACTAGAGCTCCAACACCAATTCACATCTCAAATTTGATAGGTGACTATTTTCTCTTTTAAAAATCCAAAACATGTTTATTTACGTAGCATGTCATCCTATGCTAAATATGTAAAACTAGCCAACCTATCCATCATCATTTCTCAATCTTAAATTCAATACATGGTTGAGAAAACATAAAAAAACATCGTATAGATGTAAAAACATTAAAAACATACATGTTAGGCTGTTTTCCTTCCCACATCCCATTTTCACAATATATATATCATAGTACATTTCATGATTTCACAGCTAAACGTATTAATTCTAGCGTCATATCTACTAAAATCATAGTAAAATACGTACGAATATCTCTATCGCTAATATATAGTATCTTACCTCGAATCGCGCTTGTATTTCTTTCGTCTCATTTGCTCTGTTCGCGATCTGGGTTAAACGTGTTCCACATATTTCAATCTACACGTGTAAATCATTAAGTTATTTTTCTTTCCCTCTACTAAACATACACATTGTCTTCTATTTATCTATTCATACTTCCCAATCCTTAAAATCACATTTCACCTTTCCCATTTGTATTCACTATATCTCATCCTAAGTTTTCCATCACTTTCCCATAGATTGCCCTTCATAGATTCTTCTTAATATTACTCACTCATCACTACAATCATCATTCTTAGCAATATTTCACATATCATTCAACCCATTAAATGCCTAGAAATCCATATTTAAAGCTTGAAGGTTGAAGAGCTTACCTCTTTACTTAGCCAAACTTGTGGTAGCCAAAACTCCTTCTATTGGTCATACCAATGTATGATTTCTCCTTGCTTTAAGGAACAACTTTCCCTTCTTGAGCTTCCTCAGATCTGACTGGAATGTAGTGATTTTTAGAGTGAGAAAGCTTGGGTCTTTGAGAGAAAATGGCAAGTGCGGGTTTGATGGGAGGGAAATCTGATTTTCAGTCTAAATCTCGTGCCCTTTTTATAGATACAAAGACATGAGATCGATCTGGTCCTTGTGGAGATCGATCTTTGCATGGTTTGGTAGTCCTTTTTACCAAACGCAACCACTACCAGATCGATCTTCTTCCATGATGAGATCGATCTGTTTGCAAGCCAATCTCTCCTTTGAGATCGATCTGCCTTTTGTAGGAGATCGATCTGCTTCTTACAGAACCTTAATGAGATCGATCCGTCATTTAGGGGAGATCGATCTCTTTCAGGTTGAGAGTTAAGGAGATCGATCTGTGCCTTGTGAGAGATCGATTCTTTCCAGGCAGAGACTTAAGAAGATCGATCTTCCTTCCTTATAAGATCGATCTGCCTTGTTCAATTGAACTGATTCTTGGCATTTTGTGAGAAGAGATTGATCTCTCCTTCATATAAGATCGATCCCTCATCCGCTGTACCCTCTTTTCTGCAGATTTTCCCATGCATACTCATCCTCATTTACTTCATACCTCAATTTACAATCCGTGTACAATTAACGCACAATGGCATCCATTCAACATAGTTCATAGTTAATGAAACTTGTACACACAACTTAGAATCATGGATGTTTCATTAAATCTCCAAAATCCTTACATCCTCCAATCATTTATACTCATGTAACAATACATATACATACATCATAGCTTCTCAATCTATTTTTGTAACACTGCACATATACATTATATCTTCATAAAAAAAATACGTGGGAAATTACGAGCATTACATTTCTCCCCTCCTTAGAAAACTTGGTCCTCCAAATTGAACCAAGTCTATTACTTAAAAAGTTAAGGATATTTCTCCTTCATTAGATCCTTTAACTCCCATATGGCTTCCTCCGATGTATGATGCTGCCACAGGACCTTAACCAATGAAATCGACTTGTTTCGCAACACCTTCTCTTTTCTGTCCAATATTCGGATAAGTTTCTCCACATACGACATATCCTCCTTGATCTCCAAGGACTCATAGCTAATTACATATGCCGGATCCGAGTAGTACTTTCGAAACATAGAAACATGAAAGACATTATGAACTTCTGCTAACCCAGGTGGTAAGGCTAGCCTATATGCTCTATCTCCCACTCTATCCAAAATCTCGAAGGGATCAATGTAACGAGGACTTAGTTTTCCTGTCTTCTTGAACCTCGATATTCCCTTAGAAGGAGATACTCTCAAAAATATGGACTCACCCACATCAAGCTCAAGTGATCTCCGTCTCCTGTCAGTATAGCTCTTTTGTCGACTTTGAACTGTTTGCAGCCTCTCACATATTATATGAACATCCTTAGAGGCTAATCTAACTAAATCGGGAGTAAGCAATTGTCTGTCACCAACTTCTTCCCAACCAATAGGTGATCGGCATCTATGACCTTATAGTGCCTCATAAGGGGCCATACCAATACTTGAGTGATAACTGTTATTATAGGCGAACTCAATCAATGGCAAGTGATCTTCCCATGAGCCTCTAAAATTTAGCACATACGCTCTCAGCATATCCTCCAGGGTCTGTATAGTTCTCTCTGACTAAACATCTGTCTAAGGATAAAAAGCGGTGCTAAAGCTCAATTGGGTCCCCATTGCTTCTTGAAAATGTCCCTAAAAGTGAGAAGTGAAGTGGGCATCCCTATTAGAAACAACACTCACTGGGACTCCATGCAATCTCACTATCTCTAGTACATACAAGTTCGCCAATGCACTCAAAGTATCTGTAGGTCTCATGGCTAAAAAGTGTGCCGATTTCGTTAACCGATCTACTATAACCCATATAGCATCATGGTTCTTACGGGTTCTCGGTAACCCCATCACAAAATTCATGGTGATGTGCTCCCACTTTCATGTCGATATCGGAAAAGGTTGCAATAATCCTCCAGGTTTCTAATGCTCTACCTTAACTTGCTGACAGACTAGACATCTAGCAATGTACTCAGCTATGTCTATTTTCATTCTAGACCACCAATACACCTTTCGTAGATTTTGATACATTTTACTATTCCCCGGGTGTACTGTATATCTCGATGAGTGAACCTCTGATAATATCAACTTCCTTAGCTCTAAATCCTTAGGAACACATATTCTATTTTCGAACCTTAGCACTCCATCTGAACTCAATACAAAATCTGTGCCCTCACCTTTTTAAATTCGGCTAATTACATCAATACACCATTGATCATTCTGTTGAACTTGCCGAATTCTCTTAATCAACTCCGGTTCTAATCTCAAGCTAGCCATAATCCCATAACTACCAATCTCAGGTGGGGTAATTTCCAAACTAAGGTTCGTGAATTGTTTCAATAACTCATGCTCCCTAACCATCATATATGATACCAACCCGAGACTCTTTCTACTCAATGCATCTGCAACCATAATTGTCTTCCCCGGGTGGTACAAAATCTCACAATCATAGTCTTTGAGGAGTTCTAACCACCTTCTCTGTCTCATATTTAAGTCCTTCTGTGAGAACAGATACTTAAGACTCTTGTGATCCGTAAATATCTGAAATCTCTCATCATACAAGTAGTGGTATCATATCCTTAATACAAATACTACAACTGCTAACTCCAAATTGTGAGTGGAGTAGTTCTTCTCATGATCTTTCAACTGTCTAGACCCATAAGCGCTACCCTTTCACTCTGCATCAAAACACAGCATAGTCCTTGATGTGAAGCATCTATATACACAGAGTAGTTCCCTGAGCTGTTAGGGATGATAAGAACTGGTGCAGTGGTTAATCTGCGCTTAAGTTCTGAAAACTCCTCAAACGCTTCATCCCACGTAAACTCTACATTCTTCCTTATATGTTGCATCAACGGAGCAGCCAGTCTAGAAAAACCTTCTACAAATCTCCTATAGTAACCTGCCAAACCCATAAAATTTCTTATCTCTGTGACTGTCCTGGGCTGTTCCCACTGAACAATAACCTCAATCTTGGATGGATCCACTGACACCCCATCCTTCGATACAACATGGCCCAGAAAAGAAATCTGTTCTAACCAAAAGTCACATTTACCAAGTTTGGCATACAACTTTCTCTCCTGGAGGGTTTGCAAAACAATCCCCAAGTGCCGCTCATGGTCTTCCCTGGACCTTGAATACACCAATATATCATCAATGAAAATGATCACAAACTGGTCCAGGTATAGCTTGGATATCTCATTCATTAGAGCCATAAAGCTGCTGGTGCATTCGTCAACCCGAAAGGTATCACTAGGAATTCGTAATGGCCATAATGGGTACGAAAAGCTGTCTTGGACACATCCTCCTTTCGAATCTTCAGTTGATGATACCCAGACCTAAGATCTATCTTAAAAAAGATCTGCGCTCCCCAAAGCTGATCCAATAAATCATCAACGCGCAGTAAGGGGTACTTATTCTTGATGGTAGCCTTGTTCAACATTCGATAGTCAATACACAACCTGAGGCTCCCATCTCTCTTCTTCACAAACAATACTGGAGCTCCCTATGGTGAGACGCTCGGTCTTATAAACCCCTTATCTAGCATATCTTGCAACTGCTTCCTTAATTCCTCTAGTCTAACTAGAGTCATCCTATATGGTGACTTGGATATCGGCTCTTTTTTCGATATCAAATCGATATCAAATTCCATTTCTCTATCCGGTGGCAATCTCGGTAGGTCGTCTGGAAAGACATCAGGGAATTCTCTAACCACTGGAATGTCATCCATTTCCGGATGTGTTTTGTTCAAATCCACCATATAAGCAATAAAACCTTCAAAACAACATTCATGTCATGAACATACCAATGCACTTTACTTGTCACAAAATTCAAGATTTCATTACTTCTCTTAAAATCTTACAACACATTCTTCGGGTAGAGAAAATGTAATAGACTTAGTGTGGCAGTCTAAGATAGCATAATTGGTAGCTAACCAATCCATTCCCAAGATTATATCAATTTCATACATATTCAACAAGATCAAATTGGTTGTCGCACACTTATCTCCTACCCTCACTTTACAATCTTTATACACTTGTTCAGTTAATTGACTAACCCTCATTAGTGTACTTATTAATAGAGTCCCATTTAAGTATGTGGGTTCTACAAAATCGATTAATCTCGATGCATATGCAGGTGATATGAAAGAATGCGTAGCACCAGAATCAAACAAAGCTATAGCTTCCAAGTTAAAAATCAAGATTGTACCTTTTATCACCTCAGAAGAGGTATCCGCTGATGCCTGGTCTATCACATACACCCTACCTTGACCCACAACTTGCTTCCTTTTTCTTCAGCCGTGGCTCTCTTCCATGCAAGAGGTGTAACTATAAGAACTTTCTCCGGCTCCTTACCCCTCTCTGAGACTATCTCAACTGTTTCTGGGTAATCTTTTGCATAGTGCCCAAACCTACCACATTTGAAGCATCATGTACCCTAAAAATGACAGGGCCTACCACCATGATATCGGCCACATACTCTGCATTGATCAGTAGTCGGTCGGGGTCCACCAATCACTATACATCTGTGTGACGCCGAGGAAGCACGAAAAACAAGGTAAATTTAAAATTTATTTACATCATTTCACAATTCTAGGTGCATTCATGTGCAGTGTCATGCATCATCATATATATATGTTATAAAACTTTAACCTCAGGATCTCATCATCCAATTACATGTCACACCATACACATTCCTCAACTCCGAATTAATAAATCGGAACACATCCCATACATCGTTGTTTATCAAGTGTGTGTAAATACAACTTTAGTCTGGGTACGTGAAATATTAAAAAAATACCTCAAGCATAATATGTGGCCTGGAGCTCAAGTCCTCCATTAGCCACTACTCCGTACGTCGCAGGAAAACTCTCATCACTTGAAGAAATCTGAGGGGAGATAAAACAGGGTGAGCTTCTAAATCGCTCAGTAAGGGGGTAAGGAATTCATTAACAAAATAATGATTTGCACAACACAATCATTTTATCTTATGGGTGAAAACCCAATAAACTCAATAAAAAAGTGTAGCATGAATAATCAAAACACCATCTCAACTCATTTCTCAAGGCTCATGCAGAAACATGATAATAAATGGCTCACTACAAAATCATAGTTACAAGCATGTAGAAAACAGGATGTGATAATAACTTTTCTCATAAAACGTGATAAAATCACAGCAATAGTAATGTACGTGGCGCAGCAACCAAACACAATCTCATGTGTAAAACGAGACTAGGCAAATAAAACTCATATAAAAATTTGACATGGCACATCAAAACGATTGAACTCGTCCCCTAGGTGGACATCCCTAATCGAGGATTTCGTCAACAATAATATACCCATGGCCATGGTTCACTGTAGACTTTATCAAAGTCGTACAGCCGTCGGTCTTACATGCTTTCAAAGCACGACCCGACCTTACATGCTTTCAAAGCACGACCCGACCTTACATGCTATCAAAGCAATGCCACCCATCGCTACCGCGGAGCGAGGTCATCTCGCGTTACTAGAATGGAGGCGTCGGTCTTACGTGCTACTAGAGCACGACCCGATATGTATTCAACATGACACGCATAAGTCTCAGTAATAGCCATTATCATATAAAACCATTTTGCCTTCACGTGGCGCTCATAATGGTTTTTCTCATAAAATTCATCTCAAAACCGTTTTGTACTCAACACAAAACATGTCAAAATCGAGCTCAAACCGACAAAACCACACACACATTTCTCAAATCTCAATACGCCTTAACGTAGAGCTCAAATCACTTTTCACTTTTTTAAACTCAAAACGATTGTAAAACAATTTCACATTTAGTTTACAACTCATAAAAATTGGGCCCCAACCGGCTATAAAACCGTGTGCAACAACTCATTCACAGCTCATAAAAACATGCTTGTTTTCTCAAATCACATTTCATGCTACAATATCATCACAAAATTGCATACACAAATGAGTTTAAGTATTCCCTTACTTCATTGCACGTCGTATAGTGCAATCATTCCCCCAAACGACGGACTAGCCTTATATTCCTCTCTGAAACTCCCGGGCTGTCCAAACAATGCTAAAACATCAATAATTCATCTCAATCACATCATCGAGCAAATATTTGCTCATATTCTCGTAAATACTACAAACCTCATTTTTCTCATATTCCTATCCTAATCCACATCCTCATCCACTACATTTCAAATCCTACATTTTTCATGCATAATATCCATGCCAAAATCACCTCATTGCCTCGATTCCAATTATAGTCAAAATCCTAAAATTACCACATATTGTACAATATCATCATCATTCCAACAAAATCACAATTTCATCAACTCTAATCATTTCCTAGCTATTTTATCGCAACACCCATAGTCACAATCACCAAAATCACCTCAATCTCAAAGATTAAAGCTTAAACATTTACCCAAAACTTATGGAGAGCTCTATTCACACCTCGATTCAATTCCTCCTTCGATTTTCAAGTATGTTGTTCTCCTTTGGATGAGGAACAACTTTCCTTCTTGCCTCTGCCTGAGATTTGGATGAAAATGGGGGTTTTGGAGGAGAGAGAAAGCTAGGGTTGTGAAAATGGTGATTTGGAGAGAGATAGAGAGATCGATTTTCAAAAAAACAAAGGGGTCCTTATATAGGTCGAAGGTAGGAGATCAATCTGGTCTTTGATGAGATCGATCTCTCTTTGAATTTGAGAACGTTTTGGGGTAATTTTATGCTTAGGAGATCGATATGTCATAGGGTGAGATCGATCTCATAATTGCTTCATGAGATCGATCTGCTCATTAAGGAGATCGATCTTCTGTTTACAAAATACTTCATGAGATCGATCTGCTCCTTGAGGAGATTGATCTTCTCTTTACAGAAACATTTGGAGATCGATCTGCTTGTCTATGAGATCGATCTCCCTATTTGTTCTTGCACATTTTCTGCATTCTGGCATGAGATCGATCTCTTATCCTTGGAGATCGATCTGGCATTCATAGATTATACTGCTGCTGCATCAATTTATAGAAAACTCAATTTAAAACTTTCCAAAATCTACCCCACAGTCCATATTTCAATCCATACACATTCAAGACTTAAAGACCTCATTTTCTTATACTTCATCATATTTAAAACTTGTGTGTACATTAACATATCATAATTACATACACCAAATTATAGTTCTCATAACTGGTATACAAAATTCTCAGTTCTCACATCCTCCCCACCTTTAAAGAATTTGATCCTCCAAATTCAACTCGACTCATCAAACAGATAGGGGTACTTCTCCTTCGTGAGGTTTTCCAATTGCTAGGTTACCTCTTCCATTGAGTGATGTTTCCACAAAACTTTCACTAATGAGATGTTTTTGGTCCTAAGTACCTTCTCTTTTCTATCGAGAATCTGGACGAGTTCCTCAGTGTAGCTCATGTCCTCTTATATGTCCATCTCTTCATACTCTATGAAATGAGAAGGGTCCAAGTGGTACTTCCTCAACATAGATACATGAAAGATGTTATGTATTTCGAACATTTGTGGGGGTAATGCCAACCTATAAGCTACCTCTCCCACTCTCTCAAGAATCTCGAATGGTCTGATGTATCGATGACTCAATTTTTCTTTATTTTCCAAATTCATGATACCCTTACTCGGTGATATCTTCAGAAATACTTCATCACCAACATCAAACTCGAGTGGCTGTCTACGCACATCCACGTAGCTTTTCTGTCTACTCTGTGCAGCCCGTAATCTTTCACATATGATTTTCACACTCTGTACAGCCTGTTCAACAAGCTTAAGAGCATTTATCTTTTTATCGGCCACTTCTTCCAATGCTATAGGGGATCTACACCTCTTACCATATAGAGCCTCAAAATGTGTCATTCCAATACTTGCATGATAGCTATTATTGTACGCAAACTCTGCTAGGGGCAAGTGATCATCCCATAATTCCTTAAAATCAATCGTACACGCCCTTAACATATCCTTCAGGGTTTAAATAGTCTTCTTTGACTGACCATCTGTCTGAGGATGATAGGCGGTACTAAAACTCAATCGAGATCCCATGGACTTATGAAATTGGGTCTAAAATTTAGAAGTAAATCGAGAATCTCTGTCAAAAGTAATACTCACTGGAGCCCCATGTAATCTAGCTATCTCGTTAACATACAATTCAGCTAAGGCATCCACAGTATCAGTGCTCTTGATGGTAAGGAAGTGGACACTTTTGTTAGTCTATCCACTATGACCCATATCGCATCACGACCCCTTCGGGTTCTCGGTAAACCCATAACAAAGTCCATGGTGACATGCTCCCATTTCCATGTAGGCACAGGTAAAGGCTGCAATAATCCTCCGGGCTTTCGATGCTCAGCTTTCACTTGCTGGCACACTAAACATCTAGCCATAAAATCGGTCTTGTCTCGCTTCATACCACTCCACCAATATACCTATCTCAAATATCGATTCATTTTAGTACTCCCTGGGTGCATGGTGTATCGCGAGTAGTGGGATTCTCTCAATATCTGTCTCTTCAGGGTATCATCGTTCGGTACACAAATTCATCCTCTGAATCTCAACAATCCATCCTCATTGACTATGAGATCCGACTGCGAAGTTTGCTCGGCTTGGCTAACCATATCGATCCACCTCTGATCATCACACTGCCTAGTTCTAATCCAATCCATGATCCTAGACTCTATTCGCAAGCTTGCCAAAAATCCATTTTTTAACATCTTTAACTCTGATCCGGAGTTCAACGAACTGTTACAATAAATTCCATTCCCTAACCAACATAGCAAATATCATACTCTTCCTGCTCAGGGCATCAGCAACTACGTTCGCCTTTCTCGGATGGTACGAAATCTCACAGTCAAAATCCTTAAGGAGTTTCATCCATCTCCTTTATCACATGTTTAACTCTTTCTGATCAAATAAATAACTTAAACTCTTGTGGTCAGTGAAGATCTGAAATCTTTCCCCACATAAGTAGTGCCACTAGATCTTCAAGGCAAACACCACAGCAGCTAACTCCAAATCATGCGTGGGGTAATTTCGCTCATGATATTTTAATTATCGTGATCCATAGGCGTTCACTCCTTCATGCTACAAGAGCACACACCCCAATCCTTGATGGGAAGCATCACTGTACACTGAAAATCCCTCTGATCCCTCAGGGATAGTCAACACAGGTGCCGTTGTTAATCTCCTCTTTAATTCCTGAAAATTGAGCTCACATTGATCAGTCCATATGAACGGAATCTCCTTGCACGTGAGCTTGGTTAAAGGATCGACAATCCTGAAAAATCCCTCAACAAATCTTTTGTAATAACCTGTCAAACCAAGGAAACTTCGTACCTCTGTAGCTATCTTCAGTCTTTCCCAATTAAGCACAACCTCCACTTTAATTGGATCAACTCATACTCGCTCCGCTGAAACTATATAACCAAGGAAAGCTATCTGATCCAGCCAAAACTCACACTTACCAAGCTTTCCATATAATTGCTTATCTCGAAATATCTGAAGTACTAACCACAAGTGTTATGCGTGATCCTCATAAGATCGAGAGTACACCAAGATATCATCAATAAAGGACTATCACAAACTTATTTAGATAGTCTCTGAACACTTCGTTCATTAACCTCATAAAGGCTGCAGGGGCGTTCGTCAATCCAAAAGGCATGACTAGAAATTCATAATGGTCATACCTTGTCCTGAAGGCCGTCTTCGGAATATCTTCCTCTTTAATCCTCAATTGGTGATAGCCCAATCTCAAATCAATCTTAGAGAAGACTAAAGCCTCTCTCAGCTAATCAAGTAGGTCATTAATCCTGGGTAATGGGTATTTATTCTTCACCGTGGCTTTATTCAATAGTCGGTAGTCTATGCATAATTTGAGACTACCATCATTCTTCCTCATGAATAACACTGGTGCTCCCTATGGTTAGACACTAGGTCTAATAAATCCTTGATCCAATAACTCCTGTAGTTGTTTCTTCAATTCCTCAAGTTCCACTAATACCATGCTATACGGAGGTCTAGAGATAAGCTGAGTATCTAGTACCAAATCAATGGTAAACTCCAGCTCTCTCTTTGGTGGTAAACCTTGCAACTCATCTGGGAAGACATCCAAAAATTCACATACCATAGGTATATCCTCAATCCTCGGATGTTCCTGGTTATCATATGAGATGAGTATTTCATAACCTTCACATGAACAATCATATTTAATACTCTCAAAAGCAACATCAAAATTTCAATTTGCTTACAAAAATTCCACACATTTATTTCCTCAATATTTCAAACTTATACTTAAGGTTTAGGTAGGGAGAAAGTTACAATCTTAGTGTAGCAGTCTAAACTCACTTGATTGGTTGTCAACCAATCCATTCCCAAAATTACATCAAATCCATGTATATTTAGCATAATTAGATCTGCTAACATCACTCTATCTCTCACCTTTATTTCACACCCTCTACAGATTAAATCAGTACTCTGAGACTCACGCATAGGGGTACTTACTTGTAGTACATACTCTAGAGGTTCAAACTTCAAATTTAATCTACATGCAAAATGCTCAGAAATAAACGAATGCGTGGACCATGGATCAATCAACACATGAGCCTTATGACTACAGACAGAGAGTATACCTCTTATAGTTTCTACAAGAGTTTCTGCTATTTCTTTATCCAGAGCAAACACACGTCCCACTGTAACGGGCTTTTTTCATTTCTCTGCTGCAGTGGCCCATCTCGGAGGTATTCACTCTCTAAGGCTGCTATTTAGTAGGCTCTAGAGCATGTGGTCTTTGAGGTTGAGGGCATTCTTTTACTCTGTGACCTATGTCTCCACATCTAAAACATCCATGAATCAACCCAGTATAACTTCCCTCATGCGATTGACCATAATTTCTGCAAACTCTTATCTCAGGCCTGACATTTCGAGAGGTCTCCCAGATGATAGGATAAGCTCTGGATCTCTCCAATCTACTTCTGTACCTCAATCCTTCCTCTTCTAAAGGAACCTCTCTGTACATCTGCCTAGGAAATTGCTGGCCTCTTGCCCTTATCCCGAGTCACTGCACTGAACTCATTCTGGGATTGTACAATTTTGATTCCTCTCTCAATCTCTTGTGCTCATATCAGAGCATCTCCAAACTCAGTAATACACAACCCTATCAATCGATCTCTGATGATGGGCTTCAATCCATACACAAATCTCTCAGTGCGGGGCTCTTCATTTTTGAAGGTCTCAGGATCATATCTTAATAGAGCGATAAATCAGCTCTCAAAATCATCCACAGACATATTACCCTGCACCAGATTCAAAAACTCTACCTGCTTCCTTTTCTGAGCAACTCGTGGTACATATTGGGCTCTAAATTCTATTTGAAACTCTTCCCAACCGATCACATCCTGGTTAGACATCAGAATACCCTGGGTAGTACCCCACCAATCTCGAGCTCTCCCTTTCAATATATAAGCGCTCATACTGACCCTCTCAGTATCAGTGCATCCTAAATAGTCAAATATGACTCTTAACTCAATCTGCCACTCCTCAGCTTCTACGGGATCCTTTTTCCATTTGAATGCAGGCAGATTCATTTTTAAAAAGTCCTTCAGTCGGACCATACTTTTGTCATCAGACTGAGTGATAGGAGGAATCGGGTCCATCTGTACTGGGGGCACGGGAGGTCCTTGTTGTGGTGTAGGAGTAGTACCCGAGGCATTAACTTTAAAATATTGTGCAAATAGCGCAGCCATTTGCTCAAAATCTTACCGCACATTATGCTCAATCTAGTTAAATCGAGAGTTAAGACTCTCTGGTTGTGGGGCTAGTGGTAGAGGTGGCTCTGCCTGCCTCCTCAAACGACCTCGTCATCCACTCATTCTCAATCTCAATACGTTTCCTGCGCGTACACATCAAATTCGATTGAAATCTCAATCCTCAATTTCAGTTCATGACCAGACTTATACAGACACTTGGGATGCATTCTATTTCACTTGACCGACACTGACAGTACTAAACACCCTAAGCTCTGATACCAAGAAAACTCTGTGATACCCCTGAAGCGCGAAAAACATGGCAAATTTAAAATTTATTTACATCATTTCACAATTCTAGGTGCATTCCTATGCAATGTCATACATCATATATATATATATATGTTATAAAACTTTACCCTCAGGATCTCATCATCCAATTTACATGTCACACCATATATATTCCTCAGCTCCGAATTAATAAATCCTAACACATCCCATGCATCGTTGTTCATCAAGTATCTGTAAATACAACTTTAGTCTGGGTATGTGAAATATTAAAAAAATACCTCAAGCACAATATGTGGCTTGGAGCTTAAGTCATCCACTAGCCACTACTCCGTACGTCGTAGGAAAACTCTCATCACTTGAAGAAATCTGGGGAGAGATAAAACAAGGTGAGCTTCTAAATCGTTCAGTAAGGGAGTAAGGAATTCATTAACAATATAATGATTTGCGCAACACAATCATTTTATCTTGTGGGTGAAAACCCAATAAACTCAGTAGAAAAGTGTAGCATGAATAATCAAAACACCATCTCAACTCATTTCTCAAGGCTCATGCAGAAACATGATAATAAATGGCTCAGTACAAAATCATAGTTACAAGCATGTAGAAAACATGATGCAATAATGGCTTTTCTCATAAAACGTGATAAAATCACCGTAATAGTAATGCACGTGACGCAACCACGAAACACAATCTCATGTACAAAATGAGACTAAGCAAATAAAACTCATATAAAAATTTGTCATGGCACATCAAAACGATTGAACTTGTCCCCTAGGCGAACATCCCCAATCGAGGGATTTCGTCGACACTAATACACACATGGCCATGGTTTGCTGTAGACTTGATCAAAGTCGTACTGTCATCGGTCTTACATGTTATCAAAGCACGGCCCAACCTTACATGCTATCAAAGCAATGCCACCCATCGCTACCGCGGAGCGGGGTCATCTCGCGTTACTAGAACGAAGGTGTCGGTCTTACGTGCTACTAGAGCACGACCCGATATGTATTCAACATGACACGCCTAATCTCAGTAATAGCCATTATCGTATAAAACCGTTTTGCCTTCATGTAGCGCTCATAATGGTTTTTCTCATAAAATTCATCTCAAAACCGTTTTGTACTCAACACAAAACATGTCAAAATCGAGCTCAAACCGGCAAAATCACACACACATTTCTCAAATCTCAGTACGCCTTAACGTAGAGCCCAAATCACTTTTCACTTTTTAAACTCAAAACGGTTGTAAAACAATTTCACATTTAGTTTACAACTCAAAAAAATTGGGCCCCAACTGGCTATAAAACTGTGTGCAACAACACATTCACAGCTCATAAAAGCATGCTTGTTTTCTCAAATCACATTTCATGCTACAATATCATCACAAAATCGCATACACAAATGAGTTTAAGTTTTTCCTTCCTCGTTGCATGTCGTATAGTGCAATCATTCCCCCAAACGACGGACTAGCCTCATATTCCTCTCTGAAACTCCCGGGTTGTCCAAACAATGCTAAAACATCAATAATTCATCTCAATCACATCATCGAGCAAATATTTACTCATATTCTCGTTAAATACTACAAACCTCATTTTTTTCACATTCCTATCCTAATCCACATTCTCATCCACTACATTTCAAATCCTACATTTTTCATGCATAATATCTACGCCAAAATCATATCATTGCCTCGATTCCAATTATAGCCAAAATTCCAAAATTACCACAAATTGTATAATATCATCATCATTCCAACAAAATTACAATTTCATCAACTCTAATCATTTCCTAACTATTTTATCGCAACATCCATAGTCACAATCACTAAAATCACCTCAATCTCAAAGATTAAAACTTAAAAATTTACCAAAAACTTATGGAAAGCTCTATTCACACCTCGATTCAATTGATTCTTCGATTTCCAAGTATGTTGTTCTCCTTTGGATGAGGAACAACTTTTCTTCTTGCCTCTACCTGAGATTTGGACGAAAATTGGGGTTTTAGAGGAGAGAGAAAGCTAGGGTTGCGAAAATGGCGATTTGAAGAGAGATAGAGAGACCGATTTCCAGAAAAATAAAGGGTCCTTATATAGGTCGAAGGTAGGAGATCGATCTGATCCTTGATGAGATTGATCTCTCTTTGAAATTGGAAACGTTTTGGGGTAATTTTATGATTATGAGATCGATCTGTCATTGTAAGACCTGAACTTAGCATTTTCCTTACGAATATATCATTTAAAACGTGTAAATATGATATATTAATCAATGACGAAGGAATGATGCAATTACAAGTTCAATTTAATCAAGAAATAAAATTTAGTGCTTTAAAGTACCGAAATAAGAACTTGGGCAAATTCGAGACAAACCGAATGAAATTAGGTCAAACGGACTGAAAATATGGACTCAGAACGCAAAAATATAGGGAGTCTAAGAAGGAAAGTTAGTCCGAAAATGATAAACCGAAAATTACCCTATATTGACAATTTACCCCGAAAATATAGAAAAATAATATTTTCGGAGGGATAAATCAATGAGATAAAATGAAATGGAATGTACATATATTTTGGTGGAATTAAATAAAATAAAATATATGTACAAGGATGTATAAATTTTAGTGTATAAAATACACTATGGGAATAAAATATACTAATAATAATAATATTTCTTTTATTATTATTATTATTATATTTTAAATTATAAGATTATTTTAGTATTATTATAGGTATTTTGGTAGATATTTTGAAATATATATTATATTATATTGAATATAATATATATATATATAAATAAAAGAAAAAAAACAGAAATCGAAAAAAAAAGACAAAAAAGAAAAAAAAAAGAAACAGAACTGAAAAACGCGAGGAAACTCGATCCCTCTGCCTTCCACCTCCGGCGAGCCAACGACGGCGAGAGAGCGCGAGAGAGGGGCGGCGAAGGACGACCGGAAGCCCAGGGAGTCACCGAGCACCATCACGCGCCGTAAGAGCTGCCGAAAACGGAGATCGGAGAGGGAGACACCCGCGGGAGAGGAAGGAAAAACGGCGGTCACCGGAGCCGATTTGGGCCGAACCCTTCCAGCCGAAGGTTACCCAGGCCGAGGCGCGTCGAACGGCACCAGCGGCGGCCTGAGAACAGGTCGGAATCGCCCCGAATGGTGAAAAATCGCACCTGAACCGGTCGGACCGATTCAGTGTGAAAGGGGCTGAACCGGTCCGAACCGGTTCAGTAGGAGAGAGAAAGAGGAGAGAGAAAAAATTTTTGGAAAAAAATTCAGTGTAATCCCGGAACAGCAGTAGACCGGTAAGTGGTCAAAAATCGATCAAATTATTTTTTGGATAATTAATTTAAATTTTATTAGACCGAAATTAATTGGTTTAAATATATATTGCTGTGTAGCGAAAAAACGGTAGGCTACGTGTACGAGTTTGAGCGGATCTCGATTTACGTGCCACCAAGAAAAGATTTGGCTTTCGAGAATACGTCCGAAGCCAATTAGACTGCAGGATCCGGAGAGATCAAGAATTAAAATTCGCAGTCGACACATTTCGAGGTAAGGGATTCCGTAAGCTCTTAGAGATAGCTGTACGTATTTTATCGTCGTTTATGTACACCTAAATTTTCGTATAGAGTATGAATATGAAATATCTGGATAGTACCCAAATATGAGAAAATTACGAAAATGCCCCTAGGTACAAAAAATATAAAAATGGCCGAAATGGCCTATTTTGATGTGTTTTACATGAATAAGCATGTTTTGTGAATAAGTGGTGATAGAATGGCTCTGAATTTGATTATCTGCATTAAATTGCAATGTTTTCAGAATAAAAAGTGTTTGTTGAGTGATTTGATAGAAAATATTTTCTCTCACTCAAGTGGGTACTACCTTCCGTGGTTGAGGTTGGTTTGTACGCCCCTTATGTGCATCGAGCCATCTATCAGTTTTGAGATTAAAGTCATGCTAGAGCGTTGCTCGCACTAGACTTTACATATTTGTGCATGATACCGTGCTGGAGCTTTGCTCGCACGGGACTTCGATTTTGTGATGTGCATAAAATCGTGTTTGGAGACATCGTGTAGGCTGTGTAAGCTTGCACTGATCCTCACACGTGATTTGATAAAGCCGTGCTGGAGCCTCGTGTAGACTGGGTGTCACACTGATTGATATGCCCGCATGTGCATTTTTGGAGACTCAGTATTGATATAGCTGGAGATGGGATGATAAGACCCATTGGACGGGCACTCCTAATCTCGCTGATTTCAGATATTGGGGTCCACGGAGTACAATGTATCGTGTGGACGCACATGGAGTACAACGTATCGTGTTGTTTGTTTGTGTCTGATGGTAGACTGACCCCCTATCATCAGCCATCCGGGGACATTCATGCACACCTGATCCGTGATTACATGGAGTCCATGACTATGGCCATATGTCTATTCGTTTCCATATGCTCTGCTTTGTCTCCATACTTATATGATTTCTGATTTAAATTCTGAGATTTTGATTTATCTCCTATTTGATTTAAATCAGCTTTATGAGAACATCTGTTTTGAGAAAATTTGTTTGTGATATGACATGCATTTGAGAAAGCATACGTGTGTGGTTTTGGTTATTCAGTTGGAATTGAGAAAGTAAGAATTTTCTGTACGACATGCATGTAGGTAGTATAGTTATCTACCTGCTTGTGTGATTTCTTACAGAACGCGTTAGCTCATCCCTTTTTCCTCCACTCCACAGAGTTACCTAAGTCTTGAGAGCTGCGGTAGTCCTGAGCAGTTGATAGCCCACACTCCATTGTGCGTAAAGGTATACACTTATTTCGCTTTTGTATCTAAACTTGTCAGGCACAGTTAAGTATATTAAGAATTACTGAGATGTAAACGTACGTGGGTAAATAAATATATGAATAACGAAATTCAACTATAATGTGCGTTTATATTTTATTGTGTAAAGTCAATATCGGCTCGTGTGCCCAACCATCCGTATGTTGTCTGCTCCGTTATATGAGTATATGAAGGAATAATAATGATTTAAATGTGAAAACGGGGTGTGACAGAAGTTAGTATCAGAGCAAGGTTGGTCTGAATACAAGTCGGTATAAGTCGTTAGGAAAGTTTACATCCCTTTGGTACTGTGCCTTGTTTAGATACAAATGTGTATACCGGGCTGTTAATGTAATATGAATTGATTGTGTGTGAATGGAAAATCATCAGTATGACTGATAGACACCGTAGTTGAGGGGAAAGTTCTCGATCTCGAGGGTAGAGAGACAGGCCCGAGAGACGTATTGAATCATTTTCTGGCCATGCCTTTCAAGATCCAGTAGAGACTATTGAGATAAGCATGGTGAGGTTAGAGCGGATTGTGGAGAGTATGACACAGTTGTTTGGACGGGCGATGGCTGGATTGGAGAGTCTGCAGGGTATGAGTGCACCCGCAACAGCCCCTGTCACGCCTGTACCATAGACCGTTGGACCTTCTAATTCTAGTCGTCCTGTACCGCCCCACCTATACAACTGAACATGAAAGAAAACTTTGAGGATCAGTGGGCCTCAAAGAGGACAATACAGATGAGTAACGATGTCAATAGCAGTTGATGACACAGTAGTCGATGTTGTGGGCCTAAGAGGGGTGGCCATGGCCGGCTGGGCTGGTCCGACTAGGCTGGGCCGTTACACCCCGTAGCATGACAGAAATTGTTTGGTGAGGTCAAAGATCCGGTAGCAGCAAAGAACTGGGTAAACATATTAGAGAAGTTGTATTGGTACTTCAAGTGTTCCCAGACCGAGAAGGTAGCCTTTGCTGCATTTGTGTTAGAAGGCGAAACGAAACATTGGTGAAAATTCGCTCAGCCTATATTGAGGACTCGAAAACTAAATAGTGACTTGAGAGATTTTTTTGATGCCTTTTTGGAGGCAATATGTTCCAAAGACTGCTTGGAGATGGCTACAGAGAGAGTTTAATTAGTCTAACTTACTGCAGCCAATCAGTGGACGAGTATGAGTCCCAGTTTACATCTCTGGGAAGGTACGATTCTGACACCATGAGTAGTAAAGATAGAAAAGTCAGGAAGTTTATAGATAGGTTGATACCGTCCACTAGAGCTAGATTTGCTCCTTTGGATATTCTGACTTATAAGGAGGCAGTGCGCAGAGCTCAGTTGTGTGAACAGGATTCTGAGCAGCATGCCCCTGAATTTGGTAAGTTCAGTAAGGACAAAAAGAGAACTATAGTGTAAAAAAAAAAGTTTAAGAAAAGGGAAGAGGTTGTTTGAGAAACGACCAAAGTTTGGGGAATTTCGGGGTAAGATAGTGAAGCCTTCTATTTCGTCAATTTTAGCTCCGTCCAGGGTTATAGTAAATGGTGAACCCTGACCTACTATTGAGCCATGTAGAGTATGTGGGAAACCTCATGGTGGTAGATGATGATTCCAAGTATCTAGAGAATGTTTTAGATGCGAAAAGACGGGCCACTTGAGGAGAGACTACTCGAAACCTGTAGTCCCTATTTCGCAGAGGTGAGAGGAGCCACGATAAGCTCCTATTATACCCCCACCCCAGAGAAGAAAGCCCACAGCTGAAGAGAAAGGGGAAGCAAGCTGCTAGTAAGGGACATGTATAGGCATTGGATCAGGACACGACAAATGTTTCATCTGATGTGGCTTAAGGTTTTATTGCGTACGTGGTCGATAGGATAAGGCACGTCCGGAGTTGACTGATATTCCAATAGTCAAGGAATTTACTGATGTCTTTCCGGATGATCTGCCAGAGTGCCACCAGACAGAGAGATAGAGTTTTATATTTATCTGGCACCTGGTACTGAGCCTATATCGAGATCACCGTATAGAATGGCACCAGTAGAGTTAGAAAAGCTAAAGAAACAGTTACAGGAGCTACTGGATAAGGGGTTTATTAGACCAAGCGTGTCGATTTGGGGAACTCCGGTTCTAATTGTGAAGAAAAAATGATGAAAGCCTCCGACTGTGCATTGATTTTCGGTTGTTGAATAAGGCTACCATCAAGAATAAATACCCCTTGCCATGTATAGATGATCTATTGGATCAGTTCTGAGAAGCAAAGATCTTTTTCAAGATCGATTTGAGGCCTGGGTACCATCAATTGAGAATTCAGAGCGAAGATGTACCCAAGATAGTTTTTCATACTCGTTTTGGCCATTATGAATTTTTGGTGATGCCTTTCGGGTTGACTAATGCGCTTACAGCGTTTATGGCTTTGATGAATGATGTGTTCAAGCCGTACCTGGATAGATTTGTTATTGTTTTTATCGATGACATTATGGTGTATTTGAAGTCCAGGAAAGATAATGAGCAGCACTTAAGGATTGTGTTACAAACCCTCCGAGATAAGGAATTATATGCTAAACTCAGTAAGTATGACTTCTGGTTGAAACAAATATAAGTTCTGAGCCATGTGGTATCGAAGGACGAGGTATAAGTGGATCCGTCCAAGATAGAAATTGTAGTCCAGTGGGATAGGCCCGAGACAGTTACAGAGATCAGTAATTTTCTGGGTTTAGCTGAGTATTGCAGCAGGTCTGTAGAGGGTATTCTTCTTAAAATTGGTTACTACTCTGAACTCATCTCACTCTAAAGAATATGGCATCTGAGTTGGATGATGCTTGTGAGAGAAGCTTTCAGGAGTGGAACTTCAACTGACCACCACACATATTCTCATCATTCTGACCAGCTCAGTAGATTTCTCTGTGTACACTAATGCTTAACACCAAGGACTGGGCTGTGTATTGATACAGGATGGGAAGGTAGTTACCTATGGTTCCCGTCAGTTGAAGGACCATGAGAGGAACTACCCGACTCATGATTTGGAGTTGGTTGTCATAGTGTTTGCACTAAAGATATGGCACAACTAATTGTACGGTGAGAAATTTCAGGTGTATACCGATCATAAGAGCCTCAAGTACTTATTTTCACAAAAGGAACTGGATATGAGGCAACGAAGATAGTTAGAGCTTCTGAGGGATTACGACTGTGAGATCTTATACCACCCGGATAAGGCTAATATGGTTGCTGATGCGTTGAGCAGAAAGAGCCTTGGGATGGTATCTTATATGATGATCAGGGAACACGAGTTGCTAGCAGAGTTTGTGAGCCTCAGCTTTTATGTGACCCCTTCTGATACTGAGGCATTTTGTGTGATAGCGAGTCTGAGGTTAGAACCAAAGTTGGTTGACCAAATCGGACAAGCTCAGCGAGTGGATCGCTTGTGTATTGATATGGCTAGTCAGATACAGATGGGTACCGGTGCCAGCTAGGAGTTGAGCACCGATGGGTTACTGAGGTTCAGAGGCAGAGTGTGTGTTCCCGATGATCTGCAGTTGAGAAAATTGATTTTGGCAGAAGCTCACTCTTCGAGGTATACCTTGCATACAAAAAGCAATAAAATGTATAAGAAACTCCAAAAAAAATTGTATTGGTGGTCAGGTATGAAGAGGGATAACGCCAGGTATGTTATTAGATGTCTGGTATGCCAGCAAGTTACGATAGAGTAACAGAAGCCTGCAGAGTTATTGCAGCCTCTACCTATACCGACATGGAAATTAGAGTGTCTCACCATGGATTTCATCATGGATTTACCAAGGACTAGAAGGAACCATGATGCTATTTGGGTGATCGTTGATCGATTGACGAAGTCAGCCCACTTCATAACTATGAAAGCTACGGATACTCTGAGTGCATTGGCGGATTTGTATGTACGAGAGGTTGTGAGGCTACATGGCATTCCAGTGAGCATAGTCTCTGATAGGGAGTCCCGCTTCACATCCCACTTTTAGGGACAATTTCAGGAAGCGATGGGAACCTGATTGAGTTTGAGTACAACTTTCCATCCTCAGACAGATGGTCAGTCAGCGATGACCATTCAAACTCTGGAGGATATATTGAGAGCTTATGTGATAGACTTTAAAGGCTCCTGGATGAGCATTTGCCATTAGCCGAATTCACCTACAACAACAATTATCACTCGAGTATTGGAATGACACCTTACGAAGCGTTGTATAGTAGCAGGTGTAGTCCTTCCATTGGATGGGAAGAGGTGTGTGATCAAAAGATATTTGCTCCGATCTGAAGAAACAAGCCTCTGAGGATGTCCAGTTGATATGTGATAGATTGAGGACAACTCAGAGCAGGCAGAAGAGTTATGCTAATACGAGGCTTAAACCTCTAGAATTCACTATGGATGAATCTATATTTTGAAAGTTTCTTCCTCCAATGGTATTATGAGGTTCGAAAAGAGAGGTAAAATTTCGTCATCCCTATATCGGACCATTTGAGATCTGAGATCGAGTGGGAGATAAGGCCTATAGGCTAGCGTGACCCCCTGAGCTAGCAGGCATCCATAATGTCTTTCACATCTCCATGCATCAAAATTATCATCCGGATCCGACACATGTAATTCAGTAAGAGCCACTGAAGCTCAAGGAGGATATGATGTATGTGGAGAAGTCGATTTGGATATTAGATAAGAAGGAGAAAGTACTACGGTCTAAGATGATTTCTCTAGTCAAGGTTCTCTGGCAATACCACACCTCTGAGGAAGTTACGTGGGAATTAGAGAGCCTGATGCGTGAGATGTATCTGCACTCATTCGAGAGCTGAGTATTGGTCAATTTGGAGGACCAAATTTTTTTAAGTGGGGGAGAAAATGTAAGACCTGAACTTGGCATTTTTCCTTACGAATATATCATTTAAAACGTGTAAATATGATATATTAATCAATGACGAAGGAATGATGCAATTACAAGTTCAATTTAATCAAGAAATAAAATTTAGTGCTTTAAAGTACCGAAATAAGAACTTGGGCAAATTCGAGACAAACCGAATGAAATTAGGTCAAACCGACTGAAAATATGGACTCAGAACGCGAAAATATAGGGAGTCCAAGAAGGGAAGTTAGTTCAAAAATGATAAACCGAAAATTACCCTATATTGACAATTTACCCCGAAAATATAGAAAAATAATATTTTCGGAGGGATAAATCAATGAGATAAAATGAAATGGAATGTACATATATTTTGGTGGAATTAAATAAAATAAAATATATGTACAAGGATGTATAAATTTTAGTGTATAAAATACACTATGGGAATAAAATATACTAATAATAATAATATTTGTTTTATTATTATTATTATTATTATTATTATTATTATTATTATTATATTTTAAATTATAAGATTATTTTAGTATTATTATAGGTATTTTGGTAGATATTTTGAAATATATATTATATTATATTGAATATAATATAATATATATATAAATAATAGAAAAAAACAGAAATCGAAAAAAAAAAGAAAAAAAAGAAAAAAAAAGAAACAGAACTGAAAAACGCCAGGAAACCCGATCCCTCTGCCTTCCACCTCCGACGAGCCAACGACGGCGAGAGAGCGCGAGAGAGGGGCGGCGAAGGACGACCGGCAGCCCAGGGAGTCACCGAGCACCATCACACACCGTCAGAGCTGCCGAAAACGGAGATCGGAGAGGGAGACACCCGCGGGAGAGAAGGGAAAAACGGCGGTCACCGGCACCGATTTGGGCCGAACCCTTCCAGCCGAAGGTTACCCAGGCCGAGGTGCGCCGAACGGCACCAGTGGCGGCCTGAGAACCGGTCGGAATCGCCCCGAACGGTGAAAAATTGCACCTGAACCGGTCGGACCGGTTCAGTGTGAAAGGGGCTGAATCGGTCCGAACCGATTCAACAGGAGAGAGAAAGAGGAGAGAGAAAAAAATTAGAAAAAAATTCAGTGTAATCCCGGCACAGCAGTAGACCGGTAAGTGGTCAAAAATCGATCGAATTATTTTTCGGATAATTAATTTAAATTTTATTAGACCGAAATTAATCGGTTTAAATATATATTGTTGTGTAGCGAAAAAACGATAGGCGAAGTGTACGAGTTCGAGAGGATCTCAATTTACGTGCCACCAAGGAAAGATTTGGCTTTCGAGAATACGCCCGAAGCCAATTAGACTGCGGGATCCGGAGAGATCAATAATTAAAATTCGCAGTCGACACATTTCGAGGTAAGGGATTCAGTAAGCTCTTAGAGATAGCTGTACGTATTTTATCGTCGTTTATGTACACCTAAATTTTCGTATAGAGTATGAATATGAAATATCTGGATAGTACCCAAATATGAGAAAATTACGAAAATGCCCCTAGGTACAAAAAATATAAAAATGGCCGAAATGGCCTATTTTGATGTGTTTTACATGAATAAGCATGTTTTGTGAATAAGTGGTGATAGAATGGCTCTGAATTTGATTATCTGCATTAAATTGCAATGTTTTCAGAACAAAAAGTGTTTGCTGAGTGATTTGATAGAAAATGTTTTCTCTCACTCAAGTGGGTACTACCTTCCGTGGTTGAGGTTGGTTTGTACGCCCCTTATGTGCATCGAGCCATCTATCAGTTTTGAGATTAAAGTCGTGCTAGAGCGTTGCTCGCACTAGACTTTACATATTTGTGCATGATACCGTGCTGGAGCTTTGCTCGCACGGGACTTCGATTTTGTGATGTGCATAAAATCGTGTTTGGAGACATCGTGTAGGCTGTGTAAGCTTGCACTGATCCTCGCACGTGATTTGATAAAGCCGTGCTGGAGCCTCGTGTAGACTGGGTGTCACACTGATTGATATGCCCGCACGTACATTTTTGGAGACTCAGTATTGATATAGCTGGAGATGGGATGATAAGACCCGTTGGACGGGCACTCCTAATCTCACTGATTTCAGATATTGGGGTCCACAGAGTACAATGTACCGTGTGGACGCACATGGAGTACGACGTACCGTGTTGTTTGTTTGTGTCTGATGGTAGACTGACCCCCTATCATCAGCCATCCGGGGACATTCATGCACACCTGATCCGTGATTGCATGGAGTCCATGACTATGGCCATATGTCTATTCGTTTCCATATGCTCTGCTTTGTCTCCATACTTATATGATTTCTGATTTAAATTCTGAGATTTTGATTTATCTCCTATTTGATTTAAATCAGCTTTATGAGAACATCTGTTTTGAGAAAATTTGTTTGTGATATGACATGCATTTGAGAAAGCATACGTGTGTGGTTTTGGATATTCAGTTGGAATTGAGAAAGTAAGAATTTTCTGTATGACATGCATGTAGGTAGTATAGTTATCTACCTGCTTGTGTGATTTCTTACTGAGCGCGTTAGCTCATCCCTTTTTCCTCCACTCCACAGAGTTACCTAAGTCTTGAGAGCTGCGGTAGTCCTGAGCAGTTGATAGCCCACACTCCATTGTGCGTAAAGGTATACACTTATTTCGCTTTTGTATCTAAACTTGTCAGGCACAGTTAAGTATATTAAGAATTACTGGGATGTAAACGTACGTGGGTAAATACATATATGAATAACGAAATTCAACTATAATGTACGTTTATATTTTATTGTGTAAAGTCAATATCGACTCGTGTGCCCAACTATCCGTATGTTGTCTGCTCCGTTATATGAGTATATGAAGGAATAATAATGATTTAAATGTGGAAACGGGGTGTGACAGTCATAGGGTGAGATCGATCTCATAATTGCTTCATGAGATCGATCTGCTCATTGAGGAGATCGAGCAGATCAATCTTCTATTTACAGAATACTTCATGAGATCGATCTGCTCCTTGAGAAGATCTATCTTCTCTTTACAGAAACATTTGGAGATCGATCTGCTTGTCTATGAGATCGATCTGCCTATTAGTTCTTACACATTTTCTACATTCTGGAGCCATGAGATCGATCTCTCATCCTTGGAGATCGATCTGGCATTCACAGATTGTACTGTTGTTGCATCAATTTACAAAAAAACTCAATGTAAAACTTCCCAAAATCTACCCCACAGTCCAAAATCTTACAATAATTTTTATAAAAATGTAAAACTATATACTTTTAATTTTTAAAAACTACAGCTTGTTAAAAATCGTAGTTTTTGTTTAATTATTTTTAAGTAAAATGTGATCTTTAATTACCTTAGATTAAGTTTTTTTATATAAACGCAGTTATAACCATAATATCTAAAATATGAAAAGGGTTAAAATTTTAAAAACACTAGTTTAAAATATTAGACTACGTTTGGTTTCATTAATTGTAATCTATAACTTTTTTTCTAATAGTTGTAGATTCTATATCGAGATTGATCCTTGTTGATTCAACGTTTACTTGAATTGCTTTTGCTTTGCTTTAAGTACATGCTTTTTATTATCAATTGCATAAGCCAAAACTAATTAAGTGAGAGTGAGTTAAGGTAGAGTAGCACACAAGAGAGGGCGAGTCCATTACTCGATACAAAAAAGAAAAAAAGAAACTGAGTTTAAAAGGGGCGAGAGCCCTAAAAGGTTAAGAGAAAGATCAAGTGTGTTATATTTTTAAATAGCATGTTGAAAACATGAGGGAAAATAAATTCAAATAAAGTCTATGTTTTTAAGGAAAACCTATACTCTTTTGAGCAAAAGCTTTTGTTGAAATATAAATTTATATAGTATGGGTTGCGATCTATAATAATTGAAGTCTTTTATATATAAAAGACCACGCTTATTAGTACCCCATCGACATGGGTCCAAAATTTAAGAGCATAACTACCCAAAAACTACCACTTCCCATCAAAATGCAAGGAAACCTCCAATTTTCTCCAAAAACCACCCATATTTTGCACAAGCTTTAAGCCCTATGAAACAATGATGTGGAGATCATGCATAGCTACTATAAAAAAGGGGTCTCATGATAAGTCAATAGGGGACTCGAACTCTTTTATTCTCTGAAATATTTTTAAATACTCTTAATTTAGGTATCGGAGAAAGTCCTACTAGGAACAACTCCAATGAACCTTCTATTTTGTAGGTTGATCTAAGGAGGAAAGAGTTGATCCACTATTGAATAAGCTTCATACCTTTTTGGCATCAACATTTTGGCATCGCCTGTGGGAACTCAAAGAAGCAGCCATGTCGAGCTCCCAAACAAACCAGTAAACACCAATTCCAATGGGACAACCATAAATCGACACCCCCTCAAACAGTGTTAATGGAACAGTACAACCAATTGCTCACCCAAAATCAGGCTCTAATTGATATCTAGGGTCACTACACCGAGATAATGGAGTAACTAATCGCCCAATGCCATACAATTCCCTCAACTGAGTCGAATTCTCACCCAAATAACCTTCTTCATGTTGAACACAAGGAGCCCTTAGAAGAACCACAAGAGAGACAACGTAAACCTAACGAAAAGAAGAAAAGCAAAGAAATGAGTTTTAATTCTCTAACAATAGCCATGACCAAGAGAACCAAGATTGGCCATTAGAAGTCTAATCTTTCTGTGCATGAAAGGTTGGACGTTGCCTATAAAGAGCATAAGTAGATGAAAAGAGCAAGACATGAGTTGGTTCACTGCGTTAGGAAAATAGATAGCCTATTATCTCTTGAAATCCAAAAAGAAATTATCCACCATCATTTTTGAGTATCGAAGGAGAAGTATGACGGTACAAGCGACCTGTAGGACTACATTCTATGTTATAAGGCCACCCTCGACTTGTATGGCACCAACGATGCAATCAAGTGTAGAACATTTTCAACTACATTGAGAGGTGCCACTATATCTTGGTTTTATTCTCTTATGCCTAACTCTATTACTAGTTTTAATCAGTGCAATACACTATTCGTTAGGCACTTCCTGGCTAACAAAAAGCAAAGGAGGACTTTTGCGAGTCTGATGTCAATAATTCAAAGTTAAAGGTGTAAAATGGTGGGGCGGGTTCGACCTGGCGTGTATAGCACGAGTTCAAACGAGTTAAACCGTTTAGGCCTATTTTTAAATAGGCCAAAAATTATTAGCTTGACCCATTTTTGGTGTTGATTGGGCCGGTCCGTGAGCCAAATAATTTATTTTTGTAAAAATAAAAAAATTTAATAAAATATATTAAAATAAAATTTAAGAAGAATCATTAAAATCTACATATAAATACAATTTAAATATAATTACAATCCACCTACAATATTTTAACAATAAATAATTACAAACTTGAAGAAACATAAATATTTATTAAACATTCAAATTTCTCCAACTTCTTTTTTTTCAATATTATATATATATAAAATCATTATTTGAATTCAAAGAAAAATTATATGAACTCATATTCTTTATTTCTACAATACCATTATATGTATTATTTTTATAGGAAATAAAAATACATTAACAATATATTTAAAAAAAATCTAATTTTATATATTTAAATAAAAAACGGGCCTAAATGGGCTAACCTGTATGTTGGCCTGTAGCTACGCAGTTTGTTGACCTATCGAGCCAACCTGTTTAGGCTTGCTTTTAAACGAGTCTAAAAAATTAAGTCCGATCTGTAAAAAAACCTGTGGGTTTAACAGACCAATCCGCGGGTTTTATCCCATTTTACACCCTATTAGAAGGCCCAAAGAGAGCTTAACGGATTATATGGGTAGATTTACTAGTTTCTATATTGATGTGAAAGACCCTAACGATAGATTTGTAGTCCAAGCATTCAGAGCAGAAGTGACTGGTGATCACATCCACTATTCCATATGTGATGAAAAGCTAGTGGCATTGCATGAAGTCCTTCAGAAAGCTAATGATTTGGCAGAAGCAGATGAGATTAGAAAGACAAACATTGGGCTAACAAATGATTCGATGAAACCCTAGATCAAGTCTAGATATGCATAACCAAAAGGCAAATATCTCTATAATGCCCCTCACCATTTGAAGTATATTTTTATACTTGTCATTAAGCTACGTTACTTCATTAAGTTCTATTTGTTTCAATCACTTAAGAGTTTTCAATGCATAACAAAAACAAAAATGCACAAAAGTCTGATTGCTTGCTTAAAGGCCTTAACACCAGTATCTTAGACATTATATCGCCAAAGGCCTTAACATAGTATCTTGGGCCTTATTCGCTTGCGACCTTAGAGTTAGTATCTTGGGCACTTGCACGCCCGTGACCTTAGTGCTAGTATCGTCGGCACTTGTCGCTCTGGTCTTAGCACCAGCATCTTAACGCCAGTATCGTCGACACTTGCTCGCCCATGGTCTTAGCGCTAGTATCTTGGACACTTATTCGCCCGTGACCCTAGCGTCAATATCGTAGGCCCTTGCTCGCTTGTGGCCTAAGCGCCAGCCTCTTTGGCACCTATTTGTTCATGGCCTAAGCGCTAGTCTCTTAGGCTTGCAATTGCCTATAGCTTAAACACTAGTATCATGGGCTTCCATTCACTAGTAGCCTGAGAACCAGTGTCCTAGATTCATGCTCGCCTGTAACCTTGGACTTCTCCTCGCCTTAAGATGCAGCCTTAGAATGCAAGACGAGCAATGAAAGGTCTATGGCAAACACTGATCACTTTATAATCGTCGTTCGCTATAGGGTATTATGTTTTTACCTCCAATGACATGAGATCAAAATATAAGGGTATAACTACCCACAAACTACTACTTCCCACCAAGATATAAGGTAACCTCCCACATTCTCCTAAAACCACTCACTTTGTGCACAAGCATTAAGCCTCATGAAGTGTGGAGATTATGTCTAGCTATTATAAAATGGGGTCTAATGGTAAGCCTAATGGGGACTCGAACTCTCTGATGCTCTAAAATATTTTCAAATACTCTTATTGACTTTGGTATCGGAACAAGTCCTATTGGGAACAACCCTAGTGGACCTTCTGTTTTGCATACTACTCTAAGGAGGAAAGAGTTGATCCACCATTAATGAAGAAGCTTCATACCTTTTTGGCATCAATAATGTTTATGGAATGAAAATGTGTTATATTGAGGATAATACATTGCAATTATAAATAAAACTGTAGTCTTTTTAATAATAAGCTTTTATTGAAATGTATATTGATAAAAGTGCATACAGTAGTTTTTGTGGTTTTTTTGTTGCATAAGATTACAATTTTAACGAAATAATAGTTTTTGTGAAATTAATTGAGGAAAATGTGTTAATTTTACAATGATATTTTTTTTATATCATTAGACTACAGTTTTTTATATTCATTATCTTTTATTTTGTAAAGACTACAATTTTTGAAAGTTGTAGTTTTTGGGTTATTAAGTTTAGATAAAATGTTGTCCTCTTTGTATATTAGATTACGTTAATCGTAATTAGAACTGTGAAGGAAAGAAAAGAAAATTTATGTTTTCCTCAATATCGTAGGCATAAAATCTTTTTATAAAGAACTTATATAATATCTAAAATATCAAAACTTATATAATTTTAAAAATAATAATTAAAAATATTAGATTTCGTTGGATTTTAAAAACTGTAGTTTATGATTTCTTTCTCCTAGTGTAGGTTTTTTTTGGCAGATTAGTTTCCAATGCCTAGAATAAGTAACCAATATATATATATATATATATATATATATATATATATATATATAAAATAATTGGAATTCATAGGTGCAATGAGAATGACTGTGGTCTCCCTGCCACTAATATTTTCGTTGGCATGATTTGCATTTTGTCTTATTAAGGAATATGATGTTAAATCAAATTGAATCACAGAATTGCAATTATTTAAGCGTGAAAAAGGAACATCCTCTTCTTCTACAAAGTCAAGGCTTAACCATATATATATATATATATATATATATATAGTATTAAAAAGTGGCTAGTTGATGCATATAATGGCAAGTAACTTGACCTGGAGTTTGTTTAGTCTCGAAAGTGAAGAGATCAAAATAACACGAATATATAATCACAAAGGTTAGTTTAGTTCATAAGAAAGTTCTCCTTTTTGCTAATAACGACAAATATTTTGAATACTAAATCTTGAATGCAATTAGTTAATATTTTAAAAGAATGCAAGAAAAAAATATGGCATTATTATCAAATAATAGACCAATTCATAGTTCAACAATAATTAAAGCTCATAAAACTTTGACTCCTGTTCGTTTTATTATACTTGACAATTGTAGACATCATAGATAACATTAGACGAAAATGATACAAATAAAAATCACCAAAGTAATATGATTAAAACAATGATAGATCTTGACTGTTAATTTTGAGGGAGCCAACTAAAAGTCTAAAACTATATATATATATATATATATATATATATATATATATATATATATATATATATATATATATATATATATATATATATATATTATTTAATACACACAATTTGTGGAGATTTTTTCTTCACAAACCAAACCAACATGATGTTATATAATGTTTTAGGAATATTCAATACATTATCAGTGGGGTTAAGATGATGATAAATAACACCTTAAAATATTAAAAATATAAATAAAAAATAGAATATATTATATGTAATCATCTTAATACTGCTTGTAGAGTTAAAAAACTCTACTGATAATGTATTGCATAATAATTATATAAATATATATATATATATATATATATATATATATATATATGAGTTATATCATTTTGTTTTAGGTTTAATGCTGCAATAAATCATCTGATTTTATTAGAAATGCAAACAAAATTTTGATATTTTATTACATAAAATTAAGATTATGAACTTTTATTTCATTGTAATTATACTTATCAAATCTTAAAAATTAATTAATAATGTCCAAATAATAATTTTTTAAATAATATTTTGATCCTCATTCAACTCATCCAAATAGATTTAAATAAGCGCTTTCTCCTAACTAAATCATTCAACTAAAAGAATTTAACAAATAATTAAATATTTTATGTTGTTAAGGTTCTAATTCCAATAAAATAAAAGTTCATAACCTCCATTTCATATAAATAAAAGGTCATAGACTAATAAAAAATAAAAAGCATATAAAATTATAAATTTTGTTAGTTCATACACAAATATTTAAGGAAACAAAATATATCAAAGTAAATAATCTTTTCTATAATTAAGAGTGACACTTTTAAATGAAACAAAATCATTAAATTTGTATAAAAAATGAATTTAAATGTTTAAAAATTAAAGACTTAATAGTCAAATATACCATCAACGTTTTATATAAAATGGGAATAAACTTTTAACCTTTAATTTTACTGTATAAACCCTAACATTTTAAAATAATGTAATTAAATTCAAATCAATTATAAATTTTTACAGTAAAATCAGAAGGAATGAGATTTATAAAACTTCAATCTCTTATTTATTTTACTTAATTATATTATTTTAAAAGGTCGGTGGTTTATTTTATAATAAAATAAAAGCTTATGGATTTTTACATAAAATTAAAGGTCGAATGCTTATATCTATTTTGTATAAAAGGTTGATGATATATTAGGCTACTAAACCATAAATAAATTGAATTTTCTTTAAATTTATATGATTGTAACTTAATATTTGTAAAATAAATTGATTTTAAGTATTTGCAGATAATGATTAATGGCAAAATAAATATATCGATATTAATATAATTTTAACATCTTTTAATAAAAATACAATTTAAATTCATAACTATTGTTGTGGCATTTAGCTCAGCCGGTAGGAGACCCACTCAATCGTATTGTCCGCTTTGGACCCTGCCCTCAAGCTCCTCCCTCACAGTTTTTCTTCCGCGTCCTCAGATGTTCGAATCCAAAACCTTAAAGTCTTTGTTCTGACAAAGATGATACCAATTGTTCTACTGGGAACAATTGGTGTCATTTTTGTCAGAACAAAGACTTTAAGGTCATGGGTTCGAACCTCTGACGACGCGAAAAAAAAACCGTGAGGGCAGGACCGAACCTCTGACGATGCGAAAAAAAAACCGTGAGGGCAGGACCCAAAGCGGACAATACGATTGAGTGGGTCTCCTACCGGCTGAGCTAAACGCCACAACAAAACGCGCATCATCTCTGTCAGAACAAAGACTTTAAGGTCTTGGGTTCGAACCTCTGAGGACACGATAAAATCGTGAGGGCGGGGTCGTAAAGGCGGAACTCAAAGCGGATAATATGGTTGAGTGGATCGCTACCGACTGAACTAAGACAACACAATAAATATAAATAAAAATCTTTTTTGGGGTGCTAAGCATCCTTATCGTTAACTATTAGACTTAGTAAAAATTATATATAAATATAAAAATATTAAAAAATTATATTTTTTATATTAATACAAGACTTTTATATTTTATATAATTCAAACAAAACTTTATAAAACATGAATATCAATATTGTTGTTGAACAGCACAACAATGATGGATTGCTGACGTCAGTGCCTCGATCTTCCAGTCACGTCACCTCTCTGCAAAGATCAAAATAGTCAAAGGAGCGCAGGGTCTTCCCTGCGTTAGCACTCCGATGCTTAAGTCAGAAAAAGATGTCGGCAGAGTTTCAGTGTATTCTTCAGTAAAATTTCAATTAGGTTAAAATGTCATACCTGTCTCCTATTTATAGGGAGGAATTTTGCCTTCAATGACGTAATTACCCAGTCATATTAACTGTAGGTATCTAGGGATAGAATTGTCCAAAGCTAAAAAATAGACACAGAGTCTATTTTCATCTGTATTTCATCTGTATTCGATTTCAGCGTGACCCATGGCGTTTTGTCTTGATGACACGTCATATTATTATTTTTTATCTTATTTTACCCATAACAATTGCTCCCCACTCTTTCGCGGACTATTAAACGCGGAAGAGTAACTGTTTCGTCGTCGTCACTGCCGGCATATATATATAGCGTGAGAGTGGAGGCTCAGATTTCATTTTTCCCTCGACTTGGCGGACCTTAACGGTAAATTCTCTCGTTCTAGTCTCGCGGCACACCCTCACGTCACACACTCACGGCACCCTCGGCAATTAGGACCCTCACGGCACCTTCAAGGCACTAGGACCCTCTCGGCAGCTCTCCCGGCACTCTCACGGCATCTTCACGGCACTCACGGCACCTAGCCCTCACGGCACCTAAGCCCTTCACGGCACCCTCACGGCACCAAGGCCTCACGGCACCCTCACGGCCCTCACGGCACTCACGGCAACTAGCCCTCACGGCACCTAAGCCCTCCACGGCACCCTCACGGCACCAAGGCCTCACGGCACCCTCACGGCCCTCACGGCACCCTCACAGCCCTCACGGCACCTAGGCCCTCATGGCACCTAGGCCCTCACGGCACCTTCACGGCCCTCACGGCACCTCGCCCTTCACGAGGCTCTCACGGCACCCTCACGGCACCTAACCCTTCATGGCACCCTCACGGCACCAAGGCCTCACGGCACCCTCACGGCACCAAGGCCCTCACGACACCCTCACGGCACCTAAGCCCTTCACGGCACCCTCACGGCACAGGGACTCTCGCGGCATCTAGCCCTCACGGTATTAGGACCCTCGCGGCGCTAGCTCTTCCTAATGGCTGGGCACGGTCGCGGAAAGGAAATAGTTTTAGATCCCTATTCTAGGCTTAGAGAGTCTGATCTTGAACAGTTTAGAAGTAATTTTCCTCTTCCGGAGGGTTATGTTTATAGGCTTCCAACCGCCACGGAGCGCGCTCCCCAATCCGTTAGTAGTGGTGTTCCTGTACATCGGGCTTCATTGGAATTTGGGTTTTGTTTTCCTCTTCCCGAATTTGGAGTTGTTTTTCTTCGCCATTATGGCATAGTTCCCGCTCAACTTCATCCCAACGGGTGGGCCCAAGTTGTAGGGTTTACAGTCGTATGTCATAAGTTTAACGTCAGGCCTACTATTCCTTTATTCAATTCTTTTTTCAGAGTCCGTAGTGTACGCAATTCGACCCGTTTTTGTATTCAAAAAGTTTCTGGAAGGGGTCAGAGTACTAAGCTTTTCGGAAAGCCTCCCTCTAAGCTTCACAACTATGCATCCGATTGGTTTGTCGTCGAGGTTCCCTCATCTTTGAATATTCCTACTCGGTGGAGTCATTGTGGGCCCAATAATCTTAGCCCGATTATTAATTTAAGAGACGCATATGGTCCCCTCATTTCTCAGCTTCAAGTAGAGGATGAGGGTGCTTTGTTGTCGGTATTAACTCCGGAGAGCATAACTGCTGCGGGTTGGGGATGCGCCTCAGCTGTTACACCTGAGCCTTCTCCATCTGGTTTTCCCGAGGGGGGTCAAGGTGTGGGTAGTCCAACTGATCCTTCGGAGGTAGAGTTGGAGGAAGATGTAGATTGGGGCCAGGGCGAGGCGTTTGGCAGCCCTTTTCTAGAATTGCCCACGGATGAGAGCTTAGCTAACATCCATTCGCTTGATGATTATTTGAATCCGGGTGATTTCATACTGCATTTCATTGCATAAATATTTGTCCATCTTCCTTTTGTTTGTTTTAACTCTTTTTTTTTTTTTTTTTTTTTTTTTTTTTTTTTTTTTTTTTTTTTTTTTTTTTTTTTTAGGGATGGAACATCTTAGAGGCGCTTTTAGGCAACGCGGAGGTGATGAGGATGTTGCTAGAGTTACTCGTCCTTCCAAGCGTAGGCGTGAGCGGGATCAAACTCGTGAGTCCCGAAGCCATGCTCACGCTTCGGACCCTGATTCTCGAGGCGAGAGGTCGAGGCCTCCTCCAGCTACTCCTCCTGAGGGATCTGGTTCTCGTGATCGAGATAGGGGGAAACAAGCAGCCGTGGATCCACCGCTTCCAGACCTTGAGATAGAGGATCATCACCGGGCGAATCGGGCCGAGTGCAACACGACTCGTCCGTCTCGAATTGGGAGACGATGCTTGTATGTTGAGTCGTCCATGAGAGATACCCCGGCGTTTCCCCCCGTTGCAGACCTTAACACTTCCAGATACGTGGTTGACGGGGGTGTGGCGGTTCATGGGCAAAACTTCGTGGTGTATCCGGGCGTCAATGACAACGACTCCATTCACGACCCTGGTGTAGCAGCCCGGTTGGGCTGGTCGACCATACTCCCAAGAGACGAGGCGGAGTTGTTCAAAAGTTTTCCTCAATCCGAGGATGAAGCCGAATACTTAGCAATGAGGGTATCTGCTTAACCGTTTTCCCTTTTTGCTTTTCTCTTTTTATTTTTTGCGGTGTTTCCTTGACTGATCTTCTGCTTTTCCTTGTATTCTCAGACAGCTCAGCAGGTGATCGCGTGCAACGCACGATATCGAGCTTATAGGACTCGGGCTGATGCCGATCTTCAGCAGTTGAGGAGTGAGAAGGCTGAGTGGATAACCGAGAGGAATCAATACAGGAGGCTTCCCGAGCAGCTCGACCGACTGAAGAAGGAAAATGAGGATCTAAATCTCAGTCATGTTCGCCTTCAGGAGGATTTTGTCAAAGAGCAAGAGAGGTCCAAGGAATACAAGGAATCCTTAACCGTAGCTCAAGAGGAACTGGACTCCATCTCGCTGAAGTTCCAAGACCTCCAGACTAATTATGATGATCTGAAGTCCGACAACATGCAGTTGAAGGAAGAGGTCTCGAGCTTACGTAGAGGACCTTCGTCTTCTTCAGTTAGCCAGGACGCGAGGAACGAGATTCGTTCCGAAGCTGTACGGGAGTACCGTTTATCGCAAGACTGTTACGGCAGAAAGATGTTATTTGCCACTGGCTTTGCGAAGTACGGTTTTCATATGGCGCGTTCTTGGCTAGAGAATGAGAGATCAGGGGAGACCTTTCCCGAGCTGCAGTGGTCGACGCGGTTGGAGGATTATACTGGCGAGTTTCGTGGTTGGGAAGAGTATGAGCCTGACAAGGAGGACTTCGAAACCTACCTTGAGAAGGGAGCCCATGACGATCTCTCCAACCTGTCGGGCCCTTGGGAGCCTCGCCCGCAATCAGGAGTGATTGATGCTCTGGGTGATTTAGAAGGCGATGAATCCGACGCATCGGGCGAAGGCAATCCTCCAACAGCTGATGAATAGTTTTAGTTATTTTTCTTTTTCCTTTTGTTGTTAGTGCTCTTTGTATTGGAGACTTTGATAGCTTCTCATGTATAAAGTTTTTACCAAATTTAATAAATCAATGTGCTTTATAATATTATGTTCTAAATTCTCATTATTGCTTATTTGTTGCATATTCTCTTTTTATATTGGGGGGCTTACCTCGCGTATTTTTCGCTTCAAGCCCTTGCACGTTTTCTTCATGGCTTACCTCGCGCATTTTTCGCTTCAAGCCCTTTATCTTGAGTGCGTGGCTTACCTCGCGCATTTTTCGCTTCAAGCCCTTGCACGTTTTCTTCATGGCTTACCTCGCGCATTTTTCGCTTCAAGCCCTTTATCTTGAGTGCGTGGCTTACCTCGCGCATTTTTCGCTTCAAGCCCTTGCACGTTTTCTTCATGGCTTACCTCGCGCATTTTTCGCTTCAAGCCCTTTATCTTGAGTGCGTGGATTACCTCGCGCATTTTTCGCTTCAAGCCCTTGCACGTTTTCTTCATGGCTTACCTCGCGCATTTTTCGCTTCAAGCCCTTTATCTTGAGTGCGTGGCTTACCTCGCGCATTTTTCGCTTCAAGCCCTTGCACGTTTTCTTCATGGCTTACCTCGCGCATTTTTCGCTTCAAGCCCTTTATCTTGAGTGCGTGGCTTACCTCGCGCATTTTTCGCTTCAAGCCCTTGCACGTTTTCTTCATGGCTTACCTCGCGCATTTTTCGCTTCAAGCCCTTTATCTTGAGTGCGTGGCTTATCGCGCATTTTTCGCTTCAAGCCCTTGCACGTTTTCTTCATGGCTTACCTCGCGCATTTTTCGCTTCAAGCCCTTTATCTTGAGTGCGTGGCTTACCTCGCGCATTTTTCGCTTCAAGCCCTTGCACGTTTTCTTCATGGCTTACCTCGCGCATTTTTCGCTTCAAGCCCTTTATCTTGAGTGCGTGGCTTACCTCGCGCATTTTTCGCTTCAAGCCCTTGCACGTTTTCTTCATGGCTTACCTCGCGCATTTTTCGCTTCAAGCCCTTTATCTTGCAACATAGATGAAAGTATTTAATAATTCATTGCTTAATTTCAATTCATAGTTTTGACAATAAAATAATAAAAAGAATAAAAGGTAAAAATGAACATCTCATTGCCAATATGGCTTCAGGTGATTAGCATTCCATGTCTTTGCTATCTTCTTGCCTAGCAAACTTTCCAAGATGCAGGTACTAGGTCCGATCATCTTCCTGACTCTGTAGGGCCCTTCCCAATTTGCCCTGAACTTCCCATCTTCTCTTGAGGCATTGGTGATAATTGACTTTCGTAGGACAAGATCTCCTTCATGTAGGGGTCTATCTTTGACACGGGAGTTATAATAACGAGCAACCCTTTGCTGATAAGCGGCCAGCCGTATAGCAGCCAGATCTCGCTGCTCGTCAAGCAGATCCAGATTCTCTCGCAACCCTTGAGAATTCACTTCTTGCACATAGGGAATTAACCTTGGTGAGCCAGCTCCGATTTCTACAGGTATCAATGCTTCAGTTCCATATACTAAGCTGAACGGTGTTTCCCCAGTCGTTACCCGACTCGTCGTTCTATATGCCCATAGAATACTAGGCAGCTCGTCCACCCAGGCCCCTTTTGCTTTGTCCAGGCGAGTCTTGAGGCCATGAAGTATGGTCCTATTACTGATTTCTACTTGGCCATTGGCTTGCGGATATGCTACAGAGGATATCCTGAGCTAAATCTTCAATCCCTCGCAGAAATTTCGGAATGCTTCGCAATCAAACTGCTTCCCATGATCTACATTCAAGATCCTTGGGACTCCAAATCGGCAAATTATCTCCTTCCAAACCATTGCTTCGACCTTTTTCTCAGTAATTGTGGCCAGGGACTCTGCTTCGATCCATTTGGTAAAGTAATCTGTGGCTACCAACAAGTACTTTCGTTGACCCGTAGCTACTGGGAATGGTCCCAGTATATCCAAACCCCATTGGGCAAACGGCGTGGGCTGGAATGTACTTTGAAGGGTCGATACTGGGGTAGACATCAGGGGGGCGCACCTTTGACATTTGTCACATCTTCGCACCTTATCAAGTGCATCTTGCTTGAGTGTGGGCCAATAAAATCCTGCTCTAAGTATTTTTGCTGCCAGAGCTCGTGCTCCTAAGTGTTCTCCACATATCCCTTCGTGGACCTCAGCCAATGTGTAGTTGGCTTGTTCTGGTCCTAAACACTTCAGTAGCGGCATGGTATATCCTCTTTTATAAAGTTCCCCGTTGATCAAAGTAAATTTCACACTCTGAGTTCTCATTTTTCGAGCTGCTTCCTTTTCACTGGGGAGCGTTCCCTCCATTAAATACTGTTTCATAGTCACTCTCCAGTCAGAACCGACGTCAATCTCTAACACCCCTTCTTCTTCTTCTATACTCGGCCTAACCAATCTTTCCACCTTTACGACTCTCCCAGTAGCTTCTTTGGAGGATGCCAACTTAGATAGAGCGTCGGCATGACCATTCTCAGATCGGTCAATTTGGGTTATCTGAAAATTGTCAAATAATTGAGCTAACCACCGAACCTTCTCTAAGTACGGAACAAGGGTAGATTCTCGCACTTCATACTGTCCTTTGAATTGGTTGACGACGAGTTGCGAATCGCTATGGGCTAGCAAATTTTGGACTTGGAGCTCCCTTGCAAGTTTCATGCCACAAATTAATGCTTCATATTCCGCCACATTATTGGAACTAGGAAAATCGAAGCGTAGAGAGTATTCTATCATTTCTCCTTCAGGTGATATTAGCACGATGCCCGCTCCGCTCCCCCTGACATTCGACGCCCCATCAACGAATAGCTTCCACCAGTTCAACTCTTCCTTCTTGGCCTCATCTCGACACGTGCATTCAACGATAAAATCTGCCAAAGCTTGTGCCTTAATAGCCTGTCGGGGCTGAAAAGAAATATCATGTTCCCCGAGCTCTACTGCCCACTTCACTAACCTTCCGGAATGTTCTGGCTTTTGGAGTATCTGTCTCAGTGGCTGATCTGTTAATACAATTATAGAATGTGCCTGGAAATAGGGGCGTAGTTTTCGAGCTGCTACAACGAGTGCTAATGCAACTCTCTCAATCTGGGGGTATCTCGTCTCCGCTTCCAAGAGCACTTTGCTTACATAGTAAACAGGCCTATCTCCTTCTGCGGTTCTCCTCAGCAAAACCGCACTTACCGCTTTATCACCTATTCCGAGGTACACAAACAGCTGCTCCCCGGTTAGAGGCCTTGACAGTAATGGGATCTCTTTCAAATACTCCTTCAATTCCTCAAAGGCTGTTTGACATTCCTCAGTCCACTGAAAGTCCTTTCCGCCTCGGAGTGTTTTGAAGAAAGGCAAGCTCCTTTCGGCTGATTTTGACAGGAAGCGGTTTAGTGCGGCTATCCTCCCCGTCAACCTCTGTACCTCTTTAACTGTAACTGGAGGTTTCATATCCTGAATGGCTTGGACCTTCTCGGGATTAGCGTCGATCCCACGGTTGGTTATCATGAACCCCAAAAACTTCCCAGACTGAACTCCGAATGAACACTTGTTTGGATTCAGTCTCATGTGGTACTTCCTTAGGACCGAGAAGACTTTGGATAGTTGCAAAGCATGAGACTCCCCTTCTTTACTTTTCAAAATCATGTCGTCAACGTAAGCTTCCATTGTAACTCCGAGTAGGTCCTTAAAAACTCTATTTATCATACGCTGGTATGTGGCACCTGCGTTTTTTAGTCCAAACGGCATCACCCTGTAACAGTAAGTTCCCTTATCAGTGATGAAAGACGTCTTCTCCTCGTCTTCTGGGTGCATTAAGATTTGATGGTAGCCGGAGAAAGCGTCCAGGAAGCTAAGAAACTCGTACCCCGAAGTTTCATCTACAAGTTTGTCTATTCGAGGTAGTGGATATGAGTCTTTCGGACATGCTTTATTCAGATCCGTGAAGTCTACACACATTCTCCATTTTCCGGTGGCTTTCTTCACCATCACCACATTTGCCAACCATTCCGGATACAGGACTTCCCGAATGAATCCAGCCTCAAGCAACTTGTCTATCTCTTCTTCAATGATTTGGTGCCTCTCGGGAGCAAAATTCCTCTTTTTCTGTTTGATAGGCTTAGCTCCTGATAGCACGTTAAGTTCATGGCAAATGACCTTCGGGTCTATTCCAGGCATATCAGCGGGGGTCCATGCAAAAATATCAGCATTATCCCTCAAGCATTTTATTATTTCTTCCTGCATTTCTGGTTTCAATCGGCTTCCGATATACACCTTCTTCTCTTCGCTCTCAATCCCCAACTTCACTTCTTTCATTTCTTCAACTGGCTTTGGCTTCGATGGTTCCATGATAGTGAGGGTTTCCTTCCTTTGAATCCCCTTACATGTAGTCGATGCAACATTACATGTTCTTGCTCTCCTTTGGTATCCTCTAACTTGTCCCACTCCTCTTGGAGTTGGGAACTTCATCAGCAAGTAACACGGGGAAAGTATGGCTCTCATATCGCTCAATAATGGACGCCCGAGGATAATGTTATAAGCCAGAGAGGCCGACCTGACCACCATAAATAGAACCTGTCTTGTAACACTCTTAGGTTCTTCACCTAGAGTAACAGGTAGTTCGACCGACCCTGCCACCTTAACCTTTTCTCCTGTGAAACCAAAGAGGGGAGTAATCACCGGCTTCAACCTATCTTCGCTCAAATTCATTTTCTCGAAACAGTTCCAATAGATGAGGTTCACCGAGCTCCCATTGTCTATCAGGATTCGCCCTATCGGATGCTTGGCCACTACTGCTGATATAACCATTGGATCATCATGTGGAACGATAACATCTCCTTGATCAGCGGGCGTGAAAGTAATCGTCTCTTCGTCATCAGCTACTTTCATTACCGAATGAACCTGGTATGCTTGTCTAGCATAAGCCTTCCGTGAGGTAGATGAAGTGCCTGCCGTGTATTCTCCTCCAGAGATGACATTAATTGCGGGTCCTGTAGGCTCATTATCAATCTGCTGATTCCTACGTTCCCCCTGTCTTGCCACATTTCCTCTCTCCTCAATTCTTCTTCTGTTGACTCTACCGTCATTACGTCTATCCCGCGGTCTATTGTCCCTCTGACCAGGAGCAGGATATTGATTCCTCTCGATTTTCTGAGTGTAGCGGTCCAACAGCCCTTCTCTAGCTAACCTCTCAAGTTGGTTCATAAGATCGTGGCACCTTTCCGTTGAATGACCAAAGGCGGAGTGAAAACTACAATAGGATCTGAGATCTCCCCCCAGGTTTCCCTCACCTCTTCTAGGGAATTGGAGCATCCCAGTTCTCTCGATCGCTGCTAGGATCGAAGCGCGTGGTTCAGAAAGTCGTGTGTAGCTTGCATATTTCAACTTTGGGGCTTTGCCGGATCTGTCTGATCTCCCCATATTCCTCTCGTCGAGGTCTCTCTCCCGCTTCTTCCTTTCCTTGGAATCTCCCGTCAGAATTGATTTCATCACCTCCTCTTGGGTAATGTACTTGTTGGCTCGAGAGAACAAGTCTGAGACTGTCGTTGGCTGATCCAAGGACAATGATTCCTGGAGTTTTCCAGACCGTGTTCCCTGGAGCATGGCTGTCACTGCTATCCCCACTTGCAGATCACGTACCTCCAGAGTAGCATCTCGAAATCGGTCTACATAGCTCTTCAGTGACTCTTTGTCTCCTTGCTTTAGGGTAAGCAAATAGGTGGCCTCCTTTCTTCTCTGACTATTTATCCCAAAGGCTCTCAAAAATTCTCTTCTTCGCTGGTTGAAGGAAGAAATAGACCCTTCTGGCAAATTGTTGAACCATTTCAATGCATGACCTGTCAAGGTTAGAGAGAACGCCCTGCACATTATCTCATCCTCCCATCCATGTAGCAGCATCAATGACTCATAGCTTTCTACATGGTCGGAAGGGTCTGTTTTTCCTGCATACGCTGCTATTAGCGGCATTTTAAACTTTGGGGGTAGTGGTTTCCCCATGATTGCTGCGCTGAATGGGACCTTCCGTCTCTGGTTCTCTTCAGTTGGAACCAATCTCTTTTCTTCTAAAATTTGTTCAACTATTCTCTTCATGTCCATAGCATCTTGGATCTTTCCGACGTTACATGAATCAGCTTGATCACAATCGACGGTCTCTTTCCCCTTGTTGTATAGATTAGGGGCTTGATTCCTCTCGGTTCGAGATAAAAAGTTTGCTACTTCAGTAGGGGGGTTCCATGTCGGGTCTACCTCTGAGCCTCGCCTATTCATGTGAGACCCTATCATCCCAGCACCTCCTATACCATCCATATCAACATTTGGACGTCCGAGACCCCTGACAATCTCCCGTGCCGCGCCTCTTGCCCTTGGACGCCCTGAACCATCTCCAGTTTCTTGTGAGGGGTTCTCCATACGTGCGGGGTTCTGTATACTCGGGCAACCCATTCCTCTGGTACCTTCCTCGATGCCCTGCAATTCACTACGGTTTCGCCCTCGTGTACCCTGGCGCATCAGATCACCACTCGGCTCTCGCACATCCTGGCGGCAGGAATCATGAACCGCGTCTCTCGCACCCTGGCGCCAGAACTCTGGCGCACCCTGGCGCACACCCTCTGGCGCACCCTGGTGCCTAACTGCCGGCGGACCCTCGTGCCCAACTGCTGGCGGACCATGAGGCTCGAACTCTGGCGCACCCTGGTGCCTAACTGCTGGCGCACCCTGGTGCCCAACTGCTGGCGGACCCTGGTGCTCGAACTCTGGCGCACCCTGGTGCCTGACTGCTGGCGCACCCTGGTGCCCAACTGCTGGCGGACCATGGTGCTCGAACTCTGGCGCACCCTGGTGCCTGACCGTTGGCGCACCCTGGTGCTCGAACTCTGGCGCACCCTGGTACCAGACTGCTGGCGCACCCTGGTGCCCAAACGTTGGCGCATCCCGTCGTCCAACCACTGGCGCACCCTGGTGCCCAACTGCTGGCGGACCCTGGTGCTCGAACTCTGGGCCACCCTGGTGCCTGACCGCTGGCGCACCCTGACGCACAATGGCTACTGTCTCTCGCGCACTCTGACGCATTAATGCCAATATCGACTCTCGCGCACTCTGGTGCGCCACCCTCTCATCGGAGTCTCGCGAATCCTGGTGCACTATCCTCCCGTCCGGCTCTCTCGCACCCATGAGGAAGTCTCGCGGACCCTGGCGGAGAGATTCTTGCGCTTCTTGGTGCTCAGCAGCTTCACATATAAGGTCTTCTGCGACCTCGCACAACAGGTCTTCCGCAGCCATCCGCACCGGAGTTCCAGCACCCTGACGCCTTAAGTCATTCGCAGTCTCGCCCCCAATCTCACCAGCCTCCGAAGCGTTCCTTCTCTGCGTCCCCGGTTCAGCCCAGTTCTGGACAGCCGGTGGAAGATTTGTCTGCGGAAAGGCACCTTTGAACAGGTCTACCATCTCGCGCAGGGCTCGAGCAGTTTCCTCGCCCTGTTTCCTCATCGCTTCGAACTCTGCCACAGGGATAGTCATCATATGACTCTCCTCCCGAGCTTCTTCTCCACGGTCCAGGGGAGAACTGGCCGTGTCTTCATTCTCCACATCCCTGATTGCCGTGGATCGTGTCTTCACCATCGTTGTAGAATCACAGCTTTTCTTTCGGTTCCCACAGACGGCGCCAATTGTTGTTGAACAGCACAACAATGATGGATTGCTGACGTCAGTGCCTCGATCTTCCAGTCACGTCACCTCTCTGCAAAGATCAAAATAGTCAAAGGAGCGCAGGGTCTTCCCTGCGTTAGCACTCCGATGCTTAAGTCAGAAAAAGATGTCGGCAGAGTTTCAGTGTATTCTTCAGTAAAATTTCAATTAGGTTAAAATGTCATACCTGTCTCTTATTTATAGGGAGGAATTTTGCCTTCAATGACGTAATTACCCAGTCATATTAACTGTAGGTATCTAGGGATAGAATTGTCCAAAGCTAAAAAATAGACACAGAGTCTATTTTCATCTGTATTTCATCTGTATTCGATTTCAACGTGACCCATGGCGTTTTGTCTTGATGACACGTCATATTATTATTTTTTATTTTATTTTACCCATAACAAATATGATATACGAATTACCGTATCTGCATTTCACACCAAAGGACGATTTTAAATGGTCTGAAAAAGTAGATTGTAAAGTAGGGAGATATCCCAAAAACAATGATATAACTAATGACAAAATAGTGTGAAACTCTTTACGGATTAACTTTACGTGCATGCATCTGGATGCCGACTAATGGAATTGTGCAAATTTTTTGCCAGACTGTATAATATTTTCCCACACGAAAAATGTCATCAAGGCCGCTGGATTGATTAGGATGATGTGGAAATTATTTTTATTTTATGTCAAAAAACTAATCATGAGATGGGCCGCACATGTCTAGTGTAGAAACAGAATACACTGAAGTGAAATTAGGGCAGACTTCTCCAATGTTCGGTGATATAAATAAATAAATATATATATATATATATATATATATATATATATATATAAATATTAAAACCCACGAGGTAAGTGCTAGAGCAGGAGATTGCTGACCTCTTTATTTGTTCTGAAAAAATTAATAATAAAAAAAAAAACTATGATTCTTGGTGTTGTTTCATGGAAGCATTAGTCAAAGGCGAGCACGTTGTTTGTTGATTTGGTCCAGACAGTACGGAAAATGCTACAGACATTGACTTTCACATTTATTTCTACATTTATGTAATACCTTAGCTTTTAAGAATTAATCTGACCGCAAGACTTATGTTTTTTTATTTTTTTTTCCGCTTAACATTTCAGGGATAATGAAACCAATATCTATATACTCAAAATTTGATGTAATGTAATCAGCAACGAAAGTGGGCTCAAGTAAGAAAAAATTATTCAATTCAAATCCATTGAAAAGTAATGCAGCAATAATTTCATGTTAAATATTGAATTATATATAGTTGATCGTATACAACAATTTGAATTAAATTAATAATTAATTTTATCATACGATCATTTTTTTTAATAAATTATAAAGTATTTTTTTCGTACTGAGTATAAATTAATCTCAATTCACATTTCGTGATTTGTATTAATTTAAAAAATTTTGACTCAATAAAAATTTAAAAACAAGATTTATCGTTATAGAACTATTGTACTCGAAAACTCAAAAAAATAAAAAAAAATAAACAAAGATATAGCTAAAAGCGTTAATGGATTTTTTTCATTTCTCTTCCTAATCCTGAGAAGACAAATAATTCATTGAAAGCTGCGGAATGCAGAAAATGAACTCTCCAATGGCTCCACCAGACGGTCGCTAGGGCTGCGACTGTATGTTCTGTCATCATGGCTGCTGCGGCTTGCAGATATTTTCAGCCTGCAATATTTTTTTTGAAGTTTTCAAGTGTGTCACGTTTTCGTCGGAGAAAATCCAAGCATGGCCCATATTTCGCAAATTAATGTGAAACATACAGTTCTGTTTTTGTCTCAGTTTTTCAAAGATAACATGCTGGCTGCTGCCTGCTGATAAATAAAAACTACTTGCAATTACAGCCACATGAACACACACAAACATGTGCTGCACGTCTCTAGACATTGTTAAATTTGTAACCGTTGAAAATATTGGAATCTATTGCACGCAAAGAAGAAAAAATAAAGAAGACACAAAGGTATAATTGTCTCAATACCAAGCGATAAAGAGAGAGTCGTAAGCCATGAAGACTTGCCTTGTTTTAATGGCAAAAAGGAGGTTTTGGACCTTTTAGAATCCAAGTTCAAATTTCATCTAATGGGTTGGGTTTGTTCAATTATATATTTATAGCGGTTTGTAAGTTATTAATTTGACTTAATTATTTTTTTATGTATATTAAAGATTGTAATTTCATAAAAAAAGTTTTTAAAAAATTTGAAACATTGAAATTTCAAAATAATTGTCCTTTTACATCTTGATCCAAGTCTGAACCGAATTTTGTTATAATTTGAACTGATCCAATCTAAAACCCTTGGTTCGAATTGGTTTTTCGATTTCTTTCTCAACCTTGTACCGAATATTGTCTACATATTCTTTGTGCATGAATATGTAGACAATTACTTTGTCTACATATATTCATGCAAAGTTCCATTCACTTGCATGTCAATTTACTCTTTGTCTAGATATTCTTTGTCTACATACTCTTTGAAAAATTCCATTTTTCTCTATTTATTTATTTATTTATTTATTTATAATGCCCATGTCAATTTACTTGCATGGTGTTGATTTCACATGTAAAGTTCAATTTCAAATGTGAAAATTTCCATGGTTTGAACCATTCTTGACTGCCACTCTCAACTACTAAAATGTAGTTTAGGCAAAGGAGAGTATCTATTCAACCCGAATCAAAGCGTTTTCCAATATATATCAGTTATATATCTACTCCACCCACCAAATGAAGATATTATATATTATTTACTCGAGAAGGTTAGGGGAAAAGATGGTGACTCTGACCGTAGATTATTGTAGTTTACATAGACTCACCAAATGCAATAAATTGGAAGCTTGACAAGTTCATGCTTTATTTATTTATGCTCACACATTTTGATACGTAAAAGGTCAATTTTTAATTTAAGAGATTGCTTAAGCTGTTTTCAAAAGTTACCTGTTCGATTGCACACTATATGGAATATTACGTAATTCAGTTTAGCATTGGAAGAAAGATATTGTCAAATTATCTTATTTTTAATTTCCATCTATATATATATACACTTGTTTTTCTCTTTAGAATAGAACAAAACTAGGAAAAGATGCCGCCTGACTTTGGTTTCAATTTGTGCAAGCAAATTTGATTCGTTAGCTCTAGCTTTGTGATCCAAAATCGAGCTTAAGGCCTTTGGCCCAATCAAATGTGTTCAATCCAGTAAAAGCTTAATAGTCTAATTACAAGTTAAACTCGTGATAAAATATTTTGTAGTTAAAGAGTAGATCACATTAAAAAAAAAAAAGTCTTGTAAGGATATATAAAAGAGGCCAATATGTGCATATTTTATTCTCCACTTAAAGCTCATTATCATTCACCTACTTATACCCTCTTATTCTTGAATATTTGCTAACTTGAGCGTTGGTGTAGAAGGAGAAAATTTTAATTCAATCACAAATGGCCAGATGTCCAATTAAATTCTTTTAACAAATTAATCGAAGGATTTTCAAGTGACGAATCATATATTGTCATGTGAATTTATGATATATTTTGAGTTAATTATAGAATTAATCACTAAATTATTAATTTTATAATTAATTTAAAGATAATTCACTTGGTTTGACCAATCAAATTCATGCAATTTATTTCTTAATTAAACTAAAATAATTGAGAAATAAATCCAAATGTTGGCCAGTCAAAATTCAAGGATTTATGAGTCATTCAATTAAAATTCATCCATGAGTCAATAAGCAATTTATTTCTTAATTAAACTAAAATAATTGAGAAATAAATCCAAATGTTGGCCAGTCAAAATTCAAGGATTTATGAGTCATTCAATTAAAATTCATCCATGAGTCAATAATTATATCTCTAATTAGATTTAAATTATTTTTGAGAAAAAATCAAAGAAATTAAGTTTTTTTAGAATGCTTTCAACTAGCACTATAAATATAGTGCTCCTCCAAGCCATTTGAGGACTTTTGGTCAATTCTATAAGAGGAGAAGATTTTGAAGAACTAATAGCCTCTCCAAAGTCTAAGAAGAAATTTTGAAGAATCGAAAAGAATTGAAGAAATTTTGAAGAATTGGAAGAATGTTCAAGAAAAAAGTTGTTTAATCTTGTTTTATAATATAAAGCAAGATTAATTCCATTCGTTCAAGATCAAGTCAATCAAAGTCAATCAAACCCTTGAAGCGGATTTTCTTGAAGAAAATAATAAGAGGATTTTCTTTTATATTAAGAATATTTAGAGATTGCAACCTTATAAAATTGATATTTGTTCTCAAATTTTTCAAATCTAATTTTTGACTCAAAATTTGTGTATACAATTGGTACGTCTAACAAGTTCAAACTCGACATGAAGTTGGCCTATCTCAAATATTTTTTAACAATTTGCATCGTCTGTGAAAAACTCAACTGAAAGCTATGTCTGATTCCTAAAATACGATGTCTTTGATAGGTCAAACACCCATCACTCCACCTCCTACACGGGTCCCGCCCATATTTAGAGCTTGCCTGACATTATCTGTTGTGCCTATAACTCGAGCTCGCCCGCCATTGTCTACTGTGCTCAAAATCAAAGCTCGTCAATCATTGTCTACTACATCCATAACTAAAGCTCGCCCGAAATTTTCTGTTGCCCCATAAGTGGAGCTCGCTTGACATTATCTGCTTCGCAGACTCTTGGAGCTAGAACGTCGACTAATGTTGGACAGTTAACCGCTCCTTCAGGATACGAACATCCACCACTATTCCCCTTATCATAGGCGTCACTTTCATCCCTGCTTCCTTAAACACCTCTGTAGAAGGAGAAAAATTTTATACAATCACGAATGGCCAAGTGTCCAACGAAATTCTTGTAATAAATCAATTAAAGAAATTTCAAGTAACAAATCGTATATTGCCACGTGAATTCATGGCATATTTTGAGTTAATTATAGAGTTAATTATTAAATTATTGATTTTATAATTAATTGAAAGATAATTCACTTGGTTTGACCAATCAAATTCAATCAATTTATTTCCTAATTAAATTAAAATAATTAAGATATAAATCTAAATTTCGACCAATCAAAATTCAAGGATTTATGGGTTATCCAATTAAAATTCACCCATGAGTAAATAGTTTTATCTCTAAATAAATTAAAATTATTTAGAGATAAAATCAAAGAAATTAAGTTCTTTTAGAACTCTTTCACCTAGCACTATAAATACAGTGCTCCTCTAAGCCATTTGAAAACTTTCGGTGAATTTTGAAAGAGAAGAAGATTTTGAAGAACTCATAGCCTCTCCAAAGTCTAAGCATCTAACTCTCAAGAAATGAAGAAATTTTGAAGAACTTGAAGAACATTCAAGAAGTTGTTGTTTGATCTTGTTTTGTCATACAAAGCAAGATTAATTTCATTCGTTCAAGATGAAATTTTGAAGAACTTGAAGAACATTCAAGAAGTTGTTGTTTGATCTTGTTTTATCATACAAAACAAGATTAATTTCATTCGTTCAAGATCAAGTCAATAAGACCCTTAAAGCGGATTTTCCCGAAGAAAGAATAAAAGCATTTTTTTTATATTAAGAATAGTAAGAGATTGTAAGCTTCATACCAAATTTTTCAAGTCTAATTTCTAACTTGAAATTTGTTTGTACAACCTCATTACTGGAAAAACCTTTTAGGGAGCTTCCATGAGTAGCTCACCATCATCCGCTTATACATTGCCAACTATGCCTCCAACTCTAAGGTGGTTTAGAGACATAACACCACCTCTGGTTACTCCGATCCCTAGGGGCCTTCATTTTAGACTGACGATCTTTATACCTCTACTTAAGAAATATGACGATGCCACAATCACCCCAACATTTGGCATTGCCATAGATACCCTGGAATATGGTGTGCCACCTCCACACGTGATCACCTGTCAGGCGACTATGGTACCACACACAACATCCCACCTTTTCATGCACCAAATGCCCATAACTCATACCACTACTTATCAGCCTCATGTTACCATTGAGTAGCATAATCAGCTTATCTAAAAAGTATAGTTCTTGAAGCCCAAATACCTAGTCAATAGAATAAGGGGATCAGATTTGCCACCAGAATAAGGGAACATGATAAGACGCTAAACTCTAGTCACCAACAATCACAAGCCCAAATTTCATCCAAATCTGCTTGTGACATCAATGCCTTTTAAACTCATAACTCCACATCTCGAGATAGATCAAAGGATAGACCAAGAGGCAATGCCAATATGAAAGCGAAGATGGAAGAACTCAACAAGGAATTTAAGAAGTTGAACAAGAACAAAGACGATACGGAGTGGTTGGATGGTGGCAACAACCTCATATCCTTTACAATAAAGCAAAAAGAAATAACATCCAAGCTTAAACTACCTAAGGAAACCTATGACGTTATGAAAGATCCCACCAATCACCTTGACATCTATTTTTCATAGACGAACATCCAAAGAATGTCAGTTATGGATGTAAAAGGGTAGTAGTTAAACGGGTACCTGGCACTATCCGCTTCGTTTAAGTTAGGTTCGGGTACCCGATAAACGGGTTTTAATCGGGTTATGGTAGCAATTTTACTACCCGTGACGGGTTCGGGTAGGGTTCAGGTAATACCCTTCGAGTACCCTAAACCCGAACCCGATTAACTTTGTCTGTGCAAGCTGCCGATTTGCCGAAGTGTTTTATTATTATTATTATTATTATTATTATTATTATTATTATTATTATTATTATTATTATGATTATTATTATTATTCACTTTGTTCTTTGAAAGCCTTAGAATAAAATCCCTAGGTCACTCACAAGCCAACATTTTTCCCCAAATCCAAACAGAGCAAAGTTTATCTCTCGTTCTCCTCAGCGGCGCCAGCATCTCTCTCCTTGGGCGTAACCATTCTCAGGTGCAGCATCTCTCAGGCGTGGGAGCTTTGTTCACTGGTAGTGTATCCCTCCAGCGAAGGCAGCAACTCTTTCTCTCTCCAGTGACGACAGCAACTCTTTCTCCTTCCAGCGGCGACATTTCTTTAGATCCAGCGACACAGCACCTGCACTGTAAGTAAACATGCCAAATATGTAATTTTTAGTTATATTGGAGTTTTTCATTATGTAAATGGACTGATGCAAGTAGTTAAGCTCTACCCCTGTTGTTCACAAGCCTTCACTATGGTCAATGGGTCAAAAGCATGTTGTTTACCAATTGTGAGAGTGTTCTCATTACTTGAAAAGTTACTTATGGTTCAGCTCCGTACGGACCGCACCTACTGTTGTGTTAGTCAATGGGCTAACAGTGTGGTAGTAGGAAGCATTAACCAACAAAATAGGTCATCAAAACTAGAAGCACAAGTAGAATAAAATTATTCATGCAGTAGTGAATGTAGAAAACCACTCAGGCAGATGCGTAACAATGTGCTTATTATCTTTGTTTGTGCTTCGCCAGTAATACTTAAGAATTACGATATGTTGTTGTTTATTGTCAGTCTGATTGTGTCATATAAACCTTTTCTAACCCTCGGCTTGATTTTATTTTTTATATTGTTTATAGGTCTTTCAAAAAATGGCAACATTTGGAAATATTGAGATTACTGATGAGAATGATAAGGCTGCCACTGCTTTATCGACTATGGGTTCAAGTTCGAGAAACACAAATATTAATGCTCCAAGTTTGCCCTCAAATAGTTCCCCTGATATAACTCCAATAACATCTACTTCAACGAAACCTCTAGTAACCAAACGTTCTTGCAAATTAACTTCAGAGGCTTGGCAGCACTTCCAAAAGAAAAATATAAATAGAGAAGATAAGGCAATATGCAACTATTGCAACCTTGCTCTTAAGGCTAGTAGCCAGAATGGAATAAAAAGCCCTGCTAAACCACATGGTCACTTGTTCAAGGAAAAGAAATTCAACCATTGAAACATGCTTCAAAAAGCAAAAGATGATTAGCGTGGAAGAGAACAATGACAGGAAGGTTCGTTTTGGAAACTTTACATTTGGTCAAGAAGTTTCAAGAAATGAGTTTACTCGTGCTATAATTTTGCATAAGTATCCTATTTCTATTGTGGAGCATGTTGGATTTAAAAGATTTGCTGCTATCCTCCAACCCCTTTTCAAGATGGTTTCAAGCAATACGATTAAAGAAGACATCCTCAAAATTCTTCAATTGGAGAAGGCAAATCTAATGGGCGTGTTTGAGAAGCTAAAAAGTTGAATAGCAATCACAACAGATATGTGGACTTCAAATCAGAAGAAAAGCTTCATGTTTGTTACTGCTCATTTTATTGATGATTCCTGGGTGTTGCAAAGTCGTATTTTGATGTAAATAACTCTTTTGAACCTTTTAACATGTACACAATTCATTAATTTTTTTGAATAAATTGTTAGCAAATTAACTAATGTTTTTTTGAAACTTTTAGGTTTATTTATGTACCAACACCTCATACTAAGGAGGTTCTTGGTGAAGAATTGATGACAGCGTTGACTGAATGGAATATAGAGACCAAACTTTTGACTATCACTATGGATAATTGCAGTTCTAATGATGGTATGATTTCTATCATAGCGAATAAGTTGTATTCTGAACTTTTACTTGATGGGAAAATCTTTCACATGAGATGTTGTGCACAAATTTTGAATCGTGTTGTGAAATATGGATTATCCACAATAGAGCATGCAATTGACAATATTCGTGATAGTGTGGCATTTTGGTCTACTAGTCCTTCTGAAGTGGAAAAATTTGAAGATGTGGCACGTCAAGCAAAAGTTTTATGCACTAAAAAGTTATGCCTTGATTGTAGAACTAGGTGGAACTCGACTTACTTGATGCTTCGAACAGCCATAGAATACAAAGATATTTTTCCTAGGTTGATTTTTAAGGATAAGCTTTACACTAAAGTCCCTAGTGAGAATGATTGGCACATGACAGAAATTATTGCTGAAAAGTTAGAAATCTTTTATAATGCCACTGAATTATTTTCAGGAACAAGGTATCCTACCGCAAATTGTTATTTTGTTCAAATTTGTCACTTCGAAATGCACTACTAAAGTGGGTATATAGTGATGATGTTATAATTAGTGTAATGGTGTCACAATCCGTTTTCGCGACTTACACACTTCTATTGGTTGGGCTCTGAGTCAATGGCAACCACTCGATTCATTCTTTTTAACATTCACTTCATGCTATAATAAAATAGGCTAATTTTTTTTTACTATACTTACGTACATCAGAGTTTATAATAATTTACATCCCCATGTTTATAAAATATATTACTGTGCATATACATGTTCAAATGCAAATTCACTAGAGTGTATACCTTATACCGACTGGTAATTGTGCCTACATATGTAGGAGGATGGCAGCGGATACACTACTGAAAATACTCTGTAGAGGAGGAGAAAAAAGGGGGTGAGCTAACACGCTCAGTAAGGAAAATATGAAAGCAGGTAAATAACCATACTATCTACATGCTCATAGTGTATACTTTAACACTTATAAAAACAGTGCACACACTGAAAACAATGCAATAATTGTAATAACTACGTTTTCATTCACTGTAGAACACTTTCACTCATTTCCTTAAAATATTTCATTCGAACACTTTCAGTTCGTTAATTCATTCATTTAAAACAAGTGTTCACTTTCATTGAACACGTTTCACATTCATTATGCATGCTTTAACTCATTGTAAAACAAATACATTTACTGAAAATGACAGCAATCTATGCGAAAACATTAATTCGCTAGAAAGCTTACTCAATTCACTTAGTTCACATAGCAAACATTCATTTCAAATCACATAACACCCACTTAGAAAACACTTTGCACTCAGCAAATCAACATAAATTAGACTAGGCTGGGATGTAAGATCAATCACGGGGGACATATGACCATAATCACTAGATTCCAAGCAATCACGGATCAGGTGTGCGGGAATCTCATGCTTAGGGAGGCGGATCAACCATCTTGTCAGCTCACTAAGATCACTAAGACATCATGGTATATCGTACTCCATGGTTTACCTCACGGTACAACGTACTCCATAGATCCTTATATATTGTGATATAGCTGAATGAACCAAGTAATCTCGAGGTCTACCATCTCAGTATCACTATCATCCATTATCATGTCTCGAAATCACGTGCGAGCAGGTCAGTGCAAGATCACATAGCAATACACGTCGGCTTCAACACTGTTTTGTACTCACACTACATCAAATCCATAAAACCTGGTGCGAACAACTCAGCGTAAGATCACATAGCAATCCTTGAGGACTCTAGCACAGTTTTGTCTCATCATATAATAAATCTTATAAAATCACGTGCGAGTAACTCAGCGTAAGATCACATAGCAATACTCGAGGACTCTAGCACAGTTTCACTTAAAATCACCTTAAGTTTAGAAAATTACATGCGAGCATAGTCTGAGTAAGGACACTTAGCAATACTCGATGGCTCCTGTGACGCCCCGAAAACGCGAAAAAATGGGCTATTTTTTTATATCCTTTACTTAAGTTGTATTCCTATCAGTGCCAATTTCTTAATCTTTCGTTAATGTACCGAGATGCAGTTTATAATCGCAACCAGTTGATTTCAATGACTTTTCTTCTACTTATCAGTACGTCTATTCTCCTTCCCACACTTTATATATCTAGAATATACAGTAAGGTTTAAACTGCGTTACTACTACTTTAGTTAAATTCATATTTCTTATTTTACATCCCAAAACATTATCACAACATTGTCTATGCTTTACAGGAAGTCTGGTAGATAAAGTAAAATATATCTTACTAGTACTGAGGATAGCTTGGAAGGGCTAAGTCCGCCTGTCCACGACTATTGTACGGCAGGTAGAGGTGACAATTTACTTAAGAAAATCTGTGAGGTAAAAATAAAGAGGTGAGCTCTTCAAGCCCAATAAGACATGCATTTGAGGCAATCTTAGTATTAAAATATGTAAATGTAAAATATTGTGATATAAACTTTATAAAATATCATGCACGTGAATATTAACCGAAACATATTTAGTTTCGAAAGATAAGTCAAAGTACTTGTGATATCATAACTGATAGCATGTAATTTATAAATCATGCATCTTATAAATCAAGTAGCATGTAAATCATGTAACAAATATCCCGTAGAAAATCATTCACATAGCATATATCACGTAGCTCGTTTAAAGAGCAAATCAAGTCAGAGTACATAATATTTAAATCATAAAATTTAGTACTCTTTCTTTCAAATAATACTGATTCTTTTCATGGAGACTAGGCAGCATTTTCATTACGACAAGAGTCGTATTCATGTATGCATTTCACATAAGAAATTTGCATAGATGCTTCACTTATACTTAGTATCGATGGCCATGGTAAGGGACTGTAGACTGGATCAGGGTTGTACAGAGCCCCTCGCCACTATACATATATTTCCTTTAACGGAGAGTGGCATAAACATCGCACCGAGTAGTACAAATACCCGACGCAGTTCAACATGCACCACAAGGGACTAAACGTACACCAAGTGGTATGAGGCATGTTTCACGACGGTCCAGACCCCACACGGCAATTTAAGATAGCTCTCATAGCTTACATTTAGCCTTAGTCTCAAAACATTTCTTTGAAATTATTTCTCGGGTCCGTTCACCCATAAACTTTTAAATCATTTCTCGGGTCCGTACACCCGTAAACTTTTAAATCATTTCTCAGGTCCGTACACCCGTAAATTCATAGAAATCATATTTTTAATCATATTTTGGGTCCGTTCACCCGTAACTCGTAGAAATCATATTTTTAATCATAATTCAGGTCCTTTCACCCGTAACTTGTAGAAATAATAAATTTTCATTTTCACATAAAAATTTCATTTAAAAACATTTCACAGATATCAAAAGTATATTTTGAAGAGCTTGAAAAATAGGGCTTTTCTTTCGGTTTTCTCGATTTTTGAGTGCATAGTAACTTTTCTGGGTTCGGAGTTATTATTCGTAAAAACTAACATGCTCAATATATTTTTAAGCTGAAGTAAGGTATTTGAATACCAATACTACTTTAAATCACATCCCTTACCTCGTAGATTGTAGGGCAAGGCAAACTTGTCGGGTCTCGGGATTGCCTTGATTTGCGTGCCGAATTCTCAAACTGCCCAAAATGATATTCATTCATCATATATTGATCCATTTCATCTTAACATATTCAATTTTAATTTATCTTCTCGAAGTTTGATCAATTTTGACTTTTCAGTCAACTTTTTCGATTTTCTTGATTTTACCGATTTAGCGCCGTTTTTGGCAAATTTCGTTATTCTAATTTCTCATTTCATTACTTCATTAACCTTATGACTCATTCAAGTTCATAAATCAAGCTATTCACTTTGTAAAATTTTCAATTCTTTCGTTTTTCAGTTTTACACTGAGTCAAACTATAAATCGGGCTTTCTCGGTATAAATTTAACCGTTAATAACCTTAGATCCATCAAATTTTTCACAAAAACACATCAACCCCTTGCTTTCTAGATCTCAAATCATTCTTAGAAGTTAAATCATCCAAGTCCACTTAACTAAAAATCTTTCAACAACACCAAATAACAACATATATGAACTTCATCATCGTCCATCAACTTTACCTTAGGTTTGACCAAGGTTGACCACGTTTTTGATTCTTCAAATTAATCCTAAACTGTTATTTAACATGTATAGAGCTTATAATCATCAAAAACCACAAGAAAACTCAGCCAAAGAATAAAAAATTCCAAGTTCTTCACTTACCAAAAACAGGGCAGATCCGTCGACCGTTTTTGTTTTACATTTTTCACCTATTAAATGAACTTATTTGTAGCTTAATATTTTATATGTTATATAGAACTAGATGAGGAAGATTTTATTCTTCTTGGTCGACACCTGAATATGACCGGAAGGTGGCCGGAAAAATCACGCACTGAGGGAAAAGGAAGAACGCCTGCGGGAAGAAAGGGAGGGGGATATCTCTTGACCTAGAAGTCCTTTGGGGTTGATTTTTATGCCCACTGAAATATCCTTAAGTCTACTTTCAGACTTGATAACTTAGCTCGAATTGAATAACGGAAGGTCTTCCAATTTGACAAACATGAGGTCTGGGTCGACAGGCTGAAGGGGACAGATTTCTGTCTTCTTCTATAAGAATTCAAGAAAAATTATTCTAGTCCAATTTTCTCAAAATTCACACTTCTAAAGTGTTATACTATGTCTCTAGTATGTTTTATAAAAATTTTGGAGTCACTTGTTTAAGAAAAATTACCCAATTGATCCCATTTTGCGCGATTTGGTCAATAACAAGCAAAATGGCTTAAAGTTTTCAATTTACCTTAAAATTAATTCGATCCCCGAAACCTCCATATTTCCACTTGATTTTGATTTCTCAAGTAAATTTCATCTTATATTAATTTTCTATGGCCTCGGAATAATTTTTGAGAATTTTTAGAATTTATTCCGGATTTATTCTCTTTTTCGAGTCCATTTGCTCGATTTAGTGCAAAACCCGAATCTTACTAACTTTTTCACTTTCAATTCCTTAGTTTTCATTTCTACACATCAATTCATACTTGAACATGTAATTCTTAAGAAATTCTCGGCTTAGAACCTTACCTTGATTTACGTGCCAACGGGCCCCACGTCACTAACCCGAGTGTTTTGGTGGTTTCGGGCCTGCATAACATTATTTCGAGTTCTCAATTACTTCTTAGTTTACCAAATAAAAAATAAAGTGAGAAATATTTGGGTTTCACAGCTCCAGCATGATTTCATACAAAAATTCGATAGATGGCTCCATTCAGATAAAAACGGTACACCTGACTGAATTCATTACTAAAATATCACAAAGCATAAGTGAGATGGTAAATTCTCATCTAATCGCTCGTCAACATTTTAAATTCTGAAAAGTGGGCTAATGCCAATAGTCAAATCGGATGCCAGTCTATCATTACACTTTCATAAAACCACTTTTTCATGGATAAACATTAAGTTATGCCATTTCGGGCATGTTTATCTTTTCTCATAACTAGGGGTATTTTTGTAAATTTTCCCTTTTCAGTGTTATCTAGGAAATTTCACATAGAAAATCAGATAAGTGGCTCAATTCAGTTGGAAACGGTTCCGAAATCGAAGTTTTACACATAAAACAATATCATATAGAGCGATGGGAAGTGATTTCCCATAAAGTCACTCATCATTAGATTATTCCCATCTCAGCACGCTTAACTTCGTAAAACGTGCTTTCCTATATAGACAGTAAAAACACTAGTCAATCTATCCATTTATCACTAGAAATAGATTTCCAAGCTTAAAACGCTGAAAACATGAAATTTATAAAATCATGCTTTACAGACTCATTTCGGTACAACTTTCCCGATAGTAGGGTAATATGGTCTTTTGCAACCACTAAGCAATTTCCTAGATTTTTCAATCTCTATATATTTCACACTATTTATTTTCATACAGGGATTTATAAAAATATGTACAGCTATCTCTAATAGCATGCATAAATCCCTTACCTGGATTCTAGTCGATTGCAATCCTTTCACTTTTTACTTTCTGTCGCTCAACTGATTCAGCTCTAATTATATCTCCTGGAGCTGAGATTTCGTGATGACACGTGATTCGAGGCTCGATCAAACTTATGTTCATCGCCTATTGTCGCGCTACACAGTTATATATTTAAGCCAGGTTAATTCAGTCAAATATAAATTCAAATAAATTTTTCAAAATTTAAATCGGTCAATTTCAACCGCTTACCGACTTATCCAAAATCTCGAGGCAACATCAAATTTTTCTCCCATTTTTCCCTTTTTCTTTTTTTTCTTTTTCCTGTCTGAACCGGTTCAGACTGTTTCAATCTGATTCAGCACAACCCTCGTCGTTCGGAGCTGCGCCGATCGATTTTTCACCGGCTTCCACCTCCAGCAGATCCGCAGGGACTCGCGGTGCATGGATCGGATGGTGGCCAAACATCAGCTGGCCGAAAAGTGACCGGTTCGACCCTTTCTCTCTTCGGTTTCACTGTCGTTTTTCTCTTTTCGTCGTTTTCGACGCTGTCGGTCGGTTCCCTAGCCGATTCCGCCACCAATCGGCTCGGCTTCGCCTCTAGAGAGTTCTTTTGGCCTCGTCTGGAGTCGATCGGCGTCGAATTCCGCCGAATCTCCCCTTCTCTCCTGCAGTGTCTCTCTCTCTCTCTGATTTGCTCGTTGTCGATGATTCACTGCACGTGCTGGCACTCAGGCACTCTTCCGGCGCCGGTCGTCCATTCGCCAAGCAGCTCGCGCCCGTGGTCGTCGCTGTTCGCTGCCGCAGGTGAGAAACCAGGGGGATCAAGTTTCTCCCTGTTCGTGCGGGCTTCAGTTTCTGTTTCCCTTTTTTTTTTCAATTCTCTTACTTTCTCTTATATATATATATATATATATATATATATATATATTCTAATATAATATATTAGATATTTAGAAATATCTTAATAATAAAATACATATATATATAAGAAAATATCTTATATTTCATAATATTAATACTAAAACAAGGTATTTTATACATTAATTTTCACATACATGTACATATAAAATTATTTAGTTTATCTCAACAATTATATATGTACACCATATTTTATTTTTATTTCTCCCAAAATATTGCTATTTATTATTTTTATTTTTCGAAAATATTTTTCTTTATTTCCGAGATAAATTCTCGATGGGAGAAAAATTTCGATGTTCACGATAAATTCATATCTTGATCAATCGGACTTAGAATTCAATTATTTCCTTTTTATTGATCAAGATTTCATAAATCCATATTTATAATAATTTCTTAAAAATGACACCGAATTTCGAGTCTTACAAATGGCTAAGAAAATGTTTGAGAAGTTTGACAAATATTGGAGTGTTATTCATGTGGTGTTAGCTGTGGCAGTTGTATTGGATCCTCGGTATAAAATGAAAGTGGTTGAGTTTTATTTTCCAGACATTTTTGGTGATGATGCAATCTTTGATATCGAACAAGTTAAGAAAACTTGTTATGAATTGCTTAATGAATACCAGAATAACTCCTCTAGACCAAAATTACATGCTTCTTTGTGTACTTCAACATTAAACTCACCGTTTGTTCAAGCATAACGTGTCTCTACTTCTCAACAAGAAGATTTCACAAAGTTGGTTGCTTTTCTTAGTTCTTCTGCTACTAGTGTGAATGTGAAGTCAAAATTAGATCACTATCTAGAAGAGCCAATTTTGCCATGTACTCAATCCTTTGATATTCTTAATTAGTGTAAGCCAAATGGTATAAAGTATCCTACTTTGCAATTGATTGCTCGGGACTTTCTTGTTATTCCTGTTTCAACAGTTGCATCTGAATCAGCTTTTAGCACTAGTGGGAGAGTAGCGTGTAGTCATTGAAGTAGGCTTAATCCGAACACTTTGGAGGTATTGAAGTGTTGCCAAAATTGGTTAAGGAGTGACATATGAGGTAAATAATTCATTTGTTATAATTCTTTTTATTTCATTTGTTTCTTTGTCAAAAGTAGTCTATTATTATATTTTATTTCAAGACAATAATATTTTATTTATTTTATTTGTAAGACCATTTACAACTATGGACTCAAGTGGCATTTTTAATGATGATGAAGAATGAAGATTTATCATAATTCTAATAAACTTCAAATATATTTTTTTATTTTTACTTAAATTATGTTTGTTTGTAGTTTTATAAATATGTTTCTATGGTTTGTTTATTTGCTATGGTTTCAAGTGATTTGTTGAACTATTAAAATTTGTTTAATTATGATAGAATATGTATGTTATTGTTTAATTTTATATTTTTGATTTATACAAAATTAGATGATTAATTTTTTTCTAGGGGTTCGAGTTTCGGGTTTTAGGTTCGAGTTAATAAATGGGTTGTTAAATTATGGGTTGAATAATCGGGTAATTAAACGAGTAATTAAACGGGTTCAGGTAATTAACGGGTAGTGTAAAATTTATTAGGGTAGGGTTCGGGTAGTTTCTTGAAAAAATAATTGGGTTTTAATAGGGTTCGGGTTTTATAGTTATTAATCGAGGTCAGGGTCGAGTACCTCAAAATTAGCAGGTACCCGCCCCATTGACATCCCTAATGTCAGTAACTATAAAGCATTAAGTGTTTGTACTATGTTAAGAAGGCCTATTAGAGCATGGTACTACACTCTAACACCTAGTTCGTTCACAACTTTCAATATGTTACCCACTTCCTCGGTATCTATAAGGCTATAAAAACTAACAACATTCTTATGGCAATCAAGCAAAAACCAAACGAAACCCTAAAAGAGTACATTAAAAGGTTCAATAAGGCAACCTTAGAAGTTAGAGACTTAAACACCAAGTTAAAAATCCATGTGTTCACTAATAGAGTCAAACACAACCCCTTGCGTTACTTTCTCAATGATTACCAACTATTGTCGACCTCTAACGGTAATTCACACAAGCAGCTATGGACCTACGGGAGCTTGAATAGTATTATGATCGTTACTATGCTAATAGGTTGAGTTTCAAAAACTCACCGTCCAAACCTTCTAGATTTCTTCAAGCTTTTCACAAGGAAGAAACCACTTTTCTTCTCTAGCTTAACAAATCCTAATCAAGAAGATTATGAAAATTGGCAACCACAGGGTTTGGTGTGTCGATTTGCTAGTGCATAATGATCCTAAGGTGGCTGGGCATATTAGTGTTATAAATGGGCCACGTTAATGTGTTTCATAAATTGGTAATTTTACCTTTTAATCCTTGAAATTATTTTAATTGTAATCAAGTATATCTCTTAATTATTTAATTAGAAGTAAGACCCAAAACTTAATTAAAGGTAGACTACAACTTGATTAAACTATTTAATTAAACCCATTTAACTAAACTATTTTTGTTAAGCTCAATAAGCTTTTTTAATTATAATTTGGGTTTCAATGTTTTTGAAATAATTCATCCTAAAAATTAAATGTTGTTTAATGTTTAAGAGTAATTGAAATAAATTTGAGTGAAAATAAATGGTGTTTGGTAAGCAAAAATAGCAAAATTATAGAAATTACATTGTAGGCATTGATCCCATATCGATCCCTTTTCAAACAGTAGTTTCTCCTCTTTTGTATACTACTTAGGCATCAATGTTTCCCTCAATGGCATCGATCCCCTTATTATTTAACTTGATGCATCAATCCCATTATGTATGGCATTGATCCCTCCTTTGATTTTTGCAAGAAAAAATTTAAGTTCCAGCATGAGGCATCGATCCCACCATGATTATGTCACGACCCAATTCAATTCTCTTTAATCGAAAATCACTGAAAATTTTTCCCGTTTTACTGTTACCTTACCCGGTCGTTGGGCTGTGAGTCAATAATAAACACCACATCTCATTCATTCTCAGTTAAATAAAACGATGTCATACATTTGCATTTAATCGTGTACTTATACAAAAACACATTTTACTGACATTTATATCCCCCATAATTACAACTCAAAAGAATATTGTGCGTTTACATTGTTTAGATACAAAAAGAATCACTGTGTATATACCTCTAAGCGATGAAGATGCAGCGGAGTCCAAAATGTCACGCCTCAGTCCTCACTAGGCTACTATGCACGCTCTGTAGGGGAAAATAGAGAGGGATGAGCAACCACACGCTCAGTAAGGCAATAATGCAAGCATGGTAGATAACTACTCTATCTACATACTGATAGTGTTATGCATAAATCATTTATGGTAGGAGCATGAGGAATAAAACTATGCCATATGAGTATACATATATATCATGTATCAAAATCATGTACATTGGCATATAAAACATGGTAAAAACATCATGTATAAATCATCTCATGCTCAATCTCATTTAAACTCATAAAAAGGGTAATTCATTAAGAAACCTCCTTTTTAAACCCACATCATAAAACTCATTCTTAAACACATACAATCCCATCAAATCAATTCACAATCACAACCACATTTTCATTTCACAAATCAATTCCACGAGGCTCGACCCCTCTTTCGGGTCTACCTTAAACAATCAAAATCACACTTAGAGATTAAAATCATGTGGTAGTAAGTAAATCAAGCAAGGAGACAGGTTACTATAACTCATCTGACTATGTTGGCCAACAGTCACATATCATCCCAGACCACACGGATCCCGGTGTGCGGAGTATCATGCTGGTACGAAGGTGGGTTAGTTCTTCGCCAGACTTTCTCAAATCAAGTAACCACCACGTGGTATATCGTACTCCATGTGATATACACGGTACATCGTACTCCGCGGACCCATAACAAGGTTGGGGGTGCCTGCCATAGGTCTTATCTACCCCATACCAAGTGTAACCTTTATAGTCTCAAGTGCACGTGGGAGTAACCTCAATACCAGGTCCTAGCCCCTTATGGCCTTGCTCGCCCCTGTTGGGTTCCCTGATTCAGGTCCTAGCATGTTGGGTTCCCTGAATAGATTATGTCAGTCCTAGCCCCTCACCCTCACCCCACTCAAGAGGTCTGTTAGGCCTGTTGGGTTCCCTGAACACCAATCTGTATCTCTCACCACGGCCTCATACATACCACAGTGTGAAAACCAGCGCGAGCTACGCTCTAGCGCCATTTCATGCATCATAATAAATCACTTCGTACGAGTAACGCTCTAGTACGGCATTTATGCATAAAAATATGAAGAAACCACGTACGAGAATCGCTCCAGTACGATTATATGCATAAGAAAAACCACACAAATCCACGTACGAGCGTAAGCTCTAGTACGTTTTATAAAACATTGTCATAGTTCCAAAACAAAGTGCGAGCTAAGCTCTAGCACGTTTCACACAAGTGAAAATATCGAAATCCAGCGCGAGCGAGGTTCTAGCGCGATTTATGTCATACAAATACGATAGGCGGCTCATACACAATCAAACAATCCCGGCAACCGGGTTTAGCACTTCACAAATGCTTTTTCCACAACATCAATAAACACTAGCCGACCCATCTACAAGCTTGTTTAAAACAAAGCAATTACGTTTTGTAAAATCTCAAAATGTTAGATTTATGCAATTATTAGCCTTACTATCCCTTTTCAATAACCATTTCAAACAAGCAAATCTCATCCAAATACCCATAGTAATTTCCATACATCTTCAAACACATTTCTATAAACTCATACACATTTCCAAAGCCCTATACACCCACAAAATACGAGCAGCTACCTCTATATACTTACAGAACTCCCTTACCTGGAATCGCGATGCGTGATTCCACTTCCTTAAAGCCGTTACTCGTACCACTCGATTCGTTTCCAACGGACTCTTCGGGACTGCACAAAATCGTATCCTGCATTATATTCGATCCGTATATTATGACATCGTGCGTTCACTATAGTCAATTCGACCTATAGTTTTCTATTAACGCTTATGAGGCCTCGTTTCATTACTTTACCCATAACTCGAGTCTATGGATTCTTTTAGGCCTATTAACTCATTTCAAATCGATATTAAATCGATATCAAGCTCATAGTGTTCATATTTCATTGATTTCCTCACTATGCCATTGATCAAGCATTTACATACTCATTTTCATAATTTCACTTAAACCCACATTATAACTCCACATAACCATTCCAAATCACCCACATTACTCATTTAACAACTTATCATAACCCATAAACCACCAACTCCCCAAATCATACTTTCTCACACTAGAAGCATTCCATTTTCTAGGTTACATTTGTTTCTAACACAACCTAGGTGTTTCCATCCATCCATACTCATGCCAAACAACTCCAAAATCAATTAAATAGACAATGTATTTGGATTGGAGTGTTAGAATCTTACCAAATCTGATTTTTCTTCTTGCTCCAAATGTCAATGCCCTTAGCTCCTTCAATACCCACAATGGGATTTTGGGTTCCAACTATGTTGTTCTCTTCCTCAAGATGAACAACTTAGTGTCTAATGGCCTCCCCTCAAATCTTACTGAAAATGACTGATTTTAGAGAGAGAAAGTTAGGTTTTTGGGTTAGAAATGGAAGATTAGTATTTTTCCCGAAATTTTCAGATTTTCAGCACTCCTTATATAGAAATACCTTGAGGAGATCGATCTGGTCCAAGAGGAGATCGATCTGGTCCCCTTAAATCTCTCATTTTCACGGCATTTTAAGCATGAGATCGATCTGTCGAAGCATGAGATCGATCTGCTCCCAAACAGAGAGCTAAGGAGATCGATTTGGGTGCTTGAGGATCGATCTTTTCATTACAGAATGCTTAGGAGATCGATCTGGCCCCATTGGAGATCGATCTGCTCTATTCCATGGCCCATATAAGAGCATTCTGGCTCTTCCAGATAGATCTTTCATCCTATGAGATCGATCTGGCCTTCATGTTTTCCAGATTTCCTGCAGTTTCCTTGCTGTAACTCACACCAACACATCCTTAATCTGTTGCCATGGCCATTTTCTCATCCATCCACCTTTATAACTTGAAAATGGCATCCATTCATACCTTATGCACATTGAAACTTGTGTGCATTCATTGTATGTCCAAAGGTATGCTATATAAAACCAAATGGAAGCATTTATATTCATGCAACTTCCTGTCATTTACCACACTACTCATTTTGAGTTCCAATCACTTGCAAGAACTCATTTCTTCATATTCATACAAAATGAAACTTGTGTGTACATTACAAAATCATACTATCATTATGTACATTGAATCCATGGACCTAAATCAATCATACTTCACATTACAAGTCCATTCATATTTATTTGATCAAATTACACACATTACAATTATACATATACAAGGTCTTACATTCTCCCCTCCTTCAAGGAATTTGGTCCTCCAAATTAGAACCAAGTCATTCTTCAAAAAGTTGGGGGTACTTCTCCCGTATCAAGTTCTCCAATTCCCATGTGGCCTCTTCCACCGTGTGATGTTGCCAAAGAACTTTCACCAAGGGAATTATCTTATTCCGCAACACTTTCTCCTTTTGATCCAATATCCGAACCGGCTTCTCAACATATGTCATACTCTTATTGAGCTCCAACGGCTCATATCTTATCACGTGTGCCGGGTCTGGGTGATACTTCCGAAGCATCGAGACATGGAAGACGTTGTGGACATTTTCCAAATCCGGTGGCAATGCCAACCTATACACCTTATCTCCCACTCTCTCCAAAATCTTGAAGGGTCCGATATATCTAGGGCTTAGCTTGCCCTTCTTACCGAATCTCATAATACCCTTCGATGGTGAAACTCTCAAAAATACCGACTCACCCTCATCAAACTCTAGTGGTCTTCGTCTCTTGTCAGCATAACTCTTTTATCGGCTCTGAGCTATCTGTAATCTCTCACATATCAACTGGACGTCCTAAGATGCATGCTGCACTAATTTCGGAGTAAAAATCTGTCTGTCACTAACCTCTTCCCATCCAATAGGGGAACGGCATCTACGCCCGTACAATGCCTCATAGGGTGTCATCCCGATACTCGCATGATAGCTATTATTATAAGCGCACTTGGCTAACTGCAGGTGGTCATCCCAGGAGCCTCTAAAATCCAGTACACACGCTCTCAACATATCCTCGAGGGTCTGTATAGTCCTCTCTGACTGTCCATCTGTCTGAGGATGAAAAGATTTGCTAAAACTCAGTCGGGTCCCCAGCGCTTCCTGAAAATGTTCCCAAAAATGAGAAGTGAAGCGGGCATCCCTGTCAGAAACAACGCTCACTAGTACACCATGTAGCCGTACTATCTCTCGAATATACAGGTTCGCCAACTGACTCAGTGTATCGGTAGCTCTCATAGCCAAGAAATAGGCGGACTTAATCAATCGGTCCATAATAACCCATATGGCATCATGACCTCTACGGGTCCTCGGCAACCCCATCACAAAATCCATGATGACATGCTCTCACTTCCATGTCGGTATCGGTAGAAGCTGCAATAATCCTGCAGGCTTCTGATGCTCTACCTTCACTTGCTGACAAACGAGACACTTAGCGACATATTCAGTAATGTCTCTTTTCATTCTAGACCACCAATAAACCTTTCGAAGGTTTTGATACATCTTGGTACTTATCGGATGTATCGTATACTTTGATGAGTGAGCCTCTGATAAAATCATTCTCCTGATCTCAGGATCCTTGGGAACCCATACTCTGCCTCTGAACCTCAATAACCCATCAGCACTCTGCTCAAAATCAATACCCACACCTGTCTGTATCTGCCTCAGCTAATCAATGCATCGTCGATCGCTCTGCTGGGCTTGCCGAATACGGCCAATCAACTCTGGCTCTAGTCGCAAACTAGCCATGATCTCAAGTCTCTCGGATCCAGGTGGGGTTACATCCAAACTGAGGTTCGCAAAGTGTTCTAACAATTCATGTTCCCGTACCATCATATATGACACCAACCTAAGGTTCTTTCTACTCAAAGCATCGGCAACTACACTTGCCTTACACGGGTGATACATGATTTCATAATCATAGTCCTTTAAAAGTTTGAGCCATCTCCTCTGTCTTATATTCAGCTCTTTCTGCGAGAACAGGTACTTAAGGCTCTTATGATCTGTGAACACCTGAAATTTCTCACCATAGAGATAGTGGCGCCATATTTTCAAAGCAAATACTACAGCCGCCAACTCCATATCATGTGTCGGGAAGTTCCTCTCATGATCTTTCAACTGTCTAGATCCATAGGCAACTATCTTCCCATCCTGCATAAGCACACAGCCCAGTCCCTGGTGCGATGCATCCGTATACACCGAGAATCCTCCTGAGCTGGTAGGAATGGTGAGAACTGGAGCAGTCGTCAATCGACGTTTAAGCTCCTCAAAACTCCTCTCACATGCCTCATCCCATACAAACTTAACATCCTTATGCGTGAGGCGTGTTAACGGAGCAGCTAGTCTGGAGAAACCTTCTACAAATCTTCGATAATATCCTGCCAATCCCAGGAAACTTCTGATCTCAGTAACTTTCTTGAGCTGTTCCCACTGTATAACTGCCTCTATCTTAGATGGATCCTCTGATACCCCATCCTTTGACACAACATGCCCCAGAAATGAGATCTATTCCAACCAAAAGCTACACTTACTGAGTTTGGCGTACAATTCTCTCTCTCAGAGGGTATGCAGAACTATCCTCAAATGCTCCTCATGATCTTCCCTAGACTTAGAATGAACCAAAATGTCATCTATGAAAACAATCACAAACTTGTCCAGGTATGGCTTGAATATATCATTCATTAGTGCCATAAATGCTGCGGGAGCATTCGTCAATCCGAATGGCATCACCAAAAGCTCGTAGTGGCCATAACGGGTACGAAATGCTGTCTTGGGTACATCTCCACTCCTGATCCTCAACTGATGGTACCCTGACCGCAGGTCTATCTTAGAAAAGACTTTAGCTCCCTGGAGCTGATCCAACAAATCGTCGATCCTTGGAAGGGGGTACTTGTTCTTAATGGTGGCCTTATTCAACAACCGGTAGTCTATACACAGTCGGAGGCTTCCATCCTTCTTCCTTACAAATAGAACCGGAGCTCCCCAATGTGAGACACTCAGTCTTATAAACCCCTTCTCCAGCAACTCTTGCAGCTGCTTCTTCAGCTCTTCCAATTCTATCGGAGCCATTCTATAGGGTGATCTCGATATCGGCTCTATACCAGGCACTAACTCTATTTAAAATTCCATTTCCCTTTTAGGTGGTAGTCTTGGTAATTCATCCGGAAAGACATCAGGGTAATCCGCAATTACGGGTATTCCCTCAATTCCGGGTGTACCTCATCTATATTAACCACGTATGCGATGAACCCTTCACATTATCCTCTCCATCGTTAGTAACATAAACTATCACTCCACATTCAACATTTATCATAAACAATGAATTTATCTCTCAAGCATTATGCATTTAAAAATCATACACTTTTATTTACCACAATTATACAAGTTTCATATCATTTCTTTTCATCAAAATTTATAATAAGATTGTCTAATCCTGAAAACATCAATGTCTTGACATGACAATCCATAACAACCCGATTGATAGCCAACCAATCCATTCCCAAGATTACATCAAAATCATTCATATTCAATAAAATCAGATTGGCTATCATTTCCTTCCCCTCTATCTTTAACTTACAATCTCTACATAGATGCTCAGTCAATTGACTATCATTCATGGGTGTGGAAATCATCAACATTTTATCCAACAATGTTGGTTTCACATATTTCAACAATTTAAGTGCAAAGGAAGGTGATATGAAAGAATGCGTGGCATCAGCATCAAATAATACCAATGCTTCTAAATCAAAGATTCAGATGGTACCTTTAATCACATCCGTCGAAGCATCTGCGGTGTCCTGATCTAGTGCATGTACTCTTCTTCTGCTCACACCCACAGCTTGTTTCCCTTTTTCCTCAGCTGTAGCCCTCCTCATCGGGGCTGCTATCTCAACTGGAGCTCCCTCAGGCTCCTTGCCCTTCTGTGGGGCAGTCTCAATCATCTCATTACAGAACCTCGATAGATGCCCTGGCCTCCCACACCTAAAACACGAAACATGGGGCATCTGACATGACCTAGTCCCATGGTATCTCTCACATCTCCTACACTGATCCGTGGTAGGTCGTGGTCCTCCAATAGTTATACCCCTTGGTGCAGTCAAGGCTGGGTATACGGGAGGTCTAGCAGCTCTCTCCTGCACCTCCTTGATCTTAGGTCTCTTCTCAAAGTACCTTGGGTCTCCTTTCCTGGCCACTCTATCCCTCCCAGATCTCTTCCGATCTCTGTCCTTTCTAACACTGATTCTCCCAAGCTCGGAGGCATTTCGCTCAAAGTCTTGCTCACACAACTGAGCCTTATGTACAGCCTCCTCATAAGTCACAATGTCGAAGGGAGCTAGCTTAGTCCGGATGGCCAATCTCAATCCATCCATGAACTTCTGTATCTTTCAGGTCTCACTACCCATCGTGTCCGGGTCATATCTCTCCAAGGACATAAACTTGGACTCATACTCGTCCACAGGGTGGTTCCCCTGAACCAAATTCATAAATTCCATCCGTAATTTCCTCTGTGCGGTGGCTGGGATATACTGTCTCCTGAAGGCCTCTAGAAATATTTTCCACGAGATCTCAGAGTGTCTGGCCCTCAAAATAACCTCGGTGGACCTCCACCAATGCTCGGCCTCGCCTTTCAACATAAACACGACAAAGGATACCTTTTCAGCTGAAGTGCATCGAAAAAACCTATATAATTTCTCCATCTCATACACCCAATCCTCCATAACCACTGGGTCCTTCACCCATCTAAACACTGGGGGTTTCAGCGCTTGAAACTCTCGTAACCTGCTTAAGTCGCAGTCATACCCCAACTAACTACCGCTCTGCTGTGGAGCGATAGGAGAATCTGTATCCTGTACTGGAGGTGGTGTAGCAGTAGCAGTCTCTGTAGTCTGAGGTCTCTCTGCCTCTGCAGCTGCCTGTTCAGTAGTAGGCTGTGCTGCGGGACCTCGTCTATCATCGGCACCCAAGGCCTGCGTGACTATCTCCACCAGGTTCTCAATACTCCGCTCTAACCTAGAGAAGCGAGCCTCAGTATCCTCTGCTCTCTCAGTAGGATTCTGTGGAGCCTGCTCAGTCTGTGGCTCCGCACGACTCTCAGGCCTACCTTTACGGCCTCTCGCCCCTCTACCTTTGCGTGTAACTGGCATAGTGCCTAACTTCCTGTATTATAATAATTCATTAAGCTCAATCCATCACGATCTACACAATTATATCTAAACAAAAGCACAGTACTAAGGGGATATATTTTCCTACGTTTTATTAATGACTCACATCAGGCCAACATAGCTCTGATACCAATCTCTGTCACGACCCAATTCCATTCTCTTTAACCGAAAATCACTAAAAATTTTTCCAGTTTTACTGTTACCTTACCCGGTCGTGAACTAACTCACCACACACTGTTGGGCTATGAGTCAATAATAAACACCACATCTCATTCATTCTCAGTTAAATAAAACGATGTCATACATTTGCATTTAATCGTGTACTTATACAAAAACACGTTTTACTGACATTTACATCCCCCATAATTACAACTCAAAAGAATACTGTATTTTTACATTGTTTAGATACAAAAAGAATCACTGTGTATATACCTCTAAGCGATGGAGATGCAGCGGAGTCCAAAATGTCACGCCTCAATCCTCACTAGGCTACTATGCACGCTCTGTAGGGGAAAAATAGAGAGGGATGAGCAACCACACGCTCAGTAAGGCAATAATGCAAGCATGGTAGATAACTACTCTATCTACATGCTGATAGTGTTATGCATAAACCATTTATGGTAGGAGCATGAGGAATAAAACTATGCCATATGAGTATACATAAATATCATGTATCAAAATCATGTACATTGGCATATAAAACATGGTAAAAACATCATGTATAAATCATCTCATGCTCAATCTCATTTAAACTCATAAAAAGGGTAATTCATTAAGAAACCTCCTTTTTAAACCCACATCATAAAACTCATTCTCAAACACATACAATCCCATCAAATCAATTCACAATCACAACCACATTTTCATTTCACAAATCAATTCCACCAGGCTCGACCCCTCTTTCGGGTCTACCTTAAACAATCACAATCATACTTAGAGATTAAAATCATGTGGTAGTAAGTAAATCAAGCAAGGAGACAGGTTACTATAACTCATCTGACTATGTTGGTCAACAGTCACATATCATCCCAGACCACACGGATCTCGGTGTGCGGGGTATCATACTGGTACGAAGGTGGGTTAGTTCTCCGTCAGACTTTCTCAAATCAAGTAACCACCACGCGATACATCGTACTACATGTGATATACACGGTACATCATACTCCGCAGACCCATAACAAGGTTGGGGGTACCTGCCATAGGTCTTATCTACCCCATACCAAGTGTAACCTTTATAGTCTCAAGTGCACGTGGGAGTAACCTCAATACCAGGTCCTAGCCCCTCATGGCCTTGCTCGCCCCTGTTGGGTTCCCTGATTCAGGTCTTAGCCCCTCACCCTCACCCCACTCAAGAGGTCTGTTAGGCCTGTTGGGTTCCCTGAATGGATTATGTCAGGTCCTAGCCCCTCACCCTCACCCCACTCAAGAGGTCTGTTAGGTCTGTTGGGTTCCCTGAACACCAATCTGTATCTCTCACAACGGCCTCATACATACCACAGTGTGAAAACTAGCGCGAGCTACGCTCTATCGCCATTTCATGCATCATAATAAATCACTTCGTACGAGTAACGCTCTAGTACGGCATTTATGTATAAAAATATGAAGAAACCACGTACGAGCATCGCTCCAGTACGGTTATATGCATAAGAAAAACCACACAAATCCACGTACAAGCGTAAGCTCCAATACGTTTTATAAAACATCGTCATAGTTCCAAAACAAAGTGCGAGCTAATCTCTAGCACGTTTCACACAAGTGAAAATATCGAAATCCAGCGCGAGCGAGGCTCTAGCGCGATTTATGTCATACAAATACGATAGGCAGCTCATACACAATCAAACAATCCCGGCAACCGGGTTTAGCACTTCACAAATGCTTTTTCCACAACATCAATAAACACTAGCCGACCCATCTACAAGCTTGTTTAAAACAAAGCAATTACGTTTTGTAAAATCTCAAAATGTTAGATTTATGCAATTATTAGCCTTACTATCCCTTTTCAATAACCATTTCAAACAAGCAAATCTCATCCAAATACCCATAGTAATTTCCATACATCTTCAAACACATTTCTATAAACTCATGCACATTTCCAAAGCCCTATACACCCACAAAATACGAGCAGCTACCTCTATATACTTACAGAACTCCCTTACCTGGAATCGCGATGCGTGATTCCACTTCCTTAAAGCCGTTACTCGTACCACTCGATTCGTTTCCAACGGACTCTTCGGGACTGCACAAAATCGTATCCCACATTATATTCGATCCGTATAATATGACATCGTGCGTTCACTATAGTCAATTCGACCTATAGTTTTCTATTAATGCTTATGAGGCCTCGTTTCATTACTTTACCCATAAATCGAGTCTATGGATTCTTTTAGGCCTATTAACTCATTCCAAATCGATATTAAATTGATATCAAGCTCATAGTGTTCATATTTCATTGATTTCCTCACTATGGTATTTATCAAGCATTTACATACTCATTTTCATAATTTCACTTAAACCCACATTATAACTCCACATAACCATTCCAAATCACCCAAATTACTCATTTAACAACTTATCATAACCCATAAACCACCAACTCCCCAAATCATACTTTCTTACACTAGAGGCATTCCATTTTCTAGGTTACATTTGTTTCTAACACAACCTAGGTGTTTCCATCCATCCATACTCATGCCAAACAACTCCAAAATCAATTAAATAGACAATGTATTTGGATTGGAGTGTTAGAATCTTACCAAATCTGATTTTTCTTCTTGCTCCAAATGTCAATGCCCTTAGCTCCTTCAATACCCACAATGGGATTTTGGGTTCCAACTATGTTGTTCTCTTTCTCAATATGAACAACTTAGTGTCTAATGGTCTCCCCTCAAATCTTACTGAAAATGGCTGATTTTAGAGAGAGAAAGTTAGGTTTTGGGTTAGAAATGGAAGATTGGTATTTTTCTTGAAATTTTTAGATTTTCAGCACTCCTTATATAGAAATAGCTTGAGGAGATCGATCTGGTCCAAGAGGAGATCGATCTGATCCCCTTAAATCTCTCATTTTCATGGCATTTTAAGTATGAGATCGATCTGTCGAAGCATGAGATCGATCTGCTCCCAAACAGAGAGCTAAGGAGATCGATCTGGGTGCTTGAGGATCGATCTTTTCATTACAGAATGCTTAGGAGATCGATCTGGTCCCATTGGAGATCGATCTGCTCTATTCCATGGCCCAAATAAGAGCATTCTGGCTCTTCCAGATCGATTTCTCATCCTATGAGATCGATCTGACCTTCATGTTTTCCAGATTTTCTGCAGTTTCCTTGCTGTAACTCACACCAACACATCCTTAATCTGTTGCCATGGTCATTTTCTCATCCATCCACCTTAATAACTTGAAAATGGCATCCATTCATACCTTATGCATATTGAAACTTGTGTGCATTCATTGTATGTCCAAAGGTATGCTATATAAAACCAAATGGAAGCAATTATATTCATGCAACTTCCTTCCATTTACCACACTACCCATTTTGAGTTACAATCACTTGCAAGAACTCATTTCTTCATATTCATACAAAATGAAACTTGTGTGTACATTACAAAATCATACTATCATTATGTACATTGAATCCATAGACCTAAATCAATCATACTTCATATTACAAGTCCATTCATATTTATTTGATCAAATTACACACATTAATTATACATATACGGGGTCTTATAGATTAGCATTAATCCCCCCAAGCCTAGTAAAAAGTAGCGATCATATTTTTGTATCTTACAACAACTCTTTTCTTCTTCAACTCACCACCAACAGCTCCAAAGTTATTTCTACATATAAAAGGAGTACTCCAACGCATTATAAAACAAGAGAGATGGGGCTTCATCCCCAAGAACATTGAATCAATTCTTCTAAACAAATCAAGCGTTTATAGTCAATATTTCCTGTCTTTGTAACAAAAATTGTATTCATTCTTTGATGATGTATCCTTAAGCTTACTAGGCAAACACTCAACCTCAGAGAGGTTATTGAGTTTGAAAAATTTTATAAGATCTTGTAATTGATCAAGAGGTTAGGTATCCCCTTGAGTAACTTTGGAGTTTTTGTAAAACCTCATGTTCGAGGGGTTTATAGGTCTCCATCTTTAGCTTAGAAAAAATAGGGAATTAAAAGTTATACCTGACCCTTTGAAAATGTAGTGTAGAAATTTTTATCTTGAGCCTTGAAAAGATAGTGAGTTAAATCTTACACTTTAGCCTTGAAAGTTAATTGACATAGCGGATTGAAACTCCTTAGTGTGGATGTTAAAGGAGACGATGTAAGTATTACAAGGTTGAACCTCTATAAATCAATGAGTTTGATTTCTTACCCTACTCATTTATAATTCAATTATGCTATATGTTCTGAATTGTTATTTTTCCACTTGTTTTTATTTAAAATTAAATTTTGAAAAAATTAGAGTTAGTTTAATTCACCATGCTATTGGGTTGTTTAGAGAATTTAAGGTTAAGCTAACAACTGGTATTAAAGTTGGGACTCTTTTTTTTAGGTCTAACAACCTTATAGTGATCATATGGCTCAAGTCTTTGACACAAGATTTTGTAAAAAGAAATTAATCTTGAAGCCTTCCATGTTCGATAGATTAAATTTCTCATAATGGAGGATAATAATGCAAACTTATGTATCTTAATTTACTTTAAATGTGTTTTTACAAAGTAAATTTACTTTTCAGATTTAATTATTTCTCAAACCAGAAGGCTATCTTTAAAGGTTATCTTGAAAGCTTAATTTGAAATACAAGTCCAGTCGATTTTAATAGAAAACTTATTTTAATTGGACTTAATATAATTGGTTTTTGAGAAAGAAACATATTTAAAAAATTATATAATTAGTAATTTTTCATTCAAATATTTTGAAAAATTACTAAATGTTTTGTGAAAACACTCAGAGATTACATGTTTTTAATGTTTAAGAATCCTTTAAATAATTTTAGCGAAAATAAAAGATGTTTAGGAAGTCAAAATAGAAAAATTATAGAAATTACACTATAGGCATAAATCCCTTATGAGAGAGGCATCGATCCACTTTCAAATAATAGCATTTCCTCTGTTTCTCCTTACTTAGGGATTGATGCCTCCCTCAATGGCATTGATCCCTTTTGTTGTTTAACTTGAGGCATCGATTCCTCATTTGATTTTTGCAGGAAAATTCCACTATGAGACATCGACCCCATCGAGGTTAGGCATCAATCCCCACTTGCTTGATAGCAATTAAGGAATCATATTTTTGTATCTTACAACAACTCTTTTCTTTTCCAACTCACCACCAACGGCTCTAAAGTTATTTTTACTTATAAGAGGTTTTTTTCCAACACATTATACAAAGAGAGATGTGATTTCATCCCCAAGAGCATTAAGTTAATTCTTCCAAGCAAATCAAGGGTTTAGAGTCAATATCTCCTATCTTTGTACCTAAATTTGTATTCATTCGTCAATGATGTATCCTTAAGCTTATCAGGCAAACAACTAACCTTAGAGAGGTCATAGAGTTTACAAAATTATATGAGAGCTTGTAACAATCAAGATATGAAATATCATCTTGACTGATTTTATGAGTTTTTGTATAAACACATGTTTGAGGGGTTTATAGGTTTCTATCTTTACCCTAGGAAATATAAGGAATTAGGGGTTATACCTTTTGAAAAAAGGTAGTGTATATGTTTCTATCTTGAGCCTTGAAAAGACAGAGAGTATAAAGATTATACCTTAGCCTTAAAAGGTAATTAATATAGTGGTCTTAGCCTTAAAAGGTAATTAATATAGTGGTTTGGAAGTCTTAGTGTGGATGCTAAGGGAAAGAACATAGGCATTGGAATGGTGAACCTCTCTCTCTCTCTCTCTCTCTCTCTCTCTCTCTCTCTCTATATATATATATATATATATATATATATATATATATATATCAATGAGTTTGATTTCTCTTTCTCTACTCATTTACAATTCAATTTTGCGTTATGTTCTTACAAATTTATTGAATTGTTATTTTCCATCTCATTTTTATTGGAAATTAAATTTTAGGAAAATTTAGAGTCAATTCAATTCACCTTACACTTGAGCTAACAAACTTCAATCATTATCTAATCCCGTAACTCTAAGAGTCTCAATAAACTTTAGGAGATGCTCACACTACAAGAAAACAAACTTTCAGCGACGGAATTTTAGCGACGGAATTATTCCGTCGTTAAATAAATAAATTAGCGACGGATTTGCGACGAAATTCCGTCGCTAAAATTTTCAAATATATTATTTATCTTTTCCGACGGACTTGGCGACGGAATTCCGTCGCTGAATCCTCATTTATATTTTTTATTTTTTAAAAAAATTTATTCTGTCACTGAAAGGCTTCAGCTACGGAATTCCGTCGCTGAAGCCGTTCTATGTTTACTTTAAATTTTTCGTCGCTGAAAAGTTTCAGCTACGGAATTCCATCGCTAAATCCTGTGTAATTTTTTTTAATTTTTTTTATTTATTCCGTCGCTAAAATGCTTTAGCTACGGAATTCCGTCGCTGACGTATTCCGTCGCTGAAAAGATTCAGCTACGGAATTCCGTCGCTAAAATCGTTCTAATTTTTCATAATTTTTTGTTATTTTTATTCCGTCGCTGAAAAGTTTTAGCTACGAAATTCCGTCGCTGAAGCCGTTATATTTTTATTTTTAAATTTTTCGTCGCTGAAAGGCTTCAGCTACGGAATTCCGTCGCTGAAGCTTTTTTTTAATTTTTAATTAATTTAGTAATTAAAAAAAAAAAGAAACAATGTTAATAAATTTCCCCCCAATCTCTTCAACCCCCGACCCCCCTCCTCTTTTCTTCAAATATTCTCGCCTGTCCAGCCCCGATCTCTTCCCTCTGTTTGCGTTTTCTGTGTCGTTTCTCTAGCAACCAAAACTTGAATAGCAGGCAAGTAATGTTCTCGAAGAGGCGTAATGGGTTGATGAAGAAGGCAAAAGAGCTTTCCATTTTATGTGATGCAGAGGTTGGAGTCATTATTTTCTCTAGCACCGACAAGGCTTATCAATGGTCTACCACTGACAAGGCTTATCAATGGTCTAGCACCAGGTACGTAAACCTTGTAGGTTTCAGTATTTTTGTTTATTTTTTGTTTTATTGAAAGCAAGGTTGTTAATCAAGAATTCTAAGCCTTCTTTTGTATAAACATGATTTTATTGGGATTGGAATAAGTTTTGATTGATTTCCATTATTATTATTATTATTATTTGGAAAACAAAGTTGCAGAGATGAAAGGAAGTCATTGACTTTCTTGGAAGCTCTCAACAAGAAAAATAAATGGATAAAATCTTGAACTGGAAAACCACTAAAGAGGAGGAAAAAAAATCGGTGCATTTTTTCGGCCTGTTCTTTCGCTATAAAAGAACTGCGACATTAACAATCTTAACCCGACCTTGTATTGTAAAATTAAGCCGACTTAAATTTAAATGGGCTCAAACCCAATTTTGAAAGATGAAAGATGCATGATTTTCTCTAGATAAATTTTATTTTTATCAATGTAGCATGGAGCAAACTCTTTTAAGATACAACAGAGGCATGGCAGTGGAACGGTCGCAGGAACATCCTCCCGAGGAACAAAAAGCAGAGGTATGCTATATTCGTACAAATTTTCTCTACATTGTAATGTATATTATATAGATGAATTTCTTTAATAGTTCTCATTTGCATTTGGTTTTTATAAGAAAATTTTGGAAGAATAGGCAGCACATTGCATCCAAATTGTGAAAAGTAATTACATTTCTGACTCTGGTTTTTGTCATTAGCTGAGTAGCCAGAACTCACAACCAATTGATGTGAACATCCTAAAGGAGGAGTACTTGAGGCTATGTGCAGCATACATGTAAGTTATTTCGATTCTATTTTTCTAGCCAATTGTATAATGTAAATGAGTTCTTTGTTGAGAAAAAATGTTGCAAATTAGGATTTGTTGAACAGAGAAAAACAGATCTTGAAGTATTTAAGTGCAGAAACTAATAGTGATAGAAGGTTAACCATGGCTAAGAATAAGGTTGAGGGAAAAATCAGAGAAGAGAACAATGGAGAGAATTTGTGTTAAGTCAAACTCTTTATAACATTTCAATAGTAAAATTAACATTTTTTTCAAGGTTATTTTCATTTCATTTCGGTGAAGTTATTGTTCTATGAAAGAATTTTAGCAAAACAACCTTCTTATCTATTTTTAGAGAAATTTAAGAGATAGAATATTTAAAACCAAAATAAAATATCTACGTATAATAACTAAGGAAACGACAGTAAAAATGAAAGAAATATTCCAAATGTAAACCCTCTGGTAGAAATGAATTGATTTATTGTCTCATTACTTGGTTTAAAGTGGCATTACAAAATTAGTAGTCAGTACAAGGAAGAATCATATTGATGCCAGGACCCAGGACATCATAGTTTTTGCCATCTAATGTGCACAAGGAAAATGAATTTTAATTTTTAGTAATTCTAATGACCTCAATTTCATACAATCAGCTGAGAAAATGCATGAATCTAGAACATGTACATCGATATTCCATTATCTAAATTTCAGTTGTAATTTGCAGGCGGCTAAACGGCAAGGAGCTGGATGGTCTGAGTTTCAAAAAACTGCAGTAGCTAGAGCATCAATTAAATGATGGGATGTTATTAGTTAAAGAACAAAAGGTATTAAAAAGTATCAATTAAAAATCATCTTACTACACCTTTTTCCCTTTAAAATGGTGCTATAATTACTAGAAACATCAAATCCCAAGTTACCCTCTACTTAGAATGCTGTGTGCAAAGCCCTTAAACTGAATTTTCATCTTGTAGGAGCAGATTCTACTGGAGCAGCTCAAAAGATCCAGACTACAGGTAAATTGTACATTCTTCTAATAGTGGGCCTTCGATGTAAGGCGTATGGTTTGTAAAGTTAACATGCCAATCCGATGCTTAATTTTGCTACTTATTGAGAGGAGAAAACTTGATTGCTGCCATGAAAAGCGGATGGAGTAACCAAATAAAAGTTTTAAGAAATGTTTTTTTTTTAGCTTTGTGGTTTTTAAAAGGGTTTTGAGCACTCAATTTCAAGACATAAGTTTTTCACCTTTTCCTAAATTTGTTCATGTCAAGCACATTGCAGAGGCCCCATGCTAATGACTGCAGAAAAAAGCATACTGAAACTGTAAAATCAATATTTTTAGCAATTAAATAATTTGAATTAATACTTTATGGTTTAATATTTATTTTCAGGAGCAGAAGGCTATACAAGAGAAGAGACTCTACATAGATAGGTACAACAGAATTAACTGTTGGAGTTTTATTTTAATGTTCATAATATTCTATTTTCCTTAATTTTTTATTTGCTCCACTAAATGTGCTTAAGGTTGAGGAGCTGTGACTAAAAACAAGCTCAAATTTACTTGAATTCAGTCCTCTGCAACGAAGATTTTCTCCAAATAATTCAAAGGCTGACCATGATTGTGCTTCCAAGGAGGATGATGATAATAACGACACTGATCATTTAGACACCTCCTTGCACCTAGGGTATATTACATATTTGTCATTCACATTTTCTTTTATCTAGATCTCACAATCTGTATTCATGTTATGTAAATTTGCATTTATGTTATGTTAAAACATAAATACATTTTTTTTTAAAAAAAAATTATCACATTCATATATAATTTAATAAAATCTTAATTTTTATCATGTTTCATATCTTTTATTCGTATCTGTTTTCGTTTTCTCTACTTAATGCCTAGTCTTATCTCATATTTCTATCACTTACGTGTTGGACATTTTACCAATCGCATGCAGTATCCATGATAAGCCAGCTATATGTTTGTAAAGGTTCACTTAAAATGCCAAGAAGCCAGTAATTAAGAGCTTCAAGTTATAACCAGTACTGCAAGCAAATAGTAGCAAGAAAAATTCCTTCTCGGTTGGATTTGTATTTAAGCTTGAAGCTAAATGAACCCATTTGCTTGAAAAACAAATCTCTAGAAAAAAAGAAATATATATATTAGCGACGGAAATCCGTCGCTAAATCTTTTTAGCAACGGAAATTTAATTAATTTAAATATATATATTAGCGACAGAAATCCGTCGTTGAACTTTTTTACCGACGGATTTTTTACTTAATTGAAAAATAAAAATATATATTTTAGCGACGGATATCCGTCGCTGAATTTCTTTAGCGACGGATTTTTTTATTAATTGAAAAATAAAAATAGCGTCGGAATTCCGTCGGAAAAAATTTTCAACGACGAAAATTATTTGCGACGGAATTAACGACGGAATTTTTCTCTCAGCGACGGAAAACTTTCAGCGACTTCAAATTTACCGACGAAATTAGCGACGGAAATTTCCGTCGCTAATTCCGTCGCAAATACTTATTTGCAACGGAAAGTAAAAATTACCGACGGAAAATCCGTCGCTAAATCTGTCGCTGTTGCCCATTTTTCTTGTAGTGTCACAAGCATTTCTAGTGTTGCCATTGAATTATTTAAATTTAAGAAAAATGTAATCTTTAGGGTATAGCTTAGCAACTACACTATTTTTCTGTTCAAGAAATTTTGATTGCTAGGTGAGTCCCATTTTCAATGAGTTTTTTTCTTTAAATTAAGTATTTTAAAAACTTAATTCCCAAAATAAGTTGCATTTAAACTTTATTCTCAAATAAAGATGTTTTACTTTATGTTGAATTACATGTAAGCATTAATGCTCTATCAGCATGCTCCATCAGCCGTCAGCATCTTCAAAAATTACATAGGAATCAAGTATTTGCTCTAAAAAGAAGAGGGAAAAAACATATGTTCTTCAAAAAAAAATTAAGAGAAGGCCTCTTAATTTTATATTTTCATATCTGATCTTTCAAGTTAAACTCTCCATATATTCTTCAAAAAAAATTAAGAGAATTTGAGAAAGTTTTTCTTAGATTGCTAGGTGAGTCCCATTTTCAATGAGTTTTCTCTTTAAATTATGTATTTTAAAAACTTAATTCTCAAAATAAGGTACATTTAAACTTTATTCTCAAACAAAGATGTTTTAGTTTATGTTGAATTACATGTAAGCATTAATGCTCTATCAGCATGCTCCATCAGCCGTAAATACTATCTTTATCTTCCCTTCCAATCTCAATAAAAGAAAAACCAAAATCAGTTTCATTATTTGAAAATTTTCAAAATTAAAGAAAATCCATGCAACTTCAAATTGGGAGAGGAAAAAAATGGTGTCTAAATATAAAACAAGAAGAGCTTTGCCCTCTACATCATATTTTTGTTCCATTTGTCAAGATTTAACACTAGCTTTATTATCTTTCTTAGACAAAAAACGAGACAATAAATGAGAACTTTGGGTATTATGGAAGCAAACATGGTGGATCCCAAGTCAGGATTCTGTAAAACGAGATTGGTCAACTCTTAGGTAGATAGTTATGAGAGGTGCATGTATTATGTTAGGGACTTGTAAAACCCAAATGGCACAACAAGCGTATAAAAGAAATGGTTCTGAGAGCTGTGTATCGAGTTTGTCAATCATTGTCATTTGACATGATTCTCTCGATCAGCAAGCTAATGATTGGTTTGTCACTTTTTTGGAATATTTGTCAAATTCTAAAATGAAAACTATCCAATTTAATTAGTATCCAATTTTTTTACGAAAAATAATGGATTAGCATCCAAAAGATTTGAAATCAAAACTCTACAAATTGCTATTTAAAGAGAAATCTAGTAGTTAGAATAAAGAAAAATCTCATTAAACTTATTATTTAAATTGATTTTTTTCTTTCTCTCTCTTAATTTGAAGTTGTATGGTTTTTCTTTTGTTTTGAAAATTTCAAATGATGATATTGATAAAATGAAGTTGATTGCTGTTTTGGTTGAGATTGAATAGGAGGAAGAAAAAGAATAGTGTATTTTGGCTCACTTAAAAGAAGATGCTGATAGAGTATTAATACAGACATGGAATTTGGTTTAAAATTAAAGTACCCTTATTTAAGAATAAAGTTTAAATATACCTTATTTTGGGAATTAAGATTTTAGAGTACCTTACTTAAAGAAAAAAAACTCCATTTTCAATAATAATGAGAGATATAAAGAAAAAGAGTTAAATAAATGAGCATTAATAGATATAATAAAAAAATTAACTGTTATAAAAGAGTTAATATTTTGTTTAATGAGAGTTTTTCTTTTTGAAAATTGTGAATAGTAAATAAAAAAATCAATTATTTGCTATTAAAAGAAGAGGAAAAAAACATATATTTAAAAAAAAAAAAAGTTAAGAGAAGATCTCTTAATTTTATACTTTTATATTTGATCTTGCAAGTTAAATTCTCAGTATCATTCCAAAAGTAAAATTAACCCAATTTTTTTTTTATTTTATGATTATTTTTCTATTTCTTTTTTATAAAAAAGACTATCAGTGAAGATACTATTATTATTCTATGAATGTAGTATTTCATAAAAGTACCGTTGGCTAAGACTAATGTTTTGTGAAATTATTATTTTGTAAAAATGTTGTTTTATTAAAAAAAAATTCGATGAAATAATCTTTTAACCTATTCTTAGCATTATGAAGTACTTTAAATATTTCATTAGCCAAAATCAATGAAAACTTAAACTTGGTCAAGATAACAAAATTTCATCATCACGGCAGAACCATCATGAATTAGTAGTCAAATCACCTTCGTGATTTTGGAGTATAAGTGGGCAAGTCTGATGGGGGATTGTGATCACCATTTATGGTTAGCTGGTATTGAGACTGAGAAAATGATGGCGGGTGGGCCAAAGTTCTGATAGCCTCTTGCTACCAAATCGGAGGAGATGCATGAATTGAAAGGAACAGCATGGCAGCATTTGAAGATTTAACGTGAATTAGGTTTAGATCTGATTGATAAGATGACGCAGGCTGAAAACAAGCATTTGGTGGGTCAAGACTCCATGATTATGATACTTGGTTTCGATTCCATGTTTCGGTTTGTATATATATATATATATATGATAATTTTTTTTTATCTTTCTAAAATTTGATGGTAATTTAATTTTAATTTATTAATTTTAAAAATAAATATTTATTTTAAATTTTTTTATTTCTCAGAATAAATTAGTCTTTTCATTAATTACTATTAAATTAATTGTTAAAAACTTAATTTTTAAATTATTTTATCTCTTTGAATTCTGTAAATACTTCAAATAACAATAAAAATATTAAAAAAACTATTAAATTTTGAAAAATTAGTTTTTATTTATAATTTACATTTTATTAATCTGTTGTTTATTTTTTTATTTTTTTTTTATTATTATTTTTATTTTTTGTTTATTTTTTTGTTTATTATTTGATTTATCAGCAAAAATTATGATCTACGAGTTGGAAAAAAAATAAAGAATATTATGATACTTTCTTCAAACAACAATTTAGGGTGAATAAAGATGAAAAATGATAAGTTTGAAAAATTTCAAGTTGGATATTTTTGTTATTGTATATTTTTTGTCAGCTATTTTTAACGGTGTTGAGTTATTTGAACTTAAGTGTTCATTTTTAAAACTAATGAACTAAAATTATATTAGAGTTAAACTTTATGGAGATAGATAAAATTTATCTCTATATATAGTTACTACAATACAATGGTTTTTTTTTAAACATGACAATTCGTATTTTAATTCATATTTGTGTCATGTAAATTCGTCTTCATATCTTCTAAAACATGAAAGTCTCATGTAAAAATTCGTGTCTACATAAATTTTAACTTTTATCATATTCATATATAATTTTTACTAAATTTTAATTCGTATTTTTTATTCGTATTATCTTCGTGTCATATATTTATATAGTATCTAAAATTATCAAATTTAATTTCTTTATGTAGAGCTTTTTTTGAGTTTATACATTGGAAGTGCAAAAGATTGCAAGAACGAAGGTGCTTATTTAAAGGCATTGAAGATTGAAGCTCGTACCTGTCATGTAATATTTGGTCGTTCGGATCATTCAAATTTTGCATTTGAAATTTTGAATCTTTCTCGAATTTAAGTTACTGATTTTTAAAACCAAATTAAATTAAATCTTAGATGAATTGTTTAGATAAAATCAAAATTTATTAGCTTAGCATATCTTCAATTTTGATATAAAATTTTCATAAAATTTTTATTAATGATATATTTTTTTTAAAAAAAAAGCCTATATATTGGGTATATTGTAAAATTTGAATTTAATTATAATAATAGAAAATTTTATTTTTTTAATCTTTTTTTAGTCATAACTAGAATTCATAATTAAGAAAGATAATTTATAAAGGTTTATTAAAATATCTAAAAATGAAATTTGAGATGATGATATAGAGTTATTAAATATTTGTAGACAGCTAACTTGTGTTATATTTATTTTTTTAATTAATTAAGGTTTTTAAAAATAAAAAATAAGATTACATTAAAATAGTTTCAAATTTTGATTAATTCAGATTTAATTCGTTTTGATATCAAATCAATTTAAATTTAGATCATTTTATATTTACATTATTTTAAATTCAAGTTAATCGTTGTTTTTAAATTTGAATTGTTTCTATACGAGTTAATTGAATTTGGATTATTGATTTTTTCGATCAAATTGAATTGGGTTGGGTTTGCTTTTAGACAGATCGGACAGAGTTTGGAAATAAGATTTTTATCCAGAACTGTAATTTGGATTGGAATTTCTTAGGTTGAGTCAGATTTGGATCTAACAACTCAACCCAATATCTGAGAGACCAATCTCCAATTGGATACATCTCAACCCATTAAAATTGAATCGGGTTAGGTCCAATATCACTTTTTTCTCTCCTTTGAAAATAAAAATAATAACTTAAAAATTGAATGTTCAAATACAGTCACCATCTTCAATTCTAATTTCTTAAGAAACACTTTAATTTTCATTAAGGATTCAATTTATAGCCTTAATCCAAAATTTTAGCTGCTAAAGGTCAAATAGTTTACATGACCACAACTAACCCTTTAAAAGTTATACCAAATCCTAACCATATCCTCTCCTTTTAAAGTATTGTAGCTAAGTTTGATTTATTGTATAGATTATTATGTTCACCTAAATATTTTTAATGACTTAATATTAATATTAATTAATGTGTTTAAACATATTTTAATATTTATTAATGACCACCATTACATAATGAAATGGATCATCATTAGCAGGGATGGATCTACAGTGGATCATCCTTTATCTCTTTGAAAATATAATAAAAGTACTAAAAACACTTAGTACTTTGATTATTTAATGAGAAAAATAAAATATATGACAAATGTATAACTATTGAAAATAATATATTTACGACTGCATTAAAAATATCTTTTTTCACCGTAAAAAGTTAAAAAAGTGGTCATCTTTGATCCCACCCATACGTTTTCCTTTTAACTTTGTAAATCTAAAACAATTTTCAGCGGAAAGATAAGTAAATTAAAGAAGTACGAAGAAGAAAAAAACCATCAAGCTTAAATAACAGAAGTAAGAAGATGGCGACTTTCTTTTTCAACAATAATGGAAGTTGATCTTTCTTACCCAATTTTATTTGGTGGAGTTTATAGAGAAATTCTTTAAGTCAATTAATTATATATTATAACTTATTTAATTTGTTTAATTCATTTAAAAGTGATTATATAAAATCACTGGACTTTAGAGTATCTCAATTAATATGGATTTTGCAATATGTAGAAACATAATAATTTATTTTATTTTAATGATGAGCTAAAATAAAATAAAATATGTTAAAAATATAAATAAATTATGGTATCTAGTCTAAATATACATTATTTTTATTTTCATATCTTATCAGTGAGTAATGTTTTTTTCTCATAATGAAAAGTTTAGACGTGTTAACCTCAATTAATCAATTCCAATGAATCTAGGTATGTTTTCATATCAATTTTCTCGATAATTGAATATGAGATCTTAAGTGTATTATCTGATCAAATTTTTTTCAAGTGGTATCAACAACCATTCATATTTGATCATTGAAAATTAAAATTTTTTGTTTGAAAGGTTAGGGCTTTTGTTCCTTATAAAACAAAAATTGAAATCATATAAACAATTTTTTGAAATTATTTTCATGTTTCATATAATCAGGCTTTTAATTCTTTAAAATCCAAATTAAAAATTCAACCAAAACATATATATTTTATTTTGTTTTGATTACAATTGATGCATGATAATAGTCTCTTGTGACTTCTATGGTTGAAACATAGTTACAAATTTGATAAATTTTCATTTTGGTTGAAAGAAAATCAAGAACATAAGGTTTTGGGTTTTAATGGTGGAATTGTTGAATCTTGTTAAGTTGATTTGTCATTATTCCTTGATGTTTTTATTCGTTTTTTACATGGGTATGGTATAATAAACATTTAATTGCATGTTTGTTAACTCAATTTAGTAAAAATCAATAAAATAGAGTAAAAAATAAAGCAATAATCAAGAAAAGACCCGAACGGGTTTGTTCAAGCACCTAGCCAGGTCGAGTTTACCGTCAGGGTGAGGAAGAAGGGGAGATCTTGACCTAAGATCACCCCCATGTGTCGAAAACCTCCCTCATGTGGTCGGTTGGCTATCATTTTCTTCAGTCCAACTTTAAATTTAATTTTTGATTTTTAGGTATTTTTTGAAATTTTTTAAAATTGTTAAATATTTATTATTTAATATTTAGCAATATTTGAATTAAAGTTGTCTGTTATGTACATGTTTTTTTTTGGCTTAATGATAATATGTTTTATGATATTTTAAGTTGATTGACAGTATGTACTCTTCTTAGAACTATTGATAAATTTATGTACTCTCTGCATTTCACATGTGCATATTTGGTGAAAAATAAAGGTTCAAAATAAATTATATTGATATAAAATGTCATCAAAAAGGTTTATGCCAATTTATTTATATTGAAAATAAAGTTGGTCATAAGAATTTAAGTCCTAAACCTAAACGTTAGACATGATTCTATGAAGTCGCCACCAATTATGTTTTAACCTTACGTGTGATTGATCACCTATTCTTATTTAAGGAGAAAAATTAGTTTACGTTTTAGATTTAGGGTTTGAGGGTGCGATTATGCGTGAGGATGGTGTTAGCACCCTCGCGACATCCATCTTAGAATAATATCTAATTAATCTTGTGTTATCTTAAAATAGTTTTATTTGAATAATCTTTAAATTGTTACTCTTTATTTTATTCCAAATACTTAAATATTGAAAAATTTTCAAAGACACTCTCCATCAATCTGGCGAAATTTTTTGAAAATTCATCCTCACCTTCGGAGTACTCAAATAGTACATTCGACTTATTTGAAGAGATTCCATCGTCGGATTCATTAAATCTTTTATAGAAAATTTCTAATTCATCTATTTTTATTTTTTATTTTATTTCCTTTAATTTTATTTTTCTTTTGCTTTTATTAGTTTTATTTCTTTCAAATCTTACCTATTTTAATTTTCCTGATAGCAAACTTTGATCATTAATTTATTGAAATTTTCTTTTAAGTCTTCTATCATTTTGGTGAGATTTAAATGAAACTTCTCACCTAAATATTTTCAATTATCAATCATTTGTTGCTCTTAAAAATCTCATCCTCGAAATAATCTCAAATTATTGCTAACTTATTATTATTATTATTATTATTATTATATCTTGGAAATAAAATTTCCTTTAAATTTTTCATTATTCTGGTGAGACTTAAAGAAAACTTCTCATCTAAAGATGTCCAAATGTCAACTATTCTTGACTCATTAGAATCTCATCCTCGGAATAATCTTAATTTATTCTCAATTTATTATTAATTATTTATTAAATTATATTTTCTCGAAAATAAATTTTGATTATTAATATTGAAAACTTTTCTTAAATTTTTCATAATTTTGGTGAATTTTTTTTAAAAAAGTGTTCTCATATAAAGATTTTCAAATGTCAACCATTCGTGACTCTTTGACATCTTATCCTTATCCTTAGAATAATCTCAATTCACTTTCATATTATTTTTGATTTTATAATTATATTTTGTTTTAGAAAAATCATTATCTAATTTACTTTCCTAAAAAAATTAGTATTTATTGATAAATCTACAAGTATATTGTAGACATCTAATTTTGTCTGAGCAATTAAAAAATCAAAAATCAAAAGAAAGAAAAAAATAATAAATAATAAATTAAAGCAAGTTAACCTTTTGATCAAACTGGATCCTTCCCATAAAAACCCTATCCGTGCAAACTCCATGCAAGTTGAAAAGTTGACCAAGAATTTGTTGTCAATGGAAAGAAATTATTAAGAAATTAAATGGATACAAATCATTCAATAATAAATAATTTATTTGCTTCCAAAAATAAAGAAAATAAAGAGTTGACTAAAGAATTAAAATGAAGGCAAAAATCAAGGTTGTCATAATCCCATGAATGCTACCACAGTATTGGACCTAAATGGGAGGAGAAAGAGAGGCACACAGTGACACAGCTTGAAAAAAAAAAAGCCTCCAGTGCCCTCCCTCAGTATTACCAAACACAGAAAGAACCAAAAAAAAAAAAAAAAAAAAAACACCCGATAGAGAGACAGGAGAAAAGAAATCGATCTTTTGCATTTGTTTTAAATCATGGCAAGGTACCTTTTTCTGTTGAATTTTCTACAGTCCGCACCTTTCTACATCACCATTTCTACACTGCACCTGCCACCTAGCTCACGTCCCTGCTTATTTTAAAGCCTAGACTCCTCGTTACTGCTCCCTTACAGATGGTGTAGTGGAAGATGAAACATCGGTTGTGTCATTTAAGGGGAAATTACCCAAAAGCTTCATCCTATACCCAATTTACTTACCTCGCCCACCTTGCAATTCAACCATAATTGTCTCCCAAGATCACTATTTTTGTAATCCAACCTCACCATTTAGCTTTCAAGCAAACTCTTATACCCCAGTAGTTGCACAAGCTCTTGTCTTTACAGCTCGACGTGCGAACCAAACTGTCAACAACAGAAAAGGCCAAAGAACAGTCCAATAAAGGTTCCAATCTCAATTTTCGGTCTATTGCCTTTTCTAGTGAAAAATTAATACCTGACCCCTATACCTTTGAGAACTATTCCAAATCTGTTGGCTAGGAGCTATGACCCAAATAGTAGATGCGATTATCACATGGGGGCAATTGGGTACTTGTTACGTGCCAGCAAACCAGCAAACTGTAATGCAGAATTTCAGGAATAGTTATTAGGTTGTTTAGAACGTGTGTAGCTTTAGTTATTTTCTGTTTCAGAGTGGATCACTCAAGTTTCCTTATTTATAGGAGAAGTGCACTGAATGTGCGCATAGTGGACATCTCATTTAGTTATTCATTGTGTTTTAAAAGGAAGATTAATGAAGAGGAAAAGCCAGTCACTTCCTTCAAATTTTGTTGCAGTAATTTGTTTTCTCCTTGAGAGGTTCTTCTCGACTAAAACCATTCCACGTCGAGACAGAGGCCGAGTGAGAGCTTGCCAACACCAAGCTCATAACAAAATGGTATCCGAGCAAGGTTCCGACAATGGGGCTGCTTATCGCAACCCATCCAGACAACCAGTAGAAGATTCATTGCAAGCAACACAACAACAAATGCTACAGATACAACGGGAAATGCATGAAATGTTCATTCAGCTACAGACACAAATGGAGGAATTAAGTATAAGGCGGGATGTTGGTTCATCACATCAACAAACCAATTTTCAGCAAACACAGGGGACAACTGTACCTCGGGTGGTCTACTTAGATTTTCCACGGTATGATGGTGCAGATGATCCTATCACATGGATTGATTGCGTGGAGCAATTCTTTGAATTTCACAAAACACCTGATAATGAGAAGGTGGCATTAGCAGCTTATCATCTAGAAGGAGGAGTACATCTTTGGTTTCAATCCTTTAGAAGGACTCGGGTATGGATAACTTGGGAGGAATTCAAGCAGGCACTAAACGATCGTTATGGGCCGACATTGTTGGATGACTTCTATGGAGAACTCACTAAACTTACTCAAGTTGGTTCAGTATGAGAATATCAAACGCAATTTGATTGCCTTCTAGCAAGGGCTAGTACTTTAACAGAACAACAGCAGATCAGCTGCTTTGTCAGTGGACTCAAAGACTCTATTTGAGTCAATGTTAGAGCAGCCAATCCACAAACCTTGCCACATGCTACGAGTCTTGCTCATCTCTACGAAACAAAACTTTAAAATCAGAGGAAAGCTCCCTTCAACCTTGAAGGCAAGCATTCCAATTTCATTCCACTTTTCCAAAAATTCCCAACAATCACTCAATCACCAAATCAAACTTAAAAGTCTTCGACACCTCTAATAAAGCGACTCACAGCTGAAGAAATTGAAGCTCGTCGACGGCGTAACATGTGCTATAATTGTGATGAAACCTACACTCCAGGTCACCGCTGTAAGAGATTATTTCTTCATTGATTGCAGATATGAGGATGATTATGTGAAGGAGGAGGAGGAAAGAAAACGGGAACTTGAGTCAGAGCAAGAAGCTGAAGTTGCCCTCCCCGCCATTACTGGCACCATCACTCTTCAAATCATGCAAGTACCAGCCAAGATTGATGGTCGACCATTGATGGTGTTATTGGACACTGGAAGTTCGCACAATTTCGTAAATCGAGCATGGGTTTCACGTTTGGGACTGAAAATAGAAGATGGGACGCGATTGAATGTCACAGTAGCCGATGGCGAAAGACTTCCTTGTTTGGGTCGGTTACCAAACATTCTAATCTCAATACAGGAGAATCTATTCCTGTTGGAATTCTTTATGATAGAGTTGGGAGGCTGCAACGTTGTCCTTGGAGCACAGTGGCTTAAGACTTTAGGACCAATCTTGTGGGACTTCACAAGATTGAAGATGACGTTCAAGTGGCAAGGAAAGGAACTCACCTTCATCAGGCTTCAACCCCATCATCCAGAAATGGTAGATCCACGAAATATGGAAAATGAGTTACGGGGAAATGACAACAGAGGGACTTTAATGCATATTCTTTTGCTTGAAGGAGACACCAATCATAGCCTTGGCAACATCTCATCAAAAGCCTAAGGGAATTCCTCTCGACAGGGCACATAGTCATAGAATTCCCTTAAAACCTAGAATTTGACCAATTTCAGTGAAACCCTACCTCTATCCATTCTATCAAAAAAAGGAGATAGAGAAATTAGTAGAGGAGATGAAGGAGAGTGGCATCATCAGGCCTAGCACTAGCCCATACTCTTCACCTGTACTACTAGTCAAGAAAAAGGATGGAACGTGGCAATTTTGTGTTGATTATCGAGCTTTGAACTTAGCCACTATCAAAGACAAGTTTCCTATACCCGTAATAGATGAATTACTGGATGAGCTATTTAGGGCATGATATTTCTCAAAATTGGATTTGCGAGCCGGTTATCACTAAATACCTATACATCCAGCAGATGTTGAGAAGACAGCATTCCGCACCCATGACAAGCACTATGAATTTTTGATAATGCCTTTCGGTCTTTCTAATGCTCCTTCCACTTTTCAAGCATTGATGAATGATATTTTTTGGCCATATTTACGGAAGTTTATGTTTGTTTTTATTTTATTTTATGATATCCTCATATATAGTTGAAGATGGGAATCTCATTTAAAGCATTTAGAGGTGGTATTTTCAATCTTAGCTACTCACCAGTTTTTTGTCAAAAGAGAAAAATGTTGCTCGGGAGCTTCAAAGATAAATTACTTAGGGCATCTCATTAGAGAAGGAGAAGTAAGGATGGATCCTAATAAAATTGCTGCAATAGAAGACTGGCCCAAACCAACCACGGTGACGACTTTGCATGAATTTTTGGGACTTACCGGATATTATCGCAAATTCATCAAAGATTACAATAGTATAGCAGCCCTGTTAACAGAAATGTTGAAGAAGAATAACTTCAAATGGTCCAGCATGCATTTGTGGAGCTCAAACAAGTGATGGTCCAAGGACCAGTATTGGAGTTACCTGACTTTACTAAGACTTTTGTCATTGAGTGTGATGCTTCTAATGTGGGTGTTGGAGCAATTCTCTTGCAGGATAAGAAGCCAATAGCATTCTTCAGTCAAGCCTTAAAGGGGAAAATGCATCTTTGTCAACTTATGACAAAGAGATTCTTGCATTGGTATTGGAGGTGCAAAAATGGCGTCCTTACCTATTGGGGACGACATTTGGGGTGCGCACTAATCATAAAAGCCTTAAATTTTTATGGACTCAGCAAATTACCACAGAGGTACAACAAAAGTGGCTTAGTAAATTGATGGGTTATGACTTTACTATAGAGTACAAACAAGGAAAGGACAATTCAGTGGCGGATGCTCTTTCTAGGAGAGAAGAACCCACACAATTAATGGCAATATCTACATTGGTAGCAGCATGGTTGAAAGTCATCCATGAAGAAAACAAAAGCCAAGCAGATATGCCAAAGCTTCATAGATTGTTTCAAGCAGGGGAACTTTTGGGTCATTGGGCTTGCAAGGATGGAATATTATTTTTCAAGGATCGAATTTATTTACTTCCATCTTCACCATTAACAATTGATATTATACAGGGGTTTCATACAGCCACTCATGAGGGGTTACATAAAACTTTTCAACGCTTCAGGACTCAATTTTATTGGCAATGGATGAAAAGACAAGTGTTGGAGGCCATTAAAGCTTGTGACGTTTATCAAAGGAATAAGAGAGAGCAAGGCGTACCGTCCGACCTTCTACAACCACTTCTTACGCCCAAGGTGGTATGGATTGAGGTTTCAATGGACTACATTACTTGCCTTCCATCTTCTAGAGGTAAGACAACGATTATGGTAATTGTGGATCGATTATCGAAGATGGCGCATTTCATTGCCATGTTGCAACTTGTCATTGCCAACAATGCTGCTCAAGCCTATTATGAGAATGTCCTCAACCTTTATGGAGTACCACAATCAATTGTAAGCGATCGTGATCCCTTTTTCACAAGCTCGTTTTGGAAGGAGTTATTTCGTCTACAAGGGACCGAGTTTCGTTTCTCATCATCATATCATCCTCAAACAGATGGACAAACGGAGGTAACCAATCGTACTCTTGAAATGTACTTATGTTGTTTTACAAGAGACCACCCAAAACATTGGACTCGTTGGTTACCTTGGGCAGAATTCTGTTACAACACTAGTTAACATTTATCGACAGGATTCACACCTTTTGAAGTCGTGTATGGACGACCTCCTCCAGTCTTAACTTTTTATGAGCAAGGATCTGCCAAAGAGGCTAGTGTGGATTTGGAAATGAGACAACGAGATCAAGTTTTTGCCCAACTACACCAACATCTTTCTAAATCTAAGGAGAGAATGAAAGCTACATATGACAGGGGAAGAAATGATCGACAATATGAAGTTGGAGAATGGGTGTATCTGAAGTTACAACGGTATCAACAACTTTCACTGGCTAGCGACAGGAGGAATAAATTATCAGCAAAATATTACGGGCCATATCAGATCATTGAACGTATAGGCCCAGTGACCTATAAGCTGTTGTTACTAGAAGGGAGTAAAGTCCATCATGTTGTGCATGTGTCTTTGCTCAAGAAGCAACTTAAGAACCCCGCAAGCCTAAAAGAGTTACTGCCAGAGACAAATGATGAAGAAGCTTGAGTAGCTGCTCCTTGATGCCTTGCGGATAAGGCCATTTTCAAGGGGAGGGGAATGTTACGTGCCAACAAACCGACAACTGTAATGCAGAATTTTAGGAATAGTTATTAGGTTGTTTGGAAAGTATGTAGCTTTAGTTATTTTCTGTTTCAGAGTGGCTCACGCAAGTTTCCTTATTTTTAGGAGAAGTGCACTGAATGTGTTCATAGTGGACATCTCATTCAGTTATTCATTGTGTTTTAAAAGGAAGATTAATGAAGAGGAAAAGTCAGTCACTTCCTTCAGATTCTGTTGCAGTAATTTGTTTTCTCCTTGAGAGCTTCTTCTCGACTAAAACCATTCCACGTCGAGGCAGAGGCCGAGCGAGAGCTTGCCAACACCAAGCTCGTAACAGTACTCCACAGAAAAATGTTAGCAATTGAAAGAAAGGGTTGAAGAGCTCATTGATGGTGGAATCTTGAGTTTGGAATTTATAGAGCAGTGAAAGTCCACTCTGAAGTAGACGAGATTCATTTTGAGATTTCAAGAGTTTGTACTTTGTTGGAAAATGCTTGTCAATAATAGTCTATTTGAGCTAAGTCCTTGCATAACTTATTTTCCTGTTATGTTATTGCTTCTTTTCTTCACATTAATAAAAATGATCCTAAGGAAATTGGTGATTACCATTATGGATGAACACTTCAAGTCATTTCAGGATTGTGAAAATAGGATATAGTTTTGAAAATTCCATAAATCTTATTTATTTAATTAATGGTGACAAAATTTCACATTTTTAATAGTTAAAACCTTTTTGAAATTCAATTTGTGACATTCACTCAAAGATTCTGGATGTTGGTAATTTGACATATGATATGATCATGTTGAAACTTGAAACACAACAGCACTCGAATTCCTGTACAAATCTCAAATTTGTCACTGCCTTACCTTTGAGATTATCATTTGTCCATGCCTCAAGGTAGTTTGAAAATCCAAAGTTTTTGATTCATTATTACAATATCTTGAATTGTGCAAAACCTTTTCCTAGAACAAAGGGTGCAAGAAAATGAACATTGTGATAATAAAGTGTTGAATTACAAAAGAAAAACACAAAAAGTAAAAAAAATGATTGATTATGATACCATGCAAACGTGATATTCAAATGATTTCAAATGCCAACTTTTAACATTAAGAATTATTTTTCGATATAAGTATCTCGATTCGATATGACAAATAGTCGTCTTTCACTCTTCCATTAAAAAAATTGAAAATCACTCATTTGTTACCCCTTTTGAGCATGATAATTTCTTTCTAACCTTAACTAAGGATCACCCTTCACACTTGGGGGGCATGTGCAAAATAAAAGGATTCTTTCAAAAAGGATGAACCCTAAACCCTAAATTATATTTCTAAAGTCAAACAAGGTTATCATGTTGAGGAATGAGTTTGAAGTAAATTAACTTCAAAATTTTTGAAATAGAAAAAAAAAAAGAAACAGGAAAAGAAAGAGAAGAAAAAAAGAGAAAAAAGAAAAAGAAATAATGATGAAAAAAGGAGAACATGAAAAAACTTTAGATTTTAGGGAGGTAAATAAATTTACTCTATATTTAATAGGATATAAATCTTGGATTTGTCCCTGATCATTATTCCACCATATCTCTACTTTCAACAGAAATTAAAACATGCATTTCATTATAGTAGTAAAAAAAAATGCAATCACATTTACTGTCGTCTTTAATCACTGTTTCTATTAAGCAATCTAACCTATCGACTTGTCCACTGCTTTCCTCAAAGTGACCATCTAATTTGGATGTGTGTTAAACACTTTTCTTTTTCAAAAGGGTTTGACCATTGAGCATTCCAAATGTCATTAGTCCTATTGAAAGGAAAACAATCTCACATTTAATAGATAAGGATTGAATCATGATTTTATGCTTGCAGTTTCTAGACCCTAGCAAAAGTGGATTATCACATAAATATCAATGATTTTGAAGCAAAGTATAAGCATTAAAACACTAAGAAAAAAAAACAATGATCTTTTGATCAAAATTTGCTAATCATGCTATTAGATCATGCAAGAATCACACAAAAATAAAAAGTTAAAAAGGAATACACACTTAAATACTATAAACTTTCTTCTTTTGTTGACGTTTCACTATTAGAAAAAAAGTGCAAAGATTGCACTTACATGGAAACATTAATTACGATCAATGAAAGCATGCACAGTCTCTTTAACTACGATTTTTAATCTTATCCGCATTTTTAGCTTTCAAACATTATAGACCTAATTATGTTTACATAAAACTATATTCTTTATTTTATCTTGTTTTTTTAGCACATGATTGAAACTAGATTGTTTAGAGACTACGCTTATGTATCTAATTGTCATCTATTTTTAAAAAAATAGACATTTCTGCTATATCAGTAAACTAAGCTTTTAGCGGCGTTTTTTTAATCATTTAGCTGCGTTCATAGATGTTGTTAAAACGGCTTACAGAACATTGAAGAAACATTGCAAAAAATGTCGGTCGTAACTATGTTAGCAAAAGTAATGGTGTTTTCCATAAAAACGACGCTAAGTTCGAAATTTTGAAGCATTTAACGGTGTTTATAAATGTCATTAAATTATTAATTTTTTTCCTATTTTAAATTTTGCGTTGTTTTCTGAGAAAAATGTCGTTAAGCTTTGTCACTTAGTGACGCCTATTTTGAGAAACACTGTTATATTCAAAATTTACTTGCTCTTGACAAATAAATGTTGTGACGTTTATAGTAAAAAGCTACAAACTAAATGTCCAATTTCCTATAGTGTAAAGACTACACTTAGTATTGAACCATAATATATACTATATTTGCTTTCGATACAAAGACTACAATTTTCTTGAAAACGTTGTTTTAGTTTTTATTTATTTTCTCTCTTTTTAACATGCTTTCAAAAACTAGATCAATTGTATATAAACTACGTTTATATATTTAACCTAATCTATTATTAAAAAATAGACATTTCTTTATACTAAAAGCTACTGTTAAAATTTTCTCTTGTTTTTTCAGCGCGTTTTTTGAAAACATATCAATTATATATAGACTATATTTATGTATTCAACCGTCATTTATTTTTAATATAGATTTTTTATATTAAAGACTACGATTGATGTTGAATCATAGTATATACTATATTTGATTTTAAAACAAAGACTATCATTTTCTTGATAATGTAGTCTTAGTTTCTATTTATTTTTCCTCGTTTTTTCATCGCTCTTTCTGAAACCAAATCAATTGTATATAGACTACATTTATATCTATAACCATCATCTATTTTTATTTAAATAAACATTTATTATACTAAAGACTATTATATTATATTTGCTTTAGATAGAAAGACTACAATTTTATTAGAAACCTAGTATTAATTTATATTATTTTTCCTTTTTTTTCCCGTGCTTTCTAAAATCATATTCATAACTATGATTTCACTCTGTGAGCTTGCTCTCGCCTCCTCTTATGTTGCTTATCAAAATACTATAATTAGTTTTGGTTGACCCTTCATATTGAGCTTTGAAAAAAGAGATTATGAAAAGTTTCTTCCTTAAATCTTGGAAAAAGAAAAGGGTAGAGTTTCTCTTTGAGCCTAAGGAAAAGGAGTTTGTGAAAGTTATTCTTGAGCCTTGAAAAAGAGAACTATAAAGTTCAAGGTTCATATAATTTGACAATGTCTTGAGGAGAGCTTAAGGGAAAAGACATATACAAGGGAAGCTGAACCTCTATAAAAATTGTATGTACATTTTTTTTCCTTCCTTAGTCCCTTACTTTCCTTTATTACTTATTTATTTGATTGAATTGTGACTATGGTAGGATAAAGCTTAATTAGATATAGAAAAAATCGATTTCAACCCCCTTTTTTGGTTTAGTATTTGAGTCAACATGAAAGGATCACAATATTAAATTTCATATTTTGGTTAATATGATTTGTGATGTATACCCCTAACTATTATGGTTTCTATATTAGCTTTTAGCATTGAGGGATGTGTGCTAAACAAATATATGAGTCATATTCTTCTTAGAAAGGTTCACTTTCTTATTTGCACACATAGTTGGCTTTACAGGTTCATATTGAGTGATAATTTTTTTTTGAATAGCATGAGTTTTGCAAGTGATAATGTTGTTTTGGAGACTTAATAATTTCGTGATTTATAAGTTAGAAAGACGATAAGGAAAACAAAAAATGGATCAATGGAAGAATCAAATCATTCAAATCATTTAAATATTGAAGAAAAAGAAGTTAGAGAATTTTGATGGATAATTTATGTTTTTCAAGTTTGTAATTATTTCCAAACATTGTAAATGGATATTGGATTATACGTGAGGAGAATGCAAGATTCTAAATTTTTATTTTTACATATTTAATTTTTGAAAATGAAAAAAAAAAGTTAAAAAAAAATGGATTAGTCCATGGATTGATTTGGTCTAATGCAAGATCGGATTAGACTTATTCTCTTTGGTTCACTAAAAAAGGGGGTTAAATGAACTTAGTTCGTTTAAGTTCATATCCATGTAAATCGAACTTGATCCGTTGTTCATTTTACACCTATACATCTATCACTTCCATTTTAAATCAAACAATTTAATCATATTCCTAAAATTTTAATTATTTATTATATTTCAAATGTTATAATTAAACCGTAAATATTTATTTCAATAAATTTATTAAAGATTTTTATAATTAATGATTAATATTTTGTAATAAAAGTGAAATTTAATATGAGTCCAATATTATAATTTCGCTTTTCTTTCTCTTTGTCCTATGTCAATCTAAATATAGTATAAAATTAGAATTAGTTGCATTAGTGCTCACTATAATTTGAGTCGCATAACAAATTAGTCCCAAAACTTTAAAATGTTATACATTAATTCTTAAAATTATATTATTATAATAAATAAGTCTTTTCATCGTTGGAATCGCTAGAGTATACATTAAATGCCAAATGAATTATAGGAAAGGACACGTGAACATCTTTGATTGGACGTAACATGAAATAATGTCCATGTGTTAGCCACATCATCCTTTTCTCTCTTAAGGGTTTTTTTTTGAAAATTTTAATTTTAATTTTTAATAAAAATATCTTAAAACTCTAATATCTCTCTTACTTTTTATTTATTTTTATTTTCTATCTTATCTCTTTTTCCATCTTATTTTTTATCAGCATTTCTAAAAAAAATTCTGGAAGCTTTTCATTTCTCTCTCTCAAATCTTTAATATTCTTATTTTTTTTTCGACAGTTGCAACAAATATCAACTAAATCACAAGCTTCTTTATGGTCAAAGCCTAAGCCAAACCTTTCAAAACCCGCCCAATACGTTGCCTTCATTTTCCCAAAAAACTCAACATTCGCACTTGTTATCGCCAACCAAAAATCCGGTTTGCTCATTTCGCCAAATACCCTAATCTCAGTTACTCCTCCCATACCAAAAACCGCCATCAAACTCCATTTCTCATTTAACCAAAAAATCTCAACCTTTTCTTATTTTCCTACCAGCCAAACTCCAAAATCCTCATTTTCTTCCCAAAAAAAAGCCATTTCTCCAAGTCTTGTTCGACAAAGTGGTTCAAGATCTACTTACTGAAGTAGAGTGTGAGACAGAGAGAAATAAATGATCGAGAATGTTTCTTTCTTCTGTCAAAACTCAAAAGAAGAGGAAAAAGAATCTTTCGTTTTTCACTTTCTTTGCTTTCTTTAATGAATTAGAGGCAAAAAGTTTGAGACTTGCCATTTTCTTTCATGATCTTTTCTCCGCTTTAAAGAATCTTTATTTGTCACTTTTTTGGTGTTTTGGTTCTAAGCTTTTGATTGAGTTTTTAGGCTTAAAATTTGAGAACAAGATAGAGTAGAAAGAAGGGAATGACATAACAGGAGGAGAAAGCAAAATGAGATGCAGTGAAAGAAATTTTGAGGTTTGAAACTGCAAATTTTAAGCTTAGATCTAAGCGATTTTAAGCATTTCCAGTAGAAACTAATTAGGTAGAAGACAAGAGGCGGAAAAAAAATTAAACATTTGATACATTTTGGAGTGAAATCGCCACCTTCAACTCTCAACGGTGACCGACGTGACTGTTGAAGTGAGAGTTTGGAGTTTTTAAGCTATGTGGCCATAGATGGAGGGAAAAAGAAAATAGACGAAAGACAAAAAAGGAAGAAGGAGAAAGAGAAGACGTGTCTTACACGGTAATCTAATTGGCATTTAATAGATACACTAATAATTTTTATGACGAAAGACTTTATTTATTTGGAACATATGTCTTTAGAAAGAAATGTGAAACGATTTTTTAATTAAATAATTTAAAAAAATTATGATATATTATAAAATTTAAATTTAAATATAAAAAATTTTACTCTTATTTTTAATTATTAATTTATTTAAGAAAAAAAAAAAAAAGGAGAAGGGAAGGAATGGTATGCGAGTGAAACTATGAGGACCACGCAATTACTCAAATAAAGTTTAGGAATCACCACGCGATTTACGCTTTTTACATTTTACATATGATTTCAAGATTTTATGGTCGCGGGTGAAATCTGAGAAGAAGAAAGCCAGGATGAAATGTGCAGTAATGGTTGTCGTAGGTTACAGGCCTCTTCTAAGGCCAAAATGCCTGGCTTCAAGTGCCAAAGTCAATACAGAGCAGCTTCGATACCAGCTTGACCAACTACATGCAGAAGCTGAGACCACTCGAAGCAAAGGTAACCAATTCTCCCTCCCTCTCTCTCTCTCTCTCTCTCTCTCATCATTTTTCACCAAAATCACCATTACCCACTTCCCCTTTTACATTTTTAGATTAAGTACTTTGTACTAATATCAGTTTAAAGCAAGATGACTTTGATTAGTTGGTGTTTGAATAAATGACAAGCCAAAAAGATATAACTGGTTTTTAATTGGGATTAATTTTATTGGTGAAGAATGAATGCAAGAAAATTTAAATTATTAGGCTTTTGTTGCTTCAGCTAGCAATGCTAGATTGAGGTTTTTGCGGTTATCAGAGGCAGCAGAGAAGCTTCGGCGCCAGGCGGCTATTAGTATTCAGAGGGGCAAAGAAAATGAGGCTAGGGACCTGCTTTTTCAGAAGAAGAGGGTTGTGCAAGCTTTGGAAAAGTCTAAGAGTCGGATTGAGTTATTGGATGAGCTTTCTACGAAGCTTAATGAGGTAAAACAAGATTGTACTTGATGATATTCTTTCTAATGTGAAGGAAGAATCAAAGAATTAAAATTAACATATAAAAGATAAATGTAAAAGGTATGAGTTTAGACAATATTAGCAACAAATGCATGTGAAAGACTTAAAACAAGGCGTTCCATCAACTAATTTCATGGCAATTGCTTCCCTGTGCTTCACTTGCAAACTTTATAATTGATACTGTGCATGAATATCTACTTATCTGTTAACTTAAACTGACTTAAGTTGTACTTTTAACTTGAAGAAATCAATGAAATTATCATCAATATTTTTCTACCGGTGATAAAACATTAAAGTGCCTTGAAAGCCTCAAATTTGGTGTTAGAAGTTGTTTTCTCAAATTTTGTGGTGCTATTTTTTTTTAATTAATGGAAAATTTAGTTTGAAGATTTTGAATTAGTTAATTACAATTTTGTTCTTTTCCTCTGACTAGTTTGGTAATATTGTCTTATACTTCATGCGACTTAAGTACTCAACAATATCTAATCTCTATGATAAATCATATTGCAACATGGATAGCTTTGTCCCATATATGGGATACTCAATCTGCTAGAGGAGCTACAATGATGGTTACTAATCTGTCTTTTCTTTGCTAGTCTGACATTTTCACTTACCTAGTTTTATGTGAATTAAATTTTTGGATGACTTGTGTATTTATTATTGAACTTGTTGAAATTCAAGCCCAGATTGGTTTTTTTAGTGAATTCCTTACATTTTAGTACACCACATAATGCAAAAAAAGCCATGATAATCCTGATGCTGGTTATGCTAATGTTTTATGCAAAACATAAGTGGAAATTGTAAATTGGTGCTGTTATCTATGGTGGTTTTTGGTGTGTACGGCATGTTTATCACTTACCCAAACATAAATAGCAGATACTAATCTGAAAAAAAAAAAAAAAAAGGAAAAGAAAACAACTGTTAGAATTACTTTCTCATCTGTTTCTAAATGTTCACCACTTTTTAGTTCTTTCTGTTGCTTAAATGAAAAGCTAATGGTAATCATTTGGAACCATTATGTTAGATAAACACTTCTTATGACCTATGTTGTGCAAAACAAAAATTTGATAGTTTCATAAATAAGTGATTCACTTTTGTCCCGTGGAGCCATGGTAAGCTCCTAGTAAGACTCCCTGATAGCATTACCTAAATATGCCTATGTTATTTATGGAATCTATATACTTGACATCTTGTATATAAAATAAGATGTCATTTTTGTGACTTCTTATTTCCATTTCCACCAGCACTTGCCATTTATAAACTGTTATTGATTGCTGCTTAAGTCTGTATATTTTGATTAAGGCTTCGTTTGGTAACAAGAAAATGACTTCCTGGAAAAATATATTTTCTGTAGAACGATTTTTTAAAAATTTTAGTATTTTATTGTTGGGACCTTGGATTGGTCCTTGTAAACTATTTTTCAGTGTTTGGAAAATGTGGAAAATCTTGAAAAGCAAACCCTTACAAACCTAGCAAAATCCATAAAACATATCAGCCAAAAGTTCACAATTTCTGTATCGTAAAAAAATTTATCATCTGTCTACATTTTCCATTAGCCTCCACAGTTCTTCATGATTTTTACTGAAAACAAGCAAAGTCTTTCACGGACTATTTACATAAAATTCATGATACCCCACAGAAATAAGCATAAGAAAAAAAAATTGGAGTGGAAATATTTGAGGGAGGAGGAGAAAATCCTTTTTTTTTAATTTTTTTTTATGCGGCTCATTGTTCAAAGAGTTTTTCTAAGCTTGGTGCCTACCATTTTCTGCCGCTGGTATTGGAGGTGGCCTTGGTAGATAAGGGCAGATTTGAGCAAAGTTGTGTCAAAGATTTGCAGGGGAAAAACAGGGAGCTCACGAAGGAGGTGAATACTTTCGGAGGGATTTGGCCTTACCTTGGGTCTGCTGCAAAGGAAGGTTACAGGTGCAGGAGGCTGGAGATTGGGGGGAAAGAGGGAGATGTGGTGAGTTCTGTATTGGCTTGGGATGATTGTAGGAGATAGTCCTAGATAGAGGAAGATGGAAGGTGAGTGAGGATTCAAAGGAGATATATGGTATGGTATGGTATGGTATGGTATGATATGGTATGGTATGGTATGATATGGAAGAGACATATGATGTGAAGGAGATGGATAACAGAAGAGAGATGGTGGTTCGGCTGGATATGTAGGAAAGAGAGCATGAGGGAAAAAGGAGAGTGGTGGTCATCACTGAGGGAGTTTGTTGTGGCGTGATGATTGTGTGAGAGAGAATACAAAGCATATTGTTCTGGAAATTGTCTTCAAATTTTGAAAAGCTGAAGACAAAATCCGACATGATTTCCTTATAACCCACAAGTCATTTTTTGTTGACTAGCTTAATTTATGTCATCCAAAATTGGGTAAGAGAAAAATAGCTTCTAGAAAAGCCAATTTCCTGATTGCTAGTCAGAGCCTTAAACTCATTGTAAATGCAGTCACTCTATCTTTTTTTTTTTTTTTTTTTTAATTTTTAAATTTTAATCTTATTGAAGAGCTTAATGGTTTTAGATGATATGATAACAAGTCATCTTTGTTTCAGGCGGTAACCATCAAAGAAACTCAACTCATTGGGAATATTGCGTCAGATTCAGAAATCAGTGGAGAAGATGATTCCAGTCCAGTTCGGATCATATCCCCAAAGGAGAAAGCTGAAGAAGATAAAAATAACGATAAGGACTTCCATGATGCCCTAACATCCCCTGAAGATCCAAAGTTGCTGCTCACAGCTGATCTGGTGGAGCAACCTATCACTGAGGAGCAAGAGGAACATCAACCATTTCCAAGTGTCAGGGCTTGTAATGAAGATTACACAAATAGTAGCTTGGCAGCAATATCAACTTATGAGGACTTTTTGGAACATTTGGATCAACAGCTCAGCAAAATTGAACAAGAACTTGTCGCAATATTGAATGTTTCGACATTCTTACTGGATGATAAGAAGCCAAAAATTGTGAAGGTGCAGCAGACGAGAGAACTTCTTGAGAGTATCCTTGATGTAAGACAGAGGTAACTGTTTAGCTAATAAATTGGTGAAACTTCAATTTCTTTTCTGCTTTTCTCAACTCTGAAACAATCAACAATAACAGCTTAGACATTTTATACCACAGATCATTGTTAAGTTTCTGAAGCTTGTGTCTTCACAGAATTAAAAATATCAAGCAGATGAAGATTGAGATCGGTTAATGCTTCATTTTATCCTTGCCAGGTTCCCACTACCAGGTATGAGTATTGTTTTAGCAGAAATTTGTTTTTTCCAAAAGTTTGATTGACTATTTTCTAACCTATAATAATATTGTGAAAATTTTTGGCTAATTCTTCTTAATATATAATATCCCATAATTTTAATTTAGAAAGAACATAACTCGATTCCGTCGAATCATTTTTAGTATCTACATATCCAAAAAATTCTGTTTTTAGAATTTGTGCAAATTTTTTTAGAATTTCTCTATGGTCATTTCGAAGGATTTCTTTTTTTTGTTGTTGTCCTTCGTTTATACTTTCCTTTTTTTTTTAAGGAATTGTAAAACATCTCCTTGAAGAGTTCCACATAAATAGTTTAAATTTTTTTCTTTTACTCCATGTCTTTTTTTTTTTTTGGTTCTAGAGGTTTTTCTTTTTTATCTCTATCCATTGTTGGGTTTGCTCGATAAATCAACAAGAACGTTAGTTGATCCTTTAATGAAATTAATAGTAAAAGAGTTGATCTTTTAATGAAATTAATAGTAAAAGATTCTGGCGTAGAAAATTAAACAAAATCTTAGTATTTGTTTATTAGCCATCCATAATTCTACTACCTAAAGTATTGTATATTTCTTTCTCTATTTGTGCTAAAGAACTATGTAAAAATTCAGAATTCATCATATTGGGTCTTCACATAACTCATCCCATGTTGGTGGGAGTTTAAGAAAATATTGTTTTTTTCCAAAAGTCTGACTGACTTATATCTAACCTATAATAATACTGTGAAAATTTGCTATTGAAAATGAAAATTGGGCATACTTTCTCTTCAAACCTGACCAGTTACCAATTAATAGAATTCAAGTTTGCTTTTTTATTAAGCAGATAAAGTGGTTTTTTTTACTCTTTTTGTTTTGATGTTTTTTTCATGTATAAATGGAAGGCTCCGATAGGATCTAAAACAATAGAAGTACCTATATTTGCTGTCAGATCCTCAACATCAGCTTTTAGGTATCAAGAAAACATCTTTGTATCTATATCAAACCAATATAGAATAGAAAATTATGATGTAATCACATTTTCTAATTTTCATCCAAAAAGGCATTATACATATATAGAAGGCACTATATGGTTGAAAGGCAAGTTCTATAGGACAGTTGTTACACCAATATTGCTATATGGTAGTAAATGTTAGGTGACTAAGTGATTGCATACACAGAAGATAAGTATAGCAGAAATGTGAATGCTGTAGTGGATGTCCAGATAACATGAAATGATGAAATGAGAAATGAAAACATTTGCATAAAGGTTGAAGTGGTATTTATCAAAGACAAAATGAGTGAAAGACGTTTACGTCGGTTTGGATACATACAACGTAGACTTGTGGATACTCTAGTTAGAAGAATGAAGGTTATGAATGATGAAAAAATGATCAAGGCTGGGAGAAGAACGAAAGAGACTTGGAAGTTATTCTAAAAGATTTGACGACACGAGAGTTAAAAGAACACATTACCTTGGATAAGAATGAGTGGAGAAAGAGAATTCAAGTTGACAACTTAGAATGAGTTTTTATATTGATTTATGTAGCCTAATGATGACGATGATGAATCCAGACTCTCTGGGACGACACGAGAGTTAAAAGAACACATTACCTTGGATAAAAATGAGTGGAGAAAGAGAATTCAAGTTGACAACTTAGAATGAGTTTTTATATTGATTTATGTAGCCTAATGATGACGATGATGAATCCAGACTCTCTGGCTATATTATTAGATACTAGAGCTATAGTATGTAGCGTTGGGTGGAAATGCATTACTGTCAGAAAAGTGGGAATTAATGAAATCACCTATAGCAGTCACAGGGGCAGATGGAAATGAAACATATACAGAATTTAAAACAAAAAATCAGTTTGGTTAGGAAACAATAAGTTTACTATACCAAATGCATTATGCTTTCCATTTATGCATGGAGACATATTGTAACAATTTAACACTTTTATTTCTTTTACCGTGGGCCATAGCAATAAAACTAAGGCAGCCAAAAAAAAAAATCCCAAAAAGCCTTATCTTCATTTCTTTTTCCCTTTCTTACAGTTCAGCCATGGAAGAGAAACCTTGAAGCTGCACATTCCAGCCACGAGAACTTGAGGAAAACCCATAGATTTCTTAAGAAAATAACCAAAAAAAAAAAGGAGAGAGAGAGAGAAAAGGGGGAAATTTAAAACCCATTCCCTTTGTTTTCCTGTTGTTTCAGCTAAAACCAGAAAAAAAAAAAAAAAAAATGAGGAGAGACCATTAAGTAGCCACAAGTGGAAGATCAAGCAAAAGGAATCTATGGTTTTTGGGAAAAATCAAGTAAAAACTGTGAAGGAAGCATGAAACGAGTCTTGCATGTTGGTTTTCTTATGGGAATAATGTGAACCGAAAAGAAGGAGAGATGAAACTAGTTTGGCAACCTTGAAAACATCAGGTAAGGAGTTTTTGGGTTTTCTTTGTAAATGAGAAATTTAAATCCTGAAGAAAGTTCTAATGTAGCTGAATGTAAAATTTTTGGTGATGACACATCTGAAAACGTGAAGAAACAGTGGTGATGAAGGTCACGGCTGTGGGAGTTTTGGAAGGAATTTCATCCTAATTCACAGGTAGAGAGAAAATCGTTGGGTGTTTCATTCTAATGCAAACCGAAAGTAAGAGACACCTAAAAAGTCTTGGTTTAAAGGTTTAAGGTAAGGGCTGGAAATTTATTCTTCCATTTTCTGAACTGTAATCACAATTTTGAAGGAATAGTTAATTTATAGTTTTCATGCTTTAGATTAGGTTGATTTCGTTGGAGAATGAAAACCGAAGGAGACAAAATTGAAGAAGCTTTCAGTAATAGTGATGACTGCCTTGACTAAAGGGGATTAAGGTAAGAAGCTGCCATTTCTTACCTTGTGTAAACTTGTAGGATAAAAAGCTAATGCAAATTATTGTTGCAGGTAGAACTTGGTGAAGGATTGGAAGCACCCGAGAATTTTAATTTGAAAAGGAATTTTGGTTATAACTTTTACAAAAGATTTTAAGGAGAACCGAGGCTGCTGAAATTTAGGATTATCTTAGCTTTTGGCCGAGCAGTTATAGGTAAGCCTATTGTTAAAGTACATTGATGCTTGTGGTATTGTATTATATGGATGATGGAGGTTTAATAAATTATTATGATGATTAAGTTCAAGCTATAGAGATCTTGAATTGGATAGAATTCGGCCAAGGGTGTGTGGATTTCCATTTTGATATAAGAAGATATTGATTTCTAGAAGAATTGAGAAACCTTGAAGTATCTCTTTGCAATCGTGCTAAGGTGCATTGTAGAGGTGGATTAGACAAGAGCTTTCAGTTTGCTTGGTTGAGTGTAAGTGAATGTTAGAATGCTACGTTTTAATTATTAATTTTACGATTTTTATCTTGTTTGATATTGAACAAAAAAACTTATGTTTGTAAATGGTATAGCTTCGGCCATAAATGTTCCCATTAACCTATGACCTTTGTTTGATACATGCATGATTTCAAGGATGCTTTAAATTATTTTTATATTTTCGCATGTACAATTTGTCTATAAAACTTGTGAAATATGCTTATGAAGTTATATTTTCGAGTTTAGTATGATTTCAAATATGCATCTTGGGTACTATCCTATTTGTAAGCTATAGTCTGATTTTGGTTTTCCATGGCTGTACCATTGTGAATTTTAATTGTGTGATTTTCGTTACTCATTGGAAATTAAATTATGCCACTTAGATGGCTTGTGAACTTGTGAGCTTTGAGATGAATATAATTAATCAGGTTCACCTTGTTTATGCTTCATATTCGGCAGAAGCATTTTGGCATTTCCCGAAGAGTTTGGATAGGTACTGATCTCATCTGACTAATGGGATCGGTTGTGAGTCTATGATCATAGATAGTGCCCCAGGTGGGGAGTGTGACGCACTGATAGTTACAGTGCTTTGGTGAAATCTTAGTTCGACAAGTGAATTTTTAAAAATGGCTCACTTTGTGAATAATTGTGATATACTTTAGAATTCATTATCATATAACATATGCATGTTTTTGGATATGCATTTTGAAATCTATTTCTCATTGTTTTAATTTCATTTATTCTTTAAATTGCGTTTTGATATTCTCTTACTTGACATACAAGTTTTTCGAATTTTATTTTTCTTTCACAATTCCCTGCGTATTATATTCACTTACTGGGCCAAGCTCATTCATTCTTTTTCCACCTCACAGATAAGTTTTCCAAGTGATTTGTAGCTATGGAAAGTTTTTGCTCATCTCTTCTAGCGTTTTGTGGTTGCCAACTAAGGTATATTTGACAGTTGAGTATATAAATATTGTTAGTTGATACACTGGATGTGAATATCATGTTGGGATGTAAATCGTGTGATTTTTCATGTTTATGTTATTGTTTTGTTGATGATATTTTGCATTGATGGTCACGGAGGTTGTGTCATTCTTTTATGACGACATGTAGTTAGAAAGAGAAAATTAATATCGAAAGAAAGTTTAAAATTGATTTTGTGAAATTTTTATTAATAGCCACAGCTTCAAAGGTTTTTTAGGAACATAAAATCATGGGAGACAATTGTTTAAGAATCTTTCAAAGATAGAACTAAAAATGGATAAAAATTTTGATTTGACAGAAAAGGATTCTGGCATACTTAAGAAAATTAAATCAGGGTTAGAAGATGTAATAACTATCTATTTACCAAAAAATGGAGATTTGTTGATTTTAGAAACAAGCGCGTCAAATGAACATTGATCTATTCTAAAAGCAAAAGTAGAAAAAAAAACTTGGTTGTGGATATAAAACCAAATGAAATAAATTGCATAACATTTGAAAAAGAACTGTAGCTAGACTTGGTAATATGTGACGGCACGAATTAATGAAACACAACATGAATTATAAAATGTGTTTGAAATGTAAACACGAACACGACACATATTTTATTTGTGGGACATGTGATACAACACGGTTGACACGTTATAATTATTCGTGTTATATGACACGAATGATACGGTTAAAAATAAAACATAATAAAAAATAAAAAAATCATAATATTTACTGATTTATAGTAATAATTTAATTTACATACATTCAAATATTATTAACAAATATAACATAATAATAATCTTCAATCCATATCATTCATAATATTTATTTAAAATTACAAAATATATAAACAAAACATAAAGAGTTAACATTAAGTCATAAAATATAAATAGTCAACAAACATTCAAACATTAAATTTATAAATACCAACTCAATATAATGTAAGAAACAAAAATGTAAGAAAATGTGTTTCTCGTGTTGTGTACGTATTAACCGTGTATTCGTGTGACATGATTTAAAAAAACGTATTTTCGTATCTTATATATGTTTAGACGTGTCTGACACGATTAAACACAAAAATTTTCGTGTCAAAATTCGTGTCGATACGGCTAAACACGAAACACTAATTTTTCAAATACATACACGATTTTTTCGTATCGTATTCATGTTGTATCTATATTTTTCGAGTCTAACTGTAGCTATTAAGAATGGTGTCCAAAGATTTCAAATATATCTAGCTCTTGAGGAATTTATAATGGGAACTGATAATCAGGCAGTTCTGAGGTTTTTTTTTTTTTTGTTTTTTAAAGAATAAAATGAGATACTAATCCATCAAGGATTTGATAGTATTTTTCCATGTCAATATTCGTTTACCCTTAAAGAATTCAACAAACGTTCTTGCTGATTTACTGAGCAGGCCCAACAATGGATAGAGGTAAAAAAACATTTTGAACAAACTGCTGGATGGGTTGCCATAAAAGGGAAAAACCCAGCCAAGGCAACAGCAAGGTCAAAGTACGACAATGTCCTATCAAGGATATTTTATACCTTTTATGCTGAACCTAAACGATCATATCTCAATCTCCGTTGTTCCCACCATATTATTTATTTCAATTTTCGTAAAACCCTGATAATTCTCCTCCTCCTTTATTCATTAAATGTAAACGAAACTGAAAAATTACTAACAAGCAATCTCTAGTATCACCGAAGGATTTTTATAATCCCAGAGTTCCTAAAACTTTGTATCATCAAATTAAGGCTTTGATTGGGAGGGTGGAAAGAAAAATAGAAAGATAAAAAATTGGAGTGAGAAAAAAATGAAAAGATAGAAAATATTAGTTTTTTTTCTTAGACGTGCTTGATAGAAAAGATGAAAAAAATGAAAGAATACATGATTTTTTTTTCCTTCACTTGTTTGGTAGAATTGAAAAATGTAAGAAAAGAAAATAAAATTATATTAATTTATCATTATACTATTATTTTGTTAAGATAATAAAATAAAATAAAAAAATAAAAATAATTTTATAAATATAAATGCATAACTTACGTCTCTCTCATTTTCTCTCCACTAATCTTTTCAATTTAAAATAATTGATTTCGTTACTAAAAAAAGAAGATAACAATTTTCATATTTTCTTTCTTTATACTAACTCCAAGATAATCTATCAGCTTTCAAGGGAAACCTGACTAAGCTTTCTGAAATATTAGCTAAACTAGCTAATAAAGAAAAAAAACATTAAAGCAACTTGTTTTAAACACCATTCTGCTCAGAAATTGGGAAAAAGATGCCGAAGATTTTTCAGTGGAGCTAAACAATCTTCTCGAACTATGTGAATGTCTAGAAATTGACATCGTTAACCTAAGTATGATCAAACTACAAAGAATCTGTCTCTATGAAAAAGCTTAAAAAAATTTGGATATAGAAAATTTTCTAAAAATAAAAAGAAGAATTAATCTAACCAATGATCAAATACTTCAAAAATAATTGCAATATAAATCTCAAATCTATTTTATACCAATAAAAATTGCTCGATGACTATCAAAATTAAAATTTAGATTAGATCATTAACCCCTAGATATAACAAGTATTGAATAGGATATTGTAGGACAGATCATAGTCCAAAATCTTTCCTTTAATTTATTAAAAGATTTTCCTGCTTTTATGAAATCACAAATTTATAATTTGGTAAAAAAATGGTACTTATTACTATGAATTATGTATTCAAATAACTTATTTTTGGGCAGATGGAGAGGACAATTCTTTTAGCCTTATCAAATTTGGGAAGTGTCCAAACTCATGGGAGGACCAGACTTACTATCAGTAGAAGATCCAAAACAATTAGATTATTCTCCAAAGCAATATAAAAAATCAGGAATTTATTTCTTCTCTTTTGGGCTAGATATTATGCAGAAAACTGTTGCAATACTTAACAATACAAGACCTTCCACCCTTAAAGGGAATCTTTATAATAAAATATGACAACGAAATCAATAATGGCAAGGTAGAGTTGCAAGCTCTAAGTATTCCTGAAAAATATAAAGAAAGACAGTAAAAATCAAGAAGGATACCAAAATCTTTTTTGAGCCAAAACATGAAGAGGCAATCAAACTGGACAACATTTTTATAAGTAATTGGCAATATTCAAGAAGGATGATTTCAATAAACAACATTCAAAAAGGATGATTTCAGAACAAGATTCCTTAGTTGATATAACATAAAGAAAGAGAAAATCGGATTCCCTTACTTATGTAACATAAAGAAAGAATCTGATTCGCTAATTGATGTAATAGAAAGAATATGATTTCCTAATTGTTGTAAACAGAATCTGATTCTTAAATAGATAGAAAACAAATTATATAGTTATCAAATATCTTCTATAAATACAGATAGAAGAACTCTTAAACGTCAATGTAAATTCCTAACAGTTCCCTAATAGAAGATAGCTTCTTTAAAAATCTTTTCTTCTCTTGTAAATTCTTGGCATTCTGCTCTTCTTTTTAATTTGGTATCAAAGCCTAAGGTTGCAACATTTAGCTACTCTATTTGTGAGTTACTCTTTATAGTTCTCTTTTATCTTATATAATATATCATTGAGTTTCATTTTTCTCTTACGTAAAATCCACATCTCAATGTGTTTTAGCCATTAGAAGAAGAAATTGTGACAGTAGGCTTAGGTATTGAGATTTGAGAAGTAAAGGGAACTTATTGATTGTTTATATAAAGATAAAAGAAATTATAATCATAGCTTACATATAGAAGCTAAATTTGAATGTAATGTTGCATCTTTAAGTTATAGTATAAATGGAATGATAGACATAACAAAAAAGTATGTTCAAGAAACTATTTGAAAATGTAGTATAATCATAGCTTACATATTGAAGCTAAATTTGAACATAATATTGCATCTTTAAGTTATAGTATAAACAAAATGACAGACTTAACAAAAAAGTATGTTCAAGAAACTATTTGAAAATGTAGATAATCTAGAACCATATATAGAAAGTATAGAAAAGTAGGTAGTTTAGATTTAAATAATGAATACAAACAGTTATTACAAAAAGTTGATCAAACTTTAATTGTAATTTTTAGGGATTTAGTACAAGTACCTAAAACTCCTTTATATTATGAAAATGAAATATTAATATTAAATGAAAAGATAAGTGAAAAATAGAAACTATGATAAAGGTGAATTTGACTATTGTAATGGAATGATAGAATATTGGAAAACCCAAGATCCTAACTCTCAATAGATTTTTAAAGAAGCTATTTTCTATTAGGGACTTGTTGGAAATTTACATATCCTCTTCCATCCCTATTTATATAAGCGCTTTGATAACTAAAGAATTTTTTTTTCTATCCATTTAGGGATTAGATTATTTTTATGTTACTTTCTTTATGTTACATCAATTAAAGAATTAGTTTTTTTGTTTATGTTACGTCAATCAAGGAATCAGATTCTTTCTTTATGTTACATCAGTCAGGGAATCTTGTTCTAAATCATCCTTTTAAATGTTGTTGATTGACATTATCATTCTTAAATGTTGTAGATTGTTTTTGACATCATCCTTCTTGAATGTTGTCAGATTGATTACCTCTTCATCTTGTGGCTCAAAAGAAGAGTCTAGTGGTGAAGTTCAATGATATTGTTCCCTAGTTTATAAAGGAGTTTTTAAGGGATGTTGATATTTTTTGCTCTTTTTATATTTTCAAGTATATACTCAAAGCTTGCAATTAACTCGTCAGTTTTTATTTCATTGTAATTTTTTATTACAAAGATTCTCCTTCCATCCGTTTTAATAGGAAGGTTCTTGTATTGTTAAGTAGAGCAATTTTGTTTTTTTTTTTTGCATGATACCTAACCTAGAAGAGAAGAATTGAAGTCCTGAATTTTTATACTATTTTAGAGAATAATGCAATTGTTTTGCATCTTCATCTGCTAGCAGTAAGTCCAGTTTTCCCATCGATTTGGACACTTCCTAGATTTGATAATTATTATCAGAGTCTTTATCCCAATAGATTGGTGTAGGTTACATCAACTGATATATGAACTTTCATTAAGTCGTTAACACGAATTCTACTCCTCCATTCATTCTTATCCAAAGTAATGTGTTCTTTTTTCCAAGTCTTTCCGAATGACTTCCTAGATTTGATAAGGCTAAAAGAAAATTTTCTCTTCATATGCCTAGAAAATGAAGTTATTTGAATTTAATTGATAGGAATAAGTATAATTTTTTACAAAATTTTAAATTTGTGATTTGATAAAAGCAAGAAAGTTTTTTAATAAATTAAAGATTTTGGACTATTATCTGCCCTACAATACCCTGTTCAATACTCGTTATATCGAAGGTTTCATGATCTAATCCAAATTTCAATTTCTGAAGTTGGAGAAATTTTTTGAACCTTGAATAAAATGGTCCAAACTTAATTTCAAACAAAAATCCAGGTCCTTAAGACCGACAATGGGAGGGGATATTTTCATTGCAAATTTGGGTCATACCTTTACGATCAAGGAATTATCCACCTCACTTCATGCATTTACACCCTATAACAAAATGGGATAACTGAAAGGAAAAATAGGTATCTCATAGAAATCGTATGTTCTCGTATGTTGTCTACTCATGTACCTAAACAATTTTAGGGGAAATAGTTTTGATAGCCACTTATCTTATCAATCGTATGACATCTTATGTCTTAAAATTTTAGACCCCATTTCAAAATCTTCTTCACACTTATCCAATAATTGGTTTGTGTCTAACATTCCTATTAAAGTGTTTGGTTGTACAACTTTCATTCATATCAATTAGCAAAATCGTAGCGAACTTGACCCCAAATCTATCAAATGCATATTTTTAGGCTATTCTCCAAATCAAAGGGGATACAAATGTTATTCCCCATTAAACAAGAAATTGTATAATCATATGGATGTGACTTTCTTAAAAGACCAGCCATTTTACCCTAAAAAAATAAGAATCTAGCGAAATATCATTTTTATAATTGTCTTGATCTTCCTAAATGTCTATACACCCAGTCGAATCACCAGAAATTGTCGATCCTCCACCTTGTCCAAGAGAAAGCAATATGGATTTGGATTCTTTGCTCAATTCAGGTTCTTCACCATGTCTTTCCCTTTCCATTCATGAGTCTGAACTTGCTCATAACAACTCAGAACCTACTCAAGATAAAACAAAAGACTTAATTGTCTACTAAAGCGACACTAACATAAACGAAGTCAGAGGCTTTTATCAAAGCAATGCCAAGTAGCAGATTCGAGTCTAATATCACCCATGATTCACATGGCTAATGCTCGTTTGAACCTAGAATCTTTTGGATTTATTAATGATCTAAAGTAGCCTATTGCTTTGAGAAAAGGGAAGAGACTGTGCCCACATCCTATCAATAATTTTTTATCTTATGAAGGATTATATCCTAGTTACAAAGCTTTTGCTACAACTTTAACTAACATTTAGGTTCACAAGAATGTGCAGGAAGCCTTTGTTCAACGTTAAGTGGATGCTCACGGTTAAACATAATGTTGATGAAAGTATAAATCGTTTTAAGGCTAGACTTGTTGCTAAAGGATTTACACAATCATATGACATCAATTATGAGGAATCATTTGCCCTAGTGGCAAAACATAATTCTATTTAGGTTTACTATCTATTACAGCCAACTTGGATTGGGCTTTACGACAATTGGATGTTAAAAATGCCTTTTTAAATGCTGATCTAGAAGAGGTGTAAATGGAAGTTCCCTTGGTTCTTGACTCTTTGGTAGAGCGTGTACACTCAAGAAATCACTTTATGATTTCCAACAATCTCCATGTGCTTGGTTTGAGAGGTTGGCAAGGGTAATAAAGAAGTGTGGGTTCACTCAATGTCAAATAGACCATTCAATGTTTATTAAGCAATCTATTGAAGGTAGAAGAGCAATATTTATAGTGTGTCACACCCAAATATTTATACCAACTACGGAAGCCTGAAATTTACGGGCTAGATATATATATTTTTTTTGACCTTATTTTCATAGTTGTTTGTATGTGCAATGTAAGTCGCAATCAACAATTATCAACTAAATTTTTCATAGTTATTAAATTTGAATTTTAAACTTATCTAACACCAAACACCACATAACGAAGTAATTCAAAGTGGTCTCTATGACCATCAATACTAAATATCATCAATTTGCCACATCAACAGTTCAACAAAAATCTCACAATTTACATCCCAATATGATATTCACATCCACCGTGTCAACTAACAATATTTATATACTCAACTGCCAAGTATACTTTAGTTGGCAACCACAAAATGCTCGAGGAGACTAGTGAGAATCTGTCACAACTACGAAGTACTCGAAAGACTTATTTGTGAGGTGGAAAAAGAAGGAATGAGCTTGACCCCGTAAGTGAATATAAGAACAAAGAAAATAGTAAAAGAAAATAAAATATGAAAACTTGCATACCGGGTAAAAGAGAATATCACAATACAATTTTAAGAATATATACAGTAGAAACAATAAGAAATATATTTAAAATTACTTATCTAAAAGCATGCAAGTACCATATGAGAATAGATTTTTAAGTAGATTTCAATATTAACAAAGTGAGCTATTTTCGAAAGTTCGCTAGGTCAATCTGAGGTTTCACTAAAAGCACTATAGCTATCAATACGTCACACTCTGCACCTGGGGCACTATCTATGATCATAGACTCACAACCAATCACATTGATCAGATGAGATTGATACCTATCCAAACTATTCGAAATAGGCCAAAATACTTCTACCAAACATAAAGTGTAAAAAACAGAGGAAAAATTAAGGGTGCAGAGAAAAAATCATTCTCTGTTATTTTTTATTCATCTGGAAATATGTATATAAATAGCCTAAGTCAAAGATATCCAGCTGCACATCCCTAAACTATCTCCTAAAAGTCAGAAAATAATAACTCCAAAAACAAGGAATAAAATCTCCTAAAGATCAGGAAATTATACTAACAATATCTCCATAACAGCCTGGACAAAATCAGACTTTATAAATAAAAACTAAAACTTGGATGACAACACTCCCCCTCAGGCTGAATAGATGTTTATCATTCCAAACTTGTTTGTGAGCACTTCAAATTTTTGTCTTGGTAGCCCTTTGGTTAGGATGTCTGCAGCTTGCTGGCTGGTTGGAACATAGATCACACAAATCACTCCACTTTCAATTTTTTCTTTTATAAAATGTCTGTCAACCTCCACATGCTTAGTTCTATCATGGTGGACTGGGTTGTGTGCAATACTAATGGTAGCCTTGTTGTCGCTGTATAATTGCATTGGACAGTTTAGTTTAACCTTTAATTCTTTCATAAGCCTTTTTATCCAAATCAGTTCGCAAATGCCGTGAGCCATAGCTCTAAACTCTGCCTCAGCACTACTTCTAGCAACCACTGATTGTTTCTTACTTCTCCAAGTTACTAAATTTCCCCAAACCATAGTGCAATATCCAGATATAGACTTCCTATCATCAATTGAACCTGCCCAATCTGCATCAGTAAAAGCTTCCACCTTTCTTTCTTCTGTTTTTTTTTAAAAAACAACCCTTTCCCTGGAGTCATCTTGAGATACCTCAAAATTCTATAGACTGCATTGAGGTGTTCTTCCCTTGGATCGTGCATAAATTGACTAACAAAGCTGACAGCAAAAGCTATATCAGGTCTCGTGTGAGAGAGATAAATTAGTTTTCCCACTAATCTTTGATATCTTCCCTTGTCAACTGAAATTTCTCCCTTACATTGGACTGTCTTGTGGCTTTGTTCCATTGGTGTATCAGCAGGTTTGCATCCCAACATTCCTGTCTCCTTTAACAAGTCCAAAGTATACTTTCGTTGAGCAACATATTTGCCTGTCTTGCTTCTAGCTACTTCCATTCCCAAAAAATACTTTAAAGGACCAAGATCCTTTATTTCGAACTTTGTGGCCAGTAGACCTTTCAATTTCTCCATTTCCTCTAGAGCATCCCCTGTGAGAACAATGTCATCCACGTATACGATCAAAATAGCAACCTTTCCAAACGAGAGGTGTTTGAAGAACAAAGTGTGGTCAGTTTGGCCTTGATTGTACCCATATCTTCTTATCACTCTTGAAAAACGATCAAACCATGCTCGTGGTGATTGCTTCAATCCATATAGGGATTTTTTGAGCTTGCATACCTTCTGAGTATTTTTAGTATCTTCAACGCCTGGTGGAATGTCCATGTAAACCTCCTCTTCTAGGTCTCCATTCAAGAAGGCATTCTTCACATCTAGTTGTTGTAATGGCCAATTCAAATTTGCTACCGAAGACAACAAGACCCTTATGGTATTTAGTTTAGCAACCGGTGTAAATGTCTCCATGTAATCGACCCCATAGGTTTGTGTGAAACCTTTGGCAACAAGTCGAGCCTTGTATCTCTCGACTGATCCATCTGCTTTAGATTTTACTGTGAAAACCCACTTACAACCAACGGTAGTCTTCCCATTAGGTAGAGTCACTAATTCCTAGGTGCCATTTCTTTCAAGAGCATTCATTTCCTCCCACACAACCTTTTTCCATTCAGGTTTAGCTAGAGTCTCTTGTATTGACCTAGGAATCTCAATATTGGAAACATTAGTGGTAAAAGCACGAAATGATGGTGAAAGATTTTTGTATGACACAAACTGAGATATGGGATGCAAAGTGCAAGAACGGACTCCTTTCCTAAGAGCAATGGGTAACTCAATAGTTTTATTTAAGGGAGAAATGGTTTCATGAGTACCTGAGATATTAGCATCCTCTGGTTCAGACTCTCGACTTTGAGGGATCATGAATTGCTTTCTTTCTTGAGGTTGATTTCTTCTAGTATAGACACGTAGCTCTTGATTTTTTTGCCTTGTGAAACCTTCCTCTGTTTCCATATCTATTTTTTGTTGTTGTTGTGGTAATTTTAGAGAAGGCGGACTTGGATTTGACTCAAGTGAGGGATGTAGAGTAGACTTGGGCATATCATTAATAGGCATGGATACTGTTTCCCAAAAATGATCTTCATTGGTTTCAATCTCCCCCTGAAGAGAGGTGGCAGGAAAGAATGGTTGAGTCTCAAAAAAGGTGACATCACGAGAGATGAAGAATTTGTTTTCTGAAGGTGAGTAACAACGATATCCCTTTTGTGTGGGTGAGTAGCCAAGGAACACTGTTTTAATGGCTTTGGGGTCTAATTTGCTGCGGTATTGAGCATGTATATGTACGAAGGCAGTACACCCAAAGGTTTTCAAGGGAAGATTATTTAAGGTGTGAAGATGATGATAGTATTTGGTGAGGTTGGAGAGAGGTGTTTGGTAGTGGATAGTTCGACTCGGTAATCTATTTATAAGGTATGCCGCTGTAAGAACTGCTTCACCCCACAAGTACTTGGGAACATGCATGGTGAACATAAGAGCCTGGGTGACTTCAAGTAAATGTCTATTCTTTCGTTCAGATACCCCATTTTGTTGTGGGGTGTCCACACATGAACTTTGATGGATAATCCCTTTGTTGGCTAAAAACTCACCTAACACAGAATGAAAATACTCTCGCCCATTGTCAGTATGTAAGACATGAATTTTTTCCTGAAACTGTGTTTGAATCATGGAATGAAAGTTCTTAAAGATTTGACAAGTTTCAGACTTTTGTTTCAAGAGGTAAACCCAAGTGACTCGTGTGTGGTCATCAATAAATGTTATGAACCAACGTTTTCCAGATGAAGTAGTAACTTTGGATGGCCCCCAAATGTCACTATGAATCAATGAGAAAGGTGAGGAAGACTTATAAGGTAAGGGAGGAAAAGGGTTACGATTGTGCTTTGCTAATTGGCAAACATCACATTGGAAAGAATAAGGATTTTTATTTTTGAAAAGTTGAGGAAACAAACATTTAAGATAAGAAAAGTTCGGGTGGCCAAGTCTATGGTGCCACAACATTATTTCATTTTGATTGGAAACAGAAAAAAAAATTCACCACTTGATACAAAAGCTTGTCTAGTTCTAGAATCCTCATCCTCAAGGAAGTAGAGTCCTTCATGTTCCCTAGCATTGCCAATCGTCCTCCCCGAGGATATCTCCTGAAATTCACAGGAAGATGGTGCGAATTTTGCAAAGCAATTGTTATCACATGTTAATTTGCTAATTGACACTAGATTACAAGTAAGGTTGGGCACATGAAGAACAGAATGAAGAATCAGGTTTTTTGAGAGTCTTATAGAACCTTTTCCAGCAACAGTTGACAAAGAACCATCAGCAATTTTTACTTTAATATTACTAGAGTAAGGACTATATGTGAGAAAAGAAATAGATGAACCTGTCATGTGATCAGAAGCTCCTGAATCAATAATCTAGGGACTCTTTGAAGTTGAAGTGGCACTAAGGGCTGTGTAAAAGTTACCTGTTTGGGCTAACGAGCTAGAACTGACACTAGGGTTAGAAGCAAGTGGATTTTTAGGTTGTGATTGACTAAGAAGTTTACATAAGTGATCTATTTGCTCTTTGCTAAACCTGACTGAAGTATAGGCTGATTCTCCTTCTGTTGCACCTATGGCAGTAGCGTGTTCTTTATCTATTGCTTGGACTTGAAAGCTTTTCCTATCATTCTGCTTTCTAGGAGTCCAATTAGGTGGCTTGCCATGAATTTTCCAACAAGTATCTTTGGTATGTCCATGACGTTGGCAAACATCACACCAATGTCTCTCCCTTTTTCTTGTATTTTTCTGATCTATGGAAGGCCTGTTATAGTGCTGCTGATCTCTTGCAGCCAAAGCTGATCCTTCAATTGTATTCTGTCCACCATTTTCTTCCTTAAAATATCCTAACATAACCTTCTGTCGACTTTCCTCCCTTCGTATCTCTGCAAACACCTCTTCAATTGATGGTAAGGGATCTTTGCCAAGTACTCTGCCCCTGACTTCATCAAGGTCTTTGTTCAGGCCGGTTAAGAATTCGAACACTCGTTCTTGTTCCACCATTTTTTTCTGCTTGACGTGCACGCTACACAGTCCCAGCTAGATTCATAAAATAAATCCAATTCTTGCCATAGATTTTTTAGAACATTAAAATAATCTGTCACATTTTAGCCTCCTTGTTTTGTTTCTCTCAATTTTGACTTTATCTCAAACACTTGAGCAGAGTTGCCAAGATCTGAGTAAGTCATCTTCACAGCATCCCATATTGCTTTTGCCGTTGGCAAGAATAAATAAGTCTGTCCAATTTTAGTTTTCATCGAATTAATAAGCCAAGCCATGATAATAAAGTTTTCAGCCTCCCATACCTGGTAAGCAGGATCTTCTGTGTTAGGAGTAGCAGTTGCACCAGTGAGATAACCCATTTTTCCTCTACCTCGAATTGCAAGTTTGACTGACTGCGCCCACTGGAGATAGTTCTTGCCATTTAACTTGTGTGCTGTAATCTGCAAGGAAGCATTCTCGCTTCCCCCTTGTAAAGTCATGATTGGGAGGTATGTTGGTTGGGATTGGCTTGAAGAGACAGTTGAAGACTTGTCTCGTCTAGTTGTTCCAATCATGGCAGTTTTTGCCATTAAAAAAAAACTGGTTCAGAATCTTTTCTGCTTTGATGCCATGTAAAAAACAGAGGAAAAATTAAGGGTGCAGAGAAAAAATCATTCTCTGTTATTTTTTATTCATTTGGAAATAGGTATATAAATAGCCTAAGTCAAATATATCCAGCTGCACATCCCTAAACTATCTTCTAAAAATCAGAAAATAATAACTTCAAAAACAAGGAATAAAATCTCCTAAAGATCAGGAAATTATACTAACAATATCTCCATAACAGCCTGGACAAAATCAGACTTTATAAATAAAAACTAAAACTTGGATGACAACATAAAGCATAACAAGGTAAACCTGATTAAATATATCTTGTAGCTCACAAGTTCACAAACCAATTACATGATATTAAATCAAATCCAAGGGTAAACCAAATCACGCAAGTCAAAATCACAAGGTATAGCCAAGAGGTCCCAAAAACAGGCTATGTTTTAACAATGATAATCATATTCAAATTTGAATATTTAAAAATTCATTTAAACTTGTAAACATAAACTAGCATAGAAGATTCATAAATTGTATACAAAATTAAATCATGTAAATGTAAAATGAATATAAAGCATGCTAAAAAATATATATGTACCAAAAACAAAGGTCACGAGGTGATGCGAACCTTAATAACCGAGACCTATACCATAATTAAACATATTCATGAAATTTCAAGATTTTCAATTATAAAGAATTTACACGATTCGAGGAATTTCAAAAGTAATATTCTCATAGTTCACTTACCATGACCCGTTAAGTGCAAAAAATTTCAAAATGCTCCCTTAGTGAGAAAGTGCCCTGAGATGAAAATATACCTTACAATTTTCCTTACCTAATTTATTATACCAAAAGCTCTCAAACCTATTCCCTTTGGTTTCTTTTGCCAAATAGCTCACCAATCCTAAAATCAAAACTTTCATGATTAATTTCCAAATTTTCAGATTTAACAAGTTAGAAAATTTTCATTAAAGCTTCACAAGGAATGCCATTGTCGAGACTACTTCCTCTTTCATATGTGTGTGTGTGTCTCTATATATATATATATATTAATTAATTAACATGACTTCCACAATTTAACATGCAAAACCGATTTAAGCTAAATCTTTAAAATATTCACAATGCATGTTAGTTTGGTGTGATTCATCATTTTCCTTTGTTTTCGATTTACATCCACCTTCCTTCAAGGCCAATACAAAGTCTTTAAATAAAAAGCTACATAACCAAAGTTTAAGATTCTAATGATTTATATTTTTCCTTACCTCCAAATGGCAAAATCGAAAGCTTTTTTACTGCTCTTCCTCTCTGTTATGCCTTGGCTTCACCAATTTTCACTCACCACGCCATAGCCGACCTCCTTCCATTTGGTTCAGGAAATGTCGAACCGTGACTCTCCCTCTCTTCCTTTGTTTCACAGCAACTCAAGAAAGGATGCCATCATGCAAGAATATATGTGGCTTTCCCTCAAGAAAATCAGTATAACTTCCTTAAAACCTGAAGAATTCTTGCAAGGAAAAATCCACTTGAAACCATGGATGTTGTGGAGTTCTAAGCTCCTTGTTTCAGCCAAAGGTTTCCAACTGCTTAGCTATCGATGGTGTGAGACCCCGTATATGTATAGCTAGGTATATAGGAACATGGGAATGTAAATAAAATCATAAGTATGATGATACATTGTAATGAAAAGTATATGTAATGTAAGTTCATAAGATTATGTACGCACTTGTAATAAGAATTGTGATTATACGTACAAGTTGCATTACGCATGAGTAGGAGGAAATAAACTTGAACACGAGAAGAATGTGATCGAAATGGAATATGAGTAGTATAGTAAAATGGAAGGAAAGATTTACATAAGTGTATATTTTCATTCGAGTAATATCATGTATATTTGGTTATACAAAGATTTTCCACAAGTTTTAAAATACATTAAGTGGGATGGGATGACATTTTTAAGTCTCAAGGAGCGATGAATGAGGAAAGGACTATGAAGGTAAATTGAGGAAGTCTTGAAGGGAGTTGTTGCAGAAAAACTGCAGGAAATCTGGAATTTGTGAAGGCCAGATCGATCTCATAGGATGAGAGATCGATCTGGGAGAGCCAGAATGCTCTTATGTGAGTAATGGAAGGGAACAGATCGATCTCCAAAGGAAGCAGATCGATCTCTTTAGCTCTCGGGTTGGAAGCAGATCGATCTCTCCTAAGACCAGATCGATCTCCTTAAGCTTCTGTTCGACAGCAGATCGATCTCTAGCCTCGACAGATCGATCTCCTGCCTTTAAAATGCCTTAGAAAAGAGGGATTGTAGAGGACCAGATCGATCTCCACCCAAGGGAGATCGATCTCATCAAGTCAAAACTATAAATGGGAGCAGTTGGATCTGCAAAATTTCGGGATAAACCATTTTCTCTCACTTCAACTCAAAGAAAACTAGCTTTCTCACTCCTAAATCCAGCCATTTTCAGTGAGATTTAAGGAGAGTCTATTAGAGACAAAGTTGTTCACAACAAAAAGAAGAACAACATAGTCTAGAGGCATTTCCTCATTTGATGGATTGAAGAAATAAAGGGCAATCCTAATTGGAGCAAGAGGAAATCCAATGAGGTAAGTTCTAATGCATAAATCCAAGTACAATGGTTTAGTTAATGATTATAAAGATATTTGGGGTGTGCATATTGTGGATAGAACTACCTAGAATGGTATGAAATGAATATGACTTAGAAATAGTCAAGTGTGAGAAAGTGGAATGTAGAGATGTTAACGATGAATGAGATATCTTGAGTGGATGATTATGTTGTGGGAATGGTTTGGACATGTTGATATTGGGATAAAATTGTGAGATTTATCACAAAGGGTAAAATATGTATTTAAGGCATTGGATAAATGATTAGTTGAGTAAGAGTTAGAAACATTAACTCGAGTGTTTGATGGATGAATTTCAGTTTCGGATGATATGCCGGAGCAAGTCGAGATGAGAACGCAAGAAGCATAAAGGCGGATAGTTGCACACAAGTAAAACGAGGTAAGGGACTGTGTGTTAGCTATAGAGATGTTTGTACATATTTTACGGCAATTTCGTAGATATATTGCTAGAGCTAGTACGATATTATAATTCTATGAAATGATATGGAAGCATGAAAAGTATTAGGATGTATATATTTATTGAGAAATGGGACAGGGTAAGGAAATAGCATGATATGCATGTTTTCAATGTTTTTCTCTATTATACATTAATCTTGAGGATTGAGAAACGTTGATGATAGGTTGGCTAATTTTACATGTTTTAGCATGAAGAGGCATGCTGTATGAATAAACATGTTTTGAATTTTAAAAAGAGAAAATAGCCATCTATCAGTTTTAAGATGTGATTTGGTGTTGAAGCGCTAGCTCACACCTGTTTTAATGCCTTGATGTACCGTGTGAGAGTTTTAACTCGCACGAGGATTTTGAGAAAGTGCGAGAACTATGCTGCACCTGTTTTGTTGAGTTGAGGTAAACCTGGGGGTCTGGGACCCAAGGGGATACCAGCCGACGGCCATTTGAACGGGTTGGGCCTTAACGATAGATCGTACCGCGCTGGAGCTTTGCGTTGACTGTGTGTCACGCTGCTTGCTCGCCTGGTATATGAGACATGGTTTAGGATAAAAAGTCCATCGGAGTTGGAGTATGGACTTGGGTCCACGGTCGTACGTAGAATAGTGTAGTCACCCGTTGGTATACTATGTACCGTGCTGGGTGCACGTGAGTACGAGTATCGCGTAGATGACACACGGCATATCTTCACCGTGAGTATATGAGGAAATGAGGTGGATTGAGATAAGCCGAAGGGTAGGACTGACCCATCCCCCTTCAGGCGAAGTGATACCCTATGCACACCCGATCAGTGAGGCCTGGGATCACTGACTATGGCCATATGTCGTGGATATTTGATTGCCGAAAATTCCATGCCTGTCTCAGAGATTCGAGAAACAGAGACAATCTCAGAAAAGAAAGAGATTTGCAGAAAAAGAGTGATTTGAGAAGTGAAAGAGATTTCGTGTTTTTGATAAATCTCTGATTTCACATTCGTGCCATGAGGGCACTATTTATGAGCATGTTTTAAATGGAAGTTTGACATTTGATTTACACGAAAATGCTATTGAGAAATATGTGTTTAAATGCATTGTTCGTATGATGTTTCCATTTATAACGAAAACATGGTTTTGGTTTATGCATGCATGGGCTATGTAGGTAGTACGATATCTACCTGCTAGCATACATTTCCTTACTGAGCTGTGGTTTGCTCATCCCACTATTTTTCCCCTCCAGGTACTGAGAAGTAAGAGAGCGGTGGTCTCTAGATCTTTTGTGTTAAACGGCTCCCACAATCCGCAAAGGTATAAGATTTGTATACACGAGTATTTTGTATCTAATATATTGTATCGCACAGTTATATCTTAGAATTGTAAACAGTATTATGGGGATGATATGTAAGCACATGGTATTTATACAATTAATTTTGTGTATCTACACACACACCTGGGAGTGTGAATTAAAGCTTTAAATATTTCACTGTAAATGAATGAATTCTTAGTAACTGCATCTTCTCACAGCCCAACCGTAGTAGAGAATGTATGGATAGAAGGGTTCACAAAAGCGGGGTATGACAGGTTTGGTATCAGAGCCTGGTTGGTCTGATGTGAGTTGATGTTTAGGACTAAGAAAACATACATCCCCAAGTTACTGTGCGATATTTAAATACAAATGTGTGTACGGAGCTGATAGTGAATTAAATGTTTGTTACAAAGCAGGAAAGTTATCAGGCTAGTGAGTTATGCCTGAGAGACACCGCAAGAGGGGAGAGAGCTCGAGAGCTCAAGGGCGAAATGACAGGACTGAGAGGCACAGTAGATCATCCTCTAGTCATGAGCCCCAGGAACAGATAGAGGCTTCTGATCCTCGAATAACCCGATTGGAGGAAGACATGCGCACGATGATGACCATGATGGGTCAGATCATGGCTAGGTTTGAGGGTACACCTGGTACAGCGGGACAGGCTGCACCGAATCCCCCAGCAGCTGCACCTGAACCTGAGAATGTTGCACCTGCGCAAGCTGAACCGGCTAGGCCACGGGAACCTCATATTCGACCGGTACCTCCTCCGGTAGCCCCACATCGGCATGATGATGATTTGGGGTATGGATATGATTGTGATATGGAAAGATTGAGGCATTTTATGGACTTTAAGCCTCCTTCTTTTAGCGGGGTAAAAGATCCGGCAGTGGCTGAGGACTGGATCAGTCAAATGGAGAAGTTATTCGACTTCTGCAGATGTTCAGCTACGGAGAGAGTAGCGCTTGCGGCCTTTGTATTGAGAGGCGAGGCAGAGCACTGGTGGAAGTCCACTAGGCCGATGTTAAGAGCTCAAGGAATGGTTATCACTTGGGATATGTTCTTGGACGTTTTCAGAGAGCAATACATCCCAGATACTGCTCGACGGAGACTACAGATGGAATTTTTGAATCTGACTCAAGGGAATCGAACAGTTGATGAGTACGAGTCACGATTCACTTCACTGGGTAGATACGATCCGGACTCGATCAGGAGCGAGGCTATTAGAGTCCGTAGATTTGTAGATGGACTGAGGCCTTCGATCCGAGCGAAGTTGGCCCCATTTGATGTCGCTACGTATAGAGAGGCTGTGCGACTGGCCCAGTTATGTGAGCAAGATTATGACTTGCAGATTTTTGAGTTTAGTTGGGGTAAGGACAAGGGATCGAGGAAGCTGGGAGATGGCAAGAGTGTCAAATTTGGTCGAAAATTTATGAGTAAACGTCGGAGAGAGGTAGATGAGTTCCAGAAAAAGGTTGTTAGACCTTTTATGCCTCCAACTCAGACACCAGCCAGGGGTATAGTGATTGGTGGACCTCGACCGACTACAGATTAGTGTAGGTTATGCGGTTGATACCATGGTGGTAGGCCATGTCATCTTCAGGGTACCCGATGCTTCAGATGTGGTAAATTTGGACATTATGCCAGAGAGTGCCCGGAGATAGTTGAGGCAATTCCACAGAGGGGTAAAGAGCCAGAGAGGGTTCCTACAGTTGCACTTCTTGCAAGAAAGAAAGCCTCGGCTGAAGAAAAAGGAAAACAAGTTGTGGGTCAAGGCAGGGTGTATGAGATAGACCAGGCATCGGCTGATACCTCTTCTGAAGTGATAAAAGGTACAATCTTGATTTTCAATTTGGAGGTTATTGCTTTGTTTGATTCTGGTGCTACGCATTCCTTCATATTACCTGCATGTGCATCTAAGTTAAAAGGTTTTGTAGAGCCCACATACTTGAGTAGGACTTTACTAATAAGTACTCCCATGAGAGTGAGCCAATTAGTTGAGCAAGTGTATAAAGATTGTAAAGTGAGGGTAAGAGATAAGTGCATGACAGCCAACTTGATTTTGTTAAATATGTATGACATTGATGTAATTTTGGGAATGGATTGGTTAGCCGCCAATCATGCTGTCATAGACTGTCGTTCTAAGACCATTAAGTTTTCTCTACCTGAAGAATGTGTTGTAAGATTTTAAGAGAAGAAATGAAATTCTTAAATTTTGTGTTAAGTAAAGTACTTTGGTATAAATGACTTGAGTGTTGTTTTGAAGGTTTTGTTGCTTATGTGGTGGATTTGAACAAAGTACATCCGGATATGGAGGACATCTCAGTGGTCAGAGAATTCCCTGATGTCTTTCCAGACGATCTACTAGGATTGCCACCTGATAGAGAAACAGAATTCGGTATAGACTTGACGCCTGGAACCGAACCAATATCGAAGTCACCATATAGGATGGCTCCAGTTGAGTTAGAGGAATTAAGGAAACAGCTGCAAAAGTTGTTAGAGAAGGGGTTCATAAGACCGAGCGTCTCACCATGGGGAGCCCCGGTATTGTTTGTGAAGAAGAGAGATGGGAGCCTCAGGTTGTGCATCGACTATCGGATGTTAAACAATGCTACCATCAAGAATAAGTACCCCTTGCCACACATTGACGATTTATTGGATCAGCTTCGGGGAGCACAGATCTTCTCCAAGATAGATCTGAGGTTTGGGTATCATCAATTGAAGATTCGAAAGGAGGATGTGCCCAAGACAGCATTTCGTACCCGCTATGGCCATTACGAATTCTTAGTGATGCCTTTTGGGTTGACCAATGCGTCGGCAGCTTTTATGGCTCTGATGAACGAAGTATTCAAGCCATACCTGGACCAATTCGTAATTATTTTCATTGATGATATATTGGTGTATTCAAGGTCCAGTGAAGAGCATGAGCAGCACTTAAGGATTATTTTACAGACCCTCCGAGAGAAAAGGTTATATGCCAAGCTAACAAATGTGACTTTTGGCTAGAACAGGTTTCTTTTCTAGGCCATGTTATATCGAAGGATGGGGTGTCAGTAGATCCATCCAAGATTGAGGCAGTTGTTCAGTGGGAACAACCTAGGACAGTCACAGAGATCAGAAGTTTTCTGGGTTTTGCTGGTTACTACAGGAGATTTGTAGAAGGTTTCTCTAGATTAGCTGCTCCATTGACACGTCTTACGAGGAAGAGTGTGGAGTTTTCATGAGAGTGAGAGGAGTTTTCAGGAACTTAAGCGCAGATTAACTACCACGCCAGTTCTTGTCATCCCTAACAGTTCAGGGAATTACTTGGTGTATACAGATGCTTCGCATCAAGGACTAGGCTGTGTTTTGATGCAAGATGGAAGGGTAGTAGCTTATGGATCTAGACAGCTGAAAGATCATGAGAAGAACTACCCCACTCACGATTTGGAGTTAGCGGCCGTAGTGTTTGCGTTGAAGATATGACGCCACTACTTATATGGTGAGAGATTTCAGATCTTTACGGATCATAAGAGTCTGAAATATCTATTCTCACAAAAGGAGTTAAACATGAGATAGAGGAGGTGGTTGGAACTCCTCAAGGATTATGATTGTGAGATCTTATACCACCCGGGGAAGGTAAATGTGGTTGCCGATGCATTGAGTCGGAAGAGTCTCGGGTTGGTATCTCATATGATGGTTAGAGAGCACGAGTTGTTGGAACAATTCACGGACCTTAGTCTGGATATGACCCTACCTGAGATTGGCAGCTATGGGATTATTGCTAGCTTGAGATTAGAACCGGAGTTGATTAAGAGAATCCGACAAGCTCAGCAAATTGATCAATAGTGTATTGTCATGATTAGCCAAATCCGGAAAGGGAAGGGTGCTGATTTTATATTGAGTCCAGATGGAATACTAAGGTTTAGAGATAGAATATGTGTCCCTAAGGATTTAGAACTGAGAAAGTTGATCTTATCAGAGGCACACTCGTCGAGATACATGATACACCCGGGGAGTAGTAAGATGTATCAAAATCTCTGAAAAGCATATTGGTGGTCTGGAATGAGAGACATAGTTGAGTATGTCGCTAGATGTCTCATTTGTCAGCAAGTAAAAGTCGAACATCAGAAACCAGGAGGATTATTACAACCTCTATCGATACCAACATGGAAGTGGGAGCATGTCACCATGAATTTTGTGATGGGATTACCGAGAACCCGTAGGTACCATGATGCGATATGGGTGACAGTAGATCGGTTAACGAAATCGGCACATTTCTTAGCCATGAGATCTATAGATACATTGAGTGCACTGGCGAACCTGTATGTGCGAGAAATAGTGAGATTGCATGGAGTCTCAGTGAGTGTTGTTTCTGATCGGGATGCCCGCTTCACTTCCCACTTTTGGGGACATTTCCAGGAAGCGATGGGGACCCAATTGAGCTTTAGCACCGCTTTTCATCCTCAGACAGATGGTCAGTCAGAGAGGACTATACAGACCCTGGAGGATATGTTGAGAGCGTGTGTGCTGGATTTTAGAGGCTCATGGGACGATCACTTGCCATTGATTGAGTTCGCCTACAATAACAGTCATCACTCAAGTATTGGTATGGCCCCTTATGAGGCACTATACGGTCGTAGATGCCGATCGCCCATTGGTTGGGAAGAAGTTGGTGACAGACAATTGCTCGCTCCCGATTTGGTTAAGCAAGCCTCCGAGGATGTTCAGATAATATGCGAGAGGCTGCGAACAGCGCAAAGTCGAAAAAAGAGCTATGCTGACAGGAGACGGAGACCACTTGAGTTTGATATTAGCGAGTCTGTATTTTTGAAAGTATCTCCTTCTAAGGGAATAACGAGGTTTGAGAAGAAAGGAAAATTAAGTCCTCGTTATATTGGTCCCTTCGAGATTTTGGATAGAGTGGGAGATGGAGCATATAGGCTAGCCTTACCACCTGAGCTAGCAGAAGTCCATAATGTCTTCCACGTTTCTATGCTTCGGAAGTACTACCCGGATCCGACACATGTAATTAGTTATGAGCCGTTGGAGCTCAAGAAAGATATGTCGTATGTCGAGAGACCGATCAGGGTGTTGGACAGGAAAGAGAAGGTGTTGCGGAACAAGACGATTAAATTGGTTAAGGTTTTGTGGCAACATCACACTGAGGAAGAGGCCACATGGGAACTGGAAAGTTTGATGCGGGAAAAGTATCCCGAGTTATTCACGGATTAAATTGGTTCTAATTTGGAGGACCAAATTCTCTAAGTGGGGGAGAATGTGAGACCCCGTATATGTATAGCTAGGTATATAGGAACATGGGAATGTAAATAAAATCATAAGTATGATGATACATTGTAATGAGAAGTATATGCAATGTAAGTTCATAAGATTATGTACGCACTTGTAATAAGAATTGTGATTATACGTACAAGTTGCATTACGCATGAGTAGGAGGAAATAAACTTGAACACGAGAAGAATGTGATCGAAATGGAATATGAGTAGTATAGTAAAATGGAAGGAAAGATTTACATAAGTGTATATTTCCATTCGAGTAATATCGTGTATATTTGGTTATACAAAGATTTTTCACAAGTTTTAAAATACATTAAGTGGGATGGGATGACATTTTTAAGTCTCAAGGAGCGATGAATGAGGAAAGGACTATGAAGGTAAATTGAGGAAGTCTTGAAGGGAGTTGTTGCAGAAAAACTGCAGGAAATCTGGAATTTGTGAAGGCCAGATCGATCTCATAGGACGAGAGATCGATCTGGGAGAGCCAGAATGCTCTTATGTGAGTAATGGAAGGGAACAGATCGATCTCCAAAGAAAGCAGATCGATCTCTTTAGCTCTCGGGTTGGAAGCAGATCGATCTCCCATAAGACCAGATCGATTTCCTTAAGCTTCTGTTCGACAGCAGATCGATCTCTAATCTCGACAGATCGATCTCCTGCCTTTAAAATGCCTTAGAAAAGAGGGATTGTAGAGGACCAGATCGATCTCCACCCAAGGGAGATCGATCTCATCAAGTCAAAACTATAAATGGGAGCAGTTGGATCTGCAGAATTTTGGGATAAACCATTTCCTCTCACTTCAACTCAAAGAAAACTAGCTTTCTCACTCCTAAATCCAACCATTTTCAGTGAGATTTAAGGAGAGTCTATTAGAGACAAAGTTGTTCACAACAAAAAGAAGAACAACATAGTCTAGAGGCATTTCCCCATTTGATGGATTGAAGAAATAAAGGGCAATCCTAATTGGAGCAAGAGGAAATCCAATGAGGTAAGTTCTAATGCACAAATCCAAGTACAATGGTTTAGTTAATGATTATAAAGATATTTGGGGTGTGCATATTGTGGATAGAACTACCTAGAATGGTATGAAATGAATATGACTTAGAAATAGTCAAGTGTGAGAAAGTGGAATGTAGAGATGTTAACGATGAATGAGATATCTTGAGTGGATGATTATGTTGTGGGAATGGTTTGGACATGTTGATATTGGGATAAAATTGTGAGATTTACCACAAAGGGTAAAATATGTATTTAAGGCATTGGATAAATGATTAGTTGAGTAAGAGTTAGAAACGTTAACTCGAGTGTTTGATGGATGAATTTCAGTTTCGGATGATACGCCGGAGCAAGTCGAGATGAGAACGCAAGAAGCATAAAGGCGGATAGTTGCACACAAGTAAAACGAGGTAAGGGACTGTGTGTTAGCTATAGAGATGTTTGTACGTATTTTACGGTAATTTCGTAGATATATTGCTAGAGCTAGTATGATATTATAATTCTATGAAATGATATGGAAGCACGAAAAGTATTAGGATGTATATATTTATTGAGAAATGGGACAGGGTAAGGAAATAGCATGATATGCATGTTTTCAATGTTTTTCTCTATTATACATTAATCTTGAGGATTGAGAAACGTTGATGATAGGTTGGCTAATTTTACATGTTTTAGCATGAAGAGGCATGCTGTATGAATAAACATGTTTTGAATTTTAAAAAGAGAAAATAGCCATCTATCAGTTTTAAGATGTGATTTGGTGTTGAAGCGCTAGCTCACACCTGTTTTAATGCCTTGATGTACCGTGTGGGAGTTTTAACTCACACGAGGGTTTTGAGAAAGTGCGAGAACTATGCTCGCACCTGTTTTGTTGAGTTGAGGTAAACCTGGGGGTCTGGGACCCAAGGGGATACCAGCCGACGGCCATTTGAACGGGCTGGACCTTAACGATAGATCGTACCGCGCTGGAGCTTTGCGTTGACTGTGTGTCACGCTGCTTGCTCGCCTGGTATATGAGACATGGTTTAGGATAAAAAGTCCATCGGAGTTGGAGTATGGACTTGGGTCCACGGTCGTACGTAGAATAGTGTAGTCACCCGTTGGTATACTATGTACCGTGCTGGGTGCACGTGAGTACGAGTATCGCGCAGATGACACACGACGTATCTTCACCGTGAGTATACGAGGAGATGAGGTGGATTGAGATGAGCCGGAGGGTAGGACTGACCCATACCCCTTCAGGCGAAGTGATACCCTATGCACACCCGATCAATGAGGCCTGGGATCACTGACTATGGCCATATGTCGTGGATATTTGATTGTCGAAAATTCCATGCCTGTCTCAGAGATTCGAGAAACAGAGACAATCTCAGAAAAGAAAGAGATTTGCAGAAAAAGAGTGATTTGAGAAGTGAAAGAGATTTCGTGTTTTTGATAAATCTCTGATTTCACATTCGTGCCATGAGGGCACTATTTATGAGCATGTTTTAAATGGAAGTTTGACATTTGATTTACACGAAAATGCTATTGAGAAATATGTGTTTAAATGCATTGTTCGTATGATGTTTCCATTTATAACGAAAACATGGTTTTGGTTTATGCATGCATGGGCTATGTAGGTAGTACGATATCTACCTGCTAGCATACATTTCTTTACTGAGCTGTGGTTTGCTCATCCCACTATTTTCCCCCTCTAGGTACTGAGAAGTAAGAGAGCGGTGGTCTCTAGATCTTTTGTGTTAAACGACTCCCACAATCCGTAAAGGTATAAGATTTATATATAAGAGTATTTTGTATCTAATATATTGTATCGCACAGTTATATCTTGGAATTGTAAACAGTATTATGGGGATGATATGTAAGCACATGGTATTTATACAATTAATTTTGTGTATCTACACACACACCTGGGAGTGTGAATTAAAACTTTAAATATTCCGCTGTAAATGAATGAATTTTTAGTAATTGCATCTTCTCACAGCCCAACCGTAGTAGAGAATGTATGGATAGAAGGGTTCACAAAAGCGGGGTATGACAGATGGCTCAATCTTCATGCAACCCGACAATCATTCATCTCACACCTTAATCCAATGGACTATAGCAACATGCAAGCACACCTCCATAAATTTCTCTCATTGCCGATTATGGGGAGAAGGAAAGATAACTGGAAGGAAAAGGGAAAATGATGGGTTGACTTGCCTTAGTTTAATGGGTAATAACTATGGGTTAATACTAGAGCCTTATCAATTAATTGTAAACTCCCCTTTTACTCGTGGCTAAGAGTATTTTCCTTCAGTTTTTTTTTTTTTTGTCAAGGTTAAGTTGTTACATAGTGTATGTTGACGATATAATTTAACTGTAGATTGGAAATCTAGAAAAGTTTTTGGCACAAGAATTTTGAGGTAAAGGATCTTAGTATATTAACCTCCAAGTTGCAAACTAATTGGTTCTAAGTGGATTTTCAAGAAGAAAATGAAAGTGAATTGTACTATAGACAAGTTTAAGGCTAGGCTCGTTGTTAAAGGGGTTTACACAAAAGCATGGAATCGATTATTTCAATACATATGCACCAGTAGTAAGAATTGCTACAATAAGAATGCTAGTAGTGTTGACCTCAATTTACAATTTGAAAATTCACCAAATGGATGTTAAGGCAACATTCTTAAATGGTGAATTGGATGATGAAGTGTATATGGAATAACCTGAAGGGTTTGTTATTCCTTGAAAAGAAGGAACATGTGTAAATTAATTAATTAAACTTAAGCAAGCCACTAAGCAATGACATCAAAAGTTTGATGAAGTGTTATCAACGAATTTGATAAATGTGTTTATGGTAAATCCACAAATGAAAAGAGGTCATCATATGTTTATATGTGGATAACATGTTAAATTTTTGTATGAACTTGGAACTAGTTGAAAACACTAAGAAGTTTTTGTCCAAAAACTTTTTCATGAAAAATGAGGGTTTTACAGATGTGATTTTGAGAATAAGAATTCATAGGAGAGAAAACAACTTGATCTTATCCTAATCACATTACGTTGAGAAGATTCTCAAAAGGTTCAATCACTATGAACATGCAACGGTTGGGACACCATATGATCAATATTTGAAATTGGATTCAAATAAGCAACAACCAATTGCAAAACTTGAATATACAAGAGTGATTTGTTTTTTGATGTATACGATAATGTGCACAATGTTGTTTATTGCTTTTGTTGTTTGAAAGCTCGGTAGATATACAGACAACCCTAGTAACATGCATTAAAATGTCTTTTTAGAGTATTATAAGTTACTTAAAGAAAATAGTAAATTATAGCATTGTTTATAGTGGTGAAACCTCTGTTTTAAAAGGATACGCTGATGCAAGTTGTATTAATAATATGGAGGATCATATATTCACTAATAGATAAATATTCATGTTAGGAGGGTGTAGTGATCTAAGAAATAAAATTGTATTTCTAATTCTACTATGGCTTTCAAATTTGTGGCATTTAGCATCGGCAAGTAAAGAAGTTGATTAATTGAGAAACCTACTCTATGAAATTCCTTTATGGTCAAAATCAATGTCACCTATCTCAATACATTGCAATAAAGAAGTTACACTATCAATGGCTTATTGGTCAAAGACATAGCTTTGTTAGACAATTGATTAAAGATGGGGTGATTACCATTAACTTGTCAATTTAAGTGAAAACTTGGCAGATCTGTTGACAAACTGTCTCACAAGAGAGATAGTGCCTAGAACTTTCAAGGGGATCAGACTCGAACCTATTGATTTAGTCACACATAATGAAAACTCAACTGAAAGCTTAATTAGACATTAAATCTTAAGTTCAATAAGCCTAAGTACATTATTTGATTGTGGCTATAAGTATTATATTGTTATACATCCCAAGGTAATGAATACTTGAAATCATATGATAAAGGAGGACGAGCTCTTATTCTTAATGAACTCATAACACTTTAGTATAAGTGTTGGAATGCTTATATGATTGCATTTATGATAAGTTCACCTATATGAATGGAAGTGATGTCGCTTTTAGGAGCTAAGGATCTAGCTCTTAAGGACTCATGAATCAATACAAGACACATGACTAGTATTAGAGTTGAAGTTATTGCTAAATGACTTATGACTAATTTTTGAAATCTCATGTGAGAATTACTCATTGGCTAGTAAACACAGAACCATTGGTCCAAAAATTAGTTCGGAATGCCATTCTATTTAAATGAAAGCATGTCCATAGGACTTTTGAACCTACAACTTTAGATGGTAATCGGTTTATGAGATGTGTAGTTGTGAGAAAGGCTTCCCCCAGTAAGATTTTGGTACATTATTTTGAAACAGAAAAGCTCAGGTTGTTTCAAGTAAATGACCGTTCTTTCTTTCAACAACCCCATTTTATATATTGTGAGTGTTGTGGGATGTGGACACAAGATGACTCATGAATAATCTATTAATTTGAAAATATGAATTCAATGATTGAATAGTCCTTAGCATTATCTGTCCTTTTGATTTTAACACCAAATTGATTTTGTCATGGTATGAAAATTCAAGAGAATTGTATTGTTGTTAGATTCATGTTTGAGCAAAAAATCCAAAAAACTTTAGCTCTAAAAACAATAGAAATATTTGAAAAAACCCATATATCACTATGAACTAAATAAAAAGAAATTGAGTTTCTTTTATTGCTAATTGGAAAAGTTACATTTTTGTGTTTTGCTAACTCACACATACCACAATAAAAACTTCCAATATCTAGTTCTTTAATTCATAGTGGATGTCCAAGTCTACTATGATAAAGCCTAACCTTTTCTTTATTGGATTGATGGGTTACACCCCTACAGAAGAGGTTAGTCCAAATGGAACCAGAAATGGGGGAAATAATGGTGAAGAAACTGGAGGGCAAGGCAGAGGTCTTTCTGGCGAAGTTTGTGGAAGTCAGTAACACCAAACAATATCAAAACGTTTGCATGGAGACTCTGTCATGGAATATTGCCATGCATGCAACCCTAATTTAAGGAGGAGGAGAGTGTTACCGCAAGCAGTCTTCCGAAGATGCCAGAATGGAGATGATACCATTGTCCATACAATTCGTGATTGTACAAAAGCGGCATAGATTTGGAATGCAACGAACCTGGTAGATAAATGAACCACTATGGTAGTACAGGAAATAATAGATTGGATATTGACAGTAACTGATAAGATGAGCCAACAGAATTTTGAAGAAGGATTAGTGCTGTTATGAGCAATATGGAATAGCAGAAATGGGGAGATTAAAGAAGGAAAAACCAGACCACCACGACATAGGGCTCTCTTTGCAAGAGAATTTCTGAAAGAGTACCAACAAGCCCAACAGACGATGGAAACTGAAAGAAACAAGTAATGGTAAGGACCAACAAAGGGGTTTATATATATATATATATTTTATGGGGGTTTAAGATCAATGAAGGTGTAGGTTGAGTTGGTGTGATAGCTAGAGATGAAACAGGAGCAGCGATAGGCTTTCCAGGCAAAGATGAGGAGGATAACGGATAGGGTTAAAGCTCTTGAGTTTGGAAAAGACATGGGGTTTACACAAATAATCTTGAAGGGAGATGCGCGAGATTATTAAGAGAATCAAGGAGGAAAAATCCGACTCATTGGCAACATTGAACCTGGTATGAGTGGCTAGAATGTAGACTAGAGAGTTCTTGACTAAAGGAAAGCCAATGGAGTTGCTCATCTGCTATCTACTTTGGCTTTTAACTGTAATAAAGGTAATTACTGGCTCGAATCAAGGTCGAGAGAATGTTTACATAAGTAACATCTGATTTTAGCTAGCTTTAATTATAAATGAAGCATAATGTTTTCAAAAAAAAAGACTTGACTCTTTGCAAGGCAACTCTCACTATCTCATGAACTCATGATGTCCAATGTCCTTCCAGTTCAAATATCAGCAATCAAGAGCTGCATTTTCAGTGGGCCAACCCATTCATTCAACTAAACTTAAACTTCTACATCGAGGAACGAAAGTAAATATGATTGTCAGGTTAAAGAAAAATAACTCTAATGAAAGAAACAAGTAGATCTGTAACAGTTTATTGATTTAATACTTTATTGTCAATCTAGAACTTCAAATCAGATTAAACCAGTATGCTTTGCATTACAAGTTACCACCGGTACAACATTACACAACTTTTTCCAAACTCACACATCGACCAATTCATGTATGTGCTTGGGGCTCACTGACTACGATGACCCAACCTGTAAATAACAAAGACCCATGCAATTTGTCATGTTCTTTCCTGCAAATAAGCTGCACAGAGTAACGTGCAGATAAATGTAGCCACTTTATAATAGAAATGTCAATCCACCGATAATTGTTGTACCTCTTCAGAAACAGTTAATATAAGTCGTGATGCGCCGTTTGGATGCCCAATGGGTATCGAGGTAGGGCGGTGAGGGATACGAACAAAATAATAGAGAGTAAAATTATTCTTCTACTCTTATTTTTAAATTTTTTTATTATTTTATTAAAATATATATCTGATGGTGGTCGTGTCACCAGAATCTACGTGTACACCTATCCGCCAACCAGAGACTGCCACGTGTCAAACTAAGAATGAACCACGTGGTTGATACGGCGACAGAGTGTTCGAGGAGATAGAAGTCTGTCGCTTTGCAGTGTGCCGCACAGTAAGCGCAGCAGATCTCCATCGCCTCTACCGCGGCAGAGGTCTCCCGCACAGCCTGCGGTAGAGGTCCCTCGCATAGCCCGCTGCAGAGGTCTCTCGCATTGCCCCACGGCAGAGGTCTCCCGCACAGCCTGCGGTAGAGGTCTCCCGCACAGCCTGCGGTAGAGGTCCCTCGCATAGCCCGCTGCAGAGGTCTCCCGCATTGCCCCACGGCAGAGGTCTCCCGCACAGCCTGCGGTAGAGGTCCCTCGCACAGCCTGCGGTAGAGGTCCCTCGCACAGCCAGCGGTAGAGGTCCATGGTACTCTGTCGCCTGCCGACTCCCCCGCTAGCTGCTTGAACTCGAGGCGCGACAGAGTGCTCTATGACTCTGTCGCGGCCCAGACACGCTCCTGGGCCTCAGCCCGAACCGACTCAAAGAAACCTATAAATACCAGGTGAGCTCTCTGAAAAGAGGATCCGAAACAAAAGAACCAAAAAGAAGGGAAAAGCCTTAAACTCTCTGATTTAAGCAATACATTCTCTTCTTCATACATTCACAACTTCGATTACTTACTTAATCATCGGAGTGCGCGTGCAGGGACAAATCCCTACCCCCTCTGATTCCTGTTGTTTTTGCAGGATATACGAAGAACCCGTGGAACAAATCGCATCGACGTCACCCTTTTGTCGTTAGTGCAATCAGAATACGTGGAAGGTGAATTCCTGTTGCTGTTCATCCAGGCTACATCAATTGGCGCCGTCTGTGGGAAATCTGACAAAAAGTCAGGTTCTCCATCAAAATGGTGAGAACACGCTCTACAGCAGAGTTGACAGGAGGACAGAATTATGTGAGTCCCCCTGTCAGATCTGAGCAAGGACAAAGACAGAATGAAGAGGGTGGCAAAGGGGTCTCAGTTTTGATAGAGGAATTTGAGGCTCTGAAGCGTCAGAATGAGGAGACGACGACAGCGTTGAGAGCTGTGGTGAACTTCTTCAAGAACGCTCTCCCGCAGTTTAGCTTACCCCCAGAAGTGCAGCAAATGGTGGATGAGAACACCCCGAGGCAGACCTGCGAGAGAGGTGAACCCTCCACCATGGTGAATGCTGGACAAGGGGAAGGAGCGCAAAATACTGCCACTGGACTGATTCCAAACTCTACCGCACTTCAAAGAAATTATCCTGCGGCAGGGCTACGAGAGGTGAATGCTACCGCTGACCTGACGCGGCAGAGTCCACCAGTAGCAGTCATGCGGCGGGGCTCACCCGCGGGTCATAGGCGGCAGAGCTCACCCGCAGATCACAGGCGGCAAAGCTCACCCGCAGCACGTAGGCGGCAGAGTTCGCCCGCAACACCTGTGCGGCAGAGCTCACCCGCAACAGAGAGGCGGCAGAGCTCACCCGCAGTCATCACGCGACAGAGATCTCCCGCAGCACGTATGCGACAGAGTCCTCGCGCGGTCTATAGGCGGCAGAGTTCTCCCTCATGGCGCGGCTCTTCTCCCGTGGAGTTGGAGCGGGAGTTTGGAGAACATAGGTCCGGGGAGCGACGAAGACAGAGGAGTTCTGACCCCCGAGACTGTCGCGAAAGGTCGAGTCATGGAATGGGAGGCGCTAGAAGGGGTGCTTACCAGTCGGACTCTTCTAGACCCGAAGAGAGGGGAGCATACTCAGTCCAAGGGTCAAAAAACGTGGAGAAAGTCGTCGAAAGGATTTTGGAAAAAAGAAAACTGGTGTCTCCGGATGATTGTCAAAAAAGGAGGATTCCGTTCAGTCCGGAGATCATGAACAAACCTTTACCGAAGAAGTTCAAGATGCCCTCTATGGCCACTTACACCGGCAAAACAGACCCCTATGATCACATACAGAGTTATGAGTCCCTCATGCTGCTGCATGGATGGGAGGACGAAATTATGTGCAGAGCTTTTTCTCTCACATTGTCCGGGCACGCTCTGAAGTGGTTCAACGGGTTGAATGAAGGTTCGATCTCTTCTTTCGATCAATTGAGGAATGAATTCCTCAAAGTCTTAATGATCCACAGCCAGAGAAAGAAAGACGCTACTTACCTACTCACGCTTAAGTAAGGGAATAAAGAATCCTTGAAGAGCTTTGTAGACCGCTTCCGAGATGCAACCTTGGAAGTGGAAGATCTGCCGGTAGGGGTAGCTATGGCTGCAATGCTACAAGGGACAAGCTCTGAAAAGCTGCAAGAATCCCTCTCTCTTGATCAACCGATGACAATCTCCGATCTCTTTGCTAGGGCCAATAAGTATGTGGCCCAAGAAGAGGTGATGAGTTCGATCCCCCGGGGACTCGAAAGAACACCGTGAGGGGAACCCTTGGTTCGGGCCCTGCGAACGCAGGCTGCCAGTGGGCCGTACCCAAAGCGGACTATGTCATGAGTTCGATCCCCCGGGGACGCGAAAGAACACCGTGAGGGGAACCCTTGGTTCAGGCCCTGCAAACGCAGGCTGCCAGTGGGCCGTACCCAAAGCGGACTATGTCCTGAGTTCGATCCCCCGGGGACGCGAAAGAAAACCGTGAGGGGAACCCTTGGTTCGGGCCCTACGAACGCAGGCTGCCAGTGGGCCGTACCCAAAGCGGACTATGTCCTGAGTTCGATCCCCCGGGGACGCGAAAGAACACCGTGAGGGGAACCCTTGGTTCGGGCCCTGCGAACGCAGGCTGCCACTGGGCCGTACCCAAAGCGGACTATGTCCTGAGTTCGATCCCCCGGGGACGCGAAAGAAAACCGTGAGGGGAACCCTTGGTTCTGGCCCTGCGAACGCAGGCTGCCAGTGGGTCGTACCCAAAGCGGACTATGTCCTGAGTTCGATCTCCTGGGGACGCGAAAGAAAATCGTGAGGACTGTTACCTTTGAGCTCGGGCCCTGCGAACGTAGGCTGCCATGGGTTGAACAGCTCCAAAGCGTATAATACGGTTAAGTGGCTCTACCGGCTAGGCCAGGCGTATATTCAGAAGAGCCGTAAGAGTCTGAGGCGCTATGCGTCACTGTGGCCGGGCGTATATTCAGACGAGCCGTAAGAGCCTGAGGCGCTATGCGTCACTGTGGCCAGACGTATATTCAGAAGAGCCGTAAGAGCCTGAGACGCTATGCGCCACTGTGGCCCGGCGTATATTCAGACGAGCCGTAAGAGCCTGAGGCGCTATGCGTCACTAAGGCCGGGCGTATATTCAGACGAGCCGTAAGAGCCTGAGGCGCTATGCGCCACTGTGGCCGGGCGTATATTCAGACGAGCCGTAAGAGCCTGAGGCGCTATGCGTCACTGTGGCCAGGCGTATATTCAGAAGAGCCGTAAGAGCCTGAGGCGCTATGCGCCACTGTGGCCGGGTGTATATTCAGAAGAGCCGTAAGAGTCTGAGGCGCTATGCGTCACTGTGGCCAGGCGTATATTCAGACGAGCCATAAGAGCCTGAGGCGCTATGCGTCACTGTGGCCAGGCAATGGAAATATAAAGGCCGTAAGAACTAAAGATGCGCTCGCGTCGTGATAGTCAGGCCTCAGAAAGGTATGTAAAATTCTTTCCGAAAATATATCTTTCTATTAAGAATCCTCTTTCGCAGGAAATATTCCTACCAAAGAGTGGGGAGCAATTGATGGTGGTCGTGTCACCAGAATCCACGTGTACACCTATCCACCAACCAGAGACTGCCACGTGTCAAACTAAGAATGAACCACGTGGCTGATACGGCGACAGAGTGTTCGAGGCGATAGAAGTCTGTCGCTTTGCAGTGTGCCGCACAGTAGGCGCAGCAGATCTCCATTGCCTCTACCGTGGCAGAGGTCTCCCGCACAGCCTGCGGTAGAGGTCCCTCGCATAGCCCGCTACAGAGGTCTCCCGCATTGCCCCACAGCAGAGGTCTCCCGCACAGCCTGCGGTAGAGGTCTCCCGCACAGCCTGCGGTAGAGGTCCCTCGCATAGCCCGCTGCAGAGGTCTCCCGCATTGCCCCACGGCAGAGGTCTCCCGCACAGCCTGCGGTAGAGGTCCCTCGCACAGCCTACGGTAGAGGTCCCTCGCACAGCCAGCGGTAGAGGTCCATGGTACTCTGCCGCCTGCCGACTCCCCCGCTAGCTGCTTGAACTCGAGGCGCGACAGAGTGCTCTATGACTCTGTCGCGGCCCAGACACGCGCCTGGACCTCAGCCCGAACCGACCCAGAGAAACCTATAAATACCAGGTGAGCTCTCTGAAAAGAGGATCCGAAACAAAAGAACCAAAAAGAAGGGAAAAGCCTTAAACTCTCTGATTTAAGCAATACATTCTCTTCTTCATACATTCACAACTCCGATTACTTACTTAATCATCGGAGTGCGCGTGCAGGGACAAATCCCTGCCCCCTCTGATTCCTGTTGTTTTTGCAGGATATACGAAGAACCAGTGGAACAAATCGCATCGACGTCACCCTTTTGTCGTTAGTGCAATCAGAATACGTGGAAGGTGAATTCCTGTTACTGTTCATCCAGGCCACATCAATATCTTTAATAATTTTTTCATTATTTTTAATTTCTTTAAAATTAATTTCACCATCCATTTAAATTATCCTAAATGAGGTTGCCTACATACTGATTTTCAACTAATAATTACCATCAAAGTCAATACCATCCATCAATGGCATATAAATTTGTGAATTATGCATCATGGTTCCAAGCCATTTCATCATTTTATGTATAGAACATACATGATACAGAAGTAGAATCACTTATTGTTAGAAGCAGAATTTACGGATGTATACTTACTTTTAGAGGCAGCATTTAACCAATGAGGACATAACCTTCATCAGAGGGATGTATACTTGCAGTTGTAGGAGGCTTAATAGCTCAAGCAACACTTTTACGGACCTGTGCATGAGATTCTGCCTCTGTTTGGAACATCCTAACCAGCCCTTGAAGCTCTAATCTTCTCACCTCAACATCCTCATCAATGATTGGTTTCTTCAGCCCAAGATACAGCAAACCAATGGCAATCAAAGCAATTCCTAGAAACAACAGGATACCAGAAAATACGAGAAATGCATAAGGGGAAGATTCATCATTTCCAGGTATTCCATCCACATTGATCCCAAAAAGTCCAGCAATGATGGAAAGAATATAAGGCCACAGCCACCAAAAATTCCTAAATTATGTGTGACTGTGAGACCTCGATCCTGTGAGGGAACCAGAAGATAACATGGCCACAATTAAAAATGCATCAAGCAATTAGTAAAAGTGATAACCAAATAGAGCATTAAGATTAAATGTGCCAGACACTAAATTCTTTTGAGTCTGGTCAAGAGAAGTAAACCTGCAGCCATGCACGAACTGTACTCTGCATAACATCTTGAATTGTAAATAAACGTCTGCGAACTGCCTCTTGCTCTGAAACCATCTCTCTTGTACTCTTTCTTATCCTATGGCGTTCCCTCTCAAATGTTGAAGAAGCTCAAACACAATTTCCTCTCGTGCATGGAGAGACCATTTCACTCTAATGACCTGCAGTACACAAGCATGCTTGCAAAACTGAAGCTATCTTGTACACAATTGAAAAGCCAGTGCAATTGTGAATGAAACATTCCTTTTAGCAGAGTATTGTTTGTAAAAATGAATAATGATTCCCAAGGGTAAACTTAGAATTATCTCCATATACCAAATTGACTTACCTGGGTTGACAACCCTCTGATTTCTTGGTTCATAATTATGGTAAAAATATGCAGATCCTCGTGATTCCTGCTGTTCATGTGATAATTAATTGTTAAATGTGTCATGCACAGGCAAATAACAGAGCCAGTATGAATAAGAGGACCTTTTAATTAAGAAGAAAATCATCCAAAGTGCATGGACTACCTGTTCATAAACATCAACTCAACTTCATCTGCTTCACCGAATATTGATTTGCGAAATAACCTAAGATGTAAAATTAGGAGAAAAAAAAACCACAAGCTCATTTCAATGAAAGTATAATAAATTTCAAAAACAAAAACACTTTAAGCATTGATATATTATAAAGAATGAGCATCAATAAGATGAGCTCCATAAATTGGAAATCATTTACCTGTCATCCCATCTTGCAAGGCGAACAGTGAGATGTGCTATAACCTCATGGATGGTTCTTGGAATATTAGTGCCTCCGGCAATAAGCATTTCCTGGAACTTGGAATATTAGTGCCTCCGGCAAAAAGAATTTCCTGGAAAAAGAAAGGCAGATCAAGTGACAAAATCCAGTCACAAGAATCCTTAGCATGGCATGCATTGTGCCTAACTTTGTTTGCAGAAATATGCAGGGTACAAGAACAAACTTGAACTTCTGCAATACCTAAGACATTAATGTTTGATGCAGACCCTTTGACATGCAATGCTGTTATCAAAAAGTTTTGTGCATGCCACGATCTTAGAACAATTGTGATGTCATCTTCATCAGCTAAAGGATCACCAGCTGAAGGATCACCAGCTGACTGTCCCAATAGCTCAAATAACAGTCCACCAGCAACTATCCCAGGAACCTGTCAATATATATGAAACAAATTATTATTGAATTGGAACAGACTAAGGTTTAGACTGAAGAAGACAAATTATATAGTTTGATGGATTAAAATGACAATCTTGCTTCTGCATCATAGAGATCACCTGGATAGAGACAAACTATACGTTAAGGAGCATTTGGACACCAACTTCATTCAAGAAATGATTCGGTTTTATAGAGCAAATTTGAGTTAAGGACATACTGCCTTATGCACCATCATCATCATTAGAGCCTTTATTCCAATACTAAAGTAGGCTATATGAACCAATACAAAACCTTACACTAAGTCGTAGCATGAAGGACGCTTCAACAGATTTCATATTTCATATAACGGTTCATCTCATAAAAAATGAACATGTTTTAAGTAGCTATTTATCCAAACCTATCGCCAACTCTCCTCTTTTATCCGGGTTTGGGACCGGTTGTGTTCAACACAGGTAGAGTTATACTGCCTTATGCACCATAGGAAATAAATTCATTCTAGGATCAGAACAAGATCAGAATTCCATCAATTTCAGGTGATGAAGCTGTACTCTCCTTTTGTGTTTAGTATTTCCTTTAGATGAAAAATTAAAACATCTAATGCATGTCAGAAAGAAAAATGATCAATCTCAGTCTAGTTCAGAACAGTCCTTTCTATATTAACCAAGTGACTGTTGTACCTCATAAAATAGGTGCTTCATACGCTCACTTTTCAGCCTGCTTTCATCTCGCAAAGCAACACTGATAGCAGGATGCTGCCAGTGAGCATTAGTTAACCATGCATTTGCGGATGGGTGATCCGCAGCAACATGACACCACCAAGTTGGACCAACTGGCATTTCCCAGTAAGGAGCTGCTGGATCTGCAACAGTCACATCAGCTTCAATTTCTGTAAGCTCAATAGGCTGAGAGGCCCATCCATCATCAACTTGCAGCTTCTGGACTAGTTCAGAAACTCTGTCCCAACCAATTGGTTTCCAATTAGTTCTAGAGAACTCTTCCCCAGGATTCAGATTCCTGCTACAAATGTTTTCATATAATGTTTCATTAACTGTTAATGCAGAATCTGTGAATGGTGAAGATTTAGCAAAACTGTTAGAATTAACACTTTCGGTCAAAGAATTTTCCGGTTCATATGCATAGATCCGCTTCCTAGATGCTTCTTTGGAAGCATATTGTGAAGACCAGACCTTTGCACCAGAGTTTTGCTGAACTGTTTTAAGTTGCCCTTGAACGTTTTCAAAAGCACAGATAAGTCCATCTGTCCAAAGATCATCCCCTATTGCACCATTTCGACTGTGCTCATGGAAGGTGAATAATAGTTAACTATTTTATTCATATTGCATTTTCAACTCTGCAAAACAAGTATCAATGAATACCTCAGCATTCAAGTAAGTGAAATTAAAACAATTAATATTCTAATTAACATTCCGCTGAATTAGGTATTATTTACAGTCACTCCATTATTTTTTAGCTAATCCTAGAGGAATCATGCTCTACGGGTACAATGCTGAACTCAGGTTCAGCAATCAAGATTCAATCCCTTTGAAGCCTCCCATACATACATACATACAGACATACATACAAGAAGTTATAATTGTCTATTATTATTAAAACCCGAGAAACCCAGTTTGGTCTAACCGTTCTCGGTCTCTTTACAGATTACTCATCAAAGAGAATTGCTAGCAAGGAGAGTTGAACATAAGCCTTACAAGTAAAATGGACAACCCTTACCAATTCAACCAACCGTAGACACTTCCTCTCATATTTATACAAAAACAAAAATGAAAATCAAAAGCAGATTATAGCACAAAGAGCAGTAAATAATGGACCAAATAAACTATAATAAAAAAAGGACCAAATAACGTGAAAAATATTGTCCAATCTAAAAAGTAAAAGGTGAAAAAAAAAAAAAACAATACGACAAAAATGTGTTTCAACAATTGAGAATCATATCATCATCAGGCATCAGCAGCAGAAACAACAAACCTGAAACTCTGTTTCAATGAAGGGACGACTTTTTCTTTGTTGAAAAATGCGAATAGGTGCTTAAGCTTATGGAAGAACAGAAGGGGGATGTGTTAAGCAGGCAAAATATTTATAGAGGGAAAATAGAACGGTGCCCAAAATGCACCGCTGGTCGGAGTTGGTGAATGGTGAGGTTGGGCGCTTGGCTACCATTTTGGCTATAGCATTGAGTTACAAATAAGCATTCTCCATGCAACATTTTTGCACTCTTCACCGTCCCATGGCACGTGGATATAAATGAAATATATTGTTTCCTTAATACAAATATAATAAAAAAATTAAAACTAATAAGGACAAGACAAAGTTCGAATTTTTCATTCTGCTATATCTGTAATTTTGGAACAAGTTCAGTTAAAGATCTTTTATTGATTTATATATCATGCGTATTTAAAATATTATAACTTTTTTTTGCAATATTTTGCTAATTAATATCACATGATGAAGAATTTTATGACGTTTTAAGTTTGTACAAAAATCAAGGTTATATTTCCCCTCTAGTTACACTCAAAAGGTTTTTTTTTTCTTTATTTAGTATTTTTTTATTTTTTTAATGTCAAAATGAAAGTCTTAATCCTACTCTCTTAAAACAATAATAAATAAATAAATAAACATGAAGATCGTACTTTCAATATATTTAATTATAGTTTTTATAAATAAACTAATTTTTTATTATTTTATTTATATCTTTTAAATATTTTTATTCATAGCATATTTTTCTAACAATTTTAAATATATTTAAAAATTTTAATTATTGTTAATATATTTTTAAACACACCTTTTGATTTTTTTTTTTTTTTAAAATTAAAGCATGCTTAGTAAAAAAACACTACTTAGTATTTTTTTTTTTTTGTTAAACTACAAAGTATCTTCATACCTCATTAAATATAACACTAATCTCTACTCATATTTTATGATTAGTACCGATTTAAGAGAATTTGATCAAATGAGTATTCGAACATGAGACTTCCATTAATAGATCGCCTTCATTCATAAATTCAATAGACCTTATTAGAGATGGCAATAGGTGCCCTATAAATGGATATCTAGCACTACTTACTTAAGGATGTAAACGATGTAGATATCCGTTAATTTTGCGATACCTAACCTTGAACCCAATTATTAATTAACCAGTCCAAGCCCGATTATTACCCAATTATTTTTAGAAGCCCGAACATTGTCATAATAAATTTTATACTATCCTTTTATTACCCAAACCAGTTTAATTACCAAATTATTGAACAAAAAATTTGACAAACCTGTTAATTGACCTGAATTCGTAAAATCAATTATTCCAATATTTAATTTTTTATTAATTAAAAACATAAAATTAAATAAGAATAAACAAGTTTCATCTTAATTCAATAAACTTTAGTAATTCAACACCTGGAATCTATAAAAATATGTTTATAAAACTATAAACAAACATAATTTAATAAAAAATACAAATATATTTTATAAAATGCTAATCGGGTTTGGTTTTAGGGTTTCCTAAGGATACTACCCGAACTCGACATAGGTAGATAAATCACTATCTTAACCCGATTAAAACTCGATTATAGGGTACTCAAACTCATTTTAATCGGGGCGAATAGTTTTGAGTATTCGTTAATGTGATATTTATTTTCATCATTATTCTCTCCGATTAAATAAGATTAGAATATTATATAATCTCATTCGACTAGTAAAACTACTACCCATTATTGATTTAAGTAGTTATTTTAGAATATTAGCTATCTGAACCCGATTATAAATAATAATTTTTATATGATATTTATATTTATATTTATAAATTATTTATTATTAAAGTAATATTTTGATTAAATTAAATTTATTAATTTAATTTTCTAATAATTTATTTTAAAATTGATTTTAAATTAAAATTTAAAAATTAAAAATTTAAAAATTAAAAATTGATTTATTTTAAAATTTAAAATTTTAATTTTAATTTAATAGACAAATAATTATGAATAGTTAATGAATATTTTTTAAAATTATACGGGAAAAATTCAAATAATATAAATTAAAATAACCAAATCCAAATATAAATACCTCGAATTAATCGAATGCTCGACATGTTTAGCTTCGTATTCCTTATCCCACCGAGTCAGCCAACCCCGTTTTTATTCGGCACTCAAAAACAGTCCGCGAAACGTTGAAAGAAAAAACGGTCCACCAAAAAAAAAAAGACTCGAGGCTTACTAATACTATATAAACCTAGCGTCAAAGCCAAAACTCGCAAAACAAAAAAGAGAAAAACGAGAGAATTTTTTTTCTTTTAACTTTACTTGTTTGTTTGATCTGATAGGCCGCAGATATATCAGAGAGAGCGATGGGGAGTGATAGCAAGACCAATGGTAGTGGCGGCGGCGGTGATGGCGGACAGATACCGGCGTCGATGAAGAAAGTCGTGCAGAACCTTAAAGAGATTGTTAATAATAACTGTACGGACTCGGAAATCTACGCCGTCCTTAGAGACTGTAATATGGACCCCAACGACGCTGTTCAACGCCTCCTCTCTCAAGGTTTCTTTCTCTCTTTTTTTTTTTTGGTATATAATAATAAAAACATATGTTTTCTTTGCTTTTGCTTTTGTCTTGTTTATGCTACTTTTGTGTTTGTCGCTCTGAAAACTGAAAACAAATATAATGTAATACGTTATTCACTAATATGTTTTCTTATAATATTTAACGACATTTGTTTTCGTTGCTTTTGCTTTTGTCTTGTTTATGCTACTTTTCTGTTTGTTGCTCTGAAAACTGAGAACAAATATATGTAATAAGTTATTGGTATTTTCACTATTATGGCTTCTTAAAAAATTTTACGGGGAAATTTTTTTTTTATGCAATTTGTTAGAGCTTTAGAAGCTATTAAGTGTTTTTTTTTTCTCAAACGCCTGCGTTTTTGTCGCAATATTTGTTATTTTATTTTATTTTAATTTTCTTTATTTTAGTTGATAGCCTAAAAATTAATAATATTGCTTTTTTGAGTTCTTTGACTAAAAAAGCTTCAATTTTGCTGGAAAATGTTACTACACAGGATAAAATAGTTGCTCTTTGATGGCTAGAGGTTTATTTATCTATCTTTCAGATGCATGATTCTTTCTGAGCAGCCAAATAACTCAAATTGATAGGAAGAACAATGTCAAACAAGGCTTTGACAATATTTGGTTGTGTATCTTAAAATTGAGAGACATCTAGTAAATTAATTTTTTTTCAATTTTATAGATACTTTTCATGAGGTGAAAAGAAGACGCGAAAGAAGAAAAGAGGTATTATTCTTTGGATTATTATCGAGTGTAATGCATTGTAGGTGGAGTTTTTAGACTCTCCAAATGGGATTAAGATGTGGACACATAACCTTTTAAGGAATATTTAAAAATAAAAATAAATAAAGTGAATTCGCGTAACCATCTTAATCCTGCTTGTGGAGTTTAAAACTCTATTGATAGGCTATCGGATTGTAATCCTTATTCTTTTTAATAACGTGGTTATTCTTTTGCTCCTTCATTAAATTGAATTTTTTCCTATTTTTAATTTTTAAATTTGATTTTTATTATTTCTTAATTGCCAGATGAAAAAGACACAGGAAGTAAAAACTCGAGCTAACCATGGTACATCTAGTCGTGGTGTAATAGCTGGTAGTGAACATTATTTTGGGCGGAGTGGATCAATACAATTCAGCTCCAATGGTATGGTCTTTGCAGCATGTATTCACTAGTGGCAATAGTGTAACTTTTTTCTGATATTCTTAATATGACATTTTGTTCCTTGTTGCAGAGCTTGGTAAAGCTATATATAGGAAAGAGAATGGTTCAGTTGCTTCTATTCCCTATTCTGCTTCTTCCACATTACTTGCAACCAGACAAACTTGGAATGAGCAGCCTTCCCCCCAAAGGTTGGTTCTGTAATGAAGCAAAATTGTTGCCTTTTCCTATCATGTGTCCTTGTCTGATTCTTAAGTCTTAACAGAATAAAATTGGTCTAGCTTGATATTTTCACTTGCACAACTTTTTCATTTCTCTTTCGTCTGAGATATTTTTTTAATGTTCTTGGAACTCATCTGTAGAATACACGATATTCTATTGATTTTTTTCTTTTTCTTTTTCTTTTTCGTGCATTCCCATTTATGAAAGCATGTTGTGTTATGTGTAACCTTGTTTACATTGCTGCCTGATGAAATGTTTTCGCAATATATTCTTCAGAAGCAATTGTTTTAATGCTGATAATGGAAGACAATCAATAGGAACAGGTGATATGATTGATTCATCTTTGCAACCATCTCCTGGATCACAATCTACTTGGGTGGGGGCCACCTTAGGACATGTTACTATGGCTGATATTGTAAGAATGGGTAGACCACGGAGCAAAGGCTCACAAATGCCATGTGAAACATCTAATACGCCTCAAGATGCTGTTCTATCAAACTCAGCCAACTACCAAATCAAACCTTCCCTTGCTACTTCACCTTCACAATTCGGAGAATACCAAGATTTGCATTCTAATTTGAACAGTACTCGTGAATCTGGAAAGAAATCTAGTCAGCATGATTTTGATAATGAATGGCTTGTGAATGATCCAATTACAGCTTCTAGTGATACTGGTGCTACGATGTACTCAAATCAATGTTACTTACATAGTAACAGAGCTAACTTGTCTAACTTGTCAAGTAACTGCTGGTCAGACAATATTCTAGCATCAGAAAGCAATGCTGCCAGGGAGAATCTTAGTTCTGATAATGTCAGCTTTGATCAAGCTTCGAATAAACGAACATTTATGAATGATTTTGGAGGAACATCTGAACATGATGATGACCTGTGTAAGGATGCAAGTTCACCTGATTCTTATCAGCAAATCTATGAGCCCCAGGAAGGTAACTTTTCAGGTTTTGAGTTTTACTTTATAGGAATTTCAATTTTGTTTCTTTGATTTTTAGTTAAACTAATGGCAGATTTTTGTAATATAAAGAGTACATGAGATGCTATAAAATTAATCATAGATTCTGTTGATGCAGTGTTTCTAATTTGAGAATTATAGCTATTTCAAATGTCTATTGTAGTCTCATTAGAGTGAAGAACTTAGATATCTTTACAGAATTTTTCCAAGATTTTCTTTTGCTTGGTTTATTTTGCAACAGTTATTACGCATAGTATCATTTATTCTCCATTTTTAGAATGTTTTCTAGGTCCGTCTTAAAATTTGTACTGCCTAGTAGAGCATTGGTGTTATGATTATTTTTATTATTTTGGAAAACGTCGTATGTAGTTCTTTCTAATTAAAAAAAAGGAATTCAATTCGGACCCACAGATGATTTTGTCTAGTTATATGCTCTATGCTATCCAATAACATTAATGGTAGATTAGCCCGCAAAACCATGTAGTATGCATGAGCTTGTGGTAGATGCAAGACAAAGGAAGTGGTTGTAGGTTGTTAAGTTACATGTTTGCTTGGCCCTTTCTAGAAGAAAACAATGCAACATGGGGCTGTTTTCCGTTTTACTATTGTCATTTGTCTTTATTTTTTAAAGTACAGAAAAAGGGTTGGGAAGAGATAGGAAAAAAAGGGTTCTTACTTCTTAGTATTCTTTGTGTCTTATATGCAGAGACCAAAAACTGTTACTGATAGTAGAACATTACAGGCTTGTTTATTCTGCACTTCTTTGGGTGTGTTATAATAATTGGTTGAATGAGAAGTGCCCTTGGGAAAAATAGTTGTACAATATGTAACTGAAACCTTTAAATTTCTAGCTTGAGAAATATAATTTCATTTGAAAGTTGCTGCACCTAGTGTAGTTTCAGGTGCAACACTTACTACATGCATTATTGATTCTCTCGCCCACTCTATTCTTCCTTATTTTCCAACTTTATGCTAGATGGTTGGTTCATGGATTTAGATTGTGCATTTGGAATAGCTAAATGCTTATGGGTTATTGGTTATACCGTGTTTATTGTATTAGTGCAATGCAACAAGAAGTCAATGTGGAATGTTTGTTTTGGTCTTACTTTTCATCTTTTGATGTCCAATCTCAGGAAAAGAAAGAGGCTCCAATATATCTGTTCCAAATCCTACTGCATCTTTATCTGATGATGTCATCAAAGCTGTATCAATAGCTGGGGTGAACTTACAACAACTAACTGTAGGGGAGGAGCGAGCAGTCACTCCCACTGAGGAAAAGGAAAATTGTGGAGTGGTGCTTCCAAATAATTTGCAAGCCTTTTCTGCTGATTGCTCACATTTGAGCTTTGGTACTTACAAATCTAGCAAGAAAGCATTGTCCCAGCCACAAACATCCAATTCCTTGACAAATGACTTGGAAGAAGCCTTGACAACATCAAATGGTCGTTCATCCTCTACACATTTAAACTCTAGGTATGCATCTCTTTGATTAGTTCCAGTTTTGGCTTCCTTGTTCATTGTAATTCATGATATTTGTGTGTCTTTCTTTGCAGGGATTTAGTATATAGTAATGAAGAGCAGCTTGAATTTGATTTTGATACTTGTAGAGCAACTGTAGACTCTAGCAAATACAATCCACCCAATTTTTTGCAGACAGAGCTTAGGAAAATTGATATTCCCGAGGCAACAGTGCATGGGAATGGTTATGTCTCCAATTTGTCTATACTTGGTTCTAGTTTCAAGAATATCCAACAATTAAGTTCGGCTTTGTCTTATGTGATTGACCCAAATGCTAGGAATCTTCCTCCTTTGCCAAGTGAAGTGGTAAGTAGTTTCTTTCCTCTTGTTGCATTTATGATACTGAGGCATCTCCTTGTCTCATTTGCTGCTATGATATTTTTGGGCTTTTATGAAAGAAAAGAAAGTGGGATTATTTACCAGTGCATCAGCAACAGTTCATGAAGAAGCAAGCTTGACAGTTAGCTATTCTTTTTCATTCTCATCATGATCATCATCATCAGAACCTTTATCGCAGTAGATTGGGGTAGGCTACATGAACCAATATATGATCTTATGTTAAGTCATCAACATGAATTCCCCTTCTCTGCTCATTCTTATCCAAGGCAATATATTCTTCAAACTCTAGTGCTGTCATATCTTGCCGAATGATTTCCTTTCAAGATTTTTCGGTTTTGTTTAGTTTTGACTCTTTTTTAATCATTTATAACCTTTACTCTCCTAATTGGAGCATCCTTGAGTTTATGTTATATATGACTAAATCAACATAAACGACTTTCACTCATTTTGTCTTCGATAAATACCACGGATGTCTTCATTTCTTATTTTATCTTTTGTATATCTGCACATCCACCACAATATACGCAATTTTGTTACTCATCTTCTGTGTATACAGTCTCTTAGTTGCCCAGTATTAGTTGCCCAACATTTACTATCATATAACGATGCTGGTCTAACAACTATCTTATATAATTTGCCTTTCAACCATATCAGAATTATTTTATCACACAACATACTAGCAGCACTTCTCCATTTGCTCCAGCTAATTTGGATCTTATAGGTCACATCATCATCAATCTCTCTATCTATTTGTATGATTGATCGTAAATATAGAAAATGGTCCCCGCTTAATTATCACCATCCCATCTAACGTTATTATGTTTTGATCTTCTTCTTTGTTTGAACTGATTTACATTATATGTATTTAGTCTTCACTCTTCTTAGTCTAAATCCTCTTGATTCAAGTGTATGTTTCCATAGTTCCAACTTTGCATTGACCTCTGCTCTAGTGCCAACACATATAACCATACCATCTGCAAACATCACACCAAGGCATCTTATCCTAGATGGATTTTGTCAGTTCGTCCATTATTGTATTGAATTTAGTGTCGACCCTTGATGTAGTCTCACTGTGATAAAAAATTCGCTTATTTGCTCTCCACTTGTCTTCATATGTGTCCTTGCATCTCTATACCAGCCTTTATGTTCAATATATTTTACAAAAACTCTTTTTTCATTAAAAACCACCATAATGCCTCCTTATGCACTTTATCATATATTTTTTCTAGGCCTATAAAGACCATATGAAAATCTTGATCCAATATTCGAGAATACTCCACAAGTTGTTTAAGCAAGTGTGTTGCTTTCATAGTTGAACAGTTTTGGTATTAACCAAATTGATTCTATGATATCTTTGTAGCCATCTTTAATTTTCGTTCTATCAATCTTCCCCTTACTTTTATCGCGTGACTCATCAGTTTTATGTCTCGGTAGTTAGAACAACTTTGAATATCTTCTTTTTCTTTATATAGAGGTATCAAGACATTTTTCCTTCATTCTCTAGGCATTTTGTTAGCGTGTCAAATCTTGTTAAAAAAATCTGTCAATCACCTACCTTCTACCTTTTCAATATATTTCTAAATTCCAATTGGAATGTCTTTAGGCTTAACAGTTTTCCTAGTTTTTGTCCTCTTAAGTGCGTTATTTACCTCTATCTCTTGATTCTAAGCATAAAGCACTGATTCAGATTCTCGAAAGGCATTTAGATATTATCCAAATTTTGACTTTGTTCGTTATGAAATAATTTGTCGAAATAATCACACGATCTTTCTTTAATGTCATTGTCTTTAATGAGAGTTCATTGATACTCATCCTTAATACATTTTACAACTCTTAGGTTGCGACTCTTCATCTCTCTTACTCACACCAATCTGTATATCTTTTTTCCTCTATCCTTTGCGTCCAATTTATCATAAATCTCTTTCACAACCTTTGCTTTAACTTCTGCCATCGCCTTGTTTGCCTCCTTCCTAGCTTACTTATATTTTGTAAAGCTTTCTTAAGTTGTTTTTCTAGAAAGTCTTGTAGCAATCTTACTCGATCTTTATAGTTTTCTTAATTGATGCAATCCACCATGTTGTATCTTTTTCAACCAATGTTCCTTCATTTGATATTCCTAGTATCTCCTTACCCACCTTTCAAATACATGTTACCATCTTGTTACACAATACATTTTGGTTCTCTGTTGTCTAGTCTTTTTTTCTGGATTCAACTATCTTTATATATCGCATAACAATCTTCTTCTAGCTTCCTCAATCGAATCATTGCAATTTTTTTGTTGGTTACTTCGATGCAATCTATGAATCCTCATGTCTAGGACTAGAATTCTATGTTGTATGGTAACAACACTCTCACCTGAGATAACATTGTAGTACAGACATGTGCGTCAATCCCTAATAGTAAAAGAAAAAAAAATATTTAACTTGAGCTCGGTCCACCTTTAATGTTATAAGGTGAGATTCTCTCTTGTTAAACAGTGTTATTTGTTATGGTTAGGTTGTAGGATAAAGTAAAATCTAAGATAGCATCCCCACATTTGTTTCTTACACCTAACTAAAACTTCCATGTACGCTTTCGAAACTTTTTCTACTAATACCTACATATCTATTAAGGTCCGCCAATAAAAAGCTTTTCTCCTTTAAACACTTTTTGTACTATCTTATCTAAATCTTCCTAAAATTATCGTTTACTAGCCTTATCAAGTCCTATTTGCGGTGCATATGCGCAAATAACATTCAAAACCTCCCTTCTTACAAGTAGCTTAACCAATATAATCCTACCTCCTTGTTTTTCCCTTTGTATCAAAGCTTATACCGCCAATGTGTATCTCCCTAGCCTACTTTCCAACCCCTATGGTCTCCTAGAGACACAAGATGTTAGCCCTCCTAATCATAACCTCAACTAGCTTATTGTTAAGCGTAAATATATTCCAAGATCCTAACCTAAGTTTATGGTTATAGAGTAACTTCTTTACCTACCCTAGTCCATTGTGGTATGGGAACCTTTGTCTATAGGACACTACATCTAAGCGTTGATATGGCGTGTCGCTCTTAGGCGATGATCTTGCAACCTTTGCGTACTTTACACTACACCCAAGCTCCGATGTAGTGCATTGCTGAGTAGGCGATGTCTCAACGAAGTTCTCATAGTGGCTCATTTCATGAAATTTGACGAGCTTTAAGGCCTGGTTGTTCAATCCTATGGCTACCCTTGGGATTGGCTGCATTTTCGTGTAACACTCAACATTGGCGGAGTTAAGAGTTATTCTCTTTCTTGCATTAAAATGCTTATAGGCTCATATTACGTGTATGGAATACCCAATAATCTTGTCATCAGCTACCTTACTAAATTAATGTTGATTACCTGGCCAGTGCTCTGCATGTTCTTTTTTCTTTAATGCCTACCTCATTCTTACAATAGCTTTTTTCCATTTAGTGTTTGTTTATGAAAGTGTGGTGTTTATACTTGCTTGTGCTGTCACAAGTTGATTTATTTCTGATTTTTGTTTCTCTTGAACTTTGCACTGATCTTGTGACTTTTGGGTGCTAGCAATCACATTCGAACTCTATGCCTATCGATTTATTGCCAGCTACTATTCAGTCTATAAAAGCAAGAGATTCTGCTGCATTTCTTGCATCACAGTCAATTTCATCAAGATACAGCCGTTCTGCTTCATCCATTAAGAACCCAACTGCATCCATTTCTGAGGTATGAAATCAAGTATGTATTCTTCTGGGTGCCTCAAAAAGATTTTGAGTTAGGTAAAACATATTTTTGCATTGACCATTTTCATGTCAATATCAATTGGTTGTTTTAGAACACCTCTCTTTTGTACCACGTCTGGAAGACAGCTTTTCTTATTGTGGAAAAAGTTTATCCTAGACTTTTTACAACTTTTTTAAGTGGGTTGGTGAAAGTTATTGGCTTTTATCTTGTTGTAGGGAAAGTACTAAGTCTGAGTTTGACTACTGGCCATAAAATGTTTCCCACCCTAGATTTGGCTCTGTTTGGTTGATTTTCTGAAATGTGGTAGGGATAGATATGGACTTAAATCTTACAAATGAAAGATTCTTTAGACCACTTATAGACTATTATTCTTTTGCATGATTTACTGGGTCTTTTCATGTAAATTGGTGTTAAGTTTCAGATGAATTAGTCGCTGTCTTTTTCGTTATTAGACAGCTAATATGTATTTAAATTATGTCATTAAGTCAAATGTGTGGTGATTCAGGCACAGCATTCCTGTTAAACTAGGATTCTAGTGCCCTGTGCTCTACTTATATGGACTTAAGGAATTAAATTATTTTTAATTGATCTGTTAATTAAGTTTTTAAATTCTGGAGCCTTTTCTGTATCTCATCCATCCTTACAGGCTCTGCTTGGTGCCAATCTTGCCACTGGATTTGTTCTAAAGGATCATTTGTCAGCACATTTTTATTCTCAAACTGGCTATCCAGCCATAACTCAAGGCCATACATACACACTATCTGCTTTGCAACAACCCTATCTAGATGTGTTCCATGAATCTCATACAGGGATAAAGTACAATGTCCCACACTACGCTGCTAGCTTGAACAGCTTGCCTTTGTCGGGTTCTTACGCAGGTTATCAAAGTTTAGGGGAATCTGCTGATATTCCTGGAAGTTTTCTGCACAATCTATCTTCTGTTCCACATGGCAGCACAGTTGGTTATGATGACTTTTTACGTGCTCAATACATGAATGGAGGAGCTAATTTGAACCAACTTCAACAGGTAATAATGATCAGCATATTTGATGTTATGATGCATGTACGGTAATGTTTAAACTTCAGAATATGAACCTTATAACTGTTTCGTTCTCATCTTTTGTATCTTTTTGTGCGTTACCAGAATGGTGGCTCTGCTATGTGGGCTTATGGACATGGTTCAAGAACCATATCAACTATTCCGGATAGTGCTTATTACAGTTTACAAGGACAGAATCACCAACTTGCCGGTATTTACAGTTCTCAGGCAGGGATCACAATAGAACAGCAGCAGCAGCAGCAGCAAAATCTTCATGATATGATTTTAAATGGTTCTCAAGGCTCATCATCTAATCAACTACCTCAAATTTGGCAGCAAAGCTACTAACATCATTTTGTTTTGCCTTAGCGGATTAGTAGGATGATATTAGAGATAAATAAAAGATTTCTATGTTTTTTGTTTTGAGTGCCTTGGCAATGTCCAATTGTACATACTTTGAGAGTCGGCTGGCAGTGGCCTCTGCCTCAACATTGTATGCTATCTAATTTCATGTTGGGGAATGATTGCTGTGATTAGCAAGTAAGCGTGCTAATATGATTTTGTTTTGGGGCAATTCATACATGGCTCTTTTCTTTGTGTTACAAATGATCTTCCATGTGCAGCTCATGGATTAGTTATTTATTTGATTAGTTACATTTGCTGTCTTTCCTTTTGTTCCCTTTTATGTCCAATGTCTTTTAATATTTTATTTTTTGCACAAGCAGAAATTTTGATGTGGGTATCTGTTGGGAAAGGCAATTAACATGATTGAAGGGTCAGTTGGAGGTAGGCAGTTTAATTACCAGGTTGGTATCACTTAACCATCTCCTAATCTTCAATCATTCTTTCGGGTTCTCACAATTAAATTATCCATTGAAACCTACTACATAAACTGGCATTTGGACAGCAGTTTCTGCAAATCTCTATCCGGTTGGGAACTCTGAGTTTGCATGAATGGGGCAAGAAACAGACTTGAGAGTACCCACGGATCAAAACCAAGAACAAGACAAGGGGAATCTCCATAGACCAGGCATTGATGCAATGCTAATGGCTACCAAAATGCCAAAGGCAGTGACACCAGTCTCTGCAACTGAGGGTCAGAACATTAGGCGGCCTCGAGGAAGGCCAGCAGGCTCCAAAAACAAACCAAAACCACCCATTATTGTCACTCGTGACAGTGCCAATGCGCTAAGAGCCCATGCAATGGAGGTGAGCTCGGGTTGTGACGTAAATGAGAGTATAGTAACTTTTGCAATGAGAAAGCAGCGTGGCATTTGTGTACTTAGTGGGAGCGGGTGTGTAACCAATGTTACACTCAGACAACCAGCTTCATCTGGTGCCATTGTTACCCTACGTGGCCGGTATGAGATTCTCTCCTTGCTTGGATCAATCCTGCCCCCTCCAGCTCCACCTGGGATTACCGGGCTAACCATTTACTTGGCTGGGGCTCAGGGACAGGTTGTGGGTGGAGGAGTTGTTGGTGCACTCATTGCTTCTGGTCCTGTTCTGATCATGGCTGCATCCTTCATGAATGCCACCTTTGATCGTCTACCTTTGGATGATGATGAAGTTGCAGCAGCCATGCAGAATCAATATCACCAGAATGGCCGGCATCATCACCTGGACATTTCTGATTTGTATGGGATGCCAGAGAACTTGATCACCAATGGCGATATGCCTCCTGAGATATACTCTTGGACACCAGGACGAACTATGTCAAAAACCTAACCTAATTAGCAAGCAATTCTTTGGAGACTCTTGCATCCTCCAAATATCCCATTTAGTGTTATAATCTATTAAGCTTTTCTCATTGCAGTATCGTCACAGCCTCAGACTCTGATCAATATGGAATCAGTGCTTCTTTATCTCTATAGCGTTAACCAAGCAAATCTTGTTTGAGTGCAAGTGTGATTTTAAATACATTGGACGTCCATCAACTATCCTCTGATGTATCAGTAGTTACCATGCACTTAAATACCAGTAGACTTAAAATGTCTGAACAAATAAATGGAATTATTGATATATTTGATCCCAGATGTATACATAATCCCACAAGAAACAGTGTATGACTTAATCCTAAGTTTCAAGCTCATTCCTTCTATTGTGACATGACTTTCAACTCATTCAAGACAGAGTATATCTCCTTTGCTTGCGGGTGCAGCCTTCCACCAGAAACAAACTCATGAACTTCACCATTAACTTCAATCAGACTACACCCTGGTTCTTTCTCTACTCGCTTCTCTTTCATTAAAAGCCTTTGCTTGATTGCTTCCTCAAATTGCCTAGTTGCGGCATAAACATTAGACATAAGTACATATCCAGAACTTTCAGCTGGATCAAGTTCAATAACATGCTTTGCTGCCCTTTTTGCCATCTCGACATTTCCATGCTTCCTGCAAGCTGAGAGCAATGACCCCCATATAATGGCATCTTCATTAATGGGCATGCTTCTTATTAGCTGTTCTGCCTCTTCAAGGAGTCCAGCATTACCTAGCACATCAACCATGCAACTATAGTGCTTGATGGTTGGTTTGATTTTGTATTTTTCTGTCATCAATGAGATATAATGTTTTGCTTTATCAACCATCCCTGCATGATTACAAGCTGTTAGGACACCAATGAAACTGACATAGTCCGGTTTGAGACTTGAAGACTCCAGCTCAGAAAACAATTGAATTCCTTCTTCTTCACATCCATTGGTAGCTAGGCCTAAGATCATGGTGTTCCAACATGATAACCCTTCCATGGCAGATTTTCTAAAAACTTGTAGAGCCTTTTCAACATTGCCGCACTTGCAATACATGTCTATAATTGCAGTAACAAGAATGTCATTCAACTCAAAGTTTTGCTTTAGTATATAATCATGAATCCATTTTCCTTGTGTAATTGCTCCCAAGCAAGCACAGGCATTTAGCAAGCTGACCATTGTATATTCACTAGGCCGAATCTTCTCTCCTTGCATTTCTTGAAAAAGCTCCAATGCTTCCAAAAACTTACCATTCCTAACATAACCACTAATCATAGAATTCCATGAAACAATGTTTCTCGACACCATTTTATTGAACAGTCTCCTGGACTCATCAATCTCTCCACATTTAGCAAGCCCTATAACCATGGAATTCCATGCAACAATGTCAAGTTCCAATTCTTCATCAAACATTCGCCAAGCTTCACTTAGAAGGCCACAATTTGCATACATATAAATGATACTGTTTCGTATAAATTGATCATAGTCAAGACCCTGCTTTATAACTCTCCCATGAAGCTGTCTCCCATCATCGGCTAGACCAAGTTGAGCATAGGCCTTAAACACTGAAGGATAAGTTAGCCTTTCCGGTTGTACAGAGGAATCAACTAACATGTTAATGAAAAGAAAGATTGAAATTTGTGGATTATAGCTTTGAGAGAAGCCTCTAATGATAGTATTCCAAGCGAAGAGATTTGGGTTTTCGATTCGAGTAAAGAGCAAGTAAGCATAGTTCATGTCACCTGCTGAAGATGCAGAGAAGGCCAGGACACGGCTAGCTGCTATGGCGTCATTGACAAGACCAGTTTTGATGAGTTGGGCATGAATTTTTTTGAGATCTTTCATTGTAGTGCAGTTGTTTTCTAGTAGGGAAAGGTATGGTTGATCTGATATAAATTTGGTTATGGAGTTTGGAGAAGGTTTTAGGGAGCAAAAACATGGCAGCATCACTTCCTCTGGTTCTTGTTTTCTGGTTTCTTTTTGTATGTTATCCACTTGTAGTACAGGATAGCCGAATATAGAAAAGAAAGATAGCAGTTTTTATGGGTGGGCTTGGACCAACATTTTGAAACTCAATTCTCCGAGTTTAATTGGGCAATCTCAAATTGATAGAATTAAAATTTGATAAAATTTTTATATAAATAAATATGATGAAAGTTAAAAAATTTTATTTTTATATGGCACGAATATAATTTTATATGTTACGAAATGAATTTTATGTATGAATTAGTAAACTTATTCCAAGTGTAACTTTGCAAATTGATTGTAATAACTCTTCCCAAATTTTGATTTTCTTATTGGTATATTATAATAAAATATTAGTTTATTTAATTTACCTAAAGGGTTTTATTTTGATATAGTAATAGATGATAATGTCAAAAAAAAGGGTAGTGAGTACGATTTTGGTGAGATTGAAAAAGATAAAATAACTATTGAATAAGGATAATTTTAATCAATAAGTGTTGGTTGAAGTGGTAAGTAGTTTATATTTTAGTAACAATGAAAACACAAGTTCAATCCCTTGAAAGCGTATTTGTTGGAAAAAATTTTTATCCTTTCACGTTTGGCCTGAAACGAATTAATCTCAAATCACTAAAGTTTGGGATACCTTGGGTTACATAAAAAAAAAATTAATAAAATAATAAAAAATATTAAAGAAAAGGATAATTTTGTAACTTAACTCCTCAAAATTTTTGGAATCCAAACGAAAAGAGTGATTGAATTGTAAAATAAATTTTTAGAGAAGTCATAATGTAAATATCTTGATTTTGTTTTTAATATAAATTTTTTGCATGTAATAAAAGTTTGTTTATTTTGAGGAGTTTATTTACAGTAAAATAAAAATTTATATACTGATTTATATGCAATAAAAAATTGAAGGTTTATATTTTTTTTTGGTACTAATCAGTAAACAACCTAGTTAAAAATTTTATGCTTGTATTAGACTTCCAAGAAATTTAGACAACCTTCGAGGTTATTTTAACTAATTTTTGAGGATGTTGTTGGTTACTTTGTGAAGTTAATTATTGCTTTGAGGATGTCGATATTTTGCTAAAACTCTTTTTTGTTTATATGCACTTTGAATTGAACTTAAAAAAATGATATAGTTGAGAATTGTTGTTATATAAGAAAGTAATGAAAGATGCTACTTTGACAAAGTGTTTTGCTAATTTCTGTGATAAGTGTATAAAAGATTAACTTGTTTCCATGTCAGATTGTGTGTGCCAAAGAAAAATAGTGACTGATGATCGTATTGTTCCCATTGCAATCGGTAAGGGACTGAGGGAGTTCAGTCATATTAAGGTCATTAGAACATGGTTCATATATAGAATACATAAAAATTAATTACAAGTAATATGCTAATGTAATTATAATTTTAAGTTGAGATTTTTTAATAAAATGATTTTGAATCTTTATTTGATTTCAGAAAAAGAAAAGTAAGTCAAGTTGAAAAACTTATTAATAATAAGTTATCCAATTAAAAGCTTTTAAATCTAAAATAATACTCGATATAACTATAAAAATTTGTAATTTAAATTAAAATTTTTACTTGTACTTTAAAGTGTCAATAAATTTATTTAATTTTACTCTTAAAGGTATTTAAAATTGATAAGAATAATACAATAAAAAGATAAAAGTAATAGTAAAATCTGACACATATTTCATTATTTCATTAGTCTTTAAATAGGCAATACAATAACTAAAAAATAGGACCATTACTAGACCCATTAACTCCAATAATCACATTTGTTACCAACCACTATTTCACAATGTCCACTACTCTACTACTAAAAAATTAAACCACTACTTCATCATGTTCATTATTACACTACTACACTATCAAATTAATTCCTAAAGACTAGGATAACGAAGCAACTAAATAACAAATTTAGTTAAAAAAATGACTTAATTACATGACAATCCCTCTCACAAACTGAAAGTTTGCAAACATTCAGTTTAATTCAACTTATCAACGCCAATCAACTTTATCAGTTTTCGAAATGCATTCAACTTAAGAAGCTTGATTAAAATGTCAGTTATCTAATCTTTACTCCTGCAATAAATCAAATTAATGACTCAATAATTTTAAGTTGAGATTTGAGTATTTTATTCAAGTTTTTAATAAAATGATTTTGAAGCTTTATTTGATTTAAAAAAAGAAAAGAAAAGTAAGTCAAGATGAAATACTTATTAATAATAAGTTATCCAATTAAAAGCTTTTAAATCTAAAATAATATTTAATAACTATAAAAATTTGTAATTTAAATTAAGATTTTTACTAGTACTTTAAACTGTCAATAATTTTTTTTTTTACTCTTAAAGGTATTTAAAATAGTCAAAAAAAACTCATGCCGGAGGATATAAATTCTATACTTTCGTTGAAATGTTTTGACTGTCGAAAAATATTTACCAGCATTCACTTAACTGGCTGTCGAAGAACTGCTGATAATGTTTTTATCGATAATTCTTTGATCTTGAGTAGCACTTATTTATATATTTATATAATAAACTAATTGATAAATAAATATCTAAATATATTAAATACATAAATAGATAATTAAGTCTTTATCAAATAACATGTAAATGTACGGAAAAAATAAGCATTCCTGGTCATACTTCTGAGATAAATTTAATACCTTAAAAAACCAAACAAACATTAAATACATAAACAAATTTAATTTCTTGCCGTTCGCAAAGAAAATTCAAGTTTCAGTAATGGAAAATAAGACTTTTGGTTCTGAAAAATATTCGAGAATCTTTTTATTTTTGTTTAGTATCTAAATATACTTTCAATGTTTATAAAAAAATAAAATTAAACCCTCGACGTTTAATTGTATAAATATAAATTCATTACATTTTATTTTAAACAATTAAAATTTATATGTTTTAAAATAGCATAATTAAATATATTTTCATTAAATCCTTTTAATAGCTGTTATACTTGTATAGGTGGTAGCTGATAATGTCGCGACCCAAATTTACAAAAAATCATTACAAATTTTTCGCGAACTTACCACATTTCAATTGTTGGGCTGTGAGTCAATATCCCTCACTCAGTTTCATATATTATATATATATGCATAACAGGCAATGCTTTCGTCCCAGGCACAAATATTGCGGAAGCTTATAAAATTATTATTTTAGAATTTAAAATTCGTTTACATTGCCTAACATATACATCCCCCATATAACATGACTACATCACTGTACACTATTATTCAGATACAAAAGTACATGTGTGCATACCTCGATGCTACTGGATAGCTGTGTGTAAAAGATCGCAGGATGGATGCAGCTTATACACTCTACTGAAATGCTCTGTAGAGGTGGGAAAAATAATGGGATGAGCATAACGCGCTCAGTAAGAAATATATGAAAGCAGGTAGATAACCACACTATCTACGATGCTCATAATGCATGTTTTATCAACTCGTAAAACAAATGCATTTACTTTTCAAAACACTCTCATTAATTTATAAAGCAAGTAGATAATCAAACTATCCACGATGCTCATGATGCATGGTTTATGCCGAAAAACTCATGGCATTTACAAAACCATCATAGTAAAACACATAGCAATTTAATGCCCAAAACCTAATATCAAAACTCATTCAGAGTAAAATCTTTCTGTGTTCAGTATTGAAACTCACTTTAAATTCATAATCTCATTTCAAACGGCTTCAACACAGAAATCAAATCAAAATTAGTTTCATCACCGAAACCAATAAAATCAGATGAGACTAGGCAGGGATTTCAACACAAATCCAATGGAACATTTGGCCAAAGTCCGAGACCCACAAGCTATCACGGATCAGGTGTGCCATGGTGTCTCTGAGTCCGAGGAGGGGATTAGTCTATCCATCGGCTCCTATCTAAGGACTATCACAAAACAGAGCAATGACAAAGCATGCCCGAGTCCAAAGACGCAATCCTCACACCCCATAGTTGCACGGTACAGTGTACTCCATGTTGTCTACACGGTACAGCGTACTCCGTGAACCAGGTACAATTACCACACAGTTGTAGGTGCCTGAGTCAATAGCTCATCACCCCAACCAAATAAATTATCAACCATAGCCTGTCGTCTCAGATCTAGTGCGAGCAAGTCAGTGTGACACACAGTCAACACAAGGCTCCAGCACGATCTCAATCACAAATCACAACAGAATCCAGTGCGAGCAGTGCTCCAGCATGGTCTGTACAGATGTAATACCAAAATCAAGTGGGAGCAGATCTGGATAAATCCACAGATCTCATCATGCTCCAGCACGATTTCACACACACAAAATAGACAGCTGGCTCTATTTCCCACCACAGTGGTACTCAAAACCGAGTGCAATATGCAAAACGGTACAAAACAAAGTGAGAGGGAAACATCCCATTAAATCACTCGTCAATCAAATCACTTTTTAGAAAAACGTGCAAGTTAATGCATACAGTCAAATCATAAGCCAGTCTATCATTTTAGCTTCACAAAAATCTCTTTTTCACAGAGAAAACATGGATTGCATGCACTTTATGCATTTACAAAAATTCCCGAGTCTAAGGGTATTTTCGTAATTTTTCCATATTCGGGTATTATCCAAAAATTTCATATCTATACGCTATACGAAATTTAATTGACTGTAAGCAACGATGAAAATACGTACAGCTATCTCTAATAGCTTCCATAGATCCCTTACCTCGGATCACGTAATGTGACCTCTCTTCCTCTGTGCTGTCCAAATCTCGCAGTCCGGTCAACTCTCAATATGACTCTGGAGCTGCATTTAACCATTCACTGGATTAATTACACGTTTCCTACTGTATCTATATTACACATTTAATACAGTTCATTTCACTTAATTGGGCCCGTTTACTCTAAATGGGCCTAATTACTTTAATCGAGCCTTAATCCGTATTAAGCCCGTTTTTCACGTATTATTTTCCTTCATCAGGGTCTATCGACTCATTGGGTCTATCAATACCCATTGGGCTTCGTTCCAAACTCTTTGGATAGCCCGAATATCATTTACGACAGTTTATTCGAAATTCCGAATATAATTCACTAAATCCGAAATTTAATCCGAAATGCGTAAAATAAATCTTAAATACGCGTCAATCACATAAATTGTCGTAAATGAGCTTTACTTACCCAATATTGTGCGATGGTGCGCGAATCGAAGTTCGATCGGGCTTCCGTTCGGAATTAATCGTCGAACTGCACAATTTCGTATTTTTCATTTTCGGGTCAATTTTCGATTAAATATAATTCAAATAAATTTATCGAAAATTAAATCGGCCACTTTTGACCTCGTATCGACTTACCCGAAGTCCGATGAAATTTTTTTTTTTTCTCTCTCTTCTTTCTCTCTCCTCCTGAACCGGTTCGGACCGGTTCAGTCCCTTTTCACACTGAACCGGTCCGAACCGGTTCAGTGGGCATTTCGCCGTTGCCGGCGCTGCTGGCCGGTTCCCGGCCTGATTCCGCGGCCGTTCGGCTCGGCTCGGGCTGGGGAGTCTTCGGCTGGCCTGGGCTGGGGTCGATCGGACCCGGTGGCGGCCGAAATCCCCTTTCTCCCCCGCGGCTCTCCCTCCTCCGATCTCCTCGCCGGCGGCGTTCTGGGGCGCGTGGTGGCCGCTGGCGAGTCGCCCGGTGCTGGGCTTCCTTCGCCGGCCCTCGCCGGCCCCTCATCCTCGCCGGTGGCCGTCGGCTGAAGGGAATTGGTTCCCTCGGTTTGCGTCTTCCGTTTTCGCCATTTTTGCTTCTGTTTCCCGATTTCGTTTTTCAGTTTTTTTTTTTTTTAATTCGTTTTCTGTTTTTTTTTTTTTTTTAACAGATTTTTTTTTTTAATTTATTTTTATTATTATTTTATTCTTAAAATAATAATAAAAATCTTAAAATATCCCAAAATATCCCAAAAATTCATATTAAATTCATTTAGTCCGTAAATGAATTTATCAGTCCGATTTTACCTTTTCGGTATATTTTTCTACTATTTTTGGGCTCGTTTTTCGAGATAAAAATTTTGATAAATTCTGATAATTTATATCTTGATCAATTGGACTCGAAATTAAATTATTTCCTCGATTTTTGATCAAGATTACACTAATCCATATTTTTTTAAATATCAATTTCTTAAAATGACACCGAATTTTCGGGTCTTACATTCCTCCCCACCTTAAGAAATTTGGTCCTCCAAATTAGAACCAAGTCAATTCTCGAATAACTGCGAATATTTCTCTCGCATAAGGCTCTCTAATTCCCACATAACTTCCTCTGAAGTGGGGTACTGCCCAAGAACCTTAACCAGAGAAATCGTTCTGGTCTGTAACACTTTATCTTTCCTATCCAATATCAAATTGACGTCTCACATACGATATATCCTCTTCGAGCTTCAATGGCTCATCTTGAATCACATGTGTCTGATTTAGATGATACTTCTGAAGCATCAATGTGTGGAAGACGTTATGAATGCCTGCTAGCTCAGGTGTCAAGGCTAGCCTACAGGCCTTATTTCTCACTCGCATCAGTATCTCATTATCCCTTTCGAGGGAGAAACTTTCAAGAATACCAATTCACCTACAGTGAATTTCAAAGGTTTACGCCTCATCTCAACGTAGCTTTTCTGTCTACTCTGAGCTTACCTCAATTTCTCACATATAAATTGGACATCCTCAAAGGCTTGCTTCACTAAATCACGAGCAAACATCTTTTGGTCACTCACTTCTTCCCATCCAATCGGAGATCGACACCTAAGACCATATAACACCTCATACGGTGCCATCCCAATACTCGAGTGATAACTGTTGTTATAGGCGAATTCAGCTAATGGCAAATGGTCATCCCAGGAGTCTCTGAAATCCACACACAAGCTCTCAACATATCCTCCAAAGTCTGGATGGTTCTCTCACTGACCATCGGACTGAGAATGGAAAGCTGTACTGACACTCAATAGGGTTCTCATAGCTTCCTGAAAATGTTTCCAAAAGTGGAAAGTGAAGCGGGAATCCCTGTCAGACACAATACTCACTGGATCACCATGTAGCCTCACAATTTTTCGTACACACAGATTCGCCAACGCACTCAGAGTATCCGTAGCCTTCACGGCTAAGAAGTGAGCTGACTTCGTCAATCATTCCACAATTACCCAAATGGCATCATGGTTCCGTCGGGTCCTCGGTAACTCATGATGAAATCCATGGTGATGTGCTCTCATTTTCATATCGGTATAAGTAGAGGTTGCAATAATTTTGCATGTTTCTGATGCTCTAATTTAACCTGTTGACATGTAAGGCACTTAGCCACAAACTCTGCAGCTTCTTTCTTCATGTCTGACCACCAAGATACTCTTTGGGGATTCTTATACATCTTATTACTCCCCGTATGCATTGTATACCTCGATGAATGAGCTTCTGTCAAATCAATTTCTTTAGCTGTGGGTCATCGGAAACGCAAATTCGAACTCTGAATCTCAGCAGGCCATCATCACAACTGTGCACTCAGTCACTCTACCCATCTGTTTCTGACTATGCATATCAACACAGAAGCGATCAATACGCTGAGCTTGTCTGGTCCGGTCTATCAAATCCGATTTCAATCTCAGACTTGCTATCACACAATATGCATTAGTATCAGAAGGGTCTATATCTAGACTGAGGCTAGTAAACTGTTCTAACAGTTCATGTTCCCTGACCATCATGTACGATACCATCCCGATGCTCTTTCTGCTCAAGGCATTAGCGACTACATTCGCTTTACCCGGATGATAAAGTATCTCACAATCATCATCTTTCAGAAGCTCTACTCATCGTCTCTGCCTCATATTCAATTCTTTCTGTTAAAAACAGATACTTGGGCTCTTATGATTAGTGAATACCTGAAATTTCTCACCGTACAAATAGTGGCACCATATCTTCAGTGCAAACACTACGACTGCCAACTCTAAATCATGGGTCAGATAGTTCTTCTCATGATCCTTAAGTTGTCTGGATCCATAAGCAACTATCTTCCCATCTGCATCAATACATAGCCCAGTCCTTGTTCCGAGGTGTCTGTATATACAGAGAAACCTTCTGAGCTGGTCAGAATAGTGAAAATCGACGTAGTGGTCAATCACTACTTTAGTTTTTGAAAACTATTCTCACATGCATTGTCTCACTCAATTGCAACATTCTTTCGAGTGAGACGTGTCAATATAGCAGCCAACTTAGAGAAAACTTTCTACAAATTGACGGTAATATCCAGCCAAACCTAAAAATGATATCAGTTCCTACCAGAAATCACACTTACTGAGCTTCACATATAGCTTTCTCTCTCTGAGGGTTTGTAGCACACTGCTTAGATGCTAGTCATGCTCTTCCCTAGACTTCAATACACCAGAATGTCATCTTTAAACACTATGACAAACCGATCCAAGTATGGATTGAACACTCCATTCTTCAATACTATAAAAGTTATAGGAGCATTCGTTAGCCCGAAAGGCATAACCAAGAATTCATAATGTCCATAACGGTTATGAAAAACTGTCTTAGGTACATCTCCACTCCGGATTCTCAATTGATGGTACCCAGACCTCAGATCGATCTTGAAAAAGATATGTGCTCCCTGAAGTTGATCCAATAGATCATCAATACGTGGAATAAGGTACTTGTTCTTAATGATCGCCTTATTCAACAACCGGTAATTTATTCACAGTTGGAGGTTTCCATCATTATTTTCAGCTGTAGCACTCCTCTTCGGGGCAGAAGTACTAGTTGTATCCTTCTCTGATTCTTTGCCCTTCTGTGGGCTATCTCAACCAACTCTAGGCAATCCTTTATCATATGCCCCGTCTTGCCATATCTAAAATATGTTCCAATCAATACGTGGCATGACCTACTACCGTGGTATCTACCACATGCTCTACATTGTTCTGTAATCAGTAGGGGTCCTCCAATCATTATACCCCTAACTAGAGTCGAGACCTGATACACCGGGGGCTTAATCATCCTACCCCGTGACTCATTGACTCTCGGTCGTTTAACAAACGACCTCTTCCCCACTTGGACATTACAGTCCTATGTTGATCTCTTCTGATCTCTATTCTTTCCCTTCACGACCTTACCAAACTCAAGGACGTGCATATCATAGTCTTACACACACAACTGAGCTCTACGCACGATCTCCTCGTAAGTCGTGACGTCAAATAGGGTAAATCTGACTCTAATGGATGGTCTCAATCCCTCCATTAACTTGCGAACTTTTCGCATCTCACTGCTCATGGTATCGGGGTCATATTTTTCCAAGGATGTAAATTGAGACTCATACTCTTCTACCGATCTATTCCCCTAGATCAGACCAAAATTCCATCTGTAATCTCTGTTGAGCAGTGGCTGGGATGTACTGCCTCCTGAAGGCATCCAAAAAGATCTCCCAGTCAATCAACTGATATACATAGCTTTCATGATGGGTCGGGCGAATTTTCACCAATACTCTGCTTCGCCTTCTAACATGAATGTAGCAAAGGCCACTCTCTCAGTAGTCGAACATCGGCAAAAGTCATATAACTTCTCTAACCGGTTGATCCAATCCTCTGCTACTAAAAAGTTCTTGATCTCACTGAACGATGGAGACTTGAGCTTCGAAACTGCCTCAATCGGTCAAACTCACAATCAAACCCTGAATCCTCTCCAGTTTGTCATGGAACTACAGGTGGTACAGGGGTCTGACCAACACGTGGCATAGGTGCAGGTTATGTAGGCGCAGGTGTCTCAGGAGCAACTGTCGGCTCAGCATGAGTCGTCTGAGTAGCCGGACCTTGCCTACTCTCTAACCTAGCCATAATCAAGTTAGCCTGAGTGAACAACTCCATAAATGTGTTCCAACTCCGCTCTAATCTCGTAACACGAGCATCAATAGTCTCAGCTGGACCTGATGGAATATGATCACATGATGATTCACAAGGTTTCTCAAACCTATCACAGCGTCTCTCGGACCTACTCTCTATGGCCCCGAGAACACGAACTCTCTCCTCTGCTGCAATGTCCATCAGACATCTCTATCGTCCCGCATACACAGTTAATTCTCAGTTTAATCACAGCTCGGTACACACAATTGTATCTAATAATGTACAGTGACATGGGGATGTATACTTTTTAATTACTGACACTGACTCACATCAGACCAACACTGCTCTGATACCACTCCTGTCGCGACCCAAATTTACAAAAAATCACTACAAATTTTTCGCGAACTTACCACATTTCAATTGTTGGGCTGTGAGTCAATATCCCTCACTCAGTTTCATATATTATATATATATGCATAACAGGCAATGCTTTCGTCCCAGGCACAAATATTGCGGAAGCTTATAAAATTATTATTTTAGAATTTAAAATTCGTTTACATTGCCTAACATATACATCCCCCATATAACATGACTACATCACTGTACACTATTATTCAGATACAAAAGTACATGTGTGCATACCTCGATGCTACTGGATAGCTGTGTGTAAAAGATCGCAGGATGGATGCAGCTTATACACTCTACTGAAATGCTCTGTAGAGGTGGGAAAAATAATGGGATGAGCATAACGCGCTCAGTAAGAAATATATGAAAGCAGGTAGATAACCACACTATCTACGATGCTCATAATGCATGTTTTATCAACTCGTAAAACAAATGCATTTACTTTTCAAAACACTCTCATTAATTTATAAAGCAAGTAGATAATCAAACTATCCACGATGCTCATGATGCATGGTTTATGCCGAAAAACTCATGGCATTTACAAAACCATCATAGTAAAACACATAGCAATTTAATGCCCAAAACCTAATATCAAAACTCATTCAGAGTAAAATCTTTCTGTGTTCAGTATTGAAACTCACTTTAAATTCATAATCTCATTTCAAACGGCTTCAACACAGAAATCAAATCAAAATTAGTTTCATCACCGAAACCAATAAAATCAGATGAGACTAGGCAGGGATTTCAACACAAATCCAATGGAACATTTGGCCAAAGTCCGAGACCCACAAGCTATCACGGATCAGGTATGCCATGGTGTCTCTGAGTCCGAGGAGGGGATTAGTCTATCCATCGGCTCCTATCTAAGGACTATCACAAAACAGAGCAATGACAAAGCATGCCCGAGTCCAAAGACGCAATCCTCACACCCCATAGTTGCACGGTACAGTGTACTCCATGTTGTCTACACGGTACAGCGTACTCCGTGAACCAGGTACAATTACCACACAGTTGTAGGTGCCTGAGTCAATAGCTCATCACCCCAACCAAATAAATTATCAACCATAGCCTGTCGTCTCAGATCTAGTGCGAGCAAGTCAGTGTGACACACAGTCAACACAAGGCTCCAGCACGATCTCAATCACAAATCACAACAGAATCCAGTGCGAGCAGTGCTCCAGCATGGTCTGTACAGATGTAATACCAAAATCAAGTGGGAGCAGATCTGGATAAATCCACAGATCTCATCATGCTCCAGCACGATTTCACACACACAAAATAGACAGCTGGCTCTATTTCCCACCACAGTGGTACTCAAAACCGAGTGCAATATGCAAAACGGTACAAAACAAAGTGAGAGGGAAACATCCCATTAAATCACTCGTCAATCAAATCACTTTTTAGAAAAACGTGCAAGTTAATGCATACAGTCAAATCATAAGCCAGTCTATCATTTTAGCTTCACAAAAATCTCTTTTTCACAGAGAAAACATGGATTGCATGCACTTTATGCATTTACAAAAATTCCCGAGTCTAAGGGTATTTTCGTAATTTTTTCATATTCGGGTATTATCCAAAAATTTCATATCTATACGCTATACGAAATTTAATTGACTGTAAACAACGATGAAAATACGTACAGCTATCTCTAATAGCTTCCATAGATCCCTTACCTCGGATCACGTAATGTGACCTCTCTTCCTCTGTGCTGTCCAAATCTCGCAGTCCGGTCAACTCTCAATATGACTCTGGAGCTGCATTTAACCATTCACTGGATTAATTACACGTTTCCTACTGTATCTATATTACACATTTAATACAGTTCATTTCACTTAATTGGGCCCGTTTACTCTAAATGGGCCTAATTACTTTAATCGAGCCTTAATCCGTATTAAGCCCGTTTTTCACGTATTATTTTCCTTCATCAGGGTCTATCGACTCATTGGGTCTATCAATACCCATTGGGCTTCGTTCCAAACTCTTTGGATAGCCCGAATATCATTTACGACAGTTTATTCGAAATTCCGAATATAATTCACTAAATCCGAAATTTAATCCGAAATGCGTAAAATAAATCTTAAATACGCGTCAATCACATAAATTGTCGTAAATGAGCTTTACTTACCCAATATTGTGCGATGGTGCGCGAATCGAAGTTCGATCGGGCTTCCGTTCGGAATTAATCGTCGAACTGCACAATTTCGTATTTTTCATTTCCGGGTCAATTTTCGATTAAATATAATTCAAATAAATTTATCGAAAATTAAATCGGCCACTTTTGACCTCGTATCGACTTACCCGAAGTCCGATGAAATTTTTTTTTTCTCTCTCTTCTTTCTCTCTCCTCCTGAACCGGTTCGGACCGGTTCAGTCCCTTTTCACACTGAACCGGTCCGAACCGGTTCAGTGGGCATTTCGCCGTTGCCGGCGCTGCTGGCCGGTTCCCGGCCTGATTCCGCTGCCGTTCGGCTCGGCTCGGGCTGGGGAGTCTTCGGCTGGCCTGGGCTGGGGTCGATCGGACCCGGTGGCGGCCGAAATCCCCTTTCTCCCCCGCGGCTCTCCCTCCTCCGATCTCCTCGCCGGCGGCGTTCTGGGGCGCGTGGTGGCCGCTGGCGAGTCGCCCGGTGCTGGGCTTCCTTCGCCGGCCCTCGCCGGCCCCTCATCCTCGCCGGTGGCCGTCGGCTGAAGGGAATTGGTTCCCTCGGTTTGCGTCTTCCGTTTTCGCCATTTTTGCTTCTGTTTCCCGATTTCGTTTTTCAGTTTTTTTTTTTTTTAATTCGTTTTCTGTTTTTTTTTTTTTTTTTTTTAACAGATTTTTTTTTTTTAATTTATTTTTATTATTATTTTATTCTTAAAATAATAATAAAAATCTTAAAATATCCTAAAATATCCCAAAAATTCATATTAAATTCATTTAGTCCGTAAATGAATTTATCAGTCCGATTTTACCTTTTCGGTATATTTTTCTACTATTTTTGGGCTCGTTTTTCGAGATAAAAATTTTGATAAATTCTGATAATTTATATCTTGATCAATTGGACTCGAAATTAAATTATTTCCTCGATTTTTGATCAAGATTACACTAATCCATATTTTTTTAAATATCAATTTCTTAAAATGACACCGAATTTTCGGGTCTTACAGATAAGGAGGTTGACATGACTTATCACGTGCCTAGATAAAAAAAAAAGTAATTTGGAAATAAAATTTAAAAAATTATATATACCCACATCAGGAAATATCACAAATAATAAAAAATTTTATGTCATCTAACTACGTAACAAATTAAGTCATGTCAGCACTTTTGTCAGCTGTCACTTGTGTAAAAATAACAACAATTAATGAAATTTAATAAAAATATAATTAATTTTGATATTTTAAAATATTTAAATTTTAATTATTTAAAATAAAATGTAACGAATATATTTTTATATAATTAAATGCCGATGATGTAATTTTATTTATAAATATAAAAAGTATATTTGATATTGTTTTTTTCCCTTCTAAAGCTTTCCTATTCAGACCTCATCATTTTCTCAAAAAAAGAAAAATTCATGCCCTCAACAATGCCTAATTTAATCCCATTCTGACTCACATGTCCAACAAAGTTAAGGCGATTTTGACATAATGGCCCAATGAGTCAAGATGTAAAAGAAAAGTTTATTTTGGGATGGGTATTAGCCTACTAGGCACTAATAATTAACATGCCAGAATTATTGGCCTTATGGAAATTTTATACTCCGTTGTCTCCATCAATTACATTCTTCAATTTTTTAATTAACAATTAAGAAGTGGGTTTATTTGAGGTTTAAAATAAAAGTTTAATGATCAAATATATTTTATTTTCTTACATAAAATAGATATAAAATCTCAATATTTTATTGCATAAAATCAGTTTATAAATTTTTATTTTACTGTAAATAAATATTCAATAGTTAAAAATCATACAATTAAATTTAAATTTATTAAATGATACTAATTTATATTGGTATTGCACACGTGACATACCACGTGATAATCAGTTAAGTTATCTATATCAAGATATTCAAATGACAGTTAGTATCATTTAACAGATTTAAATTTAATTGTATTATTTTTAAATATAAAAGATTTATTTACAATAAAATAAGAGTTTATGGACTGATTTATATATAATAAAATTTTGAATGTTTATATTTATTTTATATAAAAAATTAAGAGTATATTTGATTATTAAATTTAAAGTAAAAGGGGTGTAGGACTATTTCTTTAACTTTGTAGGGTATCCAATTTGGTCAAAAGTGCAATTCCGTGGATAGAATTTTGGACGGTCCACTTTGAGAACCATTCTCACCAATATTCGTACTAGTTTCTTCAATAACCCAAGGTCCCTCCCTCCATTAATTTCTGTTGTACAAATCTTTATGATACCAAAGCCTACTTCACCTCAGCTTTTACTCATACCTCATAATGGCAATTGAAAGCGAAGGGCATAACTAATTTTCAGTACATCTGTCGTTCTAGGTCTCATTCTAGGTCTGTTTGGTCTAGTTGAAATTTTTTTATAAAAAGTAATGTTTGAATAGAATTTTTTTTTAAAAGTGTTATTAAAAATGTTAAATTAATATTTGATAAATTTAATATAAAATATTGTAGAATGTTGAAAATTATTCAATATAATTTTTGTATATTTTTAATAATATAAAAATAAAATAAAAAATATTATTAAATTAAATCATAAGTTTTTAAGTGAAACAAATAAATAAAATTAAAATGCTTTGTTAATTAAAATAAAAAATTAAATAAATATAAAATTTGTACAACATAAATAAATTAATCTAAAATAATATATTACTCTTTATAATTTTATGAATTATTGAAGAGTCAAGTAAAAATATAAAATTTTTTGCTAAATACATGTTATTAAAATTAGTACTTCTTAAAAAAATTTTAATTTATAACTTAATCAAAAAAACCAAAATTTGCTTCCCGCATAAGTTAAAAATTTTTAAAATTTTAAGAGCTGAAACCTGGTTTCTAGCTTTGTAATAGATAAATTCTTCCATAAATTAGATCAATCATGCACTAAAAAGGAGAATGCTAAGTACGGTACATATACCATAAGTTATATTCATATTAATATGTATATATATATATATATTCATATATAAGAGAGATTTAATTATATTCAACTAAAATTAATTTAGTTTTACATCATTTTATATTTTTATAAAATTATATTTTGTAATTCAATTATTGAATTTTATGCTTTATTTATATAGATCACATATGTCAATTTCAAATTAATTGAAAATATTTAAATATTTATTAAGATAATATCTAAATAAGTTCTTGAACTTTAATAAAGGATGAAAATAAATCATGATATTTAATTAGATAACTTTAAGGTTAGAAACTTTTATTTCACTGAATTAGAATCTTGACAGCATAGTATTTGATTTCTTGTTGAAATCTTCTTAATTGGATGATATAATTCATATAAAAAAAATGTTTACTTGAATACATTTGGATGAGCTAGACAACAAATATTTGAGAATACTATTGTAAAATTTATGGTAATTGAACTTTATTTACCAATTTTCAAAATTTAGTAGGTATAATTATAATAAAATAAAAGTTTATAACATTAACTTCATTAAAAAAAGATCAAAAGTTTCATTTTCATTTTTAATATAGTTTTAAGGTTAATTTATATATTACTTTTTTATTTATTCAATAATAATAAAATTTTAATCATTTATAAGTTTTTGTATGTACTTATAATGTGATTTCTTTGTGTTTGATTTTTATTCACGTTAATTATCAAGTTCATATTCATATATAGATATGGCATCAGAACTGACATACAGATAGCAGCATCACTGGGTATAAAAATGTTATTGATAGAGACTGATTCATCAAGCTATGTGACAAGGACTTCATTCTTCGTCCGTTTTATTATATGAGATTAATTCTGTTCAAGTCGAGAGTAAATTCAAATAAAATTCTTTTAATAATAACGATTTTAAAATTTGAATCTTAATATTTAAAAAATAAATTTACTTTCACTTTTTTCTTACAATTGGTGGTTGAATTTTGAAATATCAAATACTGTTTCAGAAATCACTATTCTTTTTCTTGACATGTTTCTGTTTAATAAGATCAAGTTAGGGGTATTTTCAGATTTTGTTTAATCTTAATTTGTATATTAATAATTTTAAAATTAGTCTTTCATACGATGAATAAAAATCCAATCTAAATTTATAAAAATACATTTCTTTCTTTATCAATTAAACTAACTTTTGTATATATTTACCTCTTAACATAATAATTAAAATTAAAAGAATAAACCTTAAGATAGTGGCCAAAAAGAATTATAAAAAGAATCAAGTTTATTGTATAGAAACTCCAGGGTTTGAATCAACTTGTAAATAAATATGGTGTTGTAAATTAGATTTGAAGTTTAAATTTTAAAGTTGATACGAGGATGTATTTTTAAAATTATTCGAAAATAAATATACGTAAATTGATCCGAAGTCATTTTGACTTAAAAAGAAAAGAAAATTATATTGAATAGACAGACAAATTCTGCTTATGCAGTTGGCAGTCACATTCACACGTAACGTAACAACCCAACCGCAAAGACTTCCCCAAAACTCAATCCCAACCCACAAAGACAAGCACAATAGAAAGAAGAGAAACAGACAGAGAAACGGAAGTTGTTTATCCTTTTTTAGAAGTTTGGACTTTGGCCACATCGCATTCTCATGTAGGGAACCTTGAGCCAATTACCCTTTCTTTCATTTACGCGCTTTTTCTTTGTTTTGCTCTGCTTTCGGCTGTCAGCTCTACTGAATTTGGAAGAATTTGAAACACATGACTTCTACTTATGCTAATCAAAGTTGATGAATTTGCAGTTTAATATCCTTTTTGCAAAAGACAAAATTGTTCAAACATATAGGAGGCTTCCATTAATATTTTTTTTTTTTTTGTATAAATCATGATATGTTTTCTTATTACATTGAATATGAAATTAATTTTTTTTCGAGTTTTATATTACTGTTGACTTATTGAAATTTAATTTGATGAGAATTTAAATACGAAATTTTTCATTATAAATTATTTTCATTTAAAAATTTAATAAAATTTTACATTATTAAAATTTAACTTGATAAGAATTTAAATACAAAATTTTTCATTATAAATGATCATTATTTAAAAATTTAATAAAATTTTACATTATTAAACTAAATCTTTAGATTCACTTTCATAATTTTCTATAATCTTGTGAAAGAGTGAAAGGACACAAGCATAAATAAAAATAAAAGAATAATAAAGTGAAAGGCAAAAATGCATACATGGCCACCATCATTGCCATCATCACTTACCGAACCTATATTCCAATGCAACTCTCTCACTTTACTTCCTTTCTCAACCTTCCTTCTCTTGCTTCTCATCTCCCCCTCATGTTTCCTTTCTCAAGGGTCTCTCTCTCACTCTCAAAATCACAAGACTGCACTTATCTTTCAAAATATATTTGCATATACGTGGGAAAGGGATCCAAAATCTTCTCTTCTTTTCTACAAGATCATTGATGCTTCTTTAGCTTATGATATCCCTTGCAATTCTTTGTCCTTTCAACTCCAGAAAAGCATTGAAGAATTGGGTTGAAGAAGAACCAGCAAGTTATTGGGGCCTTACAGTAATGGATAAATGGGAAATTTTCACTAAAATATTCCTCTTATATTGCCTCTTACTCCTTCCAGGTGACTTGGTTTTTTCTTCTTTTGCTTTCATGTTCTTGTCTTCTTCGTAGCTATCACTTTCTTCTTCCTTTGCATGATTTAACGTGTTAATGTTCAATTAGTCATGTCAACATATATTTCAAATTCTCTATAATTTTGAATTATGGAATAATTTCTCAGCTGTAAATTTGTCATTTCAAAATCAATGATGCAGTCGCTATTCTCTGTTTTATTGTCTGAATTCAAGCTTTTTACTGCTTTACTTGTTGGACATGGAGTTCTCATAACTTTCCCATGTGGGTAATACTTCTCTTTTTTCAAACTCGGTACTGTTCTTTCAAAATTTTAATCATTGCTCTTCAACTTTGAACATTTCCCTTTTCTTTCTGTCATCAATTATTGCAAACAAAAACAATCAAATCTTTGCTTGCTTGCTTGTCTTCCTAATGAAGCTGTTCTTTTTGCACCATATTGTTCAGTTTTCATTTAAACGAAGAAATTTAAGATCTAACTTTTATTTTTTTATTAATTTTTTTTAATCTTTAATCAGGTCCATGTTATACGAGGATTTCCGCTGACCAAAAAGACATTACCACTCCAATAACAACGGTTCCTACAATAATTCCAACCACTCCAACATCATCCATTCCAGTGCTGAATCCTAATTCGAACCCCGATTCGACATCTCCAGTGACCATGACACCGATGACGGTTCCGACTACGATGACAACTCCGGTATCTGCAGGGGGCAGCTGGTGTGTGGCTAGCCAAAGTGCATCACAAAAGGCATTACAAGTTGCTCTAGACTTTGCATGTGGCTATGGTGGTGCTGACTGCGCAGCGATTCAGCCTGGAGGTGGCTGTTACAATCCCAACACTGTTCGTGCTCATGCTTCTTATGCATTTAACAGCTATTTCCAGAAGAATCCAGTTCCTAATAGCTGTAATTTTGGAGGAACTGCTGTTACTACCAGCACTGATCCAAGTAAGTTGACATGTTTTACGTCTGCGTCCGGAGTCCAGAGTCTTAACTCCCGAGTCCTTACCGAAACAAATGAGCTGGGCCTAGGTTGCCCATTGCCAATACTCGACCCAACTCCGCAATTTATTTGCAATGCTTTTAATTTTTTTTAATCATGAGGGCTCCGTGTATTAAAATGAGTATGAGAATTTCAACTAAGTTAGTACCCATTTAAAAGAATTTAACAATATTTTTTTATTATGGATTTTTTTCAACCAAAAACTTAGTATAACCCTACACAACTAAGCAACCATTTAGGTTAAATTTATTTGCAATGCTAATTACTAAAAATACACGTATCTAAACCTAAAAAATTGACTTAGTGGTATAAAATTCTGTTAAATTTTTAAGTAAAAATAATTTATTATAGGAAATCTTTAATATTTCATGTTTAAATTCTCATTAAATTAATTTTTTTTTGATCAATATCGAAAATGGTACAAAAATATCTAGTTTTAAAAAACAAAGTACACGTATTTATGAATTAGCATACTGTATACGAGCTACCAGTTGACACTAGAATTTGCGGATTTAATCATCTCGACCATGATTTCAGGTAGTGGGACATGTCAGTACCAATCCACAAGGTAAATTATCTTATCCTATCCCTCCGGCAGCCTAGTTTGCTTCGTTTGTCTTTTGCTTTTCCTTTGCCACGTAATTAACAGCGTAAATCAAATCATTCCCAATGGTGAAATTGCAGCACAAGCTCTTCCGTCTTAAATACTACCAGTTCAAATGGATCAAATGTTTTTGGTGCCGTGCCTTCACACCCATCTCCAGCAGCAGCCTCTGCTACCAAATTAAATCCCAGGCACTCTATTTTCATGAGCGTGGCATGCCTCATGTGGCTGCTGGCCGGATACGATCGGTTGAATAGATGAACAAAAGAAGACCTTTTTTCTCTTCTTATGTCAAATCACAGCGCAATTCTCTCGGTTGCGGCAACGTTTTTAACTTTTAATGGAACCTAAGGTGAACCAACAGTTTGTGGGGCAATGCTGACCGGTTGGAGGGCACGTGAATCTGATGAGATGAGGCTGTACTTTTTTGGTGTGTAGATGAATTGTTTAGTGAACGATGAATAGATAACGTGTTTTTTAAAAAAAAAAAACATATTTTATTTTTCAGTTTTTTAAAGATTTTTTTTAAAAAAATTTAATAATTAAGATGGAGTGTAATTGTTTGGATTGAGATTCAAATTTTATAATAAATTATATTTTTTTGGTCAATAAATTTTTGACAATAAATTATTGACTTGGTGCGAAAAATGAATATTTTTCATAAAAATATATGAAAAAAGACATTCGAAATTTAATTAATTTCTCTTCGGGAAAAAAAGGTAGCAGTCCTTTAATCAGATTTTTATGGTGCTAAAAAGCAAGATACAAGGTTTGGAAGCTTTCTTCCCTTTTGTATTTACAACAATTACAGTATTTCCTATTATAACAAAATTAAAGCCTTCTCAGCTTTGGCATTATTCTCTTAATTAATTCAAATTAGCAAGATGTGAGAGCACCCTCGTGGTGCAGTTGGCTTGGCTGCCAGAGCCAATCATTGTCTCTATTTATTTATGTTCCCACTAAATTATCTTATTCAGTCAGGCCCCAGTATAATTCTTCATAATTCTAGCTCCTTTATCCATCCATTCATGGAGGAACATAGCCTTTCATTGCCTCTCTTACCTACCTCTGCCGCTGCCTCCGCCCTCACCACCACCGCTACCAGCGCCACCACCAAAGAGAATGATGAAAATGGATTTTTCTCGTCAAGTTCTGGCCTCATTTCCCGGCTCTTTTTTATAATTTTCATCGGAACGATCTCCATATGGGCGAACCACGAAGCATCAAAAGGCTTCAAGGTAACCATAATCAACAACGCCAAAGACTCTCCAGCAGCGCGGCGGTTTGCTCTCTTTTACGTATCGAATGATGAAGCTACACGGATCATCCTGAACACAAGCGCCTTGGTCGAAAACATTCTTTATCCAGACTCCAGCCAAACCAAGAAACCAGTTCACCATGTCATTCTCCAACTGGCTAGTAACAGCCTAACGACCAAAGTCATCGTAGAGACGAGCAAAAGCAAACAGTTCGCCTACGTCATCAGTTTAAGTCCATCAATATTGGAAGAAAGTAATGTCAAGTACGCTGTTATATCAGCCATACAACGAGGCATGGCTCGGATATGGCTCTGGGATGGTGAGTCCAGGGCTCCACCTTGGCTCCTAGATGGCATGGAGGAATACATATGGATGCAGGCAGGATTTGGTAACCATGATAAAGAAACAACACTACTACATCCAGGATTGAAAGTTTCCGGACCAGAGCTGTTCTGTTTTGTTCTTTCTCAGGTGTGTTCCAACTCCAGTAACTTCAGCCATGGATCAGGTGGTCTTTGCTGGGAAGATAAGGACCCAAAAATTGTGGCAGAGAGTTTGGGTTATCTTGAGCAGCAAAAGAAAGGGTATATTCGAGGATTGAATCAGATTCTAAGAGATCGGTGGGATAATCAGCCGTGCCATTGTTGAGCAGATAAATTATTTTGGGGCAGATTATTAGCTGTCATTTTTGGAAACATTTCTAGACCACATGGTATTAGTTAAATTGGACCAGACATTAGCATAATGTAAGAACATGGCGAGGCATGGGAGCAGTAGTGGACATAGTCAAGGATAAGGTTCGTAATCTATTAATTATGTCTGATTATTACTGTAGTGTAATTTTATTACAATTCAATTATTCTTTGTTTAGGCGGCTGTCAGCCTCTGCCTACGCAATTACAGTTATTTGTGTAAGTTTTTTTTTTTTTTTTATTTTATAAAAGTTATCCCAAACTTATTTAATCTAAAATCATTCTTTTTCGAATTGAGAGTATAAAAAATTAATACCTTTTTAATAAATTTATTTTTGAGGATTGAATTTATGTTTTTATCTTTATCAGAATAAAAATCACTCATCATTTTAATCAATACTTGTTAATATTTGTATAAGTTTTCTGTGGACTTCATAATGTGAATCTATTTGTCATATCTTCTTTATTCATATAAAACTTAAACTCCAAATACCCTTTATTATTATTCTTCTTCTTCTCCTTCTTCTTTGTTTTGGCTAACCCTTTAATCAAAAAAAGTAAATATCTTTTTCTTTTTAATTTTAAGTAATTTATTATTTGTCCTTTTGTTTTCGTTATCTTTTCTTAAATGTTACAACAGTTTCTAAAGTTTTTGCTTTATTTTTTATAATTAGATAATTTTTTATCAAATAAATATAATAAAACAAATAGATAATCTTAATAAAAGGAGATCATCACTTTTTCTTATGAAAAAAAATCATATCTTAATAATTAAGACTTGATTTACTGATTACTATTTTTTTTATACAGAATTAATTCTTTTTGTATTTCATTTTGAATAAAAAAAAAAAGATCAAGTCTTAAAAATTTTTGACCAAGATATATATATATATATATATATTACATTAATTTTACTTTTTCAAATCAATAATTTTAAATATTTACTTATTTTTATTGAAAAACTTGAAAAAATTATAATTAACTTTGTTTAAGTTATTTTTTTTCTTCCTCTTGTTCTTTGTATGACAACTTTTACTTATGTATTGTAATTTACGTTGGAGAAATATTGAGTCAAAACATCGTAGTTTGAGAGTAATTACAAAGTATGAAAACATTAGTTTTACCCTAAGATAAAGATTAGTTTGAGAGATCAAATTTTAAAATTTGATTTGCCTTTGGAAGTTGACATAAAAGGAAAAAGGGTTTTCAGGAATTTAATTTTTCCTGGATAGAATACTACGAAATGCATCCTTTACTTTTCTCTTCAGACCCCACAAGATGTGAAAGGCTAACAAAGGAATGCACTTAATTGTGGATGTAAAGGAGCATTTAGTTACTTTCATATATCTTTCCATTGTATCTCTTGAAATTAAAAAGTTAGGTCGCGACTCTATTTATATTTTTTTTTAAAATTATTTAACAATTGAATTTTAAAACGAAATTATTACGACATAAGATATTTTTAAAAGATTATAACAATCAACGAAAAGCTTATCTAGTTTTTCTAACTTATATCTAATGCACAAATATTTTTAAATCATTTAAAATGTATAATATAATTTAATGAATCCTAAAATCAAATAATTTCTTCCATTGTATAAAATAATACAGTTTTTTTTTTTTTTTTTTACACTTTCTATGCCCCGAAATATTCAAGTGGCTTTCACACACTTTTTATAAGGATTTAAACGAGTTCCGATTAAATCGAATTCAAGTATTATATAATCAGATTTTAATTGGATTAGAGTAGTGATTTTACTATTTGTGACCGATTCGAATGAATTTCGAGTAGTGCCCTAAACCCCAACACAATTAGTTTTTTATTAAATATGTTTGTTTTTCTTATTAAATCATATTTGTTTGTAATTTTATAAACATTTTTTTTGAATTTAAGTTGTTTGTTGAACTATTAAAATTTGATGAATTATGATAAAACTTGTAAATTCCTATTTAATTTTATGTTTTTAATTAATGAAAAATTAGATACTAGTATAATTGATTTTCTTGCATAAATTTTGGTTTGGGTTTGGGTTCATATCAGTTAATGCATTTGTCAAAATTTTAATTGAATAATCGAATAATTAAATAAATTCAAGTAATAGACAAGTAATACAAAATTTATTAGAATAAAATTCGAGTAGTGCATTTAAAAGATAATCGGATAATTATAACGTCTGAATTCTTTAATCAATAATCAAGTTCAAAATAAGGCATCTCAAAATTAGCTCACCCCATTTACATACTATATTTATACGCATACATCAAAATTTGACAATCTTCCTTGTAAATACTGATAATTTTCTCAAATAAAGTTTTTTAAAAGCATTTTGGCTTTGGAATCTGAAGACAAAGGTGCAGTAATCTTTCCATGGAAAAGCTTTCACCGCCCATTGCACCATCATTGGACTGGGCTCCGCAAGAAAACAAGTATACACCATCTTTTGTATTAACTGTAGTTGCTTGGTACCGGGCTCATGCTGTCGGGCGATAGGATTCAATTACTAAATATTAATGCTTTTATTTTTATTGAGATTTGAAAATTGAAAATTTTGTGTCTTAAAATTTAAAATTTTTTATAATCACAAAATACACTTTTTTTGGGAGGACATTTTTATTTTTTGAAAAGCCCACTTGCAGAGTAAAAAGATTTTTTACACACACATATATATATATTAATTTATTAATTATTGTTTGTTTGATGCACAAGTTTGTTTCATTTATTTAAATATGTTTATATAAAAATATAAATATTCTTTTACACATTTTAAAGTGTACAATATATTTAAGTATGCTTATATTTTTTATTAAGGAATATTGCTAAATGCATAAATTCATATAACATTGATAATGGTTATACCCATTAAAATTCATGTATACAAATCTTGATCAACGGAAGATAGCTACGTGTCAGATACAACCACCAAGAGGCATGAGCCACGTGGCAGATATCGAATGGTGGCGATAAAGTTACTATGCGACAGAGTCCTTCGCGATAGAATCACTATGCGACAGAGACCCTGCGATAGAGTCACTAAGCGAGAGTCTTTTGGCGACATAGCTATGCGGCAGAGTATACACGCGACAGACCTCTGCGCCTCTTGAGTCCAACAGCAAGAGGCGATAGACCTCTGCGGTAGAGTATGAATGCGACATACAGTGTGGTGACAGAGTCACTGCAACAGAGTGAGCCGCGGCAGAACTCTGCCGCTAGAACTGCGGCAGAGGTCTCCGAACCTCTGTCGCATGTTGAACTCATCCGCACAGAGCAGACTCTGAGTCACGACAGAGTATCTAATAACTCTATCGTAGCCCAGACACGCGCCTGGGCCTCAGATCCGAATCCTATAGTTTTGGACCCAAAGTATTCGCAAGCCCTGAAAAAATATGAAGCCCGACTTAATTTTAAAAATGTCTATAAATGCACCAGGTATGATAAAAAAAAACCTTAATCTCTATTTGACTGACAAAATACTCTGCTTAAACAGTCTTCTGACTTAAGCATTGGAGTGCGTGTGCAGGGACAGATCCCTGCGCCTCTCTGACTTTCACTGTTTTTGAAGAATATCCAAGACACGTGGAGAATATCACATCAGCATCATTTCATTGTTGTTTAGAGCAACAACAAACATATTTATAATTTATATTAATTTTATATTTTTTCATATATAATATAAAAATTATACATTAAAAGAGAAAATAATTTATTTATTTATTTATTTATTTAAGATACATAGTGAAATCTAAATCATATAAGATAAACTTCTTAAGCTTTTAAATTTGCATTATAGTTTAACTTAGCTTTTAAACTTCTAATAATGTATTCTTTATGACTTTGTGAAGTATGCATAAGTTGCATACATGGTTATACCTCATTTGGTTGTAAATTGTATACCTTTGGTTATACAATGAATGCACACATGTCTTAATGTATATAAAGTAGGAATGGATGTCATTTTCAAGCCTTAAACGTAATTGGATGAGAAAATGACTATCACAGCAAAATAAATAAAGTTTAATGTGTGTTTACTGCAGAAAACTGCAGTAAAATCTAGAAAATATGAATGAGAGATCGATCTGGAAGAGTAAAAATGCTCTTGTTCGAGCAATGAAACGGGGACATATCGATCTCCAAGAGGGCTAGATCGATCTGCTAAGCATTCTGTGAAGAAGGAATTGATCCCTAGGATGCCAGATCGATTTTCTTAAGCTACTGACTTGCAACAGATCGATCTCATGCAAGAGCGGATTGATCTCCTTAAGGTTTTATGTTGTGCAGATCGATCTCATGATAGGATCAGATCGATCTCATGTGGTCTGGAAGGTCGGTTTCGAGAGGAAAAAGTGCAGGGCAGATCGATCTCATTGGAGAGCAGATCGATCTCATAGAGACAATTATATAAATACTGGACTTCTGCACTTCATTTTTCCCGAGAGTTACTATTCCATTTAAGAGCAAAAGTGTAACCTAGCCAAGAAACACTAGAAAACTTCAGTTTGTGATCAGTTTTGAGTGAGATATAAGTGAGCAAAGTTATTCTTAGCAAAGAGGAGAACAACATACTTGAAAACAAGAAATTGAAATCATGAGTTGAAGGAGCAATGAGGATTTTACCATTTTGGTGAAAAAGGAAGGAAAGTTCAGCTAGGTAAGATTTAATGCACCAAGTTAATATATGTTAAACTAGGTGTATTGATGAGTTGATTGGTATATATATGACTTATTGGAAATGAAAGGATAATGAAAAATCATCATGACCTAGATATTGGTGAGAATTTGAGAAAATGATGAGGAAATGGTGTTAACATGAGTTTGATAATGAAATATGCATGTATGGAAGATTTTAAGTTAATCTTATGAAATTCATGAATTAGAAATAAGGAGAAATAAAGATAGTTATGTGAAAATGAGATTTTAAACCATATTGGGAGAAAATAGCGAGATGAGGTGTTTAATTGAGATTTGGCGATTTAAATGAGTATATAGAGAGATACTAACGCCAATAATTATAACAGTTTCGAAAATCATATTGAAAGCTGATCGAACTGCAAGAGTGAGCAGAATCGAGGAAGAGAGGTCACTTGACGTGATCCGAGGTAAGAGAATTTCGTGAGTAGCTAGAGATGGCTACATGTATTTTAAATAGAGTTTTGATATTATACTCTATATGAATTCCCTAGAATAGGTATGTTGTTGTTTTAAGGATTAATGAGATAAAGTGTGTTTTATCCAAAAATAGGATAAAAAGTCTTAGAAGCATGTTGTGACCCATAATTCATGAGTGGCATGATAAGATGGCTAATGTTTTCACGTATATGCGAAAACAACACATTTAAGTGTTAATTTGATTTGAATTGAGAGAGTTGTGTTTTAAATGAGCCATCTATCTGGTTTTGTGTGAAAACCATAAGTGCTAGAGAATACTCGCACTATATTTTGAGATATGCATCACATAGTACTGGAGGATATACTCGTACTATATTTTAATGTTATTTTATGCATGTTAGAGTACTGGGAGCATAGTTCGTACTCAGTTTGTGAGTGATGCATTATAGAGTATTCGGAGCTTTTCTCATACTCAATTTTACATGATAGAGTACTGAGAGCAATGCTCGTACTCGACTTTTCATGATTTATACATGATATCGTACTAGAGCGATGGCTCGTACTTGATTTGAAAAGAGAATTATGCATTAACCTAGTGCTAGAGGTTACTCGCACTAGTGTTTGATATTTTGAGATGCATACACAGTGTTTAAGAGGCTGAGTGTTGATTGTGAGTCACACTCAAGACGCGCACTGTAGTTTTTACGTGATATATAATACATGTTATAGAAAAATCATGACGATTTCCTCCATGTAGACTAAGTGTCACACTGTTAAGATGTTCGCAAGTGGATTTAGAGACGTGGCATTGATTTCCATAGTATGAGGGCTAAGACTTATGACAACCACCCTGACTGTGATGTATTTTTCATGGTGTGAGGACTAAGACCTATGGCAGACATCCCGACCATGAGGAGAGGGTCCACGGGTGTATGTTGTACCGTGCGAGTGGCATGGAGTACATTGTATCGTGTGGTGGAGTTGTGGAGTTGAGGAGTTTATAGCTGGCGATTGTGATGGATTGACCCCCCTCCCGTTGTAGTAGTGATAACCCACACACCGAGATCTGTGTTGCCTGGGATTTCACCATTTTAAGATATGGCCATAGTCCAGGAGAGTATTGCATTTAGCCACTGAGTCTCGCATGTTGTATCACTTGTTTTCATGATACCCTTAGACCTGAGAGAGATAGGTCGGAAACCGATTTGTGTTGTGTTGTGAACTGCCATATTTATTGTGATTTATGTGTAAATGGCAATGATTTCTAAAGGCATTCTGAAATTATAAATATGCACTATCTTGCATGAATGCCTATATTTGATAACTCAACACGATTTTAAGTACATGAAACTTATTTTGTACTATTATTATATCATTTTGATACATACTTTGAGATGAGAGAAGGAAAGACAAAGCCTTATTTTCAGTAGATAGTGCTGTTATCTACTTGCTTACCTGATTTCCTTACTGAGCACGTTGTTTGCTCATCCCCCTTTATTTTCCTCTCTCTACAGATCATACGCAGTAGAGTGAGCCCGGTTGAGGTATAGCATTCCTATTATCCGCTGCCATTTTCCATTGAGTTAAAGGTATACACATCGCGTACTATTTTGTATCTGAACAATGTATAAGCACAGTGATGTACACGTTTGTAATATTTGGGGATGTAATTACGTTAATGTAAATAAATTTACTTATGAAAAATATGTACGTACAGTCGATAGATGCTTATGATGACATGTATGTATGATGTAATAAAAATGATAAGATGAATGAGAGAGAGACGACTAATGCCGAATCACAGCCCAACTGTTGGTGAAGAGAAAGGTAAGTAAAAAAATGAAAAATTTGTAGTGATTTTTGGTAAGTCACGGAATGAGGTCGTGACAATTTTAATTGTTTCAATGTGATTTTTAGTCAGTTTATAATTTTAAATAGATTCAAAAGTATAGGGAGAGTGGAGAAATCGTTACAGATAAATGTATTATTCGGTTTTCAAGCAGTTTTTAAAATGATTATTATATTTTAAATGCATTAGATATTAGAAAATTTATTAAATTATTTTCAAATTATTTTTATAATTTTAAAATGGTTTGATAGAATATAATATTTTAATTATTTTTTAAATTAAATAATATTTTAATTATTTGAAAAATTTTAAAGATAATACTTATAAAATTTTGACTTATAAATTTTTAGATAATATTTTAATTGTTTTATTTTTTTTCTAAATAGATTGAGAAATTTTGAGAATGTGGACTTTTTTATTTATTTATTTTGTGTAAGAATGTGGAGAAGTTAGATACTATTGTAAATAACTTAAAGATATAGAAGATATACCTTAGGTGGACATTAAGTAGTAAAAGCTTATGTATCATTAGAGATGTTAAATGGATTGGGTGACGTACGACACAGATTGGCATGGTGTGGACTTACTTGGTACGAGCCCAAGATGATATATACATACATACATACATACATACATACATACATACATATATACACATATTTGTACCATACTAGGCTAGAATATTTTAGGCATATGAGTTGACACGACATAACCCATGAAGGATTAGTGCTAGCACATGACACACAGGTTAGCACGGTATGGTAGACAAGTTTATCTATCGTGTTGTATTGACCTTTAATTGTTATAAATGGATTCAATTCTCTTGTCCTTTAGATCTAGTCATATATTTTTTTTTTTATGATGAAATTATATTCACTTTTGACATTTTATTGGCAATTTATGAAATTAATAATATATTAAATAAATCTAGTTGTGAACTATTTGAATTATTTGTATGTAAATTTATACTTTTTTATTTTGAATACAAAATGTATGATATATCACTTTATATATATATATATATATATATATACATACATATATATATATGTATTATATTTGCTATTTATGTTGAGCCCCTGGGTATAGTCCTTTAAGCCATGGGTTAGGTAAGGACGCAACCCATTGTAAATAGATTACATAGCTCTTCCCTTGTAAGCATACATTAGAATTTTTGAAGTAAATAAGTATAATAATTTGATAACGAACTCTTTGTTTAAATCAAATTCCTCATCCTCAAGCTTAAGAGTCAATGATAACCTAACAGTAAATAAAGCAAAGGATATATACAATCCGAATGAAAGAAAAGGATCTCTCAAAAAGAAACTCTTATGAGTCAATTCAACTTTTAGGAAAAAGAATCAATTAACAAGGACATTGCTAAAAGATGTAAATATATCAATTTTAGGATTAATCCAACTAGGAGTTAAACCTCTTTCAAAAGAAGGTCTGGACACCTCTATATTTATGGTCATTAGGGATAATAGGTTCCTCCAATTTAATGATTCACTACTTGGATCCATAGAATTCAGCCTTTGTAATGGTCCAATATATTTTAATTGTTTCCCAAATTATACAATCTCTCTAACAGACAAAAACATTTTAAATGTTTTAAAACTCTAAATTAAAACATATAACAATAAGGTGAAAACAGGATCAATGCCTCTGGCTTTGGTCTATAGGGTTTATTATAAAGCAATTACTTCAGCATTAGGATCAAAATGCCTTCACAGTTCAAGAGGTGAAACACTCATTTTTCAAACAAACATAACCAGGTCAGGAGTAGCCATACCAAAACCCATTAAATGGAGAGAGGTTTCTCCACTAAAGAATGGATCTTGGAAGGAACTATAAAACTAATACCTCAAGAAACCACAAAACTCGAAAGAGTTAGTGAATTCGAACATAAAGATGTTAAGATATCCTTCAACAGAAGATCATTTGTAAATTTAGGACATCTTTCTCATATCCCAATCCACCTACTACTTATAAGAGCATAAGATCATATGTCTTAATAAATTTCCAAACAACTAGGTTTTCGACATCGTCTGTTCCCTAATCATGATATGACTTCCAATCATTGTATGCATCTATACCCCGAACAACATATGTACAATCCTCTTATGCCCTATCATCCAGACAAAACCTTTAGACTATAGATACATCTTCTAATATCCCAATGCCAATTTACCAAAAACAAAAGGAACCGCTAATCCAAGAGCATAGGGTAGATAGTGGATCATCCTAACCATTATCCCCAACATTTACATCAATGATTGATAACCCTAATATCAATTGAGAAGCTTTATAGCTTAATGTTATACAAAAGGAATTCCAAATTGACAAAGAAAAAATTATGAGAGATTTTTTCTTAAACAAAAAAAAAAAAATTCTTTAGGGAACACAAAAATGATAAAGGAGAAATCTAAGAAAAATATTATCATTTTATTATTACTCATAAAATTAAAATAAAATTCTTTAAATGGTTTGAAGAATTTTATGGTAAATGCATTAATAAGAATAACAAAACTAATATCTAGCAAACCAATAAAGATCATATCAAATTCCATCATCCCCCTCTCATAGAAATACAATATGTTCATAAAGGAGTTGACGTTAAAACATATCCCCTAAAACCCACAAATATAGAAAAAAAAGATCAACAACCTCATGTAAAGATTTTAAACTCCTTGTTGAGCAAAATAATTATTCAAACTTACATCTTCATTCAAGTGGATAATAATTGAAAGAGTTAAAACAAATTTAGAAAGTCAAACCCATTATGTTAAAAAGAAGACAAAGAGAAAGAGAGGTCAAAAGATCAAACCCTCTAAACCTTTATTTAAACCGCATGAATTGTCAGTAGACACTAGACCTGACAATCCTAGACACGACATATTTACATGACATGAAAACGACACAATAACAAATACAAAGGTAATACAAGTTAAAATTAAGTAAAAATTGTATATGAATACAGTAAAAATTAAAAATAATATTTTATATTTTTCGTGTCAACATAAATTTTAACACAAAATTTTTATGTTATACACTACATGAGCACGATTTTACATGATGAACAAGAATTATAAACACAATTTCCTAGGTCTAGCCGACACTAAACTTGATTTCATGAAAGAAATCCAAGAAGGGCATGATGCACTAAGATCAAAAGTTACTTGTACAAATTTTGAGGATAGTTATATACTAGAAACACCATAGCAAACATACCAACAATCAATCAATACAATTAAAACCATAATAGATTCTAAAATCGAAACAAACCAATGTTTTGAGAAATTTGATAACCAATTTCAAAAGATTCATCGGAAAGAATCTCAAAAACTCTATTATCCAAAATTTTTAACACTATGCCTCGTATTGGAAGAAAAACCAATTGTGCAAAATAAATACAATGTAAACGCATCATATGAATGGAATATTGATGAGATGCCTGAATATAACATTCTCAATCTCTTACAACAAAGAACCTCATACGGAGTGATAGTTGATTTATTAGTCTTTGGTTTCTCTAGCCAACTTAAAGGATAGTGGGATAACTACCTGTAAAACCCTATTTTTATCGTAGTTCCTTATGATTCACACATTTTATGAATATTGTTTTACGTTAATGGAATCATAAGACGAATGATTTTGATCATATAAATATGAATGAAGTAGTCGAACGTACGTAAAATCCGAAAACGGACAGTTAAGAAATTTCAAATTAAATTTATGAGATTTGAATTGTCCGGATAGAGATACGAATTTTAAATGAGAAATTATAGTAGGTCCAAGAAGGAAAGTCGGCCTAAATTGGCCCCGAACTTGTAGAAGGGTAAAACGATCAAAAGACCAAAATTCGCTAAGAAAATTTTATTAAAAATATGGATTTAGAAAATCTTGATCAATAACGAGGAAAATATTGAATTTCGAGTCAAATTGATCAAGATATGAATTTATTGAAATTAATCAAAATTTTCACTTCGAAAAATTATCCCGAAAATACTAAAAAATATACCGATAAGACGAAATAAGACTGATAAATTCATTTATTGATTAAATGAATAAAATAAGATTTTTAAAGATATTTTTAGGTTTCTTAATGTATTTTAATGATTAAAATAATAATAAAATAAATTATAACTATAATAATAAAGTAATAATTGAAAAAAAAGAATCGCGAATTGCGATTTTGAGAAACAGAAAAGGAAAGAAACGAAAAGTGAAGACAGGCGAGCCAAGGGAGAAGCCGACGAACCACCGACGACCGATGAGGCCAGGCGAGGGTCGGTGAAGAGAGAGGACACCCGCGCGACCCACTAGCATCCGCGACGCACGCCAACGACTCCAGAAAAGGCAAATCGGCGAAGGAATTGACGAAAAGAGAAGAAGGCAAATCCGGTAGTCATCAACTTGATTTGACCCGATCCAAGGCCAATCGAGTGTTCCCCGGCCAGAGACGAGCCGAATGGCAGCAGCGGTGCGTCGAGAACCGACCGGACGACGCCGAAACGGCAAAAGGTGACTGAACTGGACAGCCGGTTCAGGGGAAGGAAACTGCGCTGAGCCGGACCGGACTGGTTCAGCCAAGAAAGAGAGGAAAAAGGGAGAAAAAGAAAGAAAAAGAGAAAAAGGAAAAAGGGAAAGATTTTTGGGGATACACCGGACTTCGGGTAAGTCGGTAAGAGGTCAAAAGTGATCGATTTAATTTTCAAGAAATTTATTTAAATTATATTTGATCGAAAATTTACCCAAAATTAAATATAAAATTGTGCAGTTCGACGATAAATCACGTACGTGAGCCCGATCGAACTCCGATTTACGCACCATCATATAATTTCGGGTAAGTAAAGCTCATTTACGACAATTGTATGATTATTGCGCAATCGAAATTTATTTTCCAGATTTCAGATTTATTTCCGCAATAAAATAGATTAAATTTGGATTTTTGAATAAATTGTTTTAAATGATATACGGGCTATCTAAAGAGTTTGGAACGAAGCCCGATGAGTATTAGTAAGCCAAATGAGCCCAATAGACCCAAAAAATGGATTTAATAAGTGGAATCAGGCTGGAAAAGGGGTCGATACCCATTAAGGTGCAATCGGGCCCAATAAAGTAAAACGGGACCAGTGTTTTAGATTTGATCAGCAAGAGTGAAATACTGATAAGTATATTAAAACTGATCCAAATACGTGGTTATATGCAGCTCTGTAAATTTGGTTTGCAGCGAATTGGACTGAGACCTGGTACGATCGAGACAGAATAAACTCGCTTGTGATTCCAGGTAAGGGAATTTTACGGACTGCTAGAGGTAACTTTACGCAATTTCGACATCATTTACTTCCCTAAAATTTTTTGAAGGGTCTAGATTTAAAATAAAAATTTTTGGTGCCCGGATGGGCAAATGACCAAAATACCCCTGTGAAGGGTAAAATTTTCAAAATTAGGAAAAGTTGGGAGGAGCAAGAACAAGAGGTTCCTGCTTGTTTTTGAGGTGTTTTGACACGTGCATGGGTAGGCTGGCTAACTTTTAAATAAAAATGCACAACATTGCATATTTTCAATAATTTGATTTCTTTGGGAAATTGTTTTGAGATAACAAAGTCACCTACGTGATTTTATGAAAGTGTGACGTGCTAGAGCTCAGCTCGCACGAGTTTTGATTTGTGTGATGCATGCATTAGTACTGGAGTAAGAGCTCGCACTAGAGTTTTACATGCATAGGTGCTGGAGTCTAACTTGTACCAGATTTTCATATGATTTTTGTGACAAGGTGCTGAAGTCTAACTCGCACCAAATTTTCACTTGTTTTTTTATGACACAATGTTGGAGCCTAGCTCACACTAGTTTTACATGATTTTGACAGTGCTGGAGCTTGGCTCGCACTAGATCTAATGAAATTTTATGAAACGCGTGCTGGAGTTTTGCTTGCACGAGATGTTTCCTTGATTTTGTGAGAGTGTTGGAGCATCACTCGCACTGATTTTATGAGACATGCGATGAGCCGTGCTTGGAGCGTCGGGTAGACTGTGTGTCACGCCGATTAAATATGCTCGCACGTGCGTTTTGAGACAGGCACGATTGTGGATATGAGATATGGGTCCACGGAGTACGTTGTACCGTGCAAGTAGCATGGAGTACGTTGTATCGTGCTGGGATTGATTATGTGGCATCTTCGGATGCGAGTGGCATCTTTGGATGTGAGTTATCGGGCAGGACCGATGGGATGGATTGACCCACCTCCCGGAGCGGTTCCCGATAGTGGTGAGACCCCGCACACAGGATCCGTGTAGCAGTGGGATCACTAGGATATGGCCATAGTCTTGGTTATTTGCCTGATATATATATTATTGCCTAGTCTCGCATGTTATAAATTGATGTTTTGAGAAACACGTTTTGTGGATTTTTGTGTGAGTCTGGATCACCCGAGGGAAGGGTTGGATCCTGACTGAGATGTGATTTTGATGATAATGGAACTGGAATTTAAATTGAAACTTGCATGATGTTATTTCCATGTTATTTAAGCCCATGCGTGATGTAAATTGGTTCTATATGACATTCATTGTATCGCATGTTACTATTGCTTTGAAAAGCATTTGATTTCATGGTTTTCTGTGAGTCAGGAACACCCGAGGGAGGGGTTGAGTCCTGGCTGTGTTGTGAAATTTTAACGAGAATGAAATTATTTAAATGGATTTGCATGTTGAGTTTTCCAGACTCTTTGAAATCCATATGTGAACTTGTTTTACGTGACATCATGAATTGTAGCATCTGTTTTGAAATGTGTGGAGAAAGGGTGATTTATGCACAGCACCACGATCATGTAGGTAGTATGGTTACCTACTTGTTCGTAGGATTGCCTTACTGAGCTTGATGTGCTCAACCCTTTCATTTTCCTACACAGATTTTTTCAGTAGACTTTGAGGCGATTGAGTACTGCATTCCTGATATCCGTTGTTGCCCATCACTTGAGGTATATATACTTGTACATATTGTATCTAAATAAGAATAGCACAGTAACATGTTTGTAAGTAACTTTCGGGGATGTATAGACACTGTAAACACTTGTAAATGAATGAGAAAGAATTAGTGAAAAACTCATGTGTTTACCTTTACTTTAATAATGAATTAAGTTATATGGTGAATGAATGGTGGGACTGGTATTGACGCACAGCTCAATTGTTAGTGAAGTGTGGTCACGATCAGAGGACAAGTAAGTATGAAAGAAAATAAAACGAAAAATTTACTCTGATTTTTGGATCGTGACGCTACCATACATTTAAAAAACAACAAGAAATCCTAAAAGCTGTCAAGACTGATAGTGAAGGGAAACCGATCCTTAGTTATGGAAATTAAGAGATACATGATGTTGTGGCAACATTAATCTTCGCAAAAACCAAACACTTCAATAGGGATCCTTCAAACCTTAGAGGCAAGAATGCAAAACTTTTGTCAAATCTAAAATGTAAGAAATTAGGAGATTTAAAATGGTAAAAGGATAACTTTATGACAGGAGTTATGCAATGAACCGATAATCACTAACTTTTCTGGAAAGAAAAATTCCTGACAAGTTTGTCAACCCTGTTGAGTGAAAAAGTTAGGAACAAAACAAGGGAAGAATTTAAGGGGATAATTCCCTATGAAAAACTCACATATGGTGAATTAATCAGTTACACCCAAAAGGAAGGATTAAAAATTTGGTGAACCCTCAAGCTTCAAAAACATCTTAAAAAAGAACAGATGCAATCGGAAAAAGACTTAGTATCTTTTTGCAAACTGTTTTATGTAAACTGTGGTCTCACTAGTTCTTCTAAACAAAACTATTTTAGTATTAAAAAGACCTACCTTAAGAAGCATTATTATAAAAAACCAAAAAAGAAACCAACCAAACCAACAAATGAACCAATAGATAAACCTAAAAGCTCTTCAAGTAATCTAAAAAAATGATGGATTAATCCAAATATAAAATGTTTCAAGTGTGGCAAAATAGGAAATACTGTAAAATTAAAAGAAGAATTAATGAGTTACAAATAAATGAAGAGTTAAACCAAAAAATATGTGAAACTCTTAGTATACACATTTTCCAAGTCTGATGTGGAAATTTCATCAGATGAGAGCTAATATGAAGAAAATGAATTTTAAACAACATCATATGAAAGTTTTAAGGATACATTGAATATCTTAACAAAAGATTAAGAATTAATGATATAAATAATTGACGAAATTCAATATGTCTAAATAAAAAAAAAAAAAAGATTACCTCGAGCAACTTAAGAAATCATTTTCCAAACCCACTCCAATACCTTCAACTTATAAGCTATATAACATTAAAGAACTAATATTTGATAAATTTGAAACTTCCAAAAAAGAGGTAACCATCCAAGACCTCCAAACTAAAATTAACAAACTCAAAATAGATTTAAAACTACTCAAACAACATTGAGAAGAAGACAAGAAACAAATAAAAAATTTTAAAAGCCTACAATTATAGTCTTTAGATTACTCATTGGAAGATGAAAATGAAAATTAATTAACAGAAGAATATTAGAAGAGTATTTACACTTTCTAACGGAAGTATCGATCTAAAGGTACTTTTACAAAGTAGTCAATTTCAATTAATAATGAATTCTTGATTGAAACCATAGCCTTATTTGACACTAGTGTAGACCAAAATTATATCAAGGAAGGACTGGTTCCAGCAAATCTTGTGATAAAACCTTTAAAGGCTTGAAAGCAGCTAATAGTGATAAACTCAAAATTAAATACAAACTTACTAATGTAGAGGCCTACAATAAAGGAATTAAATTCAAAACACCATTTTTAATCATTTAAGATATCACACAAAATGTCATTCTAGATCTCTCATTTATATCCTAAATCAAGCCTTACAAGATGACCAATGAAGGAATAACCAAAAAAGTTCTTGGAATAAAATTATCATGAAATTTCATTAAAAAACCCAAAAAGAGAAACATTAACCTGTTAAAATCCAAATCAATATGGTCTTAGTGGATAAACGCGCTAATAAAGGATAAAGAAAAACAAATTTCTCATCTCAAAGATGAAATCAAATTTAAAAGATTAGAAAATTAATTGTAAGATGCCCGAATCCAAAGTAAAATAAAGATATTGCAAGAAGCTACAGAACAAACAGTCTATTCTGATATACCTATAGCATTTTGGAAAAGAAAAAACATATGGTAGAATTACCATATGAAAGGAACTTTGATGATAAACAAATTCGAACAAAAGTAAGACCAATTTAAATGAATCAAGAAATGGAAAATTTTTGCAAAAAAAAAATATAAGAATTATTAAATAAAAAACTAATTTAAAAAGTAGCTCCCCGTGGAGTTGCTCAGCATTTTATATTATTAAAATGTAGAATTAGAAAAGGGAACAACAAGACTCGTTATTAATTATAAACCCTTTAATGATGCTCATAAATGGATAAGGTACTTTATCCCAAACAAAGAGGATTTATTACAAAGACTATGCAATGCACAAATCTTCTCTAAATTTGTCATGAAATTTGGCTTTTGGCAAATCCAAATTGGTGAGAGGGATAGATGCAAAACAACTTTTACGGTGTCATTTAGACAATTTGAATGGAATGTAATACCTTTTGGCTTAAAAATGTACCATTTGAATTCCAAAAATAATGAATGAAGTCTTTAACTAATATTCTCAGTTTATAATAGTATACATTGATGATGTATTAATCTTCATAACAGATATTGACCAACATTTCAAACATATATCAATTTTCCTGAAAGAAGTCAGGAAGAACATATTAGTTGTCTTTAAGTCTAAAATCAATTTGTTCCAACGTAGAGAAAGATTCCTGGGACATTGTATCTATTAAGAAACCATTACTCCAATAGAAAGGTCCACCCAATTTGCTGATAAATTCTTAGATCAAATTTCAGATAAAACCCGACTTCAGAGATTTTTAGGAAATCTTAATTATGCACTTGATTTTTATCCAAACCTTATAGACTTCTGAAACTTCTCTACGATAAACTCAAGGAGAATCAACTACCATGAACCCACAGCCACACCCAAATAGTACGAGCTGTCAAAGCTCAAATCAAAGAGCTACTTTGTCTACATTTATCAGACTATAATGCTCTCAAAATAGTAGAAATCGATGCTTTAGAGATAGGATATGAAGGAATCCTCAAACAGTTAAAGGATGGATAAGAATGTATAATACGATATACCTCTAAACATTGAAATAGTAATCAACAGAACTATAATACAATCAAAAAGGAAATTTTATCCATTGTTTTATGCATTTCAAAACTTCAAAGTGATTTACTCAGTCAAAGATTCCTTCTACGGATAGATTACAAGTCTACAAAAGAGATTTTACAAAAAAAAAAAGTCTAAAATATAGCATCCACACAAAATTTTGCCAAATGGCAAGCAATTTCAATCATTTTTTAATTTCCAAATTGAGTTTATAAAAGAAGACTCCAATTCCTTCCGTGATTTTCTCACAAAAGAGTTCATTCAGAATCCACCATAATGTCTTCCAAAGAGGAAAAAAAGAGAGAGAAAAAAGGATAAGGGAAAATAGGAAAAAAACCCTATCCCCCCACAAAGTCATTTATCTCCAAAACCAAGCTGCCAACATGGCAATAAATTTTCTCAAAAGAACATCAAAGACAAGAAGCTTCCTCAAGTACAAACAAATTCTGCCTTGAAGAATCCCAACTTGAGATGATTAGCAAATTCATAAAATCATTACCAGAAACCCTAGAATTAACACTAGGATTTCACCAAAGCATGGGTAAAAGCTTCAATATAACTAAGCAGATGCAGCCAAATTGGTTTCAAAAAATATGGAAGTTGCACTTTCAAAAGCCTAACCTCTACAAACAATTTCTTCAAAACCATGTGTTGTTCTTACTCAACCACAACCTAAATCAAATTAAAAATATTTTTCTAAGAAAAATATCTAGGTTATTTTATTAGTAAAGCCTGAATATTATTTTGAAAATCCAAATGTTATCATCAAAAAGGTTTTTAACAATTCTCATTTCAAATCGTGGGATACTAATAAGCCCCAAGCTTTTTATGAAAATATTTTGATAGAAACTAGCTCTTTCAACATCAAACATTACACCACATATGACAATCCAAATTATGTAACGCATTAAGGCACAAATACTTAAAGTGCTCAGACCTATTGACTGGGGAATAGACCTAAACACCTTCAAGAAATTTCTAATCTAGTATAACACTAGGCTTCAACACTGTTCCGACTTTAACTATTTGGATTACCAGCAAGCTTGGTTTAATACCTTTACTTTTCAAAACCAACATAATCGTCATTCATGACTAATTTATTTCAAGAAAAATGTACAGTATAATTTTCTTGTATAGTTCGCCCACTAATGGTTATGGTACATGCCAAGCTATGAGATTTTACCATCCCAAGTTTGGAAGACTTAGGACATTTTTTACAAACATTTTTAGCTAGCAGAAGGCCAAGAATGTTTCCAGAACTCACAAACATTCAACTCAATATTCAGGTTATCTTGGATTTCTTTTGGCATTATGAATTCCAAGATGACCTGACCTTAAAATGCAAATAGGTCATTAGAAGATTCAAATCCAAATGATGGAAAAAATTTAACAATTCAAAAATAACAAAAGAAGCTATGATAACATGGTTTCACAAAAAACGACAATACTGCAAGACAACTCAAGTCTCAAGAACAACACAGTTCCTTTAGGCCAAATTACATGCTAGTGCCCTTCTCGTAAAAGCCTAAATGAAAAAGGAATATAAAGAAATTACGTAGCAACTCTTGTAGACTGTAGACTCAAACAAAAGTACTGATAAGATTGAAGAAAAAAGCCAAAAAAGCATAGATTCTCTCTCCACTGTTGATTTGGGACAAGACAATGAAGATGACTGTTTTGGCATCTTTCCTCCAATCAAAACACAAAAATCAACAAAGAAATAATTGAAGATGACAAAGTACTAAAATAGTAAACCCATGATTCAAGAAATAATCAAAAGGCCCAACGCTTCAATTGTGCTATGTTGTAATGTCTTGTGACCAAATAATGTAAAATTTTACGTGTGTGTGTATAAACTTCTTATAAAACTACAATATTATTAAAAACTCAAAAAATATAAATTATTAAGGTAAAAACAATTGCCACTTGGTTTAGTTGTAGTAAAAATATCTAATATATATTTGATATGAATAAAAATTATGAAACAAACTAGTGATTAATATAAATAAATTACAATTTCAAGATAGATACAAATTCAATATATTTATTGTAGATCTATTATGTTTTTTTGGTGGAGGTAGGCATTTTTTTAAATATTATGATTGTAAATTTCGATATCTTTATTTAGTAGCTAGCTTTTGTTACATTTCCCTAGTAAGCATCTTGTCAAATTATGTAAATTATATATTTATTTTATTTTATTTTTGTTTATCTTAGATGTTATTTAAAGTAATACATAAATAAAAACTATTTAAAAAATTTAAAAATTAATGTGCCGTGCTCAGCATGACCTGACACGAAAAATAATACTTTGCCTAACCCAGCACGATCCGTGAGGTTATGAGCCATGTGTCGAGCTGGGCCTTGCTCTTAATTTTCGTAGGTCGTGCTAGAAGGACTCATAAAAAATTAGTGTTAAGCCAGCATGATCTATTAACACATGAGTTAAAATTTAAATGAACTGTGCCAGCCCAGCACGACTCATTTGACACCTCTAAGTGTCATTCAAAGAGAATATCCATATAAGCGTTTAATTAGCATAGCTTATTAAGTTTGCTTGTATCTTGAAATATATATAAGTTTTCCTGTAATATAATTTTTCAAAAATTTTGAGGATCTCATGGTCCCCTTGCTTCTATGGGGCTTTACTATTGGGATCATTTTTGCTTTATATTTACATGAAATGACATTATCATAGGAAATTTGTAGAAGATTATTCTCACTTATAAAATAACAGCCCTTACAAAATTATTGAAAAAGGGACAAAAATGGTACTTCACATTTTCTTATTCATAAGAAGGTAACGGAAGAGAAACAAGATTTAAACCATGAACTTAATCCTTCTTAAAGAGTAATAACAACTATTAGACCAAATTTTAGTTGTTATGGTAGCTCAGATATTAAGTTAATCTAGTAGGGTTGGAAAAGTAAAGCTTGTTGAAACTAACTAAAAGCTAACTAAGTCACTAACACTAAACTGAAATGCAGTAAGACTGACCTAGATGCGAGTGAGAGCTTAATCCTGCCACTACAATTGCTAAAGGGTTGAAGCGCTTTCCAAATGCTTCTCATTGACTATCCTTGGGCCTGCATACAAGAGAGATATAAAAGAAAGTTAGAAGGTCTGAAGTTATGAAACTCAATGGGCCAACTTCATATATAAAGGCTAAGAGTAGGGACCTCCCTTTATGTGATTCATTTTTAAACTCATCTCATTGTAGGTTTAATACATGTGTATTATATATAATATAAAATCACACTTAATTGGAATCAGACTACTTAACTCAAGTATATTATTATCGATATTATTAAAATGTTCATTAATTTGACATTACCTGAAATTAGGTCTGGGTCAAAATTGACTTCTCTTGTCCATTAGATGAGATAAATCCAACAATCTCCTACTTGGACACCTAGGTCATCAATCGTAACAGAATTTCGACTAACAAAAAGTTCATAACCAAAATATGTCAAATATGAACATATACCTAAATTACCATACAACACATAAACATTCATAAGTCCCAAAATACATAATACCAACAGGTCGTAATGTGTAGACTTATGAATACCTTATCAACAACAAAAATTTATGAGCCTCAAGATGCATTGTACCTATAAAGTACAAATGTGTAAACTCATAAACGCTTTACTAAATAATAGTATGGAAGTGTGAAATAGAAATAATGTGAAAATATAATTAAGTATCCACTTCCATTAGGTCCATGCATCTAAACTGAATGATACATTGCTTCAACAGAAGCACGTGAGACTCATATGCAATGTCTTATCCAACAGAATGCTATATTCATCAGAATGCGCACAAATAAAATATGCATATATGGCAAGTAAGAATCCATCAATATAGTTGCAACTGATTTCATTACATAGAGCTCCCACTAACTCAATACAACAAAAGCCTCCATATGCCTCATACAAGTGTCACGTCGTCAAAACACTTAAGCAGCCAAAGTCTTAGCTAGTGAATCAACCAGAATGAACTTTTTAATTATGTGCTCTACAATCCACTCAAACAATGATCCCCTTACTTTCGCTCTAACAATCTGAAAGATCATATCTATACATTTGGAGCATGTGGAACTCCCAGCATTTTGAGAAAGAAAGCAAGTACTGCAGCATTAACACAGTACATCTCCAATGACTTCAGAATGGCACCATAGAAACCAAACTTATGATGAAATTCTACAACTAAAATGGCCCATCATGAGCTTTACAACATGCTACATACATAGCCTTCATAGTCAAGGACGTTGTAAATGTTTGTTTCACACTTTCCAAGAAATAGCTCATCGTGACACATTTGTAACAAGAAATTGGTTTCCATCATCTGGATAGCATGCAAAATCAACATTAGAATATTTGACAAGACTCAAAATCTCAGATTTGTTGATATCCAAATACTTTTATTGCAGCTTCTAACTCTCTATTATTGGATCACACAAGTGTCTTCAAAATGCACCTAGAACATACACAACATCAGAATGTGTACAGACTTGAGCACACTGTAATTAACCATATGAAGGCATACATAACACTCGACATGAGCTTTTTCATTATCACTTTTGAATCTTAACAGAGATTTTCACAATTTGTCATTTTTCACAAATAGACGCCTTAATAGGAGAACAACATACATCAAACCTACTTAACACATTTAATGTAGATTTTTTCGAGACCAATAGAGTATACCTATAAATATGTCATGTAGAATCTCAAACCCTAAAATAAAATAGGGCCTCACTTAAATTCTTCATCCTGAAGTGACATGATAACATGAAATCTATCTCATACAACAAGTGAGTGCTATTGGCTGCTATTTAATATTATCAATTTAGAGTATAACAAACACGAACTACTCCCTTTGATCTTGTAATGGATCCATTTATCAAATGCGTTCTCCTTAGAGTGACAATCTTATTAAACTTTAGATACTAAAGTTTGGATGCCTTTTTAAAGTTCACAAATGAACTTTTTGAGTTCCCAAACTGTATATGTGATGGACTGCAGAGCCCAGCCGCCCATGGCCACCCACCTATGGGCTCACAACATCGACTGTCTGCGAGAACTCAATTAACAAAATTGTCCTCTTTAGGCAACCCACTAGGCCCCCTTAAGGTTTTGTCCTGACCTTTAGGGACGCAAATTTTGGCAGAGGCCAGGACAAAACCTTGAGGGGGCCTAGTGGGTTGCCCAAAGAGAACAATTCGGTTGAGTGAGTTCTCGCAGGTAGTCGATGTTATGGGCCCATAGGTGGGTGGCCATGGCCGACTGGGTTTTGCGGCCTATCACAATAAAAATGGCCGGTTGGGCTCTTTGATCCATCACAATTAAGGTGTCTTCTTTATGTTGTTGACCCGTTTTGCAGAAAAACAAATCATCTAACTAGACTCGCTCGAAAAACCCCCATTCTGGCACGTTTTTTGCTTTGAATAAGGGGGGTTTTTCACCTCGAAACACTTAACAACAAGAATTCGACTAAATTAAGCTCCAAACACCTAAAAACAAAATGGGTTTTAAGCAGGCCAAATTTAAAACTTCAAAAATGAGTTTTAATGGCTTCTCTCTCTAGAACGAAAGTAGTTAGTAATTTTAGGATGAGTCTGGCTTTGATACCAAGTACTAAACTTAACTAAAAACTCTCAAGGTCACTAATTAACACTAAATTGAAAATCAATAAAACTAACTTGAATGTGGGTAAAGAGGTCAATCTTGTTACTACAGTTGCTTTAAGATTGATGTGCTTTCCAAATGTATCTCATTCATTGTCCTTGGGCTTGCATACGAGAGAGATACGAGAGACAGTGAGATGGAGAATGAGAGAGAATGAGGTTGCTACTCTCATTCCTTTTATAGAAGTTATGAAACTCAATGAGCTAGCTTCAAATATATATATATATATATATATATATATATATATATATATATATATATATATATAGGCTAAGAGTAGGGACCTCCAAATGTAATTCTTGTATAAACCCATCCAATTTTAAGTTTAATACATGTATATTATATATAATATAAGAACATACTTAATCAAAATCATACTACTTCACTCAGGTATATTAATATCAGTATTACTAAAATGTTCACTAATTTGACATTAATGGAAATTAGGTCCGGGTCAAAATTAACTTATCCACTAAATAAGATAAATCCAACAAAGTCCTAAGCGTTAGCTCAGTTTTCCTCCTTGATATGTTGCAGTGACTTGCATTTTCTTTGATTGCTAGTAAAATTTTTCTTGTGATGGCCAAAAGGTTTAAAATTTAATTTAATTCTTGTAAATGCTACAATAGAGTTATGACATTGTTTAATTTATTATATAGTGACTTCTGATCAAATATATGCCTTTACACTCAAGTTTCGATCAAAGTTTAGGACCTTTGTCATTTTTATAAAAAAAAAATTTGTTTGGTAGAAAGAAAAACAATTAAAGATGAAAATTAATTCAAAAATTAAATTATAAAGTAAGAGAATATTATAATGTTCAATTACTAGATTATTAATTTCTTATCATTATCCGCTGCCATTATTCTTAGTAACTCATTGTTTGATTCTCACGGCACCGAAATTTAAATAAAAACAAAATGGTAGGATGAAAATTTTATTATTTTATTATTAATTTTTTTTAATTTTATCAAAATTAATCTCATTATCCATGTAAAATAATCTTAAATAAAATCTGAATGATAATTTAAGAATGTGTTATTTTAAAAGTTTAATTAGCGTATCTAATGTGTTTTCGTGAACTACCTTCACTTCAACAAATTAGCCGTAGTGTTTGTTTTATGTATGTAAATTTGTAGGGCCATTGTTATTTCACAGTAAATAATTAAGATGCCCGAAAGATGAAACTATAGATATGCAGCTGTCCAAGATTTTGTAAGTCATTACCGGTGAGGTCGTCCGCTCCGCGTTGAGAAAGAAAGCTGTGGGTGAGTACCGACGGTATTGGATTTTTGTCATAATAAACTAAAGTTTCGCATTTATTGCACATAGTACAGAGGATTTGAGTTATTAACACACATTCCAATGTTTGTGCATGAAAAGGATACCTCACACCTTGCCTTACCCTTACACTTACCACTGTTATCTAATACTAATGCATGGCATGGGTGCTGGCTATCCCTATCCAATTAAATGGGATTAATATAAATGGTTGTTAATATTAACTTTGATGAGATTGTAGTAAAAAACAAAAATTAAAATAATGATAATTTTAATAAAATGATAAAAA